>JAQPPZ010000677.1:0-2500000 GCA_028583015.1 Wollemia nobilis | reverse complement strand
ATGAATATGCTAGCATCATTATTCATTGACCCCAGGAACCCACTTCGACTAAATCATGCTTGGAACCTTTAGACGTGTTTCTAATCAACGAAACTATTACCAAACTTTGGTACACTGATATCCTTAATTTTCTTCAAAATGGGACCTTCCCTGAAAGTTTTAATAGAAACCAGCATCGGTTATTACATAGATGAGCAAGTCACTTCATAATAATTGGCAATACATTATATAGGAGATCTTTTGAAGGTATCCTATTGAGATGTTTGAATCTAGAAGAGTCTAGATCAGCTTTGAGTGAATCCCACGATGGATCTTGTGGGGGACACTTTAGTGGTAGTGCCATTGCTAAGAAGCTCCTTAGGATAGGATATTTTTGGCCTACCATGGAGAATGATGCACATGATTACATGCGCCATTACGACAAGTTCTAGAAACATGCTGACCTTGTCCATGCCCCTGCACAAGAACTACAGGCTATTTCATCTCCTTGGCCCTTTTCAAAATGAGGCTTAGAAATCATTAGAAAAATCAATCCTGTGTCATCTAATGGACACAAATTCATCATAACCACCATCGAGTATTTTATGAAGTTTGTCAAAGCTATGCCCTTAGCTTCTTGCATTGGAACACAAGTTTCCAAGTTTATTCTTAATCAAATTATTTGTAGGTTTGAAATTCCTGCAAATCTCATCTTGGATAATGGAACTTGTTTAAAAAAAAAAATATGTAAATAAACTATGTCAAAAATATAAAATTCAACATTGTTGGTCCACTTCATATTATCCTTAGGGTAATGGCCAAGCAGAAGCATCTAATAAAACATTAATTAAAATACTCAAGAGACTGGTCAATAAATCTGGCTATGATTGGCACATTCAATTATATCCTGCTTTGTGGGCTTATCGAACTAGCATTCATACTCCCATGGGCACTTCACCTTTTGTTTTGGTTTATGGCGTTGAAGTTGTTTTTCCCTTTGAACTATAAGTTCCTTCTTTGGCTTTGCTACTTCAAGATACTGAAGTAGGAGATGAATATCGTGCTGGTAGATTTAGTCAGCTAGAAATCCTAGATGAGAAATATATTAATGCTTTGGAGCATCTTCGTGCCTACCATAACAAGCTCAAACAAGCATATCTCAAGAAAGTTCATAATCGATCCTTTGAGATCGGCGAACTCGTCTTAAAAAAAAAATCTAAAAAATACTAATGCAACTAAAGACCTTAAAGGCAAATTCGAGCCTAACTAGCTTGGGCCATATATTATCACTACTAAATTTGGATCGGGAGCATACATATTAGCTACCTTAGATGGTAAAGATCTTAAAGAACCTATGAACATTATGCATCTGAAGTGCTATTATGCATAAATCTGGTAATATCGTCATTGTATATATTATAGATATTGTCTCATATTAGTAATTAATATATATATATATATATTTAAAATAGTAATATTATCTATTCTCTCCATTCATAAATTAAAAATCAAAATATAAAAAAATCAAAATCATCAAAATCCTCAAAAATATTTTATATTTTGCACCTGTCAATTCTTGAAGTATTGCAGTTATATTTTTAGTTATTTTGGATAAATTAGCATTTATTTGGAATCCCTCACTTTCACACTCACATGAATAAATATCTTGATCTTATTTGGTATGATTATTAATATTTCTTATATCTAAGTCCACAGTTGAATTAAATAAAGTTTTGAGCATAGAGAACTGATCTTGTTATTTACTTGAACCAAGTACACCTTTTCACATTAAAATGATTTCATTGCAAATTCAAAATGATGCTACACAATAGAAGTGGTCTCTTGAGCGAAAAGTTTCCCCTGCTATCCTATCATGCACATGGTCTAGAATCTTTGAGAATTGGCAAAATGACAAGCTCACCCCTACCCAGAATAAAAATCCCTTGCTCTACAGCCAATCCGAGCAAGTATCCCTAGTATAGGAAGAAAAAGAAAAAGAAAAAGAAAATCAAGAAAAATCATGAGAAAAAGAGAAATTATTCAGAAGCATTATTGCAGTATCATTTAATACCATCTCAGCAATATTTTAGCATTATCTCAGTATCAAGCAAATACAAAAAAAAAATAATAGAAAAATAAAAGAAAATAAAAAGCAAAAAGCAATAAAAACTCCCCCCTACCCTTTGAAAGAAAAGAAGGGTGAATGAGCTTGAATCCCTGGAATTCTCAATTATTCAAAAATCATGAGGTAAGCCCCATAACAGGTGGTTTGTGCCCAACCTGCTTGGCCTTGGGTAATTCCTTTTTGCATGGTGACATGTCTGTCACATTAGCAACCTTCTTTTGTATAGACCTATGTCCGCTTATGGATCATCTAGCTCTTGATGACCCGACTTACATAGTAGTCTAGTACGGTTACATGCATATAAATCATGGTAAATGAACACTCATTTGGTTAATTCAAATTACTTGTATCAAATTATCTTGCTCAATATAGGTAAATGAACATTACAATTGCACACACATTCGTTTTTGAGAGATTTTGTATCATTATGATAGATCAAGATCGGAAATGAACTCATGTATGCACACGAGGTTCCTTATAAATCTAAATTTTGTCTTTGAGATAATTTAAAATATTTATTCAAAACTTTTGGAATAATTTGACTTTCTTACTTGAGAATATCTGCTTAGCATAAAATCAATTAAATACATTTTTTTCAAAAATCCAAAATTTTCTTGCAAAACATGTTCAAAAATCTAGCAATAAAGTCACATTTATATATTTTTGACTTTCGCGACGATGGTATAGTTCCTAAACCTAAATTGGAATTTTATGCCTAGTGCAAGTCCTTATTTTTATGTATTTTCTGTTTATCTCAAAATAAAAAATCAACTATGCAATAAAACTATTATATCAATTTCTTCTTTGGATTTTGCGATGATGGTATAAGTCTATACCTAAAATTCTATGCCTAGCGCAGACCATCGTTCTAATTTTATTTCCCATTTATTTCATCCATAAAAGCATATGGCTTAAATCATTATGTTACACAATTGTGCTTTAAAAAGAACGAAAACTTTCCTATTTCATTTCATTATGTCAACATTCATTTTTTTTGTGACGATGGTATAATTCCTAGGGAATTGTTCAAATTTCTATCATACTTAGGAATTTTATGCCTAGAAAAAATCATATTTTTTTTATTTCATGCATAATATTTTCATGGAAATCTGAAAACAAATCATCACTATCATTATTTTTCATCATCACAACACAAAGTCTTAAGAAAGTCTCTTAAGCACCCTTTTACTTTTAGTAATATTTCTCTCATACTAGGATTAGCTTGATGACCTAGTGAGCGACGACTCCATGAAATGGTCATGTAACAACGACAATGTCCTTTGAAATTATTGTTAGAAGTCATTTTATTTTCATCAAAACACACCACAACCAGTTTTTTTACATCATATTATTTCATTTAATTTTATAGCATGACATAAAATTATAATATTTTCAACGACATAATTACATGAATAGTCAAATCAACAATTAAAATATTACAACATCATAAAACATATGCACAAGTCATAAAAAAAATAACATCATATATATATCAAGAAATATATACATCATTTCAAAATATATTGGTATGCCAAAATCTATACCCTGTCATACTCAATCATCTCAAAAATAGTCTATGTACAATATGCATCTAGCCTCGAGAAGACCTCGAGCTCTCAGCCTCATCTCCTCTCCCACCCTGAGGTGGAGGAGGTGGTCCCATCGAAGCTCATCCTATGTCGTGGGTCCTCGATGTCAATCATGATGATGTCCTCGATGACCCCATCGAAATCGGCTTTGCAATGCCTACTGGTAACTGTATCCTCTGACAGAACACTCCCTGATAGAACATTTTGCAATGCTTAGCTAGTAGTACACTCCCTGATAGAACATGATCTAAGCAATTGACTATGCCAGCTCCAGAATGCTCACCGCTCTACTCTGAGCCCTGAGCCGTGTAGCCTCATCCTACATAGTTTGCACCTGAGCTCGTAGGCAGGCATTCTACGCTCGAAGATCTGCCATCTCACTGCTCTCCACCACCTCGACACCCTTTCCCCTATTGGGTGATGGTGGCCTATACTTCTACTAAGGAGGGAGTCTGTCTCTCCTCTCCTCTCTCATTTCCTCCCTCCTCTTTGGATGTTGCTATCTCTCTGGAGCCTATGGTGCTCTTCGGCATCTCTCCTAAGAAGGCCATCGCTGATCCCTCCCTCTATGACCCCTCACTGCATCAATGGCATCCTGGTGTCACCTATCCATTTTTTGCACTACAATGTGCATCAAACCCTATGCCCTCATCATTCGAGGAAGGTGAATGCCTGCATACCAAGCATCATATCCATATACTACCCCCATGTCATCCCCATACACTAGCTGAATGGGGGAATCATCAACATCCTAACTCTAGAACCTTTGCATGTCTGAAGCTTTGCTCAGTGTGGTATTATCCCACATAGTTCGAGAGTACCCATAATCCATAAGACTAGGGATCCCCTGTTGTAGACCGAATTGCCTCAAAACTCGGTCATAGCAGTGGAGGTCTACCTCTTCCCACTGTGTACTCAACCATATGACTCGCCTGATGTGAGCCAAATCTTGTCCATTCTCTACCCACCCTGGATGCTCTCTCCATGGTCTCCAAGTGATCCGATCTGGGGTGAGATCATCTAGTAACCTTCGGGATGTCGACAGATCTATCCACCATTATGACCCCCTCTAGAGCCACCAATAGAAAACCTGGGGTCTCTCCTGGTCAACACCTATCAGTGGAAGCCATACCAACCTCTGCACCATAATGTTCTCCCAGCACCAAACCTATAGAAGTGATGTCAGCACCATACATCGACCCCCCTTGTATACAACCCCATAAAGGATCCTATACAAGTGGCACAGTACAAAGCTACCCCAAGTAAACCTATATCCATGGTCTCTCATGTCATAAACCACATATGATAGTATCCATGGTAATCTACATCCACTCTGGTGGCATAGAAGCAAGCCACCCACCACCCCTATCAAAACTTGGTTCAACCGAGATGCCCTAGGCATCTGCCTCAACACCTCGATGTTCACTCCACCCTTCTCCAAGATGAAGCTCAGGTCCGCGCACATTCTCATAATGGCATGGACATGATTGGCTGAAGGTATCATGAATCGACCATGTATGGTGATCCTCAAGATCCTCCATACATCCTCTAGAGTGGGAGTCATATCCCTTGTTGGTAGCCAGAAGTAGGACGACTCCGGATACCATATCTTTGCTAGGGTTGTCAGTAGCACCATGTCTATAGGAATTTGTGGCATCTCTACCACCTGCTGTAGTCCTAACTCTACCAGTCTATCTCATGCAACCTAATAGAGCATGGCCAAATTATCTCTTAGACCATCGTATTTCCACTCTCGAATCTTTAGCAATCCCCTCTGCAAAATAGGCAATAAAACAATGAAAATCATTAGTACATAAATAATTAAAATCAAATCATCCCATAAAAGTTGATATCGCCCATTATTACCAATTTAGATAAAATCATCCTTAATAGGACTAAATCATCCTTAATAGGATGAAATCATCCTTAATTTGGGGATCACCCCATATTGGACAGGATCACCCAATATGGATACGATTTCGTCCGCAGCTTACAAACGGCCGTGACGCCCAAAAAAATAAAATTCAAGTAAAAAAATTAAGTAAATCAAGTTAAAAACATAGTAAAACTAGGTTTAGATCCTTACTCGCACCTCGCATCGGATCTCTGTCGATTTGTGTCATTTCCACCATTTTCACCTATAGAGCTCTGAAACAGTGAAAGTGAACAGTAAAAATGAATTAGGGTTTTACCCTATTTTTCTTATTTTTATTCAAAAATTACATTTTTTTAATTTTTGCTTTTTTGTGCTTTTACCTCAAATGTTTGATTAGGGTAAAAACTCGGAGGGGCACTATAGTAAACAGTCATACGATTTGACCTAAAATCATCATCTAAAAAATAGAATAAATTTTTTCTTTCTTGTAAAGTGTTAAGAACTCATATTTAACGCATTTTTTTTGGAAAATGTGCTAAAGAGGGGGTAAAATGTAGCACCCTAAAATTGGCGCAGTTAAACCATCAGTAAAAAGTAAAAATTTGAATTTTAACCTTGAAACCACCTGTTAATCGTTCACCTCATTTTTAATGCCATTTTTAGAGGTTTTTGTGACTATTGGACGATATCATTGTCGATCTGATGATATCGTCCCAAATCGGATGAATTCATCTAGAATAGAACGTCCAGACGATTTCATCCCAAAACCAAATTTTTGCAATTAGCTTCTGTTCCAACGACCTCTCCAACTTGGGAAAAAGCATGTCTGCGCGGTTGGAGATTCCCACATTGAGGATCTCCCAAATTGGGATGATCCCCAACCTCCTAACCTCCCCCTAATCCTATATAAACTAGGATTTTTCTAGTTTATCTCCCTGACTCCCTGACTCCCTCCCTGATCTCCCATCATTTGCACTTATGTTTTCAAGTTTTTTTGCAGGATTTTATTATGTTTCAACTAGAGGTAGCTCAGATCGTTGTAGGTGATTCAACTACAATCTTAGACGATCCTATCAAGATCAACAATGATCTTGTACGATTACGGATGATCTGGTCTGTAATTCAGTTTGGGGGCAATCAGAGCCCAGAGTTTGCATTCTCTATCTCATTTTCCTTATTCATTGGTGCATTAGATTAATTTACTTTTGTTTTGCATCTTGGAGTTCACCTCATTTAGCATAATTGCATGATAAAATTTAAAATAAGTTTACAAAACAGTGCATTTCATTTAATTTGATATCTATATTTATCATTCAAACATCTATACTCTTATTTCTATCATTTTGCATCATTCTAGCAATCGTATTTTTGGTTTTTGGTGTCTGTTTCCTTGATTGTAGGTTTCTGAGGAATTTTCTTGATGAATTCATCGGGTCATTGATGATCTTGGGTGATCTTGGATGATCTCCTATTATTCGGGATGATTCTATACAATTATAGATGATCATGTCATATCTGGGATGATCTGGACTCCTACAAGCTTCATAATATTCATAAGACATAAGAAATTAGGTGTACTCTTCTCCATTTTATATATTATCTGTATTCAATCACATTAGGATTCATTTGTCTTCTGTTTTCATGCAAATCAGAATCTTCATATAGAATAGCTTAGCTTCATTTTGGCCAACCTAGGAATCTGAGTTATTGAACATAAAACAAACAAATCAAACCCATTCTCAACCTAGGCATGGAAACTGTCACTCAAAATTTCCTGGTGAACTCCACCATCCATAAAAAATTCACCTTTATACCCCTCCCTCGAGAGGCACAACGTTCAAAGGGCCTCTCCGTCTGAGGTATTATTCCATCCTTTTCTCACCTTCCCTTCCAGGTACAGATCCTTTAGCCTGAAGGTAAGGGTGCAAAAATTTTTTGCGATACACAACTCCACCCTAAGGCAGTTTGTGTCACCCTACAAAGACATTTGAAATATCACACCTACCCTTGTGAGGGAAACAATTACACAAATATTATTGTAATATTGTATCAACATGATTATCCCTAAGAGGGATGTACTTGTAACCCTAAATGACTTCATAATGGAATAAAGTGTCTTTTATTATTTATCTTATTGTCAATTTCTTGGATTTCATGCATGTTGTCATTATTTGCACTATTACACTGGGATTCTGATTGGGTGTGAGTTTTTTTGGTGGTTACACAAATAATGTTATGCATCTTCATGAAAGAAGCACTCATTTGTGTTGCTTTTGAATACTTCATCAATTAACCCATCACATCATTTACCTTGGACATTCCCTTTCTCGGTGACCAATTATTTCTACCACCAATAACAACTCATTCCTGCAAAAATGAAGTTCCATTAGCAACATCTTATTCTTTCATAAAAACTAGGCTTACAAAAACTTAAACATGAGAAGATGGTCAATCATTTCACCATATAATTCCACCAAAATACATGTTTTACAAGATAAATAAATAGATAGTCCATCATCATAATTGAAGAAGCAATAGCCAAAACATAATATCATTCACGCAAAAAGGTTGGCCAAGGGAGGGTCATGACATACTCCCCCCTTAGGATTAACACAGTCCTCTATGTCTCCCAAGGTTTTTAAACAAAACTTTAAAATTTACAAATCATTTTCAAACAAATAAGGAAAGTGGTTTTGCATATTTGTTACTTTCTCCCGGTCCCCCCCTTCTCTTCCTTCCTCCTGATTTGTCACTCAGGTATTTACTATTCCCTGTGTTCACCATCTACAAATTAGAAAAGTCCCACACATGATCAGGATTAGCAATGTATTTTCTAAGTAATTAAATATGAAAGATGTTGTAAATCTTAGACATATTAGGTGGTAAGTCAAGTCGATATTCCATAGGACTAATATTCTCTATGATACCAAAGGGTCCTAATGAGGATCAAGCTTTGTGGACATGATTGCAATTTTCCTTGGATTTACCCTTAGAAACACCTTGTCACCCACTACAAACTCTCTTGGTGATCTTTTAAGATTGGCATAACTCTTTTATCAATCTACAACTTCTTTTAGACATTATCTAATTGTTCTTAACTGTTGCTCCATTTCTTTGACCATATTGGGTCCCAACACAATCCAGTCCTCTAGATTATCCCACGATAATGGTGTTCTACATTTTCTTCCATATAATGCCTCAAAAGGTGCCATTCCTAGGGTTGAATGGTGTCCATTATTGTAAATAAATTCCACCAAGTGTAAATAATCCTCCCAATTCCTTTTCTAATCCATATAGTACATGTGAAGCATATCCTCTAACACCTGGTTTACTCTTTCTATTTGCCCATTGGTTTTTGGGTGATAAGCAAAATATATTTTCAGTGTAGTTCCAATGAGACAATACAAAACTTACCAAAACTTAGAGGTAAATCTTGAGTCTCTATCTTATATAATTACTTCTGGAAAACCATGGAATTGGAATATTTATTTGGAAAATCTATTAACCACAACATCATCCTTAGTGCTTCCAGGTATAAAATATGCAACCTTAGTTAGTCTATTTACCACTACTAGAATTACATCATGTTGAAACCTATTTTTGGGCAGCCCCACAATAAATTCCATTGAAATTACTTGCCATTTTTTCATAGGTACAACATGCGGATTCAAAAATCCTGTTGGATGTCTATGCTTAGCCTTAAATTTCTGACATTCAAAACATTAGGAAATAAATTTATTTATATCCCTATTCATCCCATGCCAATTGAATTTTATTTTCATGTTCTCCCTCATATTTTCTCCACTGGGGTGATCAGAACATTGGGATATATGAGCTTCATTTAAAATATTTTTTCTCAAATTCCCAACTTTAGGTATAACCACTATGTCTTTAAAGCATAAGAAACCATCCTTGATACTGAAATCCTTGTTTTCATCTAGTTTCTCTTTCATTATTTTTCAAAATTTCTTGCAATAAGTGTCTTGATTCTTATTCTCTTTGACTTGTTCCATCAAGTCAAAATGGCTACGAGATAAAACAACAATGTGCTTTCTTCTACTCAAAGTGTCGACGACTCTATTCTCTTTCCTATTTGTATACTCAATACCAAAGTCATATTCTACAAGAAATTCCATCCATATCCTGTATATCTAGCATTGATTAAAGGTTGAGTAAAGATATATTACAAAATTTTATGGTCCGTCCTTAGCTCAACATGTCTACCTACTAGATATTTTCAACAAATTTTGAGAGCAAACACTACCACTGCCAAATCCAAATCATGAGTTGCATAATTAACCTCATGCCTTTTCAATTTCTTGGACCCATAGGCAACCACTACTCCTTCTTGAGAGAGCACTCCTCCCAAGCCCTCCATTGATGCATCTATGCATACAAAAATTTTTCTTGAGGATCGGGTATCTTTAATATAGGGGGCATAGTGAGATTTTGTTTAAGCAGTTAAAAATATTCTTCACACTTATCAGTCCATCTAAACTCCCTCCCTTTCCTCTGTAGGTTATTTATTGGGGTAGTAATTTTAGTGTAGTTAAACCCATGAAATTTTGGTCTTCTATCACATTGGTAGGTGGTGGCCAATTCAAAATAGCCTTAATTTTCTTAGGATCTACTATGATCCCATCAATTGACATAATATGACCCAAATATTGCACTCTTGTCACATAGAATTTACACTTGGACAAATTCCCAAACAACTGGTTCTTCCTTAACAATTCCAACACAATTATGAGATGTTTATCATGTTTTGCCTTATTCCAAATATATCAATATGTCATCCAAGAATACCAAAACAAACTTTTCCAATCGCTTCCTAAATATGTTATTCATCAAGTTCATGAATTTTGTCAGTGTATTCATTAAAACAAAAGGTAAGATAGTAAATTCATAATTTCCATACTAGATCTTAAAAGTTGTCTTGTGTGTATCCTCATCATGGATCCTTAGTTGATGATATCTAGATTTCAAATCAATTTTTGAAAATATTGTGGCATCCTTGAGTTGATCAAAGAGATCTTCAATTCTAGGAAAAGGATATCTATTTTTTATAGTTGCCTTATTCAACATCTGGTAGTCAATGCATAGTCTTAAGGAACCATCCTTCTTTTTCACAAATAAAACTAGTGCACCCCAAGGTGACACACTTGGTCTAATTAGTCCTTTCTCCAATAATCCTTGAAGTTGTACTTTAAATTCTTGCATTTCAATAGGATTCATTCTATAAGGATCCCTATGGATAGGCTCTGTTCTAGGTTGAAGTTTGATAGAGAAGTCAAATTATCTTTTAGGAGGTAATCCGGGTAAATATTTTGAAAATACATCTTTAAACTCTCGAAGAATAGGGTGTTTCCCAAACACCTCTTCCTTCCTTTCTTCCTCTATCTCATTAATCTTAACTATATATACCATTCCTCCTTTTTTTATGGCTTTCTTAAGTTGCAAAGCTAAAAGGATTTGGGGTTGGAAAGCCCCTTGTTGGCTATTCACTCTTCGAACAAGCCCATCATCATCTGTATACTCGATCCATTGATCTTGAAAATTTATCACTACTTTATGTGCTTGCAACCAATCCATTCCTATCACTATGTCAAAGGCATGCAATGGTTCAACATATAAGCACCCTAAGATCATTCCACTAGGCAAAGTGATTTTTTCCATAGGATAACACTGGTTTACGAAGTAGGTTTATCTTGAACCATATTCAAAATTCCACCCATGTGCTAAGATTTTTGGTATTTATGATATATATTTAACTAAACTAGTGGAAATAAACTTGTCTGTAGCACCACTATCAAATAAATTTTTTACACTTCTACCAAAAATTTTACCTTTTATCACCAGAGGAGTGGCATGTCCATCTAGATTCTAGTTTTTTATTGTTGCATATATCTTGTGCGTTGGTTCCTTAGGTGCAATTTCTTTGTTCATTAGTTCCTTTCCTTTCAAACTCATCCCTGCTCTTTGTGGACAATTGGTGGTGTAATGAGCTCCCTTACAAAGAAAACATCCTTCCTTTGGTCTTGGATGTTCTTTTCGTTTCAGCTCCCCTATTGTTCCTTCTTCCTTGGGTAGGTTAGTCTATCTCTATGGTGATCTATTACCACTATTGCCATGATTATAGCATCTACGATTCCTTCCTTAGAAATCTTCTTCTAAAATTTCCTTGCTTACTATCTTCTTTTCCATCCTGTTTAGGGATGCTCTTAATAGCTTGTTCACGTTCCCACTTCATGAAACCTAAACTATTTCTCTTCCTTAATTCCTCTTTGCCTTGCTCATCCAAACCCTCATACTCAAAGTAAGGCTTGAGATATGTATTATCTTTCCTTTGTAACTCATAGACCTTTTGCAAAGTTCTAGGTTCATGCATGTCCACTTCCTGTCCTATCCTAGGATCAACTCCAAGTATAAACTTGTGGAATTTCATTTTCTTAGTGTATGCGGGTACATACTTTACCAACTTAACAAATTTTTGATAATATTTTTCCACTGTTCTAATCCCCTGATGAAGTTTAGTGAATTCGTCATATTTCTAGGAATAGAAATATTCCATAAGAAATCTTTCTTTGAAGGCTTTAACAAACTCTTCCCATTTCAAGTCAATTGTAGCTGCTAGTTTTCATTCTTCACTAAGGGTTTCCCACCAAGCTAAACCATCTCCTTGCAAATGTAGTGTAGCATAAGATGTCTGAGTTCCCAAGGATAAATTATTTATGTTTTAATATCTCTCTATCTCCTTCAACCAAGCCTCGGCCTTATCCCCATATTCCTCTCCATTAAACTTGGAATATTTTAGATATTTCATATCCTTGCCCAACTCTACCTCTAGTTGAAATCTTGCCAATTGTGCCTCTATAATAGGTTCATCTTATTTTTCTCTTCTTGGGTTACCATATTGAGTTTATCAACTCAGCACAACATCCAATTTTTTTTTTTGGGTTTCCACCTACTCACAAAGTAGATCCACTATTTCAGTAAGGTTCTCTCTTTCATTGGGGTTTTCTATACCAACATTAGGTGCTCTATTCTCTGCATTGGTTCCTCAAGTTACCCTCATTGATGGGGCACCACTTCCTCTTATTTTTTTGGTGGTTGTAGGCCCAAAATGACTAAATCCTTAGAAAATTTTGAAAATATTTTCTAAGGCATGAAGAAGTTCCCAACTGCTCAATGCATAATGTATTTTATAGTGACACAATGCAACATGTTCTATACCACTAGTAGAGCAGCTAAACTTGCATCGTAATCACTTCATCAAAGTGAAATACAGTATATTTTCTAAGGTAGGAATACATGTTCTCATCTGCTCAACACTTACTATATTTTATAGTGGCACAACATAGCATGTTCCACATCGCTATCAACTCGGGACAAAGCTGATGTCATTGTTCTCCAATCAGTAGCTCAGCACACATTACCCTAGCTCTTGCAATAAAATAACTAAATTTTTTATGTGTTCTATACCATTGAGTTTTAGATTCATTTTAGAGTGGATCAAAACACATGTTCCATGTCACTAGTCAAAGAAGTCAAGATGCCCAAAATAAAGCACAAGGCAGCAGTGTAGCGCAAAATCTCATGAAACATTAAAATACAATGTTTCCAGAGTGGCCTAGTGACATGCTCTATTCCATGGTTAGATTTGGTCAAAACTTCAAGCAATGGATTTCAAGGAGCAGGCTATAAAAAAAGTGTTCTATGTCATGAATGCAAAAGTGAATTAAACAATTTTAAGAATAAAAGGGGATGGTCTGGTGACATGCTCTATTCTACTCAGATTGTAGTGTATTTTTTATATGCTCCACACCACTAGTCAAAATGGTCAATTCAAGTGACAAGCTTCTCTAAAGAGTGGCCTAGTGATATTTTCTATGCTGCTCATCTTGAAGCATTTCTAAGGTTTAATTGTAGTTGTTCATGAGTGAATCAATGGTCAAGATTATGCTGATATTTTCTCAAACATACAAAAGTGAAGTCTTTGTAAATGAGAATCAGTCAATTTTAGTAGGCAAGCACAACATCCATGGAGCCAAGAAATAAGAACTTTGATATTTAAAGATCTACAACCAGATGAAGTCCTCAAGAAATATAAATGACTTAGATCTGGGATCTCACAGCTTGGAACCTAACTGCAATTGCAGAGTGAGCAAGTTGCAGAGATGAGTTGCTATGGTGTGTGACATTGTGTTTATTTTTTGGGCTTCAAAGGTGAACAAAATGATGCTACCTTAGCATTCTATTGATCTGGCATGGTTTTCTCCTTGTAATGTTCTATATTCTTCTATCATTATAAAACTATTAATAGAGGTTGAACCCTCAATTTTTAGGGTCGATTCTAGAGTGTTTGCTTGCCCTACTATGTAACATCTTTTGCAAATCAATAGAAGGAGCATTACTTGGATTTTTGACTCAAAAATTGGTGTCTTCAATATTTATTTTAAGAGATTCAAGTTGTGAATTGCTTTTCTACTAATGTTGCTATGGTTAGTTTACTCTACTAATATTGAATTACTAGCTTTAGAGCAATTGAAATATTTTCATAATTGAATCTATGCTCACAAGAATTTCAATTCTGTTAAATCTAGATACTAATCTTATTAAGCTAAATTGGATTATAAGTATTATGGATGTTGAAATATATTCTTGGAGTATAACTCTATTTTGTGTTTCTTGATGAATATTATTCAATTTCTAAGTGTTGTTAATATTGAGTGTGGGATACTGGAAATAATTTGTTGAAAGGTTTTCCTTGTGGATGCCTATGTTGTTAGCTCTATCTAGTAACTGTTTTAGTTATAATTCCTTAACACTAAACCCTTATCTATCCCTATATATTAAACAATTACTGAACTTATTTGAGTCAACACCTTGTCAATTGAAAAGGAGCCATCCTACTCTAGAGTTTGGATTAGAGCAATATTTAGTCCATCAAATGTTGATTTTTGAGCTATGACTAGCGGGTGCAAGTCTAATAAAAAATATGGAAGATAGACAGTCACATTATCAAGTTTTTATTGATGTTAATTTGTATCCTAATAGTTTTTGCATGTTGGGTGGGACCTATTTATTAGAAACCATAGTTAACCTACCCTTACTTTATATATTTTTCCTAAAGGAATCAAGATTTGGTGAATTGTATTGACCTTGTTAAGCAGTGAGTAATAAATTCACCTGCAGACTCCCTGGATGTAGAAACTAGTGTGCTATCCCTATAGCTTGTATTTTTCATGAATAGTCGGTCATCTACACAAGATAACCCAGGTTCTTTCATCTACTATGATATTTCTTTTAGAGGATCTATCGCCATAAGAGATTTGAACCAATATTTTCATTCAAATGAAACTCTTCCTAAGAAACCTATTGTAGGCCCCCAAGGCCACCTTCACTAAGAACTACTCTAGTAAATATAGCTTATAATGTGCCCCCTAATCAGCCCTTACAAAAATATCCCAACTAGAATACAGTTGGTCCCCTAAGACTAGCCCATATGAATGATATCCCTCAAGCAGTAACTAAAGCCATTCCTACATATGATGGATCATGCAAGACAATATATGAACATTGCCATGATATTTTGAATTTAGTAGCCATACATAATATAAATAATGAATATGTCATCATTAGAATACTAGCCCTATCCTTTAAAGAGAAAATTCTACACTAGTTCAGGACCTTAGAGGATAATACCATTACATCGTGGGTAGTATTAGCAGAACCCTTTGTAGAAGAATTCAATGAGTCTGTTGATCCTTTCTCCCTCCTCAATCTATTGACATCTATGCAAAAGCATCAGTAGGAGTCTATTTTAGATTTTAACATGATATTTAGTAGATCCTAGAAAAGAATTCCACCTAAAGCCAATCCAGTTGCAACCCTTGCTTTCATGTACTAAATTAGAGCCCTTGGGTTTGAATTGGATCTACAAACTCAATAGTCAAGGATATCTACTTTCCTCCAAGTCTACAATATAGTTTTTCAATATGAGAATACTCTTATTAATGTGGGAAGATTACCCTCCAAAGTTGTCATGCCCTATTGTTCAAAAATCCCCAATGTTCAAAACCAGGAAACTACATCTTATATGGATACTCCTTTTTATCATCCCCACTTCCTCAAATGAACCATATTCCTCACCCCAAAGTATCATCTACTATAGTTCCTTTCCCACCACTTCCTATTCAAACATCCTAGGAATCCAATGTACTTCTTGATATACAAAATACCCTTAAAAATCTTAGAAATAAAATGAACTCAACGGAAAAAATAGAGATGGAGAGATCTCACCAAAGAATATTTCCCTATGTCAATAGGGACCAAAAACCTGGTACTAGCAATAGCATAGGAATCAAATTAAATACAATGTAAGAAGATATAGGATGTTCCTCTAAAATAGGCCTGGTAAATATGATGTCTTGTATGCAATGATCCCCATGATTCAAAATCATGTGTCATGTACTAGCATCATGTGTAGTAGGCTATGGAAATTGCAGAGAGGAATAAAAAATGTAAGGTCAATATGCTTTGGCAGCTATACCAGATTATGGTTGTACAAGACCCAAATGAATAAGGGACAATTTTAGTTATGACAAGATTAGGAAATAAGACCTTGTAGGTTGATCCATAAAAAATGGGTCAGTTTCAAGTTCCTTTCCAAAAGAAGAAGGATGCTATCCCTCAAGGTAATGATATTCTCCCTATTCCTCAAGCAAAAGAAAAGAGGGATATGGTCCCAAAGGTCCAAGAAAAGGATATCAGCTTCCCTAGAAGATATGATAAAGAAAATTATAAAGAAGGGATGATATCCAAGATTGAAGCTAAAAAAAATCTTAGATTCCCCTCCATAACCAAGAGGTAGAGGATTGAGGCCACACAAAAATATAAAAGAAATTATGGTGAGCCAAAGAGAAGGCCTAAGAATTCCTCTTCAGTGAAATTAGAATATAACATTGTAGAGGAGATGAAAGTAATACCCTTAAAGGCTATCCTCTATGATACTCTTTTTATCCTTGGCCAAATAGACTTGCTAAAAACCTCTTTAAGCAAACATCCATAGGAAAAGTAGGCTTCTACACTCCTCAACATACCCTCTAAAAAAGATAAGCTATCCCCTACTTCCCTAAAGAACAAACCCCCTCCATTTCTATTTCTCTAAGGATGAAGAGGTGTATTATCCGTAATTACATGATTGACTCAGGGGATTCCGCTATAGTCATAACCAAGGAAGATTATGAAGAGATGGGAATGGAGTATACCAGGTCCTATCCTGGAGTTTTATATCTAGATAGAACCTTAGTAAATATATTAGGGGTGATAAAGGATGTTCTAATGATGTTGCCTAGATCTCCAAAAATAATGATTATGCAAGAGATAGAGGTGGTAGACCTAGAACCTTATTTTGACCTATATTTCAAGGGAATTCATTGCAAAATTGGGAGGATGTATGTACATGGATTACTCTAGTACGGTGATTCCATTTAAGGGAAAGAGAATAAGGATTACTCTTGAGAAGCCCATGTATTATCATATTGAAAATATCGAAAAAGACATGTGTAACCTCACTTCTTTGGATGAGTTCCAAATGGTGGAAATTTTTGAATAACTAGAGGTTGAAGATGAATTTCCATTCAAAGAGGATTACAATCAGTTTGGAATAGGCATGGGAGCATTTAGCATTTTCTTAAAAATAGAGAAAATAGTCCCTGCCATATCCAATTAGTCATTGAGGGAAAAAAATAATTGGACCATGCACTTTGATGGTGCAAGATGTAGAAATGGGGTTGGTACTGGTATATTTTTTTAGTCTCAGTTAGAAGGTACAAAGATCTTTGCATACAAACTAACATAGTCTTGTACCAATAATATTGTAGAGTATGAGGTTTTATGCCTAGGACTAATGCAGGGAGAGAGTATGGGCATCAAGATACTGAATATATACGATGATTTTGAACTAATTGTTAATTAGGTAAGAGAGAGGTGCAGTAGCAAGAACCATTATCTAAAAGTATACATAAATAGGGTATGGGATTTGATGAAATTCTTTGATGCCCTAAATATTAATTTTATTCCTAGAAGATAGAACACCTTGGATGATTTCTTGGTAGTGAGGGGAGCTAATTTCAACCCTTTTGTATATATAGGAGTCATAGAAGACAAAGTGATCAAAATTATTTTCAATCCTACGGTACCAGAAAAGCATATCTTCTAGCAGATTTTTGAAAGCAATGAACAAATCATTGATTTCCTAGTAAGGGAAGCTTGTCTATCAATCATTCAAGAGAAAATTCTAGAAAATTTAGACTAGTAAGAAGTCATCCAACTAAAAAACAATCACATCCCTAGGGGTTTGGTCACTTTGGAGATCCTATTTGACAATGAAGATAAAAAGAAGATCAAATCTATGGAAATCAATGAAAATATCTACAAGGAATTTGAGATTAAAAAAGAAAAGAAGCTCAAATTTGGAGTTTTATGTTCTTTAGAAGAAGAGGAGGATATCAAAGTTCTATGCCTAAAATACCAAGACATCATGGCTTGATCATATGAAGATCTTAAATTATATGATAAGAAGGTGATCCAACATACAATTGAGCTAGAAAAAAATGCAAAATCCTTCAAACAAAAATAGAGGCCTATGAACCCCAGAATTGAAGCCATGATGAGAGAAGAACTACTAAATTTGTTGAAGGCTAAAATCATATATCCAATTAAGAATTTTATCTAGGTAGCTAACTTGGTCCCAATAAGGAAAATGAATGGTGACATTCACTTGTGTGTGCATTTTAGGAATCTCAATCAAGAATTGTTAAAAGACCACTATCCACTCCCTTATATTGAACATATCTTGCAAATTATTGCAAGAGTGGAGAGGTTCTCATTGTTATACGACTTCTCTGGTTATAACCATATTTGGGTGAAATATGAGGATCAGTTCAAAATAGCATTCACCACCAAATGGGGTACTTTTACCTATTAGAGAATGCCTTTCAGTCTATCCAACACAGGAGCCACATTCCAAAGAGCAATGGATTATGCCTTTGGAGAACTTATCAACAAATTCATTCTAATCTACTTGGATGATATGATTGTATTCTCACATAAGAAGCAAGATCACCTGAAATATTTAGAGCAAGTGTTTAAAAAGTGCAGGGAATTTTGCATCTCCCTTAATCTGAAGAAGTCATTTTTTGTGGTCCATGAGGAAAAGTTGTTAGGCCATGTGGTATCTAAATAAGGGATGGCTATTGATCTAGATAGAGTCAAATTGATTCTTACTCTTCCATTTCCTATGAACAAGAAATATTTGTAGTCTTTCTTTGATCAAATCAATTTTATCAAAAAATTCATCTCCAATTTTTCTCAAAAGGTGAAACCTATCTCAAAATTGCTAAAGAAAACTATGTATTTCAAATGGATTGAAATAAGAAAATAAGCTTTTGATATCATCAAAAAATCCATTGCCACTACTCTAGTTTTAGTGAACCCTGACTTCAATAAATATTTTATTCTATATGCTTATGGATTTGAAGAGATTTATGCATCTATGCTCACTCAAAAAAATGATGAGGGATATGAAAACCCCATATTATTTTGGAGTTAGACTCTCCACGAATATTAGGTCAAGTATAATTTTATTGAGAAATAAATATTCACAATAATTAATTCATTAAATAAATTTAGGTAGTACTTGATTTATAGTAAAACACTGCTATACATAGTTCATCTAGATGTTAGAAGTTTCATTCTACAATGTCAACTAGGCACAAAAAAGTTGGTTGGATTACCAATATTCAGGAATATGATGTGAAAATTCATCCTACTAAGTTGGTTAAATGCATAGCATTATACCAATTTTTTATAGAAGTAGCAGTTATAGCAGAAGTGACAACTTATCAATCAATAGTAGAAGATCAGACTGAAGAGTTGTAGTCAGGAGAATCAAACTGTATTGAATAGAAGACCTAATACTTTTATATAGGAGTATGTCCTCATAACCTCAATCCATCACAAAGGAGAAGATATAGACTTTAGACCTTGAAATATGTCTTACTACCAGAGGGACTATACTAGAAAAATATTGATGGATTCCTCTTAAAATATTTGAAAGAAGATCAGAAGAAAAAGTTCATTGAAGAGTTCCATGGAGGATTATCTAGAGGACACTTTTCAAGAAGGGTCATAGATTTTAAGATCATTAGGGTAGGTTATTACTAGCCTACTATTTTGTTGATACCTTCAAATTCACAAGATCCTATGATGAATGCCAGTGGTATGTGGGGAGAACCAGGAATGCATCATTCCCCATTAAGCTAATTCAGGTTGAAGAGCCTTTTCAAAAATGGGGGCTAGACTTTATTGGGGTGATTAATCCAAATTTATCAGTAGAAAATAAATACATTTTGACTACCACAAACTACCTTACCAGATGGGTAGAGGCCACTCCCACCAAGAAATCAAATCAAGAAGTGGTTATTGACTTCATGGAAAGATTAATCACATGGTTTGGTGTCCCAAAATCTATAGTAAGTGACAATGGCCCAAATTTTATAAGAGCTAAATAAATTGAATTTGCTAGCAAGTATGGCATCACTATAAAAAATACCTCCAACTACTATCACCATAGGAATTTATTATTAGAATCAACTATTAAAATCTGCTAAGAATCTTGAGGATATCATTAGAAGGTAACAAGAGAAGTTGACATCTACTGTTAGAAAACATTTCGTAGGCAAATAGGATCACCATTAAAAAATCCATTAAGACCTCTCCTTATGATTTGGCGTATGGCAAACAAGCAATATTATCTATTCACTTGGAAATTCCAGCTCTCAAGTTGATAGATACAAAAGAGGAGCCTAAGCAAAATCTAGTTGAAACCAGGCTGACACATTTGTTGCAACAAGAAGAGAAAATAACTCAAGCATATGATTACTTTCAGAAGCACTCATTTGATATCAAGGGATGGTTTGACAAGAAATATAGTTTTATAGAGTTCAAAGTTGGATATTATGTTCTAAGGTGGAATGTGGAAAGAGCCAAGCTAGGGCACCATCAAAAGTTTGATTTTTTCTGGGATGGTCTTTTCTATTGGACATTTTGAGTCCTCTAAGTCAAAGTTGTCATTGATGTCACCTGATAGATTTATCACTCATATCAAGGAATTCAGAAAGAAATAAAGCGTCAAAGGTTGTCACTATCATCCAGGAAAAAGCTTCAATAGTGCAAAAGTTAAAGGCAAAAAGGCTCCATAATATTTTAATATTATTGGGAGCACAGGTTAAGTGATTGGTTCATAAAAACCCAAGAAGGGTTATTGTAAAGGTTAAAAATGAGGTCCAATATTTATTTTATAACTTATTTAAATTCACAAGGAATTTAAATTTTATAAATAAATATTCATTACAAGGTTGTGCAATAAGACAAGGCTCCAAGGTTTAATTAAGTTAAAGACTAAGGTTGGTTTGATTTAATTTATAATATTTAAATTTAAATTTAAAATAAATTTAAATACCTTATAACCTAATCAACCAAGCCGACGTCGAATTAAATCGATGCGCTGACATGATTGCATGGAAGACAAAGGGCACTATATATAATGCCTAAAAGACATTGATTAATTCATCCTTGCTCAAAATAAGAAAAGGCATACAAATTGGCGGTTGAGCTCATGAGAAATAGCAATCAGATTTGAAGTACGATGATTGAAATAAAGGAAAACATATTGAAATCCTCAAGCTAGCTAGGAAGTGTGGTGTAGTGGCAAGGAGACATTGGTTAAGTTTTTGTGGTAATGTTGAGTTGTGTTTGAATCCTGGCAAGACGCAATTCGGTTGGTGTTAGGAACACCAAAGCACTACGCATGTTTTTGTTTTCATCGAAAACATAAGGAACTTAGAGCACATTGTGCTCTCAATGATCCAATCAAGCACTTAGCTTGTGTGGTAATAGAGCCATGGCTAAGGTGTACGTCGTGGATAGAGTTAGGGGTTCGAATCCCCTCCATGGTAGAGGTAATATTTTTGTTGAGCATTTAATAATATTGTCTACGTTGATGATTAATTACTCTTAGAAAAGTGGGAGTTAAAAGGTTTTTATTAGTTGGAAAATTGCTAGCTAAGAATTATTGATTGGAAATAAAGTTAGGAGGCATAAGTATTTTAGGTATTATTTTAATTAAAGTCTTAAATAATAAATTTTGGATATTTGAGAAGTAAGAATTTAATAGAGTTGATTGTGAGAGAGATATTTGCCAAGGATATTATTTTTGAAATATATTGAGAATTGTTTTATAGATGGAGTGATAAGGTGTATCTTGGTTGATCTTTTTTTTGTGTTGTAATTTATTGAGAAAATAAATATCCTCTAACCCTTATTGATTTTTTCAAAGAAGTAATTGTGAGTGTGGCAGATTTGCAAAAACAACTACTCTTCAAGAAAAGGTATGGGAAAAATTCTTCTTTGTTGAGTTAGGTGATTGGCTTGATTGAAAATTAAGTTTGGAGTGAAAAGGAATTGATTAGGGTTTCCTTTTCAAAAGTGGTTGTTTTAATGCTTCAAGGTTTTCTAATTTGATAGTTGTGATTAAAAACTTATTTTATAAGCATTTTTGTTGAAACCATTGGTTGTATGAAAAACCTGAGTTAGGGTTTGAGAAAAACATGAGTATTTTTGAGTGGTGTTTTCACCCAGTTGTGAAAGCACACTCTCCGGTAGGATCTGAGTCCCAAAATCCTCTGCTTGCAAAGAAATTATAACAAAGTAATTTCTCCAAGGTTCCTATTATGTTGGTTCTAAAACACCAATGATGTTGTTCAATGTAAATGCAGGGAATACCTTAGGGTTGCAAGTGGATGTTAACAAGGGGCACCGTAGTTTACTTTAATTTGGATTTGCAATGGACTCTGAGCTTTAATGGATTTTCAGTTATTTATTTAAATGACTGTAATTAAAATGCAGAAAATAAAATAAGGGTTTGAAAATAAAATACATGCAAATGAAGATGCAACTAAACTACATCCAGAATGCTGTCATCAATTTGATGAAACCGAAGATAATGAGGTTTTCTGCATGCAACCTAACCTATTGAATCTGCACTTACGCACAATCCTGATAAGCTAGGTGCGGGTTTCTAGGGTTTTACTGTAATTTCAAATTTTAGGCCTTCGCATGAAGCAACCGAGAGGACTCGCATTAAACTCCATCTATAAACCTAAAATCTGAAAGGGAAAGATAAACATCAAATTATACATGCAAAAATGACTCCTTCTTTCTCATCAATGAGATGCCAACTCTCTGTATTTCGTATTAAAATGATATATCAATTGCAATTACAGAATGTTCCAGGTATAACAAATCCAGAACAAATGAAGGAAATTGCTCCAAGTGCAGGCCCAGAATGGCATGCAGCCCTTGTCTCTGCAACTCTGCTAGCAGCAATTTCCAACCCCTGTTCAATCTGTGCTTCCAATTTTATACTGTCTGGCATGGCTCTTCGGTTCACCTGCGTCGTTTCGTTTCACCTCCCAGAACGCTTCGTTTCATTTTCCCGCTTCTTTGATGCTTTGACCTTTCGCTCAAATTTGAAACGTTTGGTCCTGTCTACGTATTGTAACCGTCGCTCTGAAGCGTTATCATAAACCTCATGCCCTTGCGCCATGTGTTCGATGCATTTCTGCATGTTCCATAATGGTCCCATGAAAATCGTGACCAAAAATAGCCCGCGGCCTTGCTCCTTCACTTACACAGCGAAAACGCGACATGTCGCGAAATCGTGACATGTCGCGATATCGCGACGCTTTTGTTCTCCGTACGCTTCGGCCGCAACTCGTCGCGATTTCGTGACCATTTTCTCCTTCGGGCCCTCTTGCCATAATCTGTCATGATTTTGCTACCGTTTTGATCTCCGTACTCTTCGGCCACAACCTGTCATGATTTCGCGACCATTTTTTGTTTCGGGCCTTCTCGCAACCTGTCGCGATTTCGCTCGTTGATCTCCGTCCTGCTCGTGATTTCTGACCATTTTCCTTCTCGTCTCTTCGCGATTTGACCATTTTACTCTGCACTCCTTTGCGCTCAATGTTGTCACGATTTCGCGACCATTTTTCTCTGTCGTACACTTGCCAACTTTTCATCGTGAAATCGCTACGCTATCTCCATCCGTACTACTTCGCTGCTAAACCGTCGACTGTCGGATTTCGCGATGCCTTTTCTCTTCATCCCCTTTTGCTGCTTTCTGTCATGATTTCGCGACCATTTTTGCTCTTCATGCCTTTCGGTCGATTCTGTCGCGATTTCGCGACCATTTTGCGCTTCATGCACCTTTGCTGATTTTTGTCGCGATATCGCTACGCCTTTCTGCTTCGTTCTGTTTGACCGGTTTGACCCATGATTTTGCGACATGTCACGATTTCGCTACGCCTTTCCATTTTCCTTTCTCTCTCCTCTTTGGGCCGCGACGGAGCAACATGTCACGATTTCGTGACACCTTTTCATTTTTGACTACGACGGCTCAACATGTCACGATTTCGTGACACCTTTCATTTTTTAGCAGCGATGGAGCGACATGTCGCGATTTCGTGACACTTTCTATTTTTCGGTCGCGATGGCGCGACATGTCGCGATTTCGCGACACTTTCTACACTTGTGCATTTTTTTGCCTCTTTTCTTCATTTTTAGCATCTGGGTCACTGAGATTTTCTCTGCAAGCCTACAAAAAGGGTGGGTCCCCAATTTTGGGGTGTGTTGTGGATCAGCCACAACAAATGGCGACTCTACTGTCAAATGCTCTTGAGCATTTTAGTGAGAACCCAATCTGAAACATATCACAAACTCGAAAACATGTGTTAGCACATAAGCAATATAAACAAATGCCCAAAGATCCGAAGTACATGAATCATTAGAATCATCAAGTATTAGCTCAGTGTGTGCAATGAATTTCTTTCCCCATCATTTGAAATTGATCAACATTCCATTGTCAGTTTTGCATGAATGCATATGCGAGATTGTGAATGATTTGTGTACCCTAATGAATATGCTAGGAGATTTTGCTTTTATAAAAGGCATAGTCATTCTTCTAGTATTATGTACAAACATTCAAGATTGCCAAACCCTCTTAGGATCCACTAATGAATTGTTTTATTATATCCCAAAGTTGGTTATGAGTCCCTACTATCTTGAACCCATGTGCAAGTGAATGTGAAATCAGAACTTTGGGGAATCAGACTCCCAACCAACCGAGATGAAAGTTTAACCCTATCCTTACTATTCTGATTTAGAATTCATTACCTCACTTTGAGCAAAATAATTTAACCAATTATGGAAGAAATGGTCATGCTAGTCTAACCCTTTGGACAAGCAGTGGTCTTGTTTTTTAGACAAGACATGTTGCCATGCATGGGCATATCTAACCCCACAATCCAAAACTTATCTTCATTTCTTTGGACCTTGGGGATGACTACCCATCCTTTGCAGAGGACACGTAGTACGATCCTTCCAATCCAATATAAAGATGAGATGGGAAAAATTTATTTTTTTACTTCTTGGACCTTAGGGATGACTACCCATCCTGGCTAGGGACATGTAGTACGATCCTTCCAATCCAAACTTTAGGTGTAAATGGAAAATATTAATTTTATTGCTTAGACCTTGGGGATGACTACCCATCCTTTGCAGAGGACAAGTAGTACGATCCTTCCAATCCAAGATTTATTATGAAATGAGACATAAGAGCTTTGGGGAATCAGATTCTCAACCTAAGCGAGATGAGAATTTATGCCCTATCCTTACTACTCCATGTAGGTCAAATCAAAGCTTTGGGGAATTGGATCCTCAACCTAAGTTCGATGAGGATTTAACCCTATCCTTACTACTCTGATTTTAGGCTTTAAGCTCTATGGAAGTGGTCAAAACCACTGTTTTAAGGATCATGTTGCATAATAGGATAGACATGAAAACCACTTTCGCCCAACCTTTTCTTCCAAGTTAGGTTTTGATCATTTTGCTTAAGATCTTTTTTAATGTATGAGACGTGCTTGGTTCTAGATATCTCAAGACTCAGTTTCCAACCTTAGGATTTTTCTTACATTTATGTTATAACACAACCCTAAGAGGATTTGACATACTTTAATGATTTGTACCTAAGATGCATATGCAACTAAGATGAAATGTATGTAAAGTGAGATGGAACATGAATGCATTATCTCTTGAATTGCAAATGAAATGATTTGTCATGCAAAACTGACTCTTTCATGCATCACAAAATCAAACAATATAACTTAAGATGCTTGTGTTACTTGTGGAGCTTTTACAGGACAATTCCAATATTTCATATTCTCCTGACCTTAAGCATAAGTTGACATCTCAATTTTTTTTTATTATATATATATATATATATATATTTTATTATTATTATTTTTTTTTTTATCAAAATAAACCAAAACATGTCAATTGAAATCAAATCCACAACCAAAATCCTAGCTAGACTAACAATCCTAAACAATAAAAACAAAAACTGAAAATCCCCACCAAAACCGAAAGAATAATATCAAAATCTCACAACCTAAGGGCTAAAATAATGCTTTAAAATCTGCCCATTAACCGGTAGCATAAAATCTCTCCCTTCTAAAGTTTTTAGCCTGAAGGTATTCTTCCCAAGAATCTCTGAAATCTGATATGGGCCTAACCAAAGACAATCAAACTTTTGATGATTCCCTTTTTCCTCATGTCTTTTGTCCCATAGTAATACCAAATCTGAAATTCTGAATGATTTAACTTTGGCCCTTCTGTCAAACCATCTTTTGATAACTTCCTGGTGTTTATTCATGTGATTCATGGCTTCTTCTCTCTTTTCATCAAGGTGCAGCAAATGACTTGACCTGGCTTCAACTTGATCATCTGTCCCCAAGTACTCTTGTATGAAATGTAAGGTCTGCAACTTCAAATTTGCAGGAAATATCGGGTCTTGCCCATAGACCAAATGATAGGGAGTATTCCCTATGGATTCTTTCACTCTGGTCCTATCTGCCCAAAGGGCAAATTTCAATTGGCCGTGCCAATCCCGAGGGTTCTTTTCCAGCAACTTCTTAATGGTATTCAACAAATTTTTATTTGAAGATTCGGCCAACCCATTTCCTTGAGGATAATAATTGGATGCAAATTTTAAGCTCACTTTGTTATCATATGCCCAATCTGCAAATTGTGTAGAAATAAACGCTTTACCATTGTCATTGACAATAGAATCGGGCATTCCAAATCTTGTTATAATATGGTCCTCAAGGAATCTAATTACAACGTCTGTGGTGGCATGTTTAGTAGGAATCGCTTCTGTCCACCTTGTACAGTAGTCTGTAGCTGTCAATATGAATTTATGAGAATCAAAAGAATTTGGGTTAATAACCCCAATGAAATCTAGTCCCCACTGTGCAAATGGTCTCATTTCAACTACAGGTTGTAACGGCATGGCTGCATTTCTTTCTCTATTGGCAGCCACTTGACAGATATGACAAGATCGTACATGGGCATGTGCATCTTTGAAAATATGGGGCCAGTAGTATCCTGCTCTCAGGATTTGATGTGTTGTAGCATTGGCCGCACCATGACCAGTTCCATGTTTCCCGTGAAATTCTTGCAACACCCTGGCAGCTTCTTCTTTGTTCAGGCACCTCAGGTAGATCCCTTCATGATTCTTCCTATAAAGAACACCAGATTTCATCAGATAATTGATAGACTTAAGCCTTAAAGCTCTTCTCTGGGTTGAATTCAGATTAGAAGGACACTTACCAGTCAATAAAAATTGCACAATATCAACATACCAGTCATCCTTAGCAATGTATTCTGTGTTCGAGTATTGGCATGTTATCTGCGGATTATTTTCTGCGATCGCCTTCGCCAATCCTTGTCCTCGAACTAGTCTCATAGGTTGGATTTCGAGATCAAATTCTTGGATGGTGGAAATCCATTTCCCTCTTTTCTCACCTAGTTCATTTTGTAAAAACATGGTCTTAACAGCAGAGTCAGGCACGATGGCAATAACTCTACTGTGTACAATGTAGTGCCTAAATTTTTTCACCGTTTTAAAAAGTGCGTACATTTGCTTATCAAGGATTGAATACCTTAATTGAGCATCTTTCAGGGGGGCACTTAAAAATGCTATGGGTTTTTCTGCACTATCCTCGCCTTTTTGGGTTAAGACACTCGCAAAAGAGTGTTCTGATGCAAAAGCATAAATATAGAAAGGCTTGGAGTAGTCTGGACTTATAAGGACCGGGGCCCTGGAAATGGCATCTTTGATGTTCTTGAAGGCCACTCTACTTTCCTCGTTCCATTTTACATCCACATATTTCTTGAGCATCTTGTTCAGAGGTTTGGCTATCTCAGCAAAGCTAGAGATAAACTTCCTCACAAAATTAACCTGCCCAAAGAAAGATCTCAATTCCTTTTTACTACTCGGGAGAGGTAGGCTTTGGATAGCTTGTATCCTTTCTGGGTCGATGGATATGCCCTCTTTTGAAATGATGTGACCAAGCAATTTTCCTTCCCGTAACTCCGAAAATGCACTTTTTGGGATTTAAGGAAATTCCATGTTCTCTGCATCTTTGAAGCACTTTCTTTAAATCTTTGACATGGTCCTCTCTCTTTTTCGAGAAAACTGGGATATCATCCACATACACGATGATACATTTGCCTATGAGCCCTTTGAATGCATAATCCATGGCACGTTGAAAAGTTGCACCAGCATTTAACAGTCCGAACGACATTCTCTTATATGCAAATGTCCCCCACTTGGTAGTGAAGGCTGTTTTCATCCTGTCATTTGGATGTATAAGAATTTGGTTGTATCCAGAATACCCATCAAGAAAGGACATCATTTCAGATCCATTTACCATTTGTAGAATTTCATCAATTGATGGCAATGGATAATTATCTTTTTGAGAGGCTTTATTAAGATTTCAAAAATCTATGCACAGCCTAATCTCTCCACTCTTTTTCCTTATTGGAACGAGGTTAGCAACCCAAGTTGAGTGCCTAACAGGAAAAATGATTTTCGCTTCCAATAATATTTTGACCTCCCTTTCGATTAAAGGCTCCAATAGCGGGTTAACAACTCGTTGTCTTTGCCTAAAAGGCTTGGAGTCTGGCTTCAAAGGGATGGTATGTGTGATAATGTCTTGGTTGTATGTTTTCAGCTCATTGTAATTCCAAGCAATGCAATCTATGTAATGCTTCAATGCCTGCATTATGTTGCTCCTTTCTTCATCTGTACATGCCTTTGCTATGTACACCTCCTTTGGATTGTCTGCACTCCCTAGATTAATTGAATCACATGCATCTTTGGGGAGTGGGACTCTTTTTCCTTTTTTGGTCTTGTATCCCATGTCGAACATTTTCTCTAATGAAACCACGTCTTTAGGTATCTTGTTAGATTGACAGGCGGTTTCACTCTCGCTTTCTATTTCATCTTGCCACCTTTGCTCCTCATCAATCACCTGATTTTCAAAAATACCCGAGTTCGTGACAAACTTGAAGATGTGTCTGTCATTTTCGAAAACCTGAAAATTCTTGACATTGTCGGGTATTGATGGACAAGGAACCAATTCAATGGAGAACTTTTTACATCTTTTTATATCAACCGGGTTTAACATGCCCGCGGCGACTGCAAGAGAGTCTGCTATTCGATTTCCTTTCCTAGAAATAAGGGCTATATTGAACGCATCGAACTCCTCAATGAGGTCCATAACCCTAGTTCTATAAAGGCTTAGTCTCCTGTCACGACATGTATACTGTCCTTTGATTTGCTTGACTACCAACTCAGAATCTCCCAAAACCTTCAAGCATTTAACATGCTTGCTCAATGCTAGACGTAAACCAAAGATCAATGCTTCGT
This sequence comes from Wollemia nobilis, assembly GCA_028583015.1. NCBI lineage: Eukaryota > Viridiplantae > Streptophyta > Pinopsida > Araucariales > Araucariaceae > Wollemia > Wollemia nobilis. The sequence goes on along the minus strand of JAQPPZ010000677.1, from coordinate 2,470,535 downwards.
ATTCTGCCACATTGTTCGTGCAAGGAAATTGCAGTCTGTACGTAGCCAATAATGGTTTACCCCCTGGGCCAGTGAGCTCGACTCCAGCTCCTGCTCCCTGTCTAGATTTTGATCCATCGAACCTGAGCAACCATGTGCAATCATTTTCCTCAGAAGAGCCACCATGACATGTTTCCTCTTTAGGCTCTTCAGTAACTTCCTCAACATCAAGTGCATAAACCCCCAGTTCTGGCTCAGAAAATTGAACTTCATTCGGCTTGTTAAATTTTGTTATGATTTCTTTGAGCCTCGGTTCATTTTCCACTCTGATTTGGTTTGCAATTCCTTTCCATGGTAGCCACATATGTGAGCAGTCTGTTGAAAAATAGCCATTCAGAGTTTTCATCCAATCCCTCGCAAGTAACATTCCATACCTACTTGGGATATTAACCACCGGAATGTCTACAACCTCGTTGGACCCCGGGTTCAGAATTTAATTGAATCTTGACATCATATAAGGTCCCTACCACATTTACCTCTAAACGGTCCAATTGCAAGACCGTACATTTGGATGAAACAGGTTGCATACCTAGCATTTTACATATCTCTGAAGGCATGAGGTTGCTCGTGGCACCCGTGTCCACCAAACAGTTATGCAAATTCTTACCCGCAATTCTCAGAGTCAATAAGAATGGCGGGACATCCCTTCTCTCCTTTCGCAAAATCAGATGGGACTCAACTCTTTTTTCCTTCCACATTGGATCAGGTGAGTTCAAAGCTTTTATCAACGCCTCCTTTTGGCCAGGCAATCTAGCCGCGTCCAAGAACGAAAGGCTAGATTTGGACTTCTTTAGATCCTCCACTATGTCATAGTTTGGTTTTTCAAATTTGACTGTCTTCTGTACGTCATTAGACATTTCTCTTCTGAGTGGAGGGGGAGGATTATTATTTGCCTTAGTATCTGGAGGAAGAATGGAATTGTTTGGAGGTGTTGATGAGGTTTTAGGGGCTTTAGATTTACTTCTCAAATGGTATCCATGATTCCCCTTTCTGAAATCTCGAAAAGCTTGCACCTCCTGTTCCAAAATTTTGTCTTCTTCTTCCTCACTCTCACCTTCTTGATGATATACAGTTTCCATCACCATAATATTATCATCTTGATGTTGCGATGGACCCTCATTTGATACCAGTTCCAAATCATCAACTTGTGCCTTGAAGACAATGAGTGTATCTAGCAATTTCAGGACAATTCCTCTCATTGTGTTCTTTTGTGTTGTGCAACCTGCACCCCCTTTCCCACGCCAAATCTGAAAGATTCAAAAGAGAATTGGATTGGCTAGGTCCTGCAGAAGTATCTAGTTGATTAGCAATGGGAGCGGGAACTCCCCCATTGTTTGGCTTGGTGTTCCAGTGCCTCCCTCTATTGTTAAAATTTTGATTTGGGTGAGGGGCATGGGACTCATACTTCTATTGTTGAACCCTGTCATTGCTCAGTTTATGAACTAATTTCTTGAGCTCTTCGACTTCTGAATAAATCTCCTTCGGTGGAATCACATTGTTGTTAACCCCCGTTGGATTCGCATAATTGATGGGGTCTTGATTCAACATTTGGGTCGGGTTCGAGGAATTTGATTCCCGTATGGATTGACACTTTGAATCGGGGTTGGATTTGGAAAAGGAACTATGGCCTGAGGATTAACTTGGCTGGTTCCTTGCATAGTCGATTGACTATTCTGCAAAAATGCGAGGACAGGTGGAATGGATGTGATTGGTTGGATTGGAATGGGTGCATATGCAGGTGTTGGTGGATACGGCTACTGATATGGGAAGGCATTCATGCTTGGCACTTGAGGTGCCATGATTTGATTTGCCAAGGGAGCTTGACCATATGGAGCATATTGTCCCATCATAGGCATCTGGGTAAACCCGTAGCCTTGTGGTGTCATTTGCTGCTCGATAGTCATGGCTTCATTATAGGCTAAAGCCAGCGTGGTGACTTGAGGATTGCGTCTCGCAAACATGGCTGTCATGGGGTCCAATGCCCCAAAATATATCTGCAAAGCCACTACGGGATCGATGGCAAAGTGCCTAATTGCTCTATTATAGCACTTTTGGAATCTCTGATTAAACATTCTGATCGGTTCCCCCTGGCCCCTTTTGCATGTAATAAACTGATTGTAAATGGTTGCGGGATCCAAGGGTGACCTAAATTGATTAACAAAGGCATTTTCCATTTGTGTCCAAGAAGTGATTGAACCAGTTGGTAAGCATATATACCATTCATATGCTATTGGATCTAAGCTCATGGGGAAAAGTCTGCAAGCCACATCTTCATATTGAACTTGCAGCCTAATTAAAACATCCCTATAGGCTTGGATATGTTCTTCTGCTGTTCTTGGGCCATCTGGTTTATATTTAGGCAGAAATATTTCAATGTTCTTGGGGATTTCATGGATATCCCAAGCAATATTCAAAGGAGTATTGTTAGCTCCATACCAAGGAGCTACTGGAGCTTGAGCCATTTGACTCAAAATTGATGAAGACAAACCTACAATAGCAGTAGAAATATTACTGACAATGGGAACACTAGTGGCAACTGATATTACGGGCGTAGGTCCACTCGATGTTCCTGGAGAAAATAGGTCTTTTGTGACTGGTGAGCTTACGACTTGCTTGGTTTTATTCTTGGGAGTACCAGTAAGGTCATGAAAAATGGTTTCCCCGGTTGTTTGGGACCTTGTCGCAATGCGACGCGGTGGGTCCAGCCTGCCTGATGAAACCCTCGATTATTTCAATGAAAACCTGCAACAAAAGAAAGCAAAAGCTGCAGTTTAGCTGTCTGCGAGATTTAAGAACTGATTTCAAAATTAAATCAAAAAGATATTACTTATGCATGAAAATCAAAATAAAGTAAACCGATTTGGCCCTCCTTCTAGCGCCAATCTGTTGAGTGGTGTTTTCACCCAGTTGTGAAAGCACACTCTCCGATAGGATCTGAGTCCCAAAATCCTCTGCTTGCAAAGAAATTATAACAAAGTAATTTCTCCAAGGTTCCTATTATGTTGGTTCTAAAACACCAATGATGCTGTTCAATGTAAATGCAGGGAATACCTTAGGGTTGCAAGTGGATGTTAACAAGGGGCACTGTAGTTTACTTTAATTTGGATTTGCAATGGACTCTGAGCTTTAATGGATTTTCAGTTATTTATTTAAATGACTGTAATTAAAATGCAGAAAATAAAATAAGGGTTTGAAAATAAAATACATGCAAATGAAGATGCAACTAAACTACATCCAGAATGCTATCATCAATTCAATGAAACCGAAGATAATGAGGTTTTCTGCATGCAACCTAACCTATTGAATCTGCACTTACGCACAATCCTGATAAGCTAGGTGCGGGTTTCTAGGGTTTTACTGTAATTTCAAATTTTAGGCCTTCGCATGAAGCAACCGAGAGGACTCGCATTAAACTCCATCTATAAACCTAAAATCTGAAAGGGAAAGATAAACATCAAATTATACATGCAAAAATGACTCCTTCTTTCTCATCAATGAGATGCCAACTCTCTGTATTTCTGTATTAAAATGATATATCAATTGCAATTACAGAATGTTCCAGGTATAACAAATCTAGAACAAATGAAGGAAATTGCTCCAAGTGCAGGCCCAGAATGGCATGCAGCCCTTGTCTCTGCAACTCTGCTAGCAGCAATTTCCAACCCTCTGTTCAATCTGTGCTTCCAATTTTATACTGTCTGGCATGGCTCTTCGGTTCACCTGCGTCGTTTCGTTTCACCTCCCAGAACGCTTCGTTTCATTTTCCCGCTTCTTTGATGCTTTGACCTTTCGCTCGAATTTGAAACGTTTGGTCCTGTCTGCGTATTGTAACCGTCGCTCTGAAGCGTTATCATAAACCTCATGCCCTTGCGCCACGTGTTCGATGCGTTTCTGCATGTTCCATAATGGTCCCATGAAAATCGTGACCAAAAATAGCCCGCGGCCTTGCTCCTTCACTTACACAGTGAAAACGCGACATGTCACGAAATCGCGACATGTCGCGATATCGCGACGCTTTTATTCTCCGTACGCTTCGACCGCAACTCGTCGCGATTTCGTGACCATTTTCTCCTTCGGGCCCTCTTGCCGCAATCTGTCACGATTTCGCTACCGTTTTGATCTCCATACTCTTCGGCCGCAACCTGTCACGATTTCATGACCATTTTCTGTTTCGGGCCTTCTCGTCGCAACCTGTCGTGATTTCGCTACCGTTTTGATCTCCGTACGCTTCGGCCGTGACCTGTCATGATTTCATGACCATTTTCTATTTTGGGCCTTCTCGTCGCAACCTGTCGTGATTTCGCTATCGTTTTGATCTCATGCTCCTGATTTCGCGACCATTTTACTCTGCACTCCTTTGCGCTCAATGCTGTCGTGATTTCGTGACCATTTTTCTCTGTCGTACACTTGCCAACTTTTCGTCGTGAAATCGCTACGCTATCTCCATCCGTACTACTTCGCTGCTTCGGAGCCACGAAATCGTGACCTGTCATGATTTCGTGACGCCTTTTCTCTTCATCCCCCTTTGCTGCTTTCTGTCGTGATTTCGTGACCATTTTTGCTCTTCATGCCTTTCGGTCGATTCTGTCGCGATTTCGTGACCATTTTGCGCTTCATGCACCTTTGCTGATTTTTGTCGCGATATCGCTACGCCTTTCTGCTTCGTTCTGTTTGACCGGTTTGACCCATGATTTTGCGACATGTCACGATTTCGCTACGCCTTTCCATTTGCCTTTCTCTCTCCTCTCTGGGCTGCGACGGAGCAACATGTCGCGATTTCGTGACACCTTTTCATTTTTGACTACGACGGCTCAACATGTCGCGATTTCGTGACACCTTTCATTTTTTAGCAGCGATGGAGCGACATGTCGCGATTTCGTGACACTTTCTATTTTTCGGCAGCGATGGCGCGACAGGTCACGATTTCGCGACATGTCACGATTTCGTGACACTTTCTACACTTGTGCATTTTTTTGCCTCTTTTCTTCATTTTTAGCATCTGGGTCACTGAGATTTTCTCTGCAAGCCTGCAAAAAGGGTGGGTCCCCAATTTTGGGGTGTGTTGTGGATCAGCCACAACAAGTATTATTATTAGATGAAGAATGTTTTATTAGCATTATTGTTGAAGCCAATTGGTTATACAAAGAACTTGAACTTGAGTTAGAAAAGAACATGAGTATCATTGTTATGTGAGATTGAGTTTTGAGAATAGAACATATTGAGTCTCTAACAATTCTATTTATGCTTCTATGAGATTTATTTGAGTTGAGATTGAGTTTTGAGTATAGAACATATTGAGTCTCTAACAATTCTCTTTATGCTTCTATGAGATTGATTTGAGTTGAGATTGAATTTTGAGAATAGAACATATTGAGTCTCTAACAATTATCTGTATGCTTCTATGATATTGAATTGAGAAGGTGATTGAGCATTGAGTATAGAACATATTGAGTCTCTAACAATTCTCGTTATGCTTCTATGAGATTGGACAAGTTTTGTGTGAACTTGTTAAGCTGATTTGAGGTAAGTATTTGAGAAGACTTGTGGACTGATTTTGTGTTAGATTTTGTGGAAGCTTGCAATGCAGATTTGAGCAAGTCCTAGAGAGGACTTATTGAGCAGATTTGGATAAGTTCTGAGTGAGCTTATTGAGAAAATTTGGACAGGTTATGAGTGAGCTTGTTGAGCAGATTTGGACAAAAATTGAGTGAGTTTGTTGAGCAGATTCAAGCATATTTTGAGTGAGCTTGTTGAGTAGATTTGAGAAGGTTCTGAATGGACTTGTTGAGCAGATTTGAGTAGATTATGAGTCAACCTACTGAGCAGATTTGAGTAGGTTCTGAGTGGACCTATTGAGCAGATTTGAGAAGGTTTTGAGTGGACCTATTGAGCAGAATTGAGCAAGTTTTGAGTGGACCTGTTGAGTAGGTTTGAGCAGGTTCTGAGTGGACCTATTGAGCATATTTAAGCAGGTTTTGAGTGGACCTATTGAGCAGATTTGAGTAGGTTCTAAGTGGACATGTTGAGAATATTTGAGCAGGTTCTGAGTGGACCTATTGAGAATATTTGAGCAGGTTATGAGTGGACCTATTGAGTATATTTTAGTAGGTTATGAGTGGACCTGTTAAGTAGATTTAAGAAGGTTCTAAGTCAACCTATTGAGCAGAGCTTTGGAGGTGATAGACTAGAGAAGAAAAAGTCTCCAGTGGATAAAGATACATCATCTAGGACATTGAGAATAGATCTTTTGAGTTAGGACAAGAGTCTTCAAGTGGAGAGATATCAACAAATAGTATAGTGGAGGTAGTGTCTTATAGAGGATCACCAGCAAGAGCAGAGGAGGAGTTCTCCTATGGATAGATATCCACAAAATAGATTTAGGGGATCAGCATCTCCTTTGGATAGAGGTCCATAAACATTGTAATTGGGAAGGATTCTCAAAATATTATTTGATAAATATTTAGAAGAAATATTTTCTCTATGGAGGTAGCCCACATTGGGTGAACCACATTAAATCTGTGTCTCTATTATGTATGGTGTTTTGTGCATTGCTTTAATTACTGCTATTGATACTTTTATCTATACACTTCATAATATTGATTTAAAAATAAAAGTAAAAAGTGGTCTTATACTGTTCACCCCCCTCTCAGTATAAGCTTGTGTTCTTCATTTTCAAAGTAGCAAAGGTTAAATAAAGCAATGTTTTTCAACTTGAAGATCTAGAAGGAAACTCGCAGCTAATCTCGATCGATGGTTTTCATTTTAAACTCTATTTCGATTAGTCATGCCATTATTATAACATATGTACATATATTGTATTATAGTGTTCTTTTAATAAAAGTTTTTTTTATTTTGTAAAGTAAAAAAAAAAGAGAAATTTTTTTGCTTCAAAACAAGTTCAAAGTTGAAAAATAAGCTAAGTATGGCAGCAGGCTATGACATGTGCTCCATTCCGCTCTCTAATAGACTAAGTGTGGTAGCATAATACAACATGTGTTTAATGCCACTCTTCATTGATAAAAAGTTATCATGGACTACAACATATTATCTCTGTCACTCTAAGGAAAGAAAAGTGATAAAAACACCATGAGTTTAGCGAGTGCTTCGTGCCACAACCAATTAGCAATGGACATAATAATTTCATCCACCAAGATGCATATATTTGAATTTAAAAGTGTGTAACAAATAGATTCTCATGTCGAATGCATTAATGGAAAAAGGTATACATGCAAGAAAATTTAAAAAAGAAGCTCAAATGTAAAACCCATTCATTTCATGAGCAACATTCTCCAAGAAAAGAGATCCTAAGGAACAAAGAGACGAAATGAGAAAAGGAGAGAGCACTCTAAGAATTTTCACAAAAAATGGCTTTCAAATATTCAAAAGAAGCTATACCATTAGCAAATGACAAGTTGGAAAACTACATTGTTAAAGCAGAAGCAGTGGTCTACACCAAACTAGTTCTCACAAAGAGAACTAAACTTAGAAGGAACATCAATGAAAATATCAAAGAGGTGAAACCATAACTGTCCAAAGTAATTGTGTTATCTACTTATTATATTTTTATATCTATGATTTGGTTCATCCCTGTCCATAATTAATAGCAGCCATGGTCAATTTTTATGATCCTATGGCCAAAGCAGTACAAATAGCTAATTGTAAAATCCTATTTAGCATCACAACCAAAGCTTGTCATGACCTTTTTGCAATAGGAGTAGAACCACGTGTAAGGTCTAAAATTTTTTATGTAGCCAAACAAACTGGATACTATTCCTTGCAAAGGTGTACCCAGGAAGTAGAACCTTTTAGGAAGTGGGTTTATGATCAATTCAAAACTATCAATCTTAAGAGCGAACTGCCTAACACCCCAATCCCTATTGAGAAATTTTCTAATCCAAAGCTCTTCTCCATGTTGGCCTGTTTAGAAGGTATAGACTCTAATCAATACATGAGATATTGGTGGATAGATATTGTATATTTTATTTCAAATGAGATAATGTACAAACCTAAAGTAGAGGAAGAGGGTGTCAAGGTGATTTATTTTGACTGGCCAACATTTCTCGCTAGGCAAATGCATGAGTAGTTAGTGAGGATGAAGAAATATTTAGAAGCTCCTTTTCAACATTGGTCAAATTTGGTTTGGATGTTCTATGTTGTTGTAAAGCACATGATGCCCCGAATCTCAATAAAAGAAAATAATGAAAAAGGAGACCCTATCCCTGTGTATTATTGGATTGCTCATTTGAGGAGCATAGAGTCATTTTATATATTCAATTTGGAATTTCTAGGGCTAGAATTGAAAATCATGTATATGAAATACCTTAGATTTCTATCTTTGGCTAGAGAATTGATAAGATTAATAGTTTCTTAAGAAGGATATTGGTATATACTCACAGACGACACTATCATCCAAATTTATGGTTTTATTAACAAGCCTTTTTTACTGCCTTATTTTGTGACTAATAGATTGATGGCCCTGGAATACTTGATGCAAGAAAATTTTATCAACTTGAATTATGGCTCTAGAAAAGGGAGGAAATATTTGTTTACTCTCATAACCTCGATCATATAATAATAGTCATAAGAGGTGAGGGTGAACAAATCACCCAATATTTGGATAGGTTGGGCCTGTTTTACATCCCACAGAGGTGGAGGTATGACCCTGATGACAAATTCCTAAAGAGGAATATTGCCCTTAATGGAGAAAATCCCTCAATTTTGAGAAGACTTTGAGGTCTCATATTGAAAAGAGGAGGCATGAAAAAGAAAGCACTCCATTGTATTATAATGTTGCTAAAATGGAAAAACTACCCCTGTGGTTAGACTTCTAAGAGCAAATAGTTGATTTTGATCCTACTAAAAATGAAAGCCATTGTTTGAAGGATTCCAAAATTAAATATGTTGAAAAGAAAAAGAAATGGTACAAAGGAAAAATTGTATATTGGTAGAATATGAGAGTAGAAACTAGTACGAATAAGGCCCAATTCAATCTAACAATAGATGATGAGTTTTCTTATTGATATGACAAGCATATTAAGACTAGGAAAGCTAAAGATCCTAAGAATCTAGTATTGATTTATAAAAAGACTCAAGCATGGATAGATTCTCCTTCCCCACCTTCACAAGAGGAAATACAAGAAGCAGAGACTAATGCCCACCAATTACTGAAGATGTGGCTAAAACATTTAAGATATCAGAGGAACAATTAAAGAAATATTCTAAAGGGACCCAAATTATGAGTAAAATGCATTACTATGATAATAGGGCAGTAAATACAGAAGTCATTCAGATAGAAAATAGGCCCAAACATCTAGCCTTAGGTGGAGAGCCTCCTATGACTAAAGTAAATTGGAAGAAAAGGGATGATGATTTTGTATTTACACCTATGAGTTTCACCACTACGGTCACAATTGGGTTAGATCCTATTGCTAAAAATATAGTGCAAGGAGAACAATATGAGGGAGATACAAAGAGTGAAAAGCCTACAATATTTAAATTTTATAAGAGAAATGCTAAATATGTAGTGGGGGAAACTCATAAATAGGTTTGTAAGAAGATGAAAGAAAAAAATGAGGAAGAGTGTTGAGAAGACCTCTATTTCAATTGTAGAGGAGTTGGTATAACAAGTGCAACACCAAAGTGCAAAGGTGATTCCATAACATCTTACATCTGTAGGTGAAGGTATTATTACTATCTCTTTTTCTCCTTCTCCTCTTCCCCTAGATAAATTCCCTTCGTCTTCTTAGGAAACTCACCGCCTATTTCATTAGCTAATATAGAGGGTCAAACTAGTCCAAACCCTCTATATTCATATAAAATCCTAGTCACATCATCTCCTACCATTCCATATTTGCCTTCACAATCCCCAGTATCATCATAAGGACAAGTTGTTTCATCCCCACTAGCTCATTCCATGAATTTTTCTTCCATTCCCATGTCTTTCTCAATTGCAACTCCAAAAATAAACATAGATTCAACTATTGTCACTACTACTCTGCTACCATCAGTTTTTGAGTCCATCCTTCCATATCTCATAGCTTCCCCTCCTCCTACAAGTCATCCCATGTTGGCTTCCTTGCAAAAGGGAAAATATGTTTCTCAAAAGATTCAATATTTTTGGGCAGAGAAGCTATACAAACCTTCAAATAAAATGACCATGAAGAGAAAGACAATGACTATTCATCTAGTTATGTAGCCCAAACATTCTCGCACTCTTTTCATCAAGGCTAATGGATCTATGCCTTAGAGGGAAATGGGAGAATGGATGGTCTACACCTCAAGAGAGAGATACTTGATCGTATCTTCTATATGGTGATTTTTTGATGAATTATTTTGGGTTCACCAAAAAACATTTATGGCTATTTCCATGCATAGGTTTTGATATTTGTTTTGATGTGTTCCTTTTACAAAATCTCAAATACAGCTAGTTTTGGCCAATATGCAACTACTTTAATCTATATGCAATTTTATTTCATATGTAAACAAAAAATAGCAGAAAACAAAATCCTAATGTATGATGCAATGCTTAAAAGTGATAAAAGACCCTTATCTATATTTAGAAGTTCGATGGAGGTTTTGATTTTTGATTGCAGTCTAGATCGTATGCAGCAGTACAAAATCATACAGATCGAGCAAGATCGTATGAATACGATTCAAAATCGTACTATCCGATCAGAGATCGGATGATCCAATTTTGATAGAATCCTGCAACTTCATGGGTAAAATGCAGAAGATAGAAAATAGTGGATGCAAATGATGTTTCTAAGCATGAATTGAATTATATGTCGACTATTGCATATTGAAATAACCAGGATTAACACATGCATGTATCAAAGCTATATAAAATATGTGATTATATGCAAATTTGGTGAACTCCAAGGATATAAATAATAAAATTTAATACCCTATGCAAATGGAAATGACTAAATTATGCTAAGTATCAAGAATAAATCTTAAAAAAATGCAAACCAGTATTAACAATTGCCCCCAAGTGACCTCATAGCAAAATCATATTATTTGTGCAAAATCGTATGCTTTCGATGTAGAATCGTATCATCTGACTTTTGATCGTAACCTTTTGATCCTGCATGAAACATAAAAGTGCCTAGGACTAATGCAAAAATTCTATGATCCGAATTTGAAAAGAAAGTATAGATGCTAATTGTGCAAGGGGAAATTAGAGAGGAGGAGTGTCTTATTAAATAAGCTGATCCATTCATCCAAAATGGGCTAAGAATAATTTGGTTATAACTCCTTCAAATATGGGCTTGATCGGACAAATCCGATCCCGCAACCATCGTATGGTTGCATAGATAAAGACAAAAATCATTAAAATAAAATTTGTCACCTTGTTGAGTTAAGCCTTTTAGTTTTGAGCAAAATCGTATGCATACGATCAGGGATCGTATCGTACGATTCAAGATTGTATCGTACGATTAATGATCGTATCATACGATCTTGTCCAAATTGCTCGATTTTTCCAAGAGGCATGAAAATTGAGGCAATCAGCTATAGGCTCATTTTTATAGGTTGTTTATTTTTAGTGCAAATTATAATGAGTCATTTTTAGGGTGCTACATTTTGCCCCCTCTTTAGCGTAATTTCAAAAGAAAATGCATTAAAGAAAAGTATGACACATTTTTTGAGAAAGCAAAAATTTAATGCAAATTTTGTTGATGATTTCAAGTTTTAATGCAAATGGTTTTAAGGTGTAATATATATGATACCCCCTTCAAATTTTTACACCAAATTTTGATGTTTGGGTAAAAATTCAAAAATAAAGGATAAAATGAATAAATAAAAAGAAGAAAAAGTAAAACTAATTCATTTGCATTTTTACCTTTTACCTGTTTAGAGCTCTAGAGGAAAACATGGTGGAGACTTCACATCATGCTGATTTGGTCCAAGCTGGTGATGGATCCCTTCGGGTATGGATTTCTAACTTTCTTAGCTTAGATTTTTCCTGTTTTTAGTTTGCATTTTAAATTAAATTTGAATTTTTAGGGCACGGTTGTCGTGCATGACCCTAAATGTGAAATCATAGTGATTTTGCAAAATCGTATCATTTTAGCGATATCATATGGTACAATATCGACCAAAATCAATACGATTGGCCGATATCGTATCAATACAATATCGTAAAAAATGATACAATTTTAAAATTATTTTATCCAATTTTGAAAAATTTAATACGATTTTTTGACAAAAAAATTATTGCTTTGTTTTTATTAACATATGGTAGAATTAAAGAATCGGGAGTGGAGATATTCTACACTCGAGGTAGATTTGGGTGCTCTCACGGAGGGTGAGAGAAACTACTTGGAGGTTGTGGGATTACGACACATGGCGGAGATGCCACATATCCTAGTAGATATGAGGGTACTGACGGCTCTAGTAGAGAGATGGTATCCAGAGTCATCCTGCTTCAAACTTCTTATAGGGGATATGGCACATACACTAGAGGACATTTCGTAGATCCTATGGATACCACTTAGGGGTGTCCACATCACTACATCTGGCAATCAAGGCCAGGCATTGAGGATATTGATAGGAGATCCTAGCTTCTTGTTGAAGCAGGGTGGGATTTTTATCGACAAACTAGGGGAGGTAGAAGACATCTCTAGACTTAAAGTTCTATTGAGTGGCATTGTAGGTGGCCGACCTTATCAAAAAAAGCATACACCTAGATATTGCATTAATGAAATCAACACAAAACCATGACAAAATAACAAGATTGCATGTAACAATGAAAATGTGTGTTTCTTTTGTTAATATTGTCAATGAAATTTAGTTACAATATTGCCCCTCTTAGGGTCACCAAAATGTTGATACTCTTAATACAATTTCCAAAGCCCCCAATGGGGTAGGTGCACTATAAATGCTTTTTAAAATAGTTGCAAACTACCCTAGGGTGGAGTAGACCCTCTTCTTCATATTGAGTAAGGATTTGAATGTAGTTTCTTTTGAATATAGATCCCTACGGTCAAGAAACAACAGAAGATAGTTAAAAACATACGTAACCTCTCGTGATGAGGCCCATTGAAGGTAATAAACATGTATATGCCATTATAACTAAAATTAAGCAAGCTAAAAAAAGGTGTTATACATATGCAAGATTCATAAATATAGCTTGAAATATTTAAACAAGAACTACAACTATCAATCTAATGGATCAATTATGTGAAATGAAGCATGCAAGCATGAAAAGAAGCCATTAATGCATATTCTACACTAATATGACAAAATTACTCTAAAAAATAAATCTATCATTCAAAGATATCTAAAACAACAATTGGTCGACTAAAATTCTAATTCTAACCTAACTAATCATATTGCAATGAAAATAGTAAAGAGATATTATCCTTGTTGCAAACCGCAACTCTGATAAGCGGCTTGCACTGTAAACCATGGTTGAAAGTCGTGATGAGCAACCAAGTGGTTTTCCCTCCAAATTCAAGGGTTTTGGGCTTGATATCCTTGTTCAATTGATGTTCAAGGGTCACCTTTGGTGTCCTCTGACAACTTTTGTGATTGAATCATTGAATGGGACCTCTATTTACCCGAATTAGCATTTCTTGGCTCTCCTAGGTCCTTAGGGCATCCATGGCCTAATTTGTCATTATGTTTGACAAATTGGAAATGGGGATGGCAATAAATATCTCTTTATGCACTCAAGTGAGTCCACAATTTGATAGGGCTTCACTGCTCTAAACTCCAATGCTTGCTTCATACAATATTTTGATAACGCTTTGCTATCAAAAATGCTTTATATGCTCAATATATTTTAAAGGGGTACTTATAGGATGTCCCAGGGCTAGGGGTGGATTCATGGAGAAGCCAAGATCAATAAGGGGTGGTTAGTACTATTGTATTGGAAGCTTCCATCCTATAACCACCATATTCTAGAACAAATGGTTGTTAAAATAGATTTGGCTAGGATGAAGGCCAACTGAAATTTAGTTAAGACAGCAGGTTACAGCTACAGTCCAGACTATAAATCGTAGGTCTTAGCCATGGTTCATACTATAGAATGTAGTTCTAGGATGTGGTTTAGACTGATTAGTCCAAGGAACTCAACTTGAGTGGTTAGAACCATTGCTCTATCTTGGATTTTGTCCAAGATCTTCCATATGGTCTTGTAGCATGTCCATATGAGTAGTCGCCATCGACATGACATATTTTAGGTGTCTATAGATACCCATTTTGAGATGCATTGTGAGATCAAACAATGCTAAGAAAAAATAGACCTCCTAAAATGATGCCAAAGGTTCTATGATGATAATTAGTCAGATCAACATTAGATGCCCCAAATCCTACAAAAGGACACGCATCCTAGAATCACTGCTTTCAACTCTTTGGAGGCTTAAACTTGAAAGAGTTTGCACTTGTCATCAGAAATTCGAGTAGCTTTGGCGCTACAATAGGAGTTAGGTCTATATAACTGAAAGGATGAGAGTTACAAACAAATTATCACATTTTTTATTTTTCCCAAGCAAAGGGGTAAGCTTATGATACCTGTTGACAATGATTCATAAAGAAAACATAATTTTGACAAGATCAAGGGATCTACGATCTCAGGGATCTTATATTGTTTTTTATTATGATTTGATATTATGACTACCCCCTCAAGTGACGATTCAAAGAGGGTAATGACAATGATTGAAGTGATGAGGTCACTTGACCACTATGAATGATCTGAATAAATTTAGATTAGAGCATTTTAATGCCTTGGCTAGGCCTAGTTTAGCTTATGATTCCAACCATTAATAGTATTTGCACATTTCTATCCCATGGAGCAATTGGGCTGCCATAGCCATCTTATGAAATCAAACTAATACAAATCCAATTAGATTTGTGTTGAATCAAGTTATTGATGATTTGCTGAAAATATGTCATAGGAGAAATGATATGAAACACCTCATTCCTGTGGAGCAGTCCAGCCTCAAAGACCTTAGGGATTGAACAAAAGCATATTAGTTCAACGATGACAATTTTTCCCTAAATGTCCTTATGGTTATTTACTCATCTTATCATATTGCATGGATCATAGGTCACTGCAAATGCTAAGTGTATAGGGTAAATTACTAAATACGAGGTGCATTTGTTTTTTAATTATTTTATTTTTTTGTTAATTTTTATTTATTGATCGATCTTGGTGCTTTGAATATCACCAAATTTGCAATATTGATTGCTCTTTTTGAAATTTTATCTATTAGGAGTCATTAATTTATCATTTTAGACCTTCCCACAGTGGGTTTTGAGTGCATTTAATACTGGTTACAAAATGCAGGTACGTTCTATGGTTGAAAATTTCCAATTTGGGAACCACAAGTTGGGGTTGCAATCTGTCAAAATTAGGGAAAACTATAAATAGTTTTTCCACTTTGAAAATTTCATTATTCTCATTCAAATAACTGCATTTCAGAGAGCTCTGAGAGGTGAGAGACATTCCTTGATCTAGAACGCTGCCAAACTTGACCTCAAATTTCACTCGTACCCTAATGGCAGACCCAGGACAACCATCCACTAGAAGAGGCCGCGGTGCGGGCAAGGTAACTCAAAACCGAGTCCTTACACTCATTACCAACTAAAACAAAATAAACCACATTAAGTAATGGGTTAATGAACTTCACTAAAATGGTGTCAATGAAACTCACCATAGACTAGGCTAGGCTAGGCTAGATTTTAATTTTTTTGGCTAGCTAGGCTAGGAAGGGACCCAAAATGGGTCTCGTTCATAGATTTCAGCTGGCACCTGCGACTCCCAATTTTTAGTTTGGGAACCACAGCTATCAGCTATAGTTAGAATTTAAATTTCCAACAGTCAAATTTGACCGCAGTCGGACCACAAGGTTGACCCGCGGTTCGATGACTTTGGAAATTTTTTCCAAATTTTCTCACTTTTCTAAGGTTTTCTAGCAATTAATGTCAGTTATTGCATATATGAGATGCATTTTGAATTTTCTTGATGTTTTTGATATTTTTAGAGTCATTTTTTATATGGTTTTGCTTGTTTTTAGTTAGTTTTTTCTCTTATGCATTGTTTATTTCTAGACATTAAATTTTAGGACCCGAGAGCTAGAGATACTTTGCACCCTCTGCATACAACTTACTGTAGGGGAGCATGAGTGGTTTAGAGTCGTCGTATTGGCTATGTATTTGATAAACCCACGATTAGGGTAGATATAATATATATGACTACTTTGGCCCAGAGATGGAATATCTAGACCAACATGTTTCATCAGTCAACAGGTGAAATAACCATCACCATGGAGGATGTCTATCAGATCTTTAGGATCCCTATTGATGGAGAGGCCATCTATTGGAATGAAATCTGCCTTAGGTAATAATTTGCACCAAATACTTCATCAACATTGAAATACCAGTCTAAAATAGAGTTTGCCTAATTCAATCTCCAGAGAAGGATGGTTCCTTGTTTTTTATACGAAAATGGGGAAGAGAAAGGAATGCATAAAAGGGGGAAATATAGCCAAAGCTAAGGGATAATAAGGTATATATTAAGCAACTGTTAGTCTTACAATGGCACTGAGAGGGGGGTGAATCAGTGTAGTTCTTTTAACTTGAATTTACAGCTCTTAAAACTGAAATAATGAAACCTTAAAACCAGATAAAGCAAGTATCACAAAAGAACATATCACACAACACAAGATTTAACGAGGTTCACCAATTTGGCTACTCCTCAAGAATGACTGCTTGGACTACCATCCAAATCCAACCTTTGCAAAGC
Source organism: Wollemia nobilis (assembly GCA_028583015.1). NCBI lineage: Eukaryota > Viridiplantae > Streptophyta > Pinopsida > Araucariales > Araucariaceae > Wollemia > Wollemia nobilis. The sequence continues at coordinate 2,453,749 of JAQPPZ010000677.1, read as the reverse complement.
ACCAACTTTACAATCAGTTTACCAGCATCCACTGGAAGGAGCACCAACCCCTGATTTATCTATACCAATAGAAAGGAGCACCAACCCCTGATTTACCAACACCAACTGGAAGGAGCACCAACCCCTTATTTATCTACACCAATAGAAAGGAGCACCAACCCCTGATGCCAAGCTACAACCTGGACTTCAATTTGAATCTATAAGTTTGATAATAAGATACCTTTGCTTTTGCATGACCCTAACTGGTCTTCTCCACCTTTGCGTTCTCTGCGCACTCCGCTCTTTCTATGCAAACACTTCGCACACTCTGCTTCACTGTAATCCAACTTCATGATCGTCTTCTCCCTTTTGTGCACTCTACTCCTTCTACTTTCTCTGTGCAATCACAGATGCACTTAGGACAATTCGACATGACTTCTTTGCTCACTTTGCGCACTTTGCCATCATCTCACCGCTTCTACGCTTTCTGCGCTCTTACGGCCACATTTCACACTTCGACACATATTCGACGATGCATTCATCAACACTTCAAATCTCCAAACAACCCTCCTTTTATAACATAATTTTTGTGATGAAAACCCTAATCTTAGTCGATTATAAACCCTAATCTTAGTCGGCTTTCATGACAATTGTAAACCCTAATTTTAGTTGGTTGTCATCGGTCTTCGTCGACTTCAACTCAACCACGAAAATACATGTCACGATATCGCGACACTTTCACTTTCTCTCTCTTTCTCCTTGCTTTGGCCCCTAAAAATACATGTCACGATATCGTGACACTTTTTCTTTCTCTCTTTCTCTTTGCATCGGACCATGAAAAAGCTACATGTCGCGATATCGTGACACTTTTTCTCCTTGCTCTTTCTCTTTGCATCGGACCGTAAAAATGCTACATGTCACGATATCATGACACTTTTTCTCCTTGCTCTTTCTCTTTGCTTTGGACCATGAAAATACACATGTCACGATATCGTGACACTTTCGCCTTCGTACGCTTTCTCTATTCCTTTGTCGTGAAAATGCGACATGTGCAGATATGTGACACTTTTCCTCTTCTTCTTGAGTCGTGAAAATGTGACATGTCATGATATCGTGACACTTTTGTTACTCTACCTGCCTGCCCTTCTTGAGTCATGAAAATGCGACATGTCACGATATCGTGACACTTTTGCTTCTCTGCCTTCCTGTCCTCTTTGAGTCACGAAAATGCGACATGTCATGAAATCATGACACTTCTCTTTCGAAGTCTTGCTTTCTGCTTTTGTCATGAAATCATGACACTTCTGCCTTCGAAGTCTTCTTCTCTTTTGTCATGAAATCATGACACTTTTGCTTTCGTACTTCACTTCTTTGCTTTTGTCATGAAATCGTGACATTTTTGAAGTCTTCTTTCTATTGTTGCAAACTCGTGACACTTCTTCTTTAGTCTTCTTCTCTTCTTTTGTCATGAAATCGTGACACTTTTCTTTGTATCTTTTCTTTTGTCATGAAATCGTGACACTTCTGCTTTCGAACTTCACTTCTTTTCTTTTGTCGCGAAAATGTGACATGTCATGAAATCGTGACACTTTTCAAACTTGCTTTCTCTCTCCTATTTTAGTCATGAAAATGCGACATGTCATGAAATCATGACACTTTTCCTACTTTCTCTTTTTCTACCAACATGTCACGAAATCATGACTGTTTTTCCACTTGCCTTTTTCTCTTCCAACATGTCACGAAATCATGACAGTTTTTCTTGCTTTCTCTCTCTTCCAACATGTCACGAAATCGCGATAGTTTTTCCACTTGTCTTTTTCTCTTCCAACATGTCATGAAATCATGACAGTTTTTCCTGCTTTCTCTTTCTCTTCCAACATGTCATGAAATCGTGATAGTTTTTCTACTTGCCTTTTTCTCTTCCAACATGTCATGAAATCGCGATAGTTTTTCCTGCTTTCTCTTTCTCTTCCAACATGTCACGAAATCGTGATAGTTTTTCTTGCTTCTTCTCTCTCTTCCAACATGTCATGAAATCATGACATTTTTTCTGCTTTTTCTCTCTCTTCCAACATGTCGTGAAATCATGACAGTTTTTCTTGCCTGCTGTATATGTCACGATATCGTGACACTTTTCTTACTTGTCTTTTTCTTTGATCTTTTGCAAATGGGGCACTTCGGTCTTCTTGGAAAATCACTGTACATACTCTGAGTAACCTTTGAACTCCTGTCTTCTACATCTGAATAGCTTTTGAACTTCCTGTCCACTGCATCAATAGATCTATCTGACTGTGTTGACAACAATGACAATATCGTCGCTGCACCTTGCTCAACAATCTCCCCCTTTGGAATTGTTGGCAACACATGTGCAATTTGTGCAATTTCCTGTAACTCTTCTCCCCCTTTGACAATAATACCAAAGGGCTACTGTAGACTCCCCCTGAGTCCATGCACAACATTCTCAGGCAAAATTTATTACACTTAGCAAAAATCATGAACATGAGCAAAAAGATAATCAAATACTTAAATGCTCCCCCTGAGAATGTGATCCCTATAGCTAGTCAATTCTTGGGAAACGTGACCACTCCACAATATGTTGTTGGAATAAAAATCCAACTTAACCTCACTTTCTGAAACTTTCTCCTATGTACAACATGTTGTCGTTGCAATATATTCTTCCTCTACTGTGGATAAGGAAACTGACTCTTGTTTCTTATTGTTCTACGTGACCAATCTGTCTCCAAGATAGAATGCACCTCCATTGGTACTCTTTCTATCATCTACACATCCTGCCCAATCTACATCTTTTGGATACCATAACCCATACTCCATAGTACCCTTGTGATATTATAGAAGACTCTGTCTCTTTGTACTCTATCACCTCCAAAGCTCTTTCAATAGGCTCACTAAGAACCTATTCAATAGGCTCACACAGAACCTGCTTAACAAGCTCACATAGAACTTGTCCAATGCTGAATAACAAGCTCACACAAAACTTGTCCAAATCTGCTCCAACAAGCTCACTAAGAACTTGTCCGAATCTACTCTAGTAAGCTCACCAAGAACTTGCCCAAATATTCCAAACTCAAATCATCTAGAATCTGTCCCAACATTGTCCTCAAATATTTCCCAAAGGCCTTCTCAAAGGCTCAATCAATCATGCTCAAGTAGTACTCAAAATGAACTCAACAATGAATGGCAATCTCAAATCAAATCCACTTCATAGAACTTTAAAAATCACTTCACACATAACTTGACTAGGCTCAATCAAATCAACTCAACCAATCATCACAAGGGACAACTCTCTCTCACACAACCCTAGTCCAAGTATGTATCAACCAACTCAAATAATTCCAACAATGCTCAACCACAAATATCACATAACAATGATACTCATGTTCTTTTCTAACTCAAGTTCTTTCACAACCAATGGGCTTCAACCACTATGCTTATAACACAAGGTTTAAACACAACTCTCAATTCAGAAAACCTTGATGCATTCAACCAACCACTTTCGAAAAGGAAACCACAAACAATCATTTTCCCTCCAATGATATTTTAGAAATCAACCACCATAATGTTGTCACATGAGTCTCCTTGGGATTAGCCTAAAATCGTGCTACCATGCATACTGCCTGCAAAATATCTGGTCTAGTAGCTATCAGGTACAGTAAGCTTCCAATCATAGATCTGTACATGGTTTGATCAATAGGTGGAGATTTGTCATTCTTGCTCAACTTGCACCCTTTCTTAAACCTTTGTTGAGTGAGATAGTTGTCTAGCCTTGCATATCATGCTCGGGGTGCCTGTTTCAAGCCATATATCTTCAACTTACAAACCAAGTTGGGATCATCACCAAGCTGGAAACCATCTGGCTGCTCAATATAAACCTCTTCTTCAAGCTTCCCATTCAAAAATGTTGATTTCACATCTGTCAACAAAATTGACAAGTGACTCACACTTGTACCAACTTTTGTCCAACACTGTATCGACACTACAATTTTACTGCCAACTCTATGCAAGCATCAAACACTGTACCACAACACCAACCAAATCCCTTTTTACATTTTCAACTTGGTCTATGTTTTCTACAGTCACCACTGGTCACACCTTACTTTCAACTGTTCGAATCAGGAGACAATATTTTGTTAAACACTTCACGGCCAACTATAGTGCACCTTACTCAAACTCATACTTTCGGACCTCGGATAGGTATGATTCACAAAGCAAAGTTGCTCATCTTGATGAGCTAAACATGAATCAATGATCAGACTTCAATATTTTTCACCACAACATCATAATAGATCTAACAATCTTCACGTCAATGTGTAGTTCAAATACACACTGCTTTTATCGAAACACATATATGCGGCTAGGGCAACATTCTTTCACTAACCAAATTATCTGAACTGTTATAATCCTTAACTTTGGATAGTGGCAGTAAGAACCATCACCAGTACAACAATGACATATAGCAATACTACCAATAATGACAACTCTCAATTTAATCACCACCCTTCATGGCACTTCCACAAACTACATGAACTGAAAACACACTTCGACAACTATACGACAACTTCCCTGACTACTTGCCTTTCATCCTCAGGTAATCAAACAAATACATAGGAGCATTAAAATGAAACTTCAAGATTGCTCCCCCTGAGGATGTGCTACCTGGAGTTGCTTAGTGCAATAGCGGAGTAGTCTCCTTCAGTCCAAGGAGACACGATTTCCTTTCTTCTATCTTTCTCCAAACTTTCTTGAACTCGGGCTTGGATTTTTCAACTGCATCCCTGTTTTGCACCTTTTTGTGAACTCGAACATTTCTCTTGTGTGGTTGTCTCTTGTGCATCCTTGATGAATGATTATTTTCCTTTCTGTGTTGTGTTCTTTGCATCTGATGAAATCTACTATTTTGCCTTAGATTAGATACAAAAGTGCTTGGACAAAACCTTGCTATGTGCCCATGACCATTACATTGAAAACATTGTACATAGTGTTCACTCGAAAATGCAGATGTATTTCTACCAACATAACTCTTTGATTTATTCAATCCACAATAAGTTGCCTTGTGACCATACTGTTTGCATCTGAAACAATAGCCATTAAAAGTATTATTATGAATAGAGTGAGAGTGATAGAACCTCTTTTGTTGTGGTTGCTTTGTTGTAGATCTCCTTTGATATTTTCTTCCTTTTGAAGATTCAGCTTCAAACTTTTCTTGCTTCGATCCTTCAACAGTGAACTTCTTCTTCTCTATAGAGTTGGAAGATGAAGGTTGTTCAGCTTCATATCCAAGACCACGCTTATCCATGGAGCTTCTTTGTTGGCTTATCATTTTATCTAGCAACTCTGTGCTCTTCTCGAATTTGAGATTTGTATTGGCCTCTTCTAGTTGTTTCTTCAATAAAACAATCTCTTCCTCTTGTTTGCAGCAACCAATCTCTTTCTCATTGAGAGTTTCTTCAATCCTTTTGAATTCTTCTACCTGTACTTTCAAACTGGTTATTATTTCATTTGCATCCTCAAGATTTCTTGAGATTTCCTTATTCCTTTTTCTTTCTATCTTCAATTCATCCAGAGCTATAATTAGTTCCTCTTTCAAATTTATTTCTGCATCAATTTCTTCTTCATCACATTCCTGTTCTTTTTTTGTTTCTTCTTCGAGTGTCATGAAAAGACCTCCACCTATTTCTTTCTTAGAATCATCCTCTAGGACTTCATTAACTCTCAGCATATATGCCTCTATGTTCTCATCGTTATTCAACTTTAAAGCTTCGAACTGAGCTTGATGTGTTTGTAACTTGGCCTCCTTGATCTCATCATCTCCTTCATGAATACTCCTTAGTTTGTCCCATATTTCTTTTGCCATTTTACAACTCATGATCTTTACCAGTTCACTGTCTACTAATCCGCACCTGATAGCATTCTTTGCTTTTGAGTCATTCTCAAATAGATTCTTATCGACAACATCGGTTGGAGGAGTGATGGGTATTGTGTATTCACTGTCTACTGAATCCCAGATGTCGTATCCCAAAGCACAAAGATATGTCTGCATCCTGATTCTCCAGACCACGTAATTAGTTCCGTCAAACAAAGGTGCTTTGTTTGATGAGAAGTCTTCAACCTTTTTTGGTTCAATTTTCTCTTCCACAGGAACTAAAACTGACTGAGATGCCCTTTTGGAGGAGGATCTATTCTTCTTACCCATTGCGTACTAATCCAAGATCAACCCTGACTGATTTAGCCTGAGAAGGGAACTTGGCTCTGATACCAATTGTTAGTCTTACAATGGCACTGAGAGGGGGGGTGAATCAATGTAGTTCTTTTAACTTGAATTTACAGCTCTTAAAACTAAAATAATGAAACCTTAAAACCAGATAAAGCAAGTATCACAAAAGAACATATCACACAACACAAGATTTAATGAGGTTCACCAATTTGGCTACTCCTCAAGAATGACTGCTTGGACTACCATCCAAATCCAGCCTTTGCAAAGCACCAACTTTACAATCAATTTACCAATATCCACTAGAAGGAGCACCAACCCCTAATTTATCTGTACCAATAGAAAGGAGCACCAACCCCTGATTTACCAGCACCAACTGGAAGGAGCACCAACCCCTTATTTATCTACACCAATAGAAAGGAGCACCAACCCCTGATGCCAAGCTACAACCTGGACTTCAATTTGAATCTATAAGTTTGATAATAAGATACCTTTGCTTTTGCACGACCCTAACTGGTCTTCTCCACCTTTGCATTCTCTGCGCACTCTACTCTTTCTACGCAAACACTTCGCACACTCTACTTCGCTGTAATCCAACTTCACGATCGTCTTCTCCCTTTTGCACACTCTGCTCCTTTTGCTTTCTCTGTGCAATCATAGACACACTTAGGACAATTCGACATGACTTCTTTGCTCACTTTGTGCACTTCGCCATCATCTCGCCGCTTCTGCGCTTTCTGCGCTCTTACGACCACATTTCACACTTCGACACATATTCGATGACGCATTCATCAACACTTCAAATCTCCAAACAACCCTCCTTTTATAACAAAATTCTTGTGATGAAAACCCTAATCTTAGTCGACTATAAACCCTAATCTTAGTCGGCTTTCATGACAACTGTAAACCCTAATTTTAGTCGGCTGTCATCGGTCTTCGTCGGCTTCAACTCAACCACGAAAATACATGTCACGATATCACGACACTTTCACTTTCTCTCTCTTTCTCCTTGCTTTGGCCCCCGAAAATACAACATGTCACGATATCGCGACACTTTTTCTTTCTCTCTCTTTCTCTTTGCATCGGACCGCAAAAAAGCTACATGTCGCGATATCGCGACACTTTTTCTCCTTGCTCTTTCTCTTTGCATCGGACCACGAAAAAGCTACATGTCGCGATATCGTGACACTTTTTCTCCTTGCTCTTTCTCTTTGCTTCGGACCGCGAAAATACATGTCACGATATCGTGACACTTTTGCCTCCGTACTTTCTCTGTTCTTTTGTCATGAAAATGCGACATTGCATGATATCGTGACACTTTTGTTGCTCGCTCTTCTTGAGTCGCAAAATGGACATGTCGCGATATCGCGACACTTTTGCTCTTCCTTCTTGACTCGCGAAAATGCGACATGTCACGATATCGCGACACTTTTTCTTCTTGGTGCTTTCTCTCTTTCTTTGAGTCGCGAAAATGTGACATGTCACGAAAATCGTGACACTTTCTTTGAAGTCTTCTTTTCTTTTGTCAAATCGTGACATTTATCTTCTTCTTTTGTCATGAAATCATGACACTTCTCTTTCGTACTTCACTTCTTTGCTTTTGTCATGAAATTCGACACTTCTCTTTAACTCTTCTCTGAAATTGACATTTTTTTCTCTTTTGTCATGAAATCATGACACTTTTTTCGTACTCTTTTTGCTTTTATCATGAAATCGTGACATTTTTCTTTTCTTTTAAACGACATGTCATGAAATCGTGACACTTTTCAAACTTGCTTTCTCTCTCCTATTTTAGTCACGAAAATGCGACATGTCATGAAATCATGACACTTTTCCAACTTTCTCTTTTTCTTCGAACATGTCATGAAATCGTGACACTTTTTCCACTTGCCTTTTTCTCTTCCAACATGTCATGAAATCGTGACACTTTTTCCTGCTTTCTTTCTCTTCCAACATGTCACGAAATCGTGATAGTTTTTCCACTTGTCTTTTTCTCTTCCAACATGTCACGAAATCATGACAGTTTTTCCTGCTTTCTCTTTCTCTTCCAACATGTCATGAAATCGTGACAGTTTTTCCACTTGCCTTTTTCTCTTCCAACATGTCACGAAATCATGACAGTTTTTCCTGCTTTCTCTTTCTCTTCCAACATGTCACGAAATCGTGACAGTTTTTCTTGCTTCTTCTCTCTCTTCCAACATGTCATGAAATCATGACAATTTTTCTTCCCTTTTTCTCTCTTCCAACATGTCACGAAATCACGACAGTTTTTCTTGCCTGCTGTATATGTCATGATATCGTGACACTTTTCTTACTTGTCTTTTTCTTTGATCTTTTGCAAATGGGGCACTTCGGTCTTCTTGGAAAATCACTGTACATACTTTGAGTAACCTTTGAACTCCTGTCTTCTGCATCTGAATAGCTTTTGAACTTCCTGTCCACTGCATCAACAGATCTATCTGACTGTGTTGACAACAATGACAATACTGCTGTTACATCTTGCTCAACAGAAACAACATAGGACTACTTCAAGCTTTTGCAGAAAAACATAATGATAACTGACGCATGGAAATCTAAGATCATTCAACGTATATTTCTATAGTAGTTTCTACGTGAAGTAAATTATAGATCTTATAGAATGCTTAACACAAAAATTCAGCTTTAAGAATTAATGCATGGTACGTTCAACAAAGACTAAATTAGCAATAAACAAACGCATACATACTTGTACACCAATTGAGCCCAGAACCAAGATAGATGATCTCTATTTATCTTTTAGAAGTCTGAATACATAGCCTTGTAAACACCTAAGAGCCAACCTAGTGTTTAGGTCGCTCATCCTATATATAGAGTTTTTCATAAACAAAAAACTAAAAGTTGTTACAACAAATTGCCCGTAGGCTTATCCTAGTAACATATTGATTAGATGTCATGATCTTCTTGTTATAGAGATATTTCTCAGATCATGAATCTCCTAACTAAAATAAGTTAAGATATTTTTGTTACAAAGATCTTCTCCATATTCTTTTAGAAATCATGGTCTACTGGCCCTCCAAAATGTTGCACCATCATGACAATTCTTCTTTGCTCACCACTGGCCCTCCAAAATATCGTGCCATCATGACGATTCTTCTTTGCTCACCACTGGCCCTCCAAAATGTCGCGCCATCATGACAATTCTTCTTTGCTCACCACTAGCCCTCCAAAATGTCGCGCCATCATGACGATTCTTCTTTGCTCACCACTAGCCCTCCAAAATGTCGTGCCATCACGAAAATTCTTCTTTGCTCACCATTGGCCCTCCAAAATGTCATGCCATCACGATGATTCTTCTTAGCTCGATGCTGGTCCTCCAAAATATTGCGCCATCATGATGATTCTCCTTAGCTCACTATTGGTCCTCCAAAATGTCACGCCATCATGATGATTCTCCTTAGCTCGCCATTGGTCCTCCAAAATGTCATGCCATCACGATGATTCTCCTTAGCTAAATTTTGAGGAGAATACCTTTATTTCCCTGCATGTTGTCATTTTGACCAACATTCTTGGTGCCTCCTGGGGTAATTCTGTTAACTGAATGTTAGAACTTAGAGCCTTTATCCATTGGGCAACGGAGTCAAAAAAAGAAATATAAAAATATAAAAGAAGAAAGGGAAGGGAAATAAAGGGAATGATACCAAGAGTCATCAAAAAACAAAGAATCAAACTTAGGAATAATCATTCCTCTGGAGATTCCTCTTCAAAATTTGTTTCTCCTTGTCCCGAAGATGTTGTACTACTTGTTGGGACCTTCTTGGCCTTTGCTTGTTTCTCCTTAGATTGAATGGCTTCATTATAGGTGGCACATGCCTTTTTCTAGGTTTCTTCGTCTGTATCCGCTTTCTCTTTGAAAGTAGCATACAAATATTCCAGTTCTTCTATCTTATCGTAAGATAAAATTTTAGACTTCAGATAGAGCTCATTGAGACTGGAATTCATTTGAGTTATATTTTGAGCCATACCAAAAATATGGTCCTCTTGCATAGGTTCTTCCCATCCATCAATTTTAGATACATCATTGTAAAAATTTAGCCAAGTTGTCTTTATTTGCTCTTCCATCAAGAGGTTAGACTGAGCATCCCAAAAACTAGGCATGCCACAGTCCTCAGCCATACTGATATGTTTAGAGATAGACTTCGCCTCCACCCTCAACTCCTATAATATCTTCATCATTGTTGTCACTAGCTTATGCCTCTTGAAAAATTTCCTGGCAACTGATTTTGCTTGAGACCAACTTTCATCCTGAGCTCTGTAGCCAGCTATTGCTTGCGTACTATTTTCCAGGACCTGAATCTTGTTAGCCGTAGACACCCTTGGTCTCAGGAGCTTAATTGAAGCTTCAAACTCCTTTTCTACCTAGCTCATCATTTTGTTTACTTTGGAGAGATAATCCAGGGTGGGTCTAGCCTTAAGGACTATTTTGCTAACCACTATGAGTTTTTCTCTTCGTACTGCAATCACTTTTTCTTTAGAGAAGCCCTGAACCTTTTTTGAAGCTATCAATAACTGTTGATTCAGGTCTTCTACCTATTTTTGCAATGCCTGTACCTGCTCCTTGGCCTTGGCTGCTTTCTCCTAGAAAGATGCAGCCTTTTTGAACTTCTACTCCCAATTTTTAACATCATTCTTGAGAGCCTTCTCGGTAATTTTTTGTTGGTTGAAGGCCTCTTCCAATCGCTGTCGAGCCTACTCTGTTCTGAGGAACTTCTCTTTGTAATGCTCTGCATTCAAATAGATCATACCCATGTGGGTCTGAGCCTTTTTCCACTCATCATTCATTGGTAGCTGAGTCATGTCTTCAGTGATTATTTTAGTCTGATAATCATCCAGAGTCATTTGTTTCTCTGGATTTTGTACTAGAGGAGTCATCCTCATAGTAGACCTCTACATATTGATTGGATCCAAAACTGCCCCTTCTCGCACTTGGGCCATATCAGTGTCACTTGGAGGATTTCATGACTTTAGCCATGTCACAACATTCATTGTGGCTTTCCTTATCCTTTTAATCTTGGTGATGGTAGATTTGTTTGCAGAGGAAGTGCTTTGTAAAGACTAAAGACCCAAAAAATTTGTGGAAAGGGAAAAGGGAGTATGTGACAGGGTAGATTCCAAGCCTATCTACTAAGAGGGAGATCCGATTGGGGTACTAGGAGGAGAACTTTGTGGAGAATTATGGGAGGAGGATGATTTTGAAACCTCTTTGACTTTTGACATAGAAGGAGAATCTGTATGAGGATGAGGGGAAGAGGAGGGAGTATCAAGATTAATTGGGGATTTTTCTTGCTCCTTTTGTGGATTGGAGCCTTCCTTTTCAGGTGATTCCTCTGAATAAACCTCCGCTAAGTGCTGTAAACATAAAATGTCTATGCTATCTAGCATTAGCGGGAGAGTCTGCTCCTGATTTAAATATTCTTTCTGAGGGGCCCCCTCTGCTTCTTCTGCCACTTGCTCTTCCACCTGCGCTTCTGAACGCTCCTCGATGACCTATTCTTCTTGCTGAACTTCTCCTTCTTGCATATGTTCAGATCCTTCTTCACCTCATTGCATACGTTCTGATACGCCTTCAGATATTTCCTTCAAAACCTCTACATATTCTGGTTTCTCTTGATCCTCTCCTTCAGATTGTTCAGAAGAGGATTCTTGTATCTTCCTCTTTTTTTGGCTCTCAGCTTTTCCTTGCTCAACTTTTCTCTTTCTTCGCATTGGTGTCGGCTTCTTCCATTCAAGTGGAGCCATATCTTCAGACTCTATGTTTGATCCTGAATGTGGAATGTACACCCTACGCTTCTACTTTTTTGTCCCTGGTTGTTCAACCGTGACCTCCTTTCCTTTTTCTTTATCAGCATCTGGAACAAACACTCTTGGGGAAATACCACCTATTCCGAGAGGGACCTCATTGAATGGTGTCACAGACCAATTCTTATGGTGCTCATCATATTTGGTACAAAATTTGTTATCTATTTTGAGCCCATACCTGGAGAAAGTATTATGATGGCATCACATCTACCACCAAGCCTCAATCTTGGGCGCATCCCAGTCATCTCCTCTCTTCTTCATGTTATTGACTATTTTGGTGGGGATGTTGTGGGTCGGATGAGTCTTTGGGTCATAGTCCACCAAGTGTTCATAAAAATCATGCCATGGAGCTAGAGGCTGCATTTTATCCACATGCCATTCCAGGGGCTGTCCTTCGCTGTTATTTTGATTCTGTTCAACGACTCTATCAGAGGCATGAAATTGCTAGAAAGGACTCTTGTTTAGAGCGACCTGCCTTTCAGCGAATACATCGTCAGGATCGTATTTCCACCTTTGTGGGAGCTCCACCAGCTTCATATTTCTTAGTACTTTGGCAATTTTTTGATGATCTCCCTTTTTTGAGATGACAACCCCTTCGAACTGGAAGGGCATAAGGTAGGTGTGAGTTTTTTGGGCGCTAGTCCCAAATGTGTAATTTATAAACTCTTGTTGCCTTACATACTCCAAGGTGAAAATTTGGTTGGTGACGTAGTAAGGCAATAGGAAGGGCTTCCCTATGAAGTCATAGAGCCTTATGATTACCCCCTAGGTCAGTACAAAAAATTCCCCTTCTTCCACTTGAGAGTGCCTCAGGGTTTCCTCCACTGTTTTAGGAATTCTTGTTGTGTGTCCTAGCACGATTTGCAAAGAAGGGCCTAGAAAATATCTATTGAACTGATAGTATGAATTCTCGCTCAAGAGGAGTGAAGTCCATTCACATACACACACAATTTATCCTTGTGCATCTTTCTGAGTTACAGGTATTGATTTCAAATGCTTTGATTGAAAGAAAAAGAACATCCAAACCAAATAAGAAGAATATCTAAAAATATCTGGAGCTTCTATGTGTAATTTTGAGAGTCCCAAGTGTAGCTGCTGAGCTAAAAAAGTTGGCCAATCGAAGAAAAGAGGTACTTTGTTTGGATCCATGCATGTTTTATCATAAAATTTATAGATGGAAATACACTGTGCCACTGCAACCTGCCATCCATGAACCTGAGAATCGTCTTCTAACCCTGCTATCATGGCCAACATGGAGAAAAGTGTTTTGCTTTTAAATTTGGACAAAGGAATGGGAGATTGGGGGATGGAACCTTTGGGGAGTTTGCCTTCAATATTCTGTTGGAGAAAAGCCCTAATGTTTGGAGTATTCAGATAAAATTTCATAGAATTGGTTGGATCAAACAAGATAGGAGGAACTGGTGGCTTGTATCCCAGGGTGAAGACCACTCTAATTGTGTCTGGATCAATCGTAAAAAGTGTTTCTCCCTTATAATTTTTTACACTCTTATTATTTGCATCGTACATCGTGGCCATTGCCCTAATTAACTCTAGAAAAGGGTGAACATGAGGGCATACGTACCAGTAAAGCATCGAATAGTAAGGGAAGTTACTTGGATTTGAAGGTGAACTATCTACAGCCAACTTGGTAGCTATGTCTTTACAAATTTATCCAGGGCTTCTCCATGTCAGCCTCATGTCTGCTATGTGGGCATCAGGATCTACAAATCTATCTACCTTAACACTTAAACTCCTCTTCTTCTTTGAAAACTTGGATGTGGAGCCCGAAGCTACAAAGGTGGTCATTGTGATACTGTCATAGGGACATCGTATGAGAATACAAAAATTTCAAGGACTTCGGAACTCAGGTAGCAAGATGCAAAAAATGAGAAGAGGGAATGTGAAACAATTCTTTCAAAATAACCCACTATGTATGTTTATGCCAAAAATATACACAATTAAAATGCTCAGGTGACGTGGATTAAATGCAATGGGCAACACGTATTTCAAAATGGATTTTAAATATAGGTGGGAGCTTTAGTTAGTGTGCCAGCTTTAAAAGACCTCAACTACCTCGAGTTGCCATTTTTATCTTAGACCAATAAAAAACCACCACCGTGGTACCGAGCCAATAAGACAACGTCATCTCTTGATTTGATCATTGGGTATGATTTTCATTTTTTAAGAATGGTGCCTTTTAGGTTCCCGAGGCACGTGCTTTTACCGTTGTTCTGACATGGCTTTTAGCTGTATAGAAAATCGGACCTGACGTGGCTCTCTGTTGTACAAAAAGTCAGATCTGACGTGGCATCATAATAATTTTGAAATATGTTACATAAAGAATACCCAAAAGTCACGCTATCATGAAATTTTCCCTAAATGAATCCAAAAGTCATGCTATCATGACATTTTCCCTGAAAGAAGGCCATGAATGCCCAAAAGTCGTGCTATCACGACATTTTCCCTGAAAGAAGGCCATGAATGCCCAAAAGTCATGCTATCATGACATTTTCCCTGAAATAAGGCCATGAATGCCCAAAATTCATGCTATCGCGACATTTTCCCTCAAAATAAAAACTCACGAAAAGTAACATATTCACAAGGGTATACATACGAAAAACAATAAAATATATACAAGGATAGATCGAAACCCATTACTTGTAAAATAGCTTTAGGTGGAAACCATTAACAGGAATGGGTAGGATCTTGTCTTGTTCATATTTTAGCTGGAAGGAATTGTGTTGCTTCTCTTCAATAATTTTGAAAGGGCCATCCCAGAAGGTATCGAACTTGTCATGATTTCCTGGTTTCGACCTCTTAGTATTCCACTTCAGGACTAAATCTCCTACCTTGAAGTTTCTTAAGGTCATATTTTTTTCAAACCACCCCTTCGTTGCAACTGCATGTTTTTGATAGTGATCATAGGCTTGTTCCTTCTTTTCTTCCAATTGTAAGAGCTGAATCAACCTATTTTCCATTAGTTCTACTTCTTCTATACCAGTTAGATCTAACAACTTTAAAGTTGGTATTTCTATGTGTATCGAGAGCATAGCTTCTTTTCCATAAACTAGAGAATAAGGGTATGTGTTGATAGATTTTTTAATTGTGATCCTATCATCCCAAAGTGCTTGGTTTATCAGAGTATGCCAACTCCTTTTATTCTCCTTGAGTGTTCTTTTCAAAATCTTGAGCAGATTCTTGTTCATGGATTCGGCTAACCCATTACCTTGAGGATAGTAATTTGATGATGTTTTTAAATATATCCCATATTTAATGGTGAAGTCAATTACCTTGGCTCCTACAAATTGTGGGCCATTATCTATGACCAAGGCATCTGGAATGCCGAACCTCGTAATCAAACTTTCTACGAATTCAATCACTACTTCTTGGTCACTCTTTTTTGTGGGTATTTCTTTGGACCACTTCATGAAATAGTCAGTGGCTATGAGAATATATTTATGCCCTGCCGATGAATTTGGTTCTATGATGCCTATGAAATCTAGCCCCCATTTCTAGAATGGTTCTTCAACCTGAATATTCTTTAGAGGTAATGGTGCATTTATGTTCCTTCCTACATATCTCTGACATTATTCATAGTCTCTCATAACTTTGAAAGCGTCTACAAAAATTATAGGCCAATAGCACCCCGTTATGATTATTTTTAGTGCGATAGTTCTCCTGGAGTAGTGTCCTCTTGATAGACCTCCATGAAACTCTTTTAAAATTCTTTCTTTCTATTCATTCGACACACATCGAAGCAATACTCCATCCAAGTTTTTTCTGTATAACCCTTCAGGTAATAAAGTGTACTTTAGAGCTTGAATCCTGTACCTTCTTCTCTAGGAAGCATTCAAGTTAGCTGGACATATTCCAGTCTAGAAATACCTGATTAATTCATCCCCCCAGTCAAGTTGTTCTGAAGCTTGATCTTCTTCTGGTATTGCCTCTTGAGCCTGGCAAGCTACATAGTCTGTTACCGCTTGTTTTGCAAGCTCCTGGCACAATGCTCTGCCTCTAACTAGCTTGGCCGGGTGTATTTCCATGTCATACTCTTGTATTTTAGTTACCCAACCTGCTCTTGTATCACCAAGCTCTCCCTGCGTAATGAAACTTCGTACATCAGGGTGAATAGTGTAAACTATGATTTTGCTTTGTGATAAGAAGTGCCTAAACTTTTTTAGAGACTTCATGATAGCGTAAATCTATTTTTCAATAAAATTATACTTTTCCTCATGCTCTTGCATGTTTTGACTTAGAAAAGTGATAGGCCTTTCTTCATTGTCGGCTCCCTTCTGAGTAAGTATTGCAGCGTAACTTCCATGTTCACCTATAGCATATAAGATAAAATATTTGGAGTAGTTTGGGTTTACCAAGACTGGAGCTTGAGCTATTTTCTCCTTGATCTATTTGAAAGCTTCTTTTCTTGCATCCGTCCATTTGAAAATGACATCCTTTTTTAACAATTCAGTCATAGGTTTAACAATCTATGCAAAATTTGCTATGAATTTGCGTACAAAATTAATTTGACCAAAAAATGACTGCAAACCCTTTTTTTTTAGTGGAAGGGAGAGTTCCAACAAGGCTTTCACTCTATTGGGGTCTATTTCTAGGCCAGATTTTGAAACTACATGACCAAGTAAGATTCCTTCTTCTACGACAAAGATAGATTTCTTTGGATTTATGGATATCCCAAACTCTCGACACTTTTCTAGCACTTTCTTAAGGTGAGTTATGTGATCTCCTTTTTTGTGAGAAAATATAGTCATATCATCCAGGTATATCACTATAATTTTATTTGCAAGTTCTCCAAAAGCTACATCCATGGCTCTTTGAAAAGTTGCTCCAGCGTTTGATAACCCAAAAGGCATCCTTTGATATGCAAATGTTCCCCATTTGGTAGTGAACGTTGTTTTGAATTGATCTTCATATTTTACCCATACCTGATTATACCCAAAGAAACCATCCAACAGAGAAAACCTCTCAGCTCCTGCAACAGTGTGTAAAATCTGATCGATCTATGGGAGAGGATAATGATCCTTGAGTGAAGCTTTGTTTAGGTTTCGAAAGTCAACACATAGTCAAATATCTCCATTTTTCTTTCTTACTGGAACTAGATTAGTGACCCATGTCGAGTGCTTAATTGGATATACAATCTTAGCATCTAGTAGTTTCAGCAACTCCTGTTTCATCAAAGCTTCTATTTTTGGATTTACTGGGCATTGCTTTTGACAAAAAGGTTTAGCGCCTTCTTGGAGTTCAATCATATGTTGAATTGTTTCCTTTGAGTATACTTTTAAATATCCATAGGTCTAGGCCATTGTATCTAGAAATTATTCACATAATTCTCTAATTTCATTCAGTTCTTTATCTATAGTATTCACCCCTACTTTGATGGCCTTTTTAGGTGATATTTTTACCTCTTTATATCTATGTTTGTCAACTTTCATCTTATGACCTGTTGACCTATCATTGTTATCAAAAAGAGACTCAAGTGTGACTAGCCCCTTAGGGATGTGATTATTTTTCAACTGGATGACATTTTCCTCCTCTTCGTCTTCACTTTCTCTATTGCTAGAGCAATTCATCTCATGAACTAGGAAATCTATAATGTGCTGATCATTTTCAAAGACCTTCCAGAAAGTATCTCTATCAGGTACTAAAGGTCTATATATCAGTATGACTATTTTTTATTTTTGGATAACATTGCTTATAGGGCAGAAGTTTGCTCCTACCGAAGCCAACAAATCAACATGTGTATTTTTCTCCCTAGGGATTGCTTTCATGTTTAGGGATTCAAAATATTCTAGCAGGTCCCAAACTTTATTTCTATAGGCCTTTAGATAATATTGTTTGCTTACGCATTTTTCTATCACTTGATTTACTATTAGTTTAGAGTCACCAAAAATTTGTAGTTGTTTAATACCTATATTTTCCACCTTCTTTA
This sequence comes from Wollemia nobilis, assembly GCA_028583015.1. Taxonomy (NCBI): domain Eukaryota; kingdom Viridiplantae; phylum Streptophyta; class Pinopsida; order Araucariales; family Araucariaceae; genus Wollemia; species Wollemia nobilis. The sequence continues at coordinate 2,435,762 of JAQPPZ010000677.1, read as the reverse complement.
GTCCCAAACAGAGTGCTTCATATTCTACTGCATTATTGGTGCAGCTCCAAGTTAGCCTGTAAGAGAAAATATTTTCTTCACCAGTCGGAGTAATGAGGACAATACCTGCTCCAGCTCCATTTTTGCATCTAGCACCATCAAAGAAAAGTTTCCACAACTGATTTGTAGATGACGCAACTGGTGGGGGGTGTAAATTTATTCTTTTCAGGTTTTAGAATAGTGTAACTCCCTAGATCTGTCTCGATCATAGCATTGAAATCCAGAAGAGAAAATTGATCTTCTTCTTGTAACTCATTTAAGGCTTCATCCATCAGACTCAAGTCTGTTAGTTCCTCTATCATCATGTTTATAGTAGTAGAGGTTTTCTCCTCTTCTCCAAGTTTTTTGACATGGAAGGTGGAAGGTTTTTCATTGAATATTTTTACCCTTTTTCCTTTGAATGGAATCTCAAGGTGTGAGAAATCAAGAGAGATATATCCTCCTATTTTGGTCATAAATTCTCTAGATAAGCACATACCAAAATAAGGCTCTAAATCCACTACTACTACTTCTTGTATGACTGTGAGTTGGGGAAGCATGTGCAAAACTATAGGAATATATTTTATCATGCCTACCATTTTTACAAGAGTCCCATCCAATTGTAAGACCCCTGGAGCACTCCTTGTGTATTCCATCCCCATTATATCACACACTGCTTTGGGCATAACAGTAGTTGTGGCTCCAGAATCGATCATACAATTATGGACTATCCATCCTTCCATTTGGAGAGATAAATAAAAAGGGGAGGTCTATTTTTCTTGAAGTGGAAGTAAGACTTGCTTGGGTAGAACTCAATCTAACTGGGTCTTTATCTTTGTTTTTCATAGACCTCAATGATTCTTGCAAAAGATCAATCTGCCCTGGAATCCGTAGGGCTTCATACATAGTGGCCTTGGAAGGAGTCTTTTTCATCTCTTCGACAATATTAAAAGGAAGAGCGTCTATGCTTTTTTATTTTACTACTGTATCAAACCTATTTCTGTAACCCTGAGTAGCATCAACTCTCTGGCATTTAGTCAGTGAAGGATACCTCAAATTTTCTCTAGCCTATTCTTGAGTTTCTATCTCTTTAGCTGGAGGTATTTCTCTTTGAATTTCAGCTCCTTTTGGATCTGGATTTTGTGGAGGTCTTTTCTCAATAGGACTCTTTGCAGGCATAGGTACTTTTAAAGGATTAAGGTCCTTAGGATCCACCTGAAAAGGTTTCTTTCCCGATATTGTCAGAACAAAAACTTGTTCTAGGGAGGGAATCAAAAAATTCTAGTCATCTTCTCGAATTATGTTCACTTGACCTTTAAGGGATCTTTCTGCTTTTTCGATAGCCATTTGCTATACCTGATGATGATGAACCATGTAGTCGGTCTCCCCATGAGGATCATTACACATGGAACACCAGTAGGATGATTCGGGTGAGGCATTACTAGGTTCACCTTCCTTACTAGCATAGATTGTATTAGTTTTTTCATAATTCCATGCACTGGTAGATGCCTGATCTCTAGTTACTTGTGGGTAACATCTTGGTTGAGAGTTTATTTCTACTTCTCTTCACTCCATAGAGATAAATTTATTTGATAGAGTCTTATAAGAGGCTTGTAGATCTTACAAGATCACCAGTTGGGCATCTTGAGTAGACGTATTTCCCATTGAGGAATTAGCAGGAATAGGAGGAAGCATTGGAAGAGTGGGTGGCATTGGTAGAAGTGGGATATTGAGCTGTCCATTCCACTTGGGAAGATCAGCAACCGAGGGAACTAGGAGAGCAACGTTTGAAATTTGAGGTAAATTGGGGAAAATGGGAGGCATCATCTTTGAAGGGAACCTTCCTATGGTGATCAAATCCTTTTCTACTTTCAGTGCTTCTTGATAGATTTTAGGAAACATCATCACCCGGGATTGTCTGATTGCCATACTAATTTTTGAATTAAAAGCTCTTAGATAGTAGTATATGGCTCCCTCTAGGGCCGGTCTCAAACCATCGAGCACTCTCTTCCAGGTTTGACCAAACCTAATATTGAAATCCACCATATCCTCTTGTGGGTTTCTTTGAATGACACTAAACTGATTTAACAATGAAAAGGGTTTTGCATGTTCATTAAACTCTTCCACTAGTTTACCAACAAGTTGGGCCCAGGTAGATATAGCTTGGTAGTCAAGAGCTCTATACCAGTAGAGCATTTTTCCTTTGAGGGAAATAATCAGGAGCCTGATCATCACGTCTTCCTCTATGATGTTATATATTGGTGCCAATGCGGCCACATCTAGGCAATTTTCATAAGTTGTCTTCCCAGTACCATCGTACTGAGGTAGTGCTTTCAGAGCCACTGATGGTATTGGATGTTGAACTACAATATTTAAAGGGCCTGTATGATTCCACAGAGGATAAGGTAGATCTGGCAGATTTTTGGCCATTGTAGTTGTATTGGTAACTAGAGCTGAGGTTCCGATAGCAGCAGTGCTAACGGAGGTTGCACAGGGAGTGTACACTTGTCTTGGATTGCTATTGAGAATAGAAAATGTTCTTGCAACCAAAACTGGGTTAGCTCGAAGGCTACCAAGATGTAGCTTGAAGAACTCTATGGGTTCTTCTAATTTTTTTGCTTTAGATCTGGTTATCATAAGGATGATTCATAACTAGAAGTTGGGTAAGGGCTTTTTTTTAGGGTTCCTTTTCGGTGTGGAGTCACCAGGTGATAATAAAATATTGATAGGGCAAAGGCTTCATCGGGACTTTGATCTGTATATAATGTGTGGGATTTGGGTCCCACCGGGCATGCCAAAAACTGTTGGAACGAAATCCACCTTAGGTAATAATTTATGCCAAAGACTTCGTCAACATTGAAAGACCAGGCTAAAATAGAGTTTACCTGATTCAATCTCTAGAGAAGGTTGGTTCCTTTTTTTTATAGGAAAATAGGAAGAGAAAGGAATGCATAAAAGGAGGGAAATATAGCCAAAGCTAAGAGATAATAAGGTACAGATTAAGCAACAACATAGGACTACTTCAAGCTTTTGTAGAAAAACATAATGATAACCGATGCATGGAAAGCTAAGATCATTCAATGTATATTTCTATAGCATTTTCTATGTGAAGTAAATTGCAGATCTTATAGAATGCTTAACACAAAAATTCAGCTTTAAGAATTAATGCATGGTATGTTCAGCAAAGACTAAATTAGCAATAAACAAATGCATACATACTTGTACACCAATTGAGCCTAGAACCAAGATAGATGATCTCTATTTATCTTTTAGAAGTCTGAATACATAGCCTTGTAAACACCTAAGAGCCGACCTAGTGTTTAGGTCACTCATCCTATATATAGAGTTTTTCATAAATAGAAAACTAAAAGTTGTTACAACAAATTTCCCATAGGCTTATCCTAGTAACAGATTGATTAGATGTCATGATCTTCTTGTTACAGAGATATTTCTCAGATCATGAATCTCCTAACTAAAAGAAGTTAAGATATTTTTATTACAAATATCTTCTCCATCTTATTTTAGAAATCATGGTCTGTTGGCCCTCCAAAATGTCATGCCATCACGATAATTCTTCTTTGCTCACCACTGGCCCTCCAAAATGTCGTGCCATCATGATAATTCTTCTTTGCTCATCATTGGCCCTCCAAAATGTCATGCCATCATGACAATTCTTCTTTGCTCACCACTAGCCCTCCAAAATGTCGTGCCATCGCGACGATTCTTATTTTCTTGCCACTTGCCCTCCAAAATGTCATGCCATTACGACAATTCTTCTTTGCTCACCACTGGCCCTCCAAAATGCTATGACATCATGATAATTCTCTTTAGCTCGCTGCTGGTCCTCCAAAATATTGTGCCATCATGATGATTCTCCTTAGCTCACCGCTGGTCCTCCAAAATATCATGCCATCATGACAATTCTTCTTTGCTCACCACTGGCCCTCCAAAATGTCGTGCCATCGCGATGATTCTCCTTAGCTAAATTTTAAGGAGAATACCTTTATTTCCCTCCATGTTGTCATTTTGACCAACACCATCACCTCATCTTCCTCTCAGAGGAAGAAGGCTATTTACGATGCTATCTTTGGTAATCAAAGCGATGAGGCCTAGTGAAAGATGGATCATAGAGTTGTACACATTATATACTGGTAGGGGGAGCGCATCTTCTCTGTTAGAGAGGTAGTATTCATGCACCTAGTCATGTAGATAGTCCTTCTAGACTCCTCAGGTGTGAGGATCCCCTGGAACCTTCTTGCCAATGTTAGGAGGGTTGTTCAGAGCACCATCCGTCGGCCACTGCTCCTAGCCTAGGGGAGCACTTTATTATGCTAGCTCTATCAAGAGTTGTATCAAGTGACTTGCAGGAGTTGGGTAGGCATCAACTATAGCCTACTACTATAGATCTAGGGTTGGTAGCATATTCGCATTGAGCATCCTATAGAGCTACCACTTGAGATTGACTCTATTGACGATGAGCACTAGTGCTACATAGCTTGTTGGCCCCATGAGGAGGAGGGGTTTCAGAGCAAGTCCCATGCAGGGGACATCGGGCATTACCTTAGTAGATTCATAGGATTGAGGCTCGATGATATAGAGTGGCACCCATACATGGGGTGCCTTGCATGGCCGAAGGCTGACGAGTGGCTATGTTAGGCTCGTCGAGATAGGTGGCTCTTGGGACACAAGGATTAGATCAAGAAGTATCATTTTTACTCTCATGTCTTGCGGTAGTTTGGCTTAGTTTAGGATATACCAGAGCTATCGATCATCTACAGGCGGTTGGCTCTAGAGATAGGTTTGTAGTGGATACAATCGATAGCACTTGGGGATGTAGCTGATGATTTCTAGGAGTCAGGGGTTTCTATGGCTGGGACTACTCCTGCATATGATGCTTGGTGGTTGCTACGACAGTGGTAGGGATCTAGGCCCCTCGACCGGGTTGATGATGAGGTTGAGGCTGATCCACAAGGGTGTAATGTGCACCCATAGACTGAGGGTGACTGGGGGTAGAAGATACATCAGGAGATGCACCCCCTATGAAGATCAAGGAGGAGGCACTAGATGAGGGTGAGGTACCTCTAGATAGTGAGGTAGGCCAATTGCTAGCCCAGGTAGCAGATCTATAGAGCTAGGTTGGGCGGTTCCACACTTAGATGTTGTAGAGGGACACTAGCATCACCATGTTAGAGGTGAAGCTAGCTCATAGTGAGAGATAGTGATAGCAGATCTAGGAGGAGCTCATAGGTGCCACAACTCATGCCATAGTAGTAGAGGGTCAGATTCAGGAGCTGACTAGCTCACTACAAGTATCAGAGGCACAATGAGCTATGGCTATAGTAGAGAGGGACTTGGATCAGTCCCAGGATCATAGAGGAGACCCCTCCTCATCTCAGGTTATCATAGCACCACCAGTAGCACCATCAGCTATACTTCTAGGAGGTGGTGATCCCATGGTAGATATTAGGTGGCTCACTTCCCTCATAGAGGAGGGAAATGACCTTTGTGATGCGAGGGTAGCTCACATATCCTAGCTAGAGGGCTTTATTATATTGTAGGGCTTGTAGGTGCCAGAGGATAGACATGCTATGGGGTCTCAGAGGACCAGGTCCAGGACTACAAGATAGTCCACAACAAGCTCCAACCAACAGACTCACAGGACAAAGAGGACACATAGGTCCTCTAGAACACATGGAGGTAGCTCCCACAAGGGTCACAGGGAGATGGGTGCGACCTCTAGTCATAGGTCTAGCCACATAGACATACCAATATCCCGTGTGCTAGGCCTCTTTGGGTTAGGTGGCACATAGGACCCTCAGTAGGGCACACAGTAGGCACCAGAGTTGACTACAGAGTAGGCTCCAGAGCATAGGGTTGAGGGAGGTGGTGAGAGCTCTAGTTTAGGAGGAGCAGGCCAGAGCTAGGGCTCTACCAGATCTAGGCTACATTTTTGCATATGTATCATTTTTTTGGTGTAAGGTCTAGGACCTACACGATTGTAGCCTACAAGAATTTTGTACTCCTGATGTACTCTGTTGGACACACACACACACACACACACACACACACATATATATATATATATTATATATATATATGAGATTGATCATTTATGACTCATTATGTGTACTTGTGTATGTTTAATTTTCTATTTATGTGATGCACATGGATGCAATGCTTATGTTAATTTGATGCTATATGATGTGATGTATGGATGACATGCACTAGATAGCTATTTAATTTATGATGATGATGATATGCAGTGATCTAGATGCTTAGATGTGCGATGTATGTAATGCATTATTTACATGATGGTAATCTAATGTAAATGAACCTGTATGCTTTAATCACTTAAAACATAAGGAATGAATGCAATTATGTTTATCAATCTAATGGACGACACCACAGAATGTATAAAAATCATGAATGTAATTGAAAATCCTTAAGATAAGAATTTAATCAATTAATCACCCATATATGAAATGCAATGGTATGCGATGTTATGATGCGAATGATATAATGTGTCATTCTATTTTCCTTTGCAAATTTGAAAAATATGCACGATATAGTCAGTGGTCGTCTAAATATTATTTCTAATATCCATATGGTATCTATCCTATATCTTGATTGTGCTTTATATGATGATGTATCATGGACTCGATACTTTGCAGTTTGATGATTTTATTCTATATGGTTTGCGATATTTGGTATTTTGTTGCTATTAGAGAAATTTTTGAGGTTTTCCATGAGACTCAAACACCCTAGTAGACTTATCAAAAGTTGCATACTAACCACACTAGACTTTTGAAATGCAAGGATTTTGCTAGGATAGGCCCTAACTGTTCATTATCCTCGTGTGTGCACATGAATATTTTAAGATAAGACACAAGCGTTCCCCGATGTCAGGCGAGATTATTTCAGCCCATTGCTAAGATAGGGGTTCCACAAATGTCTTATCCAATCCCAAGTTTAGATTTTAGTTGGACTAAGCCACTAGGCAATGCAGGACACCTGAAGCTAGCTCTTCCACATTCAAACATTGGTCTACCCACGAGCGAGATGCAAGTGTATCAGACATATCATCATGCGTAAGGTATAGTAGTGCCGATAATTCTAGGGATTCAGGCTCATTCCTTTCTATCCTTCAATTTTTGGGATACTTGCTCATATGTGGTGAAGCAAGGGAGTCGATTCCATATTCATTCTGAACTATCTCTGGATCTTCATTTGATCTCTCTTCGAACTGGATTTTTGATCTTCATTTGATCTCCACTCAAACTTTTGATTTATGATCTTCATTTGATCTTCACTTTTCGGCATTTACATGTGATAATTTTCTTCAGAAACTTTCCTTTGGGGGATTTACTTTGGGAAACTATTTCTGGTATATCGATTGAGGATATCGATCTTATGATATCAATGTGGGATATCAATCTGGGAAGTCGATCTATGATATCGATCTAGGGTATCAATATTGAGGATTGATGTGGGATATCACTCTGGGATATTGCTCATTTTATCATAAGCAAGGGATTCTAAATAGGGAACTAACCTGTCCTTTTTCCAACTACCAACATTTCCCATACCGTCCGCACAGAGGGATAAGCAAGAATAACTCTTTTCGCCTCAAGATACCCGGTACTTCCCTCTTGTTAGGATTGTTTAATTTATTGATTAGTGATAGGATTCTGATATGCTAAGGGCTATACTAACTGAACCTCAGCTACAAAAGCAAAGCAAGCTTTCTACCAACTCTTGATAAGACCTCTAGGTATGGTTGAATGACCGAAAAACCCTAGTATATCTCCATAGCAACAAAATAGGTTGTGTTGAAAAACACAATTACTCACATGAATGATGGATTTATGATAAATGCAGAGATGCATGATTTAGACACAAACGTGGTGTCATTTGTAAGACTAACAAACATAATCCCTCCTACTATGGAATGCAATGGATGACGAATGCCTATATGCAATGCAATAATGCAGCGGATGCATGAGTGAATGCAAAATGAAAATGCAAATGCAAATGTTTTTGGATTTTATGCTTTACCAATTTTTTTTGGATTTTATTGATTTTATAATTTTTATGAGTTTTGAGCCTCATATCTGACCAAACGGTGAGTACATGCCTCTGGAGCCTTTAGGAGTGACCAAATGGTGCATGAAAATGTCATTGGAGCCTTTAGATTGACCAAGCGATTTTTCAGCAAAATCCTTGGAGCTTTTTAGGATGACCGAGCGGTTTTAAGCAAACCCTCGGAGCCTTTTGGGTTTGACCAAAGGGTTTATGAGCACCTTTGGGACTTTTTGGGATGACCAAGTGATCTTTTAAGAATCCTTGGAGCTTTTGGGTTGACCAAGCAATTTTTAAGAAACTCTTGGTGCCTTTTGATTGACCAAACTACTCATAGATGAGCTTGGAGCCTTTTAGGATGACCGAGCGGTTATAAGCAAACCCTCGGGGCCTTTTACTAACATGACCAAGTAGTTTTAGGAACCCTTGGAGCCTTTTGGGATGACCAAGCGATTTCAAGCAAACCCTCGGGGCCTTTGAATGACACGACCAAGCGGTTTCAGAAACCCTTGGAGCCTTTTGGGGAGGGCATACTGCCCTATGTACCCCTAGTGTGTGTGCCATTCGATGATGGTGAGGGAGGTGCAATACCTCTAGATTCCTCATTTTTTCCTTATCGAATTTGGTGTGGCTGGTGGGAAAGGTATGCTACCTTGAAGACCCCTAGCATGCATGCTATTCACTAAAAAGTAATCAGCTTGTTTAGGAAGAGTGATAGAAATCAACTCTCCTAGGTGAGGAACGGACCTCACTAGAGTGCCTATGCTTCAACATGGGTGAACGAGAGAACCATCCTTGGAGATCTCATCCCATTCTACTAGGTCTTGGATGAACCTCTTAAATGATTGGCAACTCCGAATGTCATGTCCATGCACTCGATGATACACACAAAAGGGACCCCCATCAGGTGACTCGGTCTTGGATGCCCTATGCTTGACTTCGGGTAATATGAATGCCTTTGCCTCGTGTAACTTTTGGAACAAAGTTAGAGTAGTCATCTAAAATGAAACTACTCATTGCACTGGCCTATTGGACTTACGAGGTGACTGGCGACTTCGGGGTCGCTCTTGAGGAAGTGTGACCTCCACTTCGGCATGTTGGGGCACTATGAGAGAACCATCTACATGATAAACCCCCTTATCTATCAGATGTTGCACCACACTCTTAAATTCACGATAATCTCGAATGCCATGACCCTCTATTCGGTGATAGATACAATAGTGATGCTCCCTATAACCCGTAGGTTTAACTCTATTTGGGTTTAAAGGGATGATATTAGGTAAGGTGATGACCTTAGCCTCTTGCAGCTTCTAAAATATGTCAAACATAGACTCTTTTAATGGAGTCCCACTATGCTATGACTATTTTGGGCTCTTGACCCGCATTGGTTTGCTTTGAGAATCCAATGGTTGGGTTGGCCGCATGGGCTTTTGCTTTCATTGAGGCTTTTCTTGTACTTGCATAGGAAGTGATTCAGCCTCAGACAAGGGTTACTTTTGTGATTCCAAGTTTTCAAGCTGGTTCTTGATAAAATGCAATGCCTTATCTTGCTCATCCATTCGATGCTCCATCCATTCTAGATGGCTTAAAATGGATCACAAGATTGACAAAGAGTTCATATGTATTTCCAATGACTGATTCAAAATACCTTTGTCATTTGAAGGAAATAGAAAAGTGGATGCTATGGATCCATTAGGTAATTGCAAATCACCTATTTCCTTCATTTGAGTTGATGTGGAAGCTTCTTGATGACACACTTCATCAGTGTTATCCACATGCTCATGCCTATGACTCAACTCAAGCTGTTGTTTCACTTCATTGTGTTGAACTATGTCAGTTTCAGTACCCCCAATATGATGTGAGGAACCTACTTGTTTGTGCTCTTGAGATGGTGCCATGAGAAATGAGTCAGGAGTGACTAATTTCAAAGGTTCTAGCCCTAGAAATGTGGAAACACCATTGGATTACCCTATCTTCTGGTCTAATGTCGACCATTACCACAAAATCATGAGAAGACTCCACAACTGCATGCATCATAGGTAATTCATCAACATACTAAGGCTGTCTTATTTCAGTCATGATAATTGAACCTTCCTCATACTCATACGATGTCTCTAGGATAGGATCCACAGGTAGAGACTCGATGAAAATTTGACCTAGATCCTCAGTGGACTCTATGGTGGGCAGCATCGTAATGCTGGCCTCTATAAGCTCTTCATATTCACCATCATCCTCATGAGGACTATCTGGTGACATGATGGATGAAGAGGGTGTGATACACTCAAGTGCATCCATGACCATGCTAGGTTCTTCCTCCTTGATAGGAGTATGAAGATCCTCTAGTGACACTTCTAAAGTAGCTATGAGCAACTCCGTAAGGGCATTCATCAATCCTTCCCTACTAAGTGGTGTCGAGACTATAGGGGTCATAGGTGACTCCACAGGTGATAGCGGTGGGGATGGTAACTCCACCACCGTCTGCAAGGCTACGTCCACACTTTGGATAGACTCATCCAATTTAACTTGTAGATGCATAGGCGCCTCACCGGGTTCCTGTGGATGATCCTCAGGCTTATAATACTTGAAGGGATCTGGATCCACCTCAACTATATGGACTTCACCTCCATGGGTGTACTTAATGCATTGATGCACTATTGATGGCACGCACTCCATGGCTCTTATCCATGGTCTTCCAAGCAGTAGATTATACTATCTTGATCCCTCTAAAATGTAGCACAATGTAGGAATAATATTTTGTCCCACCTCGATGGGGAGGACTATTGTGCCTACTATAGGGGATTCCACATCGTTAAAGGCTTGCAACATTAAAGTTGTTTCCTTGATGTGGGATGGTGGAATTTTGAGATGTTTGAATGCTGAGGTGGTGATGATATTAATCGATGATCCTATATCCACCAACACTCGCTTATACGCAATCTGCTTTATCCTCGCTATGATATGCAATGGAGGATCAGATTCCTTGATAGGGATTTGACTTCCTATTTATGGAAAGTAATCATAGGTTCCTTATATGGTGGAATAGACTGTATATGCCCCAAGGATTATGATGACTTTCGAGCATTGACACTACTCACCTGTCGGACTTGACTACTCTCGACCTCATGCTTACGCATGGGATCCTTAAACATCTCTTTCTATTGCTCTTCGATAACCCTAGGCATGTCTATCCATCTAGAGGAATGGCTATCTACTTGCTTAAGTGGCAACTCTTGATGATGCACTAGGTGCATCACGTTGACTTGTTGCCTAAGCACTCTAGGTATGAGCTTCTTTTCAGGAGTTACCTCACATGATTGTTCTTCACATGCTTTCTATTGGTAAATCCTCTCTTCACATCATTGGAGCTCATCCAACCTTTGTTGATGCGCTCTCTTTCTCTCTATGCACTCATGCTCTAGATGCTTACGCTCATTGCATGCCTCCTCCAATTGATCTTGGAGTAGTCGCCTCTCATGGGCTGCATGAGACTCAGATTCCCTATAGGACTGATTCATGGAGTAAGATCCACAACTCTCTATCTCACTAGGTGGAGACCTAATGATGTGGGTTCTCACTATGTGTGAGGAAACCCCATGATCTGTATGGGTGAACCCCCTGCGTGACAAAGGGAGCTCGCGACGACTATCAGAATGTCACGCTAGGAGGATTGGATCCTCCGATGCATGATGAGTGCGATGCCTAGCAAGGAGGTGTGCGAGGTCTGAAATATCCTCAGGAGAACATCAAAAGCATTCAGAGCCTCTCCATGAACTCTCTGACTCATTAGCTCATGATTGAGCTCTATCATGCCTAGTCATCATGATGAACCGACTAAACAAGACTTGAGAGGTTTCCTCTCTTACTAAAAATTTTGGCCTCAAGGAGGGCCTCATCTTGATGATTTAAGTAAATAAAGAAGCATACAAAGTAAACAATGTGATTATCTCCTTTACATTTTTAAAAGTGAGCCCTAAACTATTTGATGTGTTTCAATGATTTGTTGTATCAATATAGAACTCCTTATCATGTTTTGAAAAGCGTTGAATGATATTCTCAGTTTAAATTGGCTTTCACCTGTATGCTCATAGCTCGACAACCTGGATGTGACTTCCAAGCCACGTAAATCCCTCGTGTGTGGTGATGAAAGTCCACACCCGATAAGGAGCACAGGTCCTCCCAGATCCTCACCCGTTTTCCCCCAGTCAGTGTTATACCCTCTGAAGAGAATACATGCAAATTTTCTAGGGTACGAAAGGTTCTTGGATCCGATATTGGTCTAGTAACAAAGGGTGCGTAGGATTTGGGCCAATGGATGGAAATTATGCCCATCGTCGCTGAACCCTACTAGTGGTTGGATGTCAAGCCCAACTCACTAGCGTTTAAGTGCCAAGTGGTGTGTGTGGTTCATTTTATTGTACATAAAATAAATGCATCATATAGCACTCATGCTCATTTTCTATATGCTATGCAAAATGAAAGAATATTTTACATTCAAAAAATGCAAGCTAATCTAGATGCTCTTTTAGACAATGCACATTACGATGACAATGGCCACTAATTGGGCCTCACACATGCAAACCAAATAGAAACTTCTATCAAGCATGTTGTAGCCTAGGGCGGACTGCAATCATAGGTCCGTTGTTCCCAGCAACGCCTTTCTACAGATGCAAATGCTAAATGAACTAGGACATGATTAATTTCCCTTTTTTAATTTGTTTTTCCTAATTTCATTCACTTTTATGCATTCTGTAAAAACACAAAGAGTAAAAAAAGAACAAAGAGTGGAAAATAGGGCCTACCTCAGGTCTTGAGTTGATCTGCACTCTACTTTCTGTTGTCTATGTTGTCAGGTGTAAACCATAGGTTTGATCTATGGTTCAGACTATAAACCGCATGTTGTACCTATGGTTCAATTGTTGGCCTACAATTGATAGTTGTGGTCTATACCTACAATTTCAAAAATCAAGAAACAACAGTTAGATCGCATGAATTGCGGAGTTCCACCGTGATCGCCTTTTGACCTATCCCAAAAAGTGTACACCTAGCTATTGCATTAATGAAATCAACATAAAAGCATGACAAAATAACAAGATTGCATGTAACAATGAAAATATGTGTTTCTTTTATTAATATTGTCAATGAAATTTGGTTACAATATTGCCCCTCTTAGGGTCACCAGAATGTTGATACTCTTAATACAATTGCCAAAGCCCCCAATGGGGTAGGCGCACTATAAATGCTTTTTCAAATAGTCACAAACTGCCCTAGGGTGGAGTAGACCCTCTTCTTCATGTTGAGGAAGGATTTGAATGTAGGCTCCTTTGAATATAGATCCCTGCGATCAAGAAACAACAGAAGATAGTTAAAAACATAGGCAACCTCTCGTGATGAGGCCCATTGAAGGTAATAAACATGTATATGCCATTATAACTAAAATAAAGAAAGCTAATAAAAGGTGTTAGACATATGCAAGATTCATCAAGATTGCTTGAAATATGTAAACAAGAACTACAACTATCAATATAATGGATCAATTATGCGAAATGAAGCATGAAAGCATGAAAAGAAGCCATTAATGCATATTCTACACTAATATGACAAAATTACTCTAAACACTAAATCTATCAGTCAGAGATCTCTAAAACAATAATTGATCGACTAAAATGCTAATTCTAACCTAACTAATCAGATTGTAATGAAAATAGTAAAGATATTTTATCCCTGTTGCAAACCGCAGCTTTGATAAGCGGTCTACACTGTAAACCATGATTGAAAGCCATGGTGAGCAACCAAGTGGTTTGCCCTCCAAATTCAAGGGTTGTGGGCTTGATCTCCTTGTCCAATTGATGTTCAAGGGTCACCTTCGGTGTCCTCTGACAAGTTTGGTGGTTGAATCATTGAATGGGGCCTCTGTTTTCCCGAATTAGCATTTCTTGGCTCTCCTAGGTCCTTAGGGCATCCATGGCCTAATTCGTCATGATGTTTGACAAATTGGCAATGGGTATGGCAACAAGGCTCTCTCTATGCACTCAAGTGAGTCCATAATTCGATAGGGCTTCACTACTCTAAACTCCAATGCTTGCTTCATACAATATTTTGATAGTGCTTCGCTATCAAAATGCTCTATATGCTCTGTATCTTTTGAAGGGGTACTTATAGGATGTCCTAGGGCTAGGGGTGGCTTCATGGAGAAGCCAAGATCAAGAAGGGGTGGTTAGGATAGTTGGATTGGAAGCTTCCATCCTCTAACCACCTTCTTCTAGAACAAATGGTCATTCAAACCAATTTGGCTTGGATGAAGGCCAACTGAACTTCAGTTAAGACCATAGGTTATAGCTACGGTCTAGACTATAAACCATAGGTCTTAGCCATGGTTCAGACTGTAGACCATAGGTCTAGGCTACAGTTCAGACTGATTAGGCCAAGGAGCCCAACTTGAGTGGTTAGAACCACTGCTCTATCTTGGAGTCTGTCCAAGATCTTCCATATGGTCTTGTAGCATGTCCATATGAGTAGTCGCCATTAACATGATGCATTTTAGGTATCTACAAGTGGCTTACTGGTGAGCCATCTTAGTGGATAGGACTTGCCCTAGACTTTGGTAGAGGTGGTGTGTGATATGCATGACTAGGAGGTGCGCTTTGCTTGGGGATCTTTCTTTCTTTGTAGATTATACCGATTCCTACATCGGGTGGTCTACAAGGGTGAAAAGGGACTCATTTTGACCTCATTCCTATAGGTGTGGAGTTGGGAGCATATTGCTATCCGATGACCTATAGGACTTCCTTTGATTCAAGCTCCGGGGTAGAGGAGGACAGACCTAGGGTTTTCTATTGGCCACTATTGAGAGGGTGTAGGGGATGAGTTAACCTCGATGTAGTGAGGTGACTCATGGATGAGCTACGGCCACAGGATATCACATGGAGACCTTGGAGGGGTCTACCAGGGTGGGAGGAGGATGCTTTTGAGTTGGCCCACATCAGGTGGACCATCTGGCTATGGATGGGCTAGGGAGAGGTAGAGTTGCACCGTTTTGATCAGGTGCAATGATAGTTTGGGCTACAGTAGGATATCCCTACGTGGGGAGATATTTCCTATCCTCGGGTGACTCGGGACCACATTACCCTCAGTGGTGCATCGAGTATGTCTACATTTTTGGATCCAACACCAGATGATGAGCCCATGCAGATGGTGGATGGGGATGATGTTGGTGTGATAGATAGGTACCTATAGTGGTATGTTGGGGTTTTCCCATCGAGATTGACCTGGCCATGGAATGCTCTAGAGCAAGTGGCCCATCTAGTTAGTCAATGGTGATAGAGGACATAGGTACCCCCTAGAGGAGGAGGGCCACACACTAGGGGTGGCCATAGGCCTCAGAGGAGATATCGGGAGGAGAGGAGAGCATCACCCCAGTAGGAGGGAGGAGTATCTCCTCAGTGGGGGGAGAGACCTGACTCACCTGGGAAGGGCAAGAGAGTCCTAGAGGTAGGGGAGAGCAGCAGGACAGGGGACCTCGAGGTAGAGGTCACTAGTTTGAGGGTGGAGACTACCACCCAGAAGACTAGGATCGAGACCCTAGAGGCACAGGAGGAGGGGTTGAGATCTAGGATTCAGACTTTGGAGGTAGAGCTAGCAGAGGCTAGGGCATAGTTGAGGTAGGGCATTGGAGCTCAGGGAGTTGTGACTCTGGCTCCCACATCTACAAAGATGACTCATTCAAGGTAGAGTGGGTTGGGGAATGAGCTATTGTGGTCCGTACAATAGACCACATTTTATCAAGGTTTGTACTTTATGGTCGTACCAACCGAGTAGAGACAGGCTTTACCTCCAGGGATTGCGGATCCTATTCGGATAGGATCATCATCTCACTCTACATCTCGGGTGACTTCTTCTAGGATAGCTACAATGACAGAGGGTGGGCAGTTCTGACCTCCACCACCACCTGGCAGGGAGGAGGATGCTGCTAGCTCTAGGGGTTCTAGAGGAGTTTAGGGATGATTCCTTTTTTTGTATTTTTGATGACTGAGTATGCCGATGATAGATTTTGTGGCATATCAGTCGACCTTATATTGTATATGTACTTTTTTGATGATATATATATATATGGATATTTTGTCTTATGTGACTTCCTGTATTTTGATTTTTGCATTTTAAATGATCATGTTTTTGGTATTTATGAATGTTAATAATCATGCTTAAATAAATAAATTATATAAAATGATTTGATTTTTGAAGATGTGTTTTTGAAAAATATGTTTTTGTGTGATGATAAATTTTGATAGATTTAGCAATAGACCTCGAAGGATGTTGTGTTGTTATATGACTGTTGGTGGAGTTCAAAGCTCGCTAAGTCATGAAGCTAATCCTGTTTGTGAGGAATATTTTGATATTGCTAAATAAAATAATCGTATGCTTAAGAATAATCTTAAGGCTTTTATGATGAAAAGAAGATATTTGATGTTGTTTTGGAACAATGTGTTTAACAAGTGTTTGTGAAAATGTATTGATTTAAGCATGAAGAATTCGAAGGATGATTTGCGCTAGGCATAAAAATTCCTAAGTGTGAAGTTGTATAAATAATTACTTAGGAATTATACCATCATCACGAAAATCAAGATGAAAATGCAAGATGATATAAATTTTGTGTATTCTTTTAAAATGCAAAATTAATGTTGGATAGATCATTATGTCACATGTTCAAAATATTTTGATAATAATATGGACTCATTTGTGGGCATGAAAAATTAGAAAGATGACTTGCGCTAGGCATAAAATTCCTAAGTGTGAAATTTGAAGGGAAATAGTTACTTAGGAACTATACCATCATCACGAAAATCACAATGAAATGGAGGATAAATTTTTTTAATTTTTGCAATATTATGATTTGTAAATTATTGTGTTTATGATGATAAAATAATTTGTATAAATTAATGCTAAGGATTGATATTAATTATCTAACAAAATCCCAAAGGAATATTTTAACTTATTTCAAAGACAAATTCAAATTTATCCAGAACCAGTGTGTGAAAGGTGAATTCATTATTTATTTTGATTGTCATGATGATACAAAATCTCTCAAGGATCAAATGTGTGTGCTTTGTGAGGTTGTTTTACCAATTTTGAGTAAGGTAATGATACAAGCGAACTTTTATGAACCAATGTGTGTGCGAGTGAAATGTTCATTAACCATGATTTTGTGCATGCATTGGTACTGAACTACTATGTAAATCAAATTACCAAAAGCTAGCTAATCCATAAGCGGACATTGGTCTGTACAAAATAAGGTCACTAATGTGACAGACATATCGCCATGTGAAAGGAATTACCCAATGTCAAGCAAGTTGGGCACAAATCACCTGTTATGGGGTTTACCTCATGGTTTTCGAATAACTGAGAAATTCCAGGGATTCAAGTTCAATACTCCCTTATTTTCTTCAAATTTTTGGAATAGGGATTTCTTGTCCATTTTTGAACAAGGGGATTTTATTGCTTTGGAACATTTTTCTTGATTTTTCTCTTTTTTTCTTTTTCTTTCTTTTCTTGTCTTTTCTTTTCTTTATTTTCTTTTCTTTCTTTTCTTTTCGGGATACTTGCTCAGATTAGACGTAGAGCAAGGGATTTTATTTGGGGTAGGGAGGAGCTTGTCCTTTTGCCAATTTCTCAGTATTCTAGACCATGCACATGATAGGATAGCAAGGGAAACTTTTCACTTAAGGTATTAAGATTTACTATGTAGAATCACTTTGTCGAATTTTGCAACAAATCATTTTAAGATGTAAAGTGTGTTCTTGGTTCAAGAAGTAGCAAGATCATTCTCAAAACTCAAAATTATTTAATGAAGTAATAGTGTTCTTTGATACAAGAGAGATTTATAATCAAAATAACAAAATCAAAACTTATTAAATATGTGAAATTTTGGTGCATGGTTCAAGATAACTTTTGAATTTATCTGAAGTAAATTAAAATATAGCTTGCAATATTTAGTAAATAATAAATGCAAAAATAAATCTAATAATGCCTTGGAAATATTTTATGGATTTTTAGATTTTGTGATTTTTTTAGTTGTTTTTGATGATATATTGAAATGCATGAGAAACATTATTTACAACTATGTACAGTGATGAGATTTTTGATTTTATGCATAATATATTTTCATATGCATAATATTCATGGGTTCCTTGAGATATTTTCCATCCAAGGTAGCCAATATGTATGCACCTGATCCAAATTTAGTAGTGATGATAAATGGTCCAAGCCAATTTGGTTGGAATTTTCCTTTAAGATATTTTCTTGCATTAGTATTTTTTTTATTTTCTTTTAAGACTAAATCTCCAACTTCAAAGGATCTATTGTGAACTTTCTTTGCATATGATCTTTTAAGTTTGTCTTGGTAGGCATGAAGATGCTCTAAAGCATGAATGCACTTTTCATCTAGAAGTTCCAACTGACTCAACCTGCCAGTGTGATATTCATCTCCTACTTCGGCATCTTGAAGTAGAAGAGCTAAAGAAGGAACTTCTAATTCAAATGGAAAAACTGCTTTGGCACCATAAACCAAGACAAAAGGTGAAGCACCTATGGGAGTACGAACACTAGTTCGATAAGCCCACAGGGCAGGATATAATTGTATATGCCAATCACGACCTATTTTATTAACTAATATTTTTAGGATTTTGATCAATGTTTTATTAGATGCTTCAGCTTGGCCATTGCCTTGTGGATAATAAGGAGTAGACCATCTATGTTGGATCTTATATTTTTGACATAATTTCTTAACATATTTATTCTTAAAGCATGTACCATTGTCAGAGATGAGATTAGATGGAATTCCAAATCTGCAAATAATTTGATTAAAAATAAATTTAGAAACTTGAACTCCTGTGCAAGAAGCTAAAGGTATAGCTTCTACCCACTTTGTGAAATATTATGTTGTTGTTATTATGAATTTGTGACCATCAGAAGAAACAAGATTGATTTTACCAATAATATCTAAACCCCATTTAGAAAAGGGCCAAGGAGAGGCTATAGCTTGGAGTTCTTGAGCAGGAGCATGGACAAGGTCAGCATGTCTTTGACACTTGTCACAATGATGCACATAATCATTGGCATATTTTTCCATGGAAGGCCAAAAATATCCCATTCTAAGGAGCTTTTTAGCAATGGCACTTCCACTAAAGTGTCCTCCATAGGATCCATCATGGGCTTCACTTAAGGCTTTCTTAGACTCTTCTAGGTTAAGACATCTTAACAATATACCCTCAAAAGATCTTCTATATAAAGTATTACCAACAATTACGAAGCGAACAACTCGCTTACGTAATAGCCTACATTGGTTTCTATCTAACCCTTCAGGGAAGGTCCCATTCTGCAAAAATTTAAAGATATCTATATACCAAGGCTCTGGGGTAATCTCATTGACCAAAAATACATCTAATGGTTCTAAACAAGACTTAGAAGAAGTAGGTTTTTGGAGTTTATGAATAATGATAGTAGCATACTCATCATCCAACTCCAAAGGCAATAGAGAAGCAGTCGTAGCCATAGCATCGACGACACGGTTGCTAGTTCTAGGAATAGCTTCTAAAGTTACTTTTTCAAACAATGATATAAGCTTAAGGACATATTATTTATAAGGATGAAGTTTCTCATCTCGTGTCTGATAAAATTCATTGATTTGATTTATTACGAGCTGAGAATCTCCAAAAACTAATAATATTTTAATTTTTAAAGCTAAAGCGGCTCGTAATCTGAGGATTAGAGCCTCATACTCTATAGTATTATTAGTACAAGCAAACTATAATTTAAAATATAAAGGAATAAGGTGCTTTTGAGGAGATATTAATATAATACCTGCACCTGCACCACTCATACATCTAGCTCCATCAAAAAACAATGTCCAAGTTTTTGAATGATCTTCTTCTAAATTAAGGCACTCATCAGGAAATTCAATGTTCATGGGATGAGTAGACTCTAAAGGTGCAACAACTAACTGATCTGCTATAACTTGGCCTTTTATAGATTTTTGGCTGATAAATGTGAGTTCAAACTCACTAAGAGCAAGAACCCACTTAGTTGTGCATCTTGATAAGTAAGGTCTACTCATCAAGTACCTTAATGGATCAGATTTAGCAATGACATATGTTTTTTGACTAAGCATATAATGACGCAACTTCTGTGTGGAAAACACAACTGCTAGACAAAGATTTTCTAATGGAGTATATCTTGTTTCATAACTTATTAAAGTTCTACTTATATAATATGTGGCTCGTTCTTTCTTTTCATCATCCATTTGAGCCAACATAGCTCCAAGTGCAAGTTCCGAAGCAGAGATATATAAAATGAAAGGACAATCTGGTCTAGGTGGAACAAGCACTGGAGGATTGAGAAGATATTGTTTAATGCTATCAAAAGCTTCTTGAAATTATTTATCCCATTGAAAGGAAATATTTTTCTTAAGCAATTTAAGAAAAGGTTCTGTTCTATCTGCCAATTTATCAATGAAGCGATGAATAGCTTGTAATTTTCCTTGTAAGATTCTTAATTCTGATATGTTTTTAGGAGGTGGCATATCATGGATAGCCTTAATATTTAGAGGATCTATTTCTATGCCTCACATAGAAACAATAACTCCTAATAATTTCTCATATTTTACTCCAAATACACATTTGTCTGGGTTTAAACGTATCAAATATTCTCTTAATCTATCAAACACTTTTCTTAAATCATTAATGTGATCATCTTCTTTAGCTGAACGAGCTATAATATCATCTACATAATCATGCAAGATATCATACATCATATCATGAAAAATATATGTCATAGCTCTCTGATAAGTTGCACCAACATTCTTTAATCCAAAAGGCATTACTTTCCAATAGAACGTTCCCCAAGGAGTAATAAAGGTTGTTTTAGCTTGGTCTTCAGGAGCTATTCTAATTTGGTTGTATCCTAAAAAACCATCCATAAGGGACAACATCCCACTCCCAGCTGTAAAATCTATGATTTGATCCATATTAGGGAGAGGAAAGTCATCTTTAGGGCATGCAACATTAATATCTCTAAAATCCATGCAAACCCTAATCTTAGTAGCTTCTTTCTTAGTTACTGGAACAACATTCGATATCCACTCAGCATAGTCAATAGCTTGTATAAAAGTTACATTCAAAAGCTTTTCTAGCTCACTTTTAACTAGTAGTGCTACTTTAGGATGCATTTTTCTGAGTTTTTGCTTTACAGGTTTAGCATCAGGGCACACTACTAAATGGTGCATAACTACAGAAGGATCTAGGCCTAGCATATCTGCGTATGTCCAAGAAAAAACATCAAAATATTCTGTAAGGAATTCAACATATAGCTTTTGTTTTTCTTCACTTAATTCAGATCCAATTTTGACCATGCGAGGGTTTTCTTCTGTTCCAATGTTAATTTTTATAAAATTTTCTACAATAATATTTAATTCTCTTTCAAATTTGGGTGGTGCGGGTGACACCCCCATTTCTTGTAATTCTTCTAATGTGCATTTAGCTAACTCTTCTTGAGGAGTAGTAGCTTCTATATGAGCTATACATGGCATTGATCCATCAAAGAAGAATTTATTTCTTAGAACTTCATCAAGAGATATATCATGACAGATATCTCCTTCTAAACATTCATCCATAGAAGCAATCATTTTTGGGTAAACCATAGTCAACATATTACAAGTATGTGTTCTTTTAAGAAGTTCTTTTTGTTCCATATACTCTTGATATGTTATAAGGTGGTCATCATCTTCATATGGGAATGGTTCTATTTTTGTAGGAATATAACCAAGACCACATCGGGCAGGCCATTCTTCGACCTCCAAAGGTTCTTTTATACCATTTTCATGAGGTCCTAAACCTTTACCTCTATAACCCATATTACACATCATTGGTTTTGATTTTATATATCCATTAGAGAAGTAACACTTAGCAAATCCATCTTGATCAATTGTAAATTCTACAATTGTAATTTTACCCCAATCATACCCTGCATATACAAAGTCACAACTCTCGATATGACAAATGCTTCCTTTATTTGGTAAGCCTAATGTTCGGGGAGATGGTGGTAACTTAGATAATACCAAGGAATCTTGGGTAGAAAAATTAACTTCTTCTATAGTTGCAAGTACTGAAGATAAATCCGGTAATACTTCATCCGAAGTGGCATATGAAGTAGATGGACTATCCTCCTTAACTGGTTCTTTAGATGCTATGAATTTAAATATTGTGGACTCAGGAGGTGAGTCTGCTATTACAAATTTAGGAAATGGATTAGATATAGGCTCAGAAGGTGATGATGATAATGATGTAGAATTTGTTGATGTTGATGTTTTAGATTGTGTTTTTAATGATGTGGATTTAGAAGGTGATGATGATTTATACTTAGAAGGTTTTGATGATGAGGGTGTACTAGGATGAACAGAAGATATAGCAGGATAGAACGAAACTCCTATAGGCTCTGCCAGAGCACACATATCAAATGGCCTAGGATCACCATGAATGGTGACTAATTGGTTTTTAAATTCAAATTTAACACATTGATGTAATGTGGAAGGCACTGCTCTCATTGCATTGATCCAAGGTCGACCTAAAAGAATGTTGTATGATGCAAAACAAGGTACAACAAACACAGTCGTATCCAAAATCCTTGGCCCAACTTGCAATGGGATCTTCATGACTCCACATGTTTCTTGAGTTTCATCATTAAATGCTTTGATGATCATTTCAGTATTTTTCATATCTTCTTTCTTAAATCTAAACCTTTGAAAGAAATCATAGGTGCATATATTTAATGATGATCCATTATCAATTAAGACTCTTTTAACTCCTACATCTCCAATCAATGTTGTAATGTATAAAGGATTATCTCCATACAAGCTTTGAGGAGGAATATCTTTATCATGAAAATCTATGAAATTTATTTCATCCAAAGTTACAACATTTACTACAACATTAGGTTCAATATCTTCAGGTACCATCATCTTGCTTAAAGTTCTCATTAATTCTTCCCTATGTATAGAAGAAGTTCTTAAGAGATCCAAAAGAGATATTCTCATTGTGATGGTAGCTAATTGTTCATTAATATCATATGGAGATCTTTGTTGTGAACTTGTCACATTATTTGCTTTAGTAGGAGCTTTTAATACAAATGGATTTGTCTTCTCATTGTGACTTTGATCTTGAGAATTTTGGTTTTGTGCTTGTTGTCTTGTAACAACTCCGATGGTACCTACAATGTTACTATGTCGTGGGTTACCAAAATGGGGTCTAGCATTTTCTGCTTGCTCATTTGAAAGCCATTGTTGAGATGATGGTCTAGTAGTTACCCTTCTTGGGAATGGTTCTTCTGGAACTAATTAATCCGTAACAGGTGTGACTTGATCTGATTCATACTCAAAACTATTTGAAGCAATCTCTAATTCACTTCCTATTTCACTTTCTGTGTCACTTTCTAAGGATGCACTTTGGCAAATTTTTAGAGGTCTAATAGTGACTAGGGATTCAGTAGTTAGACATATTTTTTGCAAATCTTGATGTGGTAGAAAACTGCTAATAGTTCCCACATATCGAGTTGGATGAGGAACATTATGATGTTCTACTTGATTTACAGCTTCTTTACCATGCTTTGGTAAAGGGTGTTGAAAGATATCCAAATTTTGATTTGCATTTTGATTTTGAGGTTTCTGTGTATTATTTTGAGCATCTCTTGGTGGGAATTTTTCTACTTCCATTTTTCCATTATCAATTAAATCTTGTATCATGTGCTTCAATATTTTACATGAGTTTGTTGCATGACCATCAACTCTATGGAAGTTACAATGTAGATCAACTCTAAATCCAGCTACGGTTGTATCAGGTTGTCTTACTTCAGGCAACCGTATCAAGCCTTGTTCCAATAGTTGAGGTAAAATCATAGTTAATGGCTGATTTAATCTTGTAAATTCTCTTGGTGGTTTATCAGGAACTTTTAATATAAACTTTTTTACAACTTCAACAAGATTAACATTTGAATTGTTTCTACTATCAGTAACTCCATCACCCACTACTTGTTTGTTCTTATATTGATTCTTAGAAGTTTTATCTTCATATTTCTTCTTAAATTGACCTCTTCTAATGAGGGCATCTTCTACCCTCCTTGCTAAATCAATAGCTTGATCAAAGGATGTTACTGTAGCAGTAGAAAGTTCATAAGATAGTTGTTCCTACAAATTACCTATGAATATGTCCAACATTTCATGATGAGGTAATGCAAAATGCAGTTTACCCAAAAGTTGTCTCCACTTAGCCAAGAATTCTACAAAACTTTCATCTTTTCCTTGTTTCAAGTTGTATAAATCCTTAATGGTCACATGCCTCTCTATATAGGCACTAAATTGGTGGACAAACATCTCTGTTGTCTCCTCAAAATTTCTTAAAGAGTTAGTGGGTAACTGATAATACCACTCTAGGGCCATGCCTCCCAAACTTTTAGGGAACATCTTTAACAACAACAAATCATCATGAGAGACATCATGACATGCTATCCTAAACATGCGAAGATGCTCAATAGGATCTTCAGTTCCTTTATATATCGGGAGAACAGGCATAGGAAAATGCTTAGGATAAGGTTGAGCTACCACAATGGGATCCAAGGGTTGGCTACACATCTCTCTATAACTATAAGAGGGATGGTAGGGATCTATCTGATCTAGTATTGAAGCTAACTATTTAACCATGGCTTCAAGTCCTTGTTGTTGTCCACCAAATTGGTTTTGTTGTATCATATTGTTGTGTCTTTGATAATAAGTTGGTGTTGTTGTATAATGATTCCCAACTGAAACACTATTATGTAAAGTGTTACTAGGAGGAGTATTATGAAGTTGATAGGGAATTTTGTTTTGTTGAACCCTTTGCTGATTCTGACTAAGTTTATGCATCTTCTTAATTCTCTATGCTACCTTTTGGGAAGCAGAATATGGTTGTTTTTGTTTAGAATTTGAATCTATTATTGGTGGCATTTGTGCTATATTCTGATTTACATTTTGAGATGTGCCAACTTGATTTTTATTTTTGTTCATGTATGTTAAAGGATTTCCATTCAATCGAAGAGTAACCTCTATGGAAGCCTCCATTGAATAATCTCCCATAGGGAGTTGAGCTTCTATTTGTATGACATGGTTAATGACATCTATATTTTCTTTTAGAAACTCAGTGAAATGTTGTGTGGAAGTAAATTTAAGGTTTCCTTCTTCATCTACTTGAGGCTTATGATAGAAAACCTCTTCTTCTTTATCATGATTTTCTTCATCTGATTCTGATGATACATAATCTTCAATTCGAACTTCATCCTCAAGATTTTCTTGATCTTGTTCTCCTATATGCTCATGTTCTACTTGTTTTCCACTTCTTAATTTAGGCATTTTACTTAAAATATTTTATCTTGTAGATATATATAATTATATATATGTGCCTAATGGTTTGAGGTATATATTATATATATACCTAACTAATATATTATACTATGTTTTTGGGTTTTTATAGTTTTTGGATTGCAAACAACAAAGTAAACACAACTATAATATTATAGATATATTTTAATTTTCTTGAAAAAGCCTATAGATATCATTAACAGGTTCTAGTTGGTCTGGTGACAGGTAGTGTTCTTCTTCAAACTAGAAGTTGGATTTTAGAAATTTTATGAAATGTGCTATAGTAATGCAATCAACTTCACAATTTGATGTATAAAAGTGTAATTCATGACAGTATTCTCGATAAAGCACAACTCTAGGAACTCTGTTAAATCTTCTCTTATCATCTAAAACAATCTCTTGACTTTCTACTCGTGATAGAAATTTATGTACTACTATTGCATTCTCAAGATGATCTTCAAAGGAATAAAGACTTGGAGAAATTACAACTCTCTTATCTTCTAGCCACCTATCACAGGCTCTTTGAAGGTCAAAGTAAAAAGGTGCACTATCGGGATCCAGGATTCTGGACAAGTCAAACCTTATGATTTTCTTAAGTTCAGGTTCTTTAGCTCTTATAATCTCTAACCTTCTCCAAATCTCAGGGTATGGCACACTACCTAATGAAGAAAATTCTTGGTTTGCTAGTACTGTACTAACATTAATTCGAACAACTCTCCTTATGTTATAATCTACCATCTATAAAATGCAAAAATTATGTGATTTAAACTAATGCTTTTTTTTGTTTTTGTTTTGTGACTATTTAAAAATCAGAAGAAATGCCTATGTTTCATGTCGGGTTCACCAAAGAATGTAGGCCAAAAATTCTTGCACTCCTTTCCTCAAGGCTGATGGATCCACGCCTTAGAGGGGAATGGGAGAATGGATGGTCTACACCTCAGAGAGAGGCACTTAATTGTACCTTCTTATGGTGATTTTTTGATGAATTGTTTAGGGTTCACCAGGAAATATTTTATGGTAGTTTCCACGCCTAGGTTTTGGGATTTGTTTTGATGTGTTCCTTTTACCAAATCTCAAATACACCTAGTTTTGGCCAATATGCAACTACTTTAATCTATATGCAATTTTATTTCATATGTAAACAACAAACAATAGAAAATAGAATCCTAATGGATGATGCAGTGCTTAAAAATGATAAAAGACCCTTACCTGTATCCGAAAGTTTGATGGAGGTTCTAATTTTTTATTGTAGTCCAGATCGTATGCAGTAGAGCAAAATCGTATGAATCGAGCAAGATCGTATGGATACGATTCAAAATCATACTATACGATCAGAGATCGGATGATCCGATCTTGACAAAATCCTGCAACTTCATGGGTAAAATGCAAAAAATAGAAAATAGAGGATGCCATTGATGTTTCTAAGCATGAATTGGATTATATGTCGACTATTGCATATTAAAATAATAGAAATTAACATATGCATGCATCAAAACTATGTAAAATATGCGGTTATATGTAAATTTGGTGAACTCCAAGGATATAAATAATTAAATTTAATACCCTATGCAAATGGAAATGATCAAATTATGCTAAGTATGAAGAATCAATCTTAGAAAATGCAAACCAGTATCAAAAATTGCCCCCAAGTGACCTCAGAGCAAAATCATACTGTCTATGCAAAATCGTATGCCTCCGATGCAAAATCGTATCGTCCGATTGCTGATCGTAACCTTCCGATCCTACATGAAACATAAAAATGCCTAGGACTAATGCCAAAAACTCTATGATTTTGAATGCAAAATGAAGTCAGAATGCCAATTGCGCTAGGGGAAATCAGAGAGGAGTGTCTGATTAAATAAGCTGATCCAATCATCCAAAATGGGCTAAGAATAATTTGGTTATAACTCCTTCCAATCTGGGCTTGATCGGACGAATCCGATCCCACAACCATCGTACGGTTGCGTAGATAAAGACAAAAATTGTTAAAACAAAAATTTTGTCACCTTGCTGAGTTAAGCCTTTCAGTTTTGAGCAAAATCGTATGCATACGATCAGGGATCGTATCGTACGATGCAAGATCGTATCGTACGATTCAGGATCGTATCGTACGATCTTGTCCAAATTGCTCGATTTCACCAAGGGGCATGAAAATCGAGGCAATTAACTATAGGCTCATTTTTATAGGTTATTTATTTTTAGTGCAAATTATAATGAGTCATTTTTAGGGTGCTACAAGTTACAAGGTAAAGAACATCTAGGTCTATCACTCCTCTAGTAAAAAAATTGAAGAAGAGATACTTGTTCAAGATTACCAACTCGAGGAGTATATAGAAGACATTGAGTAGTTACCTATAGAGGATGAATTGGTCATAGTAAAATCTCATATTTCTATGTCAAAATTGATATCTATAGGAAGAAATTTGGAAGGTTAGAGGAGAAAATAGATAAGCTGGAAAAGATAGTCAATAATCAAAAGCAGGTATAAGAGGCTATCAAAAATGAAGTGAGTAATTGGAAAAACAAATTTTAAGAGGCCATCAAGCATAAATATCAAGTTGAGGACAGAATAAAGATCAAGCCAAGGAAATACAAGATTTGAAGCATTAGCTTTAGATTGAGAAAGACAAGTCCTCAGGATTTTCAAAAGGAGTGAAGAGGGTAAGAAAATAGATTTTATCTGAAGTCTTGGAGAAATGATTTGAAATACAACCTATAATAGATTATATGGATGATGCTAGACATCTACTCCAAAAAATCAAAGGATACCTAGATAAGTTCACTCAGGAGTTGTAGCCTATGGTGATTCCAGTAGAATAAATTTATAAGTTATCTAATAACAGGTTCAATGAGGCTACTAAGCTTATCTCCAACAAGACATGGAAAGTTTCTATACTAGCTGCTAGATTTGTAGTAAAAAATAATAGATTTTCACAAAGGGTTTCTTGTTATATGATAAAATGGAAGGCATGATCCAATATGTAGTTGATATTAACCAAGAGATGACTTACTATGGTTTTGAAGGACTCTGGGTCAAAAACAACACTTTATTTTCTAAGAAAGATATGAAAAAGAATGTAGCTTCAATAATACAAGGCAAATTTGAGGTATATTCCTAGGAGGAGCCAATTGATCAAGAAAAGGTCCCTCAAATGATAAAATATTTAACCAGGCTCAAGGATTTGATGGAGGAATTAGTAAACAAAGGAAGCTCTACAACTTATGAGGAGACCTTTGAGTTGGAGTTCACTCATAAACAACTTAAGGAGACTTCCAAACCTTTAGAGGATTTTTTGAGTCAAGCTTTGCAGACTCTAAAAATGATGATTCAACATTTTGGGACTAATGCAGAGCCTAATGATTGACAATAAATTTCACCATAAGAAGAAGTTGATCAAGAAGAAGATGCCAACCATGAGCAAGAAGGCAATGATGAAGAAGAAACTAGGTAGGAGGAGGAAAAATTAGAAAAGGTTGCCAAAAACCCTGAGGAGACATAGAAGGAGGAGCTCAATGGTCAAGATTCAATGAAAGAATAAGCAAGAGCTTAGTTCCTGTAACTTGTTCATTTTTGTGTTCATGTAAAAAGTGTTATATATTGTTTTTGGTTCTGACATTGTCAAAAAATAATTGAAAAAGCATGAAGCAAAATAGTAGAAAATAAAAATTCCATGAATATATTCTAATCGTGTCAATTAGGCTTATAAGGGGGGCATAACTTTGTTTTTCTTGATATGGAGTAGTTTTTAGTCAGAAAGAGAGGTGAATATCATTGATTCTAGTATGATATCCATATAAGTTGTTACCCTCTGATTGTATTCACAAATGCTCTAGAGGGTAATAATCATATATAAATTACTCTATGAAGCATTGCTCATGGAATTAATTTTTTGATCCCTGATGCCTAATGGATAAGATTATGAGTTTATTAGCTTTACAAGAAAATCCACCCGGGAGGCACCAAAATGTAGGCCCAAAATGGCCACATCCTTAGAAAAAATTAAAAATTATTTTCTAATGCATGAATATGTTTCCAGTCACTCAATGCATAGTGTATTTTGCAGTAGCATAATGCAATATGTTCCATACCATTGGTAGAGCAACCAAACTTGCATCGTGATCACTTTGATAGAGTGTAATACAACATATTTGCTAAGGAAGGAAGACATGTTCTCAGCCACTCAACACTTAGTGTATTTTATAGTGGTATAGTGCAGCATGTTCCACATCACTATCAACTCGATATAAATCTAAAACAATTGTTCTCTAATCAGTGGATCAGTGCACATTGCCCTAGATCATGCAATAAAATGACTAAATTTTTTATGTGTTCTACACTTCTAAGGTTCACTTTCATTTTAGATCATATCAAAACACATGTTCCACACTACTGGTTAAAGAATTCAAGATACCCAAAATTAAGTACAAGGTAATGGCATAGTGTAAAATCTCATGAAACATTAAAATACACTATTTCCTGAGTGGCCTGGTGACATGCTCTATTCCATGGTTAGCTTTGGTCAAAAATTCAAGGAATAAATTTCAAGGAGCAAGCTATGAACAAAGTGTTTTATGCCATGGATGCAAAAGTGAATTAAATAGTTTTAAGACTAAAAGGGGATGGTCTAGTGGCATGCTCTATTCTACTCATATTATAGTGTATTTTTGATATGATCCACGCCGCTGGTCAAAATAGTCAATTCAAGTGATAAAATTCTCTAAAGAGTGGCCTAGTGACATGTTCTATGCCACTCATCACCAAGAATTGTTGAGTTTTAATCATATCCATTCATGAGTGAATAAAAAATCAAGCTTATGTTGATATTTTATCAAGCATACAAAAGCAAAGTCTTTATAAATGATAACCATTCAATTCGAGTAGGCAGGTGAAGCATCCATTGAGTAAATAAATAAGGACTCGAGCAGTTACATATCTATGACAAGATGAAGTCCTCAAGAACTATAGACAACTTAGATCTGGGATATAATAGCTTGGAGCCTAACTACCATTGCAGAGTGAGCAAGTTGCAGAGTTGAGCTGCTATGGTGTGTGACATCGTACAAATTTTTTGGGCTTAAAAGGTGAATAAAATTATGCCACCTCAGCATTTTACCAATCTAGCATGGTTTTCTCCTTGTAATGTTCCATCATATTCTTTCATTATAAAACTATTAATAGAGGTCAAACCCTCAATTTTTAGGGTCAGATCTAGAGTGTTTGCTTGAATTACTGTGTAACATCATTTGCAAATCAATAGAAGGAGCAATAATTGGATTTTTGACTTAGAAATTGGTGTCTTCAATATTTATTTTGAGATATTCAAGATATGAATTACTTTTCTTCTAATGCTTATATGGTTGGTTTACTCTACTAATATTGAACTACTAGCTTTAGAGCAATTAAAACCTTTTCATAATTGAATATATGCTCACAAGAAGTTCATTTCTATTAAATTTAGATACTGAACTTATTGTGCTAAATTGGATTATTAGTATTATGGATTTTGAAATAGCTTCTTGGAGTATGTCTATGTTTTTTGTTATATATTTTGTTTCTTGGTGTTGTTAATCTTGAGTGTGGGACACTAAAAATGATTTGTTGAAAGGTTTTCCCTATGGATGCCTATGCTGTTAGCTCTATCTAGCCACTATTTTAGTTATAATTCCTTAACCCTAAACCCTTATCTATCCCTATCTCTTAAACATTTACTAAAATTAATTAAGTCAACACCCTATCAGTTGATAAGGAACCTACCTACTCTAGAGGTTGTATTAGAGCAATATTTAGTCCATCCAATGTTGAGTTCTAAGCTGTGACTAGCGGGTGCAAGCCTAATCAAAAGTTTGGAAGATAGACAATCATAGTATCAAGTTCTATTTGATGTCAATTTGGATCCTAGTAGTGGAATTATCCCTTAATCACATACAAAAGAGGTAGTAGAAGTCAGTTTCCAATTCCTCTTTGGTAGTTTCTCCTATCAACTAACTCCTATGTTAAGCAGTTTGAAGTTTATCCTTGTCTAAAAACAAAACAAGGTAGACTTCACACAAGGTAATTTTTCTACTAAACATTCTCATATAAGTTTACATAATGAGTCGATTCTGCTTTTGAACCATGCTTTGATACCAAATTTAACAACCCAAAAATTCTCTCTTCATTTTTTTAAGCCTAAAGTCATTAACCGTTTATGGACCATCATTGATATTTTCCCAAAACTTTAACTCACTTCCACAAATTTCCAGTAGATGAGTGATTTGTACACTTAGCAAGTCAACCATTTCATCCCTTAATTCCTTATGTATTTCCACCCCCACTTTCTTTATTTTGAAAGGGTATCTTTGAGGAATTCTATCTCTCTACATAGGTATTTTTACGTAGAAGTTTTCATTTTCTATCCTTCCAAAATAAAACCCAACCCATTAAAACTACAAAAGTCCTTTAGTTTAGAAGTATCCCCTTTTATATCCTTCATAATATTTTGTGCAAATCCTTGCAAGGTACATATATCAGTTTATATAGTTACACTATGCACGCAAAGGCAGATCATCCCCTCTCCTGTTGAAAGTCTGGTCTACTTGGTAAAAATCATCCATTACATTTATTTAACATAAATAGGACTGGAACACTTAAATATCTAATTATCCCTATAGACTTAGGGTCAACAATTACTAAGCTTACTTTACTACTCCAACAAATATCCTCACGACTCTTAAGAACAAATATACCAAAGCTAGACTTGACTACTAACTTATAATATACCACATGAACCATCTTGGCCTATCAACTATGGTTCTACATAGCCATTAAGAGCTTTTAGCTTGCAAGGATTCCACATGCTCTTTCTAAATCTCAAGGTGGTAATCCACTTAAATAAGGCTCTATTTCAGAATAAGTTGTGACTACCACATATTGACCACATAAATCTC
The DNA here is from genome assembly GCA_028583015.1 of Wollemia nobilis. Classification (NCBI taxonomy): domain Eukaryota; kingdom Viridiplantae; phylum Streptophyta; class Pinopsida; order Araucariales; family Araucariaceae; genus Wollemia; species Wollemia nobilis. Next base: position 2,403,307 of record JAQPPZ010000677.1, on the reverse strand, counting down.
CTAGTACTAGTTCCAAGGTAAAGAGATATATGCTTCAAAAATTTCTAGATGATCAAACATCCAAACAAACCTTCATCGGATAACATGCATGGATTATAAAGCTATCTCATTTCTTTTAGAGTGATAACATCAATTCATTATAGTCTCTGAAGGTATGTGGTAACACTTCCCTGGTTACCCATTCCCTCTAAAAACACTTACAAGTTTCCTTATCTACAGCTAGTAAATCTTAGTTTACAAGACATCAACATTTAATCCAAATACTAATAATGAATTTACCATTTAAAATGATGCCAAAGAAGAAGTCAAATAAATCTCAATGAACTCTGTAACAATTATTCCATAAGCAACACAAGTTAATTTTTATATTCAATGAGGTTCTAAAATGACCTCTAACTTTGAGATTACAAGAGATATCTCCACTTAAAGACTGAAATCATTCTACGACTATTACACATCTCTTCAACATGATTTACCATGTAAATATGCTAGACAAAACAAAATTTGATTAGATCAATAATCTCAAATAAAGTTAAATTTGTATTTCTTCTCCAATGAAGAACACCCTTCTGTAATTGTGAATGAAACTTAGCTTAAGATGTAGATCATTTTCCTTTGCTGCTATCCTTAGTAGCCAAACCTATAATGGTACATTATTGCAAAAATTATTCTGGTCGTCGGAAAGAGAATGTCCATTCATTGAGATCAGAGATGGCACCCACGAGTCTCAAAGACTTGCATGATCTCAAATACAAGAAAAATATTTGCAAGCATTATACACATCTGCTTTCATGCCATACTTCTTTCTATCAAAGCATTCAAAGATAACAACATTTGGAAACTACCTTATCACAGTCAACACACATACAATTGACAGGCAAAAATTCATAAACCAAATATTTTCTTCAGTGCCTAAGTTACTATTTCTCATTTAATAGAAAATACAAGGTCACTCTTTCATTTATTTTTCTTCCTTCAATTTACTATTTCCAATTGCAAGAATTTAGAAGTTATACATAATCAACAACATGTAATATCTCAAATTTATTTATTGTTTCTTTCTAGAATCCTAGAGAAGTTTTCATTAAAGACATACTACAAATTCTCCATTCAACAACCAATCATACTCTATCATTCTCTTTCTAGTTGGATGTAGCTCTTTTATTCTCTTCAATAACTCAAAGTTCAAGAATTTTGGTCCACCAAACTCAAAAATAAAGACATGTTCTCTAATATTAGCAACAAAGATTACCCAAAGCTTCTATTAATCTAAAACTAAGTTTAGCTGAACAAAAAGCTCATGTGGAGTTAAAAAACTCCAATTCTCATACAAATCTATATCAATATTCTTCACAAGAATACTTTCCTAGAATTTCCATTATTCACGGCTTCAAGAAGAACACGAATCAAAAGAATAATCTTGGATTTCAAGTAAGTCTAGTCTTGGTCACTACGTTTTCCTGGTACGTGGTCAAAACACAAGTTTTCTACTGCAAAAAAAATAGAGAAGATATCTATTTCCTCAAATATTTTACAACTGATGCATTGGGATTCTTTCCCCAAGAAATAAAAGGTTGACTAGAGAAAAACTTACTCCCACCAAAAAAAATACACACAACATGTCATTCATATTATTTCCTTTAAGGGATTCTAACTAATAATTTATATAGGTATTTCAAACCTTTTTACCAATGTATCTTCTCTTTCTTCCATGTTGGATAGTCTCTCCTCCAAAATGCTTCCTCCTCTTTACCAATCGAAAACCCAAAAATAAAAAAAAGTAAAATTAACTCATAAAAATATTCTCCTTATCTTACCAATTTGTTCCACTTTTTGTGAACTTCCCACTACCAAAGACATTACAGACCTTGCTCGACATGTTTTTTCTTTTTCTTTCACTTCTAGAGCATTAACCAAATTCTCATAAACACAAAGGTGGTGGGAAACAACACTGCACATAATCTCATGATTGCACACTCAACAACCAAGCCAAAATAAAGCTACAAGCAGAACTATGTTTTCTCCAAGTTGTAGACGTCAAAGCAATCATGAGCGAAAATAATTAAAACACCAATCTTACAAGGTTCAAGCTCCAAAATAATATTTAAATAAGAAATTACTAAACAACATTATTTCCCTTATTTCTTCTAGCAAAACTTTCTTTTCTTTTTTAGATTCTACTCTAGAAATGTTGCTTTTAGACATACGCTTCCTTTTTCTAAAAGATCAAAAAAAAACAAGCATTTCCATAGCCACTATAAATATAGCCAAAGAAACTATTTTAAAGTAAGCAATCTTTAGCTAAAGATCAATATAATCAATTTATTTTATGTAAATCATGTTATGCATCTTCATGAAAGAAGCACTCATTCTTGTTGCTTCCAAATACTTCATCAATTAACCCATTGTATCATTTCCTTTGTACATTCTCTTTCTCGGTGACCAATTATTTCTACCACCAATAACAACTCATTCATGCAAAAATGAAGTTCCATTAGTAGCATCTTATTATTTCATAAAAAATAGGCTTACAGAAACTTAAACATAAGAAGATGGTCAAACATTTCGCCATATAATTCCACCAAAATACATGTTTTACAAGATAAATAAATAGATAGTCCATCATAATAACTAAAGAAGCAATAGGCAAAATATAATATCATTCACACTAAAAGGTTGGCCAAGGGAGGGTCATGACAATAATATTTTGAGTGGTTTATAATCCTAGGAAGTGAATCCTATGAGATAGTCATTCATATTTGCTAATAATCTTATCAAATTAAGGAATCCAAAGTTTTCTCTAAATTGAGTAGATATATAAATACCAGCACCTTTGCATCAATGAGTAGGGTATTATAAAAATCACACTTTAGACTAGGTATGGGTATTATGAGTTTATAGTGGTACCTTTCAATTTGATTATTTTCCTAATGGTCTTCATGAGATTGATGAATAGTGTATTTAGATAATATTTGGATAATTTTTTTTCCTATAGTATATATAAGGGTAATAAAATGGTTTTGAAAGGGTACCTTACCCTTTTTCAAAGAGGCTTGAGAGCCAAAATACTAAAAAGGGAATAAGACCACCACCTATTCTAAGAATACCAACAACAAAAAAAATGTAGTCCACAAATTGGGATTGAGATACTAACTAACCAGAATACCAAAATCTTGCTAACCACTAAAGAAAAAAAAGGGCATTCTAAAAATTTTAAAGAAAAAATAGAATTTAAGTGATCCACTTGGACTCCATCCAAATGACATGTCAAAAAGCAACCCAAGAAGCCATGGTTAATTCAAGGTAATCCATGTTTCAATATCACTTTGTATATGTTTCTCCTACCATTACTATGGTAAATCCTAGCCCTCTATGAATTCAAATATCATTATATTTATAATTTTCTATATCTTCTTTATCTATGTTTTTCAAACTTTTTTGTTTCCAAATATCACTTTGTCTGTGTCTTAGTATATCAAACTTTGTTTATGTTTTTCATTTTTTTGTGTTTCTAGATCTCATTTTGTCTATGTTTTTATAGAACTTACTCTATCTATATTTTTAATTTTTTTATATTTCTAGATCTCAATTTGTTTGTGTTTCTCAAATTTTTCTATTTCTGGATCTCACTATCTGTGTTTTTCTAGATCTTACTATGTCTGTCATCTCTTCATAACTTCCTATTGTGCCACCTCCAATATAATGTTAGGAATATTTTATGACTCTTTTACCATAAAATTACTACCTCTATGTATTCCCGAATTTGTCATTCAATCTACTATCATATTTCCTTCCCTATAAATATTCTTGGTATTATTGGATAGAAAATCATTCTTAATATAGATAACATTATTAACGATATCATGTATTATTAAAATAATAAAATTCTCCTATCTTAAACCTTTTAATATGTTTATAGAGTCTCCCTCAATGATTAAATTCTTTATTTGTATATTCTTGGCCAATTTAAACTAAGTCAACACTGCTTTAGACTTTTCCATATGTTTAGTATCTACTCTATCATAACCTGCATATGCACCAATAATATTCCCCTACGAATCTGTAATGGTCCCTCGACCCCCTACCTTTTCCGGATTCCCTTTAGCTACTCCATCAAAATTGAGCTTAAACCATCCATTATCTAATTTTTCCTATTTTACCTCCAATATTTTCTTCTTATTACCATCTTCTTCATAAGTTAATCCTAGTGCTCCTACATGATATCTTGACCTATTATGTTGTGCTACTCTAAAGTGTTGATCAAATTGTAACTTTTGTTTTTGGGTAGGTAAAAATTATATTAAAAGCGAGTTTTGAAAGGACCCCAAAACCTTTTTGCAACAGGTCAACCGATCAAACCAAAGTTCAAGAACAATCAATTTGAAGAATCTCACCCAATATAAAATAGATAGTTTGGAAAAACCCACCCAGTGGGAAAAGACAATTTTGAAAAATCCTACCTAGTAGGAAACCACAAATCCTGCATAGTGGGAAACCACAAATTTTGAAAAATCCCGCCCAATGGGAAACCACCAGTTCTAAAAAATCTTGCCCAATGGGAAGTAGCCAAAAACCACTATGTTGTAAATCTTGCCCAGCAAGAAAACTAGCAGATTGGGAAATCCCACCTAGTGGGAAACCACCAATTTTGAAAAATCTCGCCCAATGGGAAACCAACAGGTTTAAAAAATCCCACCTAATAGTAAAACATGCAAGATGATGAATTTGAAAATCTCGCCCAGTGAGAAGCATCTAAAAACCACCAAATTAGAAATCCCGCCCAATGGGAAAACCAAAAGATTTAAAAATTTTGCCCAGCAGAAAATTTCATCCCGCCCAGTAGAAAAACTAGCAAAAAAATGGGATTGAAAAATCCCACCCAGCAGGATTGGAAATCCCACCCAATGGAAAAAACAAAAGATTTGACAATCTCACCTAGTGGGAAATCCTATCCCACCCAGCAGGAAAACCAACAAAAAAATAGGATTGAAAAATCTCGCCCAACAGGAAAACCAAGAAAAAATAGGATTGAAAAATCTCGCCCAACGGGAAAACTAGTAGGAATGGAAAATCCTATCTAGCAGGAGAACTAGCAAAAGAGTGGGTTTGGGAAATTGTAGCACTAGAATCCCACCAATAGGAGTACGAGGAAGCCAGAAGGATCTAGGGAAAACAATGTAGGTACAAAGAAAGATCTCGAAATCCATAAAGGACTAGGGACCCACCATCCTTGCTCATGAATAGTTCCAAGGAAGAGGAACTGGGACTGGGAACAACTCAAGAACAAGAAAAGGCCCCCCCAAGGCCAAGAACAAGCTCTGAGAGTCCACCAAGAAGTAGGACCAAAAATTAGAATCCCTTGAACAAAAAATGAAATGAAAACCTACGAATCCCAAGCATAAAGCTATAACAAACACAAATATGGGATCCATGAAAACCTAAACTGAGGGATCTAGGGGTCTATATGCATAGATCATTGATCCCCCCAAGATCGAGACATGTAGTAGAAAACCCAAAGCACCCCAGCAGAAAGGACCAGGAATCCCCATCCTTGCACATGAACAACTTCAAGGAATTGGGACTAGGGTTGGGAACAACTCAAGCATAAGAAGAGGCCCCCCCAAGGCCATGCAAATGCTCAAAGTGTACACCAAGAACCAAATCCATAAAAAAGAAGCCTTCAAATAGGAAAACAAACATGGTCCCACCCAAAGGGATGATACCACCAGTAACCAATGGCATCCTAGAGAGGAAACATGAGCAAAGAGGAAACTAGCCCCCCAGACCAACGTCGATGAAGAGAGAACCTCACAGGATGCACCAGGAAGTGGACGAGAACCCAAACTGCAACCACCATAGACCGAGAAAGCCTTGGGAACCATATCCTAGTAATAAAAAGTAAAAAAAAACAAGGAAAATCCTAAGGGAGATTAGGGATAGGATCCTAGGAACATGCAAGAAACCCTAGAGGATCCCTAAGAAGCACCAGGCTTAGGATTCCAATGAGGAAACCACAAAAACTACTGGAAAAAGAGCATAAAGTGGACAGGGATCTCCCCTAAAGGATATCACCTGCTACAAACCATTCCCATAGTGGAATGACCTGGGATGAATTAGGGATTGGGCAAGAACCAAGGAAAGGGGAGCAGGGAGAGGGAGCAGGTCCCTCCCCCTCCCCCAATTGTCTTCTAAATGATATACTATTAAATTGTAATTTTGTATCATGATTGGTATTTCTATTTTATATCTTTTTAAAAATAATGTATTTTAGATTCTAGAATTATCATTTTTATTGGTAGTTAAAGGGTAATGTTAATATGGTTATTATATCCTTCATCCTTTTAAATTATTTCCGATTCAAATACTATAGATGAGAGGAAAATCATTTAGTATCCATTATATCAAACTATATGTTTAATGCAAAGATATCATCCTTAATTTCCAATGGATATTTTTATGGAATATAGTACACTATGATAATTTCCAAATTTTAAGTCTAAATAAGATTCATTTATAGGTTCTTGATGGACCTAAAATTGGCCATGTTTTCAAAAAACTATAATGACCTAGACAAAGAGTATTTTCTCTAATGAGAATATATGTGAAGCTATTGTTAAAATCCAAAGGCATAACTTCATAATAAATAGAGGATATTTTTTCTAAGTCCCTTGTGGAATGTAGATGTGGACATGCAAGTTGTATTTGACACTTTCAAGTGTCATTAATCTCTATACCTCCTCGCCTTGCACCCTACACATGATCTTGTTTTAAATTCATAATGAGTTTCTCATGCTAATAAATAGTCAAGGTCAATCTCTTATTGCTTCTTACAAATAAATTTTATGTGGGTGTCTTCTCTCAAGGATGTTAGTCTAAACCAACATGCCATCATTATGTTTCATTTACCTAGTTCACCACCACATCCATACACCTCTACAATAGTTTACCCATGAACGAAGACATATCTTTTGAGTTTGTTTCTCCCACCATCATGTTGCAATTAACATACTTAACTACCCTACTTTTCTCATGTGCATGTTATTTTTTTTTATTTTTTCTTCATTCCTATATATAATTTATACCCTTATCATTTTTCACTTTTACCATCTCTCTAGAGCTTGCATGTGGTAAATTCTCTCAAGAATAGTTTAGTCTCAAGATCATTAGATCATCTATAGTGACTCGAACATTGTTTTATCATCTAGTAAGGGTTTCATCCCTTAATATAAAATACACTTACTTTATTTTTCTAGTCTTATCAGTTAGTATTAGTAATATAAATGCTTCCTTGTTTAGGGCTATGCTCATATCTCTTCTTGGATAATTTTTTTATTTTCCTATTCCAAACATCATGTGAGGAGTTAATTTGGTTGATTCTTTGTCTAAATATGTTTTCAAGGATGTTATGTTTGTCTTGTTAATTTATTTTCTCTATCATATTTTTTCATGTATATATTCCTATTTTCTCAAATTTTCTAATTACTATGAAGGCATTTTTGATGGAGATTTCCATAAAAATACACCTTCCTAGTTTAGTCCTAAGTTGTGTCCATGCCAATATACTTTACCCATTTTATTTCATATCCAAAAGAAAACATTTTTTTCACATATTTTTTGAGAGTATCATGCATGGTTTACCTCAAATATTTGCACATCCCTTTCAATCATCTAGCCCATGCCTCTATTGAGTATCTCCATTCCACATAATTTGGTGTCATTTTTTATTTTCCCAAATATATATGAGAAACATTCTGTGCATTTACCATATATTTTATATCAAATATTTGTTAGTTTTCCTTTCAAATTCCCCACCTCTAATTCCTTTTATTTCATATTTTTAACAGTGTACAAGTATAATTTAAGAATTTTTTGCAATCATAACATGGTCAGGTTATACCTCCAAAATTGTAATCCTTCTTTGATCTTGTCTTTTCCATGTGCTCTCCTTGCTTTATATTTCCACACACACTCAATTAACTAAGTATCATGTGCAAAATATTTTAGGATTTTCATTCTGAATATGATTCTTAAAGTTTGTAGACCCTCTTTTGGTTATTTCATTCTCATTGGTCTTTTCCTATAATTTTTTCTTGTGCAATAAATTTGTCTAAGGGTTTTGTGGAGAACTGGTGTAGAATTTTTCTTATGGGAATTATCTTCTAATATTGTAAATATCTTTTAAATATGTATTTCTTTTTTTTTGGTAGATAAGATACTATAGCATTAATATTGGGTTTTACAGGTTGACCCAAAACCTTTTACAAAAATCAGCCCAGGGCTATTGATGAACATGTCCTTACTAAGGATCCTATATATGTAAAATCTACATGCCACCAAAGCCATTACATCCAGTAAGGCACATAGCCTGTTATAAAAAAGAAACTTCCCATACAACATTTTGGGTATACCCCGAGAAAACACACCTGCATCATAATTACAAAAAAAGAAACAGACATAGATCCCTTAAAACAGTGGAGAAACAAAAAGCTGTAGACACACATAGCAGAGTACTAAAAAAAACTCCCACAAGATCTGTATTGACAGTTACTCTTAATAATTCTTTGGTAATTGCTTTCTTCCATATATGACATGCTTTGGGACCACATACCGTCTTGGCCAATAAACCTTGGAGAAGTGAACCTGCTGGCTAGATTTATGGCGGTGGCTATATGGTGGTCCACGTGGCTCTAGTTTGAAGTTTTATATTGTTGTTTCTTTCCTGCCCTGTGATTATCAATCAACCTAAAATTACTAAGACAGCTAGGAGCCATGTTATCTGACATGTGACTATCCCCATTAGTCTTTGTGGTATTTCCAAGCAGCATCCACCAAGACTGACAACTCGAATAATTTTTATTGTGAGTCCATTTCAAAAAAGATACGGGAATACTCATAGCCTTCAAACTTACAGTGCCTTCCATGTTGGTAAATTAAACTATCATTCTTGGCATTCTTGTTGAATAATCTCCTCTACTTCACTCGAGACATCGTGTTCCCATTTTAAAAGTCCATCACCATTGACACCCAAATTGGACAGCTTATCAGCAACCTTGTTAGCTTCCCAAAAGACATGTTGGGCTTTTCTGTCTTGTCTTCCCTGGAAAAGGATCCTAGCCTCTTCAAAAATTGTTTTAATCCTCCAAGGAGGTGTTTTTAAATTATTGAGGAGATTTATAACATGCATAGAGTCTCCTTCTATGATAAAATTGCCTTCTAAATCTTGAGTCATTTGAAGGCCTCTCCACATAGCTCTAGCTTCAGCTTCGTTGTTAGTCCTAATTCCCAAATATTCAAAAAATGCAAGCATCATATTCCCATTATGATCTCACACAATGATGACAGCGCCTGCTCTACCAGGATTGTCCTTAGTTGCTCCATAAAAATTACTCCCCAACATTTTCACCCACACACTTCAAAATTTGTACAATTATTTTACAAGGAAAGCTTTACAAACCTACATGTGGATTTCCATTATGGACTGACCTATCATCTCATTCATGATACTTTCCATTCATTTTTCACTTGCATGTCAAAACCCGTAAAGGAGATGAAACCTTCCAAGTGTCTCCTACCTCAGTTTATTCATTTTGATATTTTTATAGGGATTCAAAATAATTTTATGATTTCTTCAATCACTATTAGTACATCATCATTAATTAAGAAGAAGAAGTTAAAATACAAGCTTCTAGAGGAGAGGAAAAAAGGATTCAAAACTTTCAAAGATCATGAACACCATCATGGAAATGGGTAATTATGAAGTGTTGGAATGGGATTTTCTTAGAAAAAGATGCAAAAATTTAACAAATTTAGAAATAATATAAGTATCCATATTTAAAGATATTTTCATTTTTCTAGAATCGATGATATATTATGTAATCCATTTAGACTTATTGGATTGGAATTTGATCACATCCAATGGAAAGGTTTTTGCTTCTATCAAAAATTGTAGTTTAGGCAATGCTCAAAATTGATGATCTAAAAAATATGCAATGGTTTTTTTATTAGGGTAAAATGTGGGTTTTTGAAAGGGCTGGAACCCTTTTACATTCCTAGAATAATCTGTCCAATATTACCTATAAAAACTCCTCATCTCCAAAGGCTACATGAAATTCAAAATATTGAACTACCTTATTTCAAAACTATATAGATTTACATTCATTTCTAGTCTATTTATATTCATATATTTGAAGAGTACCCGTAAAATGGAACCCTTAGTAGAGATATCCATAGATCTCTAGAAAATGGAACCCTCAATAGATAAATCCATGAATATCTATAAAATTAAACCCTTAGTAGAAAATTTATAGATCTCTAGAAAATAAAACCCTCAATAAATAAATTATATAAAAATCCAAACTAGAAGATTTGTCACTCAGAAACTCACAATGCTTCTAAAAAATCATAAATCCATAAATCTACAGACAATGGAACCCTAAAAAACAAGTCCAAATATATCTATAAAATGGAATCGTTAGTATACATGTCCATAAATCTCTAAAATATGGAACCATCAATAGAAAAATCTATAGATCTCTAAAAATAGAACCCTTAGTAGACAAATCCACAATTTTTCAAAAAAAAAAGAACCCTTAGTAGACAAATCTATATATCTCCAAAAAATAGAACCCTTTGCAAACAAATCCCATGAAAACCTAAACTAACAAATTTCTCAACTTTGTATAGCTAAAATTAGTCAAAAAACCTATAGATCTCTAAAAAATAAAACCCTCAACAAACAAGTCCATAGATATCTAAAAAGTGATTTTACTATAGATATTTTGGAAATTGGAACTTTCACCCAAGGAATTGAGTTTCTATATTTTCTCTCTCCTTCACCACTAAATGGAGTGCATCTATATGGATCCCTTCCAATGGTATCCATATTTTTTCTCTCTCTAAGATCTTCTCAGTTGGCTATGGAATCCACCATCACATTTCCTCTTCTATAAACATATACCACCTTAATTTTTTCTATTGAATTTAGAGATCTTAGTGTATTTGTTACTATTTTTGCTACTCTCCAACTCACTACCACACTTTTATTGGGGTAATTAATAATATTTAGTGAATCCCCCTCAATTATTAATTTCCTAGTCTCCAATTGGATCACCATATTTACTCTTACCAAGACCACTCTAGCTTTAGCCTAATGATTAGTCATAATACCTAAGTACTAAATAATTGTACTAATAAACAATCCTTGGGTATCCCTTAGCACTTCTCCTCCTCCAACCTTCCCTGGGTTACCTTTAGAAGCCCCATAAAAAATTAGTTTCATCTATCCTTGTTTGGGTGGCTTCCACTTAGTCACGTTCCTTAATTCTCCTCAAGTATTTTCATTCACCCCAATTGGACTTAAGTTCCAATGTTTGCTTAATTTTACCTCCTCCATTGACTCTTATCTCTTAAATTTTTAATTCTTTAACATTCTCCACTATGACCACTATGATATGTTCTCTATTCCTAGCTATAGATATCTTCCCTCCAATAAAAATTGTTTTTTTCTCTCCAACCAAACTCCTTATGCATAATGAAATGGAATCAATTTACATATCTAATTTATTCTTGGTATCTTAAAAGGCTTCTCCCTTTATTCTACCCAACCTACCATGTTACTAGGAAACAAACACACCACCCCCATATTATTTATTATATCATATATCATTTTGAGGAAGAATTTACATTCCAGTATGATGTGACTCATAAATTCCTCATGAGCTCCACAAAAGTAACATTTGATAAGGGATTGGAAATCCCTTTTATGTAGATGATTTATTTTTGATAGTCTACCATAGGAAAATTATTAAATTTGGTATTTTTTTCCTTCCCGTAATTAATCCTATTGAAATTCCCCTAGGTGTTGCAAGTGAAATATCAAAAGATAATTTAATAGTGAATGATCCTTATTGAGTACTTCCTCGTACTATTGTATCCTAAACTAAAATAGATCTTAAAACATCTTTTCATGGGTGGCAAAAACCACAAAATTTTGCCTTATGTTCAGTTTATCAATGCACTGTTTGCATAAACACTCCAATACATTCTTTAAACTGGTAATGTCACTTTATTGTTGGAAAAATGGTGGTGGCCATGGAGGAGGTCGGTCTGGTTGCATTTCATGTTTTTCTCACCACGATTTTCTTGCAATCCACTTTTCTTATTAAATAAATGATTGATCTGGTCAGCATCTAAATTTCTTTGAGAAATCAATGTGCTACAAATAGCAGGATCAATGTCACCTTGATGTCTATGTGCATCACTCATATGCAGATTTGTAAAATAGAATTTTTGTAAACTTTCATGCTTGATATCCTTATCTTCCTCGTGCATTTTTAAAAATAAATTTGCATTGTTATTTTTAGAAACTTTTGTTTCTTCCTCTGCATTAAAAATAACATTGCAAACAACATTGGAGATATTGCAAACAATATTGGAGATATTTTTAGGGTTTGGATTTTTTTCGTTCTTGGGGAGTGCAATGGGTACCCTCTGGGATTCCTTGGTTATGGGCTCTTCCTCCTCCTCATATTCCATGGCTATGGGCTCATATTCTTCCTAGGATTCCATGGCTAGGGTCTCCTTTTGCATTTCCATTAAATATTGTATAATACGATCAAAACGTTCCATTTGTTTTTTTTGTTTTTGTTCAATCATTCTTCTAATTTTTGCAATGTCATTTTTCATTTCCTCGACCAATGTGGTTGGATCCATAAGGCTATGATACCATATGGTAGGAACCTAGGGTTCCTAGCACATAAATTGATAAATAAATAAATAAATAACCTAAAACTAAAAGAATCGCTTTTGGATTGCTTTTGGATTGTCGGGAAGTCCCTTCAATATTTTAATAAATGTTTTATATAATATTTCATGGATATCTCTTATGATAGAATAGTATGGTGTTTTATACCCACTTACGGTTATAACTGAAAGGTTGCAATGCTTCCTAACCCTAATATAATAAATAATATAATAATTAATATAATTAATTATTATATTATTTCTTATATTATTTTATTATTATAACCGTAGGATAAAATATATTATTATTATTATTATTAATTAATGTTAGGATAGTATCCTAACAGGGAAGGAGCTAAGAATCCATAACTAGGATGAGAAAAATCTACAAAAGCTAACAAAAAAAATGGAAAGCATTTAGAGGATGTGAGAATGACTATGCATCTCCTCATGCTAATTTTTTCGATCCATAGAGACCCTATTCCAACCAACAATCGATTTTTATGCTATGGAAGGTTGCTTTGAGCTAGACGATGTTGTCCTCATGGGAAACAAGATATGGTTGCTCTTTATTGATTTAGAATGTGATATCACGGATTTATCATGGTCTATAGTTCTGGCCAAGTTTAGAAATCATTGGAAACTAATGTGTTCTACAGTTGCCATTGCCATCGAATTTACTATTACAAATATATATATATATATACCACACAACGTCAGTCTGTTGATGCCACACTATGTCTCCACAGTATAAAAATGCAGTGAAATCATCTCCAGTCTACTTCAAGGTTTTGGAAGCAAAAGCAAGTCACTCTATAAATTTGGAGTGATTTATTAGAGAATACATCTGTCACAGCTGAGAATTCAGGCATGTTGAAGCCATGTTTATTGTATTTCTATTTGGCTAATTACATGGAATATGGGTTATACAACGGTGTTATTTCTGATATGGACTGTCAAGAATGGTAGCAGATGCTATTCCTCATTGGGTTTTGGGAAGGGTGAATGACAATTTTGTAATGTTTTCTCATGTATATTTATAGTGATATGAAATAATATTAGGGTACTATCACTTTAGGCGATAATTCTTTGAAATTTGAAAGTTGTTACAAACTGTGAGGTACGTGGAATGAGATTCCATTAATGAAATATGCATTGCTAAAAAATATAAGAATGTTTTAGGGAAGTGGCAATTTACTTCCCATCATACTGTTGTTAGCTCCTATCTGTGCAGCATCTGCACATGCTATAAACATAGTTGAATAGTTATTCACTGAAATTCAGGCATGAAATTATAAAAATCACAATGTAAAATGATGATATTAACTTACCTCTGAGGATTGTGAAGTAGAGAATGGAAATTAATGCAATAAAGCTCATCTTCATCTTTGTCGCTTTCAATTTAGGAAAAGCTGACAAATGTGGACATAAGATTATGGGCCTAGTGAGCAACTACATGTTGGTGCTGCCACGACATGTGGTGGACTGATAAGAACTGCTGATATATCGTTTGTATATCTAAAGATAACTCCAGCAATCGTAGCACCAATCAACTTGTCCCAGAGGTTAAGCATCATCCAAAGCTACAGAAGAAACATTTCTCATCCTACTGGGCTACTTGATAACACTGAGAACAAATGTGAGAAATTTTCATAGAGACGTGTTAAAAATGATAGGGGTGTTGATAGATGATATATCTTACCCATAATTAGCATCTGGGTTGGTTACACTTTCAACCTTTGAATCTATTACCAGTATCCAAACTCGTCCAATGAAAGTGTGTAAATGTAGCCAAATGTTTTACTGCTAGCGTGGAATGCATGGACAATACACATCGAAGGCAAACAATTATATTTTTTACACAAAAAATGCACATGATTTAATCGATAAAAAGAGATGGTTAATACTTTATTCCAGAACATTCATATTACTTATAATGGTGAAATATGCCAAGATATTTAAAAAAAAAATTACTACTTTGAAGAAAGAAAATCTTCCTTATGTTGGTAGATCTTTTGTCAAAAGTAATACAACTGATATTCTAAACAAATTGAAAGAGAATGTTGGGTATTCACCAACTGAAGTTATTGAGCTTTATGAGGAAATCATGTTCGAGCCCAATGTTGTGTGAGCTTATTGACAAGAGACTTATATTTCATGGCAGCCAACTTGAATATGGATTAAGTATTTGCTACCAGAGGGGTATTTCAAAAGAAGATAAAGAAAGATATCGGTTCACTCATGTTCCTTCATTTTTGGAATATGTGCACAATCGATAGATTATCCATTTTTGGTGCCTCGATAAGCAAAAGGAAAACGAATTTTGTGTTGAATTATCAAAATTAGACAAAATTAAAAAATCTACACATATGATGATGTTGCGGAAAGGATTGTGCAACATCTTGGTCTGGATGATCCTCCTAAAATCAGACTTAGGCAAATAATTTTTACTCTCCACAACCAAAGCCTCAACCTATCATCACTTAACTCATATGCTGGTTTATTACAATTAGACTTCTGATATCTTATACTATGAAGTTTTGGATATTCCACTCCCACAGTTACAAGGCTAAAGACATTAAAATTAGCTTTTCATCATTTAACGAAAGATGAAGTATCTGTACACATCGTAATATTACCCAAAGAAAGTATTGTTGGAGATGTCATTAATGATTTGAAGAAAAAGGTAAAATTATCCAGTACCAATGTGGAAATACACTTTCTTGAGGTGGTTTACCTTAATAATTGATACTGTACACTAGAAGTATTATAAAATAGTGAAGGCACTAAAGGATTGACATATTGGAGTCCATCTCACATTCATAACTGTAACCGTTAGGATTTTTGACTAGCGAACAATATTTCTAAAGCGTTCAAATCAAATATGCAGCGCACTCATTGAAAGGTAATTTCATTCAACTTCCAACCTTAGACATTGGCCTTTCATGAGGGTATAAGGAGAATTAAGGAATAAAACCTTAGTTGCTTTATTACTTGCCTTGAAAAAAAAAAGTATTTTGAAATCGCCTTATTAATATAAGTTTGCAAATAATTAAACTTTGAGAATTTTGAGCTCTATGAACCATGATAGTATGCGTATATTCCATCTAGCCCTTGAGACTACAAAACACAAAGATGATAACTGATGCATATTTCAAGAATAAATGAGGTTGAGTTGGAAATAATGAACTCAGTTTGCATATCTCACAAACAATCTCTTGCAACACTCTTGGAGATAAACATGAAAGCAGGGTGATCAAATTAAATACAAGGGAGCATGTGATGTTGGGATAAGTAGAAACATATTTCCAAATTTTTCTAGCTTTGAGGACAAAGCTCTTCAAAGAGGGATGGCATGTTAGGATACTATCCTAACATTAATTAATAATAATAATAATAATAATAATATATTTTATCCTATGGTTATAATAATAAAATAATATAATAAATAATATAATAATTAATTATATTAATTATTATATTATTATAAGGTTAGGGTTAGGAAGCATTGCAACCTTTCACCTATAACCGTAAGTGGGTATAAAACACCATACTATTCTATCATAAGAGATATCCATGAAATATTATATAAAACATTTATTAAAACATTGAAGGGACTTCTTGAAAATCCAAAAGCAATTCTTTTAGTTTTAGGTTATTTATTTATTTATTTATCAATTTATGTTCTAGGAACCCTAGGTTCCTACCATTCCCTCTTACCTCTCCTTATTTTATAGTTAAAAATTTACTCACCATATTCCCATTATTGTATTCCAACTTTACTCTAATTCTTGCTAACTCTTCATCCTTAACTAATGGGTACTTCTCTAGCCATGCACATTTTCAAAAGTGGACATACCTACCATTCCCTACATTCCATTTGATGCATTTCCATAGCATCTCTCTACCATTTACTATGTGGTTTGACATTGAAGATCCTATATAGGGATCTATTATGGTAAAAAATCTACTATCCTTTTGGTTGTTAAGGTATTTGTCTCAAAATTATTGCCCTTAAAGCATGACCCTCTTTTACTAGCCTCCATCCTACAATAGCTATGAAATACTTGTTTATATCCTGTTGAGTGGTATTTTCACCCGATTGTGAAAACACACTCTCCGATAGGATTTGAGTTCCAAATCCCCTCTTGCAAAGAAATTAAATGAATAATTTCTCCAAGGTCTCCGCTATGTTAGCATTTTGTATAAGTAAAGTGTTTAATTTAAATGCTCGAAATACCTTAGTGGTTGCAAGTAACTGTAAACAAGGGGCACGGTGGTTTATTTTATTTTGAAGCTTTAATGATTGTTCGTTTGATCAGAATGAACTCAATGTGATTTGATCTTAGCGATGAAATTATTTTATTTTTAGATTTCGGTATATTTTCAAGTTGTTTATTTTAATGACTGTAAATTAAAATAAAATTTAAACTTTCTAGAAATAAAAGTGCAGAGAATATAAAAATAAAATGTAAAGAAAAATGAAACTAAAATGCATTCAGGGGATGCAATCCTATTTTGACAAAACCGAAGATAATGAAATTTTCTACATACAACCTAACCTATTGAACCTATAAAAACTCGCACAATCCAAATAAGTTAGGTGCTGGTTTCTGGGGTTTTAACTATAATTTTCAGATTTAGACATTCGCATGAAGCAACCAAGAAAACTTGCATTAAACTTCACCTATAAGCCTAGAAATCTGAAAGGGGAAAATAAACATTAAATCTTGCATGCAGAAAATGACTCCTTCTTTCTTGTCAATAAGATGCAACTCTTTGAATTTTTTGTATTAAGAATTTATCAATTTACAATGACAAAAATATCTAGTTTTCTCAAAACCAAAAAAAAAAGAAGAAAAACACTCCAAAGTAGGCCCAGAATGGCCTATCACCTTCAGCTCTGCAACTCTGCCCGTAGCGTTTTCTGACCCCTGTACCAATCTATGCTTATGATTTTAAACTTTCTGGAAATGCTCTTTGTTTTGCCCTATGACGCTTCGCTTCATCTCCCAGATCGCTTCGTTTCATCTTCCCCGCCTCTTCATCGTTTTTGACTTTTTGCTTGACATCGAAACGTTTGATCTGCTCTATGAACTGTAATGCTTCCCATGATTCTTACATCTTTATGCCATGTGTTCAGCGCTGCCCCTGTATGTTCTATAACAACCCATCGTGAATCGTGACAAAAATAGCATGTCGCGATATCGCAACATTTTCTATCTACAGCTTTGTTCTTCCACCTGTATCATGAAAACAAGACATGTCATGATATCGTGATGTTTTTTTGTCAATAACCTTGTTCACCTTCATGCATCATGAAAATGAGACATGTCACAATATCATGACATTTTTCTCCTTCGGGCCACGTGGATGCAACCTATCATAAAATCACGATGTTTTTCTCTTTAGCTCTATCTTCCTGCCTTTGTTCGCAAAAACCCAACATGTCGCGATATCGTGACACTTTTCCTCTATGTTCACTTTGGCTACTCTAGGTCGTGAAACTCCGACATGTCGCGATATCGCGACACTTTTCCTCTATGTTCACTTTGGCTGCTATAGGTTGTGAAACTCTGACATGTCGCGATATCACGACATTTTTTTTTTTGCCCTTCATATCGTCTTTAGATCGCGAAAACATGACATGCCACGATATCACGAAAACTTTAGTGCCTTGGCCTGTTTGACTGGTTTGACCATGATTTTGTGACATGTCGCGATATCATGACATTTTTTTATTTTGTCTTCTCTCTATTGCTCTTAGCCGTGAAAATGCGACATGTTACAAAATCGTGACACTTTTTCGTTCCACTGTACTTCGCTTGTCTGGGCCGCAAAAACGTGACATGTCACGATATCGTGACACTTTTCATTCGGCTGTACTTTTGCTATTTTGAACCGCAAAAATGTGACATGTCGCGATATCACACCTTTTCATTACAACGTACTTTGCCATTCTAAGCCACGAAAACGTGACATGTCACGATATCGTGACGTTTTTTCATTTTGGCCACAACGGAGCAACATGTCGTGATATCATGACAACTTTTCATTTTTGGCCACGACGAAGCAACATGTCGTGATATCGTGATGTTTTTTTATTTTTGGCCATGACATCGCAACATGTTGCGATATCGCGATGTTTTTCATTTTTGCTTTTCTTTGCTCTTTTAACATCTAGGCCACTACAATCTTCTTGGAAAGTGTGCAAAAAAAGGGGGTCCCCAATTTTGGGGTGTGTTGTGGATCAGCCACAACAAATGGCGACTCTGCTGGGAAATGCTCCTGAGCATTTCGGTGAGAACCTAACCTAGAAATATACAAGATTAGATATAGGCGTCAGCACATAAAATATAAAATAAATGATGATAGATCAGAAATACATGAAACATTATAATCATTAAGTATCAGCTCGATGTGTGCAATGTGCTCCATTTTCTATCGTTTGAAATTGATCAACATTCCATTGTTAGTTTTACATGAATGCATATGTGAGATTGTGAATGATTTATGCATCCTGATAAATATGCTTAGAGATGTAGCAATCTGCTTTAAGCTTTCTAGTATCATACACAAACATTTAAAATTATCAAACCCTCTTAGGATCAACTATATATATAATGAATTGCTTTATTAGCTCCCAAAGTTGGTCATGAGTCACTACTATCTTGAACCCATATGCAAGTGAAAGTGAAATCAGAGCTTTGGGGAATCGGATTCCCAACCTAAACGAGATGGGAATTTAACCCTATCCTTACTACTCTGATATGGAATTCATTACCTCACTTTGAGTAAAATGATTTAAACAGTTATAGATGAAATTGTCAAGCTAGTCTATCTGTTTGAGCAGTCAGTGGTCTTGCTTCAAACAAGACATGATGCCACGCATGAGCATTATTAACCCCATAATCCATAATTTGGCTTCATTCATTCTTTTTCTTTTATTTCTTGGACCTTTGGGATGACTACCCATCCTTACTAGGGACATGTAGTACGATCCTTCCAATCCAATATTAAGATAAAATGGGAAATATTAGTTAATTTTATTTCTTGGACCTTTGGGATGACTACCCATCCTTGCTAGGGACATGTAGGACGATCCTTCCAATCCAATATTGAGATGAAATGGAAAAAATTAGTTTTACTTTTATTGCTTGGGCCTTTGGGATGACTACCCATCCTTTGCAGAGGACATGTAGTACGATCCTTCCAATCCAAGCTTTATGATGAAATGGTAAAATGGAAGCTTTGGGGAATCGAATTCTCAACCTAAGCGAGATGAGAATTATGCCCTATCCTTACTACTCCATGTAGGTCAAATCAGATATTTGGGGAGTTGGATCCTCAACCTAATTTCGATGAGGATTTATCCCTATCCTTACTACTCTGGTTTTAGGCTTTAAGCTTTTATGGGAGTGGTAAAAACCATTGTTTCAAGGATTATGTTGCATGATAGGACAAACACGAAATACTCCTTTCACCTCACCTTTTCTTCCAAGTCTGGTTCTGATCATTTTGCTCAAGATCCTCTTTAATATCAATAGAACGTGCTTGGTTCAAGATAGTTCGGGCATCAGTTCCCAACCTTAGGATTTTTTTTTATTATTATTTTTTTATGTTATAGAATAACCCTGAGAGGATTTGACATTTTTAATGATTTGTATCTGAAATGCATATGCAACTACGATGGCATGTATATGCAAAGTGGGATGTAATATGAATGCATTGCCTTTTGAATTACAGATGGAGTATTGCCATAATTAAAAAAAAAAAATGTAAAACTGACTACTTCATGCATCACAAGTTTCAAATGATATTATTTAAACTGTTTGTGTTTCTTGCGGAGCTTTCTACAACACAATTCCCATGTTCCATATTTCCATGATCTAAAGCATAAGTTAACATCTCAAAAAACAACTTTTTCATCATTATTTTTTTTTAAGACAAACCAAACATGTCAAATAAACACACAACTTAAATCATGATTAAACTAACAATCCCAAAAATGAAACTTGAAAAAAAACAAACCAAAACCAAAACCAAAATCTATATACAATATAGTACAAGATGATGCCAAGCTTGGACTATTACTTTCCTGGATCCCAGACATGATTAGAACACTTCAACAAAAATATAACATGATACGCATGCCAAATGCTCTAGGAATCCAACCAAAACAAGATTAGACTGCACCATGCAACAACTTTTAATTTACCCTGCTCACCCCACCGATTAGATTTAATTCCATTAGTACCCTCATAGGTGAACGTCAAATTATTAAAATTATTAGAGAATAAATGATATTCAATTTTATCTTGTCTATTCTTGAAAGTGTTCATTTCATGATTCTATTCATGATTTAAAATTAGGCCTTCCTTTTCAAAAGTGAGATGTTGCAAACAAAAGCCTATTTCTAAAAATTTCAAAGCCAATTCATTATTCATGTTTTTAGGCCAATCAAACTTATGCAAAAATTTACAAGTATCTAGGATATTTACTAAATGAGAATCATTACAAGTTTTTATCCTAGATTCCTTTATTAATTGTTGATGAATTTGACTTAGCAATTTAAATACATCAATTTCTTTCTCATTCGTTAAAGTAATGTCATCAAAGGTGTGGTTAGAAATTAATCCTTGTTATTCATTCACCTTCAATAGCATTTCATTATTAATGATATTATCATCCAAAGGGACATCATGTAACCTATCACTTAAAATTTTTGTAGCTACTACCAAAGGTAAAAATTTCACCTTGTCATCCATACTCAACCCATCATGATTAAAATTTATCATAACTTGATGAGTGATAGTAGCTTTTTCTTTTTCCTCATTGTCTTCTTCATCGTCCGATACCTATTCAAAAACACCAAAGTTAGGCACCCAATCAAACATACGTCCATCCTTTTCAAAACAAGAGCCTAGTTTTTCAAGACATGTGTTGCGTGACACCCTTCCGTGATCAATGGCTTGAGTTGCCTCAAAATCCACATTTTCATTAGGATTATCAATAGTATCAAACCCACACCACTTAGGTTTTGTAATTTCATCATTTTGAGATGGCATTGACATTGTAGAATCAATAGGTGGATCAAGATTTTTGTTTTCCTTTCCCACGTAAGGAACAAAATCAATTGATTCTCCGTATGTATCCATGGTAGTATAATCATTATCCTTCTCCAACCTTTGATGAGATTCCAAACCTTCTTCCAAAACATTCTCAGACTATATAGGACCGGTAATATCCTCATATGAAAGGGCAATTGTATTATCCTGCATATCAATAGGCACACGAGATTCATTAGAAGGTTTGGAGTGAGCATACTCTTCCCATTTATCCCCAAAATCATAATAATCATTTTTCAAAATCAGATTGTGGTGCTCAACTATTTCTTCATCATCTTTCAATTCATCAACATGCTTCTCATCAAAGTTACCTTTACCTTCCTTAAATGGTTCAATTATTTCCAAAATTGGGTTATTGCTTGTATTCAAATTGATAAGGCTATCATAATCCACATGTGTAACCCATGATTCACGTTTAACATAATTTGGAAGGTGTGAATTTTTTGGGCCATCATTTTCAACAATGTCATCCAATGTGTCATCCAAGAACAAATGGTGAAATTCTATCATATCTTCGAATTTATTTATTGATTTTCTTTCAAAATCACTTTCAACCACTTGTGATGGCCTAGGATTTTCTATAATTAGATCCAATTTTACACTTTTATTTTCATGATCATCCCAATATTCCTTTGTGGATAATGATTCCAAATCCTTATTACCCCTACATAGTATTTCTTCCTCAAAATATTTAATACCATCATGTGAATTCTCATCCAAATTTTTCTTATTCGGCATATCAAAGGAAGTTTCATCGATAGGGGTGTGACACATATCTGATTCTTCAAATTCATCCTCATAGAATTCATCTTTTGGTGAGTCAAGGGTTCCCAATCTATCACATGTTTCAATACTAGTTGGATCCATTACTCCTCCCTTGCCTAAAATCATATTATATTGAAAATCATTGAAATTGATTTTAGAAGCATCTTTTGAATCAGGATGAGTATTTTGAAGTTGATTCATACTTAAGAAATATGGTTGATCTTGCATAGTAGGTTGAGGATTTTGAAATTGATTAAAGCTTGGGAACGATTGTTGATTCTGAAATTGATTCACACTTGAATTTGGTTGAGGTGGATAAATCATTGGGTGGGTAAGGGAGGCATTAAATGATTGAAGATTATATGATCCAAAACCCACACCATAATTTTGACAACTCAATTATTGCTCAATTGCCATTGCTTGAGTATAGGCTTGTGAAAAAGATGTGATTTGAGGCATCCCTCGCAAATCTGTGGAAATGGGTGGGTCAAGAGCATTGACATATATTTGGAGAGCCATTTCTTCTTGAAGAGCATAAAATGTCACTAATTGAGCATATAATCCAAAGAACCTTTCAGAAAATGACTTCACATTTTCACTCGGTTCTTTTCTAATATAGACCAACTGTCTGTACATGAGGATTGGGTCAACTCGCTTTTTGTTGAATTGATTAAGAAATTTTGCCTCCAGTTGAGCCCAAGAAGTGATAGACCCTAAAGGTAGGCTTGTAAACCAATCATATGGCACTTTTTCCAAGGTGTACGGGAACATTTTACAAGCAACATCATCATACCAAATTGTTAAGTGATTCACATAAAATTTGAATGCTTGAATATGTTCTTCTGCAGTATTTGTCCCGTTAGACAAAAATCGAGGAAGATATCTCTCAAAACCAATGGGCAAATAATGTTGAACTCCAGGTATGTTCAATGGGACACCTGGCATCCATGATGTAAACATAGCCATTAGTGCATCTTAAAGAATATAATTTTAATACCAAAAAAAAAAAAATTATTTTATTTTTTTAAATCAAATCAAATCCCATTATTCTTGTATGAACAATCAAAGCGTTAGAACAGTGCATAGCAATTCATGTCCTCCTTCTAGCAATATGTTGAGTGATAGAGGGCTAAAGATAACAATCAATAGGGCATGAAATATACAAAAATTTAAATTTAAATCATACTAAAATAAACCCGTCCAGCCCTCCTTCTAGCGCCAATCTGTTGAGTGGTGTTAGAGGAGGCCGAAGATGCTAATCAAATGGACTTGAAATATTTAGCAATGTAAAGCTCTTAAACAATTATAAACCTATAGCATCTAAAATCATGATAAAATCTAGCGCCAATCTGTTGAGTGGTATTTTCACCCGATTGTGAAAACACACTCTCCGATAGGATTTGAGTTCCAAATCCCCTCTTGCAAAGAAATTAAATGAATAATTTCTCCAAGGTCTCTGCTATGTTAGCATTTTGTATAAGTAAAGTGTTTAATTTAAATGCTCGGAATACCTTAGTGGTTGCAAGTAACTGTAAACAAGGGGCACGGTGGTTTATTTTATTTTGAAGCTTTAATGATTGTTCGTTTGATCAGAATGAACTCAATGTGATTTGATCTTAGCGATGAAATTATTTTATTTTTCAAATTTTGGTATATTTTCAAGTTGTTTATTTTAATGACTGTAAATTAAAATAAAAGTTAAACTTTCTAGAAATAAAAGTGCAGAGAAGATAAAAATAAAATGTAAAGAAAAATGAAACTAAAATACATTCAGGGGATGCAATCCTATTTTGACAAAACCGAAGATAATGAGGTTTTCTACATACAACCTAACCTATTGAACCTACAAAAACTCGCACAATCCAAATAAGTTAAGTGCTGGTTTCCAGGGTTTTAACTGTAATTTTCAGATTTAGACATTCGCATGAAGCAACCAAGAAAACTTGCATTAAACTTCACCTATAAGCCTAGAAATATGAAAGGGGAAAATAAACATTAAATCTTGCATGCAGAAAATGACTCCTTTCTTGTCAATAAGATGCAACTCTCTGAATTTTTTGTATTAAGAATTTATCAATTTACAATGACAGAAATATCTAGTTTTCTCAAAACCAAAAAAAGGGGAAGAAAAACACTCCAAAGCAGGCCCAGAATGGCCTATCACCTTCAGCTTTGCAACTCTACCCGCAGCGTTTTCCGACCCTTGTACCAATCTGTGCTTCTGCTTTTAAAATTTTTGGCAATGCTCTCTGTTTTGCCTTGTGATGCTTCGCTTCATCTCCCAGATCGTTTCAATTCATCTTCCCTACCTCTTTGTAATTTTTGAATTTCTGCTCGACGTTGAAATGTTTGATCTTCTCTGTGAACTGTAATTCTTCCCATGATTCTTACATCTTTATGCCATGTGTTCAGCACTGCCCCTGTATGTTCTGTAATGGCTCGTTGTGAATCGTGACAAAAATAGCATGTCATGATATCATGACATTTTTTATCTGCAGCTTTGTTCTTCCACCTGTATCGCATAAACAAGAAATGTCGCGATATCATGATGTTTTTCTGTCAGCAGCCTTGTTCACCTTCATGCATCACAAAAATGAGGCATGTCGCGATATCACAACTTTTTTCTCCTTTGGGCTGCATGGATGCAACCTGTCGTGAAATCGTGAAATTTTTCTCTTTAGCTCTATCTTCCTTCCTTTGGTCACGAAAACCCAACATGTCACGATATTGTGACACTTTTCCTCTATGTTCACTTTGGCTACTCCAGGTCATGAAACTCTGACATGTCACGATATCGCGACGTTTTTTTTTTTTGCCCTTCATCTCGTCTTCAGATCACGAAAACATGACATGTTGCGATATCACAACTTTAGTGCCTTGCCCTATTTGACTGGTTTTACCGCGATTTTGTGACATGTCACGATATTGTGACATTTTTTTATTTTGTCTTCTCTTTGTTGCTCTTAGCCGCGAAAACACGACATGTCATGAAATCGTGACACTTTTTCATTCCAATGTACTTCGCTTGTCTGGGCCGCAAAAACGCGACATGTCACGATATCACGACACTTTTCATTTGGCTGTACTTTTGCTATTTTGAACCACAAAAATGTGACATGTCGCGATATCGTGACACCTTTTCATTCTGACATAATTTGTCATTCTGAGCCACGAAAACGTGACATGTGATATCGCGACGTTTTTTCATTTTGGCCATGATAGAGAAACATGTCGTGATATCATGACAACTTTTCATTTTTGGCCACGACGAAGCAACATGTCACGATATCGCGACATTTTTTTTTGTTTTTGGCCGCAATGGAGCAACATGTCGCGATATTGCGATGTTTTTCATTTTTGCTTTTCTTTGCTCTTTTAACATCTGGGCCACTGCAATCTTCTTGGAAAGCGTGCAAAAAAAGGGAGGTCCCTAATTTTGGGGTGTGTTGTGTATCAGCCACAACATATCCCTTATTCTTATAAGCCTAATTATTCCACTTTATTTATCATTGCATACTCTTTTCCATGCTACAAGAAAAATTATACGCTTCTCGTTTGGTCTTGACCATAAGAATCTTCTTTGAATGCTTTCTATGGTATTATCTATTTTAAGTAGTATTTTAAACACTAATAATAAAAATATAAAGATTTTTTAGAGAGTACTTTTAAGAAGATATAACTTAGTTTCTTGATCTATAAAATTTCCCTTCCATCCAACTAATTTACTTTGGTTCCTATTAATCAACACATTTCACATTTAATCCTTGCATTCCCCCATGAAAATTGGTATTCCTAAGTAAACAAAAGGGAGAGTTGAAACACTACATCCAAGCTTTGCTATTATTCTTCTTTGTTGATTCTCTATAGTGTTTATAAAAACACCTTACTCTTGTCTATATTTATCATTTTTTGGGATGATTTTTCATAGAGATTTATCCTCCTAAATTCCTTTGGCTCAACTATATATGGTCTTCCCAACAAAATTGTGTCATCCATAAATTATTGGTGATTAATACCTTTTATAGAAATATATGGTTTCAACCCAATTAATTCTTCTACTTATTTTGATGATCTAATGCACCTTCCCAATGCTTCTTCTATTGTTATGAATAGATACAAGGATAATAGGTCTCCTTTCCTTAATTTCCTAATACTTCAAAAGAATATAGCTAAATAAATATTCAATGTAATGAATAATTTAGGTCCTCCACAATAGCTATTCATCCACCTTCTCCAATATCTATTGAAGCTAAAATTCTCTAGGACTCTATCTATAAAATGCAATGAACCCTAGTCATAGGCTTTGTTCGTGTCAAGCTTTAATATCATTTCCTCCCTTTTATTAGTTTTAATTGAATGAATGGTCTTATGGATTGTGATTACTCCATCCAAAATCTCCCTACCATTTACAAACCTCCCTTGTTGCTCTACAATGATCTCTAGGAGAACAAACTTTAGTCTTAACACATCTTTTGATATTATTTTGTAAATGATGTTACACAAACTAATTGGCCTAAATTCTTTATATCCCTTCATCCTAGGCTTCTTTGGAATATGTACTAGAAAATTATTATTAAATTATCTTAACACTTTTTCTAAGTGGTGTGACTCTTTTATTGTTGCTACTACATCCTTACTCACTATGTTCTAGAAATATTGGAAGAAACCCACTTGAAATCCATCAGTCCATAGAGCTTTATCTTTTCCTAATGAGAATATTTTTTTCCTAACCTCCTCCTCACTCACCTCTTTGGCAAGTTTTGAATTCATGTCAATGGTTACTATCGAGACAAAAGAAATATTTTCATAGGAAAATGAAGAACCCTTTTTGAAGTTCATAGTAAAGAACTAGTTGTGCAAAATAAAAATTACATGATCTTAAAAGCACATAATTAGACTTTAAAGAAGAAACTGATGACTCATTTAATTTTATTGGAAGTATTTGTGGTGAGCTAGAATTTCATCATTGTAAATCTTGAATGTTTTCTTTATTGAAGTTAAACTTTAAATATAAGAGGTAAATTGATTGCGCCCATGTGATTTTCCAAGAATTGATTTTTCAGCTCTTCAACATCTTGACAATTAAGTTATTTATATGAATTCTTATTTACTTTTATTTTCTTTTCATTTTTTCACTAGGAACAAAGATAAAAATGGACCAAGGGCTATGGGATATTATAAAACTACCCAAATTTTCATGCAAATAATTAGATTAGTAGGGGTATTTTTATCCATGATAATTTCTTGAGGAATATGTTTAAAATTCTCTTAGTGGATAGCAATACATATGTTTATTGGTATGTGCACAATATAAATTATTCTTACATACAAGTATTTGGAGAGACAAGTAGATTATTGGTACTTATCACTAGACCCATTGATTATTTAGTTTAAAATAATTTTTACAAGAAAGTAAAACCTTTTCATGGAAAGGTGACTAGAAAGCATATCAAGGACATGGTGGAGTTTTCATTATCAATTGGTCATGATAATTGTTAGATTTCAAATGACAAGTAATCTCGAGGAAGAAATTGAAGTGTTCTTTTTCCTAGGATCATAAAAATATTATGATCAAATAGTGTAGTTGGAGCCTCTTGTTAAAAAAGGTAAGAGGTGTATTTCGAGCATGAGCTAGATGACAAATATTTTTTGTCCAACTTTAATGGAAATCAATATGGTTAGTATTCATTGATAAAAAAACTTGGCTTGCCTATATGGATCAAAATGGAGCATGATCAAGTAAAATTTGAATATCAACATTCTAATGAATTTGAGGAAATTGGTGGAGTAAAAAAATATGAAAAAATTAAGCAGATCCTTAGTGGGAGAATTGATCAAAGAAATATAAACCTACTCAAGTATAAAATTATTAGTTCAGGTAGAGGAATCCTCCAAAGGAAATTCTTCTAATAGAAATGAGGTGGAATTAGATTCTAATAATAAATTAATAGTAGTTTCCACAAATTTAGGAGATGTTATACCATTGAAAATATTTTTGAAGAAATTGTTGAAGAATATAGACCTCTAATTGACTCACCTAAATACAACAATCATATCATCAATAAAAGGATATACTTAAGGAACACCTTGTACTATAAATTTAAAGCAAAGATCAATTAAAGGTGTCAATGAAGCTTATAGAGAAGGTAATAAGAATGACAAAGATGATGATGATAGAGAGGAATACTAAGTCATAAAAAAAGATACAAGAAAAAAAAGCAAAAGAAAAATGGAGATAAGAAAAAATTCCAAATAACTTAGTAGAACCCATGGGAAATGATGAAATAGAAGTAGTATGAGACCAACAAGATAAGGACTTGGATTTCGTAGGGTAGTCCCAAGTGCGCCATCATGGTTTTTTGACCTAGATCTTGAAATAACATCTATAGTTAAAAGTAATAAATAAGAAGACTAATCTCTAAAATATGTTTGATGGTGTGTTGTTTAAGATCCATGGTTTTTTGGTCCCCTTCCCTACGGGTTGGATTAAACTCAACTTCGATGGTGCTTCTAATGGGAACCTAGGTCTTTCTGCGGTAGGTGGTGTACTTAGAAATGATAAAGGGGATCTACTAGGTGCCTTTGCCAAAAATATTTCAATCTAGACCTCCCATTTTGCGGAATCCAGAGCACTCCTTCAAGGCCTATTATTGGTGGAATCCTTGTGTTTTAATAAATTTATAGTGGAGGGTAATTCGCTAAATATTATTAATCTAGTCAAGAAGTCTTGCACCCAACACTAGAAGATAGCAAATATCATGGCAGAAGCAATCAAAATTTTTTGTTCGAG
Organism: Wollemia nobilis; assembly: GCA_028583015.1. Classification (NCBI taxonomy): domain Eukaryota; kingdom Viridiplantae; phylum Streptophyta; class Pinopsida; order Araucariales; family Araucariaceae; genus Wollemia; species Wollemia nobilis. The sequence goes on along the minus strand of JAQPPZ010000677.1, from coordinate 2,373,883 downwards.
ATTGGAGGCTCAAATTTAGCATATTTTTCATGAAGGAAACAAAGTGGCAGACCTGATGGTGAATATTGGGCTATCACAACAAGACCTTATGGTTTGGATGACAAAATTTCGTCATAGTATTTAGAATTTAACTATGGATAATCATGATTAGGTGTGGGTGTTGGTTTTAGGAGTTGAGGAGGCTAGGGGGATATTTCCTATGCTTTTTGGAGTCACTTGTTTTTTTATATTTTCTTGCTAGCAGGGATTTGGTGTCATCTATAGGTGCCTCATGTACAGTGGGTGTCAATTGACTAGGAACCTTTTCTTCTCAAGGTATCATAATATTTTTTTATGGCATATGTGGAGGTGTTCCTTCAGCATGTGGGATCTAATCAAAGGGTAGCGAGCTTCTCTATTATGTATTATGATCTCCCTTTGGGTATTACAGCCAGATTTTTTCCCCACTTTAATTTTATTTTGGGGATTTTGGTACTAGTTTTATATATGACTATGTTATTTTTCTTAAAGATTGTTTTCTCTGATAATGATGCATTATCTCTTGCTCTTTCTCAGTCCCATATGTATTAGGTTTGGGGATCCTTTAAAACTCCTTATCTTACCTAATAAAAAAATACCAGGAATAAGATAATAAAATCAAATCGATCCTATAACCAAGACAAAAAAATTGACTATGAAACAAGTTTTTTTGAAGTTGGACACACTTATGGGTATTAAGCTAAGAAAAGAAGATTTCAAGGTTATGAAACATGATTTTATAGCATTAACCATTTAAGTAATTATTGGGTTGTTGAAATTTTCTTATGAATTGATTGAATATAACATCAAGGAGTCAGAAATAAAAATGTTATATTTAAGACTAAGAAATAACACATTAGGAAACTATTCATCAATGTTATATTTTGGAAGGAGAAGAAGGATGTGCAAAGATTTTTTAGTCCAAAACATCTCAATTTGAAGATGGTGAAAAGGTTATTGATTAAGCTAAATAGATTTCATGTACCACTCAAAAGGAAAATTAAAGTCTAGTGGTTAAAGAACAAGGAACTTTAAAAGAAGTTTCCAATGACACTACCATTGACTTAACTATGATGCTTAACATGGCTATAATTAGAGTAATTCTTATAGATGTAATTGAAAATTTTTACAAATAATTTAAATCAATGATAAAAAAAAGGCTTGTCTTTTGTTGTAGCTCTAAAATTTTATCACTCCTTTCCTTTAGGCTAATGGATCCATGCATCAAAGGGGAATGAATAGGTCTACACCTTAGAGGAGAGGCACTTGATGTCATGCCCCCTTTGGTGATTTTTTGATGAATTGGGTGGGTTCACCAGGAAATATTTGTATAGTTGTTTTATGTGTTCCTTTTAGTTCACTCACATTCACCTAGTTTGGCCAAATGCAACTAATATATACTATATGTAATTTAGATTCAAATGAATACAACACACAACAAATTATAAAATATATAAAAAAGTAATGCTTAATGGTTAAAGAAATTTCATGATATTACTCAATCTAGATGGCTAATGTTGAATCTTTTGCTTTCTACAAGTGATATCAGACTTGTTTTGACGATATTGGACGTCCAATATGGTATCGACAAGTCTAATCTGATATCGACAGGTTTGATATGGGAAAAAACCTACAATTTCAAAGATTGATAGTAAAAATAGAAATTTGTAGCATAATATGACCTTGATTAAGCATGAATTAGATCATATGACTTCACTACATGTGAATGCTTGAAAATAAACAATGCAAATCTATGCTATAAATATGAAATAGTAGAATAAAATGTATATGAAGGTGAACACTTGATATGAAAATGCATTCTATGATTAAATAAACTGATAAATGTAATATTAAATGCTATTAAACAAGATATCAAATGATAAAAATGCAAACAGTGGTCAGAGATTACCCCTAAATGATTTACAGGCAATATCGGACTTGTTATGATGATATTGGACGTCCGATCTTGTATCATACCAACCGATGTGCACTTTTGGATCTCTAAACCTACAAGAAAGTATGAAACAAGCAAATGTGCTATAATACTAAGGATGCGAGAGTGATGAAAAGCTAGGGGGAATCCATGGAGAGTGCCTGGATTAAATAGGTAAGGTTGAGCTAGGGAGTTTGGGCTAAAACATAAGGGGAGTTATGATATCTCCTAATTTGGACGATATCGGTTGATCTAATACTGTAACATCTGTGTTGTTGGTCAAATACGGACAAAATGGTTACAATAAATTTTGTCATTTTGTTGTTCTAGGCATTTCTAGTTTTGGATGATATTGAACATCCAATCTCATATAATGAATTTTGGTATCGTATTGGACATCCGATATCATTCATATAGAGTCAATATCATGAGGAAGTTAGAAATAAACTTGATACAAGCATGAAAATCAAGGTAGGAGGTTAGCAAGAAATTTTGATTAATTTTTTGATTGTTTTTGACTTAGATTAAATTGACATGGTTCAATTTTAGCCTATTACATTTTGCACCCTCTTTAGCACATTTTTTTATAAAAATGCATTAAATAAAGAATGACATGCTTTATGAGAAACAAAAATTTACTGCAAAAAAAATGTTGAAGCTTCAAATTTTATTGTAACTACATTAGGTATGATACCCCCTTCGAGTTTTTACACCAAATTCTAATTTTGGTGTAAAACTCAAAATTTTCGAATTTAGGGGTAAAAAGAACAAATAAAAAAGTTAGGTTAAAACCTAATTCATTTTCTTTTTCACTACTGTTGAAACTGTGCTATGGGGAGAAAATGGCAAACATCACACACCAAGAGGATGAGGGGCAAGCGAGGCCGAGGAGTGTAAGGGTAAGTATATTGAACTTCTTTATCTTAAAATTTTTATGTTTTAGCATTTAATTTTTTCAAATTTTAGATTTTTAGGGCACGACTACCATCATGCAGTCGTATCAGCAAAATTTGACTATTTGGCAATATCGGCCCTATTTTGGTGATATCAAATTTTTGATATCATCAAAATAGGTCTGATTTTATCAATATCGACCAAATTTTGGTGATATCGGTGAATACAATATCGTCAAAATAGATTCGATATTGAGCAATTAAGTTTGATATTGCGAAAATAGGTTCAATCTTGAAAATTAGGTACAATCATGCAATTTTTAGTTTGATTTACTAACTAATATTTTTTTTTTGTTTTTTTATTTTGTTAATAGAAACCAACTCTAAATAACAGAGAGTGGAGATACAACAGTATCCAGGTAGACTTGAGTACCCTTACCGATGTAGATAGGGTCACTCTAGAGGCAATAGGGATGAGATATGTGGTATAGATACCACAAATCCTAGTGGATCTAATGTTGCTGATAGCACTAGTCGAGAGATGGTATTCAGGATCCTCCTATTTTTGGTTACCAACAAGGGATATGGACCCAACACTAGAGGACATCTAGCGAATACTTAGGGTGCCTATTAGGGGTATGTACATAGCTTCGTCTAGCAATCAGGGTCGAGTGATGTAGTGCTTATCTGGGGATCTGAGCTTCTTACTTAAGAAGGGTGGAGTTAGCATTGAGAGACTTGGCTAGATAGTTGGGGTCTCTAGATTGACAGTGGTATTGAGTGGTACGATGGTAGGACTATTATTATGTCATCTCAATGGTTTCCATCTACCATGCACTCTGGAAGAGGTTGTCTACAATATGAGGGATCATGGTGTGTGGTTTGCCTGGGGTCCATACATTTTTTGTTGGTTGTACCACACTCTCCATAGGGTGGTATACAGAGGAGGTAAGGCATTGGTACTTACCTCTTTTCTAGAGGTATGGTGTTGGGAGCACATATCAGTTAGGAGACCTGTAGGACTACCATTGGTAGGGGTGGAGTATGGGATACCTAGAGTGTTTTACTAGCACTTGCACAGAGGTCACCATGGGTATATTAGCCTCGACGTAGTGAGGAGGTTGATGGATGAGATGATTGCAGATGACATCTATTGGAGATCTTGGAGAGAGCTTCCAAGATGGGGAGAGCATGGTTTTTAGTTGGCTCACATGAGGTGAGTTATTTGACTTTGTATGGAATAGGGAGAGGTGGATTTGCATCGTGTAGACCAAGTTCTACATCAATTTGGATTGTAGCATGATATCCCTACGATTAGGGATGTCACATTTTTTAGGGTGACTCGAGATACTATGATAGTGAGCAGTACTCCTGACATGGCTTGCTTCTTAGACCCTTTGTTGTATGATGATGTGGTGGCCATGACAAATGGGGATGATGTTGGGATGACTTCTAGGTATCCTCAGTGGTATGCAAGCATTCACCCCACATGGATCACTAGGCTAAGGGGTATGATTCACCAGGTAGTCAGGTAGGTATTTTGATAGTGATGCACTATTGGCCAGTAGCAATAGAGTTCATAGGAACCCCCTAGGAGAAAGATACCTCACACCTGGGTAGGACACATGATCCAGAGGACATCTAGATTAGATAGGGTTACTAGGACAAGATAGGGGTTTGGGGGAGCAAGGGAGGAGAGAAAAGCATCTTATTAATAGGAAGGGAGAACTGACTCACTCAAGAAGGATGTGATGGTAGAGGAGGGAGAGAGTAGTGAGATAGTAGCTCTACATGTAGATAACATGAGTTTGAAGACTCAAATTCAGACTCCAGAGGTGAAGCTTACAGAGGCATAGTCTCAGGTGGCTTAGGGAGCTAGAGCTCCTACTTCAACATCTTCCTAGTCTACTTGATCAAGGAGGAGTAGTTTAGGGGGAGAGCTAGCTCAGGTGCCTTAGTTGGTAGTTTCTATTAGGGATTGTACTTTATGGTAGTTCTTGTGGAGCATAGACATCCACTACCTATAGATTTTATGTTTGAGCCACTCGAGATTAGTGCCTCGCTCGTCATCGAGGATAGCTACAGAGGCGACGAGGTTTCAATAACCATGGCCCCTTGGTGGGGATGATGAGGCTCAAATATATAGGAACTTGAGGAGGCCATAGGATGATAGATGTATATAGTTTTTGGTACTATATCCCTTAGTGAATGAGTATATCGATTTTGTAGATTTTGGCATACCATTTCGACTTCATTTTGTATTTATAAATTTTCATATATATATATTGATCAATATATATATACAAAATGATTTTATTTAGTGGATGATTTATTGTATTTTATTATGATGGTTATGTTACATAATATTTGTAATCATGCTTTTGTTGTTTTAGATATTTTTGATCATTATTAAATTAAAAGGAAAATAATTTTATAACATGTTTTTGGAGGTCAAAGAATGTTTTTGTGATATGATAAATTTGATTTTTTAGCAATGAACCTCAAAAGGATGTTGTGTTGTTATATGACCGTTGGTGGAGATCAATGATCATTGGGTCATGAAGTGGATCCTATTGTGAAGAATTTTTGTATTGCTAATACCAAAAATATTGTGGGCTCAAGATTAACCTTGAGGCTTATGATGATGAAGAGGATGTCAATTGTTTTCAAGAGACATTGATTTTGAGAAAATAGGTTGATAAATATTGTACTTGTGAGGGATATAAAGTCATTTAAACATGAAAAATTGGTAAGGATGATTTGTGCTAGGCACAAAATTCCTAGTATGAATTTGGAAGGTAAATTTATTACTAGGAATTATACCATCATCGCAAATTCAAAATGTAAATGCATGATAAATGATTATGTGTGATTTAAAAATGCAAGTTTATTGGAAATAAATCATTGTGTCACATGTTGAAAATTTTATGGACAATATATACTGTAATTTTCTAAAATGAAGTGATTTGTAAGGATTAATGCAAATGGTTACAAACTGATGTTTTCTAGCAAAATTTCAAAGAAATATTTTAAATCATTTCAAGGATAAAGTCAAATTTATCAAGAACCAGTGTGTGATGTGTGAGTTCATTATCCATCTTGATTTACATAATGATACAAAATCTCTCAAGGATCAAATGTGTGTGCTTTGTGAAGTTAATTTACCAATTTTGAGTGAGGTAATGATACAAGCTAACTTTTAAGAACCAATGTGTGTGCGAGTGAAATATTTGTTACCCATGATTTTGTGCATGCAATTGTATTGAGCTACTATGTAATTCAAGTCACCAAAAACTATCTAATGCAAAATCATTCATTGGTTTGTACAAAATAAGGTCGCTAATATGATAGAAATATCACCATGCATAAGGATATCGCCATTGCCAAGCCGGATTGATGCCACCTGACCTATAATGAGGATTTACCCCATGGTGTTCGAATAATTGAGGAATTCCAGGGATTCAAGCTCATTACCTTCTTCTTTTATTTTGATTTATTTTCGTAGGGATTCTTGTTCATTTTTATTTTTGACCAAGGGGAATTTATTTCTTTTGTAGTAAAACTACTTTTTCTTTTCTTTTTCTTTTATCTTTTTCTTTACTTTTTCTTTTCTCTTTTGTTTTTTCTTTTCTCTATTTTGGGATACTTGCTCATATTAGACAAGGATAAAGGGATTTTATTTAGGTAGGGAGAATCTTGTCCATTTTCCAATTCTTAGTATTCTAGACCATGCACATAATAGGATAGTGTACCAATCTAAAAAGTATACACACTAATCTAGTAACAATTGAAATCACATAAAGCATACAAAAATTGATGAATTTGCAAATAACCAAAAGAAATGCTTCTTTTATTAATTTTCAAGTGAATCTTAGTTACAAATTCATCCCTCTTAGGGATACCCAATGTGATACAATGTTACAATCATAAGAACTCCCTCACAAGGGTAGGTGTAATCCGCAGACTTTTTAGAATGACGTGAACTGCTCCAAGGTTTTGATGACCTTCTTCTCCATGATTAGAGGTATTTGCTATCTTGCATCTCAAAACCCTATTAGTCATGCGTGCAATAAAAAACAAGAAGAAATTAGCAAAAAAAGAGGCCTCTCTTGATGAGGCTTTTAGGAGGTATTTGAATAAAAGGTATCATAACTAGCATGAAATCAAGAAAGCACAAGAAACATACTAAACTTACGTTAAACCTAAAAATATTGTTACAAACATATAAAAAAAAGTAGATCTATCTATTGGATTAATTACGAAATTGAAAGCATGGAAGCATGAAAGAACCATTAGTGCCATAATTGAAAAAGTGAAGGAAAATGACTAAAAACTCTAATTGCATTGGTCAAAGTTTGTACTAAAGCAAATTAACATGATATATGTCTAATCTAATGCAATTAAGAAAATCCTACAACTAGAAAATAAGGAAATTGAAGATGACAACCTGACCACGATTCTGATGCGCGGTGAGCACTATTAGTCGCACAGACTTGAATTGGCATGTCATATACTTTGCCACTTGTTGTACCATTTTGGTGTAAGGTATGAGGACCTACACAACTATAGCCTGTGGGTATTTTGATGTACCCCGCTATGATGTACATTTGACATATATATATATATATATATATATATATATATATATATATATATATATATATATATATATATATATATATATATAAATATATGATATGATAGTTCATCTCATTACATGTGTACTTTATTTTTGATATTTTATGTTTATGTTATGCACATGGATGCAATGCTTATATTGATTTAATGTTATATGATGTGATGTATGGATGACATGCACTAGATAGCTATGTGATAGATGATTATATGCTATAAGTTATGTATGTATATGGGCTACTTATGATGTATCCATAGTTTGATGTTAAATGCATGTATACTTTGCTTCACTTGTATGCATTTAATTTATGTTGTTATGACATAATTTATGCCTTGTATGTATTGTATAATTTTTCTATTATGATATATGGAAATGAACATGTATTCATTAATCATTAAAACATAATGTATGAATGTAATATGGATTTAACAATCTAATGGATGACACCACCAAATGTATAACAATCATGGATTGCAATTGCTTTTTCTTTTTGTGGAAGATAGTACACCCATATGTGAGATGCAATTATATATGGTTTCTATTTATGGGCTTTTGTAAATTAAAATAATATGGATAACATAGTCAGTGGACATTTAAATATCATTTATAACATCCATCCGGTATCTAACTTATATTACAAATAATTCTAATAAACAAACTCTCATAAAATAAATTGATGTTTTGATTATTGCATTGAAAATTGGTTGTTGCTATTTGGAAATTTTTGAGGTTTTCCATGAGACTTAAACACCTTAGTTGACTTATCAAAAGTTATATACTAACCATACTAGACTTCTGAAACATAAGGCTTTCTCTAGGATAAGCCCTATCCCTGTGTGTGCAAATGAGTATATTAGATAAGGCATAATCATACCCCGATGTTAGGCAAGATTCTTTCAGCGAGGGTTATTCGTAAGGGGTCAGACCCAAAATGTATTTATAAAAATTTGGTGAATCAATTTTGAAATCCATGAAAATAGTGTCCAAACACATGTAGAAGGTTCACTATTATTAGGGGCAATTTTGGAAATTTAAACTTAAAATGGTCAAATTATTATAAAATTGGGGCAAATTGACCCAAAAAAAATTTACACCCAAAAAATTTGGCTAATGGGCCCTGGTCAAGGGTCCCAAATATTAGCCAATTCCAAATTTTAAAAATACTAATTTTAGCCAATTTGGTGATAAATAGCCACTATGCATAACCCTACTTTCAGCCCATTGCTAAGATTGGGGATCCTCAAATGTCTATCCAATCCTAGGTTTAGATTTCATTTGGACTAGACTGCTAGGTGATACAAGACACCTAAATCTACCTCTTCCACATTCAAACATTGGTCTGCACACAATAAAAATGCTAATGTATCAGATATATCATCGTGTGTAAGGTACATTAGTGCTAACAATTCTAGGAATTCAAGTTCACTCCCTTATTTTCTTCAATTTTATGGGATACTTGATCATATATAGAGTGATAAAATTCACTATTTATTTTGTATATACTCTCTTTTTTTCTCTTTTTTTTTTTTTGAGCAAGGGATTTGATACTAATTTGATTTTACTTTGAAAACTTGATCTTGATTTGACTTGACTTTTTGGGATTTACATTTTGTAATTTGATTCAGAAACTTTCTTTGGGGATTTTGCTTTAGGGATTTCTTTCTGGGATATCGATCTAGGATATCGATCTAAGGTATCAATATAGAGGATTGATCTGGGATATTGCTTATTTTTATGTAAGCAAGGAATTCATATGGGTAGGGAAAAAACTTGTTCTTTTTCCAATTTCCAACATTTCTTAGACCATTCGCACAGGGGGATAAGCAAGAATAAACTTTTCACCTCAAGATACTTGGTCCTGCTTCATAGCTCTCATCTTCCCCTAGTCCTTATTAGGATTTTTTAATTTTTTTATTAGTGATAGAATTCTGATATTCTAAGGGCTATACAAACTAGACCTCCTCTACAAAAGCAAAGTAATATTTATATCAACTCTTGAGAAGACCTCCAGGTATGGTTGAATGATCAAAAAACCCTAGTATATTCTTCATAGCAACAAGAGGGGTTGTGTTAAAAAACATAGTTACTCACAAGGGTGATAAATGGATGAAAAATATAATGCATAGATGCATGATTGAAACACAAATATGGTGTCATTTGTAAGATTGTAAACACAATGTATTCTAATGCAAGTGCGATGAATGGATATGCCTAATGCAATGCAAAAATGAAATGCATGTGGAAAATGAAATGCATGATGCAAATGAAATGCAATGATGCAAATGTTTTTGGATTTTGATATTTTTCCAATTTTTTTTTGGATTTTATTGCTTTTTAATTTTTATGGATTTTAAAATTTTGGTTTGACCAAAGGACTTACATATGCCTTTGGAGCCTTTTACTGGGATGACCAAAGGGCTTACAGATGCCCTTGGGGACTTTTGACTTGGATGACCAAAGGGCTTACAAATGCCTTTGGGGCCTTTTGATTGGGATGACCAAAGGTCTTACAGATGCCTTTGGGGCCTTTTGACTAGGATGACCAAAGGGCTTACAAATGCCTTTGGTGCCTTTTTATGGTTGTAGGTATAGAACTCTTTAATATGAAGGATATTGAAAGGTTAATCCTCTTCAACTCCTTAGAGTGATTCAAGCGATATATCCTAGGTCCAATCTTCTCAGAGATGATATAAGGACCTAACCAATTAGTCACAAATTTGTCTCAAATTTCTAGCAGTAAATTTGAGTTTTGTTTGTTCTATTTTAGCACCATATCACCAACCTCAGTCTCTCAGATGGACTTTTTCATTGTATGCTCATTTTAAGTGCTCTTGATAAACATGAAGGTGCCAAGGGCATTCATGCAACATTCATCAAGTAGTGTTAATTGATCTAGGTGAGCTTGTCATGCAGTGTCATCATCAATGAACTCTTTTAATGTGACACATAGCATTAGAATCTCCAATTCTAAGGGCATAATGGCCTCAATGCCATATACTAGTGAAAACAGAGTTGCCCCAGTGGGTGTTCGAATACTAGTCCTATAAGCTCATAATGCAAGGGGTAGTTGGATGTGCCAATATTTGTGGTGCTCTTGTACCATATTTTTCAATATGGAGACCACTATATTATTTGAAGCCTCGGTTTGCTTGTTTTCCTATAGATAATATGGAGTCGCAAAACTATGTTTGACTCTATACTTCTACGTTAAAGCTCTCATAGTTTTATTTTTGAATGACGTTCCATTATTCGAAATTATATTGGATGGTATCCCAAAATGACTTATGATATTAGTGAGTATGAACTCAAAAATACATGCTATAGTTGTTGTTGTTAAGGGAATGGCTTCCACCCACTTTATAAAATACTCAGTAGCCATAATCATGAAAGTATGTTGGCTCGATTATAGAGGAGAGATCTTACTGATGAGATTCAAACCCCACTGAGTAAATGGATGAGTCTCTTGAATGGGTTGTAAGGCTTGTGATGGCAGGTGCAGCAGAATATTAGCATGATGTTGGCATTTAATGCATTTCCTAACATACATATTGCAATCCTTCTCCATAGTGGGCCAATAATAACCCATGCAAAGGATGCGCTTGACGATAGCTATGCTGCTAAAATGGCCACCGCACATACCATCATGAGCTTGTGAAATTGCCCAAGATGACTCTCAGGGCTCAAGACAATGAAGGAGGACTCCAACATAGCTTCTACAGTACAAGATGTTTGCTAACAAAACATACTTTGTCACTTTCTATTTAAATATGTATTTCATGACACACAAAAATCCTTGAGGGATTACACCAAGTCTAAGGAAGTCATATATCTATGAATGTCTAGTTATGATAAGCTTTGAATTTGATTAACAAGACATCATGTTCCCCCTGTGGTTCCACATTTGCAAATGTAGACTAGGAAATAACCTTGTGGTGAATGGTAGTACCACTCCCCGTCGGATCCTATGAGATCAAAGACCCCCAAGATGCTCTCTTGAGAAAGTATCTAGATTTGTAAAACCATTCATGATTTGGTTCTATTTAGATCATTTTGATTGACTCTTTTTTATCCAAGGCTTCATGCTGCACAGTAGAATGTGATAACATTTTGACATGGATGATAGTAAAATTAGCAGAAGGATTCTAAGGGATTAAGTATCCCAAAGACACCATGGTATCTGTGAATATATTTGACAAGTGATGGATTGCCTCGATGTCATACCACTGCAATTGAGCTAGATAAGTATCAACAAGATCTTTGTAGGCCTTCAGAACATGACACCTACATTGAAAAATTCCCTTCACTTGGTTGACAATGAGAAGGGAATCACCAAAGATATTTAGCCTTTTTATCTTCATGGTGACAACTATTTAGAAATCCAAAATTAGGGCTTCGTAGTCAGTATTATTGTTAGTGCAATGAAAGTCCAACTTGAACGAAAAGGGCATTGGAGCTACTTGTGGCATGAACAACACTATTCCTGCACCACCCCCTTGCTCACACTTCAAACTATCAAAGAACAAGATCATATCAATTTTTTAATCTAGTTCCTTGAGTTTGGGTGCTTCTGATAAGGCAAATACTGCATCATCAATAAGCTCTATGGTGAGGGGTCTATTATTATCGAGAGGCACCTCAACCAGTTGATCAGCTATGACTTGTACCTTAATGGACTTTTGGCTTATGAATTCCAAATCAAATTCTATCAATAGCATGATCCACTTCATAGTACGTGTATTATGATATGTTTTGCTCATCATATAATACAAATGGGTTTGTTTTGATATGACATGCATCATATGACTTAACATATAGTGCCACAATTTCTTTGTAATGAACACTACCGCTAAACAAAACTTTTTCACGTATGCATATCCTAGCTTATAACTCACCAAGGTTCGGCTAATGTAATATATGGCTTGTTCTTTGTCTTGCACATTATTTTGGGCTAACATAGTTCCTAATACAAATTTAGTTGTCAATATATATAGCAAGAACGGTACATCTAGCCTTGTTGGATCTAGCACTAGCAGTGTTATCAAGTAGTGCTTAATATCAGCAAAGGCTACTTGAAAATATTTTTCCTAGTTGAATGGGACCCCCTTGTGTAGCAGTCAATTCATGAGTCAACATTTATTTGATAATTGTGTGGTAAATCACTTTATGGATGCTACTTTGCCTTGTAGGCTTCTTAATTCCTTTATTTTTGTGGGAGGATGCATTTCTAAAATATCCTTGATCTTTGTTGGGTCAACTTTGATGCCTCATTTTGAAATGATGAATCCTAAGAGCTTCCCTAAAGTTACGCCAAATATGCACTTATTACGATTCAACCTGACATTATGCTCTATCAGCCGATTGGAGACTTTTCTCAGGACCTCAACATGCTCTTCATGTAGCAATGACTTTGCCAATAAGTCATTGATATAATCTTCTAAGATCTTATGCATGTAGTCATAAAAGATATATGTCATAGCCCATTGATATGTAGCACCAGCATTCTTCAAGCTGAATGGCATAACCTCGTAACTGAATGTCCCCCATGGCATTATGAATGTGGTTTTATGTTGGTCTTCGGGCTTAATCTGAATTTTGTTGTAATAAAAAAAACCATCCATTAAGGAGAGCATATCGTGACCCATAGTTGCATCTATAAGAGCATCTATGTTTGGCAATAGAAATGAATCCTTTGGTGTTGCTCTATTTAGGACTCTAAAATCCATACAAATACAGATCCTTCTATTAGGTTTTCCTACAGGCACCATGTTTGATACCCATTCTGGATAGTCGATGGAAATGAAAAACTATACATTTAGTAGATTTTGCAACTCATACTTAACCATTAAGGCTACTATTGGATGCATCTTCCTAAGTTTCTGCTTGATTGGCTTCTTTGATAGATCTAGTGAAGGTTATGAGTAACCAATTTCAGATCTAGACCCTACATGTCCTTATAAGTCCAAGAAAAGAGATCATGTCTCTCTTTCAGTAGAGGTATGAGGTTGGCACACTCATCAAGAGTCAAAATTTCTCCAAATTTAACCTTATTAGGATTAGTGGTATCATTACTGATATCCACTTCAAATATTTCCTTTACTGACATATTGGTTCCCTCCTCAAGCTGATGAGGTGTAGGGATCAATTGGATATCATATTTTGGGTTTATAGGTTACTCATTGGAAGTATCCTCAACATGATAGAAATCATGTGCACAACCTAGCACAAAATGGAAAGGTTGCATTAGTTCCTCATTAGGGAAGAAATCTCCAGGCTTCAATGTGAATCAGAATGATCCCAATCAATAGTGTCTATATTAAGACAATGGCTTGGAAGGATTGGTTGGATTGCAGAGTGGAGTTGTCAAATCAATGGAGATCATATTGATGGAATGATCATGTCTCCAGGACCATGTGCATGTGACTCAACATTAGAAAAACTTCCATCTCCAATATTTGGTTTTGGGGTATGGGGATATCCAAATCCGGTCCATGAATAGACTATTGGGTGGGATCATTGGGCTCAATAAGCTCCATGTACGTTGGTGGATCGAGAAAAACCATGCGATAAATTACATTGACATTCGATGGTATTCCCTTGATTTGAGGACTAATATTGATCTCTCTGTACATTTCCTCAATAGTATATGGCACATTACGATGATGCAAGTAGGAAGGTCCTAAATAGGCTCTCTCTATTTCATCTTCATCGTCACTATCGACTATGAAGCACTCTTCGATCTCGTCCATTTGTTCCATGGATAGCAGATGAAGTAAGAGTGTAGGATCCAAGTATGCCAACTCAGTTTCATCCTCATATTGCTCATTGTTTGAGGATAACTCACCGTGATCACCATTGAAAGCATGAGGATACGGAAACAAAAAGGAATATGCCACAAGAACAAGAAATAACATATGCAAATTGACACAAGATAAAAGCAATACGAAATATAGTAATCTCTTTTATTGATATGCTTTACAAATTGTGTTACAATACGTCTCCTTCCTTTTTAGGGGATAGGAGAGTCAAATGTGTTTCTTGTCACAAGACTCATGGCTAACAATCCTTCTTCCGCATGCCCACATGTAATATGGGCGGACCAAAATGTCGCCACTACTGTTGCATGTGATTCTTTGCTCTATCCTGCTCCTCTACTGTCAGAAACCTGCGTTCAAAGAAACAAAAAATATTAATAATACCTGTAGACCAAATGAAACATGTATTTCCTAAGGCCTATTGTCAGTAAAAGCATGAAAATAATAAAACGACTATCAGATGACCTCTGATTGACCTGAAACTTTGAAAGAAGCATAAAAATATCATCAGAAGACCATTGCAAAAAGAAAAATCTAAAAATTCCTCACAATTTTGTATTCGCTCCAGGGTGGGATGAATAGACCCGCAATAACCTGTCAAAACTCACCCTCTTCAATGTCCTATCCTAGAAGCTTCAAATGACCTGAAAACTTGGTGTTAGCTAATTGGGGGCATTTTGAGATGACCCAGATGCTCATATTTCTCCAATTTTTCCTCTAGGATCCAGATTTTGAAGATGGCATTTGCAAGTTAGTGAAAGCGGGAAACAACAATAACCTAGTTAAAAATAATTAGAATGACATGAAATTTGAACTGTAACCTATTTAACCTATCTAGAATCATATGCAAAAGAAAAAAACAAGAAATCTATCATATATTTCTAATCATCCCGGGGTGGGGCGATTAGCATTGTGATAGTTTGGGGAGCGCCCGAGGGTAGGATGCCCACCGATTGAAGCACTATTTCAGCACCAATCCACTTGGGATGGGTCCAAAACTGATTGTATGGTGTTGTCGACAAATTTTGTGGATAGTTGTGGTCAAAAATTAGGTTTTGGGTATGGATTTGTGCCTCCAATAGTCACCCAATAACCTCCCTTTCGAATGAGAGATTAAGGATGTAAAAGCACAAATCGTAGTTAGGTATGAAATTGGCAGCACTTTGTTGCTCAAATGCTCCTTCTCTGTCCTCCATTTTGGGTGGGAAAACTCCCCAATTTATATACCTTATGGTCTCCTTGTTTGAATTGTGCATGCAAGGGCGCCACTTGAGTTAACTGTCCTATTTTCAGAGAAAAGCTAACTCCTTGATAAAAAAGCTTCTTGCATGAGGTCTCTAAAATAAATACATGCATGACTGAAGTCTCTCCTCTTGAATAAAAGCTATTCCTCACAATTGCATGGCCTAAATCCTTAGTTAACTGGCAAAGTTGCCAAGGTTTGACTTTTTGCCAATCAAACCTGCTATTCGTCCCACCCTAGAGCGATTGCTTAATCGTCCCAGGGTGGGACGAATACCAGTCTAAATTCATCCCTGGGTGAGATGAATAGAGAAAAAGGTGCCAAAAAGGTGCAAAATTGACTTTTGACCCTCAAAATTGCTTTTGGGAGTGGTTAGGACCACTTTTTGACCTCTGGGGGCTGCCCTAGGGGTTTTTTGTGTCAATGCAATCAGCGCTTGTTGTCACATAATCAGATTGGTGCTATTTTGGTGTCTACAATGGCACATTACGATGATGCAAGTAGGAAGGTCCTAAATAGACTCTCTCTATTTTATCTTCATCATCACTATCGACTATGAAGCACTCTTCGATCTCGTCCATTTGTTCCATGGGTAGCAGATGAAGTAAGAGTGTAGGATCCAAGTATGCCAACTCAGTTTCATCCTCATATTTCTCGTTGTTTGAGGATAACTCAGTGTCATATGTTCTAGAATCATGGTTTGGTCCATCACTTTTGATGATGGATACTGCATGCACGTCCTCAGAAGAAACTTTTGATTTTGTGTTTATCATTGGTAGCTTCATAGCTTTGATTGTCCAAGTCAGCTCTTGGAATGTGTTTTGGGTTGGTATCCACCAAGATGTTTGCATGGTATCTCTTGGGTGGCTCTACAGTGACATAGGTCACTAGCTAGTTATCCCTTTGAAACATGGAAGGATTAGGGTGATAAATATTGAAGTCAAATTCACCCCCCAGATTGAGATACAGCTAATCTAAATATGTTGCAAGAAGTTCATCCTATCCTTCAATATAGTATCCTAACCTGAACCTATTAGTTGGCAACTAATACTATGGTTCATATGGTCTCCTACGCCCTTGCTCGAATAGATTGAGACTATAACCATGCCATTGGTAACACTCTAAGTATCACATGGTGTATTATAGGTTAGAGAGATAATGAACATTCACAATGAATGGTTCATTATTGTCCTCATCCATGGGCATGGGAGATGCAAGTTGGTCTAGCCCTCCATAGATAAAGTTGGTTTGGTTAGGCGACACCCCTAATGGTGCCACCATCCCTATGGAAAGGTGATGGGCTCGTGGTTGGCCCATGTCCAATGAAATCTTGATAATTGATGTGAACATCACATTCTACATGATATATTCTCCTAATCCAGGATTAACCAAATGGATGATCACTTGCGGTGCAGATGACCCTATTGAAGACGCAGGCAAAGCAGGATGAGGTGCCTCTTCGACTTCTCTTTGAATTTCCTCTACTTCCATGGGAGTAAAGGCTTCAATGATAATTGGCTTGGGCATTTTCTTTATCTCTTTTTCTCCCATATTTTCTTTCAACTTCCTATCATC
Source organism: Wollemia nobilis (assembly GCA_028583015.1). Classification (NCBI taxonomy): domain Eukaryota; kingdom Viridiplantae; phylum Streptophyta; class Pinopsida; order Araucariales; family Araucariaceae; genus Wollemia; species Wollemia nobilis. Next base: position 2,356,773 of record JAQPPZ010000677.1, on the reverse strand, counting down.
CCGATGCATCATAGATGTAGAGGGTCTAGTAGAAGCAACTATCATGTGCTTCGATCATTGATATGCAGATGTTGCAGGTTTAACACACACTTATTTTATTTTACCTCCTGGATATTTTATTGGTAATGTTGGTTGCACATCCAGGTGCGTTGAGGGGATCATGAATTCCCCCCAAAAAATTGCTAGATTCACGTATTTAAAGGGTTCTTCATTTGAAGGCACCACATGAACCTATCCCTCATGAACGTATTTGATACATTGATGTAGAATATAAGGGATGCAACACATTTCTCTGATCCAAGGACTCCCTAGAAGTACGTTATATTGCATAGCACCTTCGATTATGTGACATATCACCTGGATGGTCTTCGGTCCTATCTAGATAGGTAAAACTATAGTACTGACCGTTGAGCATAATGCATCATTGAAATATCTCAACGTGAACATAGAAGGGATGATATGCATCTTGGGAAACTTCAAGTGAGTTAACGCCTTGGTATTTATGATATTTATTGATGACCACATGTTAATAAAAATCCACTTGAATGGTTTATGATTCACACATGCAATAATATGCAGTGGCGGGTCTGCTATAATAGTGGAAACCATCTTGACTTCGTGATCATGAAATTGTATGATTGGTTGTTGACACTATTGCACGTGTCCTATGAAGTGTGTAAACACTTCAATATCCTGATGCTACACTTATATGGACCTTAGGATGTCCATAAGCATCTCCCTGTGCTTGTAAGACTGCTGAATTAGATCATAAATTGACAACTTTGTTGGAGTCGTATGTAGGTTTTGGATCAACCTACTCTTGATTGTCACCACTAATCTAGTTGGTGGGCCTAAAACATGTTGTTATGGCCTTAGGGGAGGTGTATCTTGGACTCTAATGGGTGCTAGAGGTTTATTTGGTCATTCATACCTCGTGTGCCTTATGACAATGTTGACCATTCTGACAAACCCATGGGTTGCTAGTTCGATGCGTACTTGGTTGACTTGGCCAACATTATTCTTTGGCACATCATGATTTGGTAGAGAATTTTTGTAAATCCCCATATTTTGATTGTCATGCACTTTTGGATTATCAACAATAAGAGTACCTATTTTGATCATATTTTGCATAAGATGTTTGAAAGATCAACATACCTAAATTTCATGGCTTTTCAATCGATGAAAGATGCAATATTGATCATCCATGTAGCCCTTAGACTTAGGCTTATTAGGGTCCATTAACTTGACCTCGGGTAAGTGTATAGCCTTCACCTTGCATAACTACTAAAAAATTGAAGCCAACGACTCCAATAACTGAGTGAATATGCGACGAGGGCATATTTCCTTATCCTTACCCCTATGAGTATTATTGTGCTACTCATATTGCGTAGGAGGAGTTTGGGCTTGATAGTTTCATTATTGTTGCCTCTTATCCCATTTTTGATGGTTCAACACCACCTGATTAACGTGGGTCATCTTAGCCTATTTTCTCTCAATGTTTTTCTTGTTCCACTCCTTATTTCTAATCTTAAAGCTATCCTCCTATAACTTGATGTCTTATATCACCCTGTATTGCACCAAAACCTCTTTGAATGTCTGGTACTGTTGCAACTATAGGAACAATAAAATGTGCTTGGCATAACTCTTCATGAACATTTGAGTTAATTCAAAGGATGGGATGGAGAATGGTAGCTTTACCATCATTGTCCTCCATTATTTTTCATAATATATCACTGGCTCATCATCATGTTGTGTTAAATCATCCAGGTCAGATAAGTTTGTCTTTTTCTTGATGTCAAAGGATAAGCATTCAAGAAATGCATAGGCTAGTTGTTTGAAACTAGTGATGTTGTGCCTCTTTAATTGGTTGAACCACTCCCAAGATGGGCCTAAGAGGTTTGTAATGAAGGTGGCGGACTAGGCTCATCCTCCTCTTCTAATTGGGATATTTCTATATATTCTTGTTCTAATTCCTCTCCCACTTCTTCCTCATACTTCCTATGCTCACGTTGTTTGGATGTTGGACGTCGATCTCTATGCTGAGTCATACAATGAGCATGTGTGTATATGTACTTAGGGTATAGCTCTAACTATGAAGCCACTCATCTATCGACATGCTCCCTAGTCTCACTATGAGGAGGTAAACTAGTGCTAGCCAATTGATCCTCTCTCTCAACACACTCCTTCTAATAAAGGTTGTGTTGTTCATGTATGTGATGTTCATATAATTTTTGTCTTATGATCCCTTTGAGTGTTCTTATTTTCAAGGCACTCTTTATTTGTGTGAACATCCTCCAATTGGTCTTGGATAATTTGTCATATCTATTCTAAAATTATTCTATGAGATCTATCAACATGATCAGTCATCTGAGGCCTCTAGTGTGTGCACTTTGTTTGAGTAGCTTTATGGGTATGTCCCATAATGGACTGATCTACCACACTCTTGCCTTTTTCTATAAAGATGGCATTTGCATCAGGTTGTCTTCTATACTTTATGCTTGCATGATATGTAGGAGCACATATGTCATGATAATGCTTGAAGCACTCTCTAGGTTCTTGGGTGGTTCTAATGGTGCTTTCGCTATACTCACTCATAGTTCAAGAGGGTGCAGGCATAGCCTTATATCCTAGCTACCCTAAGACTTTTTCTAGACAATCTAGTTGAATATTACACCATGGCTCATGAGGTGGCATGTCTCTAGCTCCCAATTTTGGTATATCTATGGTGAACTTACAAGGTTCACTCATATAGGGAGTCTGCATGGGCCTACACTCAAAAGAGGTCCCATATACTTGCACTTGAATGGGTGGATCTCGAGCTTGTCTATACTCAAATGGTGGATGTCATGAGCCTCCCTTAGCTACAAGTCGAAGGGGTACCAATATGGATCCCTCAATGACATATTCTTTAGTAGAACCCATGGATGCACGAGGAATGTGGTCATGGTAAATGCTACCATGTGTGAAACCCCCATACTGGGAAGTCCCATGCTTTGATTTATGTCTAGAGGAGTGTCTAGTACTTCCTCTAATCGGGTTATTCTCAATGGAATCCCCTCATGTGGAATTATCCCCTCTAATACTCACTGAACGACATCCAAGAGGATTTTGTGATTGAGGGTATTATACATCATGCTATGCATTAGGTGGAGCTTGGGCTTCGATCTTATGTCTATGCTCAGATCAACCCCTCCATGTTTGCACCATTGTATTATATTATATGTAAATTTTAAGGAAAGCAAAGTAAACAATGATGATTATATTATTTTAAGTTTTGCTTGTGAACCCTAAACTATTTGATGTGTTTTGAAAATATGTTGTATCAGTATGTAAATCTCATCGTGCTTTCAATGTGTTAATGATATACTCATTGTTAAAGAGATCTCACCTGTATACTTGCAGCTCGACAACCTGGCTATGAACTCTAGGTCATGTAATCCCCCAAAAATGTGGTGATGAGGTCCACACCTGGGCAGGAAGCATAGGTCCTACTAGACTCTCACCTTTTTTCACCTAGTCAGCATTATACCCTCCAAAGAGAAGCACATGCAAATTTTTTGGGCTACAAAAGGTTCTTGAGTCTAGCCTTGGTCTAGAACATAAGGTACATGGGAGTTGGGCCAATGGATGGAAATCACTACCACCATCGTTGAACCCTACTAGTGGTTGGATGTGACTTCCAACTCACTAGATTTTAATTTGAATCATGGTGTGTGTGGTTCCTTTTAATTTACACAAAATAAAGATGCATAATATAGCATTCAAATGATTCTCTTCTCTATGTAATGCAAAAAAAGTAACATTTTAAATCAAGTATGCATTATTAGTTCTACATGATGCTTTGACAATGCATACTAACAATGGCATGGTCATTGATCAGGCCTCAAGAAAGCAAAAAAAATACAAAAGATGTTCTAGAACGTTGGAGACTAGGGCGAACTGCACTCAGAGGTCCATTTTTCCTAGCAGCATCTAGTAGAGACCTAAAAAGATAAATACCTAAGGAATAATATGCCTACCGCTAATTTCATTGTCTTCCCTAATTAGTCTATCATTTTTACATTCTGGAAATTTATAGTGTAAAAATAGAAATAGAAGGTGACAGTGGCACCTACATCAGGTCCACATCTGATTGAGCTTTACTCCTCTGCTGTCTAGTCTGTCAAACTTTGACCGCATCTCTATAACGTGATGACCACTGTTACCCATGGGTGTCAATGGTGATGATAAATATTGACCATGGTTTTCAACCACGATGAGCACTTATCGTAAAAAATCATAGAGGTCAGTGATATATGGCATAAAATGCGGAGGTCCCACCATGATTTCCTTCTCTACCAATCTAAAAAGAATACACCTAAACTAATATATTAATTGAAATCAATCATTAAAGCAATAAATGAAAGACAAGATTGCATATGACAAGAAAGTTAATGTTTATTTTATTAATCTTAAATCAAATCTCGGTTACAATCATTCCCCTCTTAGGGTCACCCAAATTTTGATACAATTAACACAATTTGAAAGCCCCAATGGGGTAGATGCAATACACAAACTTTCTAAATGGACATGAACTGCTCCAAGGTGTTGATGACCTTCTTCTCCATGATTAGAGGTATTTTCTACCTTTCATCTCAAAACCCTTTTAGTCTTGCATGCAATAAACAACAAGAAGCAATTAGCAATAAAATAGGCCTCTCTTGATGAGGCTTTTAGGATGTATTTGCAAAAAAGGTAGCATAACTAGAATGAAATCAAGAAAGCACAAGAAACATACTAAACTTATGTTAAACCTAAAAATATTTCTACAAACATATAAACAAAAGCAGATCTAACTATCTATTGGTTTAATTGCGAAATTGAAAGCATGGAAGCATGAAAGAACCATTAGTGCCATAATTACAAAAGTGAAGGAAAATGACTAAAAACTTTAATTGCACCAGTCAAAGTTTCTAGTAAAGAAAATTAACATGATATATGTCTAATCTAATGCAATTAAACAAATCCTACAGCTAGAAAAAAGGAAATTGAAGATGACAACCTGACCGCAGGTCTGATATGTGGTGAGCACTGTTATCCATGGCTGATAGTCATAGCTAAGATTAAAATGTTCTTGCCCTCCTAATTTGGTGTCCAATATTCAATTCTCCTTTAGGAATTGATGATCAAGGGTCACCACTATATCCTCTAATATATTTGGTCGTTAAATTACTCAGTTGATGCATTGATTGCACGAATTCACGTTTTTTGAATCTCCTAGCCTCCTAGAAACTCCATGGCATGTGATCTTCTATTGGGTAGAAATTTTTTTCCTCTCAATGCATATAAATGAGTATGTAATTTGATAGAGCTTCGCTACATTTCAACTCAACATTTGTCTATATATTTCTCCAATTTGGAGGGGCATTTTATAGCATTTTCCAAGGGCTAGGGGTGGCTTCATGATGAATCCAAGAACAAGATTGGGTAGTTGAGCTTGTTGTATAGAAGGATTCGAAACCTTCCTCGCTCAAACCGCTCCAATATGAAACCAATTGGTCATTGCAACTGATTTTGGGTCGAATGAAGACCAACTGATTTTCAGTCTTGACCACGGTTGACAAGTGCAGTCATATTTGTTAACCACGGGTGTCAGTAGTGGCTAAAACTTACTAGGAAAAGGTGCCAAAATGAGTGGTAAAAACCACTGCTATACCTTGGAATCTATCCAAGGTCTTCCATATGGTATTCTAGCATGTCCCATATGAGTAGTCGCATCAACATGACACGTTTTAGGTGTCTACATATAGCAAGGGAAATTTTTTTGCTTAAGGAACTAAGACTACTATGTAGTATCATCTTTCGAATTTGCAAAAATCATTTTAAGATGTGAAAATGTGTTCTTGGTTCAAAAAGTAGCAAGACCAGTTCCCAAAACTCAAAATTTTATTTAGTGAAGTAATAGTGATTTTGGTTCAAGAGAGATTTATAATCAAAATGACAAAATCAAGATTTAGTAGAAATGTGAATTAGGTGAGTGGTTCAAGATAAATTTTGAGTTTATCCGAAAGAAAATAAAATATAACTTGAATTTTGGAAAACAACAAACAATAATGCAAAATGATGACTTAACAACAATTTGACATATTTTTTGAAATATTTTTTTATTTTTTTGGTTGTTTTGTGATTTGATGATAATTGCAAACTAAATGATGAAGAAGTTATTTACAATTATATACAATGATGGAAATTTTGCTTTTATGCATAATATCTCTTTAGATGCATGATGTTCATTGGCTCTTTGAGATATTTTCCATCCAAAGTAGCCAAGCGATATGCACCTGATCCAAATTTTGTAGTGATGATGAATGGTCCAAGCCAATTAGGTTGAAATTTACCTTTAAGGTCTTTTCTAGCATTAGTATTTTTTTGATTTTCTTTAAGAACTAAATCTCCGACCTCAAAATATCGACTATGAACTTTCTTTGAATATGATCTTTTGAGTTTATCTTGGTAAGCATGAAGATGTTCTAGAGCATGAATGCACTTTTCATCTAGAAGTTCCAACTGACTTAGTCTACCAACACGATATTCATCTCCTACTTCGACATCTTGAAGTAGAAGAGCTAAAGAAGGAACTTCTAACTCAAATGGGAAAATGGCTTCAACACCATAAACCAAGACAAAAGGGGAAGCACTTGTAGGAGTACGAACACTGGTTCGATAAGCCCACAAGGTGGGATATAATTGCATATGCCAATCACAACCTGATTTATTAACCAATATTTTTAAAATCTTGATCAAAGTTTTATTAGATGCTTCAACTTGACCATTTCCTTGTGGATAATATGGAGTGGACCATCGATGTTGAATTTTATATTTTTGACAAAGTTTCTTAATGTCTTTGTTCTTAAAACATGTTCCATTATCAGAAATAAGTGTTGATGGAATCCCAAATCTACAAATAATTTGATTAAAAATGAATTTAGATACTTGGACTCCTGTGCAAGAAGCTAGTGGCATAGCTTCTACCCATTTTGTAAAATATTTTGTTGTTGTTATGATGAATTTGTGGCCATCTGAGGAGATGGGATTGATTTTACCAATGATATCTAGGCCCCATTTGGAAAAGGGCCAAGGAGAGGATATGGCTTGAAGTTCTTGAGCAGGAGCATGAACAAGGTCTGCATGTCATTGACACTTGTCACAATGATGCACATAATCATTTGCATATTTTTCCATGGAAGGCCAAAAGTAACCCATTCATAGGAGTTTTTTAGCAATAGAACTTCCACTAAAGTGACCTCCACAAGATCCATCATGGACTTCACTTAATGCTTTCTTAGACTCTTCTAAATTGAGGCATATTAAAATAATACCTTCAAAATATATTTTATATAAATTATTTCCAATAATTACAAAGTGAACAACTCACTTACGTAATAACTTGCGTTGGTTTCTATCTAATCCTTCTGGAAAAGTCCCTTTTTGGAGAAAGTTAAAAATGTCTATGTACCAAGGTTCTGGAGTTATCTCATTAATTAAAAACACATCTAATGGTTCTAGATAAGATTTAGATGAGGTTGGCTCTTGAAGTTGATGAATGATGATTGTAGCATATTCATCATCCAATTCTAAAGGCAATAAAGAGGCGGCAACAACCATGGCATCTGCAACACGGTTGCTAGTACGAGGGATAGCCTCAAGAGTTACTTTCTCAAATAAGGAGATAAGCTTTAAAACATAATCCTTGTAGGGATGAAGTTTCTCATCTCATGTTTGATATACATTATTAATTTGATTTATCATGAGTTGGGAATCTCCAAAGACTAATAAAATTTTGATTTTTAGAGCTAAAGTTGCTTGTAACCCAAGGATTAGAGCTTCATATTCTACAGTATTATTTGTGCAAGCAAATTGAAGTTTAAATGATAAGGGAATAAGATGCTTTTGTGGAGATATTAATATGATGCCTGCACCTGCACCACTCATACATCTAGCTCCATCAAAATATAAGGACCAAGATTCATAATGATCTTCTTCTAAGTTAAGACATTCATCAGGAAATTCAATGTTTAAAGGATGAGTAGACTCAAGAGGAGCAACAACAAGTTGATCAGCTATGACTTGGCCTTTGATAGATTTTTGACCAATAAATGTGAGTTCAAACTCACTTAGAGCAAGAACCCATTTAGTTGTGCATCCTGATAAGTAAGGTCTACTCATCAGATATCTTAATGGATCAGATTTAGCAATGACAAATGTCTTTTGGCTAAGCATATAATGGCGTAGCTTTTGTGTAGAAAACACAACCACCAAGCAAAGATTTTCTATGGGTGTATAATGGGTTTCATAACTTATTAATGTTCTACTTATGTAATAAGTGGCTCGTTCTTTCTTATCATCATCAAGTTGAGCCAACATTGCTCCTAATGCAAGCTCAGAAGCAAAAATATACAAAATAAAAGGGCATTCTGGTCTAGGTGGAACGAGCACTGGAGGAGTAAGAAGATATTGCTTAAGGGCTTCAAATGCTTCTTGGCATTCATTATCCCATTGAAATGGGATATTTTTCTTAAGTAGCTTAAGAAAAGGTCAAGTTTTATCTGCCAATTTGTCGATGAAGCGATGGATAGATTGAAGTTTACCTTGTAGACTCCTTAATTCTGATATATTTTTGGGTGGTGGCATATCAATGATAGCCTTAATTTTGATGGGATCTATCTCTATGCCATGCATAGAGATAATAACTCCTAACAATTTTCTAGATTTTACTCCAAATACACATTTATTTGGATTTAGGTGAATTTTATATTCTCTAAGTCTATCAAATACTCATCTTAGATTAGTGATATGATCTTCTTCTTTAGTTGAGTGAGCTATGATATCATCCACATAGTCATGTAGAATATCGTACATCATATCATGAAAAATATAAGTCATAGCTCGTTGATAAGTTGCACCTACATTCTTTAAACCGAAGGGCATTACTTTCCAACAGAAAGTTCCCCAAGGTGTAATGAAAGCAGTTTTAGGTTGGTCTTCAGGAGCTATTCGAATTTGGTTATATCCTAAAAACCCATCCATAAGGGATAACATTCCACTTCCAACTATAAAATCAATAATTTGATCCATGTTTGGGAGTGGAAAATCATCCTTAGGACATGCAACATTGATGTCTCTAAAATCAGTGCATACTCTAATTTTAGTGGCTTCTTTCTTGGTTACTAGAATAACATTTGATATCCAATCAGCATAATCAATGGCTTGGATAAAAACAACATCCAAAAGTTTTTGTAATTCATATTTAACTAACAATGCTACTTTGGGATGCATTTTTCTAAGTTTTTGTTTTACAGGTTTTGCATCTGGGCGCACCACTAAATGATGCATGACCACAAAAGAGTCTAGGCTGGGCATATCTACATATGTCCAAGCAAAGACATCAACATATTCTATGAGAAATGCAATATGTTGATTTTGTCTTTCTTCACTTAATTCAGCTCCAATTTTAACTAAGCGAGGGTTGGTTTCTGTCCCAATGTTGACTTGTAGAACATCTTCTACTACAATGTTCAAATCTCTTTCAAATTTAGGAGGAGTGGGTGAGACACCCATTTCTTGGAGTTCCTCTAAAGTTAACTTAGCTAATTCTTCTTGTGGGGTAGTTGTTTGAATGTGGGCTATACATGGTATAGACCCATCAAAGAAAAATCCATTCCTCAAAATTTCTTCAAGAGAAACATTGTGAAAAACATCTCCTTCTAAACATTCATCTAGGGAAGCAATCATTTCAGGATATGCTATTGACAACATGTTACAAAAATGTGTTTTCTTACTTGCTTTTAAATATTCTTGATGTTTTAAGTACTCTTCATATGTCACAAGATGGTCATCATCATCAAAAGGGAAGGGTTGAGTTTTTGTAGGAATGTAGCCAATACCACATCGGGTAGGCCATTCCTCTATTTCTAAAGGTTCATGTATACCATTTTCAAAAGGACCTAAACCTTTACCTTTATAACCCATGTTACACATCATTTGTTTTGACTTCACATATCCATGAGAAAAATAACATCGAGCAAACCCATCTTGATCAAGTGTAAAACTCATTTGAATATTAATTTTGCCAAGGTCATACCCTACATAGATAAAGGTGCAACTCCCTATATGATAGATGCTTCCTAGCCTTTATGGCAAGCCCATCATCCGAGGAGATGGTGGTAATTGGGATAAGACAAGGGAGTCTTGTGTAGCAAAATTAGTATGCTCTGAAGTTGTGAGTATTGTAGATAAATCTGGTAAAACTTCATCCGAAAGGGGATATGAAGTAGAAGGATTATCTATTTTAGTTGTGGTACAAGATGATGTGGGTTTAGTTTGTGAAGGAAGATATTTAAGAGGGGTAGGCTTTGTTGAAGATAAAATAGGACAAAATGGGACACCTATTGGTTCTGCCATTGCACACATGTCAAAGGGTCTAGGGTCACCATGGATAGTGACCAATTGATTTTTAAATTCAAATTTAACACATTGATGTAAAGTAGAAGGTACTACTCTCATTGCATTAATCCAAGGTCGACCTAGAAGAATGTTGTATGATGCAGGGCAAGATACAACAAACATGATCGTATCTAAAATTCTTGGACCAACTTGCAATGGGATTGACAATACTCCACAAGTTTCTTGGGTTTCATCATTAAAGGCTTTGATAATCATTTCAGTTCTTTTTAAATCTTCAGTTCTAAATCCAAACCTTTGAAAGAAATCATATGTGCATATATTTAGTGATGATCCATTATCAATCAAGACTCTTTTGACACCTACATCCCCAATTAAGGTTGTAATATATAAAGGATTATCTCTATACATACTTTGAGGAGGAATGTCTTTATCATGAAACTCTACATAATTTGTTCCTTGGGAAACTACAACATTGACCACAACAGTGGGTTCTATGTCTTGAGGTACCATCATTTTGCTTAAGGTACTCATTAATTCTTCTCTATGTATAGATGAAGTTCTTAGGAGATCTAAAAGGGAAATTCTGGCTGTAATATTAGCTAATTGTTCATTAATATCATAAGGAGGTTTTTGTTGTGGTTTTGATAAATTATTTTCTTTTGTGGGTGCTTTTAACACAAATGGAGGTGATTTTTCATTTGTTGTTTGAGTTTGTGATTGAGAATTTTGATTTTGAACTTGTTGTCTAGTGATGGCTCCAATAGTACCCACAATGTTGTTGTTTTGTAAGTGACCAAAGTGAGGTCTAGCATTCACTGTTTGTTCAATTGAAAGTATTTGTTGAGATGAAGGGCGAGTAGTCATTCTTCTAGGAAATGGTTCTTCTAGAACTAATAAATCTATGATAGGAAGAATTGGATCTGACTCATCTTCAGAACTATTTGAATTATTTGAAGTAATGTCTATTTCACTTTCTGTGTCACTTCTTGTATCTTCTGAAGATGAAGATTGAAAATATTGGATTGGCCTAATTGTGATTGCAGATTGAGTAGGCACATAAGAAGTTTGTGGATTTTGATATGGTAAGAAATTGCTAATGGTTCCCACATATCGAGTTGGAGGAGGAACATTATGATGTTCTAATTGATTCACAACCTCTTTACCATGGTTGGGTAAAGGATGTTGGAATATGTCTAAAGTTTGATTAGCATTTTGAGTTTGTTGTTTTTGAGCATTGTTTGGAGGATTATTGTTTGGAGGGAATTTTTCTACTTCCATTTTACCTTTATCAATTAGATCTTGTATCATATGTTTTAATATTTTACAAGAATTAGTTGAATGTCCATCCACTCGATGAAAATTGCAATGTAAATCAGCTCTATATCCAGGTAAAGTGGTATCTGGTTGTCAAATTTTTGGCAATCATATTAAACCTTGTTCTAATAATTGAGGTAAAATCAAGGTTAAGGGCTGATTCAATCTTGTGAATTCTCTTGGAGGTTTATCAGGAATATTTAATACAAATTTCTTTATAGCTTCAACAGTATTGATGTTTGAAGTGTTTCTACTATCAGTAACTCCATCACCTACTACTTGTTTGTTTTTATATTGGTTTTTGGAAGATTTATCTTCATCCTTTTTCTTGAATTATCCTCTTCTAATAAGGGCATCTTCTACCCTTCTTGCTAAGTCTATAGCTTGATCAAAAGAAGTTACTGTAGTAGTAGCAAGTTCATAAGATAATTGTTCTTGTAAATTACCAATGAAGATTTCCAACATTTCTCGGTGAGGTAAAGCAAAGTGCAATTTCCCTAGAAGTTGTCTCCATTTAGCTAAGAATTCAGCAAAGCTTTCATATTTTCCTTGTTTTAAATTATATAAATCCTTAATGGTAACATGCCTTTCTATGTAGGCACTAAATTGATGAACAAACATTTCCATCGTTTCTTCAAAGTTTCTCAAGGAATTAGTTGGTAATTGATAATACCATTCTAAGGCCATGCCTCCGAGACTTTTAGGGAATATTTTTAGTAACAACAAATCATCATAGGAAATATCATGACAAGCTGTCCTAAACATACGAAGATGTTCAATAGGATCTTCGGTTCCTTTATATATCAGAAGGACTGGCATGGGGAAATGTTTGGGGTAAGGTTGAGCAACAACAATAGGATCCAATGGTTGACTACACATCTCTCTATAACTATATGAGGGATGGTAAGGATCTATCTGATCTAGACGTGAAGCTAATTGTTTGACTATGGCTTCAAGTCCTTGTGGTTGCTCACTAAATTGATTTTGTGTTATCATATTATTGTGCATTTGATGATATGGTTGTGTTGTCATATAAGGATTTCTAGTAGAAACACTATTATGTAAAGTATTTGTGGGAAAAGTATTATGAAGTTTATATGGAATTGCATTTTGCTGAATTTTCTGTTGATAATGATTAGAATTTTGTATTTTCTTAGCCTTTTGTGATGTAGATACTTGTTGATTAAGAGCTTGAGAGGAAGAAGAATGTTGTTTTTGTTTGGAATTAGATTGTGTTGCTAGTTTTTGAGTGTTCAAATCTACGTTTTGATTGATGTTTTGAGATGGACCAACTTGATCTTGATCTGTTCTATTTATGTATGTCAATGGATTTGCATGTAGTCAGAAAGCAGCTTCTAAAGTGGCCTCCATTGAATAATCTCCTATTGGGAGTAAATGTTCTATGTTTATCACATGATTGATTTCATCTATATTTCTTTTTAGAAATTCAGTAAAGTGTTGGATAGATTTAAAACTAACATTGCCTTGAGGGTCTACTAAAGGCTTGGTAGGATCTTCTACTTCCTCTTCTTTATTGTCATCCTCATCTTGTTTCGTGAGCTTATCATCTTCAATATGTACCCTATCATCAAGGTTTTCTTGATCTGGCTCTTATCAGTCAGATTCTATTTGTTTACCATTTCTCAGGATTCTAGGCATTTTGTCTTTAGGGTGTTTTGTTTTTATATATATATATATATATATATATATATATTTGAATTTTTGGGTATATATGTTATATATATACCTATATAAAATATTGTAGATATGTAGATATATATTATATTTTTTTTTGTTTTTTGTGTTTTTATTTTTGAAAAGAAAGTAAAGATAAAAATTATAATATTCTAGATAATATATTTAATATTCCTGAAAGAGTTTATGAATATCGTTGATAGGCTCAAGTTCTTCAGGTGTCATATAATGCTCTTCTTCAAATTGAAAGTTTGCTTTTAGGAATTTGACAAAGTGAGCTATAGTAATGCTATCAATTTTAGAATCTTGAGCATAAAAATATATTTTATGATAATATTCATGAAAATGGACAGCTCTAGGAGTTCTTTGATATCTTCTTTTGTTTTCCAAAACTATCTCTTGATCTTCTATGTGTGCTAGAAATCGATGTACAGTTATGGCATTTTCAAGATAATCTTCAAAAGTGTAGATATATGAAGATATACTTGCTCTCTTATCAGCTAACCACCTCTCACATGATATTTGAATATCAAAGTAGTGAGAAGAGTTATCGGGTCCCAAGATTCTAGCTATGTTGAATCTCTTGATTTGACTAAGTCTTGGTGTGTTGGCTTTTATGATGTCAAGTCTCTTCCAAAGTTCAGCCCACTGTTCTTGAGATGGGATACTAGAGTTTTCAACCACTAAAGAGATTTCTTGTGTAGATAATAGTGCTCTAATGTCTATGATTGCAGATTTTCCTATATTGGTATCTACCATTTAAGAGGTGAATCTAAAAATATGCAAGTTTAACTAATGATATTATTTTTTGTTTTATGTTTTATGTTTTAAATCAGAATGATGCTTATGTAGTTCACGTCGGGTTCACCAAAGAATGTAGCTCTAAAATTTTTGCACTCCTTTCCTTCAGGCTAATGGATCCACGCCTCGAAGGGGAATGGGAAAATGATAGGTCTACACCTCAAAGGAGAGGCACTTGATGTCGTGCCCTCTTTGGTGATTTTTTGATGAATTGGGTGGGTTCACTAGGAAATATTTATATGGTAGTTTCCATGCCTAGGTTGGGAGTTTTTTGATGTGTTCCTTTTAGTTCACTCACATTCACCTAGTTTGGCCAAATGCAACTAACCTATACTATATGTAATTTAGATTCAAATGAATACAACACACAATATATTACAGAAGATAAATAGATGCAATGCTTAATTATTAAAGAAATTTCATGATCTTACTCAATCTGGATGGCTGATGTTGAATATTTTTGCTTGCTATAGGCGATATCGGACTTGTACAGGTGATATCGGACGTCCAATCTGGTATCGATAGGTCCGATCTAATATCGGTAGGTCCGATCTGAGTAGAAACCTACAATTTCATAGATTGACACCAAAAATAGAAATTTGCAGCATAATATGAACTTGATTAAGCATGAATTAGATTATATGAGATCACTACGTGCAATGCTTGAAAAGAAATAATGCAAATCTATGCTATAAATGTAAAATAGTAGAATGAAATATATATGAAGGTGAACACCAGATATGAAAATGAAATTTATGCTTAGATAAACTGATAAATATGATATTAAATGCTATTAAACAAGAGATCAAAGGACTAGAAATACAAACAGAGGTCTAGAGATTACCCCCAAGTGATCTACAGGCAAGATCAGACTTGTTCTGATGATATCGGACGTCCGATATCGTATCGTACCACCCGATGCACACTTTCGGATCTTCGAACCTGCAAGAAAGTATGAAACTAGCAATATGCACTATAATACTAAGGATGCGAGAATGATAAAAAGCCAGGGGGAATCCAGGGAGAGTGCCTGGATTAAATAGGCAAGGTGAGTTAGGGGGTTGGGCTAAAAAACAAGGGGAGTTATGATCTCTCCCAATCTAGATGATATCGGTTGATCCGATATCGTAACGTCCGTATCATTGGCCAGGTACGGACAAAATGGTTACAAAAAAATTTTTGTTTTGCTATTCTGGGCGATTTTTTGTTTTGGATGAGATCGGACATCCGATCTCGTACAATGAAGTCCGATATCGTATCGGACATCCGATATCGTTCAAATAGAGCCGATATCGTCAGGAGGTTAGAAATAAACTTGATGTGGGCACAAAAATCGAGGCAGGAGGTTAGAAAGTGGTTTTAATTAATTTTTTGAATGTTTTTGACTTAGGGTAAATTGACATGGGTCAATTTTAGCCTATTACATTTGTACATCAAATACATACAACCAATAATTAGTTTATAAGCTCAAGATGAAGGAGCCCAACTAGAAATGAATAAGTATAATTCATATTGAGAACCACTATTAAAATTTTTACAAAGCAAAAGCATTAGAATGGTGTAAGGAAGGCTAATCATTTGCTATGGAAAACTCAAGATGAAATAACTAATACTAATATTATAGCAAGTTGTCGAATGTTATGCCAATTTGATTGATAATTTTTATGACCAAATCAACAAGGTTGATGTCCATTTGAAAGGTTTTGGTATTAGGATTGATTTTAAGAATTTAAAATGGCAAAGAAGATTATATAATATGTGCTTGAAGAATTTGAAAAATACTAAAGGGATATATTATTATATTTTGAAGGATATAATTAAAAAAATCTTAGTAAATTTGTAGCACTATTCCAAACTAGAAAACATCTCCTAAAATTACATAATATTACAAATGTAGATAAGGGATAAACTGAATATGGCAAGATATGATTGATGCAATGGTGCTCAATGAGGAAAAAAAAATATAAAATCTACTAGTAGAAAATTATGGATTTGGTCAAAATATTAGTAGAAAGATACCAAATGAAAGGAAGTTGATGAAACTATTTCTTAGTGATCTCATTTCCTACTGATATTCCCTACTTGGAAAAACTTTATAAAATTGTTGTGTTTATTTTATAAACTTTGTGTTTCCAAAAGTAAATTTTATTAAGAAATTTTATAACTCGTTGAGTTTCAATAACTAATTAGTTAGGAGAAATAAGTTATAAAGTAGTTATGGTTGGTTATTCTTCATAAGCAATGTCTCAAAATAATAGAAGGTTCTACTTTCAATTTTTGTAAGCATGATATTGTGAGAAAAATATATTTATGTATATTTATTAAAGGAATTAATATAATAATATTCAAATTGTCTAAGATATTTATGTGATGTTGGTGTTTGCTTTCTTTCAAATTTATTAATGTCATTGAGAAGGTTTATTTTCTATACTAGATCTATAAATGATCTTCTATTTTAAATATATATTTTAATATTGATCCTAATAGTTTCCTATGGATCCTTAATATTAAATGATAAATCACTAAAATATCATCCATTCATTCTTACATTGACTCCACTCTTTTTTATTCTACTTATTGTTGGTAGTTTTATAACCTTGCCACATTAAAATTTTGTTGAATGTTGACTGTAAAATTTTGAAATTACTAAAAGACACTACAATTTTGTTGCTTATTTTACTGTATTTTTACCTCTTTTAAATAATATTTCATTACTGTAAATAAAATAGAAATTATGAATGCAATGGATAAATTTGTTTAAAAATGTCTAAGTAGCAAAAGTGTCGGCAAGGAATCAATTTTGAAGGAAGAAATACCTCAGAAAAAAATGCAACGAATTTGGGCACTTTCACCCCAAGTTGTGCTTCTAGAAGAGTTTCATCCCAATTGAGGGGCAAAAATCCCTTTCGCCCCTCTTGGAGGTGAATCAAATTTTAAAGAAATGAATTTGATCGACAAAGCAAAAGGAGCAAAATTCTCAAGTTAAAAATGGAGGATTAAAATGCTTTTTCCTTAATTGAGGGGTGAAAGACCTTGTCACCCTTCTTTAGGGTGAAAGATATTTTAAAATGCAAGTGGCTACATTGAAGTTAAAAATTGGAGGCGCCTTCACCCCAAGAGAGGGGCACAACTTCCTATCACATTTTTTTTGGGACAAAACAAAATTTGAAAGAAACTTAGAAGAAGCACTTCATGAGCTGAGTGCCAACTAAATTGAAGAATATTTTTAAAGCGCTTTCACCCCAAGAGAGGGGTAAAAGTCCTTGTCACCCCCCTTTGGGGTGAAACATATCATAAAGAAAGTGTTAAGTGGCGTTACGTGGGTCGAGCACCAATGAATTAAGGTAGAATTTTAAAAGCAGTTTTACCCCATGAGAGGGGTAAAATTCCCTGTTGCTCCTATTTAGGGTTGTTAGAATAAATATTTTTTCTCTTAAGTTCTACTAGGATAGTCTAACCTGAGTTACCACTCTTCCATGAGTCAGGTGAACTCTTAGTCTAGACTAGTTCAGATGTGTTGAGTTGTTGTAATCCAACGACCCACATTGATCAACTTTGCTATTTATACAAAGTTGATCCCATGGAATAATAAATCAATTTTGATCTTTCAGTAATGCTTTGCATATCTAGTATCGATATTCCTACATGGTACCAGAGCTAGGCTAGATTTTGCATGCATTCAACTTTTCATAGAGTTGGTTCACTTTCTTTGGATAGTTTCTTTTGACTACCTCAACTTGCTTAGAGTTATAGTAGTCATACTTTTTATCCATAAGCCACTGAATTTTTTTCAAAAAAATAACTTATTTTATTTTGTTGAAATGCAGTTGGATCTTACCTCCTACATATTTCTCAAAGCATGATTGCAATTTTTATTTTTTGCTATTGACTTTTCAAGCCTTGTTTCTCATTTGAGATAATTGAAAGTGCATTTGATATTATGTTGTAACTATACCTATATGGTATAAAGAAAATTCAAAGCACATGCTTCAAATTTTATTAAGCATTTTTTTTACTTAAAGCAAGGCAATCAAGACGTCATGCTTCCTTTGAATCATGCGCCCATGACACCAAGCTCTACTCTCAAGCCTGCACAACTTGAATTTTAATGTAAAGCATATCTCTTCAGTATTTTTTTGTAGGATATCTAGAGGACTCTGTCTTATTTTCTTTCTGACACACTTCATCACACTAGCCTCATAGGTGTTATACCTTCATCTCTAATCTCACTTGGTACTATCGCTATGGACTTCATTACCTTCACCTCGTGGGTGTTTGGCATAGTTGCAGTTGCATAGGGTAGCTCGGTGCTGGTGCTAAAGGAGAGCACATTGGTATATGCACTAAATACTTGGCACCCTTTACCTTTATTGTTGTCACACATGTGAGTTGGTTGACACATGTGCCTTACCTGTAGTGTTCCACTCAAGAAAGTAGTGTTGAGGTGTTAATGCTCTCTTCGCTCGCCTGGCACCCAACGTGGAGTTATTCCACTAAGTGTTCAAGACTGCTACAAGCTTGGTGCCCATCCAACGGTCACCTTCCAGTTGTGTTCCACCTATCAAAACCTTGGCATCCAATGATCACTTTAGATTGGCGCTAATGTTAGCTTCAGAACTGGCATCAAGTTGTTAGTTCTCTCCATATCGTGAATGGATGTCTCTTCTAAAAATGCCAATCTCAAATCTATAAAACACCACCTCACCTTCGTTTTAAGTACCTCACAAACTATGTTTTAAGTGATAACATATTTCTTTTGTAGGGAAGCTAAGAAGTGACGCTTTGAAGCTATCGACTATTTTTCTAGGAAGATAAGTGAGCGACGTCTACTCGACAGGTGTGTTTCCATTGCCGAGATAATGAGTCCATGGTTTTGTTGTCATCAGGCATGTTTCCATTTTTGAGATAATGATTTTGTGGTTTCATTGTTCAAAGCAAATCTCAACGTTGGTGGTGCCACCTTCAACATTGAGGCTACATAAAGTTGGAGGTAAAAAAAAATTTCACCTCGACCATGGATTTGATAGAGTCTTATATAATCAAATCAATAGCATGAAGAGAGAAGATGAAAAACATTGATGCAGCTCATCAGGTTGAAAGAGTGGGATTAGAAGTGTGGCAAGTGAGTTCAAAGTTTGAGGGCTATTTTGTTTTTTTTCCTCATTCCCCTACGAACAGTTTTTTCAAAAGGATAAAATGTTGAGTTTATTTGCTGAGAGTAGGGTGATTTTTTGATGTTAGTAAGCTCATATTATTCTAAAAATGAGCTCACATCTAACTCTTAAAAACTTTATGTCAGATCTTCAAAAAAAGCATTGTAATACATTTTTTAGTAAGCTCCTCTCACTATTTCTCTGCCTATTTCTATAAAGGTAATTTAAGTGAGAAGTCTCCTTGTAAAACCATCAATAAAAATATATTTTTGGGGGGGGTTGTTTCTGGTGGTGCTGCTTCTTGCACCTACTCTTAATGGCTTCAATCAAGGGGGGGCTTCTTCATGTGTCTCAATTTGCTGAATTGCAGTCTCTTCTACTGCTGCAATTTTTTGGTTTTTCTGCATAGAGGAAGGGTTTACTACTACTGCATTTGGAGGAGGTACTTAGCACATATTGTTGCATTCCTTTTTTGGCACTCTCTTGGCCATTTGATGTTTTGATGCTTGCACCTCATTCCTGGAGAATTTACTACATGTTATAGTTGCAATAACACTTCAAAATTCACTCAAAAGCAACCAAACATAATCAAGAAAGGCACCAAAAATTGGCCCACAATTTTTTAAATAATCCCCTATGTTCCAAGTATCATTCTCCTCAATTACCTATAGTCTCCCTCACATAAGGGCAGGTGATTGAGAATATTCGGTATAAAGGTCTGGTGGGTTATTCTTGCTTCAAATTGCCTATGTTCCACGTATCACTCTCCTCATTTTACTTATAGTTTCCCTCACGTAAGGGTGGGTAAATTGAAGAGTTTGGTATAACGGTCTGGCTTCAGCTACCTTGTTTTTCAAGATTTCTTGCTCCACACTATTCTAATTGAAGGAGGGGTGCATCATTGTCTTATCTCAAGTTTCTTGCAGTTAAAGGGGGGAATATTGGTTCATTGTAGTTTTATTTTTGCAAAATGAATACAATTGACCCACTCACCCCTCATAACTATCACACATGGAAACCAAAGATATTAAATCTCATTTCTCAAAAAGGGCTCACACACTTGCTAGAAGAGAAGCAACCTAAATTTGAAAAAGAATATGAAATATTTGTTCATAAAGGGAAGATGTATGAAACAATGGGTATTATAAGCACAAATGTAAATGAAATCTTATGGTTTCACATTTCAGAATGTAAAACCCCATTTGAGAGTTGGAAAAAACTAAAGAACTTGTTTGGTAAAGTGGATCAAATAAGGTCAATGCAGCTAGAGGCAGAGTTAACAACATTATCTCCTGAAGACTTCAACAATATTGTTGACTTTCTCACCAAATTTAAATAAGTCCTCACTCAATTAAAATGTAGTGGCAAGAATAAAATAGAAGAAGAATGCATCTATCTTATTCTCTCTAAGTTAAATGGAGTGTTTCAAATTTTTGCTACCACCTTTTTGTCTACAAAATATGCACTTGGTACAAGTTTTAAAATGCCCTCTTTAGAGGAGTTTTGTGATAGGCTAACTAGAGAGGAAACGAAACTTGCAAAATATGAGATCTCTCCCTCTTCCTCAAAAGCATTAGTAGCATCCACCTCCACTAAAGAAAAATTCAAAAAGAAATAAAGAGGCCCTATAACTTGTACACATTGCAAAAAGGATGGACATTCTGTGAACAAATATTGGAAAAGACTACAACAACTAGAGGCAGCAATAAAAGATCACAAAATAGGCATTAAGAAGAAAATAGGAAAAGCCTTAAATGTTCAAGGTAAAGCTATAAAAACTTCATCAAAATGTTGGGTTCTAGATTCAGGAGCAACTCATCATATGACTTCCTCACATGAGTCATTCACTTCAATCTCCTCCAACTCAACTTGTAGCATAGAAGTTGGTGACTCATCCTTTATCCCGGTCAAAGGAAAAGGTGACATATCCATTGATGGTGGTTGTATCAATAATGTTCTCTATGTCCCAAATATAGCTACAAATATCCTCTCCATCTATCATATTTGTACTTCTGCAAAGGGCAAAACAGTTCTATTTTCACCAATAGGAGTTGAGATAAGAGACTTTCAAGAACCACACTCTATCATAGCTCAAGGAGATATTGATCATAACACTCACCTATTTTACTTCAAGGGATTCAAAAATTTAGATGGGACCTCCTATTTTGTTGCACATGGAGATCTTGAAAGCAAAATTTGGCATGAGAGGTTTGGACATCTCAGTTATAGCTATCTAAAGGAGTTGAATACTCATGAAATGGTAACAAGGTTGCCAAAAGTTTCTTCTATTGATGGAGTATGTCCTGGATGTGCTCTTGGAAAGCAACATCAAGATCCTTTTCACCCAAGTGGTTCTCAAAGAGCCTCATCCCCTCTAGAGTTAATCCATAGTGACTTGATGGTCTTCCCAGAGCCTTCTTTCAAAGGAGCAAAATATGCCTTAACCTTCATTGATGATTTTTTAAGAAGAAATTGGGTCTACTTTCTAAAATACAAAAGTGAGGTTCTATCCCACTTCAAAATCTTTAAGGCCTTAGTTGAAAATCAAGCTACTTGCAAAATAAAGCAAATTATCATACAAATAATGGGGGGGTATACTTTAATAATGAGTTCTCCATATTTCTCTCAACTCATGGCATAATTCATCAACATTCAGTCTCCCATAATCCGTAGCAAAATGGCATTGCAGAAAGGAAAAATAGAACTCTAAAAGAAATGGTAAACTATATGCTCCACTCAAGAGATCTTCTAGCAGTATTTTTGGATGAGGCAATTAACTGTGCAAATTATATTCAAAACCACACACCTCATAAAGCTCTTGGCCATTTGACTCCTGAGGAAGCATGGACTGGCTCAAAAACTAATGTCTCTTTTTTCAAAGTTTTTGGGTGTACTGCTTGGGCACATATCCCAAAGAAAAAGAGGAAGGCTCTAGACAAAAAGAGCAAGTAACTCATCTTTGTTGGTTATTGTGAGGAAATGAAAGCCTACAGGCTCCTTGATCCCACAACTCATGAGGTCTTTTTTCACATAAATGTTCAATTTGATGAAACATTCTCTTATAAATATCCTCAATCATCTTCTTCCAACATTGATTCTCTCGAGCCATCTCCAATATTTGAGCCTCAATATAATGAAGATCCCATCCTTGAGTTAGATAACCAAAATGAAGATCCTATACTTCAAACACCAACTCAAAGTCCTGCCACACCCATTACTCCTTCCACAATGCCAAAATGGGCCCGCACCATTGTTCAAGAGGCCACTCCTTACATCTAAAATATTCCATCATCCAGATTAAGCAACTCCATGGGTTTTGGTCTTGTCTATTAGTCCATTTCCATAGATCCTCAATCCTTCAAAGAAGCAACTGGTATAAAAGAATGGGATAATGCCATGGAGAATGAATTTTCTTCCTTAATAAAAAATAAAACTTGGGATCTAGTCCCTCTACCTAAAGGGATAAAATTGGTTCATTGTAAATGGATTTACAGAACTAAGTATGGACCTGATGGAGAAATTGACAAACACAAATCTCGCTTGGTAGCTAAAGGTTTTTCACAAATTGAAGGCATAGATTATTTTGAAACCTTTGCACCAGTTGCAAAAATGGATTCGGTTAGGTTGGTACTAGCACTCGTTTCTTCCCAAAAGTGGCTAGTTTTTCAAATGGATGTTAAAAGTGCTTTCTTGCATGGTGACTTAAAAGAGGAAATATTCATGGAACAACTTGTTGGATTTATTCAAGACTCCTCCCTTGTTTGTAGACTAAGGAAATCTCTCTATGGTCTCAAACAAGCTCCTAGAGCTTGGTATGAAAAAATGGACTCCTTCCTTCTTTCCTCAGGGTTTTCTCATTGTGAGTCTGATGCAACAGTCTACATCTGGAGGGATGAAAAATACATCACCATACTTTTTATCTATGTTGATGATCTACTACTCACTCGTAGTGCCATTTCTCACATTCAGACTATCAAAGACTCTCTTTCTAAGAAATTTGAGATGGTTGATCTGGGTTTGGCTCATTACTTCCTTGGGTTTCAAATAACTCAAAAAAATGCAGGAATTTCATTGTGTCAATATAAATATACTCTAGATCTTCTTCAATGGTTTAAGATGACTGATTGCAAGCCTTCTTCCACACCTTTTTAGTTTGGAGTCACTCTAACTACTTCCTGCAAGTCCCCTCTATGTGATGCTACTCTCTACAGACAGCTTGTAGGAAGTCTATTATACCTCACTCATACTCGCCTAGATATTTCATATGTTGTTGGCTTAATATCCAGATTCTCACATCAACCTCATTTTATCCATTGGCAAGTAGCAAAGATAATCCTCTACTACTTACAGGGAACAACTCACTTTGGGATTTTATATGAGGGTGGATCCATGGATATCATTGGTTACACAGACTCTGATTGGGTAGGTTCAGTTGAAGATATATGTGACAATCATAGCACAATTTGGTTTTTTTCATGACAAAACTATTACCCTTTGGTGTGACAATCATAGCACAATTCATATTTCTCGCAATCCAGTTGAGCATCAATGCACCAAGCACATTGAGATTCACATGCACTTCATTTGGTAGCATATTCAACAAGGGGATCTAAAATTGGAGTACATTCCCATAGAAAATCAAATTGCAAACATCTTCACCAAATCCTTTCCTTCTCCGCATTACATTCAGTTGCGTGAGAAACTTGGGGTTAGGCAGTTAAATTAGAAGGGTGCTCATTCAGTTAAAGATCTTTGAGAGGCTCAATTTAGAAGAGGACAATCCTTGCCATCCGAGGACATGCCTCATTCACCTCTCTCTTCTTCTTCTTCTTCTTCTTCTTCTTCTTCTTCTAGGAAGATGGTTTTTTCCCATGTGGTTTTTTCACCATCTCTCCTATAAGTAAGTTCATTGTACATGAGTACCTAATAAGGCCATTTTTTTGGGACTCATTTTTTTGGGTAGCACCAATATTGTACATGAGTACCTCATCAGGCCTTGTTGTCGGGACTCATCTCCTGTAGTTACATTCACCCCTAGTATCACTTAAGGGGGGTGTTAGAATAAATATTTGTTCTCTTAAGTTCTACTAGGATAGTCTAACTTGAGTTACCACTCTTCCATGAGTCAGGTGAACTCTTAGTCTAGACTAGTTCATATGTGTTGAGTTGTTGTAATCCAATGGCCCACATTGATCAACTTTTCTATTGAAGAAGTGAAATTCACGATATCGCCTTAAGGGCATTTACTTGCAATGTATATCAATTTATAAAGCATTAAAAAGGGAAATATGGCATAAGCATGTAATCTACTGAAATGAGACAAAATAGACAATAAAATGATGAAATTATCTCTCTATTCATTCATCCATAGCTTCAAAACCAGATTACAAGACATCCCCTTGAGGGCTTTACAAATGTGATACATTTCCATTACAATTTTCAAGGGATCTAGTCCCTTGGAAGGAGGCCTTTAAGGCGATAAATAATGTTGGTGTGAATCTCCCTTCCCACACTCGAGAGCTATTGTTGGGCCGATAATTCTTGTGCCTCCTTAGCTCCTCCTCTTGCCTAGAATTCCTGTTCCTAAAGACAAGGGATTGAAAGGGGATTAAAAGCATCTGTGTTATAGAATAAAACCATTAAACCATGAAAAAGGAGCATATTCTACAACCATAAAAAGTGATCTACATGCATGAAAACTGATCTACATTAAGCATAAACATATTATTAAGCTAATATAAATGCAAATAAGGAAATTTGGAAGCAATATCAAAGGTGAAACAATGCAAAAATAGTGACCATCCCTGGGTGAGCCAAATAAACCTGCAACATTGGGGACCTCAAATCCTGCATCAAAACTCCTCCAAATTACCTCAAATTTGGACCAGAGGTTCCTCTAGACATTCCCAAGGGGTCTATGGAGGAATTTATCTAAAATTACAACCTATTTTGTGGACCATCCCTAGGTGTGACATACACATACTGCTGACCATCCCCAGGTGGGACGGTTACAAAACTGCCTTAGTTTTGTCACCTATGCCTATGGAAATTGGTCCAAAACTTGGGTAGGGGTGTTGTCGATAGATGGGGCCAAAGAATACTTCAATTTGGCCAGTTTGGAATTGGTGGATCGAGCCTATTTCCCCTAAAATCACCTTCGAATGAAGAGGGTTTCAAGGCCAAAGGAGGGGTGGAATTTGGTTTGCAAAAGGTGAGGATGAAATTGGGCAACACTTCGTTGCTTAAATTCTTCAACTCTCCTCTTTTGAAATGAGGTTTTGGACCTCCTTTTATAGCCCAAAAGGGCATCTAGGGAAAAATGACATCTTTTGCCATGCGAGGCAGGTGATGCCATGTGTCCTAATCTTGTCATTGATTGATGAGGGGAAGGTTGCCCCTTTGGGGCTCCCAATCTACTGCCTCACTGTCCATTTGCAGGTCCCCAATCAATTTGGGGTGATTGGACATGCTAATGGTAGTATTTGATTGCCATTTAGTGCATCCTTTGAATTTTTCAAGGGTCTAGTTAGGGGCCATCCCACCCAGGGATGGTTATGGATGGTCATCCCTGGGTGGGATGGTCACCAACTATGACCGTCCCTTGGTGGGACGGTCACCAGGAGGTGCCCCAAAACTACCCTAAAATGCTAGGAACCCTCCAAAATAAGTTTTGGAGCCTTTTGGAAGCCTTTTTCTAGCCTAGAGGGGTGCCCAATAGGGCCATATGTTGTCGATAAGAGGGCATATGTGATGCACTGATAGTCTTATCTGATTTACGTGATTTAGGTGTCTATAGATGCCCCATTTTTGGGATGCATGATGTGAAACAAAGCGTTGAGCAAAAATAGATCACTAAATCATCGAATGATCAAGGTTGTTCATTAACCTAATCAAATTTGGATGCCTCCATTGTGGAAAGAGCATACATTCTTGGAATCCTTTCTATTGACATAGTCGAAGGATCAATTTTAGGTATACCTTTCAGTCGTGTTGTAATGACAGTCTTATGGGGCTTAGGGCATACTAGGTCTTGGTGCCTTGTATTCTTGTAAACCTTTACATGGGTCAATTCCCGAGGTTTCAAGGAGGTCAAGCCTATTTAATTTACTTCTTATGCTGATTCTTTGCCCCAACATGGGCTTGAAAATTTATCTTTAGCCAAGATTCTTTTGAATGCATGGAATTTACACTTTTGAGTGTTTTAATGTTGATTCGATTTTTGAATTCATTATTATGACTACCCCCTCAAGCGATGAGTCGATGAGGGCATGAAAAATGCTAAAGTGATGAGTCACTTGACACATATGACTTAATTGGGGTAACTCTCTATTTTTCCCATGGTACTAAATACCTGTTTGGAGGTGATTTTTGACTGTTTTGATGAATAGTTTTGGAAGCAAAAGGCCAAATATCTCATTCCCGTGGAGTGGTCCAGCCATGGAGGCCTTCTTGGGGACTAAAATAGAGACTTTTGATGCATCCAAAATTATTATAGGTTCAGTCTTGATCCCTCCTATTTTCTTGACCATTCTACCTTGTTTTTGGTGGGTTTTTGGCCCTATTTTTGATGTTTTTAAGTTGTTTTTGAATTTTTATTTTTTGGAGTGTGAGGTCTGAGGACCCACTTTATTGTAGCCCATGGGAATTTTTTGGATTATGATGTATCTTTTGGTCCCATACATATATATATATATATATATATGAGTTTTCTATTATCATCATGTGTTTCCTTATTGCTTTATGATATGTATGCAATGCTTATATTTGCTATATGATGTTATGATGGATGTCTAACATGGATGCATGTATTTATCCTATGATGTGATTTGATGATATGTAGATGTGGATGCTTTATTTATATGCTTTTGTAAATTAAAATATATGCATAAAATAGTCAGTGGTCGTCTAAATATTATTGCTAATATTTATCTGGTATCTATCCTAGCTCATGAACATCACTTAATGAACAAAAGTTTAAATATGTATGATTGGATGTAATGATTGATTTGATTTAATTTTGTATGATGGATTTATGATGACTATTTGACGCATTATATGCTAGCACCATAGACTGTACAAAATGTATCTTTATTATTTTCATGTTATTATAACACTTTATTTAATGGATTTTGTAATTTTGACAAATATGTGACAACATGATGTAAAATGAAATGGATAATGTAATGTGATATGATATTATTTGATAGTTTTGAAGAGACTCAAACACTCTAGTTACCTAATCAAAAGTCATATACTAACTATACAAGATCTTTTGACAAAGTATGCACCTATTAAGATAACCAAGATAATCAATATCCCTGTGTGTGCATGTGAGTTCATTACCATGATAACACATAATATTACCCTAGTGCAAATGGGATTCACTCAGCCCATCGACACTAGAGATCATTCTGCGAGTCTCATTATCCTGAGTTTTGTACTTAGTTGGATTAGACCACTAGGTAATCTAGGTTACAACAAGCTAGCTCATCCACATTCAAACATTGGTCTATACCTAAGCAAGTTGCTTAAGTGATAGACATATCATCATGCGGGAGGCTACCACCATTGACAAGTAGGCTATCCACCAAACCTGTAATGAGGATCACCTTATGGTTCTCTAATGCTGAGAATTCCAGGGATTCAAGTTCAAGACTCCCTTCTTTTCTTTTAACTTTGACTTTCTCAAGGGAGTTGCTCATTTTTATTTTGTGAGCAAGGGATTTTAGTAGTGGTGAGAACCACTATTTCTTTTTGCTTTTCCTAGTGATAATAATCACTGTTTCTTTTGCATATTTTGAAGTGATAATAATCACTATTTCTTGTTGGAGTACTTTGAAGGGATGATAATCACTATTGATTTTTCTCTTTGGGATACTTGCCCCAGTGTAGGGCAAGGGATTTATGGGTAAGGAGGAACTTGTCCTTTTGTCAATTCTCAGCATATTTGAACCATTCACACAGGGGGATGAGCAAGATAACCTTTTCACTTGAAAGTAACCTAGACCACTTCATAGTTTTCATCTTTCCTTGTGCTAGACTTGGATTTATTAATGTGAAAATGTGTTGGGATTTTGATGTATACCAAGAATTATCTAAGCAGGATTCTACCTTCTAAATATCATGATAGCTTTCTACAAAATCTGAGAAGACAACTAGATATGGTTGAGTGACCAAAAACTTTAACTATGCTTTACTAACAATGGCTAAGTGACGGGAAATAGACATATAATGTAAAGTGTAAATGTAAATGGTATATGTAATATAAATAGGTGGTAATATTGACTCATAATAACAATGATTTTAATAGATGCCTAGTGTATAGACCTGGTGCTAGACATGTATGATCAATTTTGAATGATGCATAATGCAATGATGAGTATGCCTAATGCAATTTATATGAAGTGCAATGAAGCAATATTTTTGTATTTTGATGATTTTAATGATGTTTTTGAAATTTTTGATATATATGTATATACATGTTGACCAATGGGCTTAATGAATGCCATTGGGGATTTTGGGTGACCAAAGGGCTTATAGACGCCTTTGGAGCATTTAGGGATGACCTAGACAATCGTAGACTGCCTAGGAATGTTTTAGTTTGACCTAGATGGTTATAGACCACCTAGGGATATTTGATGGGGACCAAAGGGCTTATAGATGCCTTTGGAGATTTTTGGATTGACCTAGATGATCGTAGATAGTCTAGGAGATTTTTATTTGACCTAGATGGTCATTGACTGCTAGGAGCATTTTGGGTGACCTAGACGGTCATTGACACTTAGAAAGTGTCATAGACTACCTAGGGGTATTTGGTTGTGACCAAAGGGCTTATAGATGCCTTTGGAGAATTTAAGGTTGACCTAGATGATCGTAGATAGTCTAGGGGATTTTTTATTTGACCTAGATGGTCAAAAACTGCTAGGAGCCTTTAGGGTGACCTAGATGGTCAATGACACTTAGAAAGTGTCTATGACTACCTAGGGGTATTTGGTTGTGACCAAAGGGCTTATAGATGCCTTTGGAGATTTTAAGGTTGACCTAGATGATCGTAGATAGTCTAGGGGATTTTTATTTGACCTAGATGGTCAAAGATTGCTAGGAGCATTTTGGGTGACCTAGATGGTCAGTGACACTTAGAAAGTGTCTATGACTGCCTAGGGGTATTTGGTTGTGACCAAAGGGCTTATAGATGCCTTTGGAGCTTTTTGTAACTTTGATTACTTTGTGATTCTAGGAGGAAGGTGCAATACCTTGTGTACCCCCAACATTTGTGGTGATCAAAGGAAGCGAGGAAGGTGCAATACCTTTAGGATCCTCAATTTGCTTCATTTTTTGTGATGTGACTAGTGGGGAAGGTGTGACACCTTGGATACCCCCAATATGTACTATGTTTGATGCAATATTATTGGCTTGGCTAGGAGGAGTGATAGAGATTGACTCCCCCTATTGTGGCAAGGGATTATGGGTAATACCACTATCTTGATGGGGTAACATGAGTGACCCGCTTGTGGATACAACTTCCCTATCAATAAGATCTTGGACCACATGTCTAAAATTATGACAATTGCTAATGTCATGCCCTCTTATTCGATGATAGAGGTAAGAATGATCCTCCCTGTATCGTCTAGATCTAGACCTATTTTGGTTGACCAGGGGTATATCTGGCAAGATGATTGCCTTTGCTTCTTGCAAGTTGTGAAGGATGGTTGACATGGGCTCAGCTAATGGAGTCCAAGTATGATGTTGATGCTTTAAACGAGGTGAATATGGTCACCACATTTTATGAGGTGATAGGGTTGTATGCATCTTAGTCACCTGTTTAGGTTTCTCTTCTTGACTCTTATCTGTAGGCAACAGATTTTGAACTATGTCAATTTGTTGATTGTTGATTTGAAGATCATTCTTGTCAAGCATATCTTGTACCTTATTCTTGAATGTGATACATGACTTAATGTTATGACCATTCACTTGATGATAAGGACATATGTGTTGCTCTCTCTGATACCACATTGGTTTGTGTCTATTAGGATCCAAAGGGTGGATATCTGGCAATGTGATAACCTTAGCCTCACATAATCGATTAAAGAGTGACACCAAAGATTTAGGCAATGGTGTATATATGTGAGGTTGATGGTGTTGTTGCCTTTGCCCTAGCTTCTATTGAGACTTAACATTGGATTGCATAGGAGGAGGTTGTTCCTGACAATCAAGGGGTTGAGATTTTGGATGACTCAACTGTAACTCAATGCTTGCGAGTCGATTCAAGATCTATTGTGAGTCATTATGTTGGTGACTCACTTGTAACTCAACATTGGCTAGCCTATCCAAAATCATCTGAGTAAATGTAGATGGTTCATGATGATTGTGGGTAGTGAGTATATCCACATGCTCTTGTTCTTGATTTAACTCATGCTCTTGTTCCACCTCATAGTGTTCAATTGTGGTAGCTAGATTATCTCCACTTTGTTGTAGTGGGTACACTTGTTCTTGATTTTGTTGAGATGTTGAATGAGATGGAGTAGGTGTGACTGAATCCATCGATGATATCTCTTGTGGTATGGATGGAATGTTGGATGGAGTCACAAGTGGTCTAGATGAATTAAGAGGACTTTGGTTCTCTGTCATCACATTGATCATTCCCACAAACTCATGAGAAGATGCATTGGCACTTGGACCAGTCATGGCTACCTCATCAACTTGTTCAAGGTGATCTACTTGGCCCCCATGCTCAGGGGGTGCATCATAAATGCTATCAATGAGTGGCGACTCGATAGGAGGACAACCTAGATCCTTGATCAATTCGATGATATGCATGAATTTAACATCGGGTTCTATGCATTCATCAAGTTCAGGATTGGTCAAGTGACTTGTGTCCTCAAGTTTGGTGGATGAAGATGGTATGATATGATCTAATTCTTCTGTATCCACCATTGGTTCCTCCTTGTTGGTAGGAGTAGGAAGGTCTTCTTCTAATGTGTCAAAAATGTCTAAGAGAGCTTTTGTAGTTAGCCTTTTTGACTCTCCCTCGTTTGAAGAAATAGAGGATGGTACTGGTGATGGTGGTGAAGGTAGCTTCACAACTAACCATGGGGTTGAATCTAGACTCTGGATAAGGTCATTGAGTTTAGTATCCAAAGGTGTGGATGGATGAGTAGACTCATGTGGATGATCATCCTTATTGTAATACTTGAAGGGGTCTAGGTCGACATCAACCACATGGACCTGACCTTCATGAATGTATTTAAGGCATTGATGTACAAGAGAGGGGATGCACTCCATGTCTCTTATCCAAGGTACTCCTAACAATATGTTGTATATTCTTTCACCTTCCAAGATATAGAATAATGTAGGCATAGTCTTCTGTCCAACTTGAACAGGTAGGATTATCGTGCCCACAGTGGAGGATAAAGCATCATTAAATGCTTTCAAGGTGAAATTGGATCTTGCAATGTGCGAAGATGGGATTTTGAGATGCTTTAGTGTGGTTGTGGTAATGATGTTTATTGTGGAACCTGTATCAACCAACACTCACTTATAGGGGATCCTATTGATGCACACGATGATGTGCAAAGGAGAGTCTGGTAAATTGGCCGACCTAGGTTTGATATCCTGATTTCAAAAGGATATAATAGGATCTTTGTGCATTTGTATGTATCCCACAAAGTTGGTGAAAGCATCAGAATCATGAGGTTGTACCTCAATGGAATCTAAAACCTTCAGGAGAGTTTCCCAATGCTTGGGGGATCTTTGTATTAACTCTCCCATGGTCATGTTGGTTGATGACGTATGCAAACTTCGCATAGGCCTATTTTGGCTTGCTACCACTTGTTGGATGGGAGTTTTAGGTGGTGTAGAGGGAGTGTAGACTTCCCTACTAGGCCTCTTGGTAGGCTTATTATCTCTAGTTTGGGCTTGGACTCGGTGTTGGCTAACCGAAGAGTCCACTTGATCACATGAATAACCCATTGGTGTTCTCTTGGCAGAGGTACCTCGTGGTTGCATGGAATAATGTGATCGAGGGTAATTAGGATCTTCCTCAGGTCTTCTTTTATAAGTGAGGAATGGTTGGGCAGAATTGACTTGCCCACTATGACGAGTATCATACTCGTCTAGGTTTTGGTACCCTAGGGAAGGGTTCTTTGGAAGCTTAAGATGATCATTTAACCCTACCCTAGGTATATAGTCTTGTTCCCTAATGGGGGAGATCCTCATACCTATAATTATGATGCTCATGGCCTCTCCTATAGTTTTCAACTTCATAGGCTCGTGATTGAGCTCGGCTATGCATAGTTGTCATGATGCATTGACTAGGCAAACCCTAAAGGGAACCCTCACTAAAGAAAATTTTGACTTCCAAAAAAGGTTATAAGTGTTATATATCAAAATTATCAGTGTGATGAGCTGATCACAATGGACTAGGTCTCCAAAAACTGATTTTTGGGTCAAAATTTTGTATTTTTGGAATATTTGGCCAACCAGGGCCTGTGGGGAAATGCCCACTTTTGGGATTTTTTGGGAAATTTTGAACCATGAAGAGTTAGGACTCAAAATTTCTATGGGAGGTGTAGAAGGAGCTAACTAAGACAAAAAAACAAATTTGGCAAGTTTTGGAGTTGTCTAGACCATTTTATGACTATTTTAGTGTAGATTTTCTCAATTTTCGGCTTCAAAAATAGAGTAAAAATAAAACCAAAATAACTTTTTTGTTATAGCTCCATTTTGCATGATTCTCGATCCGTTGGATGTAGAATAAAAAAGTATATTTTTATTATTAGGGTTTGACCCCTAGATCGAGGATCTTGGGTTGATTACCCAAACAATAAAGAAATACCTAAAGTAGACAACATGATTATCTCTTTTAAGTTTTATAGATTCAAATACACAATCAATAGAAACACACAAGAATACAAATGATTATCTCTTTTAAATATTTTAAATGTGAATCCCTAAACTTGTTTGATGTGTTTCAAGATGTGTTGCTTTGTAAAGAGAATACTTTTCTCATGTTTGATATTTTGTTGGATGATATTCTCAAATGTTTAAAGGATTTCACCTATATACTCGCACAAGTTAAATATGGTGATGAAATCCATATCCAACGAGGTAGCATAGGTACTACCAACCCTCACCCAGCACCCCGTGCATAGTGATACACTCCTTCGAAGAGGAATGCATGCTATTTTGCATGGTTAGGATAGATCTTGGGTCGGCCTTGGCCATGGATGGGTCCTGATAGTACTCTTTCTCATGAGCCAATCGAGTGGTAATTACATCCACTGTTGGTCTCGATCAATGGGTTGGATGTGAGAGCCCAACTCCATTGATGTTAAAATGAAACTTGGTGTGTGGGGTTCCTTTTAAAATTTGAAAGAAAACAAAATAGCACTCAATGATTATTTACTAAATGCATGAAAGTGTGTTTTTCTTTCAGAATTATTAGTAGCATAAAAGGAAAGCACAAAAATTGAAAGCCTATATGAACTTAACCTTTTTGGCAAGTTTCACTCAAGAAAACTAGACAAAAAGTAGCAAATCTACTATTCTTTTCCTATTTTTCTGAACTAATTAATGCACGATTTTGGAAAGAGAGAATCTAACCTTTCTATGCAAATAAGAAGCAAGAAAAACATGAAATTTAGTCATTTTTAATAGTAAAAATTCAAATTGAAAGTGCAAAGAGGTGTAAAATTGAACTTGAAAGTTGTTGTTTCTACAAATTTTTGTAGAAACCCTCTAGTTTTGTGGCCATCCTTATCAGGGATGGTGGCATATTTGGGGCCATCCCACCCAGTGCCATGTAGTTGGCCGTCTCACCCAGTGCCACCTAGCAGCAAAGGGGTCGTTTCTGCTCAGAACGGTCAGTACCTGCAACATATAAAACCAAAAATGGAGGTCCAAATTAGCACAATCCAAGGGGATATTGAAATAAAATTAGATACCATGATCACCATTGAAGAAGTGAAATTCACGATATCGCCTTAAGGGCATTTACTTGCAATGTATATCAATTTTAAAGCATTCAAAAGGGAAATAACATAAACTTGTAATCTACTGAAATGAAGCAAATGTACAATAAAGATGATGAAATTATCTTTCTATTCATTCATTCATAGCTTCAAAACCATATTACAAGACATCCCCTTGAGGGCTTTACAAATGTGATACATTTCCATTACAATTTTCAAGGGATCTAGTCCCTTGGAAGGGGCCTTTAAGGCGATAAATATTAGTGTGAATCTCGCTTCCCACACTCGAGAGCTATTCTTGGGCTGATAATCTTGTGCCTCCTTAGCTCCTCCTCTTTCCTAGAATTCCTATTCCTGAAGACAAGGGATTGAAAGGGGATTAATAGCACCTGTGTTATAGAATAAAACCATAAAACCATGAAAAAGGAGCATATTCTACAACATTAAAAAGTGATCTACATGCATGGAAACTGATCTAAATAGAGCATAAACATATTATTAACTAATATAAATGCAAATAAGGATATTTGGAAGCAATATCAAAGGTGAAACTATGCAGAAATAGTGACCATCCTTGGGTGAGCCAGATAAACCTGCAACATTGGGGACCTCAAATCCTGCATCAAAACTCCTCCAAATTACCTCAAATTTGGACCAGAGGTTCCTCTAGACATTCCTAAGGGGTCTATGGAGGAATTTATCTGAAATTCTAATCTATTTTGTGACCATCCCTAGGTGTGCCACCTACAGACTGCTAATCGTCCCCAGGTGGGACGGTTACAAAACTGGCTTAGTTTTGTCACCTATGCCTATGGAATTTGGTCCAAAACTTGGGTAGGGGTGTTGTCGATATATGGGGCCAAATATTCCTTCAATTTGGCTGGTTTGGAATGGGTGGATCAAGTCCTATTGCCCCTGAAATCACCTTCGAATGAAGAGGGTTTCAAGGCTAATGGGGGGGACAAGTTTGGTTTGCAAAAGGTGAGGATTAATTTGGGCAGCACTTCATTGCTTAAATGCTTCAACTCTCCTCTTTTGAAATGAGGGTTTGGACCTCCTTTTATAGCCCAAAAGGGCATCTAGGGCAAAATGGCATGTTTTGCCATGCGAGGCAGGTGGTGCCATGTGTCCTAATCTTGTCATTGATTGATGAGGGGAAGGTTGCCCCTTTGGGGCTCCCAATCTACTGCCTCACTGTCCATTTGTAGGTCCCCAATCAATTTGGGGTGATTGGATGCATTAATGGTAGTCTTTGATTGCCATTTAGCACATCCTTTGACTTTTTCAAGGGTCTAGTTAGGGGCTGTCCCACCCAGGGATGGTTATGGATGGTCATCCCTAGGTGGGATGGTCACCAACTATGACCATCCCTTGGTGGGACGGTCACCAAGAGGTGCCCCAAAACTACCCTAAACTGCTAGGAACCCTCCAAACTAAGTTTTGGAGCCTTTTGGAAGCCTTTTTCTAGCCTAGAGGGGTGCCCAATAGGGCCATATGTTGTCGATAAGAGGGCATATGTGATGCACTGATAGTCTTATCCGATTTACGTGATTTAGGTGTCTACAACTATTTATACAAAGTTGATCCCATGGAATAATAAATTAGTTTTGATCTTTTAGTAATGCTTTACATATCTAGTTTTGATATTTCTACAAGGGTGAAACACGTCTTGAATTTTTTTTTAAAAAGTAATGTGGCGTGGGCTCAATGTGAATGTATTACAACAAATTTAGAGAGCGTTGTCACCCCAAGTGAGGGGTGAAACTCATTATCACCCCTCTTTGGGGTGAAAGGGGATTTTAAATATTTTTCAAAGGTGGAATAAATATGTTGGATGATTTTGTCCATGACTAAGGTAGAAATAAAAGGAAAATGTTCAATGCAAATTTGGGGCGCAATCAAATTGAAGTCGCCCCTATTGAGAGGTGCCATGTGGGTGAATGAGGTTTTTAAAACTCGATTTTGGGTAGAAGAGTTGCGCCACGCAATACATTGAAGAAAAAAATAGTTAAGGATGATGTCGCCTCCCCAAGGGGGCGAAAGTCTCTGTCGCCCTCCTCTGAGGTGAAAGCAAAGAAGATAATTATGAGGGAAAGTAATTAATGGGTGAAATTGCTGAAGATGTCAAACCAAGCTGCGTTGTCACCCATTGCTACCCCGAAAAGGTTGTTTCACCTCGCTCTTGGGTGAAATCAATTCTTTGACATTAAATTCATAGAGACGTTGCTTCCAAAGGCACGATTTTGTAGATTTTCTTGGAAAGAGGTGAAGAAAGATAAAATTTAATTCTTGGAGCAATGCAGGCAGCACTTCTAGAATTTTCGCTTCAACTTTGCAGGATCAGAGGCAATTCTTGTTTATTTCCAATGCACCACCTATCAACCTTGCCAGTTTTCAAAGCAGATTTAATGCTCGATGGACTTTCTTGGTGAAAGTGGATTTCCAAGGTGCAAAGGTGAAGCGAATTCAATGACCAAGCACCCAATTTCTAGGTGATTTTGCTGCATCCCGATGCACCGACGTCCAAGGTTACTTCTTAGCATTTAATCATGCTAATTTCTCTATGTGATTCTCCCACCAAAGCTGGATCATGGTTTCCATGCAGAATATTTTGACCAGAACATCACTGATGCCGAGGAGGAAATTATTCTCATTGGTTT
Source organism: Wollemia nobilis (assembly GCA_028583015.1). NCBI lineage: Eukaryota > Viridiplantae > Streptophyta > Pinopsida > Araucariales > Araucariaceae > Wollemia > Wollemia nobilis. The sequence continues at coordinate 2,319,738 of JAQPPZ010000677.1, read as the reverse complement.
TTGATCTACCAGCATTTTGTTTGTAAGCGCATTAAATGAAAGAGGTGCAACCCTCTATAAATACTAATCATTTTTCATTGTAAAAGGAGGATGGACACTCTGCAGAAAAACACTCTAAGTTTTCTGCATCAATAGAAACGCTTCGGCTTCTGGTTCTTCGAGTGGTTTTGCACTTGATAATTTTCTATGTGTAATTTCTGAAGGCTTTCATTTCCATTATTTGTTGTGAGTAAATTCTGCTTCTGAATTTAGTCTTTTCTAGTGAGGGAGTGAACACTGAAATGCTCTTTGGAGGTTATCTTTGCATAACTACTAGAAGTTTTTGTGCTTGTATTTCTGTTGTATGTTGCTAATTGCTTGGTGAAATTTTAGTTGTTAGTCTATCCCCATCCTATATTATTGGCTTATAGCCATATTTCCCTATTTCTTTCCTATTACCCTAAACTTTCAACCAAAGTAGATTAGGAAGGGAGCCAACCCTCTCTGGAGATTGGCCTGGAGGACATTTCTTTCCTTCTGCCTTTCAATGTTGGTCGGGTCTAGGGCGCACAAGGCATAGACTTTGTAACTAGGTAGATTCATGACCAATAATTTTTGGCATGCTCGATGGGACTCTCAAAAGGTTCCACTTTTAATAGTATTAAGGTTTGATGTTCACCTTGTACTGTATGATTAGAACATTTGGTGACTCAACTCTACCTAGAAGCCTTCGAACATGAAGTGAGCAAAAGCTTTCTTCATGATTACAAGATCGAAGGCCAAAAATTTTGAAGAGCCTATTGAGTTTTATGAACTTGACATCCAAGAGCTAGGAGAACACCCTAGGTTAGTTACTCTAGCTATCCCATCAAGTACAACATCTTCTCAGTTAGTTGGTGTGTTTTTCATTCCTTCGAGTCCTACTAGTACAACTACTAGTTTTCCACCTCCCCAACCACACACACTAGTCCACATGGCTCAAAATCCACCACCATAATAGCCACCACCAAGGTAGTTTCTAGCATGGAATAGCTCAGGAGCTTTGAATCTACAAGCTCAAAACCCAGTCCCTCAAGCAGCATTGAAGGCTTTGCCCACTTATGATGGTATAAGTAAGACTACTTATGAGCATGTTCAAGATGTGGCTTCTTTGGTGATAATTCATGGCATCGCAGATGAAGATATTATGGTAAGATTACTCATGTTGTCCCTTAGAGGAAAGTTGTTGTATTGGTACCGGTCCTTACCACCCGCTACTATCACCATGTGGGATCAGTTAGTAGAATTGTTGATTAAGAATTTCCATGAGCAAGTTGATCCTTTTTCCTTACTGCATCAATTCACAAATATCCAAAGACATCCATAGGAGGAAATAGTGGATTTTAATGTCAAGTTCACTCAAAGTTGGTAGAGAGTCCTTGATGGTCTTCGATCGACTCATGAACAAGCCGTATTTTACTATCTTCGAGCTTTCAACTCTGACATTGGTATGGTCATCCGATAAGCCAATGTCAATACATTTCTAGATTTGTACACACAAAAGGCCAAAGTGGATCTGATTGCCATAGGTAAGCTGCCTCCAAAGGTAACAATGCCTATTCTTCTTGATCTTCCACAATATTTGTATTCTAGTGCATTTTCACAACCCATGCCTTCTATGTATCCTATTCCTTCATGGAGCTCGAGTCCACCTCAAATTACATCAGTTCTAGTCCCATAATTACCTACTCCAACTATTCCACAACTACTTCTCCTTCTATCCTAACATTGCCTTCTCTCCAGTACCTTTACCTTTGCTAGCACCTCTAGTACCCTCAAATCTTGATCCCCACATGAAATTATTGTAGGAGATGCAATCACATAATTCAAAAGTGAGGACAATGTCAAATGAAATCACATCCATTAAGAAGAAGTAAGTTGAAGCTGACTTTCGATCAAGAAGATTTCAAACACCATCGATTACTAGAGAGCAAGCAACTTCGACTAGCAAAGGTGTTGAGAGAAATACAACCGTATTGGTTAATGAAGAAGTTGGTACATCAGAGTGAACATATTGGTGCTCTACCTGTAATGACCCTCATGGTGAAGATACCTGCATGGTTCATTTGAACTATGTGTAGACATTGGTGAAAAGCACTTCTAGTGGTCAAGTCAACATGATCATAAAAATTGATCACAACTTCATGGTCCCATCTATTGAGCAAGTATCAGTTCTCACAAGATCTAGGAAGAAACCTATCATTGTTGATCTAGTAGATATGGAGCCATTGAAGGTACCCATTGAGTAGAAGGTGCAGAATGAAAAGAGGTAGTCTCAAGCGAAAGTGCCTATGCCAACATCTAAAGTAGATGAGCCTATCTTGTTGAAGGATATTTTGCCTACCTTGATGAAGGATAGAATGCAAGCAAAAGCATCTACTTCACAACCTTCCATTACACAAGCACAGATAAAAATAAGAGAATAGGTGAAGGAAAAGCTCAAGTACCCATCTTTGACCAAGCGTTAGAGGGTAGAGGCTACACAATAGTACCAAAGCAAATATGAAGTTGTTGGTGAATCAAGGGAGCCTAATGTGCAGTCATATAATATCATCGAAGAATTGAAGAAGATTCCCACTAAGGTGAGTCTCTATGATGCGCTACAACTGCCTGGACAAGTAGATCTATTGTAAGAATCATTGAAATTTGTGAAGGATAAGAAGAAAAATCCTATGTAGATGGTGCTGGCTCAGATGCTGCCCACTTTGGCCATGGGAAAAAATAGACCTCCCCCATTCTATCTATCTCTTAGGATGGAGGGTTGGATCGTACATAATTGCATGATTGACTCTAGTGTAGTGACAACTATCATGCCAAAGGTAGTATGTGAAATCATGGGTATGGAGTATACAAGAAGTAGCCTAGGCATCTTGCAGTTGGATGGCACTCCTATCAAAATGGTGGGAGTGATCAAAGATATCCCAATTGTCTTACATAGTATGCCCTAGATTACTATCATTCAAGAAGTTGTTGTAGTAGACTTGGAGTCGTACTTCAGCATGTGCCTATCAAGGGAGTTCACAGCTAAGTTGGGAGGCTACCTATCTTTGGACTATTCTCACCTAGATATTCCATTCAAAGGGAGGAGAATACACATTTATAATGAGAAGCCCTCCACATATCATATCAAAAATATTGAAGAGGAAGAAAATGTTGTAGACTCAGTCAACATGGTGACTGAAGAGTTGGAGGAGATGGATCTGATGGAGGAAGCTTTGGATGAGCTTCGGTTAGAGGATGAGTTTTCTATGCTTGATTTCAATGCAATGATGGAGACTGAGATCGGCTGCTATACCATCACTAAGCCTGAGAAGGGTGAAGAGAAGGTGTTTGATGATCTAGTTTCTACCCTCGACCAATTATGGAAAATGTACTTCGATGGTGCTAGATGCAAGAATGGTGTCGGAGCTGGAGTAGTATTCATCTCTCCTTCAGGAATCCAAAAAACATACTCGTACCGGTTGACCTGGAGTTGTACAAATAATGCCATCGAGTATGAAGCACTATGCTTGGGCCTGAAGAAAGTGAAAAAGCTCAGGATCAAATAATTGTAAATTTTTGGAGATTCTGAGTTGATTGTCAACCAGGTGACTAGCAAGTGCATTTCAAAGTAGCACTACCTAAAGGTGTACCACAATAAGGTATGGGATTTGTTTGAATCATTTGATGCATTAAATGTTCAAGCGATTTTGTGAGAATGAAATAAGCATGTAGATCTCCTAGCATCCCTTGGTGTGAACTTCTCTCTTGTTGAGAGTGTGGTGCGAAAGCCCAAGATTGTAAGGATGATTTATAGACCTTCAGTCCCAGATAAGAATATATACTAGCAAGTTTTTGATAATGATGAACAGATTGTAAAATTTTTTATTAAAGAAGTTGGTAGTGTGGAGGGAAGGATATTGGATGAAGATGAAGTGAAAGGTTTGATACAAGCTCAGGAATAATCACATCCCAAAAGGATTGATTACATTAGAGAGCCTCTTTGATCAGAGTGATAGAGCATAAAAGCATAGGATCAAGGTGGATGAAAAAGAGTATACTGAGCTGAAGTTGGGACCTGACAAGATAATTAAAGTTGGGATAGATTGCTCTCTAGAAGAGCTCGAGGACATTAAGAATCTATGCTCTGAATTCCTTGACATTGTTGCATGGAGTTATCATGATTTGAAAGGGTATGATAAAAATGTGATTCAACACACCATTGAATTGTAGGAAGGGGTGAAACCTTTTTGATAGAAGCAATGACCTGTTAATCCAAAGATTGAGGTGCTTATGAAAGTAGAACTACTAAAAATGTTGGAGGTAAAAATCATTTACCCCATCAAACACTCGACTTGGGTGGTGAACTTGGTTCTAGTATAAAAAAGAATGGAGATATTCGCCTATGTGTAGATTTTTGCAATCTGAACCAGGCATCTTTGAAATACCATTATCCCTTATCGTAGATTGATTAGATCCTCCATGTTGTTGCTAGAGCACAAATATTTTCATTGCTTGATGGTTTCTCTGGCTATAACCAGATCTGGGTAAAGGATGAGGACCAACATAAAATGACATTTACTACCAAGTGGGGCACTTTCACCTATCAAATAATACCTTTCGATCTTTCCAATGTTGGTGCCACTTTTCAAAGAGCAATGGATGTCACCTTTGGTGAGTTGTTGAACCAAATAATTGTTATATACCTTGATGATATGACTATTTTCTCACATCGTAGGGAAGAGCATGGATCTCATTTGAGATAGGTGTTTGAAAAGTGTCAAGAATTTGGTATCTCCATCAACCCAAAGAAATCTATCTTTGTTGTCAAGGAGGGAAAGCTCTTGGGACATGTGATTTCAAAGGATGGGTTAGCTATTGATCCTGTGAGAGTTGAAGCTCTCTTAAAATTGCCACTTCCAACCAATAAGAAAGATCTATAGTCATTTTTTGGCCAAATCAATTTTATTCAGAAATTCATCATCGACTTCGCTCAGGTAGTGAAGCCGATGATTGAACTCCTGAAGAAAAATGTAGACTTCAAATGGATAGAGAAAAGGAAGTAGGCATTTTAGGAGATTAAGGAGAGAATAGTTCAAGCACCAGTGTTGATTAATCTAGACTATTCTAAGGATTTTATCCTTTATGCAGTAGGCGAGTAGGAAAGTTATGTCATCGTGCTTACACAAAAGCAAGATGATGGAGATGAACAACCAATCACTTTTCTAAGCCAATTTATTTAGACCCACTAGGAGAAATACAATTTCATTGAAAAGAAGGTTTATGCGGTTATGAAGTCTCTAAAGAAATTTTGATATTTTATCTCACAAAGCAAGATAATTGTCTATGTTATTCATCCAGATGTCAAGAATTTTATCATCCAAGGAGAGCTTGGTGATAAAAGAGTAGGATGGGTCTCCAAGATTCAAGAGTATGATGTAGAGATTCGATCAACCAAATTGGTTTATGATCGGGCACTCTATCAAGAGTTGGCTAAAAGTGTAGCTTCTCAATCATCGGTGCCATTACATGATGAAGTTATCAGTGAGAGTAATCTTGCTAACCAAGTAATAGGTGATCATGACTGGATAGAGGACCTTGTCAAATTCTTCACATCTGGAAGGTGTCCATCTCACCTCAATTCCTCTTAGAGGTGAAGATTTAGGCTATAGGCCCTCAGATATGTTTTGTTACCAAGTGGTTTATTCCATAAGAACATAGATGGAGTACTCCTCAGGTGCATCAAAGAGTTTGAAAAATAGAATATTTTGGAGGAGTTCCACTCTGGCTTGTCTGGTGGACACTATGCAGGGAGGCCTATGGCCTTGAAGATCATTCGAGATAGATATTTCTGGCCCACTCTTTTTGTAGATACACACAAAGTGAGTCAAAGTTGTGATAATTATCAATGATATGTCGGTAGGAGTAAGAAGGTATCCTTACCTCTACATCTGATCTAGGTAGAAGCTCCATTTCAATAGTGGGGCTTAGAATTTATTGGGGTCATTGATCCTAATTCTTCTACTGAACATAAATATATTTTGATAGTAATTGACTACTTTACTCGGTGGGTCGAAGCCATCCCAATAAAGAAAGTAGATCAAGCGATAATCATCTCTTTCCTTGAGGGGTTGATTACTCATTTTGGTGTGCCAGATGCCATTGTGACTGATAATGGGACTCCCTTCATTGGAGTAAATATTATTGAGTTTGCAAGTAGGTATGGAATTTACCTCAAAGCATCTTCTAATTATTACCCATAGGGAAATGGTTTAGCTGAGTCCACAAACAAGAACTTGCTTCGGATTTTGAAGAGAACACTTGGGAGCAATAAAAGAAGTTGGCATCTACTATTGGACCAAGCTCTATGGGTAGATCACATATCAATCAAGAAGTCCATTAAAACTTCTCCCTACTCCCTAGTGTATGGCAAGGAAGCAGTTTTGCCTACCCATATTGAACTTTCAATCCTCCAGACTTTGCAGTTGCTTAGTGATGAGGGTGATGAAATTGACCCTATGAGCGCGAGACTAGCATAACTCTTGTAGCTTGAAGAAGAAAGAGAGAAAGCATATAACACTTTCATGGAGCATGCCAGAACAACACATAAGTGGTTTGGAAAAGATGTCCGAAAGGGCATTTAAAGTTGGAGACTTGGTGCTTAAATGGAACTCAGATAAAGTGAAACCTAGAAAGCACCATAAGTTTGAGGTTATTTGGGAGGGTCCATTCCAGATTTTAGGAGCAAATTCAGTTAATGCTTATTATCTTCGGGATATGGATGGTCGAGAGCTACCGATTTCGGTAAATGGTCTTCATCTGAAGGCCTACCATCATTAAAATTTTGGACACAAGTATGTATATATGTACAATTTTTTCTTTTATTTTTCAAATATGTTATGCTCATATGTATGTAAAAAGAAAAAAATGGTCTTATTTTACCCCAAGCAAGTAGATTCGCTCGGAAGCACATCTTCAGGGATAAAAATTGATTTCCCTAAAAAAGGTTTTCATGATTTTTATTTTTAATTTCGGAAAATCAATAAATAGCTTTGAAAGAGCAACTTTGATGAATTTGTTTTAATGAGAGGGAAAAATGACAAGGAAAAAAAGGGGGGGTGACTTTGTTTTAAAATTTTTCTAAAGTCATTTTACCATGCATTTTTATTTAAAAAAGAATGAAAATTTATTTTAAAAGCACAACTCCAAAAGCAAAAGAGAAAAGAAAGGAAAATATCATGCAGAGGAAAAAGCTTTAGTTAAAAAGTTTTATTTCTGGCAAAGAGGGACAAAAATAGATTTATTTTTCCTAGAAAAGCATTAGTTAAAAGCTTGATTTTTTAGAAAAGCACTTTTGGGGTGAAATCAAGGAGGAAGAATATTTTAAAAGGCATTCAAGCTTATTATTTTTTCCAAGCAATAGGAAGGATGATTTTGGAAGCATAGGTGGTTGGAGAAAGAGCAAGTTGTAGATTATTTTTACTCAAAGAAGATTTAAAGCACTAGAAGTTTTTTGCAAGGAATGATTTTGAAGCACTTGACGTCATTTTAAAATTAGTGTGCACTAGAGAATTTTGAATTTACCTATTTCACCCTAGAATGAAGTTTTGAATATTTTAAGTGGCATAATTAATTCATTTCCATCTCGAGGAGCACCCTTCATTGACACTTGGTAGTTTTCATTCTCGAGGTTACCCATTGAGATTCATGGAGCACTTTTCAAGATTGGAGGTGGCTAAAGCACAAGAATCAAGAAATATTTTGGGTAAGAGGAGGTTGAAGATAGTTAAAGAAATTATTAAAAATTATGCTCGATGTAAAGATCGAAATGCACGTTCACCCAACTTCTTCAAAAATTAGCATGTGCATTTAATCCGGTTGATGAAGGCGTAATTATAAATTTGGTGCACCCGTAGAGAGGAGGTAAAAGTTTTTTATATTTTTTAAAGTATTGTTGCATTGGGTTGAATTAAGTGTAGAAATTATAGGTGCTTGAGCATTATTGAAGATGGGTAAAAGAGTTGTTGCATCAAAAAGCATTGAAGAGCCGAAGAAGGTACAAAAGAAGACTGAGGGAGGAAAGAAATCCAAGAAAGCAAGGTACCATGAAAATGTCGACTTGGATCCGTATTCTGATACGCTAGCTCAAGTGGGAGACTATGTTATTATGAATAAGGGCATTGAGAAATTGTGCCAGGATGTAGATGTTGCAGTCTAACAGGGGTTAACGTCAGAGAGTCCTCTCACCATAGCATACCATGCTCATATTTTCTAGTTTTTGTGCACACTAGTTCACTATTGCCTAGAGTTGGTGGAAGCTATTTCAAAGTTTTATAATCCTAACACCAGGGCAGTGGAGAATGCAAAAGGGGATGTGTTGTTCACCATTTCATCTGAAGATGTTCGAGAGGCGTTCGCTTGTGGAATTACTCCTCCTTCGGACTTCATTTTCAAGAAATTGCACATTGGCGAGCAGGAAGAAAAATATCAGTCCATAGTGACATTGCACTGGTTCATGGAGACCTAGTTGATTAAAATACCCCAACATGGTGAACTACCAATGTTGCCAAAGCCATTGATGGATTTTAAGAGCCCAAATTTATTTTCTATGGTGGCTTGGGTGGTTGGTCTTCCATCGGATTCTACAGTGCATAAGTGGTAGGCTGCATTGGTGCAGTGCATCTCCTAGGTAGAATTCTATGCCCCCACTGCAATGACTACAAGGATGAATCCCATTTTCTTTGATTGGGCTGACTATATTTCCAGAAGAATGCACACCCAGTTGGAGAATATGCAGAGTGAAGGAATGAAGGTATTCAGGCACACATCCTTTTTGATTTGGTATTTCTTCTTTCACCTGCACAAGAAATTTTCTTTCATTGCAAGTAGGCAGGTTGATAAGGAGAATAGAAAATTGCTAGTATATTTGTGGACCTCTAGCTTGTCGAGGTAGGAGTATTTTTATAACTTCAATCGTATGTTTGTGGGTCCTGCCCTGGAGTTAATTTTCTATAAAAGTGAGAGGGTACCAAGGGCTATGAGAGAAGAAATCATCTCAAAGCAAAGAGGTGATATATTTTTGTTGACACAGGGTGTTGTGCTACGTATTTTTGGCTATACTGGCAAGCCAGTTTTGCTCCCATATTTTGCCATAGGGTACTTGTTTGCTTTGGAGGTTGTTCGACAACATGATTTTATTAATGATGTGTATGGGGTAGGGCATGGAAAGAAAACCATGTGCACTATGCCTTTTCACTTTGGAGGCATTGAGGTGAGCTAGGTGGGCCAGAATCATTTAATAACTGAGACCTTTTATGACATCGAAATGGTGGAGTTGTCATAGTAATGGAAGTATGATCCTTTGGGTCTCTTTGCTGAACAAATCAAGGTCAAAATCTTTCATTGTTGTTCGAGGCTAGATATTGAGAAGCATCAAAACAATCTGGAGGGGCATGACTTAGAGTGGCATGTAGAGAACATGATGTCACTCCCACCATGGCATGGTTTCTATGAGATGGAGGCTGAATATAACCCTGTAGTACATAAGCATCAGATTCCTCCACCAGGGTTATTTAGTCAAATGAAAGAACAACTTTCGGGTTGGTCAGAGGAAAAAATTACAAATTGGTGGATTATGAGGGCTCATCGAAGAAAAATTGGGTCACCATATGGCCTGGTAATGGATGAAGCATTTTTGGACACTTATGATGAGTTCTACACCAGTTATTAGCCAATCACTTTGGTATTGTACCTCAAAGTTTGCAAAAATATAGTAGTGAGGAGAGCATGGTCGAAGAAGAGCATCTCGTGACCCAGGAAGTGCCACTTGTAGAAGAAGAAGAAGAACAAGTGCTAGAAGAGCCATTGCAGTGTAAGGTAAAAAGCAAGTGGGAAAAGCTATCGGTTATAAAAATCTCAAAGAAGTGAAGAACTGATGCAGTTTCATCAAACCCTCCTCCTATGGTTTTGGTTGAATGGATAGAAGTATTAGAAGCTATTCCTTTGGTCCAAGGAGAGTCATTGATCTAGAGTGTTAATATTATAAATATTGAGGAGGACATTGCAGTAGAACCAAAGGACCAAGCAGAGAAGGATCCAGTGTCACAACCACCTTCATCCTCATTGGCTCACATGGCATCGAGCTCGAAGGTACATTTTCTTCTCTTTCCCCTCTCCTTGAGTAGTTGGTGACTATTGTTTCTCTTCCATTGGTTTCCACTTCTATTTCACTTTCATTTGGCATGCCCTCCACTTTAGTTTCACTTCCTATTTCCCTTCCCTTCCCACCTTCTTCTACTTCCCTTTCTTTTAGTTCTTTTGCATCCACCCTAAATCCATTTTCACTTCTCGTATCATCCATTCCAGTAACCTTCGTTACCACTGTAAGTACACAAGCTCCTCCTCGAGTGAGTGTGACTATGGCTGAACCCCTTGCCTCTATTTTTACCACCATTTCCATTCCCACTACCATTTCCACTATGCCTATTTTTCACTTCCCTCGAGCTGAATCCATAGTAGGCTCATTTCCCTTTCACCCCATTTTTGGAGTTGCAGGTGTTACTTGAGTCAGAGATAGTGGTTGTACCAGAATAGTCCATTGTAGCAAATATCAACCAAGCTCACTTGAGTTCATCATAGTGGTTGAAGAGTCAAAAAGAAGAGAGGCTCTGGCACTAGTGAAGCCCTTGAAGAAGGTTTCATTTGATCCTAATACCATGGAGGCCCATACAATGAAGATGTTTCCCCAGGTTCAGAAGCCTCAAGGAGAGATGACTTCGAATGATTATACTTATGAGATCATCACCAAGGACCTTACCAAGCTTGATACTATGGAGATGATGGGGAACATTCAAGTAGAGATGAGCTCCTTGTACCTACATGGTGAGCATTATAAGAATCACTTTTTTGAGGCTGAGGCTAAGATCATCGACTTGGAGGAGTCTTTGGAAAAAATTGAGCACAATTGCAATCTGCATAGTCAGAGGTAACTCATTGGTAGAAAAGGGTAGAGGAGTTGGAGAAGATGATCCAGAAGCATCAGGAGGCCAAAGGAGGAGTAGAGCAACAGGTTGAGGTATTGAAGGGTCAACTCTAGAATTTGCAGGATCAACTGGCTGCAAAAGCAACACAGGCGATTGTTCTGATAAAAGAAAAATTCAAGGAGGCATAACTAGTTGCTTGTTGATTGTAAGACTATGGTGACCAAGGTGACATAGGTCCTCATGTACCTTCAGGAGATACAAATTGTCATCTCATATGGTCAGCATATAGTGGAGTATGGTGAGGATCACTTGGAGCCCCTCCTGGTAAAGGCATCACAAATGCAGGCATTGAGTAGAACAGGTCTCAGATTTCACCCTATGAGTGACATGGCTCGAGCTTGGGCAAGTGCCAAGGTTATATTGCACCAATATTTTTCAAAGTTGGACCAAGTTAAAGAGGCTTGCAAGCTACTAGATGTGTTCAATTAGGAGAGAAGAGTTTTGAAGCTCTACTTTAATGTAGTAGCTGAAAATGGTTTCCCTAGCTTCATTGATGATCAGGGGAACATTCTATCAAAGGAGGACTTAGAAGTAGTTTGGGCGATTTTCATTGATGATGCCTCCAAAATTGATGATTGGGATGAGCCTCTCACCGAAGATCATGTGTTGCCTCTGATGAGAAAATTGACACGCATCGAATCTGGTTTGCTGGAGCTTAGTCAAGGGTGAATTACATTGATATGGAATAAGTGGAGACCTTTAGGTACCTTGTAGATTCACTTAATGAGTTAGAGTTGATCAATGTAGATGCTTGGTCTGAAGTTGTTGTAGTGTATGAAGCTATAGTTGCTCATCTTTCAGAGCTAGAAGAAGAAGCTACAGCAAAGGAGGTCGAGGAGAAAAATATTAGAGCGAGCAATAAGCAGCTTGATGCACCTAGTGGAGCTGACTCTTAAGCCCAATGGATGAAGGCTTGGGGTCGATTGCATCCATGCGAGCTGGATACCCCGTGAGCCACCAAGAATGTTGGTAGTTTTGTAACTTTACCACATTGAAATTTTGTTGAATGTTGATTGTAAAATTTTGATGAATTTACTAAAGGAAGGTGCTATAGTTTTGTTGTTTATTTTACTATATTTTTACCTCTTTTAAATAATATTTCATTATTATAAATAAAATGGAAATTATGAATGCAATGAAGAATTTTGTTTAAAAATGTCTAAGCAGCAAAAGCGTTAGCAAGGAATCAATTTTGAAGGAAGAAGTGCCTTAGAAAGAAAAGGTAATGAAGTTGGGTGCTTTCACCCCAAGTTGTGCGTTATTTTGGGGAAGAGGAGAAGTTTCACCCCAATTGAGGGGTGAAAATCCCTTTCGCCCCTCTTGGAGGTGAAACATAATTTTAAAGGAGTGAATTTGCCGATGAAGCAAAAGGAGCAAAAGTCTCAAGTTTAAAATGGAGGAGTAGAATGCTTTCACCCCAATTGAGGGGTGAAAACCCTTGTCGCCCCTCTTTGGGGTGAAAGTTATTTTAAAAGTGCAAGTGGCTATGTTGAAGTTAAAAATTGAAGGTTTCATAAGAGAGGAACTTTCTTTTGAAATTAAAGAAAAAGTGCTTTCACCCCAAGAGAGGGGTGAAAGTCCTTGTTGCCCCTCTTTGGGGTGAAACATATCGTAAAAGAAAGTGTTAAGTGGCGCTACGTGGGTCGGGCACCAATGAATCAAGGTAGGATTTTAAAAGTGCTTTCACCCCATGAGAGGGGAAACTCCCTGTCGCCCCTCTTTGGGGTGAAACATATCTTGAAAAAGGTTTTAAAAAGTAATGTGGTGTGGGCTCGATGTGAATGCATTGCAGTAAATTTAGAGAGTGCTTTCACCCCAAGTGAGGGGTGAAACTCATTATCGCCCCTCTTTGGGGTGAAAGGGGATTTTAAATATTTTTCAAAGGTGAAATAAATATGTTGGATGATTTCATCCATGACTAGGGTAGAAATAAAAGTAAAGTGTTTAATGCAAATTCGGGGCATAATCAAATTGAAGTTGCCCCTATTGAGAGGTGCCATGTGGGTGAATGAAGTTTTTAAAGCTCGATTTTGGGTAGAAGAGTTGTGCCATGCAATACGTTGAAATTAAAATAGTTAAGAGTGATGTCGCCTCCCCAAAGGGGTGAAAGTCTCTATCACCCTCCTCTGAGGTGAAAGTAAAGAATATGATTATGAGGAAAAGTAATTAATGGGTAAAATTGTTGAAGATGTCAAACCAAGCTGCGTTGTCACCCATTGCTACCCCAAAAATGTTGTTTCACCTCGCTCTTGGGTGAAATCAATTCTTTGACATTAAATTCATAGAGATGTTGCTTCCAAAGGTATGATTTTGTAGATTTTCTTGGAAAGAGGTGAAGAAAGATAAAATTTAATTCTTGGAGCAATGCAAGCAATGCTTCTAGGATTTTCACTTCAACTTTGCAAGATCAGAGGTAATTCTTGTTTATTTCCAATGCATCGCCTATCAACCTTGCTAGTTTTCAAAGTAGATTTAATGCTCGGTGGACTTTCTTGGCGAAAGTGGATTTCCAAGGTGCAAAGGTGAAGCGAATTCAATGACCAAGCTCCTGATTTCCAGGTGATTTTGTTGCGTCCCGATGCACCGATGTTCAAGGTTGCTTCTTAGCATTTAATCATGCTGATTTCTCTATGTGATTCTCCCACCAAATCCGGATCATGGTTTCCATGCAGAATATTTTGACTAGAATATTACTGATGCCGAGGAGGAAATTATTCTCGCTGGTTTTTGATCTACCAACATTTTGTTTGTAAGCGCATTAAATGAAAGAGGTGCAACCCTCTATAAATACTAATCATTTTCATGTAAAAAATGAGGATGGACACTCTACAAAAAAACACTCCAAGTTTTTTGCATCAATAGAAACACTTTAGCTTCTGGTTCTTTGAGTGGTCTTGCACTTGATAAGTTTTCTTTGTGTCATTTCTGAATGCTTTCATTCCCATTATTTTTTGTGTTTAAATTCTACTTCTGAATTTAATTTTTGCTGGTAAAGGAGTGAACACTGAGATGCCCTTGGGAGGTTGTCACTGCATAACTGCTAGAAGTTTCTGTGCTTGTTTTTCTGTTGTATGTTGCTAATTGCTTGGTGGAATTTCGGCTGTTAGTCTATCCCCATCCTATATTGTTGGCTTATAGCCATATTTCCCTATTTCTTTCCTGTTACCCTAAGCTTTCAACCAAAGTAGATTAGGAAGGGAGCCAACCCTCTCTGGAGATTGGCCCAGAGGACATTTCTTTCCTCCAACCTTTCAATGTTGGTCGGGTCTAGGGCGCACAAGGCATAGACTTTGTAACTAGGCGGATTCGTGACCAACACTTATATATATATTTATATATAATATAATATAATTTCTTAATAAGGATATACCCTTCTATAAATCTATGAAGAATAACACATATTTTTTTGAAGTTCAATAAGTTGTCTAAATTTTAGACCAACAATTCCCTAGAATCTCATAGAGCATAGAAAAAGAAGGGTTAACCTATGGTTCATTATCCAAGGAATGGCTATACAAGACCAACCATAAAGAATTATAAAAGAAGATAATTTTTTTTAAAATCCTTGCAAAATATATCTATGGAGTTTTAATATTGTATTTTATCAAATTTCCAAGCAATTAACTTTATGGTTAGGAGGATCTGCAAAAGGATTTCTATACTTATTAATGACACAGAATGTTGTATATCTTATTGGTTAACTTGTTCATTATTTTTGCTTGTGTAGCATTTGATGCTTCTCAACCATTTTGGTGGACTTTGGTTTCTAGCATGGTTGTCCTTATAGTTGATGTGCCACATAGGTGGATGAAATATAACATTTTTCATATTTATATTTGTTTATAACCAACTATAAGATACAATTTATCAATATTTAATCAATCATATGTAGTTCTTGTAGTCCATGAATTGTGTGAGAAAAAAAATTAGTATGAATCCAAGTTGTGCAATGTCTTACCTCAAGGTTGATTGGAAGGAATTTAAAAAAAAATGATGTTTTTCAAAAATGTCACTTTATGGTTGTTTTAGAGGGTTAATTTTAAAGATGGTATATCCTTTATATGAAAATAAAATTCATCCATTTTTTCAAATTATATATGTTTTTAAGCTTTTTATACTGGTGGTATTTGTTTAAGGACTGACGTTGGTGTAGGGATGTCTAATTATGTATTGGTCTTTAAGACTTGTATTTCTCATTTAATTTGATACAATTATAGGATACAAAGAGTATTACCTAAGAATTATAAATATCTAAGCCTTTATGAATATTCCTTATTCTCATTCATCTTAAGCTATATATAAAGAGTCATTATGCCCTTTCTTATGGATTACCTTTTGTAAAGGATTTTGAATCTTTGTACACAAAGATAAGATAGCCCAAGGACAAGTTGAAGCCTCAAAATTAAAAAATAAAAAAAACCCAAGTGGTTATTAATTCTTTTGTCATTAGGCTAATGTTGGTCCTTTAGCTTGTAATAGGCCAGATTGGTAGAAAGATAGAAAAAAAGTTCATCAATTATCAACATGTGAAGAAAAAATAGATCCTTTGAACCATGAAGAGAGATCAAACTATTTTTTTAAAAAGAGTGAGGTTTCCATTAAAGTCAAACAATATCCAATAAATAAATAAACCTTAAAAATATCTTTCTTAGCTAATAATTCCCATTCAAATGTATATCAAATGCTAAATATCAATATCTAGTAAGAACTAATTGATTCCACCAAATAATGTTGCATTACCTAATGATCTTCATTACCTTTCTGGGTTAATGTTAACTTGGATTGAAGAGAAAAAATCAATAAGGATTGATGCATGAATTAAATTATGGGTGAGGGCTATCACTATAAGAATTTTTTAAGATCATATAGAAATGCAAGGTTAAAGGGCATATGCACTCTAAAATTTATTTATTTTGCTATATATAGGGATAGAAAAACCCTTCCCACCTCACTTTATTAGCAAGAACAAGCAGTTGTTGCTAAATTGAAATTACTCAAAATGAAGTATTATAGAATAATAAGAGTTAGGATTAGATCTAGGATCTAATGGATGTGTATAAACCTGGGAAGTGAATGCTCAATTTTTTTATTTAATTCCATTAATCACAAACATAAAAAAGGATCATATTTTAGAAAACAATAATGCCATGAGCTACTTGTAATTTGAGAATAATATAATTGTTGATGTCTTTATTTCACATTTTATTTTTTTTTAGGAATGATTAGAGTCGTTGGATCTTGTTACTATTTCTAGTTTTGTAAGTTATTTTCCATGTAGACTATCTGAGAATTTATAGCTTTTCCTTGATAGAGAAATTACTTATGCTCTATTTTCTATGCCTAAGGGAAAGGCTATTGGATTAGATGGTTTACTTACC
This sequence comes from Wollemia nobilis, assembly GCA_028583015.1. Lineage (NCBI taxonomy): Eukaryota > Viridiplantae > Streptophyta > Pinopsida > Araucariales > Araucariaceae > Wollemia > Wollemia nobilis. The sequence continues at coordinate 2,303,321 of JAQPPZ010000677.1, read as the reverse complement.
AAGTTTTTTAGAGCTATGTGGAATTTAATAGGACCTGATTTTTTTAATTATGCATAAGGAAGCTGATAAGAATAGTTCTCTTGGTAATTCTATTAATCATTTTTTAATCAAGTTATACCTTGGTAATAGGGATAATGTGTCATGTTGGAGGTCCATCAACTTGTTAAAATCAATATTATTTGGAGTAATAGCTAGATTCAAAAGCACATCACATTGAGCAAACTATAGGATTTATAAAATTGTGGTTTATGCTTTGGCTCATAGGCTAAGCCTTATGGCTCAACAAATAGTAAGAGTAGAGGGACTTCTTATGGGGAAGATTCATTTTTGACAACTTCATTTTGACTTTGAATCCTGATAATTTGTATACAAATCTAATTAGGATGTGTTTTTATAAATTGAATTTTAATAATCCTTATAATAGGATTAGTTGACCCTTTATCATTCATATGGTAGGATGGTTGGGTTTTTACCCCAATATTACACGTAATGTTTTTTTATTTCTCGATGTTTCTTCAATATTAGCTATCAATGATTCTTCTTTAGAGTCTATTGTGCTTTAGATAGGGTTGATAAATTGCATATTTTTTTTGCATGTAATCACTACTAATGCCTTAGACTATATTTTTGAAAGGGTGATTACGATTCATCTCATTAAATATATTTCTCTTCTTGATGAGGGTCAAGTTGTGAATTCATATTTTTTTAACAACTAGCAATTATTGATAGCTTCTGCTAAATGTATGGAGCCAAGTTGTCTTTAAGCAAAACTAATTTTTTCTTGGTTAAGATAAGGTTAGCTTGGTTAGGGATAGTTGGATCCCTAAAAAAGGGAGAACCATAGGGAAGTAAGCGTTTATTTGGGCATATCCTTTGGCTTAGATGTTTCTCTCTCTCATCTCTCTCTTATCTCTAGGAGTGTTTTTTTTCTAGAAGAAATAGGATAATCAGGATACTAACTACTTGCTCTTGCAAGAAGATTATAGATTCTTTGTCACTCATGCTTTTCTTTCTTATGGTGGTGTTGGATCCCTATAGAATTCAAAATTGTTATGTTTAATTTACTAAGTTTTCTAGGAGAACATAAGATGTTTCTCATATAAGGGCAACTATTTCTTGGCCTTAATGTATTCAGCCCAAGAAGAAAATTAGACTAAACATGATTGATCACATGTTTTAGAATATTAATCTTATATGTAAATGGGTTGTAAAAGATCTTAATGGTAATGACCGATAGAATCCTTATATTGCATCCTATTAAAAATATTTACTGACAATGTATTGGTTTTTTTTTATAAAATCATATATATATTTTCTAATCAAATAATTTACCTTATAAAGCTTGACAATGTATTGTTTTTTTATATATATATATATATATATATATATATATATATATATATATATATATATATATATATATCTTCTAATCAAAGGGTTATGGAAACCTTGGCGGTTCTCTTCTGTTCTTCTTGCTTGAGATGGATCATTTTCTTAAGATAAGGACTGACAATTATATATTAAACATGCACCATACACATTTATTGGGCTTTTATGTTTTGATCCGGAAGTGAATTATTTTCTTTTAAGAAAAGATCAATTTCAATCAATCACTCTAGTTTAGCGTCTAAAACATGAAACTAGTTCTTTTCCCCGTAATCACTCTAGCTTAAAATTCATAAATAAAAAATGAAAACCCATATAAAAAAGGAAAATAGACTCATGAATAATAATTATTATAAAAAATTCACATTCCCAACAACTTGTCTTCCTCGTTAGGAAACATACATACTTCCCATTATAGAAGATGCTTCTTGTCAAATCAGGAAACCTAATGAGTGTATAACTCTAAAAGAATCAGACAATGGGTACTGATCTCAGATATATAAATACTGTCTTTAAAGTCGGATATCTAATGAATTCCAATATTACTTTTGCCCTTTGGGAAGAAGAAGGTGTAGGTCTCACTATGTTTTTAACCATAGCCACCATAAATGTATTTACTCTTTCTCTAAATCTAATCTGCAGTAACTGTTAATCTGTTAGAAAACATGCAAGAACTATCAACCAAGACACTTTGGAATTTGTTTTTGCTAAGTCACCTTCAGCATTTAAAGCCTTCTGTTCCACATTTTCAGAGACGAAATTTAGTAAACTTCGTAGCAGTACTCATAGTCAGAAATTTAATCTTGGTTTCATCGAGTTTTTGTAATTTTCTTTTTTCTTCTCAGACATGAGTACTACAGATTCTTTTCCAGCTTTGAGAAGACACCTAAATCTGTCTATACGTCAAGTAATTCATTAGCTGTAAAGGTGTTTGAAAGCAACCACACAGAATCAGAATTAAGGCGCCTCATCTATCCAACAATAAGAATTTCGATGAAGCAAGTCTTAACAGACTGGCTACAACGACCGGTACGTCTAATATAAATACTTTTAACATGCTCTTGCTGTCCTGTCTGTTGTCTCTTGCGTTTGATTTGATGATAATTCTTAAACACATGGTGTTTTGAAATCTACTATAATGACAAGGATTTCAAACCTAAAAGCATGTCATTTTAGACACAACTGCAAGTCTACATCCATCTAAATGAGTAGTAAGTGTTTATAGTCAGGAGTTAGTGGATTGGTAACTGTTTGTTTGATCAGACATTTACGCATTTACGCATTTATTAAGAAGATACCTAGGTTCAAACCTTGGGGGCAGAGGTAGTAGTCTCTGAGTGATCCTCTTAGGTTTCGTGGAAGCAACCCTTGTGGTTTGAGCTCTGCCCTGCTCTTGTGCTCTTGTCAGCCACTAAAAATAGTGTGGTTGTGACCTACTCTTCTATATAACCCAAAAAAATATTAAGAGTGTGTGTCAAATCGATAATGATGAAGGTTTCGTGGATAATGACGGTGATCCCCTGAAGTTTCGTGGAAGCAACCCTTGTGGTTTGAGCTTTGCCCTGCTCTTGTCAACTACTAAAAATAGTGTGGTTGTGACCAACTCCTAGTCAGCTACTAAAAATAGTGTGGTTGTGACCAACTCTCCTATGTAACCTCAAAAAAACAAATCTTCTTCACCTGGTCAAGTCAAATCATGGTGCCACCACTATAACCCCTAACTCCTATCTCACCTTCATAAACACGACCAGGAAGTATCTCGAAGTATCTCACCTTGATAAACACGACCAGGAAGTATCTCACCTTGATAACACGACCAGGAATGAGGGAGACCCACAATCCTTCGAAGTTGGTACCGCAACCATCAAGGTGACTCACACTCAATGAATTCAGATCAAACTAGTAGTTGGTATATGTACAACTCTTTTATCTTTTACGTTCATAAAAATAATATTACACCACAAAACCCACGTGTTCTGTCCAATTTTGGTAGCAATTAAAGTCATAGTAATATTTTTAAAAAAGGTCTTCCAGGTCTAGAAAAGTCAGAAATTAATCAGTTTACCTCCTGTCCCAGATCAGTACGTTCAATAAGATTCGCTCTTACTACTTCTGTCATGTGACAGTTACCGTTCATCAAACAAGAGGAATACAATGAATGCATTTCACACGCGTTACTCGAGAATTCAGTCTTAGATTTTAATCCATTAACCGCCTTTCCACAAATCCAACTTCTCACTGCTATGTTAAATTGCAGGTCTTTAAAATGAAGTAAAAAAAAGACAGAACGTAGGGAAAAACAACAATCAATCAGGATCGCGAGAATTTATAGGATGCGTCCCACTGCCTTCAAACAATGTTGGACGTACTGCAGACACTATTTTTGAAGATTTAGAGTCTCAGCATATCTATATTTGCCTACAATTTCTTTATTTTGATGGAGTACACTGATTTACACTCGATATTAAATGAAATTTCCTTGTGATAACCAGGAAGTTAAGACAATGTTGGTCAGGACATTTACGCTGAAATTTCCTAACCATCCTTCAAAACAATGTCCTATTAACAACCCTATTCTCGTCGGACAACCCTATTCTCGTCTCTTTTGATCAACTTTTCACCTTGTGCTATTGGAGTTGCCTTCCTATGCTTGTCCATTTTGAATTGTCAAAATACTTCTTGGGTATATTTAGATTTACAAAGGAAGATACCATCTTATGATTGATATATCTCCATGCCAAGAAAGGAGTATAATAATCCAAGATTAATTCTCTAAGATTTATTCATTATTAGTTGCTTGAATTTTTATATCAAAATCATTTATATAAAGACAAGCAATTAAATATGATCAAATTCCTTCTACTCGGTTTATGTCAAGACTATGTTATTCAGGATAACTGTCAATTCTTGCATATTTAAGATTTACGAGCACTAACAGGATAAGATAGTTAAGGTGGATGGTTCATCCTCGGAGGACATCCACATGATTAGGGCTAAAGTGTAGATATTTTTGAATCCCTCCTAGGCCACAAGGAGAATGGAGATGCTCTCGCCAAAAGGAATCTTCTTAGTAACATTCCCCCTTGGTCTCTAAAGACATTAATGATGCCCTAGTTAGACTTGTTGATGATGATGAGATTAGAAATGTGGTTTTTTTTATGGACAATTTGAAAGCTTCTGGCCTAGATGACTTTCCCCCCTATTCTTCCAAAGATTTTGGCACATTGTGGGAAAATATATTGGAGAAGCACTCAAAGAGATCCAAAGAATAGGCTTTATTCTGCATGATATAAACTCTACATTTTTGGTCCTCATTCCCAAGAAATCTAGAGCCAAGGAAAGAGAAGAGGGAAACCTTTCTCTAGTCTAGGTTGAAATAGAAGAAGAGGTTCTCCCTTGTTTCTTGGGATCAGGTTTGCAGCAGAAGAGAGGTTGGGGGTATTAGGTTTAGAAAGCTAAATTTAATGAATAAAGCTCTAATGGCTAAGCAAAGCTGGAATTTTTTTAAGAATGTTAATGTGGGTTGGGTTCACATTCTTTATCTAAATATCTAAATCATAACAAAAATTTCCTAGAGAACCCCCTGTCCATTGGGTTTACCTTTTGGTTCAACATTTTAAAAATAAGATCTCTCATCTTGAAAGGACTTAGGTGGAACCTGGGAGATGGTAGGAAATTGATTTTTGGGAACATCCTTGGCTTCTTAGAACCCCTCTTGATAGCTTTCCATATCTTTCTATGGTGAAGGCCTTATCTCGAATTGTCTTTGGCCTCAAAGTCATGGATTTTATGGAAATCATTAATGGTAATAAATCCTGGAAATCTCTTTCCCTTTCCAATCTCATCACTATAGAAAAAGAGGCCTTCACAACCATTTTTGAGAAGCTTAATTTTCAGGTCATTAAGAATATGAAATTTGAAGATTCTATTTTCTAGAATGTGGAGTCTGGAAGTGCATTCTCTGTTAAATAAACCTACCTCATGGGTGAAGGTGATCCTATATCTTGGTTCCCTAGCAATCTCATTTGGCTTAAAAACCTTACCCCAAAAGTTAACTTCTTTTGGCTGGCTTTCAAAAACAAGATCCTCACCCTTAAAAATTTGCAAAAAGAGGGGATGTTGCTTCCCAATCGGTTTTACCTCTATGAATCCAACGAGGAGCCTTAATACCATCTCTTCTTCCAATGTCCCTTCTCCCTGGAAGTCCTCACTCACTTCTTTAACCTTCTGGGGCTTTGCTAGGTAACCCCAAATCTCTTTTTAAATGTTTGTCTCCAATGGATCTCTCCATTTTCTTCTTAGCCTCTTTGTATTCTTTTGTTCTTTAGTCTCCTGCATTTGTTATGGGTTTTTGGAAGGAAAGAAACAACTATGCCTTTGATAACTTCAAAAGAGATGTTACTTTTGTTTTCTCTAGAATAGTTAGTGTCTTAATTGAGCATGTGTTAGCTCTGCCTCTATTCAATTTTGGCTTCCTTAAGGTTGAATCTAACTTAATGCTAAATTTGGATCTTAAGGTTAGCACCAAAACAATTTTGCATCCCAATTTGCCCTCCAGAGCCCAAACCAATTGGGCACCCCCACACCTCCATTGGACTAAGCTTAACTTTGATGGTGTTTCCAAAGGTAATCTGGGGGAAGTTGAAGCCGACAGTGTTTTCAAGAACAACAAGGGAGAAATTATTTTGGTCTATGTTGAAAATTTGAGCATCTAGATAAACCATTTTGTGGAAGCCAAAGTGTTAATCCAGGGTACTGTGTTGTTGGATTCCCTCAGTTGTAGGAAAGTTATCATTAAAGGAGACTCTCTCAACATAGTTAACTCAACTTTGGGATCTCAGAGTCCTATCTATAACATTGCTAATATGATTGGAGAATCCAAAAGTTAGTTGTAAACTTTAGAAGATTTCTAAATTAAGCATATTTACAAAGAGGGAAATAAATTCATTGATGCCTTGGCCAATCTGGGCATCATGCAAGAAGAATTTTTGATTTGGAGGGAAGATTTCCCTCAAGATATTTTGAAAACATCTTAAGTATTACTACCCCCTTGCTCTAGACTCCTACTTTTTATTTTATATTCTCATATATTTTTTCCTTACTGCTTTGAAGGGTCATGTTATGCTCACAGGTGTTGGATACTTAAAAAAAATTGTAGCTCCTTTTGTACCACAATAAATTAGCAAAGTTTAAAGATCTTTTGGGTGATAATGATTCAAATAAACAATGGATCACCTAGCTAGTTCAACTTACTCTTAAGATCTAGGTGACTTTATTTGGGACTTTGATAGTCCATGATGCTTCTGTGGGGCCCATTACCTCAGACTATGGTGGATGTGATCACATTCTATTGAGATAGCAATTCATATTTTATCCTAGGAAAGGTATTCCCTCTCTCGTTTGACCCTCTCTTTGTAGCCCCTTCAATCATTGATTTGTGTTAATTTCTCTTGCAAATCTATTAGCCCCATGGTTGACTATTGTCTGACACCCCTCCAAGTCAGTTACAGAGCAATTCAATGTCCTTTTCTAAGGACGTGACAAATCCTACTTGGATCCAGTAATATCCTCAGTCGTCTTGGTCACATGATAAAGAGTGTATCTGGCCTTGATATTCCTAACCTGTCTTCACTTCTTTAGTGGATTTTACCTTGCAAAGTGTGCTTGGTGTTAGCTTCCATTAAGACCTATTTAAGAATGTTTTGGAGCTCCTTCCTTGGGTGTAATGATTTTTAATGAGGTGGATATTCGTGATATTTTTTGTCTATCTCCCTCTTAAATTGTGTTATAATTAAGATTCACTTGTCTTATCCCTCAGGGGTGCATGGTTATCATTCGTCAAACTAGAATTTTATTTCCCCTTCTTTCCCAAGGCTTTCCATTTAATTATTTTCTTGGAACTCACTAATATTTGCTCCTCTTATTTTTTCCAAAATTTGTTAGAAGCTCATCCATTTCTATTGTGCTCTTTCTTGGAAAGCTTTCTAGTCTAGTTTACTTAATTCCTCTAGGGTGAGGCAATTTTTGAAATTTGAGGGTGTTTTTTTCATTTTTGTGGCCATTAGAAGAGTTTTATTAGGATATTTATGTGCTTAATCAGTGTAGTTAGGATGACCAAAAATTTTAAGGTGGAACCTACTGTCCTGAATGTGGATGAGGAGGTGAAGGAGATTTTGGAGAAAGGTGCTTTATTGAATTGCTTACAGAGGTTTAATGGATATGATAGAGGTATCTTCCTATTAATGGATCACACCTAGAAAGACAAAAATATTAAAGTCAGTGGTTTGGAGTTCCAAATTTCAATTCCTCTTATTGCTAAAGTTATGGGCCTCCTTCTTGAAGGGAATTGTCTCAAAAAGGAGAAAAAATCCCTCACTAAGGAGCTTAAAATCTTCTTGAGAGGTGAAGACGAATTGGCTAAGAGTCAAAATGGGTACTTGAGGACCTCTCTCAAGTTGCCCTAGTATAGGGTCACTTTGATTATTATGGATTATTTTACTCCAAAGACCAATCTTGATATTGTGAGAAGATTTCAATTTGCCATACTTAACTAGCCAAGAAGAAAAAGGAGGATGAATATCTTGGCCTTCCTTTACAAGTCTCTGGAAGAAAAAATTACTCAAACTAAGAAGGGAGATTCCACTAACCCATACCACCAAGGCCTCATTAAGATGATTTATGACTTTATGGTATTGAGGGGTGGTAGAGTGGATGAATTCAACTGACAATTTTTTATTATATCATCGCTTTCCATAGCAAATGCCTCTCCCTCATCTTCCAAGAGCTCCATGAAGATTCCATCATCGAGTAAATCATACTTTACCCAGTCTAAAGATATTCCGAAGTTCATAGCCTTGAATCAAAAGTTGGGTAAGAGTGGGTATATTTTGAGTGGCTCTAGAAAATGTGAGGATAGAGGTAAGCATTCTAAACACCTAAAATCTTTGGTCGTGAAAGGTGAGAAAGCTACTCTCTGCATCCTTGACTCCCAAGATTTGAAAGATACTTCTTATTTGGTGAGAAAGAATGCCAAAGCCTCCTTAGGGGTATTTGTGTGTAAAAGGAAGCTACTAAAATTTCCCTAGGATCCCCTCAAGACCTCTAATTTAGCTAGGGAGGTGATACGAAATGTCATGAAATATATAAAACATTCCTTGTAAATGGTTGTTTCATTCGTTGATGAAGCTAATGTATTAATGGATTGAATCTAGTGGCATCATAAAGGTATTGATGAGGACACAATTCTTTTATGGGTGGTGGTGTTGGTTTTTTGGTGTTCTCTTGGATCTCTATGTTCTTTAGTTCTACTCTTTTGTGTCTTGTTGTTTGTACTATTTTGTTGTTGTTATAGGTGGACCCTTAGTTGGGGTTAGTCGCTTTTGTATCCTTTTTAGGTAGTTTTTTGGTTGGCTATTTGGAAGTTTTATTCTATTTTTAAAAGGTTTGGGGACCCTTTTAAAACCCTTTCTTTTAATAATAATAAAAATCTAGGAGCTTGCCTCAATATATAGATGAAACATTATTTTTGTTTGACTTTAAATCTTGATGACTATTGCACATAAGTTTCTTCAATGAATCTATCCAATAATGATGACTTAACATCCATTTGATGAATTTTCCATTTCTTGTGAGTTGGTAATGCTATCACTTTTCTTATTATATTTAATCTAGAAACATGTGCAAAAGTTTATTTATAATATATTACATAGACTTGGGCATACACTTTGGAAAATAGCCTTGTCTTATACATTTCAATTGTGGCATCACTCTTCTACTTATTCTTGTATGTTCACGTCACTCTTATAAATTATTTGTTTATTGAAAGTTTAACTAACTCCTAAGTTTCATTCTTCTCAATTATTTCTATTTTTCTTCCATTGCTTCACATTAAATGTTTAGTTTTGCTACATTTTCATAACAACTTGGTCCAATTTGAACTTGAGAATATAGATCAAATTGACCATTTGATCTTCTTGATTGGTAATCCTCTCATAAAATTATCTTAGACTTTTTACATTCCTTGGGGGGCTTGGAGTTAAATTTAACTTAGGATTCTAGAACTTATATAGTTTACTCTCTTTGGAACAACTAACAAAAATACATGCTTCACTTTTTACCTCTAGTTTCTTTAGTTTAGAATTTGGGACATATACATATGCAAATGAATTAAAGACTCTAAAATGTAACACATTAGGTCTCCTACTAAACGACACTTCTTATGTGAAACCTCTTAATGTTAATATTAGGTTATGATTGTGAATATGCACTAATGTAGATATTCCTTAGTCCAATAACTTATTTCCTAATTGCTTTGATTGCAATATAGATATTTTCATTTCAATAAGAGTATAATTATGTTGCTTGACAACTCCATTTTTTGGTCATGTGTATATTATCATAAGCCACATTTTGATTCTATTGTTACCACAATATGTATTGAAAACTTTGGAATCATATTCTCTCCCTTAATAGCCTTAAAAATTTTAATAAACAGTTCCATTTTTTAGCAAAAGTTTTAAACTTAGAAAATCTCTAAATACTTCACTTTTATTTTCCAAAAAGTAGATCCATGTTTTCCTTGTATAATCATCTATAAATTTAAAAAATTAAAAAACATTTACCAATACTTGGTATGTCTATAGGACCACAAATATTTCAATGAATCAATTGTAATTTTTCTGAAGCTCACAATGAACTAACAACAAGAAATTTACATTTGTGTTGCTTCTTAAATGTATAATTGGAGCAAACTTCATCCTTTAATTTGATCTTAGGGAATCCTTGAACCATTACTTTTGTGTATAACAAGTTTATCCGTTGGAAGTTAAAGTGACTATTTCACTTATGCTATAACCAACTGATATCTTCAACTATAAACTTTAAAGCATTCAAAAGTATTGGATGAATCTTCTTTTCAAGTATGCAATTTTTCATCATGGGAATTACTACCACTAATTGTCCACCATTATTTTTATCATGCTACAAGCTCCATTATAAAATAACACTTTAATTTTTTTCTCAACAAATTGGCCTATACTCAAAATATTATGTGTAAGACCAAATACTAACCAAATATTTTAAGTATACTTTACCTATTCTTACTAGCTATGCACAACTACTATACATTTTTCAATAGCTTCAACTACTTTGTTATATCCAAGCTGTTTTTTATTTGTTATTGATTCATCAATTTCAAAAAACAAATATTGATCTTATCATATGATTAGAGAAACTATATTCAAGACACCAAACTTCATCATTAGACGTTTCTTCCATGTAACAATAAAAACCAATGTTAGATCTAAAATCCTCTTCTTCATATTTAATAAAGTTTTTCCTTTAATATTGCATGTGGCTCTACTTGAGTTTATAATCACTTTCAAAGTGATCAAATATTTTGCAATAATAGACATTGAGTGTTTGATATACCTTCACTCTAAAAGTGACCAAGTATTTTACAATGATGACATTGGATTTTTGTCTTAACTATAATTTTATGTCCATGGCCTCTTCCTCCATGGAGGATTCTTCCCTGTCCACATGAATAGTTTGATAAATTGCCCTTCCTCTCATGGGGTCTATTTTAGTTGCAATTTTCTCCATCAATTTTAGCTTTTGTTGTAAAATATTACCCCAAAATGTTTGGAATTTTCTCCAATTTATATTTATTGTAACAATGACCCCATAAATTGATCTAGCTACAATTTTATTAAATTTTTCTTTTCTTCGATTGTAATCATAACTTAATTTTATTTTATTGGTAAACATCTAAGTATTTTTTTTCATAAATAAAATGATTTGTGATGCTCTCTACATTACTCTAGAATTGAATGACTATGTATACAATTCAAACTTAAAAATTAACTATGCTATCACTATCATTGATTTCAAGATTCTTAAATTTTCTTAGCAAATTTTCTAATAGAACCAATTTAATTTTATGTGTGCCTTGATAAGCATACTACAATGTCTTCCAAGATTCTTTTCCATTTTTTCTTTTACAATTCTAGAAAATATGCTCACATCTAGAACACTTTGGACTAGAAACATGGTCAAAGTATTCCTCTTCTTTTCTTCTTTCATATCACTTTTGTCCTATTTTGATGATACACTCCAATATTGGGGCTCAAAATATCATGTTTGAACTATCTAGCATACATATTTGTAAACCATTAATATTTGCATCTTAATTTCCCAATACTCATATTGATTGCCATTGAATGAAGGGATTTTTTATTATGAATATATTTTTTTCCATTAAGAAGCTCCCAAACAACTCAAACTTGAATTTCATATGAGATGAAAAGAAGGCTACATTTTTCTAAAACTTTATAAAAATAGAATTTTGGAAGTTACATTGGAAAAACACTTCTTCTTGAACAAATACTTGAAAATTTAACCCGCTTAATTGAATATATTCTTTAATTGTTTGAATAAAAATAATCTAAATTAAAATGTTTTTGAATACAACACCTTTGCATTGATTAAAATCTTTGAATTGAATTACAAATGGAGTTTGACACATAATATATATACATTCTAGATGCTAAGAACAACCAAGACTTTCTGTAACTAGTTCCCATCTATTTTTTATTATAATCTACTTACTTTATTTTTTCAACTTCTCTCTCTCTCTCTCTCTATCCCTAATGGTGGATACTTTAGAATTCTAAATAGAGGTTCAATATTCAAATACTATGAGTGATAGGGTTGTATACCATGCTTCAATAAATAGAGTATGGTTGGATAACCATATATTGGGTAAAATAAGGCTTTACCCATATGGTCTATTGTCTTGTGTATGTTAAAAAATACTTTAATCTCTCACTCTCTCTAATTAAAGAAAAATTCATTCTTCACTTTGATCTCAGATAATCCTTAAATAATCCCTTTTGTGTATAGAAAATTTATCTCTTTGAAGTTTAAGTGATATGGTGGCACACATTGCATGCCCACACTCAATATTATAGAGTTGTAGTGTGAAGTCTATCAATACATGTTTGATGGGATGTTTGGAATACACCTAGGGTCTTGCAAATACTTGGTTATATCCTAATACAAATCTTAGATGATAGATGTAAATGCAATTGAATATGACATTGTAGGAAGACAAGTCCTATATCTATGTGTCCTTTCACTTTTGATGTTTTGCTAAAAATAGAAATGCTTATTATTTCTTTTTGAATTAAGGGATCATGCAAATAATCAAAATAGCCAAGAATGCAATTACTTGTGTTTTATGTTCATTGCCTAGATAATTACATATTTTATTTTCTTATGGATTATCCTATAATGTTGTTATGTAATGTGATTTTAATGCCTAAATGTAGGAAAATATAATGAAATTTGTCCTTTATTGTAGTTTCATAAAATCACTAATTGGTCATGTTTCTTTACAAAACTAGTTACAAAAAAAATAGGAAGTTACAACATGTAAAACCCAAAGCAATTTCCCTACAAGATGGATGACTATGCCCTAAATTTCAGGAATGATGTAACATTTATAATATATGCATGCTTCTACTAATATTTTGTATTCATGAAATACTAAATTTTGTCCTTTTATAAATTTCACATAATGGCCATAAATTGAATACAAATTATTGTAAAATGAGTGAACCTTCAAACTTGTTATAGAGGACAAAGTAGAAAAAGAAAGCTATACTTGATTTGTTACAAGTGTAGAAGTGTTGTATGTCGACAGAAGCACCACAAAACTATAGAAGTGTCATGACACTACAAAAACGTTGTATGGAATTCCATGTCACTTTTTTAATGGTAGAATTCTTTCATCACTAACCTACATAAGACATAGAATCACAACAACAATAGAAAATAACATGATTAAGGCAATGGTGTTTATCCAATTTACTCCTAGAAAATTGATCTTTATTGATAAAGGGATCAAACCCCTTGTTTTCTTTCAAATGGATAAGTGAAATAATATATAAAATAATTGAATTATCACATGCATGCAAAATTGATAGATGTTGATTTTAAAATTCCAAAGAAGGATGAGAGCAATGAGGGAGGAATTCATAAAATTAATATGTCATATTTACTTCTTATTATGCTTGTACAAGATGCCTATCAAAGGTACTAAATGATGCCCCTTAATGCCTCAAATTGTGTCTCATTAAGGATAAAAAAATACAAATAATATTCCTTAGAATAATAGTAGCTTCTATATGGAAAGAAGATCCTTGTTATTTTAGAAGCATACGAATACCTATAGAAGAAGTCCATTAGCTTCCTCCAAGGATGATTGTATAGAATTCCCAAGCCATTTAGAGCAGCCATTACATATTTTGCATGAAGGGATGAGTTATCTGGTTCACATGGAGAGGTGGTAGGTTTGTAGGGTGAAGTGTTCAACTTGGAAGATAAGGTGTTGATTTACAAGGGATAATTAAGATGCTATAAAAAGTTACATGCCTAATTGGTTGTTACATGGCTTTGATTGACCAGTTAACTAATTGGATATGCCTTGCTTGGAATTTAAATGATAGAATTGGAAATTTAATTATGCACTAAGTGGGGCGATAGATGAGAATCATAAGGAAAAAGTAGTGCTGGATAGTTAGACTATCAAAAGTGGAGCTCTAATGGTAAAAGTGTGAAAGCATTGGGAGAATGCAAAATCATTGTATGTAACTCTATACAATATTTGTGAAAGTATTGTATGACGCTTTCACAAGCCTATGATGCTATCATCATGGGCATTTTAGAGTGTAAATATTTAGTCAAAAGATGATCACATTTATACTCATTGAAAATATCTTTTTGAGCACTTTTTAATGGTTCAATTTTTGTAAATTTTTGTGAAAATTATTAGAAGTTTTGTAATCATAAAATATGACATCACACTTTGCCCTAGATTTAGGTAAAAAGGGGTAATTTTACTCAATTCATCAAAGAGACTAATTAATGATGTGATTAATGTTTGTATGTTGTGCAAAATTGGGTGTCTATATTTTTCTAAAGTTAGATCTATGTTTTGACTTAAATGAACTTATGTCCTAACATGCCCTCTTCAGTTTTGATGGGGAGACCGAGGAAAATCTAAAGTGCCTTAGTTAAACAAAGGTGATGGTTAAATAAGAAGAGATGTAATTTTTTTAATAATTTTCAAGAATGAATAGAAGATTAATAAAGGGTTAAAACGGAAGGAATATTTTGGAGGGAAAGTGAAAATAAGAGGTATGAAAGAGGGAGAGGTTCATTTTATGCCATGGAAAGAGAGAGAAATAGGTGTGATAAAGAAGGGTTTGGAGAATTTCTTAGTGAAATGTTGACAATGATGGCATAAAAGGGGTAACCAAGGCATAGTGTAGACGTGGTTTAATCACCATAACTAGGAGGAAATGTAGTGGCTCTAGTAAATGATCAAAATTGATATTTTTCATTATTATTATTATTATTACTATTATTTATTATTTTTCTTGTTTTTTGTTCCTAGTGGTAGATAGACTATGTTTGTATGGTACTTTTGCATCCATCTGATGCTTTTGTAGACATACAAATATTTGTGTTCTTATTCAAATCTATATGGTTCTTATGCAATGGACATATGATAATTCCATATAATACATTCATACAATAGTGGTGCTATAAGAACAAGAATTTTATTGATTGTTAACAAATTTTGACTAATTTTATGATTTTTTTATTGATTTAGGTATGGCAAGAGGTCGTAGAGTGTCATGAGAGGAGGTCAAACATACTTCAATCTATTTTGGATTTTCTAAATGATGGTTATCATGGTATACTAGTTCCGATATGTCTAATATGGATTTTGATCAAGTTATGTTAATAACATTGATAGAGTGATGGTACTCTAAGATAAGTGTCTTTCATCTTCCTATAGGGGAGATGACATTGAAATTGGAGGATGTATTGTAGATTCTTTAGTTGTTGATCAAAGGTATAGAAATCAAGTTTGGGAAAGATCAAAATTTATACTTAGCAATATTGATAGGTCAAGAGGATATTTTTGTGGTGCATTTAGGCATTGATATCAATGTTGCTTTATGGGAGGTCATCTAGACCAACTAAGTATCATCTTGTGTGAATTGGTATCAGGGGTCTTGGTCAGATATATGAGTAGGAGGATGATATCATGGTGTCAAAGAGGTGTGATTATGGATATACAAGATGATTAGGTGGTTTTTCATGGGAGCCAATACTACTACGAAGATTGCATGACACTATATAGAGTGGTTTACAAAGAGTTTAAGAGTTTGACGTGTTGAAAAATTTTATATGTTTGGGCATGGGAGTATATAGTGATCATGTTACCACTAAGTATCCTAAGGAGGGTTGATTATTGGTAGGTTTTTGTGGAATTTATATGGGTATGATTTTTTGAGATGACAAAGAGGGTATCACGTAAGAGATGATTATCAACTATGAGAAGGAAAATGAATGAGCTTTGAAAAGATCAAATTATAGAAAACCATATCAAATATATATAGGATGAATATATGGTTGATATTATCTAGTCTAAATGAAACATATTAGGTGGTTTGTGGGGCTAAATGAAAAACATGAGCTATATAATTTTGATTAAGTTATCTGCTAGTTTGGTAGGGTGTAGGATATTCTCGAGGGATCAATGTGGTGTAAATAGACCTATAAAAATATAGTATTTGGTGGCTATCCTAATCTAAATAGGTATGTAGAGGAGGATGTAGATGATCCTATTAGTTTGGATCCTATTTGTAGGCCAAAATGGCTACATCTCAAAAGATGACCAAAATTTTGTAAAATTTGGATAAGTGTTCAAATAACTTTGTTTAAATCCACTGATTTCCTCAAATCCATGGTAAATACGGTCTAAGCGATCAATTTTTTTTTTTCTCCATGACCAACTATCATTCTTTGATAATTGCATGAAAATGAGAAAATGCAAAGGAGAAGATAACATCTGCCAAAAAACACGATTCCACGATCCAAAGATTGAAAATGGATAGAAGATCATTTTTTAACGTGGCTACCAAAATATTTTGTTAGTAATGTGGAAATAAGAATAATGCTTGGAAGTAGGAGCATCATGATAAAGCAACTAAAAATTGCTAAAATATGCGAATCCATGAAAGGTTTGTCGAAATAGGCTTAAGTGCAAAAAGAAGCATGACTGCCAGAATTCTTTACTAGTAACACATCCAGGAGCAAAGATTAAGTTTAATCTTGAATCTAAAGGTTTTTTTAAAATCCACAACCGAAGTGATCAAAGCCTATTCAAAGTTCATTATAGCATGCAATTTTGCAACCTTCTTTGTATAAGGTGCATTTGAAGGAAAAGAGCAAAGTAAAGGCCAGAAACCATAAATATCTACCTCACCATGGTTAGAATGTGCAAAGTAGATGGAATTAAAAAATTGTGTGTGGCTAAGCATTTTACTTTGGTGATGGAGCAAAAATTAGGAAACCCCACACAGAATGTGATGGGTGCACGATAGTAAGATAAACAAAAAATATTTTTAAAAACTGTGGATTCATGCATTTTTTGGACAATACAATCACAAGGTCTCACCTTTCACAGTTCCACAAGTTTTCAAGTGAAGGTGAGAGAGAGAAGATGGATTCTAGTGGTCGTAGAATAACCAAGCTAAAAGTGCAAAACCACAATTTTACTGATTCTGCACTCAAATATGTTGAAAGTAAGAAAGTGCCAAATTTTTATGCAATTTAAAGAAACATAAATATAGAATGTAGCCACGAGCTATATATCTACAAATTTATCATAGTCACTCATCCTTAGATCAATGGTGTATATTGAATCTACCATGAAATTTAATTTTTAAGCACAATTATCACTCAGCTATGTAGTAGAAGAACTTAGAAAATTGGACCAGGCACCAGGGAAGCTAAACTTCCAAAGAAGAGATCTAGAGACTTTTATAAATAACACTTAAACAAGGTTCTATTACAAATCTATGGTGATGAATTTGTTGTAAGAACAAGGTACAACCAAGATTGATCTTTCTCTAGTTCACTATAATCGATTCAATATTGTATAGTTGGAATCCATGAAGGTCAAGTAAGTTGCATAGGTCAACTGTATAAGATCATGGAGCAAAATATCACCTCTTTCTTGGATTGAATATGAGTTCACCATGTCATCATACCATTGGCTAAGCATTTATTTTCCTTGTAATGCTCTGTTTTATCTCAAAATCATTGTAAATCTATAAATAGAGGTTGAACCCTCATTTCAAAGGGTCAGCTCTAAAGTGTTTGCTTGCACTACTATTGTATACTCTCTATAAAATAATAGAAGGATCATTACTTGGATGTTTTCCTTATACTTGTATCTTCATTTTCTTGTGGATTATAAATCCTTTGAGTCATTTATGCTACTACTGCTATGGTTAGTCTATTTTTCTAAATTGGATTGCTAACTTAGAGTAAATTGGAATGCTTCATTTATAAATGTATGCTTGGAAAGGATTCTTTTTTTTTAGTTAGAGCATCAATATTATTATGCTAATTTGGATTATTGATACTCTAGATGTTTGGAATAATTCTTGAAGCATGCATATGTTCTTAATGTGGAAGATTACTAAGTTTTGAATGTTGTTAGTCTCAAGTATTATTTTCTAGAAATTAGTTTGTTAGAAGTTCTCTATGGATGTCTATGTTGTTAGCTTTATTCATCCATTAATTCATTCATTTCTTAACCCTTTCATTTCTATCCCTAATATTTTATTATTTTGAGCTACAAAGAGTCAACATTTAATAAGTTGACAAGGTATACTAGCCTACTCTAGAGGTTGAATTGAAGTAATTTAATTCATCCAATATGTGGTTTAGGCTATGATTAGTGGGTTCTCACCTTCAAAATACTTACAGATAATAGTCATAGTTCAAGTTCACTATCTGTGACAAACCAAACCATAATAGTTTTTGGCATGCCCAGTGGGACCTCCATGTGCAAAATATACATTTTTCTCACTAAATATTATCCCTGATTTTCCTAGAGGAATCAAGATTTAGTGAATTATCTTGATCTCACTAAGTGGTGAAACAAATTCACTTGGTGACTCCCTAAATTCAAGAACCTAGAAAACCTTTCTAGTAGCTCATTTTTCATGTTTACTAGGTCATCTTCTAGGAATAGCCAAGACCTTGTACCGTTATTTGAGTTACCACCCAAAATATCAAGGCATACTAGAATCTTATCTCTAGACTCACCTTTTAAAGAAATCCCAATACCTTCAGATCACTGGATTCCTCCAAGACCAATGCCATTAAAAATCCCAGTAAAAATGGCTTAGCAATAAAATGATCAACCTCCACAAAAATACCCTAATTGGGATACCATCGGTCCTTTAGGACTCCCTCAGATGCATGACATCCCCTAGGTAGAATCGAAGGCTATACCTACATATGATGGTTTAGGAAAGACTACTTATGAGCATTGCCAAGATATATTAAATCTAGTAGCCATCCATAATATTATAAATGAAGATATTATTAGGCTTCTAGCCCTATCCTTTAGAGGAAAAATCCTTCACTAGTTTAGAACCCTAGAGGACAACAGTATTCATTCATGGGTTGGGCTATATGGTCCTTTTATTGAAGATTTTAATGAGTTTCATGATCCTTTCTCACTCTTAAACCAATTTACCACTATGCAAAAGCATTCATAGGAGTTAGTCTCTAACTTTAATCTAAGGTTTAGTAGAACATGGAAAAGAATACCTCCTGAAGCCAGACCAGTTGCTCCCCTTGCTTTTATGTATTACATCAAAGCCCTTGGGTCAAACCTAGGACTACAAACTCAATAGTCAGGTATAAATACCTTTCCTTAAGTGTACAATGTAGTCGTACAGGCAGAAAACATCCTAATTGTTATAGGAAGGCTTCCCCCAAAGATGGTCATGCCCTATTGCTCTAAAATCCCTCAGTTTACACCTCAAGTCAAGCATCGACACCCTCATATATGGATCCTCCTCCCTTATCATCACCACTTCCCCAAATGACTCCAATTCCTCCTCCTAAAACATCATCTACCTCAAATTATTTTCCTCCCTTCCCATATCATAATCCCCAAGAGTCAACTTTGTTGCTTGATATCCAAAATACTCTGAAGATGATAAAAAACAAAGTAAATGTGATGGAAAAGAGAGAAATAGAAATATCTCAGTAGATAAGGTTCCCATTTGTTAATAGAGATCAAAATCCCAACACCAATAATAATGTAGGGCCTAGGGTTAATGCAAATTGTGATGATCATGAACCAGTCCCTAAAACCAGTTTGGTGAATGTTTGGTGTCTAGTCTGTAATGACCCTCATGACTCTGAGACTTGTGTAATGTACCAACATCATGTGCAACAAGCCATAGAGAAATCTAAGAGAAATCAAAAGGGAGGATCAATATGTTATGGTAGCCTGAACAAGTTATGTTTGGACCAGATTCCTTGGAAGAAGAATCAATTTCTGTCCTGACTAGATCTAAAAAGAAAACATTGCAAGTTGATCCACAAAAAATGGGTCAGTTTCAAGTTCCCTCTCAAAATAAAAAGGAATCACCCCTACAAAATAATGATAAGTTTCTAGTTCCACAGGCAGCTGAGAAGAGAGATCCAAGCTCAAGGGGACAAGAAAAGGATAGGGGCACTCAAAAGTAGAATGAAAAGGAAAAGAATAAAGAACAAGTAGGTTCTAAATATGAGGCACAGGAGAGGTTGAAATTCCCTTCCATCACTAAGAGATAGAGAATTGAAGCCACTCAGTAGTATAAGAGAAAATTTGGTGGAACTAACAAAAGGTATGAGAATATCTCTTCAAAAAACTTTAATTTCAATATTGTAGATGAACTAAAGAGGACTCCCTCCAGGGCAAGTATTTATGACACTCTCTTCATCCTGTCAAATTGATCTACTCAAGCTTCTTTGAATAAGAATTCTCAAGAAAAGCAAACTACCACCATTTTCAACCTATCACATGGCCAAGAAAAGATGACTCCAACAACATTAAAAAACAAACCCTCCCTTTTATATTTCTTTAAGAATGGAAGGATGGATTATTCACAATTGTATGATAGATTCAAGGGCTTCAACTACAGTCATGCCTAAAGTAGTATGTGATGAAATGGGAATGGAGTATACTTGATCATGCCCAAGAGTGTTGCAATTAGATGGGACACCAGTTAAAACCATTGGAGTTGTAAAATATGTGTTAATGAGATTACACAGGGCCCCAAAGGTCACTATTGTGCAAGAAATTGTAGTAGTTGACCTAGAACCTTATTTTGGTTTATGCCTTTCCAGGGAATTTACTACCAAGCTAGGAGGTTACATGTATCTAGACTATTCTGGTATGATGATTCCATATAAAGGAAAAAGGATAAGGATAATTCCTGAAAAAACCTATAGCTTATCATATTGAGAAAATAGAGGAAGACATGTGTAACCTCTCAATGTTGGAAGAGCCCAAACTAGTAGAAATCCTTGAATATTTAGAAGTGGAGGATGAGTTGTCATTTAGAGAGGATTATAGTCTACTTGAGATAGGAATGGGTACTTATAGCATCTCTTTTGAGGATGAGAAAAGGACTCCTACCATATCAAATCAGTCACTAAGAGAATCAAAGATTTGGACAATGCATTTTGATGGAGCAAGGTGCAAAAATGGGGCTGGTGTTGGCATAATTTTGAAATCTCCTTTAGAAGGTATCAAGAGTTTTTCATATAGACTGACTTGGTCTTGTACCAATAATGCTGTAGAATATGAGGCTCTGTGCTTAGGATTAATGCAAGCAGAGAAAATGGGAATAAAAAAGTTGGACATATATGGAGATTCAAAACTAGTGGTTAATCAAGTTATAAAGAGATGCAACAGCAAGCACCACTACTTAAAAACATATAGGAATAGAGTATGGGATTTGATGGAATTTTTTGATGCCCTAAACATTCATTCTATCCCTAGAAGTCAGAACATTTTGGTTGATGCTTTAGCAGTGAGAGGTTCTAACTTCAGTCCATCTACAGACTTAGGGTCAACTAAAGGTAAAAGGGTCAAATTAGTTTTCAGACCTTCAGTACCAGACATATAGATTTTTTGGCAGGTTTTTGAAAATGATGATTAGATTATTGACTTCCTAGTTAGGGAGGCTTGCTTGACTAATTTATAGGAAGATTCACCTCAAGAGATAGATCAACAAGATATCATACAGTTGAAAAATAATCATATCCCTAAAGGCTTGATCACATTAGAGAGTCTTTTTGATAATGAAGATGGAAAGAAGTCAAAAGCCATGAAAATTGATGATGAAGTTTATAAAGAAATTGAAATAGAAAAAGATAAGAAACTTAAGATCGGTATCTGGTGTTCTCCAAGAGAAGTGGAGGAACTTAAGGCCCTATGCTTTCAATACCAAGATATTATAGCCTGGTCTTATGAATATCTCAAAGTGTATGACAAAAGGATCATTCAACACATGATTGAGTTAGAATCTGATGCAAAACCCTTCAGATAGAAATAAAGGCCTATGAATCCTAAGATCAAATCTATAATGAGATAGGAATTGCTCAAATTCTAAATGAAAAGATTATCTACCCTATCAAACACTCTACCTGGGTAGCTAACTTGGTACCCATCAGAAAGAAGAATGGGGACATCCACCTGTGCATTGATTTTAGAAATTTGAATAAAGCATCATTGAAGGATCATTATCCTCTCCCTCAAATTGACCAAATTTTGTAGATTGTAGCAGGGGTTGAGAGATTCTCTTTGTTGGATGGCTTCTCTGGATACAATCAGATTTGGGTGAAAGATGAAGACCAATTCAAAATAACATTTACTACCAAGTGGGGTACCTTTGCTTATCAGAGAATACCTTTTGGTTTATCTAACATAGGGGCTACTTTTTAGAGAGAAATGGACTATGCCTTTGGGGAGTTGATTAATAGAGTCATTCTCATCTACCTAGATGATATGACTATGTTTTCCCATGAAAAATAGGTGCATTTAAAACACTTGGAGTAGGTTTTTCAGAAATGTAGAGAATTTGGTATCTCCCTAAACCTAAAGAAATCATTTTTTGTAGTCCATGAGGGAAAATTGTTAGGGCATGTAGTCTCCAAATAGGGAATGGTAATTGACCTTGATAGAGTAAAATCAATACTAGCTCTTCCTCTTCCCTTAAATAAAAAATCTTTGCAATATTTCTTTGGGTAGATAAATTTTGTAAGAAATTTTATCTCATATTTTGCTCAAATTGTCAAACCAATCTTAGAGCTGCTCAGGAAGAACATGGAGTTCAAATGGATTGAAAAGAGGAAGTAAGCTTTTGAAGCAATTAAATAGGCCATTATTACTGCTCCAGTATTGGTAAACCTTGACTTTAGTAAGGATTTCATTATATATGCCTATGGAGTTGAGGAGAGTTATGCGGTAGTGCTCACACAAAATAATAACACTGAGGAGGAACACCCTATATTTTTTAGAGCCAGAATCTCCACATGTACCAGACTAAGTATAAATTTATTAAGATACAAGTATTTGTAGTTATGAAATCATTAAAGAAATTTATATAATACTTGGCTCAAAACAAGACTCTAGTTTATGTGGTACACCTAGACATCAGGAATTTCATTTTATAGGGAGATTTGGGTGATAAAAGAGCTGGTTGGATCACAAATATTCAATAATTTGATATAGATATCCATCCCACCAAGTTGGTGAGAGGAAGAGCCTTGTGTCAAGAATTAGCTACCAAAGAAAATAGAGAAGATAAGGTAGCCTACCGGATCCCAAAATTAGAGCAAAATGATGACACTCTCTTAGAAGGAGTAGATTGGGTTGATCAGCTTACAAGCTATTTCCAAATAGGAATATGCCCCCAAATCTCAATGCTTCACAAAGGAGGTATAGACTACAAGCCCTGAACTATGTTCTATTGCCTAAGGGACTGTTCAAAAAAACCTAGATGGAGTCCTCTTAAGATGTGTCAAAGAAGACCAAAAACAAAATATCTTAAAATAATTTCATGATGGGTTATCAGGAGGCCATTTTTCAGGTAGGACCACTGCATTGAAAATTATAAGGGTTGGTTATTATTGGCCTACTATTTTCTCTGATGCTTTCAAAATTTCCAGATCATGCGATAAATGTCAGAGGTATGTAGGAAGGAACAAGAATGCTTCATTGCCTCTACAACCAATTCAAGTAGAGCAGCCATTTCAGTAGTGGGGGCTAGATTTTGTAGGGGATATTAACCCTAATTCTTTAGTAGGCCATAGATACATCTTGACTTCTTTTCACCATATGGGTTGAGGCAATTCCAACCAAGAAGTCGGATCAGGATGTAGTTATTGAATTTATTGAAAGCTTGATTACAAGGTTTGGCATCCCTGAAACTTTGGTGAGTGATAATGGCCCATCCTTCATAGGAAAGGAGGTACGGGGGGGGGGGGGGGGGGGGGGGGGGGGAAGGGGGGGGGGAGGGAGGGGAAAAGGGAGAGAGGGGGCAGGGGCGGGGGGGGAGGGCGGGGGGCCCCGGAGCACAGATTTATTTTAAGTAAATGTTCTCTATTTGTATTATATGTATCATACTTTGTAAATATTTCTATTTTTTGCACTTCGTTTGAAGAAAAAGAAATGAAAATAAGAAATTGACCATGGTTGTGAGTTTTTCCCATGGATGTGAGTTAGTTATATTGTATCTATAAGTCAACCTAGACTACAATTTAAAGAAAATACATGATGTCCCAAATGTCTAGTAGTCGCTAGAATATTAAGAGGTTATATGACCACATTTGAAACTTAACAAAACTATGCTTTGAAAATAGAAGGATGAATGTTCTCATATTAGCCTGATAGTACCACATTTAACTAAATGTCTCCCAGCAATTAGTCTCCCATAAATGTAGCTATGCATGGAAGAGGGTGAATTTGAATTGCAATATAGCAACACACATCGAGGCCACACCATTAGCTAGAAGCTTTAACTAATCATGAACAAAAACATTTGTTGATATAATGATAGTTGGATTTTGCATGCAAATGAGTAGCAACATTGAATAAATGTTTCACCTACCACATTAATGATGCATATTTTAGGTAAAATTATATGTTTGGTAGCTTAGAGCAATGTTCACCCTTACCATGTATCCAATGTTTAGAGTTGAGAAGAATAGAGAGCGAGTCATAGAGTTTGAAAAAATTTACTATTTTTACTTGTAATTGTGAGTAATCTTGTTAGCAAAAGTAGTGATGGTTGCATCATCCGTAGCCACCAAGAATGCACAGGAGATGAAATCAAGGGTGAGAATTGCTTTCAGGATTCTACCAGCAAGGTGAATGATACAATCATGATGTGGAAGGAAATAGAAAAATGAGAGCAAAATTTGAGAATAGGGTGGCCCAATGCATATCGCCATCAAGTCCAGGTGCTATTGTGGTTAGTTCTATCCTTTCATTTTATATCTATGATTCTATGCATCCTTACCCTAAGTTGATTTTGGCAATAGCAAAAAATTACAATCCTACTTATAGAACAGTGTAAAATACCAAGAGCAAGACCATAATGCCTATAAACTTTGACATGTTCAATAATGCTTTTACCCCATGTATGCAACCAAGTCTAAGTGCAAATATGCTTACCCAAAAAGACTAGGATAGGTATTAATCCCTTGATTCACATTCAGGAGGAGTACATTTCTTGAATTGGTTATCCAGCCAACTGAAAAGAATGTTAAGCAATAGAGCCTTACCTCAAAAAACTATCAAGTTGGAAGAGTTAGTGAATCCTGAGATTTATTCAATGCTGGCTTAATTAGGGCCTTACCCACTAATAAATTTGTCTATAATTGGTACATAGACATTGCCTACTACATATCTAACCCTTAAAACTATGATCCAACTTAGATGAATGATCATCCTATATTCATTGACTAGCCCAAATACCCAGTCAATATGGTTCATGAAAACCTGAAAAGGCTGCAAAAGGATGAAGATAAGATTTTCTTTAGGTATTTCTCCCATATAGCTTGGATTTTTCTTTATTCTAATAACCCAGAAATGTCATGGATAGAAGTTAGAATCAGGGGCTAATATGGAGCTGCCCTTCTTGTCTACACATGGACAAGCATGTTGGGTAAATCCGAGTCTTATTATGATTTTAATAGATAATTTTTAGGGCATTTTTTAGAAATTATCAATGGCCAAATTCCCGGTCTGCCTCCTTTGGTAGTAAAAACATTATGAAACAGGGACATGAGAGGGTGACTAGTATATTTTAACTGAAGGAACAATGATTTATTTGTATGGATTTACTAAAAAGCCCTTTTTGTTACCTCACTTTGTCATGAATAGACTATTCACCTTGGAATATTATTGATAAACATATTATATCAAATTCATCTATGGCACACGACAGGGCAGGAAGGGAACCTACTTATACCCCCTTTTCAAAGAAGAAATTACTATGACCAAATAGGGGTAGTATCAAAGCATCACTACATACATGAGAAAATTAGGATTAATAGAGCTTCCCCAAATATGGAAATATGATCTCGACAATAAGTTTACAGATAACTTAATACAACTGAGTAAAGGGAAGTCTCAAAAATTTAAAGCCACTTCTAGGCCTCATGTTAAAAAATACAAAAATAATGAAGAATATTCAAGGTTAGAATGGGATGTCAATCACATGGAGGATTTGCCTCCTTGGAGAGATTTCTACGAATATGTAGAGCACTTGGAGAGATTTCTACGAACATGTAGAGCACTATGACCCTACGAATTATCCATACCATGTTTTTGATACATCAAATATCAAAACTATTGTAAGGAAAGTGAAATGGAAAGATGGCAAAATATTTGAATGGTGGAGAATGAGAGTTGAAACAGGTAACACTAAGTTAAAATATTCCAAAAAAATGGATAAGTAGTTTTATGATAAGTATGATCAGTTCCATGAGTCCTAGAAAGCCAATGGGAGATTTCTCACCTTAAGTTTTATAAAATCCACTAGTCAAGGAGAAATATCAAGTTTCAAATTAATGGTAAGAGGTAGACAAAAGGGAATCAACATTAGGACTCCTCCATCTCCTCAAACTCACAAACAAGCCACTATAGGAGCATACACCTGTTCCAAAGATAAACAAGTCATATATTTTCTCAATCGATGACCGAGCAGCTTGAGACATATGAAGCAGGTACTAGAATGATGCAAAGGATAGACTGTGAAGGAGGAGGATTGGGTAAAGGTGAGGTAGGACATAATAAATTAATCCAAGTACACAAAAGGCTAGAATATCTAGCCCTTGGGGGATCATCCATAGAATATAAAGAGTCTACATGAGAAAAGGAAGTTATGACTGGTATTAGCATAGTGAGATTTATAGACCCTATCCCTCTTCAAAAATAATCTCTACTAGAAACAATAGTGGTAAGCCCTCAACAAAAGTAGTTGGAGATAACCATCGAGTAGATTTATTTCCCCCTGGTTGGTCTAAAGGAGGCTATAGACACTTTGAAATAAATTGATAAAGAGGTAGCTAAGAAGAAGAAAATAGAGCAAGCATCTCAAATGATTGAACAATCACAATTTGAGTATCTTGATACAAATCATACAATGCAACAGTCTCCACCAAGAGACTCGGGTAATATTTCTCTCTCCTTTTCTTATATTTCTCCTCCAAAGTTCCCAAATAATCTCCCTTTCCTTTCTAAAATTAAATTTGAAAAATCCTCCTCTCCAAAAGGTAAAGTATCTTTTCCACCATCATCCACTCCACCTCCATCAAAAGCTCCCTTCCCTATTCTTGTTTTATTAGAAACTCAAGCTATATCTTCTCCATATAAAAAACCACCTTTGACATCATCGACATATTTTTCAATGTCAGTAGGACAATAATTATTTACACCTCTTCCATCACCCTCAGTGGTAGAAGCCATAATATCCACTCCTTTATCTCAAGACTCCATTGTTTTAGCTACTTTCCATAATCCTTGTTCTCTAGTATCATCTCTTGTGGCCACATCCACTCCCTCCATTGATCCTACCATAGCCACCTATAAAAAGGACAATGATATTTTAGTCAATGCAAGCACCTAGTGGAATGAGCAACTAGCAAATATGTCCAAAAAGTTAGCCTGCAAAAGAAAGACCACCGTAGCGGATCCAGTTTCTTGAAAATGAACTAAGTCAACCATCACTTCTAAGGTAAATAATACAAGAAAATATATGACCTTGGATGATTATTATGACAAAGATAAAATAGATGGCATTATGTAATTACCTATGGAGGATGAGCTTGTGGTTGCCAAAAATCATATGGATACAATATATTTACAAGGTGATATCTATAAAGCAAAGTGCGAGAGTTTGGAAGTGAAGGTGGGATAATTGGAAGTTTCACTTAAATATTAGAAGAATCTAGAGAAATCCCTAAAGAATGAAGTAAAAAGTGGTAATATAGATATCATGATATGGTTAACTATAAATAACAAGCTAAAAGTGCTTAGGCATATGAAAGCTTTAATAGAACAAAATAGCCAATCACAACAACAATTGCAGTTGGAAAAGGCCAAGTCTTCAGGATTTTATAAATATAAAATGAAGCTAATAAGGAGGGAGATTTGGTCTAATATCCAAAAAAAGGGTTTGGAAGATAAATCCATCTTCATTTTCTTGGACAACACCAACAACAAAGTGGTGAGTGCTAATAAGTCCCTTGAGGTTGTTCAAGGAGATATTTAACATAAGGTTGTTGTAGCTAAGAAAATTTCTAATTTGGTAAGAGCAAGGTTCAGAGCTATAACAAGGGTCATACCCAATAAATAATGGTGCACTACTAGGAACATTTCCAAAGACATCCTAAGCAAGAATATATTGTTGAAAAAAGGCTAGAAATTTGTAGACAAGTTGGAGACAAAAATGAACAAAATGTTGCAAAAACTAAATCAGATTAAGTGACATAGTTTTCCACATTTTTTGGGAGAAGATCACCAATACATTGGAGAAGCAGCATTGAAATACAACTTCAACTCAATTTTGGGGGATGAGTCTAAAATTTAAGGATGACCTAAGCTAATTTAGCAAGACTAGGTAGTTCAGTTAATCAATTATGCAAATGAAGGATGTGATAACTAAAGTTGGTAATGGCAGTTTTGAACCATCTTATGAAAATGTTGGCAAGTTACAACATGTTCATCAACAAATACTAGCAATTCTAGAAATTTCTCAAAAATATTGGGAAGAAGCCTCTATTTATCTTTAAGATGTGCAAATTATGAGTGAAGAATATGTGAGGAGGAAGTAGAAGAGTATGAAACTAACAATGAGAGTTAATCTGAGGAGGAAAAGGAAGATGAAGAAGGACAAGAGATAGAACAAGAAAAATCTATAGCTGAAGAAGTGATCCACATTGAATAAGAAGAACAAGATCATGAAGATGAGCATAAGGGAGACAAATGAGAAAGGTGTAGCACTTTTGGCATAACTCGTTTTTTGACAAGTTCCTACAGAGAGCAAAAAAACATGACCTTCCAAAAACATGATGAAGGCATGATCTCTTCTACTATATATAACCAAGGGATAGTCATCTCATTGAGTAAAGAAGACATTTTGATTCTTATATTACCTTTATATGAACTATTACCCTCTACAAAATAATTGATCATTTTTTGAAGAAGGGTAGCCATTCTATGGAAGTGATATTAGAAACAATCAATGGATGCCTCATTTTCCACTATGTCTTCTAACATTTTCCATGCCTTTCATTCTCACTCATTCATTAATTTGTTTTAATTCCCCCTCCCTCTCATCCATATAATTTTCATACTTCTTCCATTTTCTTTCTTTCTATATTTTTTCCACCTATTTAATTTTGTGACTCCACAAACCCAATGAATAAGGCTTTGAGTTCTTAAATTTTACAAGCAAGATTACCCAGGAGGCACAAATAATGTAGGTATAAATGGCTACATCTCAGAAGATGAAGAAAATTTTGCAAAATATGACTAAGTGTTCAAATAACGTTGCTCAAATCCATTGATTTCCTCAAATCCATGGTAACTATGGTCCAAGCGATGAAAAAATCATTTTGCTCTGCGACCAACTATCATTCTTTATTAGCAATGCAAAAATAAGAAGAATGGTTGGAAGTAGGAGCGTGATGGTCGGGCAACTCAAAATCACTAAAATACGTAAATTTATGGAAGGTTTGTTGGAATAGGATTTAGTTAATAAAGAAGAATGGATGCTAGAATCCTTTGTTAGCAGTGCTACCATAAGCAAAGATTACGTTTAAGCCTAAATTCATCGATTTTCGTAAATATGCAGCCAAAGTGATCAAATTCTGGTCAAGTTCATCATAGTGCACAATTTGACATTCTTTGTATAAGGTATGGTTGAAGAAAAATATCAAATTAAAGGTTTGAGATCATGAATATCCACCTTACCATGCTCAGAGTGTGCAAATTTGATGGACTTAGAAAATTGCATGTGGATAAGTATTTTTCTTTTGTGATGGCACAAAAATCAAGAAATCCCACATAGAATGTGGTATATGTGTGGCCATAGGATAAACAAAGAAGATCCCAAAACTATAGATTCATGCATTTTGTAAATAATACAAGCACAAGGTCTCACCTTTCAGAGTTTCATGATTTTTCAAGCAAATGCAAGAGAGCAAATATGGATTCTAGAGGTCGTGGGGTAACCAAAC
Organism: Wollemia nobilis; assembly: GCA_028583015.1. Taxonomy (NCBI): domain Eukaryota; kingdom Viridiplantae; phylum Streptophyta; class Pinopsida; order Araucariales; family Araucariaceae; genus Wollemia; species Wollemia nobilis. The sequence continues at coordinate 2,273,249 of JAQPPZ010000677.1, read as the reverse complement.
TAAAAATGCAAAATTGTGATTTTACCTGATTTCACACTTAAATCTTCTGAAAGTAATAAAGTGCCAAATTTTTGCATGATTTCAAGAAATGGAAAGATGGAACATGATCGCAAGCCATATATCTACCAATTTATTTTAGTTGCTCATCTACAGATTGACAATGTAGATTGAATCTACCCTAAATTTTAGTTTTTAAGCATGATGCTTGCTCAACTATGTAGCAGAAGAACTCAAAAGAATAGAATAGGAACTAGGGAAGATAAACCACTAGGGAAGATATCCAAAGGCTTCTAGAAATAACACTTCAACAAGGTTATATTATAGATCTACGTTGATGACTGTGTTGCAATAATAGGGTGTGACCAAGATCAATCTTTCTCTGGTTCACTATAATTAATTCAAGATCTTATAATTGGAATCCATGAAGGTCAAACAAGTTGCATAGGTTAGTTATATAGGATTGACGAAGCAAAATATCTCCTCTTTATTGGATTGAATATGAGGTCATCATGTCAGCATCCCACTAGCTGAGCAATTATTTTCCTTGTAACACTCTATTTTATCTCAAAATAATTGTAAATCTATAAATAGAGGTCAAATCCTCATTTCAAAGGGTTGGATTTAAAGTGTTTGCTTGCACTACTATTATATACTCTCTACAAAATAATAGGAGGAGCATTACTTTGATGTTTTCCTTAGACTTGTATCTTCTTTTTCTTGTGGATTATAAACCCTTGGAGTCATTTCTACTACTGCTGCTATGGTTAGTCTATTCTACTAAATTGGATTGCTAACTTAGAGCAAATTGGAATGCTTCATTTCTAAATGTATGCTTGGAAAGGATTATTTTTCTATTAGTCAGAGCATAAATATTATTATGCTAAATTGGATTATTGATACTCTAGATGCTTGGAATAATTTTTGAAGCATGCATATGTTCTTAATGTGGAAGATTACTAAGTTTTGAATATTGTTAGTCACAAGTACTATTTTTTGGAAATTGGTTTATCAATATTTCTCTATGGCTATGTTGTTAGATTAATCCATCCATTATTCATTCATTTATTAACCCTGTTATTTCTATCCCTAATATTATATTATTTTAATCTAAAAATATTTGACATTCAATAAGTTGACAAGGTATACCATTCTACTCTAGAGGTTGAATTGAAGCAATTTAGTTCATCTAATGTGTGGTTTAGGTTGTGATTAGTGGGTGCTCACCTTTAAAATCCTTACATATAATAGTCATAGTTCAAGTTCACTATCTATGACAAACCAAACCACAACACTAGACAAATGATCCCCACTGTGTTAATGGGTATGGCCATTGGTATGTGGGATTTTATCCTTAAAAAATTACCTTACCATGGGAGTAATCACCCAGGTAATGAGGACATGCCAATTCATACTATGGAGAGATATTTGGGAGACCCTAAGGAGGAGGAGACAAATATGATATTTGACCATGATGCCATCATTTTGGGTGTTCCACCACTAGAGTATGCAATAGAGGAGGCAAGGGAGAGTAGGTAATCATGGGCATGGTTTGATGTTGGGGGTAGTAGATCATCACGTAAAATTTTTGAGGCTAGAAGTAGGAGATCACCTCCTACTAATTTTTGTAAGGATTGGGAAGTCTTGCTATGATAGATAACTAAGATGGAGGCATAGAGGAATGATTTAGATAGGTAGTGTTGTGACTATCACACAAATCTCCCCAAAATTGGGGACCCACCTTTCTTTTTTTTGTGTTGGGCGCTTTTGTTTCGTATTGATTGACTAGACTTTGTTGTCGACGATTTTTACCATCAATTTGTCGCTGATGATTTTTATCGTCAATTTGTTGTCAAATATTTTTATCGTCAGATTGTTGTCAATGGTTTTTATCATCAATTTATTGCCGATGATTTTTATCATCAATTTGTTGTCGATGATTTTTATCGTCAATTTTTTATCGATGATTTTTATCGTCAATTTGTTGTTGACGATATTTATCATCAAGTTTATTGTTAGCGATTTTGTTGTTAAATTTTGTGTTTTCTTCAATTGTGTTCATGGTTAAATAATAAAAATGAAAATGAAAAAAATAAGAAATAAAAATACTTTTATATATATATATAAGTAAAATAGAATCCATAAAATAAGTTTATGTATGTATATATATATTGTATTAATAAATAAGATAAGAATGATAAAAATTGATAAAAATTATATAAAAATGAAAAATAAAAAATAAATAAAATAAAAAATTTCATATAATAATAAAGTGATGTCAATTGATTGTTTTATATGATATAATGTTTATGTACTATGTTTGCAGATAATGAAGACACCGAGGTAGCCGCAACCGATGACATGGAGGCTTTGATGCTGTGGAACCTGGGCTACATTTGATAACGAACACAACACAATTAGAGTAGTGGACCCCACCGAATAATGTAAATAAGACATGTGGATGACATGTATGACACAGTGGGATGTGTTTAAGATGACACAATTCAATGGTCAGTTTTGGTCGACAGTAGTGGATAGTTTTGATAGACAATTGGGATGCTCGGTGACACATATCGGATGCCTACACCTTGGATATTTGCCATGGGAGATTTGAATTTCTCCAGATAGTGAGTGACCAACATGGAAGGTGGAGCGGGGATGTCGTCATCACTATGGATCCCTCCATGAGACGCAACGACAATGTTTTATTCCCCAACATGTTGATATGGCTGTGGATGTAGGGTTTTGGTCATCGATTTTAGCTGTTGTGGACGAAGGTCGTGATGGGGGAAGACACATGAAGAATGCCACCACACCACATTGAACAGAGGATGAATCATGATGAACCAAAAATGTTTATATACAGGGCACCAACATGGAAACAAACCCTAGACATATGCGTCAAAGATGAGGTATAGGTGAAGATGGTGCAGATGCACGGCAGTGTGGTCCTAGGCTACTGGATGCCACGAGACTTTCGAGATAGAATACATGATATATCAAAAGACCCATTCTCTTTAACGTGGACAAAGAGTATGTAGGATCATATCTGGCAGACTAGCCTCCACCACGACCATGACATGGCAGCAACAAACTCATTAAGACATTAGGAGATTCGATAAGGAATGTAATACTTGTTTTCGATAGTATGAGGAGAATATGTGAGTGGTAAATTTTGCCTACTTGAATGATACAAATGATGAACCACGATAATGGTACACAGGAGGAACCAAGACAAAGCATGGTGGAAATTTCATAGCAATCGATGGACATCACGGGCTATTTAAAACTAAAGAAAATTGTGACAGTGGAGCTTGTAGAGAATATTACAGTGGTGAGACTGCAGCGTGGATTGTTGAACCAGACAAATTGTAGTGTATGGTTATATTGTTGTGTCATTTGCACATAGTAGTAGAAATGAAACATAGCAAGCAACCATTACAAAGGCAAGGATGAAGCACAGACCAGCAATGACTAGGCAGGCTTGCAGAAGTAGCTTAGCATGGGTTTCACCCTCCAACATGGTAGTACACGTGTGATGTACGAGGCTTGTGAAGAACATACAGTAAATACCACTATAGCATGGTAGAGGGATCTAAGGTGGTAATTCAGTGTGAAGATAGATGCTCATCGATAATCGATTTGGACCCACATGTAACAGAACATCATGGATAGGCCTATATGTGGATAGTGTTGACTGATAACATGAAAACATACAGTAGTGCTTATTAGCGACTAGAGCAGTGTTTAGATAAACATGAGGCACTAGTATAGTTTTGATAATAGATGGTACACAACTTGGTAACAACTGGGTGCCAGGGCTCAATGCTCAGCCAGGCAGCCAAAACCACTCTGGTTCAAGCTTGCCTTCAAAGTATCCCCATTTTTTTCTTATCTATTTTCAAAGCTCCAGCTACCATCTGCCAAAAAATTGAACAAATTCAACGCAGATTCCTTTGGGCTGGAAACGAAAACAAGAACAAATTTTCGCTAGTCGCCTGGGACAGGGTCCTGTTCCAAGAAAAAGGATGGAGGACTCGGATTCAGAGACATCAAGTGGATGAACTTGGCCCTCATTGCCAAGTAGGCTTGGAGACTTACCATCAATGAAAAAGTCACTTGGATTGTCATCATTAAAGCTAATTACCTCCATCAGTTGCCCTTTCTTGGAGAGCACAACCTCCCTATCGGATCCCATTTCTGGAATGGCGTAATCAAAACAAGGAAAATCATCATGGAAGGCTTAAGGTGGTGTCTAGGAACTGGAATGACCATCCATTTTTGGGACGACCTATGGATCCGTGATAAACCTCTCGACCAAGATCCGCATCTTGCAGAGTGCTCAAGGCGACTACCGAAGCCACCTTTGGAGATAAGGTGTGCCACTTCATTAACCAAGGTCCTACAGGACCTGAATGGAAACACCTGGTTCTTAATGGGCCCAGGAATATCATCGAGGCTCTCAGGCGGTTACAAAACTTGTTGAGGACTTGCATCATCCCGAGCTCTCACAAAGATGATTCCATGGTCTAGAACCTTGAAGAATCTGGAAATTTCATTGTCAAATCAGCCTACTACAATCAAGAAACTCCCACAGATGGTTGGGACTTATCAAATCAGGTCTGGGTCCCCAAGATCATTCCCAAGGTCAAATTCTTTTGCTGGTTGGCCATCCAAAATAGAATCCTCACCATTGACAACTTGATAATCAAAGGGTTACTCATTCCCAATTGGTGTATCCTATGCAAAAATGCCTGTGAGTCTACTTCACATGTTTTTTTGGAATGTCCCTTTTCTCTTGCAGTTCTCAACCAGGTCCATAACACCTTTGAAATCTCCACAGTCCTCCCACATTCCATTCCCCTCCTCATTAAGCAATGGCCCCGGCCTTTCAAGAGCAACCAACTAAACTTCATGTGGTAAGCTTGCCTCCACCTTTACCTGTGGCAGATATGGCTCGAGAGAAATGCCAGAATTTTTAAAAATCAAGCCACTGATAAGAAGATTATCGTTGTCAAAATCATGACCCTTGTTGTGGAGAATGCCTCTCTTGTTTCATCTTCAAACCCCCCCTCCTCGCTTAGAATCGGACCTAACCAAAATTTTCAATCTGTCTAACATCTCTATCATGCCCCGTTTTTCTGTTGATAGGTCTGTCATCAAGTGGGTCTTACCACCTACTGGGTGGCACAAGCTCAATTTCGATGGTGCGGCTAAAGGCAACCCAGGAGCGGCTGGTGGAGGGGGAATTATCAAAAACCATAGAGGAGAAATTATTTTGGCCTTTGCCCAGAACCTAGGAATTCAATCCAACAATATGGCAGATGCGCGAGCCCTGTTCCAAAGTTTGATCCTCATGGAAGGGTTGACCATCAATAAACTTATCATCGAAGGAGACTCGTTGCACTGTATTAACTGGATCAATGGTACCGCTAAGCCTCCTTGGGCCCTTGCTTCGATTTTCCAAGAATGCAAGGCCCTAATTGGCAATTACCCAGAATTAGTCATTAAGCATCAATACCGGGAAGGAAACAAAGTTGCGGACTGGATTGCTAACAAGGGAGTCGGAAAATCTGACATTCAAGTGTGGAGAGACTCCTTCCCCATTGGCCTAAGGAATGATCCTACAAGTTTCAATGTTTGCACAATGTGAGATGTTGCCAGGGGATTGGTTTGGTATGCTGTTGAAACTTGTCGCGATATCGCAACACCTTTTCCTTCTTCTCCTTCAGAAGCGAAAGTGCAACATGTCACGATATCGTGACACTTTTCACCTTTGGCCATGAAAATGCAACATGTCGCGATATCACGACATTTCTTTCTCCTTTGGGTGTGACTTTGCAACTTGTCACAATATCGCGACACTTTTTTCTCCTTTGGCCGCGGCGTTACATCATGTCACGATTTTGTGACACTTTTTCTCTTTTGGTCATGATGATGCAACTTGTCATGATATCGCGACACTTTTTCTCTTTGGCCGTGCTAATGCAACATGTCGCGATATCATGACACTTTTTCTCTTTGGCCGCGATAATGCAACATGTCGCGATATCACAAAACTTTTTCTATTTGGCCACGATAATGCAACATGTCGCGATATCGCGACACTTTTTCTCTTTGGCCGCGATAATGCAACATGTCACGATATCGCGACACTTTTTCCTCATCTGGCCGCAGCAATGCAACTTGTCATGATATCGTGACACTTTTTCTCCTTCGGCCACGTCGTTGCAACATGTCACGATATCGCGACATCTTTTCTCTTTGGCCGCGATGTTGCAACTTGTCACGATATCGTGACACTTTTTCTCTCTGGTCGCGATGCTGCATCTTGTCACGATATCGTGACACCTTTTCCTTCTTTGGCCATGGCAATGCAACATATCGCGATATCGCGACATATTTTTTCCTTTTGCCGAGATGATGCAACTTGTCACGATTTTGTGAAAATTTTTCTCCTCTGGCCATGATGCTACAACTTGTCACGATATCGTGACACTTTTTTTCCTCTGGCCGCGATGACGCAACATGTCGCGATTTCATTACACTTTTTCTCTTGGGCCACGATGATGCAACATGTCGCGATATCGCTACACATTTTCCTTCTTTGGCCGTGGCATTACAACATGTCATGATATCACGACATTTTTTACCATTTTTTCAAGACGATGCATCACGTCGTGATTTCATGACATTTTTTCTCCTTAGGCCGTGATGATACATCATGTCATGATATCGCGACACTTTTTCTCTTCTGGCCACGACATTGCAACATGTCGCGATATCGCGACACTTTTCCTCCTTTGGCTGCGACAATACAACATGTCACGATATCGTGACACCTTTTCTCTTATAGCCGCGATGGTGCAGCATGTCGCGATATCGCGACACTTTTTCTCCTATGGCCGCGACAATGCAACATGTCGCGATATCGTGACATATTTTCTTCTTGGACCTCAACTATACAACTTGTCGCGATATTGCGACACCTTTCCTCCTCTGGCCACGACGCTGCAACTTGTCACGATATCACGACACTTCTGTTATGGCAGCGACATTGCAACAGGTCACGATTTCATGACACTTTCTCTCCTTCGACCATGATGCTGCATCTTGTCGCGATATCGCAACATCTTTTTCTCCCTTGGTCGTGATGACACAACATGTCACGATATCGTGACACCTTTTCCTCCTTGCTTTTTCTTTATTCTTGGGACCAAAAAAATGCAACATGTCACAATATCATGACACCTTTCTTCTTGTGGTGTTTGGCTTTTTCTCTGATCTTTAGCTCTTGGGCCTCTTCGGTCGGTTTGAATAACATGTAAAAAATACTTGTACAAGGTTCAGGGACCTTTCAACACCCTTTCAACCAATCAAAAAAAAAAACAACTGGATTCCAAGAACAAAGAAAAGCAGTGGTGATAGCGGTCACATTGAAGCAAACCCCACAATGGAGTGATGAATTCAAATATTACATGGCAACAAAGGACGATGGGGGTTTCAACCAACTCCTATATGTTTATTTGATTGTTGACAAGGTCCAAACATGATTCAAAAGGGAATTGCCATGGACAACAATAGATGCACTGATGATTCGAACTCCACTACGAACCTCACCAGGGGGGTTAAGCACCTGCATGAAGTGATTGACGAAGCGGTCTACATGGTTACACATCATCAATGACAAAGACACCTAAATAGTGAATCAAGCATACCAGATGTGGATAAGGTATTATAAAGATATTTATGCATAGGGGCCATGTTCTCTAAAGATATGCAAATATCCAAAGTAGCATATGCATATAATGAGAGAAATATGCATGTCCTCAAAGGGTTGATGATACTTTATGGGGAGGAATATGATTATTCAAAATAGATGGTTTTTTTTAGTCACTCTCATAAGGTTTCAAAAGGAGTAATCATAGGCATCATAAAAAGAGTGTTATAAAATGAAATAAGATGTTTTGAAATGATAATTACAAGGTCATATGGAATAAAATAAAATAAATGGGAATGTAAGCCATCAAAAGAAGACGAAAGGAAAAAATTTCGAGGAGAATCAATAGAAAATGGAAACGAAGGGGTACTTATTAAAACCAAGAATAGAGAAATGAAAAGACGGAGGAGAAGAAATGAAAGGTTTCAAGGAAAATTTTAAATATAGCAAGAAAGCATGATACAAGGGCTGGATCTTTCGGGAGGCCAAATGTTGTTGGAAATAAGATGTAAAATGGAAACTTGTTGGTTTTAATGCAATTTTTTTTCAGGTTTTTAGCACCTTTTTGAGGAAAATAAGAGAAGTGTCATTTTTGGGTGTTTTAATTTAATGTCAATTTGTCCTCTCTTTGTTCTTTGGATTTATAAGCAATGTTTAATGCATTTCATGGTTGCATTGTTGAATGTACAAAAACAGAGAATTTTTATTTCCTTAAAGTCTTGCACCTAATTTATTTCGAGATGTGCAAATGTAGTTTCGGTTAAGTTGGGTTACACTCAGAAAACTCTCATGTCTTGGGTTTTGCAGGAAAGGGTCGCATAAAATTGCTAACAATCATTTTCTGGGTTTTCTGCATTTTATTTTCATTTCAGATTTTATTTTTATTTTTCTAATTTTCTTTTTGTAGATTTTTTTAAACTTCGGCGATTAAAATAAAAAACTATTAAAATGACAAAAATAAATAAATGGGTGTGAATAATGAGCTACAATATTTCATCTAAAACAAATTTTAACTCATTCCGAAGCCATTTTGATTTTATAAAAAATATTTAAAATTTTTGTTTTATGCAGATTTTTATAATTTCAAAAATTTGTTTTTTTTTTTCATTTTGAAGGAAAATCAGATTTTTTTAGTTTTACATTTTTATTTCTAGGCATAAATGAACTTCCCTTTATGAAAATTTCAATTTCATTAAAGGGGGGTAAATTTTAATGGCATTCCATAAGCTATCATTTTCGGAGAAATAAATTTGCCTTTCTTTATGAAAATTCTGATTTTGTTAAAGAGGTAATTTATACATTACATCAAAGGTTAATGTTTGAAAGCATTAAATTATTTCTTCTTGTAGCACCCTAAAATTGGCGCAGTGAAATCTTAATAATTACATTTACTCTAGTAAATAATTCAAATTCAAATTTTAACCTCCCAAACCGCTCCTTAACCGTCGTGTAATCCGTTTCCTCCTTTCCCACGCCATTTTTAGAGTTTGTTTTGACCGTTTGACGATATCATCGTCGATCAGACGATATCGCCCCAGATCTGACGATTTCGTCTGGGCTAGGACGTCCAGACGATCTTGTCCCAAAACTAATTTTTCACAATTAGTCTTTGTTCCAACGGGTCTCTAATCCAGGCAGAAGCGTGTCTACGCCGTTAGAGACCCTCCCCCGTTGGAGATCTCCCAAATAGGGATGATCTCCAACCTCCTAACCTCCCTCCTAAGCTTATTTAATCCTAAGCCCTCCCCTTAGCACCCCCCTGGCTGAAATTCCCTGTAACTCGACTTCATACGCATTAAGACATCCCAAATTTCTATTTGCATTAGTTCTATACAATTTTTGTTGTAGGTACCTTAGCATTTTTTAGCCGGAGCAAGCTTACATCGTCGCAGACGATCCTGTTCAGATCGGAGGCGATCCTGTCGAATCAGAGACGATTTCGTACCAATGCGAGATGATTTCGACTGCAGTCAACATTGAGGCAATCAGTGCCTAAAGTTTGCATTTCTTCATCTTTCAATCTGCTATTTTATGTTGTAATTAGCTAGTTTATTTATTATTTTATGCTATCTTGCATTTTGGAGTTCACCCATCTAGATCAAATGCATAATTAAGTCATAATTGTGATTAAATTAGCATAATGCATTCATGTTTCTGTTTATAAGTTTCAGTTTGATATTGTTACTGTCAATTTACACTGTTCCCCTATGTTAGCATTGTTGTATTTTCTATGTTTTGCACCTATTTCTCTGTTTGCAGGTCTCTGACAAATTTGTCTGACGAATTCGTCAGATCTCAGACGATCTTGTCTGATAGCAGACGATCCTATCAAATCAGAGGCGATCCTGACTGCTTCAAGAATCAGAATCTTCATCAGACATCCGGATCAGGTATTTTCTTTTAATATTGCTTAATTTCTCTATTTTTTGTCTTAATTCTATTTTTTTGTATTCATTTAATCTGCATCTTCATATAGAATAGCTTAGACGCATTTTGGCCAAACCTAGGACTTGAATGCTTAAGGCTAAAACTGAACACATCAAACACATTCCCAACCTAGGCGTGGAAACTGCCATTAAATGTTTCCTGGTGAACCCACCATCCATCAAAAAATCACCATAATACACCTCCCCCGAGAGGCGGGACCTTCGCAAGGCCTCTCAATCCGAGGTACCGTGCCATCCTTTTCACATCCCCCTTCCGGGCATGGATCCTATAGCCTGAAGGTAAGGGTGTGAAAAATTTGGAGCGATACATTTTGGTGAACCCGACGTGAATGCATTGTAAACCTTTTGAAAACAAAACAAAAAATAAAAAATAAAACAACAAAAACATAGATGCATTTCAAATCATTTAAAATTAATAAGTTGCATATCATGTTTAGATGGTAGCTCCTAAGAAAATATTAGCAATTACTATAAATGTTGAAAACCAATTGGCAGCCATAGAAATCAATTCTGTGCTTAGTGTGCCTGAAACAGATAGAAATCAACTCTTGTGGGACGAACTTGATAGAAGACTTAGTATCATTTCATCTAGGTCAACAAAACTTAAACAAATCAAGAGGCTTGTCCTAGATAGAATCCTGGATCCTCATCAACTTGTTTTTTATCATGAACTTCAGAGAGCCTGCCATAGATGGTTAGCTTATAGGAGAGCTCTTGTGTCTTCAGAATTGTTCACCTTCGAGGAATACCTCGAGAACGCAGCCATTATACACCAGTTCCTAGGTCGTGTAGAAGACCAAGAGGTTGTTCTTACGGATAGGGAAATATGGAATAGAGTTCCTCGAGCTATGTTATATCGAGAGTATTGCCACGAGCTTTACTTCTATCAACCAGCATCTGAGACAGATAATATCACTATAGCTCTTTTCATTAAATTTTTGAAGGAAAACTTTCAATTTGAAGAAGAACACTTCATGACTCCTGAAGAACTCGAGCCCATTAATGACATTTATAAATTGTTTATAGAAAACTAGATCATTACTTTCAGTCTTATTTCTTGCATTTATTGTGTTATTTGTTGTCTTTACAATATTATTACAAAAACAAAGAAAAACTAAAAAACATAACAAAAACCAAAACATTTCATTTTAAATATTGTAGTAGGTATATAATTAATATATACCTCTTAAGCTTGTTGCATATATATATATATATATATATATATATATATATATATATATATATATATATTATATTTTCTGAAATCTAAAATTAAGCACAATGCCTAAACTTAGGAATGGTAAACAAACTGAAGGAGAAGAAGAAGATTGGTTACAAGATAAAACTAGAGACCCAAATGTCCTTCCTGAAGATCCAATTCCGGAAGGAGAAACTCTAGATCAACCAGAAGATGACCTAGGTGAAGACAATGAACAAGAAGAAAATGTTAAAGAGGATGGACCCTCATCCCCTAGAGTAGCTCCAGATGGAACTATTGCTTTTGACAACGTAGATCATTTTTGGAAATTCCTCAATGATAACATTGACGCTCTTAATATGGCAGTTCGTATTGATAAAGGGCAAATTAGTGACACTCAAGCAGCCATGGAACATATGTTTGATGTGCGCACTAATCCCTTGTCTTTCATTGATCAAGAAAGTGATAAGGCTGGACCATCCAATACAGATATGGTCACTATGATTCAAAACATGTCAAAACAACAGGTTACCCAACCTCCTAAGGAACCTGTTATTCAACCTAAAATCATTCCCACACAAAAGAAAACTTCCTTCACTACTTTACTTCATCAAACTATTGATCAATATGCTTCAAGTAAACAAAAACCTAAAACGAAGCCAAACACCAATTTTCAACAATCTGGAATACATCATAATACCACTTCAAAATTCCTTCATAACACCTTTCCTACCAACAATTTACACAATAGCAACATAGCATCTAATCTTCATGTCCCTCCATCATATGCTCACAAATCCCATATCAATGCCCTACCGAACCAATATGGTGGGCAAACTAGTAATCTGGAAGCCATGGTGAAACAGTTAGCTTCGCGTATGGACCAGATAGATCCTTATCGTCCCTCGTACAATTATCGAGAGATATGTAGTCAACCTTTGGATCCCATAGTTGTAGCTCAACCATACCCTAAGCATTTTCCCATGCCCATCTTGCCTATATATAAAGGAACCGAAGATCCCATAGAGCATCTTCGTATGTTTAGGATAGCATGTCATGATATATCACATGATGACTTACTATTACTAAAAATGTTCCCAAAAAGTTTAGGTGGAATGGCATTAGAGTGGTACTATCAATTGCCCACTCATTCTTTGAGAAACTTTGAAGAAACAGCTGAATCTTTTGTCCATCAATTTAGTGCCTACATCGAGAGGCATGTAACCATTAAAGATTTATACAACTTAAAACAAGACAAGGATGAATGTTTTGCCGATTTCTTAGCTAGATGGAGGCAATTGATAGGAAAACCGCACTTTGTGCTACCTTATAGGGAAATGTTGGACATTTTTATTAATAATTTACAAGAACAAATATCTTATGAGTTATCAACTGCTACTTTAACTACCTTCGATCAGGCTATAGATTTAGCTCGAAGAGTAGAAGATGCCCTCATTAGGAGAGGCCAACTTAGGAAGAAGGATGATGAGAAAACCTCTAGAAATCAATATAAAAACAAACAAGTTGTTGGTGACGGAGTCACTGATAGCAAAAATGTTGCTAATATCAATGCAACGAAGACAACAAAAAAATTTATATTGAAACCTCCTGATAAGCCTCCTCGAGAATTTACTAGATTGAATCAACCGTTATCAACTATTTTACCTCAATTACTCGAAAGAGGTTTGATCCAATTACCAGCTATCCGGGAACCTGATCCAACTATACCCGAATACAGAGTCGACTTACATTGTGATTTCCATAGAGGACCTGGACACTCTACCAACGCTTGTAAAAGGTTGAAACATAAAATACAGGATTTGATTGATAATAATGAAATGGAGGTGCAAGCCTTCCAACCTAAACAAAATGCTCCTAATAACGCTCAAAAGACCATTCCCCAAAATCAAAATCAAAATGCTAATCAATCATTAGACATATTTCAACACCCTTTACCAAGACATGGTAAAGAGGTGGCCAATCAAATCGAACATCATAATGTTCCCCCTCCTACCCGATATGTAGGAACCATTAGCGGACAATTACCTATTCAGGATCCTCAAATATTTGACACAACCTTATCCCTGGTTACGACCAGGCCCTTACATAATATTCCAACTCCTGATTCTAGTGATGTAGAATCAGATACTAAAAGTGAACTAGACATCACTTCAAACCAATCGAATAGTTCTGAAAACGAATCAGATCCTATTCAACCCATCACAGATGCTATGGTTCCAGAAGAACCATTTCCTAGAAGAGTTACTACTCGACCCTCTTCTAATCAATTCCTCCCTAATGAACAAGCCATAAACGCTCGACCGAGACCAGTTCAGCATCCTCAATATAACATTGTAGGTACCATTGGAGTCGTTACTCGACAACAAGCTCAAAATTCTCAACAAGAACCAAATCAGAATGATGGATCAGCTCCATTTGCTTTGAAAAATCCCAATAAAGGGAATTATGCTTCTAATGTTCAACCTAAACCCCCTTACAATATTAATGAGCAATTATCCAATACTACAGCCAGAATTTCCCTTTTGGATTTATTAAGATCTTCTCCCACCCATAGGGATGAGTTGATGCTTACATTAAGCCAAATGATGGTACCTCAAAACATTCAACCTCGAAGCCATGGCCAATACTATCATCACTCGAGAAGTTGATTGTATTGACTTTCGGGATAAAGATATCCCACAACACAGTTTACATAAGGATAATCCCTTATATATTACTGCTCTAATTGGAGATGTAGCTATCAAACGAGTCTTGATTGATAATGGCTCATCTCTAAACATTTGCACTTTTGACTTCTACCAAAGATTTGGCTTTAGAAGTGATGAAATGAAGAAAACTGATATGATTATCAAAGCTTTCAATGACGAAACACAAGAAACGTGTGGAGTTATTACCATCCCATTGCAAGTTGGTCCTAGAACTCTAGATACCACCGTGTTTATTGTACATTGCCCCGCATCGTACAATATACTCTTGGGTCGTCCTTGGATCAATGCAATGCGGGTTGTCCCATCAACTTTACACCAATGTGTTAAATTCGAATTTAAAAATCAGTTGGTCACTATCCATGGTGACCCTAGACCCTTTGATATGTGTGCTTTGGCAGAACCTGTTGGAGTGCAATTTTGCCCTGCTCTGTCATCCACACATCCTAATTCTTATTTTTCATCTAAAACTATGAAACACACACCCATAGCTTCACCTATTTCCCCTCCATTAATTTCATCCTCCTATATAGATCAACAATCTTCTAAACAAATCACTCTAGAACCTCAAAAAGATCTTAAATCTACAACCAATCCTTCATGTTCTATCCCTATAATTTCAAAACCTATAGACCCATCTATTAACACTTCCACATTATCCACATCTATCATCCCTTCCACATCTAAAGATATAGGGAATGATCCTTCTACATCTTATGCTCTTTCTGATGAACTTTTACCAGATTTATCCACAATCTTAATATCAAAAAAAACAAATGCTTTCATGCAAGATTCAATTCTTTTAAATAACTTGCCGCCATCTCCTCGTACTTTGGGCCTCCCACAACCTATGGGAAGTACTTACCAAGTCGGGAGTTGTGCCTTCATTTATAAAGGATATGATTGGGGAAGAATCCCTCGGAACATTAAAACTCATCATGAGGGATATGCTCGATGTTATTTTACCAATGAATATATTAAAGCTAAACCCATAATGCTTAAAATGGGATATAAAGGGAAAGGCTTGGGACCTTTCCAAAATGGCATGAAAGAACCTTTCGAGGTAGAACCGTGGCCTGCCCGCTGTGGTGTGGGCCTATTTCCTAGTAAGGGTCAACCCTTTCCTTTTGAAGATGACGATCACCTCATATGTTATCAAGATTATTTGGATAGGCATGATGACTTGCCTCTAAAAAATCAGCCATTTACATGTAACATGCTATCCATAGCTTACCCTGAAATGATTGTTGACCCCGATGAAGAGTTGGAAGGAGATATCTTCCACGATGTCTCCGTTGAAGAGATGTTACACAATGGATTTTATTTTGATGGTTCTATACCAACTATAGCCCAACTTGAGACCACTAATCCTCAAGATGAATTATCCAAATTAACCTTACAAGAATTACAAGAATTGGGCGTTTCACCCGCCCCACCTAATTTTGAAAGAGATCTACACATGGAGGTAGAAAACGTCATTAAAATTAATATTGGAACTGAGGATAATCCTCACATAATCAATATTGGATCAGAATTAAGTCAAGAAAAACAAGAGCAATACATTGCATTCCTTAAAGAGTATGAAGATGTCTTCGCTTGGACATACGAAGATATGCCAGGTCTAGACCCTTCGTAGTCATGCATCATCTAGTGGTCCATCCGGATGCTAAACCTGTTAAACAAAAACTTAGAAAAATGCATCCCAAAGTGGCCCTTCTAGTCAAAGGGGAGTTAGAAAAACTCCCGAATGTTGTTTTTATACAAGCTATTGATTATGCTGAATGGATCTCAAATGTAGTTCCAGTTACCAAAAAAGAAGCTACCAAAGTTAGGGTTTGCATAGATTTTAGAGATATTAACGTTGCATGCCCTAAAGATGACTTTCCTCTTCCAAACATGGATCAAATCATTGACTTTACTTCCGGGAGTGGGATGATGTCCTTAATGGATGGATTCTCTGGTTATAATCAGATCAGGATAGCTCCTGAAGATCAGGCTAAGACAACATTTATTACCCCCTAGGGTACTTTTTGTTGGAAAGTGATGCCATTTGGCTTAAAGAACGTAGGTGCAACCTATCAACGAGCTATGACTTATATTTTTCATGATATGATGCATGATATCCTACATGATTATGTAGATGATATTATAGCTCGCTCTATTAATGAGGATAATCATTTAGATGATTTGAGAAAAGTTTTTAATCGATTACGAGAATATCTTATTCGATTAAATCCAACAAAATGCATATTCGGAGTTAAGTCCGATAAACTATTAGGGGTTTTAGTTTCTTTACGTGGTATCAAAATTGACCCTCTTAAGATTGCGGCCATTACTGATATGCCCGCACCTACTAATATATCTGAGTTACGAAGTTTACAAGGTAAGCTTCAAGCCATCCGTCGCTTCATCGATAAGCTGGCAGACAAAACCGGTCCCTTTCTTAAACTCCTTAAGAAGGATGTCCCTTTTAATTGGGACGACGAATGTAGAGAAGCTTTTGAACTTCTCAAACAATACCTCCTTAATCCACCCGTGCTTTCACCGCCTAGACCTGATCGCCCATTTCTCCTATATATTTTAGCTTCAGATTCTGCCTTAGGAGCTATGTTAGCTCAGCTTGATGATGAAAAGAGAGAACGGGCTAATTATTATATTAGCCGAACCTTCATCAGTTATGAAACCCGCTACACAACATTAGAGAAACTATGTCTAGAAGTCATGTTTGCTACGCAAAAATTATGACATTATATGCTTAGTCAAAAAACTTATGTCATTGCTAAATATGATCCCTTGAGGTATCTCATGAGTCGACCTTATTTATCGGGTCGCACAGCCAAGTGGGTTCTTGCTCTAAGCGAGTTTGATCTCACATTCATAGGACAGAAGTCTATTAAGGGTCAAATCATAGCAGATCAATTAGTTGCTGCACCCTTAGAGTCTACCCATCCCCTCATCATTGAGTTTCCTGATGAATGCCTTCAATTAGAGGCAGACCATATTGAACAATGGTCCTTATACTTTGATGGAGCCCGATGCATGAGTGGGGCGAGTGCGGGTATTATTTTAATATCCCCGCAAAAACATCTTATTCCTCTCGTCCTTCAAATTAACATTTGCTTGCACCAACAATATCGCTGAATATGAAGCTCTAATCCTTGGATTACGAGCTGCCTTGGCGCTAAAAATTAAACATCTGTTAGTTTTTGGTGATTCTCAATTGGTTATAAACCAAATTAATGAAGTTTATCAGACCAGAGATGATAAACTGTGCCCATATAAGGCCTATGTTTTACAACTAATGTCTCTATTTGATCAAGTTACCTTGGAAGCTATTCCTCGAACTTGCAACCGTGCAACCGATGCTATGGCCGCAACTGCATCTCTCCTGCCCTTGGAGTTAGATGACGAATATGCCACTATCATTATTCGTCGACTCCAGGAACCCGCTTCAAATAAGTCATGCTTAGAACCTTTGGATGTGTTTCTAATCAATGAAACTACTCCCGAACCTTGGTATACGGACATATTTGATTTTCTCCAAAATGGGACTTTCCCCGCCAATTCTAATAGAAACCAACATCGGTTATTACGTAGACAAGCAAGTCGATTTGTAATAATTGGCAATACTTTATATAGGAGATCTTTTGAAGGTATCCTATTAAGATGTTTGAATTTAGAAGAATCCAAATCAGCCTTGAGTGAAGCCCACGATGGATCTTGTGGAGGACACTTCAGTGGTAGTGTCATTGCTAAAAAGCTCCTTAGGATAGGATACTTTTGGCCTACCATGGAGAATGATGCACATGATTATGTGCGCCATTGCGACAAGTGCCAAAACCATGCTGACCTTGTCCATGCGCCCGCACAAGAACTCGCAGGCTATTTCATCTCCTTGGCCCTTTTCAAAATGGGGTTTAGATATTATTGGCAAAATCAATCCCGTGTCATCCGATGGACACAAATTCATCATAACCGCCACCGAGTATTTCACGAAGTGGGTTGAAGCTATGCCTTTAGCTTCCCGCACCGGCACACAAGTCTCTAAATTTATTTTTAATCAAATCATTTGTAGGTTCGGAATTCTTGCAAATCTCATCTCCCGACAATGGAACTTGTTTCAAAAATAAAGATGTTAAAAAATTATGCCAAAAATATAAGATTCAACATCGCTGGTCCACTCCCTATTATCCTCAGGGTAATGGTCAAGCATAAGCATCTAACAAAACCTTAATCAAAATTCTCAAAATATTGGTCAATAAAACTGGCCGCGACTGGCACATTCAATTATATCCAGCCTTGTGGGCCTATCGAACTAGTGTTCGAACCCCCACCGGAACTTCACCTTTTGTTTTGGTTTATGGTGCTGAAGCAGTTTTTCCTTTTGAATTGGAAGTTCCTTCTTTGGCTCTACTACTTCAGGATACCGAAGTAGGAGATGAATATCGAGCTGGCAGACTCAGTCAGCTGGAACTCCTAGATGAAAAATGCATCAATGCTTTGGAACATCTCCGTGCCTACCAAAACAAGCTTAAAAGATCATATGCTAAAAAGTTCGTCATCGATCCTTTGAGATCGACGACCTTGTTTTAAAAGAAAATAAAAAAAATACTAATGCAACTAAGGACCTTAAAGGTAAATTTGAGCCCAACCGGCTTGGACCATACATTATCACCGCTAAATTTGAATCAGGAGCATACAAATTATCTACCTTAGATGGTAAAGAACTTAAAGAACCCATGAATATTTTGCATCTTAAACGTTACTATGTATAAATTTGGTCATTTCATCCTTGTATATATTTGTTTAAAATATTTCAAAATCACTATCTTGTATTTCTTTCAATTTATAAATTCAAAAACACCAAAAACATTCATAATCATCAAAATCTTCAAAACTACTTGTTGTATTTATTTATGGCACTTGTTAATTTTTTCAAAAACAAAAATAATAAAAATAAAAACAGCAATATTCTTGACTCTTTCGAAACCAAAACAATATAAAGAAGAAAGAGAGAGTCAACATTCTCAAAACTTCTCAAAAATTATTTATATATATTTTCTTACAAATGTTGCAGTTATATGTTTCAAATTATTTTGGATAAATTAGCATTTATTTGGAATCCCTCACTTTCACAAACACAAAAATAAATATCTTGATTTTATCTGGCATGATTACTAATCTCTCTTATATCAAAGTCCACAAAATTCAATTAAATAAAGTTTGAGCACAGAGAATTGATCTTGTTATTTACTTAAACCAAGCACATCTTTTCACAATAAAATGATTATATTTGTAATTTCCATGCTTTGCTACATAGTAGAAGTGGTTTCTTGAGCGAAAAGTTTCCCCTGCTATCCTATCATGCACATGGTCTAGAATCTTTGAGAATTGGCAAAAGGACAAGCTCACCCCTACCCGAATAAAAATCCCTTGCTCTACAGCCTAATCCGAGCAAGTATCCCTAGCATAGAAAGAAAAAGAAAAGTTCAAAGAAAAAGAGAAAAAGATACAAGTTATTTCATATCATTACAATATTTCAAAGCATTATCAAGCAAAAAAAAAGAAAAAGAAAAAGAAAAGAAAAGCAAAAGCAATAAAATCCCTTTCCCTACCCTTTGAAAAGAAAAGAAGGGTTGATGAGCTTGAATCCCTGGAATTCTCAATTATTCGAAAACTATGAGGTAAGCCCCATAACAGGTGGTTTGTGCCCAACCCGCTTGGCCTTGGGTAACTCCTAGCGTGGCGATATGTCTGTCACATTAGCGACCTTCTTTTGTACAGACCTATGTCTGCTTATGGATTAGCTAGCTCTTGATAATCCGACTTACATAGTAGTCTAGTATGGTTATATGCATCTACATCATGGTTAATGAACACTTATTTGGTTTATTCAAATCACTTGTATCAAATTATCTTGCTCAAAACTGGTAAATGAACATAGCAATTGCACACACATTTTATATTTGAGAGATTTTGTGTATCATTATGATAAATCAAGATTGGAAATGAATTCACATATGCACATGGGATTCCTTATAAATCTAACTTTTGTCTTTAAAATACTTTGAAATATTTTTTGCAAAATTGTTTGGAATAATTCATTTTCTTCTTTAAAGTACAGTTGTTTAGTCTAAAGACAACTACATGCATAATAGAAACATCAAAATTTCTTTCAAACCATACAATCAAAACATATATATATTATTGACTTTCGCGACGATGGTATAGTTCCAAAACCAAAATTGGAATTTTATGCTTAGCGCAAGTCCTCATCTTCATATTTTCTGTTTATTAAAATTCAACCATGTAATAAAACAATCTATTTTCTTCCTTGATTTTCGCGATGATGGTATAAGTCTATACCTACATATTCTATGCCTAGCGCAAACCATTGTAACAATTTTTATTCCCCATTTATTTAAAAATCATGAAAACCATATGACTTAAATCATTCTGTTATACAATTATGTTTTTTGACAAACAAAGCATGCACATTATCATTATTTCATGTCATTATGTCAACCTTCAATTTTGCAATGATGGTATAATTCCTAGGGAATTATCCAAAAAATTTATCACACTTAGGAATTTATGCCTAGCAAAAATCATTTTAACATTATTTCATGCATACTATTTTTATGAAAATCTGAAAACAAACCATCATCATCATCATTTGCACCATTGCACCAAAGTCTTAAGACAGTCTCTTAAGCACTCTTTTACTTTTTAACAATATTTCTATACTCGGGATTAGCTTGACGACCGAGTGAGCGGCGACTCCATGAAATGGTCTATAATAGCGACAATGTCCTTTGAAATTATTGTTAGAAGTCTCTTTTTATTTTTTATCACATTACATCACAAACAACCAATTTGTTACATCAGATTATTTCATTTAAAATCTTACAGCATGACATCAAAATTATAATATTTCCAATGACATAATTACATGAATCCCCAATCCGATCATCAAATCAATCAATCAAACATAAAAACATCATAAAAATACATAAGACACAAGTCATATGATCAAAAAATATCTCATCTCATATATATATCAACAATATATACATCATCTCAAAACTGGATTGGTATGCCACAATCTGTACCTCGGCATACTCAATCCTCTATCAAAAAATAATAAATGCTATCTATCAATCTGTACAATGTCGTGCAGTAGTCTAGCCTCGAGAACCCCTCGAGCTCTCAGCCTCATCTCCTCCCCCGCCCTGAGGTGGACGAGGTGGCCCCATCGTAGTATGAGTGGTACTACGAGTCCTAGTCATCGATCGAGACGAAGTCCTCGATGACCCGATCCGAATCGGATCTGCGATGTTAGTCGACAGTGGTAGTCTATCCTCCTCTGGCACCATATGATAGTATAATGTCTGATAGAAAGTGATTTGGGCAATAGCCCATGCCAGCTCCCCAGTGCTCGCCCCTCCGCCCCGTGCTCTAAGGCGTGCAATCTCGTCTCTGAGCTATGTCACCTCAGCTCGATGTCATGCAGCCTCCTCCTGTAGGGTCTGCACCTATGCCTGGAGATGGATTGTCTCCGCTCGAAGAGTCGCTGTCTCGCTACTCTCCCCTGTGTCAACACCCTTGCCCTTATCGGGCGATGGTGGCCTCTCTCTCTATGGAGAAGGGGGTCTCTCCGCCCTCCTCTCCCACTGCCATGGCCTCTCCTACGCCTGTGGCCTCCTCTGCTCTCTCCCATCATGACCCTGGGCCACCTCCATAGCCGCCTGGTGCCACCTCCCTATCCGACGCACAACTACGTGAATCAGACCCTAAGCCCTCGTCATCCGAGGAGGGCGGATGCCTGCATACCAGGCATCGTAGCCATCGGCTACCCTCGCATCATCCCCATCCACTGGCTGAATGGGGGCATCGTCCGAGTCCTGACTCTAGAAGCGCTGCATGTCTGGAGCCCCGCTCACTATGGTGTTATCCCAGACAGTCCAAGAAAACTCGTAATCCCTGAGAGATGGGATCCCCTGTTGTAGACCGAACTGTCACAAAACTCGGTCGTAGCGGTGGAGCTCCACCTCTCCCCTCTCCATCCATAGCCAACAAACTCGCCTGATGCGAGCCAGCTCCTGTCCATCCTCGGCCCACCTTGGGTGCTCTCGCCATGGCCTCCAGGTGATCTGGTCTGGGACAAGGTCATCCAAAGAGTCTCCGAGACATCGGTAGGTCAATCCGTCGCTGTGACCCTCTCCGGAGCCACCAGTAGAAAGCTCGAGGCCTCTCCCCATCAACCCCTATCAAAGGAAGCCCTATCGGCCTCCGCACTACAATGTGCTCCTAGCACCAAACCTGTAGGAGCGATGTCATAACTAGACATCGACCGCCTTTGTACATGACCCCATGCAGGATCCTGTACAACCGGCATAGAACAAAACTGCCCCAAGAAAATCTGTAACCATGGTCCCGCATGTCGCAGATCACATCTGCTAGCATCCATGGTACCCTGCACCCGCTCTGGTGGCACAGCAAAAGTCCACCCACCACTCCGGCCAAAACCTGTGTGAGTCTCGATGCCCCAGGCATCTGACGTAGTGCCTCGATGTTTACTCCGCCCTTCTCCAGGGCGAAGCTCGGGTCACCACACAACCGCATCATAGCATGGCCCTGATTGGCCGTAGGAGTGATCAACCGTCCTTGTATGGGGATTCTCAGAATCCTCCATACATCCTCTAATGTGGGAGTCATCTCCCCTATAGGTAGCCAAAAATAGGAAGAACCCGGATACCACCTCTCTGCTAGGGCTATCAGTAGCCCCATGTCTGTAGAAACTTGTGGCATTTCTGCCACATGCTGTAAGCCGGCTCGAGCCAGCTGATCCCGCTCTGCCTATGTTAGAGCGGCCAAGTCATCTCTCAACCCACCGTATTTCCATTCTCTGCTCTTTAGCAATCCTCTCTGCAACATAAACAACAAAACAATAACAATCATTAATAAAAAATCATTAATTAAAAATGCAAGTAAAATCAGTTCAATTTTATACAACTGATGATATCGCCCACTATTGGACGATATCGTCCCCCATTTGAGCACAATCGTCTCCGATTTTGCAAGCTGAAATCGTCCCTAATTTGACGAAATCGTCCCCCTTTCGCCGATTTCGCCCTTCGACGAAATCGACGAACTTGAGACGATTTCGTCGAAATCGGGACGATTTCGTCCCGACGACGTCAACGGCCCAAAAATGGCCGCGATGCTCAAAAATTGATCAAAATTCATCTAAAAAGCATGTAAATTCAATTTAAAACATTCTAAGCTAAGTTTAGACTCTTACCCATAGCCCGCGCCGGACCTCTGTCGATCTGTGCGTCGTCTCCACCATTTTTGCTTGCAGAGCTCTAAAACCAGAAAAATGAACAGTAAAAATGAATTAGGGTTTTACCCTATTTTTCTTAATTTTATTCAAAACACAATTAAAAACATTTTAAAATTTTGCTTTTTCACGTTTTTACCTCAAACGTTCGATTTGGGTAAAAACACGGAGGGGGCACCATAGTAAGTCGTCGTACGATTCGACCAAGAATCATCGCCTAAAAATGGGAATAATTTTTGCTTTCTCGTAGATCGAGAAGAACTCATCTTTAACGCATTTTCTTCAAAAAATTCGCTAAAGAGGGGGCAAAATGTAGCACCCTAAAATTGGCGCAATGAAATCTTAATAATTACATTTACTCTAGTAAATAATTCAAATTCAAATTTTAACCTCCCAAACCGCTCCGTTAACCGTCGTGTAATCCGTTTCCTCCTTTCCCGTGCCATTTTTAGAGTTTGTTTTGACCGTTTGACGATATCGTCGCCGATCAGACGATATCGCCCCAGATCTGACGATTTCGTCTAGGCTAGGACGTCCAGACGATCTTGTCCCTAAACTGATTTTTCACAATTAGTCTCTGTTCCAACGGGTCTCTAATCCAGGCAGAAGCATGTCTGCACCGTTAGAGACCCTCCCCCATTGGAGATCTCCCAAATAGGGATGATCTCCAACCTCCTAACCTCCCTCCTAAGCTTATTTAATCCTAAGCCCTCCCCTTAGCACCCCCTGGCTGAAATTCCCTGTAACTCGACTTCATACGCATTAAGACATCCCAAATTTCTATTTGCATTAGTTCTATACAATTTTTGTTGTAGGTACCTTAGCATTTTTCAGTCAGAGCAAGCTTACATCGTCGTAGATGATCCTGTTCAGATCGGAGGCGATCCTGTCGAATCAGAGACGATTTCGTACCAATGCGAGATGATTTCGATTGCAGTCAACATTGAGGCAATCAATGCCTAAAGTTTGCATTTCTTCATCTTTCAATCTGCTATTTTATGCTGTAATTAGCTAGTTTATTTATTATTTTATGCTATCTTGCATTTTGGAGTTCACCCATCTAGATCAAATGCATAATTAAGTCATAATTGTGATTAAATTAGCATAATGCATTCATGTTTCTGTTTATAAGTTTCAGTTTGATATTGTTACTGTCAATTTACACTGTTCCCCTATGTTAGCATTGTTGTATTTTCTATGTTTTGCACCTATTTCTCTATTTGCAGGTCTCTGACGAATTCGTCTGATGAATTCGTCAGATCTCAGATGATCTTGTCTGATAGCAGATGATCCTATCAAATCAGAGACGATCCTGACTGCTTCAAGAATCAGAATCTTCATCAGACATCCGGATCAGGTATTTTCTTTTAATATTGCTTAATTTCTCTATTTTCTGTCTTAATTCTATTTTTTTGTATTCATTTAATCTGCATCTTCATATAGAATAGCTTAGACGCATTTTGGCCAAACCTAGGACTTGAATGCTTAAGGCTAAAAATGAACACATCAAACACATTCCCAACCTAGGCGTGGAAACTGCCATTAAATGTTTCCTGGTGAACCCACCATCCATCAAAAAATCACCATAATACACCTCCCCCGAGAGGCGGGACCTTCACAAGGCCTCTCAGTCCGAGGTACCGCGCCATCCTTTCCACATCCCCCTTCCGGGCATGGATCCTATAGCCTGAAGGTAAGGGTGTGAAAAATTTGGAGCGATACACTTCTTTATGAAAAGTATGATTCATTAAAGGATAATTAATAATTACATTTCAAGATCATGCAATAAATTGCTCTCTTTGTGAAAATTAATTTCATCAAAGAGGGATAATTTATTTATTATATCAAAGGCTACTATAGCTACAAAGTGGGTCATCCAAATTATTCCATCTTGAGGTTTAAAGCAATATAAAAAGAATTCTTTTATCATTTGAAATTCATGTTTAGAGATAGGTTTTAATATTCTACTTCATGCTTAAAGTAGGATTTAATGCAAGATAAAACTTGTTTAAAATATACTTAATAAAGGAAGATAAAATCTACCTAAAATCATTCAAGATAAAAAGAATTAAGGCTTCACATCATGGTCATATGAGGGCCAATTCACATTTGCTTCTCTTTAAGTTTTATGAAAAATCACTAATATAACATGATAAAATAAACCAACACATGCCCCTTGTTAACAGTTACTTGCAATCACTAAGGTGTTCTTAGCACTTATTTGATATATCTTCATTGAGATTACTAATACACATGTGCAATGCTTATATAGCATAACCTTGGAGAAGTGTTTTTTAATTTCTTTTCAAGAGAGGGTTTTGTGATCAAAATACTAAGGGGAGTATGGTTTTGCAATTGGGAAAAATTACCACTCAACATTTTGGCACTAGAAGGAGGGCATGAATTGGTGTTATTTTATTTATGCTAAATTGTTCATTGTTGTTTTAAATGCTTTGACTCATTCATGCAATGAATAATGTGATATTGGTGTAACTTTGAGAGTTTTGAATTGCAAAATATTTCAAGTTTGTTTGACTAGCATCTTTGGCCTCTTTGAGTACTCAAAACTTTGGGAGCTAGGAGGGCCTGAATTGATTTATTTTATTGCTATTTAGATGCTAAATTATTCATGTTACTTGAAATATTTATTCAAAAATATTGGTCTTGACTAATGATGTTTTGTTTCCATATGATTACTTTTATTGAATCTAACATTCTCTATGTGATGATGCATTAATACTAACCTTATTGAAAATTTGAGAATGTCCTTCAATATCATGGTTTAATCGATGTGTATCTTTTGGTTAAATGCTAACATGATGATTCATATGTTAAAAAATTGAGATTGGTTAGTCATTTCATGCTTCTTTGTAAGAAAAATTTATTTGACTAACAATTGGTTCTGAATTTATTCTTGGAGTTTCACTAATGGCATCAATTTTTCCAGCTAGGGCAGGAATTTCATTGTGGATAGTTGACTATTATAGTCACTTAGACATGCCTACTCATCAAATTCCTCAAGGTGTAGAAAATCATTTACCCATGTTTAAGCATGATGTGACCTCGACTGAGGAACATATTCAAAGATACAAGGACACCTTAAGGCATTTGCAAATATGGAAGGGAGATGTTCCTTGTAGATTATTTTTGCACACATTGGATGAGGTTGCTTATGAGTGGTACTTATACCTACCTGTAGGTTGCATCACTTCTTGGGCTCAACTAGAAGCAACATTTACTAGTCATTTTGGAAAACAAGTTGACTCAATTTTTATCTCTATATGTAAGGAGACTAATGAGTCCATGAGTCAATTCAATGGTAGTTTTCATAAGTTGTATACCGAAGTGGCACCCCATTTCATTATTTAAAAAGAGAGAGCTATTGAAATATACTGAAATATACATGGGAGCCATACACCCCATAGTTGCTACATTTTTAAGGGAAAATCTTGATGACCCATCTTTGCATGGAGTCTATGAGACCATGATAACATTAGAACAATGGGCTATTTCAAAAAGATAAAATATGGATCAACCATCATTGCTTAACCCTAGGGTGAACAATCAATGGGATGAAGTTGAATGTCCAAATATTACAACCACCTTAGATTTCATCCAAGAGGATGTGCAAGTTGCCAAGCCAAGGTCCATAAATGAGGATTGGGATGAACAAATATATCAAGATAAGGATATTGGGTCATGTTTACTCACAAAGAAATATTGGGATAATCATGGGGAGAAAAATATTAGAGGTGATATTTTTAAGAAGCTCTTGACTCACCAAAGGTGGTTGAGAGTGACTTTTAGGAGTCAGTGGATGAATCTAAAGATATTGTGGAATCTCATCAATTATTTTGGAAGAAATTGATCCCATTATAGAAATCCCTAAGCCATAAAAAGTGGTTGAAAATGAGGTTGAAAGAAAATCAATAAATGAATTTGAAGACATAATAGAATTTCACCATTTGTTCTTGGAAGACACTTTGGATGAGATAGTTGAAACTGATGGTCAAGAAAACCCACACCTTCCAAATCATGATAAAATTGAATTTAGGGTTACAAATGTGGATTGTGATCTTGCAAAATTGTATACAAAGAGTAACCCAATTTTAGAAATAATTGAACCAAATAAGGAATGTGAAGGTGAGTTTGAGGATCAATCTATTTATGAATTTGAAGAATGTGAAGGTATGGTTGAACATCACACCCCAATTTTAGAAGATGATAATTATTGGTGGAATAAATGGGAGAACTTTGTTGCTCTTTCTAATGAAGCACTCACTTCACCTGATATGTAGGACAAGTTGCAAAGGCTAGTTCTACAGCTTAAAGGAAACATCTCTCAACTACAAGAACAAAGGCCTCAATATGCATATCTCGATGATGCTCCAAATCATCCTCATGATACAAAGATCGAAGATACTAAAAGTTATATTCTTTTGGAAAATGGAGGGATCCTAGAGTGGACCGGTTTTGAAACATGTGATGAATTAGGATATTCCATAAATTTGGATGAGGTGATTAATTTTGATGATCAAAGCTTTCAACATCCTCGAGATGATGACAAGGAAAAATTTGAAGAAGAATTTCTTGAAGATTTTGAGGAAGAAATAGTGTGGATGGTTAACAAGAAATGGGAAGAATATGCTCACTCCAAACATTCTAATAAACTTTTTATGTCAATTGATATGCATGATGATACAATTGATTCCTCACATGAAGATATTACAAGTCCTGTACAATTTTAAAAAGTTTTGGAAGAAGGGTTTGAATCTCATCTAGTATTGGAAAGTGATTATGATGCTACTACCATGGATAAATAAGGAGAACCATTTACTTTGGTCCCATTTGAGGGGTATGGAATAAAAAATCTCTATCCACCTATAGGCTCTACAATGTCTATGCCATCTCAAAAGGAGTAAATTTCAAAACCTGAATGGTTTGGGTTTGATATAATTGATGATCCAATTGAAAATATTACTTCATCTAAAACAAATCAAATGGTTGATCAAGAACATATGTTATGCGCACATCCCTAGATAGACAAGACTCGTGGTTTGAAAAGGATGGACATATTTTTAATTGGGTACCTAACTTTGGTGTCTTTGATAAACAAGTCATGGACCAAGAAGTGTTGTATGATGATGATGATCAAGATCATGAGAGGAAATATAAAGTTACAAGTTCTCTCCAAGTAATGGTAAATAGAAATGTGCCAAAGGTAAAATCTCACCTTTCGTGTTCCACCATTCGAACTCTAGGTGAAGGTTTGCCTAATCGATTATTGGATTCAAATGCTATTAATGATGAAATACCATTTGTGGTTAATAAATAATTTGAGTTAATTTCTCCTCACACCACTAATGATATTGCTTTGTTGAATGAAAAAGAAATTGATGTGCTTGAAGTGTTAAATCAAGTTCATAATCAATTAATTATTGAATCTAGGATACAAACTTATGATGATTCTCATTTAATAAATATCCTATAATCTTGCAAGTGGTTGCATAAATTTGATTGGCCTACAAATTTGGAAAATGATTTGGCTTTAAAGTTTGTAGAAATAGGCTCCTTTTTGCAAGATCTCATATTTAAAAAGGAAAGCTTATTTCTAAGTCATGAATGGAATTGTGAAATTTGCATTGTAAGGAATAGACAAGATAGAATTGAAGATAAAATAATGTCTAATCAATTTAATGATTTGAAGTTCACCTATAGGATCATTAATGAAACTAAATCAAATTGGTGGGGTGAGAGAGATGATATGAATATTGTTGCATGGTTTAGCCTAATCTTGTTTTTGTTGGATTCCTGCAAAGCTTGGTGTGCGTATCATGTTTCATGTCTTTTGAAATGCACTAATCATGTTTGGGATCTAGGGAAGTGATCGATAAATCTTTATGCCATATTGTACCATATTGTACATTTGTATATAGTTTTAGTTTTTGCTTTCTATTTTGTTCTTTGTCCTTGATTTTTGGTTTGGATATAGTTTTGGTTTGTGTTTTTAGTTTTGTGTGTTGGGTTGTTCCCCTATTTTGAGGTGATGTTTCATGGTTGCTAATAAATGGCCTCTTGCCCATTTTTTGTGTTCCTTTGTTTAGTAGGTTGGAGTATCTAATATGAAAATAGGTGAACCCGAGAAAAGGGGGATGAATTATTTTGTGATCATGCTCAAATTTTGGGATTAAGATGGTGGAGAGTAGAACAATAAATTTTTTTGCTAGAGCTCCACATGTAACTCACATACATTAAAGGGTATTTCTAGAAATTATGAAGGATGAAGTTATCTTGATTTGCAACCCTAGGTAAAAATCCAACATGCTCTATCTCTATGATTCCTAACCCCAGTGATGCATGATGTTTTACAAATTTTTTCTTCTTATAAATAAAAAGAGGAAAATGAGCATTGAAAAGCTTGATAAAATTAGTCACATGATCTAGATAAACTCTACCAGGGCTATGGATTCCTAGCCGATAGTAGGGATCTATTTGGATGCAACTCAGGTAAAAGGAAAGGCTTTGCAAAGCATTGAGTGAACACAAGGGTGAGTTGGATAAACCCTACCAGGGCTATAGATGCTTGACTGGCAGTGGGGCTCTATCTGTAAAATTTTTCATTTTATGAGTTGTACTTCATAGCCTAATGCAAAATAGATGATGGAATCTAGAGGGTTTTTAGAGATGCAATAATGAATCACTTTTTCACACTTTGAGCAAAGGTATATGAATTAATTTTTTTTATTCGAAGCTATTTATCTCCAGATTCTTGGGATATTTCTAAATAATTTACATTTCACTGATCTTGTGTGTTCTTGTTTCAGATTGGGTTCTTCACCCAAAATGCTTAGGAGCATTTCCCAACAAAGTCACCATTTGTTGTGACTATCGTACAACTCACCCCAAAATTGGGGACCCACCTTTCATTTTTTGGGTTGGGTGCTTTTATTTCATTTTGAGTGACTAGCATTTGTTGTCAACGATTTTTATCGTCAATTTGTCGTCGAAGCTTTTTATCATCAATTTGTTGTCAATGATTTTTATCATCAATTTGTTGTCGATGATTTTTATCGTCAATTTGTTGTCAATGATTTTTATCATCAATTTGTTGTCGATGATTTTTTATCATTAATTTATTGTCGATGATTTTTATTGTCAATTTGTTGTTGATGATATTTATCATCAAGTTTATTGTTAGCGATTTTGTTGTTAAATTTTGTGTTTTCTTCGATAGTGTTCATGGTTAAATAATAAAAATAAAAATAAAATAAAATAAAAAATAA
Source organism: Wollemia nobilis (assembly GCA_028583015.1). Classification (NCBI taxonomy): domain Eukaryota; kingdom Viridiplantae; phylum Streptophyta; class Pinopsida; order Araucariales; family Araucariaceae; genus Wollemia; species Wollemia nobilis. The sequence goes on along the minus strand of JAQPPZ010000677.1, from coordinate 2,242,535 downwards.
AAATACGTATATATATAAGTAAAATAGAATCCATAAAATAAATTTACATATGTATATATATTATATTAATAAATAATATAAGAATGATAAAAATTGATATTGGTGTAATTTTGAGGGTTTTGAATTGCAAAATATTTCAAGTTCGTTTGACTAGCATCTTTGGCCTCTTTGAACACTCAACACTTTGGGAGCTAGGAGGGCCTGAATTGATTTATTTTATTGCTATTTAGATGCTAAATTATTCATGTTATTGGAAATATTTATTCAAAATATTGATCTTGACTAGTGATGTTTTGTTTCCTTATGATTAATTCTATTGATTCTAACATTATTTGATGATGCATTAATACTAACCTTATTAATAATTTGATAATGTTCTTCAATATCATGGTTTAATTGATGTGTATCTTTTGGTTAAATTCTAACATGATGATTCATATGTTAAACATTTGAGATTGGTTAGTCATTTCATGCTTCTTTGTAAGAAATCTTTATTTGACTAACAAATTGGTTTTGAAGTTATTCTTGGAGTTTCACTAATGGCATCGGTTTTTCCAGCTAGGGTAGGAATTTCATTGTGGATAGCTAACTATTATAGTTAGTTAGACATGCCTACTTATAAAATTCCTCAAGGTGTAGAAAATCATATACCCATGTTTAAGCATGATGTGACCTCGACTGAGGAACATATTCAAAGATACAAGGACATCTTAAGGCATTTTCAAATATGGAAGGGAGATGTTCCTTGTAGATTTTTTTTGCACACATTTGATGAGGTTGCTTATGAGTGGTACTTATACCTACCTATAGGTTGCATCACTTCTTGGGCTCAACTAGAAGCAACATTTACTATTCATTTTGGAAAACAAGTTGACTTAGTTTTGATGTTATATAAATTTATCTCTATTTGTAAGGAGCCTAATGAGTCCATGAGTCAACTCAATGGTAGGTTTCATAAGTTGTATACTGAAGTGGCACCCCATTTCATCATTTTAGAAGAGAAATCTATTGAAATATACATGGGATTCATACACCCCATAGTTGATACATTTTTAAGGTAAAATATTGATGACCCATATTTGCATGAAGTCTATGAGACCACGATAACATTAGAAAAATGGGTTGTTTTAGAAAGAGAAAATATGGATCAACCATCATTGCTTAAATCTAGGGTAGAAAAATCAATAGGATGAATTTGAATGTCCAAATATTACAACCACCTTAGATTTCATCCAAGATTATGTGCAAGTTACCAAGCCAAGGCCCATTAATGAGGATTAGGATGAACAAACCTATAAAGATAAGGAGATTGGTTCATATTTACTCACAAAGGAAGATTGGGACAATCATGAGGAGAAAAATACAAGATTTGATCTTATTGAAGAAGCTATTGACTCACCAAATATGGTTGAGAGTGAATTTGAGGAGTCAAGAGATGAATTTGAAGACATGGTGGAATCTCATCAATTGTTTTTAGAAGAAATTGATCCCATTATAGAAATCCCTAAGCCATAAAAAGTGGTTGAAAATGAGGTTGAAAGAAAATCAATAAATGAATTCGAATACATAATAAAATTTCACCACTTGTTCTTGGAAGACACTTTGGATGATACAGTTGAAACTGATGGCCAAGAAAACCCACACCTTCCAAATCATGATAAAATTGAATTTTGGGTTACAAATATGGATTGTGATCTTGCAAACTTGAATACAAAGAGTAAGCCACTTTTGGAAATAATTTAACTATCTAAGGAAGGTGAAGGCAAGTTTGAGGATCAATCTATTTATGAAATTGAAGAATGTTAAGGTATGGTTGAACATCACACCCCAATTTTAGAAGATGATAATTGTTGGTGGAATAAATGGGATAACTTTATCGCTCTTTCTAATGAAGCACTAACTTCACCTGATATACAGGACAAGTTGCAAAGGCTAGTTCTACAACTTAAAGGAAAAATCTCTCAACTACAAGAACAAAGGCCTCAAGATGCATATCACGATGATGCTCCAAATCATCCTCATGAGAAAAATATCAAAGATACTAAAAGTGATATTCTTTAGGATAATGGAGGGATCCTAGAGTGGACTGGTTTTGAAACATGTGACAAATCAGGACCTTCTATAAATTTGGGTGAATTTATTAATTTTGATGATCAAAGCCTTCAACATCCTTGAGATGATGACAAGGAAAAAATTGAAGAAGAATTTCTTGAAGATTTTGAGGAAGAAATAGTGTGGATGGTTAACAAGAAATGGGAATAATATGCTCACTCCAAATATTCTAATGAACTTTTTGTGTCAATTGATATGCAGGATAATACAATTGATTCCTCACATGAGGATATTACAAGTCCTATACAATTTGAAAAAGTTTTGGAAGAAGGGTTTGAATCTCATATAGTATTGGAAAGTGACAATGATGCTACTACCATGGATAAAGAAGGAGAACCATTTACTTTGGTCCCCTTTGAGGGACATGGAATAAAAAATCTTGATCCACCTATTAGATCTACAATGTCTATGACATCTCAAAAGGAGGAAATTTCAGAACCTGAATGGTTTAGTTTTGATATAACAAATGATCCAATTGAAAATGTTATTTCATCTAAAACAACTCAAATGATTGATCAATAACATGTGTTATGTGACACATCCCTAGATAGACAAGACTCATGGTTTGAAAAGGATGGACAAAATTTTAATTAGGTGCCTAATTTTGGTGTCTTTTATAAACAGGTCATGGGAATAAGTGCTACATGATGATGATGATCAAGATCATGAGAGAAAAGAGGAAGTTACAAATCCTCTCCAAGTAATGGTAAATGGAAATGTGCCAAAGGTAAAATCTCACCTTTTGTGTTCCAACATTCAAACTCCAGGTGAAGGTTTGCCTAATTGTTTATTGGATTCAAATGCTATCAATGATGAAATGCCATTTGTGGTTGATAAAGAATTTGAGTTAATTTATCCTTACACCACTAATGATATTGCTTTGTTGAATGAAAAAGAAATTGATGTGCTTGAAGTGTTAAATCAAGTTCATAACCAATTAATTATGAATCTAGGATACAAACTTATGATGATTCTCATTTAATAAATATCCTAGAAGCTTGCAAGTGGTTGCATAAATTTTATTGGCCTAGAAGATCTCATATTTAAAAAGGAAATATTATTTCTAAGTCATGAATGGAATTGTGAAATTTGCATTGTAAGGAATAGACAAGATAGAATTGAAGATCAATTATTGTCTAATCAATTTAATGATTTGAAGCTCACCTATAGGATCATTAATGAAACTAAATCAAATTGGTGGGGTGAGAGAGATAATATGAATATTTTTGCATTGTTTGGCCTAATTTTGTTTTCATTGGATTCCTAAAAATCTTGATGTGCGTATCATGTTACATGTATTTTGAAATGCACTAATCATGTTTGGGATCCAGGGAAGTGATCAATCAATATTTTTGTCATATTGTACCATATTGTACATTTGTATATAGTTTTGGTTTTTGCTTTATATTTTGTGCTTTGTCCTTGATTTTTGGTTGGATATAGTTTTGGTTTGTGTTTTTAGTTTTGTATGTTGGGTTGTTCCCCTATTTTGAGGTGATGTTTTGTGGTCGCTAATAGATGGCCTCTTGCCCATTTTTTTGTGTTCCTTTATTTAGTAGGTTGGGGTATATAATCTGAAAATAGGTGAACCCAAGAAAATGGGGACAAGTTATTTGGTGATCATGCTTAGGTTTTGGGATTAAGATGATGGAGAGTAGAAAAATGAAAGATTTTTCTAGAGCTCCACATGTAACTCACATACATTAAAGGGTATTTTTAGAAATTATGAAGGATGAAGTTATCTTGACTTGCAACCCTAGGTGAAAATCCAACATGCTCTATCTCTATGTTTCCTAACCCCAGTGATGCATGAAGCTTTGAAAAGTTTCTATTCTAAAAAAAAAAGAGGAAAATGAGCATTGAAAATCTTGATCAAATCAGTAACAAGATCTAGATAAACCCTACCGAGGCTATGGACGTATGACCGACAGTAGGGCTCTGTCTAGACATAGCTCAGGTAAAAATAAAGGCTTTGTAAAGCATTGAGTGAACACAAGGGTGAGTTGGATAAACCCTACTAGGGCTATAGACACCTGACTGGTAGTGGGGATCTATCTGTAAAATTTTTCCTTTTATGATTTTTACTTCATAACCTAATGCAAAACAAATGATGGAATCTGGAGGGTTTTTAGAGATGCAATAATGAATCACTTTTTCACACACTGAGCAAAGGAAAATAAATTAATTATTTTTATTCGAAGCTATTTACCCCCACCTTCTTGGGATATTGCTAAATAATTTATGTTTCACTGATCTTGTGTGTTCTCATTTCAGATTGGATTCTTCACCCAAAATGCTCAGGAGCATTTCCTAGCAGAGTCACCATTTGTTTTGATTTTCATGCAACTCGCCCCAAAATTGGGGACCCACATTTCATTTTTTGTGCTGGGTGCTTTTGTTTCATTTTGAGTGATTAGCATTTGTTATTGATAATTTTTATGATCAATTTGTTGCTAATTATTTTTATCATCAATTTGTTGTCAACGGTTTTTATCATCAATTTGTTATCGATGATTTTTATCGTAAATTTGTTGTCGACGATTTTTATCATCAATTTGTTGTCGATGATTTTTTATCATCAATTTGTTTTTGATGATTTTTATCATCAATTTTTTGCTAACAATATTTATCATCAAGTTTATTGTTAGCAATTTTGTTGTTAAATTTTATGTTTCTTTGAAAGTGTTCATGGTTGACTAATAAAAATGAAAATAAAAAAATAAAATTACTTATATATATAAGTAAAATAGAATCCATAAAATAAGTTTACATATGTATATATATTATATTAATAAATAAGATAAGAATGATAAAAATTGATTAAAAATATATAAAAATGAAAAATAAAAAATAAATAAAATAAAAAATTTCATATAATAATAAAGTGATATCAATTGATTTTTATATGATATAACGTTTATGTACTATATTTGCAAATAATGAAGATGTCGAGGTAGCTACAATAGATGACATGGAAACTTTGATGCCATGGAACATGGGCTACATTTGACAATGAATGCAACACAAATAAACTAGTGGACCTATTGGAACAAAATCTGCCTTGGGTTGTTTAGTTGCGCCTTAGATTTTGTCAACATTGAAAAGACGAGAAGGTTTGAGACTTTTCGCCTGATCTCCAGAGAAGGCTGGTTCCTTGAAGTTTTTTATGGGAAAAGGGGAAGGAAGTAATACTGAAAGAGAGGGAAATATAGCCGAAGCTAGATCTAATATATGGTGCAGATTAGACAACAACGAAGACAGATTTACTTACTTCTATCCAAAGCATTTAAACACATTTCCATGCAGAAATTATATAATTTCAGATATGATTTCTAATATTTCATTTAACATGCGTATATATTAGATTCTCATTCCAGCAATATGATTTATGTATTGCGAAAGTTTAGATATAAGAACAAACTCAATTTACAATTCAATATTGTAAGCAAAAATAAAGAACATTAATACATACACTTGCACGATATGAACCAGAAGCCAATGGGAGATGTGATTTTATTGCTTGTATTCGAAGTACATGCATTCAGTCTTGTAAACGTCCAAGAGCCGACCCTTTTTTTGGAGTCGCTCACCCCTATATATACCCTAAAAGAGTATCTTTTTCTAAGTACATCTTACTATTTTACAAGCAATCATCTACAGTTTCTAATAATACACAAGTCTTCTATGAATTAGATATCTTCTCTGCAGATTAGATTCTAGACGAGCCTGTCACATTTTCAATCATCTGCAAGCCTGCTCTATCCTGGATTTCTGATAATCATGTCAAAAATCACTTCTTGGTGTCAGTGCATGCCTTTGATTGCCAAAAATACATTTTATTCCTTTATAGCTGGCGCGTCGTGAAATCGCGACGTTCTTTCCTTGCTTTGCTCTTTTGTCGCCTCCAACCGTGAAAATGAGACATGTCACGAAATCATGACATTCATCTCTTACTTTGCTCTTCTGCCGCTTCCAGCCACGAAAATGAGACATGTCATGAAATCATGACGTCCGTCTCTTGCTTTGCTCTTCTATCGCTTCTAGCCGTGAAAATGAGACATGTCACGAAATCATGACATCTTTATGTCTTTTCCTTCATTTCTTCTGGGCGGTCATGAAAATGCGACATGTCATGATTATATGACATTCTTTCCTTGCTTTGCTCTTTCTCTTCTCTTTTGGCCATAAAAATGCAACATGTCATGATATCGCGACACTTTTTCTTTCTTGTTCTTTCTCTTCTCTTTTGGTCGTGAAAATGCAACATGTCACGATATCACGACACTTTTTCCTTCTTGCTCTTTCTCTTCTCTTTTGGCCATGAAAATGCAACATGTCGCGATATCACGACACTTTTTCTTTCTTGTTCTTTCTCTTCTCTTTTGGCCGTGAAAATGCAACATGTCACGATATCGCGACACTTTTGCCTCCTTGCTCCCTTCTGTTGCTCTTGGCCACGAAAATGCAACATGTCGCGATATCACGACACTTTTTCCTCCTTGCTCTTTCTCTTTGCTTTGGACCGTGAAAATGCAACATGTCGCGATATCGCGACACTTTTTCCTCCTTGCTCTTTCTCTTTGCTTTGGACCGTGAAAATGCAACATGTCGTGATATCGCGACACTTTTTCCTCCTTGCGGTGTTTTGCTTTTTCTTTGATCTTTAGCATATGGGCCACTTCGGTCTTCTTGGAAAATATGCAAAAAGGTGCATCAGCTGTTTTTCTGTAGTTAGTCACTTTTTGACTAACATTCTTGGCACCTTCCGGGGATTTTTTGCTTGCAAAAATTTTGAACCAAGCCTTCATCCATTGGGAAACGGAGTCAACAACGCAGTTGTAAAAAGAATCTTTCAGAGAAAGACAAAGAACATAGGAAAATGCACTTAGATTAAAAGTGAACATTACCTCATCAAAACTCCCTCTATACCTTAGTATCTCTATTAAAAAAAAATGTCGACTTCTGATTGGCTGTGACTGAAATTTTTTGTTAAGGCCGAAAAAATGGTAATATTTACAAATATTGTCTGAATATACTTATATTATACTATACATATAATTCCTTTTCTGCTTTCTCAATAGAAATATAACTTTAGGTGAAATGCATTCACCGTGATGGGAAGAACCAATCCATCTTGATCTTTCAACTCGAAAGCATTGAACTATTTCTCTGAAACAATTTCAAATGGTCCCTCCTAGAGAGCATCGAATTTATCATGGTTACCTGGCTTAGCTTTCTTTACATTCCATTTCAAAACCAAGTCTCCCACTCTAAATTTTTTGGCAGTTGTCTTTTTGTTGAACCATCCTTCAGTATCTACCATATGCTTCTGATTGTGATTGTATGATTGCTCTCTTTGTTCTTCTAACTGTAAGAGCTGCATTAGTCGGGCATCCATCGGTTGACCTTCTTCTTCGTTCATCTGATTCAGTAGCTTCAATGCTGGTATCTCCATATGTATGGGAAAAATAGCTTCTTTGCCATAAACTAAAGCGTAGGGTGACGTATTGATGGATTTCTTGATTGAAATTCTGTCAGCCCATAGCGCTCGGTTTATCAGGGAATGCCAGTTTCTTTTGTTATCTTCCAGCGTCCTTTTCAGGATTCTAAGAAGATTCTTATTTGTAGACTCAGCTAAGCCGTTACCCTATGGGTAATAATTGGAAGAAGTTTTTAGGTATATACCATACCTACTGGCGAACTCAATCATCTTTGCTTCGATGAAGGCAGATCCATTATCTGAGACTAGTGAATCTGGTATACCGAATCTGTAATCAGACTTTCTACAAACTCAATCACAACTTCCCGATCAGCCTTTTTAGTGGGAATGGCTTCGGCCCACTTGGTGAAATAATCAGTGGCTGTAAGTATATACTTATGACCAGCTGATGAATTAGGTTCTATTATCCCAATGAAATCTAACCCCCACTGTTGAAAGGGCTCTTCAACCTGGATAGGTTTCAAGGGCATGGAGGCATTTCTATTTCTTCCAACATACCTTTGACACTGTTCACAACTCCTGGTGATATTGTATGTGTCTAAAAATATAGAAGGCCAGTAACAGCCTACTCGGAGTATCTTCAAAGCAGTTGATCTCCCTGAATAATGTCCTCCAGAGAGACCTCCATGAAATTCTCTCAGAACCTTTTGTTTCTCATCTTCTCTTATGCATCTCAAAAGTACACCATCTATATTTTTTTGTATAATCCTTCATTTTGAAGGGTGTACTTCAATGCTTGTGCTCTAAACCTCCTTCTCTGTGAAGCATTTAGATTTTTAGGACACATACCAGTCTGAAAGTATTCCACCAGGTCATCAATCCAATCAGTGTCTTTGGGCATAGAATCTGCTTGTGTATTAATCATCACATCTTGGAGTTGCACTTGTTCATCTGTAATCTGCTTGGCTAACTGGTGACACAAGGCTCTACCTCTTACCAATTTTGTGGGATGTATTTCTACATCATATTCCTATATTTTGGTTACCCAACCAGCATGTTTTTCACCAAGCTCTCCTTGTATGATGAAGTTCCTAACGTCAGGATGTATCACATAAACAAGGATCTTGCTTTGTGATAGAAAATGTTTAAACTTCTGCAAGGACTTCATGACAGCATAAACTTGTTTTTCAATAAATTTGTATCTCTCCTCATGATCATGCATGGTGGAGCTCAGAAAATCTATGGGTCTTTCTTCGTTATCTGTCCCCTTTTGTGTGAGGACTGCAACATAACTCTCTGATTCACCAACAACATACAAGATGAAACTTCATGAATAATCAGGATTGATTAATACAGGTGCTTGGGCTATCTCTTCCAGAATTTTCTTGAAGGCATTTTTCCTAACATCTGTCCATTTGAAAGGAGCATCCTTCTTCAACAGTTCTGTCATTGGTTTGACAATTTGCACAAAATCTGCAATAAATTTGCGCACAAAATTTATTTTCCCAAAGAAATATTGCAAACCTTTCTTATTGACTGGTAAAGAAAGTTCCAAGAGTGCTTTTACCCTGCTAGGATCAATAGCTAGCCCGTATTTGGAGATGACATGACCGAGTAGGATACCTTCTTCTACCGCAAATATAGACTTTTTTGGGTTCAATGATATCCCAAATTCCCTGCACTTCTCAAAAAAAATTTCTAGATGTGAGGCGTGATCCTGCTTATCATGAGAGAAGACAGTCATATCATCTAAATAGATGACTATGATTTTATTAGCAAGTTCGCCAAACGCTACATCCATTGCTCTTTGAAAAGTTGCTCCAGCGTTGGATAAACCAAATGGCATCCTTTGGTAGGCAAATGTTCCCCACTTCGTAGTAAAAGCGGTCTTGAATTGGTCTTCATATTTTACCCATACTTGATTATAACCTGAAAAACCATCCATTAAGGAAAACCTTTCTACTCCTGCAACTGTGTGTAGAATTTGGTCAATCTGAGGTAGCGGGTAATGATCTTTGAGTGATGCTCTGTTCAGATTTCTGAAATCTACACACAATCTGATATCTCCATTTTTCTTCCTGATTGGTACCAAGTTTGCCACCCAGGTGGAGTGTTTAACAAGGTATACTATTTTAGCTTGAAGGAGTTTTAGCAGTTCTTGTTTCATCAAAGATTCTATCTTCGGATTCACTGGTCTTTGCTTTTGCCTAAAAGGCTTAGCTCCTTCTTCTAATTCTATGGTATGTTGAATAACATCTTTATTGTACACTTTTAGATCACTATACACCCAAGCTATGATGTCGGGAATTTTTTACACAATTCTCTGATCTGGTTCACTTCCTCTTCTGTACAACTGATTCCAACCTTAATCATTTTTCCTGGCTCCAACTCTACATCTTTGTATCTTCGTTTATCGACCTTGATTTTCCGGCCAACTGCTCTATCATTGTTATCAAATAGGCTTTCCAGGGTGATGAGACCCTTAGGAATATGATTGTTTTTTAACTGAATAATGTCCTCTTCCTCTTCATCCTGTAGATCCCGGTTGGCTGAGCAATTCATTTCATGGATTAAGAAATCTAGTATCTGTTCATCATTTTCAAAAACTTGCCAAAAAATATTTTTATCAGGCACTGAAGGCCTGTATATAAGTCTAACAGTTTTAGACTTCTGAATAACATTACTTACAGGACAAAAATTAGCTCCCACTGAAGCTAACAAATCTGCGTGGGTATTCTGTTCTCTAGGGATAAACTTTATATTTAGGGCCTCAAAGGCCTCTAAGAGATCCCACACTTTGTTCCTGTAAGCCTTCAAATAATGTTGTTTACTTATACATTTTTTGGTGACTTGATTCACAATAAGTTCTGAATCTCCATAGATGAGTAACTATTTGATTCCCAATTTCTCAGCCTTTCTTAACCCTAAGCACAGGGCCTCATATTCTGCTACGTTATTGGAGCAACTCCAAGTCAACCTGTAAGAGAAAACCTTTTCCTCTCCGATGGGAGAAATCAAAACTATTCCGGCACCAGCTCCATTCTTGCACCTAGCCCCATCAAAGAAAAGCTTCCACAATTGATTCACAGAACCATCCTTTTCTAGGGAGGGTATCAATTTTCTTTTTGGTTTCTCAATAGAATAGTTTCCTATTTCTGTTTCTATCATGGCATTAAAATTCTGTAGAGAAAACTCGTCCTCAGCTTGGAGCTCTTCTAATGTTTCTTCCATTAGATCTTCTTCTATTGTTTCTTCAATCATCATATTTACACGGTCAGTTTCACCAATATTTTCTACATGAAACGTAGATGGTTTCTCATTAAAAATATTGACCCTTCTACCTTTGAAAGGTATCTCCAAATGAGAATAATCTAAGGATAAGTATCCTCCTATATTTGTTGTGAACTCTCTGGATAGACACATACCAAAATAGGGCTCCAAGTCTACGACTACTACCTCTTGTATGACTGTCATCTGAGGCATTTTATGCAGCCGTATGGGAATATCCTTTATCACTCCTATAGTTTTTATTGGAGTACCATCTAACTGTAGGACGCCTGCATTGCTCCTAGTGTACTCCATTCCCATAATATCACATACTGCTTTGGGTATCACAGTGGTAGCAGCGCCTGAATCTATCATGCAGTTGTGGACAACCCATCCTTCCATTTGAAGGGACAAATAAAAGGGTGGTGGCCTATTCTTACCAGTGGCAGACGTCAAGTTCGTTAGAACCATTTTTGAAGATGATGCAGTCCTACCTCCATTTTTCATTGTTCTTAGGGATTCCTGTAGGAGATCGATTTGACCTAGGATTTGAAGAGCATCATACATACTTGCCTTAGAAGGAGTCTTTTTCATTTCCTCTACTATACTGAATGTAGGTGAATCAACTATTCTTTCTCTTTCTTTGGCAAAAGTTTCATATTTATTTTTGTATCCCTGGGTAGCTTCAGTTCTTTGCCTTTTTGTCAGCGAGGGGAATCTCAACCTTTCCCTAGCCTTGTTCTTGGGTTTCATTTTCCCCCCGAGGAATAAATTCTTTGTGTGTTTCTTGCCCTTGAATTTTGGCTGGAAACTGATATTTTCTTTCCTGAGGGAGACTTCCCTTAGGAGTTTCTTTGGGAACTTCCTTGGGAGCAGGGGAAACATTCAATGGCTGAAGCTCTTTAGGGTCTACTTGCAGGTGGTTTCTTACCTGATCTTGTCAAAACTGAAACCTGTTCTACTGTAGGCATCATGAAGTTGTGGTCCTTCTCTCTAATTATATTTACATGGCCTTTCATTTTTTCTTTACTCTTTTCAACTGCTATACTTTGTACATAATGTTGGTGTATCATACACGAACTTTCCCCATGTGGATCGTTACATGTAGTACACCAAAATTTAGAATCAGTGGGAGGCTCTTCGGCCTCCACTGTCTCATTTGTATATACCGTGCTCGGTCTCTCTTGTCCCCTATTGCTTGATTGTGCTGCATCTCTCGTTACCTAAGGGAACCTCCTTGGCAGAAAATTCCTTTCAGCCTCTCTCTTTTTAATTGATGTTATATCATTTGCTAGATTTTTCATGGTGTCCAGGATAAGAGTAAGCTGATTATCGGGGACTTGCTGAGGAGGTGGCGCAGGTAATGCAGGTATAGCAAAAATAGGAGGCAATGCCAAAGGAATTTGAGGCATTGGTATTGTAGGTACAGAGGGTGATCCATTCCATCTTGGAAGATCTGTGAACTTCGATTCAACAGAGCTAGGAGAAGCAACATGAGTAGCCTAGGGAATATCAAGAAAAATGGGCATTATTGCTTTGGGTGGATACCTTCCAGTGGCTATGAGATCTCTCTCTGCTATATAAGCTTGTTGATAAATGGCAGGGAATGTGAATATTCTTGACTGTCGTATTATCATACTAATATCTGAATCAAAGGATCTCAGATAGTAATATATTGCTTGCTCTTCTATTGGTTTCAATCCTTGAGGAATCCTTTCCCAGGTCCGACTGAAATGGATATTGAAGTCTACAATTTCTTCTTGAGGATGTTTCCTTATGATCGTGAACTGGTTCAATAAGGAAAATGGATCTGCATGCTGATTGAATTCATCCACCAACTTTCCAGCGAGCTCTGCCCAGGTGGTAATTGATTGAGGAGGGAGTGCACGATACCAATAGAGCATTTTACCCTTCGGAGAGATAACTAGCAATCTGATCATCACATCCTCCTGTGTGATGTTATAGGTTGCAGCCATTGCTGCTACATCTAAGCAATGTTCATATGCTATTTTTCCTGTTCCATCATATGAAGGCAATGCCTTCAATGCTACGCCAGGAATTTGATTCTGGGCTGCTAAATTTAGTGGACCAGTGTGGTTCCATATAAGATAAGATGGTGGTGGAGGAGCGGCCATTGTAATTGCTATATTCATCTAAACTATTGGGGTTGTAGTAACAGCTGGAGATGAACCAATGATAGAATATGGCAAAATAGAGGGTATAATGGCGCTATTATTGGTAGCAGGTGGATTTGATCTTGCGGATAAAATTGGATTCACTCTTAAGCTACCAAGATGAAACTCGAAGAACTCAATGGGCTCTTCTGAGTTTTTTGATTTGGATCTGGTTATCATATAAACATATACTAGCTTTAACCAGGTCTAAAAAGATAAGGTATTTTCTGGGTCTATACCTTCGGACGGAGTCGCCAGGTGATTGGGTTTTTTATTCTAAAGATCAGAGGCAAAACACCAAACCTTGTAAAAATAATGTGGGATTTAGGGTCCCACCGGGCGTGCCAAAAACTGTTGGAACAAAATCTGCCTTGGGTTGTTTAGTTGCGCCTTAGATTTTGTCAACATTGAAAAGACGAGAAGGTTTGAGACTTTTCGCCTGATCTCCAGAGAAGGTTGGTTCCTTGAAGTTTTTTATGGGAAAATGGGAAGGAAGTAATACTGAAAGAGAGGGAAATATAGCCGAAGCTAGATCTAATATATGGTGCAGATTAGACAACAACGAAGACAGATTTACTTACTTCTATCCAAAGCATTTAAACACATTTCCATGCAAAAATTATATAATTTCAGATATGATTTCTAATATTTCGTTTAACATGCGTATATATTAGATTCTCATTCCAAGCAATATGATTTATGTATTGCGAAAGTTTAGATATAAGAACAAACTCAATTTACAATTCAATATTGTAAGCAGAAATAAAGAACATTAATACATACACTTGCACGATATGAACCAGAAGCCAATGGGAGATGTGATTTTATTGCTTGTATTCGAAGTACATGCATTCAGTCTTGTAAACGTCCAAGAGTCGACCCTTTTTTTGGAGTCGCTCACCCCTATATATACCCTAAAAGAGTATCTTTTTCTAAGTACATCTTACTATTTTACAAGCAATCATCTACAGTTTCTAATAATACACAACAAGTCTTCTATGAATTAGATATCTTCTCTGCAGATTAGATTCTAGATGAGCCTGTCACATTTTCAATCATCTGGCAAGCTCGCTCTATCCTGGATTTCTGATAATCATGTCAGAAATCACTTCTTGGTGTCAGTGCATGCCTTTGATTGCCAAAAATACATTTTATTCCTTTACAGCTGGCACGTCGCGAAATCATGACGTTCTTTCCTTGCTTTGCTCTTTTGCCGCCTCCAACCGTGAAAATGAGACATGTCACGAAATCGTGACATTCGTCTCTTACTTTGCTCTTCTGCCGCTTCCAGCCATGAAAATGAGACATGTCACAAAATCGCGACGTCCGTCTCTTGCTTTGCTCTTCTATCGCTTCCAGCCGCGAAAATGAGACATGTCACGAAATCGTGACATCTTTATGTCTTTTCCTTCATTTCTTCTGGGCGGTCACGAAAATGCGACATGTCACGATTTCGTGACATTCTTTCCTTGCTTTGCTCTTTCTCTTCTCTTTTGGCCATGAAAATGCAACATGTCGCGATATCGCGACACTTTTTCTTTCGTGTTCTTTCTCTTCTCTTTTGGCCGCGAAAATGCAACATGTCGCGATATCGCGACACTTTTTCCTTCTTGCTCTTTCTCTTCTCTTTTGGCCGCGAAAATGCAACATGTCGCGATATCGCGACACTTTTTCTTTCTTGCTCTTTCTCTTCTCTTTTGGCCATGAAAATGCAACATGTCACGATATCGCGACACTTTTGCCTCCTTGCTCCCTTCTGTTGCTCTTGGCCACTAAAATGCAACATGTCGCGATATCGCGACACTTTTTCCTCCTTGCTCTTTCTCTTTGCTTTGGACCGCAAAAATGCAACATGTCACGATATCGCGACACTTTTTCCTCCTTGCTCTTTCTCTTTGCTTTGGACCGCGAAAATGCAACATGTCGCGATATCGCGACACTTTTTCCTCCTTGCGGTGTTTTGCTTTTTCTTTGATCTTTAGCATATGGGCCACTTCGGTCTTCTTGGAAAATATGCAAAAAGGTGCATCAACTATTTTTTTGTAGTTAGTCACTTTTTGACTAACAAGACCCCATCGAACAATGTAAATAAGACACATGGATGACATGTATGACACAATGGGACATGCTTAATACATCACAATTCATTGGTCGGTTCTGATGGACAAAAGAAAATAGTTTTGATAGACAATCGGGATGCTCGGTGACACATATCGGATGCCTACATCTTGGATTTTTGCCACGAGATATTTGACTTTCTCCAGATAGTGAGCGGCCAATATGGAAGGTGGAGTAGGGACATCATTGTCATCATGGATCCCTCCATGAGATGTAGCGATGATGTTTTGTTCCCCAACATGTAAGCATGGCAGTACATGTAGGATTTTGATCATCAATTTTAGCTATTGTGGATGAAGGTCACAATGGGGAAAGGCACATCAAGAATGCCACCACATGACATCGATATAGAGGATGAATCATGGTGAACCGTATATGTGTAGATATAGGGCATCGATGTGGAAATGAACCCTAAAAATATGTGTTGAAGATGAGATATAGGTGAAGATGGTGCAGATGCATGATAATGTGGTCCTGGGCTATTGGATGCTACGAGATATTTGAGACAAACTCCATAGTAGATTGAATGATCAATTCTCTCTAATGTGGAAAAAGAGGATGTAGGATCATATATGGTAGACTAGCCTCCACCACAGACATGACATGGTAACAACAAATGCGCTAAGATACCAAGAGATTCGATGAGGAATGAAATGCTTATTTTTGATAGCATGAGGAGAATATGTGAGTGGGAAATTCCACCTACTCGGATGACACAGATGATAGACCATGATAATGCTACATAGAAGGCACCAAGATAAAACATGGTGGACATTTCATAGTAGTCGATGGACAACACCGACCTTTTAAACTAGAAGAAATTTTTGATAGTGGAGCTTGTAGAGAATATTACAGTGGTGAGACTACAACATGGATTATTGAACTGGACAAGTTGTAGTGGACGGTGATATGGTTGTGTCATTTACGCACAAAAATAGAAATGAAATGCAACAAGTAGCCATTATAGAGGTGGGGTTGAAGTGCAAACCAATAGTGACTAGGCAGTCTTGCAGATGTAGCTTAGCGTGGGTTTCACCGTCCAACACGGTAGTACATGTGTGATGTCCGAGGCATGTGAAGAACATACGATAAATGCCACTGTAGCATGGTAGAAATATTGAAGGAGGTAATGCAGTGTGAAGATAGATGCTCATCGATAATTGATTCGGGCCCACATGTAACAAAATATCATGGACAAGCCTACACGTGGATAATGTTGACTGATGACATGAAAACATACAATAGTGCTCGTCAGTATTGGTTTCTAAGATGATCAAAATATTGAATGCTATCATTTATCATTATTAGTGCTTTGTAAGCCCATGATAAAATGGGTTATGCTAGTCCATCACCAGTAGGGCCTACAAAATATTCAAGAATGGAAGAAAAGAAGGTATGGTGCCATCTATTCCTACAAATCATAGGGGTAAACATCATCTAGAAATATGGTTGAGAATAATGTAGTGAAATCCTAAAATTATAATTCAAATATGATGGGTGTATTTAAAATAACCAAGCTTCATGCCTATATTTTGATCTTAATTGGATCAAGTTCCAATTAGTGATGGTTATTACATTCATCATTACCAAATGGGTTTACAAAACCATTATGCACTTTCCAATCATAAATAAATGTAGTCCCATCCTCTTGATGGCCTACAAGCAAGTGGGGAGAGGAAGGAAAACAATTTTATCAAAGAAATTTTTCTTGGCATTTTTAGAAAATTTTGGCTTGATGATATTATGTTTTATAGAGTAGCATAGGATTTTTAATTCCATCACTTGAAAAATATACAAAACCTCATGTAATTCCCAAGTTCTAGAATGACCTAGTCTATCTTCTCAACCATTAATAAGTATAGGAGATTAAACAAGGTTGAATTGTGATTAAAAGAAAACATAAGTATTAATGGATCAATAAGAAATTTGTTGAGTGTGCTAATCAAGTCCACCCCGGACTTACCTTTTTCACTGTAGAACCTTTATGGTGTTTTTGGAACCCCTTTTCATGATGATTCAGCCATTCCCACCATACCTTTTACCTTGCATCCTTCCACATGGGTTTGTTCATGTGTTCCTATTCATGAGCCCTTCCCCTATCACTTCCAGAACTTGCGTTGCATGATTCCCATTCTCATAATTTTCACTCCCACAATAATCACTATTTACTTTCCCACCTCTATGATTTCCAAAGGCTATTTTTATCTGCTCAACTTGATCATGATTGGTGGGATTTCCCTCATGTCTTTGCATATCACATGCAACGCCAGTACTTTTGTGTATTTTGTGATGATTAGAAGCTCTAGAAAATCCCTCGATTTTTTTATTCCTCCTGAGGCCATATTTCCAAATCTATTTTCCTATCCTCGAAGCATTCACTTCTCAATACCTAGGTGTCATGTTCCTATTTGGAATTTGCCAAGCATTCTTAACATCAATTTTTTAGTTTAGCTCACCCATCCCCTTGTCAACTAGATTTTTCTCTAGTTATTTCCTTGCATCAATATGTGTTATGTCGAACTAGACACGTTGGAGCCGGATGCTCTCATTGAATCCATACTCAATGAGAGGGGATATCTTCCTTTTCTTAGAAAAATATTTGGCAATGACTATGATATAACCTTGGATTTCCTCTACAGTTGGGATGGTGGTAAGGTGATTATTCTAGGTAGATATTACATCATGAATGCCTAGCTCCTAGCAAAATTTACAAACTAGCCCCTGATTGGAAGACATTTAAGGAGAGAGAAGCACAATTGGGAGGTGGAGATCAAGGAATTCCTAGACAAGATCAGAATGCTCAAGCTGGCCAAGTCTGGTATGCATAGGTCTGACCTTCCTTCTCTATGGAATAGAGTAATGATGCCCATTATGCAGTACATTATGGTTGATGATCCTGATAAAGCCCTTTGTAGTTTCCATTTGGATTTTGTTAATCACTTTAGGGATATTAAAATAATCAATGTACTTGAATTCCTATTCCATTCCATGAGCTACTCCATTGAGACTTACCAGAAAAAGAAAAATTCTATGTTTCCTTCCCACTAAGGATTGTTCAAAATCATCTACAACCATTTCCTCATCCATTGCCCTAAAGGATCCCTTGCAGATCCAACTCCTTCTATTGACCCCCCCATAAAAATTGTAGCCCCTCCAAGGTCATCCCTGAGGAAATACATTTCCACGAGCCCTACATTAACCCCCATATCTAAGAAAAGAAATTCAGTGGTCTTTGATAGGGATGTTGATTGTCCTACAAGAAAGAAGGTCAAGATTGAAGAGCTTGTTAGTGCTACTAGATCCTTTTCTCACCTTAGAATAAATTTCATACAAAGTCAATAAAATTTCTAGGAGGTGGTGTTCAATTATGATGATATCATCGATCCTACTTCTCTGTTGCTTCAGAAACTCATTATTAAAATAATTTCCATAATAATTTCTCAATCTGAGGAATTGTTGTCCACCCTCAAGGAGATGGGCAATTCTTTGAACTTGCTCTTTTTCCATGAAGCTTTATCTGCTATGATCACTAATGAACCTAAGGTTTCTAATGACCCTAAGGTTGTTGATTCTAAAGTTAATTACAAGGAAATAATGAAGGAAGCAGTGAAATATGGTAGAAAGGATGTTGCTTAGGTGATGATGCCAGGGATGTTTCTGAGGATGTTGCTTTCGGTGACTCCAAGGTTGTGTTTTGGGGGGCTTTACTGATGATTTTTTTCTTGATATGTGTTACCTTGTAGGGTTTTTTCAGGCTATATTCCTCGTTTTTTCATTTTTTCCCTCTTCGCAACATCCTATAATGTTGGTTTTGTAACAAGGTTTTGGGATTCCTTTCAAAATCCGTTTTAATGCAATTTAACATAGTGTAATACTAAGAGATAAGACACTAGCTTAGACACCCAATTCAAGTATAATTTATAAATGTGATAATCTTACTAGGATTATCATGATATTATTTTGCTTCTCTTTGCTTAGAAAGCAAGAAGAAATCCAGGTAAATGCAAGTATATGCTAGCAAGCAATCATGGGATAAAGCAAGCATACATTGAGGAAGTCTAAAAGAGCAAGCAATATGGGGTTAGGTGAACATCACTAGCATTAGATATCTAGTAAAATTGTTATGCAAAGTAATCTATGCCTACTTAGGCTCATCATTACATCCTTTTTTGATCCATAGAGAAGAAATAATGCAAATAAAAATGCAAGATAATAGTCAATGTGATATGCAACAAGTAATCTAAAGACATGGAGAGATTCACTAGCATCAAAAACCTAGTACAAGTGTAATTCAAGTGTCAAATATATTGAATAGGATTATCATATGCACTTCAATCGATATCTTGACTCAATATGCATCAAGCAGTCAAGCACATGTGATCAAGAAATCATGAAATAAAATAGCCATGGAGAAAAAAATCATGCATACAAATAGCCATAGACAAATGATACAAGATGATGTCAACCAGATGTATTATATTTATTGTGTTCATGGGTTCTTTTAATACCTTTCCTTCAATATTAGCTAGGTAGAAAGCTCCTAATTTGTACTTGGTGGTCACTATAAATGAACCTAGCAACTTTGTCTCAAACCTTCCTTTGAGATCATCTTTCACATTGGTATTTTCTAGTTTTTCTTGAGGATAAAATCACCAACATCAAAGGAATAGGTTCTGGAGACACCAAAACCTAGGCATTCAAAAAATCATCATTTTTACCCCACATCACAAATCTAGCATAATAAATTTATATGCCTAATTCTAAACTTAGGCATATAAAATCCTACACATTAATCTATTTTCTAGATTTATTAAATCTAGAAAATCAACCTAGGATACCCTACCTAGTCACTAGACATGTGTCCTAGCCACATCACTACCCCACCTTGCCACACACCACACACTCATGTCCCCTTTATCCTTTTACATGGGATAACCATTACACCTCACTCCACTTGTAGCCACATCACCCTAGTTAAGTGAGACACATTGGGTGAATCACTCTAATTGCCCCCTCCATTTGGTAGCCCTGGATTACCACATGGCAATCCTAGCTTGCCACCTCCAATTTCCCTCCAAAACCTTAAGGTACATATAAAGGTACCTTCACCCCATCAACCAAAGGATGTTGAACACACATACCATTAGGCTACCAAAATAGCACCAGGAGTTTGCATGCACCATGATGAGACCAAGGATCTTAAGCCCTAAAGCCCATTTTGGAGCCTTCTACCATTCATCTAAAACCACCCGTTTGTGGTTATGTAGTTGAAATATCCCTTACATGGTTTCTTCATCACCCATATGTGTTTTACCAGATCACACAATGCATTCATAGTTTCTTAGAACTAGGAAAACATGACAAATATGATCAGTAAGTTTAATGTTAACAGGGCATTTTGAGTTATATTTCTCTATTTCTTACATCATATTCCATGTCTCTGTAGCTAGGGTTTGTAGTAGTGTTTTATATCTTGATAAAAAGGTGCTACTAACTCTGGTATGATTCTCATGTGTGTAGGAAATAGGTATTTGGAAAGCTACTGAAGCTAGAGTGGTCCTCTCATTGGATATTCAGAAGCCCACTCACTCCTTTGAAGTTGTATCTGAGGAGCAAAGGACACACAAGATTGTGGAAGATTTGGAAGATTCCCACCCTTTCCATTATCAATGTATTGTAATCACGAGAAAGAAAATATATTGTAAATTTACCCCCAACACATTTGGGGAAGTTCAAAATCATTGTAAAATCAGGAGATTTAGACTCCCCTATATCAATATCAATACAAAGGAACATTTTTGGCAATATTCTCTTTCTTCTATTTCATGTAATTTTTTTGTGTTCAATTATTTTGGCTACATAAATTATGATCATGGTGGGACCCCCTAAGGGTTTTATTTGTTTTTGCCTTACTATTTTTTGTTACTGATCTGTGTTCTTCTATAAATACAAGTTTTTAGAGCTTGATCATACGAAGATTGGCAATCAAAATTTATGGATCCAGAGCCTATTTCAATTTAGCCCTACATCTGAGAAACCATAAGTATGCAGTTACAAATTTGAGGAACTATGCACTGGCGGTGGGACATCTGTGGAATCGTGCATCCACGATTGGAGCACTATGGAACCACAGATCGATGGTTGAATACATTGGAAGGAGCAGTGAAAGTATAACAATATTGTACACCTAAAACCCTCTATCATTTATTTTTAGCTTTAACAGTGCATTTAGGTTAAATAATAGTTTCTATCAAGTTTGCCATTATTTGCATTTAGGTCTTAGGATAGGCATACATAAAAATTAATATCTACATTTTAGATCAATCCTTATAGCATCTGCATAGCCTTCTTAGTAATAGGACATGCTCATTTAGGGTTCCAAGCCTACGTTGCTCAGTTTTTGGAGATATGGTTGAAACCATGGGTCCATGGTTGGGATATCCCAAATGCATTCATGTGGTTGGTTAACAGTGTAGTCACAAATTACCAGACCTAATCATCCACCGATAGTTAGATTTGTATTTTAAAAAATTTATAGATCTTGCTTGGGATTAGCCATTCAAATCTTGATCTATTTATGTCTGCTATTGTGTATTTTTCTTGCTTTTTACATTAGGAAATAAATATAATTGCATATTAGATTGCATCACACAATAGTAAACAAAGCCATCACACACTCACATGAACATTGGACAAATTTGGACTTCATCACCCACCCCCAATATATTTACCCTATTTCTTGGCCAAGGCCTACGCCAAGAATCATCTAAACTATGGAAAATGGCACACATTTCTCTTTGGAGGGTGTATCGCTACCCATGATGAACTGGATGAGGATTGGTAGGACCTAGGTTCCCTCATAAAATTTGGGTTTTATCTCCAAGTCCTACTGGGTTTCACAACTCAAACTTCATCATTGGGTTGGTGTATAAGAGTGTCTAGGTGAAATCCGTAGACTCATTTTATGGAAAATATTTTTAAATCACTTTTTCTCTTTACCAAAAACTTAAAAAAAAATAAAAAATTTTAAAACCAAAAAAATAAAATTAAAAATTTGTGCAAACTTAGGAAAAAAAACTTGTTTATTTGTTTTCTTTGAGTGTTGTTTTGCTTTGTGATTCCATCATACATTCACACACATACATCTACATTTTCCATTTCATCCCATAATTAGCGTATGGTAACAAATCATGGTCAAGCTCAAAATTTAACCCTAGTTTAGAGTTAGTTGTCTCCCCCCATGAATCCATATCGATCTTGTCATGCCCCTAACACTTTGGTGGTAGAGCAAGTTAGTGTAGTGCCTAATATATCCTAGAACCTGAATGCAGGTCCTTCTACTAGCACATCTATTATGGACATATATGTTATGTAGAGGGCTACCCATAACACCATTCCTAAGACTCCTAGGAGTGATCCACCTACATTGATGGATACTCATGTCACATATGTGTATATGGACATAGTTAGGATGTACCTAAATGCAAATAGTATATATTTCCATCATTGTCATCCCTTACCATTCCATCCCAAATATTTACTCCACCTCAGTAGGAAGCCATATTCTCACATCCACATCAATCAACAAAAATATTCATGAATCCACTTTTTGAACTGACTCCTACCACCTTAGCTCATAATCAGCCATCATCGTCTAACTAAAAACCCTTAATTTTTCTAAATGAAAACATCACCTGCACCAACCCCCTCTATGAATCACATGTCAATGCTACTTCATAGGTCCCAGTATCCATATCATCCACTACATCCATATATACCATGTCTCATCACATTACCCATTCAATTGTGATACCTTTTTTTGCATACCCTCTACCTACATCCACTAACATGGTTGCCATGCAACCGACCCAACCATCTACCTCATACATGGCCATACCATCCTTATTTGTGGTTTCCATGAAACAAGCCTTCTTGCAATTACATCAAATAATCCTAGATAATTCTAATAAAAGCATTAATATTGACCTACATTAGTAGCTGTAGAGGATATATCAAAATCAACCATCAAAATCCTATCAAAATATCTTCTATACTTAAGATCCATCTTGGGTGTTGCACCCCCAACCACAACCATAACAAGTAATCCATTTCATCAGATGTATGCTAATTATTTGGGTCAGCATGATATCATACCCCCATCAACTCATCATCATAAAATCCCTCATCAGTAACCATATCATAATCCACTCCATGCTAACATCCCACATCATCCAAACCCCACAAATAGTGCACATTACTACTAGTAGCAGCAAACCAACCAGGGTTTTAACCCTTTAGAGGATCCCAAGTTCCAATTATTGTAGATTTAGATTTATAGCCTAGCCATGCAAACACTTGGTATGCAATACCAGAAACCAACCTTAAGGAATCTACTCAATCACCCAATTCATGCTTCTATACCATCACCACCATATCCAAAAAACTTTTATATACCAAAGTTTAAAAAAATTAAGAGGGATGAAGACCCTAAGAGCATGTGACTAGATTTTTTAATGCATGCTTAAGGATCAAGAACAATGATGCACTCATGCTCCAGACCTTTCCTCAGATATTTTAGGGAGATACCTTGGATTGGTATAACCACTTGTTGCATCAAAGTATTTACACTTTCCAGAAACTAGCAGACCAATTCCTAGAGTAGTTCTCCCTGAACATTAGAAAGAAGACCACATTGACTGATTTACCTAACTTATGATAATATGAAGACAAATTAGTCTATGATTTTGGCAACTGTTAGAGGGAGGTCATGACCAAACTACCATTATCCCTCCTATGATAGAGTTAATCTAAATATTTACAAGGAGTTGTGCCAAGCCTATCTCCTTACTATTAAAGTTACAATAATATAGAACACTCGAAGAAGCACTCATGAAGAACACAAGCTTATACTAAGAGGGGGGTGAACAATATAAGACCACTTTTTATTTTTCTTTCCCAATCAATATTATGCAATGTATAGATAGCAATATCAATAGCAGTAATCAAAGCAATGCACAAATCACCACACACAATAGAGACACCAATTTAACGTGGTTCACCCAATGTGGGCTACTCCATGGAGAAAATATTTTACTAAAATTTTCTCAATCAATATCTTGGGAATCCTTTCCCTATTACAATGTTTATGGACTTCTATCCAAAGGAGACACCAATACCCTAATCAAGTTCGTGGATATCTATCCACAGGAGAACTCCTTTCTCCTTAGCTTTGACTAGTGATCTTCTAGAAGAACTACTACCCCCACTACTATGGCTAATGGATCTCTATCCACTGAAGACACCTATCCTCACTGCCTTGGCTAATGGATCTCTATCCACTAGAGACTATCATCCTCTATACTCTATCACCTTCAAAGATCTATCTCAAATCTGTACTAAACACAGTCCTTCGGTCTAGCACAAATTTGCTCAATATCTGTCTCTGGTCTGGCACAAACCTATCCTCAAATCTGCACCAAACTCTATCCTCAAATATACACTAAACACAGTCCTTCGGTCTAGCACAAATCTATCCTCAATATCTATCCTATGATCTGCACTAAACATAGTCCTTCGTTCTAGCACAAATTTGTCCTCAATCTCTATCCTCAAGCCTTAACACAAAGCTTGACTCAATCACAAATCAACTCTACTAGATCTACCCCAAACCTTAACTCAAGGTTTGAACAAATAAATCAATCAATTCTGCTCTCAAGTCTTCTCAAATACTTGTCTCAAATATTCCTTATAATCTTCCACAAAAGCTCACACTAATCTATCCACAAGTCCTCTCTAGAACTTGTCCAAATTTTCTCAACAAGTCCTCACTAGAACTTGTCCAATCTCATAGAAACATAAAGATAATTGTTAGAGACTCAATATGCTTCACATTCATCACAATGCTCAATCACTTTCAATCACTCTTTTAGAAACATATAGAGAATTGTTAGAGACTCAATATGCTTCACACTCATCACAATGCTCAATCACTTTCAATCACTCTTTTAGCACATAAACATATAGAGAATTGTTAGAGACTCAATATGCTTCACACTCACAAAATTCTCAATCACTTTCAATCTCTCTTTTATTACAAAATCATATAGAGAATTGTTAGAGACTCAATATGTTTCACATTCATCAACACTCAACCTCTTTCTCAAATCAATTCAGAATATAGAATAATTTATTTCATAGAACTTGAACCATCACATCAACTTGACTAGACTCAACCAAATCTTCTCAACTAATTAATATTTGCTTACAAACCCTAGTCCAAGTATATGAAAACTCACTCAAATGTTTCCAACAATGCTTATCAAACAATCTTCACATAACAATGATACTCATGATCTTTGCAAACCCTAGTTCAAGTTATTCACTCAACCAATCACTTCAACAATAATGCTTATAAAATAATCTTCACATAACAATGATACTCATGATATTTTCAAACCCTAGTTCAAGTTCTTCACTCAACCAATCACTTCAACAACAATGCTTATAAAATAAGGTTTTATCAACAACTCTCAATTCCAGAAAACCTTGAAGCATTAATTCAAAACACACTCAACAATGCTTACCAAACAATCCTTTTCACTCCAACTTTGCATTCACAACATTCAACAATCACTCACTAGGAAGAATATGCCCATACCTTTTATTTGATGTAGAAGTGACCTTAGAAAACCTATCTCAATCACAATTTTCTCTTTTGCCAATCTCAATAGTTAGATGATAAAATATCACACTAACTTCTTCACAAAATAATTCTCAATTACAAAAATAATCAAACTTAATTACACCTTATTACTCCTTAAAATAATATCCAACACCACAAATATTTAATCAAAACACTTCTTCCAAAATTCTAACTCATCAAAAGAAAATTTTAACAATTCAGTTTCATCATAACCCTTTTCAAAAATATCTCAAAAATAATCCAAAATCTACTTATGACTCCCTACTTAATATTGCATTAATTAAATAAATCACTTTATAAAATAATGCAATAAATTAATTTCCCACTTTACTAAGGTAAAACAATATTACCCTAGATTTTACTTTAACAAAAATCAATCCTTCATACACAAACTTCTTTCCTCAACACTTAGGTTAATTTCATAACCTAACTTCCACCTTATTCCTCTTAAACCTTAGCAAATGCAAAATAAAAATACTTTCAAAAATTTATTACCACTTTTCGCAATCCATGGGGCTTGAACTTGCACCAAACTCTCCATAGCACCTTGGTCGCGACTTCCACTCCATGTGAGCCACGTGCTCCACTTGGAGCCTCAAAGCACAATACACGCTTTGACTTCCTCTCAAACCTTAAGAGCCCTTGGCTCTTCCTTCGATGCAATGGTAACCAAACTTTGTTGGAGGCACTTAATTCGAATTTCACACGAGCTCTTTGTATAATGTGGATGCTATTATTTCTGATGCCAATATTTGGAATGGCTAAGGTATTAATACCTAATGCCTTCTTTGTCATGCATGTCGGTGGATGGAAATGCGTTGGGGAGTCGGCACTAACATTTGCCTTTGAATTATTTTAATTTATAATTATTTAAATTCCAAAGAATTTAAATATTATAATTTAAATATTTTAAATCTTCTTTGGGCTTTATTAAAAATTAAAGCCTCCTTAGGTTTTAGAAAACCTTTTTAATTTTCCCACCTAAGGTTTTAATAAAAACCTTTTATTTTGCCCAACCATGGTTTTAATAAAAACCTTTTACATAAATTTAAAAATAAATATTATGAGCTTTTTACCATAAACCTTTTCATTGCTCCTTTTGACCTTTTGTTTCTTTTACATAATATTTACATTATATTATGAAGCTCTTTTGCCATCAACCTTTTGCATTGCTCCTTTTGACCTTTTGACATCAATGACAATTCATTCCTTGACATCAATGACAACTTCATTAACTCAAAATGTCCAACAATCTCCCCCTTTGTCATTGATGGTAACCCAAATTATTTTTACCAAAACTTGACCTTTTTCTTGTTCTTCTCCCCCTGACTCAATGCTCTCTCCTTAAACCAAATCTCTCCCCCTTACTCAAATATCTCCCCCTTTGACATCAATGGCAAAGGGTCACCTTTGGGGCTCGGGGCTAAGAATGAGTCTCTTAGCTTAGCCCCTCCCCCACCTCCTCTTGAGGTGGTTAATTCTGGGGTGGGAGTATTTCTACTCCCAGCAAACACTGTTCTTTACCTTTGTCCTCTTTCCTTCTCATCTGATCCTTTTGATTCCTTTGATTGTTCCTATTCATGTCCATGTTCCTGTTCCTATCCATATTCTTGTTCTTGTTTCTATCCATATTCTTGTTCTTGTTCATGTCCATGTCCATATTCCTATTCTTGTTCTTGTTCCTATTCTTGTTCTTGTTTATGCTTGATTCTGGAATGTCTGCTCTACACCACTTTGTTGTATGTCCATCATTATTGCACTTATAACACTTAATGTTATTATTCCTTGGAGGTGCAAATATCTTGGGATTTCTCCTAGTGAAGCCATATTTATTCCTATCATGAACCCTACAATTCATTGCCTTGTGACCAAACTGATTACATGAGTAGCAATACCCATGGAAAAGTTTCCTGCTTCTGAAGTTCCCATATTCCTGTCTTTCATGTGTCCTACACTATGAAGCCATGTGCCCAAATTTGTGATATGAGAAACATCGTCCATTGAAATTTCCTTGCCTTGACCTCATTGGTCTCTTAGTCTCTCTTACTCTATACTGGTTCCTGTTCCATATGTTTCTTCTTTGTGCATTGTTCCTTTCCTTGTTGAAATTTTTGTTGTCCAACTCATCCTCAGAAGTCTCACTTTCTCTTACATTGTCTTCTTCTGAAGTTTCTTCTTCTTCAGAACTTGAGGTTGACTCTTCTTCTTTTTTCTTTTGAGCCTGTTCAAAACCAAGACCTGTTTTGTTTGTTGACCTTCTTTGTACCTTGATCATCTTATCTACAATCTTTGAGCTCTTCCCAAACTTGTGTAGCTTGTCCTTGGAATTTTCTAATTCTTCCCTTAGTAGAGCTACTTCTTGTTCTAACCTTTCACATTCTAAGACCTTTGCTTCTAGCTTATCCTTGAACTTCTTTGTCTTAGCCATTGACTTGTTTAGATCATCTATAAGCTTTCCTCTCTCTTCATCACATTCTTGAAACTGGATCTCAAGTTGGGAGTTTTGCTTTCTTACCTTCTTTAAAGTTTTAAGAGCATAAATAAGTTCTCCCTCAAGATCAACTCCTCCTTTTTCTGATTCTTCCTCTATTTTTTTACCTTTGTCAACATCTTCATTTTCTTTTGACTTGTCTTCTATAGGATCACCTTCTTCTTCTAGTGCCATTAGAATATTCTCTTCTGGTCCTTCAAGTGCATCCTCATATTCATCATCACTAAAACTGAAACCATTCCTTGTACAACTATCTTCAAGATGTCCAAAATTACCACATCTAAAACACTTGAGAATTATTGGTGACCTTTTCTTAACTTCTTCTTTTTCTTCAATCAAAAATAGGACTTCATATTTATCATTATCTGAGAAACTATTATCACTATCACTTGAGTACTTACTTGCCTTATCTGCATAGTAGCTCCTCTTTTGTCTTTGAAAGAACTTCTTTCCTTGTCTGCCTTGTCCATCCTTGCCTTTCTTTTGGTACCTATATCTTTCTTATTCCCTATTCCTATGATCCTGTTTTTCTTCATCATTGTTATTTTTAGCTTCTTGAAAATCAGTTGCATAGTGACCATACTTTCCACAATTGAAACATCTAACTAATTTTGCATCTTTAAATCTTCTTGAATCCTTATTCCTTCTGCCATAATTTGCTTCTTCATCACTGGATGACTCATTGCTCGATTCTGACTTCTTACCCTTTGTCTTCTTAATCGCTTTGAAGGTTGCTTCCTTTCGGAGATTAGGTTCCTCTTTTGTTCTTAACTCAAAAGTTGTAAGAATACCAAGTAACATATCTCTTGTCAAAGAATCACCATCCTTTGCTTCTTCTATAGCTGAAATATTTTCACTAAATCTTTTTGGGAGAGATCTTAAGATCTTATCACAAACATCAGCTTCTTCAACCTTAAGTCCAAGTCCTTGCATGGCATTAACAACCTCATCTACCCGAAGTAGATAAGTACTAATATTTTCCTCATCCTTCATTCTTAATTCTTCAAATTGTCCTTTGAGATTTCGTATCTTTACCTTTTTGACACTTTTATCTCCTTCATATATGCTTTGCAACTTATCCCAAATTCCTTTTGCATCTTGACAATGCATAACTTTTATGAATTTTGTTCTATGCAAACCTCTCAAAATTGCATTCATTGATTTTGAATTGTAATGTTGTAGAAGCTTACCTTCCTTATCTGTAGGTGGATCAATTGGTGGTATGTATCCATTTTCAACTACTTCCCAAATTTCATTGCCAAGTGCCTTCAGGTGAATCTTCATTCTCATACTCCAAAATATATAATCACTTCCATCAAATATTGGTGTTGAATTATCTGAGGACACATTCTTAGAATCCATTGTGTTCTTGAAAGCTTTTCCTTCAAGCTGTTAAACTCTTCCGAAGGAACCCGCTCTGATACCAATTGAAGAACACAAGCTTATATTGAGAGGGGGGTGAACAGTATAAGACCACTTTTTACTTTTCTTTCCCAATCAATATTATGCAATGTATAGATAGCAATATCAACAGCAGTAATCAAAGCAATGCACAAATCACCACACACAATAGAGACACCAATTTAACGTGGTTCACCCAATGTGGGCTACTCCACGGAGAAAATATTTCACTAAAATTTTCTCAATCAATCTCTTGGGAATCCTTTCCCTATTACAATATTTATGGACCTCTATCCAAAGGAGACACCAATCCCCTAATCAAGTTCATGGATCTCTATCCATAGGAGAACTCCTTTCTCCTTAGCTCTGATTGGTGATCTTCTAGAAGAACTGTTGCCCCCACTACTCTGGCTAATGGATCTCTATCCACTGAAGACACCTGTCCTCACTTCCCTGGCTAATGGATCTCTATCCATTGGAGACTATCATCCTCTATACTCTATCACCTTCAAATATCTATCTCAAATCTATACTAAACATAGTCCTTCGATCTAGCACAAATCTACTCAATCTCTATCTCTGGTCTAGCACAAACCTATCCTCAAATCTACACCAAAATCTATCCTCAAATCTGCACTAAACATAGTCCTTCGGTCTAGCACAAATATATCCTCAATATCTATCCTCTGATCTGCACTAAACATAGTCCTTCTATCTAGCACAAATTTATCCTCAATATCTGTCCTCAAGCCTTAACACAAAGCTTGACTTAATCACAAATCAACTCTTCTAGATCTACCCCAAACCTTAACTCAAGGTTTGAACAAATCAATCAATCAAATCTGCTCTCAAGTCTTCTCAAAGACTTATCTCAAATATGCCTTGTAAGCTTCCATAAAATCTCACACTAATCTGTCCACAAGTCCTCTCTAGAACTTGTCCAAATCTGCTCAACAAGTCCTCACTAGAACTTGTCCAATCTCATAGAAACATAAAGAGAATTGTTAGAGACTCAATATGCTTCACATTCACCAATGCTCAATCACTTTCAATCACTTTAGAAACATATAGAGAATTGTTAGAGACTCAATATGCTTCACACTCATCACAATGCTCAATCACTTTCAATCACTCTTTTAGAAACATATAGAGAATTGTTAGAGACTCAATATGCTTCACACTCACAAAATTCTCAATCACTTTCAATCTCTCTTTTATTACAAACATATAGAGAATTGTTAGAGACTCAATATGTTTCACATTCATCAACACTCAACCTCTTTCTCAAATCAATTTAGAATATAGAATAATTTATTTTATAGAACTTGAACCATCACATCAACACATCAACTTGACTAGGCTCAACCAACTCTTCTCAACCAATTAATATTTTCTTACAAACCCTAGTCCAAGTATATGAACACTCACTCAAATGTTTCCAACAATGCTTATCAAACAATCTTCACATAACAATGATACTCATGATCTTTGCAAACCCTAGTTCAAGTTCTTCACTCAACCAATCACTTCAACAACAATGCTTATAAAAAATCTCACATAACAATGATACTCATGATCTTTGCAAACCCTAGTTCAAGTTCACTCAACTTAATCACTTCAACAACAATGCTTATAAAACAAGGTTTTATCAACAACTCTCAATTCCAGAAAACCTTGA
The DNA here is from genome assembly GCA_028583015.1 of Wollemia nobilis. NCBI lineage: Eukaryota > Viridiplantae > Streptophyta > Pinopsida > Araucariales > Araucariaceae > Wollemia > Wollemia nobilis. Next base: position 2,211,152 of record JAQPPZ010000677.1, on the reverse strand, counting down.
AGCATTAATTCAAAACACACTCAACAATGCTTACCAAACAATCCTTTTCACTCCAACTTTGCATTCACAACATTCAACAATCACTCACTAGGAAGAATATGCCCATACCTTTTATTTGATGTAGAAGTGACCTTAGAAAACCTGTCTCAATCACAATTTTCTCTTTTGCCAATCTCAATAGTTAGATGATAAAATATCACACTAACTTCTTCACAAAATAATTCTCAATTACAAAAATAATCAAACTTAATTACACCTTATTACTCCTTCTTAAAATAATATCCAACACCACAAATATTTAATCAAAACACTTCTTCCAAAATTCTAACTCATCAAAAGAACATTTTAACAATTCAATTTCATCATAACCCTTTTCAGAAATATCTCAAAAATAATCCAAACTCTACTTATGACTCCCTACTTAATATTGCATTAATTAAATAAATCACTTTATAAAATAATGCAATAAATTAATTTCCCACTTTACTAAGGTAAAACAATATTACCCTAGCTTTTACTTTAACAAAAATCAATCCTTCATACATAAAATTATTTCCTCAACACTTAGGTTAATTTCATAACCTAACTTCCACCTTATTCCTCCTAAACCTTAGCAAATGCAAATAAAAATTAATTTTCAAAAACTTGTTACCACTTTTCACAATCCATGAGGCTCGAACATAGCACCAAACTCTCCACAACGCCTTGGCCATGGCTTCCACGCCATGTGAGCCACGTGCTCCACTTGGAGCCTCAAAGCGCAATATGCGCTTTGACTTCCTCTCAAACCTTAAGAGCCCTTGGCTCTTCCTTCGATGCGATGGTAACCAAACTTCGTTGGAGGCACTTAATTTGAATTTCACATGAGCTCTTTGTATAATGTGGATGCTATTATTTCATATGCCAATATTTGGAATGGCTAAGGTATTAATACCTAATGCCTTCTTTTTCATGCACGTCGGTGGAGGAAAATACGTTGGGGAGTCGGCGCTAACATTTGCCTTCGAATTATTTTAAATTATAATTATTTAAATTCCAAAGAATTTAAATATTATAAATTTAATATTTTAAATCTTCTTTGGGATTTATTAAAAATTAAAGCCTCCTTAGGTTTTAGAAAACCTTTTTAATTTTCCCACCTAAGGTTTTAATAAAAACCTTTTACATAATATTTAAAAATAAATATTATGAAGCTCTTTTGCCATCAACCTTTTGCATTGCTCCTTTTGACCTTTTGACATCAATGACAGTTCATTCCTTGACATCAATGACAACTTCATTAACTCAAAATGTCCAACAATCTCCCCCTTTGTCATTGATGGCAACCCAAATTCTTTTTACCAAAACTTGACCTTTTTCTTGTTCTGCTCCCCCTGACTCAATGCTCTCTCCTTAAACCAAATCTCTCCCCTTACTCAAATCTCTCCCCCTTTGACATCAATGGCAAAGGGTCACCTTTGGGGCTCGAGGCTAAGAATGAGTCTCTTAGCTTAGCCCCTCCCCCACCTCCTCTTGAGGTGGTTAATTCTGGGGTGGGAGTATTTCTACTCCTAGAAAGCACTGTTCTTTACCTTTGTCCTCTTTCCTTCTCATATGATCCTTTTGATTCCTTTGATTGTTCCTATTCATGTCCATGTTCCTGTTCCTATCCATATTCTTGTTCCTATTCATGTCCATGTCCATATTCCTATTCATGTTCCTATTCCTATTCTTGTTCCTGTTCATGCTTGATTTTGGAATGTCTGCTCTACACCACTTTGTTGTATGTCCATCATTATTGCACTTATAACACTTAATGTTATTATTCCTTGGAGGTGCAAATATCTTGGGATTTCTCTTAGTGAAGCCATATCTGTTCCTCTCATGAACCCTGCAATTCATTGCCTTGTGACCAAACTGAATTACATGAGTAGCAATACCCATGGAAAAGTTACTCTGCTTCTGAAGTTCCCATATTCTTGTCTTTCATGTGTCCTACTGTGAAGCCATGTGCCCAAATCTGTGACATGAGAAACATCATCCATTGAAATTTCCTTGCCTTGACCTCATTGGTCTCTTAGTCTCTCTTTCTCTATACTGGTTCTTGTTCCATCTATTTCTTCTTTGTGCATTGTTCCTTTCCTTGTTGAAATTTCTGTTGTCCAACTCATCCTCAGAAGTCTCACTTTCTCTTCCACTATCTTCTTCTGAAGTTTCTTCTTCTTCAGGACTTGAGGTTGACTCTTCTTCTTGTTTCTTTTGAGCCTATTCAAAACCAAGACCTATTTTATTTGTTGACCTTCTTTGTACCTTGATCATCTTATCTACAATATTTGAGCTCTTCCCAAACTTGTGTAGCTTGTCCTTGGACTTTTCTAATTCTTCCCTTAGTAGAGCTACTTCTTGTTCTAACCTTTCACATTCTAAGACCTTTGCTTCTAACTTATCCTTGAACTTCTTTGTCTTAGCCATTGACTTGTTTAGATCATCTATAAGCTTTCCTCTCTCTTCATCACATTCTTGAAACTGGATCTCAAGTTGGGAGTTTTGCTTTCTTACCTTCTTTAAAGTTTTAAGAGCATAAATAAGCTCTCCCTCAAGATCAACTCCTCCTTTTTCTGATTCTTCCTCTATTTGTTTGCCTTTGTCAACATCTTCATTTTATTTTGACTTATCTTCTATAGGATCACCTTCTTCTTCTTCTAGTGCCATTAGAATATTCTCTTCTGGTCCTTCAAGTGCATCCTCATATTCATCATCACTGAAACTGAAACCATTCCTTGTACAACTATCTTCAAGATGTCCAAAATTACCACATCTAAAACACTTGAGAATTATCGGTGACCTTTTCTTAACTTCTTCTTTTTCTTCAATCAAAAATAGGACTTCATCTTTATCATTATCTGAGAAACTATTATCACTATCACTTGAGTACTTACTTGCCTTCTCTCCATAGTAGCTCTTCTTTTGTCTTTGAAAGAACTTCTTTCCTTGTCTGCCTTGTCCATCCTTGCCTTTCTTTTGATACCTGTATCTTTCTGATTCCCTGTTCTTGTGATCCTATTTTTCTTCATCATTGTTATTTTTAGCTTCTTGACAATCAGTTGCATAGTGACCATACTTTCCATAATTGAAACATCTAACTGATTTTTCATCTTTAAATCTTCTTGAATATTTATTCCTTCTACCATAATTTGCTTCTTCATCACTGGATGACTCATTGCTTGAATCTGACTTCTTACCCTTTGTCTTCTTAATCACTTTGAAGGCTTCCTTCTCAAGAGATTAGGTTCCTCTTTTGTTCTTAACTCAAAAGTTGTAAGAATACCAAGTAACATATCTCTTGTCAAAGAATCACCATCCTTTGCTTCTTCTATAGCTGAAATATTTTCACTAAACCTTGTTGGGAGAGATCTTAAGATCTTATCACAAACATCAGCTTCTTCAACCTTAAGTCCAAGTCCTTGCATGGCATTAACAACCTCATCTACCCAAAGTAGATAAGTACTAATGTTTTCCTCATTCTTCATTCTTAATTCTTCAAATTGTCCTTTGAGATTTTGTATCTTTGCCTTTTTCACACTTTTATCTCCTTCATATATGCTTTGCAACTTATCCCAAATTCCTTTTGCATCTTGACAATGCATAACTTTTATGAATTATGTTCTATGCAAACCTCTCAAAATTGCATTCATTGCTTTTGAATTGTAATGTTGTAGAAGCTTACCTTCCTTATCTGTAGGTGGATCAGTTGGTGGTATGTATCCATTTTCAATTGCTTCCCAAATTTCATTGCCAAGTGCCTTCAGGTGAATCTTCATTCTCATACTCCAAAATATATAATCACTTCCATAAAATATTGGTGTTGAATTATCTGAGGACACATTCTTGGAATCCATTGTGTTCTTGAAAGATTTTCCTTCAAGCTGTTAAACTCTTTCGAAGGAACCTACTCTAATACCAATTGAAGAACACAAGCTTATACTGAGAGGGGGGTGAATAATATAAGACCACTTTTTACTTTTCTTTCCCAATCAATATTATGCAATGTATAGATAGCAATATCAATAATAGTAATCAAAGTAATGCATAAATCACCACACACAATAGAGACACCAATTTAATGTGGTTCACCCAATGTGGGCTACTCCATGGAGAAAATATTTCACTAAAATTTTCTCAATCAATCTCTTGGGAATCCTTTCCCTATTACAATGTTTATGGACCTCTATCCAAAGGAGACACCAATACCCTAATCAAGTTTATGGATCTCTATCCATAGGAGAACTCCTTTCTCCTTAGCTCTGACTGGTGATCTTCTAGAAGAACTATTGCCCCCACTACTCTAGCTAATGGATCTCTATCCACTAAAGACACCTATCCTCACTACCCTAGCTAATGGATCTCTATCCACTGGAGACTATCATCCTCTATACTCTATCACCTTCAAAGCTCTATCTCAAATTTATACTAAACATAGTCCTTCGGTCTAGCACAAATATTCTCAATCTCTATCTCTGGTCTGGCACAAACCTATCCTCAAATATGCACCAAACTCTATCCTCAAATCTGCACTAAACATAGTCCTTTGGTCTAGCACAAATCTATCCTCAATATCTGTCCTCTGATCTGCACTAAACATAGTCCTTCGGTCTAGCACAAATATATCCTCAATATCTATCCTCAAGCCTTAACACAAAGCTTGACTCAATCACAAATCAACTCTTTTAGATCTGCCCCAAACCTTAACTCAAGGTTTGAACAAATCAATCAATCAACTCTGCTCTCAAGTCTTCTCAAAGACTTATCTCAAATCTGCCTTGTAAGCTTCCACAAAATCTCACACTAATCTATCCACAAGTCCTCTCTAGAACTTGTCCAAATCTTCTCAACAAGTCCTCACTAGAACTTGTCCAATCTCATAGAAACATAAAGAGAATTATTAGAGACTCAATATGCTTCACATTCATCACAAGTGCTCAATAGAACTTGTACAATCTCTTAGAAACATATAGAGAATTTTTAGAGACTCAATATGCTTCACACTCATCACAATGCTCAATCACTTTCAATCACTCTTTTAGAAACATATAGAGAATTGTTAGAGACTCAATATGCTTCACACTCACAAAATTCTCAATCACTTTCAATCTCTCTTTTATTAAAAACATATAGAGAATTGTTAGAGACTCAATATGTTTCACATTCATCAACACTCAACCTCTTTCTCAAATCAATTCAGAATATAGAATAATTTGTTTTACATAACTTGAACCATCACATCAACACATCAACTTGACTAGGCTCAACCAACTCTTCTCAACCAATTAATATTTGCTTACAAACCCTAGTCCAAGTATATGAACACTCACTCAAATATTTCCAACAATGCTTATCAAACAATCTCACATAACAATGATACTCATGATCTTTGCAAACCCTAGTTCAAGTTCTTCACTCAACCAATCACTTCAACAACAATGCTTATAAAACAATCTTCACATAACAATGATACTCATGATCTTTGCAAACCCTAGTTCAAGTTCTTCACTCAACTTAATCACTTCAACAACAATGCTTATAAAACAAGGTTTTATCAACAACTCTCAATTCCAGAAAACCTTGAAGCATTAATTCAAAACACACTCAACAATGCTTACCAAACAATCCTTTTCACTCCAACTTTGCATTCACAACATTCAACAATCACTCACTAGGAAGAATATGCCCATACCTTTTATTTGATGTAGAAGTGACCTTAGAAAACCTGTCTCAATCACAATTTTCTCTTTTGCCAATCTCAATAGTTAGATGATAAAATATCACACTAACTTCTTCACAAAATAATTCTCAATTACAAAAATAATCAAACTTAATTACACCTTATTACTCCTTATTAAAATAATATCCAACACCACAAATATTTAATCAAAACACTTCTTCCAAAATTCTAACTCATCAAAAGAACATTTTAACAATTCAGTTTCATCATAACCCTTTTCAAAAATATCTCAAAAATAATCCAAACTCTACTTATGACTCCCTACTTAATATTGCATTAATTAAATAAATCACTTTATAAAATAATGCAATAAATTAATTTCCCACTTTACTAAGGTAAAACAATATTACCCTAGCTTTTACTTTAACAAAAATCAATCCTTCATACACAAAATTCTTTCCTCAACACTTAGGTTAATTTCATAACCTAACTTCCACCTTATTCCTCCTAAACCTTAGCAAATGCAAAATAAAAATAATTTCAAAAAATTTATTACCACTTTTCACAATCCATGGGGCTCGAACTTGCACCAAACTCTCCACAACGCCTTGGCCGCGGCTTCCACGCCGTGTGAGCCACGTGCTCCACTTGGAGCCTCAAAGCGCAATACGCGCTTTGACTTCCTCTCAAACCTTAAGAGCCCTTGGCTCTTCCTTCGATGCGATGGTAACCAAACTTCGCTGGAGGCACTTAATTCAAATTTCGCATGAGCTCTTTGTATAATGTGGATGCTATTATTTTGGATGCCAATCTTTGGAATGGCTAAGGTATTAATACCTAATGCCTTCTTTGTCATGCATGTCAATGGAGGAAAATGCGTTGGGGAGTCGGCGCTAACATTTGCCTTCGAATTATTTTAAATTATAATTATTTAAATTCCAAAGAATTTAAATATTATAAATTTAATATTTTAAATCTTCTTTGGGCTTTATTAAAAATTAAAGCCTCCTTAGGTTTTAGAAAACCTTTTTAATTTGCCCACCTAAGGTTTTAATAAAAACCTTTTATTTTGCCCAACCATGGTTTTAATAAAAACCTTTTACATAATATTTAAAAATAAATATTATGAAGCTCTTTTGCCATCAACCTTTTGCATTGCTCCTTTTGACCTTTTGACATAATATTTAAAAATAAATATTATGAAGCTCTTTTACCATCAACCTTTTGCATTGCTCCTTTTGACCTTTTGACATCAATGACAGTTCATTCCTTGACATCAATGACAACTTCATTAACTCAAAATGTCCAATAACTCGTCCAAGCTAGGGTGATCTAAGAGATCAAAATTGAAAAGGGCGAGATCAAACCCAAAAATAAAGAATGGAAAAGTAAGAATAAAAAAGGGAATAACCATGATCAATCCAAGGCTACTCAATCAAGTAGTCTTGGTCCAACCTTCATAACAAATCCAAAAAGCCCAAGTACAAGTACAAAAAACCCAAAAATAACAACAACAATCACAACAATAGAATTATCAAGTGGTTCTACCCCCACAATAGTCATAGAACCAATCTCAAGCTGCAAAGAAACAATAGCATCATTTCATGCCCAAATGCAATTACACCCCATTACCTAAAACCTTTTCATCCATTTTCCATAAGTTGTATGTGGCACATGCATTCACATTGCCAGAAATGAAGCCTGAATATTCGAATAAATTAAAATTGAAAAGCTACAAAGAGCATTTATATAGCATATTTCATCAGTAGAAAGGACATGATATTGAAACTTGCAATGGTTTTAAAAGTATTGTGCAAGATTTATTGGAAGTAGGAAATATCAAAGTTGAAAATTCCTTAGCCCAACCTAATAAAAACCTTGAGATATATCAAAAACCTTTGTATCATCATGAGGTAAATCAACAAGCAGTGAGAGAATCAACTTCTATAGTTCCTCACAATCAAGTTAATCATGTGTCGCAAATATACCAAGGTTTTATGGGGGCTATCAGTGTAGTCACCAGTGGATAAAGAAAAAAAATCAAACCCAAGCAACACCATATCCTATAGCACAATCTAGTGTGCCCATACAACTAGGCCCAACCATTCCACCTCCACCCATCCATAATTTAAATTGTCCATCTTGCCCAATCATCACCCTAAGAAGTCGATTAACATAGAGCCTAAAAATGACATCAACCAAACTGTCAATATATGACCAAATACAACAATCTCCCCCACATCATGATGTATTGATGGAAATTATAAATTCCATTGAACTACAAATGGATTATTCTAACACCTTCAACATCTTTGTGGGGAGTGTCCAAAATTGCATGGAGCCCTCAATAGCATTCTATGACTTTGAGAAAAAGTGTGTATCATCAGAATTACCAGATCCTCCATTGCATATTGTCACCCATATTGAAAAAAATAATTTATAAGAGTGCTCATTGATACTGGCTCCTCCTTTAAATTCATCACCACACTAGCCATCCAACATATTAACCTACCATCATCCCATATTACCCCATCCACCTTCATCCTGTGGGCCTTTAATGACACTTTGTGTTCCACTATGGGAAACATAGTTCTACCTATAACATTGGGGGTAAAAACCATCCATGTACTCTGGCACATCTTGGAAGGGGCTATGCAATATAACATAATTCTTCGACATCCCTAGATTATGAAAATGAAGTGTGTGCCCTCGACATTACACCAATGTCTAAAGTATGCACATGAGGGTAAAGTCCATTGCATCCAAGCAAACACTGAGCCTTTTAAGTATTATAACTTGATATCAAATCACTATGAGATATTTCTTCCATCCACCCAACTTTAAATTCAACCTCTCATCATCCAAACCACCTCGACTAAAAACTCTTCATCAAAAACACCCATCCTAGAGGCCTTGCAGATAGTGGATCCTACTTTTGCATCCAAAAATGCCAAGCCAATTCAACCCTCATTGACCTCATTTTATTTTTCAACTACACCTGATCATCCCACTAACCAATCATCCACTTCATTAGCCACACCTCCCACTTCACAAACACTTTTCACCTTTTTAGCCTAACTGAATTCACCCACCACTAACAACCCCATCAAACCAAATCCACCTCAAACCTTGACACCCATTATCTCACAAATAGGGTCACCTATCTGAGAAGCACCCTCATTGAGTGAAACATTACTGCCATATAAGTCACAATAAGCATTCACCATAGTACATAAACTATCTAGATCCTAGATAGTCCAAGTTGCATTTCATCTTGCCAATCCAAGTATTGGTGAGTACATAATTGAAAGTGTCACAGTTACACCACCTATCCAATCAGTTAGAGATTATGGCTGCCCATGCAACCCATATTTATCTATATTTGTAGTGTACAAAATGGATTTTGAGCCTAATAAGATCAACTTTGTATATGGGTGAGTGGATTCCTCGTCAAATCTACCTCATCCTAATGAGGAACCAATACAAGAGTTTTATGCTAATATAGAATATTTGTCTAACCCAGATTTTTATTTTTGGTATTTTTGTAGGGTTAACTGGTAGGGATTCAACCTTGGATGACATGAATAGGATCCACATCACATTATTGAGCTAGAATATTGAGAATTCCATGATTGCTCTGGCCTAAGATATAGTCCATCAATCTCAAACTCCTCTTTCGAGCATACATTCCAATGCCTTACCCTTGAGTTCGAAGAGGAGTATGAGAAGAGTGATGATTGTAATGATAGTAATAATGAGTATCTAGATCCTAAATTTACACCTTATCTAAATGAGACTTTTATGAATATCACATTGCATACAACTATGATCGATTACATTTCTAATGATTACATCTCTTATGATGACTATGAGGAAGACTTGGGGGGATTTTATGTTCTATCTATCACCTCATATGATTCCAAAGATGCATCCCCCATAGTGCCCATTGATGACAAATATGAGTACTACATCAAAATATTGCATAGCCATCAAACCATATTTTAGTTTCTCCTTCCTCAATAACAAGCCAAGCCAAGTTAAAAGCATTATATACACATGGCTTAAATAAATAAAAAAACAAAAAAAAAAGCAAAAAAAATCATATTCATTGCATTTCATACATCCATTCATGCATTCCACCTACATTACATATAAGCATTTTGGGTATTTGTTCATAACATTCATCCTATTAGGGATCATTTGGTTATTTTGGATGGTCCCTAGTCTACTAATGTCTTATTGCCTTAATCAGGGTCACCTTACACCAAATATCATTCATCATCCATCAATCACAATAATTTGTAGCTTTCCTTATAGCCTTTTTATTATTAAGGAGTTCACATAAACTAGGATAGATACCGTATAATTATTAGCAATAATTATTATGCGAGCACTGACTATTTTGTGTGCACTTTTTAATATTCAAAAGATTGCAATGAAAATATTGCAAAATATAAGACCCTCCAACAATACATAAGCAAAGTACAAATATTTTCAATCACTCAACCATTCCTAGTGTTTTGAGCAACCTCAATTCAAAATCAAATAATATTCAGAAGAAATAAGTTGTTCCTAGTCAATCAAATTTTCTCTTGGACCATGCACATCAAAACACATTAAACATTGTGAATCTTAGGAATAGTGAAGTCAAAAGTTGCTATTTCCATAAAGTGAAAGATTTCCCCTATTCATCCAATTATGTGCATGGTCTAGAATGCTATAGAGTTAACAAAAGGACAAGCTCCACCTTCATGCCCCCCCAAAAAACCCTTGCTTTAACTCAAAATGAGCAAGTATCTAAAAATCATTTAAAAAAAATCCCTTGCTCTTCCTCAAAATGATATAGTATCCCAAAAAGAATTTTACAAATCAATAAATTACCTTTCTCTTCCTCAAAGCGAGCAAATATCCCAAAAAACATTTCACAAAGCAATAAAATCCCCTTGCTTCTTCTCAAACTAAGCAAGTGTTCGAAAAGCAATATAAATGCATGGTGCTTCATTACAAAAATGAGTAACCTCACAAATAAAATTCCCAAATCCAATGCAATAAAATAAGGGAAGGATCTTGAATCCCTAGAACTCTTAGTATCTCAAAAATCATGGGGTGATCCTCATTATAGCAATGGGTTGAATGAAACCTGCCTAGAAATGGGGTATCCTTATGCATGGCATCATGTTTGTCATATTAGTGACCTTATTTTGTACAAACCTATGGATGTTTTTGGATGAGCTAGTTTATTGGCATAAGTTACAATTGGTAAGTTTGACCTGGCTCATAATTAGAAATGAACAATCATTGCACAAATAGTTGGTCCTCGAGAAATTTGAAAACACTAAGACAAGCTTAGCATCATGAATATTTGTGAGATCTTAAAAAAAATTTCTTGAGACCACTAGGATTTTTGAGTCTTTGCAAAACACCAAAAATCATCTATCCAAAACATTCACAATCACTTACATTATCATGCCTCATTATACATCCCATTTATAAATACCATTTGATAATGCCTCTGATTAAATAACGAGAATAAAATTGATCAAACATGAATCTAAATAGCACAAATGGTCATTAAATCATAGCATTCATCATCCATTCAATATATCATCACATAATTTCATATGCATCCATACATACTGTAGAAACCAAAACAACACCAATCTAATTATGTGACTACAAGCACTGACCGAATTGACTTACATACCCCCTTAGGGCAGCTTGTAGAGGTTAAACAGTGGTCCTAACCACTACCAAATTAGTTTTGGAAGGTCAAAGGTCAATTTGGCACCTTTTAAGCACTTTTCCCCCTATTCATCCCACCCTAGAATGATTAGAATCCTATTTGTCCCACCCAGGGATGATTAGCAGCAATCATCCCAAGGTGGGACGAGTAGCAGGTTTGACTAGAAAAAAGGTCAAAAATTGACAGATCTGCCACTCAAATTCACCTGCAGAGCATGCAATTGCGAGGAATAGTTTCAAATAAGAGAGAGGGACTGTAGTCAAGCATGCCTTGATCATGGAGTCCTCATGCAAGGAGGCCCTAAATCAGGGAGGAATATTCTCTCCCCCAAGAAAGGCATGGCAAGCCAAGTGGCACCCTTGCATGCGTATTCAAAGGAGACCCCTAAGGTCTATAAAAGGATGAGCCTCCTCACCCAAATATAGGACAGAGCTAGAGCATTTGGAGCAATGGAGTGCTGCCAAAGTATACCCACATTCCTTTTTGTGCTTCTTACATCCCTAATTTCTCTTTTGTAAGAGAGGTTATCGGGTGAACGCTAGGAACACAATCCCAACCCAAAACCCAAGCAATCGGCCACAATCCCACACCAAATTTTTTGACACAATCCCCTAGGAGGTTTTGGACCCATCCCACTTGGATTGGTGCCAAAAATAGGCCCCAAACGATGGGTGTCCTGCCCCTGGGCGCCCCGCACTACTGCAATCCTAATCATCCCACCTCGTAGTGATTAGAAATATATGAAGAATTTCTCTATTTTTAATTTTTAATTCTATCATGTTTCATGTACTTATGTTTCTAGTCAAGTTTCATGTCATTCTGACTTGATTTGACCGTGTTTTTATCATTTTATGCGTTTACTAACATACAGGGAGTGCCTTCGGATACAGGACAATCTTGGCAGAATATGCAAAATATGACCTTCTGGGTCATCCCAAAATTCCACTTTTAGCCTAACCCCAAATTTTTAGGAGTTTTGGAGGCCTCTAGGCTGGACATTTGGAAGGTCGCTCTTACACATTTTTTGATAGTCTTAATCATCCCACCCCGGAGCGATTAGAAATCCATGCATTATTTCCTTACTATTATTTTTGCAATGTGTCCCTGATGATGTATTTATGCTTTTTTCAAAATTTGGGTTCATTATGACATGTTTTGACCACCGTTTTACTATTTCATGTACTTACTAGCTGGAGGCCTTGGGGATTGCATGTTTTCCTAATATCCACATATGCTATTAACTGTTTTTTGTTTCTGAGTGCAAGATCTCACATCCAAGAACATTGGAGGGGCAGCAAATAACCATGAACATATAGATGCAAGCAGTGGTAAAGTTTGGCCCGCCCATTTCAAATGTGGGCATGCGGAGGACATTGGAAGCATACCATCCGTTGATGTAACAAACTATATCAAACACTCTGAAACCTAGAGGGGGGAGATGTATTGTAACCATATTGAAAGAAAAATTAATAAAAAGAGGCCCTACTTTTTTTTTCTTACATCTAGTTTCATTTATGCTTTGTTTCCCGCATGCATTTGTTTCTCGCATTCATAGGACTTAGCATCTGCACCATTTGTATCGATTTTGTTTGCATCATAATATGGAACGCTATCATCCTGCATTCATATTTCAGTGGCGATCATGGTGGGAACCGGTCCCCTACTATTGGGATCAAGTTTTTGATCAAAATTTTGTGGATTCTTTGCAGGTGTTACTCATTTGGGCGCTGGACTGCTACTCGTGCCACCCTGTGATGAATACAGACCTGGAAATCGTGCCACCCTGGGACAATTTCCACCATATGATGAATAAAGACGTTATATTCATCCCACCTTGAGATTATTAGAGCTCTGTGTAGTTTTTGAGCAAAAACTCAGAAGCATTTGGTTTGGACAAAGAAGAGGTAGGTTTTCTAAACATCCTCTGTGTTTTTCTATATTCTATTTTTGTAGATTTTTGTTTTCTTTGCCTTCTTGCAATAAGGAAAAGAAAATAAAAACATAGATTAAATTTCAAGGAATGAACCTAATTAAGAATGCATTCTTTTTTGGTTTGCTTTCATGATACTTGCATCAATGGCAAGTCCTCATCATAGGTGTCAGTTCTAGGTAGGTTTTGTGATTTCCTTCTTGTTGCTAATTGTTTTTGAAAGAAAAAATGTACTTTAAAGCATTGCATTAGTGAAAACCATATTTTGTTGTATGCTTTCTTTCTTTACATGATTAAAAGGAACCACACACACATCACCCAATAAAATTAACATCAAGGAGTTGGTCTTAATACCCCAACACTTGATCAAGACCAACGGTGGATTTCATCACCACATTGGCTTGGATTTTGCATACATTTACCCTAATCGTGATTGTTGCTAGACGTAAATCCTAATGAAAGCTAACCAAGTGTAATTGGGGTGATTCCCCATGCATGAGGATAATTATTCTATGGTAGGTGTCAAAAACAAAGTGATCCCCCTTTCGTATCGCCTACGTTCCACGTACTTTTTTGCTCTCACGTACCAATAGTTTCCTTCACGTAAGGGCGGGTATATTGAGAGGTTCGGTATAACGGCCTGGCAATGGTATATTGAAGGGGTGACCATTTTGGAGATACAAGAGCCCTCATTTTGCATGTATAAAAAAAGTTTCCTTTACAATATTCACACAACAAAAATCAAACACATTAGACCAGATCTAGGGCACACATTTAATTTGTAAACGAGAGAATAATTTCTTTGTTTGTGTGGTACCCTTTTGTTTGGTATAGCACAAAATTTTTATAAAGGAGATAAACATACACATATTTCTAGAAATACCACCACCATGGTGTATACCCATAGCCAAGCCCAATCATGGGTAGAAGTTGTGAAAAGTGTACAAGGAGGCACAAGTCACCTCCGTTATAGCCCCAAGGACTTGGTTATACCACCTTGGCAGCCTGACCCACAATGTGGTCCACACTATGCCACTACAAAAAAGGACTATAGAGGCACCCATTTGAGGGGCACTCCCATTCAACATAGACCCTCTCAGGAGGAGTACATACATGGGAAGGATCCCTTAGACACTCATTATGAGTGGCCACTACGCGATGAAGCGCTAGAGCAGCATAGGGTTCATAAGGAGGGACCACATGATTATATCATCCCCCTCTACCCCTCATTATTGTTAGGACTAATAGGCCAAATATAGAGCACAAGGCTCTTCAGATAGGGCGAGCCAACTCTGCTCATCCCTTTCACATGTACGAAATGGAGCACAAGGAAAACCAATATATTCCTCAAGAGCAATACACCGTGTGGAAGAAATGCGCCTCTACACCTGCTAATTATCAAGATCACCTATTAAGGCCAAAGCCTCAGGTGAATGTCGCTAACCTTGTGTATCGCTCCAAATTTTTTGCATCCTTACCCTCAGGCTATAGGATCCGCGCCCGAAAGGGGGATGCGAGAAGGATGGGACAATACCTCGGACTGAGAGGCCCTTTGAAGGTCCCGCCTCTCGGGGGAGGAGTATAAAGGTGAATTTTTGATGGATGGTGGGTTCACCAGGAAACTTTTGAGTGGCAATTTCCACGCCTAGGTTGGGAATGGGTTTGATGTGTTCATTTTGTACTTTAATCATTCAACTCCTAGGTTTGGCCAAGATGAATCTAAACTATTCTATATGCCAATACAGATTTAGATGAATACAAAAAATAGAAATGCATGCTAAACACAGAGAATATGCTAACTAGAACAGTACATACCTGATTTCGGATGTCTGATGAAGATTCTGAGTTTTGTAGCAGTCCGAATCATCTCAACTCATACGTAATCATCTGATATTTCACATAATCATCTCAAATCATAGTCGGTCATCTGAGATCAGATGAAATCATCTAAAATCTGATGAATTCGTCAGAAACCTGCAATCACAAAAATAGATACAAAATACCAAATATGCAACTGCAGAAGCAAAGGAGAATGATAGCAATAATAGTAAACGTGCCTAAATGATGGATTCAAATAACAAACAAGAGAAATGCAATAGATTTAATGTTTGATTTTAACTTTATCATGCGGTTATGCTAAATGAGGTGAACTCCAAGATGCATAAACATAATAACTTAAGATAATGGAATATAAAGAAAATGTAGAAAAATGATAAAGAAATGCAAACTCTAGGCTCTGATTGCCCCCAATCTGGACTACAGTCGGGATCACCTCCAATCGTACGAGATCATCTGTGCTCCTCGACAAGATCGTCCGAAATAATCTAGAATCACTTGCGACGATCCGATCTTGCTTCAACTGAAAAATAGTAGAGTTCCTGCAAGAAAACATGAAATACAGAATGCAGATAGTAGTGCGAGGATGCTCTAGTGTATAAGGAACTAAATCTATAGGGAAATCCATCAGCTAGGGGGTTCAGGGGGATAAACTAGAAAAATCCTAGTTTATATAGGATTAGGGGGAGGTTAGGAGGTTGGAGATCATCCCAATCTGGGAGATCTCCAACGGGGGAATCTCCAACTATGCAGATGCGCTTCTGCCCAAGTTGGAGAGGCTGTTGAAACAGAAGCTAATTATGAAAATTCGGTTTTAGGACGAAATCGTCTGGACGCTCTGTTCCAGATGAATTCGTCAGATCGGGGATGATTTCATCTGATATGCGACGATATCGTCCAACGGTCAAAACAAATCCTAAAAATGGCGCGAAAAAGAAGGGAAGCGGGTAACAAGCGGTTTTGGGGTTAAAATTTAAATTTTTATCTTTTATCTTTTACTAAGGGTTTAACTGCGCCAATTTTAGGGTGCTACATTTTGCCCCCTCTTTAGCGAATTTTCTGAAGAAAATGCGTTAAAGACGAGTTTTTCCCATTTTACGAGAAAGCAAAAATGTACTCAATTTTTTAGACGACGATTCTTGGTCGAATCGTACGATTGCTTACTATGGTGCCCCCTCCGTGTTTTTACCCAAATCGAACGTTTGAGGTAAAAACGCGAAAAGCAAAAATTAAAATGTTGTTGGTTTTGAATAAAATTAAGAAAAATAGGGAAAACCCTAATTCATTTTTTGTTTTTATTATTCATTTTTACTGTTCCAGAGCTCTGCAGAGAGAAACAATGGTGGAGACAGCGCACAGAGCGACAGAGGTCCGACGCGGGCTACGGGTAAGGATCTAATCCTAGTAGATTAGGTTTGATTTTACTTTGTGCAATTTTTTTGTTTTAAATTTTGACTATTTGGGGCATCGCGGCCGTTTTTAGGCCGTCGACGACGTCGGGATGAAATCGTCCCGATTTCGTCGAAATCATCCCTAGATCGTCGATTTCATCGGAGGGCAAAATCGACGAACTAGGGGCGATCCCGTTCAACAAGGGGCGATCCCCAAGTTGCGAAATCGAAGACGAATTCATCCTAAAAAGGATGATTTTGCCCAATTTGGGACGATATCATCCAATGGTGGACGATATCATCGCTTTTAAGAAATTAAGCTTGATTAAAATGTTTTTAATTTTATTTTAATGATTGGTTGATTAATGAATTTTTGTTGTTTTATTGTTTGTTTTGCAGAGGGGATTACTAAAGAGCCGAGAATGGAAATACGATGGGCTAAGAGATGACTTGGCCACTCTCGACCAGGCAGAGCGCGACCGACTAGCACAGGTCGGGCTACGACATGTGGCAGAGATGCCACAAGTACCGACAGACATAGGGCTTCTAACAGCCCTAGCAGAGAGATGGTATCCGGGGTCATCCTATTTTCGGTTACCGATAGGGGAGATGGCTCCCACACTAGAGGACGTATGGAGGATCATGAGGATCCCCATACAAGGATGGCTCATGACGCCTACGGCCAATCAGGGCCAGGCGATGATGAGACTGACCGGAGACCCGAGCTTCACCCTGGAGAAGGGCGGAGTGAACATCGAGTCTCTGAGGCAGATGCCTGGGGCATCTAGGTTGACTCAGGTTTTGGCAGGAGTAGTAGGTGGCTTACTGTTGTGCCACCAGAGCGGGTGCAGATTACCCTGGCTCCTGTCAGATGTGGTCTACGACATGAGAGACCACGGCTACAGATTTGCATGGGGTAGCTTTGTACTATGTCGCTTGTATAGGATCCTACATGGGGTCGTATACAAGGGAGGTCGATGTCTGGTCTTGACATCGCTACTACAGGTTTGGTGTTGGGAGCACATCATGGTGCGGAGGCCGATAGGGCTCCCATTGATAGGGGTTGACCGGGAGAGGCCCCGGGTTTACTATTGGTGGCTACAGAGAGGGTCACAATGGTGGATAGATCTGTCGATGTCACGGAGGTTGCTAGATGACCTCATCCCAGACCAGATCACCTGGAGGCCATGGCGAGAGCACCCCGGGTGGGCAGAGGATGGGCAGGAGCTGGCTCGCATCAGGCGAGTCTACTGGCTGAGGATGGAGCGAGGAGAGGTAGAGCTCCACCGCTACGACCGGATTCTATGATAGTTCGGTCTACAGCAGGGGATCCCTTCTCTCAGGGACTACGAGTACTCCCAGACTATTTGGGATAGTACTACGCTGAGCGGGGCTCCAGACATGCAATGGTTCTAGAGTCAGGACGCGGACGATGCCCCCATCCAGCCAGTGGATGGTGACGACATGGGGGTTGCAGATGGCTACGATGCTTGGTATGCAGGCATCCACCCTCCTCGGATGATGAGGGCATAGGGTCCGATGCACGTGGTTGTGCGATGGATGGGGAGGTGGTGCCAGGCTACCATTGAGGTAGCATGGGGTCACGGTGGGAGAGAGCAGCGATGGTCCCCATAGGAGAGATGCCAGTGGATGGGTCAGGCTCCATAGAGGCCATGGGAGATAGGGCGGAGGGAGGAGAGACTCCCTTCGTAGTAGGGGGAGAGACCACCATCGCCTGATAAGGGCAAGGGTGTCGAGGTAGGGGAGAGCAGTGAGACGGTGGCTCTCCGGGTTGAGGTTGCCCACCTCCGAGCTCAGGTGCAGTCACTGCAGGACGAGGCTACTCAGCTCAGGGCTCAGGTACAGACACTGCAGGATGAGACTACATGGCTCAGGGCATGGAGCGGAGGGGCGAGCAGGGATGAGCTAGTGTGGTCTATGATGCAGACCACATTCTACTAGGGGGTATACTTTCAGCTGGCTCTAGAGGGTCAAAGGGTACCGCTACCAGCCAACATTGCGGAACCAATCCGGATGGGATCGACGAGGACATCCTCACGATCGACAACGAGGACCCGAGACACAGCATGGACTGCTATGGGACCACCTCCTCCACGTCAGGGCGGGGGAGGAGATGAGGCTGAGAGCTCGAGGGCTTCTCGAGACTAGCTGGCTATAGACTGCACAGAGATTGTATAGATTTTTGAGAGGATTGAGTATGCCAGGGTATAGATTGTGGCATACCAATCCAGTTTTGATATGATGTACATAATTTGATATATATATATATATATATGGTCTTGTTTTTGATGATATGACTTGTGTATATGTTGTATGATGCTTTAATTTGTGATTGAATATTCATGTAATTATGTCATTTTGAAATATTATATTTTGATATCATGGCATAAAATTGTAAATGAAATAATCTGATGTAAATAAATTGGTTGTTTTGGTGTAATTTGATGAAAAATAAAAGGGACTTCTAACAATAATTTCAAAGGACATTGTCGCTGTTATAGACCATTTCATGGAGTCGCCGCTCACTAGGTCATCAAGCTAATCCCAGGATAGAAATATTGTTAAAAGTAAAAGAGTGCTTAAGAGACTGTCTTAAGACTTTGTGTTGTGATGATGAAAATGATGATGGTGATGATTTGTTTTCAGATTTTCATAAAAATATTATGCATGACATATAAAAGAAATATGATTTTTGCTAGGCATAAATTCCTAAGTGTGATAAAATTTTTTGCATAAGTTCCTAGGAACTATACCATCATTGCAAAATTGAATGTTGACATAATGACCTGAAATAAGATAAGTGTGCGTTCATTTTAAAGCTTAGTTATGTAACATAATGATGTAAGCCATATGTGTTTTTATTAAAATGAATGGGAAAATAAAATTAGAACAATGGTTTGCGCTAGGCATAGACTTATAGGTATAGACTTATACCATCATCGCGAAATCCAAAGAAGAAATGGATATTTTAGTTTTATTGCATGATTAATTTTTGACTTTTGATAAACAAAAAAATAATAATATGAACATGTTGTTTGAAATCATTTTGTGATTTTGTGAAACAATGTATATAATTGTTTTTATACAAAACAAAAATTCTGAAATAAGAGGATAAAACTATTCCAAAAAGAATTACAGAAATATTTTAAATTATCTCAAAGACAAATGTAGGTTTATAAGGGATCCTCATGTGCAAATGTGAGTTCATTACCGATCTTGATTTATCATAATGATACAAAATCTCTCAAATACAAATGTGTGTGCGATTGTATTGTTCATTCACCAATTTTGAGCAAGATAATTTGATACAAGTAATTTGCCTTAACCAAATGAGTGTTCCTTAACCATGATTTATATGCATGTAACCGTACCAGACTACTATGTAAGTCGGGTTATCAAGAGCTAGCTAATCCATAAGCTGACATAGGTCTGTACAAAAGAAGGTCGCTAATGTGACGGACATATCACCACGCTAGGAATTACCCAAGGCCAAGCGGGTTGGGCACAAACCACCTGTTATGGGGCTTACCTCACAGTTTTCGAATAATTGAGAATTCCAGGGATTCAAGCTCATTCACCCTTCTTTTCTTTTCAAGGGGTAGGGAAAGGGATTTTATTGCATTTTGCTTTTGCTTTTTCTCTTCTTTTCTTTTTTTTTTGTATTTTTTCTTGGAATATTGTTGCGATGGTACAAAATGATATTTTTCTTTTTCTCATTTTCTTTGACTTTTCTTTTTCTTCCTATACTAGGGATACTTGCTCGGATTGGCTGTAGAGCAAGGGATTTTTATTCCGGGTAGGGGTGAGCTTGTCCTTTTGTCAATTCTCAAATATTCTAGACCATGTGCATGATAGGATAGCAGGGGAAACTTTTCGCTCAAGAAACCACTTCTACTATGTAGCATCATATTGAATTTGCAATGAAATCATTTTAATGTGAAAAGATATACTTGGTTCAAGTAAATAACAAGATCAATTCTCTATGCTCAAAACTTTATTTAATTCAAATGTGGACTTTGATATAAGAGAGATTAATAATCATACCAAATAAAATCAAGATATTTATTCATGTGAGTGTGAAAGTGCGGGATTCCAAATAAATGCTAATTTATCCAAAATAATTGAAAATATAACTACAATACTTCAAGAATTGACAGGTACGAAAATAAAAGATGTTTTTGAAGATTTTGATGATTTTGATGTTTTTATATTTTGATTTTAATTTATTATTGATGATGGAATTGGTGGTATATACAAGATGATCTATATACACTATACAAGGTTATTTGAGTATAGCATGTCTAAGGTTGCTTCAAAATCAAAGGAGGTTTTGAAGGATAATTTGGTTGTGGTGAAGGTAAGAACAAAAGGTGATGAATAAAAGGTAGCGATAACAAAAGCTTTGTTATAATGTAGAATAATGTAGCAAAAGATTTTACTTTTATATGTGTAAAATTGATCATGTTACAAAATAAAATGTCAGAAGGATAAGAAGGTTCTTCATTCTTATCACTATCTTCCAAGTCTTGATAAGATGGAGGGAGCATATGTGAAAGATATGCATGGGTGTTATTTGGTAAACAAGGATGATCATATATGGATGAAGAAAAGTGATGGATAGAAGGTAATTGTGACAATGGAGAATGTATAGAACTTGATGTTTCAACCGTTAAATATTCTTCAAATGGTGTTGGGTCATTATGTATGGTAACAATTTTACTTGCAAGTTCAAACTTCAAACATTGGTGAAGAGTGGAAGGGACAACCCTCATCGTATGAATCCAAGGACTTCTGAGAAGTAGGTTGTAAGGTGAAGGGCAATATGCTACATAAAACAAAGTATCCAGGATCTTGGATCCAATATTAAGGGGAAGAATTATAGTACCTTGAGCTTCTTGAATTTCATTGTTAAAATATTTTATAATAACATTTGATTCATTAAGATCTTCTTCCTTTAATTTGAGTTTTTGGAATAATTGATAAGTGCATAAATTAAGAGAGGAGCCATTATCTACCATGATAGTTTTAACAGGTGTTTCTTTACTAGATCCTGTAATGTAAAGAGAGGAGTCTTCTTGTGGAGTAGAGGAAGGAATCTCCTCATCATAGAATGAAATATGGTTAACCTCAAGAGGGCTTACACCATTAATTATGTTCTTAGGGAAAATATCATGAGGAACAAATTGTTGGCTAGGTATCTTGAACAAAGTTTCCTTATGAGAACTTTGTAATACTTCTAAAAGGGATATCTTTGCTTGAGGATTAATCACTTGTTGTTGGCTATCAAAGTGGATTTCAGATTGAGATTTTGATTCTAAAGATGAGCTTTCTATGCTTACATTCCATTTTGGATCATTCTCTAGAGCCAAAGATAGTTTTGAAGGTTGGTCAAATGAGGAATCCATATCTTGAATATCAGATTGAGTTGATTGAACTTGAGGTTGCTCATTTGTAGTTTTTGTTACAATATTAGTAATATCATCATGATGGGACACATTAACATGCAATATTTGATTGGTTTCCTATTGTTGATAATTGAATAGGGGTTCTTGGGAGATCCCCATGTCTTGATTGATTATTGGTATTTGTTGTGTAGGAGTTTGATAGTTTACTTGGAGATTTATAATCAATTGTAGATTGTAATTCCTTTATATTAAAAAGACCCTCATCAATCAAATCTTGAATTGCACATCTTAAATCTTTACAATTTTGTGTCATATGTCCATCTACTCTATGATATTCACAATGTAGCTCTGGTTTAAACCAATCTGTTGTGGCATCAAGTTGTCTTATGGAAGGGAGTTCAATCTTATTTGTATCAAGTAAATGCTTGAGAATTATATCCATTGGTTGATTGATCTTTGTAAATGTACGTGATGAAGGTTTTCGAGAGGTTTTTGATAAGTGCCTTAGGAGTTCAGTCATAAAAGGACCTAATGGTTTTTTACCTCTCTTTTCTTTGTTATGGGTAGAATGATGATAGGAAGATTGTGAAGTATGATGTGAGTGCATGGTAGGATTGGAAGAATAAGTATTTTCTTGTTGAAATGGATGTGTTGTATTGAAAGAAGAATATTGAAAGGGTGGAGGAGGATTGTATGTGGATTGATAGACATAATATGGATATATGGGAGAATAGATAATATCGTTATGAAGAGGATTGGAAAAGGGATTGTCCTTGTTGGGGTAAGGATGAAAAATGAGAAAAGTGTGATGGAGGTGATGTTGAATAGGGATGAGGTTGGTCATAATCAACAAATGTATTTGGCTGAATTCTTCCAACATTACTGATGGGCTCATATTGATTTGAGTAAAAACTCATGGTTTCTTTAGTACTTCTAAAAGTAATATTTAGTATCTACTATTTAGAATTGAATCTAAAACATACAAACTTGAAATGATGATTTTGTTTTTTTATTTTTCTTGTATACATATATATATATATATATATATATATATATATTTATTTTTATTTTTTTTGAATCAGAAATATGCCTATGTTATTCACGTCGGGTTCACCAAAATGTATCGCTCCAAATTTTTTGCATCCTTACCCTCAGGCTATAGGATCCACGCCTAGAAGGGGGATGCGAGAAGGATGGGACAATACCTCGGACTGAGAGGCCCTTTGAAGGTCCCGCCTCTCGGGGGAGGAGTATAAAGGTGAATTTTCGATGGATGGTGGGTTCACCAGGAAAATTTTGAGTGGCAGTTTCCATGCCTAGGTTGGGAATGGGTTTAATGTGTTTATTTTGTACTTTAATCATTCAACTCCTAGGTTTGGCCAAGATGAATCTAAACTATTCTATATGCCAATACTGATTTAGATGAATACAAAAAATAGAAATGAATGCTAAACACAGAGAATATGCTAACTAGAACAGTACATACCTGATTTCGGATGTCTGATGAAGATTCTGAGTTTTGTAGCAATCCAGATCATCTCAACTCGTACGTAATCATCTGATATTTCACATAATCATCTCAAATCATAGTCGGTCATCTGAGATCAGACGGAATCATCTGAAATCTGACGAATTCGTCAGACGAATTTGTCAGAAACCTGCAATCACAAAAATAGATACAAAATACCAAATATGCAACTGCAAAAGCAACGGAGAATGATAGCAATAATAGTAAACATGCCTAAATGATGGATTCAAATAACAAACAAGAGAAATGCAGTAGATTTAATGTTTGATTTTAACTTTATCATGCGGTTATGCTAAATGAGGTGAACTCCAAGATGCATAAACATAATAACTTAAGATAATGTATAAAGAAATGCAGAAAAATGATAAAGAGATGCAAACTCTAGACTCTGATTGCCCCCAATCTGGACTACATTCGGGATCGCCTCCAATCGTACGAGATCGTCTACGCTCCTCGACAAGATCGTCCAAAATCATCCAAGATCGCTTGCGACGATCCGAGCTAGCTTCGACTGAAAAACAGTAGAGTTCTTGCAAGAAAACATGAAATACAGAATGCAGACAATAGTGCGAGGATGCTCTAGTGTATAAGGAACTAAATCTATAGGGAAATCCATCAACTAGGGGTTTCAGGGGGATAAACTAGAAAAATCCTAGTTTATATAGGATTAGGGGGAGGTTAGGAGGTTGGAGATCATCCCAATCTGGGAGATCTCCAACGGGGGGATCTCCAACTACGCAGACGCGCTTCTGCCCAAGTTGGAGAGGCTATTGAAATAGAAGCTAATTATGAAAATTCGGTTTTAGGACGAAATCGTCTGGACGCTCTGTTCTAGACGAATTCGTCAGATCGGGGATGATTTCGTCTGATATGCGATGATATCGTCCAACGGTCAAAACAAATCCTAAAAATGGCATGAAAAAGAAGGGAAGCGGGTAACAAGCAGTTTTGGGGTGGTTTTGGGGTTAAAATTTAAATTTTTATCTTTTATCTTTTACTAAGGGTTTAACTGCGCCAATTTTAGGGTGCTACACCTTGACAGAGGGAAGCAACCTATAGAGATCTCGAATCACCATGACCGAGATAGATATGTTGGGGAGGCATCTTAGCCTCCTAAACATAGGACGACAAAACAAATTGACTTGGCATTTGCCAAACATACCACCCACAAAGTGTAAATAACATAGCTTAGGCAAGATCAATAGTAGTTAGAGCAACTGTATCATCTTAACAAAGAATGCATTCAGTGCCAGATAGATGAATTGCTCTAGAACACCATGCATGAGAGGATTCCAACCCCTCACACACATAGGAAAAAAATTTATGAGAGTCACAACCTCTTAGTGCAGGACAGGTCTCCGCAACTTTATCAAGTGTTGCCTCCAAGACCTCAGAGACCTGAACGAGAGGCCACCCTTAGAACTAATGATGGGTACCTCCCTTGGGTGCCCGTCCATGTTTATAGGTCATGTCAAAAAACTCCCCAATAGGCCTATGAGAAATTTGAGCAAGAAGAAGAGTGGGCTGAAATGCCCTAACAAGGCAGGGGGCGCAATCTTGATACCCATCCATAGGCCTCAAGTTCCTCGTAATTCATAATGAGAACAAACCAGAGAAGAGGAAATAAAATCCTCTAATGCATACAAAGCACTGTTAGAGAGCTTAGAGTCTATGGAGACCAAGACTTCAGGGCCCCAAAAGCCTACCTTACACCAGCTCCTCAGTCACCTTGTGCATCCTTCAGTTCCGGCACCCCCATACCCTGACCACTTCAAAATGCCTCAATTGGTAATTTTTAGAGGGGATGAGGATGCCCAAGAACACGTAACAAGGTTCCTAAGTCAATGCTTTGGCATTCAAGACAATGATGCATTGCTTTTGAGAATGTTTATAACCATGTTCATAGGCCCTACCTCGGATTGGTTTACCCAATTGCCGAAGCATAGCATCAATAATCTAGATTAGCTAGTGGATGCATTCCTTGAACGTTTTGCCTTCAACACCAAGAATAAGGCATCCTTAAGCGACCTAGCTAGCCTTAAGAAGTATTATGATGAGACTATAGCCACTTATGGGAATCGGTGGAGGACATTGCTTTCAAAGCTACCTTACCTCCCTCCCATGGCCGACATGACTCAGATGTTTTCAAAGATTTGCATAAGGTCGATCTCCATGCTATTGCATCTGTAGTAATATGCCACCCTAGAAGAAGACCTGGCGTAAGCTAGGATAATTAAGGAGATCAAAATTCAAGACGACAAGATTGCCAAGCCACATAAGGAGAAGTGGACCAAAAATTCCAAAACTGGGCCCATGCAACTGAAACCCATCACGATCAATCAAGTTGCTATAACTATACCACTACCTGCACAAATGACATAGCCTCCAAAGGCTAGTTATCTGGCAGTACCTCTTGCTAACTATGAAAATAAAAATCACAAATGAGAGCAAAATTAGCAACGTTGCCCTAAGAAAAAATTCACCCAGTTCACAAAGTCTAGAGACTCCTTGTTTGACCTCTTCTTTGTGGCAAAACTGATCAACTTGCCAAAAATTTGAACCATAGACCCAATGCACCAAAACCCAAGGGCTATAAGGAAGACTTGTATTATAGATTTCATTGACAGAAAGGACACGACATCTTCTCTTGTTGGAAATTCAAAAACTTAGTGCAAGACTTGATAGAAAAAAAAATGCTCAGGGATAGATAATCCCATAGCACTGAGCAACCAACATATGGAAGTCTTCAAATACCCCCTGCCTGCCCATGATGCATAGGCAAAGAATTTACAAGTGAATGAGGTAACACAAGATTGCCCCATGTAGGGATACATAGGGATGATAAGCATCGTGAAATGAAATAAAAGATACCCAAACATGGCTGCACCCACTATAGGTACAGAAGATGTTCCATCAATGTCGCGACCTCCATAACACCCTACACAACCTCCCTTACCTAGAACAGTGGCCATGATTTGGACTAAGCTTACTCATATTTTAAGGACCACATCAGCTAGGCTCTTCATCTATGAGCTCATCCAACAATCACCGCCGCATCGGGAAGCTTTGATGAAGATACTCAAAGCCATTGAGCTACAGCCCCAAGAACCCAATTCTTTCAACAAATTTGTGGGACATGTGAGACAATGCATAGAACCGGTCATAACCTTCAGGGAAGATGAACTGAAATTGGTGACTAGTGATATGGTGGATCCACCCCTGCACGTCATCGCACGGGTCAACAGGATTCCATTCAAGAGGGTGTTGGTGGACACTGGCTTATCCAGCAACATAATCATAATAGTGACATTAAAACACCTTAAGCTGTCAGCATCCCACATTGTGGCATCCACCTACACTCTTCAAGCATTCAAAAATGCATTATGCTTGATGGTTGGCACAATTGTCCTATCCATCCAAGTAGGAAAAAAGACCCTTCCTACATTGTGTCACATACTTGAGGGTGAGATGGACTACAATATCCTGCTAGGCCTACCTTGGATCAGGGACATGAAGTGTGTCCCTTCGATAGCCCATCAATGCCTCAAGTACACATACAAAAGGCAAGTACATGTAGTCCTAGCAGACCTAGAGCCCTTTAAGTTTTGCAATGTGATGTAATTGATGCCATAATCGACCCTCCCATCGACACATTTGGACTTTCAATTGAATCCGTCCACACAGATTATGATTCCACCTACATAGCCACTATTGAGTCTTGTAAGTAACCGACATGGCCCATCTTCGTCGTATGTCCCTTCACCAAAAATGCCACCTATGGTGGCCACACCGAAGGATAATGGGAATAAGCCCCTATAGGAGGCACCACCATTAGTCTCAAGCATCTCTATCGAGGAGGTGCCTAACCGAATGGAAGTTGAGACACCTGATTCACCCAACATGGAGTGGACTCAAGGAGAACTCCCATTCCCTCCCCCTCAACCATCAATGATTACCATCAAAATGGCCAATACGGTCCTGGGGGAGTACCTAGTGCAGAACATAATGACAACACCCATGCTAGAATCCATGCATGACATGGGGAGACCTCGCCTCCCATCGGCACTATCGTCCCTTTAGGTTACCCACCAAATTAGACCAACTTTGTCTATGGGGGCCTAGAGAATAGCCTGGAACCCTACCTACAAGAGGAAGAGGATGAAGAGCCATTTGTTGAGAATGTTGATTATCTGTCTAACCCAGACTTCGTCTTGAAATACCTAGACCAATGTAATTGGCATGGATATGGATTGGGCAGATACGAACAAGGAATGTGCACTCTTTGTCAACCAAGATACCAGATGCCATATGACAAATTAGGAGTAGGGTTCAATGACCCTTTGCCCCTTGACATATTGGTAGAGACCATGCGAGGCTTAGGTATAAGCAATAGGGATGGGTTAGCACAAGACCCATATGCCAATCCCAACACTACATACACATTGGGGAATTATTTCCCATTGGTAACAACAAACCTTGTTGACCTCAATAGCGCCTCCCCTTTGATCGAGAAAGGGGAAATTTCAAGAAGTAACCTCCAAGAGGAATATGAACAAAATCAAGGGAGCTCTTTAGATGATGAGTCGGATTATGAGGTAGCACCTTGGTACCCATTTGAGTCCGATAGCAATCACTCGTAGGTGATGCCCATTGATGATTATCAAGAGGACTTCATTGCAATGTTCCCATTTAATGTTCCCATCGAGAAATTTCCACCTCAAGAGAATACAACCATCTCGTAGAGAGCACAACAACCCAGAAGGGGCTAAATAAACATGCTAAAAAAAAACAAACTTCCCATGCCAGCCATAAGGCCAAGTGATAAAGAAACACCTAGTGGGAGGCTATACTAGGCAAAGGGGCACACAGTTGTCAAAGCCAATGAAGGCCTATGGTTATTTGATAGCAACTATGAGGATGAGACTAATATGGCATATATTAACCATATGAGGCAACAGGAATACCCCATAGACATGGATGATATGTTTGAACATCTAGATATGGGACCAAGGCATAGGTGGCATTTAAACCAAGTACAGCTAAACCAAGTGCTTCATCCACCACTTTGGGCATATAGGGAGCATCCCCCACCTAGAGATCCCATAGGGCCACCAGTTCTAGGGGTAGACCCTATCCTTCTATCCACACATAGGGCCAATCCTTTTGTGCTGGTACCCACAGAGCCAGATCCGAGGCACAAGGATAACCAATAATGTTCGAATAAACACCCGTGCGATAATGGAAACCAAATTCATTCCATAAACATGATATCAATTTATTTAACCACCCCCATCCACAACCCAACCAATCCAACATGACCATTGCCCCTAGACCTAGATGTCATAGACTGGGATCACACTGACTCACCACCATCCCCATCAAAGTTTTGGCCTTGTGATGAGATGTCCCATTTCACCCCAAGGCAGACTCAGGATATCTTCCATGTTGAAGAGGAACTCGATGTTCCAAATGTAGATCTAAATTTAGTGAATTACATCCACATAATTCCAACTCCACACTAGTTGGAGGATGTATCCCACATGTCATTCGAAGAGACGATTGACGTAGACATCGGTTCTGATCAAATGAATCCACAAATCATCAAGCTAGGTGTAAGTCTATCCCCTAAAGAGCAAGCTAAGTATATTGACCTTCTCAAATAGAAGGAGGAGGTTTTTGCATGGACCTACAAAGACATGTCGGGGCTAGACCCGTAGCTAGTCACGCATAATTTAACACTTGACCCAAAAATCAAGCCAGTCAAGCAAAAGCTACGTAAGATGCACCCAATAGTGGCCTTAATGGTCAAATATGAGCTACAAAAGCTGTTGGATGCATAGTTTGTCATCTACATGGATTACCCACCATGGCTATCCAACACGGTACCCATCAAGAAGTCAAACGGGAGGATTCACATGTGCACCTATTTTTGAGATTTAAACAAAGCGAGTCCCATGGATGATTTTTGATTGCCTAGCATCGATGCATTGGTAGATGTTATAGCAGGCCATGAAATGCTTTCCCTCATGGATGGTTTCTTAGGATACAACCAGATTCATATCAATCTCGATGATCAACTAAAAATGACATTTACAATGCCTTGGGGGACATTTTGTTACAAGGTCATGCCCTTTGGCCTTAAAATGTTGGCGCCACATACCAACATGCTATGACATACATCTTCCATGATCACATGCATAAAAATTTGGAAGATTATATGGATGATTTGTTGGCCAAATATCTTTTGCACCAAAATCATCTCGATGACTTACGCAAGATCCTTGATCGCCTCATCGAGCACAAGATCAGGCTAAACCCCAAGAAGTGTGTATTTGGCATCACATCTAGAAAACTCTTGGGTTTCATAGTCTCAAAATGAGGCATCGAGGTAGATCCAAATAAATTCAAGGAAATCCTTGAAATGCTTCCCCCAACCACCATCAGGCAGCTACGAAGCTTACAGGGTAAGGTCGCATCAATCAAATGCTTCATAGCATAGTTATCCGACAAGTACCAACCCATGAATAAATTATTACACAAGGGGGTAGCATTTTATTGGCATGATGAGTGCCAGTAAGCCTTCGATGACATCAAAAAATACATAGCTTTGTCGCCAGTATTGGCACCACCTAGACCAGAAGTGTCATTCTATTTATACATCTCAGCTACTGAGGTGGCACTGGGTGCCATGCTAGCCCAAAAAATGAATTACATAAAGAATAGGCTAATTATTATCTTAGCCACACCCTAGTTAGTTATGAACTTAACTATGCATACATTGAGAATCTATGCTTGGCAGTGGTATTTGCCACCAAAAAGCTACACCATTACATGCTGAGCAATACGAGATATGTTGTGTCTAAGGAGAATCCATTGTGGTACATGATAAGTCATACTTATCACAATAGTCGCATGGTGAAATGGATCATGTTGTTGACAGAGTTTGACATCAAATTCATTGGAAAAAAGTCCATCAAAGGTCAATTCATCGTCGATAAACTAGCAGAGGCTCCTATCAAATATGATCAACCTCTGACCATAGAGCTACCCGATTATGGGGTCTTCCATGTCTCAAAATTGTCAGATTTTGATGAGCCTAAGTCACAGGCCAACATGACCCTATTTTTTGATGGTTCTAAATGTGAGCAATGGGGTTGCATGGGAATCATTTTTTTCACACAACAAGGGGCTCCAATGCCTCTATCATTTAAACTTGATTTCCTGTGCACCAATATCAATGCTGAATATGAAGCATTGCTCATAGGTCTTCATATGACCGTCACCATGAACATCAAATGCTTGAACATCTTTGGTGATTCACTATTGATTGTCAACCAAGTGAAAGGGGTATTCCAATGCAAATGCCTAATTTTTTAGGCCTACAAAGCCCTTGTAGACAAATTCTTGGTAAATCTTGAATGGTACAACATCGAGGCACTCCATCGATCATCAAATTATTTTGTGGACACTATGGCTTCCTTGGGGTCACTAATCTCGCAAGACATTTTTGGTGGAATGACAACCATTCAAGTCAAAACATTATCACACTCCATGATGGAGCATGCAAGCTCTGACATAACACCAGGAATCCACCTGATCCAGATTGAACCATCTCAGGATAGGTTCTCTTGAATCCATGATAGTTTGAATCACACCAACTAGGGGTCTTTGTTCTCTCCAACCCCTCTTAATAGCAACACAACACTATTTCTACAAGTTCTTTCATGCTCAACTTTTGCTAGGTACAAAATTCAAGAGGTATTGGCCATTCATACCATCAAGGTTTCTGATCAACAGGATTGGTACACACCCATAAGAGACTATATCAAGCTAGGTAGCCTCCCACTTGTATTGTCACACACCATGAAAATATCATTCAAACAAAAAGTGCCAAAACATGTCTTGCTAGGAGACATTTTGTACCATCAAAGCTACGAAGGGATCCTCCTTCATTGCTTGGACCAGTAGGAGTCCACTTGGGTGATCACCCAAGCGCATGATGGTACGTGCGGTGGCCACTTTAGCGATATGGCCATCGCCAAGAACATTCTTTGCATGGGCTATTATTGGCCATCTTTAGAGCGATATTGTTGCGCATATGTGCAGAAGTGCATGAAGATTCAACACCATGCTCACTTGACACACGTGCCTTCTCAGGCCTTACAGTCAATCCAATCAGCTTGGCCATTTTCATAGTGGGGCTTAGATCTTATTGTAAATATCTCCCCTGCATCATCAGGTTGTCACACATTTATCATAATGACCACAGAGTACTTCATTAAGTTGGTGGAAGCAATCCCGCTTACCTCTATGACTAGGCCCCACATTGCGGATTTTATTTTACATAACATCATATGTCATTTTGGTATTCCATCCAAGATCATATTAGATAATGGGACATCATTTAAGAACAAATATGTGTGTGCTTTGACAACAAAGTACAAAATTTAGCATAGTTTTTTGACACCCTATTATCCGTAGGCAAATGGGCAAGTAGAGGCATCAAACAAAACACTAGTTACCATCCTTAAAAATATGGTCATAGATAATCATAAGGATTGGCACATCCAAATACCACTTGCCCTATGGGCTTATCACACTAGCATTTGGACGCCCACTGGGGAAACTCCATTTTTGCTAGTGTATGGCTCTGAGGCAGTCATGCCTCTCGAGTTGGAAATACCCTCCCTATGCATATCAATGCAAGAGTTCATCGATGATGACACTACGTGGTGGGCCCAATTAGATAAGCTTATGTTGCTAGACAAATGACGCATCAATGCTCTTGAGCATTTACGTATCTATCAAGAGTGACTTAAGAAAGCATACGACATGAAAGTTCACCTAAGGGAATTTCAGGTTGGTGACCTAGTCTTAAAATAGAACCAAAAAATTCTAACTTGCCACCCCATTTAAGGGACAAATTCATGGAAAATTGGTTAGGTCCTTATGTAATCGATAGTAAAATAGGACCTGGAACATACCAACTCGCCTCTCTTAAAGGAATCAAGGAACTAGAACCCTTGAACATTAGTCATTTGAGGCCATTCCACATTTAGGGAGACATAGCCCACCCCAAAAGCTCCAATGATTCCCACAATCACTTGGTCAACCAAAAATGACCCAAAGGTGTCATAATCCCTTTGGTCAAACCAAAATCTCCAAGGATTCCAGCAATCGTTTGGTCAAACCAAAAGCTCCAAGGATTCTAGAAATTACTTGGTCAACCCTAAAATGCCCCAAAGGTATCCCTAATCCCTTTGGTCAAATAAAAATCTCCAAGGATTCCCACAATCGCCTAGTCAACCCCAAAATGCCCTAAAGGTATCCATAATCCCGTTGGTTAAACTAAAAGCCCCAAGGGTTCCCACAATATCTTGGTCACCAAAAATTCCCCAAAGGTATCCCTAATCCCTTTGGTCAAATCAAAAGCTCCAAGGATTACCACAATAGCTTGGTCAACCCCAAAATGCCCCAAAGGTATCCATAATCCCTTTGGTCAAACCAAGAGCTCCAAGGATTCCCACAATCACTTGGTCACCCAAAATTCCCCAAAGGTATTCGTAATACCTTTGGTCAAACCAAAAGCTCCAAGGGTTCCCAAAAATCACTTGGTCACCTAAAACACCCCAAAGGTATCCATAATTCCTTTGGCCAAACCAAAATCCCCAAGGGTTCCCATAATCACTTGGTCACCTAAAACATCCCAAAGGTATCTATAATCCCTTTGGTCAAAAACTCCAAGGATCCATAAGAATCACTTGGTCCACGCCCACTTGGGTTAAACCACC
The DNA here is from genome assembly GCA_028583015.1 of Wollemia nobilis. Lineage (NCBI taxonomy): Eukaryota > Viridiplantae > Streptophyta > Pinopsida > Araucariales > Araucariaceae > Wollemia > Wollemia nobilis. The sequence goes on along the minus strand of JAQPPZ010000677.1, from coordinate 2,177,806 downwards.
ACAACGAATATTCAAAAACAATAGATAATCAAAAATAACAAAAATTTTTTTTATCTCACTTTCATGCATATTCTTAATAATAAAAAAACAAAAAAGAAATGAACACTGCATTAGGCATCGCATACATACGTTGCATATTTGTTGGTCATACATGTCAAAAGCACCATAGACTATAATTACTCAGCAATTCCATCATCTTCCAAATTCAATCCATTTTGTAAAAATATTAATCAAGAATAATGCCCTCTTCATTTTTAGTCAGTTGTCTTCTAATGTCTTTAGGGTTTTCATCATTCAGTTGTCTTTAGATTTCTAGTCAAATGTTGTACAAAGTCAAACCAATTTTTACAAGGTAGAGTTTTACTTGGATCACGCCTTGTTACATAGCGTCCCGAAACAAGCTTAAAACACATAAAAATTCCTAATTTGTGTGAATGAAAGACGAAACCTACAAAGAAGTCTAAGTTACCATAGGTGAAACTTTATCCTGCTCATCCACCTGTACAAATGGTTCAAGAATGCTGAGAATTGACAAAAGGACATGCTCTTCCCCATCCAATTCCCCATAATAAATAGTGTTTTTCACCACTATCAAAAATCCCAAACACCTTTTGTCCCCAAAGTTGTAAGGATTCATACTACATGCCCCTGAGAAGGATGTGTAGTCATCCCCAAGGTCTAAAATATCAATGCCATTTCATAGCAAAATTCCCAACCACCTTTGATTCCCAAAGTCATAAGGATTCATACTACACGTCCCTGAACATGATGGGTAGTCATCCCCAAGGCCAAAAGGATCAATGCCATTCATAATCCAAAAACTCAATTTTGATTCATACCTTGTTCAAAAGTCTTGTAAGATAATGTACAATCTTGATTAGTTAGTTAAAGCATCTGAGTCTCAGGAAAACCCTAATTACATTCTAAAAAAATTCTTGTACATTTCATTACTTGCATCACCATCAGAAAATACAAAATTACAAATGCAAAGTTATTTCATAAAGAAATCACATAGTACAAAAATCTAGTAAATCCTATATAGTCTATGGTGCCATCACCTGTATACCTACAAATCATCCATCCATTCCATATGCATACATCCATATCATATAGCTAACATCATTCACAGTCATAATAGCATATTCATACATAAACATAAATAAAGATACATAAAAGAAATAATAAACCATGACAAGCATATCATCAAACCAAAAATAAGTCATGTATATATATCGATTCAAAATGCCCTCAGGCTATAATAAGAAGGTCCTATGACCTCACAAAAAACCAAAAATTCAAAATCCCCAAAGCCTAGGGAGTTGGCCACCATGATCACGTAGGATTGGTGCGATTGGAACTACCTCTAGTAGTATGGGTCCTATGAGACCTCTCAGGGTGGCTATTGCCAACCCGTGCACCATGCCCACTAATGCTACCCTCGTCCAGCCACCTGCAATGATAGGATGCAGACTACTTAGTCTCACTACCTCTCGTGTGGCACAATGAACCACCTCCATCGAGATCAGGTAACTATCCATTGAGGTGAACCTCTGTCTCTAACTTCACCCAATACTATCCCCACTCCACATCTTGGTGGTGATACACAGCCAATGCATTGTCTTGCTATGCCAACTAAGACCATAGGATATCCATCTCCTCCTATCGTCTCTGCACAAGATCCTCCAATTGTGCTATCTCAACATGAAACCCGACCTCCACATCCCCTGGGATAGCCTGAGGCATCAGAACCTCTGGGGCCTGCTACTCTAGGACATCTTGTACATCCGGATGCTCTAGAACCCCTACATCATCCCCATCACCAGTGAATTCATTGACCTCCACCATGTATGCATCATACAATGGAGCCCCCCAACCCTCCATCGATGCCTCTGCACCCCCACATCCCATTTTTGCTACATCTACACCTCCCAAAGGCCCCTCACCCTGCTATCATTGCATAGTACACCATCGGTGATACTCTACAGTTACCCTGACATCATCCACATCGAGTACCTCAATAACTACATCAAACCCCTCACCCAGAAGCTCAATGATCGGCCAGACTAAGGTCCTCTCATCCCTGCGACATCGATAGATCAAGGGATCACCAGGAAATCCTTGGTGCACCCTAAATTGCCATGTCACCCGAACATACAGGAAGTACTCCTGCTTTGTCCCATCATGCCCAATCAGCTACCTACCCCTGCACACCCATTGGAGCCACTCTCCAACCTCAGGAATGGCTAGATAGTCTTGATATGATCACCAAAAAACCTACCCTGGCATTAGATGAGAGAAGGCATCAGTATAGTGACCTACATCACTTACCCATCGTTGACTCTATCCATGCTCCTCTGACCGTCGCCATAGATTGGCATACCCAATCTCTCGATCCACCATCTCACCTCGAGTGGTCCAAGGCAAACCCTATGGCCGCTCCACATCTATGTGTTGCCACCCCCAGCACTACAAAATATATCTGCACCCGATCACCTTTTGCCTATGATAGTAGACCTCGTACATCTCATCGTACAGCTATGCTAGCAACGTCTGACCCCACCTCATAATCAATGGAGCTAATGTCGGACACTCCATGAAGGTGAAAAACAACTCCAATAGGTTTAAATGGAACCTCGCACCTAAACAATTTGAAAGCAGCATATTGGAAATGAGGGCCATGAGTAAAGCATGTCTCACCCCCAATACGCCCTTCTCTAGCCACCACCACACAAGAATACCACCTATCTGGCAGTCAGCCTCAACCCTCTCCATAGCCCTCTCCACCCCCATATCCCCAACCCGACCAAAACATCATGTCAATACTATCGTCCTCTAGTCCCAGTGGGTCATCCGGATAGGAAGCCCATCTATCAGAATCCATAGAATTCAATAAACATCCTCTAGCATCACTGTCATCTCCCCTATTGGGAGATGAAAATTGTTGGTGCGGGGATCCCACAGATTGATCAGGGTAGTCAAATATGCCCGATCCTCCACCACAGGCTCCAAACACATCACATGCTTGAGCCCAAGGGCATCAAGTCACTCCCAATCCCCAATTGTCAAGGCATCCTGAGCATCAAAGAAAATAGTTGACTGGCGACACCGACTCTTCACAACCTGAAAAACAATAAAAAAAACAAATGATATTAAGTACATACTTAATATTAACAAAAATAATACAATAAAACTGTATAGAAGAAAAACAAAGTACAAGAAAACAAAAGTATAATAAAACTGTACAAAAGAAAAACAAAGTACAAGAAAACAAAAGTACAGACAAAGTACAGAAAAAAAATTACAGAAGCATTCAAAACAAACTGTATAGCAATGACCGCAGACATAAAAATAATTGTACAAAAACAAAACAACAAAAACAAAATACATCATCATAGGGATTCAAACTTAAGGTGAATAAAAAAAAAAACACAAAAAACATACACAAAAATTATCCTAGGGTTTCAACCTTAAGGTGAACTAAAAAACACAAAAAAAAAACACAAAATCACCCTAGGGTTTCAGCCTTAATGTGAACACAAAAAAATAAAAAAATAAAGCAAAAACAATTGTCCTAGGGTTTCAACCTTTGTGCGAACACAACAAAATAAAACACACAATCACCCTAGGTTTTCAATCTTAGTGTGAAAAAAAATAAAAAATAAAACACAAAATCACCCTAGGGTTTCAGCCTTAATGATAACACAAAAAAACAAACAAATAAAAAAAATAAATCATCCTAGGGTTTCGACCTTAGTATGAACAAAAAAAAAAAAAAATCAAACACAAACAAATTCATCCTAGGGTTTCAACCTTAGTGTGAACAAAAAAACAAAATCAAACACAAACAAATTCATCCTAGGGTTTCAACCTTGGTGTGAACAAAAAAATAAAAAAAATAAAAATACAACAACAAATTCATCCTAGGGTTTCAACCTTAGTGTGAACAAAAAAATAAAAAAATAAAAATACAACAAATTCATCCTAGGGTTTCAACCTTAGTGTGAACAAAAAAAAAAACAAAATCAAACACAAACAAATTCATCCTAGGGTTTCAACCTTAGTGTGAACAAAAAAACAAAATCAAACACAAACAAAATCATCCTACGGTTTCAACCTTAGTGTGGATAAAAAAAACAAAATAAAACAAAACATCGTCCTAGGGTTTCAAACCTTAGTATGAACAAAAAACATACTAAAACAAAAAAACTAATACTAGGGTTTCGACCTTAATATTAACACAAAATAAAAACAAAATAACGCAAACAAAAACAATTATATGCAAGTTTTTAACTTCATATAAAGCAAAAATGAATAACAGGAAAGGAGAACGAACATCATATCGGTCTCACCTCGGATCCTCCATTTGAATATCTAATCCTCGCACTCATGATGTCTACGAAATCTCAGCAGCGCTCTATTACACAAACTCGCACTCCTCATCACTGCTCCAAATAGCCAAGAAAAAATTGTTTCAAATGAGCCCAAAACCTAGATTTGGTATTTTTATAGGTTGTTAGGCCTATAATCATTCCACCCTAGGACAAGCACTCTAGTTAGCACTCGTCCCACCCTGGGATGATTACCAAATTGCTATTCGTCCCACCCTGGGATGATTACAGAGAAAAAAATAAAGCAACAAAAACTACATCCAAAAAATGCACCAAAAATAGCAATAAACCTATCGAACCAAGGTGCCTCTGCACCTGACATTCATGGCATTCAAAACTGATGTCGGGGTAACAAATACTCACTATCCTACTCCCTAAGAAGGCTAGCATAGCAATACCGCTCCACGAGAAGGAGGATTTTCGATAATTGCTACCCCAATAGGCATCAAGAAAAGGGTCAAAACCTGCCAAAAACAGGTCTGATTGTTGGTAAACTGCATAAGCGTTCAATGGAAAACAACTAAAGGCACCCTTAAAAATGTCATCTTGGGTCAAGAAACTTGTTGCTTTTCTCATTTTGGTCATTCCCTCATTGATTCTTCGCTTGAGGGGGTAGTCACACTTAGTCACCAATCAACAAATACACACCCAATCAAGGAAATGGCATGCATTCAAAGAATCACTGACAGACAATCACACTCCTGTTTGGGGCAGCAAAAAAGTAATAATCACAATCTAAAAAAACACTTGGAATTCTGGAAGCCTTAAGACAAGGTTCCTCAGACAAAATATTACATCCTTTGCCTATTCATGACTGAACAATGTCCAATATCAAGTACACCTCACTGAAAAATGTTACACTTGAGTTAAGCTCCTTAGCTCGTCAGAAGCAAGGATTCAAGAATGTGTGCCCTTTCCATACTTGGGGCATCAAAATTTGGTTAGGTTACTAAGAAACCCTAATAATTAAGTGCTTTGGTCATCTATTTTTGCTCAGCATTGTGCCACACACAACGCATCCCAAAAAGGGGCATCTATAGACACCAAAACAACACCAATCTGATTATGTGACTACAAGAACTAATCGAATTGGCATACATACCCCCTAGGGCAGCCTCTAGAGGTTAAACAATGGTCCTAACCACTCCCAAATCAGTTTTGGAAGGTCATAGGTCAATTTGGCACCTTTTAAGCACTTTACCCCCTATTCGTCCCACCCTGGGATGATTAGAATCCTATTCGTCCCACCCCGAGATGATTAGCAGCAATAGTCCCAAGGTGGCACAAGTAGCAGGTTTGACTAGAAAAAAGTCAAGCCTTGACAGATCTGCCACTCAAATTTGCCTTCAGAGCATGCAATTATGAGGAATGGTTTCAAATCAGAGAGAGAGATTGCAGCCAAGCATGCCCTGATCACGGAGTCCTCATGCAAGGAGGCCCTAAATCAGGGAGGAATCTTCTCTCCCCTAAGAAAGGCATGGTAAGCCAAGTGGTGCCCTCGCATGTGCATTCAAAGGAGACCCTGAGGTATATAAAAGGGTGAGCCTCCTCACCCCAAGAGAGGATAGAGCAGGAGCATTTGGAGCAATGGAGTGCTGCCAAATTATACCCATATTCCCTTTTGTGCTTCTTACATCCCTAATTTCTCTTTTGGAAGAGAGGTTATCGGGTGAACACTAGGAACACAATCCCAAAACAAAACCCAAGAAATAAGCCACAATCCCACACAAAATTTTTTGACACAACCCCATAGGAGGTTTTGGACCCATCCCACTTGGATTGGTGCCAAAAATAGGCCCCAAATGGTGGGCGTCCTGCCCTCGTGCGCCCCCTGCACTACTGCAGTCCTAATCGTCCCACCACGGAGCAATTAGAAATATATGAAGAATTTATGTATTGTTCTTTTTGCATTCTATCATGTTTCATGTACTTATGTTGTTGTTCAAGTTTCATGTCATTCTAACTTGATTTGACTGTGTTTTTATCATTTTACACATTTACTAACATATAGGGAGCACCTTCAAATATAGGACAATCTGGGCAGAATCTACCAAATATGACCTTCTGGGTCATCCCAAAATGCCCATTTTAGCATAAACCCAAGTTTTTAGGAGTTTTGGAGGCCTCTGGACTAGAAATTTGGAAGGTCACTCTTGCACATTTTATGACAGTCCTAATCGTCCCACCCCGGAGCGATTAGAAATACATGCATGATTTCTTGACTATTCTTTTTGCAATGTGTCCTTATTGATTTCTTGATGCTTCTATCAAAATTTGGGTTCATTATGACATGTTTTGACCATAATTTTACTATTTCATGTACTTACTAGCCGAAGGCCTTGGGGATTGCATGTTTTCCTAATATTCGCATACACTATTAACTATTTGCTATTTCTCTGAGCATAGGATCTCACCACTAGGAACATCAGAGGGTAAGCAAAGAACCATGAACACACAGACACAAGCAGTGACAACATTTGGCCCACCCATTTCAAATGTGGGCATGCGAAGGACACTAGAAGTGTACCATCTGTTGATGTAATGAACTGTATCAAACACTCTGAACCCTAGAGGAGGGGAGACGTATTGTAACTAGATTGAAAGCAAAATTAATAAAAAGAGGCTCTTCTTTGTTTTGCTTACATCTAGTTTCATTTATGCTTTGTTTCCCACATGCATTTGTTTCTCGCATTCGTAGGACTTAGCATCTACACCATTTGTATCGATTTCATTTGCATCATAATATGGCACGCCGTCACCCCACATTCAGATTTCACATACAATTAAAAAAAAAACACAAAATAGTCCAAATCAGTGCACACATAATTTCAAACCAAAAAAATATTTCATGCATTCCTTTCGTTTCAAAAACACAAAACAAAAACATTTTATGCATTATTCTCATACAAAAACATAAAAACACAAAAACATTCATGCATTCTTTTCAAAAAAAAAAAACCTCCAAAAAAACAAAATGTATCATCACATCATCATCATCATCAAATCCATCATTAACTCATCATCACCACATGCATAATTAGTATTATCATCAACTAGTGAATTATCCTATAAACCTGGTATTTGCAGTGATTGGCAATCCATGCAATCCGATAATATGGGTAGCTCACCATAAGGAAACTCATTCAAACAATCAAAATCATCATACATGGAATTGAATCATCTCAGTACCTCAATATTTGAGCATGGCTATGTTCAACCTAATTTGCATAAGGTTATACTTAAGCCCTCTTTTTTTGGGTACAAAAGTGGAAAACAATCAATCACAATTTGGTACAACCAAAATCACTCGAGTATGGAATTCCTAGTGCATTGGTTTGGACACATAGGAGCAACTTATAGTAGCAAGGCCCCCAAAATCACAAACATGGTTAGCAGTTTTACAACATTTTGCACATCATCAAAACCAAATGCAAAGTTGCACAATACAAATAATCTCAAACTTGGGGTATCAAGTTGATTAAAATGTCATACATTTGCATACACAATTCACATCATTCAATAAAATCTCCTTTCATCATCCACATTTGGTCAATTGACTCATGGGTTTCATCCTTTACCCATTCACCAATTGAGGAGGTAAGCAAAAAAATCAAAACTTTCAAAAATCATTCATTCTTGTGCATTGAGAAGATTTGAGTTCATTCATCCAATAAAGATAGGTGTCATTGGTTTTTGCATCGCATTGTGTTTCACACAACACAGTATAAAAAGAGGCATTTGTAAACACTACCTAGACATTCATAAAATCATCATTTGCACCCTATATACCAAATCTTGCATAATAAATTTATATGCCTAAGTCTAAACTTAGGCATATAAAATCTTGCACATTAATCTATTTTCCAAATTTATTAAATCTAGAAAATCAGCCTAGGATACCCTGCCTAGTCACTAGACATATGTCCTAGCCACCTCACTACCCCACCTTATCTCATATCACACACTCATATCCCTTTATCCCTTCACATGGGACAACACTTATACATCACTCCACTTGCGGCCACATCACCCAAGTTAAGTGAGACACCCTAGGTGACTCACTCTAACTGCCCCCTCCATTTGGTAGCCTTGGATTGCAACTTGGCAATCCTGGACTGTAACCTCCCATTTCCCTCTAAAACCTTAAGGGGCTATAAAGGCACCTTCACCCCATAAAACAAAGGAGGTTGAACACACATACCATCAAGCTACCAAAATGGCACCAGGAGTTCACACACACCCTGATAAGACCAAGGATTTGAAGCCTCAAAGTAGAATTTGAAGCCTTCTACCATTTAATCGTGTCGACAGTTACACAGTTGAAATTGCCCTTGCATGATTTCTTCACCATCCATCTATGGTTTACTGTATCACACCACACATCCACGATTTCTCAGAACTAGGAAAAAATGACAAACACGATCAATAAGTTTGATTTCATCAGAGCATTTTGAGTTATATTTCTTTGTTTATTGCATCATATTCCATGTATTTATAGCTAGGGTTTGTAGTAAGGCCTTATATCTTGATCAACATGTACTACCAAATTTGGTCTGATTCTCATGTGTGCTGGAAACATGTATTTGAAAAGCTATTGAAGCTGGAGTGGTCCCCTCAATAGATATTCAGAAGCCCACTCACCCCTTTGAAGTTGTAGCCAAGGAGGAAATGACACATAATCTTGTAGAATATTTGGAATATTACCCTCCCCCTTTCTATTATTGAAGCATTGTAATTAGGATAAATAAAATACCTCCAACACATTTGGGGTAATTATAAATCATTGTAAAATTGAGATATTTAGGCCCCCCTATATCATTATTAATACAAAAGAACATTTTTGGCAATATTCTATTTCTTTTTTTTTGTGTAATTTGTTTGTGTTTAGTTATTTTGGCTACAGGGTCATACGCTCTTTCCATAGGCCCACTTAAGCCTCTTAAGGTAGACCCATGGCATGGATCCACTTCTCATTAATTAGATCAAGTTGACTAAGGTAAGTGCATTGATAATCGTCACTAACAAATGAGTCTCTTAATAGGATTCACATGTAAGGTACCTCTAAATTAAAAGGAAATATAGCCTTAACCCCATAGACCAATGTATATAGAATGGCACTAGTTGGAGTCCAAACTATAGTGTGATAGGCCCATAAGGTAAGGTATAGATAAAGATGCCAATATCGACCTATTTTACTAACAAGTTTCTTTAAAATTTTAATTAAGGTTTTGTTGGACACCTTAGCCTAGTGATTGCCTTATATGTAATAAGGCATTGACCACTTGTGCTATATTTTGAATTTGGCACAAAGTTTGGTTACATTATTATTCTTAAAATACATACTATTATCATAAATTATTATGTTGACAATGACATATCAAGATAGAATATGATTGAGGATAAAGTTAGAAACTTGAAGATAAAAACACTTTGTGAAGTACTCAATGTTGTGGGCCAAAAACAGGTTAATTTTGCTCCTATTTTGTCACTTGCCCGATCATTTAAATTGTCAACCCAGGGAGCTTCATAAACTTTAGAAGGGTCTCATATCAGATCATTCACAATACCCACTTTGAGATGAGTCCGACTAATTCTACTATTGGGGGGTTTAAAGGATTGTCAGTCTTTCATCCACACCAATAATTTATGTATGAATAATTAAATCCTGAGAAAATAAATATTCATACGTTCATAATGAAAATAAACCTACTACAGAAGTGAAAATAATAGTGCAGAAAATAAACCTATGAAAGCAGGAAACTTAATCTAGAAAGCATAAGAAAAGGGAAGGAATACTGGCTTGGAGTGGGCCCAGGATCCAACAACTCCCTTCCAGCTGAATACGTAGTTAGGAACTCTCAAACTTTATTGTATTTGCAAAATAATTATTACAATGCTTCTTCAGAATGATAAATGTATTCTCTATCTGATTCTGGATATCTATTAGAGAGGTCTGTGTGTGTTTATATAGCACACACACATATCTTCTATTACAAATAAGTTACAACAGTAGTTTAGTTCAGACTAAACTAGGACAATCTGGTAAACGTGATCGACATCTACTAAAGCGGGCGTTGTTCCTAATGGTAGCGTATCCAATGATTGGTTCATGCTTCGCCTAGCATTTTCATTCGTTAGTGCAGCTCCCAGAATTATCCTACGTGACGTAGAACTAAAACTGCACCAGTCAACGCTGCCCACGTCGCTCTGTCTGGTCAATGGGCAAAGAATAGAGAGGCGCCTTCTCTATGAGGAAGGCGCCTTCCTCATGTGCTCTGGTGGGGCACCTTCTATATGCGGAAGGCGCATACTAAAGTTGAGCGCCTTCTTCCTACGAAAGGCACCTACTGATGTGGGTGCCTTCCCTATACGGAAGGCGCTTTGCCTTGTATAGGGCGCCTTCCTTATATGAAATGCACCTAAGTATGTTGGGCACCTTCTCTATACAGAAGGTGCCTACCTTCATGCCTTGATCCCAAAATAAATAGAGTGCCAGGTCCATGAAAGACCTCGACTGATCCAAATCTATCAAAACCAACTACATTTCCACAAAAACACACTAAAACACACAAATTAGATAACACACATAATTCTATTAAATAATTATATAATCATTCATAAAAGTACACAGTTCCTAATATATTGCCGCATAATAATCGATGAAACCTATACAAAATATGAGCATTTTTTAGGCTCATCATCCCCCCATGCCTAACATATGCCACGCCCTCGTGGCATCAAAACTGTAGGTAGCCCTTCGTTCTCTTCATCGTCATCATTTTTTGGTTGTACCTATGGCCTATGGTTGCTTCTTTTGATCGACATCGGGAGGTGCGGTCTTCTATTTTCTACGTGGAGCTGTAGTGGTGGGGTAGGCAACTACTATGGTTGTCTACCTCTGCTCGATTCGTTGGCTCTACCTATTTGAGGTTCCCACCCTGGCTACTCCTAGAGGTGGTATGGCTAGTGTAGTTCCTGCTTCCTAAAATGCAGCTTTTGTAACTTGCCATAGGTCAGCATCTGGAGGTCTGACTACTACAAGAGGAATGTCAGAATTATCCCTCTTGAGTCGGACTACCTGGGCCTTGTGTAATTGGGCTGCTTCAGGGGTAAGCCCTACATTTTCTCTTGCAATGGTAGCGGCTTCTAACTTAGGCCCATATACCCCCCATCTCTCAAAATATCTTTGTATTTTTGAGGGGCATCCATGGGATGACCCGTAAATCTCCTAGAATTGATCATCATTCATCGGGTTAACACAAATACCTAGGTCTCCCTGGACCCTAGAGGCTGACTTCTTGGCCTCACTTGCTACTTCCATGTCTTTTAGCAGCTGCTTGAACCTCTCCTGCCTCTTTGTGAATGGCTGCATGTCCCATTCATCCTCGATCGGTTTGATGAAGGTCACCTTCACCTTCTTTCGAGCCATTATAGGCCTTTTTCCCTTGGCCTTTGTAGAAAGTGTGATGGCTCGAATAGGGGGTCTTTCCTCCTTCCTAGTGGGTGTCTCTTTGTTGTCAGGGACTGGCTCTGATGTCCCCGAAGTTGTCCCTTCTTTCTTTGGTCATTCTGGTGCTGACCTCGTAGGTCCTTCGACCCTTCTTTCTTTGGGTCTAGGGAATTCTTCCTTCACCCAGGCTCAATCTATGGTTGTTGGTCCACACCAGGTTCTGTGTCACTCAGGTCTATAATAGGGGGCTCCGTTGGGCTGCTTCCCCCATTAACCTCAAAAATAGAGGAATTCTCCCCTACTTTCGGGCTACTTTGTCGGGCATCCGAGCAGAATTCCCTCAAAGAGTATACTCTTTCTAATGAGGTCAGGGAGTTCATCGGGACCTCAATCGCCCAATCGGTCTGAGTCGATGCATCCCTTTTCTCCATCTCCTTGGCCTAGAATTGTTGATTCTCCTCCTGTAGCTACTGGACCAGCTGCTCGAGCTGAGCTATTCTCCATGCTTGCTCCTCTGACTCCTCTCGATGCATTGTTTGGCAATATTCCAACATTTTTTGGGCCATCCAACACTCGGTCTGCCATTCTAGGGCCGCGTCAACTTCTTGATTAATGCCTATAGAAGTCCCGGGGTCCTATGGGCTCTGGCTGGTCAACTCTTGGAGGGTCTGGGCTATGAGACTAGCCTCCACATCCTCTTCTTCTTCTGATGATGATAGGAGGAGATGCCGTAGGTGCTTCCTCCCAGGAACTGGCTCTAGTTGTCGTAATTTGGCTCTACTGCTGGTAAGTCATACCTCTTCCTCTATAAATTTGGGCAAAGGTGAGTGCCCTCTTTCTTCCCCAAAATTGGGCAATGACAATTGCTCGATTTCTTCTCTCTCTTCTACGGGGCTTTCTTCATCTTCCTCTGCCCCGATGATAGAATCTTCTTGCCCCTCTTGGCTGCCATCTCCCTCTGCATGGGAGTCTTCTCTTTGTGCTTCTGCATGGCGAACCAATGCCGATATCAGCCCATGGTGGGCCAAGGTGGAAGGTGCACCCCTCTGGTATCGAGTCGCTTCCTCCTTCAGGGCATTTTCTAGGTAGAAGGGCATGTTCATCTTCCTCCCATGCACCAGGTGATTTAAGAACTGCACATGGTTAACGTGCAGGTGTGAATATTTCTCGGTGCATGTGAAAAAGTGAGCAATTTTCTCGAACAACTTCCGTAGGTTCATGGGGAGTCAACTTTTTGGTAGCCCCTCCTTCTCTACCTACACATTCTCTCCTGGCAGCAGCAAGTCGGTGCATTGTTTCAACATGCCACCCTTGTATGTGCACTCACCTGTGAGAGGCAAGCCGGTCACCTGGGAGATATATTCTGGGGTGACTAGAATTTCTCTTCCATGCACCTAAGCTGCATCTCCCCTCAAGGAGGTAGCAAATTCCCTAGCTACCTCCATATCCTAGTTCTAATAGACTAGGATACAGTATTCGAGCCACCCTTCGGCCTCGAATTGGGTTCTCACCGCCCCCTTGATTCCCTCTGTATCACTCGACTCATTTTTCTTGATGGCGTGGTTCTTCGATCGTCCTCCCATGGCGCCTTCCCTAACTATTCTTCTATTTTTTCCTTACGCCCTCAGGAAGGTGCCTTCTTATAAGGAAGGTGCCTAACCCTAGCATTCAATTCTGGGGTTGGTGAGGTATGCCTCTCGAGCCACAATGTTGGCATGATGTTTCGGCCATGGGGGGTGCATGATTTTTATGGCGGCGCTATTTTTTGGTACTGCATAATTTATAAAATATTATATAAAAATTTAATTAAAATTATGTGCGTACCTGATTGGATGCTTCATGCATCATGGAGGGTAGTGATTTGTCAGCCTGTGACATGGAGGATGGGTATTTCACATGTGCGGATTACTCTGGACTTCATTGCTGCATCGTTCGAGGTTCTATGTCATAGACAAGCTCCTGATTGGTTTTGGAAAAACCATCTGTCCATCAATCTTGAGGCATGCATGAGGATCTCACCTCGTAACTTTACATAATTTTTTATTGGGGTAGATTTCCATCACGTGGAGTGATGGTGGTAATCTGCTGCTACCCAACCATGTGTTGACATCATTCGCATCGAGGCGCATGTGAGGGTTGTACGTGAAAGGTGTTGTTTGGTGCCTTCCCGATGTGGAAGGTACTTTAAATGAATGGTGCCTTCCCTAGGTGGAAGGCGCTTCTTCCAGTCGATGCCTTCTTATTGTGGAAGGTACTTTTGAATGATGGCACCTTCCCACTATGGAAGGCACTTTTTGAACAATGGCGCCTTCCTGCTATGAAAGGTGCTTTTGAAGAATGGTGCCTTCCCACTATGGAAGGTACTTCTTTGAATAATGGTGCCTTCCTACCATGGAAGGTGCTTTTTGAAGAATGGCGCCTTCCCACTGTGGAAGGCGCTTTCAATTGGATGCACCTTCTTGGAATGGAAGGCGCTTTGATCTTTATCATTATTTTTTTTAGGAACTCTTGTGGGTACCTTCTTTATGAGGAAGGCACCTTCTTTAGTTGGGTGCCTTCCCTATAAGGAAGGCATATTTTATTATAAGGAAGCCCTATTTTGTGGGGTGCCTTCTCTTATAAGGAAGGCACCTTATTTCTATGGGGTGCCTTCTCTATAAGGAAGGCACCTTATTTCTAGTTGGGCACTTCTTTATAAGGAAGGTGCCTTACCTCTAGCTTGATACCTTCTTCCCGTGACACCGTCCACCTCAGTTAGGCACCTTCTCCGAGGAGGAAGGCATTGTTTCTCAAGTGGGGAATCTTCTTTGAAGAGGAAGGCCTTCTGCAAGGCATTTTTCTCAGCAGCATGTCATGATCATCTAGGCAAGGGTGATCAAGCCTTCTCAGACTTCCCTCATACTACCGTAGCAACCTCCTATCGGGCCTGGCATGCGATTTTCCCTTGGAGGAGAGTTTTATTGCCTTCATCCAAGCTTGGATAGATGTTGCTTCTAAGCTACGTGCATAGGTGTCGGGGTGCTGAGTCGGTTCAGGCCTGGTTTCCTAGATACCTATTTTTTGAGCTGATAGGTCCTCCACCTACAAAAGCAAACAAAAAGAAAAGAAAACTACAGGCAGTTAGATGCATTCCATGCCTGGCAGGCCCTCTACTAGGATGCCTACAACTTGCATGCGGGCGTCATCCCTACAAAACACATCATAAGAAATAAAACAAACCTAAACTAACTAATTTTGGTGGAAACCCCCATGTCCACCATTCTACTTGTTGAGAGTTTGGTCTAGATTACAAGGATGGGGTCTCCCCCATGCCTATTCTGGACTCTACCAGTAAATTTTTGGATGTGCTATAGGGCCATAGTCGGTGGCCATTCACTGTCAATACAACGTTGCTGCCATCAATAGTCTTAACATGCACAACACCATTCTTGATGAGCTCTACCACTTCATACGGTCCCATCCATCTCTGCATTAATTTACCCTTCCTTTCCTAGAACCTGGAATCGTACAAGAGCACCCAATCTCCCTCCTGGAACTGCTTCAGCTTGATGTGTCGATCATGCCATTTTTTCTTTGCTTTTGTATGATCTTCGTTCTTTGTAGAGCATCCCTTCTGAATTCGTCCAGCTGGTTCAACTACCGAATCCTCTCTTTTTGAGCTTCTTCCAAGCTCAAATTTAATTCTAGAGCAGTCCTTAGTGTCTTAATTTCAAACTCAATGGGCATCATTGCATTCTTCCCATAGACCATATGGAAGGGTGTAAAGTCGGTGGTCGACTTCCACGTAGTGTTGTATGCCCATACTACCTCTGGAAGCCATGTAGCCCAATATTTTCTATGTTGCTGCATGGTTTTCATCAGGATATTCTCTATCTCTCTGTTCGTCACCTCCACTTGCCCATTTTCCTATGGGTGGTAGGGCGTAGTCTTGTTGTACCGAATATGATATTGCTTCATCAACTCCTCGATCAACTTGGAGGTAAATTGAGGTCCCTGGTCTATTGTTATTTCTCTAGGGACCCCAAATCATGTAAAAATTTGAGCAAATAAGAAGTCGGCTACCATTTTTTCCTTTGAATCCCTCAGTGCTTGAACCTCCACCCACTTGGTGACGTAGTCTGTACAGACTAAAATAAATCTCCTTCCTATTGAGGGTGGATTAATTGGTCCCACAAAATCCATGCCCCACTTATCGAAGGGCTCTAGATGCACTTGCGGTTGAAGGGGCATCTCATCTCGATGGGTTGGTCTACCCATTCTTTGGCACTCGTCACACTTGCTAGCATAGGCGGCCATATATTTAAATAGAGTGGGCCAAAAATACCTAGCCTGTAGGATTTTATAGGTGGTCCACTTCCCCGTGAAGTGTCCCTCACATGGTTCATTGTGGCAAGATTTGAGTATTTCTGAGAATTCTTGCTCTGCTACACACCTCCTTATAATTTGATCACGTCCTATTTTGAATAGGAGACCATCAACCCATAAAAAGGAGGCACTCTTCTCTACTACCACCTACTTTTCTCGTAAGGAGAGAGCGGGTGAGGTTCTTTCGATGGCTAAGTAATTGGCTATGTCTGCATACCATGATGTTTGCTCACTGATGGTGAACAAATGTTCATCCAAAAATTGGTCTTCCACTATCGTATGATCTGCTGGTGTCAATCTGGATAGGAAGTCCACTACAACATTGTCCTTTCTCGGCTTGTCAACTATCGTTATGTCGAACTCCTGTAGTAGTAGAAGCCATCTTATAACTCTTCCTCCAATAGCTGGTTTGCTCATTAAATACCTGATAGTTGCATGGTCCGTATGGATGAACACCTTGTATCCAGTAATATAATGGCAGAATTTGTTTATGGCATGCACAACCACAAGGAATTCTTTCTCCATCACTGTATAGTTGAGTTCAGCCCCTACCAAATTTTTGCTGACGTAGTAGATGGCATAAAATTCCTCACCATCCTTCTATCCGAGGACTGCTCCAATCGCATTGTTGGAAGCATCACAATAGATGTGGAAGGGTATAGCCCAATTCGGTCCCCTTAGAATAGGTGTAGATATCAGCTTTTCCTTGAGCGACTAAAATGCTCTTTCGTAGTCTTCCATCCAGTTGAACTCCATGTCCTTAGACAATAAAGTGTGTAGTGGTCTTGCAATTTTGCTAAAGTCGATGATAAATCATCGGTAGTACCTGATAGATCCGAGGAAACTTCTCACCTCTCATTGTGTTGTGGGGCTGGGTAGGTCCTTGATGACCTCTATTTTTCTTTTTTCAACCTTTATTCCTTCCGCGGAGAGATGGTGTCCCAATACAATGCCTTCTTGCATCATTATAAAGCATTTTTCATTACTAAGGGACAAATTATTTTCCTCACTTCTTTCGAGCACTCTTTCCAGGTTCGTCATTGCTTCATCAAAGGTTTCTCCATAAATGGTGAAGTCATCCATGTACACTTCAACCGCATCTCCTATCATATCTAAAAATATGCTGAGCACCACCCTCTGGAAGGTGGTAGGTGCGTTGCATAGCCCGAAAGGTAATACCCAATAAGCGAACGTTCCCCAAGGGTAGGTGAAAGTCATTTTATCTTGGTCTTCTTCTCCTATCTGGATCTGGTTGTATCCACTGAATCCATCCAGGAAGGAGAAGTACTTCCACCCTGAAAGTGTATCCAAGACCTGATCAATGAATGGGAGTGGGAAGTGATCCTTTTTGGTCACTTTGTTCAATGCCCTGTAGTCTACACAAATCTGCCACTTCCCATTTTTCTTGGGGACCACCACTAGCGGTGATACCCACTCACTGTCAAAAATTGGATATATGAATTTGGCTGACAAGAGTTTTTGCAATTCCACCTTGACAATGTCCTTCATTGCCGGATTCATTCTTCTTTGCGGTTGCCTGCTTGGAGTCACCTGCTCTTCAAGGTATATCCGATGGGTGCAGATTTTTGGGCTGATACCTTTCATATCCGAGTAATCCCATGCGAATGCCCATTGGTGTCTAACCAGGAGTTCTTCTACCTTCTTTAGCTGTGTGGGGGTCAACCCACTATTGATATTCAATATTTTTCCTGGCCCAACATTTATCTATCGGATGTGGTGGTCTTGGGCGCCAGCTAATGGTGACTCAGGCGTAATATCGAAGGACTCTCCCTGGAGGAATTCTATGATAGCACCATCCTCATATTCTTCCTCCTCCATTTGGTCCAATGCCATCACCAATTGGATGATGGACAACTCCTCCTCTTTGTGCTTGGTCAATGTAGACCCTCCCAACGAATCAACAGACTACGTGGGAGGTGAAATAGTCAACATTTTTATATTTTTCCCATTGGAGATGGTCATAAATCCATCATGATAGTTAATGTAAGCATCAGATGTCACCAACCATGGTCTTCCCAAGATGAGCAGGTAGCCGCCTAGCCTAGTTTTAGATTGTAACACCAGGAAGTCGATCGGATATTCCCATGCATCGACCATCATGATTATATCTTCCAGCATTCCTTTCGGTGCTACGGTTGATCGATCAGCCAACTACAAAACTATTGAGGTTGGCCTCAGGTCTATGAGTTGTAGCCTCTGCATGGTCTCCTGAGGCATTACGTTAATGGCTGCACCAAGATCGACCAACGTATTGGTCAAGGAATGCCCCCCGATTTTTACTATCAACACTGGGCTGCCTGGGTCTACGTACTTAGGGTGACACATCTTGCCCATCATTAAATCGGCCAACTTGCCCACAACATTAATAGTCTGGGTCACTCTTCGACCTGAATTTCTTAGGCACATCTCTTTTATTGCTTTAGAATATATCGGGACGTCTCGGATAGCTTGAAAAAGTGGAATTGTCATCATGAGATTTTTCAAGCTAGAAAGAATATCAAACTTCGGCTGCATTAATTTCCTCTGTTCTTGCAGTCGATTAGGAAATGGAGCCTTTGTTCTCTCAACCACTTCTTCTTCCACCTCTTCTATAAGAGGTGTTTCCTCTACTTCTACCTCCTCTTCTACCAGGGGAGGTGTCTCTACTCCTAGTTGTCTACCTGATCTAAGTTGAATAGGATTACAACTAATATTATACATCGGGTACATCTCACCTTCTACATTATATGTCAATTGATTTACTCTATTGTTTGGATTTACCATCGATTGTGCAGGTAGCTATGCAGGTCTCACTATAGGCAAGGCTGGCAGGTTTTGCTGGTGAGCTGGTGCTACATTCTGTGGAGCTAGATTCCATTGAGCCTGGCCTCTCCACTATTGCCCAGGGTATTGATATTGCATCCAGGGCTACTGGTTTGGATATGCCACTCTTGGGGGTACGTTAGACCAAGGAGATAGCCCCCACCACCCCATGTTAGGTGGTTGAGGCTGGCCTTGTGGCATGTATGGTCCTCCCCCATATGATGGCATTCCTGGTGGCATATTTCCCGTAGGGGGTTGTGGCCAACTCCTTCGATTGCCTACAAAATAGGCTTCCATAACATCAACATCCTCCTTGATACTGGGCAATTGTGGGCACAATCGGGTCTTATGATTTAGCTTACAGACCATGCATACTCTGACTTTGTTCTCTAGGCATGCATTCTTTGCATGCTTTCCTCTACATTTTGGGCAGAAATAAGCTAATGTTGCCTCATTTTCTTGCTTCTTTTTCTCTAACAATAGTGTGTCCATCTGTAATGCTAGAGATGAAAGCATCTCACTTTTCAAATCTTCCAACATATTGCCTATTTCTATTTTTGTGACCGAAGCAGTCACTTTCATGGTCCTAGAAGTGGTCTTGCCTCTCCTTCTTGAGTAGTTTCAGCATAATTGTCGGATATCTTCCATAGTGTGCTGGTAGACATCACCTCCAAAAATCATGTTGAGAGCTTCTAATGATTCATTGTTAAGTCCTCTCAAGAAGATGCTTTTAAGAGACTTATCAGCTAGCTTCGCATGAGGAGATCATTGAAGATTGAAGTTGAATCTCTCCCAGTACTCCTCAAGAGACTCATCTTCTTTCTGCGTCATGCTCAGGACCTCTTCTCTGGAGTCTCTTGCTCTCCCGAAGTCTTGATATTGCTCTAAAAAGAGCCTCTTCATTTGATCCCATGTGGCAATGTGTTTGTCTCCTAGACCAATGAACCATCATAGAGCTGCATCATCTAATGTGGAAGGAAAGAGCTTCAACTTCTACGTATCATATTTATAGTCCACAGACCTGCATAGAACATCAAACTTAAATAAAAATAGGTCAGGGTCCTCGGTCGGGTATCCTCTGAAGGTAGGAAGGTGAGCAGGGGATATGTTTTTCATTTTGGTTTCTCCTACTCCTTCCTCAATCGAGAAACTAAAGCCAGATGAAGCCTCTTCGTCGGCCATTTTTTAGGAAATGTGGTCTCTAATGCAGTTCTTATGGCCTCACGATCATTCAAAACTTTCTGAGTCAAGGCTCTAAAATCGGTTGGTGTTATCGTCCGATCTTCTACAACTTTCCACAATAGAGCTTCCTCTGAGGGTGTCCTCTTAAACAATGGGTTTACAATGGTTCGTTCTTCCCTCAGTTGATGGGATGAGGAAGCACTTTGCACAAAGTGAGGATCCTCACTCCAGTGGACTACTGGTGGTGAGTCGGGTGAATCTAGTTCAAACTCAGAATGTTTGACTGACTCAGATTTTGGTGGACTTTGTTTTATGAACCGACCATCAGGTCCTCTTCTTCTCGAAGAACTCATACAAAGTCAGATAGAAGGTTTTTAGGTATTGCAATTAATCTAATAGAGGTGCTTCCCGACAATGACACCAAAATGTTGCGGGCCAAACACAAGTTAATTTTGCTCCTATTTTGTCACTTGCTCGATCATTTAAATTGTCAACCTAGGGAGCTTCGTAAACTTTAGAAGGGTCTCATATCAGATCATTCACAATACCCACTTTGAGATGAGTCCGACTAATTCTACTATTGGGGGGTTTAAAGGATTGTCAATCTTTCATCCACACCAATAATTTATGTATGAATAATTAAATCTTGAGAAAATAAATATTCATACGTTCATAATGAAAATAAACCTACTGCAAAAGTGAAAATAATAGTGCAGAAAATAAACCTATGAAAGTAGGAAACTTAATCTAGAAAGCATAAGAAAAGGGAAGGAATACTGGCTTGGAGTGGGCCTAGGCTCCAGTAGCTCCCTTCTAGCTGAATACGTAGTTAGGAACTCTCGAACTTTATTGTATTTGCAAAATAATTATTACAATGCTTCTTTAGAATGATAAATGTATTCTCTATCTAGATATCTATCAGAGAGGTCTGTGTGTGTTTATATAGCACACACACATATATTCTGTTACAAATAAGTTACAGTAGTAGTTTAGTTACAGACTAAACTAGGACAATCTGGTAAATGTGATCGACATCTGCTAAAGCGGGTGTTGTTCCTAATGGTAATGTATTCAATGATTGGTTCATGCTTCACCTAGCATTTTCATTCATTAGTGCAGCTCCCAAAATTATCCTACATGATGTAGAACTAAAACTGCACCAGTCAATGCTGTCCATGTCGCTTTGTCTGGTCAATGGGCAAAGAATAGAGAGGCACCTTCTCTATGAGGAAGGCGCCTTCCTCATGTGCTCTGGTAGGGCGCCTTCTATATGCGGAAGGTGCATACTGAAGTTGAGTGCCTTCTTCCTGTGGAAGGTGCCTACTGATGTGGGTGCCTTCCCTATACGGAAGGTGCTTTGCCTTGTATAGGGTACCTTCCTTATATGAAAGGCGCCTAAGTATGTTGGGTGCCTTCTCTATATGGAAGGTGCCTACCTTCATGCCTTGATCCCAAAAGAAATAGTGTCAGGTCCACGAAAGACCTCGACTGATCCAAATCTGTCAAAACCAACTACATTTCCACAAAAACACACTAAAACACACAAATTAGATAACACACATAATTCTATTAAATAATTATATAATCATTCATAAAAGTACATAGTTCCTAATATATTGTCGCATAATAATCGATGAAACCTATACAAAATATGAGCATTTTTTAGGCTCATCACTCAATTGTTGCGATAATAAATATATGTCAATCTAATTATGTCAATCTAATTTTTTACTAATAAATTTGAGGCCCCAAATGGAATAAGTATAAGAGAAGCTAGTGAGTGAAGATCCTAATATGAAGCATGAATGAGTTTATCATACAGTAACATTTATTGCTTTTTTGAACAATGTCATAAGAATATTTCTCCATGGAGGGCTGGTAATAATCTAATTTAAGAAGTTTTTTAGCAATGGCATTTCCACTAAAGAGGCCATAACATATTCTCTCTTGGGCATATATATATATATATAATGTACATGGTGGAATTGGTAGCCACCATGAATCTAGACAGGCTTTCCAAATTTTATGGCCACCACATTATTCTCCTTTATCACCTTGGAAGCTGCCACACAGATCTTTGTGTAGTATATCCCTATAACCACCATGCCACAATCATTTTAAACCTTTTCCATTGCTAAAAGCACCAATAAAAGGATAAGCGTTCAGTTTGGTGAGGCCTGAGATTTGAACCTTGGACCTCCACACCCCTTATGGGGTTTGGTCAAACCAATTGGTCTACACCTTGGACATTCTCTTGGGTATATTGAATGACTAATTTTTCTTCATAAGAGTTTCAACATCTAAGAAGGATTCCATTAAAAGATCTTATAGAGGGTATTGTCTATGATGATAAATTGATAAGCACAATATCTTAAGTTTTTGTACTCATTATGATTTAATCCTTAAAGCAAGTGCCATATTTTAGAAAATAAAAACATCCTTATGCCATAGATCTAGAGGAGGTGTTGTTTAACAAATAAATACTTCTAAGGGATGCTAACTAGATTGTAGATTTATAGGTTTCTTATTCTACTATAAGATGATCAAGGATTGTTCATCTTCCAATTATAGAGGAATAAGGGAGGTAGCTATAGAAATAGAATCACCATGGTAGTTTTTGGATTATGGGATAGTATCAATGATAATATTTTCAAAGGTAGTATTTACCCTATCGATGATATCCTTATATATCCTAAGATTGTCATATTTGGTTTGGTATATTTTATTTATTTGGTTGACCATAATCTGGGAGTGCTCAAGAAAAGAGTGTCTTAATTGTAGGTCCTACACTGATGGATAGTCGTGTCACATATGTGGATATGGACATCATTAGGTTGTACCTAAATGCAACTAGTATGGTATTTCCATCATTGTCATCGCTTACCATTCCGCTCCAAATATTTACTCCACCTCAGTAGGAAGCCATCTTCTCACATCCACATTAATGAACCAAAATATTCATGAATCCACTTTTTGAACCAACTCCTACCACCTTAGCTCATAATCAGCCATCATCGTCTAACTAGCAACCCTTCATTTTTCTAAATGAAAACATCACTTGCACCAACCCCCTCTATGAAGCACATGTCAATGCTACTTCATAGGTCCCAGTATCCATCCCATACACTACATCCATAGATATCATGTCTCATCACATTACCCATTCAATGGTAATATCGTTTTCCACATATGCTATACCTACATCCATTAACATGGTTGCCATGCAACCGACCCAACCATCTACCTCATACATGGCCATACCATCCTTATTTGTGGTTTCCATGCAACAAGACTTCTTGCAATTACATCAAATAATCCTAGATAATTCTAATCAAAGAATTAATATTGACCTACATCAGTATTTGTAGAGGATAGATCAAAATCAACCATCAAAATCCTATCAAAATATCTTTTATACTCAAGATCCATATTGGGTGTTGCACCCCCCAACCACAACCATAATAAGTAATCTATTTCATCAGATGTATGCTAATTATTTGGGTCAGCATGATATCATACCCCCATCACCTCATCATCATAAAATATCTCATCAACAACCATACCACAATCCACTCCATGCTAACATCCCACATCATCCAAACCCCACCAATAGTGCACATTACTATAAGTAGAAGCAAACCAACCAGGGTTTTAACCCTTTAGAGGATCCTAAGTTCCAATTCTTGTATATTTATATTGATAGCCTAACCATGCAGACATCTAGTATGCAATACCAAAAACCAACCTTGAGGAAGCTACTCAATCACCCAATTCATGCTTCTATACCATCACCACCATATCCAAAAAAAAATTAGATACCAAAGTCTGAAAATTTTAAGAGGGATGAGGACCCTGAGAGCATGTGACTAGATTTATTAATGCATGATTGATCAATAACAATGATGCACTCATGCTCCACACCTTTCCTTAAATATTATAGTGAGATACACTGGATTGGTATAACCACTTGTTGCATCAAATTTTTTACACTTTCCAACAACTAACAGACCAATTCTTGGAGCAGTTCTCCCTGAATATTAGAAAGAAGACCACATTGACCGATTTTCTTAACTTATGATAATATGAAGACAAATTGGTCTATGATTCTGGAAACCGTTGGAGGGAGGTCATGACCAAACTACCATTCTCCCTTCCTATGATAGAGTTAATCTAAATATTTACAAGGAGTTGTGCCAAGTCTATCTCCTTACTATTATAGTTACAATAATATAGAACATTCGAAGAAGCACTCATGAAGAACACAAGCTTATACTAAGAGGGGGTGAACAGTATAAGACCACTTTTTAATTTTCTTTTCTAATCAATATTATGCAATGTATAGATAGCAATATCAATAGCAGTAATCAAAGCAATGCACAAATCACCACACATAATAGAGACACCAATTTAATGTGGTTCACCCAATGTGGACTACTCCACAAAGAAAATATTTCACTAAATTTTCTCAATCAATCTCTTGGGAATCCTTTCCCTATTACAATTTTTATGGACTTCTATCCAAAGGAGACACCAATCTCCTAATCAAGTTCATGGATCTCTATCCATAAGATAACTCCTTTCTCTTTAGATTTGATTGATGATATTCTAGAAGAACTACTACCCTTACTGCTCTAGCTAATGGATATCTATCCACTGAAGGTACCTGTCCTCACTGCCTTGGCTAATGGATCTCTATCCACTGCAGACTATCATCCTCTATACTCTATCACCTTCAAAGATCTATCTTAAATATGTACTAAACATAGTCCTTCAATCTAGCAAAAATTTTCTCAAACTCTATCTCTGGTTTAGCACAAATCTATCCTCAATTTTGCACCAAACTCTATCCTCAAATCTACACTAAACATAGTCCTTCGATATAGCACAAATCTATCCTCAATATTTGTCCTGTGATATGCACTAAAAAAAATCCTTCATTCTAGCACAAATTTATCCTCAATATCTATCCTCAAGTCTTAACACAAAGCTTGAATCAATCACAAATAAACTTTATAGATCTACCCCAAACCTTAACCCAAGGTTTGAACAAATCAATCAATCAACTCTGGTCTCAAGTCTTCTCAAAGAATTATCTCAAATATTCTTTGTAAGCTTCCACAAAAGCTCACACTAATCTATCCACAAGTCCTCTCTAGAACTTGTCCACATTTGCTCAATAAGTCCTCACTAGAACTTGTCCAATTCGTAGAAACATAAAGAGAATTGTTAGAGACTCAATATGCTTCACATTCACCACAATGCTCAATCACACATTATACCACATAAACATATAGAGAATTTTTAGAGACTCAATATGCTTCACACTCATCACAATGCTCAATCACTTTCAATCAATATTTTACCACATAAACACATAGATAATTGTTAGAAACTCAATATTCTTCATGCTTACAAAATTATCAATCACTTTCAATCTCTCTTTTATTACAAATTCATATAGAGAATTGTTAGAGACTCAATATGTTTCACATTCATCACAACACTCAACATATTTCTTAAATCAATTTAGAATATGGAATAATTTATTTTACAGAACTTGAATCATCACATCAACACATAAATTTGACTACACTCAACCAACTCTTCTCAACTAATTAATATTTACTTACAAACCCTAGTCCAAGTATATGAACACTCACTCAAATGTTTCCAATAATGCTTATCAAACAATTTCACATAACAATGATACTCATGATATTTGCAAACCCTATTTCAAGTTATTCACTCAACCAATCACCTCAACAACAATGTTTTTAAAACAATATTCACATAAAAATGATACTCATGATCTATGCAAACCCTAGTTCAAGTTATTAACTCAACCAATTGCTTCAACAACAATACTTATAAAACAAGGTTTTAACAACAACTCTCAAATCCAGAAAATATTGAAGCATTTATTCAAAACACACTCAACAATGCTTACCAAACAATACTTTTCACTCCAACTTTGCATTCATAATATTCAACAATCACTCACTAGGAATAATATGCCTATACCTTTTATTTGATGTAGAAGTGACCTTAGAACATCTGTCTAAATCACAATTTTCTCTTTTGCCAATATAAATAGTTAGATGATAAAATATCACACTAACTTCTTCACAAAATAACTCTCAATTACAAAAATAATAAAACTTAATTACACATTATTACTCCTTAAAATGATATCCATAACCACCAATATTTAATCAAAATATTTCTTCCAAAATTCTAACTCATCAAAATAACATTTTGACAATTCAGTTTCATCATTACCCTTTCCAAAAATATCTCAAAAATAATCCAAAGTCTACTTATGACTCCCTACTTAATATTGCATTAATTAAATAAATCACTTTATAAAATAATGCAATAAATGAATTTCCCACTTTACAAAGGTAAAAAAATATTGCCCTAGATTTTATTTTAACAAAAATCAATCCTTCATACACAAAATTATTTCCTCAACACTTAGGTTAATTTCATAACCTAACTTCCACCTTATTCCTCCTAAACCTTAGCAAATGCAAAATAAAAGTAATTTCAAAAATTTATTACCCTTTTTCACAATTTGCGGGGCTTGAAATTGCACCAAAATATCCATAGCATCTTGGTCATGGCTTCCACGCCGTGTGAGCCATGTGCTCCACTTGGATCCTCAAAGCGCAATACGCACTTTGACTTCCTCTCAAACCTTAAGAGCCCTTGGATCTTCCTTAGATGCAGTGGTAACCAAACTTCATTAGAGGCACTTAATTCAAATTTCACACAAATTCTTTGTATAATCTGGATACTATTATTTCAGATGCCAATATTTGGAATGGCTAAGGTATTAATACCTAATGCCTTCTTTTTCATGCATGTTGATGGAGGAAAATGCATTGGGGAGTCGGTGCTAACATTTGCCTTCGAATTATTTTCAATTATAACTATTTAAATTCCAAAGAATTTAAATATTATAATTTTAATATTTTACATCTTCTTTGGGCTTTGTTAAAAATTAAACCCTCCTTAGGTTTTAGAAAACATTTTTAATTTTCCCACATAAGGTTTTAATAAAAACCTTTTATTTTTACCAACCATGGTTTTAATAAAAACCTTTTACATAATATTTAAAAATAAATATTATGAAGATATTTTGCCATCAACCTTTTGCATTGCTCCTTTTGACCTTTTTACATCAACTTAATAAAAACCTTTTACATAATATTTACAAATAAATATTATGAAGCTCTTTTTCCATCAACCTTTTGCATTGCTCCTTTTGACCTTTTGATATCAGTGATAGTTCATTCCTTGAAATTAATGACAACTTCATTAGCTCAAGATTTCCAACAATCTCCTCCTTTGTCATTGATGGTAACCCAAATTATTTTTACCAAACCTTGACATTTTTCTTGTTCTACTCCCCCTGGTAAATTTTCCCCCTGAATCAATGCTCTCTCCTTAAACCTAATCTCTCCCCCTTACTCAAATATCTCCCCCTTTGACATTAATCACAAAGAGTCACCTTTGGGGCTTGGGGCTAAGAATGAGTCTCTTATCTTAGACCCTCCCCCACCTCCTCTTGAGGTGGTTAATTCTGGGGTGGGAGTATTTCTACTCCCAACAAGCATTGTTCTTTACCTTTGTCCTCTTTCCTTATCATATGATAATTTTGATTCCTTTGACTATTCCTGTTCATGTCCATATTCTTATTTCTATGCATATTATTGTTCCTATTTCTATCCATATTCTTGTTTTTGTTCATGTCCATGTCCATATTCCTATTCTTATTTTTGTTCCTATTCTTGTTCTTGTTCATGCTTGATTCTGGAATATCTACTCTACACCACTTTTTTGTATATCCATCATTATTGCACTTATAACACTTAATGTTATTATTCCTTGGAGGTGCAAATGTCTTGGGATTTCTCATAGTGAAGCCATATTTGTTCCTATCATGAACCCTACAATTCATAGCCTTGTGACCAAATTGATTACATGAGTAGCAATACCCATGGAAAAGTTACCTACTTATGAAGTTCCCATATTCCTGTATTTCATGTGTCCTACACTGTGAAACCATGTGCCCAAATTTATGATATGAGAAACATCATCCATTAAATTTTCCTTGCCTTGACCTCATTGGTATTTTAATTTATCTTTCTCTGTACTGGTTTTTTTTCCATCCGTTTCTTCTTTGTTCATTGTTCCTTTCCTTGTTGAAATTTTTGTTGTCCAACTCATCCTCAAAAATCTCACTTTCTCTTCCACTATCTTCTTCTGAAGTTTCTTCTTCTTCAATACTTGAGGTTGTATCTTCTTCTTGTTTCTTTTGAGCTTGTTCAAAACCAAGACCTATTTTGTTTTTTGAACTTCTTTGTACCTTGATCATCTTATATACAATATTTGAGCTCTTCCCAAACTTGTGTAGCTTATCCTTGGACTTTTCTAATTCTTCCCTTAGTAGATCTACTTCTTATTATAACCTTTCACATTCTAAGACCTTTGCTCTAGCTTATCTTTGAACTTCTAACAACATCATCTACCTGAAGTAGATAAGTACTAATATTTTTCTCATTTTTCATTCTTAATTCTTCAAATTGTCCTTTGAGATTTTATATATTTACCTTTTTCACACTTTTATCTCCTTCATATATGCTTTGCAAATCATCCCAAATTCCGTTTGCATCTTGATAATTCATAACTTTTATGAATTATGTTTTATGCAAACCTCTCAAAATTGTATTCATTGCTTTTGAATTGTAATGTTGTAGAAGCTTACTTTCTTTATCTGTGGGTGGATCAGTTGGTGGTATGTATCCATTTTCAATTGCTTCCCAAATTTCATTGCCAAGTGCCTTTAAGTGAATATTCATTCTCATACTCCAAAATATATAATTACTTCCATCAAATATTGGTGTTGAATTATCTGAGAAAACATTACTGGAATTCATTGTGTTCTTGAAATATTTTCTTTCAAGCTATTAAATTATTTTTAAGGAACCTGCTCTGATACCAATTTAAGAACACAAGCTTATACTGAGAAGGGGGGTGAACAATATAATACAACCTTTTACTTTTCTTTCCCAATCAATATTATGCAATGTATAGATAGCAATATCAACAACAGTAATCAAAGCAATGCACAAATCACCATACACAATAGAGACACCAATTTAATGTGGTTCACCCAATGTGGGCTACTCCACGAAGAAATTTTTTCACTAAATTTTATCAATAAATATCTTGGGAATCATTTCCTTATTACAATTTTTATGGAATTCTATCCAAATGAGACACCAATATCCTAATAAATTTTATGGATATCTATCCATAGGAGAACTCCTTTCTCCTTAGCTTTGACTGATGATCTTCTAGAATAACTGTTGGACCAATTGTTGTAGCTAATGGATCCCTATGCACTAAAGACACATGTCCTCATTTCCCTAGCTAATGGATCTCTATCCACTGGATACTGTCACCCTCTATAATCTATCACCTTAAAATATCTATCTCAAATATATACTAAACATAGTCCTTGGATCTAGTACAAATATGCTCAATCCATGTCTCTAGTCTAACATCAACCTATCCTCAAATCTACACCAAAATATATCCTCAAATATGCACTAAATACAGTCCTCCAATCTAGCACAAATCTATCCTCAATATCTATCCTATGATCTACACTAAACACAGTCATTCGATCTAGCACAAATCTATCGTCAATCTCTATCCTTAAGTCTTAACACAAATCTTGACTCAATCACAAATCGATTCTTCTATATCTACCCCAAACCTTAACCCAAGATTTGAATAAATCAATCAATCAAATTTGTTTTCAAGTCTTCTCAAAGACTTATCTCAAATATGTCATGTAAGCTTCAACCTAAGATCACATTAATTTATCCACAAGTCCTCTCTAGAACTTGTCCAATCTCATATAAATATAAAGAGAATTATTAGAGACTCAATATGCTTCACATTCACCACAATGCTCAATCACTTTCAATTACTCTTTTTACCATAGAAACATATAGAGAATTGTTAGAGACTCAATATGCTTCACACTCATAACAATGCTCAATCACTTTCAATCAATATTTTACCATAAAAACATATAGAGAATTGTTAGAGACTCAATATGCTTCATGCTCACAAAATTCTCAATCACTTTCAATCTCTCTTTTATTACAAATTCATATAGAGAATTGTTAGAGACTCAATATGTTTCACATTCATCACAACACTCAACCTCTTTCTCAAATCAATTCAGAATATGGAATAATTTATTTTACATATTTGAATCATCACATCAACACATCAATTTGACTACACTCAACCAACTCTTCTCAACTAATTAATATTTACTTACAAACCCTAGTCCAAGTATATGAACACTCACTCAAATATTTCCAATAATGCTTATCAAACAATCTTCACATAACAATGATACTCATGATATTTTCAAACCCTAGTTCAAGTTCTTCACTTAACCAATCACCTAAAAAAAAATGCTTATAAAACAATATTAACATAACAATGATACTCATGATATATGCAAACCCTAGTTCAAGTTCTTAACTCAACCAATCACTTCAACAAAAATTCTTATAAAACAAGTTTTTAACAACTCTCAATTCTAGAAAACCTTGAAGCATTTATTCAAAACACACTCAACAATGCTTACCAAACAATCATTTTCACTCCAATTTTTCATTCATAACATTCAACAATAACTCACTAGGAAGAATATACCCATACCTTTTATTTGATGTAGAAGTGATCTTAGAAAACCTATCTCAATCACAATTTTCTTTTTGCCAATCCCAATATTTAGATGATAAAATATCACACTAACTTCTTCACAAAATAACTCTCAATTATAAAAATAATCAAACTTAATTACACCTTATTACTCCTTAAAATGATATCCGACACCACAATTATTTAATCAAAACACTTCTTCCAAAATTCTAAATCATCAAAAGAACATTTTAACATTTCAGTTTCATCATAACCCTTTTAAGAAATATCTCAAAAATAATCCAGAATCTACTTATGACTCCCTAATTAATATTGCATTAATTAAATAAATCACTTTATAAAATAATGCAATAAATTAATTTCCCACTTTACTAAGGTAAAGCAATATTACCCTAGCTTTTAATTTAAAAAAAATAAATCCTTCTAACACAATATTTTTTTCTCAACACTTAGGTTAATTTCATAATCTAACTTCCACCTTATTCCTCCTAAACCTTAGCAAATGCAAAATAAAAGTACTTAAAAAAATTTATTAATATTTTTGCAATCTGTGGAGCTCAAACTTGCACCAAAATCTCCATAGTGCCTTGGTCATGGCTTCCACACCGTGTGAGCCATGTGCCCCAATTGGAGCCTCAAAGTGCAATACGTGATTTGACTTCCTCTCAAACCTTAAGAGCCCTTGGATCTTCCTTCGATGCAGTGGTAACCAAACTTCGTTGGAGGTACTTAATCCGAATTTCACACAAGATCTTTGTATAATGTAGATGCTATTATTTTGGATTCCAATATTTGGAATGGCTAAGGTATTGATACCTAATGCCTTATTTTTCATGCACGTCGGTGGATGAAAATGCGTTGGTGAGTCGACGCTAACATCTGCCTTCGAGGTATTTTAAAATATAATTATTTAAATTCCAAAGAATTTAAATATTATAATTTTAATATTTTAAATATTCTTTGGGATTTATTAAAAATTAAAACCTCCTTAGGTTTTACAAAACCTTTTAAATTTTCCCACCTAAAGTTTTAATAGAAACCTTTTATTTTTCCCAACCATGGTTTTAATAAAAAAAAATTATTTTTCCCAACCATGGTTTTAATAAAAACCTTTTACATAATATTTAAAAATAAATATTATGAAGCTCTTTTTCCATCAACATTTTGCATTGCTCCTTTTGACCTTTTGAGATCAAATTAATAAAAACCTTTTATGTAATATTTACAAATAAATATTATGAAGCTCTTTTGCCATCAACATTTTGCATTCCTCCTTTTGACCTTTTGACATCAATGACAGTTCATTCTTTGACATCAATGACAACTTCATTAACTCAAAATGTCCAAAAATCTCCCCCTTTATCATTGATGGTAATTCAAATTCTTGAAATTGCTCCCCCTGACTCAATGCTCTCTCCTTAAACCAAATCTCTCCCCCTTACTTAAATCTCTCCCCCTTTGACATTAATGTCAAAGGGTCAGCTTTGGGGCTCAAGGCTAAGAATGAGTCTCTTAGCTGAGCCCCTCCCTCACCTCCTCTTGGGGTGGTTAATTTTGGGATGGGAGTATTTCTACTCCTAGAAAGCACTCTTATTTACCTTTGTCCTCTTTTCTTCTCATATGATACTTTTGATTCCTTTGACTATTCCTGTTCATGTCCATATTCCTATTCCTGTCTATATTATTGTTCCTGTTTCTATCCATATTCTTGTTTAGGTTCATGTCCATGTCCATATTCCTATTCCTGTTCCTATTCCTATTCTTGTTCATGTTCATGCTTGATTCCAGAATGTCTGCTCTACACCAATTTGTTGTATGTCCATCATTATTGCACTTATAACACTTAATGTTATTATTCCTTGGAGGTGCAAATGTCTTGGGATTTATCCTAGTGAATCCACATCTATTCCTATCATGAACCTTGCAATTCATAGCCTTGTGACCAAACTGATTACATGAGTAGCAATACCCATGGAAAATTTACCTGCTTCTAAATTTCCCATATTCTTGTCTTTCATGTGTCCTGCACTGTTAAGCCATGTGCTCAAATTTGTGACATGAGAAACATTATCCATTTAATTTTCCTTGCCTTTACCTCATTGGTCTTTTAGTTTCTATTTTTTTGTACTAGTTCCTATTCCATCTGTTTCTTCTTTGTGTATTGTTCCTTTTCTTGTTGAAATTTCTGTTGTCCAACTCATCCCTAGAAGTCTCACTTTCTCTTCCATTGTATTCTTTTGAAGTTTCTTATTCTTCAGTATTTGAGGTTGACTATTCTTCTTGTTTCTTTTGAGCATATTCAAAACAAATACCTGTTTTGTTTATTGACCTTCTTTGTACCTTGATCATATTATCTACAATCTTTGAGCTCTTCCCAAACTTGTGTAGCTTGTACTTGGAATTTTCCAATTCTTCCCTTAGTAGAGCTACTTCTTGTTCTAACCTTTCATATTCTAAGACCTTTGCTTCTAGCTTATATTTGAACTTCTTTGTATTAGCCATTGACTTGATTAGATCATCTATAAGCTTTCCTCTCTCTTCATCACATTCTTGAAACTATATCTCAAGTTGGGAGTTTTTCTTTCTTACCTTCTTTAAATTTTTAAGAGCATAAATAAGCTCTCCCTCAAGATCAACTCCTCCTTTTTCTTATTCTTCCTCTATTTGTTTACCTTTGTCAACATCTTCATTTTATTTTGACTTATCTTCTATAGGGTCACCTTCTTCTTCTTATAGTGCCATTAGAATATTCTCTTCTGGTACTTCAAGTGCATCCTCATATTCATCATCATTGAAACTGAAACCATTTCTTGTACAACTATCTTCAATATGTCCAAAATTACCACATCTAAAATACTTGAGAATTATAGGTGACATTTTATTAACTTGTTTTTCTTCAATCAGAAATAGGACTTCATCTTTATCATTTTCTGAGAAACTAATTATCACTATCACTTGAGTACTTGCATTTTCTGCATAGTAGCTCTTATTTTGTCTTTGAAATAAATTATTTCCTTTTCTTCTTTGTCCATCCTTGCCTTTCTTTTGATACATGTATCTTTCTGATTCCCTATTCTTGTCATCTTATTTTTCTTCATCGTTGTTATTTTTAGCTTCTTGACAATCAGTTGCATGGTGACCATACTTTTGATTATTGAAACATCTAAATGATTTTGCATCTTTAAATCTTCTTGAATATTTATTCTTTCTACCATAATTTGCTTCTTCATCACTGGATGACTCATTACTTGATTTTGGCTTCTTAACATTTGTCTTCTTAATCGCTTTGAAGGCTGCTTTCTTCGAGATATTAGGTTCCTCTTTTGTTCTTAACTCAAAAGTTGTAAGAATACCAAGTAACATATCTCTTGTCAAATAATCACCATCCTTTGCTTCTTCTATAGCTAAAATATTTTCACTAAACCTTGTTGGAAGAGATCTTAAGATCTTATCACAAACATCTCCTTCTTCAACCTTAAGTTCAATTCCTTACATAGCATTAACAACCTCATCTACCTTAAGTAGATAAGTACTAATATTTTTCTCATTCTTCATTATTCCTTCTTAATTCTTCAAATTTTCCTTTGAGATTTCGTATCTTTATATTTTTCACACTTTTATCTCCTTCATATATGCTTTGCAACTTCTCCCAAATTCCTTTTGCATATTGAAAATGTATAAATTTTATGAATTTTGTTCTATGCAAACCTCTAAAAATTGCATTCATTGCTTTTGAATTATAATGTTGTAGAAGCTTACCTTCCTTATCTATAGGTGGATCAGCTAGTGGTATGTATCCATTTTCAACTACTTTCCAAATTTCATTGCCAAGTCCCTTCAAGTCAATCTTCATTATCACACTCCAAAATATATATATTCACTTCCATCAAATATTGGTGTTGAATTATCAGAGGACACATTCTTGGAATCCATTGTTTTCTTGAAAATTTTTCCTTCAATCTGTTAAAATCTTCTGAAGAAACCCTCTCTGATACCAATTGAAGAACACAAGATTATACTGAGATGGGGGGTAAACAGTATAAGACCACTTTTAACTTTTATTTCCTAATAAATATTATGCAATGTATAGATAGCAATATCAACAACAATAATCAAAGCAATACACAAATCACCACATACAATAGAGACACAAATTTAATGTGGTTCACCCAATGTGGGCTACTCCACGGAGAAAATATTTCACTAAAATTTTCTCAATCAATATCTTAGGAATCCTTTCCCTATTACAATATTTATGGACTTATTTCCAAAGGAGACACCAATCCCCTAATCAAGTTCATGGATCTCTATCCATAGGAGAAATCCTTTCTCCTTAGCTCTGATTGGTGATCCTCTAGAAGAATTGTTACCCCCACTACTATGTCTAATGGATATCTATCCACTGAAGACACTTATCCTCACTGCCCTAGCTATTGGATCTCTATCCACTAGATATTATCACCCTCTATACTCTATAACCTTCAAAGCTCTATCTTAAATATGTAATAAACACAATCCTTTAGTCTAGCTCAAATATGCTCAATCTCTATCTCTGGTCTGGCACAAAACTATCCTCAAATATGCACCAAATTTTTTTCTCAAACCTACACTAAACAAAGTCCTTCTATCTAGAACACACATGTCTTCAATCTCTATCCTCTGATCTTCACTAAAAATAGTCCTTCGGTCTAGCACAAATTTGTTCTCAATATCTATCCTCAAGCCTTAACACAAAGCTTAACTCAATAAAAAATCAACTCTTATAGATCTGCACCAAACCTTAACCCAAGGTTTGAACAAATAAATCAATCAACTCTAGTCTCAAGTCTTCTCAAAGACATCTCAAATCTACCTTGTAAACTTCCACAAAAACTCACACTAATCTGTCCACAAGTCCTATTTATAACTTACCAAATCCGCTCAACAAGTCCTCACTAGAACTTGTCCAATCTCATAGAAACATAGAGATAATTATTAGAGACTCAATATTATTCACATTCACCACAATGCTCAATCACTTTCAATCACTCTTTTTACCACATAAACATATAGATAATTGTTAGAGACTCAATATGCTTCACACTCATCACAATGCTCAATCACTTTAAATCAATATTTTACCAAAGAAACATATAGAGAATTTTTAGAGACTCAATAATATTCATGCTCACAAAACTATCAATCACTTTCAGTTTCTCTTTGATTATAGAAACATATAGATAATTGTTAGAGACTCGATATGTTTCACATTCATCACAACACTCAACCTCTTTCTCAAATCAATTCAGAATATGGAATAATTTGTTTTACAGAACTTGAATCATCACATCAACACATCAATTTTACTAGGCTCAACCAACTCTTCTCAACTAATTAATATTTACTTACAAACCCTAGTTCAAGTATATGAACACTCACTCAAATATTTCCAACAATGCTTATCAAACAATATTTGCATAACAATGATACTTATGATATTTTCAAACCCTAGTTCATGTTCTTCACTCAACCAATCACCTCAAAAACAATTCTTATAAAATAATAGTCACATAAAAATGATACTCATGATCTATGCAAACCCTAGTTCAATTTATTCACTCAACCAATCACTTCAACAACAATGCTTATAAAACAAGGTTTTATCAACAACTCTCAATTCCAGAAAATCTTGAAGCATATGCTTACCAAA
This sequence comes from Wollemia nobilis, assembly GCA_028583015.1. Classification (NCBI taxonomy): domain Eukaryota; kingdom Viridiplantae; phylum Streptophyta; class Pinopsida; order Araucariales; family Araucariaceae; genus Wollemia; species Wollemia nobilis. The sequence continues at coordinate 2,141,154 of JAQPPZ010000677.1, read as the reverse complement.
CAATCCTTTTCACTCCAATTTTGCATTCATAACATTCAAAAATCACTCATTAGTAAGAATATTCCCATACCTTTTATTTTATGTAGAAGTGACCTTAGAAAACCTGTCTCAATTACAATTTTCTCTTTTCCCAATCTCAATAGTTAGATGATAAAATATCAGACTAACTTGTTCATAAAATAACTCTCAATTACAAAAATAATCAAACTTAATTACACCTTATTACTCCTTATTAAAATGATATCCAACACCACAATTTTTTAATCAAAACACTTCTTCCAAAATTCTAACTCATCAGAAGAACATTTTAACATTTTAGTTTCATCATAACCCTTTTCAGAAATATCTCAAAAATAATCCAAAATATACTTATGACTCCCTACTTAATATTGCATTAATTAGATGAGAATAGGAGCACGATGAAATTAGGGTTTCTTGAGAGGGTGGGGATGATGGTGGGCGGGAAGGCTATTCTGGGAGAGCACGGGAGCGTCAGCAGGTCAAACCAGGGGCTCGACAAGGTGGAGGGAGGGCAAACAGAGTCTGGGGACGCCGAGGAGTCCTTGCCAAGTCATGGCAAGGATCCGCCAGACAAACGGGGAGATGGACCTTGGAAGTCATATGCTTTGGCAGCGGCCTCTGAAACCCTAAGCGGGCTCTTCTCCAAGGAGTTATTTCCATCCGGGGATGAGTTGGACATCCTGGCAGAAATTCTCTCAAGCTTTGTGGATTTCAAAAAATTTACCCTCATCGGTAAGTTTATTGGTGGTCGTCCCGACATGGAGACCATTCGCAAGTGGGCGTCTGGAAAATTGCGGACCTCTGGTCACTTAGATCTGGCTGCCCTAACCCAAGGTTTTTTTGCGATTAGGCTGAGCAACAAGGAGGACTACTGTAAAATCCTGGCTGGAGGGCCTTGGTTCTTGGGCCGTAGGAGTCTCTTTCTAAGGAAGTGGGGTTTGGACTTTAACCCCGATACCCAGAATATCAACATTGCTCCAATATGGGTTAGGCTCCCGAGTCTTCCCATTTTTTGTTGGCATGAAAATGTAATCAGAGGTATTTCTCGGTCCATCGGGGAGCTGATCACTTTAGACCCTCCCACCAGAGCTCGAACTAGATTTGTCCAAGCCCGGTTCTATGTTTTGGTAGACTTGGAGACGGACCTCCCATCCTCCATTACTCTATGGTCTGGGGGTACTTTTCTACACAAGCAAGCTATTTTTTATGAGAACAGGCCAGATTTCTGCCCTTAGTGTAGTTCTCAAGGGCATCTTCAGTCCAATTGTCCTCTCCAAAAGCCGAGGAAGAAGCGGGATCCCTGCAACCCTCTGGAGCACGGTGAAGGTTAGACGAGCACCCTTTTTCGAAAGGCCATGAATCTCCAGGTCCATCCAGGGACCATCTCGAAACCTCCTTACCATAAGAGGAAATCACCACCCGTCCGGACTCCGAGCAGTGTGGTGGGCGCCCCCAACTAGGACCATAGGAGGAAAAGGAACAGGCTCCCCCCCTTATCACCACTCAGGCAAATTCACCCAAAAATTATGACCGAAACTTTCTCGAGGCACAAAAGCTATTGGAAGACTACCTGCTGGGAAGAAGAGGTTACCAGCCTAGTAATATTAGCCCTCGAATTATAAGGAGTCAAAATCGAGGGGTGGATTTTGGTAGTGAAAGGAGGCAGGGCCGTCCCCCCAACAAGGAAAAGAGAGACAAAGAAACTGTGGCTGATGTTGCAAATGGAACCCAATGGTTGCTATTTCAGGATGACTCTGATTCTCTGATGGGTGACACGCTTATCCCAAAACCTCCATTCTAGCAGGGAAAGGGAAGTAAGAAGAACCTCAAACTGTACGGATGAAATCTTGGATGCGAGAAGACTAATCGGAGTGGCCATTTGGGCCAAGGCAAAATTTTCCAGTAGGATTTTCAACGGTTTGTTTCAGTCCAGTCATTTTTCTTGGATCCTATCCAACATGTATGCTTCGAATTCTGCCTCCGGGAAAGCAGAAATGTGGAAAGTTATTTCCCAGGTATGGGAGAATTTTTTGTAGTTTTTTTGGTTGTCTTCTTATGCTTTCCGATGGTCTAGCTTCTCTGGCTAGTTGTTGTTTTCCCAGTTATAATGGCCATGGTTTCTAGTATAATCAGGCAAAAATGCCTTACTTGTAGCCCTCGGGCAATTAGCAACTTTTTGTTTTTTTTCTGCATACAGGTTTATTCTTCCAGCCAAGAGGCATGAAGCACTATTTAGCAAGGCTGATTTTGTATATAAGGTTTTGGGATCCTCTATAAAAACCCACTGTTAATCTATTATAATAATTACCCAAAAAATATTGCATTAATTAAATAAATCACTTTATAAAATAATGCAATAAATTAATTTCCCACTTTACTAAGGTAAAACAATATTACCCTAGCTTATACTTTAACAAAAATCAATCCTTCACACACAATATTATTTCCTCAACACTTAGGTTAATTTCATAACCTAACTTCCACCTTATTCCTCCTAAACCTTAGCAAATGCAAAATAAAAGTATTTAAAAAAATGTATTACCCTTTTCACAATCCATGGGGCTTGAACTTGCACCAAACTCCCCATAGCGCCTTGGCCACGACTTCCATGCTGTGTGAGCCACGTGCTCCACTTGGAGCCTCAAAGCGCAATATGCGCTTTGACTTAATCTCAAACCTTAAGAGCCCTTGGCTCTTCCTTCTATGCGGCAGTAACCAAACTTCGCTAGAGGCATTTAATTCAAATTTCATATGAGATCTTTGCATAATGCGGATACTATTATTTTGGATGCCAATATTTGGAATGGCTAAGGTATTGATACCTAATTCCTTCTTTGTCATGCATGTCAATGGAGGAAAATGTGTTGGGGAGTCGGCGCTAACATTTGCCTTCAAATTATTTTAAAATATAATTATTTAAATTCCAAATAATTTAAATATTATAATTTAAATATTTTAAATCTTCTTTGGGCTTTAGTAAAAATTAAAAACTCCTTAGGTTTTAGAAAACATTTTTAATTTTCCCACCTAAGGTTTTAATAAAAACCTTTTATTTTTCCCAACCATGGTTTTAATAAAAACCTTTTACATAATATTTAAAAATAAATATTGTGAAGCTCTTTTGCCATCAACTTTTGAATTGATCCTTTTGACATTTTGACATCAAATTAATAAAAACATTTTACATAAAATTTAAAAATAAATATTATGAAGCTCTTTTACCATCAACCTTTTGCATTGCTCCTTTTGACCTTTTGAAATCAATGACAGCTCATTCCTTGACAAAAATCAATCCTTCACACACAATATTATTTCCTCAGCACTTAGTTTAATTTCATAACCTATCTTCCACCTTATTCCTCCTAAACCTTAGCAAATGCAAAATAAAAGGACTTAAAAAAATTGATTACCATTTTCGCAATTTGCGAGGCTTGAACTTGCACCAAACTCTCCACAGCACCTTGGCCACAGCTTCCATGCTATGTGAGCCATGTGCTCCACTTGGAGCCTCAAAGTGCAATATGCACTTTGACTTCCTCTCAAACCTTAAGAGCCCTTGGATCTTCCTTCGATGCGGTGGTAACCAAACTTCGTTGGAGGCACTTAATTTGAATTTTGCATGAGATCTTTCCATAATGTGGATCCTATTATTTTGGATGGCTATATTTGGAATGGCTAAGTTATTGATACCTAATGCCTTCTTTGTCATGCACGTCAGTGGAGGAAAATGCGTTGGGGAGTCGGAGCTAACATTTGCCTTCGAATTATTTTAAAATATAATTATTTAAATTCCAAAGAATTTAAATATTATAATTTTAATATTTTAAATCTTCTTTGGGCTTTATTAAAAATTAAAACCTCCTTAGGTTTTAGAAAACCTTTTTAATTTTCCCACCTAAAGTTTTAATAAAAACCTTTTATTTTTCCCAACCATGGTTTTCTTAAAAAACTTTTACATAATATTTAAAAATAAATATTGTGAAGCTCTTTTGCCATAAAATTTTTGCATTGCTCCTTTTGACATTTTGACATCAACTTAATAAAAACCTTTTACATAAAAATTAAAAATAAATATTATGAAGCTCTTTTGCCATGAAATTTTTGCATTGCTCCTTTTGACCTTTTGAAACCAATGACAACTCATTCTTTGACATCAATGACAACTTCATTAACTCAAAATGTCCAACAACTCTTCCAAGCTTAGGTGATCGAAGAGATTAGAATTCAAAAGGGCGAGATCAAACCCAAAAAGAAAGAATGGAAAAATAAGAATAAAAAAGGGATTAACCATGACCAATCCAAGGCTACTCAAGTTAATCAAGTAGCCTTGGTCCAACCTTCATAGAAAATCCAACAAGCCCAAGTACAAGTACAACAACCCCAACAATAACAACAACAATCACAACAACAAAATTATCAAGTGGTTCTACCCCCACAATAGTCATAGAACCAATCTCAAGCTGCAAAGAGACAATAGCATCATTTCATGTCCAAATGCAATTACACCCCATTACCTAAACCCTTTTCATCCATTTTCCATAAGTTGTATGTGGCACATGCATTCACATTGTCAAAAATGAAGCCTAAATATTTGAATAAACTAAAATTAAAAAGCTACAAAGAGCATTTATATAGCATATTTCATCAGTAGAAATGACATGACATTGAAACTTGCAATGGTTTAAAAAGTATTGTGCAAGATTTATTAGAAGCGGAGAATATCAAAGTTGACAATCCCTTATCCCAACCTAATCAAAACCTTAGGATATATCAAACACCTTTGTCTCATCATGAGGTAAATCAACAAGCAGTGAGAGAATCAACTTCTATAGTTCCTCCTAATCAAGTTAATCATGTGTCACAACTATACCAAGGTTTTACAGGGGCTATCAGTGTAGTCACCAATGGATAAGAAAAAAATAAAACCGAAGCAACACCAGATCCTATAGAACAATCTAGTGTTGCCATTCAACTAGGCCCAACCATTCCACCTCCACCCATCCATAATTCAAATTGTCCATCTTGCCCAATCATCACCCTGAGAAGCCGATTAACATAGAGACTAAAAATAACATCAACTAAACTATCAATATATGACCTAATACAACAATCTCCCCCACATCATAAGGCATTGATGGAAATTCTAAATTCTATCGAACTACAAATGGATTATCCTAACACCTTCAACACCTTTGTGGGGAGTGTCCAAAATTGCATGGAGCCCTCAATAGCATTCTATGACTTTGAGAAAAAGAGTGTATCATCAAAATTACCAGATCCTCCATTGCATATTATCACCCATATTGAAAAAGTAATTTACAAGAGTGCTCATTGATACTGAATCCTCCTTTAAATTCATCACCACACTAGCCATCCAGCATCTTAACCTACCATCATCCCATATTACCACATCCACCTTCATCATGTGGGTCTTTAATGACACTTTGTGTTCCACTATGGGAAACATAGTTCTACCTGTAACAATGGGAGTAAAAACCATCCATGTACTCTTCCACATATTTGAAGGGGCTATGCAATATAACATACTTCTTGGACATCCCTAGATTAGGAAAATGAAGTGTGTGCCCTCGACATTACACCAATATCTAAAATATGCACATGAGGGTGAAGTCCATTGCATCCAAGCAGACAATGAGACTTTTAAGTATTACAACTTGATATCAAATCCCTATGAGCTATTTCTTCCATCCACACACCTTTAAATTCAACCTCTCATCATCCAAACCACCTCAACTAACAAATATTCATCAAAATCACCCATCCTAGAGGCCTTGCAGATAGTGGATCCTACTTTTTCATCCCAAAGTGCCAAGCCAAATAAACCCTCATCCACCTCATTTTATTTTTCAAATACACCTGATCACCCCACTAACCAATCATCCACTTCATTAGCCACACCTCCCACTTCACAAACACCTTTCACATTTTTAGCCTAACTGAATTCATCCACCACTAAAAACCCCACCAAACCAAATCCACCTCAAATATCACCACCCATTGTCTTGCAGATAGGGTCACCTATCCGAGAAGCACCCTCACTGAGTGAACCATTGCCCCCATCTAAGTCATAAGAAGCATTCACCATAGTACCTAAACTATCCAGATCCTAGCTGGTCCAAGTTTCATTTCATCTTGCCAATCCAAGTATTGGTGAGTACATAATTGAAAGTGTCACAGTTACACCACCTATCCAATTAGTTAGATATTATGGCTGCTCATGTAACCCATATTTAGCTATAGTTGTAGTGTATAAAATGGATTTTGATCTTAATCAAATCAACTTTGTATATGGGTGAGTGGATTCCTCATCCAATCTACCTCCTCCTAACGAGGAACTGATACAAGAGTTTTATGGTAATATAGAATATTTGTCCAACCCAAAATTTTCTTTGTGGTATTTTTGTAGGGTTAACTGGTAGGGATTCAGCCTTGGATGACATGAATAGGATCCAAATCACATTATTGATCTAGAATATTGAGAAGTCCATGATTGTTCTAGCCTAAGATATAGGCCATCAATCTCAAACTCCTCTTTCGAGCATACATTCCAATGATTTACCCTTGAGTTCAAAGAGAAGTATGAGAAGAGTGATGATTGTAATCATAATAATAATGAGTATCTAGATCCTAACTTTACACCTTATCTAAATGAGACTTTTATGAATATCACATTGCATACAACTATGATCGATTACATTTCTAATGATTACATCTTTTATTATGACTATGAGGAAGACTTGGGGGGAATTTTATGTTCTATTTATCACCTCATATGATTCCAAATATGCTGCCCCCATAGTGCCCATTGATGACAAATATGAGTACTACATCAAAATATTTCATATCCCTCAAAACATATTTCATTTTCTCCTTCCTTAAGAACAAGCCGAGCCAAGTTAAAAGCATTATATACACATGGCTTAAATAAAAAAAAACAAAAAAAAAACATATTCATTGCATTTCATACATCCATTCATGAATTCCACCTACATTACATATAAGCATTTTGGATATTTTTTCATACCATTCATCCTATTAGGGATCATTTGGTTAATTTGGATAATCATTAGTCTACCAATGTCTTATTTCCTTAATCAGGGTCACTTGCACCAAATATCATTCATCATACATCAATCACAATAATTTGTGGCTTTCCTTATAGCCTTTTTATGATTAAGGGGTTCACATAAACTAGGATAGATACCGTATAATTATTAGCAATAATGATTATGTGACCACTAACTATGTGTGCACTTTTTAATCTTCAAAATCTTACAATGAAAATATTGCAAAACATAACACCCTCCATCAATACATAAGCAAAGTACAAATGTTTTCAATCACTCAACCATTACTAGTGTTTTGAGAAACCTCAATTCAAAATCAAATAATATTCAGAAGAAATAAGTTTTTCCTAGTCAATCAAATTTCCTCTTGGACCACGCACATCAAAACACATTAAACGTTGTGAATCTTGGGAATAGTGAAGTCAAAAGTTGTTATTGCCATAAAGTGAAATATTTCCCCTATTCATCCAATTATGTGCATGGTATATAATGCTATAGAGTTAAAAAAAGGAAAATATCCACCTTCATACCCCCCCAAAAAAAACCCTTGCTTTAACTCAAAATGAGCAAGTATCTAAAAAATAATTAAAAAAAAATCCCTTGCTCTTCCTCAAGGAGAAAGTATCCCAAAAAGAATTTCACAAAGCAATAAATTACCTTGCTCTTCCTCAAAGTGGGCAAATATCCCAAAAAGCATTTCACAAAGCAATAAAATCCCCTTGCTCCTCCTTAAACTGAGAAAGTATTCGAAAAGTAATAGAAATACATGGTGCTCCATTACAAAAATGAGCAAACTCACAAATAAAATTCCCAAATCCAATGTAATAAAATAATGGAAGGAGCTTGAATCCCTGGAACTCTTAGTATCTCAAAAATCATGGGGTGATCCTCATTATAGCAATGGGTTGAATGAAACCCACCTGTCAATGGGGTATCCTTATGCATGACATCATGTTTGTCATATTAGTGACCTTATTTTGTACAAACCTATGGATATTTTTGGATGAGCTAGCTTATTGGCATAAGTTACAATTGGTTATTTTGACCTGGCTCATAATTAGAAATGAATAATCATTGCACAAATAGTTGGTCCTTGAGAAATTTAAAAACACTAAGACAACCTTAGCATCATGAAGATTTGTGAGATCATAAACAATTTTGCTTGAGACCACTAGGATTTTTGAGTCTTTGAAAAACACCAAAAATCATCTATCCAAACCATCCACAATCATTTACATTATCACACCTCATTATACATTCCATTTATAAATACCATTTGATAATGCCTCTGATTAAATAATGAGAATAAAATTGATCAAACATGAATCTAAATAGCACAAATGGTCATTAGAGCATAGCATTCATCATCCATTCAATATATCATTACATCATTTCATATGCATCTATACATACAATTAAAAAAAAACACAAAATAGTCCAAATTAGTGCACACATAATTTCAAACCAAAAAAACATTTCATGCATTCCTTTCATTTCAAAAACATAAAATAAAAAACATTTTCATGCATTCTTCTCATACAAAAACATAAAAACACAAAAACATTCATGCATTCTTTTCAAAAAAAAACCCTCCAAAACAACCAAATGCATCATCACATCATCATCATCATCATCATAAAATCCATCATCAACTCGTCATCACCATATGCATAATTATTATTATCATCAACTAGTGAATTATCCTATAAACCTGGTATTTGCAGCAATTGGCAATACATGCAATCCGATACGATGGGTAGCTCACCATAAGGACACTCATTCAAACAATAAAAATTATCATACATGGCATTGAATCATCTAGTTCCATCAATATTTGAGCATGGCTATGTTCAACCTCATTTGCAGAAGGTTATCCTTAAGCCCTCTTTTGTTGGGTAAAATAGTGGAAAACAATCAATCACAATTTGGTACAACAAAAATCACTTGAGTATGGAATTTCCAGTGCATTAGTTTGGAAACACAAGATCAAATTACAGTAGCGAGACCCCCAAAATTACAAACATGGTTAGTGGTTTTACCACAATATTTTGCACATCATCAAAACCAAATGCAAAGTAGCACAACATAAATAATACCAAACTTGGGGTATCAAGTTGATGAAAATGTCATACATTTACATACACAATTCATATAATTCAATCAAAGCTCCTTTCATCATCCAAATTTGGTCAATTGGCTCATGGGTTTCATATTTTACCCATTCACCAATTGAGGGGTAAGCAAAAAAATCAAAATTTTCAAAAATCATTCATTCTTGTGCTTTGAGAAGATTTGAGTTCATTCATCCAATAAATATAAGTATCATTGGTTTTTTCATCGTATTGTGTTTCACACAACACGGTATAAAAAGAGGCATCTGTAGAAACTAAAACCTAAATATTGATAAAATAATCATTTGCACCCCACATCACAAATCCTACATAATAAATTTATATGCCTAAGTCTAAACTTAGGCATATAAAATCTTGCACATTAATCTATTTTCCAGATTTATTAAATCTAGAAAATCATCCTAGGATACCCTGCCTAGTCACTAGACATATGTGATAGCCACCTCACTACCCCACCTTACCTCTTCTCACACACTCATGTCCCTTTATCCCTTCACATGGGGAAATACTTACACCTCACTCCACTTGAATCCACATCACCCTAGTTAAGTGAGACACCCTGGGTGACTCACTCTAACTACCCCCTCCATTTGGTAGCCATGGATTGCAACTTGGCAATCCTGGATTGCAACCTCCCATTTCCCTCAAAAATATTAAGGGGCCTATAAAGGCACATTCACCCCATAAAGCAAAGGAGTTTGAACACACATACCATCAAGCTACCAAAATAACACTAGGAGTTCACACACACCCTGATAAGACCAAGGATTTGAAGCCTCAAAGCACAATTTGAAGCCTTATACCATTTAACCGTGTCGACGGTTACATAGTTGAAATTTCCCTTGCACAATTTCTTCACCACCCATCTATGGTTTACCAGATCACACCACACATCCACGATTTCTCAAAACTAGGAAAAAATGACAAACATGATCAGTAAGTTTTATTTCATCAGAGAATTTTGAGTTATATTTCTTTGTTTCTTGCATAATATTCCATGTCTCTATAGCCAGGGTTTGTAGTAAGGCCTAATATCTTGATCAAAATGTACTACTAAATCTGGTTTGATTCTCATGTGTTCTAGAAAGAGGTATTTGAAAAGCTATTGAAGATGGAGTGGTCCCCTCAATAGATATTCAGAAGCCCACTCACCCCTTTGAAGTTGTAGCCAAGGAGCAAATGACACATAATATTGTGGAATATTTATAAGATTACCCCCCATTTCCATTATCGAAGCAATGTAATTAGGAGAAATAAAATATATTGTAAATTATCCCCAAAAAATTTGGGGTTATTAAAAATCATTGTAAAATTGAGAGATTTAGGCTCCCCTATATCATTTTTAATACAAAAGAATATTTTTGGCAAAATTCTCTTTCTTTTGTTTTGTGTAATTTGTTTGTGTTTGGTTATTTTGGCTACAGGGTCATACACTCTTTCCATAGGCCCACTTAAGCCTCTTATGGTAGACCCATGGCATGGATCCACTTCTCATTAATTAGATCAAGTTGACTAAGGTAAGTGCATTGATAATCATCACTAACAAATGAGTCTCTTAATAGGATTCACATGTAAGGTACCTCTAAATTTAAATGAAATATAGCCTTAGTCCCATAGACCAATGTATATAGCATGGCACTAGTTGGAGTCCAAACTATAGTGTGATAGGCCCATAAGGCAAGGTATAGATAAAGATGCCAATATTGACCTATTTTACTAACAAGTTTCTTTAAAGTTTTAATTAAGGTTTTGTTGGACACCTTAGCCTAGCGATTGCCTTATATGTAATAAGGCATTGACCACTTGTGCTATATTTTGAATTTGGAACAAATTTTGGTTACATTCTTATTCTTAAAATACATACTATTATCATAAATTATTATGTTGACAATGGCATATCAAGATAGAATATGATTGAGGATAAAGTTAGAAACTTGAAGATAAATACACTTTGTGAAGTACTCAATTGTGGAGATAATAAATTTATGTCAATCTAATGATGGTGGGTATATTTTACTAATAATTTTGAGGCCCCAAGTGGAATAAGTATTGAGAGAAGCTAGTGAGTGAATATCCTAAGATGGATCATGAATGAGTTTATCATGCAGTAACATTTATTGCTTTTTTGAACAAAGTCATAGGAATATTTCTCCATGGAGGGCTAGTAATAATCTAATTGGAGAAGTTTGTTAGCAATGGCATTTCCATTAAAGAGGCCATCACATATTCCCTCTTGGGCATATATATATATATATATATATATATATATATATATATTAAATTTACATGGTGGAATCGGTAGCCACCATGAATCCGAGTAGGCTGTCCAAATTTTATGGCCACCACAGTATTCTACTCTATCCACCTTGGAAGCTGCAACACAGATCTTTGCGTAGTCCATCCCTATAACCACCATGCCACAATCATTTTAAACATTTTACGCTGCTAAAAGCACCAAGAAAAGGATAAGTGTTCAGTTTGGTGAGGCACGATATTTAAACCTTGGACCTCCACCCCCCTTATGAGGTTTGGTCAAACCAATTGGTCTACACCTTAGACATTCTCTTGGGTATATTGAATGACTAATTTTTCTTCATCAAAGTTTCAACATCTAAGAAGGATTCCATTGAAAGATCTTATAGAGGGTATTGTCAATGATATAAGCATATTATCTTAATTTTTGTACTCATTATGATTTAATCCTTCAAGCAAGGTGCCATATTTTAGAAAATAAAAACATCCTTATACCATAGATCTAGAGGAGGTGTTGTTTCAACAATAAATACTTCTAAGAGATGCTAACTAGATTGTAGATTTATCGGTTTCTTATTCTACTAGATGATTATAAAGGATTGTTCATCTTCCAATTCTAGAGGAATAAGGGAGGTGGATATAGACATAGCATCACCATGGTAGTTGTTGGATTATGGGATAAGATCAATGATAATATTTTCAAAGGTAGTCTTTACCCTATCGATGATATCCTTATATATCCTAATATTATCATATTTGGTTTGGTATATTTTATTTATTTGGTTTACCATAATCTGGGAGCACCCAAGAAAAGAGTGTCTTAATTGTAGGTCCTAAAAATGTCTCACTTGCATGTGGGTGTAATTCATTTGAATTGTTGCTTCCCTATTCAAGTGTCTCTTTCCAAAGGAGACCCCAAATATATGAGAATATTCAACATGAGTAGGCTCTACTTTGTGTATAAAATAAGGTGTCTAAGTGTGTTGTTGATGTTATGCTTGGTGATGTTTAATGATTTTATTCAATAAAACCTAAGGTTTTGGATTGCTAATCTAACTATTTATTCAGCCTTAACAAGATAAAATTTGTTCAAAATTAAAGTAAAGATGACCTAAAATGTATGCCAAGTATAAACACATAATATGTGAGAAATAAGAAATAATTTAATTATACTTTTTGCTTTTGGATGATGCTTATGCTAAAGATATTTTTATTTTATGAGCAATAAGAGAAATATGTAGCAGACAAGCTACCCTAGAAAGCAAACTATATGTTTTTTTTTTTGTCTAAGTGTATTTTTGAAAGAAAATTATTTATGTCAAATATTATTTGATTTTTCCAAGAGAAATGTGATTTAATTAGTTAATTAATCATAAAATAGAGAGCTACAAATTTAAAATAGTGAAATTATAGCAAGTAGGGAAGTACCATGTGCAAGGATTACCTGAACTGGTGCCTGATAAAATTTGCCACTGGTATTATTGATATTTATTGGAATTTTTGAAAACCTACAAAAAGAGAAGGAAAAAAAAGATTTTTTTTTATTTTGGGGGCCTTTCTAATTGTAGAGAGATGATATGCTATCTTCCTAGATGATCAGACCCCCTATTAAAGAAATATTGAGTATGATTTAATCTCCTTTTGGAATGGATATAGGACCTGTCAAATTCACTGCTTAGTTGCAAATATGTCAAAGAATTTTGATAGTCAGTGGCATTTTTGCTCTATGTATTTCTAGAGAGTCAATTTCACCAATGATTATAGCAAGTGGTAATTTCTATTTGAGATGAGTTAACTAAGTTTTGGGTCATAATTTGGAGTTATTTTAGGTCAATTTGGTATGATATCAAAGGGGAAGGATGGAATGATGTATTCCCAAGGTCTATTGACTATAATTTTGTAGACTTTGAGAGGATGATGTCCAAATTTCATAAATTTACAATGGGAGATGAAGGGGATGAGACAATAAATTTTTGAACCTTTTTAATATGAAATTTATAACGAAGACCTCAATTCCCTCTTATATGAGAGAAGGAGTAGAGAGGGGACTTGTAGATGAGGGAAGAATGAAAGGAAGCTATAACAAGTAATGCTAACTTGAAATGAAGAGTATGAAATGAAGAAGTTAATCTAGATTACATGAAAGGTAAACAACATGAGCATGAAATGAAATGAAAAGAGTGAATATGAACTTGAAAACAAGATAGGAATATGAAATTAAACTAAGCTACACAAATTTTAAGCCTATAAATGAAGATGAGTTAGAAAAAATAGAAGTAAATGCCTACAAAACAATTGAACTCAATTATAGATGTGCATCGATAAAACAAGTAAAAGAGGTCAATATGAAATAATGAAGAAGAGAGTGCTTGTGAAATGAAGAAAACATGTAAATGAAAGAAATGAGCATAAACAAACTTAGAATAGCCTATAAAAGCATGTGAGAAGTATGAAATGAGCAATAAAAAATAAGTTAGCAGTTATGAATGTGAAATCCAAGTTAGAAAGGCTGAAAATGGAAGAGGAAAATACATGAATGAGAACATGAAAATGGAAGGAAAGAGAATCTATGAGTTATACAATCTAGAAAGAGCTCCTCCTTATAGTAAAATGCTTCTCCTTGCCTGAATTTCTCTTCTTTGTTATAAATATTTTATATTCCATCATTGGGTTATGTAAATGTACCTTCAAAGGTACATAAGACATTAGATTAATTTAGGGGGAAGTTATCTAGTTACTTCATGCAATGTAATAAATGCACAAGTATCCATGTGCAAGTTGTAAATTTGTAAGGTGTCACTTGTATAACTAGATAGAGTTTTGGCCAAGTATCATTTTTTGCTTATATAAGGATAGATTCATTGTTAGAATAAAGAAGCAAGGAGAGCATTAGTGACATAGTGGATTAGGGATATTAGTAGGTAGTTCAGTTATTTGTGGATCACCATCCATTGGTGATGGATGCAATGCAGTCCAATAGATATATTGATGGAGTGCTCATTTTCTCCATAGCTACATTGTATTAATATATATATCATTTATATTTATTGCATATCTTAGTCATATTGCAGATTTAATTTCTTTAATATTATTCTATATCTCATGATTATATATCCTTTGGATATTGTATCAAAAAATAATAGTGGTATCAAAGCTACGGTAGATCTATTTTGTGTAGTTCTATAAGAAAATCACCATCATTACTGATCCTGAGTGTTTTTTGAACCTAATGCACTATTGGACCAGTCACTTTTAAAAAGTTCTCAGAAAAATATTGAGATATCATTTGACTTGAGTCTTTCCATAGAGTTATAGGAAAACTCATGAAGACCAAGACTCAACACTCAATCCACTATATTGATAGAGCATCTAGTGAATATCTAGGATATATAGAAATTTCTAACTATTTCCTAAATTTTATTTTGTTGCAGATAACTAATTCTCAAAGGATTGGTACTCCATCTATGATAGAAATCTAGGAAACTCCAAATTCATTTCCCAAAGGTCAGTGTGCCCTCATAGTGCAAATATTAGTTTCTTAATGTAGGAGAACATTACGAAAGAATAATTTTAAATAAAATATGTGGTGAAGGTAGGATACTGAAGATATCCATTGTATATTTAAAAGTCCATAGAATACTGACACAAAAATGCCATAGTAGCCTTGGAGAACAAGCCATAGAATCCTGATACAAAAAGGCCATAGTAGCCTTGGATAACAGGCCATAGAAGCCTAATACAAAAAGGTCATATTAGCCTTGATGAATATGCCATAGAATCATGATACGAAAAAGACCACAGAAGCATTGAAGTAGAAGCCACAAAAGTCTTGATATTGAAAAGGCCACAAAAGTCTTGATATTGAAAAAGCCATAGAAGCCTTGATATTGAAAAAGGCCATAGAAGACTTGATACTAAAATAGGCCACAAAAGCCTTGATCCTAAAAAGTAATTCAAAAGGAATATATGATTTAGAATCAAATTAATATTTAAGTAATAACATATTTATTGCAGGGAAATAAGATTTAGTGAGTTGTGAAACTTGTTAAAAAATAGTTAGGAAGGGTATCTTCTTCATAATAAATTTAGAACCTGAAGCAAAGGATATTGGGATAAGATCTTATTGAATAAATTCCAAACTTGGAAGAAGGACTAGGAGAGTCCTTCTCAAATTCAGAAGTAACAAAATCAAATATCTAGGAGTAGATCACATCACCAACACTTCCAAGAGTAGAAGGTTGAAGAGGTCTCAAGTGAATACCATTAGAAGTTGCAAGATCAAATACCTTAGAAAGGTCTCATCAAGCATCCAAAAAAAGGCTAGGAAAGCCTTACTAAATAAATCATCAAAGGAGATCTCATTGGATAAATCCACTACCAAGGAGAAGCCCTTGATAGTGAAGAACTTGGGACAATTATCACCATACGATAACAAGCCCAAGAGAATGAGAATTTGGTAAGGAGTGCCAAATTGTAGAAGAAGGATCTAGTGAAAGACCTCAAGATATTTAGAATCTTGAGAGGAATATCCTGCTTGAAGTCAGAATTTGATAAGAAGACTTGAAGACATAAGAAGCTCATCAAATCTAGGATATTTGAAGATTACCTCTCATAGCAAGAAGGCACCACTTCAGAGATAGAGAATTCATCAAATCTACAGTGGAAGAAGAAGATTATAATAGGAGAACAAACCACTGAATCCTAGGCTCATAAAATAATTTTTGAGACCATCATTTGGTGAAGAAGGGGCCATTCAAGAACAGTCTTAAAGAGCTGCAAAACCCTACTCATAGTAGCAACTTGGTGATCTTAGGCACAAAGATTTATATCCTATACAAAAGTAGAAGGATTTATAGAAGATTTAAAAAGGTATGCAACTACTGTGTTAAGTCATTAATTTAGATTCATTTTAGCACCTTATTTGGATTAAAGTTACATAAAGAAAAGTAGATTCAGTATTCAAAAGTGCAAATAACAAGAGGTTCATTTGCACATTATTTAGGATTTGATTAGATTTTAGAATTATATATATAAACTACCTATCATATACTTAGGAAATAGAAAAAAATACTAAGTACTACAATATTAGCTGTAGTGAATTTGCAAAATAACTTCTAAAGATTCATTTTAGGTTATTCTTGAATAGTTGCAGTAGATTAACTAAAGTGCAGTATCTTGAGAGTTAATTTGGAGTGATAAGATGAAATTCTTAGTGCTTTAAAAAAGGGTCTATTAGATTTATTATTCACTAGTACACTATTCTCAAAATAAAATTATATTTTGTGTTCTTGAAGAACATAAAATCTAATTGGTATCAAGTGTCTAAAGACACTATTGAAGCACTAAAATCTGCAACTTATAGTGGCAAAAAGAAGCCACCCAAAAAGTTTAGAATCCTCCAACAACTTGGAGAAGAACCTAAAACAAAATTAGAAGCTTCAATGAGACTTGGTGAGTCTCATATCCAAAGCATTATAGGAGTGAATACGAGAAAATAAAATGCATTAAATTGCATAAACTAAAATCTTCTATCTACTGTTGTCTAAAGATTAGATTTAATATAAAAGTGTCCAAGCAAAAAGGGAGGTGTCTACTCATAAAAGACAAACTCAAAACCCTTGTATTGTAGGAAGAAAAATCTGCCATGAAACCATAAATATATATTTAAAATAAGAGTGCAAAAGAAGGAGGCTAATGTACAATATATAGTACATTGTATTTCATCATTTTAAATCTATTTTTTTACAGTCCAAGAAGTATATTTGGACCCGTGTCTCCAAAAGACACAATATCAATAGGAAAGGCAACCAACATAAGCACTCCTCTTCCCAAGCAATAGCAGCCACTCGGAGAGTGCACCTTGGATGGATGAACTTGTAAAACAAATCCCACAAGAGGCCATCGTCAAAGCTACATAAAGGAGTGCACATTCACTAATGGATAGAAACATGAGATGGACAACAATGTAAGACAAATAGCAACATGAGACAGATAGCAAAGTGGAACAAACACAATCTACACTACATATAGAAAAAGGGGTGTCTACTCCTACAAACGTAAGGTGAATATCAATATGGACAATATCTAAAAGGTATCTATCTCTACCAAGGATAAATGAACAACATCTACTTTATAAAGACGTACATGTTTCAATACTTTGGAAGCATTAAATAAAAAAAAGCAACTATATTGGTGAATATCATCCACCAAAAAAGCATCAAATTTGCTACTCAACACCTCATCAATCCACCTATAGCAAAAAATGTTGCTTGTTGTAGCGACCTCGAGGAAGCGGCGTGCCATCCCCCACTACTCTAATTATGATTTGGTGGAATATTTTAATGTTAAACATACATTTAAATGAAATACATAAAGAAGATATAACCATAATGCAAAGAAACAAATGAATGAATGTTTTTGTATTGATATTTCCAAGATCCGGTTACATATGAATCTCTCTAAGGGATAACCTTCATTTGATACATGATTTTACACACAAAGATGGTAGTAGATGCATAAAATGTTCCCTAACAAGGTATGGCATGCTTTATCAGGATTATCGATGATGCACACCGAAATTTATGAGGACTTATAGATGCCTCCTTCTCTAGGTCTGATTGCTAGAGGGATCCTCTTGTTTTCATATGTTGTGGATTTATCCGATGAACCTGTATCTCTGTAAACAATGAAACAAAAACACACGCTTAGATTTCCAAGATTGCCTCCTCAAATGAGGCTGTTAGCAATGAATATGTTTAATGAAAACAAATGCAATGAAACTAGTCCTATCAGAACAAGTAAATGAAGAAAATCTATGCTAATTACATGAAAAGCAAGTAACAAGCTAAAATGTAAGATAATAATATAAAGAATGCTAGATTGGGCTGACGGGCCACTTTCCGAGATAGAGGCCGCTAAGGTGAACCTGTTTCTAGTACTCCAATACTATGGATCTAAGCTCATTGTCGATGTTGAAAGAGTTATTGTTTCTTTTCCATCATATCAAATATTATGTATATGGAAAACCCTTAAATTAGATAGAACTTCGTCACTCCTCAGATATTCTCCAATATGCTCTCCAATTCGGTAGGGCTTCGCTGTAAAAATGATCTCCAAGGGAAGCTCTCCAAGTATTGAAAATCTCTCCTCAATAACCTGTTCTATTCAATTCATGATCCCTTGGTGCTCTTAGGCTTGCACCTTTTAAAGTATGTGAAGCCCTAGGTCTATGTTCAAAACCCTAGGAATGAACCTCTCATGTGTAGGGGATGTTAGCATGAGAAGATTTTGTTTTTCTATGTTTAACTGAAGTCTAAATTTGGACTTAAGTCTCCCATGTGAATTGGTCGTGAAGGGGAATGCAAAGTTGTCCCCGCTCACCTTTATTGCATGCAAACTACCACTTCCACTCATGAATGGGCCGATTTGTTGACAAGTCACTTTTAATAGCTTATCCATTATTGTTTGTAGTGACTAATATTTAGCCACTGTTGTCTACAGTGATTGAGGTTTGGCTGTTCTAAGCTTGAGTGGACAAGATATAGTTACTCTAGTTTATAGCGGCCAAGCTTGGATGGGCTAAGACTGCCCCATATGAGTGGTGAGAACCACTTTTGATACTTGGAAAGTCCAAGGTTTAGTCACATGGCCTATGAATGTGCCTATGTTAGTAGTTATCCTAAACATGACATGTTTTAGGTGTCTATAGATGCCCCTTTTTGTGATGCGCTATGTGAAACACACAACATTGAGAAAAAACATAGACTGATATGTCTATAATGTGCATGATGATCATTGATTTGATCAACACTGGATACCCCAATCATGCAAGATGACACACATCCTTGAATCATTACTTCAATTTTTGGAAGGCTTAATTTAGCACATGGCTTGCACATGTTCAATTGCACTCATTCCTCAGACACAATCGGGTAGCTTATGTTGCTACAATCAGATACGACCGGTAGGAGAGCTACGGACTAAAGATATCATAATTTGCTTATGATCCCAGCAAACAAGGGAAATTTTATAATAGTTGTCTGCAATGATTCATAGGACGAATGAAATTTTGATATGATCGAGTGATCTTGTTGATTTTGATTATGATTATTTAAATATTTGAACTACCCCCTCACACAATGAATGGGTAAAGGAAGGGCAATGAATGAAGTGACAAATCGCTTGACCAATCTGATTAGTTCTAGCTTCTTTCTAGTATTTGTTATTTTAATGGGAAAAACCCCCATCCAAGTGTGATATCAATTATTTATGATAATCATTCATCCCTATCTCAGGG
This sequence comes from Wollemia nobilis, assembly GCA_028583015.1. NCBI lineage: Eukaryota > Viridiplantae > Streptophyta > Pinopsida > Araucariales > Araucariaceae > Wollemia > Wollemia nobilis. The sequence continues at coordinate 2,121,364 of JAQPPZ010000677.1, read as the reverse complement.
AGCGGTCCGGCTATCAATAGTCTTCTTAGAGAATTATGATGAGCGATTATATTTATGCTTGCATTGCATCACTTGGCTTAGTTTTTTTGTGTCATAAGGGAAATAAGATGATTCTATCACACTCGTGGAGCAGTCCAACCATCTTGGTCTTCTTAAGGATTGAAAGAGGCACATCATAATTCCAAAATGAATAATTTTCCCCAAGTAGCCCTATGGTAACTTACTCATCTCACCGAATTGCATGGAGTGCAAATCGCTGCAACCGCTGAGTTGATAGAGTAACTTGATACGAGGCTTACTCGAGATGTGTTTTTATGTGATTTTTTTGTTATTTTTAACATTATGATGACCATGAGTCATGAAAATGTGTTTATTGGATATTTTTGCTACTTCTCATGGAGGGAATTCCTCCTATTTTTTCTTGTGCTGCTGGATGTTGTCAGATCCAACGACCCCCAAATGCCTATTTTTGGCCGCTCTTGGCTACAAAATCCAAGAAGTTTGAGCTACTAATGGTAGTAGTTGCTGAGGCATAACTTGAAAAATATTACACAACCTAAGGTTTTTTACTTTTCACTTTTCTAGCTGGCGATTTGGTTTTTAGATCTCTGGAGAGAAAGTGACTTTTGTGACCTGGAGTGTTGTTGCATCGAGGGTTACGACTATGCAGGTTGAGGCATCATCGAGTGGAGGATCTGGAACTTCTTGAGTACGCTTTGAAATATTTAACCCTACTCATTTCACTTTTGGATAAAAATAAACCGCACTAAGTAATCAGAAAATGAACCTCGTTAACCTTGTCAGAAATGAACCAAACCCATAGTTTAGGCTTAGTTTAGGGTTTAATGTGGTGGGCTTAACCCAATTTTTTAGTTTATTAATTTCTTTGGTGTTTTTATTCTAGGACAAACGTTGCTATCATATCGCCCATTGGCCACTACTGCTCAGAGTGACTATTTTGGCCTGCAACTTGGCCACTGTCGATGGCAATGGCTAATTTGAACTTCAACGGTCAAAAATATAACCATTGGAGGTTTGGCCACTTCTTGCTTCAATTGTCGATTTTTGGCCACTATAGGCAACACCGACTAGAAATACTTAGGCAATTTGTTGATTTTTTTTTAATTTTGAAGTGATTATTTGATTTTTTTGAAATTTTAAATTATTTTTCTAAAATTTGTTGCATGATTAGGTGCATTTATTGCTCTTCTCACCTAGACTTTAGAATAGCTCATCATTATTTGCACTATTCTTCATGCTTTATTGTGATTTATGCCTTAGATGCATTGTAGTTATGCTTTGTTTTCTTTTGCTCTTAGATTCTCACTGCTCGGGCTCAGGACCCAAGGCTCTTGAATGACCTTCTGCCCCTCCTGGATACTATGGATTGGGCCTGGCTCAAAGCCCATGGGCTACAGTATGTTACTAGGCTGCCTAATATTATGTCAGATCAGGCTTACCTCATAGCCCTGGTATACCGGTGGGATCCCCAAACTAATACCTTCCACCTTCCTACTGGCAATATGACTATCACGTCGGAGGATGTATATAGGATTTTTCAAATCCCCTTTGATGGAGTGGCCATTGTCTCTTTGGCCACCAATGACCGTGATGTTGTCTTTGCTTGGGTGTTTGAAAGGCATGCTGTAGATGCCTTCAAGGACACCAAATATGGTGGTGTATCTGTTATGCACTAGTACCAGGAGAAGGTCTTCTCCGAGAGGCATGTAGTGTTGTTGATGGTTGTTAGCAACATTCTCATTCCAGATTGCTCAAGCTTGAGGTTCCCATGGAACCTCCTTGCGATGGTCAATGATCTGATGGATAGTGAGGAGACCATCATCTATGCATGGGGGAGGTCTCTATTGATCCAATGTTATGACGAGTTGTACCACATCCACCAATGGGGTCACGTTGGCATCACTTGCAACTTTATCCTATAGGTTTTGGGATAGGAGCACATCAAGGTAGATCATCCCAGAGGGCTTCCTATCGAGATTACAGTCATTGAGGAGTGTATGTAGTGTTATTCTACTATATGGGATCGAGGGTGCGAGGAGCGCAAGAGTCATCCTCATGCGGGGGAGCTCTCCCACTACACTACTACTTTTATTGGGTTGAATGCTGGAGATATCATATGGCACCCATACCACGAGTGCCCAAATTGGGATGATCCAGCTAGTTTCATAGCTAGGATGCGGTGTGAGCGATGGCTCATCGACCGCAAGGTTGGCATCAGGGAGTATTTCTTCTACTCCTAGGTTCTTCATTAGTACGAGCTACAATAGGATGTGCCACTTGTTCCATTTTTGTATAGGTGCCTTGCAATAGAGAGAGACCTTCCCCCACCATGGATCATAGAGATTTTTGATGAGGAGGATGCCCCAATAGTTGACCCAAGAGTCATTTGGGGAGTCACAGATGCATTTGCACAATGGTGGGGGGATCTAATGTGGCATGGTGATGGCATCCTAGGTCGTGAGGATGATGGTGAGGATGACGATGTAGATATAACAGGGCGTATAGTCCCAAGCCAAGACCAAGGTATGGGGCCACCAAGTAGAGTAGGTGGTAGCGAAGGAGTAGGAGGCTCCTAAGGAGGATGAGGAGGAGCTAGATCCTAAGGAGAGAGATTCTCCTTTGAGAGCACAGTTGCATGAGGTTGAGGTTGAGCTCCAATTGACCAAGATCTAGGTATAATAGTGAGATGCTACTATAGCACAACGAGATGCCACTATAGAGTAGCTCACACTATAGATCTAGGCTTTGTAGGCTATTATCGAGGGTGGTCCTTCTAGGATGCAGTTTGTTGTTCCTTATCCTACACCACAAGGTGATACCAAGATAGATCCTAGGGCAGATCCAGGGGTAGAGGTTCTATGCCTACATTCATTTCTATATGAGTACGAGGGGAAGATCTAGGGGCATGTCTCCCATATAGCCTCTCTCCAGATGCATCTTAGGAGGCACGGAGTTGTCCCTAGGGAGGCACCAGGTGCAGGTGGTTCATAGGTCAGCAGGCGCTCCACCTCAAGGTAGTCTTTCGTCCATCCTAGCTAGAGGACCCGGACTCGCACAGAGAGACCAACAGGCTCACATCACTCTACTCATGACATAGCCATAGGGGGAGGTGATGTCAGGGGTGCAGGCCCCGTGTTTGATTGATGATGCACTTGGATTTTATTTTTGAGGTCTGCTTGACCTATATGACTATAGCCCATGGGCAATTTGTTTTGTATATCCACATACTTGATACACACATTTATATGATATCTTTGCATTATGACTCATTATGTGTATCATTTATTGCTCATGTTTTTGTTTTATTTTTTGTTTTATTTATGCGATGTGATGATGGCATTATGATGATTTGATGTATGTGTTAGATGATAGATGATATTTATGATGATGTGGATGTTTTAGATGGATGCTCATGTAGATGTGATATGATCCAATGATGTGATGTATCATGTGTTGACTTGATTATGGATTTATGATTGTATGTATAGGCAGATTATGATGTGATCTTAGATGTGAATGGATGAGTTATGAACTATGTATTTATGGATGTAATGTTTATTGTTAAATGCATGTTTGATTTTGATTTTATTGTATGCATCTAACTCATGCTATGATAAGGTGAATGCAATATGTAATGTGTTATGTATATGGTGTTTAATCTAATGTGAATGAACTTGTATGTTTTAATCACTTAAAACATAAGGAATGCATATGATATGATTCTAACAATCTAACGGGTGATACCATAGAAAGTATAACAACCATGAATTTTTAATAATCATTCTAATCATAAGAATTAATTATTTAAACCATCCATATGTGCAATGTAATGGTGTGGAATGTATGTATTTTATGGATAAGCTTCTGTAATTTAAAAGATATAAAATAATCAATGGTCATTTAAATATCATTTTTGACATATATCCGGTATCTAATTTATTTTATTAATACCCCTAATTTACAAAATCTTATAAAGAAAGTTGATGATGTGATTGATGATATGATTTTTTGCTATGTAGGAATTTTTGAAGTTTTTCCTGAGACTTCAAACACTCTAGTTACCCTATCAACAACTATGTACTGACCATACAAGACTTTTGAAAAGCAAGGATTTCACCATGTTCCTGGATATTCATTATCTCTGTGTGTGCAAATGAATATATATTTTGAGATAGAACCCAAGCATTTCCTCCGATGTCAGGCAGGATTATTTTAGCCCATTGCTAATATTAGGGATCCTCAAGTGTTCATCTCATCCTTATGTTGGACATAGTTGGACTATACCACTAGGCAGTATTGGGTTAACTAAGCTAGCTCATCCACATGCAAATATTGGTCTATACAAATTCCAGAAGCTTTGTGATAGACATATCATCATGAATAAGGATATTTCCTTCCTGTTTTGTAAAATTATAAGAATTCCAAGGATTCAAGCTCCATTCCCTTATTTTCTTCATTTTATTTGGGATACTTGCTCATGTGTAGTGATGAAAATCACTATTTATTTTGATTGATTTTTTTTTTGAGCAAGGGACTTATGTAGTGATGATAATCACTATTTGCTTTGTTTTTGTAACTTTTGTAACTATGACTTTGGAAACTTGGATTTTTGAATTTGTGCTTTGTTTTGGGAATTTTGCTTGTTTTAATGAAAGCAAGGGATTTATGTAGTGGTGATAATCACTCATTTTTGGATAGGATGAAACTTGTCCTTTTTCCAATTCTCAACACCTTTAAACCGGTCGCACAGGGGGATAAGCAAGGAAGATCCTTTTTGCTTAAGGTAACCTATACCACTTTTGCAAATTTCATATTTCCATTTTACTAGCTAGGATTTTAGTGTTTCAATTAGTGGTGGGATCCTAAATATCCAAGGTATTATCACAACTAGACCTTGCCCTCTACTAATCAAGGTGGCTTTCTATAGAAGCTGATAATACCACTAGATATGGTTGAATGCCTAGGAAACCTTAGTATATTTATTATAGCAACATGAAATGGTTGTGTTGGAAAACACATTTGAATATGGATTTGAATATTGTGATTGTGATACAAACTGTGGCATCGTTTGTAGGAATATGATAATAACATATGCAAATGCAATGGATGTAATGCAAATATGTGAATGCAGATGTAAATGTTTTTGTATTTTTGAATTTTGCATTATTTTTGTACTTTTTGATCATTGTATTGTTTTTTACCAAAGGCATTTAAGATGCCTTTGGAGATTTTTTTTTATTTTATTTGACCAAAGGGCTTTAATATGCCTTTGGAGCATTTTGATGAAGTTGACCAAGTGGTGTGAAGATACCCTTGGAGCATTTTGTGGTTTGACCAAAGGGCTTTAAGATGCCTTTGGAGCATTTTAATGAAGTTGACCAAGTGGTGTGAAGATACCCTTGGAGCATTTTTGATTGATTCGACCAAGTGTATTGGGTACCCTTGGAGCATTTTTGATTGATTCAACCAAGTGGATTGGGTACCCTTGGAGCATTTTGTGGTTTGACCAAAGGGCTTTAAGATGCCTTTGGAGCATTTTAATGAAGTTGACCAAGTGGTGTGAAGATACCCTTGGAGAATTTTTGATTGATTTGACCAAGCAGATTGGACACCCCTGGAGCATTATGTGTTTGACCAAAGGGCTTTAATATGCCTTTGGAGCATTTTGATGAAGTTGACCAAGTGGTGTGAAGATACCCTTGGAGCATTTTTGATTGATTCGACCAAGCGGATTGGGTACCCTTGGAGCATTTTTTGGTTTGACCAAAGGTATTTAAGATGCCTTTGGAGCATTTTAATGAATTTGATGAAGTGGTGTGAAGATACCCTTGGAGCATTTTTTATTGAGTTTTGAATTTTATATTTTTTTATTTTTTTTTGTTTTGTGTTTTTTGACATATTTGAATGTTTTTGTTATTTTTGAATATTATGTATGAAACACCTTCAAATGAATTATTTTGAGAGGTTCAAGCTCTTCAACACCATCCAATTATGTAAGGCGATATGCTCCAGGCCCAACCCTTTCTGAAATCATGTAGGGGCCTATCCAATTTGCCACAAACTTGTCTCGCAGGTGCAATGGCAGATTTGAATTCTATTGGTTTTCTTTGAGCACAAGATCCCCAAATTTGAATTCCCTCAAGTGGAATTTACTATTGTAAGCTCATGCAAGGTGATCCTGATAAACGTGGAGATGCTCCAAGGCATTGAATTGGCGTTCATCAAGAAGCATAAATTGATCAAGGTGGTCTTGTTGCATAGTTTCATCATCCATGAAGTTCTTAAATGCTATGCACAAGGTTGGAATCTCCAACTCTAGGGGCATGATGGCCTCAGTGCCATATACAAGTGAAAATGGTGTTGCCCTAGTGGGTGTCCACACACTAGTCCTGTATGCCCATAATGTAAGAGGTAATTGCAAATTCCAATCCTTATGATTATCTTTCACCATCTTCCTCAAGATGGAGATGATTGTTTTGTTTGAGGTTTCTACTTGCCCATTTGCTTATGGATAATAGGGTGTTGAAAATCTATGTTGAATATGGTATTTGTTCATTAAAGCACACACATTTTTGTTCTTGAAAGATGGCCCATTATTCGATATTATCTTTGAAGGGAGCCCAAAATGACTTATGATATTGTGGAGTATGAATTCTACAATCCTTGGTTCGGTAGTTGATGTCAAGGGTATCTCTTCGACCCATTTGGTGAAGTACTTAGTGTCCGTTATGATGAATGTGTGTCAGCATGAAGATGGTGGAGAGATATTTCCCACTAAGTCTAGTCCCCACTGTGAGAAGGGCCATGCTTCCTAGATGGGTTGCAAGGCTTGTGATGGTAGGTGGGTGAGGTTTGCATGATGCTGGCACTTGATACATTTCTTGACATACTCACAATAGTATTTTTCCATAGTGGGCCAATAGTAACCCATTCTCAAGATGCGCTTAACAATGGCCATGCCACTGAAGTGACCACCACACGTACCATCGTGAGCTTGTGAAATTTCCCAGGATGCTTCTTGGGGCTCAAGACAACGAAGGAGCATTCCATCGTAACCTCATCTATAAAGGATGTCTCCTAGAAAAATGTATCTTGTCACCTTTTGTTTAAAGGTTCGTCTTTCAACATGCAACATGCCTTGCGGTACCATTTCATGCTTCAATAAATCCCACAATTGGGAAAGCCAATCCTGATAAGCCACAACTTATATGGATAAAATGGTATGTTCCCCCTGTGATCCAAAATCTATGAACACAGATTGGGAAACAACCTTGTGGTTTATGGTTGTACCACACTCCGTAGGACCTTGAGAGATCAAATATTCCCAAGGTGTCATTTGCAAGAAAGCTCTAAATTTGAAGGACCAATCCTAATTTGGTTCGGTTTGGATCATGTTGACTGACTCTTGGTTTTTACATGAACGGTTGTGAAATCAGTAGACAAATTCTAAGGGATTAAGGATCCCAAATATTGCATGGTGTCTGAAAATCTATTTTATGTATGAGGGATTGCCTCGATGTCATACCATTCCAATAAGGCTAGGTAAATGTCAACAAGCTCCTTGTAAGATTTCAAGAGTGGGCACCTGCATTAGAAAAATCTTGACTTGGTTAACTATGAGCAAGGAGTCACCAAAGGTATTCAATATTTTAATACCCATTGCCAAGGCTGTTTGAAGTCCCAAGATTAGGACCTCATACTTTGTATTATTGTTCATGCAAGGGAAGTCTAGCTTGAATGATAAGGGCAATGGGGCACCCTATAGTGTGATAAAGACTATCCCTACTCTGCCCCCTTACTCGCATTTCAAGTTGTCAAAGAACAATTCCATGTATCTTTCTTTCTCAGGTTCTTCAAGTTCTGGTGGATCTGATAATGCAAATACTACATCATAAGGAAATTATATAGTGAGAGGCTTGCTATCCTAAAGAGGTGCCTCTGCTAATTGATCTGCTATGACTTGTCCCTTGATGGACTTTTGGATTATGAACTCTAGATCAAATTCTATCAATAACATTATCCACTTTGTAGTATGTGTATTATGATATGTCTTGTTCATCATGTACTACAAAGGATTTTGTTTGGATATAACATAGGTTGTATGGATCAACATGTAGTGTCACAAATTTTTGGTTGCAAAGACCACTGCCAAGCACAAATTTTCTACATACGCATATCCCAGCTCATAACTCACCAAGGTGTGACTAATGTAATATATGGCTTGCTATTTGTCTTATGTGTTCTTTTGGGCTAACATGGTGCCTAAAGAGAAATCAGTAGCCGATATGTATAGTAAAAATGGTATGTCTGGCCTTGGTGGGGCCAATATTGGTGATGTTTCCAGGTATATTTTGATCTCTACAAAGTCTTGTTGGCACTCTTCATCCCAATGAAATGGGACATCCTTGCATAGAAACCGGTTCATGGGACAACATTTATCTAACAATTGAGCAATAAATCATTTGATGGATGCTACCTTGCCTTGTAGGCTTCTTAACTTCCTAATGTTGGTAGGGGAGGTCATTTCCAATATAGCCTTTACTTTTGTAGGATCGAATTCAATGCCCCTCTTAGAAATGATGGACCCTAAGAGCTTACTAGAAGTTATGTCAAACATGCACTTCTTAGGATTCAATCTGAAATTATGCTTAGTAAGTTGATAGAAGACCTTTGTAAGGACTTGAGCATGCTCTTGCTGCAATAGGGACTTGGCCAGTAGGTCATCAATGTAGTCCTCCAAGATCCTATGCATATAGTCATGAAATATGTATGTCATGGCCCACTAATATGTGGCACCAACATTCTTTAGGCCAAATGGCATCACTTTGTAATAGAATGTCCCCCATGGAGTAATGAAAGCAGTCTTGTGTTGGTCCTCAGGTTTGATCCAGATTTGATTGTATCCAAAAAACCATCCATTAGGGAGAGCATCTCATGACCTGTGGTGGCATCAATAAGAGCGTCTATGTTTGGAAATGGGAATGAATCCTTTGGAGTTGCCCTATTCAAGTCTTTGAAATCCATGCAAATGCATACTCTTCCATCTGATTTTCCCATGGGCACCATGTTTGAGACCCATTCAGGATAGTCTATGGGAACTATGAAAATCGCATACAATAGTTTTTGCAACTCGTTCTTTACCATCAAATCAACGGTTGGATGCATTTTCCTCAAATTTTGCTTGACTGGCTTCTTTAGGGGGTCCAATAAAATGTTGTGAACAACTAACTTTGGATCAATCCTCGGTATGTCTTTGTAAGTCCAAGCAAAAATATTTGGCCTCTCCTTAAGGAGAGGGATAATGATGGCTTGTTCCTCTAGAGATGGAATTTCTCCAAACTTTACTTTATTTGGTTGAGTAGGATTATCACTGATGTCCACCTTGAAAGTCATTTCTATAGCCATATGTGACCCATCCTCCAATTGGTGAGATGTGGGTATCAAGTGAATGGGATTTAGAGGTCCCACTGACTCATGATACAAACTATCATGGAACATGTCACAAGCATATCCTAATGCAAAATGAAATGGTTGTAATGTATCTTCATTAGAGAAAATATCCTCAGGCTCTATGGGTTAATCAACGTGATCCTAATAAATATCCTCTATATCAATAAGAAAAGGTTTCGTGGGATCTACTGTGTTATGAAGTGGAGTGGTCAAATCAATGGAGATTGTGTTGATGGATGGAATGAAATCTCCAGGACCACATGGGTGAAATCTTATCTCAGAGGTTTCCCTTCCATGCTCATGATGAGGCTCTAGAGGAAAATGGATCTCTGGATCTGGCCCCTGAGTAGGCTGGATAATAGGATCATTGGGCTCTAATAGCTCTTTGAATGTAGGTGGAGGGGGATTGACCATGTGGTGAATGGAAACTAAGTTGATAGGTCTTCCCAAAAACCATAAACCAAGGTCTATGGCATGAAGTGCTGCTTCTATTTCTACCAGTGCATTGACTTTTTGTAAGTGGCAAGGCCCAAGATAAGCCATCTCAATTTCATCTTCAAAGTTATCATCACTTATCTAGAAACTGTTAGCATTGGTATGTGGACCCAAGGCAAGATGCTCATGTCTTGGCCCTAAGTAGGCCATCTCTATCTCATCTTCATATTATTTTTCACTTATGAAGAAGCCATTTGCATTAGTTTCTTACCCTAAGCTATGGGGCCAATGCCTTTGTCCTAGGTAGGCTCTCTTAGTTGAGTCATCTGAATCATAGCCACTTTCATATGATATGAATCCACTCTCGTTGTGGATGGACCAAGTAAATCTATGTAAATAGCAAGGCCCATGATAGGCCAAGCCTACTTGTGCTTCATCATCACTTACCACATATCCATTTTCTTCTTGATCTTCATCCCATGAGTTTTAACCCATTGGGGTGGCATCAATTGTGGATCTTGGATGATAAATTTTGGGTGGTGGTATGCTCACCACGGCCACTTATCTGTTGCTCAGATTTCTTGTACTTGGTGGGTGATAAGGAATAAAATTAATGTCTTCTCCTAATCCTAAGCTTAATCTATCCAAGACTACTGCTAGAGAGTCATCCCGACCTCTGATGTGATAGCCTAACCCAAACCTATTAGTGGGAAGCTGGTATTGCAGCTCGAATGGCTACCTATACCCCTAATCATATATACCAAGACCATAACCATACCAATGGCAATGTTCAAAGTAGGTTAGAGAAAACTTAGGATTAGAGAGGTAATGAACATTAACAATGAATAATTCATCATTGTCCTCTTCTTCATCAATAGACTTATGGGCGTAGTCTAGTCCAACATAGACAAATTTTGTCTAGTTGGGAGGGATTCCAAGTGGAACCACTATTTCCATTTGTGGTTGTAGGTCCTTTGGTTGTTCCATTTCTTGTGTGGACTCTATGATGGGTGTGAATGTTATGTTTTGTACAAGATACTCTCCTATCCCTATACTTTCCAAGTGTATAGTCGCATGTGATGTGGATGATCCTACAAATAACACTGGTGAAGTGGGCTCTAGTATCTCCTTAGCTTGATCCTAGAGATATTCTTCTTCCATGGGAATTGGAATTTTCTCAATGGCTATGGTTAGCGCTTCCTTGGGCTTTATTTCCTCAACTAAGGGCACCTTTAGCTTTTGATTGTCTTTTGGTTTAGACATTGATGGTCTCTTAGAAGCATTAGTCATGTTGGGCGCTAGATGAGGTGTTGATGTGGATGGGTCTTTTTGTACCCCTTTGTATTTATCATTCAGTTGTGTAGCTGGAGATGAAGGTCCTACATACAAGTGGGTAGAAGGAATCACAAATTTTCCTAGAAAATCCACCTGATGGACATATTTGAATGACTCTTCATCAACCAACACCATGTAGACTTTGTTATCATGCACATACTTGACACATTGGTGTAATATTGAAGGAACACACTTCATGTCCCTTATCCAAGGACACCCTAGGAGGATGTTGTATTGCATGGCCCCTTCCAAGACATGACACATCATGGGGATGGTATTATGCCCCACCTTGATGGGTAGGACTATCATTCCCATAGTATTGCATAAAGCATCATTGAAAGCCCTTAATATGTAGGATCCCAAAATGATATTGGACTTGGGGATCTTAAGGTGTTCTATTGTTGTTTTTGTGATGATGTTGATTGATGAACCTGTATGATCAATACCCTCTTAAAAGGTAAATAATTGACTAATTCCACAATGTGCAGTGGAGGATCTGGTAAGGTAGTAGGTACTGTCATTAATCTCATAATTGTAAAATCAAATTATAGGTTCCTGGCATTCTTGTACTTGTCCCAAAAAATGGGTGAATGCATTTGGATCTTGTGTTTGGAGCTCAATAGAGCTTAAAATATCCATCAAAGTCTCCATGTGCTTTGGGTACTATTGTATGAGCTCATAGATGGATAGCTTGGTTGGAGTCATTTGTAAGTTTTGCTCAAGTCTACTCTAAATAGTCACCATAGGTCAGGTTGGTGGACCTGGAAGGTTGTTTTGTCCATGCCTATATGTAGGTGCAATGGGTACCATAATGGGATTTGTAGGAGGTTGTGGTTTACCATACTATCTACTCCTAGTTGCTATATTGACAATTTCAACCATCCCAATGCACCCATGGGTAGACATATCAATTCAAACTTGATTGACTTGTGCACCTTGCCCTATAGGGGCCTCATGGTTTGGAAAAGGGTTTTTGTTTATGCCCATATCTCTATTATAAGGAGCCATTGGGTTTTCAACTTTAAGTTCTCCTACCTTAATCTTGTTTTGCACCTAATATTTGAAACCAATGCAAACCTCAATGTTATACCCCGGTATCCTATGATAAAGGGTAAAACTGATCTTCCCTATATCCTTTTGTCTTAGGATAGTTGGGATATATAAGAGGTATATCAAGGAACCTAATATTTCCCACCTTGCTCAATTGGTTGAACATTGATTACATTGATTCTATTAATGGTGTAAAATAGCGAGGGGGCTTGCATTCTTTCTTTTGCCCTTGATTGTTCTTTTGATCATAATTGGATGGTGGGGGCTATGATTGATAATTTTAGGGTCTTTGCGTAGCCCCATACTTAGGTGCAGCCAACACCACTTGATTAACTGGAGTAGGATTTACCTACTTCTGCTTGTATTTTATATTTTTGTCATTTTTGTTCCACTCCTTGGTTCGGAGTCTGATGGTTCCCTCATCTAATTTCATATCCTCAATGAGTTTGGCTTGAGCCAAGGCTTATTCAAATGAGGGGTATTATTGAATTTGTATCAAGAGAGAAATGTGTTTAGAACAACTCTTAGTGAACATGCAAACAATCTCTACTGTGGGGACGGAGAATGATAATTTTGCCATGAATTTTCTCCATTTATTCCCATAATTCATTACTGGATCATCATCATAATGTTTCAAATTGGTCAGGTCTAAAAGGTTCACCTTCCTCTTAGCACCAAAAGAGAAATGCTTCAGGAAAGCATTCACTAGTTTTTTGAAATTGGATATGTTATTCTTGGGCAGTTGGTTGAACCATTGAGTTGCAGTGCCTAAAAATGTCATAATGAATATCCTTAGCATAAGAGCATCATTGTATTCAAGATGAAAACATGAATTGATGAAATTTGTAACATGCTATTATGCATCCTCTTCACCCTTGAACTTTTCTAACCTAGGCATATCAAAAATCTTAGGGTATGTGGGGCTAGGGATTGATGGACATAATGGCTGATTGTGTATTTTGCTCAATGTTGGTTGATTCCTAGCCGTCTCTTATTTTTCAAAGGACTTCATATTTTTAGTGAGTTCTTGGAATGCCTTTGAGGTGAGGAGTTCCTCCTCTTGTAGACCCCCTCATGGTGGTGGTGGATTTGGCCCTCTATCCACTTGATCTGCTCTATTTTCTTCCTTCCTATGAGGGGATTCAAGATGTGTCTGATCCTACTTTATCAGGTTTATCAGGTTTACCATTTCTCCACCAATAAAATTTCATTCATGATTTAGAGGGTGGTTTTGTTGTGGGTTTCTTTATTGTCTAGTGCATACCTCTCTTGGTGATTCAATGCATTGATCTCTTTGATGATCATTTATATTTGTTTTTTGGTTGATACAAGCTAGCTACATAGCTTGCTCTCTTAAATGTTGCTCATGTTGGTGCAAAAGCCTTTCTCTTTGCTTGTCTATTCGAAAGCTTCCACAAGCTCTCACTCTTTGTGCAAGGAATTCTCTAGCCATCGCATGCAGTTAAATTATGCCTTCATAGAATACTCATGCTTATTTTATCCTGTTCTAGTGGCTTTGATTTGTAGATTCCTTGAAGATATTTCTACTATTTCTTTGCTCTTGCTAGCTAATGTAACTTGTTCAGTGTATTTTTTAGTGTCTCTATGGTCAAAATCTGTATGTTTACTATAGGGTCACCCTGAGGCACCCCCAATTTGATAAGTGGGCTTAGAAGTCATGGTTCATGAACTTACAGATGCAAAATTATTTGTGGCTACAATTTTGGGAGGTGGCCTTAAATAAATCCTATCCAAATCATCTAACTGTCTTGTTTTCCATGGATGATACTATGGGGTGCCATTTATTCCAATGAGATCATAGTCTATTGGAATCATTCATATTTTGTGAAGGATATATTATGTTTGATTTCTATGACTGGATGTATCTCGATTTTCATGCCCCTCAGTTGGCTAATCTATTCTAAGTGTCTCATGTGAATGTTGGGATGTTGTGACTCTTGTGTGTTCTTTTGATGATGAAGGCTTTGTGGTCACATCCTTTCTCCATGAGTATGGAGGTATGGAAGCCTCGTCATCCCTGTGTGAAGAATGAGTTTTAGGACCCCTCTTATGTCCATGTGGGGAGGAAGCTCTTGAAGCCTCCTCATGTCTTTGAGAAGTTTTTGTGTGTTTAGAGGAAGCCCTTGAGGTCTCCTCATGTCTCCTTGATGATGATGGTCATGAGGCCTCTTTGTGTTTATGTGATGTAGTTCCATGATGTTGCTCCCTATTTGGGGTTTCTCAAGAAGAACCCCCAAGGGTTGAGTTATCACCCCTAAGACTCATAGAACTACATCTCATGGTCTTACGAGTGGGTCTTCCAATGTGACTACAACTTCACCTATGGGTATGGGTTGCTTTAGATTCTCCCTCAGTATCATATCGAGGATGTTTACTTCTTGTTTTGACCATTGTGTTTGTGGATTTAGCTTTTTGTGTTGCAATTAAATATAGCCAAACAATATCAAGCAAATTTTTATCTTGATTATCAATTTAAGTGTGCCCTACAGTGTTTTTTATATTTAGATGTTTTGGTGTTCTTTGTTTCTTACTCTTTTTTTGTATTTAGAATGAGGAGACTCATTCATAGGGGTAATCAATAACACCCATGCCAAATGTGACTTTCTCGAAAGAGACTAGGGTACACCATTTAAATCCTAGTGGGGGATTCGCCTAGCTCTTCCACTCCAAACCAATTATTCCAATAGTAGGAGATAGTTTGAGCATAAGTAACTTAGTACCAATATAATAAAGTTCCTAATTGTATTTCTATGAAGCTCTAAGGGGAAAATCGGTGGAAGGAGATGAATGCCAACATCATCGGACTGAATTGAGGGTTGGTGATGAAATCCAACTCTCCAATGTTTAAAATATGCATGCGTGTGTGGGATTCATTTTAAGTTTTTTCATAAAGTAACATGCATCAAACAATAATAATGACTCATTCATATATGCCTAATGCAAAATATGTTTCAATTTTTAGAAATATTCATAGCTACTGTGAGATTAATGGATGCACTATATTTAGTGCAAATGTGGCCTCCAGAAAGGCCCCAGAGTAAGCAAACCAACACAGTTTATAGCATGTTGTATTCTAGGGCAGAATTTACAAGCATAAACCGTTGTTCCTGGCAATGCCTAGTGGAAACCTAAAAAGAAACCCTAAGATTCAGAAGATGCAATTTCTTTATTTTTCATTATTTTAGTTTTACAAATTGAAATATGTCTTAATTTTCACTATTTTTAAGAAAAAATAGGCTGACAAAAAACCATAAAGCATCAAAAAATTTGTACCAACCTTTTATCTAGCTTAGAGAACCATTGTTTTGTCCTCTATTACACTCCAGTTCTAGCCACTATCGAATAGAGAGACTGATTTATGGCCACTGTAGACGAGAGAGGCTAACTCCTGGACACTATATACTAGAGTGACTAATTTATAGTTATTGTAGATCAGAGTGGATGAACCTGCACATAAAACATGAATTAGTAAAATGGTAGAAAAATAAAACTAGGCGGGGGTCCCACTATGATCACCATCTGTAGTGACCCCGAGGAAGCGATGCATTGTCCCATACTACTCTACTTATGATTTAGTGGAATATTTTAATGTTAAACATGTATTTAAATGAAATGCATAAAGAATATATAACCATAATGTAAATAAACAAATGAATAAATACTTTTGTATAGATATTTCCAAGATCCAGTTACATATGAATCCCTATAAGGGATACCCTTTGTTTGATACATGATTTTACACACAAATAGGGTAGCAGGTGCATAAAATGTCCCCTTGAAAGGTGTGGCACACTTTATAATGCTTCTCGATGATGCACACAAAAATGTATGAGGGCTTACAAATACCTCCTTCTCTAGGTCTGATTGCTAGAGGGATCCTATTGCTTTCATATGTTGTGGATTTATCCAATGAACCTATAGCACTGTAAACAATAAAACAACAACACATGCTTAGATGTCCAATATCGCCTCCCTGGATGAGGCTGTTAGCAATGAATATGTTTAATGAAATAAAATGCAATGAAACTAGTGCTATTAGAACAAGTAAATGAAGCAAATATATTCTAATGATATGAAAAGCAAATAACAAGCTAAAATATAAGAGACTAATACAAATAATACTATATTAGGTCGATGGGTCACTATCCAAGGCAACGGCCTCTAAGGTGAACCTGTTTCTAGTACTCCAATACTATGGATCTAAGCTCATTGCCAATGTTGAAAGAGTTGTCATTTCTTGTCCGTTGTATCAAATATCCTGTAGATGGAAAACCCCTAAATTGGCTAGCACTTCATTGCTCCTCAAAGATGCTCCAATATGCTCTCCAATATGACAAGGCTTTGCTATAAAAATGATCTCCAAGGGAAGCTCTCCAAGTCTTGAAAAGCTCTCCTCAATGACCTATTCTATTCAATTCATGATCCCTTGGTGCTCTTAGGCTTACACCTTTTAAAGTATGTGAAGCCCTAGGTCTATGTTCAAAACCCTAGGACTGAATCCCTCATGCATAGAGGATTTTAGCATGAGAAGATTTTATTTTTCTATGTTTAACTGAAGTCTAAATTTAGACTTAAGTCTCCCATGTGAACTAGTCATGAATGGAAATGCAAAGTTATCCCCGCTCATCTTTATTGCATGTAAACTACCACTTTCACCCGTGAATGGGCTGATTTGTTGGTAAGTCACTTTTTATGTCTTATCCACTTTCATATGCAGTGACTAATATTTTGCCATTATCATCTATAGCGGTTGAGGTTTGGCCGCTTTGAGATTGAGCAGCTAGGATATAGTCATTCTGGTTTACATAGGCCAAGCTTAGATGGGCTAATATTACATTAGATGAGTAGTGAGAGCCATTTTTGATACTTGGAAATTCCAAGGTTTATTCACATGGTCTATGAATGTTCCTATGTTAGTAGTTATCCTAAACATGCAATGTTTTAAGTGTCTTCACTTGCTACTCAAGAAATATAGCAAAGAAAAGGAAGGACAAACTAATATTCGTAAGGAGTTATAATATCCTTCGAAGGTGTTAGAGTCTACATGTAGAGAGAGTGAATGCCACTTGGCATCTATCTTCCAATAGTAAGTGTTACAAGAACATTATCTCTCAAACACCCAAGTATTTGAACTACATTCCAATTCTTAAGCATTACTAAGAATATTTGACTCTCAACGCATTACTAGAAGCTTCAACTCTCAAGTGTTACTAGAAGCTTTGACTCTCAAGAGTTATTATAAACTTCATATCCCAAGTTCTACTAGAAGCTACGATTATCAATGGACGACCAAAGTGGTGACACTTGTTACCCACAAGTCCCACACAAAGGAGCAAGTGTTACAAAGAAATCGATAGTAAGGATTTATGTAGAAGAGTACCCATACGTAATGGATGTGACACATGTCACCAAGCCAAGTTTTATCCTCCAATAAAATTACCTCGATTTTGAATATTATAGCAAGCAGATAGTGAGAAAAAATGTAGTCAAATACATTCAACATAACGTAGAAGGAAGGAAGAAAGAGCATTTAAGACTCCAGGTTATTCAAATGTCAAATATTCCATATTCAGTAGTGTATACATTCTAGCATTAAAGATGTCTACATCCATTTATTTTAGTGCCCAAGGGAGACATATCATTACTATTATATTCAGTAAAAGGGAGCACTGAAGAGTGGGGAGTCTAGCATCAAAACGTTAAGAATGAAATCCCATATTATTATTACTTTCAACTTTGGAGATATAAGGGTTATAAACTTAGGTAAAAAATTTAGTTTAGTGAAAGCAAAACTATAGGGGATAGCTTACCAATTTAAAATAATATTTGCATATCAACCTGGAGAAATAAGGAATTCAACTTGGTTTAATTTCTTTGATATTTTACAAATATTATTAATTTTCTAATTTTCCACACTTTGGAGTGATAAGGATTACAATATCAAACTAGAACTTTGGAAATTAGAAATTGAAACCTAAGGGTCATAAAAGAGGTTATTAAATATTTATTTTTAAAGTTGGAAATTATAATTGTACTTGTCTTTAAATTTCTCAAAAAAGGAAAAAAAGATTCCAACATTAAAACCTCTTGAAATTTTGGAAAAGTGCTTAGTTCAATTAGGAGAACTAAGGTGTTAAATGAATTGATTTTTGATTGTACAAAATCAATCATAAAATTGAACTTTATCTTTACAAAAAGCACTATATCATAATACAAAAACACTAGTGATATATAAGGCAACCTACAAATATAAGGCTTGATATTGGGAAGATCTAAATGGCATCTAACAAATTCTTCCCTACAGAATCTCAACTACTTAAGGGTCCTAATTATTTATCTTGGAAAAATAAAGTGAAATCAATCTTTGTGTATGAAAAAATTTGGGATGTTGTAAAAGGGAAAACATAGAGGCCTACCACAGGTGAAACTGAAATCATAAATTTTGATAAAAATGATTCAAAATCCCTTATGATAATAACAATTGCTATCACTGATGAGATTCAACCTTATATCATTTCAGCTAAAAAATCTTTATATGCATGGACAAGCCTAGAGAAAATATTTTAAGGAAATAATAAGGAAACTATTATTCATATCCAAACTCAAATTCACTCATTGAAAATGAATGGTGGAGAAAACATAGAGTTGTTCCTAAGGAAAGTAGTAGATATTAAAGAAAAAAATTTAACCTTAGAAGAAACAGTAAAGGATGAACTTCTTACTCAAGTAACCATGAGAGAACTTCCAAACAACTATAAGCATTTGGTCACATATTTACATGTCTTAAGTAAAAAAACTTCTTTTGATGATTTGGTCAATATACTTCAAGAATATGAAGTAGAAAACACCTTAAAATATGAGATGACTAATACCTCATTGGCATCAAAAGATAATCCACAAGAAAATATTGCTACATCAACAAGAGGATAGAAAGTGTGGTATTGTTAGATATGCCAAAATAAGGTCCATAGTACCAGCTATTGTAGATACAATCCCAAGAACAGGAATCAAGAAAACTAGATGAATAATGGGAATCAGTTGCAACCATGACAATACCAAAGGAACCCTCATCAGTAGTAATTTTAGTGACCAACAACTTATCTTAAACTATAATACCAGAAGAGAAATCAAAGAGGTCACCTGGTTCATAAGACAGAGGAAATTGAAGAACTGGAAGAACCTACAGAGGATTATGAAGTGAAAGCTCTATTAACAAATGTAACATACTACAAAAATATTGACTATTTTCTTGAACAGGTTACAAAGAATGCAGAGGAAGAATATGAAGCTTAAGAATAATATGAAGATCCATATTGAAGACTAAAAGTCTCCAATACCAAAATAATGTAATACAAGGGGGTGTTAGAAATAGTTTATATTCCATAATTTGGGTTATGTAAATGTATCTTCAAAGGTACATACTTAGGACATTAGATTACTTTAGGGGAAAGTTATCTAGTTACTTCATGCAATGTAATGAATGCACAAGTGTCCATGTGCAAGTTGTAAATGTGCAAGGTGTCACTTGTACAACTAGATAGAGTAGAGAAGCAAGGATGCAAGGTGGCACTATGTGCCAAGTATCCTATTTTACCTATATAAGGACGACCTCATTGTTAGAATAGAGAAGCAAGGAGAGTGTCGATGACATAGTAGATTAGGGATCTTAGTAGGTAGTTCAATTCTATGTGGATCACCATCCATCGGTGATGGGTGCAATGTAGTCGAGTAGCTATATTGATGGAGTGCTCATTTCCTCCATATCTACATTGTATTCATTTATATATCATTTATTTTTATTGTATATCTCAGTCATATTGTAGATTTACTTTCTTTAATATTATTTTGCATCTCATGATTATTATCTCCTTCGGATATTGTATCAAAATCTAACATTCTTTCCTTTCTTGACTTGCACCAAAGTATCTTGATGAAGATGCTCAAATAAAGAGATGATAGATGCAAATGAAAGAGAAGATGAGGATTTTTAGAAAATATTATGGAATGCTTGTCTCAAGGGCTGCATTTAGAGGTTTTTAAAGGGGGGATTAAGAGGGAAAATTGGTTGAGATGCCCTTAGTTTTTTTTTTTTAATTTATATGTTTGGTTCATTGTTGGAGCATGTGAAGACATAGAAGGTAGTGGAGCAAATAAATTTGTGTACCTCTAGCTCATACAAGAATATTATAGATATTTTTGGAAAAATTTCCACTGTGTCAAAATTGCCACTGGCATTTTTGACACTAATTGGTAATTTTGAACAACGATTTGTTTGACTGGTCTAGGGGCTAAAAAATAGCCTTTTGCAAAATTTCCACTAAGTGTCAAATTTACCACTAGCATTTTTGATAATGAGTGGCCAATTTTATAGAGGTTGAAAATGATTCCCAAATTATTGGGTTTGAGATGATTGATTATCTATTGATGTTTGGTGTCTTTTATTTGATGGTGTGTCAAAATTGGGTGTCTATATTTTACCCTAGTTTTGATATGATTTCTATGAAATTGCATCAAAAATAAGTTGTAGGAATCTAATTTTGAAACTACAATGATTGTTGTTGTATTGGGATTTTATGTTGAATAATTGGTTGTAATTACAATTATTTTGATTGCCTAATGTCATTGTTGCATGTATGCCTCAAATTTGATGATGTTTGTCTTGTTGGTATCTAAAAAGGTTATGCCCTATATATTTGTTTACCCCATAGGTGCCCCATCAAGAATTTTTGCCAAATTTTGTTTGGGAAGAATTATTGATTGGATGAAATGAGGGAAAGTTACCTAAAGAGAAAAGCACATTGAGGGTAGGTGTAGTGGGTTAAAAGGGAAAAGAAGGTGAAAATGGAGGTTATTTTCACTTAGCCAATTTAGAAAGTTGAAAGTCTCATGTGAAGGAGGCTAGGGATAGATGGTAGAGAATAGGAGACTCGCTCATTGTGTAGACATGATTTGAGGGATGATGTTGGCTTTAAAGAATTTTTTAAAATTACATTTGAAAAGTAAGGTGAAAATTTATCATTTAATGTTATTTTTGTCAAGTTTTTCAATTAGAGGCAAATTTCCTAGTTGTGGTAAATTTACTAGTGGCACTTTTTCCACTTGCAAAAAATTTTCCATTGGTGCTTTTACCACTAGTGGTAAATTTACCACATGCTAAAAATGACCTATAAAATATGCTAATGTTTTTTGGGTTTGTATTATGATATGGTATAAATATTTTGGTGAGCCAAGAGTGATGAATGAATGTGATGGATAGTATTATGACCAATGGCCTTGATGATTATGACTATGGAGTATTTTTGGCTACTGGGCTGGATCATATGGTGTATATATCCAAGTTAGAGTTTGATGAACCACTCTTGATAATATTGGGAGAGAGATGATATCCGTTGACTAAAAATTTTAGGGTACCCATAAGAGATATAATAGTGACACTAGAGGATGTCTAGTGTATCCTACCAATTCCTATTTAAGGTATCTTGATCTATCTTAGGAAGGATGATTGAATTGGAAAATCATTTTAATAGGAAATGAGAGGTTCACAAGGATGGATAAGGGTATACACATTGATGATGCATATAAGGGATGGCACATAGATTGGCTGATGACTCTATTATGCTTCATTATGTCAAGGATTTTGATGGTAGATAAGAGTAGGTGCTTCATGCCTTAGGGATGGGGAGTGATTATAGTTGTCTTATTAGATTTCATAAACAAAATATCTAAAAGGTAATCCATATGAATTATTGTAATCATAGAGAGTCTCCTTAGTAGCTTTTTCTTTGTAATTCATAGCACGATAATCAATACATTCTTGAACACAACCATTATTCTTAACATAAGGAGGAGTAATTTCTATCTTCGCAAGATCCCTATAGGAAAATTAAGTAGGATATTTTTATAAAGTAGAAAACTTATATTTGGAGTACACAAAACCAATCATATTACAAAAAAATATCTCATAATAATAAGGGTGACCATCATCCTCATCACCCAATCCTAAATTTTGACAATCTAAATATTTAGCATAAGTCATAATATGTTCATCATCATCAAATAATAAAGATTGGTCTTTGCTAGGTATGAAATCTATGCCACATATCCCAGTACAGAACTCGACATCCAAGGGCTCTTAATGTTGTGGCCCCAAACCTTTACCTACATATCCCATACTAGATAGGATATGCTTAGGAACTGGGTAGTCATTGGAAAGGTAACAATGTACAAAAGAAAGCTCAATGAGATAGGGGTTGCTACCACATATATTTTATTTGAAGGTAGTTCCTACAAAGATAAAGGTACATGTGCCAATATGTACAACATCATATTTCTTATAAGGTAAACCCAAAGCTCTAAGTGAAGGTGGTAACTTGGAAATATCTAAAAGAGGTTCTTGAAGAAACTGATTATCTTGATCCTGTGATGAGAAATTAATTCAATGTTCTTCACTTATGTTTAAATTTTGAAATTGCTCTAATATCTAAGATGAGTAACATGGAGAAACCATTAAAGAAATAGGACAAAGGTTTAACTCATACTAAGCTCACTCTACATTTCAACAAAACTCAAATGATTGAGGGTCATCTAGAATGGTGATAACTTGCTCTTTAAATTCAAATTTCAAACATTGATGAAGAGTAGAAGAGACAACCTTCATTGCATGGATCCATGGATGTTCAAGAAGAATTAAAATATGCAAGACAAGGTACCACATAAAATAAAGTATCTAATATTTTAGGTCCAACATTAAGGGGAAGAGATATGGTGTTAAAAGCCTCTTGGGACTTGTTGAAAGCTTTAACGATAATATTGAATTTGGTTAAATCTTCCTCTTTTTATCCAAATTTTTGAAAGAATTGATAAGTACATAAATTTAGAGAATAGTCATTATCAATAAATATCCATTTGATAAAGGTATCCCCAAAAATTGTTGTGATTTAAAGTGAAGAGTCTTCTTGTAGGTTTGAGGAAGGCTTATCATCATATGATAATGAAATATGATGTATCCCAAGAGATCCTACAACATAAAATATAGAACTAGAGGAAATATCTGGAGGAACATATTGTTGTCTTAGAAATTCCATAAAAGCATCTCTATGGTTTGGAGAAGTCTGCAAATGTTCTACAATGAAAATTTTAGTTGGAGTATTGACCAACTATTTTATGAGGTCAAATGAAACTTTAGGTTGGGTTCTCAATATTAAAGGTGAAGTTCCTATATCTGAGACTATTTTTTGATTATTCCTCAAAACCAAAGTGGGTTATGATGTAGAATTTTATTCTTGTTGAGAATGCTAAGTAGGCTGATTCTGAGCTTGTTTTCTCGTAGGTATCCCAACCATGCCAACCATATTACCATAGGGAGGAGGCTCATTTTGATAAGATACTTGATTATCTACCGATTGATTATGTTTTGGTAATGGACCCTTGAATATTCCCATATCCTAATTTGTTGTCAAATCTTGTTGAATAGGAGGTTTATTATTTGATGATTGAGAGCTCCCTATATTAATACGTCTTACATCAATCAAATCTTGAACCACATGTTTCAACTTATTTCAGGAATTTGTCCAATATCCTACTCTGTGATATGCACAATGTTGTCCTACCATATACCAATTACTTGTAGTATCTAGTTTCCTTATAGAATAAAACTCAATTGCATTAGATTCTAAAATTTATTTCGAGATTGCTTCCATAGATATATTACGCTTTATGAAATTCCTTTGTGGAGGTTTCTGAAGTATTATATTTTGTAGTTTGTTAACAACATTATTAATAGACCTACTATATATTGCACCATCACCTCATCTATGCTTACTTTTGTGTTGAGACTTAATAGGTTTGTCCTCTTTTATTTTGAGTTGACCTCTTCTAATAAGGGCCTATTCCACTTTTCTTGATAACTCAATGGCGTGATCAAAAGATATGATAGTAGTAGTTTCTAATGCATAAGATAATTGTTCTTGCAAATTTTTGATAAATATCTCAAGCATATATTTAGGAGCTAAATTTTATCTCAAATGTCCAACTAGATTTCTCTAACGAGCCAAAAATTATGAGAAACTTTCCTCTTTACCTTATTTCAAATTATAAACATCTTTTATGGTTACATATTTCTCAACATAAGCACCAAAATATTCAACAAATAATTTCATTTTCTCTTCAAAATTCTTCAATGAGTAATTAGGTAACCAATAGCACCACTCTAGTGCCATGCCACCAAGACTCTTAGGGAATGTTTTTAGTAACAACATGTCATCATATATGATATCATGACATGTTTTCCTAAATCTTCTTAAAATCTCTATTGGATATTATATCCCTTTATATAGGTAAAATTGGCATAAGAAAGTGCTTAGGAGAAGGCCTTGTAGCAACAATAGGATCTAATGGCTGAGTACATATTTTATTATAATTGTAAGTGAAACTTGAAGACTAAATCATCTCAAAGTTTGAAACAAATTGCCTCACCATATTTGTCAAATTCTAAACTTTTGGATTACTGTTATGTAATGTCCTTAGATTACCTAAGGGAGGGATATAGGTGTGTTTTGGAGCAAGTGATTGGATTAGATTGGATGCATTGACACTATTATTATATGTGTTACCTGGTGAGAAAGAAAAACTGACATTTTATGGAATAGAAGAAAAAGTTTTGAAAAAAGTAGATTGAGGAGAAAATTGAGAACAATTTTGTGTGACACTACTAGTTAGAGGAACTTGTAAATTCCTACCAATGTTGGTGGTCATAGTAGTGGAACCAGTTTTTTGGTATCTTAAATTATCAATATGCAAATATTTGGACAAGGGGTTATGTTGATCAAGCTTAGGAGAACTTACTGGAGTAGGAGGAGGAGCTTCAACTCTTTCAAGTTGAGTCTCTCGCTCCATAGCCCTCAGTAATTTATCACTATTAGCTTTCATAAAATCCCAAATATGCTCAAATTATGAGAAAAATAACCCATAATTAGGTCCTTTTAAAGTATCAAAATTTGTCTTAGCTTAACTATTATCTTGTTCTTCTAGATCTATGTTACGATCCTCTCTATCAATATGATCATCTTTCGAGGGAACATAATCAGACTCAAGACACTTTCACTGGATTCTAAGGAAAGGAGCCATTAGAAGATGTGAAAGGATATAAGAAAAACACTAATAGTAAGCACACAAATAAATATTTTTAAATATGTTATTAATTTTCATAAACCAAACAAACAAATTAATGATCTTGTTTAAGGTTTTAAAAGAAAAAAGTTGTTCATGTTGGGTTCACCAAATATTTAGAGGAGGAAACTACCCTACCACGTATGATTCTTGGCTGGATCCACAAGATAAATCCAAGGTGACCACAGGGGTATGTTCTCTACACTTGATGTAAAATAGAGGGGAAGGTTTCACCAAGAATATTTTAAGGACCTGCTCTAAGTACAAGGGTTCTCAAGAATGTTTGATATATTTGATTCAAGATAATCATCTATGTTTGGTCTTTCTAGATCTATGCTATGAAATATAAAGGAAAATGTAGAAAATATAGTATGCAAGAAGATAAGAGATAGCCCTAGAATAATTCTTTCTTTGAATGCTTTCTATTCCTAGGGTTTGAAGATAAAACTTTCAAGCAAGGGTTCAAGACAAGATGCACAAATTGTTCTAAAACCTAAGTGTACACTATATGTTGTTTTCCTATTAGATTCTTAGAAATTAAGAGATCTATTCTTTTATATTAAATATAGGGTTCAAACAGGAATAACAATCACTCAATAAAATAGCCTAAAGGGTAATTAGGGTACTTATCTTATCTGACAATTGATCCAATATTTTATTCGTTATCCAGTGATATCCAATAATTCCTGCTCATGCAATATAACTTTACAAACACTTGAAAAATATAATCAGCTTTAGGTGTTCTACTTAAGCTACTGTATAGTATTTCTTAGAGGTGCAACAATCAAGCCCCATAGATTATTTTAGCTAAACTTTGAAAATAAAAGTGAGAGTTGACCTTTGGAATATGAACAATCATAGTAGAATACAATAGAATAAAATGATAAAACATAACATAGAATGTAGTAGCATAATCTATATGCAGTCTAGAATGCAGATCTAGAGTTTGGAAACAACAAAATACCCCCATATGTGGTCTAGGTGAAATTGCATCCCAAAATAAGTGATCATAATTTTACAAATAGATAAAATAATGCCTCATAGAGACTAGGTGTAATTTTGTAGAAGTGAGGTGAAAAGCCTCAGACAAATGCAAAAATGAAAATACACAATGAAGAATATGGAAATGTAAATGATAAAGAGTGAAAAGACCTGGTAGATAGTGCCAAAGTAGTCCCAAGGGTAGAGACATCCAAATAGCAAAAATATTCCTTAGAGATTCAACACTAATCCACCCATAAAGCAATCCATTGCAAAAAAAATAGAGCTTCAACAGATTATATTCCACACTAGCAAGTTAGCTTTCTTATAGAAGAAACAATTCACTTAGAGATCACTTGAGGGAAGAAGTGTACAAGAAGAAGAGGGAGCTTAGGTCACATATAAGAATCACTTGAATCCTTGTTACTTTTTTGAACATGATTTCAAAACATCCTTATAAAGTGGATTTGAAAGCAGAATGGGTGGGAAAAACCATGGAAAGTCAACATCAAACACACCAAATTCAAAAATTAGGGTTTCCTTGGGAGAAAACCCTAAAATATGGATTCATGCCCCATTAAGGCTGACTAGGATTTCACACTATGAAAAATCACACCCAGTCAAGGGTGATCATGATTTCTTAGAAAGATGAGAAAAACCAAAAGAAAGGGAGGAGAAACCTGGCCCTTTCCCTAGGCAAGTATAAGAGGTCTCTTTGAAGGACTTAGGGAAACTTACTCACCTAAGTGGGTCAATTTTCCATGTCTACAAATTGACATACCTCAGTAGCACCAAGATTTAAGGCTACGTTCTTCTCCTTAGATGTCTTATTAGTCACCACCAGGATTGATAGGGTCAATTTTGAGGGTTACAAAATCTCCTTTGCCAAAGAATTCAACTTCTAGACCTCATTCATCTAGGTATGAGTTTCTCCTTCCCCTAACTTTGAGGAACTACTACCTAAATTCTTTGAGGGTACTCAATTCGAGTTCTCCTTTTGGATCTATTTTGTTCATGCAAGTCTCTTTTCCTTTTCTACCTTTTCCTTGAGGGGATATTGATTCACCTAGTGACCCATTTTTCCATAGAGCATTAAGTCAGTCTATTTTCATAAACAATGGGTTGGTCCAAAGTACCCAATAATGAGATAATCTTGATAGAAGAGTGAAGATCCACCTATGAATCTTCCATGACACATATTATTACATACACCATTCTTGATTTGGATCTATTTACTAGATAGATAAGAAGGAGATCCTCCATAGCATTTTACACACCTCTCAACACATCTTCATGCCAAATATAGTAAGTGAGGGTAGGGATAGAAACCCACAAAGTTAACCCTTTGTGTATGAGTATTGAAATCAGGTTCCAACTTCTATAAAAACAAACATATTTTGCCATAGAACCAATGAACTCCCCCGAGGATATGATTTGCATCTTCCATGCAGTTTAATCTAATATAAAAATTATTTAGGGGTTACTACAATTTCCATGGATCCCATATGTTTCCACTTCACTAGCACCCATATTCAAATTAAATCAAGGTATAGCCTCATCCCCTAGAACTTTCCCACAAGGTCACAACCACCATCACCCATGGTAAACTTAACTAGTTCACTCGAGATGCTAATGGTATTTCCCACAGGGGATATATTACAAATAGGTTTTGAGAAGGTCTCCCTCGCACCTTTAGAAATCATCGCAACATACAAAATACCAAGGCTTAAGTTTTTAGGGGAAAACTATAGGCCATAATAAGGGGAACCAACCTCCAACTTACTATTTGATGGCCCATGGCTTCCCAAAGGACCCATGAAGCCAATATTGGGACCTCTTGTAGATATACCATCTAGCCAAACTATAACCACCACATTCACATCCAATCTATATTCCACCTCCACATATTATAATAACTTCCATCACCATTTCACAAATCTATGTAAACCATATTCAAAGTCTCCTACTCCTACCCTTTCCCACCCTGATCACTACCATTCAAATTCTAGATCTTGTTTCTCCATAAAACTCTTGTACCTCCAATCCATGCACCATTTATAATTATTGTAACATTATGATATAACCCTCTATATCTATCATTATCTAGATTTTAACCCTTCAAATCTACCACTGTTGAACTTCACTATGAATTAAAAACCCTTCAGAGCTATCATCACCTAGCTTAAAACCCTCTAGAACCACTACTGCATGACTCAACTATGAATTAAAAATCCTCCAAAGCCACTACCATTGCTTGAATTCAACCCTTGAAATCCACCTCCATTAGAATTAGATATGAATTAATAACCCTCTAGATCCATCGTTTCCTAGCTTCAAACCCTCACCTTTAGATGCATTTTTCATAGCTTCTACTTAATGGGTTTCACATATAACCTAATGACTAAATGGTGATTGACAAGAAAGGAATAAAGTCCTAGAATATATATGTAGGACCAAACAAAGAAATTACTAAATTTATGTTGGAATATATTACATTATTTAGTTCATGCTAATTTACCATCATGGGTACATGTTTAGATTAGGAGTTTGTCTTAGATTAGGATTTAAGTATTTACTTTATGCAATGTAAAAATGCACAATGTGCAAGGATGTAAATGTGCATGGTGTCCCTATGTACATTAGTACTTAAGAATAATAATATGAAGATCCATAGGAATATGGAAGGCCAAGAGTCATACCTCATTATATATAGGTCTTCTTAGGTAATAGAAAAGAAATAATTTTGGAGTGCACAAGGTAGAGTAGTAGTAGATACAATGTAGAGAATTTTTGTAATATGGAGTGTTTAGTGACATCCATCTCATGGAACTGTACAATTTTTGTAAGATTTAATTAATGGCTATTTTCATGAGTATATTATCAAGTTTCTCATGTTATTTACTTGCTTTTTATATTTCCATTATCATAGATATAACATTTTATTCTTATTTTAGTCCTTGTGGTTGCATTTCCTTCAATATATAGCATTCAAAAGCTAACAGTGGTATCAAATCCACAAGGGATATTGGTAGGATATAGAGAGAGCCACATGAATATTGAGAGGAGATAAAAAATATCATTTTCAAAATTTCAAAAATTACTATTTGGCTAGAGTATTTCCACAGAGTTATAGGAAAACTTGTGAAGACTATGACTCAACATTGATTCCACTAGATTGACAAATCAACTAGGAAAGTTAATTTTTCTTAGATTTAAAAAAACAATTATTATTATTTTCTAATACTTTGTTGTAGAAAAGAGTTGATTCAAATAAATTTTAAAATCTTCCTACAAGATCTAGGAAGAATATCTTCTTTGGAATCAATCTAGTACTTGAAGCAACAAGTTGAAGATTGAATATTTGGAGGCCTAAGAAAAAGGTCCCATTGCAGGATTTGTAGATTGAAGATTCCAAATAAAAGATTGAGAAGAGAGGAGATGCCAAATAAGTCACATAGAAGACTACATATCAAGGATGAGATCCAAGAAAGAAGGACCCATTGCATATTGAAGATTGAGGAGACTCATGAAAGAGATCTCTATAGAAGATTGAATATTGAGGAGAACCAAGAAGGAGGTTTTCATAGAAACCTGAATATTGAAAATTTTAGAGTGAAGAAAGAAGAAAGTAGCTCTAGAAGGAGAATATCCAAGATAATATCCCATTGAAGAACTTCCATATTTGGAATATTGAATATTGAAGATAGGGGACTAGGAAAATTTCTATTTAAGAGAAGTTACAAAATTTGAAGATCCAAGAGGAGAGGTCTTAAGAAAATGTGGAAGGAGAAAGAAGGAGAATTCTAGAAATCCCTATTGAAGAAGGTGAAGAATAAGTCCATTGGAGAATATAGCTAGCAAGGATAAGTTCCTAAAAAGAGGAATTCAGGACAATTTTCACCATCCAACAACAAGCCCAAAAAGGGAGAAGGTGATGGGGAGCCAATTTTAACCACTTAAAATCTTAAAGAAAAAGATGCAATTTTATTTCGAAGCATGGAAAGCTTAATTCGAAACCATGAAAGATTACAAAGTACAGAAGAAAATACAGTCGCAGTCTCAATCTACGTCTTTCCAGCCTCCTCAATCCTTCGAAAAAAATCCCTTTTATAATCCAGGCTTCTTGCTGCAACCGCCGTTCATAACTGTCTTAATGGCTTCTGGAACTACCACATGGAATGACCTTAATAGCCTCTGGAACTACCACTTGGAACTGCCTTAACGGATTCTAGAATCGCCACCTGTTGTTCTACAACAGTCTACGAAAAACCCATCTTCTCCTTCTTAGCCAGGTCACGAAAACACGACATGTCATGATTTCACGACACTTTTCTGCCCTAGGCTCTCATTCTCCAATGTGTCATGATATCATGATTTTTTTTTGCTTTTGGTCCTCTTTCTCCAAGGTGTCGCGATATCGCAACACTTCTTTGGCTATTGGCTTTGGCTGCCAAAGTGTCGCAATATCGCGACACTTCTGTGGCTTTTGGCTTTGGCTGCCAAAGTGTCGTGATATCACGACACTTCTGTGGCTTTTGCCTTTGGCTGCCAAAGTGTCGCGATATCGTGACACTTCTGTGGCTTTTGACTTCGGCTACCAAAGTGTCATGATATCGTGACAAATTTGATGTCGCGATATCACGACCAATATTTGCGCTTGCCATGGTTCTAAAATACGTCGTGATATCACGACAACATTTGTGTCACGATATCACGACCATTTTTATACTTAGAAAAATTTGCAAACTTCAAACTTTTTTTGTTTTTCTTTTCAGTGATGCAAGATTGCTGTGCTGTCTTGGATTCTCCTGCATCAGACACCCGAGGTAGATTTTTAGAAGTGATCCTCACTTCTGGGCTATCAGAGGAAAAACCAAACGATCAACCTCTGATTTGGACAACCATGTGGCATATTCGACAGGTCGGTTCTTCCATTTGACCAAATACTCTGAATATTGCATGTTCCGGGTACTTCTGCCTGCACAAGTGTTGAGTATGTCTTCAACTTCCTCTTTGTCTGGAGTGGATGCAGGAATGTTCCACAGATCTGGACTGGGTGGTTCACTACAACTTCTTGCATGATATTCAACCAAGTCTGAAATATTGAAGATAGGTGAAATATTCAGTTCACTTGGGAGATCAACTTCATAGGCATTGCTTGAATCTCGTTTACCTATGATCTGGCATGGTCCAAACTTCTTCATATTCAACTTATTGTATGTTTTGCGACAAAAATGTTCCTTAAGCAAATGAACCATGACTTCATCCCCCACCTAGAATTCTTTGAAATGCCACTTTTGATCTACTCGGGCTTTGTAAGTAGCATTCATTTGACTGATATGCTGCTGTACCTCTTCATGTAAAGTCTTCATGTGTGCTACAAAGTCTTCAGCTTCAGCACTGCACTTGTCCGCTTTATCCATCGGTCGTAACTCGTAAGCGTTTCTGGTCGTACCCATGCACAATCTGGAATGGTGATTTACCAGTACTACGATTGATAGAATTGTTGTAAGAAAACTCTGCCTGTGGTAAAATTAGGTCCCATCCCTTGGGTTTATCTCCTACCAGACAACGTAGAATATTACCCAGACTTTTGTTGACTACTTCGGTCTATCCATCAGTCTGCGGATGGTATGCAGAACTGAATTTCAAGTCTATTTTTAGCTTCTTCCATAAGGTTCTCCAAAAATACCCCACAAATTTGGTATCTCTGTCCGAGACAATGCTTTGGGGTAGACCATGAAGTCGGACTACCTCCTTGAAGAACAATCCGGCAATGTGAACCACATCACTTGTATTTTGACATGGAATAAAATGGGCCATTTTCAAAAACTTGTCAACAACAACAAAAATGGTGTCATTTCCACATTGTGTTCTTGGCAGACCAAGAACAAAATCCATGCTGATGTCCTCCCACGGTCTCTCTGGTACAGGCAATGGTTGGTACATTCCTGTATTCTAGCTGACACCTTTTGCCATCTGGCACACTCTGCAACCCTACACAAATCTAGTCACATCTTGCTGCAAGTATGGCCAATGGTAATTCTCACTAACAAGAGCAATGGTCTTATCTCGACCAAAATTCCCTGCTAGTCCTTCGCTATGTTTCTCTTTGATCAAATTTTCCCTCATGGAACTTCATGGAATGCACAATTGATTCTGCTAAAATAGCATCCCATCTTGGATCATGAAATCCAACCACTTAGTGCAATCCATAGTAGTAGGAGACACACATGTTGTCCATGCCTCTGCAAAATTTGGATCTGCTGGGTATAAACTCTTGAGTTCATCAAACCCAACAACTTGCACTCTCATTTCTATCAACAAATTATGCCTTCTACTCAAGGCATATGAAACTCTATTAGATTTTCCACTTCTATGCTTTAGTACAAAGGTATAACTCTGCAGGAATTCAACCCACTTCAAATGACATTGGTTAAGTTTACCTTGACTATTTATATATTGCAAAGCTTGATGGTCAGTATATAAAACAAACTCTTTGGTTAGCAAATAATGTCTCCATTTCTTAAGAGCTTGAATTATAGCATAGAATTCTTGATCATAAATAGAGTATTTCTTTCTAGCATCATTCAATTTTTCACTAAAGTATGCAACAGGTTTACCTTCTTGACTCAACACAGCTCCAATGGCACTGCCACTAGCATCACAGTCAACCTGAAACACTTTATTAAAATCTAGAGGTGCCAGAATGGGTTGTTCTATCACTTTCTTCTTCAATATGTTCATGCTAGTATCTGCCTTGGTAGTCCACTTAAATTCTCTCTTATCCCCTCTCATAGTTTCTGTTAGAGGTGCATAAATACTGCTAAAGTCTCTAATAAACTTTCTATAGAAACTTGCAAGACCGTGAAATGGTCTTACCTCTATTACATTCCTTGGGGCAGGCCATTCAAGGATAGCCTTCACTTTCTCAAGATCCATTTTCAAACCCTCCTCTGAGATGACAAATCCCAAGTATATCAACTCTTTCTGTACAAAACTGCACTTCTGTATATTTATCAATAACTGCTCCTCATGCAGTTTTTCAAAAACTGTCCGAACATGCAACAAATGTTCATCCAATGTTTTACTAAAAATCAAAATATCATCCAGATACACTATCACAAACTTTTCCAAGAAGTCACGCAATACTTCATTCATCAGCCTCATAAATGTATTGGGTGCATTAGTCAATCCAAATGGCATAACTAACCACTCATACAAACCCTCTCTGGTTTTAAAGGTTGTCTTCCATTCATCACCCTCTCTAACATGTATCTGATGATATCCGCTCTTCAAATCAATCTTAGTGAAGTATTTAGCTCCACTCAAGCAATCCATTATATCATCCATTCTAGGTAATGGAAAGCGATATTTAATAGTAATTTTATTAATGGCTCGGGAATCAGTGCACATTCACCATTCGCCATTCTTATTTGGTGCAAGTACTACTGGCACTGCACAAGGGCTCAAACTTGCTCGAATCAAACCCTTCCTCAACAATTCCTAAACTTGTCGGTTCAACTCTTCATTCTCAACATGAGACATTCTATGGGCTGCCTTGTTGGGTAAGCTAGATCCTGGCATTAAGTCAATCTGATGACTAATCTTCCTCATTGGTGGCAAACCCTCAGGCACATTGTCTGATATAATATCAAGAAATTCTGCTAACAGATGTTCAACTTCTACTGGAATGTTAGTAGTATCTTCTCTTTTTATCATAGGAATTAATGCATAACACATTGAATCCCTCTTTATACCATCCAATTTTTTTTTGCCATCTACTAAACAAATTCTAGCATTATTGCATACCTTTTCCTCAACCTCCTTCAATGGCTTCAGTTTGTGGCGTACTCCATATTTTGTCAGGGAATAGGTATTTGCATGTCCATCATGCTCTGCACGTCTATCAAATTGCCATGGTCTTCCAAGAAACAAATTGCAAGCATCCATCGACAAAATATCACACAGGACCTCATCCTGGTATCTTCCAATTTTGAACTTGACCAAGCATTGTTCACTGACCAATGCTCTATGATCCTTCTACAACCACGCAATTCGGTATGGATGTGGGTGTTGTCTTCTTTCTAGCTTTAACTTAGTTACCATTTCCTCAGAAACCAAATTATTTGTACTACCATTATCAATAATAATATTATAGATTTTACCTGAACATTTGCACCTCATGCGAAACAGGCTTTTCCACTGATCTGGTTCCTTCTCTTCATTCAACAAAGTTCTCCTTGTGATCATCACTTCTTCGTACTTTGCTTCTTCAGAAAGCTTGGATTCAACACCATCCTCAGCAACCATAGCTCTGGCATTACCTTCAGGCCTTCTGTTCGATGCTTCTTGGTGTTTGGGACACTCATATGATCGATTCCCTTCTTCTCTGCAATTAAATAGGTTCCACAAAATCTGCCTCTGCCATATCCGCGTCCACCTCTTCCTCGTCCCCTTTGATAATCATTGTTCTGATTACAGGGTCTATAAGCATTTTCATCTTTCTATTCCTGGCGATTGTTGGTTTCACCAGTCTATTTTTTATCATCATATTTATTTCCATTGGTTCTTCCACCAGTTCTTCCACCATGACCTCTTCCTCTTTGCTTGCTATCAAATCTGTGGTTCAGTTTCTCTTCCACTTTTAGAGCAAACTGGTAAGCATCTTCAATTCTATTCATTCGAACTAGACTCAATTCTTCTTGTACGCTAGTTCTCAACCCATTAATGTAACGGGCTACTCTTTCTTTATTTGCTTCTGTATGGCCAGTTTTGATAGAAATTTTAAAGAATTCTTCTGTATATTCTTTAATAGATTTGCTGGACTGGCGCAAAATCTACATTTTTCTTAGCAGATCTAATTCGTAATTTGTTGGAATAAACTGCTATTTCAGTTTTTCCACCATTCGATCCCACCTAGTGATCTTTTCTTTTCCTCTCTGGTTTCTTTCTAGTTGCACTCCTTTCCACCATATGCCAGCATGGCCTTTCAATTTTGTTTTGGCAAATTTAATTCAATTTGGATCTTCAACTTCCTCATATTCGAAATACTCCTCCATGTCATTAATCCAGTCGATTAATTCTTCTGGATTTAAATTTCCAGAATATATCGATACATCTAGCTTCGGCATTTTCCCAATTTGAGAAATAGATTTAATCATTCTTGATTCTATGGC
This sequence comes from Wollemia nobilis, assembly GCA_028583015.1. Lineage (NCBI taxonomy): Eukaryota > Viridiplantae > Streptophyta > Pinopsida > Araucariales > Araucariaceae > Wollemia > Wollemia nobilis. The sequence continues at coordinate 2,085,725 of JAQPPZ010000677.1, read as the reverse complement.
ACTCATTGCTTCCTCTTCTTCTTCAGATGGGTCTTCAACTCGGGCATCATCGTTGTGGTCTTCTCCTCTCGGCTCTAATCCTCTGCGTAATTCTTCCTGCAAGGCCAACACTTGTCTTTGCAATGCTCGAAAGTCTCCTTCAAGAACCACGTTCCTTCCAGCACCACAATTTCTTCATGGCGGCATTCTGTCTCATAGTTTCTTAGAACCCGTAACCCCAAACCCTGGTGCAAGCTGCCTCACATTCGGCGCTCTGCTCACACACTCAGAATCTTGCTGCTCTAATACCACTTAATGGGGAGCCAATTTTAACCACTTAAAATATTAAAGAAAAAGATGCAATTTTATTTTGAAGCATGGAAAGCTTAATTCAGAACCATGAAATATTACAAAGTACAGAAGAAAATACAGTTGCAGTCTCAATCTACGTCTTTCTAGCCTCCTCAATCCTTTGAAAACAATCCCTTTTATAATCCAGGCTTCTTGCTGCAACTGCCGTTCGTAACTTTCTTAATGGCTTCTAGAACTGCCACATGGAACGACCTTAATGGCCTCTGGAACTGCCACTTGGAACTGCCTTAACGACTTCTGGAATCGCCACCTGTCATTCTACAATAGTCCATGAAAAACCTATCTTCTCCTTCTTAGCTAGGTCACAAAAACACGACATGTCACGATTTCACAACACTTTTCTGCCCTAGGCTCTCCTTCTCCAATGTGTCACGATATCACGCATCTTTTCTACTTTTGGTCCTCTTTCTCCAAGGTGTCGCGATATCACGACACTTATTTGGCTATTGGCTTTGGCTGCCAAAGTGTCATGATATCGCGACACTTCTGTGGATTTTGGCTTTGGCTGCCAAAGTGTTGCGATATCGTGACACTTCTGTGGCTTTTGGATTCGGCTACCAAAGTTTCACGATATCGTGACACTTTTGTGGCTTTTGACTTCGGCTGCCAAAGAGTCGCGATATCGCGACACTTTTGTGGCTTTTGACTTCGGCTTCCAAAGTGTCGTGATATCGCGACAACTTTTATTTTGCGATATCATGACCAATATTTGCGCTTGCCATGGTTCTAAAATACGTCACGATATCGCGACAACATTTGTGTCGCGATATCGTGACCATTTTTATACTTAGAAAAATTTGTAAACTTTGAAATTTTTTTGTTTTTATTTTCGATGATGCAAGATTGCTGTGCTTTCCTAGATGCTCCTGCATTAGAAGGATTTGGCAAGAAGTTTACCAAATTTTGGAAAACAAATTTAAATTCCTCAAGACAATCGAATTCTTGAGAAGAAGGTTAAAACTAGGCCAAGATTGAAGTGAAAATTTGACGAGGTTGAAGGAGAAAGGAGATAGAAGAAGTTCCCATATTATAGAGTTTTGAGGACAACCACAAAGGATTTAAAGGTTGATTTTTGAAGGAAGAGATTGTTATTTTTATAGAAGAAGTTGAAAATTTATAGAATAGCAAATTCAAGGTGACATAGAGCTACAAGGTAGATGTAGACGGGGAAAAATTCTCTATCGCATATGATTCTTGGTTGGATCTACTAGGAGCCGAGGTGAATCATGGGGGTATTTTATAACTCTACACTTGATGGGCAAAGGGTAAGGGTTCACTAAAAATAATTTTAGGACTCACTCCAAGTGTAAGGTGGAATGCGTTTGAATAAGTCAATTAAGCATTCACCTATGTTTGGATTTTATAAAAATACACTTTAAAAAGGGAAAGAACAATGCAAGATACAAGATGCAAGAATACAAGAGCTATCTCTAGAATGATTCTTTTCTTGATGATAACTAACCCTAGGATTTAAAAATTAAACATTTGAGCAAGGGTCCAATGAAAATGCACAAGGTTAAAACCCTATATGCACACTATATGATTTTATTCTTTCAAATGCCTAGAAATTTGATCAAATGCTTTTCTTTACTTGTAATATAGGTTTTTGAATAACAAATGAACATAAAGCAAACACCAAATTGCCTAAAGATCAATTAGGGCACTTATCTAATTTGGTGGTTGTTCCTAGCTTTATCTTGTGTCCAGCAATGTCCCATAGATTTAATTTTATAAGATAACTTCACAAAATCCTCAAAAATTATGATCAACATTAGGGGTCCTTCTTAGGCCACTATATGACTATATTTGGAGGTGTAGTAGTCAACCCCCTAGGTCCTTTTAGCTGATATTTAGAATGCAAACGTGAAATTTGACCTTTTTAGAAGATGAACAAACAAAATACAATGCAAAAAACTAGTATGATGAACATAGTGTAGTTTATACAATTATGCTCTAGATGTAACATGAAATACATATCTAGGGTTTGGGGGTGAACTTCTACCCCCAAACCTATCATAGGTTAATTCACACCTTGTACGATGAATTTACAACCTGTATAGTGAATTTGTGCCCTGTACGATGAATTCATGCCCTATAATTATGGTACATGAATTCACAATAGAAATAAAATGTAGAACAATGTGAATAAACAAGCAAAAGATGCATAATTTAACAATATATGAATGCAAATAAGTAAAAAAAAAAACTTGTGGTAGTAAAAAAGCAGATAAAAGGATGAAGACCTCCAAGATATTAGACTCCTCCTTAGGGCTTCAACACTTATCCACCAAGATCAACTAACACCAAAGAATAAGGCAACGAAATAACAATCCTTCATTAATGGCTATTTCATGAGTATCTTCTCAAGTTTTTCATGTTATTTACTTGCTTATTATATTGCCATTATCATATATATAATATTGAATGTTTATTTTAGTCTTTGTGGTTGCATTTCCTTTAACATATAGCATTCAAAAGCTAACAATTTGGTTAGCAGTTGTGTATATTGCTCACATTCTTCTAAGGTCAATAATTTTCCTAATTTTAGAATTTTAGAGTTATCATGGGTTTCAATGTCAATGCCATTAGTTTATTCAATGATATTGTGTGATCAATCCTCTATATAAGTGGGAGTATGTAATACCTCCATTATTTCTAAATTGGTCTGGTCTAAAAGTGGTTACTCTTTCCTAAAATTCTATGAATCATTGGTATTAACTATCAATAAAAGAGAACCTTCTTTAGAGGATTTATGCTAAAGTTAATGGTTAGAGGAACAATTTCATGGGGGTTGTGAGGAGTATCCTCTACTAAACTATTATTTTTGTTAAATATTAGTTATATATTACATTATATATAATATGGGTGATAATATCCTTTTTGGAAAATAAGTCCTCCATCATTAGGATTAGTCTAAGTCGGATGGTTAGTAGAACCATCCATGGGAGGAGTATGGTAATTAGCCTCTATCTCATAATTAGTACTATAAATATTGAGAAAAATATGTTTTATCATGATAGTATTAGCACTTTTGAATTGAGAAGAGTCAGGTACCTAAAATATCCAAGGGTCCTTATTGTCTTCAACGTTCTAGTCTAACCTATTTATGGAGACAATGATGCCACTAGATCCTAAAGGGGAGAGCTTAGATTCATCCTCATTGTTAGATAAGGGTGAGGTTGGTAGAGGTTCATTTTAGTTTAGGATATGTCCTAACCATCAATTACTTAGCTAGGTGTCAATATTTAAGGGCTCGTTTATGGCTTTTTCATAGAGTCCTAGTACATTTCCTTAATATCCCATGTTATATAAGATATATTTAGGAATGGGGTATAATTCTAAGATGTAACATGAAGTGTGTTGATGCTACATTAGGTAGGTATTACTATATTGTATGTGATCCTCCTTTATAGTACCAATATAGATAAAAAAACAACTACCTATCTACATTATTTTCCCCTTTCTAGGTGGTAATCCTAACTTTCAAAGGGAATGAGGAAGTTTGGATAGGTATATGAATATTAAGTTGCTTTTTGGATTAATCTAATTAATATTTTGAGTTTCAAGTTGATTAAAATCTTGAGACTTATATTTATATTGTATATTTATTTGATTATTATTATCTACATAATTTATTTTAAGGCTTAAGTTATCAGATTTATCCTTAGGCTACTTAGGTTGTGGATTAAGGATAATCAACCTTATAATATCATTGACAAGAGTTGAGAGGATGAAGCAACATCCAATTATGAGAAAATGTGGAAATTAGAAATTTTTATTTCTACTATTTGGTAGCATGCAAATGGTTTAGCATCACCTAGGATTCTATAGGTCTTACCTTGGTATTCATATTTAAGGCATTGGTGATAGGAAGATGATACAAGTCACATGGCATGGATCTAGGGTCTACCAAGAAGGATATTATAATACAAGTCACGTGTCATAACATGAAAGAGGGTATTTAATATTCAAGGCCCAAATTTTAGAGGTAAAACTATTGTACCACTGGCTTTACATTCTTCATTATCAAATGCTTTGATGATAATATCCAATCCATCTAGATCATGATTAGACAACCACAAATTACTTATAAATTTAGGCTACAAATTTTAAGGGAAAAACCATTGTTAATAGGATGAAAATATTACCAATGTAACCTATGATGTATAGAGGGGGATCTCCATCTATAGGTGTAGAAGGTAAATCACTCTCATATAATGATATTGTGGTATTCTTTATTCCAAAAGACCTTATGGAATTTTTAAGGTCCTTAGGATCTAGGTCATAAGGGATAAATTGCATACTTAAAAGTTTAAAAAGGATTTCATGATGATTCAAAGAAGATTTTAAAAGGTCAATGAGAGATTTTTTTATAGGAATGCTTTCAAGTTGTTAAATATCAAAAGTATTTTTATCTTATATTTGCAGATGTATGATTAGAGGTGGCCCATTAGATGAAGACATATGTTTAGATAATAGTATTAAAGGATGTTTGGGTGGATTCTTACATGATTGAGTTTTATGTTGTTATCTTATAATAGCATGAGTGGAAGACTGGAAAATTACTGCAATGTACTGATTTAGAGATGGAATAGTTTTATATTGAAAATGATTAATCATTTTTATCATGATTGGGTAATAGGTTTTGGAAAATTTCCATTTCTCAATTAGTGGAAGGTTGTTTGAATTTACTAACAAAAATACATCCATTTCCAATTAGATCTTGAATAATATTCCTAAGGGTTCTAAATTTTTTAGTAGTATGAATATTCATGCAATGAAAAATGCTTTTATCTTTAGCTTTAAACTAAAGGGGATTTTTGTTTTTTTGGGTTTTTAGGTTGAATGGGTGGTAGTTATATCATTTTGGCTTCTAACAATAGGTCAATAATGACTACAAAAGATTACTTAAGTCTATGAAAGTTTCTTTTGGGCCTTTTTTGTTGTTGGATTTTTCTAGGACTAGTTTTTGTAGGGTTGCAACAATGTTTACATTATTATATTGGTGTGAATTATCTACCCCATCACCCACAACATGATTATTTTTTTAATACCCATTTTATTTGGAATAAAATAGTTTTTATTCATCATTTTTTTCTTTTAATTTGGCATCTCCTCAAGGGGGGAACTTCTACACATTTAACTAAATATATTTCCTCCTCAAAAGAGAAGATACCACCCATATTTGAGGGGTAAGCTAGTTTTTCATGTAGGTTACATGTGAAGATGTTTAGAAGTTCCTTTTCTAGGTGTGTGTACTCAAGCCTTCCTACTAGAGCTTACCACTATGTTAGGAATTCAACACAACTTTCACCTTGGACTTTTTTTGGTCCATACAAGTCACTAAGGATGACCTTTTTCTCAATGTATATTGAGAAATATTGGATAAATATTTCAATCAGATCCATGAAGGTTATAAGTCTATGGTATAGTATATGATAGTACCAATATAGAGATAGACCACTAAGTATTAGGAGGAATATTTTAAGAAGTAACATCTCATCATATGCAATGTTGTTACAAGTAGAATGAAAAATCATAATGTGATTTATGGGGTCCTATTTTCCCTAGTAGATCTAGAATTTGAGAGTCTCAAAATTTAGAGGTAATGGACAACTAGCTAAAATAGGATAAAGGGTTTGATTATACAAGTTTGCATAGGCTTATTTGTGATAATATGATGACCCTTACATAGGATCCATTTTCCTAGTCAATTTCTCTAACTACAAACTAAGGGTTTGGAATTATAAAAAGGTTGGATTTTGAGGAACATGGGTTGTTTGTTGAGAAATTGACTAGCTTTGATGAATAAATAAGAGAAAATACTAGGATATTGAGGCATATGATGTTAGTATCATGTGAATTTCCCTAAAATTATTTAAGATAATATTATTTTAAGGTGTAGGGTTAGGAACTATGAGAGTATGATTATGGGAAAACTTGGTACTCACACTTGGAATAAGAGGGAGGTTATAGATAATAGGTTGAGAAATTAGATTGATATGGAGTATATCAAGGTGTTGGACTTGGGTAGCACTTTATAGTTGAGTAATAGGACAAGTGGAGTTAACCCTAAGCAATTCTACAATAGAGGGTAAGGAATAAGGATTTCCTAAAGAGGATGAGGGATTTGGTACCCCACCCTCTATAGAGTTTGTAACTATGGGAGGATTTAAACTTACATGGTTAAGTTTCGATGAATCAAGGTCTAAATATAAAGATACATGATATAATTTCATCTAGATTTAAGATATGGGAGTGGATCTAGGTGGTTGAGAAGGTCAAAAAAGGACCTTTCCATAGCAAAATTAGTTAGGGGATCTTCATTTGATCTTAGACTAGATTCTATGGCTTCCTTGTTCCCATGTACGAAGGTAGCCATATGATCCATAGACTTAAATATTACTTTCCCTTAGTCGTTATGAATAAGAGAGAGGGTACATGAGGGAGGAGATTCTTCCTCTTCCTCTTCATGTCTGGGGTTCTCAAATGTGACTTGATTCCCTTGGATCTTAGGTAAGTATATAAAGGAATTAGGGGTATGAGCCAATTGGTAGGCAAAATTTTGGGTAAGGTAGTGAATTTTAGCCATGTATTTAGGAAATGAGGATTAATTTTAATAAAATTTTATTTCTAGCATTTTTTAGAAGAAGAAGAGTATTATCCCCATATATCACCTTCTCTCAAGATACCAATCTAATTAATGTACCTTAGGGGGCTTCCCAATATACCTAAAAATTATAATATACTCACCATTTCAAGGTACCCATGGTTACATGGAAGAAATAGGTCCTCTTGATATACATGGTCATACATGAGATATACTTTGAAGTATTTAAAGAGAATAGAGCATGATAATGACCGCACCTAAATACATGATCCAAAATGATACATGAGAGGTGTACAACAATTTTCTCTACAACCCCTTACTTCACTCAAAAGCTCAATCACAAGTGGGATAGACTAAATAAAATGATCAAAAGGTGCTCTCAATTTTTTTTAAGGAAAATATTTATTTACTTAACAAAAAGGTACAAAATTCTCTAATCAAAGAGATCAAAGTGAATAGAGCATTCTAAAAATATAACATGAAGATAAAAAAGGACATCATTATTGGAGTCTTCATTATCCTCGCATACCACCCCTATCCTTCTACTTTTTTTATGATTTGGTGGTAATAACTAGGGGCTATATTTATTTCATGATTCGCTAGTGTGTCGATCTCTTTATTGAATTCCCACCTTACACATTGACAGGATATTTTACCAATTATCCTACCTATTTAATTAATCTTGTCTTGAATAGTATTCAATTGTAAAGATCTAAAATATATATTTTCAAGAGCTATTATTATTAGTTTAAAATCCCTATAAACTATGGCCTGATTAATTCCTTGCTTTACCACCAATTTTAAGTCGATTTCACATCCAATAGCCTCTACAATGTTAGATGTTGTTCCCAAATTGATCATGTATTTGAGAAGGATCTCACAGGATTCTATAAGAATCAGTACCCCTATTGCTTCTTGATCAAGGTTGGAATTGGAGGCACCATCAAAGAAGAGCATTGGAAAACATATATCAGGCAAAGCATTGTTTGCTCTACAATCTCCCTGTGTCAAGAAATCTTGGATATTAAGTTGGTAGATCATTCTTCTTTCTATGGGTGATAGATCTTCTTCATACTACTATTAAGAGAAACTAGATTTTATAGTTAGGACTACTTCTTATTTTATTATTTGTATTATATTTTTGTTTTCCTTACCTTTTCCTTCAAAAATCCTCTAGTTTTTGTCCAAACAAATAGGGCAAATGATAAAATATGGTATAGAGCTCCACAAATATTTTAAGAGGGGCTTACCTGCATGTTTACCTTTATATTATTTTTTCCACTTGATAAAAAATGTGTCTATGGTTAACCTTCCAAAGTAGAAAGTGTTAATAATTTTAGTTATTACTAACCAAATTGAAAGTGCCTTTGGTAATTCAAACAAAAGATAGAAAATTGTTTCACTATTCTGCCTACACCTGTAACAAACATGAGGGCATGTTATACTCCTCTTTTGTAAATTATCACCTATTAATATTTTATTTTGAGAGACTAGCCAAATGAATACTTGTAGTTTAGGTGATGCTCTATTTTTACACACTTGATAGTTTTTTATTGGAAGACTCAATCTACTAATGTTGGACTCCTAGATTCATTGAGTATTCTCCATTACTTTTGATGCTACCCTAATTAAGTTTATCTCACATTATGGGATGAAGAGGTCTAATGCTTACCATGTGTAACTTAAAGTAATCCCAATCTCCTTGAAGCTAAGATAGAATGGGAGGGGAGATCCAGTTTAGAGTTTCTAAGATTCAATAAAACAAGTCATCTATTTTGAGTGTTTTTGTCTTTCCAAGTGATTCTACAATTCGATTGGAGTTCTGTCTCTTAATGGTGAATTTCCTAGGTTCAGGTCCTCCTATAGATTAATTGAATTACCATATATTGATATCCAATAAATTATATCCTCTATTATGCTATTTATTGGTAATTTGAGTTATTTTATGTTTTCATTGATGTCACATGGATCATTGATGTCACTCTGTTGGAACAAAATTTGCCTTCGGTTAATAGTGTTGCACCTTAGACTTTTCCAACATTGAATAGACAGACCTTGCTTGAGATCATTTTTCTAATCTCTAGAGAATGCTGGTTCCTTTGAGTTTTTTAGAGAAAAGGGAAACAAGAGATAAGGGAAATATAGCCGAAGCTAGAACTTTTATCATGGTACAAATTGGACAACTAAAAAATAATGATGCAGACTACTATCTTCAGAGTTTCTTTATATCTTCCTATAGAAAAAATGAATTCCTGAGTGCAATTTTTTAAATTTTCGTCTAAATACATGTAAATATATTTAATTTTCAACTTTAGAAATAAGGTTTATACATGCACAGTTCATATTTCAGAACAGATACATTATAAAGGTTAAAATGAATAAAAGTTAAAAACCAGATACATACACTCGCATATAGGATTTCAGAAGCTAGGGGAAGAATATATCTTATTTCTTGTAATACAGTAACACGTACATCAAGTCTGTAAATGTCCAAGATCTGACCCTTTTCATGATTGACTCACTCCTATTTATACCTTAAAAATAGTATCTTCTACTATGTACATTTAATTTCCTCAATCAATTACAAGTAATTATCTATAATTTCTAAGAATATACAATAGATTTCCCATAGATTAGATAGATTTCCTTCTAGCTAAATCCAGATGAGCCTATTATTTTGCAATCATCCAGTAGACCTGCCATGTTATAATCAATTGACCATTCTTCAAAAATCAGCACATGATGTCAGTGCATGCCCTAGTTGCCAAAAATACACTCTTGTTTCTCTGCTTGTCTGCCCTTCTTGAGTCGAAAAAATGCAACATGTCACGAAATCATGACATTTCTATGTCTTCAGCCTGATTCTTCTTTTTGCACCATGAAAATTGATCATGCCGTGAAATCATGACACTTTCGCCTCCTTAGCTGTTTGTCTTGGTTTTGACCGCAAAAATGTGATAGGTCACGAAATCGTGACACTTCTGCCTCCTTGCTCTCTCTTGTTGCTTTTGACCGTGGAAAAGGGACATGTCATGAAATCGTGACACTTTTAGTCTCTTTAGTAGTTTTGCTATTCTTCTAGAGAAAATAAGCCATGTCACAAAATCACGACATTCTCCCTGACTTCTACCCTTTTATTGATAGACTTGGAAAAAATGGGCAACATCACTAAATCTTGAATTTTTCCTCTGCTTTCCCTCTTTGCTGTTTTTTTCTGCAAAAACTTGACATGTCACAAAATCATGACACATTTCTTCCTTAGTGTATTTTGCTTTTTTCTTTGTTCTTTAGCATATGGGCTACTTCGGTCTTCTTTGAAAATATGCAAAAAAGGCGCATCAGCCATTTTTTGTAGTTAGTCACTTTTTGACTAACATTCTTGGCACCTTTTGGGGGATTTTTTTCTCGTAAAAATAAATAGAGACCAGGCCTTCATCCATTGGGAAACGAAGTCATCAACATAGTTGCAGAAAGTAAAATTTCAAGTGAAAAAACAAATATAAAAGAAAAAGAATGCACTTTGGAATATAAGTGTTCTTTACCTTATCAAAACTTTTTTCTACCACTTAGTGACTTAAATTTTTTCTGAGGAACATAAAATATTCAATTCTAAGAGCTGGTCCCAGCTCTGGCTGCTAGTTTCTGACCATGATGTTTAGATCTTCTAATTTTTTCCATTACTGTAATTACCTCTTGATAAGTTTTTCAAACTCGGTTCTAGTATTCATCTTCTAAATCATAAGAATCAATGAAAAGTTGATATACATATGGCAACTCCTCCACTTTATCATAAGAAATGATCTTTTGCCTCAAAATTAGTTCTTGTAAACATGATTTAATCTATGTCAGCCTCTGGATCATCTCCATGACCTGTGTTTCTTCTATAGGTTCTTGCCTGCCGTCTATGTCTATTTCATCCTCAACAAAAGCTTTTATTGATGTTGAAAGGACCTCTTCTTTCAATGATTTTTAACCATCATCCTAGAGGTAAGGAAGCCCATTATGGATAGCCAAATCAAGGCTTTGGAGCAATCCTTTCGCTTCATCTTCAATCTCCTGCAGAAACTTATTTCCCTGTGCTATCAATTTAAACTTTCTAAAGAAGTTCTTTGTTGTGATTTTAGCTTGAGACCAGGCTTCGCTTCTGAGCTTGGCTTCCATGCTTCCTGGCATCTTTTCTAAAAAAATCTGAATTTTAGTAGTTGCATCTTCTCTTTTCAATAAAAATGCTTTGACAGCTCCAAATTCTTGTTTTACTACTTCAATTATTTTCTTCACTTTAGATAAATATAATAACAAAGGTCTAGCCTTTAACACTAAAGATAACAAATATTTTAACAGTTCTTTCCTCATTTTCTTTACTTTATCCTTTGAAAATATGGAAGGAGCATTTTGTTGTTCTACCAAATGTTGCTATAGTTGCTGTATATGTGTATTCAACGCCTGAATCTAAGCTTCTGCCACACTAAACTTTTTTTTACATTTTGCCACTTCACTGGCAACATCACTGAATTTACCCTCCCATTTTTTAGCTTCTAGAGTAAGAGCCTTCTATGCTATTTTTTGTTCTTTCACCACAGTCTCTAACTCCTTCCTCTTCTCCTTTTCCTTTAAAAACATTTCTTGATAATGTCCTCCCTATAAGTATATGGTCCCAAAATGTGCTTGGGATTTCGCCCACTCATATTGCATAGGCAGTTGAGATATATCTTCATTTATCTCTTCTGCTTGGTAATCTTCCATAGTCATTTCTCCCTTTGATTTCTTAGTAATAGGAGTTAACTTCAACTTCTTCCCCTGGGTCTAAAGCAATGATTTCTCTTATAGTAGCCGGTGCTTTAGGATCCTCAGCTGAATGTGAATTCCACCAATCTAAAGCATTCATGCTTACTTTTTTTAAATTTTCAATCTTGGCCATGGTGGAATGTGACTCAGTCCCTTGAGAAGTTGTAACTCCAGCCATTGGGATGTTAATTTTGGGGAGAAAAGGAATGGGAGCAACTAAAGATTCAACATTTAGCAGATTCTGGGAAGATGTTGCCATTTCTAGGAGAACAAGGTAATTTTTTGGCAAGAACATTATACTTTTGTTGATTTTAGAAAAGGAGGGAGAATTACAATAGGAATGAGTAGGAGAATGAGAAGAAGAAAGTAAAGAAAACATACCTGTTTTTGGCTGGATTTTTTGTTGGTGTTCTTCTTCTTCTTCATGTTCACTGACGATCATTTCTTCACTTTGCACTTTGTCTTTATCAGGAGTTTTATTCCCCTCATCACTTTCGTCCAAGTTTATAATCTGTTTCTCCTACTGTTGTCCTACCATCAGTATTTCTTTTTTAACCGAAATTTGTGTTTTATTTTCACTATTTTGGCTCTCTTGAGCTGAACTAGGTGGGCCGCATGAGACTTCCTTTTGTGAATTTTCATGCTCAACTTCCTGAGCATATGCATCCATGTTTTATTCAATCATATGGTCCTGTTCACCTTCTTGAGTCATTTTCCCTGAGTTGTCTTTTGTATCTTGAGGCTCTTGACCACTAGAAGAAGTTTTAATAATATTCTTGTCTTTTCTTCTATCGGCCATCATTTTCAATTTTCTCATTCTTTCTGCTACAGGTTCATTATATTTTGTACCCGAGTTCGAAGGTGGAACAAATTTTACAATCTTTGAGGAGTGATGTCTTGACGTCAGAGTATCTGCCCCAAGTGCTAGACGCTTATTTATTTTTGTTACTAGAATAGGTTCAACTCTCCCCTGTCCTTCTTTGCCCAACCCTTTTCCATAATAACCCATTTTCAACATCATTTATGTGGCCTTCGAACTATAATTATTTCCTTTCTTTTTAGTAAAAACCTCTTCTATTAATATTTTCCTAGATGTCCTAGGTTTGGTCTAAACAAGGGGAAGATTCTGAGCCTCTGCAATTTCTTTTCCTTTACCAGCTTCTAGCTACTGGGATTCCTTAGGTGGCTGGGACACTTTAGGTTGCTGAGATACTTCTGGAGTAGAATAACGACTACCTCCTAGGCTTGGAGGGATTCTAACAGGGAAACTTCCTCCCTAGGAGTCATGGTTTTCATTATACCGAGGTTCAAAAATATTGTCATTTTTGGTGGGGTATCTTGATGAAATCGAATTTGTCTGGACTCTCATTGCCCACCATTCCTAAATTTTAGCCACATTCCAATCTGGATTATTCTTTTGAATCCTGGTGATTTTACCTTTCATCAATTGATGAGATTTTATATTTTTTGGGTCAAACTGAACAATTACTTCGTAAAAATCATGCCAAGGAGGCAAAGGCTCCATATTTTCTATGTGCCACTCCAAGGGTTAAACTTCTATGTTATTTCTATTTTCTTCAACATCATCTCTGACTTTAACCTGAAATTCTTTAATTCATGTTTTATTCAAAATGGATTGTCTCTCAGAAAACCTGTTCATGGGATCATATTTCCATCTTTGCGAAATCTCAATAAGCCCCAATTTTCTCAAATACTCTGCTATCTGGTCATTTTGCCCCTTTATTGAAAAAATAATTCCTTCAAAATTAAAAGGCATATTATAGGTATCGTTTTTCCCAATTCCAGTCCCGAATTTGACATTAATGCTTTATGTTTGCCTAACATATTCTAAGGCAAAGACTCTGTCAGTCACATAATGAGGAAGTAAAAAGGGTTTGTCTGTAAACCCATACAATCTGATGCATACTCTTTGTGTTAGAATAAACCAATCCCCATCCTCTACAATATTGGTTTGAAATACCTTTTCCGCTTTGGGGATCAATCTTGTTATTTGTCCATACATGATTTTTAGCGCAGGGCCCAAAAATTCCCTATTGAAATCATAATATGACTCGAATTTGTATAACACATTGGTCCATTCATACACTGGTAATATTTCTCCCTTATCATTCTTATCATTTTTCAAAATGAAAGATAACTCTTGAGATATAAATTAAAAGAATAACCACACCAAATATGAAGTGTATCTGAATGAAAATTGGGTTCCAGCCTTCAATGCCATCAAAATCTCATGAATTTTTGCACTTAAAAACTCAGGCCAGTCAAAGAAAATAGGTTTCACACTCCTTCTCATAACAGTCAAATCGTACATTCTAGGGTTTGAAAAACATTCTACTATAGCCACCTGCCACTTCTGAACCTTTTCATCAGTTTTTAGTCCAACAATCATGGCCAGGATGGAATATAGTTTAGGATTTTTAAAAGCTGCCATGTCAATTGGGGGTTCTGGTGGATTTACCCCTTTTGGAAGATATTTTATCTAAGTGGCTAGGAAACCCTTCACCTTTTTTGATGAACCAAAATATATAGCTTATTCTAAGGGGTCAAAATTATTAGGTTCTAAGAAAGGGACATGGCCCGCATAAAAAGTAGAAAAAAAAGCATCTTTGGATAGAGAAAACATAACCTTCCCTAAAAAATATCTAACATTTCTCTCCTTTTCATCATAGAAATTTGCAATTGACCTTACCAATTCTGGTCAGGGATGAACAAGAATATATACATACCAGTACAAGAAAGAATGGTACGCAAACATTGAAGGAGAAGATGCAAAAACCCTAGTCGCTACCCGGTTCTTTATATTGTTCTAAATCTCTGTCGGGTCCTTCCATGTTAGTATTATATCTGCAATTCGAGAGTCTCTGTCAATAAAACCAGTGCTATTCTCCTCCATTATTTTTACTACCGTAGTAGTCGGGGGTGATGAGGTATATGCTACCTGGCTCTTCGCATTCTTAGGTACCATTATGAATTATCAGGTACACAGACTTTGAACTTCTTTTGATTGCTTCACAACTCCTTCCTCACTATGCTATAGTGTGGTGGTATAAAAGTGGCTGGCAAGATTTTTGGCTTTTCAAGCATTATAGAGATAGTTCCTCACTTCTTTTTCTTCTTTAGGAGTTTCAGCAAGTTTGCAAATGGTGAAATGCCTTTCCAAATCCTTGAATTTAATTTTATGTAGCTTGAGAGGACATGCAAAATTAATGCATTAAATGATGGTTGGTCGATTTGATTCATCCATATTTCTTTGGTTTCCGTTCTCGCCACCTTCTTTAGGAAACTCCTAAAAATTCTCGTTGGCTCATTAAAAACCCACTTGGGGACTAGGAATTATCTCATGCCAAAAAATATGCTACCTAAAAAATTAATTATATTCTTCCACTAAACCCCGGGCATGTGGTTGCTTAGAAATATTCAACGACAGACCTTTAAAAATATTTTGAGAAACACACATAAGATATTTCAAAACATTATTTTACTCATTACCTCTTGCCGAATCTCAGGCGACCACGCGGTAGCTCCAGATTTGAAAATGCAAAATAACAAGGGCGGACTTTTCCCTCTAGACTTTATTCAAAAATGTCGGACTCTGATAGTCCTAAAAAACGATTCTTATTAGACCGCAAAAAGGGAATATTTACAAAACTCAAAACTTATAATATATTGTACATATAATGGTGATCTGTCCCTTTTACTAGAAATATAATTTTAGGTGAAATGCATTCACCGTGATGGGTAGAACCCATCCATCTTGATATTTTAACTAGAAGGCATTGAAGTGCTTTTCTAAAATAATTTCAAATGGACCCTCCTAGAACGCGTCAAACTTGTCATGATGTCCTGGTTTTGCTTTCTTGACATTCCATTTTAACAGTAGGTCACCTATTTTTAATTTCTTGAAGGTGGTTTTCTTATCGAACCACCCAGATATTTTCAACATATGTTTTTGATGATGATTGTAGGTATGTTCCCTAGACTCTTCTAGCTACAGAAGTTGCATCAGTCGGGCATCCATTGGATGACATTCGTCTTCATAAACTTGGTTTAGCAATTTCAACATAGGTATCTCCATATGAATGGGAAAAACAACCTCTTTGCCATAAACCAAAGCATATGGTGATGTATTGATTGATTTCTTGATTGAAATTTTGTCGACCCACAAGGCTTGATTCAGAAGTGAGTGCCAGTTCTTATTATTATCCTCTAATGTTCTTTTCAGGATTCTTAAAATATTCTTATTAGTAGACTCAGCTAATCCAATACCTTGTGGGTAATAATTAGAGGAAGTCTTCAGGTAAATTCCATATCGACTGGCAAATTCGATCATATTTGCACTAGTGAAAGGAGATCCGTTGTCTATAATAAAAGAGTCTGGTATGCCAAACCTTATGATTAGACTCTCGACAAATTCTATCACCACTTTCGAATCAAATTTCTTTGTGGGTACTACTTCTGCACATTTAGTGAAGTAGACCATGGCAGTGAGAATGTATTTGTGGCCTAATGATGAATTTGGCTCTATTATATCTACGAAATCCAATCCCCACTGTTGTAATGGTTCCTCGACTTGAATAGATTTTAAGGGCATAGGGGCATTCCTATTCCTCGCCACATACCTCTGACACTATTTGCACCTCTGGGTCACTTTGTATGCATCTAGGAATATGGAAGGACAATAACATCCAGCTCTAAGGATCTTCAAAGTTATGGTTCGGCCTGCAGAATGTCCCCCTGAGAGACCCCCATGAAATTCATCTAACACTTTCTGCTTTTCATTATCGAGAATGCATTTCAACAATACACCATCGATATTAACCCTGTACAACCCTTCTGTTCGAAGGGTATATTTTAATGCTTGGGTTCTGAATCTCCTTCTCTGGGAAGCATTCATATCTTTAGGGCATGACCCAGTCTAAAAGTACCTCACAAAGTCATCGATCCAACTTGAACTTACTCTGTCTTGATATTGATCAGTGTTTGCCATGACGGGGTGGCTCTCCCCATATCCACTTGTAGCTTGCTTGGCCAATTCCTGGCACAAAGCTCTCCCTTTGACTATTTTAATAGGATGTATTTCTACATCATACTCTTGGATGCGAGTCACCCATCCAGCTATTTTTTCACCCAGTTCTCCTTGAATTATGAAGTTCCTTACATCAGAATGAATAACATAAACCATCATCCAACTCTAGGATAAGAAGTGTTTTAGCTTATTCAAGCATTTCATAATTGCATATACTTGTTTTTTTACAAAGTTGTTCCTTTCCTCGTGTTTGTGCATGGTGTAACTTAGAAAGGCTATGGATCTTTCTTCATCATCCACTCCTTTCTGAATGAGAACTGACACATAACTATCATGTTCTCTGATAGCATATAGTATGAACCCTTAGGAATAGTTAGGGTTAACTAGCACAGGAGCTTGAGTGATGGCTTCTAGATTTTTTTGGAAAGATTATTTCCTTGACTCTGTCCTTTTGAAAGGAGCATCTTTTTTCAATAATTCAGTCATTGGTTTAACTGTATGGGCAAAGTATGCAATGAATTTTCTATAAAAAAATATTTTCCCAAAGAAGGACTGCAAACCTTTCTTGTTAACTAGAAGCAACAACTCAAAGAAGTGCCTTCACTCTATCAGGGTCAATTGAAAGCCCAACTTTAGAAAAAACATGCCCAAGGAGTATTCCTTCTTCCACAGCAAAAATAGACTTTTTAGGATTTAATGATATTCCAAATTCCCTACATTTCTCAAATACTTGTTGTAGATGAGCAGCATGGTATTTTTTGTTGTGAGAAAATACATTCATGTCATCTAAATAGATGATAATAATTTTGTTTGCAAGCTCCCCAAAAGCTACATTAATGGCTCTTTGAAAAGTTGCTCCTGCGTTAGATAATCCAAAGGGCATTCTTTGGTATGCAAATTTTCCCCACTTAGTGGTGAATGCAGTCTTATATTGATCTTCATTTCTCACCCAAACTTGATTGTAACCAGAGAAACCATCTAACAGAGAAAACATTTCTGCTCCTGCCACAGTATGAAGGATTGGGTCAATCTGGGGTAAATGATAGTGATCTTTTAAAGAGGCTCTATTCAAATTTCTGAAATAAATGCATAGTCTTATTTCCTCATTTTTCTTGCAGACTGGGACCAAATTTGCCACCTAGGTAGAGTGCTTGATTGGGTATACTATCTTAGCCTGTAGGAGTTTTAACAACTCCTATTTCATTAAGGCTTCAATTTTAGGATTCACAGGCCTCTGCTTTTGCCTAAAAGGTTTAACTCCTTCCTCTAGTTTGATGGTATGCTGAATGACCTCTTTCCTGTACACTTTTAGATCACTATAATTCTAGGCTATTATATGTGGATACTCTCTACATAACCATTTTATTTGCTCTAGTTCTACTTTTGTACAATCGGTCCCTATTTTGATCATCTTACCCAGTTCTAGTTCTACTTCTTTATATCGACGTTCATCTACCTTGATCCTTCGACCTACAACTCTATTGCTATTGTCAAAAAGGCTCTCTAGGGTGATCAGTCCCCTGGGGATATGATTGTTTTTTAGTTGAATAAGGCTCTCTTTGTCCTCTTCTTGTAATGCTCTATCTATAGAGCAATTCATCTCATGAATAAAAAAATCCAAGATCTGCTCATCTTTCTCAAATACTTGCCAAAAAATGTCCTTATCGGGCACAAAAGGCCTGTATATAAGTCTAACTATTTTAGACTTCTGAATAACATTATTGACTGGGCAAAAATTGGATCCTGCTGACTAAACAGTTATGCATGTGTTTTCTTCTCTCTGGAAATGGATTTCATGTTTAGTGCTTCAAAATTTTCCAATAGATCCAACACTTTGTTTTTGTAAGCCTTTAGGTAATGTTGCTTACAAATGCATTTGCCAGTAACCTGTTTAACAATCAGCTCTGAATCTCCATAGATTAGCAGCTATTTTGCACCTAGTTTTTCAGCTTTCCTAAGTCCCAAAAACAAAGCTTTGTATTCAGCTGTGCTTTTGGTGGAACTCCATGTCAACCTATATGAAAAGAATTTTTTTTTCTAGTAGGTGAGATCAGAACAATTCCAGATCCTGCTCCATTTTTGCATCTTGACCCATCAAAGTACAATTTCCATAACTGGTTGGCTGAATCACCTGTTTTAGGGACAACAACAGGGAGCTTTTTTGGTTTCTCAATGGAATAGCTTCCCATTTATATTTCTACCATAGCATTGAAGTTCTTCATTTAAAAATCATCCTCATATTGGAGTTCCTCTAGGGTTTCTTCCATTAAATTGATATTTTCCAATTCCTCAGACATCATGTTGATGGTGGTTGTTTCCTGCATTCTTTCTACATGAAAAGTAGATGGTTTTTCATTGTAGATCTTGACTCTTTTACCTTTGAAAGGTACCTCCAAATGAGAATAATCTAGAGATAGATAACTGCCCATTTTGGTCGTGAACTCTCTGGATAAACACATACTGAAATATGGTTCTAAGTCTACAACGACTACCTCTTGTATGACAACTACTTCTGGTATTCTGTGGAGTTGAATAGGGATATCTTTGATCAACCTCGATAGATTTTACTAGAGTACCATCTAATTGCAACACACCAGGATGACTCCGAGTATATTCCATCCCCATTATGTTACATACGACTTTTGACATCACCGTAGTTGTGGCCTCTAAATCAATCATGCAATTGTAAACTATCCACACCTCCATTTGCAAAGATAGGTAGAATGGGGGCAGTCTATTTTTCCTAGAGGTTGGAAAAACATTTTATTGTATAACATTTGAGAAGGAGGTATCATTCTTTAAATTTAGAGATTCTTGGAGGAGGTCAATCTGACCAGGAATTTGCAGTGCATCATACATGCTTATTTTGGAAGGAGCCCTTTTCATTTCTTCTACAATGTTGAACGAAAGGGTTGCAGCTGGGGATACCTCAAAACTTTTCTCCTTTCCACTAGTTGATGGGTCATATTTGTCTCTATAGACCTATGTGGCTTCTATTCTTTGTCTTTTTTTCAATGAAGGAAATCTAAGTCTTTCCTCCGCTTGCTCTTGAGTCTTGCTCCCTTTTCTAGGAGGAAATTATTTTCTTAGTGTAGTCACAGAAGTCTGAGGAGGTTCAGAATGTCCTTTCTCATTAGACTGGCTTTTCTACGAAGTCACCTTGGGGTCAGGAGGAAAACTTAGTGGTTGGAGTTCCTTAGGGTCGACTTGCAATGAATTTTTTCCTGATCTTGTCAGGACTAAGACTTGTTCCATGGATGGCATTGCCAAATCGTGGTGGACTTCCCTGATTATGTTCACTTTTCCCTTGTCGGTTTCTTTGGATCTTTCATTAATAACCACTTGCACATGATGTTGATGAATCATGCATGAATCTTCTCCATGAGGATCATTGCAAGTGGTACACCAGTAATCAGAATTAGTGGGTTCTCCATTATCCCTTGTCTCATTCGCATACACAACATTTTTTCTATATTGCCCTCTACCACTCGTTGAAGCACCATATTTTTTTATCTATGGAAATCTTCTTGCTTGGAGATTTCTTTTAGCTTCCCTCTTTTTCATGGATGCCATTTCATTTGACAATGTTTTCATTGTATCAATTATGGTCGTGTACTAGTCATTCGGGGGAGCTGATGTAAGGGGTGGGACTGGTAATGCAAGGAGTGTAAGAGGTATGACTATATCTGGGAGAGCCTACATTGATGGGAGTACAGGTCGTTTAGAAATTGATGATTGGGAAATTTTAAGTACAATTAGCAATAGACTCTTTGATGGATATTTCTTTATAGCGATGAGATCAGCTTCGCCCTTTGCTACCTATAGATAGATCTCAGGAAAAGTGGTTACGTAGGATTGCCTTATTATCATACTAAGATTTGAATCAAAATCCCTTATATAATAGCATATAGCTTGTTCTTCCATGGGTTTTATGCCCTAAGGTACTCTATCATGAGTTCTGGTAAATCTGATGTTGAAATCTTGGATTTCTTCTTGTGGATGCCTCTCAATGACAGTGAATTTATTCAGCAATCTAAAAGGATCCGCATGTATATTAAATTCATAGACCAGAAGGTTGGCAAGCACTACCCAAGAAGTAATGGATCCAATGGGAAGCACTCTGTACCAATAGAGCATCTTTCATTTCAAAGATATAACCATTAATCTGAACATTACATCTTCCTGAGTGATATTGTAAACAGATGCTAGTGATGATACATCTAAACAGTGCTCATCTTTTGTTTTGCCTATTCCATAAAAAGTTAGAAATGCTTTTAGTGCAGCTTATGGAATTTGGTTTTGTGCTCCCAAGTTCAAAGGACCAGTTTGATTCCATACAAGATGCGTTGAGATAGGGGCAGCTGCCATGGTTGCTAAAGGAGTTACAACTACTATAGGATTGCTTGCAGGTGCTCCTACAATGGGTTTTAAAGAGGTGCTAATGGTGCCAGGTGTATTTGATCATGTGGCTAGCACAAGGTGTGCCTTTAGGCTTTCGAGATGTAGCTCAAAGAACTCGATGGGTTCTTCGGAGTTTCTAGCTCAAGATCTGGTTACCAAAAAATATTTTAGACAAGGTCTTTCTTTTATGGTCTAAATTTTATTGCAACGGAGTCACCAGGTGGTTTTTTCTTGAGATTTTCAAACAAAATGCTCTAAAGTAAAACACCAAAACTTATATAATACTGTGGGATTTTTGGGTCCCACTAGGCATGCCAAAAATTATTGGAAAAATATCTGCCTTCGGTTAATAGTGTTGCGCCTTAGACTTTGCCAACATTGAATAGATAGACCTTGCTTGAGATCATCTGTCTAATCTCCATAGAAGGTTGGTTCCTTTGAGTTTTTTAGAGAAAAGGGAAATAAGAGATAAGGGAAATATAGTCTAAGCTAGAAATTTTTTCATGGTACATATTGGACAACAACTAAAAAATGATGATGTAGATTACTATCTTTCGAGTTTCTTTATATCTTCCTATAGAAAACATGAATTCCGGAGTGTGATTTTTTAAATGTTCGTCTAAATACATGTAAATATCTTTAATTTTCAAATTTAAAAATAAGGTTTATACATGCAAAGTTTATATTTCATAATAGATACATTATAAAGCTTAAAATGAATAAACTTTAAAAACCAGATACATACACTCGCATACAGAATTTTAGAAGCTAGGGGAAGAATATCTCTTATTACTTGTAATCCAGTAACACGTACATCAAGTTTGTAAATTTCCAAGAGCCGACCCTTTTCATGATCGACTCACTCCTATTTATACCCTAAAAATAGTATCTTCTACTATGTACATTTAATTTCCACAATCAATTACAAGTAATTATATGTATTTTCTAAGAATATCCAACAGATTTCCCATAGATTAGATAGATTTCCTTCTGGATAAATCCAGATGAGCCTATTATTTTGCAATCATGTAGCGGACCTGCCATGTTATAATAAACTGACCATTCTTCAAAAATCAGCACATGATGTTAGCACATGCCCTAGTTTCCAAAAATACACTCTTGTTTCTCTGCTTGTCTATCCTTCTTGAGTCATGAAAATGCAACATGTCATGAAATCACGACATTTCTATGTCTTTAGCCTGATTATTCTTTTTGCACCATGAAAATTGATCATGCTACGAAATTGTAACACTTTCGCCTCCTTAGATCTTTGTCTTGGTTTTAACTGCAAAAATGTGACAGGTCACAAAATCGTGACACTTCCGCCTCCTTGCTCTCTCTTGTTGCTTTTGGCCATGAAAAAGGGACATGTCATGAAATCGTGACACTTTTAGTCTCTTTAGTAGTTTTGCTATTCTTCTAGCAAAAATAAGCCATGTCGCAAAATCGCGACATTATCCCTGAATTCTACCCTTTATTGATAGACTTGGCAAAAATGGGCAACATCGTGAAATCGTGACTTTTTCCTCTGCTTTCCCTCTTTGCTATTTTTTGTCATGAAAACTCGACATGTCGTGAAATCATGACACTTTTCTTCCTTAGTGTATTTTTCTTTTTTCTTTGTTCTTTAGCATATGGGCTACTTCAGTCTTTAAAAATATGCAAAAAAGGTGCATCAGCCATTTTTTGTAGTTAGTCACTTTTTGAGTAACAGTCACATGGATCACATTTGTGTTTTGGTGGCAAAAGCACTTCATAAAATATCATTTATGATATTTTGGAGAGCATGGATATATACAAGGTTTTTATGAAAATTAAGGTAGGCAAAATAAAAGGTTTTATTTAAAACCATGGATGGCAGATTTGAACTGGGTTTCTCTTAAAACCCAGGTTGGCTTTTTGTTTCATCGAAAAAGGTGCCATGGTGATGGAGATATTTAATTTTAAATATTTAGTTTAAATTTTAAATTATTTTAAAATTAAAAATAAAATTATAGCGCCAACGTCTAAAGAAAGGAGGAAAGGCATATATTAAAAATAATAGCGCCAACGTCTAAATGAAGGAGGAAAGGCATATATATATATATATATATATATATATGCCACAAAAACTTTTTATAAATCCTTATCCTCGATTTTTGAATGCATTCGAATTGATAACGTAATGCAAGAAGAGCTTGTGTTGAAGTGTGGGTAAAGAGGCATGTGAAGGGTTTACGAAATTTGGGTCTGTTGAAGAATCATTCATGGAGGATAACCAAACGCATAGGAACCTTTGGCCTAGTGGTTCATGCTATGTTTAAGAAGCAAGAGGTCTTGCGATCGAGTCTTGCGGGAGATGCTTGTTGTGTTGAAACGCTCGAAGGATTTTTTGAGTTTTTGAAGGGTACATAATATTGAGGTATTTATTTTGGTTCATGCTCCTTTGAACACATGAGGGCATGTGGCCCAATGATAGCTTGGCTAAGGTTAAGGCATTGAGAAATGAGGCATCAAGAGGTCAAATCCCATCAAGGACAAAGGCAAGTTAATATTTTTTTTAATATTTTGTTTTTATAAAGTTGCCCTAGGAGAAATAAGGGTTATGATGCACTTTAGGAAAAAGAGAGATTTCTGGTGATTTTATTTTTGGAAGTATATCATATTATATATCGTTGGAAATATTATTTCAAGGGCTATTTGATTAAATTACTTAGAGGGAGAAATAAGGTGTGTGTAAAGAGATATTTCTAATTTTGTAAAGAGGTTCAAAAGTGAAGGTTGCTTTGTTCTTTTTCAAAGAAGATTAATTCTCTCATGAGGGGACATGATGTATTTTATTGAGTAGGAGTAATAAGGTGTTATTTGGATATTATTGTTGTGTTATTAATCATGATCCCTAAACCTTATTGAAAATTGAAAAAGAAAGTTTGTTGAGTGTGGTAGATTTAGTGGACAACTAATAAGGAATCAAAAATGTATGAGCAATATTCTCCACTGACTTTTTTTATGGTGGTTGATTTTTGAAATATCATTGGAGAGAAAAGGATTGATTGTGGTTTCCTTTTCAAAAGTGGTTGGTTGAATGCTTCAAGATTTTTTTCTTTGAGAGTTGTTTTTAAACCTTGTTTTATAAGCATTGTTGTTGAAGCCATTAGTTGTGTGAAAAACCTAAGATAGGGTTTGAGAAGAACATGAGTATCATTGTTATGTAAAGAATGTTTTATAAGAATTGTTGTTGAAGCCCATTGATTGTACAAAGAACTTGAACTTGAGTTAAAGGAGAACATGAGTATCATTGTTATGTTATATTTGTGGTTAAGAGTTATTGGAAACATTTTGAGTTGGTTGATACATGCTAGAACTAGGGATTGTGAGAAAGAGTTGTTCCTTGTTGTGATTGGTTGAGTAGAGTTGTTTGAGCCTAGTCAAGTGAATGAATGAAGTGGTTGTTCAAGTTCCATGAAACAAACTATTCTATATTATGATTTGAGTTGAGATCATTGTGGATCATTGTTGTCATCCATTGTAGAGTGCATTGCCATTCATTGTTGTGTTCATCATTAAGCCTTACCTTCATATATTTGTGGATGAGATTTGAGTGCTACTTGAGCATGATTGATTGAACCTTTGAGAAGGTTTTTGGGATCGATTTATGGATAGATTTATGGATATATTTTTGGCAGCTTTTGTGCATGATTGATTGAGCCTTTGAGAAGGCTTTTGGATAGATTTCTAGATAAATTTGTGGTAGCTTTTGTGCATGATTTATTGAGCCTTTGAGAAGGCTTTTGGATAGATTTGTGGATATATTTTGAGCAAGTTCTTGGTGAGCTTGCTGAGAATATTTGAGCAGGTTCTTGGTGAGCTTGCTAGAGCATATTTTGAGCAAGTTCTTGGTGAGCTTGTTGGAACAGATTTGAGAAAGTTCTTTGTGAGCTTGCTAGAGCAAGATTTGAGCAAACTCTTGGTGAGCTTGCTAGAGTAGATTTTGAGTAAGTTCTTGGTGATCTTGCTGAAGAAAATTTTGAGCAAGTTATTGGTGAGCTTGCTAGAGAAAATTTTGAGTAAGTTCTTGGTGAGCTTGCTGAAGAAGATCAGTGGATTGCCTAGCTAAGCAAATCAATATTGTCTACTTGAGAAGATTAGTGGATTTCCTTGTTGAGCATATCAGGATTGCCTTGCTGAGAAAATTAGTGGATTACCTACCTGAGCAGATCAATGGATTGCCTAAATGAGTAGATTAGTAGATTACCTTGCTGAGCAGATCAATGGATTACCTACCTGAGTAGATCAGTGGATTCCTAGTTGAGCAGATCAGTGGATTGCATTACTGAGTAGATTAGTGGATAGCCTAGCTTTGAGAAGATCAAAGTAATAATTTGTATTGGGATAAGTATCCCTATTTATTTGTGAAATATTATAAGGATATTATCTTATGGAGTACCCCACATTGGGGAACCATGTTAAATCTTGTGTCTCAATTGTGTGTGGTGATTTGTGCTCTTGCTTACTATTGCTATCTATGTCATTAATGTACATTGCTATATTTTGATATTGCAATTAAGGACACTAATTGATATTGGTTTGGAAATAAAGTAAAAAGTGAGCGCTATACTGTTCACCCCCCCTCTTAGTATAAGCTTGTGTTCTTCAATTGATATGAGAGCAGGTTCCTTCAAAAAGGTTAACAACTTGAGGGTAGATTCTACTAGGTTATAGGATGGAAAAATGGTATATTGATAGTGGGTTCTCTAGTCATATGACTAGGTATAAAGATAAGTTCATTTCTCTAAAAGGTAACAACAGTGTATATGTGATATTTAGTGATAATGCTTCAGCTAAAATCAAAGGGAGAGGAACTTTAAGTTTGGATGATGGAAAGACTACTACTCAAAGTGTACTCTATGTTGAGGGTCTAAAACACAATCTACTAAGTGTAAGTCAACTTTGTGATCAAGGGTACATAGTTATTTTTCCTCTAAAGGATGCAAAATTAGGGAAAAAAAAATAGGGAAGCTTGTTGCAAATGCAAAAAGAACCAATAACAATATCTACATGCTTCTTGAAATAAAAAGGGAAAAATGTCTTCTATCTCAAGAAGAAGAAATTTAGTTATGGCATAAAAGGTTGTGTCATTTTAACTTCAACAACATAGTAAGGATAAGCAACAAAAAAATTGTTAGAGATCTACCAAAGATAAAAAGACATTCAAATACAATTTGTGCACAGTGTTAGTATGGAAAGCAGACAAGATCAAGTTTCAAGGCAAAAGAATATTCCTCTTACAAGGTTTTAGAATTGATTCATACTGATTTATGTGGTCCTATGAGAACCAAAAGTCTACAAGGTGAAAGCTACTTCATGTTGTTCATAGATTATTATTCTAGAATGACTTGGGTTGTTTTTATGAAAGAGAAATCAGAGGCATTTGAGCATTTTAAAGTATTCAAATAAATGGTAGAAAATGAAACAGGAAATAATATCAAGTGTTTATGATCATATAGAGGAGGGTAATTCATCTCTACATAATTCATTGAGTTTTGTGCAGAACATGGAATCAAAAAATAATACTCAGCAGCCAGGACTCCTCAACAAAATGGAGTAGTAGAAAGAAAGAATAGAACTCTTGAAAATATGGCCAGAGCAATGCTAAATGAATCAAGAATCTCATATGGGTTTTGTAAGGAAGCAATCAGTACAACAGTCTATGTTATGAATAGAGTTCAAGTTAGAACAAAGAAACATAAGACTCCATATGATTTTTGGAAAGGAAGACCTCCCACGGTAAACTACTTCAGAATTTTTGAAAGTAAGTGTTATATCAAAAGAGAGGATAAGAACTTGGGCAAGTTTGATCCTAGATACGATGAAGGTATATTTCTTGGATAATCTACAAATAGTAAGGCCTACAGATGCTACAATAAAATAACACATACCATGGTGGAGAGTATAAATGTTAGAGTTGATGAAAGGACAAGAATAAATGAACCATCTCAGGAAGATATTCTTGAAGAAGAAGAAAGTTGTCAGGAAGAAATGGATGAAGATTCAGATGAAGAATATTTGCAGAATATACCTTCCAAAACTTCATCAAGATATATTCATAAAAATCATCGAGAGGACTTGATCATTGGTAGCCCTGATGTAAGACAAACAAGAAGAGGAATCATAGGTTCAACAGAACAAGCAAATGTTTCACTACTATCCAAGATAGAACAAAAGGATTTCAGAGAGGAAGAAAATAATGAATGTTGGATTAAAGCAATGAAGGAAGAACTAGATCAGATTGAAAAAAGTAAGACTTGGGAATTAGTTCCAAGACCAAAGGGAAAAAATGTAATTGGTACTAAATGGGTCTACAGGAACAAACTGAATGAATATGGTCAAGTCATCATAAATAAGGTAATATTGGTGTGTAAAGGATATGCACAAGTAGAAGGAATTGATTTTGATGAGACCTTTGCACCAGTTGCAATATTGGAAGCTATATGGATATTTTTGGCACTTTCAAGCTACAAGAATTCAAAGTATATCAGATGGATGTCAAATCAACATTTTTGAATGGTCACTTAGAAGAATAAGTTTACATTTAACAACCAGATGGGTTTAATCAAGTAGATAAGCCATATTATGTATGTAGATTGAAAAAGGATCTTTATGGCTTAAAGCAAGCTCCCAAAGCATGGTATTCAAGATTGGATAAATATATTCGAGAGCAAGGTTTTAGAAAGGAAATAGTTGATAGCAATCTGTATATTAAAAATAAGGGAAATGATTTGATGATTGTGGAAGTTTATGTGGATGATATTATTTTTGGGGGTAGCAATGATAGAATGTGTCAAGAACTTACAAGAAACATGACTAATGAGTTTGAAATTTCTATGCTTGGTGAATTAACATTTTTACTCGGATTACAGATCTTACAATTATAAAAAGGGATATTTATTTCACAAACAAAGTATATAAAGGAGATGTTGAAGAAATTCAAAATGGAAGATAGTAATCCAGTTAGTACTCCAATGTTTACAGGGTACAAATTAAGCAAATATAATGAATCTCCTGATGCAAATCAAACTCTATAAAGCCCTATGATTGGTAGCAAGTTATATGTTACAACCACCAGGCCATATATAATACAGGCAGTTGGTTTAGTGGGAAGATTTCAAGTAGCTCCAAAATAATCACATGTGACAACAATGAAAATAATACTCAGATATATCAAAGGAACAATGGAGTATGGTCTATGGTATCCTAGAAGTAGTAAGTTTACTCTCACAACATACACAAATGCAGATTGGGTAGGAAATATTGATGATAGAAAAAGCACAAGAATAGGAGCATTCTTTCTTGGTGATTGCCTAGTTTCTTGGTTAAGTAAGAAACAACCATCAATGTTACTTTCCACAACAGAGGCAGAATATATTGCAGTGACAACATGTTCACAGGTATTATGGATGAAATAGACTCTCAAATATTTTAGTATCGAACATGATCTTCCCATTCCTATTCTGTGTGATAATACTAGTGCTATAAGTATCTTGAAGAATCTAGTAATGCATGCCATAACAAAGCACATTCCAATCAAGTATCACTTTTTAAGAGAACAGGTTACAAAGTAACAAGTAATATTGGAATATGTTCCTACGAAATAATAGATTACAGACATATTTACAAAAAAATTATCGAGAAAAATATTTGAGTGTTTGAGAGAACAGCTGGTAGTAAAAGTACTCACACCCCAAAATTAATCACCTCAAGAGAGAAGGCAGTGAGGGGGCTATGCTTAAGAGTCATATCTTTTAGCCCCATAGGTGTCCCTTTTGCCATTGATGTCAAAGGGGGAGATATTTGAGTTAGAGGGAGCAACCTCCAAAGAGAGCATTGGGTTAATGGGATCAGCCTCCAAAGAGAGTATTGAGTTAGGGGAAGCAACCTCCATAGAGAGTATTGAGTTAGGGGGAGCAACTTTGATTTTTACAGATGGTTTTTGTAGTGATCGTGATGATTTGTGTTAAAGGTGTTGCCATCAATGAAAAAGGTGGAGATTGTTGGCAATTTGAGTTATTTTATGTTTTCATTGATTTCACATGAATCATTAATGTCACATGGATCACATTTGAGTTTTGGTGGCAAAAGCACTTCATAAAATATCATTTATGATATTTTGGAGAGCATGGATATATATAGGGTTTTTGTGAAAACCAAGGAAGATAAAATAAAAGGTGTTATTTAAAACTATGGATGGAATATTTGAAATGGGTTTTTCTTAAAACCCAGGTTGGCTTTTTGTTTCATCAAAAAATGTGCCCCGATGATGGAGATATTTAATTTTAAATATTTAGTTTAAATTTTAAAATTAAAAATAAAATTATAGCGCCGACGTCTAAAGAAAGGAGGAAAGGCATATATTAAAAATAATAGTGCCAAAATATAAATAAATGAGGAAAGGCATATATATATATGCCACCAAAAGTTTTGATAAATCCTTGTCCTCAATTTTTGAATGCATTCGAATTGATAACGTAATGCGAGAAGAGCATGTGTGTTGAAGCATGTGTAAAGAGGCGTGGGAAGGGTTTACGAAATTCAGTTCTATTGAAAAATATTTCACGGAGAATCACAATGCATAGGCACATTTGGCCTAGTGGTTCATGCACTGTGTAAGAAGCAGGAGGTCCTGCGATCGAGTCTCACTGGGGATGCTTGTTGTGTTGAAACGCTTGAAGCATTTTTTAATTTTTTGAAGGGCATAAAATATTGAGGTTTTTGTTTGGGTTTGTGCCCCTTTGAACACGTGAGAGTGTGTGGCCCAATGACAGCTTGGCCATGGTTAGGTTTCTAAGAAAGGAGGTGTCAAGAGATCAAATCCTATCAAGGACAGAAGCAAGTTAATAATTTTTTTAATATTTTATTTTTCTAAAGTTGCCCTAGGAGAAATAAGGGTTATGATGCACTTTAGGAAAAAGAGATATTTTTGGTGATTTTATTTTATGAAGTATATCATATTATATATCGTTGGAAATATTATTTTGAGGGCTATTTGATTAAATTTCTTAGAGGGAGAAATAAGGTGTGTGTAAAGGGATATTTATAATTTTGTATAGAGGTTCAAAAGTGAAGGTTGCTTTGTTCTTTTTCAAATAATATTAATTCTCTCATGAGGGTACATGATGTATTTTATTGAGTAGGAGTAATAAGGTGTTATTTGGATATTATTGTTGTGTTATTAATTATGATCCCTAACCCTTCTTGAAATTTGAAAAAAAAAAATTGAGTGTGGTAGATTTAGTGGACAACTAATAAGGCATCAAAAAGGTATGAGCAATATTCTCCATTGACTTTTTTTATGGTGGTTGATTTCTGAAATATCATTGGAGAGAAAAGGATTGATTGTGGTTTCCTTTTCAAAAGTGATTGGTTGAATGCTTCAAGGTTTTTTGGTTTGAGAGTTGTGTTTAAACCTTATTTTATAAGCATTGTTTTTGAAGCCATTAGTTTAATGAAAAACCTAAGATAGGGTTTGAGAAGAACATGAGTATCATTTTTGTGTGAAAAATATTTTATAAGCATTGTTTTTGAAGCCCATTAATTATACAAAGAACTTGAACTTGAGTTAAAGGATAACATGACGATCATTGTTATGTGAGATTAGTGGTTAAGCGTTATTGGAAACATTTTGAGTTGGTTGATACATTCTTGGACTAGGGATTGTGAGAAAGAGTTATTCCTTGTTGTGATTTGTTGAGTAGAGTTTTTTGAGCCTAGTCAAGTGAATGAGTGAAGTGGTTGTTCAAGTTCCATGAAACAAGATATTTTATATTCTGATTTGAGTTGAGATCATTGTGGATCATTATTTTCATCCATTGTAGAGTGCATTTCCATTCATTTTTGAGTTCATCATTGAGCCTTGCCTTCATATATTTGTGGATGAGATTTGAGTGCTACTTGAGCATGATTGATTGAGCCTTTGAGAAGGCTTTTGGGATAGATTTCTAGAAATATTTGTGGTAGCTTTTGTGCATGATTTATTGAGCCTTTGATAAGGATTTTGGATAGATTTATGGACAGAGGCAACTTTTGTGCATGATTGATTGAGCCTTTGAGAAGGATTTTGGATAGATTTATGGATAGATTTTGAGCAAGTTCTTGGTGAGTTTGTTGAGCATATTTGAGTAGGTTCTTGGTGAGCTTGCTAGAGCAAATTTTGAGTAAGTTCTTGGTGAGATTGCTAGAGTATATTTGAGAAAGTTCTTGGTAATCTTGCTAGAGCAATATTTGAGAAAGTTCTTGGTGATATTGCTAGAGCAGATTTTGAGTAAGTTCTTGGTGAGCTTGCTAAAGCAAATTTTGAGCAAGTTCTTGGTGAGCTTGCTAGAGTAGATTTTGAGTAAGTTCTTGGTGAGCTTGTTGAATCAGTGGATTACCTATATGAGCATATCAGTGGATTTCCTACTTGAGAAGATCAAGATTGCCTAGTTGAGTAGATAAATAGATTGCATACCTAAGCAGATCAAGATTGCCTTGCTGAATAGATCAGTGGATTGCCTAGCTAAGCAGATCAATGGATTGCCTACCTGAGTAGATCAGTGGATTGCCTTGCTGAGTATATTAGTGGATTTCCTACCTAAGAAGATCAGTGGATTGCCTAGTTGAGAAGATTAGTGGATTTCCTTGCTGAGTATATCAGTGAATAGCTTAGCTTTGAGAAGATCAAATTAATCATTTGTATTGGGATAAGGATTCCTATTTATTTGTGAAATATTATAAGTGGATTATCTTGTGGAGTTCCCCACATTAGGGGAACCATGTTAAATATTATGTGTCAATTGTGTGTGGTGATTTGTGCTCTTGATTACTATTGTTATCTATGTCATTAATGCACATTGCTATATTTGGATATTGCAATTAAGGAACTAATTGATATTGGTTTGGAAAGAAAGTAAAAAATGGGCACTATATCGTTAACCCCCCCTCTCAGTATAAGCTTGTGTTATTCACTATTTGTAGCCACTATATATTTCCAAACCAACAAGGCTCTAGGAATATTATCTATGTGCTTGAGCATTTGAATACCATATTTTATTATTTACATACATGCTGAATAGTATGTGTTGCCATACTTGATTGTGTTTAAGCATGTTCTAGAGAATTTTTTCTCCCAGTGTCTTTGAAACTATCTCTATTTTTTTTATTCTTAGTCCTCCTTGAATTTTGCTCTTGGTGACCATCTCCCAATTGACCAAGTGGAACTTTTTCCTTTTCGATTGCCTACCTCCTTGCCATAGGAAGTTGCATATAACTATATATACCTTTTACAAAATAAAATTGTGAGCATGATATACTAATAGTTGGTAGACTAGAAGAGAAGCTAACACTAGTTTGATCAATACTACCCTTCTTGAAAGACTGAGCCAACTATTACTATAAATATGTATCCTCCTAACCATATTTTCCAATGTTGGGGTCAAAAAGTATGAGGTTATGAGGTGGAAGCTCATGGAAACTCCTGAATATTTAAAATATTTATTTTGTGCCTGAAAGAAATCCTAGAATAGTGCAAAAGAATTTGACTCTTATTGATGCAACATTTCGTGTATCGAACTAAATATTTTGAGTGTTTTGTAACCACCAAAAAGGCTCACACCTAATGTATCCTATTGCAAGAATTGACAAAAACAATACAAAATGCATACAAGAACAAGAAATTGACAACGAAATGATCAATAAAAGATGCTTTATTCCATTATATTTCGATGCCAAACTCAAATTACAAGTACATCCCTCTTAGGGATAATCATCTTGATACAATTGTTACAATAGGATGTATTTATTTCCCTCTCAAGGGTAGGTGTGATTTCAAAGTGCCCTTCAGGGTGACACGAACTGCTCTAGGGTGGAGTAGACCCTCTTCTTCACGTTGAGGAAGGAAATGGATGGTTGTAGCTCCTTTAAAACCTATCTCCTACGATCAAGAAACAACACAAGAATGTCAAAAGCATAGGAAGCCTCTCATGATGAGGCCCTTTAAAGACAAATGGCATGAGAATAGCATAATGACATAAAATCAAGAAAGTGCATAAACTATGCTAAACATATGCAAATCCTATCAAGATTGATGGAAATATATGAACAAGAAATACAACTATCAATCTATGACATACATTATACAAAATGAAGCATTAAAGCATAAAAAGAATCTAATTAAGTCCTACTTGCCAAGATGGAAATAAACTAATCAAATATTTAACCCGGTCAGTCAAAGTCTTTAATCTACCAAATAAAGTAGTAAAATGATTAATCTATCCTATCTAAATCTACTGGAAAAGAAACAGTAAGGAAAAGTCACCTCTGTTGCAAACCGTAGCTCTGATGGGCGGTCTGCACTGTAAACCGTGGCTGAAAGCCATGGTGAGCAACCAAGTGATTTGCCCTCCAAATTCAAGGGTTGTGGGCTTGACCTCCTTGTCCAATTGATGTTCAAGGGTCACCTTCGGTGTCCTCTGATAGGTTTGGTGGTTGAATCATTGAATAGGGCCTCCGTTTGCCCGAATTAGCATTTCTTGGCTCTCCTAGGTCCTTAGGGCATCCATGGCCTAATTCATCATGATGCTTGACAAATTGACAATGGTGATGACAACAAAGCTCTCTCTATGCACTCAAGTGAGTCCACAATTCGATAGGGCTTCACTGCTCTAAACTCCAATGCTCTCATACAATATTTTGATAGCTCTTCTATCAAAATGCTCTATATGCTCCTAATTCTGAAGGGGTACTTATAGGATGTCCCAGGGCTAGGGGTGGCTTCATGGAGAAGCCAAGATCAAGAAGGGGTGGTTAGGATAGTTGGATTGGAAGCTTCCATCCTCTAACCACCTTCTTCTAGAACAAATGGTCGTTCAAACCGATTTGGCTCGGATGAAGGCCAACTGAACTTCAGTTAAGACCACAGGTTACAACTGTGGTCCAGACTATAAACCGTAGGCCTCAGCCATGGTTCAGACTATAGACCATAGGTCTGGGCTATGGTTCAGACTGATTAGGCCAAGGAGCCCAAATTGAGTGGTTAGAACCACTGCTCTATCTTGGAGTCTGTCCAAGATCTTCCATATGGTCTTGTAGCATGTCCATATGAGTAGTCACCATCGACATGACGCATTTTAGGTGTCTACAGATGCCCCTTTTGAGATGCATTGTGAGATCGAACAATGCTGAGAAAAAATAGACCTCCTAAAATGATGTCGAAGGTTCTATGATGATCATTAGTCGGATCAACATTAGATGCCCCAGGTCCTGCAAAAGGATGCGCATCCTGGAATCATTGCTTCCAACTCTTTGGAGGCTTAAACTTGAAAGAGTTTGCACTCGTCATCAGACATTCGAGTAGCTTTGGTGCTACAATAGGAGTTAGGCCTATATAACCGAAAGGATGAGAGTTACAAACTAATTATCATATTTGCTATTTTCCCCAAGCAAAGGGGTAAGCTTATGATAGTTGTTGACAATGATTCGCAAGGACGAACACAATTTTGACAAGATCAAGGGATCTACGATCTCAGGGATCTTCTACTGATTTTGATTATGATTTGATATTATGACTACCCCCTCAAGCGACGAGTCGATGAGGGTAATGACAATGTATGAAGCGACGAGGTCGCTTGACCACAATGAATGATCTGAACAAATTTAGATTTGAGCATTTTAATGCCTTGGCTAGGCCTAGTTCAACTTCTGATTGCAACTGTTAATAGTATTTGCACATTTCTATCCCATGGAGTAGTCGGGCTGCAATAGCCATCTTAGGGAATCAAAATGATACAAATCCAATTAGATTTGTGTTGAATCAAGTTATCGATGATTTGCTAAAAATATGTCATAGGAGAAATGACATGAAACACCTCATTCCCATGGAGCAGTCCGGCCTCGAAGGCCTTCTTAGGGATTGAAAAGAAGCATATCAGATCAACGATGACAATTTTTGCCCCAAATGTCCTTATGGTAATTTACTCATCTTGTCGGATTGCATGGATCGCAAGTCACTGCAACCACCAAGTGTATAGGGTAAATTACTAAATACGAGGCGCATTTGGTTTTTAATTATTTGATTTTTTTGTTAATTTTGATTTATTGATCGATCTTGGTGCTTTGAACATCACCAAATTTGCAATATTGATTGCTCTTTTTGAAATTTGATCCATTAGGAGTCATTAATTTATCATTTTAGACCTTCCCACGATGGGGTTTGAGTGCATTTAATGCTAGTTGCGAACCATGAGTACGGTCTACGATTGAAGTTTTCAAATTTTGGGAACCGTAGGTTGGACCTATGGGTAGAAAACCCTAATTTCGGGACCATAGGTGTCAGTTGTGGTCCACCAAAATTAGGAGGACCTATAAGTAGCCTTTCCCATTTGAATTTTTCATTATTTTCTTTGAAAGCAACTACATTTGTGAGAGCTCTGAGAGGTAGAAGACATCCCTGATCCGGAACGCTACCTAAAACTCGACCATACCTCACACCTATACCCCGATGGCGGATCCTGGACAACCATCGACTAGCGGAGGCCAGAGCAGGCAAGGTAACTCAAAACTGAGTCCTCACAATCAATACCAATTTAAAATGAACCACATTAAGTAATGCGGTAAATCAATTTCATTAAATAGTTGGTAATGAACCCCACACTAGATTAGGTTAGATTAGTTTTTTAATTTTTTTGGTCAGCGAGGCTAGGAAGTGACCCAAAATGGGTATCCTTCCTAGACCATAGTTGGCAGCTATGGTTCCCAATTGTCAGATTGGGGACCATAGCTATCAGCTGTGGTTGGAATTCAAATTCCAATGGTCAAATTTTGACCGCATGCGGACCGCAAGGTTGACCCACGGTTCACGGACTTTAGAAAAAAATTATCAAATTTTTAATTTTTCTAAGGTTTAATAGGCAATTAATATCATTTAATGCAATTCTGACTTGCCTAATTGATTTTTTTGATTTTTTTGAATGCTTTGTGACATGTTTTTGTCTTTTTATCAGTTTTTAAATGTTTTTGACATTTTTAAGGTCATTTTTTATCTATTTTTGCTTGTGTTTTAGTTAGATTTTCTCTTATACAATGCTTTTATTTCAGAGGTTGACCTCTAGAGCTCATGAGCCAGACCTTCTAAAGACTCTCCATAGACAGCTCACTCCTGGAGAGCGGACATGGTTTGGAGCTATCGACTTTGGCTACATTCTAGATCTACCCACTATTAGGGTAGATCAGGCCTATTTGACTACATTGGCCCGACATTGGAATGCATGGACCAACACCTTTCACCTACCCATGGGTGAGATGACCATCACTCTCGAGGACATCTATCAGATCTTTAGGATCCCTATTGATGGTGAGGCCATCACCTCTTCCTCCTCCCGAAGCAAGGGGCTTATCTTTGATGCGATCTTCGATGATCAGAGCTAGGAGGCTCAGGGCATGATTGACCATGGAGGAGTCCACATCGGATATTGGTAGGGTCAATGCATCTTCTCTATGAGAGAGGTGATCTTCATGCACCTGGTGGTGCATATTGTTCTTCCAGACTCCTCGGGTGTGAGGATTCCTTGGAACCTCTTGGCCAGTGTTAGGAGAGTTATTCAAAGCTCCACTACTCAACCACTACTCCTAGCCTGGGGGAGCACTTTACTATGCTAGCTCTACTAGGAGCTGTACCAGATCACTAGCTGAAGCCATCATGGTATTAGTTGCAGCTTGCTACTATAGATCTGGGGCTGGCAGCATATTAGGATAGAGCATCCCATAGAGCTACCCCTTCACATTTCTACCATCGATGATCAACATCAGTGCTACACCATGTGCTAGCCTCAAGAGGAGGAGGGATTCTAGAGTAGGACCCATGTTGGTGATGTTGATCATTACATTGCATGATTTGTAGTGCTCAGGCTGGATGACATTGAGTGGCATCCCTACATGGATTGCTCGGACTGGCTAGAGGCAGGTGAGTGACTATGATAGGCTCATCGAGATAGGTGGCTACTCGGCCGTAAGGTCAAGGTTAGGGAGTACCAGTTCTACTCTCATGTCCTATGATAGTTTGACCTAGTGTAGGACATCCTAGAGATTCCTTTTGTCTATAGGCATCTAGTCTTGGAGATGCACCTATCATGGATTCAGCCTATGACACTTGGAGATGAGGCTGATGATTTCTAGGAGTTTGGGGATGATAGGGCTAGGACCACCCTAGCATATGACACATGGTGGTCCCTACTATAGTGGTAGGGATCAGGGCCTCTAGGTAGGGTAGATGACTAGGTAGAGGTAGAGGTCGATCCAGATGGGCATAGGGTGCACTAGTGGACTAAGGGTGGATGGGGCATAGAGGCCACCATAGAGGAGGCTCTATAGGTAGAGGCTGAGGAGGAGGTTGAGGGATCCAAGGAGGGTGAGGCACCTCCTGATAGTGAGGTAGGATAGCTCCTAGCTTAGATCGTTGACTTGTAGAGTCAGGTTGGGAGGCTGTAGACTCAGTAGTTGTAGTGGGATACTTCTATCACCCTTCTAGAGGTGAAGCTAGCTCATAGGGATAGGCAGCTAGCTAAGGCTTAGGAGCAGATCATGGGTCTTATAGCATGGGCTACAATGGTAGAGACTCAGGTCCATGATCTCACTAGTGCACGTGATGTGGCACTGGCATAATGGGGTGAGGCTATTGTAGAGTAAGATTTGCTTAGGGTACATAGGGGGGATCCTTCATCCTCCTAGGCTATTATGGGACCTCCAGCTGCACCATTATCATTATTACTAGGTGGTCATGACCCGATGTTAGAGATTCGATGCTTATAGGACTAGTTGGAGGATGCCAATGCTAGGCACACATCCAGGGTAGCTCGCGTAGACCAGCTGGAGGGTCACATCAGGTTGATAGGTGGGGAGGTCCCGGAGGATTCACATGCTATGGGGTCTCAGTAGACTAGGTCCAGGACTACGAGGTAGTCCATAGTGAGCTCTAGTTAGTGGACTCATAGGATCGAGAGGACACATAGGTCCTCTAGCACACATGGAGGTAGCTCCCATACTAGGACCAGAGAGACCGGTCAGTCTTCTGTGACCTCTAGTCATAGGTCTCACTGCATAGAGATACTAGTATCCCATGTGCTAGGCCTCTTTGGATTAGGTGGCACATAGGGCCCTCAGTAGGGCACACAGTAGGCACTAGAGCCGACTGTAGAGTAGGCTCCAGAGCATAGGGCTGAGGGAGGTGGTGAGAGCTCCAGCTCAGGAGGAGCAGGCTAGAGCTAGGGCTCTACTAGATCTAGGCTACATTTTTGTATATGTATCATTTTTGGTGTAAGGTCTAGGACCTACATGATTGTAGCCTATGGGCATTTTGTACTCTTGATGTACTCTTTTGGACACACACACACACACACATATATATATATATATGATTTGATCATTTATGGCTCATTATGTGTACTTGTGTATGTTTTTAATTTTCTGTTTATGTTATGCACATGGATGCAATGCTTATGTTAATTTGATGCTATATGATGTGATGTATGGATGACATGCACTAGATAGCTATTTAATTTATGATGATGATGATATGCAGTGATCTAGATGCTTAGATGTGCGATGTATGATGGATGCATATGGATGCGATATTTACTTAAATGCATATTTGATTTTGCTTTATTGCATGCATTTAATTTATGACGATGTCACGATATGCTAATGCAATGTATGTAATGCATTATTTACATGATGGTAATCTAATGTAAATGAACTTGTATGCTTTAATCACTTAAAACATAAGGAATGAATGCAATATATGTTTATCAATCTAATGGACGACACCACAGAATGTATAAAAATCATGAATGTAATTGAAAATCCTCATAATAAGAATTTAATCAATTAATCACCCATATATGAAATGCAATGGTATGCAGATGTTATGATGCGAATGATATAATGTGTCATTCTATTTTCTTTTGCAAGTTTGAAAAATATGCACAATATAGTCAGTGGTCGTCTAAATATTATTTCTAATATCCATCCGGTATCTATCCTATATCTTGATTGTGCTTTATATAATGATGTATCATGGACTCGATACTTTGCAGTTTGATGATTTTATATGGTTTGCGATATTTGGTATTTTGTTGCTATTAGAGATATTTTTGAGGTTTTCCATGAGACTCAAACACCCTAGTAGACTTATCAAAAGTTGCATACTAACCACACTAGACTTCTGAAGTGCAAGGATTTTGCTAGGATAGGCCCTAACTGTTCATTATCCCTATGTGTGCACATGAGTATATTAAGATAAGACACGAGCGTTCCCCGATGTCAGGCAGGATTCTTTCAGCCCATTGCTAAGATAGGGGTTCCACAAATGTCTTATCCAATCCCAAGTTTAGATTTTAGTTGGACTAAGCCACTAGGCAATGCAGGACACCTGAAGCTAGCTCTTCCACATTCAAACATTGGTCTACCCACAAGCAAAATGCAAGTGTATCAGACATATCATCATGCGTAAGGTACAGTAGTGCCGACAATTCCAGGGATTCAGGCTCATTCCTTTCTATCCTTCAATTTTTGGGATACTTGCTCATATGTGGTGAAGCAAGGGAGTCGATTCCATCTTGACTTTGAATTATCTTTGGATCTTCATTTGATCTCTCTTCGAACTGGATTTCTGATCTTCATTTGATCTCCACTCGAACTTTGATTTATGATCTTCATTTGATCTTCACTTTGAACTTGATTTGAGCCTATTTTCTGATCTTCATTTGATCTTCACTTTTCGGCATTTACATGTGATAATTTTCTTCAGAAACTTTCCTTTGGGGATTTACTTTGGAAAACTATTTCTGGTATATCGATTGAGGATATCGATCTTATGATATCAATATGGGATATCAATCTGGGAAGTCGATCTATGATATCGATCTAGGGTATCAATCTTGAGGATTGATGTGGGATATCACTCTGGGATATTGCTCATTTTATCGTAAGCAAGGGATTCTGAATAGGGAACTAACCTATCCTTTTTCCAACTACCAACATTTCCCATACCATCCGCATAGAGGGATAAGCAAGAATAACTCTTTTCGCCTCAGGATACCCGGTCCTACTTCGTGACTTTCATCTTCCCCTAGTCCTTGTTAGGATTGTTTAATTTGTTGATTAGTGATAGGATTCTGATATGCTAAGGGCTATACTAACTGAACCTCAACTACAAAAGCAAAGCAAGCTTTCTATCAACTCTTGATAAGACCTCTAGGTATGGTTGAATGACCGAAAAACCCTAGTATATTCTCCATAGCAACAAAATAGGTTGTGTTGAAAAACACAATTACTCACATGAATGATGGATTATGATAAATGCAGAGATGCATGATTTAGACACAAACATGGTGTCATTTGTAAGATTGACAAACATAATCCCTCCTACTATGGAATGCAATGGATGATGAATGCCTATATGCAATGCAATAATGCATGGATGCATGTGTGAATGCAAAATTAAAATGCAAAATGCAAATGTTTTTGGATTTTATGCTTTACCAATTTTTTGGATTTTATTGATTTTATTGATTTTATAATTTTTATGAGTTTTGAGCCTCATATCTGACCAAACGGTGAGTACATGCCTCTGGAGCCTTTAGGAGTGACCAAATGATGAGGAAATATCATTGGAGCCTTTAGATTGACCAAGCAATTTTTTAGCAAAATCCTTGGAGCTTTTTAGGATGATCGAGCGGTTTTAAGCAAACCCTCGAAGCCTTTTGGGTTTGACCAAAGGGATTATGAGCACCTTTGGGAATTTTTGGGATGACCAAGTGATATTTTAAGAATCCTTGGAGCTTTTGGGTTGACCAAGCAATTTTTTATAAACTCTTGGTGCCTTTTGATTGACCAAACTACTCATAGATGAGCTTGGAGCCTTTTAGGATGACCGAGCGATTTTAAACAAACCCTCGGGGCCTTTGACTGACATGACCAAGTAGTTTTAGGAACCCTTGGAGCCTTTTGGGATGATCGAGTGGTTTTAAGAAAACCCTTAAAGCTTTTTGGGGTTTGACCAAAGGGCTTATAGATACCTTTGGAGCTTTTTGATTGACCAAACTACTTATGAGAGTGTTTGGAGCCTTTTAGGATGACCGAGCGGTTATAAGCAAACCCTCGGAGCCTTTTACTATGCTCTCAAGCATAAAATGCCTTAATATGGATGATGTTGAGAGGTTCAAGCTCTTCAACACCTCCTAGCGATGTTAGGTGATAGGTACCTAGACCAATATTTTTAGATATGATATAGGGTCCTAGCCAATTAGCCATGAATTTGTCTCGCATATCTGGTAGTAAATTAGAGTTCTGTTGGTTCTCTTTCAAGACAAGATCCCCAACTTCAAAGTCTCTCTGGTGGACTTTGATATTGTAAGCTCATTTTAGTCACTCTTGATAAACATGGAGATGCTCCAGGGCATTCATGCGATGTTCATCAAGCAGCGTCAGTTGATCCAGTCGAGCTTGTCGTGCGGTGTCATCATCGATGAACTCTTTCAATGCGACGCGCAACATTGGAATTTCCAATTCCAAGGGCATAATGGCCTCAGCACCATATACTAGTGAGAATGGCGTTGCCCCAGTGGGCATCCGAATACTAGTCCTGTAAGCCCATAATGCAAGGGGCAGTTGGATATGCCAATCTTTATGGTTTTCTTGGACCATATTTTTCAAGATGGCCACCACTATCTTATTTGAAGCTTCAGCCTACCCATTTTCTTGTGGATAGTATGGAGTCACAAAACTATGTTTGATTCTATATTTAGATGTCAAAGCTCTCATAGTTTTGTTCTTGAAGGACGTTCCATTATCCGATATTATTTTGGATGGAATCCCAAAATGACTTATGATATGCTCTAGTATAAACTCTGCTATACGAGCTCCAGTTGTCATTGTTAAGGGTATTGCTTCCACCCACTTTGTGAAATACTCAGTAGCCATGATTATAAATGTATGTCGACCCGATGATGGAGGAGAGATCTT
Source organism: Wollemia nobilis (assembly GCA_028583015.1). Taxonomy (NCBI): domain Eukaryota; kingdom Viridiplantae; phylum Streptophyta; class Pinopsida; order Araucariales; family Araucariaceae; genus Wollemia; species Wollemia nobilis. The sequence continues at coordinate 2,043,504 of JAQPPZ010000677.1, read as the reverse complement.
GCCTATAAGATCTAGTCCCCATTGAGAAAATGGCCAAGCCGCTTGGATGGGTTGTAAGGCCTACGATGGCAAGTGCATAAGATTAGCATGATGTTGACATTTGATGCATTTCTTGACATACACATTGCACTCCTTCTCCATAGTGGGCCAATAGTAGCCCATTCGAAGGATGCACTTGATGATGGCCATGCCACTGAAATGGCCACCACATGTACCATCATGAGCTTGTGAAATCACCCATGATGCCTCTTGGGGCTCTAAGCAATGAAGGAGAACTCCATCATAGCCTCATCGGTACAAGATGTCTCCTATTAAGACATATTTAGCCACTTTCTATTTAAATGTGCATTTCATGGCATGCGATAATCCCTCTGGGATTACACCAAGCTTTAGGAAGTCATGGATTTATGACATCCAATTTTGATAAGCCTCAACTTCGACTGCTAAGATGACTTGCTCCCCCTATGTATTTACTTTTGCAAATGCAGACTGGGAAACAACCTTATGGTGAATGGTGGTACCACTCCCCATCGAACTCTGAGAGGTTAATGACCCCTAGGGTGCCTTCTTCAGAAAGTCTTCAGCTCTATAGAACCATTCAACTTTTGGTTCTACGTTGATCATGTTGATTGACATTCTATTATCAAAGGCTTCATGTTCCATAGTCGGGTGTGAAAGCATTTTAACATGAATGGTAGTGAAATCAGTAGATGAATTCTGAGGGATTAAGGATCCCAAAGAGGCCATGGTGTCTACAAACCTATTTGATGATCGAGGGATTGCCTCGATGTCGTACCATTCCAATTTAGCTAGATATATAGCAACAAGATCCTTGTAAGCTTTCAATACGGGACATCGACACTGGAAGAGCCCCTTAACTTGATTTACTATGAGCAAGGAGTCACCAAAGATGTTTAATATTTTAATATTCATGGCGATGACTATGTGGAGGCCCAGTAGTAGGGCTTCATACTCAACATTGTTGTTGGTGCACAAAAAGTCTAGTTTAAATGACAAGGGCATAGGAGCTCCTTGTGGCATGAAAAACACTATTCTTGCACCACCCCCTTGCTCGCACTTCGAACCATCGAAGAACAGAGTCATATCAACATTGTTCTCTGGTTCTTCGGGTTTGGGAGCTTCAGATATGATGAAGACTGCATCGTCCGGAAGCTCTATGGTCAGAGGCCTACTATTTGATAGTGGTGCCTCAGCTAATTGATCAGCTATGACTTGTCCCTTAATGGACTTCTGGCTTATGAATTCTAGATCGAATTCTATCAGTAGCATGATCCACTTCGCAGTACACGTATTATGATACATCTTACTCATCATGTACTACAAAGGATTTTGTTTGGATATAACATATGTCGTATGACTTAACATATAGTGTCACAATTTCTTTGTAGTGAACACTACTGCTAAACATAGTTTTTCCACATATGCATACCCAAGCTCATAGCTCACCAAGGTTCGACTAATATAATATATGGCTTGTTCTTTGCCTTGCACATTATTTTGGGCTAACATGGTTCCCAGTGCAAAGTCAGTTGATATATATAGTAGAAAAGGCACCTCTGGCCTTGGTGGAGCTAGCACTGGCAGTGTCACTAGGTATTGCTTTATTTCAGTGAAGGCTACTTGATAGTCCTCATCCCAATTGAATGGGACCCCCTTATGTAGCAATCGATTCATGGGTCAACATTTATCCGATAATTGAGCGATGAATCACTTTATCGATGCTACCTTGCCCTGAAGGCTTCTTAACTCTTTAATATTGGTGGGAGGATGCATTTCCAAGATAGCCTTGACCTTCATTGGGTCAACTTTGATGCCTCATTTAGAGATGATGAATCCTAGTAGTTTACTAGAAGTTACACCAAATACACACTTCTTAGGATTCAGCCTGACATTGTGCTCTATCAGGTGATCGAAGACCTTCCTTAAGACCTCTGCATGCTCTTCTCACAGCAATGACTTGGCCAACAAGTCATCGATATAATCTTCTAGAATTTTATGCATATAGTCATGAAAAATGTATGTCATGGCCCACTGATATGTGGCACCAACATTTTTGAGGCCAAATGGCATAACTTTATAGCAAAACATTCCCCATGGCATTATAAATGTGGTTTTATGCTGGTCTTCGGGTTTAATCCAAATTTTATTGTAACCAAAAAATCATCCATTAAGGAGAGCATTTCGTGACCTACAGTTGCATCTACGAGAGCATCAATATTGGGCAACGAAAATGAATCTTTGGGTGTTGCCTTATTTAGGTCTCTAAAATCTATGCAAATACGAATTCTTCCATCAGGTTTTCCCATGGGTACCATATTGGACACCCATTCTGGATAGTCGATGGAGATTACAAATTCTACATCCAACAACTTTTGTAGCTCATATTTCACCATTAAGGCTACTGTTGGATGCATCTTTCTAAGCTTTTTCTTGATCGACTTCTTCGTCAGATCTAGCGAAAGGTTATGAGTAACCAATTTTGGGTCTAGACTTGGCATATCCTTATACGTCCAAGCAAATAGATTTGGTCTCTCTTTCAGTAGAGGGATGAGGGTGGCCCACTCATATGGAGTGAGACTCTCCAAATTTAACCTTCTTTGAATTGGTGGGATCATTACTGATATCCACCTCAAAGGTTTCCTCTACTGACATATGTGATCCCTCCTCAAGCTGATGAGGTGTAGGGATCAAATGGATGTCATCAGCCGGGTTGATAGGTTCCGCGTTGGAAGTATTTTTGGCATGATAGACATCATATGCACAACCTAGTGCAAAATGAAATGGTTGCAACATTTCTTCGTTAGGGAATAAATCTTCAGGCTCAACGGGTGAATCAATGCAATCCCAGTCGATAGCATCTTTGTTAAGATACAACGGTTTGGATGGATCTGCTGGATTGTGAAGTGGGGTGGTCAAATCAATGGAGACCATATTGATGGAATGGAATTGATCTCCAGGACCACACGGACCAACTTCTACATAATCGATGTAGTCCTCATACCCATGATCTAGCTCTAATGGCACAGGCACAAAGGGGTCTTCTCTATGAGGACTGTGGACAACTGGATCCTCCCTATGCACTGGATGCAAAATAGGATCATTTGGCTCACGGAGCTCCATGTAGGTCGATGGAAAAGGATTAACCAATCGATAAATTTGATCCAGGTTTAACCGTCTTGCTCTCAAACGAGGACCAACATGTAACTGACGATAGACCTCATCTATGTCGATGGGTTGATGATAATGATGCAAATAAGGAGGACCAAGGTAGGCCCTCTCTAACTCATCTTCTTCATCACTGTCAGACAACCAGAACCCATAATTCGCTCCTACTCCTATGGGGTGCTCTGGAAAGTGTGGCCCCATGAATATGACTTCTTGATTGTTGTCATCACTATCTGGAAAAACCGGATAATTATATCGCAAGTGTGACACTGCCAAAAAATCTAGCTCTACTTCTTCCCCCAAATGATCAATGTTGGGAAGGATCTCCTTGGTAACATGTATCAAATTTGTAGGCAGTAGGTGATGCACATACAAAGGCCTTAAATAGCCCCCCTCAGATTCTTCCTCATATTGATCACTATTTGAGGATTCGTTGTTCGACATCATAACTTGGTCCACTTATCTCGAAGGTGGACTCCTCTCCATCATCATTGTAGAGATATCTTGACTCGAGATCACCTAAAACTATGGGGTTATTCCCCTATACACTTGTGTCAACTGCATTATGGATTTGATGACCCAGGTTGCCTCTAGGGTTTTGATATATATCAGTTTTCTCTAGGAGCCCTTCATGATGCTCTTCAAGTGGCTCAAAAGTGATGACAAATACCATCGGGTTAGTCCTCCAAAAACTAGAAATATTAGGATGATATGGGTTGAAGTCCACATCATCCCCTAGACTAAGGTACAAGTGATCTAAGGATGTTGCAAGCAAATCATCTTGTCCTTGTATATGTAACCCCAATCCAAACCTATCAGTCACTAGCTGATAACATGGCTCAAATGAAGTTCTACGCCCTTCCAATGATACAACTCAAAAATATGCATGGAGTACTCCGGGTTGGATAAATAATGAACATTTACTATGAAAGGTTCATCACTATCTTCATCCATGGGCTCTCGTGTTGGAAGCTGATCTAGCCCAACGTAGATGAAATTAGTCTAATTAGATGGCTCTCCCAATGGAACCATCGATCCAAATGGATAACGATAAGTAGATGGTCAGTCCAACTCTTTTGCAATCTCTAGAATAGTTTCAAAGGTTACATTTTATACAATATACTCACCTAATCCGGTGTTGGCAAGATGTATAGTCACCTACAGTGCAGATGACCCTACTGACAATGCAAGCGAGGCAGGCTGAGGTACCTCCTCAGCTATGTCTTGGGCTTCCTCCAATTCCATGGGGATAGGAGCCTCTGTAGTTACTAGTTCATGTATTTTTTTCTTCTCTTTTTTGTCGATCTTCGCCTCTAACTTCCTATCATCCCGAAGCATTACTAATGCAGTCAATTTTAACGAAGTAGCAGTAGTGCACTTAGATCTGTGTGACATAGATATCGATGGTTGAGCATGTATTGTTGGTTTACATCCTATATTTTTAATAGGTGATGTAGTCCAGATGTCTAGGTGCATTTATGGGAGTATGAAACCCCCAGGCAAATTTGCTAGGTTCATGAACTTAAAAGGTTCTTCGTATGATGACACTATGTGAACTCATCCCTCATGTAGATATTTTACACATTGGTGTAATATAGAGGGAATAAAATGCATTCATGAATACAAGGCCTCCCGAGTAGGATGTTGTATTGCATGGCCCCCTTGATCACATGACACCCACAAAGATGGTCTTTAGGCCTACCTACACAGGTAGGACATTTGTGTCGACCATCAAGCATAGGGCATCTTAAATGCTCTCAACATGAATGTGGTGGGCATAATGTATGATTTTGGTATCTTTAGATGATTCAATGCCTTGGTCATTATTACGTTGATCGATGAACCAGTGTCAATCAAGACCCTCTTGAATGGTACGTGATTGATGCATGTGATGATATGCAATGGTGGATCAACTGTATCTATAGGAACCATATTAATTTCATGATCATAAAATTGGATCATGGGCTCATGGCACTACTATACATGTCCCACAAAATTAGTAAATGCTTGTGCAATCTAAGACTATACTTTGATGGACCTTAGAATTTCCATAAGATTCTCCCTATGCCTAGACGACTACTGTATCAATTCATATATAGACATATTTTTAGGAGTTGTCTATAGGTTTTGGACTAACCTACTCTAAATGGTCACCATCAGTCTCATTGGTGGGCCTGGAATATTCTATGTTGATCACTGATTCAACATGGGTTGTATTCTTATGGGAGCACGTGATTGATTTGGCTGCTCATATCTCCCATGTCTTGTAACAATATTCACCATGTTGATGAACCCTTGGGTAGGTGGTTTGACGCACACTTTGTTGACCTGGCCAACGTTGTTACGCAGTGCCTCATGGTTTGGTAGCATATTTTTGTAAATTTCCATGTCTTGGTTTAAGATATCTACGGATTACTTGGTATTACAATATTGACCTTTTCAATCATGTTTTGCACAATATTATTGAAGGACCAACATAATTTGATGTCATGGACCTTTGCATGATGGTAGATGCAAAATAAGTTGTCCTGATATCCCTTCGACTTGGGCTAATTCAAATAAACTAGCTTAAACTCAGGCACTTTGATCACTTTAGCCTCACATAACTAGTGGAATATTGAATTCAATGATTCTGTTAGAGGCATGAATTGGAGAGGTGGACGTTGTTCTTTATTTTTACCCTTATAGTTATTATTATGCTTTTTGTACTGCATAGGAGGAGATTGGGCCTGATAATTCTGCTTTTGCTACCCTTTATCCTCTCTCTGGAGGTTTAGCACTGCTTGGTTGATGTGGGCCTACTTGCCCTTTTGCTTCATGGAGCTTTTCTTAGGCCCCTCTTTCCTATTCTTAAGCTTCAAATTGCCTTCCTGCAACTTGATGTCTTCAATTACCTTGGCTTGCACCAAAGCCTCCTCGAATGTTGGATACTGTTATAGTTGCAACAGTAGCGAGATGTGCTTGGCATAACTCATGGTGAACATTCAGGTTAATTTTGTAGCAGGAATAGGTAATGGTAGCTTTGCCATCAATATTATCCACCTATTTTTGTATTATTTAATTATCTCATCATCGCATTGAGCTAGCGCAACCAAATAAAAAAGGTTAGCCAGTTTCTTGATGCCAAAAGAAAAATGTTCAAGAAAATCATCAGCTAGTTGCTCAAAATTGGTAATTTTGTATCTCTTTTGCTTATTGAGCCACTCTTGGGCTAGGCCTGAAAGGGTCATGACAAATGTGTGCAAAATCAAGCCATTATTACTAGCAATTTAGAAACAGGCATCCAAAAATCATGTGACATACTCTTGTACATCTTCATCACCTTTAAATTTGTCTAACCTGGGAATAAAAAAATCTCAAGATATGCTGGAGCAGGTATCGAGGGATCCAAAGGCTCATTATGACTATTTAATAATGTTAGCTTTTGAATTTCCATGCCTTGCCTCTGAGGATAAGAAGTCATCCTACCTAAGCTGACGTGAGGATGGTCTCAGAGGTACATTCTTCCTCTATCGAGGTGGAGGTTGTTGCTATTCCTCCTCCTCAACTTGGGATTCTTTAGGATACTCTTGATTTTTTCTCTCTCCCTCTTCATCCTCATATCATTGTTGCCCCTTGTGTTCTAATGGTGGTGGTCATTCTATTTTTTGGGCACTAATATGATTATGAGTGTCTCTACACTCCTACTACTCATCATCTTGTGAAAAAGCCTTTCTATAAATGTGATCTCTATTATTGACATGAGTATATAGACCAGCACTGGCTCACCTATCCTACTACTCTATGTGATCCTTTTGGGTAAAGATGTGTTCTTCATGCATGCACTACTCGTATAGTCATTTTATGATGAGCCTCTACACCTGAATATTCTCATCTTCAATGTGTTGCCTTTCTAGGCAAGCATACTTCAATTGATCTTGGAGGAGCTATCGCTACTGGTTAGATATCAATCTATGTAATCTATCAAGGTCATTGGCTATGACAAGAATCTGGTATGCATGCTCTATGTGAGCAACCTTATGGGTTATTATATCGCTCCAAATTTTTTGCATCCTTACCTTGAGTCTATAGGATCCATGCTCATAATGGGGATGTGAGAAGGATGGGACAATACCTCGGACTAAGAGGCCCTTTGAAGGTCACACCTCTTAGGGGATGGGTGTAAGGGTGAATTTTTGATGGATGGTGGGTTCACCAAGAAACTTTGAGTGGCAGTTTCCACACCTAGGTTGAGAATGGGTTTGATGTGTTCATTTTTATATTCAATCATTCAATTCCTAGGTTGGCCATAATGAATCTAAGCTATTCTATATGTCAATGCTGATTTTTATGGGTACAAAAAGAATGAATAAGTGCTAAACACAGAAAGTGTGCTAAATAAGACATAATATACCTGATTCCAAATGTCTGATGAATATTCTGAGGTTTGTAGAAGTCCAGATCATCTCAAATCTTACATAATCATCTACAATTGCATAGAATCATCTTAGATCATAGTCGATCATCTGAGATTAGATGACATCATCGTAGACCTGATGAATTCGTCAGACGAATTCGTTAGAAACTTGCAATTATAGAAATAGATACAAAAGACCAAAAATGCAACTGCAAAAGCAAGGGGAAATGATAGAAATAATAGTAAAATTTCCTAAATGATAAATAGAGATAACAATTAAAGGAAATGCATTAATTTAATACTTTGTTTTAACTTTATCATGCATCTATGCTAAATGGGGTGAACTACAGAATATAGAAATAAAATAAACTAAGTTAATGCATAAATAAATGAATATAAAAGATAAGAAAATGCAAACTCCAAGATCTGATTGCCCCCAATTTGTACTGCAGTCGAGATCACCTCCAATCGTACGAGATCATCACCAATATGTGATAGGATTGTCCAAAATCGTCTGGAATCGTCTGCGATGATCCGAGCTTGCTCCGGCTGAAAAACAATAAAATTCTTACAAGAAAAACTTGAAATACACAATGCAAACAATGGTGTGAAGGTGCTCTAAGGCATGAAAACTAAAGTTGTAGGGAAAATTAGCCATCCAGGGGATAAACTGAGAAAATCCCAGTTTATATAGGATTAGGGGGAGGTTAGGAGGTTGGAGATCATCCCAATTTGGGAGATCTCCAACGAGGGAGACTCTAACCGTGTAGACACACTTTCTACCCAAGTTAGAGAAGCTATTAAAACAAAAGCTAATTATGAAAATAAGTTTTGGGATGAAATCGTCTGGACATTCTGTTCTAGACGAATTTGTCAGATTTGGGACGATTTCGTCTGATCATCGACGATATCATCCAACGGTAAAAAAAAATCCTAAAAATGGCACAAAAAATAAGGGGAGTGGGTAACGGGCAGATTTGGGGTTAAAATTCAATTTTTTATCTTTTACTAAGGGTTTAACTGCACCAATTTTAGGGTGCTACATTTTTCTCCCTCTTTAGCAATTTTTTTGAGGAAAATGCATTAGAAAAAACAAAAATTTACTCAATTTTTTAGACAATGATTCTAGGTCGAATCGTACAACTGCTTACTATGGTGCCCCCTCTGTGTTTTTACCCAAATCGAACATTTGAGATAAAAGCATAGAAAAGCAAAATTAAAAATGTTATTTTTTTTAAATAAAATTAAGAAAAATAGGGTAAAACCCTAATACATTTTTATTGTTCATTTTCACTGTTTTTAGAGCTCTACAGACAAAATGGTCAAAACCACGCACATATTGATAGAGGTCCAACGCGGGCTATGGGTAAGAATCTAAACCTATTGAATTATGTTTTAATTTGATTTGTGTAATTTGCAATTTAAATTTTGACTGTTTGGGGCATTGTGGTCATTTTTAGGCCATCGACGACGTCGGGATGAAATCGTCCCAATTTTGTCGAAATTGCCCCTAGATTGCCTATTTTGTTTGATGCAAAATCGATGGAATAGGGGCGATCCCGTCCAACAAGGGATGATCCTCAAGTTGTGAAATATGAGATGATTTTCTCCTACAAAGGATGATTTGATTTAATTTAGGACGATATCATCCAATAGTGGATGATATCATCATTTTTATGAAATTAAGCTTGTTTGAATTGCATTTAATTGATTGTAATAATTGTTTTATTAATGAATTTTGTTGTTTGATTGTTTATTTTGTAGAGGGTATTACTAAAGAGTTGGGAATGGAAATACGGGGGGCTGAGGGATGATGTGGTTATGCTCAATCAGGCAGAGCGAGATCAAATGGCAGAGGTCAGACTACAGCATGTGGCAGAGATGCCACAAGTACTGACAGACATGGGGCTACTGACAACCCTAGCAGAGAGATAGTATCTAGGGTCATCCTGCTTCTGGTTACCGATATGGGAGATGGATCCCACTCTAGAGGATGTATGGAGGATCCCTGAGGATCCCCATATAGGGACAATTTATGACTCCTGTGGCTAATCAGGGCCATGCCATGATGAGGCTATGCAAGATCCGAGCTTCACCCTAGATAAGGGTGGAGTGAACATCAAGTATCTAAGGCAGATTCCTGGGGCATCTAGGTTGACTCAAGTTTTGGCAGGGATGGTGGGTGGCCTACTGCTATGCCACCAGAGAGGGTGCAGATTACCCTGGCTCCTTTCAGATGTGGTTTTCAACATGAGAGACCATGGGTATAGATTTGCATGAGGTAGCTTTATATTGTACCGCTTGTATAGGATCTTGCATGGGGTCATATACAAGGGAGTCCGATGTCTGGTTTTGACATCACTACTACAGGTTTGGTGTTGGGAGCACATCGTGGTGCAGAGGCCGGTAGGGCTCCCACTAATAAGGGTTGACCGAGAGAGACCCCGGGTTTTCTATTGGTGGCTCCAAAGAGGGTCATAATGATGGATAGATCTACCAATGTCATGAAGATTTCTAGACGACCTCATCCTTGACAAGATAAACTAGATGTCATGGAGAGAGCATCCATGGTGGGGAGAGGACGGATAGGAGTTAGCTTGCATCAGGTGAGTCTTCTGGCTAAGGATGGAGTGGGGAGAGGTAGAGCTCCATCGCTATGATCAAGTTTTGTGGTAGTTCGGTCTACAGTAGGGGATCCCTTCTCTCAGGGATTATGATTACTTTTGGACTATTTGGGATAGTACCACATTGAGCGGGGCTCCAAATATGTAGGGATTCTAGATCCAGGACATAGATGATGCCCCCATACAGCTAGTGGATGGGGATGATGCTGGGGTCACTGATGGATATGATGCCTGGTACATAGGCATCCACCCTCCTTGAATGATGAGGGTACAAATTTCAATGCATGTCATGGTGCGACGGATGGGGAGGTAGTGCCAGGCTGCTATTGTGGTAGCATGAGGTCATGAAGGGAGAGAGTAGTGACGGTCTTTGCAAGAGAGATGCTAGAGGATGCCATAGGCTCCGTATAGACTGCAATAGATAGGGAGGAGGGATTCCATTCTCAATAGGGGGATAGGCCACCATCACCCGATAAGGGCAAGGGTGTCTATGTGGGAGAGAGTAGCGAGATGGCGGTTCTCTAGGCTGAGAATGCCTGCCTACAAGCTCAAGTGCATACTCTATAGTATGAGGCTACATGGCTTAGGGCTTAGAGTGGAGGGGCAAGCATGTAGGAGTTGGCACGATCTATGATGCAGACCGCATTCTATCAGGGAGTATACTTCTAGCTAGTTCCAAAGGTCCAAAGGTTACAGCTGTCAGTCGACATTACAGAACCAATCAAGATGGGATCATCGAGGACATCCTCATGATCGATGACAAGGACCCAAGATACAGCATGGACCTCTATGGGACCACCTCCTCCATGCCAGGGTGGGAGAGGAGATGAGGCTGAGAGCTCAAGGGCTTCTCGAGACTAGATTGCTATAGACTGCATAGAGATTGTATATATTTTTTGAGAGGATTGAGTATGCCAGGGTATAGATTATGGCATACCAATCCAGTTTTGATATGATGTACATAATTTGTTTATATATATATGGTCTTTTTTATGATATGACTTGTTTAAATGTTGTATGATGCTTTAATTTGGATTTTTTTGGTTGATTATTCATGTAATTATGTCATTTGGAAATATTATAATTTTATGTCATGCTATAAAATTTAAATGAAATAATCTGATGTAAACAAATTGGTTGTGTATGGTGTAATTTGATGAAAAATAAAAAGGGACTTCTAAAAATAATTTCAAAGGACATTGTCGCTATTATAGACCATTTCATGGAGTCGCTGCTCGCTAGGTCGTCAAGCTAATCCCAGTATAGAAATATTGCTAAAATTAAAAGAGTGCTTAAGAGAATGTCTTAAGGCTTTGAGTTGTGATGATGAAAAATTGATGATGGTGATGATTTGTTTTCAGATTTTCATGAAAATATTATGCATGAAATATATTTAAAAATGATTTTTGCTAGGCATAAATTCCTAAGTGTGATAAAATTTTGAATAATTCCTTAGAATTTGTACCATGGTTGCAAAATGGATTGTTGACATAATGAAATGAAATAGAAAAAAATGTTCATTCTTTTTAAAGAACAATTGTGTAACATAATGATGTAAGCCATATGTTTTTATGAATTAAAATGAATGAGAAATAAAAATAGAACAATGGTTTGCGCTAGGCATAGAATTATAGATATAGACTTATACCATCATCGCGAAATCCCAAAGGAAATTGATATAATAGTTTTATTGCATACTTGATTTTTGATTTTAAGATAAACAAAAAATAATAATATATAACCGTGACTTTATTTACTAGATCTTTGAATATGTTGTTGAAATAAATTTTGGATTTTTGAAAAAAATATGTATTGAATTGTTTTTATGCTAAGAAAATGTTCTTAAATAAGAAGATGAAAGTATTCCAAAAAGAATTGCAGAAATATTTTAAATTATCTCAAAGACAAAATGTAGATTTATAAGGAACCCTCATGTGCAGATGTGAGTTCATTACCGATCTTGATTTATCATAATGATACAAAATATCTCAAATACAAATGTGTGTGCAATTGTATTGTTCATTCACCAATTTTGAGCAAGATAATTTGATACAAGTAATTTGAATTAACCAAATAAGTGTTCGTTGACCATGATTTATATGCATGTAATCGTACCAAACTACTATGTAAGTCGGGTCATCAAGATCTAGCTAATCCATAAGAAGACATAGGTCAGTAAAAAATAAGGTCGCTAATGTAACAAACATATCACCATGCTAGGGATTACCCAAGGCCAAGCAAGTTGGGCACAAACCACCTGTTATGGGGCTTACCTCATAGTTTTTGAATAATTGAGAATTCCAGGGATTCAAGCTCATTCACCCTTTTTTTCTTTTCAAGGGGTAGGGAAAAGTATTTTATTGTTTTTTTCTTTTGCTTTTCTCTTTTGCTTCTCTTTCTTCTCTTTTTTTTGTATTTTTTCTTGGATCTGAGACAATGCTGAAATATTGTTGTAATGGTACAAAATAATATTTTTCATTTTCTCATTTTATTTGACTTTTCTTTTTCTTCCTATACTAGGGATACTTGCTCGGATTGGCTGTGGAGCAAGGGATTTTTATTTTGGATAGGGGTGAGCTTGTCCTTTTGTCAATTCTCAAAGATTCTAGACCATGTGCATGATAGGATAGCAGGGGAAACTTTTCGCTCAAGAAACCACTTCTACTATGTAGCATCATATCGAATTTGCAATGAAATCATTTTAATGTGAAAAGATATGCTTGGTTTAAGTAAATAACAAGATCAGTTCTCTATGCTCAAAAATTTATTTAATTCAATGGTGGACTTTGATATAAGAGAGATTAATAATCATACCAAATAAAATCAAGATATTTATTCATGTGAGTGTGAAAGTGCGAGATTCCAAATAAATACTAATTTATCCAAAATAACTAAAAATATAATTGCAATACTTCAAGAATTGACAGGTATGGAAATAAAAGATGTTTTTGAAGATTTTGATTTGTTTTTATATTTTGATTTTGATTGATGAATTGAGAAGATACACAATGTGATTGTTTTTTTTTTTTTGAAAGTTTTTTTATATGAATGACTAAAATAAAACAACATGCAAAATAAAAATATATACAATGATGAAATGACCATATTTTATGCATAATAGCGTTTGAGATGCATAATTTTCATAGGTTATTTAAGATATTTACCATCTAAGGTAGATAATCTATATGTTCTCGATCCAAATTTAGTAGTAATGATATATGGCCCAAGCCAGTTAGGTTCAAATTTACCTTTAAGATCTTTAGTTGCATTAGTATTTTTTTTATTTTCTTTTAATACAAGGTCACCGATATCAAAGGATCGATGATGAAATTTCTTGAGGTATGCTCGTTTAAGCTTGTTTTGGTAGGCACGAAGATGCTCCAAAGCATTGATGTGCTTCTCATATAGGATTTCTAGCTGACTAAATCTGCCAGCATGATATTCATCTCCTACTTTAGTATCTTGAAGTAGTAGAGCCAAAGAAGGAACTTCTAATTCAAAGGGAAAAACTTCTTCAGTGCCATAAACCAAAAAAAAAGGTGAAGTGTCTGTGGGAGTACAAACACTAGTTCGATAAGCCCACAAAGCAGGATATAGTTCGATGTGCCAATCTCGGCTAGATTTATTGACCAGTCTTTTGAGGATTTTAATTAATGTTTTATTAGATGCTTCTGCTTGGAAATTACCCTGAGGATAATAGGGAGTGGACCAACGATGTTGAATTTTATATTTTTGACATAATTTTTTGACATATTTATTTTTGAAACAAGTTCCATTATCTGAGATGAGATTTGCAGGAATTCTGAACCTAAAAATAATTTGATTAAAAATAAATTTGGAAACTTGGGTTCCAATGCAAGAAGTTAAGGGCATAGATTCAACCCACTTTACGAAATACTCAGTGGTCGTTATGATGAATTTGTGTCCATAAGATGACACAGGGTTTATTTTTCCAATGATGTCTAAGCCCTATTTTGAAAATGGCCAAGGAGATGGAATAGCCTGTAGCTCTTATGCAGGCACATGAACAAGGTCAACATGTTTCTGGCACTTGTCACAATGGCACACATAATCATGTGCATCATTATCCATGGTGGGCCAAAAATATCCTATCCTAAGGAGCTTCTTAGCAATGGCACTACCATTGAAGTGTCCCCCACAAGATCCATCATGGGCTTCACTCAAAACTGATCTAGATTCGTCTAGATTCAAACATCTCAATAGGATGCCTTCAAAATATCTCCTATATAGTGTATTGCCAATAATTACAAAGCGACTTGCTTGTCTACATAATAACCGACACTGGTTGCTATTACAACCTTCAAGGAAGGTCCCATTTTGAAGAAAATTAAATATATTAGTGTACCAAGGTTTAGGAGTAGTTTCATTGATTAGAAAGACATCCAAAGGTTCTAAGCATGATTTATTTGAAGTGGTTTCCTAGAGTCGACGAATAATGATGGTAGAATATTCTTCATCTAACTCCAAGGGTAAAAGAGATGTAGCTGCAACCATAGCTTCAGCCACACGGTTGCTAGTTCGAGGAATAGCTTCCAAGGTAACTTGATCAAATAAAGATAATAATTGTAAGACATATACTTTATATGGACGTAATTTATCATCTCTAGTATGATAAACATCATTGATTTGATTTATGACAAGTTGAGAATCACTGAAAACCAATAGATTTTTAATTTTCAGTGCCAAGACAGCTCATAATCCAAGGATTAGAGCCTCATACTCAGTAGTGTTATTAGTACAAGCAAACATTAATTTAAAAGATAGAGGTATAAGATGTTTTTGCAGAGATATTAAAATAATACCTGCACTAGCCCCACTCATGCATCGGGCTCTATCAAAGTATAGGGACCATTGCTCTGGATGGTATGCCTCTAATTTAAGGCATTCATCGGGAAAATCAATGATGAGGGGATGGGTAGACTCTAAGGGTGCAACAACTAATTGATATGCTATGATTTGGCCCTTAACATACTTCTATCCTATAAACATGAGTTCAAACTCACTTAGCACAAGAACCCACTTTGTCATGCGACTAGATAAGTATGGTCGACTCATGAGATACCCCAAAGGATCAAATTTAGCAATAACATACGTTTTATGACTGAGCATATAATTGCATAGTTTCTATGTAGAAAATATGATTGCTAGACATAACTTCTCTAATTTTGTGTAGTGGGTTTCATAACTGATTAAGGTTCATCTAATGTAATAATTAGCATGCTCTCTTTTCTCATCATCAAGTTGAGCTAACATAGCTCCTAAGGAAAAATCTAAAGCAAAAATATACAAGATAAATGGGCGATCAGGTCTAGGTGGTGAAAGCACAGGTGGGTTAAGGAGATATTATTTGAGGAGTTCAAATGATTCCTGACATTCGTCGTCCCACTGAAAAGAGACATCTTTCTTAAGAATATTAAGAAAAGGTCCTATTTTGTCTGCCAACTTATCGATGAAGTGACGAATAGCTTGAATCTTACCTTGTAGACTTTGTAATTCAGATATATTTGTGGGTGCGGGCATATCAATGATAGTCGCGATCTTGAGAGGGTCAATTTCAATGCCATGTAAAGAAACTATAACCCCCAATAATTTATCGAACTTAACTCCAAATATACATTTGGATGGATTCAGTTGGATAAGATATTCCCTTAACCAATCAAATACTTTTCTCAAGTCATCTAAATGGTCATCTTCTCTGATGGAACGAGCTATAATATCATCTACATAATCATGTAGAATATCATGCATCATATCATGAAATATATAAGTCATGGCTCATTGATATGTTGCACCTGCATTCTTCAAACCGAATGGCATCACTTTCCAACAAAAGGTCCTCCAAGGGGTAATAAATATTGTTTTAGCTTTATCTTCAAGAGCTATCCTGATTTGATTATAACCAAAAAATTCATCCATTAAGGATATCATTCCACTCCCAGCAGTAAAATCAATGATTTGATCCATGTTGGGAAGAGGAAAATCATCTTTAGGGCATGCAACATTAATATATCTAAAGTCTGTGCAAACCCTAACTTTAGTAGCTTCTTTCTTAGTTACTAGAACTACATTCGAGATCCATTCAGCATAATCAATGGCTTGTATAAAAAGAACCTTCAGGATTTTTTCTAATTCACCTTTGACTAGTAAGGCCAATTTAGGATGCATTTTTCTAAGCTTCTACTTAACAGGTTTAGCATCTGGATGGACTACTAGGTGATGCATAACTACAGAAGGGTCAATTCCTAGCATATCTTCATATGTCCAAGCAAATACATCTTCATATTCTTTAAGAAATGCAATGTATTTATCTTGTTTGTCTTGACTCAATTCTGATCCAATGTTGATTATGTGAGGATTACAGTTCCAATGTTAATTTTTATGACATTCTCTACTTCCATGTGTAGATCTCTCTCAAAATTAGGTGGGGTGGGTGAAACGCCCAATTATTGTAATTCTTTCAAGGTTATCTTGGATAATTCTTCTTGAGGATTCATGGACTCAAGCTGGGCTATACTAGGTATAGAGCCATTAAAATAAAACTCATGATGTAACAATTCCTCAATGGAGATATCATGGAAGACATCTCCCTCCAAATCATCGTCAAATTCAACGATCATCTGAGGGTAAGCTATGGATAGCATATTACATGTAAATGGCTTATTCATTAAATGCAAGGCATCACGTATATCCAAATAATATTGGTAACACATGAGATGGTCATCATCCTCAAATGGGAAAGGCTAACTTTTAGTAGGAAATAGGCCCACACCACATCAGGTAGGCCATGGTTCTACCTCAAAAGGCTCTTTCATACCATTCTGGAAAGGTCCCAAACCTTTCCATTTATATCCCAATTTAAGCATTATAGGCTTAGCTTTAACATATTCATTAGTAAAATAACATCGATCATATCCATCATAATGTGTCTTGATGTTCCTAGGTATTCTTCCCCAGTCATATCCCTTATAAATAAAAGCACAGCTCCCGACCTAGTAAATACTTCCCATAGGCTGGGGGAGGCCCAAGGTAAGAGGAGAGGGCAAATTATTTAAAATAAGGGAATCTTGCATAGCAGCGTTCGTTTGCTCTAATATAAGAATTTTAGATAAATCAGGTAAGAGCTCGTCAGTAATAGCATAAGAGGTAGAAGGAACATTTCCCATATCTTCTGATGTGGAAACTATGCCTTTGGTAGGTGTAGATGTTGTAGAGATGTCGATGGATGGATCTCTAGGTATGGAAGTTACAGGAGTAAAACAAGAAGCATTGGTTGTGGGTTTAGGATATTTTTGAGGTCCTAATGTGGTTTGTTCGAAATATGGTCGAACTATATGTAGAGGTGGAGTTGATGGAGAAAAAGTAGATGATGTTATGGGTGTGTATTTCACATGTTTAGATGGATGATGAGAATTACGATGTATGGATGACAGAGCAGAGCACAATTGAACCCCAACAGGTTCTTCCAAAGCACACATATCAAAGGGTCTAGGATCACCATGAATGGTAACCAACTAATTTTTAAATTCAAATTTAACACACTGATTTAAACTTGAAGGAACAGCTCGCATCGTGTTGATCCAAGGGTGACCCAAGAGTATATTGTATGATGCAGGGCAATGTACAATAAACACGGTCGTGTTTAAGGTTCTTGGACCAACTTGCAATGGGATAGTAATAACGCCACACGTTTCTTGTGTTTCTTCATTGAAGGCTTTTATGATCATATCAGTTCTTTTCATTTTGTCACTTCTAAACCCAAATATTTGGTAGAAGTCAAAAATGCAAATGTTTAAAGATGAACCATTATCAATAAATACTCGTTTAACTACTACATCTCCAATTAAGGTAGTAATATATAAGGGGTTATCCTTATGTAAACTATGTTGCGGTATATCTCTATCCCGAAAGTCAATACAATCAACTTCTCGAGTTATGATAGTATTGGCCATGGCTTCAGGTTGAATATTTTGTGGTACCATCATTTGGCTTAATGTGAGCATTAATTCATCCCTATGTGCGGAAGAAGATCTTAAAAGGTCCAAAAGGGAAATTCTAGATGTAGTATTTGATAATTGTTCATTAATATTATAAGGAGGTTTAGGTTGAACATTAGGTGCATGATTCCATTTATTAGGAACTTTCAAAACAAATGGAGCTGATCCATCATTCTGAGTTTGATCTTGTCGAGAATTTTGAGCTTGTTGTTGAGTAACAGCTCCAATGGTACCTACAATATTATTTTGTGGATGATGAATGGGTCTTGGTCTAGCATTTATGGATTGTTCATTAGAAAGTAATTGGTGAGAAGATGGTCTAGTAGTGAATCTTCTTGGAAATGGTTCTTATGAGACCATATAACTTGTGATAGGGAGAATAGGATCTGATTCATCTTTAGAACTATTCGATTGATTTGATGTGATTTCCATGTCACTTTTAGTCTCGTATTCTGTATCACTAAGATTAGGTGTCCAAATATTATATAGAGGTTTGGTCGTAACCATGGATAAAGTTGTGTCAAAGGTTTGCAAATCATGAGCGGGTAAATGTCCACTAATGGTCCCTACATATCGGGTAGGAGGGGGAACATTATGATGCTCAATTTGATTAGCCACCTCTTTACCTTGCCTTGGTAAAGGATGTTGAAATATGTCTAATGATTGGTTGGCATTCTGATTCTAATTTTGGGGGATGTTCTTTTGAGCATTATTAGGAGG
Source organism: Wollemia nobilis (assembly GCA_028583015.1). Taxonomy (NCBI): domain Eukaryota; kingdom Viridiplantae; phylum Streptophyta; class Pinopsida; order Araucariales; family Araucariaceae; genus Wollemia; species Wollemia nobilis. The sequence continues at coordinate 2,024,563 of JAQPPZ010000677.1, read as the reverse complement.
ATTTTGTTTAGGTTGAAAGGCTTGCACCTCCATCTCATTGTTATCAATTAGGTCTTGTATTTTATGTTTTAATATTTTACAAGAGTTGGTAGCGTGTCCAAGTCCTCTATGGAAATCACAGTGTAAATTAGCTCTGTATCCGGGTATAGTTGGATCTGGTTCCCGGATAGCTGGTAATTGTATCAAACCTCATTCTAATAATTGTGGTAAAATGGTTGATAGAGGTTGATTTAACCTAGTAAATTCTCAATGTGGTTTATCAGGAAGTTTCAGTATAAACTTCTCCATTGTTTTTGTAGTATTAACAGTAGCAATATCTCTACTATCACTGACTCCATCACCCACAACTTGTTTATTTTTATATTGATTTCTAGATGTTGTTGAAAGAAATTTTGTATTTTTTAAAAAACATGTATTGAATTGTTTTTATGCTAAGCAAATGTTCTTAAATAAGAAGATGAAAGTATTCAAAAAAGAATTGCAAAAATATTTTAAATTATCTCAAAGACAAAATGTAGATTTATAAGGAACCCTCATGTGCAGATGTGAGTTCATTACCAATCTTGATTTATCATAATGATACAAAATCTCTCAAATACAAATGTGTGTGCAATTGTATTGTTCATTCACCAATTTTGAGCAAGATACTTTGATACAAGTAATTTGAATTAACCAAATAAGTGTTCATTGACCATGATTTATATGCATGTAATTGTACCAGACTACTATGTATGTTGGGTCATCAAGAGCTAGCTAATCCATAAGCAGACATAGGTATGTACAAAAGAAGGCCGCTAATGTAATAGACATATCACCACACTAGGGATTACCCAAGGCCAAGCGGGTTGGGCACAAACCACCTATTATGGGGCTTACCTCATAGTTTTTGAATAATTGAGAATTCCAAGGATTCAAGCTCATTCACCCTTCTTTTATTTTCAAGGGGTAGGGAAAAGTATTTTATTGATTTTTGCTTTTGCTTTTCTATTTTGCTTCTCTTTCTTCTTTTTTTTTTGTATTTTTTCTTGGAACTGAGACAATGCTGAAATATTGTTGTAATGGTACAAAATAATATTTTTCATTTTCTCATTTTATTTGACTTTTCTTTTTCTTCCTATTCTAGGGATACTTGCTCGGATTGGCTGTGGAGCAAGGGATTTTTATTTTGGATAGGGGTGAGCTTGTCCTTTTGTCAATTCTCAAATATTCTAGACCATGTGCATGATAGGATAGCAGGGGAAACTTTTCGCTCAAGAAACCACTTCTACTATTTAGCATCATATCGAATTTGCAATGAAATCATTTTAATGTGAAAAGATATGCTTGGTTTAAGTAAATAACAAGATCAGTTCTCTATGCTCAAAATTTTATTTAATTCAATGGTGGACTTTGATATAAGAGAGATTAATAATCATACCAAATAAAATCAAGATATTTATTCATGTGAGTGTGAAAGTGCGGGATTCCAAATAAATACTAATTTATCCAAAATAACTAAAAATATAATTGCAATACTTCAAGAATTGACAGGTACGGAAATAAAATATGTTTTTGAAGATTTTTATTTGTTTTTATATTTTGATTTTGATTGATGAATTGAGAAGATACACAATGTGATTGTTTTTTTTTATTAAGTTTTTTTATATGAATGACTAAAATAAAACAACATGCAAAATAACAATCTATACAATGATGAAATGACCATATTTTATGCATAATAGCATTTGAGATGCATAATTTTCATAGGTTATTTAAGATATTTACCATATAATGTAGATAATCTGTATTCTCTTGAAACAAATTTAGCAGTAATGATATATGGCCCAAGCCAATTAGGTTCAAATTTACCTTTAAGATCTTTAGTTGCATTAGTATTTTTTTTATTTTCCTTTAATACAAGGTCGTTGATCTTAAAGGATCGATGATGAACTTTCTTGAGGTATGCTCATTTAAGCTTGTTTTGGTAGGCACGAAGATGCTCCAAAGCATTGATGTGCTTCTCATCTAGGAGTTCCAGCTAACTAAATCTGCCAGCTTGATATTCATCTCCTACTTCAGTATCTTTAAGTAGTAAAGCCAAAGAAGAAACTTCTAATTCAAAGGGAAAAATTGCTTCAGTGCCATAAACCAAAACAAAAGGTGAAGTGCCTATGGGAGTACGAAAACTAGTTCAATAAGCCCACAAAGCAAGATATAGTTGGATATGCCAATATCGGCTAGATTTATTGACTAGTCTTTTGAGGATTTTAATTATTGTTTTATTAGATGCTTCTACTTGGACATTACCTTGAGGATAATAGGGAGTGGACCAACGATGTTGAATTTTATATTTTTGACATCTTTATTTTTGAAATAAGTTCCATTATCTGAGATGAGATTTGCAAGAATTTCGAACCTAAAAATAATTTGATTAAAAATAAATTTGGAAACTTTGGTTCCAGTGCAAGAACCTAAGGGCATAGCTTCAACCCACTTTGTGAAATAATCAGTGGCCGTTATGATGAATTTGTGTCCATAAGATGACACAGGGTTTATTTTTCCAATGATGTCTAAGCCCCATTTTGAAAAGGGCCAAGGAGATGAAATATCCTATAGCTCTTATGCAGGCGCATGGACAAGGTCAGCATGTTTTTGGCACTTGTCACAATGGCACACATAATCATGTGCATCATTCTCCATGGTGGGCCAAAAATATCCTATCCTAAGGAGCTTCTTAGAAATGGCGCTACCACTAAAGTGTCCCCCACAAGATCCATCGTGGGCTTCACTCAAAGCTAATCTAGATTCATCTAGATTCAAACATCTCAATAGGATGCCTTCAAAAGATCTCATATATAGCGTATTGCCAATAATTATGAAGTGACTTGCTTGTCTATATAATAACCAACACTGGTTGCTATTACAACCTTTAGGGAAGGTCCCATTTTGAATGAAATTAAATATATCAGTGTACCAAGGTTAAAGAGTAGTTTCATTGATTAGAAAGACATCCAAAGGTTCTAAGTATGATTTATTTGAAATGAGTTCCAAGCGTCGATGAATAATGATGGTAACATATTTGTCATCTAACTCCAAGGGTAAAAGAGATGCATCTACAGCCATAGCGTTAGCCGCACGGTTGCTAGTTTGAGGAATAGCTTCCAAGGTAACTTGATCAAATAAAGATAATAATTATAAGACATATGCTTTATATGGACATAATTTATCATCTCTGGTTTGATAAACATCATTGAATTGATTTATGACAAGATAATCATCGAAAACCAATAGATTTTTAATTTTCAGTGCCAAGGCAGCTTGTAATCCAAGGATTAGAGCCTCATACTCAATAGTGTTATTAGTACAAGCAAACGCTAATTTAAAGGATAGAGGTATAAGATTTTTCTATGGAGATATTAAAATAATACCTGCACCAGCCCCACTCATGCATCGGGCTCTATCAAAGTATAGGGACCATTGCTCTAGATGGTCTGCCTCTAATCTAAGACATTCATCAGGAAACTCAATGATGAGGGGATGGGTAGACTCTAAGGGTGCAAAAGCTAATTAATCTGCTATGATTTGGCCCTTAACAGACTTCTATCCTTTAAACGTGAGTTCAAACTCGCTGCGCAAGAACCCACTTTGTTGTATGACCAGATAAGTACGGTCGACTCATGAGATACCGCAAAGGATCGAATTTAGCAATAACATACATTTTTTGACTGAGCATATAATGGAATATTTTCTGTGTAGAAAAAATGACTACTAGGCATAACTTATCTAATGTTGTGTAGTGGGTTTCATAACTGATTAAGGTTCATCTAATGTAATAATTAGCACGCTCTCTTTTATCATCCTCAATTTGAGCTAACATAGCTCCTAAGGCAAAATCTGAAGCAAAAATATACAAGATAAATGGGCGATCAAGTCTAGGTGGCAAAAGCACAGGTGGGTTAAGGAGATATTGTTTGAGGAGTTCAAATGATTCCTGAAATTCATCGTCCCACTAAAAAGAGACATCTTTCTTAAGAAGCTTAAGAAAAGGTCTTGTTTTGTCTGCCAACTTATTGACGAAGTGACAAATATCTTGAAGCTTACCTTGTAGACTTCATAATTTACATATATTTGTGGGTGCGGCCATATCAGTGATAGCCATGATCTTGAGAGGGTCAATTTTAATGCCACGTAAAGAAACTATAACCCCCAATAATTTATCAAATTTAACTCCGAATATACATTTGGATGGATTTAATTGGACAAGATATTCCCTTAACCGATCAAATTCTTTTCTCAAGTCATCTAAATGATCATCTTATTTTATGGAATGAGCTATAATATCATCTACATAATCATGTAGAATATCATGCATCATATCATGAAATATATAAGTCATGGCTCATTGATATGTTGCACCTACATTCTTCAAACCGAATGGCATCACTTTCCAACAAAAGGTCCCCCAAGGAGTAATAAAGACTGTTTTATCCTGATCTTCAGGAGCTATCCTAATTTGATTATAACCAAAAATTCCATCCATTAAGGATATCATTCCACTCCCAACAGTAAAATCAATGATCTGATCCATGTTGGGAAGAGGAAAATCATATTTAGGGCATGCAAAATTAATATATCTAAAGTCTGTGCAAACCCTAACTTTAGTAGTTTCTTTCTTAGTTACTAGAACTACATTCGATATCCATTCAGCATAATCAATGGCTTGTATAAAAATAACCTTCAGGAGTTTTTCTAATTCACCTTTGACTAGTAAGGCCACTTTAGGATGCATTTTTCTAAGCTTCTACTTAACAAGTTTAGCATCTAGAAGGACTACTAGGTGATGCATAACTACAGAAGGGTCAAGTCCTGGCATATCTTCATATGTCCAAGCAAAGACATCTTCATATTCTTTAAGAAATGCAATGTATTTATCTTGTTTGTCTTGACTCAATTCTGATCCAGTGTTGATTATGTGAGGATTATCTTCAGTTCCAATGTTAATTTTTATGACAGTATCTACTTCCATGTGTAGATCTCTCTCAAAATTAGGTGGGGTGGGTGAAACGCCCAATTATTTTAATTATTTCGAGGCTATCTTGGATAATTCTTCTTGAGGAGTCATGGACTCAAGATGAGCTATACTAGGTATAGAGCCATTAAAATAAAACTCATGATGTAATAATTCCTCAACGGGGATATCATGGAAGATATCTCCCTCCAATTCATCATCGGATTTAGAGATCATCTGAGGGTAAGCTATGGATAGCATATTACATGTAAATGGATTATTCATTAAATGCAAGGCATCATGATTATCCAAATAATATTGGTAACACATGAGATGGTCATCATCCTCAAATGGGAAAGGCTGAATTTTACTAGGAAATAGGCCCACACCACATCGGGCAGGCCATGGTTCTACCTCAAAAGGCTCTTTCATACCATTTTGGAAAGATCCCAAACCTTTCCCTTTATATCCCAATTTAAGCATTATAGGCTTAGATTTAACATATTCATTAGTAAAATAACATCAAGCATATCCATCATAATGTGTCTTGATGTTCCTAGGTATTCTTCCCCAGTCATATCCCTTATAAATAAAAGCATAGCTCCTGACCTAGTAAATACTTCCCATAGGCTGGGGGAGGCCCAAGGAACGAGGAGAGGGTGGCAAATTATTTAAAATAAGGGAATATTGCATAGCAGCGTTCGTTTGCTCTAATATAAGAATTTTAGATAAATCGGTTAAGAGCTCGTCAGTAATAGCATAAGAGGTAGAAGGAACATTTCCCATATCTTCTGATGTGGAAACTGTGCCTTTGGTAGCTGTAGATGTTGTAGAGATGTTGATGGATGGGTCTCTAGATATGGAAGTTATAGGAGTAAAACAAGAAGCATTGGTTGTGGGTTTAGGATCTTTTTGAGGTCCTAATTTGGTCTGTTCGGAAGATGGTCAAGCTATATGTAGAGGTGGAGTTGATGGAGAAAAATTAGATGATGTTATGGGTGTGTGTTTCACATGTTTAGATGGATTATGAGAATTACGATGTGTGGATGACAGAGCAGGGCAAAATTGAACTCCAATAGGTTCTGCCAAAGCACACATATCAAAGGGTCTAGGATCACCATGAATGGTAACCAACTAATTTTTAAATTCAAATTTAACACACTGATGTAAACTTGAAGGAACAGATCGCATCGTGTTGATCCAAGGGTGACCCAAGAGTATATTGTATGATGCAGGGCAATGTACAATAAACACGGTCATGTCTATGGTTCTTGGACCAAATTGCAATGGGATAGTAATAACGCCACATGTTTCTTGTGTTTCATCATTGAAGGCTTTTATGATCATATCAATTCTTTTCATTTTGTCACTTCTAAACCCAAATATTTGGTAGAAGTCAAAAATTCAAATGTTTAAATATGAACCATTATCAATCAAGACTCGTTTAACTGCTACATCTCCAATTAGGGCAGTAATATATAAGGGGTTATCCTTATGTAAACTATGTTGCGGTATATCTCTATCCCGAAAGTCAATACAATCAACTTCTCGAGTTATGATAGTATTGGTCATGGCTTCAGGTTGAGTATTTTGTGGTACCATCATTTGGCTTAATGTGAGCATGAATTCATCCCTATGTGCAGAAGAAGATCTTAAAAGGTCCAAAAGGGAAATTCTAGTTGTAGTATTTGATAATTGTTCATTAATATTATAAGGAGGTTTAGGTTGAACATTAGGCGCATGATTCCCTTTATTAGGAACTTTCAAAACAAATGGAGCTGATCCATCATTCTGAATTTGACCTTGTTGAGAATTTTGAGCTTGTTGTCGAGTACATAGCTCCGATGGTACCTACAATATTATTTTGTGGATGATGAATGGGTCTTGGTATAGCATTTATGGCTTGTTCATTAGAAAGTAATTGGTGAGAAGATGGTCTAGTAGTGACTCTTCTTGGAAATGGTTCTTCTGAGACCATATAACTTGTGATAGGGAGAATAGGATCTAATTCATCTTTAGAACTATTCAATTGATTTGATGTGATTTCCATGTCACTTTTAGTCTCGTATTATGTATCACTAAGATCAGGTGTCTGAATATTATATAGAGGTCTGGTCGTAACCATGGATAAAGTTGTGTCAAAGGTTTGCAAATCATGAGCAGGTAAATTTCCATTAATGGTCCCTACATGTCGGGTAGGAGGGGGAACATTATGATGCTCAATTTGATTAGCCACCTCTTTACCATGCCTTGGTAAAGGATGTTGAAATATGTCTAATTATTGGTTGGCATTCTGATTTTGATTTTGGGGGATGTTATTTTGAGCATTATTAGGAGGATTTTGTTTAGGTTGAAAGGCTTGCACCTCCATCTCATTGTTATCAATCAGGTCTTGTATTTTATGTTTTAATATTTTACAAGAGTTGGTAGCGTGTCCAGGTCCTCTATGGAAATCACAGTGTAAATCAACTCTGTATCCGAGTATAGTTGGATCAGGTTCCTAGATAGTTGGTAATTGGATCAAACCTCATTCTAATAATTGCGGTAAAATGGTTGATAGAGGTTGATTTAACCTAGTAAATTATTGAGTTGGTTTATTAGGAAGTTTCAGTATAAACTTCTCTGTTGTTTTCATAGTATTAACAGTAGCAATATTTCTACTATCAGTGACTCCATCACCCACAACTTGTTTATTTTTATATTGATTTCTAGATGTTTTCACATCATATTTCTTTTTGAGCTGACCTCTCCTAATGAGAGCATATTCCACTCTTCGAGCTATGTCTATAGCTTTATCGAAGGTGGTCAAGGTAGTAGTTGATAACTCATAGGATAGTTGTTCTTTTAAATTATTGATAAAGATATCTAGCATTTCTCCATAAGGTAACACAAAGTGCAATTTTCCTGTCATCTGTCTCCACCGAGCTAGGAAATTAGCAAAACATTCATCTTTGTCTTGTTTTAATTTGTATAAATATTTAATGGTTACATGCCTTTCAATGTAGGCACTAAATTGATGCACAAAAGACTCGGTTTTTTCTTCGAAATTCCTCAAATAATGAGTGGGTAATTGATAATACCACTCTAATGCCATTCCTCCTAAACTTTTCGAGAACATTTTTAGTAATAACAAGTCATCATGTGATATATCATGACATGCTATCCTAAACATACGAAGATGCTCTATGGGATCTTCGGTTCCTTTGTATATATGTAGGGCATACATAGGAAAGTGTTTAGGATATGGTTGTTCTACGACTATGGGATATAAATGCTGACTACACATCTCTCGATAATTGTACGAGGGATGGTAGTGATCTATCTGGTCCATGTGGGAGACTAACTATTTCACCACAGTTTCAAGAATACTAGTTTGTCCACCATATTGATTTGGTGGGACATGAGTATGGGATTTGTGAGTGTATGATGATGTAACATAAGGATTAGATGCTATATTGCTATTATGCAAATGGTTAGTAGGGAGAGTATTATGAAGAAGATTTGTAGTAGCATTATGTTATATCCCATATTGTTGTAAATTGGTGTTTGGTTTTGTTTTAGGCTTTTTTTGATTTGAGGTATGTTGATCAATAACCTGGAGAAATAGAGTAGTGAATGAAGGTTTCTTTTGTGTGGGAATAACTGTAGGCTTGGTAACAAGCACTCTAGGTGGTTGAGTAACCTGTTGTTGTTGCATGTTATGGATTATAGCAACCATATCCAAATTGGATGGTCCAGCTTGATCACTTTCTTGATCAACAAAGGACAAGGGATTAGTGCGTGTGTGATATATTTCTTCTAGGGTTGCTTGATTGTCACTAATTTGATCATTTTCCATATGGACTGCTCTATTAAGAGTGCCAATATTAGCATTGAGGAATTTCCAGAAATGTTCCATGTTCTCAAAAGTAACAACTCCTCCCGGAGACATTTTAGGGGATGAGGATCCTTCCTCTCTAACAATTTCTCTTTGTTCATTTCCTTCAACAAACTCTTCTTCTTGTTGGTCTAGGATTCCTTCTTCCTGAATTGGGTCTTCAGGAAGGACATCTGGGTTATTTGATGGTTTTTGTAACCAATCTTCTTCTCCTTCAGTCTGTTTTCCATTCCTAAGTCTAGTCATTATGCTTAAACTTAGATTTTAGAAAATATATATTTATATTTACGACAAGTTTGGGAGGTATATATTTTAATTATATACCTACTATAATAATTAAAAGAAAATGTTTTAATTTTGTTATATTTTTGTTTTGTTTTTGTTTTTTTATAATAATATTATAAAGACAACAAACAACATACTAAATGCAAGAAATAATAATAATAAAATAATGGCTTAGTTTTCTATAAATAGTTTATGGATATCATTAATAGGATCAAGTTCATCGGGAGTCATGAAATGCTCCTCTTCAAATTGGAAATGGTTTTTTAAGAATTTGACAAAGTGTGCTATGGTGATATTATCTATTTCAGACTCTGACCTATAGAAATAAAGTTCATGAAAATACTCTCGATATAACATAGCTCTAGGAACTCTATTCCATATATTTCTATCCATAAGAATGACCTCTTGATCAACTATACGAGATAGAAATTTATGAACTACAACTGCATTCTCAAGATATTCTTCAAAGGTGTACAATTCAGAAGACACAAGTGCTCTTTTATCAGCTAACCACCTATGGCAAGCTCTTTGAAGCTCGTGGTACAAATTCACCTGATCAAGATCCAGGATTCTATCTAGGACAAAACTCTTAATTTGCCTAAGTTCGGTTGATATAGATTCAATGATACCCAATCTCCTATCAAGTTCGTCCCACAAAGGTTGAACCCTATTTGTTTGAGGTACTCTAAGCATAGAAGTAATCTCTATGGTTGCTAATTTATTTTCAACATTTATGGTGATAGCTCGTCTTTTATAATAGTATACCATCTAAATATGATATGTAACTTTAATTGTTTGTCTGATGATCCTAAATGCATTTATTATTTTTTTTTTGGATTTTTTTCAAAAGGTTTTAGTTTTCACGTCAGGTTCACCAAAATGTATCGCTCCAAATTTTTTGCATCCTTACCTTTAGGCTATAGGATCCTCACCCGGAAGGGGGATGCGAGAAGGATGGTACAATACCTCAAACTGAGAGGCCCTTTGAAGGTCGCGCTTCGAGGGAGGGGTGTAAGGGTGAATTTTCGACGGATGGTGGGTTCACCAGGAAACTTTGAGTGGTAGTTTCCATGCCTAGGTTGAGAATAAATTTGATGTTTTCATTCTTATATTCAATCATTCAATTCCTAGGTTTTCCAAAATGAATCTAAGCTATTCTATATGCCAATGCTGATTTTTATGGTTACAGAAAGCATGAATAAGTGCTAAAAACATAAAGTGTGCTAAATAAGATAGAATATACCTGATTTCGGATTTTTGATGAAGATTCTGAGGTTTGTAGAAGTCCATATCATCTCAAATATTACATAATCATCTGCAATTGCATAGAATCATCTCAGATCATAGTCGGTCATCTGAGATCATATGAGATCATCGTTCAGAAACCTGCAATCATAAAAATAGATACCAAAGACCAAAACTACAATTGCAAAAGCAAGGGGAAATGATAGAAATAATAGTAAACTTGCCTAAATGATAAATCCATATAAAAATTAAAGGAAATGCATTAATTTAATACTTTATTTTAACTTTATCATGCATCTATGCTAAATGAGGTGAACTCCATCATGCAGAAATAGAATAAACTAAGTTAATGCATAAATAAATAAAGAGAAAAGATAAGAAAATGCAAACTTCGGGCTTTGATTGCCCCCAATTTGGACTGCATTTGAGATCGCCTCCGTACGATATCATCACCAATCTATAACAGGATCATCCAAAATCTTTTAGAATCATCTGTGATGATCCGAGCTTGCTCCGACTGAAAAAAAGTAAAATTCCTACAAGAAAAACTTGAAATACACAATGCAAACAATGGTGCAAAGGTGTTATGAGGCATGAAAACTAAAGTTGCAAGGAAAATCAGCCAGCTAGGGGGATAAACTGAGAAAATCCTAGTTTATATAGGATTAGGGGGAGGTTAGGAGGTTGGAGATCATCCCAATTTGGGAGATCTCCAACGAGGGAGACTCTAACCGTGTAGACACACTTTCTACCCAAGTTAGAGAAGCTATTGAAATAGAAGCTAATTATGAAAATTAGTTTTGGGACGAAATCATCTGGACGTTCTATTCTAGACAATTCATCAGATCTAGGATGATTTTGTCTGATCATCGATGATATCATCCAACGGTCAAAAAAAATCCTGAAAATGGTGCAAAAAACAAGGGGAGCGGGTAACGAGCAGTTAATAGGCGGTTTTGGGGTTAAAATTCAAATTTTTATCTTTTACTAAGGGTTTAACTACACCAATTTTAGGATGCTATAGTTATATACCCATATGACATATTTATGATGCTTTTGCCCTTATTTATAAAGATGACATGGGTGTCCTACTGAGCTCTATGCTCTATGCCACCATGCATGGATGGTGGATGTGTCACATGAGGGTGCTTAGAAGCCTCTCCATGTTCTCTAGTAGTCCTAATAGAACCCCCACTATGCTCACTCGGAGCATGGGTGGGTGGAGTTGAAGGCTTATAGCCTAGCTACTCAAGAATGCTACCTAATCCATATAACTATCTGGATCTCCATCGCTCATGAGGTGGTGTGCCATTGGCTCCCACTTTAGCCATATCAGTAGTGATCTTTTGATGTTCACCATGTGTGGGAGTTGATGAGCACCAGAAATGCTCATATTTTGTACATATTTCTTTGATCAATATGCGACTGTATAATAAGGATTGCGTTCTTTTATGAATGATTATATAGATATTTGATTTAATTATGTGTGTTATCTAATTTGTGTGCTTTTAGTATGTTTTGTGGAATTGCAGTTGATTTAGTTAGATTTGGAACGGTCGAAGTCCTTTTGATGGACATGTCACTTTATTTCATTAAGGGTCAACATAGAGAACATAGGTGTCTCCCTGCAACCAAAAGGCACCAAGGGAATCAGCTCCTCCCTATAGTAGGAAGGTGCCAAACCAAATACGAGCACCTCCCTGTAGTTGGAAGGTGCCAACTGAATATCAATGCCTCCCTATAGTCGAAAGGCGCCAAACCAAAGGCGAGCGCCTCCCTGTAGTCAGAAGGCGCCAACTGAATATCAGTGCCTCCCTACAGTAAAAAGGTGCCAACTGAATGCAAGCACCTCCCTACAGTTGAAATGTGCCAACTGAATGTGAGCACCTCCCTATAGTCGAAAGGCACCGATTGAATGCGAGCGCCTCCCTGCAGTCAAAAGGTGCCATTGATTCTTTGCTCGTTGACCAGAATCAAAGGACATGGACAGTAGTGGCTGGTGCAGTTCTAGCTCTGCATCATGCAGAGCTAAATTGGAGATAGCACCAATGTATCAAAACGTCTTACGGATGCCAGGCAAAGCACGAACTGGAACAAACACGCTGCCATCAAAATAGAATGCTAGATGTCGATTGCATTCACTAGACTATTATAATTTATTCTAGGAAGAATCGACTGTTGTAACCACTTCTATAACAGAAGTTCTATGGGTGTGTTATATAAACACACGTAGATCATTCTGAGATAGAGAGAGAAAAGATATAGAGATATAGAGAGATATATAGAAATAATTAATCCATTTAGAGTTACATTGTAATGCGTTGATAAATATATTATAGTTATAGAAGTTCTAAGTGCGTGTTCGATCAGGAAGAAGCTGCTAGAGACTGGGCCCACTCCAAGACAGTATTTATTCCTCATTTCCTTTTTGTTCATTTATTTTAATTAGTTTATTGCTTTCATAGGAATGTTCATTAATTTGCTAGTTCCATTATTTGCAGTAGATTCATTTTCAGGAATATGTACATGATTTATTTTTGTAGATTTAAATTCTATTCTTCTTACGTAATTTATTGAGGAGTGCAGGAATGATTGACAACCATCTCAATAACACCCCCCAAATGTAGGATTAGCATATTCACCTCCAGTTGTGTTGTAGTAACCTAATTCTAACTCTTCGCAAGTTTACGAAGCTCCCTGGGTTGATAATTAAATGCACGGGCATGTGATAAAAATAGGAAACCATTCACCTTGTTTGGCCCGCAACATTTTTGCATCGTTGCCGGGGAAGCATCTTAATTAGATTACTTACAATACCTTGAAACTTTCTATCTGACCTTGTATGAGTTCTTCGAGAAGAAGAGGACCTAATGATCGCTTTATAAGAACTAATCCATCAGGACCCGAGTCAGCTGAGCATTTTGGATTTGAGTTAGACCCGTATGACCTACCAATAGTCCATTGGAGTGAGGAACTACACTTTGTGCAAAGTGCCACCTTATCCCATCAATAAGGGGATGAATGAATCATCACAAATCCCATGTTTAATAGGACTCCTCTAGAGGAAGCCCTATTGTGGAAAGTTTTGGAGGATCAGATGATCTCTCCAGACAACCTTATAGCATTGACTCAGAAAGTTTTAAACAACCGAAAGGCCATAAACACTGCATTAGAAACCACATTTCTTGAAAAAATTGTAGATAACAATTAAGTCTCATATGGCTTTAGTTTCCCAATAGAGGAGGGAGTAGGGGATACCAAAATGAAAAACATATCCCCTGCTCACCTTTTGTCCTTCAGAGGACACCCGACTGAAGACCCTGACCTATTTTTATTCAAATTTGATGTTTTGTGCAGGTCTGTGGATTACAAATCAAATGCACATAAGTTGAAATTATTTCCTTCTACATTAGATGATGTAGCTCTGTGATGGTTCATCGGTCTGGGAGACAAACACATCACCACCTGGGACCAGATGAAGACGCTCTTTCTAGAGCAATATCAAGATTTTGGGAGAGCAAGAGACTCCAGGGAGGAGGTCCTGAGCATGACACAAAGAGAATATGAGTCTCTCAAGGAGTATTGGGAGAGATTCACATTTAATATTCAATGGTACCCTTACTCGAAGCTATCTGATAAGTCCCTCAAAAGCATATTTTTGAGGGGACTTACCAATGAGTCACTAGAGGCTCTCAACATGATCTCTGGAGGTGATGTCTATCAGCATGCTATGGATGACATCCGGCAATTATGTCAAAACTACTCGAGAAGGCAAGGCAAAATCATCGCCAGGACCATGAAGGCAACTGCTTTAGTCACCAAAATAGAAATAGGCAACATGCTGGAGGATTTGAAGAGTGAAATGCTCTCATCTCTAGCACTATAGATGGATACGCTATTGTTAGAAAAGAAGAAACAATAAAATGATGTAGCATTAGCCTATTTCTACCCAAAATGTAGAGGAAGGCATGCAAAGAATGCATGTCCAAAAAACAAGGTCAAAATATGTGCAGTTTGCAGGCTGAATCATAAAACTTGATTGTGCCCACAACTACCCAGTAACCAAGAAGTGGCTGAGAGCATGGAAGCCTACTTCATAGGCAATAGGAAGAGTTGGCCACAGCCCCCTACGGGGAATATACCAACCGAAATGCCATCATATGGGGGAGGGTCATACATGCACCAAGGACCCCCTCAACCACCTAATATGGGGTGGTGGGGACCATCACCCTAGACTAACGCACCCCTAGTAGCATTTCTAAATCAGTAGCCATGGATGCCATATCCATATCCTGGGCAGCAGTGGAGAGGACATAATGCATGGAATTAGACTCCACAGAGTATAGCTCCTGCTCACATCTAATAGAACTTATCAGCATTGCCAGCAGCAAGACCTGCATAGCTACCAGCACAATCGACAGCAAACCCAAAAAATAGAGTAAATCAGCTGACATACAACATAGAAGGTGAGATGTACCATATGTATAATATTTAGCTTAAATCAGGTAGGCAGCTAGGAGTAGAGACACCGCATTTGGTAGAAGAGGAGCAAGAAATGGTAGAAACACCTCCACTAGTAGAAGAGGAGGAAGAAGTAGAGGAGACACCTATGGTAGAAGAGGGAAAAGAACTTGAGAGAGTAGAGGCTCCATTTCCTAACTGGCTGTAGGAACAGAGAAAAAAAACACAGCCAAAATTTAACATCTTGTCGAGCTTGAAGAATCTCATGGTGACAATCCCATTATTTCAAGCAATTTGAGATGTCCCCATTTACACCAAGGCAATTAGAGAAATGTGTCTAAGGATACCGGGATGAAAAGCTACCCAGACTATCAACATCGTGGGTAAACTGGCAGATCTAATGATGGGTAGAACACATCATCCGAAGTATGCAGATCCAGGCAGCCCAGTGCTGACTATAAAAATTGGAGGACATTCCTTGTCTAACACATTGGTTGACCTCGGGGCAGCTATCAACGTGATGCCTCAAGAGACCATGTAGATGTTGTAGCTCACAAACCTGAAGCCAACCATGAAAGTGCTATAGTTAGCCGATCGATCAACCATATCATCAAAAGGGATGCTGGAAGATGTGATCGTAACAGTCAGTGCATGGGAATATCCAGCTGATTTTTTAGTTTTGCAAACCAAGACCAGGTTAGGCGGTTACCCACTCAATTTGGGGAGGCCATGGCTAGGAACAGCTGATGCCTACATCAACTACCGAGATGGGCTAATGACCATCTCCAATGGGCAAAATGTCAAAATGCTGACCATTTCATCGCCAGCTCAGTCTATGGACTTGGCAGAAGAACCCAGGATCATCGAGCATGGAACTATAGAGTTGTCCATAATCCAAATGGTGATGACCTTGGAGGAGGTGGCAGAAGAGGATGAGGATGGTGCTATCATGGAGTTTCTCCATGGATAATCGGCCACCCCTATACTTGGATCGCCCTTGACTGGCGCCCAAGATCAGCACATCTAACAAATACACATTGGGCTAGGGAGGATATTAAATGTCAACAGCAGGTTGATGCCCACATAGCTAGAAAAATTGGAGGAGCTTCTGGTAAAACACCAGTAAGAATTTGCATGGGACTACGTAGATATGCATGACATGAGCCCAAAAATATGTACCCATCAGATTTATTTAGATGACCAAGCAACTCCTAGTCGGAAACCACAAAGAAGGATGAACCCATCAATGAAAGACATTGTCAGAGAAGAACTACACAAACTTCTGGCTGTCAAACTCATATATCCAATTTCTGACAGTGAATGGGTATCACCATTAGTGGTGGTCCCCAAGAAGAATAGGAAATGGTGGATTTTCATGGACTACCGGGCATTGAACAAGGCGACTAAGAAAGACCACTTCCTGCTCTCGTTCATCTATCAGGTCTTGGACACACTCTCAGGAAGAAAATACTTCTCCTTTCTATATGGTTTTAGTGGTTACAACCAGATCCGGATAGGGGAAGAAGATCAAGATTAAACAATGTTCACCTGTCCATGGGGAACGTTTGCCTATAAGGTATTGGATTGTGCAACTCATTGGCCACATTTCAAAGGGTGGTGCTTAGCATATTCTCTGATATGATAGGAGACAGGGTGGAAGTATACATGGACGACTTCACCACCTATGGAGAAACCTTCGAAGATGCAATGACAAATCTGGAAAGAGTGCTCGACAGGAGCAAGGAAAATCATTTGTCCCTAAGTAATGAAAAATGTTTTATGATGATGTAGGAAGGCATCGTGTTGGGACACCACCTCTTTGTGGAAGGAACCTATCTAGCCCCAAAACGTAGAAGGAGGTAAGAAGTTTCCTTGGATCAGTCGGGTACTACCAAATATTTATCTCCAAATTTAGTAATATTGCCAAACCAATGCACACCCTAATTTCTAAGGACGTAGAGTTCAATTGGATGAGAGACTGCGAAGAAGCATTCCAATTGCTAAAAGAAAATTTGATATCTGCATCGGTCTTGAGAGGATCGAATTGGGCCATATCGTTCCATATTTACTGCGATGCATCTAACAGTGTGATTAGAGCAATCCTCGGGCAGAAAGACGATGAAGAATTTTATGCCATCTATTATGTCAGTAAAAACTTGGTGGGAGCAGAGCTCAACTATATAGTGATAGAAAAAGAATTCCTCGCAGTTGTCCATGTAATAAACAAATTTTGCCACTATATAACGGGATACAAGGTCTTCATCCATACGGACCACGTGGCTATCAGGTATCTGATGAGCAAGCTGGCCATTGGTGGTAGAATTATCAAATGGTTGTTGCTATTGTAGGAATTCGACATCACTATAGTCGATAAACCAGGAAAGGACAATGTCGTGGCAGATTTTTTGTCCAGATTGATACTAGCAGATCATCAAGCAGTGGAAGATCAATTTTTGGACAAACATCTATTCGCTATTAGTGAACAAAATCCATGGTATGCAGACATAGCCAATTACTTGGCCACCAAAAGGACCTCACCTGCTCTCTCCTAATGAGAAAAGCATGCAGTCATAGATAAGAGCGCATCATTCCTTTGGATGGATGGTCTCCTATTTAAAATAGGACGGGACCAAATAATAAGAAGATGCGTAGTAGAACAGGAGTTTTCAGAAGTGCTCAAGGCATGTCACAATGAGCCATGCAGAGGACACTTTGTAGGGAAACGAACTGCCTACAAAATCTTGTAGGCTGGGTATTTTTGGCCCACTCTGTTCAAGGACACATCAGCGTATACCAGCAAGTGTGACAAGTGCCAGAGGATGGGTAGACCAACCCATCAAGATGAAATGCCCCTATAGCCCCAGGTACACCTAGAACCTTTTGATAAATGGGGCATGGACTTCGTGGGACCATTCAATCCACATTCTATGGAAAGGAGGTTTATTCTAGTCTGCACGAATTACGTCATCAAATGGGTGGAAATGCAGGCATTAAGGGACTCAAAGGAAAGAATGGTCATCGATTTCTTATTTGCCCATATTTTCACATGATTTGGGGTTCCTCAAGAGATAACAACAGACCAAGGGCCCCAATTCACCTCCAAATTGATTGAGGAGATGATGGAGCAATATAGATTTTGGCATAATAAAACCATGCCCTACCATCCATAGGAAAACAGGCAAGTAGAAGTGACAAACAAGGAGATAGAAAACATCCTGACCAAAACTATGCAGCAACACAAGAAATATTTGGCCACACGATTCCAACTGGTCCATGGAAAAAATGCGATGATGGCCATCGAGTTCGAAATCAAAACTCTGAGGATGGCTTCAAAATTAAATTTGAGCTTGGACGAAGCTCAAAAATAAAGGATTTTCCAGCTAGATCAGCTGGACGAAATCCAACTGGATGCTTTGCAGAGGACAGAGATTATACAAAAGTAGAGAAAGAAGTGGCATGATAACCACATCAAGCTGAAGAAGTTCCAATTAGGGGAATGGGTACTATTGTACGATTCCTGATTCTAGGAAAGGAAGGGCAAACTTATGCATAGGTGGATGGGGTCGTATGAGGTGGCAGAGATCATTAGGAATGGGGCGGTGCATGTTAAGACAATTGACGATAGCAACACCATGTTCACATTCAATGACCACCGACTACGACCCTATAATACATCCAAAACATTATAGGTGGAATCTAGAGTAGGCGTGGGGGAGACTCCATCTTGCTAGATCTGGACCGAACTCTCACAGGTAAAATGGTGGGCATGAAAGTGCTCACCCAAAATTTTTTAGTTAATATAGTTTTTTTTAATGTGTGTTTTTGTAGGGACGATGCCCGCATGCAAGCTACAGGCATCCTAATCTAGGGCCTAACAGGCACAGAACGTGTTTAACTGCCTTTATTTTTCTTTCTTTTTTTGGTTGCTTTTTGTAGGTGGAGGACCTGACAGCATGAGGGATAGGTATCTAGGAAACTAGGCCTGATTCGGCTCAGTATTTCAACATCGGCTTGTAGGTAGAATCTAGGCAACATAAAAAAACTAGGAAGGCTTGATCACCCTTTTTTTTTAGTCAAATTGCCATCCAGAAAAAGGCGCCTTATGGCAATCAGAAGGTGCCAAGTATAGCAGGAAGGTGCCTTATGGTAGTCATAAGGCACCAAGTCTAGAAGAAGGTGCCTTACGGCAGTCAGAAGGTGCCAATTCTAGAAGAAGGTGCCTTACGGTAGTCAAAAGGTGCCAAGTCCAGAAGAAGGCACCTTACGGAATCCAGAAGGTGCCAAGTATAGAAGAAGGGCCTTACTACACCCAAAAGGTGCCAAGTCTAGAAGAAGGTGTCTTACTACATCCAAAAGGTGCCAAGTCCACAAGAAGGAGCCTTATCGCACCCGAAAGGTGCCCATTTAGAAGAAGGCACCTTATTGCATCTGGAAGGCGGAAAATCGAAAGACAGTGCCTTCCACCTATGAAGTTCAAAAAATAAAAAAAAAATAAATAAAAATAAATAAAAAAGAAAAAAATATATATATATATATATATATAAAATAAAATACATATGTAGGCGCCTTCCATGGCAGGAAGGCACCAAATCTAAAAAAAAAGAAAAAAGAAAAAAAGAGAGCCGAAGGCGCCTTCCAACATCAGGAAGGCGCATTCATCTAGCCGAGGTGCCTTCCAACATTAGGAAGGCGCATTCATCGAATACACCTTCCAACATCAGGAAGGCGCATTCATCAAGACAAACGCCTTCCAACATCGAGAAGGCATGAACCAGAAGGAGGTGCCTCCCACATTGGGAAGATGCATGTAGGCAAAAGTACCTCCCAGCTAATCAGAGGCACTTCCTGCAGTCGAAAGGCGCACTCGTTCGATGAAGAGCATCGACAACATTGGAAAGGCACTACAAGGGCACCATCCACATGGGGAAGGTACCAAAGAATGCCTTCTGCATACAACATTTACATCTATCGGATGCCTCAAGCAGAATGAAGCATCACACGAATCAGCAACATCAAATGACCACACCCCTCCCTCATGTCACAAGTCAGCAAATCAATGGCTACCATGACAACTGGAATGACGAATCAGGTACGCGCATACTAAATCAAACCTTTTATATAATTATTTATAAATATGTAGTACCGAAAAAATATAGCTGTCATAGAGATCGTATCTCCCCATAGCCAAAATCGCGTGCCAATGATAGGGTGCCTTCCATAACTGCTAAGTTTTGGCATCTTTTCTATAAGAATGCACCTTCCTGCAGAAGGAAGGACAGAAAAATATACAGCACCAGAAGGCACCATGGGAGGAAGGTCCAAGAACCATGCGATCAAGAAGAATGAACACAGTGATACTGATGGAATCAGAGGGGCAGTGAAGACCCAATTCGAAGCCGAGGGGTGGCTTGAATACTACACCCTAGTCAGTCAGGGCCAGGATGTGGAGGTAGTTAGATAATTCACCACATCTTTGAGGGGCGATGTGGCCCAAGTATGAGGGGTGGAAATTCTAGTCACCCCTGAGTTCATCTCATAGGCAACTAGATTGCCTCTCATGGGGGAATGTGCATACAAGGGCGGAGTGTTAAAACTATACACCAAAATACTGCTGCCAGGAGGAAATGTGTAGATAGATAGGGAGGGGTTACTCAAAAATAGTCTCCCCATGAATATACAAAAGATGTTTGAGCAGATTGCTCGATTCTTCACATGCATAGGGAAGTATACCCATCTGAACATTAATCATGTGCACTTCCTCAATCACCTAGTGCATGGGAGGAAATTAAATATACCCTTCTATCTGGTGACTGCTCTAAAAGATGAAGCGGCTCGGTACCAGAAGGGGGCACCATCCGCCTTAGCCCACCATGGGCTGATATCGGCATTGGTCCACCATGCAGAAGCACAAAGACAGAACCGTGACGCAGAGGGAGATGGTGGCCAAATAGAGCAACACAATGTGGATGCCGAATTAGGGCAAGATGAAGCATCCCCTGCAATGAAGATAACAAACATCAAGCAATTGGTGTCACCCTATTTTCTAGGAGGGGCAGAGCAGTCATCGGTGCCCAAAGACATAGAGGACAGAGGGCATTCCCTAGTGCCCGAGTATGAGGAGGAAGGAGTGCCACTCGCTGGTGGTGAGGAAAAACCAATCCCTAGGAGGAAATGTCTATGATGATTCCTCTCGATAGAGGAAGGACAGAGTGACCCAAAGGTAGACTTTGCCACCCAAACCCTCCGAGAATTAATGAACCAGAGCCCACAAAATGAAGGAACTTTTGGGAGTAATGACCAGATCGATGCGGCCTTGGAGGAGGCGCTCGAATGGAAAACCAATTGTTAGATGGCACAGCAGACTCTGGAAGATTTCCAGAACCAGCATAAAAGAGAATTGGAGGAAAGGGATAGACGAATCTCTCAGCTCGAGCAGCTGGTCCAAAAATTACAGGAGGAAAATCAAATTCTCCAGGAGATAGGAACAACAAGACAGGATGCGGCCACTCAGACTGATTGGGCAGAAGAAGTGCCAATGAACTCTCCCACATCCACCGAACGAGTATTTTCTTTAGGGGATATTTGATCAGACACCCGACAGAGCAGCCCGGAGGCAGGGGAGGATTCCTCTATTTTCAGGGGTGAAAAGGAAAGAAGTCCTACGATGCCCCTTGTCATTGTCCTGAGTGACACAGAGCAAGACGAAGGTCTCCAACAGTAGATAAGACCAGAGGATACGGAGGACCTCCCCAGGCCTAAAGAAGGAGAAGAGCCTGAGGGGTCGACACTAGGTAGACAGGAGAATGAAGGATCACCCTCGAAGATAGTAGCATAGCCGATCCTTCAAAGTAAAGAGAAGTCCCCAAAGGAGAAAGAAGAGACCCCGATCCGAGCCACCACATTTTCTATAGAGGCCAAGGCAAAGAGGCCCAGGACGGCTCGACAGAAGGCAAAAATGACCTTTGTCGAGTCAGAGGAGGACGAATGGGACATGCAGTTGTTTTTCAAAAGGAAAAAATATTTCGAGCAGCTATGCAATGAAATTAAAGTAGCCAAGGAGGCCAAGAAGGCATCCTCGAGGTTAAAAGGAGATTCTGGCATCTGCATCAATCCGATAGAAGACAGCCATTTTGGGACATCTATGGTTCATCCCGAGGGCGACCTTCCATGATGAGGAGGTACTTGGAATGGTGGGGAGTATATGGCCCATAATTGGAGGCCACTACAATTGCAAAGGAGAATGCAAGGCTTACCCCTGAAGTGGCCGGATTATACAAGGCCCAAGTAGTGCCTTCTAGAGAGGATAACTCGGATATCCCTCTGACAGTGGTCAAAACTCTAGACACCAACTTCTAGCAAGCTGCCGAAGCTGCATTTCAATCAGCAGGAACAATGCTAGCTAGACCACCACCAGTAGTAGCCAAAACAAGAAGGGGACAATTGATAGCCACAGTTTCCCATAGGCAAAGGCGAACCACACCTTCAAATGTCGACACAAAAAGATAGACTCGAGCCACAGGGGCAGCTGAATCCTCCAAGAGATGGCGACGATGAAAAGTCAGAGGGCTACCTACAGTTTGGATGCCACGAGGGCGTGGCATATGTTAGGCATGGTGGGATGATGAGCACCATAAATGCTCATATTTTATACATATTTCTTTGATCAATATGCGACTGTATAATAAGGATTGCATACTTTTATGAATGATTATATAGATATTTGATATAATTATGTGTGTTATCTAATTTGTGTGCTTTTAGTATGTTTTGTGGAATTGCAGTTGATTTAGTTAGATTTGGAACGGTCGAGGTCCTTTTGATGGACCTGGCACTTTATTTCATTAGGTGTCAATGTAGAGAACATAGGCGCCTCCCTGCAACTGAAAGGCACCAAGGGAATCAGTGCCTCCCTATAGTCGGAAGGTGCCAAACCAAAGACGAGCGCCTATCTACAGTTGGAAGGCACCAACTAAATATCAACACGTCCCTACAGTCAGAAGGTGCCAAACCAAAGGCGAGCGCCTCCTTGCAGTCGAAAGGTGCCAACTGAATATCAGTGCCTCCCTACAGTCAGAAGGCACCAACAAAATGCAAGTGCCTCCCTGTAGTTGGAAGGTGCCAACTGAATGCGAGTGCCTCCCTACAGTTGAAAGGTGCCAACTGAATGCGAGTGCCTCCCTGCAATCGAAAGGTGCCATTGATTCTTTGCCCGTTGACCAAACTTAAAGGACGTGGACAGCAGTGGCTAGTGCAGTTCCAGCTCTACATCATGTAGAGCTAAATTGGAGATAGCACCAATGTATCAAAACATCTTACGGATGCCAGGCAAAGCATGAACTAGAACAAACATGCTGCCATCAAAATAGAATGCCAGACATCGATTGCATTCGCCAGACTGTTCTAATTTATTATGGGAAGAATCGACTGTTGTAACCACTTTTGTAATAGAAGTTCTATGGGTGTGTTATATAAACACACATAGATCATTCTGAGATAGAGAGAGAAAAGATATAGATATATAGAGAGATATATAGAAATAATTAATCCATTTAGAGTTACATTGTAATGCGTTGATAAATATATTATAGTTACAGAAGTTCTAAGTGCATGTTCGATCGAGAAGAAGCTGCTAGAGCTTGGGCCCACTCCAAGCCAGTATTTCTTCCCCATTTCCTTTTTGTTCATTTATTTTAATTAGTTTATTGATTTCATAGGAACGTTCATTAATTTGCTAGTTCCAGTATTTGCAGTAGATTCATTTTCAGGAATATGTACATGATTTATTTTTGTAGATTTAAATTATGTTCTTCTTACGTAATTTATTGAGGAGTGTGGGAATGATTGACAACCATCTCAAGAACACCCCCCAAATGTAGGATTAGAAGATTCACCTCCAGTGGTGTTGTAGTAACCTAATTTTGACTCTTTGCAAGTTTACAAAGCTCCCTGGGTTGATAATTAAATGCACGGGCATGTGACAAAACTAGGAAACCATTCACCTTGTTTGGCCTGCAATAGGAGTCTACATAGGACTATTATCAATGGTGGCCCTATTTGCATGCCTCTAAATGGGAAGGTCTCGATCACGTCTATACTTTGAAGGTGGAGCCACGAATCCTCCTATAGATCTATGATATAGGGGTACCAATTTGGATCCTTGTATAACATACTCTTCAGCTAATCCTGTGGATGCACGTGCAATGCAATCCTGGTAATGGCTTCCAAATGGAATACCATCATGTTGAGATGCTCCATGCTATATTATATGTCTAGAGGAATTCACAGAAGCTCCTCTATTGAGGGTATGCTCAATAGGTTCCACCCTTGTCAAATTAACTCCTCTAATGCTCATAAAACAATGTTTGGGAAGCACATGTGGGCGAGGATTCGACATATGCTGATGTGAATCTATTGGGGCTTGGTCATGAGCTTCAGGCTTATGCCTTTTTTGACTGCCATGTGTCTCCATCATGGTGCACCTAATGTCTAGATTTGTTCTTTATTAAGAAAACAAGGTATACAATGGTGTTTATCTCATATTAATTTTTAAAAATGAGCCCTAGACTATTTGATGTTGTTTCAATGATTTGTTGTATTAGTATAGAACTCCTTATCATGTTTTGAAAATTTGATGTTATACTCAAATTTTTCAAAGGTTTTCACCTATATACTCGCACAAGCTAAATATGGGAGTGAAGTCCATACTCAATGAGGTAGCATAGGTACTACCAACCCTCACCCAACACACCGTGTGTAGTGATACACTCTTCTGAAGATGAGTGCATGCTATTATGGATATGACAGTTCTTGGGTCGACCTTGGCCATGAGTGGGTCCCGATAATATAATTTCAAATGAGCCAACCAAGTGGTAATGACATCCATTGTTGGTATCAATCAAATGAGTTGGATGTGAGAGCCCAATGCCATTGATGGTTAAATGAAATGTGGTGTGTGTGGTTCATTTTAATTTGCATAAAATAAATGCATCATATAGCACTCATACTCTTTTTCTATATGCTATGCAAATGAAAGAACATTTCAAAATCATAAAATGCAAACTATTCTAGATGTTCATTTAGAAAATCCATATTACGATGATAATGGCCACTACTTGGGCCTCACACATGTACACCAAATATACAATACTATCAAGCACGTTGGAGTCTAGGGTGGACTGCAATCAAAGATTCATTGTTCCTAGCAGTGTCTATCAAAAACTAAGAAAGAGAAACCTAAGGACCTAATCCATTTTTAGTTCATTTTAGCCTTAGTAAATTTACGTTTCAATTTCTATTCTTTGGAAAATATAGATAGAAATAGAAAAAACATAGAGGGTAAAAATGGGGCCTACCTCAGGTCCTCATCTGATCTACACTCTATTTTTTGTTGTTTGCATTGCCAGATGTAAAACGTAGGTATGATATGTGGTTCAGACTGCAAACTGTGTTGTACCTACGATTTAGTTGTTGGCCCACTGCTGATAGCTATGGTATATACCTATAATTCAAGAAACACAAGAAACATAGTCAAATGTCTATTTTTGTGATGTTCTACCATGATCACCTTAGGTAACCACCAAAAAGGCTCACACCTAACGTATCCTATTGCAAGAATTGATAAACAACACAAAATGCATACAAGAACAAGAAATTGACAATGCAATGATCAATAAAAGATGCTATATTCTATCGTATATCAATTTAAAACTTAAATTACAAGTAAATCCCTCTTAGGTATAATCATATTGATAACCGAGCATTGCATAATCTGGAATGAGTTAGTTGAGGTTTAGCAGGTGCGACAGGAGTGAGGGTTTGAATTTTCTAGGTAGGAATCTCAGCCAAGGTGGCAGAGGTAGAGGAGGTATGGAAGGGGTGTATGGGAACATCGAGCATGGATCAAGCAAGGATCTAGAGAAATGTAGTTAGGCTATAGTATATTTGGATGCGAGCATCACACTGGGGCCCGACCCTCCTCAGAAAGACCCTGAAAAAAAAGATACGAAGGACAATGCAGGGCCAAGAAGTGGCTATCTTTTTTTGAGACTCTTAGAGGAAAAATAAAGGAGTTTATCTCTCTTCCACCCCTATTTCTAGTAAACAATAAAATTTTGGCCCCAAAAATTTCCATAAGCCCTTTTATTTCAATGGAAGAATTCTCCCTGGTAGGCAAATTTTTGGGAGGTAGGTTGGACATGGAGACTATCAGGGCTTAGGCGATGGGTAAATGGTGATCGATAGGTAGCTTGGAGTTGGTACCTCTAACTCAAGGGTTCTTCATTATCTATTTTAACAATATGGAGGATGCTAACCACATTTTAATAGGAGTTCCTTGGTTTTTGGGCAAAAGGAGCCTTTTCTTAGATGATGAGGTGAATATTTTGACCCTGAAAAGCAAAATATTAACATTGCCCCTATTTGTGTTCATCTTCTGAGTCTACCTGCCCAGTTATTCAATGAATACTAGTTGTAGGGCATAGCCAGAACTATAAGGGACCTGATATACATTGACCATGCGACCTTGGCCAGGATAAGGATGACTCATGCACAAATCTACGTAAATGCTAATTTGGATAATGAATTGCCAAGGTTTGTGGAGCTAGAGTATGGAGAATACTATCAAAAATAGTTGGTAGAATACGATAATAGAATGGCATTCTATGCATAATGTAAAAATCAATGACATCTATGCAATCAGTTCCCTAACCTAGTAATGAATAGAGAAAAGCAAAAGCAGGGAATGCTAGATAGAGGAAATTTGAGGAGTTTCCCTGGCAGAGGCAATTTCAATTAGGTAAACTATGTCTACCAAAAAATAAAAGAGAGGGTGCAGGGTCCCAACAAGAAAAATGAAAACAATAGGTTATTGGCAACAAAAATACTCAAGTAAGTTCCAATCCTCTAGTTTCAAATAAATTTTCAATTCTATCCAATATGGGAGTAGGAGGATTATCGAAATACATGGAAGCCCATAACATTCAGGCTAAAATTTTTGACTCTATATAATCCCCATCCAATTTAGGATCCTAAAACCCTAATTCTAAAATTATTGTAAGCCCTATGGGCATCACAAAACTAAACCCTAATACCCGATCTCTAGAATCCCCATCCAAATCGAGATCCTTAAACCCTAATGCTAAAAATACTTCAAGCCCAATGGGCATCCCAAATACAAACCCTAATGCTGAAGAACTTAGGAATAAATTTGAGGCAATGGAAAATAAAAAATCTCATCTCCCTAACATCATCACTAGGATCTAGGTGAATCCTATTGAGGGGTCGTACCACAAACCAGGGAAATATAGGAAAAAAGGAGAAGATTTGCATGTAACGGTGGAGATATGTGAAACTCTTCAAACTGAGGAATATGGAAATTTGGTTCTGCAACAAATTGCCTCCCCCTAGTTTAGTCCTAAACAAACCAAGAGCACTATGAAGTCTCCTATAGATTTTGGCAGTGAAAAAGAAGAGGGATAATATCAAATGCTGAGCATCAAAAAATTAAAATTGATAATGACATTGCCAATGGAAAATAGAGAACCTTGTTTCAACAAGTTATTCCAGGTTCTAAAGACAAAAAATTAGGAAAACCCCCTCAAGGGAGGGGGAGAGGAAGAAATCCCAAAAAATCTAAATGAAGTTCCTCTCATGGAATGTGAGAGGTCTCAATGGCCTACCCAAACATAGAGAAGTCAGTGCAATAAGAAATCAAGTGAATCTAACTATTATCATGTTGCAAGAAACAAAAACTAATGAGATTCAGTCAAAAAAAGTAGCAAAAAAATTAGGAATCAAGGGGATATGGTTTGTAAATCTGTCATAGGAGTGTCTGGAGGCCTTATGACTTTGTGGGATCCCTATATAGTAGAAGGCACCATTATTTAGAAAGATGACAGGGTTCTTAGTATTTTATTTAAGGAAATAAACAACATGTCATGGATACTTTCAAATATGTATGCCCCGAATTCAATTCAAGGGACATCTCTAATGTGGGAGTACTTAGGCAATCTGAGTGAAATCTTCCATAATGTCCCTTGAATTCTAGCTGGGGATTTTAACACTCCTCTTTACCCTTTAGACAAAATGGGTAGAAATGGACCACCTATCCGGAGCATGGATGAGTTCAATGACTTTGTGAACTCCAACATGTTGATGGATATAAAACTTAAAGGATAAAATTATACCTGGATCAATCAACGGATAGGGTGTCATATCATTCAAGAAAGGCTTGATAGGTTTTTTCTATCAAAGGAGGATACAACTCTATTTGGTAATTCCACCCACAAGCCCTTCCTAAAATTACCTCTAATCATAATCCCATTTTGTTGGAGATACCTAAATCTATGTCCTTCAAGAAAATTTCATATTTCAATCTATGTGGATCAAACATTCCAGTTTTAGAGATAACTTAATTTAGTGGTGGCGCATCCTGTCAGAGGTAGTGCAACTTTTAAACTTGCTGGCAAATTAAAGTTTGTTAAGGAAAATATTCGAACTTGGAACAAAGAGGTCTTTGGGAATCTCTTTGAAAATAAAAAATAGGTTATTTAAATTTTGAATATAACTGATTAGAGGATTCAACATGGTGATGCTGATGAAACTACTAGGCAGGAGGAATGAACAAAACTAGCAGAGTTTCATAACATTTTGGCCTATGAGGAAATCTATTGGAGGAAAAAATCAATGGATCTTTGTTTGAAAGATGGAGATTCAAATTCCAAGTTTTTTCACGTCACCATGCTTAGAAACATAAGCAATAACAAGATAATTTTTTTAAAAAAAGCATATGGTTCTATTACTTAGGACTTAACAAAAATCAGAACGGAGGTAGTGACTTATTTCAATTCTATCCTTAGTCAAGAATCGCATTGCCATGAGGAGGCCAAATATATTCTCTTGCAATCCATTCCAAGAATAATAAATGAGGATATAAACCTTGAGATTCTAGCTCCATTTTATGATGAGTAAAATAAGGAATCCTTGTTTAGCATGGATCCAGACAAAGCCCCGAGACCTTATGGCTTTCCCCTTCATTTCTATCAATATTTTTGGGACATCGTAAGTGAGGATGTAATTTCTACTATCATAGAATTCCAAACAAGAAATCATATCCCAAAAAGTCTCAACTCTACTTTTATTTCTCTAATTCCTAAGAAGCAAACCCCTGAATCTATGGCTGACTTCAGGCCAATCAATCTATGCAATGTTTCTTACAAGATCCTAACTAAAGCCATTGCAAATAGAATGAGAGATGTTCTATCCTGCATAATAGATCTGTGCCAGGGAAGCTCTATCTAGGATAGTTCAATCTTGTATGGAGTTATCACATTTCATGAATCTCTACACTTTGCTCATAAGACTAACGGGTCTATTTTTGCCCTCAATCTTGATATGAAAAAAGCATTTGATCAGCTAAATTGGGACTTTCTGATTGTTGTCCTCCTTAAGTTTGGTTTTCACCACCAATGGGTTAATTTTGATCAAAAAATACATTTCTAAAGCATGGTTCTTAATTATAGTTGATGGAACAACTACTGGTTACTTTCAAAGTCATAGAGGAATTTGGCAGGGGGACCCTATCAGCCCCATGTTATTCATCATTATGGCAGAAGCTTTAGGCATAACCATAAAAAATGCTTACAGTTCAAGGTTAATATCAGGAATTAAGAAAAAAATCTCTCACTAGGGCTATTTCTCACCAACAATTTATCGATGATACCCTTCTATTGACCAAGGCATCGGTGGTTGAGGCCAAAATAATTAAATACATCATGCAACTCTACAAGGACACTGCTAGTCAGAAAGTTAATTTTAGTAAAAGCAAGTTATATTTCTTGAACACCCCCATTCAGAGGTAAGGAAGGATTGTGAAATTTTAGGGTGTGATATAGCAAATCTCCCCACTTCATATCTTGGTCTCCCTCTTTTCATTGGTTCTCCGAGAGAGTCAATGTGGGACAGGGTTATTGAAAGAATTCAAAAAAAACTTGTTGGATGGAAAGGTCATCTTCTATCTCAAGTAGGAAAGTTGAACCTCACTAAGGCCTCTATTCAAACCATTTTAGTTTATTTCCTCTCCATTTTCAAAGCCCCTGTGAAGGTTTTCCAAAAAATTGAGAAACTCCAAAAAAAAAATTATGGACTAGATCAAAGGAGAAAAAAAGGATACACCTTGTAGGATGGACCAAAGTGTGCAGACCTAGGGAAAATGGGGGCTTAGGTCTGAGGAGAATTGCTCATATGAATTTATATTTACTAGCTAAGCAAGTGTGGTGCCTCATTTTTGGTGAAGAAAATGAATTACAATTATCATCAAACGAAAGTATCTTCAAAATATGGAATTTCTAAGTGACTCAATTCCAATCAGAGGTTTTGCTTTTTGGAAAACAATTCTCAATTGTAAAGAAATCATCAAAAAATGTTTAAGATGGGTTTTAGGCAATGGTGAGAGGATAAATTGCTAGAATAATAGGTGGGATAATGATGAACCACTGACACAATATCCTAACTTAGCCCGAATCAGAGATATCACAGAAGAATTCATTGGTAAAAAAGTATCTGATTATATGGTTGAGGAAAAAGGAAGAACGAAGTGGAAAAAAATAAGGATTCAAGGATTTCAAGTAGAATAAAATGATCTTTGTAACATTATCAAACAAAAATTTATCCCCATGAGACCCAAATAAGATCAAGTGACCTGGGCTCCTATGGAAATTGGGTAGTTCACTGTTAAATCATCTTACAAGATTCTACTTGATGACAAGGATTTTGTCCTCCAAAAGGACTTAGTTTGGATAAAAAATTTAATTCCAAAAATTGTAGTCTTTTCATGGTTGGTTATCCAAGGAATAATTCTAACCATTGATAATATGATGTGTAAAGGTATTTGTATCACTAATCGTTGTTATCTATGCAGGGCTAATTGGGAGACCATTTATCACATTTTCCTTGAGTGCCCTTTTTTCTTGACTATCCTAAGTGGATTTTTTTAGGCCTTTAATATTTCTTGGGTTAAAATAGCTACTGTACTTGATTTTTTCATCCAGTGTCCTTACCCCTTTTCAAGCCAAAGACTTAGATACATGTGGAAAATTTGTCTCAATCACTATCTTTGGCAGGTGTGGTTAGAAAGGAACCATAGAGTCTTTAATAAGTCTATCCATGATCATAAAACTATCATTGCCATGATCCTATCCTTTTCCAATGAGAATGTGAACCTTATACATTTTGATAGTCGTAAACCTCATCTACAAGAGACCACGATTGCTCAATATTTAAGCTTAACCTTGTTATATGAGTCTGTTCCTAGGTTAGTCAAACCCAAAGCCAATGTTAAGTGGTCCCCACCTCCTACAGGTTGGTTTAAGCTTAATTTTTATGGAGTAGCTAATGAAAATCTTGGTAGAGCAGGCACTGATAGCATTGTGTGAGATCATAATGGGAATATGATTCTTACATTTTTTGAATATTTGGGAACAAGGACGAACAATGAAGCTGAAGCTAGAGATATGTGGAGAGGCCTTCAAATTACTCAAGAATTAGAAGGAAATTTTATCATAGAAGGAGACTCTATGCATGTTATAAATCTCCTCAATAATTGGAAAACACCTCCTTGGAGGATTAAAACAATTGTTGAAGAGGCTAGGATCCTTTTCCAGGGAAGACAGGACATAAAAGCCCAACATGTCTTTCAGAAAGCTAACAAAGTTATTGATAAGCTGGCCAATTTGGGTGTCAATGGTGATGGAATTTTCAAATGGGAACACGGTGTCCCGAGCAAAGTAGAGGATCTTATTCAACAAGAATGCCAAGAATGATAGTAAAATTTACCAATAGGGAAGGCACTGTAAGTTCGAATGCTATGAGTATTACCGTTTCTTTTTTGAAATGGACTCACAATAAAAATTATCCGAGCTATCATTCTTGGTGGATGCTACTTGGAAATACCACAAAGACTAATGGTGATAGTAACATGTCATATAACATGGCTCCTAGTCATCTTAGTAATTTGAGGTTGGTTGATAACCATAGGGTAGGAAATAAACGGTAATATAAGACTTCGAACCAGAGCCTGTGGACCACAAGATAGCTACCGCCATAAATCTAGGTAGTAGGTTCACTTATCCAAGGATGATTGTCCAAGATGGGATGTGGTCCCAAAGCATTTCATATATGAAAGAAAGCAATTACCAAGAATTATTAAGAGTAACTATCAATACAGAGCTTGTGGGAGTTTTTTTCAATACTCTGCTATGTGTGTCTGCAGCTTTTTTTTTCTCCGCTATTTCAAGGAAGGGATCTATGTCTGTTTCTTTTTTTGTAATTATGATGCAGGTGTGTTTTCTCTAGGTATACCCAAAATGTTGTATGGGAAGTTTATTTTTGATAACAAGCTATGTGCCTTACTAGATGTAATGGCTTTGGCGGTATGTAGATTTTACATATATAGGATCCTTAGTAAGGACATGTTCATCAACAACCCTAGGCTGATTTTTGTAAAAGGTTTTGGGTGAACCTATAAAACCCGGTATTAATGCTTTAGTATCTTATCTATATATAAAAAAAAAATTATCTTGATACAATTGTTACAATAGGATGTATTTATTTCTCTCTCAAGGGTAGGTGTAATTTCAAAGTGCCCTTCAGGGTGACACAAACTACTCTAGGGTAGATTAGACCCTCTTCTTCACATTGAGGAAGGAAATGAATGGTTGTATCTCCTCAAAAACATATTTTCTACGATAAAGAAACAACACAATAATGTCAAAAGTATAGGAAGCCTCTCATGATGAGGCCCTTTAAATAAAAATGGCATGAGAATAGCATAATGACATAAAATCAAGAAAATGCATAAACTATGCTAAACATATGCAAATATTATAAATATTGATGGAAATATATGAACAAGAAATACAACTATCAATCTATGACATGCATTATACAAAATGAAGCACTAAAACATAAAAATAATCTAATTAAATCCTACTTGCCAAGATGGAAATAAACTACTCAAATATTTAACCCGGTTAGTTAAAGTATTTAATCTACAAAATAAAGTAGTAAAATGATTAATCTATCCTATTTAAATATACTATAAAAGAAACATTAAGGAAAAGTCACCTCTGTTGCAATCCATAGCTCTGATGGGTTGTCTGCACTATAAACTATTACTGAAAGTTGTGGTAAGCAACCAAGTAATTTGCCCTCCAAATTCAATGGTTGTGGGCTTGAACTCCTTGTCCAATTGATGTTCAAGGTTTTCCTTCGGTGTCCTCTAATAGGTTTGATAGTTGAATCATTGAATAGGGCCTCCATTTTCTTGAATCAGCATTTCTTGGCTCTCTTAGGTACTTAGGGCATCCATGGCCTCATTTGTCATGATGCTTGACAAATTGACAATGGTGATGACAACAAGGCTCTCTTTATGCACTCAAGTTAGTCCACAATTCAACAAGGCTTCGCTGCTTTGATCTCCAAATGTACTCTCTGATCATTTGACCTAATTATTATGGGTACTTATAGGATGTCCCAAGGCTAGGGGTGGCTTCATGGAGAAGCCAAGATCAAGAAGGGGTGGTTAGGATAGTTGGATTGGAAGCTTTCGTACTCCAACTAATGAGGCCTGAAAATGCCTCAATCATAACATGTTTTGAACACTAAAATTGCCTATAAAATCTTATGTTTTATCTAATATGTTAGTCAAGTTGATTCAATATGCTATATATTAACCATTTTGCATGATCAATGTATTTGGAATATTATATGCTAATTTTTACAGCTTTTTGCATAGTTTTGTGTTCTTTTTGCTATGACTTGCTAAAATGGGATATGCTTAGAATAATAGCAGTATTTCACTAATCATGTTTTGAATTGTCTCAAGCATTTATTTCACCTAAATCTAGCAACAGTGCAAGCAAACTGTTGCTGTGCAACAAAAACTAGTTTTTCCCATGTAAATTCTAGCCAGTTGTCCATAAATAGCAAGGCATGGAATTCACATGTGGAAAGAAATGAAGACCATTGGAATTTGATCTTAGGAGATAACCCACCTAAGAGATGCAAAATAAATCACTAGAAAATAACACATTTGTTTATTCCGAAGTATCTTCGAAATGAACAGATATCTTCGGAATGAGAGAACACAGCGTCTTCGGAATGAGCAGATCTTCGGAATGAAGAATGCAGTATCTTTAGAATGAATAATGTAGTATCTTTGGAATGAGTGATTTTCAGAATGAGAATTACAGTATCTTCAAAATGAGAATTGTAATATCTTCAGAATGAGTGATCTTCGGAATGAGAATTGCATTGTCTTCAGAATGAAGCCACTTATCTCCGAAATGAAAACAAAATGTTCTTTGACTTGACCAATTTTTGAAGCTGGAAAAAGGGAAATAAAGGTCAAAAAAGGTAAAGGAAAAGATCTTCCATCTGTCTTTGCCGTCATTTCCGACCAAAGCCATCATTAATGGAAAGATCAAAAGATAAACCCAGGATTTGTTGTAGCATAGTAGGATTAGATCTTTTGAAATATTCACAGTTTGTAATTAGATCATAGGACAGCTATAAATATTACTCCCATTCAGGTTGATCCTAGTAGGTAGTAAGTAGTGAGAAAAGAGTAAGGAAGCTAGGAGAAAGCAGAAAATATAGAGAATAGGTAGAAATTGACTGTTATAGTCCTGTAACAGTTTTTCAACAGAATTATTGTAATCATGTTCTTTAATCAATAAAGTGCACCAGTTCTATTTCATATTTCTTGTAAATGAGTTTTATTAAGATCTAGAGAGAGAGAGACTCATACCTTCTTCTAGACAAGGAGGTTGGCCACTTCCAAACCTAGGAGGAGGACTAACAACAGGTTTTTATTCTAATTTTGCTATAGCAAAATGAGTTGTAGAACTTGTTATTTCAATTGCTTGTAAATAGCTGACAATATCTACAATATTATTTTATTTATGCTTAGATTAATCTTATGCTTAATGTTTTAGCTGTAATCTCTACTTTCAGCAAAGCTTCCATTTTATTTCAAACTGTTATTTCCAGAATTTGTTGTTTTCTACAATTTCTTGCATTTTGTGTTTTGTTGTCAACCCCTACACAGAAGATTGACAACCTTCTGTTATAGAGCCTTGACAAGATTTTATTTTCCATGCTATAATTAGATTTCCATTGCTGCAAAAGTAAATATATTTCCTTTCTGTAATTAGAATTAGACTTTGAATTCTGCAATTGTTATTTATGCAACATAATTAGGTCTCATTCTGTAATTGTAAATCAGGATTTCATTTCTATAGTTAATGATTAGTTTCCATTTTTGCAATTAGATTAAGGTTTAATTTATGCAATTAGAGATAGGAATTTCCTAAATCCCCCCACACAACCAATTCCACCAATAAGACCTGTTGCTCTAGATTGACCTAAGTTATAGCTATTTCACTTCTTCTACAGATAGCCTTGTACACAACCCTGGATTGACAGATTCATTGAGAATTAATGATGGTATAATGACTATGCATAATTTTGGCATCGTTTCCAGGGAATAGTGTTGCCAGAAGAAAAAAAATAGTCCAATAGATGTAATCAGACTAAATTATGAAAATTTAGGATAAAATATGAATACAACAGCTGAGGAAGGTAACAACTATTGACTTAATTTATGTCATTCAAGAGTAAACATAAATAATTCTAGGGATGAAAAAGATAGAACTACCCCAAAGGATCCCTAGCTTGTTCCATTAAGGAGATCTTCATGCCTAAGGGGTGAATCACCTGTGTTTGAACTACCAGAAAGATTGATAGAAAAATCACTAGTCTCACCATCATTAGAACATTTTGAGAAAGGAAAATCACCAATTTTATCATCATCAGAATATCTTAAGGAAGAAAATTCATCAGACTCATCATCAATAGAGAGGCTTGGACCTCTTGAGAGAACAATTTGGAAAGCTTTAACTTCTCCTAGGAAACATGAAACTATGGCAGAAGGAGGCAATATAGATGGCCAACATGGCTATGTCCATAATGAAGGAGATGATCAGGATATGCCCCAACCTTCTAGAACATTTGAATATCCTATTCGTCTAAATCCAACACAAAACTTTCCCATGAAGACCATTTCACCTTCAGTACTTCCAACCTTTCGAGGTGTTGTATCTGAAGATCCTGACCAGTTTTTGTTTGAATTCAAGGTAGTGTGTCAAACCTATGATTATATAAATGATAATAAAAAACTTAGGGTTTTTCCCTAAACACTCAAGGATGCAGCATTACATTGGTTCATGAGCTTAGAGCCAAATTCCATAAGAACCTGGGATCAAATGGAAACTATGTTTTTAGATAAATATCAGGAGTATTGCCATGTAAGGAATAGAAAAGATAAGTTATTTAGAATTAAGCAAGAAGATGATGAAACATTGGAAGATTATCTTGACAGGTTCTCCTTTGTTCAAAGGAGATGTGGACTTGTAGAACCTGAATTATGTAAAACCATATTTTTGAGAGGATTGCAAGATGAATCCAGAGAATTTCTAGATTTTATGGGAAAAGGGGATGTAACCACTCTCAGTAATGATGAAATTGTGGATCTTTGCAGGAATTACTCTCACACTACACAGAGAAGAAGAAAAAGCCACACAAATGGCACTGATGTGAAGGACCTGATAGAGGAACTTGCAAATTTCAAAACTGATATTCTAGTGCACCTAAACACTACTTTGGGGGAAATGTCCGCAAAAGCAAAAAACATAGAACCCTTGGCAATTTATTGCCCAAGATGTAGAAATAAACATGCTTTGCAAGAATGTCCTTTGAATAAAACATCTATCTCAGCTATTTGTAGTATCTGTTCAAAAAGGCATTCAACTGATCAATGCCACCTGCTACCACAACTCAAAACTATGTTAGAAAACCAGACTGAGGAACTCAACTTTGTTGGACCAAAACAAGGAGGAAATTTCTCTCAATACCAAAATCCCCCTTGTTTTCCTAC
Source organism: Wollemia nobilis (assembly GCA_028583015.1). NCBI lineage: Eukaryota > Viridiplantae > Streptophyta > Pinopsida > Araucariales > Araucariaceae > Wollemia > Wollemia nobilis. The sequence goes on along the minus strand of JAQPPZ010000677.1, from coordinate 1,987,717 downwards.
AAATTGGAGGCATAATCCTAGTACTATGCCTTGGGGACAACCAGAACCTCCCCAACGTCCTTGGAATAATCCTCAATGGACAAATTCCTAAGAATGGCCACAAGAAAATTGGAGTAACCCAGCCTGGAATCCAAATCAAAAAAACCCCTCATGGAATCAAAACAATCCAGCCTAGAATCAAAATCAGACTAATCCACATTGGATGCAAAACCAACCACAATGGAGTCAACAATACCAGTCCTATCCAAGGCAGCAAAGGAATCAAGGTCAAACTCAACATTTGTTGCCTGCACCTAATCAAAATTTTCAAGAAAAATAGCAACAAACACAGCAAGTGAAACAACCTCAACTTCCAGCTCAACCAGTCACTAATCCAAATAGCATGAGACAGACACCTCTTGTCTATGTGGCTGAAGCCGAAGAAAATGTTGAAATTAATGTTCTTTATTGTAATAACATCCAACTTCATTTAGGAAAAGTTGTACCTGAACCAATTTCAAATGAAATTAAAGAAAATGAAGAGCAAGAATCATTGGAACCTGAGAAAGTCCAACCAAAAATAGAGACAGAAGAAAAATTGGAACTAGAGAAAATCCAACCAACAATAGAGAAAGAGATAAAACCACAGGCAGAACAATTACCAAGGATAATTCCATATCCTGAAAGATTCAATGCAATACCAAAATTTTTTGAGTCAAAACTGGTCAAAGAACTCAAAAAGTTAACCACATCATTGCCCTTATTGTAAGCCATTAAGGAAATACTAGATATTAACAGTACTGTCTAAAATTTGTGCATTAAAAGAGCAGGAAGAAAAAAAAAAGCATTTCCTAATACTGTGCAGGTTGAAGGAAAGATAGCTGATCTCTTATCTAGAAAACTAGTACCTCCAAAGTATAGTGACCCAGGAAGTCCAGTTATCATAGTTACCATAGGTTTAGCACCAATATCAAATATCTTAGTAGATCTAGGAGCTGCTATAAATGTCATGACCAAGGATACAATGAAACAATTATAGCTCAAACATCTCAGCCCCACATTTACAGTTTTAGAAATGGCTGATAGGTCAGTTGCAAAACCTGAAGGTATCATTGAATATGTCCCTATAGAATTTTCTTCTTGGGAATTATCTGCAGATTTTTTGGTTTTACAACCAAGAAATTCAGCACATGGATATCCCATTATTTTGGGAAGACCTTGGCTTGCAACTGCAGCAGCCTTCATAGAATGCAAATCTAGAAATATGACTATTTCAAATGGTATTGATCTGAATCAGATTTCTTTATATCCTCTTGCAAAACCATCTAGCAAATTTTTAGGTCAGTTATGGTTTTTTGACTCATATGAAGAACCGGAAGAGGTCATTTCTACACTAGCTACCTTAGTAGTAAGAGAACACACAGAAGACCTCAGTGACACAAAAAATTTAGAAAATGAAACAATCCTGATGAATGTTCTGCATGAACAAGGTTTAGAAGGGGAAACAACAAATGTCCAACAGTTGTTAAGTAATGAGGAGAATAAAAAATCTGAAGATGAACCATCTGTACTATCACAGGGAAACTCTGTTTCACTACCACATGGATGGCACCATCATCTGATTTTTCCTTCTCATTGTTCCATACAAGATATGTTTCCCTCAAGCAGCAATAAAATAGAAACTGCTTCTCTTCTCCCATCTTAGCAATGTCCTCTTAATCCCCTAATCACTAGGTATGAAGGAGTGAATTCAGTCCTTCTAAATACAAAACAAATAGAAGTCCAGCCAGACAAATTTTTGAACATTTACAGCCAGCTTGCTAGGGAAGAGGAAGAAAAATTGATAGTTGTATTACAGAAGCATGTTCATGCTTTTGCTTGGAACTACAAAGATATGTTAGGAGTTCATCTTGATATATGTACCCACATAATCTATACTGAAGAAGTCAAGCTAGTTAGACAACCCCAGAGAAGATTGAATCTTGCCTTAAGAGATATTGTGAAAGAAGAAATTGAAAAAATTATGGAAGTAGGATTCATTTACCCAATTTCTGATAGCCAATGGGTTTCTCCATTGGTAATAGTTCCTAAGAAAAATGGAAAAATGAGAGTATGTGTAGACTATAGAGAGTTGAATAAGGTGACATACAAAGACCATTTTCCATTACCTTTCATAGATCAGGTGTTAGATACTCTTGCTAGAAAAAGATACTTTTTTTTTCTTGATGGATTTAGTGGATATAATTAAATTTAGATTGCACTTGAAGATCAAGAGAAAACAACTTTTACATTTCCATGGGGAACATTTGCCTATAGGGTTTTACCTTTTGGTTTGTGTAATGCCCCAACAACTTTTTAGCAAGTAGTCCTAGCAATTTTTGCTGATCTGACCACCAAAAGTGTTGAAATATACATAGATGATTTCACAGTATGTGGACAGACTTGATTTTATATTGGAAGATCTTGACAAAGTCTTAAATCACTGTGAAACATACCGGTTGTCCTTGAATACAAAAAAATATTTCATGATTATGAAGGAAGGGATAGTTCTTGGTCATCACATCTCTCCTAAAGGAATCCAAGTTGATCCAAAGAAGGTGGAAATTATCAAGAATATCCTTCCTCCTAAAACTCAGACTAATGTCAGAAGCTTCCTAGGACACATTGGTTTTTATCGTAGGTTTATTCCCAACTTTAGTACAATAGCCAATCCTATGTTTGCCCTATTGACTAAAGATTCTGAATTCTCTTGGACTGCAAAGTGTCAAGAAGCATTTGAAGCTCTAAAAGAGAAATTAATAACTCCACCTATTCTCAGAGGACTTAATTGGACATTACCATTTCACATATAGACTGATGCCTCCAATACAACATTGGAGCAGCATTAGGACAAATTGACAATGGTGAACACTATACCATCTACAACATTAGTAATAACTTGACAGGAGCCGAGAAAAATTATAAAACAATTGAGAAGGAATTTCTAGCAGTAATTTATGCCATCAACAAATTTAGGCATTATATCATAGGTTATCAAATATTTATTCACATAGATCATACATCCATTAAGTATTTGATGAATAAACCTATGGTAAGTGCAAGAATTATTCGTTGGTTGCTATTGCTACAAGAATTTGATATCACTATAATCAACAAACCAGGGAAAGCTAATGTTGTGGCAGATTTCTTGTCCAGGTTGCAGAACACAGATGAAGGGGAATTAGTTGATGACACTTTTCCTGATGAAAAACTATTTTCTATATCAGTCCAATCACCTTGGTTTGCAGATATAGCCAATTATTTGGTCACAGAGAAAGTTCCTCCACATTTCACTTCAAAATAAAAAAAACAATTGATCAAATAAAGTTCTTTTGAATGGATTAAGGGTATGCTTTTTAAGTGCAGTCCTGACCATGTGTTACGTAGGTGCATCCAAAAGGATGAAGTATATGATATCCTTAGAGCTTGTCATGATGAACCCTCAGGTGGACACTATTTTGTAAAAAGCACAGTTAGGAAAATCTTAGGGACAGTTTATTGGCCATCTCTTCACAAGGATGTGAAAAAGTACATAAGGCATTGTGATGCATGCCAAAGAATGGGGAAAGCCACTCATACAAATGAGATGCCACTACAGCCTCAAATTGTTTTAAAACCATTTGAGAGGTGGGGGCTTGATTTTGTAGGACCTATTGATCCACCTTCTCAAGGAAAGGTGCATATTATAGTATGCACTGATTACCTGACAAAGTGGGTAGAGGTGCATGCTTTCAAACATGCTCGTGAAGAGAAGGTCTTTGATTTATTGTATACTCAGATTTTTTAGAGATTTGGAGCTCCACAGTCTATCACCATAGACCAAGGACCCCAATTTGCATCCAAAGTCATAAAGGCATTTATAGAATTGTATGAAATCAAACATAGAAAATCATCACTTTACCACCCACAAGCAAATGGCCAGGTTGAGATAACAAACAGGGAACTAGAACGCATCTTGAAAAAATAAGTAGCTTTTCATAGGAGGAATTGGCTAGATAAATTACCTGAAGCAGTTTGGGCCTACAATACTACTTGGAAGTCCACTACTAGATTCACACCTTATGAACTAGTCTTTAGTAAAAAGCCCCTCTTACCTATTGAATTTGAGCTACTAACATTGTGCACAGCATTGGAAATTGGAATTGAATTATCGCAGGCACAGACAAACAGGATTCTGCAGCTGAATGCATTAGATGAACTTAGATTGGATGCTCTACACCAAACTGAGGTAATTCAGGAGCAGAGGAAGTTGTGGCATGACAGTCACATTCAGTAGAGGAAACTTCAACAAGGAGATTGGGCTTTACTATTTTATTCTCACTATGAATATTTCCCTAAAAAGTTGAGAACTAAATGGTTGGGACCTTACTGGATTTAAGAGGTATTTGACAATGGAGCAGCTCGTCTATCTCCTATTGATGGATCACAAAGAAATATGGTAGTAAATGGACATCGCCTCAGAGTATACCATACACCTCTAACTAAAGAAAAATTCTTGTAGCAACTTGATAGTTTGGATACACAACAGGTGGAAGAAATTTCCTCTTCCACTTCAAAACAATCAGCATGATCATGGATTTCAAGAAAAAACAAAAAATACAAAAAAATCAAAAAAATAGAAAACAAAAAGATGAATAAATTCTGAGTATGAATTCCTTCATGGGCATGGTTTCAGGGGAAATCATGAAATTCCTTCATGGGCATAGTCAGAATCAAAAAAAAAAGAAAAAAAAAGAGAGAAAAGGAGAGGTAAAAAAAAAAAAAGGGAAAATCAAGAAAAAAAAGAGAGAAAAATGAATAACTCAGCAGTGAAAACCTTTTTAAGGCACTACTGGGTTGGTATGCATGAAAACTAGTTTTCTGGCATGCATAACCTTGAGAAATTTCTAAACCATCATTGTACAAATTCATCAAGTGCACTTGTTTTGAAATGTTGCAAAAAATCTCAGCAGAACATCAACAAAGGCAGTCATTCTTCAAAACTTGCATTAACTATTTTTATCAGGTATATATTTCTTACATTTCTTCATTGTAAAATGATTGGTATATAGTATATGACAGTTAACCATTAGCATAAAAGGTATTCATAAGAGTTGGCATACTTAAAACATGTTTTGAAAATAAAAATATTGATTTCTACCTAATATTCAAAACAAGAATGCCAAACACAGTGCCTACTGTATTATCTTCGGATTGAAATTGTCTTCGGAATGATAGCAGAATGAATATTGCACTTTATCTTCAGAAAGAAGCTTTGTCTTCAGAATGACAATTTGTCTTCGAAATGAAACTTTGTCTTCGGAATGATGACTTGCTGCATCATCTTTAGAATGAAGATCTGTCTTCGGAATGAATATCTGTCTTTGAAATGAGGATCTGTCTTCAGAATGAAGATCTATCTTCGGAATGACGATTTACCTTTGCAATAATAGCCTGATCTTCGGAATGAGGATTGATCTTTGGAATGAGGATTAATCTTTGGAATGAAGATTTAAATTTGAAAAGAAGACTTGTCTTTAGAATGAAGGCCTGTCTTTGGAATGAAATTATAATCTTCGAAATGAAGTTTTTTGCAATTAAATTATAATCTTTGGAAAGAGCATTTCCACGTGGCATCCAAGAAAGACAAGGTATGACAGAATCAAATTCTTTTAGCTGCATACGATAAAAAGGAACACATGTCAGCAAGGATATGGTTTATTTTGCATGGTACTAGAATCAAGGAAGACATGGTTTATTTTGCACATGAGAATCTATGGACTAAACAAAAAAATTAAAACTGAATGAAGTGGATCTAACGACAAGGACATCCATGCAATCATTGATGAATAGGTGTTTGGTACAATAGTAGAAATGTGTGCCACCTTTCTTTCCAAAGATGTGTTTGTGAGGTACAGTACTCAGGTTATGATTCATTCCAAAGAAGACAAGAAATAGGGCAAGTGAAGATTTCAAACTAAACCCAGAAAATCTGCAACATAAAAAAACCAGAGATCCAATAGAGGAATAACAGCAATAGTGAATGGTTTTTAAACAAAAAATATGGGGTGAAAGATTAGAATGAAACCAGTAGATACCACCTACCTCCGAGAAAATTCGGTAGTCCTGCAAATTTTTGAAGATGGAGGGCTTATGCCATTTTTGGATAAGTTTAATGAGTCCTCTGATGATTTGGCTGGCATGTTCACCCATACATTCAGAAATAATCGAGCACATGTTAACGGTATGACTATTGAGGTAACCCCTAAAATTTTAAGTCAGATTACTGAGCTGCCATTAGAAGGGATTTCAATTTCTATATCTGGCAAGAATACATTGGCAAACATAGTTAATCAATTTGTAGAAGAAAATGATAGAGAGCCAGAGTATTTAACCCACAACAACACATGCAAAGGGTTAAAAAGGGCCAGCCTACAAAAACCTTGGGATGAAGTAGCCACCTGGGTAATTAAATTCCTAACCTATGAAGGGCAGTATGTGCTGTTGTCAGGGCATCATTTGCGAATTTTGAACCATCTCAGACATGGTGAGCAACAACCAGAAGTTAGGGTAAATCTTCCCATGTATCTATATTAGGAATTAATAAACATGGCAAAGAGATATCAGGAGGGTAAAGGAAGCCTTCACCATCATGGCCTCATCAAACTAGTTTGCCAACACCATTTTAGAGGAAACCCTAGGAGTTTTGATAGGTTTTACTCTACCCTAAACGATGTCATTTTTAGGGATGAAGATGAGGAAGAAGAAGAACCAGATGCTGCTGACATTGTTGTAGAAAAAGAAATAGAGGTTGCAGAAGCTGTTACAGAACCACACCTAGCAATAGCAACAAACCTTGCTCCTGAACCCTCAACTTCATGAAACAAGAAACAAAATAAAAGAGGGTCTAGAACTGGCAGCAGAATAGAAAAACAAAATAAGGTTCATTTTTTTGGAGTGACTACTAATTTGACAGAGCAAGAAATGACAAGGGAAACAGAGGCATCTGAAACTGTCCCCACAAACCTTGTTGACACCAATAAATAGAAAAAAAAAAAGAAGTTTGCATCTGGAATTAGGAGGTCCATTAGAATCCATTTGAAAGAAACAACAGAACAGGTTATGGAGGAAAAAAAAGGACAAAGCAGCCCATATGTCACAAAAATACAACCAGCATCTGAAAATTTTCTAGAATTCCCTGAATAGATAGCTGAGGCAGAAACTGGGCAAGATAATTTGGAGGAGGCTACAAATCAATAGGCTTAAGATATGGTGGATACAATTATAAGCAGTTTCATAGAACCTGTTGAACAAGAGAAAATTGTTGTAGAAGAAGAGATATTAGTTGAGCAGCCAACTACAGCTGATCTGTCTGCATCAAATTCTGAGGCAGAAATAGAAGTGGAAGACATCATAGAGAAGCTGAGGGCAGCAAGAAGTGTTGTCAGAACACAAACCAAGTGGATTGAGAAGAAAGAAAGCATCATTAAGACACAGGAAAGAAAAATTGCAAAGCTTTAGCAAGAAGTGGAAAAATTGAGAAAAATGTTGTCACAGTCTAAAAAACAGCCAATTGTATCCTTTGATGAAAACAATTTGGCTCAATTGCTTTTGGGTCTATCAAATACAGATGACTCTATTGAGATAGACATGGGAATTCATTCTGAAGTAGCACCCCTTCATTCTGAAGAAGTGCCTGTTCATTCTGAAGCAGCACCATCTCATTCTGAAGCATTACCTTCTTGTTCTAAAGATGCTTTAGAAATGGTAAAGAGCATAGCAGAGGATGTTGAAGATGAGCCACCAACATAAGAACAGTCCCAACAGCAAGAAAATGTTCAAGTAAGTACTCCTATTGAGGTCCCTGTATTTCAAACTATTACACCTTCAGTTGAAACAGCAGATAAGGGGGTACAAGTAGAATTACTATCTGATGACAACCCAATAGAAATAGCAAATAAGGGGGTACAGGTAGAATTATTGGTAGATAGTCAACCAGTGGAAGTGGCAAAAAAGGGAGTTCAAGTAGATCTGCTGCCTAGGATTCCCCCTGTAGTCAGACCACCTAATACTGTGTCTCTAGAGTAATATAATGCAAAATTAGCCAATTGGATGATTAGATATGAGCAGCTTGCCACTAAGACTAAGAAATTCAAATTGGAAAGGAAACATCTAGAGGAAAAAGAAACAAAAAACCAAGCATTAAAAGAAAAGGTGTCTGACTTATGCCAAATTGCTGAATTTTTAGTTCAATTTAGACGACCAGCTAGATTTTACAACCTTATTTTGAAGGAGAAATACCTCAGATGGCAGGTCATGAGGATTAGTTCAAACCTCCCATATAAATTGGACACAACTGCAAATTTCTTGGAGGCATATTTTGATAGCCCCATAGAACAGAAAAATCTCCTATGTGAACTATTTTTGCACAGCTTCTTCATTCCGAGAGGAAGTAGAGTTTCATCCTCAAATCTACATTGGAGATGTTCAGTCGAGAGCATTTATGTCTACTTTGCAGAATCAACTTTACTGGGATCAAGAGAAAAAGTAAAATAAAGAGATTGAAACAAGGGCTGAATTGTTAGTCAGAGCAATCCAGCCAAACCACCCAGTTATCACTAGAAAACACTTCTCAATGATGAACAGGGATGATGTAAATAGGATGTACTTGAACAACTTAAGGGACTGTGTGGCTAGATTCCAAAATTTTTGTGATCATAATTTTTTCCCAGCATTTTCAGTGTGCAGAAACAGATGGGATGAAATTTCCATGTCTTTGCAAAAAAGAGAACCCATATCCCCCATCAACATAGAATGGTACAGAAGAAGAGCAAAAGGTGTAATCCAACTGATTGAAATCATGCAACATAACTAGATAGGTCTTAGGTTTAGGCCTCCAACCATCATTACTCCAGTTCCATTCTATTTTGATAAAGATGCCCAACCTAATGAACAGTTTGAAGACTGGCTTAGAAACATTCAGGAAAACAAGGGGTATTATATAGGCAAGAAATTACTCTATAGGTCATGGAATCTAAACATGGACATATGTGATTCCATAGCCCAATAGAATGCAAGAGGACATCATTAATATAAGTTGGGGGGAAAATGATGAGGCCTGGAAATGCCTCAACCATAACATGTTTTGAACACTAAAATTGCCTATAAACTCTTATGTTTTATCTAATATGTTATTCAAGTTGATTCAATATGCTGTATATTAACCATTTTGCATGATCAATGTATTTGGAATATTATATGCTGATTTTTACAGCTTTTTGCATAGTTTTATGTTCTTTTTACTATGGCTTGCTAAAATGGGATATGCTTAGAATAATAGTAGCATTTCACTAATCATGTTTTGAATTGTCTCAAGCATTTATTTCACCTAAATCTGGCAACAATGCAAGCAAACTGTTGCTATGCAGCAAAAACTGGTTTTTCCCATGTAAATTCCAACCAGCTGTCCATAAATAGCAAGGCATGGAATTCACATGTGGAAAGAAATGAAGACCATTGGAATTTGATCTTAGGAGATAACCCACTTGAGATATGTAGAAGAAATCACTAGAAAAGCACACATTTTTTCATTTTGAAGTATCTTCGGAATGAATAGATATCTACAGAATGAAAGAACACAGCATCTTCGGAATGAGCGGATCTTCGAAATGAAGAATGTAGTATCTTTGAAATGAAGAATGTAGTATCTTTGGAATGAGCGATATTCAAAATGAGAATTGCAGTATCTTCAAAATGAGAATTGCAGTATATTCGAAATGAGCGATCTTTGGAATGAGAATTGCATTGTCTTCAGAATGAAGCCACTTATCTCCGGAATGAAAACAGAATGTGCTTTGACTTGTTGACCAATTTTTGAAGCTAGAAAAAGGGAAATAAATGTTGTAAAAGGTAAAGGAAAAGATCTTCCATCTGTCTTTGCCGTCATTGCGGACCAAATCCATCATTAAGGGAAAGATCAAAAGATAAACCCAGGATTTGTTGTAGCATAGTAGGATTAGATATTTTGAAATATTCATAGTTTGTAATTAGATCATAGGACAGCTATAAATATTACTCCCATTCAGGTTGAGCCTAGTAGGTAGTAAGTAGTGAGAAAAGAGTAAGGAAGCTAGGAGAAAGTAGAAAATATAGAGAATAGGTAGAAATTGACTGTTACAGTCCTATAACAGTTTTTTAGCAAAATTATTGTAATCATGTTCTTTAATCAATAAAGTGCACCAGTTCTATTTCATATTACTTGTAAATGAGTGTTATTAAGATCTAGAGAGAGAGACTCATACTTTCTTTTGGACAAGGAGGCTGGCCACTTCTAGACCTAGGAGGAGGACCAGCAAGTTTTTATTCTGATTTTGCTACAGCAAAATGAGTTGTTATTTCAATTGCTTGTAAAAAACTGACAATATCTGCAGTCTTAGTTTATTTATGCTTAGATTAATATTGTGCTTAATTTTTTAGCTGTAATCTCTACTTTCAGCAAAGCTTTCATTTTATTTCAGACTGTTATTTCCAGAATTTGTTGTTTTCTGCAATTTCCTACATTTTGTGTTTTGTTGTCAACCCCTACACAGAATATTGACAACCTTCTATTACAGAGCCTTGACAGGATTTTATTTTCCATGCTATAATTATATTTCCATTGCTACAAAAGTAAATAGATTTCCTTTCTGCAATTAGAATCAGACTTTCAATTCTACAACTGTTATTTTTGCAACATAATTAGGTCTCATTCTGCAATTGTAAATCAAGATTTCATTTTTGCAGTTAATGATTAGTTTCCATTTCTGCAATTAGATTAAGGTTTAATTTATGCAATTAGAGATAAGAATGTCCTAAAACCCCCCACACAATCGGTTCCACCAATAAGACCTGTTGCTCTAGATTGACCTAAGTTATAGCTATTTCACTTCTTCTATAGATAGCCTTGTACATAGCCCTGGATTGATAGATTCATTGAGAATTAATGATGGTATAACGACTACGCATCACCAACCACCTTCTTCCAGAACAGATGGTCATTCAAACCAATTTGGCTTGGATGAAAGCCAACTAAACTTCAGGTAAGACCGTAGGTTACAATTGTGGTCTAGACTGTAAACCGTAGGCCTTAGCCATGGTTCAGACTGTAGATCGCAGGTATGGGCTACGATTTAGATTTATTAGGCTAAGGAGCCCAAATTGAGTGGTTAGAACCACTACTCTATCTTGGATTCTATCCAATATCTTCCATATGGTCTTGTAGCAAGTCCATTTAAGTAGTCGCCATCGACATGACACATTTTAGATGTCTACATGTTTATATGAGCCCTGGTATCTTGTGTGAACCAATCCAAGCATTACTTGAATTGTTTAAAATTTTTCTTGGTGGATTTTCCAAGAAGAATAATATCATCTATAAATTGAGTGTGTTATAGCTTTGCATATTGATGCAACCTCTATCCCTTTTATTTTTCTATCTCTTTGAAGATGGTTAATTAATCTTCCAAGAGTCTCAACTAAAATGGTGTAAAGGTATGGTGATAGTGGACACCCTTGTTTGATTCTCCTTGTAGCTTAAAAGATATTTGTTGGTTAAACATTTATTAAGGGGGCTATTCATGGGTTTTTTATGCATGCTCTGATCCACTTGATGACTTGATGTTGGAATCTAAAATTTTGTAGGACCTATTCTACAAATTGTATATTAAATCAATCTAAGGCATTTGTCATATCAAGCTTTATAACAATTTGTTTATTCTTTTCATTTTCTACTACTGTGGAGGGCTTCATGGACTATTATGATATTATCATATATATTTTTTCTAGGCATGAACCCCCTTTCTCTTATGATATTAGTTTGTCAACTTTATTCATTATTCTATTGGCCAATAGTTTGGTAATAATTTTATAGGAAGAGTTACAAGATAAATTGGTCTAAATCTAGATAAAGTAGTGGTATTATTTTATTTAGGTATAAATGCTAGAAGGGTGGATTTGATGGCTCCAATAATCTTACCTTTCACCATAACATCCTCAATCATGCATAACAAATATTCTTTGATGTTGTGTAAGTATTTTTGGTAAGAGTTGTTGGTGAATCCATCAAGTCCAATAGCTTTATCCTTTGGTAGAGATGCTATAATATACTTAAGTTCCTCCATAGTGATTGGCTTATTGATATTTTGTTTGTCTTCCAAACTTAATACTATTAGTATATAGTATAATAGTATTCCCTAGGAATGTGGGTTACCATTTTCTATGGAGAGTAGATCTGAGTAATGTTGATTGGAAAGTTGCTTAATTTTCTTCCTATCTATATAAGTGGTTCCTTCATGGTCTATCTCCTTGATTTTTTCATTTGGTAGCATTGTATGGTTTTTAGATGAAAATATTTGGTGGTTCTATACCCCTTCCTTAGCCAAACCATTCAGTATCTAATCCTCTAATGTGTTTCTTCTTCAGTGCTTAATTTATTAATATTTTGAATCAGATCATTTACTGCATCTTCTTTCCATGGTTGAGGAGGATGATCCCAAATTTTTGTTTCTATATACTCTAGTTGTTGCATCAACTGCTTCTTGTCTAGTTTGAATCTCACTTTTACTGCCAACCCATGTGCTTCAATATTTAAATTTTTATTTTCTACTTTTCTTAGGGGTTGGTTTATTGGAATAGTTGGTTCCAAGTGCTTTTCACAAGTTCACTAAAATCTTATTTTGTTTCCCATTTAGAGTTGTATTTAAAAGGAATTTTTTTGGGTTGTAGGATTTGGCCACTATCCAAGATAATTGGATTATGATCTGAGATAGAGTTCTGAATGATGTGATTGGATGTGAGGGGAAATAGTGGTAGGAGATTTTAATTGATAAAAATTATATCCAATATTTTTACAATATAGTTTTTTTGTGCTCTTCTATTGCTCCAAGTGTACTTTCCTTTGGTAAAAAAATGTGTTGTAATATTTCATTTACCATAATTTGATTTATCATATCTCTATTTGGATCTCTTTCTAAACTTCCCTTGGCATTCTCCCAATGGTCAAGAATCATGTTGAGATCTCCTCCTAGTATTATGTTGTCAAATGTCTCATTGTCTAGCCATTGTGCTAAGTTTTTCCATGCTTATCGTTTTTTGGATAGGATGATTTGGACCATAAAAAATTATTACTGCTACACTAGTTCTATTTTGTAAGACAAATTATGTACCTATCCAGTTATTATGCTTATTTTGTAAGCTATAAAATAATTTTAGGACCCAAGGCAAAGCTATTCCTCCTGAAGCTCCCACATAATCAACCATTATCAATTTTTATTGTGGCCATATCTTCTACCATTTTGTAGTTAGTGTTGCGTCTACTATTTTTGTTTCCTAAATATAGACTATTGTTGGCTTTTGCTCCTATATTAGAACTTCGAGATTTTTTTTTTTAGAGGACTTCCTAGTTCCCTATAGTTCCATGATATAATATTCATTTTTTGGATTGCTTCCATTTTTTTAAGCTCTCCTCAATTTTGACCTATATTTTGGATTGCAAGTCTTTTTGTACTTTCTCATTTCTAATTTGTTGGTTCGATTTTATTCCCTTAGTTGTAGATTGTGTGGTCGACAAGCCCCAAAGAATCACTATTTCCTCAACTTTAGTCAAAAGGAAGGGATAATAAGAGAAAGGAATATGATTCCAAGAGCCACATTGACCATTAGATTTTCCATTGATAATTGATGCTTATCTTATTTCCAAAGCCAACAACATTGAGGACATTAAGGCCCATGAGCTAAACATATTGTAATTCAATTTGATATTCTATGTGGTAATTTTTATGGAAGAGAACATAAAAAGGAGAAAAATGCTTTGCTAAGATCCAAAGCTAAACACATGATAGTCAATTAAGAACCCAAATATAAAGGCACCAATGCCAAGTCTTGCCTTAGTTGAGGACATGTGGTATCCAATGTACATAAAAGAAGGTAGGTACAATGGTATTTAAGAGGACACCCTCCACTGGTTTCCAAATTTGAATTCTACAACCTAGCCTATTATATCAAATCACATGGAATTTTTAGTGACCACCCATCACATGGGGAAGCCTACCCTACCACTCTACACTAGTTAGAAGAGTCATGTCTACTATGTCATCAAATAGAGTATTCTAGGAGAAACATAGTGAGAACTTAATGGTAGAAAAAATCCTAACGTAACATCAATTATATGTCAATAATATGTTTTCATCCAAAGGCCTAAAATCCCTAGGCATTAATGGCCCCATATCTAGAGATCTAAAAGCTATTGACTGCCATTGTAGAAGGATTTTGACTATAGAGTAGAGTAGAATTTATATAACATATGCTTAGATTTTTAGAGGAAAAGGACCTTTTGGTGCCCATAAATGACTCCTTGTGCCCTAGGAACCATGAACCTATATAGTTGTGGTTTTATTCATTGCTCCAAGTATGTATGTTTGGTTCCTTGCACATCATGTGGGTTGCAATTCTTGGGAAGTCTAAGGAAGAATGGAACACAACTTATCTAGAAAACCACTAGGATTTTTACCAAGTATGGATTCTTGTTCTGATGTGATATTTTGGCACTTGTATTTCTTTTATATGATATTATACTCTATTTGATTTCTCCAGAGAAAAGAAAAAGAGAAAATAATATAAAATATAAATTGAAAAAACAAATCCTATATAGCCTATCTAAGGGTGGTGATGTATCAAGAGAATGGAATTTCCATTCATATCCTAATGAAATGAATGAACATATAAACCAAACATGAAATTTAATTTGAACACAAATTTAATCACATACACATGCATTTATATATGATCAAAAGAGGCTCGATGACCTATACATGTAGCTAGCCCAAGTATCAAGTCAAGACCAAGAAGAAAAATAGAAAAGGAAGAGAAATTTCATAGGTTAGATACATTATAGACAAAATAAATATTCCAACTCTCTTTATTCCCTACAGGGGCTACTATTTATAATATTTACAAGAAATTTTTTCACAAAATGGGTATGGGCAACATTGTCAATGGCCTTTATGATTGCTAAACTAGGAATCCCATGCCACATTAATTTATAGGATGCCAAGAGTTGTTTAGGAAGTTAAATCATCATAAATGCTCCCATGGATAGTATAGTTCTCTTATTAAAGGTGTCATTAGTGCTTTCAAATTCCACTATGGAGGTATGAGCTTAGGTGATGGTGTCTAAGGTTAGTGCTCTACATGGTTGCATACTTGGGTCTCTTCAAAATCCAATCCATCTCAATGATTCTTCCTCCTTTATGCTAGTTCACTAAACTTTGGTGTTGGTTTGATTTTGGACCTCTCTTTCAATGGTCTAGATGCCTTGGTAGCCTTCCTTCCTACACTTTTTATTGATCCTTAGTCTTTTTTATGTCACCTCTATCACTACCCTATTTATTTTTATATCTAATTTTTGGAAGATACCCATGCATAAGATTCCATTAGACCTCATTTAGTAGGCATGCTTTTGGTCCTTGGTGGCTTGTACATGCTCTTCTCACCCATATTATCTAGATCATCTAGGGAATAAATGTGAGGATAAAAAAGGTCACTCAAAATTACTAAGTCCTTAAATCATGCAATCCTATTTATTATTTCCCTCTAGGACCCTTGGGTTTCCCTTGATGGGTATGTTGTTTGTGACACTCAGAAACTATACCTAGATATATGGAGTGTTGCAACCCAATTTACAAAGGAGGGTGGCTCAATTTTGTATCACTTCTACTAGTTAAGTAGGAGGGTCCACTTGAACCAAGCTTTTAGAGGCCTCATCATCAAGGGAACCCTTTTAACCACCATTGGGAAGGTTTTGGAGTTCCTATTGATGATGGATTTATGTCTAGTCACCACCAAAAAGGCTATAATACTTTGCTATTTTTATCTAAGTGAATGAATTTACCTCATCGTGAGGGTATTTTAGAGCATGCTTTCAATATTTGGCATAGACTATCCTTGGTTGGTGTCTTCTTCAAATCAGGTATTTGATGTGTAGATAGGGCTTTAGGGTCCCTCATTTGATCCGTTTTGGTAACTATTTTTATTTATTTTCCTTCGGAGAAAGGATCTACCTCACTATGGTGAAAAATTCACTATAGTTTGATGACTCACAAGGGACTTTTGCTTCCAAGAATTAAATATCCAATCAAACAATAGACTTGTCTATTGGTCATACAGTTTATGGGGTATATTCTATAATATTGATAAATTAGGAGAGAAAAGTATAGGCTCTTGAAAATTTATCATAAGGGGATCCCACACTTTTATATAATTCACATGTACTGGGCATAAAAGACGTCTAAAATATCTATATTTCTCTTGAATCTTCCTCATGTGACTAAATAAATGGTGGCATAGTTATCCACTATGCTAAAATTAATTAGTTGTGGAAGGTGTCCCTTCATGGCTTAGATGACCTCTTTAATGTTAGTATAGTAAATTATCATCGATGATTATATGTCCTCGTATCTCATGCAACATTTCCTTTCACACATGGTAAGTTTCCCAAAATATTTTTCCTGGATACCCCATACTATTATCTTATATGCATTGTCTATTTACATTGGCTTATTAATATAGTATTTAGCCTTAAATTTATTTATTTGTAAGTTTATTATTTGTATTATAATGCATGGGTTGATGTGTTTGTACATGCCAACCTTATGCTCTTAGCCTCCTCATAGAAACCTACAATGCGTAGACCATAGTGACACAAATGTTTGCTCATCCTAGTAGGTCAATTGTGGGGGTGAGTGCCCTTTTAATCCTAGTGGATGATAGATTATGGATGACCCAACTATTTTTTACGTACTAAAATCCACTTCTAGCATGGGATATGCCTTAATTTTTTTAGGCTTCTCATGAAATTTGGTGTCCCACATGCTATCTTCTCATTCGTCCATTTGGTCATCTGACACTTAGGCATGCATTTTATCCCTAACTGCATTTATTTACACCTCTCCATTAATAATCAGGAAGGTCCATCCCCATTTAAATTTATCAAATTGTGGTTCATATTATGCATATGTAGTGGTTTAGAAGTATCCTTCATGTTATCCCCATAGTAAGTCCTCAAGAATATATGGGACCGATCCAAAGAAAGATACCCATTGATTTTTGCAATGAAATCTCAAGAGAGGTAGAGACCAAAATATGAGGGTAGATTGATCTTTGTTCTCTCTTGGATAATAGTTACATTTGGGTAGGTATACAAATAGAGATATAAATCCTTAAAAAGGATAAGGATAGGAATTGAGTCTCATTAAGTTGCACTACGCCTTGTTTGATAGGTTTTTACATTAGCTCCAATGCATCGACCACCCTTTTGGGTATGATAGAAGTTCTTTATTCTAAATACATGAGGCAATTATGGATGATATTTGTGCCACATATGAGTATTAGGTAGAATGGTTTTGGCTTAGGCCTACTAGGACCATATATAGGATTCTTAGTATGGACATATTCATCAACAACCATGGGCTGATTTTTGTAAAAGGTTTTGGGTCAACCTGTAAAACCTAGTATTAATGGTATAGTATCTTATCTACCAAAAAAATATATATTAATAGTATGACTTGTTCCTTCTATTTATCAATGATATTTTTATTCTACAAGGCTTTCTCTAGGTACTTCATCTACTATGAGAGGGTGAGGAAATCTCATATTGGCACATTCATAGTGGACTTCTTAATATGATCAACTATATTGAAATATTCTAGTGCCTAGAATTTTAGTGGGTTTCTTGGGATCCATTATGGCATGGGCCTCTTAGTATTGAAACTTATTATTTAAACTAGGTTTGGTACTAGTCTTAATATTGGTGGCCTCTCTCCAACTTGGCTAGATTTTGGTTGTCATATATTTGGTGCTAATTGTTGCTATCCTTGGGTCTCTTATACCACTCTCTTATTACTTCTTATAAAGACACTATACTAAAATTAATTTTTTTTGTATAGTAAGAATTTTTTTGTTTGGGGATGGCATAGACTTCTCTCTCATTAGATGCTACTAAAGTTTATTTTAGTGCTTTAATATCCAAAAATGAGGGAATTATTGGGCTTGATGCTTAGGTAAAATCATTTTATAAGTGGTTGGGTATATTGGATATATGGATTTCTTGAGCATCCCATAGTCTAGATAATAGGGATCTAGGTAGTAATATGGATGATGAGTGTCGTAAATCACATCATTTAATCTTTAAGTTTTGTCAATCCAGGGTGGTGTCCAATGTTATATATGATAGCAAAAATAAGCAGCTTGAAAATCAGCTCATTCAGGAAACAGACTTTATTGGTGGGACAAATTAAATTTGGGGTTTTTGGTGTCACTTATAATCCTATAAAACTAATTTACTAACATGAACTGAAATTAAATACTAATTACTCTTGCATAATTGATATGACAAAAATGACAAAGTTTGTAGAAAATGAAACCTAATTACATTTGTAGAATTCAAATGACATAAATGGAAAGATTACAGAAAATAAAACCTAATTACATTTGTAGAATTCAAATGATAGAAATGAAATATTGCATAATTGAAACATTCACAAGCTAATAATCAATAAACCAATTGAACATGCTAAGAAGCTGGGAACAACTACTAAAAAATAGGGGAAAATCATGAATGTTGTAGATTCACAAACTTATGCTACTTGGTCAGCTGACACTCATACACCTATTGTGCAAATACCAACTACAAATATCACATGCATTTATAGAAAACACAGGTTAGTAGATAAGAAATGGAAACTGACAATTTTTTTGCTAATTTACTATAGCAAAAGTTCATAGAGGAAAAAAAACCTATTAGCAATCAGTCCTTATTCTGGGTCTAGAAGTGGCCCTTTCTCCCTGATCTAGAAGAAGGTGAAATAATATTTATAACTACTCAATTCTCACATATTCACTTAGAACAACAAATGGATGGAAATACTGCACTTTTATTGAATGTTACACAACGTTACAACATTGTAGGAAAATCCTGCTAAATTGATGTTCTACTACAGATTAACAACTATCTGATCTAGGTCTGTTCTATATTCTATCTCTATATATGATCAACCAACATGGGAGCCTATTATTTATAATAATATATTACATGTGCTATGCTTACAATCTATTCTATTGTTGTTTTTTAGTGATTCAACAGCTGTTCTGAAGTTGTCTTCCTCAAATTCAGCAAACTATTATAGTGCAACATATTCATTATCCCTTGTTGTGCATTCTCCATTGGTGTAAATGAGTGGAAGAGATGAGAAAACATATCATACATCTGTATTCACTCCCAAATTTCCATTTCCCACCTTTATAGGCATTTTTTTTACCTTTTTGACTAGAACTAGTCCTTCTCCGCTCATTTTGAATCTGCTCCAGAATATATGCCAATGCAACAACTTTGACACTTATCCATACACCAGATGCTCAAGAAAGTGGGTTTTATCAGTTAGGTAGTCTTCCTAAGTCCTTATAAGACAAATTCAACAAGTTTTACATGTTGTAGTTGACAAATTCCAAGCCATGCTATTTATGGACAGTTGGCTAGAATTTGTATGGTCAAAATTCTGTATTTCAGATTTTTTGCACAGTCATAGTAGTTTGGCATATTTTTGCAATTTAAATTGATTAGTAAGTAAGGAAATAAATTGAAATTCCACTATAATAGGATGCACATCAACACACATTACTATTATACATGGTCATGAGATGTTATCTCTCATGGATGAATTATTTGGCTATAATAATATTCATGTTAAACTTTAATATCAATAGAAAAGAACCTTTACCACTCTATGGGGAGAATTTGTTTATAAGGTTATGCCATTTGGCCTCAAAAATGCTGGTGCCATATACTAGCGGGCCATGACATATATTTTCCATGACTACATGCACAAAATCCTAGAGGATTATATTGATGAATTGATAAGCAAGTCATTATTATGTGAAGAGCATGTTGAGGTCTTGATAAATTCCTTTGATTTCCTTATTGAGCACAATATCAGGTTGAACCCCAAGAAATGTGTTTTTTGTGTTACATCTAGAAAACTCTTAGGATTCATCATTTTAAAATGAGGGATCAAAGTTGATCTAGTAAAAGTAAAAGGTATATTAGAAATATGTTCATCAATAAACATCAATGAACTTAGAATCCTACAAGGCAAAGTAGCATCCATAAAGTGTTTCATCACGTAGTTATCAGATAAATATTGATCCATGAATCAACTACTACACAAGGGGATCCCATTTAATTGGGATGAAGATTGTCTACAAGATTTTACTGAGATCAAGAAATACATAGCATCATCGCTAGTACTAGCTCCACCTATACCATATGTACCTACCCTACTTTATATATCCACCATATAATTTGCACTGGGAACCATGTTAGCCTAAAATAATAAGCAAGACAAAGAACAGGTGATATATTACATCAGTCGAACCTTGGTCAACTACAAGCTAAAGTATGCATATGTAGAGAAAATATGTTTAGCAATAGTTTTTGCAACTAAGAATTTGCACCACTATATGCTAAGTCATACTACGTATGTCATATCAAAACAAAATCCCTTGTAGTAATGATGAGTTGAACATATCATAATACACGTACTGCAAAGTGGATCATTCTACTGATAGAATTCAATCTAGAATTCATAAGCCAAAGTTCAATTAAAGGTCAGGTAATAGCAGATCAACTAGAAAAGGGACCTCTTCATGATGATAAGCCTCTCATAATATATCTTCTTGATGATGTAGTCTTTGCATTATCAAATTCACCCTAACTCGAAGAACCAGATAAAAAATCCAATATGACATTGTTCTTTGATGATTTGAAATGCGATCAAGGGGGTGATGTAGTGATCATGTTTTTCATGCCACAATATGTTCCAATGCCCTTGTAGTTTAAAATTGATTTCCATTTCACCAATAAAAAGTTTGAAAATGAGGCCCTAATCTTGGGTCTCCAAACAACTATCACCATGAATATCAAAAAGCTAAATATCTTTGGTGGCTCTCTACTCATAGTTAACTAGGTAAAATGAATCTATCAATGCAGGTATCCTCTCCTAAAAGCATACATAGAACTTGTGGACACTTATGTATCCTAGTTAGAGTGGTATGATATTGAGGTAGTCCCTCATACATCAAATAAATTTGTGAATACTATGATATCTTTGGGATCCTTAATCCCTCATAATCCATTCGCTAAATTCACTACCATATGAGACAAGATACTCTCACAATCCATGATGTTGCATGAGGCTCCAAACAATCATGAATCAGTCCACATGATTCATATAGAACCAAACCATGAATAGTTCTATAAAGATAGAGAATTTTTGAAAAAGACATCCTAGGGGTCCTTAATCTTGTAGGGTCTATAGGAGAATGATACTACCATTCACCATAAGGTTGTTTTCCAACCTACATTTGTGCAACTTGAATCACAATGAGAACAAGTCATTCAGTTAGTCGACACTATTTATTATCAAGATTGGCTTTCCCAATTATATGACTACCTTAATATTGGTATAATCCTATAGGGATTATTGCATACCACAAAAGAGTGTTCAAATAGAAAGTGACTAGATATGTCTTGTTAGGATATATATTGTATCATCATAACTATGATGGAATTCTTCTTCATTGTCTCAAGCCCCAAGAATTATCTTGGGTGATTTTGTAGGCTCACAATGGTACTTGCGATGGCCATTTCAACAACATTACCATCGTTAAGTGCATCCTTTGAATGTGTTATTATTGGCCCACCATGGAGAAGGATTTTTGCATGTATGTAAAGAAATGTGTTAAATGTCAACACCATGCTAATATTATGCACCTGCCATCATAGGCCTTGCAATCGATTCAAACAATTTGGCCATTTTATTAGTGGGGTTTTGATCTAATTGGTAAGATCTCTCCCCATATTTAGTCCAATACACGTTTATCATAATGACTATTGAGTATTTCATTAAATAGGTGGAATCAATCCCTTTAACCTCTATGACTCGAGCATGTATTACAGAGTTTATTCTCTATAATATCATACATTATTTTTGGATCCCATCCAAGATCATCTTGGATAACGACACTTCATTTAAGAAAAAATATGTGCAGGCTTTAACATCCAAATATAATAATCAACACATATTTACAACACCTTATTATCCGCAAGCTAATGGGTAAGTAGAGGCCTCTAAGAAGATAGTAGTTGCCATACTAAAGAATACTATAAAATATAATCATAAGGATTGGCACCTTCAATTACCTCTTGCCTTATGGTCTTATTGAACTAGCATACAAAAACCCACTGAGGCAACCCCGTTTTCACTAGTCTATGGCGTTGAGGCCATTATGCCCTTGGAATTGGAAATTCCATCATTGCACATCTCATTGAAAGAGTTCATTGATGATGACACTTCATGACAAGATCACCTATATCAATTGACCCTTCCTGATGAACAATAGGTGAATAATCTTGAGCATCTTCACCTTTATCAAGATAATCTAAAACAAGCTTACAATAATAAATTCCATCTTCAAGACTTTAAATTTGGGGATCTTGTGCTAAAAGAGAACCAACAAAACTCAAACCTACCGCCTCATCTGCGAGATAAATTTATAGCTAATTGGTTAGGTCTCTTCATCATATCAGAGAAAATAGGACCTAGGACTTATCACCTAACATTTATAGAAGGTTTTGAAGATATTTAACCTCTCAACATTCTTCACTTGAGGGAATTTTATACATAAAATCCAAAAATAATAAAAATCATCAAAAATCCAATTTTTTTTTTTTGAAAAAAACAAAACACATCAAAACATTGAAAAAACAAAAATATTTGCATTCCATTATATGCATCCATTAGTTGTATTGCATTAGGTATATTCATCCATCACACTTGCATTAGGATAGGTTGTGTTTACATTATTACGAATGATACCATGTTTTTATGCCAATCATGCATCCTCAAAATCATCACCATACATATTCTTTGTGAGTAATTGTGTTTTTCAACACAACCTTATGAGTTGCTATCAGGCATGTACTAGGGTTTTTTTTGTCATTCAACCATCGCTAGTGGTCTTTTTAGATTTTATAGAAATATATCTTGTCTTTCAAATATGAGGTCTAGTTTTTATAGTACCTTACATATATCAAAATCCCATCACAATTTTAAACATTAATAATCCTAGTTTGAACAAGTATGACACTACAAAGTGGTCCTAGTCACCTTAAGCAAAAAAATTCCCTTGCTCATCTTATCATGTGCATGGTCTAGAGTGTTTATTATTGGAAAAATAACAAGCTCCCCCTACCCAAATAAATCCCTTTCTTTTTTCACAAAATGAGAAAATTCCCAAAGCAAATCAAAATAAATAGTGATTTTCATCACTAAGTAAATCCCTTGCTCCAAAATAAAAAAAAATGCAAAATAAACAATGATTTCCATCACTAAGCATGAGAAAATATCCTAAGAAATTAAAAGAAAAGAAGGGGATAACAAGCTTGAATCTTTGGAATCACTAGTATTGCCACCATAGGGTGATCTTCATTATAGCAATGGGTTGAACGAAACCCGCTTGGCAATGGAGTATCATTATGTGTGGTGATATGTCTATCACATTAGCGACCTTCTATTGTACAGACCAATGTCATATTATGGGTGAGATAGCTTTATGTGGCTTGTATTACCTAGTAATCTAGTGCAACTACATCTAAACTTAGGATCATGATGACCATATGGTGATCCTCATTAAAACAATGGGTTGAATGAAACCCGCCTGACAATGAGGTAGTCTTATGCTTCATCTAATATATTCACTTTGTACACACAGAGATAGTGAATATATGGGTCTTCTTAAAAGGCTTGTATCTTTAGAAGTATTGTGTAGTCATTATACAAATTTTGATTAATCAACTAGGGTTTTTGAGTCTCCTAGAAAACCTCAAAAATTCTCCTATAGCAACAAATCATATCATCAAATCATGCATAGTTTTCCTTATGAATTTTTGTTTATTAAGGGGTGCACATAGAATAGGATATATACCATATGGATATCAACAATGGTATTTAGATGGCCATTGACTATTTTGTGTATATGTTTTAGTTTACAAAAATGTATAGGGAAAACCCATACATCTCACATCATATTATTCCAAATATGGATGTCTAAATGATTAATTCTTATGATAATATTTACCATTTTCATTCATGATTTTCATACATTATGTGGTGTCTACCATTATTTTGATAAACACATATTAAATTCTTTCCTTATGTGATGGAGAGCCAAACTTGTCTAATACCATTTGATGGAGAGACAAAATTTCTCAAACCAATTCTCATTCAAAAACTTGGAAAAGATTACCTCACAAACCCTCATTCTGTGGCTATATAGCCAAAAAACCCTAAAAATTGAAATGAGTCGGATGGGGCCCAAAATTGGGGTGCACATCCCTCTTACAATAGACAAGCCAAAAATAAAGTTTCCAGTCCTAACTCTAAATACATTAGGAGATATTAACCTCCGAAAAGCTCAAAAAGCATAAAAAACTAGGTAAGTAATTTTAAAACCTAATTTCGGGGCACTAGATGATGGAATTTGGCCTTGAAAACTAGATTTTTTGGACAAATACGACTCTACAAAGTCATATTTGTTTAGAACTCTCCCAACTAGCTCCCTGGCAAATTTCATGTCAATCGAAGCTACGTTTGAGAAGTTATGGCCCTGGAAAAATGCACTTTCCCAAATTTCATTGGATGCTCCTGCATCAGACACCTGGGGTGGATTGAGAAGTGACCTTCACTTATGTACTGTTAGAGGAAAACCCAAGTAGTCAACCTCTATTTTGGACAACCAAGTTGCATCTTCTACAGGTCTGCCCTTCCACTTGACCAAATATTCTGAATACTGCCTATTCCTGGTGCTTCTGCCTTCTCGAGTGTCTAGTATTTCCTCTATCTCATCTTTGGCTGGAGTAGACATTGGAATACTCCACAAATATATACTTGGTGTCTCACTACTACCTCCTTCATGGTATTCTACCAAGTCTGAAATATTAAAAATAGGTGATATATTCAGCTCACTTGGCAGTTCCACTTCATAGGCATTTCCTGAATCTCTTTTACCTATGATCCTGCATGGTCCAAACCCTTCATCTTCAGCTTGTTGTAGGTTTTTCTAGGAAACCTTTCATTTCTCAAGTGAACCATGATCTCATCTCCCACTTGGAACTCCTTGAAACACCTCTTCTAATATATTTTGGCCTTGTACTGAGTATTCATTTTACTGATATGTTGTTGTACCTCTTCATGTAAACTCTTTATGTGCTCTGCAAAATATTTAGCCTCAGCACTGCTCTTTTCTCCTTTACCCATCATTCTCAACTCAGAAACATTCCTTGGGTTGTTCCCATACATAATCTAGAATGGTGATTTACCAGTACTTCTATTGATAGATTTGTTGTAAGCAAATTCTGCCTATGGCAAAATCAAATCCTATCCCTTGGGCTTATCTCCTACCAGGCATATTAGAAGATTACCCAAAATTATGTTCACCACCTCTATTTGTCCATCAGTCTATGGGTGGTATGTAGAAATGAACTTTAAATATATTTTTAGCTTCTTCCACAAAGTCCTCCAGAAATAACCCACAAATTTGGTATCTCTGTCAGATACTATACTCTTGGGTAGACCATGAAGTGTTGGCAATTTTGGGTTTGAGATCCTAGCTTCTTGTCTATGAGTTGTCATTGATGTCAAAAGGAAATGACATTAATGTTAAGAGGATGTGTTGGCTTCAAAGGTGGAAGATTCCAAGAGAATCTTTTTAAAGAGAATCCGGAGAGATTCCATTGGATAGGGTTTTTATTAAAACCAATGGAGGTTCTCTTTATTATTTATTTAATTATTATTTAAAACCCTTCAAGGTTTTAATTAATTAATTATTCAATTAATTAAGGGAGAAATTATTTTTAATTTATTAAAAATACTTAAAGGTTTTTAAACCTTTTTTTATTCTTAATTTATTAAAATTATTTAAGGGTTTTTAAACCCTTTTTTAAAAGACTTTTGATTAATTTTGAAATGGTCTTTATTTTCACCGATGTCAAGGTGTCTTCGAAGAGACTATTTATTCTCCAACTCCTAATGTTGGAAGGCTAATGAATTCAAAATTCCTCGAATGCAATTTGCGATGTTTGTGCTCTGTATTCGCTACGATCGAAGGAAGACTTAGAAGCACGTGCGGTTGAAAAGTCTTCGAGAGTTTTTTTGAGGGTGAAGTGGAGGGAAGTTCACTTGTGAACTTTGTAGCCTGCATGGGCTAGTGGAAGCGAAGGCTGTTGTTGGGCGCTACATTGGTGGAGGTCGCCATTTCGAGTCTTGTGGGGGTGCTTTGCTAGAGTAACACGTTTTTACTAAAACGTCTTTATGCCATGAAATTCGGAGTTTCTCGGACAACGATTTATAAGGTGTGATTAAATTTTATGAGTTTTGGCTTTTGTGATTAGCATTGAATAAAAGCTTAGGAGAAATAAGGGCATATTTCTTTGGATGTATTTTTAAGATTATTCTTTGCTATGCTAAAATTAAAAATGGAGATATAAGGTGTGAGTCTGTGATTGTTGATTTATTGGCATGTTATGGTGGTTGTGTTTAAAGAAGTGGAGATAAAAGGTGTAATAAAGGAAGTTTATATTATTGCTCATTTATTTTTATTCTAACCCTAACTTGGTTGGAAGTTTGAGAGTTGTGTGTGGTGACATCTTGAAGGTTCAATTATCTTCTACTCCAATAAGGTATGGGCACATTCTTCTTATGAGTATGATTGGTGTATGTTTTCTGAAATAAGGTTGGAGTGAAAAGGTATTCTACTAGGTATCCTTTGGCTAGGTGTAAATCCTATTTTCTGGTTTGTTGAAGACTACTTATGCATTGTTATCCTTAAGGAGAGTTTTTGCTGAATGCATAATTTTTGGTTTGAGATAGTGGAAGCTTTGTGCACTAGGGTTTATATTTGTGAGTCTAGCTACTTGCATTGAGTTGGTAGAACCCGTGGTTGGCTGTTTTGAGTTTGATGGTTGAGTTGCTTCCATAGAGGTTGTTTGATCAAGTTATTGCTTTACTTGATTCACGATATTGGGCTTACTCCATTGAGTTGATTTGAGCAAGTTATTTTTGCATTTGGTGATATTGTGTTGGTGGCTATTTTGTTCAAATATATTTGGAGGGAAAAGGATTTTTACTTGTTTCCTTTTCTTGTGATGATTGGTTGAATGCTTCAAGGTTGATGTTGAGTTGAATGGCGTTGGTTGACTAAACCTTGTTTGACGAGCATTGTTGTTGAAACCCTAATTGATGGTGAAAATAACATGAGTATCATTGTTATGTGATTCTTTGCATAGTTGGCAATTGTTGGGGTTTCATGTTCTTGAAAGAAAACATTCTATCCTATCCATTTTAGATATTGAGTTGAGTTTTTAGATTTGAGATTGAGATTGAGCTAAGTTGATTTGAGTTGAGTTTTGAGATTGGGATTTGAGTATAGAACATATTAAGTCTCTAACAATTCTCTTTATGCTTCTATGAGTTTGACAAATCACATTGGGTCTCTAACAATTCACTTTGTGATTTCCTACTAAGAAAGTTTTTCTTGGTGAGCTTGCTGAGTTTTTGGATAGGTTCCAGTGGGGACTTGTGAGTAGTTTTTGGACAGGTTCCGGTGGGGACTTGTGAGCAGTTTTTGGATAGGTTCCAGTGGGGACTTGTGAGCAGTTTTTGGATAGGTTCCGATGGGGACTTGTGAGCAATTTTTGGATAGGTTTCGGTGGGGACTTATGAGCAGATTTGGACAAGTCCTAGCAGAGGACTTGTGAGCTGAGTTTGATAGTTCTATCAGATAGCTTGAGGATAGAGGTGCATTGGTTCTATGAGAAGATCCTGAGGACATATTTGGCAAGTCTTTGAGAAGGATTGTATGTAGAGGATTGATTTGTTCAAGAGTTGGACAGATCTGACATACAGAGGAAGACTTGTACTAGACTGACTGACTATGTTTGGTACAGGTTGCTAAGCTACTATGGACGTGATCATAGAAGGCAGAGGTCTCTTACGCTAAGCATTGAGGATAGGAGGTCTTCGATGGAAAGGAGTTCCACATGCTGGCAAGAGGTAGAGGTAGTTGATCTTCTGAGGGATCATTTCCAAAGCAGAGGGGAAGGTATCTCCTTTGAGCAAAGGCTCATAAATTATGATTGGGGGAAGGTATCTCCTTTGAGTAGAGGCTCATAAATTCTGATTGGGGGAAGGTATCTCCTTTGGTTCGAGGCTCATAAACATTGTTATTGGGAAGGATTCCCAAAGAACTTTGAGATAAGTTTTAGAAAAAAGTTTTGTGGACGTAGCCCAACCATTCTAGGTGAACCACGTTAAAATTGGTGTCACTTTGTGGATGATATTGTGCATTGCTTTGATATTGCTTTACTATTTTGAAGTATAAAGGAAAAAGTAAAAAGAGGTCTTATATTGTTCACCCGCCCCCTCTCAGTATAAGCTTGTGTTCTTCAATTGGTATCAGAGTCGGTGCCTTTGATAATTTTAACAGC
Organism: Wollemia nobilis; assembly: GCA_028583015.1. Classification (NCBI taxonomy): domain Eukaryota; kingdom Viridiplantae; phylum Streptophyta; class Pinopsida; order Araucariales; family Araucariaceae; genus Wollemia; species Wollemia nobilis. The sequence goes on along the minus strand of JAQPPZ010000677.1, from coordinate 1,959,090 downwards.
TTGAAGGAAAAGCTAGTAAAGAACACAATGGATCATTCAAGTGGCAATGCAACACTTATTCTTGATGGGTCAGATTTTGGTCTTTGGAGTGCAAGGATGAAGGTTCATCTAATGGCACTTGGGAATGAGGTTTGGGAAGTGATTGAAGATGAGTACACTATTCCTGAACATGGTCCTAATACTAAAGAAGAAAGGCTCCTACATCACAACAATTCAAAAGCAATGAATGCAATCCTAAAAGGCTTATAGAAAGTAGATCTCACCAAAGTGATTCACTGCAAGACAAGTAGTGAAATGTTGAAATAGTTGAAGGTGGTTCATACATGTGATACAAATGTCAGAAAGGCCAAGTTGAGACACTTCAAAGGTATGTTTGAACAACTCAAGATGAATGATGATAAAAATATTAGTGACTACATGCTTCGTATGGATGAGGTTGTTAACTCCATGAAAGACTTAGGTCATGAGCTTGCTGAAAATGATGTTTGTGATAAGATTTTAAGATCTCTTCCTAATAGATTTAGTGAAAATATTTTTGCTATTGAGGAAGCTAAAGATTTGGATAAGTTGAAAAAGGATGAGCTCCATAGTATACTTGTAGCATTTGAGTTGAGAACTCAAGTGAAGGTTGATGTCAAGAAAGAGGCAGCTTTCAAGGCTACCAAGAATTCCAAGGGTAAACGACTTCAAGATAGTGATGAGTCTTCTAGTGATGAAGAGGCATATTACGACAAGAAAGGCAAGTTCTCTAGAAAGCACAAAAGTATGAAAAATATAAGATGTTTCAATTGTGGAAAGTTTGGTCATTATGCTACCGACTGTACTGTTCCCAAGAATGAAAGTGATGAAGATAAACAAGATTCTAAGAGCAAGGATTCTAAAAAGCACAAGCATCACAGGAAAAACAAAGATGAGCACAGCAATAAAGGAAATAAGTATTCTCACAAGCACAAGAAGAGTTTCTACCTAGACAAAGCAAGTAAGTGTTCTAGTAGTGATAGTGAAAGTTCTTCAAGTGATAATGAAAATGAGATGTTGTTCATATCAGAAAAAGAGGAAGAACTGAAACATAGATTCATTATCATGAAATGTCTTAGACGTGGAAATTTTGGTCACCTTGAGGATGATTGGACAAATAATGATTTGGTTTCTAGTATGTATGAGGATGATTCAAAAAACTATAAGGAAGATGCATGTATGGTTTTTGAAAAGGGTAGCACCTCTAGTGATAAGAAATCTAAAAAATGCTTTGATGATTCAAAAAGAAAACAAATAGAGGAAGATATAGAGGAAGGTGAAGTAGATCTTGAAGGTGAACTTATTAGTGCTCTTAGTTCTTTGAAAAAGGAAAGAAAGAAGAATGCTAGACTCAAGGATAAGTTAGATGAATGTTGTATGGAGAGATACGATCTTATAGAAAGTCTTGACTTCTCTATGGCTAAGACACAAGAACTCAAGGATGAGTTAGAGTCTAAGGTTCTTGAGTATAGTGAGTTAGAACAGAAAATGGCTTCTTTGAAAGAGGAAACTAAAGAGTGCAAGGATAAGCTTTACAGGTTTCAAGATAGCTCCAAAAAGGTTAAATCACTCATCAAAGGTCAAAGAAAGACAACAGATAAAATAGGACTTGGTTTTGTTAAGCCACACAAGGAACAAGTTGGAGAGTCTAGTAAGAGACTCCAAAAGGAAGAGAGTTCTGATGAGGAAAGTATTTCAAAAAAGGAGTCCTTGAATGATAGATGCACAGAAAAAGAAAATAGAATTCATAATGAGAAGAAGAAGTTTTCAGAACCTAAGAGGTCAATTAAAGGAAAGTTTCAAGGCAGATGTTTTGCTTGTCATAGGTTTGGTCACATGGCTTCACATTGCATGGCTCAAATGAAGGAGGTAAATGACAGTTTCAGAAGTGCTAGTTACTTTCAAGGGTATTGCTACTTTTGTCAACAGTTTGGGCATAAGGCAGTTTATTGCAAGGAAAATAATAGGAACAAGTTTGGTCAGAACAGGTTTTGCCAGAACAGATTTGGTCAGAACAGGTTTGGTCAGAACAGGTTTGGCCAGAACAAGTTTGGTCAGAACAAATTTGGTCAGAACTGGTGGATTCAAATATTAGGTTTACCTCATAGAAACAACATCGTCAAGTTTTTCAAGTGCAACAATGAAGGTCACACAATCAGATAATGTAGAGCTAAAATTCCAGAATACAAGAACATGAATAGTGGCATGATCAGGTCCAAGGATCAAGGCATGGACAAGAAAAGGGATGAGAACAAGAACAAGAACAGTGACAGGAATAGGAATATGGACAAAGAGTTCAAGAGAAGTCCTGACAAGGAATTTATAGATGTTGATGATGATCAGTGCCTAATGGGAGTTTTACTCCCACCCAAGAATTAATCACCTCATCAAGAGGTGGGGGGGGACTAAGCTAAGAGGCTCATTCTTAGTACCAAGCCCCAAAGGTGACCCTTTGCCATTGATGACAAAGGGGGAGAGCCTCAAGACAGGGGGAGCTGTTTATGTTGAGTTTCTGTGTTGTTGAGAAGCATGGTTTGCCATCAATGACAAAGGGGGAGATTGTTGGCAATTTTGGGTTTGAGATCCTAGCTTCTTGTCTATGAGTTGTCATTGATGTCAAAAGGAAATGACATTAATTTCAAGAGGATGTGTTGGCTTCAAAGGTGGAAGATTCCAAGAGAATATTTTTAAAGAGAATCCGGAGAGATTACATTGGATAGGGTTTTTATTAAAACCAATGGAGGTTCTCTTTATTATTTATTTAATTATTATTTAAAACCCTTCAAGGTTTTAATTAATTAATTATTTAATTAATTAAGGGAGAAATTATTTTTAATTTATTAAAAATACTTAAAGGTTTTTAAACATTTTTTTATTCTTAATTTATTAAAATTATTTAAGGGTTTTTAAACCCTTTTTGAAAAGACTTTTGATTAATTTTGAAATGGTCTTTATTTCCACTGACGTCAAGGTGTCTTCGAAGAGACTATTTATTCTACAACTCCTAATGTTGGAAGGCTAATGAATTCAAAATTCCTCGAATGCAATTTGCGGTGTTTGTGCTCTGTATTCGATGCGATCGAAGGAAGACTTAGAAGCATGTGTGGTTGAAAAGTCTTCAGGAGATTTTTCGAGGGTGAAGTGGAGGTAAGTTCACTTGTGAAATTCATAGCCTGCGTGGGCTAGTGTCAACGAAGGCTGCTATTGGGCATTGCATTGGTGGAGGTCGCTGTTTCGAGTATCGCAAGGGTGCTTTGCTAGAGTAACACACAATTTTATTAAAATGTCTTTATGCCGTGAAATTCAAAGTTTCTTGGACTGTGATTTATAAGGTGTGATTAAATTTTATGATTTTTGGCTTTTGTTATTAGCATTGAATAAAATCTTAGGAGAAATAAGGGCATATTTCTTTGGATGTATTTTTAATATTATTCTTTGCTATGCTAAAATTAAAAATGGATGTATAAGGTGTGAGTCTGTGATTGTTGATTTATTGGCATGTTATGGTGGTTGTGTTTAAAGAAGTGGAGATAAAAGGTGTAATAAAGGAAGTTTATATTATTGCTCATTTTTTTTTATTCTAACCCTAACTTGGTTGGAAGTTTGAGAGTTGTGTGTGGTGACAGCTTGAAGGTTCAATTATCTTCTACTCCAATAAGGTATGGGCACATTCTTCTTATGAGTATGATTGGTGTATGTTTTCTAAAATAAGGTTGGAGTGAAAAGGTATTCTACTAGGTATCCTTTGGCTAGGTGTAAATCCTATTTTCTGGTTTGTTGAAGACTACTTATGCATTGTTATCCTTAAGGAGAGTTTTTTGTGAATGCATAATTTTTGGTTTAAGATAGTGGAAGCTTTGTGCAATAGGGTTTATATTTGTGAGTCTAGCTACTTGCATTGAGTTGGTAGAACCCATGGTTGGCTGTTTTGAGTTTGATGGTTGAGTTGCTTCCATAGAGGTTGTTTGATCAAGTTATTGCTTTACTTGATTCATGATATTGGGCTTTCTCCATTGAGTTGATTTAAGCAAGTTATTCTTTGCATTTGGTGATATTGTGTTGGTGGATGTTTTGTTCAAATATCTTTGGAGGGAAAAGGATTTCTACTTGTTTCCTTTTCTTGTGATGATTGGTTGAATGTTTCAAGGTTGATGTTGAGTTGAATGGTGTTGGTTGACTAAACCTTGTTTGATGAGCATTTTTGTTGAAACCCTAATTGATGGTGAAAATAACATGAGTATCATTGTTATGTGATTCTTTGCATAGTTGGCAATTGTTGGGGTTTCATGTTCTTGAAAGAAAACATTCTATCCTATCCATTTCAGATATTGAGTTGAGTTTTCAGATTTGAGATTGAGATTGAGCTAAGTTGATTTGAGTTGAGTTTTGAGATTGGGATTTGAGTATAGAACATATTGAGTCTCTAACAATTCTCTTTATGCTTCTATGAGTTTGACAAATCACATTGGGTCTCTAACAATTCACTTTGTGATTTCCTACTAAGAAAGTTTTTTTTTGGTGAGATTGCTGAGTTTTTGGACAGGTTCCAGTGGGGACTTGTGAGCAATTTTTGGACAGGTTCCAGTGGGGACTTGTGAGCAGTTTTTGGATAGGTTCCAATGGGGACTTGTGAGCAGTTTTTGGATAGGTTCCGGTGGGGACTTGTGAGAATTTTTTGGACAAGTTTTGATGGGGACTTGTGAGCAGATTTGGACAGGTCCTAGCAGAGGACTTGTGAGCTGAGTTTGATAGTTCTATCAGAAAACTTGAGGACAGAGGTGCATTGGTTCTATGAGAAGAACCTAAGGATAGATTTGGCAAGTATTTGAGAAGGCTTGTATGTAGAGGATTGATTTGTTCAAGAGTTGGACAGATCTGACAGACAGAGGAAGACTTGTACTAGACCGATTGACTGTGTTTGGTATAGGTTGCTAAGCTACTGTGGACATGATCATAGAAGGCAGAGGTCTCTTAGGCTAAGCATTGAGGACAAGAGGTCTTCGGTGGAAAGGAGTTCCACGTGTTGGCAAGAGGTAGAGGCAGTTGATATTCTAAGGGATCATTTCTAGAGCAGAGGGAAAGGTATCTCCTTTGAGCAGAGGCTCATAAATTCTGATTGGGTGAAGGTATCTCCTTTGAGAAGAGGCTCATAAATTTTTATTGGGGGAAGGTATCTCCTTTGGGTCGAGGCTCATAAACATTGTAATTGGGAAGGATTCCCAAAGAACTTTGAGATAAGTTTTAGAGAAAATTTTTGTGGACGTAGCCCAGCCATTCTGGGTGAACCACATTAAAATTGGTGTCACTTTGTGGATGATATTGTGCATTGCTTTGATATTGCTTTGGGTATATTGCTTTACTATTTTGAAGTATAAAGGAAAAATTAAAAAGAGGTCTTATACTGTTCACCCCCCCTCTCAGTATAAGCTTGTGTTCTTCATGAAGGCGTACCACCTCCTTGAAAAACAATCCTACAACATGAACTACATCACTCATTTTTTGACATGGAATAAAATGAGCCATCTTCGAAAACCTGTCAACCACAACAAAAATGGAGTCATTCCCTCATTGTGTCCTTGGTAGGCCAAGAACAAAATCCATACTGATATCCTCCCATGGTCTCTCCAATACAGGTAATGGATGATACAATCCTGTATTTTGTTTCACTCAGCCATCTGACACACTCTGCAACCCTGCACAAATTTTTTCACATCCTGCTACAACTATGGCCAATGGTAGTTTTCACTAACAAGGGAAATGGTCTTATCTCGACCAAAATGTCCAACTAGTCCTCCACTATGCTTCTCCTTTATCAGATTATCCCTCATTGAACTTCTAGGAATGCACAATTGGTTCCTTTTGAATAGCATCCCATCTTGGATTATAAAATCAACCACTTAGTTCTATCCAAAGTAGTAGGAGACAAACATGCCTTCCAAGCCTTTGCAAAATCTGGATCCTCTGGATACAAACTCTTGAGTTCTTCAAACACAATGACTTCCACTTTCATATCTATCAATAAATTTTGCCTTCTACTCAAGGCATCTACAACTCTATTAGACTTCCCACTCCTATGCTTCAAAACAAAGGTATAACTCTATAGGAATTCAACCCACTTCAAATGTCTCTGATTCAGTTTTCCCTGACTATTAATATACTGCAAATCTTGATGATCAGTATATAAAACAAACTCTTTTTCTAACAAATAGTGTCTCCATTTATTAAGATTCTGAACTATAGCATAAAATTCCTTATCATAAAAAGAATATTTCTTCCTAGTATCATTTAACTTCTCACTAAAATATGCAACAGGTTTACCTTCCTGACTCAACATAGCTCCAATGGCACTACCACTAGCATCACAATCAACTTGAAATACTTTATTAAAATCTAAAAGTACCAAAATGGGTTGTTCTATCACCTTATTTTTCAACATCTCAAAACTTGCACCTACCTTTGTAGTCCACTTAAACTCCTTCTTATCCCCTCTCATGGTTTCTATCAGGGGTGCACAAATACTGCTAAAGTTTCTAATGAAATTTTTGTAGAAACTTGCAAGACCATGGAATGATCTTACCTCTGTTATGTTCCTTAGAGTAGGCCACTCAATGATATCCTTCACCTTATCTGGATCCATTTTTAGACCCTCATCTGAGATGACAAATCCCAGATACACCAACTCCTTCTTCACAAAACTGCACTTCTTCAAATTAATTAGCAACTGCTCCTCCCTTAGCTTTTCAAAAACTATTCGAACTTGCATCAAATGCTCTTCCAATGTCTTACTAAAAATAAGAATATCATCTAGATAAACAATAACAAACTTCTCTAGGAATTCTCTCAACACCTCATTCATCAGCCTCATGAATGTACTAGGTGCATTGGTTAACCCAAATGACATAACCAACCACTCATACAAACCCTCTTTGGTTTTGAAGGTTGTATTCCACTCATCACCCTCTCTGATGTGAATCTAATGATACCCACTCTTTAAATAAATATTTGTGAAGTATTTATCTCCACTCAAACAGTCCATTATATCATCCATTCTAGGTAATGGAAATCTATACTTAATGGTAATCTTATTTATGGCTCTTGAATTAGTACACATTCTCCATTCTCTATCCTTCTTCGGTGCTAGTACTGCAGTGCTTGCACAAGGACTCAAACTCTCTCTAATCAACCCCTTCCTCAACAACTCTTGAACCTATCTTTTCAACTCTTCACTCTCCACAGGAGACATTCTATGGGCTGCATTATTGGGTAAACTAGCTCCTAGAATCAAATCAATTTGATGGCTAATATTTCTCACTGGTGGAAAACCCTCAAGCACATTATCTGACACAATATCGGGAAACTCTTCTAACAGAATTTCAACCTCTACTAGAATATCCATACATTGTTCCTTCTTAATAGTAGGAATTAATGCATAACACAAAGAATCCCTCTTCAGGCCATCCAAAAATTTTCTACCATCTACCAAACAGATTCTAGCACTACTGCATACCTTTTCATCCACTTCCTTCAATGGCTTCAACTTGTGACACACTCCATATTTTGTCAGAGAGTATGTATTCGCATGCCCATCATGCACCGCACGTCTGTCAAATTGCCATGGCCTCCCAAACAATAAATGACAAGCATCCATAGGTAAAACATCACACATAACCTCATCTTGATAATTTCCAATATGAAATTTAACTAAACACTACTCACTGACTAATGCTCTATGATATTTCTGCAACCACGCAATCCGATATGGATGCGGTGCTTCCTCTTCTCCAATTTCAACTTAGAAACCACTTCTATTGAAACTAAATTATCTGTGCTACAATTATCTATGATAAAATTACAAACCTTACCTGCACATTTGCATCTTGTGTGAAATAAGCTCTTCCTCTAATCCACATATTTCCCTCCTTTCATCAATGTTATTCTTGCCATCAACACTTCTCCTGCTTCTTCAGAATGTTCTGATTCAGCACCTTCATCTACTACAGCAGCTCTGGCATGACCCTCAGGTCTCTTGTTCGTCCCCCCTTGGTTTTGGGGACACTCATATGCCTGATGTCCCTCTTTCCCACAATGGAAACAGGTTCCACGAAATCCTCCTCTTCCATACCCACGTCCAGATATACCTCTTCCTCTTTGGTAACCATTGTTCTAATCATGATGGTGGTAGGTATTCTCATCTTTCTGATCCTGGTTATTACTTGTTTCACCAGTACTCTTCTGATCTTCATATTTTTCTCCATTGGTTCTTCCACCATGACCTATTCCTCTTTGTTTGCTTTCAAATCTTCTGTTCAGCTTCTCTTCAACCTTCAAGGCAAACTGATATGCATCCTCAATGGTGGTCATCCTGACCAAACTGAGTTCTTCTTGGATATTCATTCTTAACCCATTTATGTAATGAGCTACTTTCTCCTTATTAGCCTCTGAATGGCCAGTTCTAATTGAGATCTTGTAAAACTCCTATGTATATTCTTTGACAGATTTGTTTGACTGTCTCAAACTCTACATTTTCCTTAATAGATCCAATTCACAATCTACAAGAATAAACTGCATCTTCAAATTATCTACCATTTTATCGCATCTGGTTATCTTTTCCTTTCCTCTTCTATTTATTTTTAGTTGCACTTCTTTCTACCATATGTTACCATGGCCTTTCAACTTCATTTTTGCAAACTTGATCTAATCTAGATCTATAACCTCCTCATACTCAAAATACTCCTCCATATCATTGATCCAATCAATCAACTCCTCTTGATTGAGATTCCCAAAATATGTGGAGACATCAAACTTTGGCCTCTTCCCGATCAGATATATGGCCCTAAATAATCTAGCTTTTGCAAAATCCATTGCTTCTTCTTCATCTGATGGATCATCAACCTCCCAAGCTTCATCTTCACTACGGTATTCTCTCCTTGGCTCAACCCCTCTTCATAACTCCTCTTGTAGGGCTTACACTTACCTTTGCAAAGCTCTAAAATCTCCTTCAGGTACCACATTTCTACCACCACCATGGTTTCTTCATGGAGGCATTCTTCCTCACTCTCTTCTCACAACCCTTCCATAGATCCTGGTGCAAACTGCCTCACTTTTGGTGATTTGTTCACACACTTAGGAACCCTAAGCTATGATACCACTTTATGGAGAGCCAAAATTTCCTAATATCATTTTATGGAGATCCAAACTTGCTCAAACCAATTCTCATTCAAAAACTTGGAAAAGATTACCTCACAAACCCTCATTATGTGGCTATATAGCCAAAAAACCCTAAAAAATGAAATGAGTCGGATGGGGCCCAAAATTGGGGTGTGCATCCCTATTACAATAGACAAGCCAAAAATAAAGTTTCTAGTCCTAACTCTAAATACATTAGGATATATTAACCTCCGAACAACTCAAAAAGCATAAAAAACTAGGTAAGTAATTTTAAAACCTAATTTTGGGGCACTATATGATGGAATTTGGCCCCGAAAACTGAATTTTTTGGACAAATAGGACTCAATGGAGCCATATTTGTTTAGAAATCTCACAACTAGCTCCCTGTCAAATTTCACGTCAATCGGAGCTACAGTTGAGAAGTTATGGCCCCAGCAAAATGCACTTTCCCAAATTTCGTTGGATGCTCCTGCATCATTATGTTTTACGTGATTAAATTATACAGGTTCATTTGCATTAGACAATCCACATGAAATTAATGCATTACATACATATCATATACCATATCATATTACATAGATTAAATGCATAAACAATTGAAAAAAATTTAAAAATGCATTTAAACATTCACCATTTCATCCATATAAGCATACATAGTAGTGCATCTACACATCTGGATCACAACATATAATCATACATCTATCATCTAGCTAGTGCATGTACTCAATACATTGCATACATATAGCATAATCACATCATAATTTAGGTATAACATCCATAAATACATCACATGAATATAAAAACAAAGATATAATACACATAATGAGCCATAAATATAGTATAATATGTGTGTGTATGTCAAAGTACATAGAGGTACAAAAATGCTCATAGGCTACAACTATGTTGTCCTTAGACCTTACACTCAAAAATGATATAAATCATCATAACATATCAAACGAGGCCTACACCCCCTAAGTCACCTCCACCCTTAGCCCCATATCTATGAGGATCTCTAAAGCTACCACCTACTAATATCTCAGATCATGCACCTGATCTATGACTGGGCTGCATTGATTACTGCTTAGAATCACTCCACCTGCTCTGCTAAGAGCCCTCTACTATAGGTCATTCTAGTAGCATGTCACCTAATATCCCAATATGAGTATCTATATCAATGATATACATAGCATATTATCGACACTGAGACTTAATCTAATATAGGAGTCCCCGTAGTCTCTTATACTTTGTATCCTCACCTAATACTATCAGCTCCTAAGTTGCTGGAATGGGAGGTGTAGCCTGACCTACAGTACCAAAAACTAGGTGTGATTCAACATAGGAAACATGGCAACAAATATTTGTCATGTTCTTTTTGGAGGTATTCAGTTGGAATATGGGAGCACATGTAGAAGTTTCATTTTAGGGCCTCCTTTATCCCACATTCACAGTGGGATGGTGCTAGGAGTGCCTTAACATGTTGGAGGCCCACCTTATAGAATGAAAATTGATTGTGGGTGGTCATGTGGCCTCCTACACAAAGCCACAAAAGGCACTAGCTGGCGTAGAACAATGATTTTATTGTCTCCGGAGGGATAAATTAAAAATGTATCTTATGTACATAGTTTGCGTTATGTAATATATTTATATGCGTATATGATCTAAATATATTAATATATCAATAGAATTACTTATAAAATACCTATAAAAATAGGCTATTACACTGGATATGATCTAAATATATTAATATATCAATAGAATTACTTATAAAATACCTATAAAAATAGGCTATTACACTGGTTATTCCATTCCCTAAAAGAATCAAAATATATGTATATTTCAGATATTCCAAAAAAAAAAATATTTGTATATACGATTAGGATATCGATACTCTATAAGTGTGTATATGATCTAAATATATTAATATATAAATAGAATTACTTATATAATACCTACTACACAGGTTATTCCATTCCCTAAAAGAATCAAAATATATGATATTTCAGATATTCCAAAAAAATTATTTGCTTATACGATTAGGAGATCGATCCTCTATACACTTATAGATAATGACGTACACGATTGGTATAGTGATAAAAATCATCGTGTGAGGTTTTAAAAACGCTCCATAGATAGGAGCGCAATAAATGGATAAAAAGACTACTGCCTGCCCGAGAAGAGAACCACTGAAAATTACTTGGCTTTCGCGCAAGCGCAAGCTATTTTTTTGTCCAAGATATTTCCTCTGGAACTCGCTTCTTTTTCTTTCGTCGTGTTCCAAAAGAAATGACCTCGTGAAGTATATTTGAGGGAAACTAAGCGGTAATGTAGAAAGAAACCCGTAAAATACCCCAAACAACAAAACACAATTATATGTCTGTAGCCACGCGGATGTAAACGTCACAAATATCACAAATGTGTTAATTAATATTTTTTACGTTATCAAATCCAAGACCTATTTTTCTTGATGTAGGCTTTTGTATCTTGATGAACTTATCCAAGTTCTTTGAGATATTTTTGAACCCTTTCATCTTTACCTTGGAGTCTTCTATATCTTCTCTTAGTAGTTCCACTTCTTGTGCTAACTTCTCACATTCCAAGATATTTGCTTCTAACTTATCTTTGAACCTCTTTACCTTAGCCTTTGATTTTTCTAAATCCTCTATAAGCAATCTTCTCTCTTCATCACATTATTGAAACTGAATTTCAAGTTTAGAGTGTTGCTTTCTTACCTTATTTACCATGTCAAGGGCATAAATAAGTTCTCCCTTGAGATCATAACCATTATTTTCTGAATATTCCTCTATTTGTTTGCATTTGTACTCATATTTATTTTATATTGCCTTGTCTTCTATAGGATCACTTCCTTCTTGTAATGCCATTAAAATATTTTCATCTGGTCTTTCAAGTGCATCTTCATATTCATCATCACTGAAACTATAACCATCCCTTATACAATCATATTCAAGATGTCCAAAGTTACCACATCTAAAACACTTGAGAATTACTGGAGTCCTTTTCTTAACTTGATCTTTTTATTCAATCATAAATAAGACTTCATCTCTATCACTATCTGAAAAACTAGCATCACTATCACTTGAGTACTTACTTGCCTCATCCGCATAGTGGCTCCTCTTTTGCCTTTGGAAGAACTTATTTCCTTATTTATTTTATCCATCCTTGCTTTTATTTTGATGCCTGTATCTTTCTGATTCCATGTTCCTGTGATCCTATTTTTCTTCACCATTGTTGTTCTTGGGTTCTTGAAAATTTGTTGCAAAATGTCCATACTTTCTCTAGAACCCTAAAATTGGCGCAGTTAAACCCTTAGTAAAAAATAAAAAAAATTGAATTTTAACCCCAAAACCACCCGTTAACCGCTCACCTCATTTTTTGTGCCATTTTTAGAAGTTGTTTGACCGTTGGACGATATCGTCACCGATCTGATGATATTGTCCCAAATCAGATGAATTCATCTGGAACAGAATGTCCAGATGATTTCATTCCAAAACCAAATTTTCATAATTAGCTTCTATTTCAACAACTTCTCTAACTCAGGCAGAAGTGTGTCTACGCGGTTGGATATTCCTACGTTGGAGATCTCCCAGATTGGGATGATCCCCAACCTCCTAACCTCCTCCTAATCCTATATAAACTTGGTATTTTCCTAGCTTATCCCCTTGGTTGATCATTTCCCTGCAACTTTAGTTTTTTTTGTGTTAGAACATCCTATCCCCCTATCATTTGAATTTGTGTTTTCAAGTTTTATTGTAGGATATCATTGTGTTTCAATCGGAGGAAGCTCAGATTTTTGTGGGTGATTCAACCTCAATTTTGGATGATCCTATCAAGATCGGCGATGATCTCCTACGATTGAAGATGATTTTGACAACATTTCAGATTGGGGGCAATCAGAGCCCTGAGTTTGCATTCTCTATCTCTTTTTCTTATTTAATTATGCATTATATTAATTCACTTCTATTTTGCATATTGAAGTTCACCTCATTTAGCATATTTGCATGATAAAATTCAAAATAAATTATTAAAACATTGCATCCCATTTGATTTGATATCAAGATTTATCATTTGAGCATTTATATTCTTATTTCTATCATTTTGTATCATTCTTGCAATTGTATTTTTGGATTTTGGTGTCTATTTTCATGATTACAGGTTTGAAGAATTCATCTGACGAATTCATCAGGTCGCTGATGATCTTGGATGATCTTAGATGATATCCTATGATCTGGATGATTCTGTACAATTACAGATGATCCTGTCATATCCAAGATGATCTAGACTCCTACAAGCTTCAAAATCTTCATCAAACATCAGAAATCAGGTGTACTCTTCTCCATTTTAGATATTTTTTGTATTTAGGATTCATTTATGCTTTTTGTTTTCATATAAACCAAAAATTTCATATAGAATAGCTTAGATTCATTTTGGCCAACGTAGGAATATGAATTATTGAACATAAAATGAACACATAAAAACCATTCTCGACCTAGGCATGGAAACTGCCACTCAAATTTTCCTGGTGAACCCCACCATCCGTCAAAAATTCACCCTTATACCCCTCCCTCGAGAGGCGTGACCTTCAAAGGGCCTCTCCGTCTAAGGTATTTTCCCATCCTTCTCGCATCCCCATTCCGGGTACGTATCCTTTAGCCTAAAGGTAAGGGTGTGAAAAATTTGGGCAATACATTTTGGTGAACCCGACGTGAAACTAAAACACCTTTTGAAAACAATCCAAAAAAAAAAAAAACATTATTAAGAACATCTAGAATCATTAGAAAATAGTTAAATTTGCATATCATATTTAGATGGTAGATTATAATAGAAGACGAGTTGTCACCATAAATGTTGAAAATCAATTAATGGCCATAGAGATTACTTCTGTGCTTAGAGTACCTCAAACAAATAGAGCCCAATCTTTGTGGGACAAACTTGATAGGAGATTAGGTATTATTGAATCTTGATCTGTAGAACTTAGGTAAATTAAGAGGTTTGTCCTACATAGAATCCTGGATCCTGATCAGGTGACTTTGTATCATGAACTTCAGAGAGCTTGCCATAGGTGGTTAGCAGATAAAAGAGCACTTGTGTCTTCCGAATTATACACCTTTGAGGAGTACCAAGTTGTAGTACATAAATTTCTATCTCGTATAGAGGATCAAAAAGTTGTTCTTACGAATAGAAAAATATGGAATAGAATTCCTAGAGCTATGTTGTATCGAGAGTATTGCCATGAACTTTATTTTTACAAGTTAGAGTCTGAAGTAGATCATATTACCATAGCACACTTTGTCAAATTATTGAAAAACCACTTCCAATTTGAAGAGGAGCATTTCATGACTCCTAATGAACTTGACCCTATCAATGATATCCATAAACTATTCATAGAAAACTAAGTCATTCTTTTTACTATTGTTATTTCTTGCAACTAGAAAAATAATAATATAATCAAACAAAAAAAAAACAAGCAAAACAAAAACAAAACATTTTCCTTTTAAAGTATTATAGTAGGTATATAGTTAAAATATATACCTCTCAACCCTACCACATATATATATATATATATATATATATATATATATAAAGTATATATATTTTCTAAAACCTAAGTTTAGCACAATGCCTAGACTTAGGAATGGAAAACAAACCGAAGAAGATGAAGATTGGTTAGGAAGACCATTAACTAACCAAAATGTCCCTCTTGAGGACCAAGTTTAGGAAGAAGAAATCCTAGACCAACAAGAAGAAGAGCTTGCTGTAGGAAATGAACAAGAAGAAACTATTAGAGAGGAAGGATCCTCATCCCCTAAAATATCTCCGAGAGGAGCTATCACTTTTGAAAACATGGAACAATTTTGGAAGTTTATTAACACTAATATTGGTGTTTTTAATAGAGCAGTCCATATGGACAAGGATCGAATTAGTGACACTCAAGCAACTCTATAAGATGTATTTCAAACACACACTAATACCTTGTCCTTTATTGATCAAGAGAGTGATCGGGTTGGGCCATCCAATTTGGATATGACAGCTATGATCCAAAACATGCAACAACAGTAGGCTACTCAAAAATATAAAGAGCCTATTAACAAGCCTAGGGACATTCCTGTACAAAAGAAACAATCATTTACTACTCTATTTCACCAAGCTATTGATCAACATACCTCAAATCAATAAAAACCCAAAACAAAACCAAACACCAATTACCAAAAATCTGGGGTACAACATAATACTATTACAAATCCTCTTCATAATACTCTTCCTACCAACACTTTGCATAATAGCAATATAGCATCTAATCCTTATGTTACACCATCATACACTCATAGATCCCATACCTATATCCCACCGAACCAATATGGTGGACAAAATAGTAATATTGAAACCATGGTGAAACAGCTAGTTTCCCGCATGTACCAAATAGATCCCTACCATCCCTCGTAAAACTATCGAGAGATGTGTAGTCAGCCTTTAGATCCTATACTCATAGCACATCCATATCCTAAACATTTTCCTATGCTTGTTCTTCCCATATATAAAGGAACCGAAGATCCCATAGAGCATCTTCGTATGTTTAGGATAGCATGTCATGATATATCACATGATGACTTGTTATTACTAAAAATGTTCTCGAAAATCTTGGGAGGAATGGCATTAGAGTGGTATTATCAATTACCCACTAATTCTTTGAGGAATTTCAAAGAAACTACCAAGTCTTTTGTTCATCAATTTAGTGCCTACATCGAAATACATGTGACCATTAAATATTTGTATAACTTAAAATAGGACAAAGATGAATGCTTTGCTGATTTTCTAGCTAGGTGGAGACAGTTGATAGGAAAATTGCACTTTGTGTTACCTTATAGGGAGATGCTGGAAATATTTATTAATAATTTGCAAGAGCAACTATCTTACGAATTATCAACTGCTACCTTAACCACCTTTGATCAGGCTATAGACTTAGCCCGAAGAGTGGAAGACGCTCTCATTAGGAGAGGCCAACTTAAAAAGAAAGACGATGAGAAAACAACCAAAAATAAATATAAGAATAAACAAGTTGTGGGTGTGGAGTCACCGATAGCAGAAATATTTCTAATGTTAATGATGCAAAGACAACGGAGAAGTTTGTACTAAAACCTCCTGATAAACCTCCTCAAGAATTTACTAGGTTAAATCAACCTTTATCAACTATTCTACCACAATTATTAGAATGAGGTTTGATTCAATTACCAAATATTTGGGAACCTGACCCAAATATACCCGGATATAGAGCAGATTTGCACTGTGACTTCCATAGAGGACCTGGACACACTACCAACTCTTGTAAAATATTAAAACATAAAATACAGGACTTGATTAATAACAATGAGATGGAGGTGCAAGCATTTCAACCTAAGAAAAATCCTCCTAATAATGTTCAAAAGAACACCCCACAAAACCTGAATCAGAATGCCAATCAATAATTGGACATATTTAAACATCCCTTACCAAAACATGATAAGGTGGCTAATCAAATTGAACATCATAATGTCCCTCCTATTGCCCGATATATAGGAACTATTAGCAGGGATTTACCTGATCATGATCTGGAAATCTTTGACACTACTTTATCTGTGGTTACAACCAGACCTCTATATAATATTTAGATACCTAATATTAGTGATACAGAATACGAGACTGAGAGTGATATGGAAATCACACCAAATCAATCGAATAGTTCTAAAGATGAATCGTATACTATTCACCCTATCACAAGTTATATGGTTCCAGAAGAGCCATTTCCAAGAAGAGTCACTACTAGACCATCGTATCAATAATTAATTTCTAATGATCTAGCTATAAACGCTAGACCAAGACCCATTCATCATCTGCAAAATAATATTGCGGGTACCATCGAAGCTGTTACTAGACAATAGGCTCAAAAATATCAACAAGATCAAATTCAGAATGGTGGATCAACTCCATTTGTTTTGAAGGTTCCTAATAAACGAAATCATGCACCTAATGTTCAACCTAAACCTCCTTATAATATTAATGAACAATTATCAAATATTACAGCTGGAATTTCCCTCTTGGACCTTTTAAGATCTTCTCCTACACATAGATATGAATTAATGCTCACATTAAGCCAGATGATGGTACCACAAGACATTCAACTTGAAGCCATGTCCAATACTATAATAACTCATGAAGTTGATTGTATTGACTTTCGGGATAGAGACATACCTCAACATAGTTTACATAAAGATAACCCCTTGTATATTACTGCTTTAATTGGAGATGTAGCAGTCAAACGAGTTTTTATTGATAATGGTTCATCTTTAAATATTTGCACTTTCGACTTCTACCAAATATTTGGGTTTAGAAGTGAGGAAATGAAAATAACGGATATGATCATAAAAGCTTTCAATGATGAAACACAATAAATGTGTGGAGTTATTACGATTCCATTGCTGGTTGGTCCTATAACCTTGGATACGATTGTGTTTATTGTACATTGCCCTGCATTGTATAATATACTCTTGGGTCATCCCTGGATCAACGTGATGCGAGTTGTTCCCTCAACCTTACATCAATGTGTTAAGTTCAAATTTAAGAATCAGTTGATTACCATTCATGGTTATCCAAGACCCTTTGTTATGTGTGCTTTCGCAGAACCTATTGGAGTTCAATTTTGCCTTGCTCTGTCATCCACACATCCTAATTCTCATTATCCATATAAATGTGCAAAAATCACACCCACAAAGTCATCAATTTCTTTTCCATCAGTTGCACCTTCATATATAACTCAACCATATTCTGAAAAAACCGCATTGGGACCTAAGAAAGATCCTAATCTCACAACCAATATCTCTTGTTCTACTCCTATAACTTCCATACCTATAATAGACCCATCTATCGACACCTCTACACCATCTACATCCACCAAAGTCATATTTTTAGCATCAAAAGACGTAGGGAATGTTCCTTCTACCTCTTATGCTCTCACTGACGAGCTCTTACCCGATCTATCTAAAATCCTTATATCAGAAGAAACGAATACTTCTATGCAAGATTCCCTTATTTTAAATAATTTGCTGCCATATCCTCATACCTTGGGCCTCCCACAACCTATGGGAAGTATTTACCAATTTGAGAGTTGTGCCTTTATTTATAAGGGATATTATTGGGGTAGAATACCCAGAAACATCAGAACTCATTATGATGGATATGCTCGATGTTATTTTACTAATGAATATATTAAAGCCAAACCTATAATGCTCAAATTGGGATATAAAGGGAAAGGTTTGGGACCTTTCTAGAATGGTATGAAAGAACCTTTTGAGGTAGAAGCGTGGCCTGCCCGATGTGGTGTGGGTCTATTTCCTAGTAAGGGTCAACCATTCCCATTTGAGGATGATGACCAACTTATATGTTACCAAGATTATTTAGATGCACGCGATGCCTTGCATTTAATAAATAAGACATTCACATGTAATATGCTATCTATAGATTATCCTGAGATGATCGCTAAATCCGATGATGAGTTGGAGGGAGACATTTTTCATTATGTCTCCATTGAGGAATTATTACATAATGGATTTTATTTTTATGGCTCTATACCTAGTATAGCCCAGCTTGAGGCCATGACTCCTCAAGACGAATTATCCAAGCTAACCTTGGAAGAATTACAAGAATTGGGCGTTTCACCTACCCCACCTAATTTTGAGAGAGATATACATATGGAAGTAGAAAATGTCATAAAAATTAACATTGGAACCAAGGATAACCCTCACATAATCAACATTGGATTAGAATTGAGTCAAGAAAAATAGGATAAATACATTGCATTTCTTAAAGAATATGAAGATGTCTTTGCTTGGACATATGAAGATATACCAAGTTTAGAACCTTCTGTAGCTATGCATCACCTAGTAGTGCACCCAGATGCTAAACCTATCAAACATAAACATAGTAAAATGCATCCTAAAGCGGCCTTACTAGTCAAAGGGGAGCTAGAAAAAATCCTAAATGTTATTTTTATACAAGCCATTGATTATGCTGAATGGATCTCGAATGTAGTTCTAGTAGCTAAGAAAGAAACTACTAAGGTTAGGGTTTGTACAGACTTTAGAGATATTAATGTTGCATGCCCTAAAGATGTTTTTCCCCTTCCCAATATGGATCATATCATTGATTTTACGGCTGGGAGTGGAATGATATCCTTAATGGATGGATTTTTTGGTTATAATAAGATCAGGATAGCTCCTGAAGATCAGGCTAAAACAATATTTATTACCCCTTGGGGGACTTTCTGTTGGAAAGTGATGCCATTCGGGTTGAATAATGTAGGTGCAACCTATCAACGAGCCATGACTTATATCTTTCATGATATGATGTATGATATACTACACGATTATGTAGATGACATTATAGCTCGTTCTACTGAAGAAGATGACCATTTAGATGACTTGAGAAAAATATT
This sequence comes from Wollemia nobilis, assembly GCA_028583015.1. Classification (NCBI taxonomy): domain Eukaryota; kingdom Viridiplantae; phylum Streptophyta; class Pinopsida; order Araucariales; family Araucariaceae; genus Wollemia; species Wollemia nobilis. The sequence goes on along the minus strand of JAQPPZ010000677.1, from coordinate 1,939,424 downwards.
TGATCGGTTAAGGGAATATCTTATCCTATTGAATCCAACCAAATGTATATTTGGAGTTAACTCAAGTAAATTATTAGGGGTTATAGTTTCTTTACGTGGCATTGAAATTGACCCTCTCAAGATTACAACTATCACTAATATGCCCACACCTACAAATATATCTAAATTACGGAGTCTACAAGGTAAGCTTCAAGCTATCCGTTGCTTCATCGATAAGTTGGCAGATAAAACTAGACCCTTTCTTAAGATTCTTAAGAAGCATGTCTCTTTCCATTGGGATGATGAATGCTAGGCAGCATTTGAACTCCTCAAACAATATCTTCTTAACCCACTTGTAATTTCACCACCTAAACCTAATCACCCATTTATCTTGTATATTTTTGCTTCAGATTTTGCTTTAGGAGCTATGTTAGCTCAACTTGATGATGATAAAAGAGAGCATGCTAATTATTATATTAGCAGAACATTAATTAGTTATGAAACCCGCTACACAGCATTAGAGAATTTGTCTAGCAGTCATATTTTCTAAACAAAAACTATGCCATTATATGCTCAGTCAAAAAACATATGTTATTTCTAAATCTAATCCCTTGTGGTATCTCGTGAGTTGACATTATTTATTTGGTCACACAGTAAAGTGGGTTCTTGCACTAAGCGAGTTTTAACTCACATTTATAGGACAAAAGTCTGTTAAGGGTCAAATCATAGCAGATCGATTAGCTATTGCACCCTTAGAATCCACCCATCCCCTCATCATTGAGTTTCCTGACAAATGCCTTAAACTGGAGGTAGATCATTCATAGCAATGGTCCTTATACTTTGATGGAGCCCGATGCATGAGTGGGGCTGGTGCAGATATTATTTTGATATCTCCATAGAAACATTTCATACCTCTATCCTTTAAATTAACATTTGCCTATACTAATAACACTGCTGAATATGAGACTCTCATCCTTGGATTACGAGCAACCCTGGCACTAAAAATTAAAAATCTATTAGTTTTTGGTGATTATTAACTTGTTTTAAATCAAATTAATGATTTTTATCAGACCAGAGATGATAAATTACACCCATATAAAGCATATGTATTACAATTAATATCTTTATTTGATCAAATTACCTTGGAAGTTATTCCTAGAACTAGTAATCACGCGGATGATGCCATGGCCACAACTGCATCTCTTTTACCCTTGGAGTTAGATGACGAATATGCTACCATAATTATTCATCGACTCTAGGAACATGCTTTAATTAAATCATGCTTGGAACCTTTGGACGTGTTCCTAATAAACAAAACTACTCCTAAACTTTGGTACACTAATATCCTCAATTTTCTTCAAAATGGGACCTTCCCTAAAGGTTTTAATAGAAACCAGTGCCGGTTATTACGTAGACGAGCAAGTCACTTCATCATAATTAGCAATACCTTATATAGGCTATATTTTGAAGGTATCCTACTGAGATGTTTGAATCTAGAAGAGTCTAGATTAGCTTTGAGTGAAGCCCACGATGGATCTTGTGGGGGACACTTTAGTGGTAGCACCATTGCTAAGAAGCTCCTTAGGATAGGATATTTTTGGCCTACCATGGAGAATGATGCACATGATTACGTGCACCATTGAGACAAGTTCCAGAAACATGCTGACCTTATCCATGCACCTACATAAGAACCATAGGCTATTTCATATCCTTGGCCCTTTTCAAAATGGGGCTTTGACATCATCTAAAAAATTAATCTTGTGTCATATGATGGACACAAATTCATCATAACCACCACCGAGTATTTTACAAAGTGGGTTGAAGCTATGCCCTTAGCTTCTTGCACTAGAAATCAAGTTTCCAAATTTATTTTTAATCAAATTATTTGTAGGTTCGGAATCCCAGTAAATCTCATCTTGGATAATGGAACTTGTTTTAAAAACAAAGATGTAAAGAAACTATGTCAAAAATATAAAATTCAAAATTGTTGGTCCACTCCCTATTATCCTCAGGGTAATGGCCAAGTAGAAGCATCTAATAAAACATTAATTAAAATCCTCAAAATACTGGTCAATAAATCTAGCCGTGATTGGCACATTCAATTATATCCTGCTTTGTGGGCTTATCGAACTAGCATTCATACTCCCACGGGAACTTCACCTTTTGTTTTGGTTTATGGTGTTGAAGCTATTTTTCCCTTTGAATTAGAAGTTTCTTCTTTGGCTCTGCTACTTCAAGATACTGAAGTAGGAGATGAATACCGTGCTGGTAGATTTAGTTAGCTAGAACTCCTAGATGAGAAGCACATTAATGCTTTGGAGCATCTTTGTGCCTACCATAATAAGCTCAAACGAGCATATCTTAAGAAATTTCATCACCGATCCTTTGATATCGGTGACCTCGTCTTAAAAGAAAAAAAAAATACTAATGTAACTAAATACCTTAAAGGCAAATTTGAACCTAACTGGCTTGGGCCATATATTATCATTGCTAAATTTGGATCGGGAGCATACAAATTAGCTACCTTAGATGGTAAATATCTTAAAGAACCTATGAACATTATGCATCTTAAGCGCTATTATGCATAAATCTGGTATTTTCATCATTGTATATATTATACATATTGTCTTATTTTAGTAATTCATATAAAAATTTCAAAAACAATATTATTATGTATTCTCTCAAATCACAAATTAAAATTGAAAAAACAAAAAAAAAAAAAAAATCAAATTCATCAAAATCCTCAAAAACATCTTCTATTTTTGCATCTGTCAATTCTTGAAGTATTACAGTTATATTTTCACTTATTTTGGATAAATTAGCATTTATTTTGAATCCCTCACTTTCACACTCACAAGAATAAATATCTTGATCTTAGTTGGTATGATTCTTAATCTCTCTTATATCGAAGTCCATAGTTGAAATAACTAAAGTTTTGAGCATAGAGAACTGATCTTGTTATTTACTTGAACCAAGTACACCTTTTCACATTAAAATGATTTCATTGCAAATTCAAAATGATGCTACATAGTAGAAGTGGTCTCTTGAGCCAAAAATTTCCCCTGCTATCCTATTATGCACATGGTCTAGAATCTTTGAGAATTGACAAAAGGACAAGCTCACCCCTACCCAGAATAAAAATCCCTTGCTCTACAGCCAATCCGAGCAAGTATCCCTAGTCTAGGAAGAAAAAGAAAAGAAAAAAAAAGAGAAAAAGAAAAGCAAGAAAAATCATGAGAAAAAGAAGCATTGTTTCAGTATCATTTTGTACCATCTCAGCAATATTTCAGCATTATCTCAGTGTCAAGCAAAAATACAAAAAAGAAAAGAAAAGAAAAGAAAAAGAAAAAATCAATAAATCCCTTCCCCTACCCTTTGAAAGAAAAGAAGGGTGAATGAGCTTAAATCCCTAGAATTCTCAATTATTCAAAAACTGTGAGGTAAGCCCCATAATAGGTGGTTTGTGCCCAACCCGCTTGGCCTTGGATAACTCCTAGCGTGGTGATATGTCTATCACATTAGCGACCTTATTTTGTACAGACCTATGTCCGCTCATGGATCAGCTAGCTCTTGATGACCCGACTTACATAGTAGTCTGGTACGATTACATGCATATAAATCATGGTCAATGAACACTCATTTGGTTAATTCAAATTACTTGTATCAAATTATCTTGCTCAACATTGGTAAATGAACAATACAATTGCACACACATTTGTGTTTGAGAGATTTTATATCATTATGATAGATCAAGATCGACAATTAAATCACATATGCACATGGGGTTCCTTATAAATCTAAATTTTGTCTTTGAGATAATTTAAAATATGTATGCAAATCTTCTAGAATAATTTTATTTTCTTACTTGAGAATATTGGCTTAGCGTACAAACAATTAAATACATTTTTTTCAAAAATCCAAAATTTCTTTCAAAGCATGTTAAAAAATCTAGCAATAAAATCACATTTATATTTTCAACTTTCGCAACAATGGTATAGTTCCTAAACCTAAATTGGAATCTATGCCTAGTGCAAGTCCTCATTTTATATTTTTTATCTCAAAATCAAAAATCAACTATGCAATAAAACTATTACATCAATTTCTTCTTTTGGATTTCACGATGATGGTATAAGTCTATACCTAAAATTCTATGCCTAGCGCAAACCATCGTTATAATTTTATCTCCCATTTATTTAATCCATAAAAGCATATGGCTTAAATCATTATGTTACACAATTATGCTTTAAAAATAACGAAAACTTTTCTATTTCATTTCATTATGTCAAACATTCAGTTTTGTGATGATGGTATAATTCCTAGGAAATTGTTCAAAATTCTATCACACAGGAATTTTATGCCTAGAAAAAATCATATTTTTAATATTGCATGCATAATATTTTCATGGAAATCTAAAAACAAATCATCACCATCATTATTTTTCATCATCACAACACAAATTCTTAAGAAAGTCTCTTAAGCACCCTTTTACTTTTAGCAATATTTCTCTCATACCGGGATTAGCTTGATGACCTAGCGAGTGGTGACTCCATGAAATGGTCATGTAACAACGACAATATCCTTTGAAATTATTTTTAGAAGCACTTTATTTTTCATAAAATCACACCATAACAACCAATTTGTTTACATCATATTATTTCTTTTAATTTTATAGCATGACATAAAATTATAATATTTTCAATGACATAATTACATGAATAATCAATCAACCATTAAAATATTAAAGCATCATAAAACATATGCACAAGTCATATCACAAAAAGAACATATATATATATATATATATCAAGAAGTCTATACATCATATCAAAATGGATTGGTATGCCACAATATATACCCTGGCATACTCAATCCTCTCAAAAATATATGGTCTATGTACAATGAGCAGCTAGTCTCAAGAATCCCTCAAGATCTCAACCTCATCTCCTCTCTCGTCCTAAGGTGGAAGAGGTGGTCCCATCGAGGTTCATGCTATATCATGGGTCCTTAATGTCGATTGTGATGATGTCCTCAATGACCCCATCCTGATCGGCTCCGTAATGTTGGCTGGCAACGGTATCCTTTGCCCCTCTAGAACCACATGATAGTACAACCCTTGGTAGAATGTGGTCTATGCAATAGCTCGTGCCAGCTCTAGAATGCTCACCCCTCCGCTCCGAGCCTTGAGTCATGTAGCCTCATCTTAGAGAGTCTACACCTAAGCTCATAGGTAGGTATTCTCCACCCGGAGAGCTGCCATATCACTTCTTTCCCTCCACCTCGACACCCTTGCCCTTATCGAGCAATGGTGGCCTATCTCTCTATGGAGAAGGGAGTCTATCCCTCCTCTTTGGTTGCTACTATCTCTTCGAAGCCTGTGGTACTCTTTGATATCTCTCCTGATGAGGCTGTTATCGATCCCTCCCTCTATGACCCCTCACTACATCGATGATAGCCTGGCACAGCCTCTCCATCCATTGCACTATAGTGTGCATCGAACCTTGTGTCCTTGTCATTCAAGGAGGGCAGATGCTTGCATACCAAGCATCATACCCATATGCTACCTCCACATCATCCCCATCCACTACTTGAATGGGAGCATAATCAACTTCTTGAATCTAGAACCGTTGCATGTCTGGAGCCCTACTCAATGTAGTATTATCTCGTACAGTCTGGGAGTACTCATAATCCCTAAGAGAAGGGATCCCTTGCTATAGATTGAACTACCTCAAAACTCGATCGTAGTGATGGAGCTATACCTCTCTCTACTCTATCCTCAACCAAATGAATCACCTGATGTAAGAAAACTCTTGGCCATCCTCTACCCACCCTGGATGCTCTCTCCATGATCTCTAAGGGATCTGATATAGGGTTAGGTTGTATAGTAACCTTCGAGACATCAACAGATCTATCTACCATTGTGACCCTCTTTGGAGCCACCAATAGAAAACCTGAGGTCTCTCTTAGTCAACTCCTATCAGTGGAAGCCCTACTGGCCTCCACACCATAATGTGCTTCTAGCACCAAACTTGTATAGCAATGTCAGCACCAGATATCAACCTCCCTTGTATACGAACCCATAAAGGAACCCATACGAGTAGCACAGTATAGAGCTACCCCAAGCAAACCTGTATCCATGGTCTTTCATGTCACAGACCACATATGAGAGGAGCCACAGTAACCTACATCCACTCTGGTGGAATAGAAGAAGGCCACCCACCACCCCTACCAAAAATCAAGTCAATCGAGATGCCCCATGCATATGCCTTAAAGCCTCGATTTTCACTCTGCCCTTCTTTAGGACAAAGCTTGGGTCACTGCATAATATCATCATGGCATGGCCCTGATTGGCTGAAGGAGTCATGAACCGCCCATGTACGAGGATCCTAAATATCCTCCATACATCCTCTAGAGTGGGAGTCATCTCCCCTATTAGTAGCCAGAAGCAGGATGACTTCGGATACCATCTCTCTGCTAGGGCTATCAGTAGCCCCATGTCTGTTGGAACTTATGGCATCTCTGCCACATGCTGCAACCTGACCTCTGCTAGTTTGTCTCGCTCGGCCTGATCGAGCATAGCTAAGTCATCCTTGAGACCCCCATATTTCCACTCTCGACTCTTTAGCAATCCCCTTTGCAAAATAAACAATAAAACAACAAAAATCATTAGTACATAATCATTAAAATCAATTTCATCTCATAAAAAAAATTGATATCGCCCATTATTGGATGATATCATACCAAATCTAGAAAAATCATCCTTAGTAGGATGAAATCATCTTCGATTATTCAATTTTGGGATCACCTCTTATTGGACGGGATCGCCCCTATTTCTCTGATTCTGTCCTTAGACGAAATCAGCGATTTAGGGATGATTTCAAAGAAATTGGGACAATTTCATCCCGACATCGTTGACAGCCTAAAAACGGCCGCGATGCCCAAAAAAAATTAAAAATTCAAGTAAAAAATTAAACAAATCAAGCTACAAACATAGTACACTAGGTTTAGATCCTTACCCGCAACCCGCATCGGACCTCTGTCGATCTGTGTGCCGTTTCCACCATTTCTCCTGTAGAGCTCTAAAAAAGTGAAAGTGAATAGTAAAAATGAATTAGGGTTTTACCCTATTTTTCCTATTTTTATTTAAAAACAATATTTTTTTAATTTTTACTTTTCTGCATTTTTACCTCAAACGTTCGATTTGGGTAAAAACTCGAAGGGGGCACCATAGCAAACAGTTGTATGATTCGACCTAGAATCGTTGTCTAAAAAATAGAATAAATTTTTGCTTTCTCGTAAAGCGTATAAAACTCGTATTTAACACATTTTCTTCGGAAAATTTTCTAAAGAGGGGGAAAAATGTAGCACCCTAAAATTGGCATAGTTAAACCCTCAGTAAAAGATAAAAAAATTTGAATTTTAACCTCGAAACTGCTCGTTAACCGCTCACCTCATTTTTTATGTCATTTTTAGAAGTTGTTTGACCGTTGGACGATATCATCACTGATATGACGATATCGTCCCAAATCGAACGAATTCATCTAGAATAGAACGTCCAGATGATTTCATCCCAAAACTAAATTTTCATAATTAGCTTCTATTTCAACAACTTCTCCAACTCGGGTAGAAGTGTGTCTGCATGGTTGGAGATTCCTACGTTGGAGATCTCCTAGATTGGGATGATCCCCAACCTCCTAACCTCCTCCTAATCCTATATAAACTTGGGATTTTCCCAGTTTATCCCCCTGGCTAATCATTTCCTTGCAAATTTAGTTTTTGTTGTGTTAGAACATCCTATCCTCCATCATTTGCATTTGTATTTTCAAGTTTTATTGCAGGATCTCACTGTGTTTCAATCAGAGGAAGATCAGATCATCGCAAGCAATTCAACCTCAATTTTGGATTATCCTGTTGAGATCGGCAACGATCTTGTATGATTGAAGATGATTTTGACTGCAGTTTAGATTTGGGGCAATCAGAGCCCTAAGTTTGCATTCTCTATCTATTTTTATTATTTAATTGTGCATTAGATTAATTTACTTTTGTTCTGCATCTTGGAGTTCACCTCATTTAGCATATTTGCATGATAAAATTCAAAATAAATTATTAAAACATTGCATCCCATTTGATTTGATATTAGGATTTATCATTTGAGTATTTATATTCTTATTTCTATCATTTTGTATCATTCTTGCAATTGTATTTTTTGTTTTTGGTGTTTTTTTTCATGATTGCAGGTTTCTGACAAATTTGTCTAATGAATTCGTTAGGTCAATGACAATCTTGGCTGATCTCAGATGATCTCCTATGATTTGAATGATTCTATATAATTACAGACAATCCTGTCATATCCTGGACTCCTACAAGCTTCAAAATCTTCATTAGCCATCAAAAATCAGGTGTACTCTTCTCAATTTTAGATATTTTATGTATTTAGGATTCATTTATGTTTGTTATTTTCATATAAACCAGAAATTTCATATAGAATGGCTTAGATTCATTTTGGCCAATCTAGGAATCTGAATGATTGAACATAAAATGAACACATCAAACCCATTCTCAACCTAGACATGGAAACTGGCACTCAAAGTTTCCTGGTGAACCCCACCATTCATAAAAAAATCACCCTTATACCCCTCCCCCGAGAGGCGCAACCTTCAAAGGGCCTCTCCATTCGAGGTATTGTCCCATCCTTCTCACATACCCCTTTCGGGCATGGATCCTTTAGCCTGAAGGTAAGGGTGCAAAAAATTTGGGTGACACTTTCCATAATTGAAACACTTAATAGTTATTAGATCTTTGGATCTTCTGGAATATTTATCTTTTCTACCATAATTAGCTTCTTCATCACTGGATGACTCATTTCTTGATTTTGACTTCTTACCTTTTGCCTTTTTGATTGCTTTGAAGGCTACTTCCTTCTAGGTAATGAGATCTTTTGTTCTTATCTCAAAATATGTAAGCATACCAAGAAACTTATCTCTTGTCAAAGAATCACCACCCATTGACACTTATATAGCAGAAATCTATTCACTAAATCTTTTTGGAAGAGTTCTTAAGACTTCATCACAAACATATGATTCATCAATATTCATTCCAAGTCTTTGCATATCATTAACAATCTCATAAATTTGAATTAGATAAGTTCTAATATTTTCCTCATCGGTCATTCTTAATGCTTCAAATTGTCCTTTAAAATTTTGTATCTTTGCTTCATTGACACTTTTATCTCCTTCATATATACCTTGCAATTTATCCCACATCTCTTTTGTAGTTTTACAATGCATAATTTTCATAGACTATGTTCTATGCAAACCTCTCAAAAGTGCATTCATAACTTTCAAATTGTAGTATTGTAGGAGATTACCTTCCTTATGTATAGGAGGATTGATTAAGAAATCATAACCAAGATCAACTGCTTCCCAAATTTCATTGCCAAGTGCCATCAAATAGATCTTCATTGTCATGCTCCAATAGATATAGTCACTTCCATAAAATATTGGTGTTGAATTATCTGAAGACCCATTCTTAGAATCCATTGTGTTCTTGTTAGCTTTTCCTTCAAGCTATTAAACTCTTCTGAAGGAACCCACTCTAATACCAATTGAAGAGCATAAGCTTATACTGAGAGGGGGGGTGAATAGTATATGACCACTTTTTACTTTCATTTCCGAATCAATAGTATGCAATTTATAGATAGCAATATCAACAATAGTAATCAAAGCAATGTACAAATCACCACACACAATAGAGACACAAATTTAACATGGTTCACCCAAATATGGATACCTCCATGAAGAAAATATTTCTTATAAATTTTCTCAAATAAATTCTCTTGGGAATCCTTTACCTATAATGTTTATGGATCTCTGTCTAAAGGATATTATTATCCCTTAAATCAAGTTCATGGATCTCTATCCATAAGATAACTCCTTCTCCTCTGTTCTGGTTGGTGATCCTCTAGATGACTACTGCCTCCACTAAATTGACTTGTGGATCTCTCTCTAATAAATAATCTTATCCCCACTCAAAAGACATGTCCTGAATGCCCTGGTTGATGGATCTCTATCCACTGGAGACTAAAATCCTTTCTAATCTATCACCTCTAAAGCTCTATCTCAAATATGCTCAATAAGTCCACATAGAACTTGCTCAACTCTGCTCAACAAGTTCACATAGAACTTGCTCAAATTTTCTCAACAAGTCCACTCAAAAATTGCTTAAATCTACTCAACAAGTCCACTCATAACTTGCTCAAATATGCTCAACAAGTTCACTCAGAACTTGCTCAAATCTACTCAAAACAGGGTTATGCATAAGGGGTTGGAATCAAAATGTACTTGTAAAAAAATGGTGAATCCTAATCAAAATCAAGGTAAATCATGGCGAATCCAAAGAAAATCAAGTCAATCATCTTCACACCAAAATTTGGGGCATTTTAATCCCTAAAAAGTAAGTTCATGTTTAGGATAATGTTTGACCTATTAAATCACCTTATAACTTCATCAAAACACCACCAATAGATCAGGATTGAAAATATTTCCAACAAGTACAAATATACCTATGTTTGGATATATATTGTGGTGAATTGACCCTAAGAAACAAATTGGTCCTAAAACTTTTAAGATAATGGGCCAATGTCAAGGGTCCTCCTATTTGCAAATTTTCAATTTTGAAAACCCAAATATTTGCCCAATTGGAGAATATTCACCACTATGCATAATCTTGGCTCAAAAAGTCCACTTAGAACTTGCTTAAATCTACTCAAAAAGTTCACTCAGAACTTGCCTAAAGATGCTCAACAATTCCACTCAAAACTTGCTCAAATATGCTCAACAAGTTCACTCAGAACTTGCTCAAATATGCTCAACAAGTCCACTCAGAAATTGCTCAAATATGCTCAACAAGTTCACTCAGAACTTGCTCAAATATGCTTAATAAGTCCACTCAGAATTTGCTCAAATATTCTCAACAATCTCACTCAAAACTTACTCAAATATGCTCAACAAGTCCAATCAAAAATTGCTCAAATCTGCTCAACAAGTCCACTCAAAACTTGCTCAAATCCCCTCAACAAGTCCACACAAAACTTATCCAAATATGCTCAATAAGTCCACACAAAACTTATCCAAATCTACTCAATAAGTCCACACAGAACTTAATCAAATATGTATTGTAAGCTTCTACAAAAATCTCACACAAAATTAGTCCACAAGTCTCCTCAAAGACTTGCCTCAAATATGCTTAACAAGTCCACACAAAAATTGTCCAATCTCATAGAAACATAAAAAGAATTTTTAGAGACTCAATATGTTCTACACTCAATTCTCAATCATTTTCTCAACTCAAATCAAAATATAGAATAGTTTGTTTTATTGAACTTGAACAATCACTTCACACATCCACTTGACTAGGCTCAATCACCTCTACTCAACCAATCACTCAATGAAACATTTTTTTCTCACAAACCCTAGTCCAAGAATATAACCACCAACTTAAAATATTTCCAACAATGCTAAAAAAAAATCTCACATAACAATGATACTCATGTTCTCTTAAAACCCTAGTTCAAGTTATTTGTATGACAACCCACTTCAACAACAATTCTTATAAAAAAATCTTCACATAATAATGATACTCATGTTCTTTTCAAAACCCTATCTCAAGTTCTTCACACAACCAATGGATTAAAAAACAATGCTTAAAAATCAAGGTTTTAACAACTCTTTATTCTAGAAAACCTTGAAGCATTAACTCAAACACTCTCAAAAGGAAACCCTAATCAAGTCCTTTTCACTCCAAACTTATTTTCTAGAAAACCAATCAATCAAATCAACTTATGGAAGAATGTGCTCATACATTTTTATTGAATATGAAGGGATCTCATAAATTTGTCACAACCACAAACACTTCTATGCCAAGCTCAAAGAGGTTAGAAGATAAATATTTCTGACAATATAATGTAAATACTCAATTGCACCTTATCACTTCAACTTTCAAAAACAACCATCAATATACATAAAATATTTATCCAATAACACCTTATAAACTCCCAACTAAAATAAACTTAACATCCACCAAAAATAACTCAAACCTCTTTTATTTAAATTAATGGCAAGAGAAACTTTGATAAAAATCAAATCTACTTTCTTTATAATTCCAATGATGTAAATCACTCATCAATAACACAACCTCTCATTTACCCTTATTACTCCACAATATTAAAAACAATTTTCAAATGAACAACCTTTCACAAACCCTTATTACTCCAAAATAATATAAATCAAAATAATCAACTTTTCACAAACCCTTATAACTCCAAAAAAAAATTAGGTAAATAAATATTTTAATCATCAAAAATTACCTTTGCCAATGGTGGGTTTTGAACCCTTAATATCTATCTCCATGAGCGCTCTAGCCATCTCTTTGACCACTATGTGCACTAAATGCACGGTTAAGAGCTTAGACACTCTTCCTCCTCTTTATCCTCAATTGGTGCGTAAAACAAGGCATGTGCAAAATATTTCCTTTGGTTCTCAAGACACACACCACTCCACATGAATTGATCGTGGGCTTCTCAACTCCCAACACCTTCACAAAACATGCACTACCAATGGACCACCGTGTCCTTTGCATTTCAACCAATATTCTCTTTCCCTTATATCTTTTCACATGGCGCTAAAGACAAGCTAAATTATTGTCTTCTTCCTCAACGAATAACAATTGCACGAAAACATTTCACTATATCGCATGTAAAAACAAATGTTGAGGGGTAAGTTTTGAATGCCTCCTTGGCATTAATATATACACAAAAAGCCTTTGTTTCTTAGACATCAACGCTTCCACTTATTTTATGACGTCAGCGCTCCCACATTTATAATTTATAAATTATTTAAATTCTAAGGAATTTAAATTTTATAAATTATATTTATAAAATTTAGCTTTAAAAATATTAAAGCTTTATAAATTAAAGATTTCTTCCCTAATGAAGAAATGTTGCAACCTTTCCATTTTATGCTAGGCTGTGCACATGATGTCTATCATACTGAGGATGCTTCCAATGAGGAACCTATAAATCTAGCAGATGACATCCACTTGATTCCTACATCTCACTAGCTTGAGGAGGGATCTCATATGTTAGTAGAGGAAATATTTGAAGTGGATATCAGTAATGATCCCACCAATACAAGGAAGATTAAATTTGGAGAAAATTTGACTTCTAATAAGCGTGCCAACCTCATCCCTCTACTGATAGAGAGACCTTCTCTCTTTGCTTGGACTTATAAGGACATGCCAGGTCTAGATCCAAAATTGGTTACTCATAACCTTTCGCTAGAACTATCAAAGAAGCCAGTCAAGCAGAAACTTAGGAAGATGCATCCAATAGTAGCCTTAATGGTTAAGGATAAATTTTGAAAGTTGTTGGATGTAGAGTTTATCATTTCCATTGACTATCTGGAATGGGTATAAAAAATGGTGCCTATAGAAAAAATTTATGGAAGGATCCATATCTGTACAAATTTTAGAGACCTAAATAGGGCAACACCAAAGGATTCATTTACGTTGCCAAACATAGATGCTCTTGTAGATGCAATTGTGGGTTATGAGATGCTCTCCTTAATGGATGGTTTTTTTTTTTACAATAAAATTTGGATTAAGCTTGAATATTAGCATAAAACCACATTCATAACACCATGGGGGACATTATGTTACAAGGTTATGCCATTCAGTCTTAAAAATGTTAGTGCTACATATCAACGGGCTATGACATATATCTTTCATGACTACATGCATAATATCTTAGAAGATTATATCGATGAATTATTGGCAAAGTAATTAATATATTTAAAGCATGTTGAGGTCTTGAGGAAGGTCTTCGATTGCCTGATAGAGCATAATGTCAGGTTGAATCCTAAGAAGTGAGTATTTGATGTAAATTTAGGAAAGCTCTTAGGATTCATTATTTCAAAACGAGGCATTGAAGTTGATCCAGCAAAGGTCAAGGCTATTTTAGAAATGTTTCCCCTCATGAATATCAAGGAATTAAGAATCCTTCAAGGTAAAGTAGCATCCATAAAGCAATTTATTGCACAATTATCAGATAAATGTCAACCCATGAATTGACTTATACACAAGGGGTCCCATTCAAATGGTACAAGTACTGTCAAGTGATCTTTGCTGAGATTAAGTAATACCTAGCGATGCCGTTAGTACTAGCTCCACCAAGGCCATATGTACCATTATTGATGTATATATCGACAACTAACTTTGCATTGGAAACTATGTTAGCCCAAAAGAATGTGCAAGACAAATAACAAGCCATATATTATATTATCTGAACCTTGGTGAGTTATGAGATAGGATATGCATACTTTGAAAATTTGTGTTTAGCAGTCGTGTTTGCTACCAAGAAATTATGATACTATATGTTGAGTCATATGATGTATGTCATATCAAAACAAATTTCTTTGTAGTATATGATGAGCAAGACATATCATAATACACATACTACAAAGTGGATCATGTTATTGATAGAATAAGATTTGGAATTCATAAGCCGAAATTCCATTAAGATACAAGTCATAGCTGATCAACTGATTGAAGTACCTCTAAAAAATAGTAGAACCCTCACCATAGAGCTTCTTTATGATTCAATTTTTGCCTTATCAGAAGCACCCAAACCTGAGGAATCGGATAAAAATATCGATATGATCTTTGTTCTTCGGTAGTTTGAAGTGTGAGCAAGGGATGGTGTAGGAATAGTGTTATTTATGCCATAAGGAGATCCAATGCCCTTGTCATTGAAGTTGGACTTTCATTGCACTAACAATAATGTTGAATATGAAGCCCTAATTTTGGGTCTCCAAATAGTTGTCGCCATGAAGATAAAAATGCTAAATATATTTGGCGATTCCCTTCCCATTTTTTTTTTTTTTAGAAAAAAACCCCTTGCAGGACTTCCTTGGTCTGAGAGACCACGAACAGGGGGTTCTATACCATCAAAGTCACCCGGGAGTCACACCCATCCCTGCCTGCACCAACATTATCAATTCGAATTTGGGTACCCAATTTAGCTTTTTGGTAGGGTGGAGATTCGAACCTGGGACCTCCCTTGGAGGATTTCCCTCTCCTCTCCAACTCACCTACAAGAATGCTAAATATATTTGGTGATTCCATTCCCATTGTTAACCAAGTTAAGGTATTATTTCAATGTCGATGTCTAGTGTTGAAATCTTACAAGGATCTTGTTGACATTTATCTAGCTCAACTAGAATGGTATGACATCAAGGCAATACCTCATTCATCCAATATATTTGTAGATACAATGTCATATTTGGGATCTCTAATCCCTCAGGATCCGTCTGCTAATTTCACTACCATCCATGTAAAAAAAATTTCACACTCTGCTATGCAGTGTGAAGCATTGGATAGAAAAGATTCAATAAATATGATTCATGTAGAACCAAACCATGAATGGTTCTACAGAGCCATATAATTTCTCAAGAGAGCATCTTGGGGGTCTTTGATCTCATAGGATTTGATGAGGAGTGGTACTACCATTCACCATAAGGTTGTTTCCCAGTCTGCATTTATAAATGTAGAACCACAGGGGGAACATGTTGTCTTGTTAGTCAAAGCTGAAGCTTATCATACTTGGACGTCATAGATACATGAATTCCTTAGAATTGGTATAATTTCATAGGTATTATTGCATGTTGTGAAGTGGACATTTAAATAAAAAGTAAAAAAGTATGTTTTTTAGTAGATATCCTACACTGTAGAAGCTAAAATGGAGTTCTCCTTAATTGTCTTGAGTCCCAAGAGACATCTTGGGAAATTTCACAAGCTCACGATGGTACGTGTAGTGGCTATTTTAGTGGCATGGCTATCGTCAAACACATCCTTCATATGGGTTATTATTGGCCCACTATGGAGAAGTATTGCAATGTGTATGTCAGGAAATGTGTTAAATTCCAGCATCATGCTAATCTTATGCACCTACCATCACAGGCCTTACATCCCATTCAAGTGGCTTGGCCATTTGCTCAGTGAGGACTTGATCTCATTGGTAAGATCTCTCCTCCATCATTGGGTTTGCATACATTCATTATTATGGCTACTAAGTATTTACTAAATGGGTGTAAGCCATTCCCTTAACGATGATAACTGGAGCACATATTATTGATTTCATACTCACCAATATCATAAGTCATTTTGGGATACCATCCAAGATAATTTTGGATAATGGAATGTCATTTAAGAACAAAATTGTGAGAGCTTTGATGTCTAAGTATAGAATCAAACATAGTTTTGCAACTCCATATTATTCATAGGAAAATGGGTAAGTTGAATCTTCAAATAAGATAGTGGTCTCCATATTGAAAAATACAGTACAAGAGCACCACAAATATTGGCACATCCATCTGCCCCTTGCATTATGGGATTACAAGACTAGTATTCGAACACCCATTGGGGTAATTTTTTTTCACCGACATATGGTTCTCATGCCATTATGCCCTTAGAGTTGGAGATTCCAACACTACACATCACATTGAAAGAGTTCATTGATGATGACACCGCGTGGCAAGCTCACCTAGATCAAATGATGCTACTTGATGAACATTGCATGAATTCCCTTGAGCACCTCCACGTTTATCAAGAGTGCTTAAAATGAGCTTACAATAACAAATTCCATTTGAGAGACTTTGAGGTTGGTGATCTTGTGCTAAAAGAGAACCAACAAAACTCAAATTTATCGCTAGAACTACAAGATAAATTTGTGGCTAACTGGTTAGGTCCTTATATGATATTTGAGAAGATTGGACCTAGGACATATCACTTAACATTGCTCAAAGGAATGAAGATAAAAAGGCTAAATTTATTTGGTGATTCCCTTCCCATTGTTAACCAAGTTAAGGGATTATTTCAATGTCGATGTCTGGTGTTGAAATATTACAAGGATCTTGTTGACATTTATCTAGCTCAAATAGAATGGTATGACATCAAGGCAATCCCTCATTCATCCAATATATTTGTAGATACAATGTCATATTTTGGATCTCTAATCTCTCAAGATTCGTCTACTAATTTCACTACCATCCATGTAAAAATATTTTCACACTCTTTTATGCAGTGTGAAGCATTGGATAAAAAAGATTCAACATGATTCATGTAGAACCAAACCATGAATGGTTCTACAGATCCAGAGACTTTCTCAAGAGAGCATCCTGGGGGTCTTTGATCTCATAGGATCCGACAGGGAGTGGTACTACCATTCACCATAAGGTTATTTCCCAGTCTGCATTTATAAATGTAGAACCAAAGGGGGAACATGTTGTCTTGTTAGTCGAAGCTGAAGCTTATCATACTTGGATGTCATAGATACATGACTTCCTTAGACTTTGTGTAATCCCTTAGGTATTATCGCATGTTACGAAGTGCACATTTAAATAGAAAGTAACAAAGTATGTTTTTTAGCAGATATCCTACATTGTAGAAGCTACAATGGAGTTCTCCTTTATTGTCTTGAGCCCCAAGAGACATCTTGGAAAATTTCACAAACTCATGATGGTACGTGCAATGGCCATTTTAGTGGCATGGCTATCATAAAATACATCCTTCATATGGGTTATTATTGGCCCACTATGGAGAATTATTGCAATGTGTATGTCAAGAAATGCATTAAATTCTAGCATCATGCTAATCTTATGCACCTACCATCATAGGCCTTACATCCCATTCAAGTGGCTTGGCCATTTGCTAAGTGGGGACTTGATCTCATTGGTAAGATCTCTCCTCCATCATCAGGTTGGCATAAATTCATTATTATGGCTACTAAGTATTTTACTAAATGGGTGTAAGCCATCCCTTAATGATGATAACTGGAGCACATATTATTGATTTCATACTCACCAATATCATAAGTCATTTTGGGATACCATCCAAGATAATTTTGGATAATGGAACGTCATTTAATAATAAAATTGTGAGAGCTTTGACATCTAAGTATAGAATCAAACATAGTTTTGCAACTCCATATTATTCATAGGCAAATGGGTAAGCTGAAGCTTCAAATAAGATAGTGGTCTCCATATTGAAAAATACAGTACAAGAGCACCACAAATATTGGCACATCCATCTGCCCCTTGCATTATGGGCTTACAAGACTAGTATTCGGACACCCATTGGGGTAATTTTTTTTCACTAACATATGGTGCTCATGCCATTATGCCCTTAGAGTTGGAGATTCCAACATTGCACGTCACATTGAAAGAGTTCATTGATGATGACACCACGTGGCATGCTCACCTAGATCAAATGGTGCTACTTGATGAACATCACATGAATGCCCTTGAGCACCTCCATGTTTATCAAGAGTGCTTAAAACGAGATTACAATAACAAAGTCCAATTGAAAGACTTTGAGGTTGGTGATCTTGTGCTAAAAGAGAACCAACAAAACTCAAATTTATCATTAGAACTACGAGACAAATTTGTGGCTAACTGGTTAGGTCCTTATATGATCTTTGAGAAAATTGGACCTGGGACATATCACTTAACATTGCTTGAAGGAATGGAAGAGCCCAAACCTCTCAATATCCTTCATCTTAAAGTGTTTTATACCTAAACCATAAAAAGGCTCCAAAGGCATCTGTAAGCCCTTTGGTCACTCTAAAAGGTCTCCAAAGGCATCTATAAGCCCTTTGGTCATTCAGAAAAGGCTCCAAAGGCATCTGTAAGCCCTTTGGTCAACTCCAAAATGGCCCCAAAGGCATATGGAATATCTTTGTTCAAAGCACAAAAGGATCCAATGGTTTTTTAAAATCCCTTGGTCAAAATATAAAATCCATAAATAAATAAATAAATAAATATAGAAAATGGTAAAATCCATAAAAAATTATTAAAAATATATATATATATATATAAATCCAAAAAACATTTGCATTTCATGTTGCATCATTACATTCCATTTGCATCATGCATTTCATTTTCCACATGCATTTCATATTTGCATTGCATTAGGTATATCTATCCATCACACTTGCATTAGAATCAATGGTGTTTACAATCTTACAAACGATGCCACTCGTGTGTTTCAATCATGCATTTATGCATTATCTGTTAGGACCCTCCTAACATGTCCTAATACTTATATTATTTATTAATTATATTCTAGTGTCACAACCCTTCACTCTTACAACTATTAGACTAGGTATTTAAATGCAATCCAAATATGATAATAAGGCATCATCGAAAAAATATATTAATTAAGTCTATTGTGGGTTTTTCTACCTTACAATCAAAAAAGCGATTCAATATAAAAATGATTCCTCCTTTCACACTATTTAGTTTCATACCATCTGGATCAAAGTTAGATCAAGGAGAAAATTCACCATTAATTTTTTTTTCCCATTGCACATTTTAGCTAGTCCACATTTGCGAGGACACAAACAACATTCACGCTTCATGGATCCGTGTCATAATCCTCGTAGAAAATTAAACCTTCTCCTAAGGTATGAATTAAGTTGTCTTACACCCAAATTTCTCGACCTTTCGCATGGTAACCGGTGGCTATTTTAAAAAAGCTAAAATATTCAACGCAACATCAAGGTTTTTGACGTCCGAAACGCAAAGGAAATTTTTTTTTTTAAGGAATAAAATCCCACATTCGTAGTTCTATGTCTTTGTAGTGCTTTATAAGCACCAAAAGGCACAAGTAAGAATGTGACTTCGGTCACACCTCCCCCGTACCTCGTGCGAACCAACCGCTACCTAGTCCTTCCTTGAAATTTACACTGCTCATCGACTCATGTTTTTGGCTGCCACCCCTATGCCTCGGTCGCCTGCTGCTACCTTGTCAGTCTACCTTCCGCCTATTGCCCTGCCGACCGCCATGCATTCTTGACTTTGATGCCTCTACAAGCTACCTGTTAAATAATAGAGAGCACCAAATTCAAAAATTTGATAGGGCATTGCCCACCAAATGTTTGACAAATTTTGAAAAAAAAATATTTGCTAAAACAACTTATAAAGTTGTTAAACAAAAAATTAATGTTTTTATTTTGCTCACCTGTACCAAGTCATATTGATCATTACCTACACCAACCGCAATGGCTGAAGGACGACGATCACTAGATTCCATTCATAAGAAACACAAAAGGCTCGCTGAAGAAGTTCAACAAGAAAGAGAGGAGAATACCCGTAACACAAGAACTCTTCGAGAAAATATTTGCAATGGATGTTAAACTTGATGCCATCAGTAAAAATTAGGCAACAACACATGCAAATTCAACCAAAAACAGGTCATAAAACCGAGCAATGTTAGGAGGTCCACAAAATTCCATTCTACCATGGATGACCAAATTAGACTTCCCAAAATTTGAAGGAGGAGACCCTACAAACTGGATCTACCGAGCAGAGCAATATTTCTCACTAAATCAAATTTTGGAAATGCAAAAAGTGCATATCGCCTCCTTCCACTTGGAAAACGATGTCATCCAATGGTACCAATGGTTCGATAAAACTAACGACACTCCGACGTGGTCAACCTTTACACAGAATCTATTAGTGCGATTCGGCCCTAGCAAGTTTCAACGCTTTACAGGTGCCCTCACTAAATTATGCCAAACCACTTCGATAAGCGAATACCAAGCAAAATTTGAAAGGCTAGCTAATCGAACATTCGGATTAGATGCTACCTTCTTTCAAGAATGTTTTGTTAGTGTATTAAAAGAAGAAATTTGAATAGAGATGCAAATGTATAACCCTACAAACATGTTAGAGACCATCGGCTTGGCAAAATTAGCGGAGGACAAAATCAAGGCATAGAATCAGTTCACAAAACCAACTTGGGGGAAACCATCAAACACTTATACCAACCCCAAACCAATGCAAAATGGACGAACCCAAAACTCCTACACAGCCCCCAAAATTAACCCCGCTCTACCAATTAAGCATCTGAGTTTCGAGGAAATGAAGGAAAGACAAGCTAAGGGTATTTGCTACCATTGCGATGAGAAATTTGATAGAAATCATAAATGTGCCTCACGAAAATTATATATTCTAGATGCCATAGAGGAAGGGAATTCTACTGAAGAGGAACCTGAACTCAAAGTAGAGGTATTATCCAACACACTTGAAAGTGACAAAGAAAATGCACCAAAGGTTTCCTTCAACGCCCTTGCAAAATTTTCTACCCCTCAAACAATGTGAGTAAAATGGTATTTTAAGAAACAAAACCTTATCGTGCTCCTAGATTATAGTAGCACGCATAATTTTATCAATCGAAAGGTGTCTAAACAAGCAAATTATTTTATATACCCTTGCAATAACTTCTAAGTGATGATTGGAAATGACAAAAAAATTGCATGCAAAGGAAAATGCAGAAATATAAAACTAACTATGGGGATTTATAACATGAAAGATGACATGTACGTCCTACCCCTAGGTGGGTGTGACATTGTACTAGGTGTACAATGGTTACAAACCTTGGGCATAGTCCAATGGGAATTTGATGAACTATGGATGAAATTCACAGCAAAGAACCAAACGTATATTATCCAAGGCCTGAAATCAGGACATTCCCAAATCGTTAGCTCGCATAGAATGGAGAAAATTATTCGAAAAGGAAACAAAGGAATGGTCACCCAATTATTTTCAATTCAACCTAGTCACAAAGAAGACGAGACACCAGAGTTACAAAATATTTTAGACCACCATAAGGCGGTATTCAATGAACCAAAAGGACTACCTCCACAATGAAGTCACGATCACACTATTACACTATTTCCAGGGCATCAACCTCCTAATATTAGACCTTATCATTATCCATACCTCCAAAAGACCAAAATAGAGAAATTAGTATAAGATTTTCTTAAGGCAGGATTCATTATACCTAGCAAAAGCGCTTACTCCTCTTCAATTATTTTAGTTAGAAAAAAGGATGGCTCGTGGTGTTTATGTGTCGATTTTTGAGCGCTTAATAAAATGACCATCAAAGAGAAATTTCCTATTCCAGTCATAGACGAGCTATTAGATGAACTCCATGGGGTAACTGATTTTTCCAAGTTAGACTTACAGTCAAGCTACCACCAAATACGAGTCAATGAAAAGGATATTTCTAAGACGGCCTTTCACACTCACGAAGGGCACTACGAATTCTTGGTAATGCCATTTGGCTTGACCAACGCTCCTTCTACCTTTCAAAGTCTAATGAATAAGGTATTTCACCATTTTCTTCATAAATTTATATTAGTTTTCTTTGATGATATTTTGATTTATAGCAAAACATGGGAAGAACATTTGGACCATGTTAGACAAGCGTTCCAAATCTTGAAGGAAAATCAACTTTATGCAAAAATATCAAAGTGTTCCTTTGGAAAACAAGAAATTGAATACTTAGGGCATATTGTCTCAAAGGAATGAGTTATGGTAGATCCTTCCAAAATTGATGAGGTAAAAAATTGGCCTATTCCAAAAACCTTAAAAGCTCTACGTGGGTTTCTTGGACTAACGAGATATTATAGAAAATTTATCCAAAATTATGGTAAAATCACTGCTCCTCTAACAACATTACTTAAGAAAAATGCTTTCAAATGGTCGTCTAAAGTGGATGAGGCCTTTATCACCTTGAAAACTACAATGTGTACCACCCCTATTCTAGCCATGCCCAACTTTTCTAAATTGTTCGTCATTGAAAGTGACACTTTAGGAATAGGAATGGAAGTCGTACTCATGCAGGATGAAAGACCTCTAGTTTTTATAAGCAAAGCATTTTCTCCTAAGAATTTAGCTCGCTCTACGTATGAAAAAGAGATGTTGGTGATTGTCCATGCTATTCAACATTGGAGGCCTTACCTTATTGGCCAAATTTCATTATACACACTAACCATCATAGCTTGAAGTATTTTTTGGAACAAAGGACTAATACCCCATAACAAAAAAAATGGGTTACTAAAATTCTTGGCTATGATTATGAAATTACATATAAAAATGGAAAGGACAACATGGCAGCCGATGCACTTTCTAGAAAATTTGAAGATATGCCTCAATTCCATGCTCTTTCCTCCCTTATTCCTAAATGGGTAGATGAGGTGCATGAAGAATGGATAAATGATCCTACTATCCATGCCTTAATTCAACAACTTCAACATAATCCTAGTAGCAAACCTCCATACACTTTGAAGGACAATATATTAAGGTACAAAGGGAGGATGGTCCTCACCCCCAATTCAACTTATCATGAAAAACTTATTCATGTGTTACATACCTCACCCACTGCAGACCACTCAGGGTTCTTAAAAACTTATAAAGGAGCCACTACCTCCTTCTATTGGGTAGGAATGAAAAATTACATCAAAAACTTTGTAAAAGAATGTGGAGTTTGCAAAAGACAAAAGGGGGAGACCCTCGCTATTCCTATACCCACCAAAACATGGGCAGATATTTCTATGGACTTTATTGAAGGATTACCAAAATCAGGAGGAAAAACAACAATTTTCGTAGTCGTTGATCGTTTATCTAAATATGCCCATTTTTGTTTCGTGGTCATCCTTATACCACTAGCACTATAGCCCACCTCTTCCTAGTAACATTTTTAAATTACATGGTATGCCCTCCATAATTGTTAGTGACAGTGACCCAACTTTCACTAGCACCTTTTGGAAGGAATTGTTCAAATTACGAGGTACTCAACTTCGTATGAGCTCTGCTTACCATCCTCAAACCGATGGTGAAACAAAAGTTGTAAATAAATGCTTGGAAATATACCTTCGATGTTTTATTTCTACTCAACCACTCCATTGGGTAAAGTGGCTTTCACTAGCGGAATGGTGGTATAACACTTCATACCATACGTCCATAAAAATGACTCCTTATGAAGCACTATATGGTCAAACACCACCATCCCTCACTTCCTATATTCTAGGGACTACAAAATTCCATGCGGTGGAAACGAAACTTTCTAATAGAGATGACATACTACGGATCCTAAAATAGAACCTACACACCACCCAACATCGCATGAAGCAACAAGTCGATCAACATAGAAGCGAACATAGTTTCCATGAGGGTGATATGGGTTTCTTACGTCTCCAACCTTACCGTAAATCCTCTTTTAAACAAAAAGGTTCTCAGAAGTTAGCACCCAAATTTTACAGGCCATATAAAGTTCTCCAACGTATTGGGACCATTGCTTACAAACTAGAGCTTCTTCCCTCTTCCAAACTTCACCTCGTATTTCATGTGTCTTGCCTTAAGCTTGTAGTTGGAGCCCATATCACGACACAAACCACTCTACCTGAATTCTTCGATGATGGAGTACTTCTAGTCAAGCCAGAAGCTATCTTGGATCGCCGCTCTCTTCACCTTCGTACTCGCGATATCATGGAAGTTTTAATCCATTGGAAAGGTTTACCTTTAGAAGATGCAACATGGGAAAATTTTCAAGATATCCAACAGCAATTTCCAAATTTCCAACTTTGAGGACAAAGTTCCTTTAAGGGGGGTGGCATGTTAGGACCCTCCTAACATGTCCTAATACTTATTTATTAATTATATTCTAGGGTCACAACCCTTCACTATTACAACTACTAGACTAGGTATTTAAATGCAATCCAAATATGATAATAAGGCATCATCGAACAAATATATTAATTAAGTCTATTGTGGGTTTTTCTACCATACAATCAAAAAAGTAATTCAATATAAAAACGATTCCTCCTTATGCACTATTTAGTTTCATACCATTATCTTTTTCATCTATTTTTCACCCTTGTGAGTAATTGTGTTTTTCAACACAACCCCAATTGCTGCTATGAAGAATATACTAGGGTTTTTCAATCGTTCAACCATACCTAGAGGTCTTATCAAGAGTTGATAGAAATATTGATTTGCTTTTGTATATGAGGTCAAACTTGTATAGCCCTTAGCATATCAGAATTCTATCACTAATTAACAAATTAAAAAATCCTAATAAGGACTAGGGGAAGATGAATGATATAAAAGTGGGACCAGGTATCCTAAGGTGAAAATTGTATTCTTGTTTTTATCCCCTTGTATGGACGGTTTAGGAAATGATGACAGTTGGCAAAAGGACAAGCTTACCTCTTACCCGAATAAATTCATTGCTTACAAATGAAGGAGCAATATCCTAGAATGATATCCCTGAAAGATATACCAAAGTGAAATTCCAAAAGTTAAGTTCTCAGAAGTCAAATAAAAATAAAATCAATATCAAATACCTTGATCAAAAAGAAAGTACAAAATAAACAATTATTTTTATCACTATAGTACAAAAATAAACAGTGATTCTTATCACTTTACATGAGCAAGTATCCCAAAAAATTAAATAAAAGAAGGGGGTGAGCTTGAATCCCTGGAACTATCAATACTATTGTACCTTACACATGATGATATGTCTGATACATTAGCATTTTGCTTATGTGTAGACCAATGTTTGAATGTGGATGAGCTAGCTTCAAGTATCTTGTATCGCCTAGTGGTCTAGTCCAACTGAAATCTAAACCTAGGATTGGATAGACATTTGAGGATCCCCAGTCTTAGAAATGGTTTGAAATAATCCCACCTAACATTAGGGTATGCTTATGCCTTATCTAAATATACTCATTTTCACACACAGGGATAATGAACAGTTAGTGCCTATCCTAGTGAAAGCCTTATGTTTCATAAGTCTAGTCTGGTTCGTATACAACTTTTGATAAGTCAACTAGGGTGTTTGAGTTTCATGGAAAACCTCAAAAATTCTCGAATAGCAACAACCAATTTTTTTAAAAGCGAAAAACCCCTTGTAGGGCCGCCTTGGTCTGAGAGACCACGAACAGGGGGTTCTACACCGTCAAATTCACCCAGGAGTCACACCCGACCCTACCCGCACCAACATTATCAATTGGATTTTGGATACACAATTTAGCTTTTTGGTAGGGTGAATATTTGAACCTGGGACCTCCCTTGGAGGATTTCCCTCTCCTATCCAACTCACCTACAACACCTCGGTAACAACAACCAATTTTCAATGCAATCATAAAAACATCAATTTATTTTATGAGAGTTTGTTTATTAGAACTATTTGTAATATATGTTAGATACCAGATGGATGTCAGAAATGATGTTTAGATGACCACTGACTATGTTATCCATATTCTTTTAATTTACAAAATCTTATGAACAGAAACCATATATAATTGCATATCACATATGGGTGTACTATATTTTACAAGAAGATAAAGCAACTACAATCTATTATTGTTATACATTCAGTGGTGTCATCCATTATATTGTTAAAACTCATATTGCGTATATTATTTTTTAATGATTAAAAAATACATGTTCATTTACATAGCATTCATAAAAGAAATACATGCAATACATACATGGCATAGATTATGTCATATCAGCATAAATTAAATGCATACAAGTGAAGCAAATTATACATGCATTTAACATCAAATTTGGTATTCATATGCATTCATCATAAGTAGTCCATATACATACATAACTCATAGCATCTAATCATCTATCACATAGCTATCTAGTGCATGTAATACATACATCATGTCATATAACATCAAATCAATATAAGCATTGCATTCATATGCATCGCATAAACATAAAATCAAAATAAAACAAAAATATATATTTGCAAGCATCAACTGGGGCATTATGAGTATCATACTTTCCAAAAGGCTCCAAATACACCTTAGTTATTTGGTAAACCCCATAAATGTACACATTGGCTCATCATAAGAAGCCTCAAAATGGACAGATATGCACATCCACTAGTCCAAAATTGTCAAAATTTCAAAAATTTCAAAAACATTAAAAAAATTCACAAAATAACAAAAAAATCAGATAAAAACTAAAAATCCAAATGCGCCTTGTATCTAGTTATTTACCTTATACACTTGGCGGTTGTAGTGACTTGTGATCCATACAATCCAATAAGATAAGTAATTTGCCATAAGGACATTTAGGGCTAATTTGTCATCTCTAAATTGATGTGCTTCACTTCAATCCCCAAGAAGACCTAGATGACCGGACTGCTCCATGAGAATGAGGTATTCATATGAATTCTTCTATGAAATTTTCAGCATATCATTGAATAATATGATGCAACACATACCGAATTGGAATTGCTATCATATTTATTTCCTAAGAAGGCCATCGAGGCTGGACCACTCCATGGGATAGAGATGTACAATTACTCTTAATAGTTGCAATCATAGCTTATTAGGCCTTGCCAATAATTCAAATGCTAAATCTTAATTTGTTCAAGATCATTCATAGTGGTCAAGTGACCTTGTCGCTTCATTTAATTTTCATTAACTTCATCGACTCGTCGCTTGAGGGGGTAGTCATAATATCAATTATCATAATAAAATTCAACAAAATATCCCTTGATCTTGTCAAAATTGTGTTCGTATTACGAATCATTTCCAAAGACTATCATAAGCTTACACTTTGTTGGGAAAAAAAGCAAACATGACAGTTAGTTTGTATCTCTCCTCATTTTTTTTTTTGGTCTATAAGATACTATAGCATTAATACTGGGTTTTATAGGTTGACCCAAAACCTTTTACAAAAATCAACCCAGGGCTATTGATGAACATGTCCTTACTAAGGATCCTATATATGTAAAATCTACATGTTATCAAAGCCATTACATCCGGTAAGGCACATATCTTGTTATCAAAAAGAAACTTCCCATACAACATTTTGGGTATACCCCGAGAAAACACACCTGCATCATAATTACAAAAAAAGAAACAGACATAGATCCATTCCTTGAAATAGTGGAGAAATAAAAAGCTACAGACACACATAGCAAAGTACTAAAAAAAACTCCCACAAGCTCTATATTGACAGTTAATCTTAATAATTCTTTGGTAATTGTTTTCTTCCATATATGATATGCTTTGGGACCACATCCCATATTTGCCAATCAGCCTTGGAGAAGTGAACCTACTAGCTAGATTTATGGTGGTGGCTATCTGGTGGTCCATGTGGCTCTGGTTCGAAGGTATCTCTCCTCATTTTGGTTATATAGGCCTAAATCCTATTGTACCACCAAAGCTACTTGAATATCTGATGATGAGTGCAAACTCTTTCAAATTTAAGCCTTCCATCCAGTTGGAAGCAATGATTCTAGGATGCACATCCTCTTTGCAATACATGGGGCATCTAATGTTGATCAAACTAATGATCATCATCCAACCTACGACATCGTTTTAGGAGGTCTATTTTTTCTTAGCATTGTTTGATCTCACAACGCATCTCAAAATGGGCATCTGTAGACACCTAAAACACGTCATTTTGAGGCAAATACTCATATGGGACATGCTAGAAGACCATATGGAAGACCTTGGACAGATTCCAAGGTATAGTAGTGGTTTTTACCACTCAATTTTGGCACCTTCGTCTAGTTAGTGCTAGCCACTTTTGACACCCATGGTTAGCAATGCTAACCACACCTATCAATCATGATCAGTACTCAAAATCATTTGGCCTTTATTTGACCCAAAATAAGTTGCAATGGCCAATTGGTTATGAATTGAAGTGGTTTGAGCGAGGAAGGTTCTGGATACTTCCATCCAACAAACTCAAACTGTCCAATCTTGTTCTTGGATTCCCAATGAAGCTACCTCTAGCCCTTGGCAATTGCTATTTAACCCCCATCAAATTGGGAAAATATAGAGATGAATCTCAGGTTGAAATGTAGTGAAGCCTTGTTGAATTGCATGCTCACCTAGGTGCATTGAAAGGAACACTTTGGCTGCCCAATTGGAGATCACATGGCATTTAGAGTCAAGGAGGCTATGGAGGGCTAGTAAGGATCAAGAAAACCAATTGAGCCAATTCCATCACAAAAATGGCAATTAAACCACCAAATCTATAATAGGATACAAATGTGACCCTTGACCATCAATTTGATGGAGAGATTCAGAGATTCAACCCCTGAATTAGAGTACAAACTCACTTCAAGCTCCACCATGGCTATCAACCATGGTGAATAGTACTCATCGTGCATCAGAGCCATGATCAGGGTAGTATCAATGATTTTCTTATTCTTTAGTTATAGTATTTTCTTCTTGTTATTATATTAGCTATATCTCATATTAATTAGTTTTATTAGACTTTAACCGATGCAATTAGGGTTTTTAGTCATTTCCTTTAATTATTGCAATTATGCTACTAATGAGTCTTTTCATGCTTCCATGCTTTCAATTCAGTAATTAGACCATTAGATAGATGCATATGCTTTTCCTTTACATATTTTAAGATGCTATTTTATGCTTAACATATGTTTAATATATTTCTTTCACTTTATTAATTTCATGTTAATTACATCATCCTTTATGTGAGATTATCTTAAAAGCCTCATCAAGAGAGGCCTCCTTTGTATCTAATATTTCTTGTTGTTTATTGCACATAAGATCAACAGGGTTTTGGTATGCAAGGAAGCAAATGCCTCTAATCATGGAGAAGAAGGTCATAGACACCTTGGAGTAGTTCGTGTCTTTGTGGAAGACATTTGGATTACACCTACCTTGAAAGGGAATTTATCATGTTGTAATTGTTGTATCAAAAGGGTATCCCTAAGAGGGACGAATATGTAATTTGGATTGATTTGAAATATTAGTAAGAGAAGCATTTATTTCACTTTTGTGTCATTTCCTTTCAATTCATATGTGTGCATACCCAATTATACATAATGTTCAATGATTACAACATTAAGTGTTAGTATTTTGCATTGTACACAACCAACATTTAAATTCTGCCTTGGATGACTGGGATGATTATATGATATGTGCTAGCTTGAAAATATGTGGATGGATATTGTTTGTATTGTGTAGATTGGATATAGGTAGGGTGAGTCGATGACTGC
Source organism: Wollemia nobilis (assembly GCA_028583015.1). Taxonomy (NCBI): domain Eukaryota; kingdom Viridiplantae; phylum Streptophyta; class Pinopsida; order Araucariales; family Araucariaceae; genus Wollemia; species Wollemia nobilis. Next base: position 1,909,547 of record JAQPPZ010000677.1, on the reverse strand, counting down.
TATTTGAAGTGTTGATGATGTATAAGGTGTGGTTGCTAGTATTAATGTGGGATGACTATTGATTGTGGATGGGTTGTTGTTGATGTTGATGTGGTATGACTTGTTTATTTTGGATGGGTTGTTGTTGATTATGATGTGGGCTAACTTGTTAATTTTGTATGGATTTTTGTTGATGTTGATGTGGCATGGGTGAAGGTTACTATAATAGATATTTTTTTGGTACTGGATAGGGGTTTTTGTTTATGTTGTGGTGTAGGTGGTGGTTGTTGCGGTAGCTACTATTATTGGTTTTTTATGGGAGGTTGTTTTTGATATTGTGGCATGGACAAAGGTTGTTACATATAGTACTATTGTGGTTGAATTTTTTGGTAATATTGTGTGGGTGGTGATTATTGTGGGTAGTACTATTGTAGTGGAATTTTCTAGGACTATTGTGTGGGTGGTAGTTATGATTGGTAGTAATATTGCAATGATAACTACTGGTACTATTGTGTGGGTGTTAGTTATGGTTGGTAGTACTATTATAGTGGTAGCTATTGGTACTATTGTGAGGGTGGTGATTATTATCGGTATTATTAGGGTGGTGGTTGACCATAGGCCTTTATATTTGGTGGTTTATTGGATTGTTGTTGGCATTTTTGTAAAGGTGTTAGAGTATGTATGGTTGGTAGTCGAGTGATTCACAATGGAGATTGTGTAAAGAACAATTCCTGGGTGGTTGTGGAAGTTGGATGGCTTAAAACTTGGGGTGTTAGTTGTGGCAGCTAGGATGAGGTGGTTAGGGTAGACACAAGCAACTAAGATGTGTTAACATAGGCATGCTAGTATTGGTTTAGATCCATGAATGTTGGTATATGACCTACATTGGATTAGGGGTTAGAACTCTCAAGTTATAATTATTTGGAAGGCATGCCATACTCTTAATGTGGCTTGATAGGGTGAGTTGCATGAGTATACACCTACTCTTAGGGTGTTAGGGATACTAAATAGGGTGGAATGGTCAATGATGGAAAGTATGTTCATAATGAATTTGGTAAGGAAATAAATCCACCTTGGAGGGCTAGTGTGGTATTAATGTTCATGAGGATGATGTGGCTTGAGGATATAGGTATCCTTGGCTTGGTGTATTTAGGATTATTTATGGGGATGTGGTGGTTGGTAGCACCTGAGTTTTGTCCCTCATGTAGGTTGGTGGTGGTCTGATGAGTGTATCTAGACAAGCTACCTTACAATGGTTGTGAAGTTACCTCTTACTAAACTGAAGGATTAGTGGATGTATGGGAAGATTGAATGGACTGATCCATGGTAGCTTGGATAGTGGCTTGGGCTTGAGCTTGGGCTTGGACTTGAATTGAAGTCAATACCATAATATGAGTGGGTGGTGGGTGGAATGTAGGATTGGTAGTGTGATGGTGATGGTGTATTTCTCTATCTAGACAAATAAGCAATCAAACAAACAATAGTTCTAATTTTCTTTTTTTTTTTAGTATGACAATGATTGAGTTGATGTGTTTGTTAGATATTTTTGGATCTATTTTTGGTTTTTTGAATATTTTTAATTTTTTTTGAAAATTTGTTTTGTTTTGATTTGGATTTTTTTGTGTTTGATGCATCTAATCTAAAACTACGAATGTGATGATGGAATGCAATCTAATGGGTGTGTTTATGCCCACTTATCTAATGAGAAGTGATACAATAATGACTAAAATAGATTCCTATGATGGTGGATGCAACTGATGGTAACCTAAGAGGATAAATTAATCTCCCAAAATAGGTTACACTGTATATGTCCTACTACTTGCCTAACTGGTCTTTTTCTTCACACTTGAGCATTATCAAACAATAATGATAGCTACGGGTCTATAAATTATTAAAACCTATGAAAAAAGGGGTGTCTAACCTAACCCACCCTAAGATACTCTCAAGAGTGGGGTATTTCCTAGTGATGAAGGCTAGCAAACCACTCATGGAGGATACTATGATATATATGGGGTGAGCCAAAAAAAAGAAATGAATTACAATGCCATTGGTCTTGACCAATGTTTGGTGATGAAATCCAACTTGATGATGTTTAAAAAAACCATATAATGTGTGAATATATATATATATATATATATATATATATATATATATATATATAGTATTTTTTTGTATCTAAAAAGGAAAATACCTAATGCAATATTTGTTAATGCAAGGAAATAAAATCTAAGATGATTTTTATTTTTATGCAATGCAACTACACTATTGAAGACAAAGAACCAATAATTTTAAGTAATCTACCTATAGTTATTGCTTAATATAACTCAAAGTAAAGAGGAAATTAATTAACCCTACCTGCAGTATTACATTGTGGTAAAGATAGAAGGTGAGCAATGGTTGTATTCTATGACTATCTAGGTATGGATGGCTTCTATTTGAGATTATTCCCTATCATATGACTACAAGTTGAGGTCATCCATAGTTGAATGGTTCTATCTTTGTTTATTATGTTTACAACCTGTAACACCTGAGATACATTGTCAAAAACCTTCAAAATGCAATAAAAGAATCTAAAATACAACATAAAAATTAGTAGTAGTTTAAAATATTGCATAAAATAGAACAAAAGGGATGGTCCCACCATGATCACCATCTTGTAGATGATAGAAGTACACACTATGTAAAAAACAATGTAAATAAAAGATAGTAAATTTGTATTAACTTATGCCTTTGTCATTTCGATTACAATTATAACCCACACAAGGGTGTACAAATATGAAAGAAGGGATTATCTTTTACAAGTGAAATGATATAAGGTGATTTCATTGCTACAAAAAATGTGTGGTTAGGTTTGTAGTGACTACAGCTTTATTTTATGTGATGGTGTTGTGTATGGTGTTTCTACATTAGGATGTGTATTTGTATCTATCAGATTTGTGATAGACTACTTTATAGATGATGACCATCAAGGGTCTAATGGATTTATATCTAGATCATTTGAGGATAAGATTGCTATGGTTCACAACCATATGAGGTAGGATAGTCATGCATTATGGTCTGTTGCTACTATGTGAATCCTGGTTTGTGGGATTGAATGACTTTAGGTCATTGTCTAGGTTTGAGTCTTCTTCTCAAGATTTAGTCTATACTTGAGTTCCTAAATACAAGGAAAATGCAATTGATTAATAGTATATGTCAATCCTACCAAAGTGAGGCTCGAATTCAATAAACGTTAAAAATCAATGCAAATAATAAAATTCTAAAGCATGCAAAGGAGATAAAATAGATTGTTTTTTACCTTATTTTGGTTTTTGTTGATATTATTGATGTGTTGTGCTACTATCTCAATTGTACTGTGCTACTTCAGAAATATTTTGTGTAGTCTAGAAGCTAACTATTTGGGGTCTGATGATCAAGGACCAAGACCGTCTGAGGTCATATGATCATGAAATATGGTGTTCAAAGACTATAAAAAGTGGATCTAGGCCTATAGAGATGCATGATTAGGGTTTGACACAGGATGAGGATGGTGGTGTACAAAAAATTAGGTGGTCAATGTTGTATATGCTTAGGTTTTAATCAATGATTTGATGATTTTTCCATCCTCATGCTCCAAAAAGTAGGAAAGGTTTCATTTATATATATTCCCAAAGAGAAGGGATAAGGAGTTGACTCATGTAGTTAAATTCTATAACTGAGAGTCTTATCCTTGCATTGATTTTATCATAGGGAGTGCATGCAGATAATATTACCTCATAATTTCCACCAATTATGTGATGTGTGTGTGAATTTATGATGTATAAATCCTTTGGATTTTCACCCAATGTGCATGGTAGATTGGATGTGCATATCTCTTTTAACTAAATGTGCATGTTGTGCATATGAGTTAACTAATTTTGTTAATGGAGTGTGCATATGAAATCTTCCTTCTACCATTGACTAGAGTCCATATTTGGAGAAGGGTTTTTTTTTCTTACATGTGATTGGGATGAATGATGTGAGGTGGAATTGAAGTTAACTACGGATGATATGGCCATGGGAGATGCAAGGGTGAGTGGTCCCATTGAAGAGGGGTTATTGATAGGTAATAATTAATCAATTGTTTAATAGATAAATTAATTAATAAATTTAATTAATACCTTAGGTAATTGCACCTTTATTTAATATTAATTAGTTTTAATTAATATTAAATATACTAATTAATTATGATTAATTAATTAGTATTGAATTATGCTTGATTTTGATGTCTACAATAACAAACAGACATGCAACCTGGGAAGAAAAATGATATTCCCTAAGGTCTATTACTCTTTTTACTTGCTATCTTGGTTGGTAGTGGCATACAAACCAAAAATGAGAGCAATAAAGGATCATGCAAATTGATCCCTATTCAGAGTTACTTCAAAAAATATTAGAAAAATATTTTAGCTCAAAGAAGCCATGAGGATTTTAGATAAAAAGGTACTAACTTCTCAAGCCCAATATATGATTGGAACTACCTTTTACACTAAGTTGTTTTATTACAATGAACAAGTACCATCAATTTTTCCTATACATAAGTCTACACTCCATCCCTAGGTGAAATATTACATTGATATGATCAATATACTTTTGGGGTGAAATTTTTTGAATTGGGTATAAAATAATATTATGTATTTAATAGTCCAATGTAATATAAATGGGCAACCAAAACTGTACAAGTGTGAAAACATGATCAATGACATCATAGAAAGAGAACTCAAAGAACTCTAGAAAGCCATTATGAAACAGAGGGAAGTGATACCATATTTTTAGCACTATTATTTTCTCATACATTTAATAGTAGGGCATATGGATAAGAAGGCAATTGTAGAATGGGGAGGAGTGTATGAAGAAATTGTTTAGGAGAGACTCCCATGGATATAAGAGGGTGAGTCCAATTATACCAAAGTTTTTGGTAAATTCCTCTCAATTTTCTATCACAAGCTCTATGGTAAGAATCCTCATAGAATTGGCTCAAGAGTGGCTAGGTTATTACATGAAAATAGTGTAGGGGATTAATTTTTCATCGAATATTTTACTTACATAAGGATATATGGGTCAAAAATTCCCCTAAAGGCCTTACCCAGATTTTTCCCTATGTCAGTTGCAACATTAGAGATGTTTAGGCAAATTGTAGAAGAGACTAGGAAAATGGTAGTGGAAAAGGAAGCCAAAATTCCTTAGGTAAATATCCCTTGAAAAATGAAACATTATGTATATAAGAGGTATCATAGCCTATTAGAATATTTGCAAAAAATGGATTTGTACAACTTCGTTGAGATTACTTGGAGACCATACAACCCTCATGGCTATTATTTTAATATTGTTATGAATAAAATGCCAAATTGGGTGGTAACCCATAAATATGACTTATTTTTAATATACAATGTAGGTTACCTTAAGGAAAGAGAAATATTTGGGACCCATATGGTAGGACTTTTTCAAGAGTATACCACATACTCATATAGAGATGGTGGGAAAATACCCTATCGACTTAAACATGTTAAGGATTTCTACAGTTGAATTAGTCATCCCATTGATCTTGGCAATAAATCCTAAAGAATACAAAGACCCTATATTGGAGATTATCAATCGAGATCCTGATCAAATATAAGTTATGATGGGAGTGACTAATATAGTAGGACAAAAACTAGAGGACCCTTCAACCACTCAATCTTCCCATAACATTGCCTTAGTCACAATTAAGGGCAAAGAGATAGTTACTTCTTCCTCAACATAGGTATAGGTCACACCTCATGAGATTACCAAAGAATTTATGGCTCCCAAGAAAATTCTTGAACTATCAGTAAATCTTCCTCAAGTAATTCCCACCAGCATAGTGATAGGCAAAGAGGATCCAACAAGCAAGGGGATTATCAAAGTTACTTAGGGGGCATCATATCAAGTTTTCTTCTCCTCCAATCTTGTCAAGAAGCAAAAATCCAAGGCTATAATCCCTTCCTTATTTAGCAACTCATGAAAGCCTCATATTGGCATAGGTAGACGAAGATGATATATATTTTAATACCAAATAAGAGATATAGATACATTCCATAGAATAAGGAAAAGATCCAAAAGAGACTCAATACAAAGTGGAAGATCTAGATAAACAAGGCACTCAAGTCCTAGTTGAGCCCCTTATAATAGTAGAAACAACAATACCAATGGCTCAAGTCACATCCCTTCAAATGGATAAGATAATAGGGGAAGCAACAATTCAATACCAAGAAAATCCTTTGGTCTTAGCAAGGTCTCAAGCTCAATCTCATGTGGCCATAGTGGAGAGCCTATATAAAAACAACCAAGCTCTAATGACCAAAGTAAATTAATTACAGGAAAAAAATGAGAAGTTACAAGTAGAAGTGAGCGAGCTTAGACAACAAGCATCCCAGGTGCAGTCGATCAAACAATTTGATGACTCTCTCTTAATTAAAAGGTATACAAATCTGAATTGATAAAAGAGACACCTATAATAACCAAAGACCTTAGGGATGTTTCTGACATAATAAATAGAATTTAAAATTTAAAAACTATAGTAGAAGATGCAAAGAAATGGTTGACAATCATTGATCACATTTTTGATAGATGCAAACAAAATTATTATTAGATAAGTGATAAAAAGGTAACTATGAAACATGATTTTTTTTTGAATTATGAGAAAAATTCTTCAAAGTAACCACATAAATTAGTGAAATAAACTATTGGAGGATTTCAATCAAAGAAATAGAAAACTATGTACAAAAAATGAATAAGAAAAGACAAGTTGAATCCATATTGAAGGAACCCCTTACTACATAAATTTTTGATAAGCTAACTTCTAAAGAAATATTGTATTTTGAATGTGATAGCACAAATGAAAGAAAGTTGGCCCAAAAACTCACTATTTTATCCAGATCTATCCATATTATAGTTAGATTTTTTAAATATAGTGAGTTTGAAATAAAAGATAACAAGAATTAATCTCTAAAAATGGTTGATAGGATTAGCTATTTTTACACTGAAGTGTGGATACAAATATCTAACTTGCTTGGGATGAGTCAAGATGAAAAATACAAAGCCAAAAAAGGTAGTAAAGATCAACCAAAAACATCAAAAAGCATCGCGACACACACAACATAAAATTCAAATAAGTTAGGGGTAAAATCAAGACCAAGACCAACAATAGGACTTAAAGACCAAAACAATTGTATTCCACCTAAAATAAATATAAAGAAGCTTTAGGAAAACCAATTATCTATGAGACATCTTAGGATAGTTGAAATTGTATTGTGACCCACTCAAACAATAAAAGGTAGAGAATTATGAAAAATTAAGGGCTCATATGAATCCATTTATAACATAAATAGAGTAGCCTAAATCTATAAGAATATCATCTACAACCAAAACCAATATCAAGTTTTTGCATAGCTATTTTACATATTTGTAAACTAAGAGTGCCCTTGTTTTTGCTATTGTATTCCCCTTTGTGTCTTTTCTCTTTACCATTTCTCATTCCTCCCCATTACTATGCATGTTTTGATAGGGAAGCATTCAAGAAACTATGATAATTTCTAGCTACTAAATTAGAATCTTGGAGGCCTACTATTACCATATTGGAATGAGAGGTTGAAGAGTTCTTGTTACATCATTTGAACAAGAATTCTAATTGTATTCATTTATAGATATCTATGCCAATTTAAGCCAAGCTCTCATTGTAAAATCCTTTGATATTAATACAATTCCAACTTCTTCCCTTGATCAATCCTCTGTGTTCAGTTTTGTATGTGTCTCTTTTACATATTACATAATTTGAATGTGTAATTGATGCTTTCTTTCGTTGATAATCAATTATGCTTATTACATTATTTGAATGAACATAATTGAATCAACATCTTCTTTCCCTTTATTTTTGTTACATTAATGTGTTTACAATCTTGCTACAATTGGCAATGGATAAGATATTGATCTAGGCATAATTAGAAAACAATTGCAAATATTGGTCAAATAACATCAACTTTTACATTTTTTTATTTGGGTGAACATGAGCATATAAATAAACATTGTAAGATCACTTTAGGGTTATCCTAACCCAACTTAATCTATCTAGAGTTATTTTGATAATATTTTCTTGAATTAAAGTGGTAGATCCATCAGAGCCTATACTATTACTGTGATAAAAAAATATGTTGTGGCATGACACTCAGATTAAGGGATGCAAGATATTTCCACAACAAGAAGAAGTAAGGTTAATATTTTCAATGATGTCTATACACCACATGGAGAAGGCCCAAAGGGAAGAAATGGCCTGAATATTCTATGAAGGTACATGAATAATATTATCATGACATTTGCATTTATTATAGTGTTGCACATAGTCACATGCATCCTTTTCCATGGAAGGCCAATAGTACCCTATTTAAAGGAGCTTCTTTGAAATTTTATTTCCACTAAAATGGACTCCACATGAGCCTTCATGAGCCACATGAAGAGCTCACTTGTCTTCATCTAGAGTTAGACATCATAAAAGGATGCCATCAAGAGATCGTTGATATAGGATATCGTCAATGATCACAAATTTACGAGATATTTTGCATAATTTTTGCTTATTCTAAACCTTTGGGTATTGTGCCATAGAAGAAAAATATGTTCTTATACCAAGGATAAAATAAATAAGCTTTTGTAGTCAAGACATCTAAAGTCAATTTAATAGAAATAGGATTTACATGTTCTTGAATTTTATGGATGATAATGGTAGCATGATCATCCTCTAACTCTAAGGGAAAAAGAGGTGCAGTTGTGGACATAAAATTCATATGGAAATTGGAATACCTAGGAATGAATTCTATGGTTATCTTGTAAAATTCCAACATAATATTTACAAAAATATCTTTTTATGGCTTTAAATTTTCATCTTTAGTGTGATATACACCATTAACATGATTTACCATAATTTGAGAATTGCCAAAGACAAAGAGGATTTTGAATTTCAAGGTTAGGGTAACATGAATAACTAACATCAATGCTTGATACTCTATAGTATTATTAGTGTAATAGAAGCACAACTTAAAGGAAAGAGGGATTAATTGCATTTGTGGGGTTACTAACATGATTCCTACTCTTGTGCCCTTTAAGAAACAAGCTCAATCAAAATATTGGATCTAAGAATCTTGAGGTTTTTCTTCAATTTTGAAGACACACTCATAGATAAAATCTATCACTAGGGGATGATTTTACTCTAAAGGAGATGTATCTAACTGATTAGAAATTACCTAACATTTTATGGCTTTTTTAATAATTAAGGTTAAATCAAACTTGCTAAGGAAAATGACCCATTTAGTATCCTATCCTCAAATGTGAGGTTTCATCATTAAGGAGTGAAGATGATCAATATTAGTGTTGGATCCTCAAAATATAGCATAAGGTCTACCCCAATTTTTAAACTTTCAAGTATCTCATTAGTCTACTAAGTGCTTAATAAAATTTGTTCTATTTGTTATAATGTTTGGTTTATAAAAATTTACCCCTAGTTCTTATCGGCTAATCAAAATATCTTTTATAGTCCATGTAAAAATATATCCCTAAGTCTTAAATTTCCACATTAAGTTTATCACTCTAAATTAAATAATCCCATTAGTTGCATTTTTATTTTTGAAATGTCTCATATGGTCCCATGGTCTGAAGTCCATATTTCCTTTGATAGTCTCCATCCAATAAGAATGGCATGATTATCCTTAGATTTAGTTATGATTTTTTCTTATAAATTCTAATATACCTTTTCATATCATTTGGTATTCTCATGTTTAAACCTCATGCATCTTCCTTGACCATGCACCTTATGCTTTAATCCACTACCTAAATTCAATCTAAAGCATATACTATCATTCATCTCTACATCAATAGGTTGAGCACCTTCCCATATCATATTCACCCACATTGAATCCATCATAAAGTTTAATTAAAGACCATTAATGATTCCATAAAATATTTCCTTTGAATTTTATTTGTTGGTAATATGACACCGCATGGAGAGTGGGGTGGACCAACACCAACATCGAATAGTCATCGATTTGGGATGGGGCGATCAATTTTTGGAGGAGGTCGATTCCTCTATAGTGGTTTCAACTATCTATGTTGCAAAGTGGAAAAATGGAAAAGGGGGAAAGAAATGGAAAAAATGGTCATAGACAGAACTGACAAGGACGAGTATAGTCACATCAAGACACATGCAGACATCACACCTCGAGCAAAAAAATAAACCTAACACCTAACAAATCAGCCAAAAACACCTTCAATGGTCACTTTGGAGTGAAGAGTGGAGAGCGAGTTCTAAAATAGGTGAATGTGTGCATGAAATATAGAATGTATAATTAGAGCACTCCCATCCTACCAAATTTAACAAAAATAAATCCCCAACCCATATTACGAATGCAAATTCTAGAGCCACTAAGTGAATCCCATGAAATCCAAACTACAAAATTATATGAAACCACTTAAATGACCAAAGCAAAAATAAATATTCATACATTCAATATAAAACATGAACACATAATCAAAGACCAAATAGTAACAATTCTATATTTACACAGTGGTAAAAAACCTTACATTTGAATTGTAATGACTAAAGAGCTACCCTTAGGAATGACCAAAATTCCACTATTTATAGATATTCTACAATAAAATATAAAATTCAAACATTAATGGTGGTAGGCAAGAAGACAACACTTGAAGCTAATAGGCACTCAGCTAGTACACTCAGGCATTTGGGTTGATCTATACCATTGGAAATACTAACATATTTGCCCAAATCATTAATTTTAATCTACCTCATATTTTTACTCGGTTGATGATCCTCTAGCTAGATGATGAATGACTGGCATTAACCACTTAGGGAGTAGTGCACATCAAGTTAGTCACTTCTATGTATGAACACCTAAACTGAACAACTACAACAATGAGTGCATCTTCTATTTGAATTTTAGGTGATTTCAGGAGCTTTGCATGTTTGGTAGGTATTTATTTTATCTTTCTTTCTACCCTGGATCCACAAGAAGGAGGGCAATCACTTTTCTAAAGTTTCACCCCATTTGCACTTTGAAAGTTCTACTTGAGATGGGTGGGAACCTCCATCCTTCCTATGGGTGGGATGTTTCATATATCTACCCTTATTGGTTGGTTGAGATGTCCTCCCAACAAGTGGGTGGGTCTTCTTGGATAGTTCCATCTAAAGCAAAGGGTGGATCATCCACCCACTTAATTATTTTCCCCATCATCTACTTGTTGCATTTATCCACCCAATGTTGTTGCCATCACTTCTTATCTTCTGCCCTTCCATTATTTTTCTCAAAACCTGGTGAGCTCTTGAAAAACTATATCACTTCTAAAAGAAAGAGTGGGTGAAGTGTGCAAAATTTCACCCACACTTATAGCGAATCATAGGGGTTTTCCACTATAGCAAAAAAAATAACCTAGCAATCCTTCAATTAGCAAAAAGTTCTTGCAAAAAAGGAAAAGAAAAAAGAAAGGACAGATAAGACTCAAACAAAGAGAACAAGGGAAGGTGGGAAATAGGGGGAATACATGGGAAACAAAAGGGAGAAACATAGCAAAAATTAAAAAATGAGGGAAAGCACAAGTGAGAGGATAGGATAAGGGGAAGGGAAGCCCTTGGGAATGAGAAAAGGATAACACTGGAAGGGGTAAAGGAGGAGGAGTGGCCGTAGGATGATTATAGAACCCAACAACCATTAAAAAATTAACAACCAAATAGGGAGAACATGATATAAGGGGATAACACGAGAGGACACAATACCGAGGAAACCCTAAAAAGAATAGAAACAAAACTACTAGATCCATGGGATACCCTCTCAGAGCAGCAGACTAATTTTCTTGGTTCATGGGATATCCACAAGCATTGTACGTCCATAGAAATACTCCATTGCAGCCCAAAGCTAATTAAAGAATAAACATGTTACCAAAAACCATGATCTTCAAGGTAAGCAATTAATTTTGGCAATCTTCCTATTCTTGAATTGGCTTTCCACCATGCAAGTTTTAACAAGACTTACCTCCACCATAGGTGCACCATGAGACTCCTCAGCTACCTTTATGTATGAATCCTTTCTTCATATTGTTATTTGGAATGCATATATATATATATAAGGGAAGACATAGTGGAATAAGCACCCTTTTTAAAAGATATGGCCAAATGTGAATTGCTGACTTGTGCCATCTTTGGCATGCTAGTGTATCTTCTGGATTACTTGGGTCTTATTGGATTTGTCATGGCTTTTTGACCTTTCTATACTATCTTATTCTTATCCATTAGGCTATGGAGTCAAAAGTACAAAATCCAAAAAGAAATAAAACAAAAGAAAGAAAAGGCCACCAGAGGGGAAAGTGCTTAGAAATCAAAAGCACCTACTAGAAATTCCTATTTTATCCTAAGTTATGCCACCTTGGTGCACTTTTATTTAACTATCAACTTATATACACAAAATTGTGGTGTGAGTGGTATGCCACAACTATTGATTCACCTTGGAGCCCCTCTAGTAAATCTGTAATGATTAGACCATATCGTATTAAACTTGAGGCACCTTTTGTAGTTCAATTGATATACCAACTATTTCTCCAAGCTACAAAGTACTCGCAACTTGGTAGATCATCATGCATACCAGTACTTATGCAATTTATGATCAATGTGGCAATGAATTTTACCATGTGGAAGCCTTCTTCTAGTACTAGTTCATTTTGCAACTAGCTCCAATGTTACCACTCCTTAGGATCCACCTACTATGAAATATTGGCTTCACATACCTCTAACATCCTTATGTATTTCTTCTTGCAGGCTTCATTAATTAATACTAATATGGATGGGACCTCCTTAGATACTATATGCTAATCAAATAAGCCATCATGAAGATAACTTAGCCCTTGCTCAATGTGTTCCTGAATACAAAAAGGATGCAAAAATACTCCTTCTTTATGGGTGGATTTCTTGCCTTTATCCATATCCTCCATCTGCTTGGATAAGGTGCAAGAAATAATGTTGTAAATTTTAGAACTGGTGCTTGCACTTCTAGTGCATGGGATCGAGAAGAAATCCACCTCTTTTTTTTGCAGAATTGTAGTCTTAGGTCCTACATAGCTTGACGTGGTTTCCATGGTGGATACTATATAGTTAGGAAGGATGTAGTGGTGGTTGGGAAAGGATATGGGAGAGCAGAGTCCTCTGAAGATGTCTTTCTTACTTAAAGTAGGAGTTGCTCTACCCGAATAACCTCCTAAATTATTTGAGGCAATCTCCTTTCATCGAATTGATACAATAGGAGTCTGATATCCAAGCTAAGAGCTAAAATATAGTACAGGTGAGCTTGGGCAAGGGATGACTGGGAGTCTGATATCCACGATAATGAAAAGTCCATAGATGAAAATTTTCTCAATGAAATGCAAGAACAACATGAAGAGATTCCTAAAACTAACACATCAAATGGAAAAGAAAGAAGTAGTTATTATGTTGTCCCTACTTCTGAAGAATATTATTCTAAAAGACATAAACATGTAAGGTTATCTAGGTGGATAATTAACAAATCATTTCAGCCTAATTGGGTGTCAAAATTTCTATTTATTGATCCAGTGCTTCCAAAGAATAGTAGTGAAGAAATAAGAAAATTGAGATGTGTAATTTATAGTTGGAAACACAAAAATGATCATAGATTGCAAGTTAAGAAAAATATAGTAGAAAAAAAATTGTGGAAATGTTTCTATAAAAATAAAAGAAAGTGATGGACCAATACAAAAAAATTATAGGTGGAAAGATGGACTAGAGTTTGCACATATTAGATATGCATAATAATATGATAAAGAAATGAAACAAAAGAAAACTTTGGTTGAGAAAGGTGTAATGATTCAAGCCCAATTTCAAAAAATGAATAAGTTCACTTTAGGTTCAAAAAATTTGTAGTTTGTTGTTGTGCTCACTATTCTTAAAAAGGGTAGACCTATATCTAATTTCATTTATTATAAATTTCTATTTCAAATAGATGATGTATAGAACCTAAACAACACCCATTTGTTAGATTGAAGTGGTTGGGAAATGGTAAAATGTCTCTCATTTTTTGAGCAGGATGAACTCAAAGAGAAAGTAAAAAATCTAAATTCATTTCACTTTCAATTGATGATGTGATTGTTGTTGATAACACATATTGGATTTGTAAGCATTTTTACAAGTGGAAAATCATTTAAGGTAACCTCATTTACTTGGAGGACGCAATATGGTGGAAAATTGCAATGCAAAAAATATTTACAATGTTGTTGTAACTTGTTTAAAGGAAATAGCAATAATGAATGAAATGGAAATAGCCACTAAGTTAATGTGTTAGAGTTGATGGTGCTACTACAATGCAAGGACACAGGAATGGTATTTTTTCTTGACTACAAACATCTATTACCCCATATTTGATCCCTATTCATTAAATGGCATATAGAATGAATCTTGCATACAAAATTGTGGATACATTTACAAATCTAGCAAGAGTGGAAGAGCTTGCTTTTGAAATTCATGATTATTTTTCATGTTGTCCAAAAATATTTTCAAAGTTTCAATAGTTTTCACTAGGATTTATTGAAGTTAAACACTCTTAAAATACATAGATACTAGGTGTATTTCTATGTATCAACCATCATTTAGAGTTTTCAAATAATATCAATCCTTGTCAAGGTTTATATATGCAAATCATAGGGCAGATGATAAGGCTAAATATTTCCTATTTTGAATGAAACACTTTTCACATTGTGTGGTATTCTCCAATGTTGGAAGAAATTAATACTTTAATTAATATTGCATAAGAACAATCGATTTATATTGTGGATTTCATCAGGGTGACAAAAAAATTTGCATATATATTAATATGATGTACGCATCTGGTCAAAATTTTATGGATACCATGTTGGAGAGTTGGGGAACATTAACAAACATGAATGATCATCAATTTTTTTTGAAATTCAACATAAATGATCATCTATTTATTAATATCCATAGAAAAGAAATACCTTTATATTATTTTGGTCAACTAATGGATTTAGATACAAATGAAGTTGAAAAATACCCATAAAATACAATAGATTTCATGTAGTTGTTCACGATACAAAAATTAAACTAAAAAAAATAGCAAAATTATTGACAAAATAAATAAGAGACCATTTTCAAAGAGATGAATTTCTTGAGGCTATAGGTGTGGTTAACCCAATGTTTTGGGATCCATGTAATGAATTCCAGACTATAAATGGTTTGTTTCTAAAATACATGGGCACTCTTGCTAGCCATTTTACTAAATATGTGGTAGTCAATGGTATTGAAAACAATGGCATTCTCAAAAAATATCTTTTGGCAAAATAATCAAACTATTTTAGAACGACAATGTCTGCTCAAGTTTCACAACTCACTAACAGTCATGAAATAGGGTCTATTTCATGTTTGTGGAAAATATTACATCCAAGTAGTATCTTACTGTAGACACTAAAATATGGTCAATCCTATTAGGCATCCACAAACAATGACTAAATTGACACCATATGGCCCCTTGGGCAGCCCTTAGAAGGCACACAGTGGTTCTAGCCACTTTGGGTGAGGTTTTGGAGGCTTTTAGCCCAATTTTGGGAGGTTTTGGCCCAAAATTCACCACCATACCACCCTGGGATGGTGGTGAGCCATCGTCCTAGGGTGGGACGGTGAGCAATTTTGACCAAGAAAAAGTTAAATCTGGGACAAATGGCACCCAAAAACTACCATTTACCTTGTCAATTGAAGCATGCAAGTTATATGGTACTGCATACTTATGACATGCTTCATAATGGAGTCCAAAAATAGAGATTCTCTTCCACATCCAGTGCATGCCTCCATTTTGACAAATGGTGCCTCCTGCCATGCATGCCCTTGCATGCCTTTTTGCACATAAGCCCCTTTGGGCTATAAAATGGATACAAGGTCCACACAAAAAATATAGAGAGATGAGTTCTAGGATATGCAATGGAGTGCTGCCAAGATTTACCATCACTTTATTGTGCTCTCTTTCCCTCGAAATCTATAGTTAGTGAAGGAGGTTACAAGGTGACTTCAAGAGGGTCTTTTGGGTATAACTTTACCATATGCATGAATTTATTCACAAAATTTGATGAAAATATCCATTAGAGTATTTAGGACCATTCCTCAATGGTATTGGTAGCAAAAGGTGTGTATAATTGGTCGGTATACCCCCCAGGGTGCCCTCCAATTAGTTATAATCACCACTGTACCCCTAGGATGAGGAGAAATATGTGCACAATTTATTTACTATTTTATTTCTTTTATTATTATTCTATACTATCATAGGATTATAGAGTTTAAATCTCATGCAATTTAGAGTTATATTGGCTGAGATATCACATTTTGAAGTTTTTATAGGTTCGCAAGGCCCATCCGGGAACCCCAGGTGTATGCAGATGAATATGCACATAATTTTGAAAATATAACCACATGGGTAGTCTTAAAATGTTTATTTATGTATTCTTTCCAAGTTTCATGTGTTTTGTACATATTTAGGGAAGGGAATGACTTATCTTGGTCTTCGTAGGTTGTAGATAGGCAACACAAAATCAAGGGGTCTAAGGATGTAATTTAAGATATTTTTTTGGTGATATCCCTTAAAAATATCCTATTTAACATCTCCATAAAATTTCAAGTCATTCTAAGTTTATTTGATATGTTTTTAATATATATACCATTTACTAGTATTTTGGTGCCTGTGGGGATTGCATGTTTTCCATCACACGCACTTGATATTTGACCCTTTTGGATTCCTTGTGTGTAGGTGTAGGTTCCTATAAGGCATTTTGAATTAAAAAAAGACATAAAATATCAAATATACAAGTAGCGACGACATTGGCCCGCCCACCTCAATTTTGGGTACGATGAAGGACACTGGATGTGCACCTAGATTTCTTGAAGGATTTGATCCTTGGGCTCCCAAAATTTGTAACAATTGTATCACATTTGAGACATCAATGGGACTTCTTTGTAATATTGAATCTGATCCACCAAATTAATAATAAGGATACTTGTTTCATTTCATTCCTTGTTGTTTGGTATTGCCTCATTTTCACATGCATGCTTCCATTTGATGCTCATAAGTGATAGAGGATAGATACACATATTTTTATTCATAATTAGGTGCAATATTTTTCTCTAATTCACTTACAACATACTATGAGGAAATATTTTCATTTATATGAATTATGTCAAACAATTATTTTAGGATCTATGGAAGATGAAAGGGTATTTAGTGCATTATTATATGTAAAATCTAAAGTTCAAAATAGGTTGGACAAAAATTTGGAAAATTGTTTGAGAGTATATTTTTTGACCTATGAGGTGGAGAATTTTCCTTATGAAATAGCTTTGGCATATTTGAAATATCTAGCAGAGAGAAGAGGTGTCATGAATACTTAGGATTATGAGGATAGTGGTAACACTGATCAGACTGTGATGACAAACAATTTAGGTATGAATACAAAAGAATTTTTACAATGTGAAAAAAGTTTGTTCCAGCTTCCAACATTATAATAAAAGGATGCTTTCATTTTATTTGATTTAATATATTATGTTATCAATTTTCAATAGAATATTGATATTTGATTATAATTTGAGACATGTATTTTTTGATATCATTAATCATATAATATAATATTAGATGTGTTATTGGATATTTTATATATCATAGTCCCTCTGATTTGATTATGTATATTTGGATGAAATTGGATTATCTAATTACAGATATGTTGATTATGGAACATTGGATTATTTTTTATATCATAGAAGTATTATTGGATATTTTGTATATCATGTTATTTAAGCCTTATTATTGGATTATTAGTCTATGATAATCAAATTATTTAGTAGATTTGTATTGTATAAAAAATTTAAGATAAAGTAAATATTTGTGCTATGTTTCAGTCATTTCAAATTATTTCATAAAATATAAAAGAACATTTATTGCATCCACATAATTCAAAATTATTTATTGCATCCACACAACTAATCAAAATATCACAATATTTAAAACAAAGTTTCAAAAAGATAATACAAAATTTTTGGAAATTGTCTCTTTTATTGATTTCAAAAAGATGCCATTATTTTACAATTTACAAGAAATCTATGCAACATGTTTGGTTTCTCCTCAAAAAATAAAAAAGCAATAGTCTTCTACTTTTCTTTCTGCATGGTGCCTAAATTTTTAGTTGCATCTTCCTTAATATCATTTTCATCCAACGCACTAGCCCTTACCAGACTTTCAATTGTAGTGTTTATCCCTGATAGCAATAAACCTTCTTCATTCACTGGATCTTCTATAAAAGGTGCATTCAGTTTTTTCTCATTTTATTTTAATACAACCTCCACATCCAGGCCATTATCTTTGATAAACTTCTTCAACCAATTCTTTTATCTAATAGTGTATTGTAATATTTTCTTTACTTAAATAGCATTGGTCACACTAATTTTTGTAGTATTAATCAACTTTTTCATGGCACTGACTTGCTGCTTTAAGTGCTGAAAATTAGACTGCAAAATAGAAGAGAAAAAAGTTAATATTTATAAACAAAATTTATTTAAGAAAAGAATGATTTTAATTTATATGTAAAACTTACATTAGCAGTAAGTCTTGTAGTTTTTGCTATTGCTAATTTTTTACATTAGTAGTAAGTCTTGTAGTTTCTGCTATTGCTACTTTTTTCTTATCTAGTGCCCATTCATTAAAATATGCCTGGGCCTCAAAATTGAGATTTTCTGATCAATTCAGCATAATGGCCAAAAATTCATCATTGTATGTAGAATCAGCCTGCACGGTGCTAGATTCGGCTTTATGTAACAAAGCATAAATATTTTGTGGCTCATTCTCCACCTTTGATAATAGATCCTTTCTATTTAAAAAATTCTTGTATCGAACATTTATTGCTTTTATTAAAACCTTGGCCCAATATTCCCAATATTTTAATCTATCAATATCCACAAGTAGACTAGTATTAATTGTAGCTTTATATCTATTGGCTAATAAAACTATTTCTAAAAACTAACTTTATCATCATCATTTAGATGATTATGTGTGGCAACTTGCTAGGGGGAAGAGGAAACTTTTGTGGTATCTACCTCAACATTCTCTTTTACTTCATGATGGCTCTATGGACCTTGAAGCACATCACTTGCCTTGAATGGAAAATTTTTAGGATTCGTATCCTGATAAAGAAAATCATCATCGAGATTCCCAAAGGGCATTTGAGATGCACTCTCTACATTTGAGAAATTACCAAGGGTAAAATATGGGAACACTAAAACATTAGACTAAGACACAATGTGTGCCTGGGAAAGACTTTTTCTTCCTAGAGATGGTGGTGTGAGGAACTATTTCCCATGCATGCGAGATTGGTTCCTCACTAGTGGTACTTGTTGTGGATGAAATTTCTATGGCACTTGTTGTTGGTGAATTTTTAGGTGTGCATATGGTGGATGCATATTTTGTTTCAGTATTTTGAATGTAACCAGTGCATTTGCAAAATTTCACATGAAAATATAAATTTAAACTAGTGTAAAAAACAATGCCATAAAAAGATATTAGTTTTAACCAAACATACCAGACTCAAAATTTGCATCCATTGATGATGCAACCATTTGCACTTGCTCTAAAAACATTTAAAATATTTTCTCAAAATAAATATACTTTAATATCATTAGAATACATCATTTAAAATAGTACTTTTGAATGTTCAACGTGTAGACTAGTTTGTTCAACCAACCCTCGTAAGGGGGGCAAAGGTCCAAGGTTCAAATATCATGTCTCATCAGAATGAATGATTGTCCATTTCCTGGTGCTTTTAGTGGTGTAAAATATTTAAAATGATTATAGCATGGTGGTTATAGAAGCGTACTGCACAAAGAACTGTGTGGCAGCTTTCGGGGTGGACAACATAAAATACTTGTGGTGGCCATAATAATCCAAATAGCCTACCTGGATTAATGGTGGCTACTAATTCCACCATGTAAATTAAAAAAAAAAATTACTTTTGAATATTAAGGTTACCTTGTGAGTTGTAGGTTACTTCTTCAACATCGATTGCAACACATCCATAAGTAATAGGAGCCATAGGTGTATGTTGATCACCAAGAGACCTCACACATTTCATGGATATTGAGGTAGTTACTGGTGATGATTACAGCTATGTATCAGAATCAAAAAATGCTTCTTAAATCCTACAGGCAACATCCCTTTTACTAGAAGATTGTGTTGTTTTGTTTTACTTTCAAAAGAAAATTAGAAAATAACAAGATTGATTGAAAAGAAAGAAAATAGAGATTTTTCCAAAAAATAATTTTACTTGTGTTTCATTCTCTGTCATACCAATATCCAACAATATTAGGTGCAATGTATTTGGATGAGGGCTATTTTTAATATTGAAGTATGCTTCATTAAAAAGAGAAAGAACATAGTTGTTGGTTATTACTGCATAAGAAGATTGAATTTTTTGGGCACTCAGTCCTGTTTAAGGTGGCTGGAAATGTACATGGACCAATCAAATCTACCACTAATAATACATCAAATCAATAAGGACAATGCCAAAAATGATATTTTTGTAGGTTGCCCCTGCAAAATAAGTCTTGCCTAGAAAAATTCAATACAAGCACAGATAAATTTGTCTCCAACATTGGAAATGTTTAAACTCATTTTCAAATTTGAATAATTAACTAAATAATACATCAAAAATGAAATAAAATAAAAACTAAATTTTAAAAATATTCCTTTCAAATTGTTTGAATGGGCATCAAATTTGGATGCTAGCAGTTTTTTGTCATATTGCATCAAGATGTATTGGTTTTTCACCAAGAGACCATCCGTAAATGGTAGTCCTATTAGTCTCTACACATTTGAGGATTTCATAGAAAATCAATATCCTTATTATCTACTTTGATCTGAATAGTGGACTCATCATGGTTGTAGCAACTAACTATTATTTACATCAGGGAGACATTGGTGTTTAACTGTGGTATCTTGATTACTCTTGCAACTCCATAGGTGTAAACCCATTCTAAATATCTTCTAGGATTTTTTGAATATGTTCTTAATGTTGGGGCAAAATTAATTCTTGAATGACACTTTCAAAGGCAGAGGAGAGGAAGAGCTAGACATTTTTGCACTGAAAATGATCTAAAAAACACTCTAAAAATAGTTTGAAAATGGTTTGGAAATGCTCTAGAAATGCCATAGAAAATGCTCTAAAAATCATTTTAAAATTCTCTAAAAACCCTTTGAAAATGCTCTGAAAAGTGTATAAAAATGCTCTAAAATCACTGTGGATAATGCTCTAAAAAATTCTAGAAAATGCTTTGAAAATTCTTCGAAAAACGCTTTGAAAATGCTTTGGGAAAGTTGAAAAATGACCTTGTATTTCTATTTATAGAAGTTTGCATAGATGAAGTCTATGGATACACAATACATGGTAGAGGAGAGGACACATGGTATCTTCTTATTGATGACCTTTGGTGGTCATTGTTTGTCAGTCACCATCTGCCAGTCACCTTCAACCACTCAGCATCTGTCAATCACCTTTAGCTAGTCACCTTCTTCTAATCACCTTGTGGGAGTCACCTTATTCCACTCACCTTCTACCACTTCCCTTCTACTAGTCACCATCATCTAGTCACCTTCAGCTAGTCACCATCTTCTAGTTGCCATCTACTTGTTGCCTTCTACCAGTCACATTCTTCTAGTCACCTTTTGCCAATTGCCTTATGCCAATCACCTTCTACCACTCGCCTTATACTACTCATCTTCTATAAATCACATTTTTTTGATCACCTTATGTCTATCACCTTCTACCACTCACCTTTGCCACTTCCAATTTAAAAATTTTATGCAAAATTTTAGAAAATTTGCCATATTTAGATAAATTATTTGCAAAATTTTGAAAAATTCACCACAAATTTTAGACACGATTCACCTATATTCGACCTAATTGGTACTACCCCTTATGATTAACCCTATATGTATTAAAAATGTACCCTCTTCATGAATAATAGATGCATCAAGAGTTGTAAGGAATCCATGGAGTCATAAAATGTGTCAATGAGAGCTCTCGCCAATTCTTCCCATGAGTAGATAGTCTTTCGTCCAAGGGATCAATACCACAATAATGACCTTCCTTCTAGAGACAATATTAGGAGCCTGATCATGACATCTTCATGGGTTATACCATGGAGGTATTTTATTGTAGCGACATCTTCTAGATGCTCTTGAGAAATTCCCACGGTGCCATTATATTTGGGTAATTTTTTAGGGTACCCTTGGGAATTTTATGCCAGCATTGGAGGTTCAATGGACCGGGGTCATTCCACTATGGAAAACATGGTTGAGGCATATTGGAACTAGTATTTAAAGATCTTAATTCTTTTGCTATATTTGAATTCATAGTTTCCATATGAACATACTATCTTCGCTAGAAATATCAAGGTTAAACCTTGAGTCCTCCAAGATGTTTGGATATTTTAACACAAAAATGTGACCGATATCATGATCTAGAAATGTCACACAAGCAGATTCACTAGGTGATTTTTAGAGGATATGGATACATAAAAGTATCACCAAACTCTAATTTCCTGAATTGTAGAAACTCAATGAGTTCCCTAGCAAAGTCACAAAAAAATGTTAGTCAGTAATTCAACACCGTGCAGAGAGTAGGGGTGATCCAATGCCAAAATTGAATGGCCACTGATTTGGGATAAGGTGGTCGATCATCATAGGAGGCTAGTTCCTCTATGGTGGTTCTAGTTATCTACACTACAAAGTGGAAAAAGAGAAAAGGGGGAAAGAAATGGGAAAATGGCCATAGCCAAAACTCACAAGGATGGGTATAGTTGCATCAAGATACATGAAGGAATCACACATTGGGTAGAAATACAGACCTAACACCTAACATATCATCCAATAATACCTTCAATGGTTACTTCGAAGTGAATAGCGAAGAGTGAATTCCAAAACATGTAAATGGGTGTATGAAATATAGAATGTAGAATTAAAGCACTCCCATCCTACTAGCTTTAATAAAATAAACCCCCAACCCATATTATGAATGTGAATTCCAAAGCCACTAAGTGAATCCCATGAAATCCAAACTATAGAATTATATGAAACCACTTAAATGACCAAAGTAGAAATAAACATTCATACATTTTATAAAAATCATGAAGGCAAAATCGAAGACCAAATAGTGACAAGTTTGTATTTACATAGTGGTGAAAAAAATTACATATTAATTATAATAACTAAAGAGACACCCTTAGGAATGACCAAAATTCCATGATTTATAGGTATTTTACAATAAATTTTAAATTCAAACATTAATGGCAGTAGGCAAGAAGACAACACTTGAAGTTGATAGGAGCTTAACTAGTACACTGCTTCTTGGGATGGAAATGATATTTTAGAAGGAGGTAGATGTGTTCAGGTTGATCTGGACCTTTGGAACCACTGACATCTCTATAAAAATAATTAAGTTTCTTCTACCTCATCCTTCTACTCGAACGAAAATCCTTTGGTTAGGTGATGAATGATTGGCATTAGCCACCTAGGGAGCAGTGCACCTCAAATTAGTCACTTCTACATACAAACACTTGGTACTGAATAGCTGCAACAATAAGTACATATTTTGTTTGAATTTTAGGTTATGGCAGGATCTTTGCATGTCAGGTAGGTATTTCTTTTATCTTTATTTCTTCCCTTATATCCATCAAGAACGAGGGTGACCACTTGTCCAAATTTTTTCCCCATTTACGCTTTGAAATTTTCGCTCGAGATGGGTGGGAATCTCCATCCTTCTTATGGGTAGGATTTTTCATATATTCACCCTTACTATCCAATTGATATGTCCACCCAACAAGTGAGTGGGCCTTATTGGATAGTTTTTCTTGAATCAAATGGTGAATCATTTCCCCACTCCATTGTCCACCCCATCATCTACCTGCTGCTTTTATTTATCCAATGCTATTTTCATCGCTTCTTATATTTCATATGTCCATTATTGTTCTCAAAACTTGGCAAGCTCTTGCAAAAGGATATCACTTCTGAAATAAAGAGTGGTTGAATGGTGTAAAATTTCATCCACAACTCCTCGAATGCACCTTAGTTTATAAGTATACCTAATGTCATCATTATCCATGGCCTAAAATAATTCCAAAATCCTTAGAAGAATAAAATATGTGATCTGATGTAGCCGATAAATGAGTGGAAAAAAATAAACAATAGAAAAAGATAAGAGATCTAGACCAAATTCAAAATCCACAAGTTAATGGTGTGTTTCATGCTACATAAACATATACCAATGACCTATAGTGGTTTATAAATGAGTGGTCTTCAATGACTCACATGCTGACAAGAATTAATGGCTCTCAGTGCTTGAATAAATCAATCTTGGGAGACTAAATCAATGGCCCATGTGGATCAAATAATTTTTAAAATAGATATATGCTTACATTAATCTATGATATATAATGGATCGATTAGGTTGCATAAAAAATGCAAATTATTTATAGTAGTTCAAGGCTAGATTAATAGCCCCTAATGCACAACGTATGCAATAATCGAGAGTCTATAGGGTCTAGAATAATCAAGATCGATGCAACAATATTTTAAAAGAATAAATCTAGTAGGGTAGAGGAGGCCATGTGGAAAATTCATAAACCAATGAGTAGCTATGGTTAAGTGAACCATATTAGACTAAATCAATGGATCACAATCATCAATAATAAATGGTTTTGATTTGACTTAGTTACAAAGATCTCCCGTTGATTGATTGTAACAAAATTAATAGCCCACATTCGCTCAAAAATTATGACCAGGAGTTATGATTAAGACATAGATAGCTAAGTTATTTTAAGACCATTTTCAATCATAGGAATTGAAACCTAAGAAACCATAGACAAATAGGGTAGGTAAGAATAGATGTGCCACATTTTTCATATAAATAGGTGGCAAGTAAATAAAGGTTTAATATAGCCATAATACATACTAGTTAAAAAACTAGTTGTCCTATGTATCTGTTTGTACAAAAAATAAGGCTACTATAGAAAGTAATATGTAGCATGGTCAGATTAATAAGTGTAGCAAGAGTTTGATAGAACAATTAGATTCACCTTTAAATATTTTCACAACATAACAATCTTTATTTCACTAATCACATAGTTCTATCAGTAAAACTAAAAGTATTTTAGGCATGGTAAAATCAATCTAACAAATATTATGTGAGAAAATATCATGTGTCATATTGTATTTGGTATGGTGTCAGCTACATGAAAATCAGTTTAAAAACGAGCTTATTTGGAAAGAAAAGGATGTGAATAGATAGTTCACCAAAGGCCAATATTTTTGGGAAAATATCTCAAATAGAAGGTATGATTATGTAAGAATTATAGATGTGCCCACTAGCAGGACCATAACTCAAAGCTCTATTTATATAAATCTTGGAATCCTTTAAGAATCAATAATAAAACATCTCTCAATATGCATATGAGCCAGAAAGCACATTCAAAAACCCTTATGGTAGATAATGACCAACGAAGAAAGTTCCTTCTATATTGCATAAAGAAGAGAAATTGGTCTATTAATGGTGGATATCAACATACAAGCATCTATAATATCTGCTCAAGGCACTTTCCTAGACCTGAAATAGATTTTATTTGTAGTGAAGTATACTCACAGAGGTAAAGTTTTTTCAAGTTGTCCCATATTCTAGGCACCTTTTTTCACTACATCTTCCTTCTTTTCTTCCATTTCTTATTATTGTAATACCATTTCTTCTAATATTCACCTGTAAATAGTACCATAAATGACTTTGTTATTTCATATAACATTTTGTCCCTATCCTTTCCTTCAACTCTTTTCCTCTTTACCATAATTTTACCTTCTTTTTGTGTGTATATCTCTTCATCATCTCCTATCTTCCACTTTTTGTTATCTCCTTATTCCCTTTACTTATAAATTCATTCTTTATTCCATTAAAAGTACTAAATTTAAATGAAGGCTATCTAAGGAGCCATAAATATGATGCCAATAATTTTGACTACATTCAAAAGATAGAAAAATGGTCTTTTGAGAGCTGTAGAACTTTTTAAAAGATATAAAGTTGCTAAAATAACACATAATCAGAAAAGGAGTAGAGCTAAGGAAGGATGAAGCTATATTTCATTGAAGAATATTATGGTTTAAAAATAACCAATTTTTAGCTCTAGAATGAGACAATGGAGAACAACTACAATCCAGTTGTGAGCCATAGAAGAATCAATGGAGTAGGTGCAACCAAATGTATAGACTAGATGGAGGTAGTTATAATAGAATTGGTCATATTTAAGCTATAAATAAGTGTTGCATTAGCCATACTGATAGTCAAGACTTGCATTGCCATTTTTTCCAAAGGTATTCTGAGTACCCTTATATTTTTAGTTGTATTCCATTTGTATCTTGCCTTCCATAGCCATCTCTTATTCTTTCCCATTATTGTGCAGGTCTTGCTAAGGAAGTACCAATTTTGCTAAGATAATTTCTAGTGGATGGATTGGAGGTTAGGAAGATATTTGTTACTATATTATAATTAAGAGCTAAAGTTCTCTATTACATCATTTGAACCAAGAATTTCTTTGTATTGGCTTAATGATATCTGGGTCATTCAACCAGACTCAAATTGTAATAATATTTTGATATTAATACAAATACTACTTCCTTATTTGGATATTTCTCTGTTTGATTTATGTATGTTCATATTTACATGTTATATTATTTGAATGTGTGAATAATGATTCTCTCATTGGTGAATTTCAATTATGCTTGTTACATTATTTGAATGAATATAATTGACCCAATTCTTCCTTTATTTTTCTTTCTATCTCATTTAATTATCTAAATATCTGCTATAGTTGATAATTAACAAGGCATCCATCTATCGATAGAAATATAATAGGTATTGTAAAGCTTGGTCAAATCATGAATAAATTATATTTCATCTAAATATCTAGTTGAGCATAATTTTTAATAATATAAGCTCATTTTAGGATTTCGTTACCTTACTCTATAAATTTTTTTATATAATTCTTTCTTGAATAAAAGATATGGATCTACTAGAGTCCACAGTTCTGATTGGATCAAGAAAATTTAGTGGCATGATAATCTATAAGGGATGCTAAAATTTTCTCCAACTATTTTTGGCATTATTTTTGAGGGTCGAACTAAATGATGGTGGAAAATTTAAATTTGTATTTTGTCTTTATATTTTTCTTGGATTTTTATCCTCACTTAAAAATTTCAAAATTCAAAAATAAATTATCGTAGGTTTTTTCAATCATTAGGGTTTTTCCATTGTTTTAAACCACATTCTCTAAAAATCCATTAGGATAAATTTTATGAGAATTGAGAGATATTAAGCCAAGAAATATTGGCCAAAGAAATCGTCAGAAGATTATACTCTTTCTTGCACACCTATGTTGGAAACTCTAATAAAACCTAGAATTCAATTATCAAGAAAAGAGACAAAGCTTGGATTTTGCATCTACAAGAAGAGGTGACAAATAATTGCTTTCCAAAGTACCAAATCCAAGGGCATTTTTCAAATCTAATAGTATTTCTACAATTCTAGTTCACTTTATTTTTATTTCTAGCATAAATTCAAGTACAAATCAATCATCCCCTATTTTTAATTAAATACCTATAGTCAGCATGGTAGCTACTAATTCCAATGTGAATATGTAGAGTAATAATAGATACAAACCTTTAATATTACCCTAAAATATAAACTCCCTTCTTGGTAAAGCCAATAAGCTCGTGCCTAACTTTGAAGGAAATACCACTGTAACTTATGAAGATCACCTTAGATATTTCTACAATGATATTGATAATTTAGAAGTAAAATATGAATACGTAGTTCACATACTATTATTTTAGACTTTAGAGAAATATGCTTGTGAATGATTTAATAGACTTAGAGATTCTACTATCCCTAATTTACAAATCATAGAGCAAGTTTTGCATAAAAAATATGGAGAAAGAAAGAATGAACAGTCCTTGTTGATGGAATTGGCTACCATGAAGAAGAAATAAAATGAGTCAGATGAACATTTTAATGAAAGGTTTATTAAAATTATAAGTAATATTCCTATTGGGTTAAGACCTAATTATAGCCACTCCATTTACTTTTATAAATAAAGCCTTCCCTGAAAAATTGAATTATAAATTAAGGCAAGAACAAACAAACACTATTTATGAATGCATGGATAGGGCTATACAAATAGAGACAAATATGATTGATAGTGGAAAAATGAGGCCATATTCATTAGAGCCTAATATACCTGAGAAGAAACCCAAAAAAAGTAGGGTTCACCATACTTAAGAAGATAGAGCATGATCTCATGGATAATATTACTAGCCAACTAAATTCAATGATTGAAATGTTCAATACCATGAATAAAAAATTAGATAGAATAGAAAGGAAAAATAAAATAATCTTGAGTATTCATATTCTCAAGGTAACAATGAAGAACACAAGCTTATACTGAGAGGGTGGGTGAACAGTATAAGACCAAATTTTACTTTTCTTTCCCAAACAATATTATCCAATATAATCAATGGCAATATCAACAATAGTAATCAAAGCAATGCACAAATCATCACACACAATAGAGACACCAATTTAACGTGGTTCACCCAATGTGGGCTACTCCACGGAGAAAATATTTCACTAAAATTTTCTCAACAAATCTCTTGGGAATCCTTCCCTATTACAATGTTTATGGACCTCTGTCCAAAGGAGACACCAATCCCCTAATGCTCTACTTTGTGGATCTCTATCCATAGGAGAACTCTTTCCCCTTTTTTCTGGTTCATGGAACTTGACCCAGGAGAACTCTTTCTCCTCAACTGGTTCGTGGATCTCTCTCCATAGAAGAAATCTATCTTCCCATCTACTTCATGGATCACACTCCATAGGATAACTCTTTCCCCTTGCTCTAGTTCATGGAACTCTATCCATAGGAGACACCAATCTCCTCTACTTTGGTTGATGACCTTCTAGAAGACTACTACCCCCACTGCATTGGCTTGTGGATCTCTCTCCATAGAAGACCTCTATCCTCACTCAAAAGACCTTTATCCTCACTACCCTATCTAATGGATCTCTATCCACTGGAGACTATTATCCTCTACTCTATCACCTCCAAAGCTTACTCTCAACTCTATCTCAAATCTACACCAAACATTATCCTCGATCTAGTACAAATATGCTCTAACTCTGTCTCAGGTCTAGCATAAATCTACTCTTAAATATACACCAAAATCTATCCTCAAATATATCCTCAAGCCTTAACACAAATCTTGATCCAATCACAAATCAACTCTACTTAGATTTACCCCAAGCCTTAACACAAATCTTGAACAAATCAATCAATCAAATCTGCTCTCAATGTTGTCTCAAGTCTTCACCAAGACTTGCTCAAATTTTTCAAGTCTTCACTAAGACTTGTCTCAAATCTTCTCTCAAGTCTTCACTAAGACTTACCTCAAATCTGCTCTCAAGTCTTCACTAAGACTTACCTCAAATCTGC
Organism: Wollemia nobilis; assembly: GCA_028583015.1. NCBI lineage: Eukaryota > Viridiplantae > Streptophyta > Pinopsida > Araucariales > Araucariaceae > Wollemia > Wollemia nobilis. Next base: position 1,879,909 of record JAQPPZ010000677.1, on the reverse strand, counting down.
TCTCAAGTCTTCACTAAGACTTACCTCAAATCTACTCTCAAGTCTTCACTAAGACTTACCTCAAATCACTCTCAAGTCTTCACTAAGACTTACCTCAAATCTCTCATGTTTCACTAAGACTTACCTCAAATATGCTCTCAAGTCTTCACCAAGACTTACCTCAAATTTATCCTCAAGTCTTCACAGCTTCCTAAATTCCTTAATTTCATTTCAATAGTTTACAAACTTCTTATCCTTAAGCTTTCACAAAATCTTACACAACTCTGTCCTTAAGCTTTCACAAAATCTTACTCAAATCTGCTCAAACACATGCTCAAAACAACTCACAAGATATGCTCAATCAATCTCAAATCTTGCACACAATGCTATCAATTGCTTTGTCTAATCTTCAAAGTAATTCCTTTAACTTGAAGCAGTTTAGACATATTCTATTCAAAATTCTTTTAACCTCTGGAACATATAGAGAATGATGTACTCTATCAAAAACTCAATATGTTCTACTCAATCATTAAGTCTATCACTTTCACAAATCTGATTTCTAATGTTTGCACATTCACTTTCAATATCACTCAAAACCAATGCTCAATCAATTTCACTCAATCATTCACTCAATGAAACACAACTTGCTTACAAACCCTAATCAAGTGTTTCACACTACTTCCAACCAAAATGCACAATGTGAGTCTCAAACCCTAACTCAACCAATCCTCAATCTCTAACTCAAATGTTCTCTTAAACATTCACTAATCATGCATATAAAAATTCACTCAAACATTTCCAACAATGCTTATCAAACAATCCTTTTCACTCCACCTTTGCATTTTACAACATTCAATCTAACAATATTTCAATCATAAGGAAGATGTGCCCATACCTTTTGTTTTGATGGAGATATATCTTCAAAACTTGTTTTACTCACAACCAAAACCTTTTGCCAACTCTAGGTTAGATAGCAACAACCTATCTCAAAATCTCCACAGAAATATTTATCCCAACAAATATTTCATCATACAAATAAAATGACAAATCACAAATACACCTTATTACTCCTTCCTTAAAAACCAATCTTCAATCAATGAATCATTCACTCACAAAAATAATTATAATGACAATCTCCCTATAACTCCTTTTAACTCCAACTCAATAAAATATTTTAATCAAATTTCAACCCTCAAAATAAATTTCAAATTACAATCATAAAGTCCTTGAATACACCTTATCTTCTCCAACTCTCAATCCAACATTAATTCCAAATTCTACCAACAAAAATCCTTGGAAACCCTTATAAACTCCAAACTTTAATTAACACTTGGCAAAAATAAAAAATTATTTATTCATACCTTAGCCACAACCAAAAAATTAATTTTTGCATGCCTTAACCAATAGCCTGCACTCCATGCGATTCGAACTCATGTTCACCTGCTCGACAAGCGCCTTAGCCATGGCTTAGGCAGCCATGTGGGCTACGTGCCCTCACAAGACCAAGGAAGTGCCTTCCGCTTCTTATCACCTTCATCGGTGCCAAAAACCAAACATGCAAAACCTTTAACCTCTACTACCATTGGGTTTCGAATGCGAGACCTCCACTCGCCCAATGCCTTACACAGCCACCTCTTGCCACTAGCCCAACCATGTGGTTGGTGCTAAGGCTTTGAGCCTTAGTCGATTTAACCTTTCATGATTTCCCTTACCTTTTAAAAATAAAAGGCTTCTATCCTTTTGCGCTCACGAATTCACATCAATACTTATTAATCCTTGCACATGCAAAATTAATTTGGAGACTTACTTTATTGCATCCAAACTATATGGTATAAATACCATATCTTATTTTTGCTCGATGTCGATGAGAAAATATTAAAATGAAATATTTTGCACCCAACCCTAACTTAGGGTTTAATTAAATTATTTTATAAATTAATTTATAATATAAATATTATAAATAATTTATAAATAACCTTAGGCATTATTTTTAACACTTAATATTATAATAATGAATATTATAATATTTTTCCATCGGGCCTAGATGTTTCTTCCCTTAGGCCTTATCTTAACAACCTTTAATATTATAATAATAAATATTATAATATTATTTCCTTTGGGCCTAGGTATCTCCTTCCTTCAAGGGTATTTAGTCAATCTTTTGACCAATCATGTGAAGCTTTAAACCAAATCTCTTGGGCTTAAAATATAAATATTTTAACCCTCCTTTTTCCAATTCCTTGCACTAACTTATGATATCACTGACACTATTTCTTGACATCAATGACAACACAACTACTCAAAATGTCCAACAATCTCCCCCTTTGTCATTGATGGCAACCCTTTTTCCTTAACCATTCCTTTTTCCTTTTTCAATTATGCTCCCCCTAAGAAAGCTCTCCCCCTTACTCAAATCTCTCCCCCTTTGACATCAATGGCAAAGGGCCACCTTTGGGGCTAAATATAAGACTCTTAGCTCAGCCCCCTCCCCACCTCCTCTCCTTGAGGTGGTTAATTTTGGGGTGGGAGTATCTCTCCCCCCACTCCCTTTTTTTTTCTTCCTCCCCCTTCCTCCCCCTCCCCTCTTTTGATTCCTCTTATTATTCTTGTTCTTGCTTTTCTCTATGAATTTTTTTCTACACCACTTAGCCATATGCCCAACATTATTGCACTTATAACACTTAATGTTGTGGTTCCTTGAAGGTGCAAATATCTTGAAGTTCCTCCTAGTGAAGCCATATCCATTCCTATCATGAACCCTACAATTAACTACCTTATGACCAAACTGATTACAAGAGTAACAATACCCTTGAAAGAGATGCCCATTTCTAAAATTTCTTTTAGTGAAACCATATCCCTATCTTTCATGTGTCCTACATTGCGTAGCCTTGTGACCAAACTTATGACATGAGAAGCAACGTCCATTGAAGAAACCTTGCCTTGACCCCATTGGTCTCTTAGTCTCTTCTTCCTTGTGATGTTTCCTATTCCATCTGTTCCTTATTTGTGCATTGTTCCTTTCCTTGTTGAACTTTCTATTTTCCAACTTATCCTCAGAAGTCTCACTCTCTCTTATACTCTCTTCTTCTGAAGCTTCTTCTTCTTTGGAGCTTGAGATTGACTCCTCTCCTCGTTCTCTATGTTCCTCTTCAAAACCAAGTCCTGTCTTGTTTGATGAAGATATTTGTACCTTGATAATCTTATCCAAGGTCTTTGAGCTTCTCCCAAACCTGTGTAGCTTGTCTTTAGACTCTTTCACTTCCTTCCTTAGTGAATCTACCTCATGCTCTAATATTTCACATTCTAAAACCTTTACCTCTAACTTCTCTTTAAATCTCCTTGTCTTAGCTATTGAGTTTGTTAGATCTTGTATAAGCTTTCCTTTCTCTTCATCACATTCTTGAAATTGAAGCTTGAGTTTTGAGTTCTGCTTTCTTACCTTTCTTAATTCCTTAAGAGAAGAAATAAGCTCACCTTCAAGATCAACTTCTCCTTCCTCTTCACTTTCTAATTCTTCCTTAACTCCTTTGTCTTCAAGAGCATCTTCATTATTTTCTGATTCATTTCCACTAGGAGCACTTCCTTCTTCTTCTATTGCCAAAAGAAGACTTTCTTCTTCTAGATCTTCAAGAGCATCTTCATATTCATCTTCACTGAAACTGAACCCATTCCTTGTATAATGATCTTCAAGATGACCAAAGTTACCACACCTAAAACACTTGAGAATTATTGGTTCTCTTTTTGCTTCTTTTCTAACATCTTCTTTTTCTACTATCAGAAATAGAATTTATTCTTCTTCATTATTTGAGGATCTTCCATCACTATCACTTGAACTCTTGCCTATCTTATCTACATAAAAAATCTTCTTATGCCTCTGGAAAAACTTATTTTCATGCTTGTTTTATCCATACCTATTTTTATTTTGGTACCTGGATTTTCCTGCTTCCCTATTCTTATGATCCTGTTTTTCTTCATCATTGCTACTTCCAACTTTTGGACAGTCAGATGCATAGTGACCATATTTACCATAATTGAAACACTTAACTAATTTCGTACCTTTATGCTTTCTTGTGTCCTTGTTCCTTCTACCATAGTTTGCTTCTTCATCACTGGATGACTCATCACTTGAATCTGTCTTCTTATCTTTTGTCTTCTTTGCTACTTTGAAGGCTACTTCTTTCTAGGGGATAGGATCCTTTCCTATTCTCATCTCAAAAGCTATGAGAGTGCCATGTAGCTCATCCCTAGTCAAAGTTTCAATATCTTTTGTTTCTTCTATGGCTGAAACCTTTTCACTATACCTCTTAGGGAGTGACCTTAAAATATTTTGACAAACATCTGATTCTTCAACTTTAAACCCAAGTCCTTGCATGGAGTTAACAACCTCATCCACATGAATTAAGTATGTAGCAATGTCTTCCTCATCCTTCATCTTCAAGTCTTCAAATATTTTCTTGTGATTTTGCAATTTTGCCATCTTGACCTTTTTGTCTCCCTCATATTTATTTTGCAACTTTTCCCAAATATCTTTTTCTAATGTGCAATGCATAACTTTTACAAACTTTGATTCATGTAAACCACTTAATATTCCATTCATTGCCTTTGAATTATTTAGATGTAGGAGCTTACCATATTTATCTGTAGGTGGAGTAGCTAGTGGTATGTATCCATCCTCAACTGCTTGCCATATGTCATTTCCTTGTGCCATTAGATAAATCTTCATTCTTACACTCTATAATGCATAATTGTTCCCATCGAACAATGGTGCCTTATTTCTTGAAGATCCACTCTGAGAATCCATCTGTGTTCTTGTAAGCTTTTCCTTCAAGTTGTTAAACTCTTTTGAAGGAACCCACTCTAATACCAATTGAAGAACACAAGCTTATACTGAGAGGGGGGTGAACAGTATAAGATCAAATTTTACTTTTCTTTCCCAAACAATATTATCTAATATAATCAATGGAAATATCAATAATAGTAATAAAATCAATGCATAAATCATCACACACAATAGAGACACCAATTTAACGTGGTTCACCCAATGTGGGCTACTCCATGGAGAAAATATTTCACTAAAATTTTCTCAACAAATCTCTTAGGAATCCTTCCCTATTACAATGTTTATGGACCTCTATCCAAAGGAGACACCAATCCCCTAATGCTCTACTTTGTGGATCTCTATCCATAGGAGAACTCTTTCCCCTTATCTTTGGTTTGTGGAACTTGACCTAGGAGAACTCTTTCTCCTAATTTGGTTTATGGATCTCTCTCCATAGAATAACTCTATCTTCCTAGCTACTTCATGGATCACACTCCATATGAGAAATATTTCCCCTTTCTCTGGTTCATGGAACTCTATCCATAGGAGACACCAATATCCTCTACTCTAGTTGATGACCTTCTAGAAGACTATTATCCCCACTACACTAGCTTGTGGATCTCTCTCCATAGAAGACCTTTGTCCTCACTCAGAATACCTCTATCCTCACTACCCTAGCTAATGGATCTCTATCCACTAGAGACTACTATCCTCTACTCTATCACCTCCAAATCTTACTCTCAACTCTATCTCAAATCTACACCAAACACTATCCTCGATCTAGTACAAATCTTCTCTAACTTTATCTCAGGTCTAGCACAAATCTGCTCTTAAATCTACACCAAATTCTATCCTCAAATCTATCCTCAAGCCTTAACACAAAGCTTGATCCAATCACAAATCAACTCTACTTAGATTTACCCCAAGCCTTAACACAAATCTTGAATAAATCAATCAATCAACTTTGCTCTCAATGCTATCTCAAGTCTTCACCAAGACTTTCCTCAAATATGCTCTTAAGTCTTCACTAAGACTTGTCTCAAATCTGCTCTCAAGTCTTCACTAAGACTTACCTCAAATATACTCTCAAGTCTTCACTAAGACTTACCTCAAATCTTCTCTCAAGTCTTCACTAAGACTTATCTCAAATCTGCTCTCAAGTCTTCACTAAGACTTACCTCAAATTTCTCTCAGTTTTTCTTCATTTCTCTCAAGTCTTCACCAAGACTTGCTCAATTTGCTCTCAAGTCTTAACCAAGACTTTCTCAAATCTCTCAAGTCTTCCATTCTCATCTTTTTGTTCTTAAGCTTTCACAAAATCTTACACAACTTTGTCCTTAAGCTTTCACAAAATCTTACTCAAATATTCTCAAACACATGCTCAAAACAACTCACAAGATATGCTCAATCAATCTCAAATCTTGCACACAATGCTATCAATTGCTTTGTCTAATCTTCAAAGTAATTCCTTTAACTTGAAGCAGTTTAGACATATTCTATTCAGAATTTTTTTAACCTCTGGAACATATAGAGAATGATGTACTCTATCAAAAACTCAATATGTTCTACTCAATCATTAAGTCTATCACTTTCACAAATCTGATTTCTAATGTTTGCACATTCACTTTCAATATCACTCAAAACCAATGCTCAATCAACTTTACTCAATCATTCACTCAATGAAACACAACTTGCTTACAAACCCTAATCAAGTGTTTCACACTACTTCCAACCAAAATGCACAATGTGAGTCTCAAACCCTAACTCAACCAATCCTCAATCTCTAACTCAAATGTTCTCTTAAACATTCACTAATCATGCATATAAAAATTTACTCAAACATTTCCAACAATGCTTATCAAACAATCCTTTTCACTCCACCTTTGCATTTTACAACATTCAATCCAACAATATTTTAATCATAAGGAATATGTACCCATACCTTTTGTTTTGATGGAGATATATCTTCAAAACCTGTTTTACTCACAACCAAATCCTTTTGCCAACTCTAGGTTAGATAGCAACAACCTATCTCAAAACCTCCACAGAAATATTTATACCAACAAATATTTCATCATACAAATAAAATGACAAATCACAAATACACCTTATTACTCCTTCCTTAAAAACCAATCTTCAATCAATGAATCATTCACTCACAAAAATAATTATAATGGCAATCTCCCTATAACTCCTTTTAACTCCAACTCAATAAAATATTTTAATCAAATTTCAACCCTCAAAATAAATTTCAAATTACAATCATAAAGTCCTTGAATACACCTTATCTTCTCCAACTCTCAATCCAACATTAATTTCAAATTTTGCCAATAGAAATCCTTGGAAACCCTTATAAACTCCAAACTTTAATTAACACTTGGCAAAAATAAAAAATTATTTATTCATACCTTAGCCACCACCAAAAAATTAATTTTCATGTGCACCTTAACCAACAACCTACACTCCATGTGATTCGAACTCACGTTCACCTGCTCAAAAAGTACCTTAGCCATGGCTTAGGTAGCCATGTGGGCTACACGCCCTCACAAGACCAAGGAAGCACCTTCCACTTCTTATCACCTTCACCGATACCAAAAACCAAACGTGCAAAACCTTTAACCTCCTTTACCATCGGGTTTCGAACGTGAGACCTCCACTCACCCAATGCCTTACACAACCACCTCTTGCCACTAGCCCAACCACGTGGTTGGTGCTAAGGCTTTGAGCCTTAGTCGATTTAACCTTCCATGATTTCCCTTACCTTTTAAAAATAAAAGGCTTCTATCCTTTTGCACTCACAAATTCACATCAATACTTATTAATCCTCACACATGCAAAATTAATTTGGAGACTTACTTTATTGCATCCAAACTATATGGTATAAATACCATATCTTATTTTTTCTCAACGTCGGGAAAATATTAAAATGAAATATTTTGCACCCAACCCTAACTTAGGGTTTAATTAAATTATTTTATAAATTAATTTATAATATAAATATTATAAATAATTTATAAATAACCTTAGGCATTATTTTTAACACTTAATATTATAATAATGAATATTATAATATTTTTCCATCGGGCCTAGATGTTTCTTCCCTTAGGCCTTATCTTAACAACCTTTAATATTATAATAATAAATATTATAATATTATTTCCTTTGGGCCTAGGTATCTCCTTCCTTCAGGGGTATTTAGCCAACCTTTTGACCAATCATGTGAGGCTTTAAACCAAATCTCTTGGGCTTAAAATATAAATATTTTAACCCTCCTTTTGCCAATTCCTTGCACTGACTTATAATATCACTGACATTGTTTCTTGACATCAATGACAACACAACTACTCAAAATGTCCAACAGAAAATAGGCCTCCTTTCAAAATAAATTTCAATAGAAATTGGAATAATAATACTTTTTATGAAGAGAATAAGAATAGGAATAGTGGTAACAATTGGAAAAATAAAGGAGTTAAAAAATATTTAGATGTTGTTCCCAACAATATAGTCATAGAATTTCCTCTTTATTTTTCTACTTGTGATGCTCCCCATAATTTTATTGATTGTGGCATTTACCTAAGGTTACATTCTATCACTGATCTTGAGGATGAATCCAAAGATGACATTAGGATCAATTTATGTTGGAATCAAGAGGATGAGGCTAGAGAATTACAATTTGAAAAAGAAATGGATTAGTATGCTATAAAACATCATTAGAGAGCTCTAATCCTTGAGAATGTAAAAATTATGCAAAAATCACCAAACACAAGGTTTTAGAGAATGAAATAAGGTAAACTTACACCCACAATATAAGAGATAGAGGAATTAGAAAGAATGCATACCATTAATCTAATAAACAAGACAATAAGAGATAGAGTTGATAAAAATTCAACAAATGGAAATAGAAGATAAATAATTCAAAATAAGTTTATTCCTAAAGGAAAGAGTATAAAAATCCAAATGATAAAAATTACCAAGTCATCCCTAAAGATGTTGGTACAGAAGAAGATATTTAGAAACAACAAAATTAAGTGTTGAAACAAGAATCTAGGAAAATAATGGATATCAAGAAATATGAATGTGATGCTGGTTTAGAAATCACTAAATAAAAAGTATATATTATCTTTAGAGTATTAATTATTATTGCTAAGTATAGATATTAGGTCTATAAGGCTTTTGGGTTAGTTGGCCATTTAGAAGACCAGACATATAGTCCTTTAGGGCCAAAGAGTCATGAGGTCAGATGCCCATCTTCAGTGAGTCCGTTTTATATCTCCCTAAGGTACACATCAAATTTTGGGGATCAATATGTTATCCATAATTGCATTCCTGATAGTGGGGATTCACATAATATAATGCCAAAACAAGTAGCTAATCAATTGGGCTTATTTTTACAAAATATTTCCTTTCAATTTTTGTAATGGATAGTAGACAAGTACCATGTGTAGGTGTCATAATTGGGCTACTTGTTTATTTGGACCAATATCCTAAAAAGGGTATAGTCATGGATGTTGCAGTTGTATATGTAGACCCTTTATTCTCTTTATTTCTATGTAGACATTAGGCTGAATAATTGGGAGCTCAATTCAATTATATTTATATTATGCAACCATCCTCTTACAAGGACAATAAAAGGCTACCTTGAGATGAAAACCTTTTAACAAGTACTCTATTGAATTAAAAAAATTAATGATAGTATGATCAATCTTGTAAATTATTTTGAAGAGAAATAAATGGGAGTTTATTATGTCTAGTACTCACATTTCTTGATAGAAGTTCCTAATACCAAAGATATGGACCTAGATGCAAAATAAAAAGCTAACACAAAAGCCAAAAGGATTTTCTTTTTTGAATTGTGGACTATGTCTTTTGATGGTGCAAAATCATAGACTGGGGCTAGAGTTGAGGTAAATCTAACTGATATAAATGGTAATTATCTTGGTATACCATACATACTTGATTTTACTTGTACTAAAAATGTTGTAGAATATAAGGCCCTATTTTTAGGACTAAGAGAAGCTAAAGAGTTAGGCATCAATTACCTGTTAGTCAATGGAGATGAAAAAATCATAATCAAAGGTAAATATTAGACTAAGCATCCCAAATTTAAATAGTATAAATACGTTGTACTTGATGATATTGATGGATTCATAGAATTCATTTTACAATATATACCCAAAGAAAAAAATAATGTAGCCAACTTGTTACTAGTTAGCTATAGACGCTTCTGGTGTAGATTATACAGAGATAAATACTACATATATGGATAGGTTTACCACTATATTTGTTTACAAGACTTATATTATAGACAATTTTATTTATTTACAAGTTTTTCAAGATGATGTACACATCAATGACTTCATGACTCTCCAAAATGAGTTTTTTGATATTATATGTGATGAGAAAGATGAGAAAAAATTAAAGGATATAAATGGAGAACCAATTGAAGTCATACGATTAAAAACAAATAGAATCCCTAAAGAATTAATATTTTTAGAGACTTTGTTTGATGTTTTTTTTCGTAAATTAACTAATTTCATTACCGGGTGGGTTTTAAGGATCCCAAAACCTTGATACAAAAACAACTCAGATTGTTGTGAGCAGAAAGGAAATTCAATAGGGGATGCAACCCCAAGCATGAAACAATAGAAAGGAAACTATAGGTGTAGCACCCTAAAATTGGCGTAGTTAAACCCTTAGTAAAAGATAAAAAATTTGAATTTTAACCTCGAAACCGCCCGTTAACTGCTCACCTCATTTTTTGCACCATTTTTAGAATTTGTTTGACTGTTGGACGATATCATCGCCAATCTGATGATATCGTCCCAAATAGGATGAATTCGTCTGGAACAGAACGTCTAGATGATTTCATCCCAAAACTAAATTTTCATAATTAGCTTTTGTTTCAACAACTTCTCCAACTTGGGCAGAAGCATGTCTTCATGGTTGAAGATTCGTACATTGGAAATCTCCTAGATTGAGATGATCCCCAATCTCCTAACCTCCTCCTAATCCTATATAAACTTGGGATTTTCCCAGTTTATCCCCCTAGCTAATCATTTCCTTGCAAATTTAGTTTTTGTTGTGTTAGAACATCCTATCTCCCATAATTTGCATTTGTGTTTTCAAGTTTTATTGTAGGATCTCACTGTGTTTCAGTCGAAGGAAGCTCGGATTGTCGCAGGTGATTCAACCTCAATTTCGGATGATCCTATCAAGATCGGCGATGATCTCGTACGATTGTAGATGATTTTGACTACATTTCATATTGGGGGCAATCAATGTCCTGAGTTTGCATTCTCTATATCTTTTTCTTATTTAATTGTGCATTAGATTAATTCACTTCTATTCTGCATCTTGGAGTTCACCTCATTTAGCATATTTGCGTGATAAAATTAAAATAAATTACTAAAACATTGCATCCCATTTGATTTGATATCAGGATTTATAATTTGAGCATTTATATTCTTATTTCTATCATTTTTTATCATTCTTGCAATTGTTAGCATATCTTAGGGATATCTGATTTATTTCATTATTTAGTTTTTTATTTTAGGCGTATTGTTATTTTCTATAACAATCCCTATTTTTACCTCGGGTGGTTCCCCAACCTCCGGGTTTATTTTAAGCTGCAAATGTATTATTTAAATCAGCTTCATGAATGAAATACAAGTTCGCATTTCAACATGGCATCAGAGCCAGAAGGGTGAGAGAGAGAGGAGGCGGAAGCTGGCTGGTCTTGTCGGGAGAGAATTTTTTTTAAGGAAGGTTGCAGGTCTCTTTTTTTTTTCCAGCGCTGGTCTGGAAAATTTTTATTTCCCAGCGCTGGTCTGTGCGTGTTTTTGTTGAGCACGCATTTAAAAAAAAAAAAAAACACAGACCCCCCTATGCTACGCACCTCCTGTGCATGTTTTTTTCCTAGCTCTAATTTCCCAGAGTCCCCCCGTCTAATTTTTTTGTGCATCCTCCACCCCCCCGCCACGATGTGATTTTAATCATGCGTAGCCCCCCCGTCGTGACATGATTTTAATCACGCACGATGCCCCCATCGTTGTGACATGATTTTAATCACATGCGGTTCCCCCACCCCTCCACGTCGTATGATTTATTTCATGCGATGCTCGTCACGACCCCCCCTCCTCCCCTTTCCCTATGTCGTGCATGCGGCGCGATGCGTGACATGCAACAACAGTCGCCATGGCCAACTACAGCAGTAGCCACCATGGGCTATCCAGCCACCAGCCGCCTGCTACAGCCACGGGCTATCTAGCTGTAGGCCGCGTGCTATGGATGCCACCGTGACCAGCAGCAGAGGAGGGGGCAGCTGCGGCCACCTGGCGGAGGCAGCCACAGAGGGAGCTGCGGCCAGGCGGCCGCGCACGGGCAAAGGGCTGGGGACCCTCCTCAAATAGGAGGGGGTCCCTGATCCTTTCGGATCAGCCCGCTAGTCCACCTGGTGGTGGACTGTGCGGTAAGGCTCAGGGAGCCTGCAGGTCGGGGGTTCAAATCCCGCCGACTCCCCCTTGGAGAAAAAAAAGGTAAAAAAAAAAAAAATTCAAAGTTTTTTTTTAATTATTATTTTTTAGTTAAAATTAATTTTAATTTTAATTTATTTTTCTATAGTTTTTTAAACTTTATAAATTAAAATTTGATTTTAATTTATATTTTCATAGTTTTAAAAACTATATAAATTAAAATTATTATTTTTTTAACTTTAAATATATAATAATTATAAAAAAAATGCTTTGTTAAAATATTTTTTAGGGGGTATTTTTTTTCCAAAAATCACAGGGGGAAAGTGAGTAATTTTTTGAAAAGCAATTTTGGCATTATTGTAAAGGTGCATTTTTGGCTGTGCCCGACACCTAGTGGGTTATTTCTGTGGGCACTTTTATGTTGTATGTTGCATATTTCATTTTTTGCACTATAACATTAAAAGTTAAAATGAAATTCACTCCTAAGTTCCCGGAATAATTAAAACCCATCCGTGCAATTTATTGCACTGCAACGTTCGGTATTTGTGATACCTCTGGCCAGCACTTACAGGTAAAGCTATCGTGATTGCGCTATTGTATCCGCCGCCTAATATAGCTACCAAAATGACGTCTGAGCTTGTTCTCTATAAATCGTCGGGGAGAGATAAGTTTGCCATTTTGCATTTTTTTACTCCATCCACTACCCTAATAGTTCTTGTGTTTAGGCGTAAATCTTGACGAAAGTTCTGAAATCCAAAGTGTTTAGGGGAAGTTACGCCCCATGCATGCGGATTGCAGACTTTCTATGGTAGGTGCCATCAACAAGACTATTCCCTTTCAGTACTGCTTAAGTTCCACGTATCGTATGATCTCTAAAAATTACCTATAGTTTCCCTCACGTAAGGGCGGGTGATTTTTTATTGATCTTTCTAAATACCTATAGTTTCCCTCACGTAAGGGCGGGTATTTTGTATGGTATATTGGCCTAGCAAAAGGTATATCGAAAGGGGGACCAATTGGTGTTATAAGGAACCTTCACCATGTCTGCAAAATTAATGACTGATTCTCATCAGTTGTTGAAAGGTCCTAATTACACACCATGGAAAAACAAGATGAAGGCTATCCTCATCATGGATGACTTATGGGATGTTGTATCTGGAGCAACAACAAGACCTTCATCTGCTATTGGTGCTACAACTCCATCTACTGCTCAAAGAGACTTTGACAAGCTAGACAACAAAGCAAAGGTGCTCATTTTGCTTGTTGTGGCTGATGAAGTTCAGCCCCATATTGCTGACTGTGCAAATAGTAAAGAGGCATGGGATGCCCTTAAAACTATCTATGAGGGAAAGAATGATTCCACTATTCTATTTCTTCAATCTCAATTACACAGTCTAAGCATGAAGCAGGGGGAGACAGTTTGAATTTTTTCTTTGCAGAGTGTCAAAATTGAAAGCAAAGTTGAATTCTTTAGGAGAACCAATTGAAGATAAGCTCCTTATCTCAATTGTATTGAGAGCTTTACCTGATTCTTATCGGGTGTTGATTACTTCCCTTCAGGTGTCACAACGGAAAGTTACTTTTGTAGAATTGGTTAATATGCTTCAAGAGGAGGAGGCACGCCAACTACAGCGAGATGATTCTTCTAACACTGCCCTCTACATCAACAGGAAAGGGCAGAACCAGAAGAAGGGTAATTTTTAGAAGGGAGGGAATTCACAAAAGGATTCAAAAGGAAACAAACTCAACAACCTCAACAAAAAAAGTGCTATTGCAAGATCTATGACAAAGAAGGTCATGATACAAACAGATGTTGGCATAAGAATAAACAATCAAAATAGAAAGGCCGAAACAAACCACAAAAGAACAAACAACAAGTGAATGTTGTTGTTGAAGAATCGACATGGATTACGAGAGAGCCCACAAAGTTCTCATGACTACCACAGTGTCCAAGCAGAGGGATCCTATCTGGTATGTTGATTCTGGAGCCAGTAAGCACATGACTGGTGACAAATCATGGTTTGAGTCTTTTGAGGCCAAAGAGGGCAAACCTGTCACTATTGTTGATGATAAAACCTACAAGGTTTAGGGAGAAGGTACTGTTTCAGTCACTCTTCCTGATGGCAAGTGTCAGATTGACAAAGTTCTCTATGTTCCAGGATTGGCAAACAATTTGTTGTCAGTCACTCAGATTCTGGACAAAGATATGGTTGTGCACTTTAGTGTTGAGGGAGGCAAGAAGTGTTGTTCTATTACCGGGAGGGGTAAGAACATTGCCACTGCTTCATATAAGCATGGCTTATTTGCCTTAGATGCTATCTCTACTCCACATGTTGCCATGACAGTCTCTACAAAGGAGGCAACTTCCCTATGGCACAAGAGATATGGACATTTGAGTTCCGGTTACTTACTTGAGTTAAGTAAGTATGAAATGGTAAAAGGTCTTCCTTCCCTTTCTACCACTTTACCAGTTTGCTCTGACTGCTTGGCAGGAAAGCAACATAGAGTGCCTTTTGAAAGAAGCTCTACAAGAGCAAAGAAACCTCTGGAGTTGATTCACACCGATATGTGTGGTCCCTTAACTCCCAACAGTTGTGGGGGTAAGAGGTATTTTCAGTTATTCATAGATGATTACTCACGAAAGATGTGGGTATTCTTTCTTCAACTGAAATCTGAAGCATTTGGCTTCTTTCAGCAATTCAAGAAATATGTTGAAAAGGAGTCAGGGACTTCTATAAAGACCCTCCGCTCAGATCGAGGGGGGAGTTCACCTCTAAATAATTTTTTGAGTTCTTGAAATAAAATGGGATCACATGACAGTTAACTACTGCTTATACTCCTCAGCAAAATGGAGTTGTTGAAAGGAGGAATCGTTCCATCATGGAAATGGTTCGTTGCATGCTCACAGGAGCTAGGATTGAGCAACTATATTGGGCAGAAGCTATCACCACAGTAGTATATCTATTGAATAGGGCACCCACAAAGGCTCTACAAGGAATGACTCCACAGGAAGCATGGAGTGGTAGGAAACCCTCCATTTCTCATCTACGCATTTTTGGATGTAAGGCTTTCATGCACATACCAAAAGAGAAAAGGAAGAAGCTAGATGTGAAGACACTGAAGTGTATTCTCCTTGGGTATGATGAGCACTCTAAGGGTTATCGTTTGATTGATCCCTTAACCAAGAAGATACACATCAGTAGAGATGTAGTTTTTGATGAGGCTTTCACATCAGAACCCACATCAGATGTATACCTAGACCTTGTGGAACCTAAGGTTGATAAATCTCCTTCCTCAAAAGTTGGAGGTTCATCTTCATCTTCTTCAACACCTCAGAAGAAGAATCCAAAGTGGTATACAAATACAATCAAAGACTCTAAGCTATCCACTCCACCAGATTTGACATTGGATAGGCCTCGTACTCACAGCATGGCTCGACAGGAGAAAGCTGCAACAGAGAATACTAGGGTTGATGACCTGTGTCAATATTTTGAGGAACTTTTTGTAGATCCAGAGAGAGATACAGAAGATATGGATATTGATAGTGATAGGGTATTTATGTCTTCCATAGACGATCTTGAACCCGCATCAGTGCAAGTTGCTCTTGGTGAGCCTCAGTGGAAGGCTGCTATGGATGCAGAGTATAAGTCTTTGATGAAAAACAAAACTTGGAAGCTTGTCGATCTGCCATACGAAAAGAAGCCCATAGGCTACAAATGGGTGTATAAAGTGAAGTATAAGGTAGATGGTACAATAGATAAGCATAAGGCCCGCCTTGTTGCAAAGGGCTATGCTCAAAGAGAAGGCATTGACTATGAGGAAACTTTTGCACCTACTGCTCGGATGACAACCATTCGAGTTCTTTGTGCTATGGCAGCGCAATATGGGTGGAAAGTACACCAAATGGATGTCAAGAGTGCTTTTCTAAATGGTGATCTCCAAGAAGAAGTCTACATGACTCAACCGAAAGGATTTGAAGTGGAAGGCCAATAGCAAAAAGTTTGCAGATTGGTAAAATCCTTATATGGTTTGAAACAAGCCCCTCGGGCTTGGTATATAAAAATGGATCATCACCTTTTGCAGCATGGTTTTAAGAGATGTCTGTCAGATGCAAACCTCTATTTTAAGAAATAGGGTTCTGAAATAGTGTTGCTTGTACTCTATGTTGATGATCTGCTCATTACAGGGAGTTCAAAAACAATGATTTCTACTATCAAAAGAGACTTGTGTCAATATTTTGAGATGTCAGATCTCGGACTTCTCCATTATTGTCTTGGTCTGGAAGTCAGCCAGAAGGAGCACTCCATCAAAGTGTCTCAAAAAAAATATGCCAAGACCCTATTGGAAAAATATCGCATGACTGATTGCAAGCCAATGTCTACTCCGATGGAAACAAGAATTCAGTTATCGCGATATGATGATTCACCTCAGGTAGATGGTACTCTCTATCGCCAGTTGATTGGGAGTCTCATATATCTGACCAACACTAGGCCAGATATCATTTTTGTTGTCAACTATCTTTCGAGGTTCATGCAGGAGCCTAAGACTACACACTGGAAAGTAGCAAAGCGCATTCTTCACTATGTCCGTGGCACAATGGAATATGGCCTAGAATATAAGAGGAACAACAAATTCTTCTTACAGGGATACACGGACTCCGACTATGCCGGATCATATGATGACCGTAAATCAACTTCAGGATATTTGTTTCATCTTGGATCCGGTCCTGTCTCTTGGCACAGCAAGAAGCAACAGGTGGTTGCTATTTCATCAACAGAGGCAGAATATCATGCCGCACGTGAAGCTATGTGCGAAGTGATATGGTTGCGTCGCATCCTCACAAGTATGGGTCTTCCATCAAAATCTCCAATACACTTGTTCTGCGACAACATGGGTGTTTTGAATCTTGTCAAGAATCCAGTACATCATGAAAGAACCAAGCACATTGACACACAATGTCACTTCATTCGAGACGAAGTTCCAAGGCACCAAATTCAGCTTCAGCACATTCCCACCAATGCTCAAGTTGCAGACATTTTCACTAAGGCACTTCCACGTGTCAAATTTGAATTGTTTCGCAGCTCTCTTTGTATTACCAACTGATGTAATCAGGGGGGATATTAGTAGTTCTTCAATTACATAAATAATGTAATAAGGGGGGATGTTAGCATATCTTAGGGATATCTGATTTATTTCATTATTTAGTTTTTTATTTTAGGCGTATTGTTATTTTCTATAACAATCCCTATTTTTACCTCGGGTGGTTCCCCAACCTCCGGGTTTATTTTAAGCTGCAAATGTATTATTTAAATTAGCTTCATGAATGAAATACAAGTTTGCATTTCAACAACAATTATATTTTTGGTTTTTGGTGTCTGTTTTCGTGATTACAGGTTTATGATGAATTCGTCTCAGGTCACTGATGATCTTGGCTAATCTCAGATGATCTCCTATGATCTGGATGATTCTATACAATTATAGACAATCCTATCATATCCGAGATGATCTAGACTCCTATAAGATTCAGAATCTTCATCAGACATCATAAATCAGGTGTACTCTTCTCCATTTTAGATATTTTCTATATTTAGGATTCATTTATGTTTGTTGTTTTCATATAAACCAGAAATTTCATATAGAATAGCTTAGATTCATTTTGGAAAACCTAGGAATCTAAATGATTGAACATAAAATGAATACATCAAACCCATTCTTGACCTAGGCATGGAAACTTCCACTCAAAGTTTCCTGGTGAACCCCACCATCCATAAAAAATTCACCCTTATACCCCTCCCCCAAGAGGCATGACCTTCAAAGGGCCTCTCCATCCGAGGTATTGTCCCATCCTTCTTGCATCCCCCTTTCGGGCACGGATCCTTTAGCCTAAAGGTAAGGGTGCAAAAAATTTGGGCGATACATTTTGGTGAACCCGACGTGAAACTAAAACACCTTTTGAAAACAATCCAAAAAAAAAGAAGACATTATTAAGAACATCTAGAATCATTAGAAAATAGTTAAATTTGCATATCATATTTAGATGGTAGATTATAATAGAAGACGAGTTGTCACCATAAATGTTGAAAATCAATTAATAGCCATAGAGATTACTTTTGTGCTTAGAGTACCTCAAACAAATAGAGCCCAATCTTTGTGGGATGAACTTGATAGGAGATTAGGTATTATTGAATCTAGATCTGTAGAACTTAGGCAAATTAAGAGGTTTGTCCTAGATAGAATCCTAGATCCTGATCAGGTGACTTTGTATCATGAACTTCAAAGAGCTTGCCATAGGTGGTTAGCAGATAAAAGAGCACTTGTGTCTTCAAAATTATACACCTTTGAGGAGTACCTTGAGAACGCAGTTGTAGTACATAAATTTCTATCTCGTATAGAGGATCAATAAGTCATTCTTATAGATAGAAAAATATGGAATAGAATTCCTAGAGCTATGTTGTATCGAGAGTATTTCCATGAACTTTATTTTTACAAGTCAAAGTCTAAAGTAGATCATATTACCATAGCACACTTTGTCAAATTCTTGAAAAACCACTTCCAATTTGAAGAGGAGCATTTCATGACTCTTGATGAACTTGACCCTATCAATGATATCCATAAACTATTCATAGAAAACTAAGTCATTCTTTTTACTATTGTTATTTCTTGCAACTAGCATGCTGTTTGTTATTTTTATTCTCGCAAAATAATAATATAATAATAAAAAAAACAAGCAAAACAAAAACAAAACATTTTCCTTTTAAAGTATTATAGTAGGTATATAGTTAAAATATATACCTCTCAACCCTACCGCATCTATATATATATATATATATATATATATATATATATATATATATAAGTATATATATTTGCTAAAACCTAAGTTTAGCACAATGCCTAGACTTAGGAATGGAAAACAAACCGAAGAAGATGAAGATTGGTTAGGAAGACCATTAACTGACCAAAATGTCCCTCCTGAGGACCAAGTTTAGGAAGAAGAAATCCTAGACCAGCAAGAAGAAGAGCTTGTTGTAGGAAATGAACAAGAAGAAACTAATAGAGAGGAAGGATCCTCATCCCCTAAAATGTCTCCGGGAGGAGCTATCACTTTTGAAAACATGGAACAATTTTGGAAGTTCATTAACACTAATATTGGTGTTTTTAATAGAGCAGTCCATATGGACAAGGATCAAATTAGTGACACTCAAGCAACTCTAGAAGACGTATTTCAAACACGCACTAATCCCTTGTCCTTTATTGATCAAGAGAGTGATCGGGCTGGACCATCCAATTTGGATATGGCAGCTGTGATCCAGAACATGCAACAACAACAGGCTACTCAAAAATCTAAAGTGCCTATTAACAAGCCTAGGGACATTCCCGCACAAAAGAAACCATCATTTACTACTCTATTTTGCCAAGCTCTTGATCAACATACCTCAAATCAACAAAAACCCAAAACAAAACCAAACACCAATTACCAACAATCTAGGGTACAACATAATACTATTACAAATCCTCTTCATAATACTCTTCCTACCAACACTTTGCATAATAGCAATATAGCATCTAATCCTTATGTTACACCATCATACACTCATAGATCCCATACCTATGTCCCACCGAACCAATATGGTGGACAAACTAGTAATCTTGAAACCATGGTGAAATAGCTAGTTTCCCGCATGGACCAGATAGATCCCTACCATCCCTCGTACAACTATCGAGAGATGTGTAGTCAGCCTTTAGATCCTATAGTCGTAGCACATCCGTATCCTAAACATTTTCCTATGCCTGTTCTTCCCATATATAAAGGAACCGAAGATCCCATAGAGCATCTTCGTATGTTTAGGATAGCATGTCATGATATATCACATGATGACTTGTTATTACTAAAAATGTTCCCAAAAAGCTTGGGAGGAATGGCATTAGAGTGGTATTATCAATTACCCACTAATTCTTTGAGGAATTTAGAAGAAACTACCGAGTCTTTTGTTCATCAATTTAGTGCCTACATCGAAAGACATGTGACCATTAAAGATTTGTATAACTTAAAACAGGACAAAGATGAATGCTTTGCTGATTTCCTAGCTAGGTGGAGACAGTTGATAGGAAAATTGCACTTTGTGTTACCTTATAGGGAGATGTTGGACATATTTATTAATAATTTGCAAGAGCAACTATCTTACGAATTATCAACTGCTACCTTGACCACCTTCGATCAGGCTATAGACTTAGCCCAAAGAGTGGAAGATGCTCTCATTAGGAGAGGCCAGTTAAAAAGAAAGACGATGAGAAAACATCCAAAAATCAATACAAGAATAAACAAGTTGTGGGTGATGGAGTCACCGATAGCAGAAATATTGCTAATGTTAATGCTGCAAAGACAGCGAGAGAAGTTTGTACTTGAAACCTCCTGATAAACCTCCTCGAGAATTTACTAGGTTAAATCAACCTTTATCAACTATTCTACCACAATTATTAGAATGAGGTTTGATTCAATTACCAAATATCCAGGAACCTGATCCAACTATACCCGGATACAGAGCAGATTTACATTGTGACTTCCATAGAGGACCTGGACACACTACCAACTCTTGTAAAATATTAAAACATAAAATACAGGACTTGATTGATAACAATGAGATGGAGGTGCAAGCCTTTCAACCTAAGAAAAATCCTCCTAATAATGTTCAAAAGAACACCCCATAAAACCAGAATCATAATGCCAATCAGTCATTAGACATATTTCAACATCCCTTACCAAAACATGGTAAGGAGGTGGCTAATCAAATTGAACATCATAATGTCCCTCCTCCTGCCCGATATGTAGGAACTATTAGTGGGCATTTACCTGCTCATGATCTGGAAATATTTGACACAAATTTATCCATGGTTACAACTAGGCCTCTATATAATATTCAGATACCTGATCTTAGTGATACAGAATACAAGACTGAGAGTGATATGGAAATCACATCAAATCAATTGAATAGTTCTGAAGATGAATCAGATACTATTCACCCTATCACAAGTTATATGGTTCCAGAAGATCCATTTCCAAGAAGAGTCACTACTAGACCATCGTCTCACCGATTACTTTCTAATGAGCTAGCTATAAATGCTAGACCAAGACCCATTCATCATCCACAAAATAATATTGTGGGTACCATCGGAGCTGTTACTAGACAACAGGCTCAAAATTATCAACAAGATCAAATTTAGAATGGTGGATCAACTCCATTTGTTTTGAAGGTTCCTAATAAAGGGAATCATGCACCTAATGTTCAACCTAAACCCCCTTATAATATTAATGAACAATTATCAAATATTACAGCTAGAATTTCCCTCTTGGACCTTTTAAGATCTTCTCCTACACATAGAGATGAATTAATGCTCACATTAAGCCAGATGATGGTACCACAAGATATTCAACCTGAAGCCATGGCCAATACTATAATAACTCGTGAAGTTGATTGTATTGACTTTCGGGATAGAGACATACCTCAACATAGTTTACATAAAGATAACCCCTTGTATATTACTGCTTTAATTGGAGATGTAGCAGTCAAACGAGTTTTGATTGATAATGGTTCATCTTTAAATATCTGCACTTTTGACTTCTACCAAAGATTTGGGTTTAGAAGTGAGGAAATGAAAAGAACTGATATGATCATAAAAGCTTTCAATGACAAAACACAAGAAACATGTGGAGTTATTACCATTCCATTGCAGGTTGGTCCGAGAACCTTGGATACGACTGTGTTTATTGTACATTGCCCTGCATCATACAATATACTCTTGGGTCATCCCTGGATCAACGTGATGTGAGCTATTCCCTCAACCTTACATCAATGTGTTAAGTTTAAATTTAAGAATCAGTTGATTACCATTCATGGTGATCCAAGACCCTTTGATATGTGTGCTTTGGCAGAACCTATTGGAGTTCAATTTTTCCCTGCTCTGTCATCCACACATCCTAATTCTCATTATCCATCTAAACATGCAAAACTCACACCCACAAAGTCATCTACTTCTTCTCCATCAGTTGCACCTTCATATATAGCTCAACCATCTTCTGAACAAACCGCATTAGGACCTAAGAAAGATCCTAATCTCACAACCAATGTCTCTTGTTCTACTCCTATAACTTCCATACCTATAATAGACCCATCTATCGAAACCTCTACACCGTCTACATCCACCAAATTTATATTTTCCACATCAGAAGACGTAGGGAATGTTCCTTCTACCTCTTATGCTCTCACTGATGAGCTCTTACCCGATCTATCTAAAATCCTTATATCAGAAGAAACGAATACTTCTATGCAAGATTCCCTTATTTTAAATAATTTGCCACCATCTCCTCGTACCTTGGGCCTCCCATAGCCTATGGGAAGTATTTACCAAGTCGGGAGCTGTGCCTTTATTTATAAGGGATATGACTAGGGTAGAATACCCAGAAACATTAGAACTCATTATGATGGATATGCTCGATGTTATTTTACTAATGAATATATTAAAGCCAAACCTATAATGCTCAAATTGGGATATAAAGGGAAATGTTTGGGACCTTTCTAGAATGGTATGAAAGAACCTTTTGAGGTAGAAGCATGGCCCACCCGATGTGGTGTGGGCCTATTTCCTAGTAAGGGTCAGCCATTCCCATTTGAGGATGATGACCAACTTATATGTTACCAAGATTATTTAGATGCACGTGATGCCTTGCATTTAATAAATAAGACATTCACATGTAATATGCTATCTATAGCTTATCCTGAGATGATCACTGAATCCGACGATGAGTTGGAGGGAGATATATTTCACGATGTCTCCATTGAGGAATTATTACATAATGGATTTTATTTTGATGGCTCTATACCTAGTATAGCCCATATTGAGGCCATGACTCCTCAAGATGAATTATCCAAGCTAACCTTGGAAGAATTACAAGAATTGGGCATTTCACCCACCCCACCTAATTTTGAGAGAGATCTACATATGGAAGTAGAAAATTTCATAAAAATTAACATTGGAACCGAGGATAACCCTCACATAATCAACATTGGATCAGAATTGAGTCAAGAAAAATAGGATAAATACATTGCATTTCTTAAAGAATATGAAGATGTCTTTGCTTGGACATATGAAGATATGCCAGGTTTAGACCCTTCTGTAGTTATGCATCACCTAGTAGTGCACCCGGATGCTAAACCTGTTAAACAAAAACTTAGGAAAATGCATCCTAAAGTGGCCTTACTAGTCAAAGGGGAGTTAGAAAAACTCCTGAATGTTATTTTTATACAAGCCATTGATTATGCTGAATGGATCTCGAATGTAGTTCCAGTAGCTAAGAAAGAAACTACTAAGGTTAGGGTTTGTATAGACTTTAGAGATATTAATGTTGCATGCCCTAAAGATGATTTTCCCCTTCCCAATATGGATCAGATCATTGATTTTACTGTTGGGAGTGGAATGATATCCTTAATGGATGGATTTTTTGGTTATAATCAGATCAGGATAGCTCTTGAAGATCAGGTTAAAACAACCTTTATTACCCCTTGGGGGACTTTCTATTGGAAAGTGATGCCATTCGGGTTGAAGAATGCAGGTGCAACCTATCAACGAGCCATGACTTATATCTTTCATGATATGATGCATGATATACTACATGATTATGTAGATGACATTATAGCTCATTCTACTAAAGAAGATGACCATTTAGATGACTTGAGAAAAGTATTTGATCGATTAAGGGAATATCTTATCCGATTGAATCCAACCAAATGTATATTCGGAGTTAAGTCAGGTAAATTATTGGGGTTATAGTTTCTTTACATGGCATCAAAATTGACCCTCTCAATATTACAGCTATCACTGATATGCCCGCACCTACAAATATATCTAAATTACGAAGTCTACAAGGTAAGCTTCAAGCTATCTATCGCTTCATCGATAAGCTGGCGGATAAAATTGGACCCTTTCTTAAGCTTCTTAAGAAGGATGTCTCTTTCCATTGGGACGACGAATGTCAGGAAGCATTTGAACTCCTCAAACAATATCTTCTTAACCCACCTGTACTTTCGCCACCTAAACCTAATCGCCCATTTATCTTGTATATTTTTGCTTCAGATTTTGCTTTAGGAGCTATGTTAGCTCAACTTGATGATGAGAAAAGAGAGCATGCTAATTATTACATTAGCAGAACATTAATTAGTTATGAAACCCACTACACAACATTAGAGAATTTATGTCTAGCAGTCATATTTTCTACACAAAAACTATGCCATTATATGCTCAGTCAAAAAACATATGTTATTGCTAAATCTGATCCCTTGTGGTATCTCATGAGTTGACCTTATTTATCTGGTCGCACAACAAAGTGGGTTCTTGCACTAAGCGATTTTGAACTCACGTTTATAGGACATAAGTCTATTAAGGGTCAAATCATAGCAGATCAATTAGCTGCTACACCCTTAGAATCCACCCATCCCCTCATCATTGAGTTTCCTGATGAATGCCTTAAACTAGAGGCAGATCATTTAGAGCAATGGTCCTTATACTTTGACGGATCCCGATGCATGAGTGGGGCTGGTGCAGGTATTATTTTGATATCTCCACAGAAACATCTCATACCTCTATCCTTTAAATTAATGTTTGTCTGTACTAATAACACTGCTGAATATGAGGCTCTCATCCTTGGATTACGAGCAGCCCTAGCACTAAAAATTAAAAATCTATTAGTTTTTGGTGATTCTCAACTTGTTATAAATCAAATTAATGATGTTTATCAGACCAGAGATGATAAATTATGCCCATATAAAGCATATGTATTACAATTAATATCTTTATTTGATAAAATTACCTTGGAAGCTATTCCTAGAACTAGCAATCGTGCGGTTGATGCCATGGCCATAGCTGCATCTCTTTTACCCTTGGAGTTAGATGACGAATATGCTACCATCATTATTCATCGACTCCAAGAACTCGCTTCAATTAAATCATGCTTGGAACCTTTGGACGTGTTCCTAATCAATGAAACTACTCCTAAACTTTGGTACACTGATATCCTCAATTTTCTTCAAAATGGGACCTTCCCTGAAGGTTTTAATAGAAACCAGTGTCGGTTATTACGTAGACGAGCAAGTCACTTCATCATAATTGGCAATACCTTATATAGGAGATCTTTTGAAGGTATCCTACTAAGATGTTTGAATCTAGAAGAGTCTAGATCAGCTTTGAGTGAAGCCCACGATGGATCTTGTGGGGGACACTTTAGTGGTAGCGCCATTGCTAAGAAGCTCCTTAGGATAGGATATTTTTGGCCTACCATGGAGAATGATGCACATGATTACGTGCGCCATTGCGAAAAGTTCCAAAAACACGCTGAACTTGTCCATGCGCCTACACAAGAACTACAAGCTATTTCATCTCCTTGGCCCTTTTCAAAATGGGGCTTAGACATCATCGGAAAAATCAATCCCGTGTCATATGATGGACACAAATTCATCATAACCACCATCGAGTATTTTACAAAGTGGGTTCAAGATATGCCCTTAGCTTCTTGCATTGGAACTCAAGTTTCCAAATTTATTTTTAATCAAATTATTTGTAGGTTCAAAATCCCAAAAAATCTCATCTCGGATAATGGAACTTGTTTTAAAAACAAAGATGTAAAGAAACTATGTCAAAAATATAAAATTCAACATCGTTGGTCCACTCCCTATTATCCTCAGGGTAATGGCCAAGTAGAAGCATCTAATAAAACATTAATTAAAATCCTCAAAATACTGGTCAATAAATCTGGCCGTGATTGGCACATTTGAAATTATATCCTACTTTGTGGGCTTATCGAACTAGCATTCGTACTCCCATGGGCACTTCACCTTTTGTTTTTGTTTATGGCGCTAAAGCTATTTTCCCATTTGAATTAGAAGTTCCTTCTTTGGCTCTGCTACTTCAAGATACTAAAGTAGGAGATGAATACTGTGCTAGCAAATTTAGTCAGCTAGAACTCCTAGATGAGAAGCACATTAATGCTTTGGAGCATCTTCGTGCCTACTAGAATAAGCTCAAATGAGCATATCTCAAGAAAGTTCATCACCGATCCTTTGAGATCGATGACCTCGTCTTAAAAGAAAATAAAAAAAATACTAATGCAACTAAAGACCTTAAAGGTAAATTTGAGCCTAAATGGCTTGGGCCATATATTATCACTGCTAAATTTGGATCGGGAGCATATAGATTAGCTACCTTAGATGGTAAATATCTTAAATAACCTATGAACATTATGCATCTTAAGCGCTATTATGCATAAATCTGGTAATTTCGTCACTGTCTATATTATACATATTGTCTCATTTTAGTATTTCATATAAAAATTTCAAAAAAAATAATATTACGTATTCTCTTAATTCATCAATTAAAATTAAAATATAAAAAAAATCAAAATCATCAAAAACATCTTCTATTTTTGCACCTGTCAATTCTTGAAGTATTGCAGTTATATTTTTCAGTTATTTTGGATAAATTAGAATTTATTTGGAATTCCTTACTTTCACACTCACAGGAATTTTCAATTATTCTACATTATTTGAATTTTCAATTATTCAAAAAATATGAGGTAAGCCCCATAACAGGTGGTTTGTGCCCAACCCGCTTGGCCTTGGGTAACTCCTAGCGTGGTGATATGTCTGTCACATTAGCGACCTTCTTTTGTATAGACCTATGTTCGCTCATGGATCAGCTAGCTCTTGATGACCCGACTTACATAGTAGTCTGGTATGGTTACATGCATATAAATCATGGTCAACGAACACTCATTTGGTTAATTCAAATTACTTGTATCAAATTATCTTGCTCAAAATTGGTAAATGAACAATACAATTGCACACACATTTGTGTTTGAGAGATTTTGTATCATTATGATAGATCAAGATCGGCAATGAACTCACATATGCACATGGGGTTCCTTATAAATCTAAATTTTGTCTTTGAGATAATTTAAAATATGTATGCAAATATTCTGGAATAATTTGATTTTCTTACTTGAGAATATTGGCTTAGCGTACAAACAATTAAATACATTTTTTCAAAAATCCAAATTTTTTTCAAAGCATGTTCAAAAATCTAGCAATAAAGTCACATTTATATTTTTGACTTTCGCAACGATGGTATAGTTCCTAAACCTAAATTGGAATCTATGCCTAGTGCAAGTCCTCATTTTATTTTATTTTTTATCTCAAAATCAAAAATCAACTATGCAATAAAACTATTACATCAATTTCTTCTTTTGGATTTTGCAATGATGGTATAAGTCTATACCTAAAATTCTATGCCTAGCACAAACCATCGTTATAATTTTATCTCCCATTTATTTAATCCATAAAAGCATATGGCTTAAATCATTATGTTACACAATTATGCTTTAAAAAAAATGAAAACTTTTCTATTTCATTTCATTATGTCAAACATTCAGTTTTGCGACGATGGTATAATTCCTAGGCAATTGTTCAAAATTCTATCACACTTAGGAATTTTATGCCTAGAAAAAATCATATTTTTAATATTTCATGCATAATATTTTCATGGAAATCTAAAAAAAAATCATCACCATCATTATTTTTCATCATCACAACACAAAGTCTTAAGAAAGTCTCTTAAGCACCCTTTTACTTTTAGCAATATTTCTCTCATACCGAGATTAGCTTGATGACCTAGCGAGCGGCGACTCCATGAAATGGTCATGTAACAATGACAATGTCCTTTGAAATTATTGTTAGAAGTCACTTTATTTTTCATCAAATCACACCACAACAACCAATTTGTTTACATCATATTATTTCATTTAATTTTATAGCATGACATAAAATTATAATATTTTCAACGACATAATTACATGAATAATCAATCAACCATTAAAATATTAAAGCATCATAAAACATATGCACAAGTCATATCACAAAAATAACATATATATATCAAGAAGTCTATACATCATATCAAAATGGATTGGTATGCCACAATCTATACCCTGGCATACTCAATCCTCTCAAAAATATATGGTCTATGTACAATGAGCAGCTAGTCTCGAGAAGCCCTCGAGCTCTCAGCCTCATCTCCTCTCCCACCCTGAGGTGGAGGAGGTGGTCCCATCGAGGTCCGTGCTGTATCATGGGTCCTCAACGTCGATCGTGATGATGTCCTCGACGACCCCATCCTGATTGGCTTTGTAATGCTGGATAGCAGCGGTATCCTCTGCCCCTATGGAACCACATGATAGTACAACCCCTGCTAGAATGTAGTCTACGCAATAGCCTACGCCAGCTCTAGAATGCTCACCCCTCCACTCTAAGCCCTGAGCCATGTAGCCTCATCTTGGAGAGTCTGCACCTGAGCTCGTAGGCAAGAATTCTCCACTCGGAGAGCCACCATATCACTGCTCTCCCCCACCTCGACACCCTTGCACTTATTGGGTTATGGTGGTCTATCTCTCTACTGAGAAGGGAGTCTCTCCCTCATCTCTAGCTACTGCTGTCTCTCCAGAGCCTATGGTACTCTCTGACATCTCTCCTAAGGAGGCTGTCACTAATCCCTCCCTCTACGACCCCTCACTACATCGATGGAAGCCTGGCATCGCCTCTCCATCCGTTGCACTACAACATGCATCGAACCCTGTGCCCTCATCATTCGAGGAGGGTGGATGCCTACATACCAGGAATCATACCCATATGCTACCCCCGCATCATCCCCATCCACTGGATTAATGGGGGCATCATCAACATCCTGACTCTAGAACCGCTACATGTATGGAGACTCGCTCAATGTAGTATTATCTCGTATATTCTGAGAATACTCTGAAAGCACGAGGATACGAAAAAAAAAAGGAAAGTGCCAAAATGGATGCTTTTAAAATCAAACTTAACGCTTATAGCCTATGTATTGCAAAGTGCATAAAAAGAAAGAGCATAGATGAATTGACACAAGATAAAAGCAATATAAAATATGGCCCTTTTTATTGATATGCTTTTTAGAGTTGTGTTACAATACGTCTCCTTCCTTTTTAGGGGATAGGAGCGTCAAATAAGTTTCTTATCGCATCTATAAACAACAATCCTTCTTCCGCGTGCCCACATATAAGATGGGCGGACCAAAATATCGCCGCCACTTGTGTGTATGATTGTTCACTCCTTCCTGCTCTTCTGATGTCAAAAACCTACGTTCAAAGAAACATAAAATATTAGTAGCACCTGTAGATAGAATAAAGCATGTATTTCCCAAGGCCTAATGTCAGTATATGCATGAAAATATTAAAACGATAATCAAATGACCTCAGATTGACCTAAAATTTTAATAGAAGCATAAATATGTTATCATAAGACCATTGCAAAAAGAACAGTCTAGAAATTCCTCACATATTTGTATTCGCTCCAGGGTGGGACGAATAGACCTGCAATAACTTGTCAGAAAGCACCCTCTTCAATGTCCTATCCTAGAAGCTCCAAATGACCTGCAAACTTGGGGTTAGCTAATTGGGGGTGTTTTGGGAAGACCCAAAAGGTCATATTTCTCCAATTTTACCTCTATCACCCAGATTTTTCTGGTGCCATCTGCAAGTTAGTAAAGGCGGGAAATGACAAAAACCTGGTCAAAATTGCTCAAAATGAAATGAAATTTGAACTGTAACCTATTTAGCATATCTAGAATAAAATGCAAAAGAAAAACTAGAGAAATATATCACAGATTTCTATTCATCCCAGGGTGGGGCGAATAGGACTGTGACAGTTTGGGGAGCGCCCGAGGGCAGGACGCCCACCGTTTGGGACATTGTTTCGACACCAATCCACTTGGGATGGGTCCAAAACTCCTTATGGGGTGTTGTCAACAAATTTTGTGGATTATTGTGGCCAAAAATTGGGTTTTGGGTCCGGATTCGTGCTTCCAATACTCACCCAATAACCTCCCTTTCGAATGAGAGATTAAGGATGTGAAAGCACAAATCGCAAGTAGGTATGTAAATTGGCAGCACTTCGTTGCTCAAATGCTCCTTCTCTATCCCTCTTTTGGGTGGGAAAACTCCCCAATTTATAGACCTTAGGGTCTCCTTGTTTAAATTGCGCATGCGAGGGCGCCACTTGAGTTAACTGTCCTATTTTCAGAGAAAAGCTAGTTCCCTGATTTAGAATCTCCTTGCATGAGGTCTCTAAAATAAAGACATGCATGACTGAAGTCTCTCTTCTTGAATAAAAGCTATTCCTCGCAATTGCATGGCCTGAAGCCTCAGTTAACTGGCAGAGTTGCCAAGGTTTGACTTTTTTTGTCGTCAAACCTGCTATTCGCCCCACCCTAGGGCGAATGCTACTAATCGTCCCTGGGTGGGACGAATGCCAGTTTGTATTCATCCCGGGGTGGGACGAGTAGAGAACAAGGTGCCAAAAAGGTGCAAAATTGACCTCTGACCTTCCAAACTACTTTTGGGAGTGGTTAGGACCACTGTTTAACCTCTGGGGGCTGCCCTGGGGCTGTTTGTGTCAATGCGATCAGCGCTTGTTGTCACATAATCGGATTGGTGTTGTTTTGGTGTCTACAGATGCCCCTTTTTGGGAAGCGTTGTGCAAGGCGCAGCGTCGAGCAAAAATAGATAACCAAAGCACTAATGATTAGGGTTTCTCAATAACCTAACCAACTCTTGATGCCCCAAGTATGGAAAGGGCACGCATTCTAGAATCCTTGCTTCTGACGAGCTAAGGAACTTAATTCAAGTGTTAACCTTTTTCGGTGAGGTGTTACTTGAGCTTGGACATTGATCAGTCATGAATAGGCAAAGGGCGCAACCTTTTGTCTATGGGAACCTTGAGTTCATGATTCACGAATGCCAAGTGTTTGATCAGCTTGTGATTGTTGCTTGTTTGCTGCCCCAAGCAGGAGCGTGATTGTCTTTGTCAATGATCCTTTGAATGCGTGTCATTTCCTTGATTGGGTGTGTTTTTGTTGATTGGTGACTAAGTGTGACTACCCCCTCAAGCGACGAATCGATGAGGGAATGACCGACATGAGAAAAGCGACGAGTCGCTTGACCCAAGATGACTTAGGTAAGGGTGCCTTCAGTTGTTTACCTTTGAATGCTCAAGCATTTTCCAAACATTCTGACCTATTTTTGGTGGGTTTGAACCCTTTTTGTGACGCATTTTGGAGCTGAAATTGGCAAAAATCCATCTTCCCGTGGAGCGGTCCGGCTATGGTAGCCTTCTTAGGGAGTAGGATAGTGATAATTTGTGACCCCAACATCTGTTTTGGATGCCAAGAATGTCAGGTGCAAATGCGCCTTCGTTCGACAATGTTATTGCTATTTTTGGTTGGGTTTTGACCCTTTTTGGTGACGCCATTTGGGGATGAAATTCTCAAAAATCCGTCTTCCCGTGGAGCGGTCCGGCTATGGTAGCCTTCTTAGGGAGTAGGATAGTGAGGATTTGTGACCCCGACATCTGTTTTGCATGCCCGGAATGTCAAGTGCAAAAGCACTCTCATTGGACAGTTTTATTGCTCTTTTTGGTGCATTTTTGTGCATTTGTTTGATGTTTTTTGAAATGTTTGTTTTGGTTTATACATTGTTATTTAGGATGATGTATGCATGTGGTATGATGAATGCGATGTGTCTAATTATATGATGTATGCATATGGAATGAATGAAATGAGTTGTTGATAACTTGTCGATGGCACCATAGATTGTACAAGATTGATCGGCTTGTTGTACTTATGGGATGGCTTTGTGGAATGACTTTGCATGTGAGAACTTTGTTTTTGTATTTGTTTGTATTTTTTGATGGTGATGTATGTAATGAAATGTACCAGTTGTTTTAAAATGTAGTTAAGCTTTTCGGAGATTCAGATATTTTAACTAACTAGCCAAAACTGTACATTTATCTCGCAAGACTTTTGAACAAGGTATAAATCCGACTTGGAGTTTGAACCAAGTTATTTCACATCCCTGTGTGTGCAATTGAGTTCGTTTATGTGGTATTTGTCAGGATACCTCCAGTTCTAGATAGGCTATCAACCAAACCTGTACTGAGGATCACCTAATTAGCTCCACTAACTCCGTTGTTGTATTTAGTAAGATTAATCCATGGGACAATCTAAGGTACCATAAGCTAGCTCATCCACATGCAAACATTGGTCTGCTCACACGCAAAGCTAATGTGATAGACATATCGTCATGCGGTTAGGATACCGCCATTGCCAGGTAGGTTGTCCACCAAACTCGTAATGAGGATCACCTAGATGGTTGTTCGAATACTGAGAATTCCAGGGATTCAAGTTCAGGATTTTTTATTGGCTCAATGGTTTAGGATATTTGCTCGTATACAAAGTGATGAAAATCACTGTTTATTTTGTTCTTTTTTTTGTTTTTCTTTTGGAGCAAGGATGTTAAATAGTAGTGATAACCACTATTATTTGATTTGGCTTGTGGAGCTTTGTAAGGTTGAGCTTGTAGGTTTGTGACTGGTGAATGACATTGATCCTTTTAGGCCTTGGGGATGACTACCCATCCTTGGCAGGGACATGTAGTACGAATCCTTACGACTTTGGGAACCAAAGGGTAGTATGGAGATTATGAAGTAAGGGTATTGATCTTTTAGGCCTTGGGGATGACTACCCATCCTTAGCAGGGACATGTAGTACGAATCCTTACGACTTGGGAGACCAAAGGTGATTGTGATGATGGTGTGGAAATGTTGTTTTTTAATGTTTATCTTTTAGGTTGATACTACCCTCCTTTATAAATTTATTACTTTATATAAATTTAATTAAAAGATGATTGTGATGATGGCTTGTAAGAATTTTGTTTTTGAATGGTCATTGATCCTTTTAGGCCTTGGGGATGACTACCCATCCTTGGCAGGGACGTGTAGTATGAATC
Source organism: Wollemia nobilis (assembly GCA_028583015.1). Classification (NCBI taxonomy): domain Eukaryota; kingdom Viridiplantae; phylum Streptophyta; class Pinopsida; order Araucariales; family Araucariaceae; genus Wollemia; species Wollemia nobilis. The sequence continues at coordinate 1,846,722 of JAQPPZ010000677.1, read as the reverse complement.
CTTACAACCTTAGGGACCAATGGTGATTGGGATTTTTGGTAGTGGTGAAAACCACTGTTGATTAGGGGGAATGGATGGGGAAGAGCTTGTCCTTTTGTCAATTCTCAACACTCTTGAACCATTCGCACAGGGGGATGAATAGGCTAATCTTTCACCTATGGTACCCTAGATCGCTTTGTAGGTTTCTCTTGCGTTCACACAACTTAGGAATTATTTTATGTGTTTTAATTTGTGTAGGGATGTTACGTAACGAGGCTTGATCCAAGTAAAACTTTCCCTTGTAAAATCCGTTTAACTTTGTACAGTTTTTGGCTAGCAATTTAAAGATAGTTGAATGACGAAAACCCTAGAGACATTAGGAAACAACGGACGATGCTAAACATTGCAATGGTGTAATGCTGGATGTATGCGTTTGTAAAAATGGAGTTGATGTGAAAAATGATGGAATTGCCAAGTAATGACAATCTATGGTGCTTTTGACTTGTATGACCTAGCAAATATGCAATGTATGGATGTGATGCCTAATGCAACCTATATTTTTTTATTTTGATTTTTATGAGTATGCATGGAATTGAAATGCAATTTTTTTTTGTTATTTTTGAGTGATTTTATTGTTTTTGTTTGTTTTTGAATATTTATTTTTTACCAAGCGGTTATGGGCACCCTTGGAGCTTTTGTATTGACCAAAGGGTTTATGGACACCTTTGGGGCATTTGGTTTGACCAAAGGGTTTATGGATACCTTTGGGGCATTTTAGGTTGACCAAGCGATTGCAAAAATCCTTGGAGATTTTGGTTTGACCCAAGGGTTTATAGATACCTTTGGGGCATTTTGGGTTGACCAAAGGGTTTATGGACACCTTTGGGGCATTTTGGGTTGACCAAGCGATTCTAGGAATCCTTGGAGCTTTTGGGTTGACCAAGAGATTATAGAAATCCTTGGAGCTTTTTAGGTTGACCAAGAGATTACGGAAATCCTTGGAGCTTTTTAGGTTGACCAAGAGATTATGGAAATCCTTGGAGCTTTTTAGGTTGACCAAGATATTACGGAAATCCTTGGAGCTTTTTAGGTTGACCAAGAGATTACGAAAATCTTTGGAGCTTTTGGGTTGACCAAAGGGTTTATGGACCCCTTTGGGGCATTTTGGGGTTGACCAAGCGATTGCGGGAATCCTTGGAGCTTTTTGGTTAATGTAGTCGGCTTGCTCTTCGGGGGATAGAAGTACCCCCAGCTTGAGAATCTATGGATTCATTGGATCTGAGCCGATGTCTACGTCAGTCGTCTCCTCGATCGACATGTGGGATCCATCCTCCAACTGGTGTGGAGTTGGGATCAGGTGGATATCATTTGCTGAATTAAGATCATCGTTAGGAACGTCAGGTTCCTCTTCAGCATGGAAGACATCCTGAGTCTGTCCTGGAGTGAAATGAAACATCCCACCGCAAGGCCAGTACTCTAATGGGGATGGTGGTGTGTCAGCGTGATCCCAATCTATAGCCTCTATGTCTAGATGCAATGACCGTGTTGGGTCGGCTGGATCATGGATGGGGGCGGTTAAGTCAATGGAGATCATGTTGATGAAATGATTGTGACCTCCATTACCGTAGGTGTGATGACTCTGACATTCTGGATGTTCTTGGTGCTTTGGATCTGGCTCTGTGGGCACTGGCACAAATGGATCAGCCCTATGTGCGTATAAGAGGACAGGATCTACCCTAGGCATTGATGGTTTGATAGGGTCTCTAGGTGGAAGATGCTCTCTGTGTACCTAGAGTGGCGGGTGTAGTAATTGCTATAACTATGCCGGGTTGAGGTGCCACCTATGTCTTGGCCCTATGTGTAAGTGTTCAAACATGTCATCTATGCCTAAGGGATATTGTTGTTGCATTTGTTGCATGTGGTTGAGATAGGCCATCTTGGTTTGTTTATAATAGATCAAGGTTGGGAAGGGATGGGGCTCATCTTGTTCAATCAAATTAATGTGGTCCCATCGAGGTTGTTTCGCTCTCTTTGGGGGGACCTAATTTTCTTGAGGTGGCATATGCTCAATTGGAACATCCAATGGGAACATGGTCAAGAAGCTTTCTTGATAATCATCCATGGGATGCATGTGGGAATGATTGCTTCCTGACTCAAGAGGATCCCAAGGTGCTACCTCGTAATCCAACTCATCATCCGAAGACCCTTCTTGGTCTTGTCCATACCCTTCGTGGGGGTGAGTCCTTGAATTGTCTCCCTTTTCGACCGAAGGGAAAGGGTTGTTGAGGTCAACAAGGTTGTTTGTTTGTAATGGGAAATAATCCCCCAATGTATAAGTTGTGTTTGGATTGGCATATGGATCTAATGCCAACCCATCCTTGTTGCCTATCCCTAGGCCTTGCATGTTTTCGACCAAGATGTCTAGGGGCAAGGGGTGATTAAACCCTACTCCTGACTTGTCATAAGGCATTTGGTATCTTGGTTGGCACAAAACATGCACTCCTTGTTCATACCTGCCCAACCCATATCCATGCCAATTGCATTGGCTAAGATATCTCAATGCGAAGTCTAGGTTAGACAGATAATTGACATCCTCAACAAAGGGCTCTTCATCTTCCTCTTCTTGTAGGGAAGGTTCAACGCCATTATCCAGGCCCCCATAAATAAAGTTTGTCTGATTGGGTGGGTAGCCTAGAGGAACCACAGAGCCGATGGGGAGTCGAGGTCTCCCCATGTCTTGCATGGACTCAAGTGTGGGCGTTGCTATAATGTTTTGCACTAGATACTCCCCCAATCCTGTGTTGGCCATCTCAACTGTGATTGTTGGCGTTTGAGGGGGAGCGAATGGAAGTTCTCCCTGAGTCCACTCCATGTGGGGTGAACTAGGCGTCTCGACTTCCATTCTACTAGGCTTCTCTTCTGTCGAGATGTTGGAGACTAAGGGTGGTTCCTCTTCCAGGGGCTTCTTTCCCTTGTCCTTTGGTGTGGCCACCGTAGGTGGCATCATTGTGGGAGGACCAGATGAAGAAGATGGACCCGCCTGGGAATTTGATTGATTTGGTAATGGAGATTCCTGCGTAATCGGACCCTTTTTAGATGGATTTAACTGAAAATCCAAATGCGTTGATGGAAGGGTCGACTACGGCATTAGTTGCACTGAATTGCAGTATTTGAAAGGCTCTAAGTCTATGGGGACTACATGCACCTGTCCTTCAAATGTATACTTCAAGCATTGATGAGCAATTGAAGGGACACACTTCATGTCCCGGATCCAAGGTCGCCCCAACAAGATATTGTAAGCCATCTCACCTTCTAATATGTGGCACAATGTATGAATGGTCTTTTGTCCCACTTGGATGGGTAGGACAATTGTGCCAACTATCGAGCATATCGCATCATTGAATGCTCGAAGAGTATAAGTGGAAGGTACGATGTGAGAGGCCGGCAACTTCAAATGTTTTAATGCGGTGGTTGTAATAATGTTACTAGATGAACCAGTGTCTACCAACACCCGCTTATATGGAATCCCATTGACCCACGCAATAACGTGCAGGGGTGGATCCGCCACATCACCAGCCATCGATTTTAATTCATCTTCTCTAAAGGTGATGACTGGTTCCGTACATTGTTTCACATGGCCCACGAAGTTGTTGAAAGAATTTGCTTCATGGGGATGCAGCTCAATTGCCTTTAATATCTCCATGAGAGCCTCCCGATGGGGCGTTGATTGTTGAATAAGCTCATATATGGAGAGCCTAGCCGACGTGGTCCTTAGACTTTGAGTAAGTCTAGTTCGAATCATGGCCACTGGTCTAGGCGGGGGAAGCTGTGTAGGGTTTGGTTGAGGTTGTGACGTTGATGGAACTTCTCTTGTGGCTGCCGCGGGGCAGCTCCTAGGTATCTCTTGTTCCTTGTCACTATGCTTATCATCCCTACATACCCCTCCATGGGGCAATTCTGTTGCACCTCATTGACGTGAAGGGGTTTTTCTTGTGCATCATGTGTGGGCAAAGGGTCTCTAAAAATGCCCATTTGTTGGTTGTTGGGCGCTATGGGGTTATCCACTGCCAATGTATTATTGTCAATGAGGTCTTGCACCAAACCTTTGAACTTCCAACATGCGTTAAGGTCATGTCCCTTTCGTCTATGGAACCTACAGTACAAATCCTCTCTATACCCCTTAGGCTTTGGCGCATTAGGATCTATGGTTTGAATCTCTGGCAGATTAATCAAGTTTGCCGTTGACAAATGGTCAAACAAGGAGTCCCTGGACTCTGTATAAGGCGTAAATTGTCGCCTAGGGTGACGCTGCTGATTTTGTTCCTGCCTTTGGTTTTCTCTATCATAATTGTTTGGAGGCACCGCCTGATAGTTAGCCTTTGGAGGCTGTGTTGCTTGGGCAGGCTTAGGGGCGTTGATAGCAACTTGATTGACCACGATGGGTTTCTGTTGCGTAGTCCCTATTTTAGTGCTCTTGTTCCATTCTTTTTTCTTAGGCTTGGCAATTTCACCATCCTGTATCTTGATCTCTTCGATGATTCTAGCTTGCGCCAGTGCTTCTTCTAAAGTGGCATATTGCTGCAGCTGCAATAGCACAGAGATCGATCGCAAACAACTCTTTGCGAACATTTGGGTCAAGTCAGACATAGGGGGGAGGTAGGGTAGCTTTGAAAGCAACGTCCTCCACCGGTTCCCATATGCCACCATAGATTCCTCCTCATACTGCTTGAGGCTAGCTAGATCGCTTAGTGATGCCTTTTTCTTTGTGTTGAAGGTGAAACGTTCTAGGAACGCGTCCACTAGCTGATCCAAGTTACAGATGCTATGCTTTGGTAATTGAGTAAACCAATCCGAGGCAGGGCCTACGAATGTGGTTATAAATGTTCTTAATAGCAAAGCATCGTTGTCCTGAATAGCCAAAGCATTGGCTCAGGAATCGAGTCACATGCTCTTGGGCATCTTCCTCCCCTCTAAAGAGTGCCAACTGGGGCAGCTTAAAGTGTTCGGGGTATGGAGGTGCCGACACTGACGGATGCACAGGATGACTATGGAGTTGGCGTAAAGTAGGCTTTTGGGGCCCAGAAGTCTTGAGCTCCATAGTCTCTAAGTGCTCTAGCAACGCTTTATATGCATCGGAGGACTTGATCTCCTCCTCCTTGGTTTGCTCCCGCTGTGGGTTGTGGGGAACTTGAGGCCTTTGGAGGGGTAGCTGGGTAGCACCCCTTCTGCCTTGATAGGGCATTTCAGCCCGTTCTTCTTCTTGTTCATAATCCTCATAAGCTTCTTGAGGAGTGTCTGGCCTAGGCCTGTAAACATTGATGGGTGCCCACGGAGGGTGCCCATCATAGTTTCTGGGAGTGGCCTCCCGCTCAGGTCTAGGAGGTCTTAGAGGCAGTGCTTGATGAGGTCGCGGAGACCTGTCTCGCACTAAGGGGTTGTGCCTCTCATACATCTCAGATTTATGTGCGCGAGGTGCTGGGACCTTCTCAGGCACATTGTTGTGAAGCAATTCAGCTATCTGACGCTGAATGCGCTCTTGGTTAAGGCGACACAAATGTTCTAATTGTTGTTGGTCTTGCCTGAGCCGCGTGATTTGCGCTTGGCGGGCGGCTAGTTTGGCAAATGCCAAGTCAATTTGTTCCATCGTCTCTTGTTTAGGAGGCCTAGATGCCTCCCCTACATGTCTTTCTCGGTCATGGTGATCCGAGACCCCTATGGGTTGCTTCCCTCTATCGAGGTTAGCGGCATTCACTTGAGGCTCTGGCCTCAATGAGTGATCCTGATACATAGCGGGTGCGGACGTGCATCATTCCCGCACTGTGTATCGCTCTTGAGGAACATAATGGTCTTCCTCACACTCTCTGTTATATGCATAAAAGGTGCGGGCAGAATTGTCTTGCCCTATCTGTGGTGCCTGATACTCTGGATATGGTCTAGTGTTTCTGACAGTAATCAGGGGTAAATCAGGAGTAACAAAATCATATGGTTCCTCCTTGTGGACCCTATGTTGTTCAAGCACTTCATCACTAGGTCACCCATAACGAGTTTCCAAGGGGGGCCTCCTATCTAGGTTGAGTGCTACATGTAGGTTTTCCTCTTGAAAGGATCTTTGCTTAGTGGGGGTACCCCTCAAGGAGGTGTCTCTATGTTGAGTGGGTGTGCCCCTCAAGGGGGTGCCTCTATAGTCTTGTTCGGTGATGGCATGATGGGGACTATCTTGTGTATCCTGCCGCCAAGGTGGGATGACCAAGTCCTCAAGACTATATCGGAGGTGACTTGTCCCCCTTGGTGCACTCTCTATAGCTTCTACCCGTGATCGGGCTCGGCTACGGGTGTACACCATGGTGATGCTTACCTAAAGATGCGTAGATTCTTTTTTTGATTTTTCTTTTTTATGATTTTTTTTGATACACTAAACAGAAAATAGCACACACACACAAGCAATGATTATCTCTTTTAAAGATTAAAAGTGTGCCCTAAATCTGGTTTAGTGTGTTTTGTTGTTTGTTTTTGAAAGCTTTTTGTGAAAACCATTTAAATGCAATTATGAAGGCTCTTATGACTCCCAAAATGGTCGCCCCTTCAATATACCATTGTCGGACCGATATACCAACCTCTCTATATACCCGCCCTTACGTGAGGGAGACTATAGGTACGTGAGAGCAGATGATACGTGGAACATAGGCGGTACGGAAGGGGAATCGCTCTGTTTATGACACCTACCATAGAAGACTTATCCTCATGCACTGGGAATCACCCCAAGCTACACTTGGTCAGCTTTCATCAGGATTTACGTCTAGCAATAGTCACGATCGGGGTTATGGATGCAATATCTCAAGCCAAGGTGATGATGAAATCCACCGTTGGTCTTGCTCAAGGGTTGGGGTTTTACGACCAACTCCTTGTGTTTAAAATACCACGTGGTGTGTGGGGTTCTTTTTAAATTGCAAAATTGAAACAAGCAAGCATTTAAACTCTCCTATGCAAGCAAAAATCAGAGAACAGAAAATAGAAAACAAAAAATTGACAAAGGGTGTTTAAAACCCCTACCTCTTCTCTGCCTAAATCGGATGTCTCTGAATTTCTGCTTGAAACAGTCTAGCGTTTGAAAACTTGGTACCTGCAAGCAACAAAACAAGCAACTTTAATCAAAAATTTAATCTTAAAAATCAAGGGACACAGGTCCCACCGTGATCGCCATTGAAAGCACGAGGATACGGAAACAAAAAGGAAAGTGCCAAAATGGATGCTTTTAAAATCAAACTTAACGCTTATAGCCTATGTATTGCAAAGTGCATAAAAAGAAAGAGCATAGACGAATTGACACAAGATAAAAGCAATATAAAATATGGCCCTTTTTATTGATATGCTTTTCAGAGTTGTGTTACAATACGTCTCCTTCCTTTTTAGGGGATAGGAGCGTCAAATAAGTTTCTTATCGCATCTATAAACAACAATCCTTCTTCCGCGTGCCCACATATAAGATGGGCGGACCAAAATATCGCCACCACTTGTGTGTATGATTTTTCACTCCTTCCTGCTCTTCTGATGTCAAAAACCTGCGTTCAAAGAAACAGAAAATATTAGTAGCACCTGCAGATAGAATAAAGCATGTATTTCCCAAGGCCTAATGTCAGTATATGCATGAAAATATTAAATCGATAATCAAATGACCTCGGATTGACCTGAAATTTTAACAGAAGCATAAATATGTTATCAGAAGACCTCTGCAAAAATAACAGTCAGGAAATTCCTCACATATTTGTATTCGCTCCAGGGTGGGACGAATAGACCTGCAATAACCTGTCAGAAAGCACCCTCTTCAATGTCCTATCCCGAAAGCTCCAAATGACCTGAAAACTTGGGGTTAGCTAATTGGGGGTGTTTTGGGAAGACCCAGAAGGTCATATTTCTCCAATTTTACCTCTATCACCCAGATTTTTCTGGTGCCATCTGCAAGTTAGTAAAGGCGGGAAATGACAAAAACCTGGTCAAAATTGCTCAGAATGAAATGAAATTTGAACTGTAACCTATTTAACATATCTAGAATAAAATGCAAAATAAAAACTAAATAAATATATCACATATTTCTAATCATCCCGGGGTGGGGCGAATAGGACTGTGATAGTTTGGGGAGCGCCCGGGGGCAGGACGCCCACCGTTTGGGACACTGTTTCAGCACCAATCCACTTGGGATGGGTCCAAAACTCCTTATGGGGTGTTTTCAAAAAATTTTGTGGGTTGTTGTGGTCAAAAATTAGGTTTTGGGTCCGGATTCGTGTTTCCAATACTCACCCAATAACCTCCCTTTCGAATGAGAGATTAAGGATGTGAAAGCACAAATCGCAAGTAGGTATGTAAATTGGCAGCACTTCATTGCTCAAATGCTCCTTCTCTGTCCCTATTTTGGGTGGGAAAACTCCCCAATTTATAGACCTTAGGGTCTCCTTGTTTAAATTGCGCATGCGAGGGCGCCACTTGAGTTAACTGTCCTATTTTCAGAGAAAAGCTAGTTCCCTGATTTAGAATCTCCTTGCATGAGGTCTCTAAAATAAATACATGCATGACTGAAGTCTCTCTTCTTGAATAAAAGCTATTCCTCGCAATTGCATGGCCTGAAGCCTCAGTTAACTAGTGGAGTTGCCGAGGTTTGACTTTTTTTGCCGATCAAACCTTCTATTCGCCTCACCCTGGGGCGAATGCTATATTCGTCCCTGGGTGGGACGAATGCCAGTTTGTATTCGTCCCGGGGTGGGACGAGCAGAGAGAAAGGTGCCAAAAAGGTGCAAAATTGACCTCTGACCTTCCAAACTGCTTTTGGGAGTGGTTAGGACCACTGTTTAACCTCTGGGGGCTGCCTTGGGGGCTGTTTGTGTCAATGCGATCAGCGCTTGTTGTCACATAATCGGATTGGTGCTGTTTTGGTGTCTAAATAATCATAATACCTAAGAGTAGGGATCCCATACAAAAACTTGGGTCAACCAAGACACCCCAGGCATCTACCTTAAAGCCTCCATGTTCACTTCGCCCTTCTCTAGGGTGAAGCTTGGGTCACTGCACAATCTCATCATGGCATGGCCCTGATTGGCCAAAGGAGTCATGAACCATCCATGTATGGGGATCCTAAAGATCCTCCATATGTCCTCTAGAGTGGGAGTCATCTCCCATGTCGGTAGCCGAAATCAGGACGACTTCGGATACCATCTCTCTACTAGGGATGTCAGTAGCCCCATGTCTATAGAAACTTGTGGCATCTCTACCACATGCTGCAACCCAACCTCTGCTAGTCTATCTCGCTCGACTTGATCAAGTGCAACTAAGACATCCCTGAGACCCCTGTATTTCCACTCTCGACTCTTTAGAAATCCCCTCTGCAAAATAAACAACAAAACAAAAAAAATTATTAGTACATAATCATTAAAATCAATTAAAATCAGTTTCATCTCATAAAAAAATGATATCGCCCATTATTGGATGATATTGTACCAAATTTAGAAAAATCATCCTTAATAGGATGAAATTGCCTCCAATTTTTCAATTTTGGGATCGTCCCTTATTGGACGGGATCGCCCCTATTTCTTTGATTTTGTTCTCAGACGAAATCGACGATTTAGGGATGATTTTGGTGAAATTGGGACGATTTCGTCTCGACGTCATCGACGGCCTAAAAATGGCCATGATGCCCAAATATAATTAAAAATTCAAGTAAAAAATTAAACAAATCAAGCTAAAAACATACTACACTAGGTTTATATCCTTACCCACAACCTGCTCTGGACCTCTGTTGATCTACGTGTCATTTCCACCATTTCTCCTGTAGAGCTCTGAAATAGCGAAAGTGAATAATAAAAATGAATTAGGGTTTTACCCTATTTTTCCTATTTTTATTTAAAAACAACATTTTTTAATTTTTTCTTTTTCGTGTTTTTACCTCAAAAGTTTGATTTGGGTAAAAACACGGAGGGGGCACCATAGCAAATAGTTGTACGATTCGACCTAGAATTGTCATCTAAAAAATAGAATAAATTTTTTTTTCTCGTAAAGCATAAAGAACTCATATTTAATGCATTTTCTTTGGAAAATTCACTAAAGAGGGGGCAAAATGTAGCACCCTAAAATTGGCGTAGTTAAACCCTCAGTAAAAGATAAAAAAATTGAATTTTAACCCCGAAACCGCCCGTTAACCGCTCACCTCATTTTTTGTGCCATTTTTAGAAGTTGTTTGACCGTTGGACGATATCATCGCCGATCTGATGATATCGTCCCAAATCGGATGAATTCATTTGGAACAGAACGTCCAGACGATTTCATCCCAAAATCAAATTTTCATAATTAGCTTTTTTTTCAACAAATTCTCCAAATCGGGCAGAATCATGTCTGCACGGTTGGAGATTCCTATGTTGGAGATATCCCAGATTGGGATGATCCCCAACCTCCTAACCTCCTCCTAATCCTATATAAACTTGGGATTTTCCCAATTTATCCCCCTGGCTGATCATTTCCCTACAACTTTAGTTTTTGCTATGTTAGAACATCCTATCCCCCATCATTTGCATTTGTGTTTTCAAGTTTTATTGTAGGATCTCACTGTGTTTCAATCGGAGGAAGCTCGGATTGTCACAGGTGATTCAACCTCAATTTCGAACGATCCTGTTGAGATCGACGATGATATCCTACGATTACAGATGATTTTGATTATATTTCATATTGGGGGTAATCAGAACCCTGAGTTTGCATTCTCTATATTTTTTTCTTATTTAATTGTGCATTAGATTAATTCACTTCTATTTTGCATCTTGGAGTTCACCTCATTTAGCATATTTGCATGATAAAATTCAAAATAAATTATTAAAACATTGCATCCCATTAAATTTGATATCAAGATTTATCATTTGAGCATTTATATTCTTATTTCTATCATTTTGTATCATTCTTGCAATTGTATTTTTGGTTTTTGGTGTCTGTTTTCATGATTGTAGGTTTCTGACAAATTCATTAGGTCGCTGACGATCTTGGCTGATCTCAGATGATCTCCTATGATCTGGACAATTCTGTACAATTACAGATGATCCTGTCATATCCAAGATGATTTGGACTCCTATAAGCTTTAGAATCTTCATCAGACATCAAAAATCAGGTGTACTCTTCTCTATTTTAGATATTTTCTATATTTAGGATTCATTTATGTTTGTTGTTTTCATATAAACCAAAAATTTAATATAGAATAGATTAGATTCATTTTGGCCAACCTAGGAATTTGAATGAATGAACATAAAATGAACACATCAAACCCATTCTCGACCTAGGCGTGGAAACTGCCACTCAAAGTTTCCTAGTGAACCCCACCATCCATCAAAAATTTACCCTTATACCCATCCCCCGAGAGGCATGACCTTCAAAGGGTCTTTCCGTTTGAGGTATTGTCCCATCCTTCTCACATCCCCATTCCAGGAATGGATCCTTTAGCCTGATGGTAAGGGTGCAAAAAATTTGGGCAATACAATAGGACACAACCTTAGACAAAGAAAGAAAGAGGAGAAGAGGGGACACTGGCTTAGCAGGATAGTACAAAGACAAACAAACATAGGCTCCACGCAAGGTAGCCATAGGACCAAAATAGATAAGATCGATGAAATCATTCCTCGATGGAATCTTCATCCTTAGCTTTGGTGTCTTATTTTACAATATCCTTAGGCTCCTTCACAGCGACCACGTACTCCACTTCAAAACCACCAATGACCTCCTGTCCACTCTACACTCCAAATAAAATCTTATGAAGGGCTTCCCTAAGGTCGATGATAGAATTATCCATGGCATTCATCATGCCTATCATGATGGAAATGTTAAACTCCTTCAACTACTTCACTTCATCTTATGCTTCTTCATCGTTAGTCTTGATGTCAATCACCTTCTTACTGCCTATCATAGCTTGATTTTGAAGATAGGTAGATTTCTTTATAGGCTCTTATGATTTGTCAAAATTGATGCTCTTCCTCACCTTAAGCTCATAGACATCTTCAATGTACTTCCTTTTCTTATCATCTAGGGATAGGCGGGAAAAGGGTCTCATCGACTTGGTGGCTATGGATTTATTCAAATTTGCCTAAGGGCTATGCACAAGGATGTGGGTGTAAATGACCTTGAATAGGCATTTATGGGATGGGAGGTCAAGTCCTTTCTTATTCCTATAGGATGTAATGGAATAATTCATCGAGTTTACAAGGAACTAGAGAATGTTTATGGGATTGATGTCACGAAAGTGGTTTACAAAGGCCAAATGAAAGCTGCAAAGCACTTTTTTAGGATCATTGATGGTGATGAATTCCATGACAGGATTCATCATGTCATTCTAGGGGGTAAGGATTTCCATCCTAAAAATTTTATGCTTAGCTCCTTTGAGGATCATTTTTTCATGTTTGAAATCCTTGAGTTCAACCTCCCAAATGTGCTTCTTCCTATGAATTGAACATCCTTTCACTACCTGACCAGTAATCAGAGATAGGAGGTTGACATCAACATAGAAGCTCTGACCCGGAATGTCACACAACCTTTCTCCTAGGATTCTAGAAAGGCCATGGTGATATCATGTTCCTCACTGGAAAACAAGTGAAGGAAGGGGAAAATTTTTTTGCTTGATAAGGATTCGCTCAACCAGGATGTCGTATTAGACTTTGGAGGGCTTAATGAAACTCGTGATGGACTTCTTATTGGGGGAATGAAGTGAAACATAAGGATGAGCTAAGGACAAAATGTAGGAAGAACCTCTAGACCAGTAAGGGGGAATGACATACATCAGAAGAGGGAGATTGGCTTCGCATAAAATAGGGATGCACATGATGGCATTGGTAAATTTATAGAATAAATCACGTAGAACATGCTCTGCTTTTTGAGGGTTGTCATTGATGATATCAACAATGTACTTCATACTTGGTACTAGGAAATTTGAAATCACAAGTGTTTTTTGAAAATGATTTCCTTGCAAGGGATGATATTCAAGAGGATATGGATGGTTGGTAAATATGAAACCTTGAGCTTTGTGATGATTGGATATAGGTCCACATGAATTATTTTTGGAATGATTATCCACATTACCTTTATTGCTAGAAACCTCTGGGAGGATACACTTTAGTATCTAGTGCTAGATATTGGAAATATAAGTGTTCCTGTTTCTATCACTTGTTAGGAGAAATCCCATCCAAACCATATTGCCCTTGGTAATACACCCTTTGGAGACTGTGATTCTGCCTTGGACATGGTTATTACTTGGCCCAATGTTGATGTAGTGCCAATGCTGATGCAAAGGACAATTGAAGAATTTGGAGTAAATGTCCTCGTGAATCATCTTTAAATTGGAATTTGAAATGTCGTATAGGTCTCTCCACCCGAGAGATAAATCTTACCATAAATTGAAAATGAGGTTAGTATGCATTTCCAAAAAAATAACCCAATTAGAATTGATATTTTTGCTATGTAAAATGGTTTGCATGGGCCCATGATGCCCAATCAGGGTGTAAATTGCTTGGTGCACACTCCTTTCATGATTTTGGAGAATATTCCCTATCCACGTGGGCAGCCTACTCCCGGTTGCACTGATATTCTGCATGTGATGTAGTATTAGGATACTGAAGAAACAAGTCCTAATGAGGAAGAATATTAGGATTTTCAACCTGAGGTTTTCCTGATCTACAATGGTGAGGATTTCATTGGGGATGTCATCAGTCCACATAATAATGTTGATTGCATGAACTCCAAGGTTAGCCAATCTATCCGCAACTCCATTTGCATCTCTAAAAGCATGTTGGAAGATGACTTCTTGTATATTCTAAATAAAAATTCTTTCTCCTTCGATGTAATACTTGACTCTCCATGAGGGTTTACTATTTTTTTGAGATAGCTAATGATGTTTATGAAATATCCTTTAACAATTAGCCTATTAGTAAAATTTTTGGCAAGGGAAAGGTCTCTCCACATACTCTTCACCTCTGCAATATGATTGGTATGGGATCCTAAACCCTTAGAAAAAGTGAGGATGACTTCTCCCTAATGGTTTTTGAGAATACCTCTTGCTCCTTCTTTGCCTGGGTTTCCTTTCACATCCCCATAAAAATTTAGTTTGAACCAACCTATCGATGGAGGGATCCATTTGGACTCATTTATGGGATTAATAGAAGGATGAATATCCTCCAAGGATAGGTCAAGGGATCTACCCAAGGCAAGATCAAAATTGGAAGTAGGCCTAGGGTAAGGGGGAAGAAGGATGGCATTATCTTTGGCATAGTCTAGGAATTTACTGGAGATTAGTTCTAGGATATAAGGATACTGGGAAAAAATCCTACAGTTTCTCTCAAGCCAAACTTGCCATAGGAAGTGGTGGAGACAATTTTTTGAAAGGAATTTGAGGCAAGGGTTATGGAAGGGGCTAGGCCATTAGAGAAAAATATCAGCGATGGAATAGGATTTTTCCCATGAGATATGGAAGGATTCAAAAATGGAATTGAGGATGGATGAGGAAAAGGGGTAGTGGATGAAGAGCTGAGGGGGATATTCCCACGTAGCTAGGAAAATGGAACATCTATTGGGAATAGTGAGGATCCTTTCTTGAATGGTGAGCCAGGAAAGGGACACCTTAGGGATGAGGGATTTGATCCATACAAGATTGCAAGGAAATAGGGAATCCTCAGTGTTAAGAAGAAGTTGGTAATTAGACTTGGCAATAAATTCTCCACTCTTGAAAGGCTCCCAAATAAGGAGATTTTTGGAATTGATGGATGGGATGAAAATGGAATGCAAGAGGGAGTTTAAACTTGTGGATTTAGTAGGATGAATAGTGCTTATTATGATTATCCAAATGACTCTGTTATTCTAGAATCTTAGGAAACTAGAAACTTTGTGTCCTATATTGTGGTATGTGTAGGCTTTTAGTCTAGACTGAACATGGTCTTCAATGATAGAATTTTTTGTAATCCAGTTGTCTTTCAAAAAGTCTATATTACTCCCATTACCTAATATCCATATTAAGACTTTCTTTAATAGTATCTTGGTGCTAGAAATATAATTCCAGAAGGTGTATCCTCTTGTGGGGGTAGTATCACTGAGGAAATTTTCTCCTTGCAGATACTTCATTTGAACTATGTATGTCCACTCATTTTTGGTATTGGTAACTAGACACAAGGCTTGTTTGGCCATCAAGGCTATATTTAGTGATTGAATTATTTTGAGCCCAATTCCTCCTCTATCCTTAGGTCTACACACTTTATACCAAGAGACAAGGTGCAACCATTGCTTTTTTTCAATCCTACACACTTTGTTTGATGATTTTGATAGAGCCTACAAGTCAATATTTTAGGAATCTAAAATAGAAGAGGTAAATATTGGAACAATGGAAAATCTTAAGATGATCATGATTAATAAAGTTTTGTTAGGAAAATAAAGATAATAATATATTAGTTTTCTAAAAAAAATAGAGATGTTTTTGCTTGGAAATATGAAGAATTAAGGACATTTAATATAGAATTTATGACTCATATCATATCCCTTAAGGAAGATGCTAAATCCCCTAGGAAAAAAAAAAGAAAATTCAAGCCCACCCTACATCCAATTATGTAGAAAGCGGTTCAGAAGTTTTTGGATGCTAAGATAATAAAAAAAGTGAGGTTTTTATTCTTGGATTGCCAATATAGTACCAATTAGAAAAAAAAATGGAGATATTAGTTTGTGTGTTTATTTCAAAAATTTGAATAAAATTTCATTAAAAGATAACTACCCACTACCTAACATGAAATAGTTGTTGCAAGTCATTGTTAGATCTTCCAAAATATCTCTACAAGATAGATATTTAGGATATAATTAGATTTTGGTCAATCCAGAATATAGGTATAAAACAACTTTCACAACTCTATTGGGAACCTTTAAATACTTAGCATACCTTTTGGTTTAATTAATGCAGGAGCCATTTTTCAAAGAGCAATGAATTTTTCATTTAAAGATATCATGTTTGAAATAGTTTTTGTCTATTTGGATGATATAAAAATCTTATTTGGATCATGTGAGGATCATTTTTTACACTTGAAAAAGGTATTTGATAGGTGTAAGGATTTTGGCATATCTTTAAACCAAAATAAGTGCATATTTGGATCTACCCAGGGTAAAATATTGGGGCATGTTGTTTCTAAAGAAGGTATAATAATTGATCCTGAAAGGGTAGAGGCTTTCTCAAAAATTCCTCCCAATAATATAAAAGGAGTGAGATATTTCTTTGGGAAAATTAATTTTTTAAGGAGATTCATTCCAGATTTTGTTAAAATTTCTAAGACAATCAATGCCATGATAAAGAAACATGGTGAAATAAAATGTAATGAAGAGAACACTAAAGCTTTCTAGATAATTAAAGAAGCCATAACCTAAGCCATAATATTTTGAAATGTGTTCAGTTAAAGTACACAATGGTGAAAAATAAAGTGTATGTCCTCATAAAAGCACTAGATCATTTTAAAAATATTTTTGGTTCAAGTAAGGTTATGGCCTATATCCTCTATATCACTATCAAATATGTCTTCACTCAACCTAAGAAATCAGGTAATTCCATAATATGGATGGTGAAACTACTACAGTATGATGTGGACTTCAAATAAATTCAAAGTATGAGAGGACAATGACTAGCTAAGTACATGACAAACAAAGAAGGGGAAGTTATGAATAACACTATTATAATCACTAAAGAAAACAAAGCAAGGATGGATAATAATTATAACTATAGATGGTATGATGAAATTATCTTATGCCTATAAATTTTTTTATTTCCTAGAGATATGCCAAAAATTAAGAGAATATCATTCAAGCAACAAGCTTAGATATATCACTTCCAAGATGGTAGATTATACTGGAGATACTCAGATGGAGTGCTCTTGCTTTGTGTCTTTGAGAAGGAAGTGACTCATATTTTAAAATAACATGATTCTAGTTTTTGTGGAAGTCATTTTGCACCAAAAGCTATAGCACACAAAATTATGATATTTGGGTACTACTAGCCTTCCTTGTTCAAAGATGTTTACCAATTTGTAAGAAGTTGTCATAACTGCCAAATTTTTGTAAGAAATAAAAACTTATCTACCATGCATCTAAAGCTAGTAACATTTGATGCTCCATTTACTCAATTGGGGAGATTAATCCAAATTCAAATTCCATAGACATATTTTATTGGGGAGATTAATACAAATTCCTCTGGTGGACATAGGTGGATTACTGTAGCAACAAATTATTTCACTAAGTAGGTAGAGGTAGCACCCCTCAAGAAATAAGAAACATAAGTAGTGATCAAGTTTATTTAGAAAAATATTTTGATAAAATTTGAAACTCCAAAGAATATAGTTACTGAAAATGATAATTAATTTACTTCTTTTCAAATAATTTATTTTTTTCTAAATATGGTATATAACTTTCTCATTCTACCAATTACTATCCTAAAATAAATGGTCTAGTAGAATCCTCAAATATAAATTTGATTACTAAGATCAAAAGAGCACTAGGTAGAAATAAAAGTAGTTGGGATTATGAGTTAAAATTTGCTCTATGGGTAGATAGAATCTTTGTGAAGAAGGGTATAGGCAAATCCTCCTATGATCTTGTGTATGGCGAAGGTTCCTTACTCCCTCCTCAATTGGAAAGCCATGCTGTATTGATACTATTACCAAACCATGATAGGCTAGATGCCCTTCAAAGGAGACTAGATCAGATTACCTAACTCCAAGAAGAAACAAGGGATGCTTTTCTAAAAATAATAGAGCAAGCTCAAAGAACAACACAAAATTATAATAATAAATCTAGAAGACATTTCTAGGAGGGACATATAGTGCTATATTGGGATTCAAAAAATTTTGATCATGGAAATAAAGGAAAGCAAGATCCTAAATGGTTTGGACATTATCAAATTGTTCAGACTATTGGTTAGCATACTTACGAGTTGCATACCTTGAATGGTGGGTAATTATTAATTCCTATCCATGGCCAACACCTAAATTTCTACCATTCTGCTTTTAGGTCCAATAAAGGTATAATATGTATGAGTGTTTGTTTTGTCACTTATGTTGTTTTGAGTTTTTATTCATAGGATTAGGTTATTATGTATAATTTCATAGGTTTATAAGATTTCCCAAAGATCCTATAGTTCTCAAGTGCCTCAAATTGCAATTTTATGACCTATTCCACAACAAGAGCCAATGTTGGACCCTCAAAATGTAGCATAAGGTATACCCTATTTTTAAACTTTCAAGTATCCCATTAATTTTCTAAGTGCTTAATAAAATTTGTTCTATTCATTATAATTTGTGGTTTAAATTTTTTTTCCATAGTTTCTTCTTGGCTAATCAAAATTCCTTTTATAGTCCATGTAAAAATATAACCCCATAGTCTTAATTTTTTATATTAAATCTATTATTCTTGATTACTTAATCCTATCAGTTGCATTTTCCATTTTTGAAACACCTCACATGATCCCATTTTCTAAACTCTATATTTTCCTTGATAGTCGTTGTCTAATAGGAATGTCATTATTATCTCTAGATATAATCAAAGCATAAGGTATACCATAGTTTTTAAACTTTCAAGTGTCCCATTAGTCTACTAAGTGCTTAATAAAAGTTGTTCTATTAATTATAGTTTTTGGTTTAAATTTTTTTTCCCTGGTTTCTTCTTGGCTAATCAAAATTCCTTTTATAGTCCATGTAAAAATATAACCCCATAGTCTTAATTTTTTTTTGTATTAAATCTATTATTACTGTTTACTTAATACTATCAGTTGTATTTTATATTTTTGAAACACCTCACATGATCCCATTTTCTAAACTCTATATTTTCCTTGATAGTCCCCATCCAATAGGAATGTCATGATTATCTCTAGATATAATTATTATTTTTTCTTACAAATTCTAATATACCTCATCATCTCATTTGAAATGCTCATTTTTAAACCTCATCCATATTCCTTGAACCATTCACCTTCCAAATTAATCCACTACATAAAGTTGATCTAAAGTGTCTACTATCATTCATCTCTACACCTATAGGTTGAGCACCTTCCCATATCATCTTCACCTGCATTGAGTCCATTATAAAGGTTAATTAAAAACCATTGATAATTCTAAAAATATTTCCTTTGACCCCTCAAATGCACCTTAGATTATAATATCTAATTTCATCATAATCCATAGCCCAAAATCATCCTAAAATCATTAGAAGAATCCATATCATTAAAAGTCTCCATCATCATTAGGGAAGATCATAGATTAGTTGTCGCAAGATCAATGGTTCACAATAATGTAAGAGGACAAATCTATGGAATGTAATGACCCAAAGTATCAATGGTTCAAAAAAATCTCAAAATAATATGTGATCCATTGTGGCTAATAAATGAGTGGACCGCAATGCATGAGAAAAACAAGAGATTTGGACCGAAGTCAAAAGCTACAAATTAATGGTGTACATCATGCCATGTAAAAATAATCCAATGGCCTATAGCAGAAAACAAATGATTTGTCCATAGTGACCCATATATCAATAGGAATCAATGGTTATTAGTGCTTAAACTAGCCAATCCTAGGAGTCTAAATCAATGGCCTGTGTGGATCAATTTTTTTTTTAAATGGATCTATAGCTCGTATAAATCTACAAAAAAATGGACAGACCAGATTGTATAAAATAAAAATATAAATGATGCATTCTAGATCATGGCTATATTAACGACCTATGATTTTTCACGTATGCAAGAATAAATGGTTTGTAGGGTCTAGACTGATTGACATCAACACAATAGTATTTTAACATAACAAATCTAGTAAATTAGAGGAGGCCACATAGAAAAGTCATGAACCAATGAGTGGTTATGATTAATTCAATAATGTCATATCGAATCAATGGTTCATGATCATTAGGAATGAATGATCTTGATTTGACTTAGTCACAAAGGTCTCCTATAGATCTATTGTATCAAAATTAATGACTAGATTTTACTAAAAAATTATGACCAATAGTCATGATTCATACATAGATATCTAAGTGATTGTATGACCATTTTGAATGACAATAATTGAAACTCGAGAAACCACAGAAAAGTAAATAATGGTCCAGTATAGCCATAATATATATTAGTTAAGAAACTAGTCATTCTATGTATCTGTTTGTACATATAAGGATACCACAACAAGTAATTTGTAGCATGGTCACACTGATAAGTGTAGCAAGAGTTTGGTAGAATAAATAAAGTCACCTTTAAATATTTTCATAGCACAACCATCTTCATTTCACTAATCATGTAGTTATATGAGTAAAAGTAAAAGCAATTCAGGTATGGTAAATCAAGCTGATAAATTTCATGTGATTAAATATCACACATCATACTATATTTGGTATGGTGTTAGCTACATAGAAAGTAGTTAAAAAATGAGCTTAGTTGACAAGAAAAGGATGAGAATAGGAAACTCACCAAAGCCCAATTTTTTTGGAAAAATATCTCAAATAGAGGGTATGATTATGTAATAATTGTACATGTTCCCACTAGTAGGACCATCACTTAGAGTTCTATCTATATAAATATTGACATACTTTTAGAATCAACAAGAAAACATCTCTCAATAATAATAAGAGCTTGAAAACACAAGCAAAGACCCTTATGGTAGAGAATTACGAACTAATAAAGTTCCTTCTAGATTGCATAAAGAATATAAAGTGGCCTAAAAATGGTGGATCTTGGCCTATAAGCATCTAGAATATCTGCTCAAGGCACCTTGCTTGGACTTGAAACAATATTTAGCTATAATGAAGTATACTCATGGAATTATAGTTTTCTGGAGTTGATCCATATTCTAGGCACTCCTTTTCACTATATCATCCTTCTTTTCTTCCATTTTTCTTATTGTAATATCACTTCTTCTGATGTTCACCTATAAATAGTACCATAAACTCCTTTGTTGATGTGGATCTATATAGGAATAGGCTAATTAAAGGTTAGATTTTATTAAAATCTTTTAAATATTTTAATTTGCTGATAAATTAGAAATGTCAGCAAATTTGTTTAAAATATCCCAAAAACTTATTTTTAGTTGTTTGGCTATTTTAAAATTTTGTTAGGATTGCTTAACTTTTTTATTATATTATTGTAATTTAGGAATTTTGAATTCCTATATAGTTTGAAAAATTTAATAAAAATATTATTGAGGTTTTGATATTTGACATTGGTATCAGATCCTTCTTGGCTTCTTACCCATGAGGGGAATTTCCTTCATGGAAATTCCCTTCATCCTTCTATATATTTTGTCTATGTTTATTCTGGACTTTGTTTCTCCTAAGCATAGCATAGTCATTTTTCACTTTTTATGATTCCCTTGTTTGTGCACATCCTCATTGCCTTAGTGACCATAATTCCATGTCAATGCTACCAAACTTAGCATATTTAGATAGTTTTATGTATATGTTATTCTTGAGATTGCAAGGACATAAACTAAGTAATTGAGGTATTACAATGATCTATGTTTGAAGCATATTTAACAGATCCATTTCATGCATCACTCTCATTGTTATAGTTATTTGTGATGGCATAGTGTATTTCCATACCATGTTGCACCCTTTAACCCTTATTTTAGCCTCATCTAACTATTCCACATAGTCTCAAACTTTTCATGCCAATTGCATGCCAAGGGATCCCAATCTAGGAAATCATACCTTGGGTTCCACCCAATTTTAATATCTTTGTATAAGATATCCTATATGGAAGTACATGCACCTATCCAACATATCTCAATGGTAATTTCTATGTTGAAGCTCACCTTTGATCTTTGGGATCTATTGGAGCTAAAATTGAATCAACATCTGAAACCCCCAATTTTAAATTTTTGGTTTCAATAAAATTAAAAAAAATTTCTAGCCTCTGTTGCATTTTCATCTGAGAAGTTGAATTCCATATGATTGATTTGTAAAATTAACCTCAGTCACTTTTGGATTAATTTTATGACCGTTGTTTTGTCCTATAAAAATCCACAAAGGTCAAATATTTAAAATACCCAATTTTTTATGATCCATGAATTTAATGTAAGCTTTCCTTTAAAAATAATTATCATAATTCACGGACCTAAGTCAAAAGAATAAACCCCTAATTCCCAAGGTATCTAAAAGTTTTAATAAAATTATTTAAGGGATAAGGTAAGTGCCATGGTCTAAAGTCTAAGAACCTAAGGTCTTAAGCCAAATGCTAATTGTTCTAAGGCATGCACCCCCATTCATTAAACATCGAGCACCTTGAGGAGATCGAAGGGTAGTGCCCAGATATTCCTTGATCAAATGGATGTGCACACTCTAAGAGTCAATCCTTCAATGCCCCATGGTCAAAAGAGGTAAAAGCTAAGGTTTGAATGAAGGTATTAATTAAATCCTTGAGGGTATGTGCCCCCTTGAATTAAACATTGAGCTATTTTAAGAAATCCAAGGGTTGCACTCGATTATGGTAAAATTAGGTGGCTGCACTCATTTGAAACTCATCAAGTATCATTAAATGGGTTAAATTTCGATTAAAATCACTAAGCTATATTAGCAAGGGTCTAATACGTTGCTAATACCTTCCCCTTCCTACTAATGCAAGATTTATTTTTGGTTATTAAGTTAACAGGTCATGGAGGATCCAACGGTTGCATCCAACTCACATCTAATATGACAATAGTGCTCACTTCAAGTAAAAAAAACATGCATTTTTTGGTTACCTAACTTGCAGGTTATAGAAGATCCACGGTTGTGCTTGATCAAGAGTCAATACGATGGACACACTTTTACCATGAATCACCAAGGTTAGTTTAAAGTCATTACTCGCACTCACAATTAAAGCATGTGCAGAACCGAGAAATATCAATAGATGCACCATCACTAAATATGATCCAACAGTAGTGCATATCTCAAGATGACCAACCATTAAAAAAATCCTTGCTCAAGTCAAAGATAAACACCCCATGTTCAAATAGATCTGACGGTTGCGCTTGAGCTTGGTTGATCCAATGGTTGCACTCCAAGAAAGTTGCTCAGAGATTAAAAGAGGGCTTTTTCAAATCAATGGGATCCGAAGGTCATGTGCAATCAAGAAATATATAACAACAACGCTTCACTCAAAGAAAAAATCAAATCTAATGGAATTAATGGATGTGCTTAATATTGCCTAGATACAATGGCTATGATTTCATGAAGCCATCAAAGGTTGACAAGTCAAAAATCTAAAGTGAATTGATGGCTACACTTGAACTAGCTCAGATCTGATGGTGGTGTTTCATTTAAAAAACCATTATACATCAAAGGGAGATCAATGACCATGTTTCAACCCACCAAGATCTAATGGCCACAATTTAATCAAAGCTATATAAAGGATAAAATTGAATCCAATGATAGCACTCAATCCAAATAAATATCATACGACTACAATCTCACATAGCTATCAAGGGTTGACAAGTAGTATAAAGATAAAATGGGATTCAACTATCGTGTGCTATTAGGAAAGATCCAATGATAGCACTTTTTAGAGGAATAATCCATTAAAAAGGGTACCATGATGGCTTAATATGATGGACATGCTCATATTCACTCCCATCCAATGATTGTGCTTGATCGAGGCCATCAAAGGAAGATAGATCCTGATAAGAAGCACATAGAACTTCTAGAATCTAATGATAGTGGTGAATCTCAACTAGATCTAATGGTCGTGTGTAACCAAATTTACCTAGATGATTAAAGACATGGTTTATTTCACCAATGGAAAATTAATTGAGATTAATAATGGGTCTAAACATGTGATAATGACCCCTTATATTCAGTAACCATCAGCACAAGTTTGGGGTGATTAGACGAACACACAGAATCACATATGTGATTGAATGGTGAGTCATCTAGCAAGGTAAGAAAGACATTAAGGGGTGAGCATTAGCCAAAGGTTAGTAATTTTCAAATCATTGATAAATTAATATTCAACAAAATATGAAAGCCTTAATCTAATGATTATTATGAAATTGATTAATCAATAAAATGCTAGGATATCCTCTATAATGTGCATAACCACCATTGACATACGTCCTCCACATTACAGGGCTAACATTCTTGCATGTCCAAAAGTATCAAATAGAAGTACGTGATGCATTTTTCGTCCAAAAATAATCGTGAATTGGTAGATTCAATAGGCATGATCCCCATGTGTAAATCTAGCAGACTACAACCAAGAGAAAAGAGTAATACAATAACAATGCAAGCTGGACTAAGGTGGTGAATCACTAATAGGTACAACCAATTAACATGAGTAATTGGCAATAAAAGCAAAAGGATAAGGGGAAATGACTAATTCAAAAAATCAACTCCCATTGCTTCCTCCTCCCTCATATCCATCTTGTTATCAATATCATTTTGTATTTTTACCACCCACACTCCATATCTTATCTTCATCATCATTTCTAGGCACACTCTATCTCACTTTATAATTTCACTATAGCAGCCTAGTCAACCCCAAGCATTATAATCCACTGACTAGGTTAAGCAAGAAATAAAAAATTATATATATGTATAAGATATCTATTTAATTATGCAGAAGAAGAAAAACAAAGATCGCCTAATCCATTCAGTATGAGAACTCCCTTCAAACCAAAAGCAAAATCATGATAAGAAATCCAAGATCATAATAGCTGGATAGCATACAAAAAGATTGAACCAGATGATGATAAGTGTAAGGTCAAGATCAGGTCAAAAATAATAGATTCAAGAACCAAAAGCTATAAAAGGAAGCATCCAGGGCCAAAATCTGCATCAAGCATTAGAGATAGCATTTTTGCTAAGAGGTATACTTGAGTGCCCTTTTGAGTTGTGTTTTTGTATTCCCTTTGTATCTTTTTTCTTGCTCATTTCTCATTCCTCCCATTATTGTGTAGGATTTTGATAGGAAAATGCTCAAGAAGCTGAGATCATTTCCAAATCTATTGAGCTTGAGGTTCAGAGACTCTACTATTACCATATTGGAACAAGAAGAGTAGAAGAGTTTTGTTACATCATTTGAATATAATTTCTTCATTGTATTGATGTATTTCTTTGAAAAACAAAGTTAAATGACATTCTGCCAACTTTGCATGTAATATTCTATGAAATCAATACAATTTTGAGTCTCATTTCTATTAATTATTTGTCTCAGTACTATGTGTTATTATGTAATGTATTACATTATTTGAATGTGTTACGTATGTTTCTCTCGTTGGCCAACTGTTATGTCTATTACAATATTTGAATGAATGTGACAATGCCAATTCTTTCTCAATCCTCTTCATTATTTTCATTTTACAAAGTGTTGTTAAATTGCTATAACAACCCAATGAATATAGGCACCGATCTACATAAGGCATAATAATGGTTATTTTCATTGCTTGGTCATTTTAATACATCTAGCATATTATTCTAATCTAGAGTGTGTAATATTTGTAATATCATAAATTACCACTGGGGGTTTCCTTACCCATTATGTAGTTTTTCTATAGCAATAGTTGTTTTTAATCAAAATAAAGAGGCAAGTTGACCAGAGCCTGTAATAGCTCGTTGGTTTCAAACGATTTCTTGTAGCATGACAATCATACCCTATGAATGCAAGAAATGGTTCCAACAATTTTTTGGCATCGTTGTCAAGGATAGATTCTTTATGAGTTTAGACCTGGATTTCACGATATATTTTAAAATGCCCCGTTAAACTGATGCCAACAATTTTTTGGTGTCATTTTAGGGGAGGACTTATTAATTAAACGATTCATAATTTAAAAATTTTCTTTCAAATGACTTTATTTTAATCAACGATCGACCAATAGGAATAAAGAACCTACATCTTGATTTTTATGATTTTTACATTCTTTATTTTATTTTTCTTGTAGTTTTCAATTGTATCGTGAAGTGTTTTTACATTTCTTGAAAACTAATAGAATACCTAGAGGGTTCATTTCTTTAGAAATTTGGTTTGATGAATTTTATAGAGTATATAAACCTCTATTCTAGGAGTTAGAAGTAGATGATGCGATTATAGGGGCAACACAAGAACCTAGATTGGTTAAAATAAATAAAACTTTATCAAAAAAAGGAAGAGTAGTATATCATTCTTTTGAAAAAAGAAAATAGATTTTTTTTCTTGGAGTTATGATGAATTAAGAACATTTAATACAAAATTTATGACTCACATAATTCCCATTTAATATAATGCATTTAGGAAAAAATAGAAGAAATTTAATCCTACGCTACATCTAGTAATGCAAAAAGTACAGAAGTTGTTGGATGCAAAGATCATAAGAAAAGTAAGATTTTCTTTCTTGATTTCTAACTTAGTACTAGTAAGGAAGAAAAATAGATATATAAGATTGTGTGTTGATTTTATAAATTTAAACAAAATCTCACTAAATTATAACTACCCACTCCACAACATGGAGCGGTTGTTGTAAGAAGTAGTAGGATCAACAAGAATGTCCTTACTAAATGGTTTCTTTGGCTATAATAAAATATTACTAAATACAAAATATAGGTATAAAAAAAATTCACTACACCTTGGGGGACTTTTGAATATCTTAGAATGCCATTTGGATTGATGAATGCAGGTGTTACATTTCAAAGATCTATGGATTTTGCTTTTGAAGGTCTAATGTTTGAAATGGTAGTTGTATATCTTGATGATATTATAATATTCTCTAAAAATATAGAATATCATTTTGAATATTTAGCTACAATATTTAGTAGATGTAAATAATTTGACATATCTCTCAACCCTAAGAAATATATCTTTGGAGCTACACAAGGAAAATTACTAGGGCATGATGTTTCAAAAGAGGGTATTAGCATTGATCCACAAAGAACATAAGCTAATGGTAAAATCACTCCTAAAATTTTGAAAGGAGTGAGATCCTTCTTTCGTAAAATAAACTTTGTAAGGAGGTTTGTCCCTGATTTTGCAAAAATTGCTAAACTCATAAATGACATGATCAATAAAGATGGAGAAATAAGGCGGATAGAAGAAAACACCAAAGATTTTTAGAAAATCAAGGATGCAATCAATCAAGCCCCTATTTTGAATTTCTCTAATTATTCCAAATATTTTAATATATACTCATTTGCATCAGAGCATACAATTTCTATAGTCTTGTCTCTGATGGATGATAAGAAAAATAAAAGACCCATAACGTTTATGAATATAAGACTAAAAGGAGCTCAATTGAAATATTCCATGATAGGAAAATAAGTGTATGCTTTAATATGATAGTTAGAAATTTTAATAGTATATTTGGATCAAATAAAGTAATAGCTTGTATTCCTTGCTTAGCCATTAAATATATTTTCACTCAATTCGAACTGATAGGGAGCTTTTCTATATGGATGGTTAAAATATTATAGTATGATGTAGAGTTCAAAGTAGATAAAATTATCAAAGGATAAGTATTATCAAAATATATGGCCAATAGAGAAGGGGAATACACCAATAATACTTTCATGATAGATGAATAGTATGAATTAAGAATGAATGAGAATTCTAATTATAAATGGTATGAGGACATTGTATTCTACCTACAAAATTTATTATTACCAAGAGATATGTCCAAAAATATAATGATATTTGTTAAGAAATTATCCCAAAAATATTATTTCCAAGAGGGCAGACTATACTGGAGGCACCTAGATGTCTTGTTTCTACTTTGTTTGTTTGAAAAGGAAGTACCCTAGGTACTAAAATAATATCACTCAAGATTTTGTGGAGGTCATTTTGCATGAAAAGCCATAGCTAATATTATCATTAGGACTAGTTATTATTGGCCTAAATTATTTAAATATGTTTATCAATTGGTTAGAAAATATCATAATTATCATATTTTGTAGGAAAGAAACATTTGTCAACTATAGCTCTAAAACACTTCATGAACTTAAGCACATAAAATATTTTTTGTTACCTGAAAAATATGATGCAAGATCATCTACATGGATATAAAATAATATGGATTTATGTAAAATATGGAAGGTAAATTGTTGGGGTAGCCAGACAATCATTACTTCTCATATCTATAAAATGAATAAGGTTCAAGAGGGATAGGGGATGGTGAGGTGAAGAGGGTTAGTAAACAAGTTGAGGTAAATAATATTAGAAGGTGAGGATGAAATAAGAAAAATATCAAAGAAAGAAAATAAGAGATAACATGAATGCTCTATACCATTATCTATCACCACATTGCTAGATAGGAAAATTATTAACAAATAATATTTTTTTATTAGTGTGAATGAAATTCATGTGAGATTTTTTATCTGAATATTTACACTTATTTATCATAAAAATAGTGTATTGCAGGTGGAGATACACCAATTAATGTAGTTAGAGAATGTTGATTATCATATGAATGTTTCCCAAGATACCTTCATCTAGAGCATAGTCATCCAAGAGTTGGCATCATGCATTGTTGTTTTATTTGGAGCTATAGTGGACCTATTAGAGTTCCTGTGTTTTATCATCATGACTCATTGAACCAACCATCATGGAAGGAGTTATGAAAAAATATCAACTAAATGGTGAATTAAGTTGACCTTC
This sequence comes from Wollemia nobilis, assembly GCA_028583015.1. Lineage (NCBI taxonomy): Eukaryota > Viridiplantae > Streptophyta > Pinopsida > Araucariales > Araucariaceae > Wollemia > Wollemia nobilis. The sequence goes on along the minus strand of JAQPPZ010000677.1, from coordinate 1,818,146 downwards.
AAGAGTTGTCATTGTATTGAATATCACCACTATCAGAGTGATTTCCAACATGAAGTTTTTCATATTGGAGTGGACTATCTAAGCAACCTTTATCTTCTATCTTTGACATATGTAGTAGCTATTATTTGGGAATATATATATTTTTGATAGGAATTTGCCAACCAATATCTTGATAATGTTGACATTGTGAGAGTAGACCATCATCATTACGATGAAAATTCCATCACCACACATTCGCCAATGTTGTTAGGAATAATGAAGGAAAATGTTGTCTTGTAAAGTGATGAAGATTTTTGTTAAGCAAAGTTGCTAACTAGAAGCAATTACCTTTCACCATTGACTATTGATAACAAATTATCCCTCCTTGTTGTTACATCAAATAATATTCCACAAACCACTATTATAATTCAATATTATTAATAATGATAAAATATAATATCAAAAAAGTCCATTTATAATAGGTTAATCTTAAAAAATTCTTACTAATGTCATATATTATATTACAATTAAAATCAATATCACTCAAAAATTGTAAAAAGGCTCGTGTATATTATTTATCATATGTTATAGAGTAATATTTTGATATTATAAGAAAAAGATCATGAAATTACCATAATTACCCTTACATATCACATAAGAAAATATGAAAGCAAAAATCACCCTTACATATGTGCATTTTTCTAAAGATATTTTATCTAATGCCATGCATACGTACAAATAAAATTAGAATATAAATAGGTGACACAAAGGGATGTTAGAGATATCATACCTATAAAGGCAAAATACAAACCTTTAATCCTCAATTATTTTATGTATACATGAAAAATACTCTTAAATATATTTTAAGAAAAGGAAGGATCATTTAATATACACATTATTTCATTTTATTATTGAAACATTTTGCTTACCTCTAAAAGAGGACTTATCATAGTTGTATTGATGTTTATAAATTTTTTAATATATTTAAGAGAGAGAGAGAGAGAGAGAGAGAGAGAGAGAGAGAGAGAGAGAGAGAGAGAGAGAGTTGACATTTCCAAACATTATATTATTTGAATTATTACTATCAATTAAATTCATATTAAAAATTATATAGGTAAAATAATCATTCTTCCATGAGAGACTATGAATATCCAATAATGTTTTTTTTTGATTGGTTGAAAGGGTGTTGAAAGGTCCCTGAACCTTGTACAAGAATTTTTTACATGTTTTCCAAATCGATCGAAGAGGCCCATGAGCTAAAGATCAAATAAAAACAAAACACCACAAGAAAAAAGGTGTCGCAATATCGTGACATGTTGCATTTTTGTGGTCCAAAGCATAGGGAAAAAGCAAGGAGGAAAAGGTGTCATGATATCGTGACATGTTGCACCATCGCGACCAAAGGAGGAAAAGGTGTCGCGATATCGTGACAAGATGCAACATCGCGGCCGAAGGAGAGAAAGTGTCACGATATCATGACATGTTGCAACGTCGCTGCCAAAAGAGAAGAAGTGTCATGATATCACAAGTTGCATCATCGCGTGACCATTTCCTACTGATGGATGGGGAGAAAATCAGAACCTGGATGGACCCTTATGGCATCTCAGAACATTTCCCTATTTTGCTTCAAATAGGCAACTCAGATAGGAAACCTCCAAGCCATTTCAAATTCAATTCAACTTGGCTACAGGACAAAGATTTTCAGAATCTGGTTAAAGAAGAATGGAACTCTTATGATGAAAACTTGGGAAGTTCAGCCTACTCTCAAATGTCAAAAAGCTTGAAGAAAGTTAAAACAACTGTTTCTAAATGGGCTCATAATAAGTATAGGCAAAAAATGCAGGAACTCCTTATTTTAGAACAACAGATTGCTATTTATTATGAGAGAGTGAATGAGGACGGTCTTTCAGAGGAATCCAAATCAACCATTAGAGCATTGGAAGGAAAAAAGAATAATATCTTTCTAGCTCAATAAGCCTAATGGAGGCTTAAAAGTAGAGCTATATGGCTGGAGTTAGGGGATGAAAACACCAAATTCTTTCAAAATTATGCAAATCATAGGAAAAATATTAACACCATATGGGAATTGCCCAATGGAGAGGGGTCCAAAGCTAGGTCCTTCAAAGACCTCGCAGCTCTTGGCATAAAACATTTCAAGCACTTGTTTAAAGATCCCAAAAAGGTAAACTTGGTTGAGATCTTAAAACATACAACCTTCTTTCCAAGTTTTGCTGACGAGGCTACTAATGAAATGATTCTTGAGAAAGTGTCATTGGAGGAATTAAAATAAGTGCTATCATCCTTTTAGAAGGACAAAAGTCCTGGGCCAGATGGTTGGGGGGTTGAATTCTTCTTGGGTTTCTTTGACTTAATTGGGGAAGACCTGATTAGAGTTATTGAAGAAAAAGATTTAGGGAAGATCCCAGTGGATCTCAACTCAACCTTCATCGCCTTGATTCCAAAGAAGGACTCTCCAACTTCTTTCGATGACTTCAGACCTATTTCCTTGTGCAACTACCTCTATAAAATTATTGCCAAAATTATTGCCTTGAGGTTAAAAAGAGTTTTTTCTGATTCCATCTCCAGTGAGCAATTCGGGTTTCTAAATGGGAGGCAAATCCATGATGCTGTAGGAGTGGCTCAAGAATGGCTGCATACTATAAAAACAAAAAGACTTCCTGCTATAGTTGTAAAACTGGATCTTTCCAAAGCTTTTGACAGGGTTAATTGGTTGTATTTGAGGATCATGCTTCTTCACATTGGGTTCAACCTCCGTGTTGTTAACTGGATCATGGGATGTGTGACCTCTGTCTCTTTTGTTGTACTTATAAATGGTTTTGCATCTAATTTATTTTCCTCAGAGCGTGGCATTAGGCAAGGTTGTCCCTTATCCCCATTTTTATTTCTTTTGGTGGCTAAAGGTTTGAGTAGGGCTATCAAAGAAGCTAAGAGAACAGGGCAGATTAAAGGAATTCAAATGAGTACATCATTCTCTCTAACACATCTCTTATTTGTAGATGATGTTATTTTGTTCAGTGTTGGCTTTGTTAGGGACATAAGCAAGCTCAATGATATACTAAGGAGTTATTGTCTTGCCACTGGTATGGAAATCAATTTAGGGAAGTCTACGATGTCGTGTTTTGGCCTGGTGGAAGAGGAGGAATTTTTTTTTAGAGAATTCTTTCTTTTCCTAAGACTGATTTCCAATCAGGGATAAAGTATCTAGGATTTTGTTTGAAGCCAAATAATTATGGCATAAGAGATTGGGATTGGCTGGTGGAAAAGATAGATAAAAGGATTTCTATGTGGTGTAATAGGTGGTTATCAATTGGAGGCAGATTAACTCTTGTAAAATCAGTCCTGGAGGCAATCCCTGTCTACTGGCATGGCATGGCTTTCATCCTAGTAGGGGTTCTAGAAAAAATCAGAAAAAGGTGCTTCAAATTTTTGTGGAATGGAAAAAGGGACAAAGCAGCCATTGTTTTAGCCAATTGGAAATCAATAGCAAAGCCAAAGGATAAGGGAGGTTGGGGTATTAAAAATATCCATCTTTTTGGTAAAGCACTGGCTGCAAAAAGCTTATGGAGGCTGCTTACTCAATAAAACCTATGGAGCAAAGTCATCAAGGCAAAATATATCGAACCTCTTTCTTTGGAAGAGTGGATAAGGAAACCTGAAAAGTCCATTAGAAAGGTGTCTAACTTCTAGAAATCTGCTATTCAGGCCTTTCCACTTTTGGGGAATTGGTTGGCTTGGAAAATTGGAAATGGTGAAAAAGTGAGAACTGGGGAAGATCCTTGGGTTGGTTGAGGCAACGAACATAGAATTTCTGAGGATCTCTTAATTTCTCTCCATAATGTAGGTTTTTATACTCTTTCTCAGGTGGCAGACCAAGACAATACTACCATATGGCAGCAAGGTTGGATGAGTGTGCAACAACTGGGTCTTGAAGGCAAGAAGGTTGAGTTATGGCAAGCTTATGTGAAGGCTCTTCTCATTAGTCATACTAGGATCAGACCAGTAGTGGATGATGAGCTGGTTTGGAAAAAAAATACTATGAGGGGGGTTTATACATCTAGGATGGGATATAAAGACTTGTTTGCACATGATAGATAGGGGGGCAATATTTGGTGGTGGAAAGCGATTTGGAAGGTAAAGACGCCTTTAAAAACCAATTTTTTTTTATGGTTGGCCCTCAATAACAAAATTTTAACTTGGGATGTTTTAATGAAGAGGGGGTTTCAAGGTCCTAGAAGGTGTACACTCTATCATAAGGAGCTTGAAAATATCAACCATTTATTGGTTGGCTATGTTTTCACAAAGTATGTATGGAAGGAGATTGAGGTGATAACTGGGAGCACAGGTACCTGGCAAGGAGACACATTGGAACACTATTTGCAGCAATGGTTCGATTCTAAATATCTGAAGTCCTATAGGGCCCTCCCTTTTGTGGTGGCATGGGGAGTTTGGCTAGCAAGAAACTCAGATATTTTCCAAGCCTCTTCTCAACTAGCCTTTCAAATTGCTACTCAGATTCGTTCTTTCATTGCTAATCTTGTGAAACCTCCTGGGCAAAAAGGCCCAAGAAAAATGCAAGCTACCAATGTCAACAAATTAGCTCTCTGGGGTTTTTTTGATGGTGCTTGTCAAGGCATCCCTCTTATGTGTGGGATAGGGGTAATTATTTTTCTTAAGGATTCTCATTTCATTCAGTTTAAGGCTGGCCTAGGAGGGGGCACAAATAATTATGCCGAATTAATTGCTTTGAAGTTACTCTTGAAAATTGCTCTGGACCACCATGTTCAACAAATCCAAGTTTTAGGAGACTCCTTGTTGGTCATCAATTGGATGAAGAAAATTTTCAGAATGGAGAACTTAACTTTTCAGCCAATTTTTCAACAGGTAAACATTATGGCGGATGTCATAAACCCCATATCCTATACTCATATCTATAGAGAACTCAACTCTGGGGCGGATGCTTTGTCAAAGGAAGGTCTACAGCTAGCGCAAGGAAGATGGGAGCTAATGGAAATTAAGTATGGTGTGACTATCCAAGAGACAACGATTTCTTTGCTCGATATTTAAAAAAAAAAATATTGGAAGGCAGTTTCTTGTACGTTTTTTCTTTCCTTTCTGGTTTTCACTTGTAGAGAATGTAGCTAAGCATTATTGACACCTTTGTGTAGAGGTCTTATGGGAAATTTTTAACTCTTAGCCCTTCCTTGATGGTTCTAAGAAATTTTAGGTGGGGACAGCCTGTGTGTTCCTGCCTGGTTATTATAGCTTGCCTTGGGCAACTTCACAATGTAATTTTCTTTTTTTGGTGAAATAGAAATTATGATTTTTTTTGAGGAAAAAAAAAAAAAGTTGCGTCATCACGGCCTGAGGAGGAAAGGTGTCATGATATCATGACATGTTGCATCGTTGAGGCCAAAGGAGAAAAGATGTTGTGATATCGCGACATGTTACATTATCATGGCCAGAGGAGAAAAAGTGTCACGATATCGCGACATGTTGCACCGTCGCAGCCACAATAGAAAAAGTGTTGCGATATAGCGACATGTTGCATTGTCATGGCCAAAGGAGGAAAAGTGTCATGATATCATGACATGATGCAACGTCACGGCCAAAGAGAAAAAGTGTCGTGATATCGCAACATGTTGTATCATCATGGCCTAAGGAGAAAAAATGTCACGATGTCACGACATGTTGCATCGTCGTGGCTAGAGGGAAAAAAGTATCATGATATCGTGACATGTTGCAGAATCATGGACAAAGGAGAAAAAGTGTCATGAAATCATGACATGTTGCATCATCTCAGCAAAAAGATAAAAAATGTCATGAAATCGTGACATGTTACATCGTCACGGTCAAAGGAGGAGAAGGTGTCACGATATCGTGACAAGTTGCAACGTCGTGGCCAAAAGAGAAAAAGTGTCACGATATCACGACATGTTGCATTTCCATGGCCAAAGAAGGAAAATGTATCGTGATATCGTGACATGTTGCATCATCATGTCCAAAGAGAAAAAGTGTCACGATATCGCGACATGTTGCATCATCACGGCCAAAGAGAAAAAGTGTCACGATATAGTGACATGTTGCAACATTGTGGTCAAAAGAGAAAAAGTGTCATGATATTGTGACATGTTGCATTTCCACGGCCAAAGGAGGAAAAAGTGTTGCGATATCATGACATGTTGGATCATCGTGACTAAAGAGAAAAAGTGTCGCGATATCGCGACAAGTTGCATCATCGCGGCCAAAGAGAAAAAGTGTCGCGATATCGTGACATGTTCCATCATCATGGCTAAAAGAGAAAAAGTGTCGTAATATCACGACATGATGTAACTCCACGATCAAAGGAGAAAAAAGTGTCATGATATTGTGACATGTTGCAACATCGCAACCATAGGATAAAGAAATGTCGCAATATCGTGACATGTATTTTCGCGGCCAAAAGTGTAAAGTGTTGCGATAACGCGACATGTTGCATTTTTGTTGTCAAAGGAGAAGAAGAAAAAAGTGTCGCGATATCATGACAAGTTTCATCAGCAAACCAAACCAATCCCCTGGCAACATCTCACATTATGCAAACATTGAAAATTGTAGGATCGTTCCTTAGGCCAATGGGGAAGGAGTCTCTCCACACTTGAATGTCAGATTCGTCGACTCCCTTGTTAGCAAGCCAGTCCACAACTTTGTTTCCTTCTCGGTATTGATGCTTAATGACTAATTTTGGGTAATTGCCAATTAGGGCATTGCATTCTTGGAAAATCGAAGCAAAGGGCCAGGGAGGCTTAGCGGTACCATTGAGCTAGTTGATACAGTGCAACGAGTCTCCTTCGATGATAAGTTTATTGATGGTCAACCCTTCCATGAGGATCAAACTTTGGAGCATAGCCCTCGCCTCTACCATATTGTTGGATTGAATTCCCAGGTTCTGGGCAAAGGCCAAAATTATTTCTCCTCTGTGGTTTTTGAGAATTCCTCCTCTACCAGCCACTCCTGGGTTGCCTTTAGCCGCACCATCGAAATTGAGCTTGTGCCACCCAGTAGGTGGTAAGACCCACTTGATGATAGACCTGTCAAAAGAATTATGGGGCATAATAGAGATGTTAGATATATTGAAAAGTTTGGTTAGGTCTGATTCTAAGCTAGGGGGGTTTTGGAGACGAAACAAGAGAGGCATTCTCCGTAGCTAGGGCTAAGATTTTGACAATGATAATCTTCTTATCAGTGGCTTGATTTTTGAAAATTATGGCATTTCTCTTGAGCCATATCTGCCATAGGTAAAGGTGGAGGCAAGCTTGCCACATGAATTTTAGTTGGTTGCTCTTGAAAGGCCAGGGCCATTACTTAATAAGGAGGGGAATGGAATGTGGGAGGGCTGTGGAGATGTCAAAGGTGTTATGAACCTAGTTTAGAACTGCTAAAGAAAAGGGACATTCCAAAAAAACATGTGAAGTTGACTCATAGGCGTTCTTGCATAGAATACACCAATTGGGAATGAGTAACCCTCTGATTATCAAGTTGTCTATGGTGAGGATTCTATTTTGGATGGCCAACCAGCTAAAGAATTTGACCTTGGGAATGATATTGGGAACCCAGCCCTAATTTGATAAGTCCCAACCATCTGTGGGAGTTTCTTGACTATAGTAAGCTAATTTGACAGTGAAATTTCTAGATTCTTCAAGGTTCCAGACCATGGAATCATCTTTGTGTGAGCTCGAGATGATGCAAGTCCTCAACAAGTTTTGTAACTACCTTAGAGCCTTGGTGATATTCCTGGGCCCGTTAAGAGCCAGTTGTTTCCATTGAGGTCTTGTAGGACCTTGGTTAATGAAGTGACACACCTTATCACCAAAGGTGGCTTCTGTAGTCACCTTGAGCACTGCAAGATGTGGATCTTGGCTGAGAGGTTTATTGTGGATCCATGGGTCATCCCAAAAAAGGATGGTCATTCCAGTTCCTAGACACCACCTTAAGCCTTCCATGATGATTTTCCTTGTTTTGATAACACCATTCTAGAAATGGGATCCGATAGGGAGGTTGTGCTCTCCAAGAAAGGAAAACTGATGGAGGTACTTAGCTTTGATGATATCAATCCAAGTGACTTTTTCATTGATATTAAGTCTCCAGTCCTGCTTGGCAATGAGGGCCATGTTCATCCATTTTATGTCTCTAAATCTGAGTCCTCCATCCTTTTTCTTGGAATAGACCTTGTCCCAGGCGACTAGCAAAAAAATATTCTTGTTTTCATTTCCAACCCAAAGGAATTTGCGTTGAATTTGTTCAATTTTTTGGCAGATGGTAGCTGGAGCTTTGAAGATAGATAAGAAAAAAATGGGGATAATTTGAAGGCAAGCTTGGACCAGAGTGGTTTTGGCTTCCCAGCTGAGCATTGAGCTTTTCCACCTCGCTAGTTTCTTGTTGAGGCGATCTAAAACAGGGTTCCACATAGCCGAGATAGATCTATCATGGAAAAGCGGTAATCCAAGATAAGTAGTTGGAAGGCTCCCAATGTTGCATCCAAGGATATTAGCAATCCTATTTTGTCTATGAGTGGGGGTATTGAGAAAGTATATCTTGCTTTTATGGTAGTTGAATTTCTGACTAGCTGCCTCTTCATAAGAATAAAAAATGTTCTTAATGATTTTTGCTTCAGGATCGAAAGCATGAGAGGATAGAATAGTATCATCAAAAAACTGTTGATGGGATATGGCTTTGGATTTTGAGGCTGGTTTGATACCAGAAATAAGACCACTGTTACAGGTAGCTGAAAGGGTTCTTCCAAGGGTTTCAACCAAAATGATGAAGAGAAATGGGGACAGAATGTCCCCTTGACGGATGCCTTTGAAACTTTAGAAGAAACCTGCAGGTGAGCCATTGATAAGAACAAATAACCAAGCAGTCGAGATACATTCATGAACCATATTGATCCATTCTTTGTGAAACCCAAACTTTTCCAGGACTTTGAACAGGAATTTCCAGGAAACCCGATCGAAGGCCTTGTTCATGTCAAGCTTAAGGAACATGCTGGGTTTTTTATTTTTAGATGCCGAGTGGGCCAATTCATGGATGGTTATCACTTCATCTAAAATGAATCTACCTTTGACCGAGCTCCCTTGGCACTGGTCGATGATGGAGGGAAGGATGTCTTTCAACCTATTTGCCATAACTTTGGTGATAAGTTTGTAAATGACACTGCAGAGACTAATCGATCTAAAATCAAAAAGGGAAGCACGATCGTTGGACTTGGGAATTAAAACAATGAAAGTGGAATTGGCCTCTCTTAACATATTTTTGGCTCTCTAGAAGAATTTAACCATAGCAACAACATCTTGGCCCACAATATCCCAGAAGTGTTGAAAAAATTAGAGTGGGAAGCCATCAGGTCCGAGGGCCTTATTAGGTTCCATTGCAAACAGAGCTTCTTTGATCTCCTCTTCAGTGAAGCTTTCAAGAAATTTTCCATTATCATTGTTAGACACCATATTTGGGATGTTCTTTAGCAGATAACTTGAGGTGCGAGGATGGCAGCCAGTGCTTGGTCCTAAGATTTCTTGGAAGTGGCAAACAACTTCCTGTTTGATTGCTTGGATGTCAAAGACAATGGATCCATCAGCCTTGGTCAGCTCAGAGATTTTATTAGAGCCTCTATGATGCATGGTGGAAGCATGGAAAAACTTCGTGTTGGTGTCTCCTTCTTTGAGCCAGAAGTTTCTAGATTTTTGCCTCCAATATGTCTCTTCCTTAGCCAAGGCATTGTGAAAATTTGAAAGGAGGCTCTTTTATTCAAGGAAAGTTTTGGCCCTTAGATCTCTTCCCTACATCAGATTTTCCACCCTTTTTAGCTCATCCATAAGATGTTTTTTCTCGCTAAAGAGGTTGTCGAAGACATCCCTGTTATAGCATTTCAACTTGAGTTTGACTGCTTTTAGTTTGAGGAACAAATTTGTGAGAGGATTTGGAAAAAAATTCTCCACAGGGGCATCTGGGGGTATCCTGTATTTATGGGACCTGACAACCATTAAAGGGAGAGTTATTTCAGTCTTAGACAGAACCATCAACATTCTGTTTACTAATAAAGTCACTCACCTCCAATGGATTGCCAACAATGTTTATGGACTTAATAGTCCTATTAACAGAAGACTACTGTGGGATAACATTTTTTCAATGCGAAACAACTTTGTAGACTTTCCATGGATGCTTTGTGGCGATTTCAATTCTTCCCTCCATTTTTTTGATAAACAAGGAGACAATCCGATCACCAGCAATTGCATAGAAGATTTCAGTGACTTTGTCAACCACAACAAGCTAATGGACATGCCGCTCCAAGGTTCCAACTACACATGGAGCAACAGACGAGCAGGAATCCATCACATCTAAATCTGGCTAGATAGATTTCTCTTATCCAAAGAACTCATTCCTATTTTTGGTGATTCCAGGCTTCATAGCCACCCAAAAATTGACTCCGACCATAATACCTTAATTCTGGATTGTTCCCATCCCCAAAAAATCTTCAAAACCCCTTTTAGGTTTGAAAAGATGTGGCTCACTCATCCAAATATAGGCCGGTGTAATATCCAATAATGTTATCATCCTAAAATATGTTTTTTTTATTAGGTGGGAAAATATAGGATTTTGAAAGGATCATTAACCTTTTAAAATGAGAGAAATCATGGAAAAAATAATAGTAAGTGGATCAAGAGGAGAAAAACCCCAAGGTATGGGAGGATACAACAAAAAAATCCCAAATAGGTAGAAGGAAGAAAAGGCCTTCAACAAAAAATAATAGGGAGCATCTTATCAACCAAGGACTAAAACAAACCAGAATTTAAAACAATAACACACTAAGTTAAAATGTAGGAAAATACTTCATCCATACTTCTAGAGCATTCTAATTGACCCCCTAGTTGGCCAACATGTAAGCTTCCTTATTTACTTCTCTAAAGGTGTTCATAAATTCAATACCTTCCAAATTATCAATGTGATGGTAAATATCTTTTATTAAATATGCAATGGACCAATGGGGGAATGATTTCCTTTAGCAATATTAATGATAGAAAGAGAGCCAAAATAGATCACCATATTATTTACATTCAAATTTTCTAGGAGCATGACCCTTTGATAAATCACCCAAGATTTAGCAAAAAATTTGGACTGAACACCTATGAAATCAGCAAAGACCAAATATTAACCCCTTTATCATTCTTAATGATTCCTCTAGCTCCTACGGTGTCTGGGTTACCCTTAGCTTCCACATAAAATTTTAATTTTATCCAAACCTAAGGTGGAGGCTTCCATTTGATTAGAGCTCTAGGATTGTAACTGTGTAGACTACAAATACCTTCTAAATTTAGGATACCCAGTTGGCTGACAAGCTTACCTTTGCTATGGTAGTATTTATCATATTTGATAGAGATTATGAAAATATTTTCTTTCAAGGAATTAATTTTTTTAGCTTCCACATGTATGGGATCCTTTTTAACATTCCTAAATACTATGTTATTTATTTTATTCCAAATACCCCAATGAAAATGAGGCAAAGAGAAAGAACAACAATTTATGAGTAGAATATTATGGAAGGGGTAACCAAATGCAAACATAGGTCCAAAATATTATTATGCATGAGCCAAGTAACATTGAATTTGATGAGAAGAAGATAAATTCTAAGGATAAGGGATACTAGAGAAACAAATGATTAGTATTCTCCCAAGCAACTTCACATAAATAACACCTATTCAAAATAGGTAGGCCTCTTTTGTAAAGGTTTTCAATAGTAAGGATATTTTTCTAGGCACCCAACCAAGAGAAGAAATTAAATTTAGGTATGCGATGTTTTAACCATATCTTATTGGCTGGAAACTAGTCCTCTTCCTCATCAAACTAAAGAAAGTAAGTATATTTAACCATGAAAATGCCCTTATTATCTACTTTCCAAACAAGGGAATCAACTAATGGGTTATGATTAAGGAGATGAGTTATGAGAATATTGGATAGATAATTTAGAGTATGAATTTTCCTAGGGTAGGGGTTAACAAGAGATAAAGTATTTCAAGTCCTTTTTCCATATCTTACCTAAATAAATTCAATGACTATAGATTGACAAAATTTTATAGTAAAGGGCTATAAGCACTTTAGAATCTGGTCTCTAATCAAGGGTTAATTATAAATCCAAATGCCATTCCAAAATTTAACTTTCCTAACATCACCAATTTTCCATCTCAAGCCTTTTTTAATAATAAACGTGGAATAAAAAAGATTTTTCCAAAAACTAGAGCTCTTTCGATTGGCTTGAATATCAAGGAAATTACCATATCTATTAATATATTTAGTTATTAAAATATTTACCCATCCAAATTCATCCATTTTGAAGAACAACCTTATTTTTCAATAAGACCCAAATTTATTTGTTTTAGTTTTTATAGGACTAATCCACCCTTGCTCTTCCTAGAATGAACATGCTTCCAATCCACTAGGGGAATTATGTGTTTTTATTCCATGCCCATCCAAAGAAAGGCCTTTTGAATACTATCATTATTTTGGCATATTTTATGTGGCATCTTAAATAATGGTAAAAATAAGACCAAGATACTTTGGATGGTGTATTTAATGAGTTGTGCATTACTAGCTTGTCTAAGGAGGACACCTTTCTAACTTGTCAACTTTCTCCTAACCCTCTCAACCAAAGGAAGCCAAGAAGAATCCTATAACCTATCACTAAAAAGTGGTAAATCTAGATAAATGGAAGGGAGCTTCCCAATGGAACATTCAAATATTTTTACAATATATGTATACCTTTGAAGGGGTGTATTAAAAAAAAAATATTCTATATAGAGGTAACCTCATAAGAAGATAGAATAAACTTAATCTCTTTTGCTTCTAGAATAGAGGATCTTGAAGTAAGAAGAGTATCATCTACAAATTATTGATGGGTTATGGGATTGTAGGAGGAGGTAGACTTTATCCCTAAAAATAACCCCTTATACTAGGTTGTCTAAATAGATTTACCCAATGCTTTAGCCATATTAAGAAACAAATAAGGAGATAGTGGGTCCCTTTGTATTAGCCCTCAAATACTTCTAAGATAACCTATTGAAGAACCATTAATTAGGATGAAATTCATGATTGAGCATAGACATCCTTTGATGAGGTCTATCCAAGCAGGGTGAAAGCCAAATTTACCCATAACTTTAAACAAAAATTCCCAAGATACTCTATCATATACCTTGTTCATGTCTAGTTTCAAAAATAATCCATATTTACCACTTTTATCTATGGAGTGAAGAACTTTAGGAATAGTAATCACACCATCCAAGATATGCCTCCCTTTAACAAAAGCACCTTGGTAGGGATCAATAATTTAAGGAAGAATGACCTTCATTCTATTGGCTATAACTTTAGCCAATATTTTATAAAGAGTACTACATGGACTTAAGGGGATAAAATTATTGAAAGAATTAGCTCCTTCTAATTTAGGAATCCAAACCAAAAATGTGGAATTGATGTCCCTTGGAATATGAAAGGTATTTTTAATTTCACCCATAGCATAATTGTTATAAGACTCCTTAGATCTAGAAATAAATTCTATACACAATAGCTAATAAATAACTTCTTCAAATTGATTAAAGTAAAAATATTCAATTAAATGATCATTTTAAAATATTTTAATTTTGTATCATTTTGTTGGTATTGCAATTCTTTTTTCCTTTAAGGAGTAGTCCTTTATAAGATCAATTTAAATTTCGAAACTAAATTTTAAAGAGATGGTTACATAGTGATTTTTTTTTGCAAGACCTTTCTTCTTACTATTTTAAATATATCATTTCTATTCAAAATAAATATTATTGTTTATTTTCATTCTTTAAACCTTATTTTACTCTAATTATATCTTTAATTTTAACAAATATATGACAATATTCAGTAAAATATTCCTTGATATTATTGTACATTATACTTGAATTATATTATTAATAACCCAATCACATATTAGTGGATAATTTTAAATATTTTAACATTTTTTATTTCACTTCTAAGGGATGAATGTGAATAATTATCAAATTTGTAAAATTATTAATACAAATTGTCAATTTAAATTTAAGGTAAATAAAACAAATTTCCATTAGTATCTAATACACTCCTTCCATTTCTACTATCATGGATTTAATATCAAAATTAAGTTTTGTAACAAATAACTTCCTCCTTATAGGTATAGTATTTTTGTAATTAAGGACCTTAGTATGGTAGCATGCACACATTTATCAATCAACAATAAATTAAAAAAAAAAAAAAAAAAAAAAAAAAAAATATATATATATATATATATATATATATATATATATATATATATATATATATATATATATATAATTTTTTAAAGTAATTACAATGTATTTTTTTAAATAAAACTTTGGTTATTAATTTTTTATTTTTTTTAAATTGTTTTATTAAAAAATAAATAATTTAAATTATGTAAAATTATATAGTTAGTTAACTAGAGATAGGAATGTCAATGATATAATATTATATTGTATATGGATATTATGGCATGCACTACACATAACCCAAGGGTGATTATATTTCAATATTTTATTATAATAATGAATGGAATAAGGGATATGAAGGGTTTAGGTAGAGGATTTTATAAAGAAAGGGATATTGTCATTACAATTAAGTCATATCGAGTGTTCTTTGTAATGGCCTTGGTTCATGGAGCAGAGTTGGAGTGATTCTTTTCTTAAAGTGTAATATTGGTGTTGTCCTACCTTAAGGGTATTATCTATCTATATCTATTTTTGTGGAATATAACTTGTAAATGGATATTTGATATTTCTACGTAAATGGTGAATAATTTTTTGTAAATGGTGAATTATTTTCTGTTAATAAGAATTAAGGTTCATAGCATAGATATTAGATGTTTTTTTTTTTTTAAACATGGTGGAATCGGTAGCCGCAATGAATCTGAGCAGGTTGTCCAACTTTTATGGCCACCACAATTCTGCGTTGTCCACCCCGAAAGCCATCACATAAATCTTCGTGCAGTATACCCCTATAACCGCCATGCCACAATCATTTAAAATTTTTTTATGCCACTAAAAGCACCAGGAAAGGGACAAGCGTTCAGTCTGGTGAGGCCCAAGATTTGAACCTTGGACCTCTATTCCCCTTATAGGGTTTGGATGAACCAATTGGTCTACACCTCGGACCTCATATTAGATGTTTTTTATTTGGGGTACACCATTAGAATTAAATTATGTAAATAATTATTATGTTCATTTTTTACTTTAATATAATCAAGACAAAATTTTATTGTGTATGCACCTCATAGATGGAAAGTGCATAGCATGTGCTATTCATTGTTATGAAGTATGCATTCAACAATGTAAGATTTACTGTCCTATTTTAGTTTGCTTTTAAGATAACTTATTAATGTAAACATTGGAGGGAACTATGATTATGAAATTAAAAAACATTGTTTGCTTTTCAAATAACATATTAATTGTTCCCATTTATGATATATCATAATTGAAAAGTTAGTTAACAGCAGCAACATTATCATAACTAGTCTAAATTTTTTGGAATAAGATCAATAATCCTCTCTATTTTATTATATATTTCTAAATTGATTGACTATAGGTTTTGTATAATTATAGTCTAAGGTTTTATTCACTTTCTATGTGTTTTGGGTAAATATGATACTTATAAAACTAGAAAGGTATTAAGATGTGAATGAGGTATGTTGAGGCAATGCCATTTATTTTTAAAAATTATAACAATAAGGGTATATTATGAATTCACATGTTTGTAAAGAGTATCTATGTGGGTATATTTACTTGTTGATATAATTACTGCATGTTAGATACTAAAAAAACCATAATTTTTTTATTAGATAAAAGGTGAGGATTTTGATAGAGTCCCACAACCTGATACAAACACTCCAAAATAAGATAAGAAAACACAAAATCCAATTATTTCACCAAACCACAAGGTAGAAGGAATGGACACCCCACATACAACCAATATACACATTAAAAAAAATAATCAACCATACAATGATTTCACTTGGTCGATATCCCATAGCCAAGGGATCTATAGACCACAAAAAATGTGGATACCCAACCTCCATCAGGGAAACATATAATTTTTACCAAAAATGTTATTCCTTGAGATAGAGTTATCCAACAAGTGGCCCAATAAATATTCACATCTTCAGCAAATTCCACTTCTCTTTTAAGGGTATCCAGGATTAACCTTTGTTTATCTTCAACAACTTTAATCACTTGGATGAACTTGCACTAGTTTTCAGCATGGAGGATACCATGAGATATTGTCCCATCTAAAATGATATTTTTCTTCACAACTAGTGGGTCATACAAATCAGAGTGGATGATCATAACCAATGAATCTTATTTCTCATTTCACTTCTAATTCGATCTCTTAAATTACCTCATATTTCCTCCTCGAATGCCTTTTGAACTCAATAAAATTCCTCCCAATATCTTACTTTTATCGATCACTTTAAACAAGTTAGAACGACTCTCTACCTGATCAGAATTCAAAAAATATCGAGCAAGACCTTTTGGAGCTACACAACTTACCACCCCTCACATCCTTGGGGAAAACTAAAATTTTCTAAACCATTCGATCTATCCCAGTCCCCAAGGGGGAAAAGATCGAGCTCAAGCTGAACTCTGAATCACTGATATCATCATAGATGGAGAGATCCTCCTCCTAATCTAAGATGATAGGGAGGAGAATAGGCTGAGATTCGATGAATGTAATAATCTTCGTAGCCTCCAAACCTCTTTATTTGGTAACATAATCAAATATTAAAAAATATAGGCCTTGGTGTAGAGGCTTTAGACCTCTCCCATTCCTTGCATACTAAAACAATATAATTGAAATCATTCATGTGATATGGATATTTAGTTGAAATACTTGTAATCTATGAGTACCTCTCAAGGTTATTAGTTAGTAGTTCCTTTATTATTTTTAATATGAGTAGGTATATTTGTAGCATAGGATATGAATTATAATATATATTCATAAAAATCATAAAACACTTGGGCCATAGACATATGTATAATATATACAACATTGATAATCAATCAAATTTATATTAAAGGATTTATTAATTTATCTAGTTAAAATTCATGTTGCATTAGAAGATATTTCAAAATAAATTTATCTCTTTCTATCTCTCTTAAAAACACATATATAGATAGCCAACAACATATATTGTTCATATTATTTTACTATTGAGATAGTTATAAAAAACAAGGACTTCAAAATAATTTACCATATATTAATATAATTTTGTAGATGTTAAAAAAAAGGTATACTTGCTAACTTGAAATTTATAGTAAATTTTGACAAAATTAAATTGTAACAACTCTATATTTTGTGATCATGATAAGTGTTTTTAAATATCATAAGTTCTATAGGTTATACAATTGTATTGTGGAAAATATGACAATGATAATGAACTTGTATTAAAAATTTGATCTTATTTTGAATATAATAAATAATCTACAAAGTAAATATAAAATAACATTCATATTCCATTAGAATTGGTAGAGATGAGAGATACAATTTTTAATGGAATAATGCATAAGCCATTAAAGTTTCTTGTCAATGGAACAAGAGTAAGGATGAAAATGAAAGATAAATTAAAATTACAAAGATCCATACTAAGAAAGAAAATTGATAATATTAATAAAAATCTTGCTTTCATATATATAACATTTATATATATATTTTAAAATTTAAAAGCTATTTCGATTTCATGAATACAATGGTTTATACATACAAAAATAAATTTTAAATAGGGCAAGGTTCAATAGCGAAGTGAAGACACACAAAGTAGAAAAAAGGAGATTCTATAATGCAACCCATTTTGAACAAGTTTATCATTAAGAGTTGGTGATCTAATATCTATTCAATATACTTAAGCTTTGAGGACTTCATAATTATGGTAATCTTGTGTAATGAAGGAAATAAAGAACAAGTAGCATAAAGGAAATATAAGAGTATAGAGACAAAATCAATTAAAAAAGATAAGAATATCATATAAATAAAAAAATGGGATTAAATACTAAACAATAAAAATATTATATATGAAGTAGCTAAAACGTATACTATAAATTATTCATTTGGTCACAATCACGACAAAGTTTTTATAAAAATATCTTATATTTTAGGAGTCATATCTTTGCGTAGAGTTATCTTATTCATATGATTCTTGCACTATTTCACAAGGAATTTAAAGATATTTGAAATGAGGGATCGTAAAAAATAAGCCAATTAGTATTGAGGGAAATACATCCATGTGAAAACAACCATCCAAAATAAGGGTATTGTTAGGGAAATGTTTTATAGAAAATATTTGATCTTTTAGAAGCCAAATCTTTGCAAAGGGTAATCTGATTTAGATAATTCTTGGACAAGTTTGTGTTAAATTTTAAAATATGGTAATATGAAGGAATATGAGTAGTATTAATGGATATATGACCCTATGAAGCCAACCATATGGAATAAAAGTAGTGACAAATTTTCAAGTCATAGGAAAATGAAATTGTAGAAATATGCTAGCCATGACTTGGCTGATGGGAGAAGCAATGAAGTGCTAGGGCATAAATGAGGTAGGACATTCTATTTGGGTATAGAATGTTTTAGATAAGTTTAATTTATGTCTTCATTATATTTGAAGTTATAAAAATGTCTAGTTAAGTTTCAATTATCCCTTCATTATATTCAATTTTTTGCATGCAAATTATTATAGGTTTATTTTTAAATAATATAATTTCTATAAGATATATTGATAAATTTTTATACATTGTGTTATAGTATCCTTATCACATATTTATTTATATCCAAGTCATTATAATCACCCCTATTAGTAGAGGTTAAGGAGGACCCCATAGAGTAGTAATTTTCATTGTTTAAATATAAGGAACATTGGTAAGTTTAATGGGTCTTGGAAAAAGGCTTTAGCTCTGAGAAAATGGATTGATAGGAGATGAAAGACTAGAATTCAGTCTATCCTTTCTTTCTAGAGGTTTTTACCTGGCCATTTTCTATTCTAGGGAGGAAAGAGAGAATATTGAAAGGGAAATCTTGGTTTATGGGAAAAGCAAGACTCTTCCTTATCTATTGGTATGAAGGATTTGCACCTAAAAGCATAAATCTATTTCTAGTAAAAATTTAGGTCAAGATGTATGGGTTACCTATTTAATTATGGGAAATGGATAAATTTAAAGCAATGGAATTCACTTTGGAAGAATTCCTTGAGATTTCAAAAACAACAAAAGGTGGGGTCTTGGCTATTTATGCCCAAATATTGGTCATGATTGATATAAGTAAACCTTTACCAAAATAAATCATTCTTAAGTATGAGGGTAAGTTATGGATCCAAATATTGTATTATAAAAATATATATTTTAGATGAAGAATATTATATTAAGTGGGGCATATTGAGATATCATGCCTTAAAAATAGTCCAAGAGAAACATGTGTAGAAAACTAGAAGCGAAACTTACAAATGGAAATGGATGGGGATGGTTTTCAAATTCCAAAAAATTGTTCTAGGTATATGAAAGTAAATAAATAATGGATACCAATAAGTAAGGAACATAGAGAAAGGAACATAATTTAAGTTTGTTGAACTTTTCACCAAATAAGAAAATGATATTGGTAATTTGTAGGATGAATCAACAACCCCTAAAGAGACATAATTACCATATAATGGAATATAAGGGGTTTTAATTCCCCTCTATATAGAGGTGTATCAAGGACCCTATTTAAGTAATAAGTTCGATATTTTTTGTACCCAAGAAACTAAAATAGTAAAGGAAGAAGTTTTCAAAACTTTGAAAGCAATATGGAAAATATGTGAATGGGATTGTATGGATTTAGGAGTGAGGAAAAATTCTAACTTGTTGGAATCTAGTTAGAACCTCATATAAAACCATTCATAAAACTAAGCATTGGATAGCCTCATTAGTCACATGCTACTTTGTAGGTATTCATTTAATCCTTATTAATATCTATGGACCTAAATCTTAGCTAGTTATATTGTAATATTGAAGCCTTTATGAGAAGTAAAGACCAAGAAACCTAGTTCATGATTATAGGAGATTTTAATGCCATATCTAAGCTAGATGAAAATAAACCCAAAGTGTGATAGATCTATCAGATTTTATTCAAACCTATAATCTATAGGAAATTGAGTTTGAAGAGGATAACTATACATGGACCAACTTAAAGATAGGATGAAACCTTATAGCAAAAAAATTGGATAGATGTATACTCTTAGATCATTGGCTAGCTGAAGGGACTTGTGGTAAAACTAATACCTTAACAAGGATTGATTTGGATCATTGGCCAATAAGAGTTAAAATGATTTTAAAGAAATATAAAAAATATATCATATTTAAAATATTAAAAGATGTGGGAATACCATCCTCAATTTGTTGATATGATAAGACAAACATGAAATTCTTTAGGAAATTATGGGTTGTATACATTTCCAAAAAAAATTAAATTAATGACTTCTACATTAAAATAATGAAACAAGAATACTTTAAAAAAAATGAGAAGGAATAAATCAAAGACAAACTTTCAAAATAAAAAATAGATGAGCACAATAATACAATATTGGAGGAAAAGGAGTTGCTTAGGGAATATAATAATATTTTGAGCATGGAAGGAAATTTTGGAGATTAAAATCAAGATAGGCTCGGTTAAAAGGAGATAAAAATAAAATTGTTTTTTTTTTTTATATATAATATAGAATGGTAATAGTACAAAGATCAAAACCTAGAATTTGTAGAATTAATTAGTATAAGTGGCTTGGATTGAATACTAGAGAAAAATTAGAAAGAAGGTAAGGTTTATTTACAAGAATATTTTAGGATCAAAGGAGATTGAATTTCTTAATAATAAGCTAATATAATAAGTGCCTATAGTTATATTAGATGAAGAAAGTAGCATTTTGATGGATTATATTACTCTAGAATAAATTTGTTCAATTATTTTCTCCTTTGATTAGGATAAATCACTAGGTCTTAATATATTCTATACAACATACTATCGACATAATTGAGAAATAGTGAAGGATTTTTATTGATAGTAGTGGAATAGTCTAGGATAAAAAAATATATACCTTATAAAATAAATGCAACATATCTTACCCTAATTCCAAAAAAGAAGGATATAGAATTGTTTGATTCATTTAGGTTCATAAGCCTATGTAATATGGCATATAATATAATATTCAAAGTGATGGAAAATTGGTTATGACAACTATTAGATAAAATTATTTTAGAAGAGTAAGTATGATTTGTGAAATTGATATAGATTCTAGATGGGATCATAGTAGCTCTTGAGGTAATGCATTAAACAAATTCTAGGAAAAAGAGAGCAATGATCTTAAAAATTGATATGAATAAAGCCTATGATAGAATTAAATGAGATTTTTTTGTCATATTATAAAGGTTTGGATTTGGAAAGAAATGCATCAGACGGATTAAAATTTATGTCTCTACAGTATCATATTCAGTACTAGTCAATGGTCTAACACAATCATTTAAATCCAAGAAGGGGTCTTAGATAACCTAAATAAGGACTACAAATATGGTATAATAAGAAAACACAAGGCTAGTAATAACATCAACAACATCACCCATTAATAGTTTGTAGATGATACATCCTTTTTTAGGAGGGTAAGGAAAAAAAAAAGGCTAGAGATTTGAATAACTTATTAAACAAATACGAAAGAGTGTTGAAGCATAAAGTTAATAGAAAAAAATTTAAAATTTACTTTATAAACACTCCAACAAGAATTAGAGTAGAGATATGCAAGTTACTTGAAATGGAGGAGGTAAATTTACCATCAACATATCTAGCAATACCCTTATTTGAGGGGATAATGAGAATAAAACTATGGAATCCAATTATAGGTAGATTTTGGAATATATTACCAACATGGAAAGGTAGATGGTTATTGTTATTAAGAAGAGTGAAACTAATTAAATCAATCTTATATGCTATTCCAACATAATTTATGTCATTTTATATTATGCCAAAGTTGATAGAATTTTTTTTATCTATATTATATGGTAATTTTTGTGGTTAGGATTACATGATAAAAGGAAATTTCATTTGGTGAGATAGGCGAAGGTTTGTAATGATAAAACATAGGTAGGTCTTGGTTTAAGGGTTCTTATAGATGTAAAATTACCTCTAATGGGAAAAGTATTTTGGAGATTATACAAAAGTAGTTAAAGTTAATCAACAAGAATTCTTCTAGATACATTGATACCAATGACCCAAGCCTAAAATTTACTACATTCTCCCCACCAGATATTTTGTACTATAAAATAATTAAAAAAAATCAATTGAAATAGTGATTAAAGGGTTATGGAAACTAGAGAAAAATGTTCTATTTGGATGGATACTTTTTGTGATAAAAGACCACTAAATCTAGATCCAATTTTGAAATAATAAATGAGATTAATTCAAGATAAATATGGTTATAGGGTTTCAAATACTATGTACAAGGATTAGGAAAGAAGATACAAATGGAAATAAGTATTTTTTACAAGTATACCAAACATTTTTGCTAGGATGCTATTGAATAGAAAGATAACGATACTAATTATTTTGACGAGAGCCAAAGATAAGTTGATTTAAAAGTTGAATAACTCAAGAGAATATATACCAAGAAATGGGTATAATGTAAAGCACCAACCAAATAGATATTCAACAATATAGAGATATAGTTGGGATAGCCCTAGCATTCCAAAAGTTAAAATGTTTATATGGCGAGTAGGTCATAGGAAATTTTTATCTTGGGATAACCTAATGAAAATGGGTTTTCATGACTCACCATAATGTGTTCTACGTAAAAAGGAGGAGAGTATAAACAATCTCTTATGACATTTATTAATAGTATAGTAACAATGACAATAGATTCTTAATATGTTTGGTAAATGCATTATGATAATGGAAGAATTGAAGAATGGTTAAAGCAATGGCAAAGCACTTTTAAATGAGATGAATGACAAAAAATCTGGGATACATCAAAAGATACAATAATTTGGGTTGCATTGCTGGAAAGGAACACAAAAATATTTAAAAGATGCAATTTAGAGGTAATGAAAAGAAAAAATTTATTAGACATAGAGAAGTCTAAACTAGCCCTACCAACTCACTGAATTCTTAATCTTGAGGTAAAGAGCCTTGATAGATGGAGTCAAGTCATCAATTGAAATTATGATGGTGGGTATAGGAAAAATAAAAGGAAGGAAAATAATATAAAGTGGAAACCATCAAAAGTAGAGTTGATCAAATTAAATTTTTATGCAATATCTAAAGGAAATTATCTTTTCTATGGTTAGAGGAAGTAGCAAGGGTAGCTAAAGCTAAGAAGAAAAATATGAAATAAGCAAATTAACAATAATGCTCCAAAGGGCTATAAAATATTTCAAGGGATCCATTTATATATTAATGGATTGGAGGAAACTAATTGTCCAAATTTGGTAAAGCAAACTATGATTTTATGAATTTGTCGAATGTGACCTTAGTTTTCATCTTTGCAAAGAGTATTGACATACTTTCCAGCAACCTAGAACATGATTGTGGCATCCTTAGAGGACCCCAAAAAGCAATATGGGTAGGTTAGAAGAAGCTTCAGATAAAATCTGAAGTACAAGTCATGATCAACCATATGAAAAATCCAATAGAGAATTGAAAGCTTGATTGGAGACTCAGAAGAATTTTAGAGAAGATTCAAATGGTGAAACCAAATTTTCTATCAATAGAATACAATCACATCCCTAGAGAATAGAACAAAGTTGCAAATGCAAAGTTTAACTATGCTCTAGCCAAAGGCTACAACATTTTTTATGATTATTCTTTAGTTGGTGGGCAATATAAATCAAGGAAGATCTTCTTTCTATTCTATCTCTTAATATTGACAGCATTAAATATATTTAGTTCTATATTTTACTTTGCTAATATATTTTATTATATATAAGTTACTATAACAGATTAACTGAAAGAAATTATAACTTATTAAATCATAGATCAAAAACCTGTTTATTTGAAAAAGGCAGGCTAGGTACTTTTTTGCTTGAATACCTTAATATAATCTTAAAAAAAAAAAAACAAAAATCGTCGAAAAGAAACGTTGAGATTTATTCAATATAACAAAAATGAATGTCGCTTTCATCAACAGTATTTTTTTTAAAAGTTTGTTGTAAAGAGATTAAAATTTTAAAATTCCTCGACGTCTCAAGTCCTACACTTAATATCTTTAAAAAATATTAAAGAAAGTGTCTTTCTAAAACGATCCCCATGAAAAACCAGTGAACAATACAAAGCTAGTTAACCCCTTTGTTTTTGTCCACTTCTTCCTGCAAACCAGAGAAGAGAACACATAAAGTCTCTTTCTAAGACGACCCGCATGAAAACCAGTGAACAATAGTTAAACCATGTGTTTTTGTCCACTTCTTCCTGAAAACCAAGGAAGAGACCACAAGATTCTACAACAGGTCATCATAGATATTATCGTATAACATAATACGAAGTACTTCATTATATTACATGGTAGAAAAACCAGCATGTATAATCACCACAAGGTTTGAAAACGTCAGTCTTGGAAGCAGCGGTCAGCATATACGAAAACGTCTTCTATAAAGGTGATAGAGAAGACTACACGCCGCTGCAATCAGAATCATTTTTTTCAAGTGAATAAACGCACAATTTTACAAGTCAAGGCCTCCACTACACTTGGTGACAGTTATGGGAAAGCCAAGCGATAAGTTATGAAATATGACGACTGAATGTTATCTATTGTTTGAACCCATCAACAGGGGTGATATTGATGCCACGTAATTGAGTTCAGTCCTGTGAATATGCGGGAAAGATTATTGACTAGAACAGCAAGATGCTCTTGTATGTAATGCATCCAGTCCCCTATTTAGATGATGTTCATTTCTTAGGCTTTAGTTTTAGTTTGAAAAGATTTACTATTCTGTATTCATATGATCTCGTCGGCATTTGTTTCACGTATATTATTCAGTCGTCTCTTTTCTCTTTTGATTAAATAACATGATTTTTAAGGTTTCCTGACAGTACGTAAAGCAGAGCGATTCCTGTTCGAGGTTCACATAATTTATTTTCCCTTTTCTATTCGAATCTTATGCTTCAATTGAAAACATCATGTTACTTTGTTAAATAAATTATTGTTTCAAATATATTTATAATTTTTTTTTGTTATATTGAACATCATTTATAAATATCAGCGTTCATTCAAGCAAATACAAGAGGATTCGACCTCACAACCACATGGATGATAATAACTACACAACTGCCATTACACCAAATGCTACTGGGCAAATATATTTATAAAATTTCAATAATTATATAGTTTGAATAGGTTTTATTTTATTTTAATCTACTAATTTTAAAAATTATTTTAATATGTAAAAGATATACAAGAAAATGCAATCTCTATTAACTATAGTCTTAGTTATCCGTTCGTGTTCGAATTGGGCACTCTTGAAAGAAATTTATCATGATTAAAAATTTGAAATAGATATATGTTCTTGAGTGTATACATATAACTAATATATTATATTATCATAAAACCATATATAAAATATATAATAAATATTTCAAATATAATATAAATGTTCATCTAAATATTTTCATCCACATAAGAATATCTATTCTCAAAATATAATATATTATGTGGTCGACTAAATATTATTTATATACAAATAAAATAATTCTCAGGAAAGTTTGTTAAAATCCACTATCAATATCCAGAGGGAGTTGAAAAGCGAGAGGGACAGGACAGAACCAGCTGGAAACCACCCACAGAAGGCTGGATTAAAATCAATACTGATGGAGCTAAAAAGGGCAATCCGGGTAGCACCAAAATTGGTGTGGTATGCCGAAATCATGAGGGATTAGTGCTCTATTGGGAACTGCAGGGCTTGGGTCGAGCCACAAATAATGAAGCAGAAGACATTGCTATCAAATCTGCTTCTATTTGGGCAGTTACTCAGGGCCATAGGAGAATAATTCTTGAATATGATTCTCAAATTTTGGTTGGAGCTCTAGACTGCATGAGGAACTTTTCGTTGAATGCTTGGAGGTTGAGGATTCTGGTCTCTCAAATCAAGGAATTATGGAGGGAATTAGATGATGTGATTACAGTATATGTGAGTAGAGATTTAAACAAAGCGGTCAATTTCCTGGCTAAGATGGGTGCAACGAAAGAGGTACGAGTGCAGTTGCATAGTAACATGCCTATTGAAGATGAGGTGATTAGGCAAGGCCTTGAAATATCCTTGTGCCAATGATCAATGAAAAATCTAAGGGTGGTTTTTGTCATGATTTTGTGACCTGTTGCGCCATCACGGCCATTTGAGGTAAGCTGTCGCGACATGTTGCGTCGTCGTGGTCGCTAGAGCAAATTTGTCGTGATATCACAACATGTTGCGCTGTCGTGGTTGTTGGAGGAAAACTATCATGATTTCGCGACATGCTACGTCATCACGGCTACTAGAGAAAAGTTTTCACGATATCGTGACTTGTTGTGCCGTCGCGGCTGCTGTGGGAAAGTTGTCGCGATATCGCAACATGTTGCACTATCGTGACCGTTGGAGGAAAGTTGTCACAATATTGCGACATGTTGTGCCGTCACGGCCGTCGAGGGAAAGTTGTCACGATATCGCGACATGCTGCGCCATCACGGACAAAGGAGGAAAGTTATCATGATATCGCAACATGTTGTGCCATCGTGGCCACCGAGGGAAAGTTGTCCCGATATCGTGACATGTTGCACCGTTGTGGCCAAAGGAGGAAAGTTATCATGATATCACGACATGTTGCATCATCGCGACCGTTGAGGGAAAGTTGTCACGATATCGTGACATGTTGCGCTGTCACGGCCAAAGGAGGAAAGTTGTCACGATATCGCGACATGTTGCGCCGTCGCGACCGTCGAGGGAAAGTTGTCATGATATCACGACATGTTGCACTGTCATGGCCAAGGAAGAAAAGTTGTCATGATATTGTACATGTTGCGTCGACACGGCCGCTATGGGAAAGTTATCGCGATATCATGACATGTTGCACTGTCGCAGCCGCTAGAGGAAAGATGTCGTGATTTCGTGACGTGTTGCGTCATTGTGGCCGTTGGAGAAAAGTTGTCACAAAATTGTGACATGTTTCTCCGTTGCGGCCAAGAGTGGATTATTGTCGAAATTTCACAACAGGTTGAATTTTTATGGTCAGAGGAGTCTTGTGTTGCGATTCTGCGACTTGTAGCTTTTTCACAGCCAGAGGTGAAGTTGGTGTTTGCTACACATTTTCATGATAAGTTGTTGTAACAGATCTATCAGCTCTCTCAGCTAGCTTGGTTTTGGTTCAAGAGATTTGGATCCATTGCAAATCTTCCTCTTCTCTTGTAATCATGTGCTTTCATTGTTTTCAGCTGGGATGTGTCTTCTCCCAATTGTAACTGATATTTGTTTTAATACAAGTTTTTTTCAAAATTTTCAAAAAAAATATCCAGATGTAAACTGTTTATTACTATTAATCCAAATCATCGATAAGACACAATGTGCCAAACTAAACATTAAAGCCTATTTTCTCACATCAACATACACTCCCTTTGTACATGACAACCACTCACATGCTATCTACAAACTAATTCACTCAATTAGTAATAACTTGCATGTCATGTGGCCCTTGGGAGGCATCACTACCTTCTTAAACTACTACCCTATGGATTCCCTTTTGCATGCATTTCCACTCAATTTTCCCGTGCCGAATTTAGGGTTTGTTCACCATTTTCCCATTTTGCATGTATTTTCACTTAATTTTTTCCCATGGTTTATTCACCATTTTTTTCTTTTGCATGTATTTCCAATCAATTTTTTCCACCCCGAATTTAAGGTTTTTCATCCAATTTATTCATGAAGATTTTAAATTCGATGAATTTCGAATTTGATCTTAAAAAATTCGACGAATTTGATAACTAAGGTTATAACTGTTAGTGACTTCTATTAAAAATATTTGGTAATTTTTTAATGTTATGTGAATAAGTTTATGCAATAGGTAGATGGATAACACCTATTTATTTATTTATTTTTTAAATGTATAAAATGTGCACTTTAAAACAAAATGATTACAAAATAAGTTAAGAAGGTGAAATGATTTTTTAATAGATTGGTCAAAGGGGTTTTGCAAGGGACCCCAACCTTTTACATAACACATAAAAAAAAAAAAGAGACTAATGGCCATTAGATATGCCCACAAAGGAGAAAGTCTCTCACAAAGTATAAAAGACAAACCACAACAAAAGTAGGCTAGGGCCAAGAATAGAGGAAGTCACCAACAAAAGAGGGTGACCTTGGAAATTAATCAAACAAAACATTACTCTAAAGAAAAAAAGAGAGGTAAAACAAGCCACAAGGGTGTTCGTGGTCATTCATCGTCACCCTAGGTAGGATAAGAAGCCTCACATACAAGAAAAACTTCACCATTGAGACCTACAATTTTTTTTGGAAAGAAGCCAAGATTAGACTTTTTACGATTATCAAACTGGAGCCACTCCCAAAGATGAAGGTAATGATTCTCACACTGCTCTTTCTACTAACAAGGTATGAGGTACAAGGATTACCATTAGAAGTACTAATTACTAATGCCTTCCATATCTAGCTCAACTCACACCATTTTAGAAGGAAAATCACCCATTTATTTGAGTAAATCATAGCATTCCAAGTGTTAATAGGAACCTGTCTTTCTATGCACCGATGAGTAGATATATTTTCCATATATTACCATATCATATCATCCCCAAGAATACTTGGGGTGTGACTCAATTCATATATTTTCCATCACATGAAATCCTTCCTACATAGCTCAAGAAGCTTTCAACTGATCCAACTAATAGACCACATATCTAGAACAATAACCCCTAATGATAATAGCTGACCAATAGGAATAAAGAAGTGACACTACCTTATGATTTTCCTATTTATCCTTTTATGAGTCATGATCGACAAACACCAATACCCCTTTATGCTAAGGTCAAACTTGCTAACCAGATCATTAAACTTAAGAGAATTACTGCCAATTGAGATTGAATTTGAATTACAATTTTGATGGGTTTTATGACCTGAAAACCTACTATCCAAATCCAAAATGCAGGAATCTAGGATCTAGACCTATTGATTGGGGAATAAATTTTATCTAAATTCATTGTACAAGATTGTAAGGCCATGTGAGAAATTTCCTCTCCATACATGGAGATCATGATGAAGAAGATATTGATTTGTGAGGAAGTCCACAACCTTGTTACCTTCCATAAAGTTGTGATAAAATTGAACTTCTTTCATTTTTTGAATCATTCTCCTAACTTCCAAAATGAAATTTGAAACTATCCAAGACAAATTTTGATTCCCTTTAATCATGTTTATTATATTTAGAGAGTCTCATTCTATAATAATTTTCTTGCAATTCACCATATCCAATTGAGAGACTCCTTGAAATAATACTCGATCCTCAATAAAGTGGTTGGTCTGGTGACCCAATATTTCTGTGAAGGTAAGTAAAATTTCTTTGTTTGATTTCTTGAAAAGGCCTCCTACACCCACCAGCCTTGGGTTTCCTTTAGATGTTCCATCAAAATTTAATTTCAACCACCCAGATAGGGGGTTCCCAGAAGATATTTGATCTATCTAAGACCACTCGGTCTACCACATTCTGAGGTTGAGTTAAAAAAACCCAACACTCGCTCTATCCTGATTTCCTTATCACAAGTTATTGTATTCAGGTTTAAGGATTTGAAATTTTCTACAATATCTATAATTGCCCTCAAAGATATAGAGGACATTAGAATACAAATATCTTTAAAGGCTCAACCATTTATTTTCTTCCAAATCCACCACTGTAACCTAAATATCCATAAATAGCAAAGGTGAAGAGAGTAAAAAGGAGATCCCCATTGGTCAACCAAATCCTCCAATGAGTTGGGGAGAACCCAAGACACTCCTAGCTCCTTAAAAAATAGATGAAACACTTCAAGGGTGAAGGAGCAGTGAGAAAACATGTGTAACAGAGACTCCAACTCCCCATCGCATAGGAAGCACCTATTTGGAATACTCAGACCATGTTTTTGGAGATTATAAATAGTAAGATATTTACCCTGAATGGCTAACCAAAAAAACACATTTACCTTAGGAGTAAGACCTTTAATCTAGACATGATTTATAGGAAACCAAGGATAAGTTTTAGAGTCTAAACACTCATAAACCATCTTGATTGAAAAACGACAATCCTTCATCGACCTCCAAATTAATTTATCATTAAAGCCTATACCAATATTTAAGAGCCATTTAATAAAATCTAATAGGGTTTTAAAGGCCCCTCTATCTTCCTGAGAGATGTTAGGGAAGTCAAAATATTTCCACCGACCAAATGTTTAAGGTGCTCACACTTGTTGGTTGTATATCCATGTACTTGGCAAAAATTACAATGCTCATTTGTAGTGTACTATTCAACAATGGTATTTGAAAGCCTATTGGGTGAAAGTTCAACCATATCAGCTTCTAGAACTTGTTTAAGAATAGAAGAGAGAGGTTAATCTAACTCAGTGAAGTTCTTTTTAGGCTTTTATTATTTATTCAAAACTAATTTTTTAGTGGTTCCTATGTCATGCACATTATTATTTTGGTTATCTATAACACGATAACCTAATATGTGCTTTTTCTTGTATTGTGACTTGAATGATTTCTTCTCTTCCTTTTTAGGTTTTAATTGTCCCCCTCTTATAAAAGTAGTTTCAACATGCCTAACTTAATCTATGGCTTGATCAAAGTATATAATAGTGGATGTTTCTAATTCATAATATATTTGATCTTATAGGTTACTAATGAAAATATCAAAAGGTATATAGAAAGGGACTTAAATTAAATTTTCCTTACTAATTTTTGTCATTTTTTGAAGAAATAAAAATTGTCATCCTTGGCTTGTTTAAGTTGACATAAATATCTAACAATAACCTTTTTATCAACATAGGTGACAAAATGTTGGACACAAATCTTGGTTTTTTCTTCAAAGATCTTAAGATAATGATGAGGTAATTGATAATACCACTCTAAGATAGAACCAATAAGGCTCTTAGGGAATATTTGTTGTTGTCTAGTGGTGATATAGACTGAAGAAGAAACCATACCTACCATATTTTAAGGATGTGGGACATTATTATATGAGACACTATTAGTTGTATTTTGATCATGATTTGGTAAATTATTTTGAAATATATCCATGTCTTGATTAGATAAAATTTGAGTTTTAGGGTCATCAAGGATAAGATGACCATTATCTAATAAATCTTAGACCAAACATTTAATGTGCTTACATTTGTTGGTAGTATGTCCATGTACTTGGTGAAAATTATAATGCTAATTTTCTTGTACTAATCAACAATGGTATTTGGATACCTAATGGGTGGAATTTCAATCATCATAGCTTATAGAATTTGTTTAAGAATAGAAAAGAGAGGTTGATCTAACTTAGTGAAATTCCTTCAAGGCTTTTATTGTTTATTCAAAACTAATATTTGAGTGGTTACTACATCATTCACATTATTATTTTGGTGTTTATCTATATCACCACTACATACTACATGCTTGTTCTAATATTGGGTCTTAGATGATTTTTCCTCTTCTTTCTTAGTTTTTAATTGTATTCTTTTTATAAGATTAGTTTCCACATGGCTAGCTAAATCTATGGCTTTCTCAAAGGATATGATACTTGTAATTTCTAATTTATAGCATATTTGATCTTATAGGTTACTAATGAAGATGTCTAAAAGGTATTTATAAGGGGAATTAAATTAAATTTTCCCTACTAATTCTTACCATTTTGTTAATAAATAAAATAACTTTCATCCTTGGCTTGTTTAAGTTGACAGTAAATCTTCAACAGTAACCTTTTTATCAACATAGCAACAAAATGTTGGACGAAAATATTGGCTATTTCTTCAAAGCCATTAAGAGGATGATGAGGTAAATAATAATACCACTCTAGGGTATAACCACTAAGGATATTATGGAATATTTTTAATTGTAGTATGTCATCATAAAAAATGTTATGGCAAGCAATTTAAAACACCCTAACAAATTCAATAGGATCTTTCATACCTGTATGCATTGGTAGTTGTAGTGCTTGAAAATTAGGAGGGTATGGGTGACATGCTAGCATAGGATCTAAAGGTTGTTTTCACATGTACTTTTATGAGTATTTATAACTAGATATTCAAATGGTATCTATACATTAAACAAGTTGTTTTACCATGGTAGACAAATTTTGAACCTTAGTATTATGATTAATATGTTGTAAGGCCAAAGATGTTTGATTAGGGTGAGGTTGTGACATGGGCACATATACTCTAGGATTAAGTGGAGATTGATTATAGGTAGTTGATGTAGGCCTTTGAGTAATATTTTGATTTGGGTTGGAAGTATTAGAAGAAGAGTTGTTAAAAGGATTATAATATTGGTTTGAATGAGAAGGATAATTTATAGTTGTTTGTTGAGGTATAGAGTAGCTAGCATTAGTTCTTAGAATTTATTCAAATGAATCTACAAAGGTGGAATTAAATAAAGTAGGTGGAGGATGATATATTCCATGACCTAAGGTTGTGGTAACAGTTGTGGCATTAACATAGTTAGTGTTTGATGCATTAGGATTAAGGGTATATTAATTAGAATTTAGGCTCATAGGTAGTTGATTATATAAGGTATTATTGTCCACATTAGATTTATTGAGGGACATAAAACTAGAATTGGGTGGTTGAGGAGTATTTTAAGGTTCCTCTTCATAAAAAGTAATGTTGCTTTCCATAATTTTGGTCATAACATGCTTATTTTTTTTAAAATAGGCTATAATTTGATTCATGGAATTAGAGGTTAATATTCTTTAATTAATTTTTTTAGGATTAAGTGAACCTGTACTTGAGGTGTTTTCATCTTCATCTTTATAATTAGGATCTTTTCTAAAAACTTTATTTTTATTATCATCCCAAACATGAGACTAGGATCAATGATTCATTTTCCACTATGAAGGTACTATTCTCTTTGATCCATAAGGTCTAATTTTTTAGATAAAGTACATAAATGTACTAGTTAATTAACAATTGTAATTAAGAGAAAATGAATCTTGATACATCCTATGAATACAAATTAGGGGGTCTCTTAATATACATGAATCTACTCTATATAATTATAGGTATGTGGAAGGAGATCGGTTCCCTTGATATGTGTGGTCATATGTGAGGATAGAACTTGAGGTACATGGATAAGGAAAAATACAAGAATCAACCATGCCTATATACATGGTCAAGAATAATATGAGAGATAAAGGTACTCCTTGTTGAATATTAACTAAATGAACTACTCTATAAAAAAAAAATATTAAGTGGTCTTAATTAAGTTAAAAAAAATATCTTCAAAAAAGTGATAGTTAAAAGTAAACAAGGTGTTCACATTGGGTTCATGAGAATGTGAGATGTAGAATTAGGGATATAAGACTAATCCCACTTCTCTTATCAAATGTATTGTATGAGGGGTTCACTGAAGAGCCTAAAATTAAGTTACATTTATTTTTTAGCAAAAACCTAAATTCATTTTGACTAAGAACAAAATAAGAAGTTTCTAACCTTAATAACTTGTGATCATTATCTAAGATGCAATAAGACAAGGAAATGCATGAAAACATGATTCTATCTGTAGACACCAAAACAACACCAGTCCGATTATGTGACAACAAGCGCTGATTTCATTGACACAAACAGCCCCTAGGGCAGCCCCTAGAGGTCAAACAGTGGTCCTAACCACTCCCAAAAGTAGTTTGGAAGGTCAAAGGTCAATTTGGCACCTTGCTCTCTGATCGTACCACCCTGGGATGAATACAAACTAGCATTCATCGCACCCAGGGATGAATAATAGCGTTCGCCCCAGGGTGAGGCGAATAGAAGGTTTGACTAGCAAAAAAAGTCAAACCTCGGCAACTCCACCAGTTAACTAAGGCTTTAGGCCATGCAATTGCGAGGAATAGCTTTTATTCAAGAAGAGAGACTTCAGTGATGAGTGTCTTTATTTTAGAAACCTCATGCAAGAAGATTTTTAATTAGGGAGTTAGCTTTTCTCTAAAAATAGGACAGTTAACTCAAGTGGCACCCTCGCATGCACAATTCAAACAAGGAGACCCTAAGGTCTATAAATTGGGGAGTTTTCCCACCCAAAATATATACAGAGAAGGAGCATTTGAGCAATGAAGTGTTGCCAATTTACATATCTACTTGTGATTTGTGCTTTTACATCCTTAATCTCTCATTCAAAAGGGAGATTATTGGGCGACTATTAGAAGCGCGAATCCGGACCCATGACCCAATTTTTGGCCACAAAAATTCCCAAAATTTGTTGAAAGCACCCCATAACCAGTTTTAGACCCATCGCAAGTGGATTGGTGCCAAAAAAGTGCCTCAAATGATGGGCGTCCTACCCCCGGGCACTCCCCAATCTATTACAGTAAAATTCGTCCCACCCCAGGATGAATAGAAATATGTGATAGATTTCTTTGGTTTTTCTTTTAAATTTGATTCTAGATAGGTTAAATAGGTTGCAGTTCAAATTTCATTTCATTCTGAGTAATTTTGACCAGGTTTCTGTCATTTCCTGCCTTTACTAGCTTGCAGATGGCACTAGAAAAATATGGGTGATAGGAGAAAAATTGGAGGAATATGACCTTCTGGGTCTTCCCAAAACACCCTAAATTAGCTAACCCCAAGTTTTCAGGTCATTTGGAGCTTTTGGGATAGGACATTGAAGAGGGTGCTTTCTGACAGGTTATTGTAGGTCTATTCGTCCCACCCTGGAGCGAATACAAATCTGTGAGGAATTTCTAGACTGTTATTTTTGCAGTGGTCTTATTTTAACATATTTATGCTACTATGAAATTTTTAGGTTGATCTGAGGTCATTTCATTATCGTTTTAATTTTTTCATGCATTTACTGACAGTAGGCTTTGGGAAATACATGCTTCATTCTGTCCGCAGGTGCTACTAATATTTTTTGTTTCTTTGAACACATGTTTACAAAAGTAGAGGAGCAAGAAAGAGCAAATAATCATATACGCAAGTGGTGATGACATTTTGGTCCGCCCATATTACATGTGGGCACGCGGAAGAAGGATTGTGATCCATGGATGTTGTGACAAGAAACACATTTGATGCTCCTATCCCCTAAAAATGAAAGATACGTATTGTAACACATTTTTAAAAGTGTATCAATAAAGAGATTATGATATTTCATATTGCTTTTATCTTGTGTCAATTTGCATATGTCCTTTCTTGTGGCATATTCCTTTTTGTTTTCGTATCCTCGTGCTTTCAGTGGCGATCACGGTGGGACTTGTGTCCCTTGATTTTTAAGATTAAAATTCTGATTAAAGTTTCATATTTTGTTGCTTGCAGGTACCAAGTTTTCAAATGCTAGACTGTTTTAGGCAAAAATTCAAAAATATCCGATTTAGGCAGAGAAGAGGTAGGGGTTTTAAACACCCTTTGTCAATTTTTTGTTTTCTATTCTCTGATTTTTTCTTGCATAGGAGAGTTTAGAGGCTTGCTTGTTTCAATTTTGCAACTTAAAAATAACCCCACACACCATGTGGTATTTTAAACACAAGGAGTTGGTCGTAAAACCCCAACCCTTGAGCAAGACCAATGGTGGATTTCATCATCACCTTGGCTTGAGATATTGCATCCATAACCCCGATCACGACTGTTGCTAGACGTAAATCCTGACGAAAGCTAACCAAGTGTAGCT
Source organism: Wollemia nobilis (assembly GCA_028583015.1). Taxonomy (NCBI): domain Eukaryota; kingdom Viridiplantae; phylum Streptophyta; class Pinopsida; order Araucariales; family Araucariaceae; genus Wollemia; species Wollemia nobilis. Next base: position 1,782,252 of record JAQPPZ010000677.1, on the reverse strand, counting down.
TGGGGTGATTCCCAACGCTTGGGGTGTAGCCATCACCGAACAAGACTATAGAGGCACCCCCTTTAGGGGCACACCCACTCAACATAGAGACGCATCCTTAAGGGGTACCCCCACTTAGCAAAGATCCTTTCAAGAAGAAAACCTACATGTAGCACTCGACCTAGATATAAGACCTCCCTTGGAAACTCGTTATGGGTGGCCTAGTGATGAAGTGCTTAAACAAAAAAGGGTCCACAAGGAGGAACCATATGATTTTGTTACTCCTAATTTACCCCTGATTACTGTCAGAAACACTAGACCATACCCAGAGTATCAGGATTTCCAGAAATGGCAAGACATTTTTTCTCGCACCTTTTATGCATATAACAAAGAGTGCGAGTAAGATCACTACGTTTCTCAAGAGCAGTACACAACACAGGAATGATGCACATCCGCACCCATAATGTATTAGGATCGCTCATTAAGGCCAGAGCCTCAAGTGAATGCCGCTAACCTTGACAGAGGGAAGCAGCCCATAGGGGTCTCAGATCACTATGACCAAGAAAGACATGTAGGAGAGGCATCTAGGCCTCCTAAATAAGATATGGCAGAATAAATTGACTTGAAATTTGCCAAACTAGCTGCCTGCCAAGCATAAATCATGCGACTCAGGCAAGACCAACAATAATTAGAACTTTTGTGTCGCCTTAACCAAGAGCGCATTTAGCATCAGATAGCTGAATTGCTTCACAAAAATGTGCCTAGGAAGGTCCTAGCCCCTCGCGCACATAAATTAGAAGTGAATGAGAGGCAGAACCGCTTAGTGTGAGACAGGTCTTCGTGACCTCATCAAGCACTGCCTCTAAGACCTCCTAGACCTGAGCGGGAGGCCACTCCCTGAAACCATGATGGGCACCCTCCACGGGCACCCATCAATGTTTATAGGCCTAGGCAAAACACTCCTTAAGAATCTTATGAGGATTATGAACAAGAAGAAGAACGGGCTAAGATGCCCTATCAAGGCAGAAGGGGTGCTACCCAGCTATCCCTCCAAAGGCCTCAAGTTCCCCACAACCCATAATAGAAGAAAACTAAGGAGGAGGAGATCAAGTCCTTCGATGCATACAAGTGTTGTTAGAACGCTTAGAGACTATGGAGCTCAAGACTTTTGGGCCCCAAAAGCCTACTTTACGCCAAATCTATAGTCATCATGTGCATCCGTCAGTGCCGACATCTCCATAACCCAAACATTTTAAGCTAGCCTAGTTGGCACTCTTTAGAGGGCAGGAAGATGCCCAAGAGCATGTGACTCGATTCCTGAGCCAATGCTTTGGCATTCAGGACAATGATGCTTTGCTATTAAGAACATTTATAACCACATTTGTAGGCCCTACCTCTGATTGGTTTACTCAATTACCAAAGCATAGTAACTACAACTTGGATCAGCTAGTGGACACGTTCCTAGAATGTTTCACCTTCAACATAAAGAAAAAGGCATCACTAAGCGATCTAGCTAGCCTCAAGCAGTATGAGGAGGAATCTATGGTGGCATATGGGAACTGATGGAGGACATTGCTTTCAAAGCTACCCTATCTCCCTCCTATGTCTGACTTAACTCAAATGTTTGCAAAGAACTGTTTGCGATCGATATCTATGCTATTGTAGCTGCAACAATATGCCACTTTAGAAGAAGCTCTGGCGCAAGCCAGAATCATCGAAGAGATCAAGATACAGGATGGCAAAATTTCCAAGCCTAAGAAAAAAGAATGGAATAAGAGCACTAAAATAGGGACTACACAAAAGAAAGCTGCCATGGTCAATCAAGTTGCTATCAATGCCCCTAACCCTGCCCAAGCAACACAACCTCAGAAGGCTAACTATCAGGTGGTGCCTCCAAATAATTATGATAGAGAAAACCAAAATCCAGAACAAAATTAGCAGCATCGCCCTAGACGGAAATTTACACCACACAAAGTCTAGGGACTCCTTGTTTGACCGTTTGTCAGTGGTAAACTTGATTAATCTACCAAAAATTCAAACGATAGATCCTAATGCGCCAAAGCCTAAGGGGTACAGGGAAGACTTGTACTGTAGGTTCCATAGATGAAATGGACATGACCTTAACGCTTGTTGGAAGTTCAAAGGTTTGGTGCAAGACCTCATTGACAATAATACATTGGCAGTGGATAACCCCATAACACCCAACAACCAACAAATGGGTATTTTTAGAGACCCTTTGCCCGCACATGATGCACAAGCAAAACCTCTTCATGTCAACGAGGTGCAACAGAATTGCCCCATGGAGGGGTATGTGGGGATGATAAGCATAGTGACAAGGAACAAGAGATACCTAGGAGCTGCCCCCGCGACAACCACAAGAGAAGTTCCATCAACGTCACAACCTCAACCGAACCCTACACAACTTCCCTCGCCTAGACCAGTGGCCACGATTCGAACTAGAATTAATCAAAGTCTAAGGACCACATCAACTAGGCTCTCCATATATGATCTTATTCAACAATCAATGCCCCATCGAGAGGCTCTCATGGAGATATTAAAGGCAATTGAGTTGCATCCCCACAAAGCAAATTCTTTCAACAACTTCGTGGGCCATGTGAAACAATGTACGAAACCAGTCATCACCTTTAGAGAATATGAATTAAAATTGATGGCTGGTGATGTGGTGGATCCACCCCTACACGTTATTGCGTGGGTCAAAAGGATTCTGTATAAGTGGGTGTTGGTAGACACAGGTTCGTCCAGTAACATTATTACAACCGCCACATTAAAACATTTGAAGTTTCCAGCCTCTCACATTGTACCTTCCACTTATACTCTTTGAGCATTCAATGATGCGATATGCTCGATAGTTGGCACAATTGTCCTACCCATACAAGTGGGACAAAAGACCATTCATACATTGTGCTACATTTTAGAAGGTGAGATGTCTTACAGTATCTTGCTGGGGCAACCTTGGATCCGGGACATGAAGTGTGTCCCTTCAATTGCTCATCAATGCTTGAAGTGTACATTTGAAGGACAGGTACATGTAGTCCCCATAGATTTAGAACCTTTCAAATACTGTAATTCAATGCAACTAATGTCGTAGTCGACCCTTCCGTCAACACATTTGGATTTTTAGTTAAATCCATCTAAAAAGGGTCCAATTCCGTAGGAATCTCTATTACCAAATCAATCAAATTCCTAGGCGGGTTCATCTTCTTCATTTGGTCCTCCCACAATGACGCCACCTAAGGTCGACGACGGGACGATGAACCTGCCAGGAAGGTGCATTGGTGAGATTGAAAGGAATGACAAGGAATTCATAATGGTATTCATGAGTTCAAAATGCTATATTAGGAATATATTCTTCAATTAATATAATATGATGATATCCTAAACACATATCCAACTTTGAGAAGAAGTTATCACCATGTAGATCATATAACAACTCATCAATGACTAAAATGGAAAATATGTCTTTAATAGTAATTTTATTATGTTCATGGAAATATTTACATAACCACAAAAAACCATATTTTTTATGAACCAATAGTACTAGAGAGGAATATAGGCTAACACTTGGACAAATGACCTCTACAAGCAACAACTCCTGCTTGATCCTTTCAATCTCAGTCTTTTAAAAAAATGGGTACCTATAGGAGCAAATTTTTGGTGGTAAGTTGTTGAGAACAAGTTGGATGGAATAATCATTGTAGTAATCCTTGTGGTTGAACAAACATAGAGTCATGTTTATCCTTAATTAGTTGTAATTTATTGGTTGAATTATATCATCATTAAAAAAAACTTGTATTAAAAAATGTTACACCACCATCCCTCAAGATGATTTTTTAAAAAGTTTTTCCATTTAGTGGGAACTGATAAGTTGGGTAGAACCTATGAGCATATCCTAGAGAGAATATTGCTTCCTCTATTGAATGAATTGCATATAGGTCTTATAAAATTCCTAGACTATCAAGCCCAATGTACAAAGCGACTAAGTTCCTAAAACAATTAAGGATAAACATGTCCACCTTAAGATTGTATTCACGCGTCCACAACTTTAAATTTCTATATTTTTCTTGCATGGAAATGTTCTCCCATTGGATACCATGACTTCAAACTAATTGCATGAGTATATATAGCAATCTACTATTCTGGCTACATGAGGATAAATAGTAATACCAAAATTAATAGGTTCTGGCTGGAAGGGCAGAGGTTCCCGACGGCGTAGGCCAGAAATTGGTGCGGGTGTTGTGTCCTCGCAGAAGGCAGGCGGCCTCGTCGTAGGCCCGGGCGGCGTCCTCCGCCGTATCGAATGTTCCAAGCCAGACGCGGATTTTCTGAATGGTGTCCTTTATTTCTGCCACCCACCGCCCCGATGGTCGCTGCCGAACACCCAAAAATCTCTTTCTGTTTCTGCGCAATAGCATCTCCCACAAATTTGGGTCTGCGGAATCAGAAGAATTGGCAGCGTCTTTGGCGGACCGCCGCTTGGGTTTGGCGGAGCTTTCTTTAGCCATTCACAACCGCCAACAGATTTAGGGAACGAGCTGTTGCCTGTGATTGAGTTCACAGCAGAGTATGGAGATAGACGTGCTTTGGTGCCTGACCTTTGGAAAGGAACTTGTAGCGGCTATATAAAGGAGGGGTTTGCGTTTTTTTTAATCGCCTGGGTCTGTAAACAGAAAGGAGAACCGACTGGGTTTGAAGGGAAGACGTCTGGAGAGATGATGATGTTTAGTGCGGCTGATATTGTTGCAACATGTGGCGGATTTGGAGGGAAATGGGAGGAATTGTTTAATTTGAAGAGGAATTGTTTAATTTGAAGGGTTGAAGTTGTCTTTACTTTGCTGTCGCTTGGAGGGTGCAGTAATGGTGGCGAAATTCCAATTAGAAGGGTTAACCCTCCTAATCTCGAATCGATATATTCGAGAAGACAAACATGGCTGAGCAGCATGATCCGCTTGAGCTGAAACCGCATCTTTGTTGTTTCAGAAATTCTAAACTGAATGCAAAAGTTCACGACGCGACAAAATGTTTCAACGAAGACCTCCACTCCGCTTGCAGACCACCAGGTAAAACCCTCTCGAAGACATCGTGCAGACATCATGAATAAAATTCAAAACTCCTCTTACTTTGATAAAAGGGTTATTTTATTGCTTTATAACACTTAATAAAATTCAAAGGGAATAAAAGCATTTTGATTTCATTCTTTCTTTTAATATATCTATTTTTAGGTTAACAGAAGGATATCTAAAATATTTCTTTATATTATATAATTGATCAAGGCGTGATTGAATCTTCAAGAACACGTTTGTATATTTATGTTGATATAAAATTAAATAAATTTAATTAATTTGAAAATTTGAAAATTTGAAATTTTGATAATTTGAGAGGTAGAGAATCTATGTAGAGTTGGAATTGGAGTGGTATGCAAGAATCATGTTGAGACAATGCTTTGGGCTTGCATAGGGTCATAAATAATGAAGCAAAAGCTTTAGCTATCAAATATGCTTCTATCTAAGTAGTAAGACAAGATTATAGAAGGATAATTATATAATCATATTCTCAAATCTTGGTAGGAGCTCTAGATTGCATGAGGAACTTTGCTTTGGAAACAAGGTTATGCATAAGGGGTCGACCTCGAAATCTATTTATAAAATCAAGGCGAATTGTCTTGGAATCTCGACGATATTTGTAGAAGTATACATGGCGAATTGCATTTATTTATTTCCAAAAATTTTCAAACCGTGGTGAATTTCATTAATTTATCTCCAAAAATTTTCAAACCTTGACAAATTTTTCTATGTTGGGGGCTATGAATATCGGTTTGCAAAATCTAAAAAATGTACGACATACTTAAAAGCTTTAGTCCGATATAAAATATTTTAGACCGACATGACGACCAATAGCATGACGATCGACTGTAGGAATGATGATTGATTGTAGGAATGATGATCGATTGTAGGCATGACGATCGACTACAGGAATATCGATCGACTGTAGGTATGTTGATCAGCTGCAGGAATATCAATCGACTATAGGCATGATGAGCGACTACAGGCATGATGAGCGGCTATAGACATGATTATCAACTATAAGAATGATGATCGGTTGCAAGAATGTTGATCGGCTGTAGGTATAACGAGCAGCTACAGGAATTTTGATCGGTTGTAGGTATGCTGATCGGCTATAGGAATTCCGATCACCTATAGGTATGACGATCGACTACAGGAATGTCGATCGACTACAAACATGATGAGAAGTTGTAGGCATACCGATTGGCTACAAACATGATGATCAACTGTAGGAATGACTAATGCCGATCAACATGATTCTACAACTGACTGACTAATGTCGATTAACACCTCTGCAATATATTTATGTCGACAAACCTGACAACCAATAGATTTATGTCGACAGACATGGCTCTGTAATAGATCAATTTATGCTGACAAATACGACTCTACAATCGATCAGCTTATATTGACAAACACAACTCTGCAACTAATCAACTTATACTAATAGACACGACTCTACAACTGATTGACTTATGCCGATAGACCCATCTTTGCAACCGATCAGCTTATACCTACAGACACGCCTCTACAATAGATCGTCTTGCACCGATCGACACTCCTCTACAACCAATCAATTTATTTCGATAGACACTCCTCTACAACCTTCTCAAGTTTTTCATTGTTTCAAAGCTATTTTTGAGTTAGAGTATTTTTGATGTATGTTTATCGGTATCCAGTACAATAATATATGAGGCGATTTGGGTGGGAAAAATAAAATCATTTATAATTTGAAGGTGATTTGGGTGGGAAATATAAAATCATTTATAATTTGAAGGCAAAATGGGCGGGAAAATCAAAATCATATGTAATTTGAAGTTAGAAAATTAAAATAAATTTAGGTTTATGATTATCAATGGTGAGTGAATTTACCCCAAAAAAACTTTCACCCCGTAAATTTCGGGCGAATGGGCCCTAGTGAAAGGATCCAAAATTAGCCTTTTCAAAATTTTAAAAATCCTAAATAGAGCCAATTTACAATATTTCACACTTATGCATAACCCTGTTTGGAAACATAGAGGTTGAGGATTCTTGTCACCGAAATTAGGAAAATGTAGAGAGAATTAGATGATGTGATTCGAATTTATGTGGGTAGAACTATGAATAAAGTGACACACTTTTTATGTGGGTAGAGCTATGAATAAAATGGCAAACTTCCTGGCTAAGATGGATACTGAAAAGGAGGTATGGGTTCAATGGCACAATGATATGACTATTGAAGATGAGAGGATTAGGTAGGTTGGTGTACAAATCCAAATTTTTGTTAATTTGAATAGTCATTGCAGACATATAATTTAAAAATTTTGGTTTCAATAAATCTCCTTTTAATATGGTTTTCAATGTAGAGGAATCTGATCAACATGTAAATGATCTTTATTTTAATATATTTTTATTTTTTTTAAAAAACATAAATATAAATAAATAAATTTTAGTAGTAAAAAAAATAACATTTTATAAATTTTTATTGGAGTAATACTGCTTATACACATCCACCATAGCGATTGAACCCGGGTCACATCACCGATAATGCAAGAATATTTTATAATATTATTTTCATTACTCTCTCTCTCTGGCATATATATTGGAGTGATGTTTTGATAAACCCATGTTCTTGCTGATGAGCATTGCCATTGTGCGTTAAAATGGAGCACCAATATTTCCATACAAACCATCATAGCAGTAAGGTGCTGGACCAGAACAAGTAGGTAAGCTTTTTTTCGATACTCCCGACTGAAAGAACTATTCGAAAGGTTATGAAGCTTTTTAGGAGGGTAGGGTCGGGACTCAACCTTGATTCATTTCTTGGGGCCTTGATTCGATCATTCAATAGTAAGCTTCATTCATGGGGGCAGGAATCAAATAGATAGATCACCCCCGGAGAAGGCAACCCGCTATAAAGGAACTCCCCCGGGTAATAATAGTAGGGCTTCGACGTATCTATCTTTGGAAGGGGTGAGGAATAGAAATCGAGCAGGGGCCAAAACCTTCTCTATTAAATGGCCAACCCTTCGTTACAAATTGAGAGATATTGAACAGATATTCTCATGCTTCAATAGACAACAATACAAAGGGGTTCCTCCCTAACCAATGCTTACTTACTCGCCTCCTAATGGATTAGTGTTTGTCAAAGGAAGGGCCAATCTAATAGAATACTATTTATTGAATGGCTAATCGTGAGGGATTAGTATGGCCAATCTCCCCTATCCAATAGATTACTTCTTATTAAATGGCCATATCCAATCCAATAGAATACTTTTTGTAGACACCAAAATCCAGCCACTTGTAAGTCATCTATACCTTCCTGCCAGCCACGTGTCGGTCATCCATCCTTCCCACCATTATTTGGCCCAAATCCACACTTTCCCACCATTATTTGGCCCAATTTCACTTTTCCCGCCATTTTTCATCCCCAAATTTATTTAAATTAATATTTATATATATATTTTAATATTTTAATATATTTTAATATATATATAAATAAAGTTTAAGTGATTTAATCTGACCCGTCCATCCTTCATTTAATCACATCCGTCCATCCATCTTAATCCGTTTCACAACCTAGATTTATTCTCTACCCTTGGATCCACTTTAATCTTAGCCACACGTTCAAAGTGTCGTTAAAACCCTAAAGTGTGCCCTAAGAGTAGATTATAAATTGAGTCACCTTGATGTCTCAAACCCTATCTATCTCTTCGGCTAAACCTACCTATCTTTCCAATCTAAGTCTCGAGTTGGCTATTGCTATTAATCCTGAGTCTTCTGAGTCTTCTACGGCCCTAAGTCTGAACTAAACCCTTTCGCCGCATCCATTGCCGCCACCTGGTCTCGTCGCGTTAACAAGAAAAGGTATAGATTCATCTAAAGCAAGTAATATTTCTTTATGTATTAATCTGCTGTTGAATTCCGCATTCTATTTATTTTTATTTCATAAATCTAGGGTTTTAGACAGTTTCTGAGGGCTCACACAGTGGAGCACTCTTATTAGTTTCTAACTCTTTGATAATTTTAATGTGTGCAAGATTCTAGTGGTAGATCTGATTTGTTGATAGCAGCTGCTTAAGTTGGAGTGGTCCGAGCCAAAGGATACAACGAAGCCCACTCATTTTGTTGAGGTTAAGGATACATTCTTCGGAGACGCCACCACATTGTGCTAGCTAGGGTTTCGGATAACCCTAGCACAAATTGTAACTTTGTATCACGAAAAGGGTTACAGGCCCTGTTGTACTTAAAAGGAGTTTCTAAACTCCATTGATTAATAAAAATCATTCATTTTGTACAACTGTTCTGCATTCCTTTATTGTGATTTCTTTATTTATGTTTGGCGTTGTATCTTTAATCTACAAATGGCGATCACGGTGGGACCCCCTAGGGTTTCATGTTTTTAATACTTGCTTTACTGATCTATTCTTGTTTTTGTTTTATTTTGCAGGTTACGAAAATTGTGAAATTCACTGTTCCAGCGAACTAGGGTTTTTGAGGAGTTTGCAGAAAACGTAGCAGACGCAGAGCGGCGTCTGGAAATCTGATCCGAAATGCAGAGGTGCGTTTCAGCCTGCGTATACTCCCTTGGGCGTTTGAAGGCAGTTTTACAGAAAAAGCGTAGGCTTTCGAGTAAGTGCGTTTTTTTTTTCTTTGTTAAACTGTACTTTTTACGTTTTTGGTTTTTCTACTGTATTCTGTTTCTTTTTCAGATCATTGCTTTAAAATGAACAAAAACTAAGTAATCTGGAAAAGAACAGCTTAAGTCGTATATACATTTTTTTGGTTACATTTTTAGTTACATTTTTCTCGCATTGCATTATTGGTTGTTGCTTGCATAAAAAAAAATTGCATACCTAGTTGCATATTAGAATAGCTACGAATTATCTGTTTTAGTTATCTAAGTAGGACTATTGATTGGATGTCAATAATACTCCTGCCATTGGGTGATTCCGAGCAGAGAAGTGGACGAACCTTCCGGTTGCTCCTTTGATATCCGATATCATTGGTAGGCGGGGGGTTTTAAACGGTGTACTCCACTTCTTCAGAGGAAATGGCATATTTTCAGTGGCCTCTTGCTTAGATCATTAGAACTTTTGATTTATAGCTTTGTATGTATACATTAGACAACTAAAACACTTAAAATAAAATTACTGCATTTCATATTGCATTTAAAACAATAATATCTGGATTTCATCACCATGTATTGCTTGAAGTTTAGTGACGGTGGAATTCATCTCCATCCATTAAACTTCTGCCTCAGACACCATAGGTCACCCCCGAGCAAACTTGCTAGATTTCATCACCAGTAAGAATCTCGTTGTCCTTTCCTAGCCATAGTTTTTACTTTTTTTGTGAATAATTCAAGATTAGATCACATGCAAAACTCATAAATCGGACACTTAAAATTTACTACAGATTAAGATCAGAAAATAAGTAATTAACCGCAGGTAAGACACATTGGTTGAAACCTAGGTTGTGACTGTTTTCTGATAATTTTTTTAGTGTAAATTTATCATTCAAGTTTTGCATTCTTATTTTCTGAATTTGTTTAGATTTATTGCTTTATGGTCTTAACAAGGAATCAATCTAAAATGTTAAATCTAAATAATTAAATGAATAATTCATAGAACATCTCCACCACCAACATGGCCACTTATCCTAATGAATTTCAGGCAGGTTCGCCTACAGGTCTTTCATGTCCTTCTACCATCTATCGCATGGCCATGCCCATGGAGGAAGACAATTCCTGTCATATTACCCACATTGATATGGCCCAAGTGCAAACTCACTTAAGAGATGGCACTTGTTATGTCCTTGAGCCAATCCAAGATTCCCCTATGCAAGATTCTATTTTTCAGCAGGATATTGCATCAACCATACCCGCTAGTTTCACTCAGGTCTACACTAACCCTTTTTTTGAGGCTAATGTTGTATCTGCTCAGCTGGCTTCATCTCCAACATCTTCCCAGATGCTCAATTGTCCTCCTTTGGAGACAAATTTAGTGTCTTCCCGACCACTTTCTCCTCCATTTACCCGGATGTACACCAATTCTCTCTATGAGGCTGGTGGAACCTCCTCTAGCCATGACCAATTTCAACCCTCTTCTTCCCAAACCATTTATGGTTTCACCCTACCAGGGCACAGTCTCATCTGTTTCTTCCCGTGTACCGCCTACTTCAGCCACCTTCATTGCCCCTGCTACGTAGTCTCCTGTGACTACCATGGCAGCCTGCCCTCCACCTTCATCCAATCATCCCACATCCCTTGGGTTAGAAATTAATAAGGTTAGGGAGTACCTCAACAAGTTGCTTCAGCAACAATAGCAACAAAATGCCCAACCACCTGTCGTAGTAAATCCTACACCCCAACCAATTTCTACCCAGCCAGCTTTTCTTAGCTCAGGCCCCACCTGGGTACCCCAATCTTCGGTGGTGTCCATTCCTACCCCACCTTTCTCCCAACCCAGTCCAGTTCATCATTCACCCCAATCAACTTATTTCCAGTATCATCCATACCAACAACCTGTCCATTCCACACCGCCTAATCCAGGCAATTTCATCCCATCTCATCATTTTTCCACTCCTCCATTGCATCATCATAATCATCAAACGAATCAAAATTTTCATGAAGATTCTCGACTCCATGCTATGCAACAATAGATTGACAACCTTATGCTCAACATGCCTGGTGCATCTAGTCAGAAAACTACGCTAAGGTCGTTGATCAATCAACCAATTCAATCTTCGGTACCTTCACCGCCATATCCGACTGATTTCACATTACCGAAGTTTGACAAATTTCGAGGAACTAAGGATCCTCATGAACATGTGAGCTCATTCATGCATGCCTGCTTTAGAATCCAAAATAATGACGCTCTTATGCTCATAAATTTTCCTCAGACATTAGGAGGAGATGTTGTACAATGGTACAATCATTTACCTGATTGACATTTATAACAACCTGATTGACCGCAACGGGTTTTTATTGCGTGGTCCCTATTTTGGTGTTCTTATACCATTCTTTCTTCTTTGGCTTGGCTATCTCGCCATCCTGAATCTTGATCTCCTCAATGATTCTGGCTTGCACCAGAGCTTCCTCTAAAGTGGCATATGCTGTAGCTGCAATAGCACGGAGATCAATCTCAAACAACTCTTTGAGAACATTTGGGTTAGGTCGGACATGGGAGGGAGGTAGGGCAGCTTTGAAAGCAACGTCCTCCATCGGTTCCCATATGCCACCATGGTTTCTTCCTCATACTTTTTGAGGCTAGCTAGGTCGCTTAGTGACACCTTCTTCTTGGTGTTGAAGGCAAAGCGTTCAAGGAATGAGTCCACTAGCTGATCCAAGTTACTAATGCTATGTCTTGGCAACTAAGTGAACCAATCCGAGGCAGGGCCTCCGAATGTGGTTATAAATGTTCTTAGCAACAAAGCATCGTTGTCCTGAATGCCAAAGCATTGGCTCAGGAATTTAGTCACATGATCTTGGGCATCCTCCTCTCCTCTAAAGAGTGCCAACTGGGGCAATTTAAAGTGTTCAGGGTATGGAGGTGCCGACACTAACGAATGCATAGGATGACTACGAAGTTGGCGTAAAGTGGGCTTTTGGGGACCAGAAGTATTGGTCTCCATAGACTCTAAGCACTCTAGCAGTGCTTTATATGCATTGGAAGTTTTAATTTCTTCCTCCTTATTTTACTCCCATCGTGGGTTGGGGGGAACTTGAGGCCTATAGAGGGGTAGCCGGATAGAAACCCCTCTGCCTTGATAGGGTGTTTCAGCCCGCTCTTCTTCTTGCTCATACTCCTCATAGGCTTCTTGAGGAGTTTTTGGATGAGACCTATAACCATAGGTGGGTCCCAGTGGGGGGTGCCCATCGGTGTTCCTGGGAGTGGCCTCCCGCTCAGGTCTAGGTCTCAGAGGTAGCACTTGGTAAGGTCACAGGGACCTGTCTCGCACCAAGGAGTTGCACCTCTCATACACTTCTAATTTATGTGCACGAGGGGTTGGGACCTTCTCAGGCATAGTGTTGTGAAGCAATTCGACTGTCTGATGCTAAATGCACTCTTTGCTAAGGCGATACAGATGATCTAACTGTTATTGATTTTACATGAGCTGCATGATTTACGCTTGGTAGCCGGTATGTATGGTAAATGCCAAGTCAATTTGTTCCACCATATTGTGTTTAGGAAGCCTAGATGCTTCTCCTACATGTCTATCTCGGTCATGGTGATCCGAGACCCCTATGGGTTGCTTTCCTCTATTGAGGTTAGCAGCATTCAACTGAGGCACTAGCATCAATGGGTGATCCCGATACATAGCAGGTGTGAAGGTGCATCTCTCTTGCACTGTGTACTACTCTTGAGGAACATGGTGGTCTTCTTTGTACTCCCTTTCATATGTGTGAAGGGTGTGGGGAGAATTGTCTTGCCCTGTCTGGAGAGCCCTGTGCTTTGGATTTTGTCTAGTGTTTCTAACAGTAATAAGGGGTAAAGGAGGGATGAAGAAATCATGTGGTCCCTCCTTATGGACCTTATGTTGCTCTAGCACTTCATCACTAGGCCACTCATAATGAGCGTCTAAGGGAGGCCTCCTTTCTATGTTGAGTGCCACATGTAGGTTCTCCTCTTGAAAGGATCTATGCTGAGTGGGGGTGCCCCTCAAAGAGGTGCGTCTATAGTCTTGTTTTTTTTTGGCATGATGTGGACAATCTTGCATGTCAGGCCACCAAGGTGGGATGACCAAGTCCTTGGGACTATATCAGGGGTGACTTGTCCCCCTTTGTGCACTCTGCAGCTCCTGCCCATGATTGGGCTCGGCTACAAGTGTACACCATGGTGATGTTTTCCTACAAGATGCGTAGGTTTTTATCTAATTTTATGATTTTTATGCTACACTAAACATAAGGGAAACACACACTCAAAGCAATGGTTATCTCATTTAAATATTAAAAGTGTGCCCTAAATTTGGTTTAGTGTGTTTTGATTTTTTTTTTTGAAAGCTTTTGTAAAGAACGTTTAAATGCAATATGATGGCTCTTATGACTACCAAAAATGGTTGTCCCTTCGATATACCATTTCTATGCTGATATACCAACCTCTCTATATACCCGCCCTTACGTGATGGAAACTATTGGTATGTGAGATCAGATGATATGTGGAACATAGGCGGTATGGAAGGGGAATCGCTCTGTTTATGACACCTACCATAGAAGACTTATCCTCATGTGTTGGGAATCACCCCTGCTACACTTGGTCATATTTTGTCAGGATTTACGTCTAGCAACAGTCGTGATCGAGGTTATGTATGCAGTATCTCAAGCCAAGGTGGTGATGAAATCCAGCATTGGTCTTGCTCAAGGGTTGGGGTTTTACAAACAACTCCTTGTTGTTTTAAATTACCATGTGGTGTATGGGGTTCTTTTTAAGTTGCATAAATGAAGGAAAAAAGCATTCAAACTCTCCTATGCAAGCAAATAACCAGGGAACAAAAAATAGAAAGAAAAAATTTGACAGAAGGTGGTTAGGACCGCTACCTCTTCTCTGCCCAAATTATATGTCTCTAAATTTCTACCCTAAAATTGCACTCTTCCTCCCAGGGTGAGATGAATAACATATCTATATTTGTTCCAAGGTAGGACGAAGTCCTATTCGTCCCTGGGAAAGACAAATTCCAGCTTTGTACTCGTCATAGATTGAAACAAACATCAGTCTAGCATTTGAAAAATTGGTACCTGTAAGAAAAAACAAGTAGCTTTTGATCATAAAGTTAATATTAAAATCAAGGGATAGAGTTCCCATCGTGATTGCCACTGAAAGCACGAGGATACGAAAACAAAAAGGATAATTCCAAGTACAATGCGTGTAAAACCAAACTTAACGCTAAAAGCCTATATATTGAAAAATGCATGAAAGGAAAGAACATAAACGAATCGACACAAGATAAAAGCAATATGGAATACGTCCCTATTTATTGATATGCTTTTAAAGTCATGTTACAATACGTCTCCTTACCTTTTAGGGGATAGGAGCGTTAAATATGTTTCTTATCACATCCATGGATAGCAATCCTTCTTCCACATGCCGACATGTAATATGGGCAAACCAAAACATCACCGCCACATGTGTATATTATTTTTGACTCCTTCCTACTCCTCTAATGTCAAATACCTACATTCAAGGAAACAGAAAAGATTAGTAGCACCTGCAGATAGAATAGAACATGTATTTCCCAAGGCCTACTGTTAGTGTATGCATGAAAATATTAAACCGATAACCAAATAACATCATAACGACCTAAAATTTTTATAGAAGCAATAAAACCTTATCGAAAGCCACTACAAAAGGAATAGTCAAGAAATTCCTCACATATTTGTATTCGCTCCGGGGCGGGACGAATAAACCTACAACAAATTGTTAGAAAGAACCCTCTTCAATGTACTATCTAGGAAGCTCAAAATGACCTACAAAGTTGGGGTTATCTAATTGGAGGTATTTTGGGATGACCCAGATTTTCAGATTTCTCCAATTTGGCCAATATCACCCAAAATATGATGGCACTATCTGCATGTTAGTGAAGGCGGGAAATGATAAAAACATGGTAAAAAATGCTCAGAATGAAGTGAAATTTAAACTAC
This sequence comes from Wollemia nobilis, assembly GCA_028583015.1. Lineage (NCBI taxonomy): Eukaryota > Viridiplantae > Streptophyta > Pinopsida > Araucariales > Araucariaceae > Wollemia > Wollemia nobilis. The sequence goes on along the minus strand of JAQPPZ010000677.1, from coordinate 1,766,574 downwards.
AGCCTATTTAAATAACCTATAATAAGATACAAAAGAAAAATCAGATAAATATTCCATATATTTCTAATCACTCCGGGGCGGGGTTTTTAGAACTACGACAGTTTGGGGGGTGCCCGGGGGTAGGATGCCCACCGTTTGGAACTCCATTTTGGCACCAATCCACTTGGTATGGGTAAAAAACCTCTTATGGGGTGTTTTCAGCAAATTTTGTGGAATATTGTGGCCAAATGTTCAGGTTTGGGCTCTGGATTTGCGCTTCCAATAACCACCCTATGACCTCCCTTCCAAAAGAGATCAAAGATGTGAAAGGCACAAATCAAAAAGGTGTATGTGTGGATGTAAAATGGTAGCACTTCATTGCTCAAAATTCTACCTCTCTCTATATATTTTGGGTGAGAAGACTCACCAATTTATAGACCTAGGGTCTCTTTGTTTGAATGCGCATGCGAGGGCGCCACTGGAGTTGCATGTCCTATTTTAGGAAAAATATTATTCCCTGATTTAGAGTCTCCTTGCATGAGGCCTCCAAAAATCCAAGACATGCATGACTGAAGTATTTCTCCTTGATTTGAAGCCATTCCTCACAATTGCATGACCTGAAGTTGCAGTTAACTGGCGAACCTATCGAGGTTTGACTTTTTTTGCCAGTCAAACATTCTATTCACCTCACCCTGGGGCGAATGCTGCTAATCGTCCCTGGGTGGAATGAATACCAGTTTGTATTCATCCCAGTGTAGGACGAGTAGGGAGAAAGGTTAAAAATTGACCTTTAACCTTCCAAACTGCTTTTGGGAGTGGTTAGGACCACTGTTTAACCTCTGGGGGCTGCCCTAGGGGCTGTGTGTGTCAATGCGATCAACGTTTGTCATCACATAATCGAATTGGTGCTGTTTTGGTGTCTACATATATCATCATAAACAATGTTATGGAAATCAATTTAAAACACCCTAACATATTCAATAGGATCTTTCATACTTGTATGCATTGGTAGTTTTAGTGCTTGAAAATTAGGAGGGTATGGGTGACATGCTACCATAGTATCTAAAGGTTGTTTGCACATGTCCTTTTATGAGTATGTATAACTAGGCGTTTGAATGGTATCTATACATTGAACAAGTTGTTTTACCATGGTAGACAAATTTTGAACCTTAGGATTATGATTAATAGGTTTTAGATCCAAATATGTTTGACTAGGATGAGTTTGTGACATGCGCACATATACTCTACGATTAAGTGGACGTTGTTTATAGGTAGTTGATGTAGAACTTTGAGTAATATTTTGATTTGGGTTGGAATTATTAGAAGGGTTTTTAAAAGGATTATAATATGGTTTTGAATGAGAGGGATAATTTATAGTTGTTTTTTCAGGTATATAGTAGCTAGCATTATTTATTAGGAGTTCTTCAAATGGATATACAAAGGTGGAATTAAATAAAGTAGGTGGAGGATGATATATTCCACCCCCTAATGTTCAGGTAACAATTGTGACATTAACATAGTTAGAAATTTATGCATTAGTATTAAGGGTATATTAATTAGGATTTAGGCTCATAGGTAGTTGATTATATAAAGGATTATTGTTCACATTAGATTGATTAAGGGACAAAACTAGAATTCGCTAGTTGAGGAGTATTGGCTGGGTGAGGAGTATTTGAAGGTTCCTTTCATCGAACATAATGTAGCTTTCCATAATTTTGGCCATAACATGCTTATTTTGTTTAAAATAGGTGATAATTTGATTCATGGAATTAGAGGTTAATATTCCATAAGTAATTTTTTTAGGATTAAGTGAACCTATACTTGAGGTGTTGCCATATTCATATTTATAATTAGGATTTTTTTCTAAATACTTTATTTTTATATCATCCCAAAAATGAGACTAGGATCAATGATTCATTTTTACTATGAAGGTACTATTCTCTTTGATACATAAGGTCTAATGGTGTAGATAAAGTACATAAGGAGACTAGTTAATTAATAATTGTAATTAAGATAAAATTACTATTGATACATACTATCAATAAAACCTAGGGGGGTCTCTTAATATACATGAATATACTCGATATAATTATAGGTATGTTGAAGGAGATTGGTTACCTCAATATGTGTGGTCATATGTGAGGGTAGAACTTGAGGTACATGGATAAGGAACAATACAAGAATCAACCATGCCTAGATACATGGTCAAGAATGATATGAGAGATAAAGGTACTCATTGTTAAATCTTAACTAAATGAACTACTTTATACAAACAAAAGATTAAGTGGTCTTAATTAAGTTACAAAAATATCTCTTCAAAAAGTGATAGTTAAAAGCAAACAAGGTGTTAACATTAGGTTCATGAGAATATGAGACATAGAATTAGGGATATACAACTAATCCCACTTCTCTTATCAAATGTGTTGTTTGATGGGTTCAATGAAGAGCCTAAAATTAATTAATATTTGTTTGTTAGCAAAAACCTGAGTTTATTTTGACTAAGAACAAAATAAGGAGTTTTTAACCCTAATAACTTGTGATCATTATCTATGATGCAATAAGACAAGGACATGCATGCAAATATATTTCTATCCTATATGATTTTTAGTTCTTGTAAAGCTAAAATATGAGTTACAGGTAAAATTTTCCTTTTATTTGAGCAATGGTTCATGATGGATGCGTCAACCATTACTATCATAATACATAAACTTATGATATCACTTTTCTTTACCTAAAAAAAATGAAAATTTAGAAGATTACAAAACTATTTTCTTCTCTCTTAGGATTCTTTATTTTCAATTTAAATTAAAAAAAAGGAGTTTTCAAAGCATCAAAAAACATAAAAAGTTATGCTAAGAATGAGAGAACAAGTAGAAGCATATTCAAAATCATCACATCACAAAATTACCTGCTATGGAATTGCCTAGATAATTTTGTTGTGCTTGCAAAACTCATAAAATTTTTAAATGGAGTTAGATTAAAGGGGTTTTCTAAGCAAAGTGATAGTAAGCTTTCTTCCTGAGATAGTCAAACCCCTTTGATTTACAAACCAATTTTAATGTAAGAAAAAACATATTTGTTCATGGATGACAAAATCATCAAGGGTGGTGACAATTTTATTTTGAGTAATAGTTTATTTTGAATAGGGACTAGTTAACAGAGTACAAAGAGGTTCAAATCCAAAGAGCAAAGTATAGAGATAAAATAATCAATAGTGGAGGTGATTTTGTTCTAAGAAATGTGATGAATGTAAAGGGAGAATATTTTGTGAGATGATCAAATAAAAAGCCTTTTAGTGTGGGTAAATAAAAACAACTATTAGAATCAGGCCTAAATTTCAACTTGTGATTATATAATCTATGTGGAAATTCATATATGATAAAATCACCAAGGGTGGTGGCAATTTTGTTTCTATTAAAAAAATGGTAAAATTCTCAATAGCATATTTAAGGATGAGGTTGTAGTTGTTGCAAGTGTGAATGGGGTTTCTATCAAAAGGCCTAGAAAAAACTAGCTATTCTAGCCTAAGTGTGAACACCCACTCAAATGGTCGGCAATTTTTTTTTTGGTTTATATTTTTCCCTAGCCCCTCTAAATATCTTTTCCCTCGATTCCCTATTCTCCCTCGCCTAACCCCTATATACCCTCACCTACCTTCCTAACTACCCTTATACCTCCTCGACACCTCTCACCTCCACCTCCTCCCTTATCTCCTTTATCCTCCCTTATCCCTCCTTGCCGTCCTTTCTCCTCCCTAATCCTTTATTCCCTATAAATACCATGAGCTACTACAATTTTTTATGTTATTAATTAAATATTATTTTTATATTATAGCCCGAATTGGCTCACTGGTATCAGATCCGGGCATGCTTTTCGAGGCACAAGCACGGAGGGCACGAGAGCCGAGGCCAGGGGCATGGATCTCGAGGTAGGTCCTGGTTGAAGTGGCAGCTGGGCATGAATCCCGAGGTGACACGTAGTTCGAGGTAGGCACTGGCTAAGCTGATAGTTGGGCATGAAGTTCGAGGCTGAGGTGCGAGCAGACTGATACGTGGCAGACTGAGGGAGCAACGATTGTAGGTGACATGGCCGCTAGCAGGGTGACACGTGGTGAATGGTGACGAGCAGACGAGCTGACATGGGCATGTAGTATGAGACTGACGTGGTGTCTGGCATGGCGTATGAGTTGGCAAATGCGTTGAGGTGTCCGTGTGCAGTTGGTTGTTGGAGTGCTGAGGCAAAATTTTGGACGGGGAACGATTGCCCAAGGGCAATCAAATCATAACGTGCGCATTTGCGTTATTATAACCTCCCACAATCCTTATCCCAACAGATGTGGGATAAATCATTTTTGTTTTTTAAAAAACTGGTTGCGTGACACCTTTAATACTAATACGTTTGCCTTTCATATCGCGTCGGTGGGCGTAGCTTGCTTGGCGAAGACGCTCGAGTAGTGGACAGGAGGTCTCGGGTTCAAAACCCGATGGTGGCAAGGGAGATATTTTTTTTTGTTTTTTTCTTTGCGTCGGACGTCAGAAGATAACGGGTACGAGGTGTGCCTTGTTGATATCCAAAGGAGTTGCGGGCGCATTGGTAGATAGTCTCCGTTGAGGCACCGGAGGTCACGAGTTCGAACTCGCGAGGCGGTTATAAAAGGTTTTTTTTTTTATTGAAAGTTTTTTTTAAAGTTTATTAAAATTTAATTAAAGTATTTATAGTTTATTTAATAATTACTATTAAATTGCTTTTATTTTAATTATTTTGTTTTTTGTTAAAAGAAAAAGCAATTTTGTTTTAATTATTAAATTTACTAATAAAATACTTTAATAATTTTTTGAGAACTTTTAAAAAAAAGGGCTTTGAACCTTAGAGGCAAGCATTGTAAAAAAAAAAAGTGACGGGAAGCCTTTGGAGTGCTCGTTTATCACTTCTAGAAAATTTTGGATCCCTGCCCCTTGGAACCCCGTTCAAGGCTAAAAATTTTGTGTAATAGCCTCAGCGGCTGTAAAAGAGCAAAAATTGTAACCTCAGAAGCTCTAATTTTTTTTCTTTTTGCCTTGATGAGTAGATGATCAGATCTACCGGATGTTACCATGCTTTGTGCTCTCTACTATGGAGAGAGACTACTGAATCATTTGATGAATGAGTTCGGAGAAATGGATTGCACATTGTGTTCAGTCAGTTACAAAATGTTGTTATAGCCCACCAAAGGAATCCAGATTTTGGTTACGAGGCTGACTCAGAAGACAATATTTTTGGACAACGAGTGGAGGAGTCCGATACAATTGAAGTCGCACCTGTAGATCAAGCCAGTGATAGCTACTCTCCAGCTGAGCTGGAGCAACAATCTAGTGAAAGTTATACCCCACGCTCTCCAGAGCCTGAGCCAGTAGAGGCTAAGCCAGCATAGGCCGAGCCAACGGTAGCTCCTAAAATAGTTGTCATCAGTGACGACGAGGATTCCATTGTAGATAATTTTGGACCTCCAGTATTGGACAATCCACAAGAAGAAGAAGAAATCAGTGAGAGAGTTAAGAAATATAGATTTGATTTGAACTTGTAATTGCTTTGTACTTCCTATTTTTAGTCAAATCAAAGTTTGCTTTCAAGTAGTAGAAATGGCTTCAAATTCAAATCTTCCAATTCCAGAATTCAATGGTAGTGATTATGAATATTGGTCAATAAAGATGAAAACCTTGTTGATAGGTAAAGGTTTGTGGGATGTAGTTGAAGAGGGTTACATAGAACCCTCTCCTACTGACTGGACTACTTTAAGTGTTGCTGATAGAAAAGCTAGGAAAGAAGCATAAAAAAATAATTCCTCTGCCCTATATCATTTGCAAGCAGCCCTAGATAAAAGCATATTTCCTAGAATAGCATCCTGTGTAACAACTCAAGATGCTTGGAATGCTTTAAAGGAAAGTTTTCAAGGGAGTGATCAAGTGAAGCGAGTCAGGCTTCAAACTCCGAAAAGAGATTTTGAAAATCTCAGAATGCAAGAGAATGAGAAAGTAGGAGACTACTGCATGCGAGTCAAAGCCGTAGTAGATAAAATGGTCACTCTAGGTGAAGAAGTTAAACCAGAAGTTGTGGTGAAGAAAGTGTTGTGAACACTTCTTCCTAAGTGGAATCATGTAGCAATCATTATTGAAGAGTCAAAATATTTGACTGCACTTTCCTTTGATGCACTAATTGGTTCTCTTCTTTCACATGAAGAGAGATTGCAGGAATCTCCTTCCACTAGCCATGGAGGTGATGACAAAGCCTTCGCTTCACAAGAAGGAAAAGGACAAGGCAGAATTTGAGGTAGAGGTCAGCATAGAGGAAGAGGTAGGAATAGTCCATGAGGTGGAACTCCTAATAGAGGAGGATCTTCAAACAGAGGTGGAGGTCAGAATAGAGGTGGACAACAGAATAGAGGGAAGCATCCAGGATGAGGAAAAGGAAGTGACAAGTCCAAACAAGCTTGCTACAATTGTGGCAAACTTGGCCACTTTGCTCGTGATTGTTGGTCAAAATCTTCTCAAGGGAGCAATAGTCAAAGCAGTAAGTATGGAAATTTTGGAGAAGAGGAAGGGACCTCAAATCTCTTTCTCTCATATGGCAAGTCAGATCAGAACCCGAATGATACCTGGATCTTGGACACTGGGTGTTCAAATCATATGAGTGGCAAAGAAGAACTCTTTGCTACTCTGGATTCTTCCTACAAATCCAACATCAAATTGGGAGATGACAAGTCATTGGCGGTTGAAGGCATTGGAGCCATGGAGGTTCCAACAAAAGAAGGCATGAAACAAGTAAGTGATATCTATTACACACCTCATCTCCAACACAATATTTTAAGTGTTGGTCAAATGTTAGAAAAGAACTATAAGTTGCTATTTGATGAGGGTAAATGTACCATTTTTGATAAGAGTAATAGTGATAGAGTCATTACTCAAGTGCCAATGACAAGAAACAGGTTATTTCCTCTAAATTTTGGCCAACCAGGAGGAGATCAGTTAGTAAATGTTGCTATTGCAAACCCAAGTGTGTTGTGGCACTTGAGATACGGTCATTTGAATTCAGCCAGTTTGAAGTTGTTAACTTCTCAAGCGATGGTGACCGGACTTCCTAAAGTTCAGGACAATAAGGAAGTCTGTGAAGGGTGTGCCTTGGGCAAGCATGCTAGAACCAAATTTCCTCATGGACAAGCATGGCGGGCCAGTTATCCACTCCAACTAGTGCATTCAGACATCTGTGGTCCGATGCAGACCAAGAGCATTGGTAATAACTCTTACTTTCTTCTTTTCATTGATGATTTTTCAAGAATGTGCTGGATATATTTCTTGAAGCATAAAGATGAAGCATTTGATTGCTTCGTAGATTTTAAAGCAAGAGTGGAAAATGAGAGTGGATATTTTGTTAAGTGTCTCAGATCAGATAAAGGAGGAGAATACTCCTCTAATGAATTTTTGAATTTTTGTAAAAAACATGGAATAAAGAGGCAGTTCACTACTGCCTATACTCCACAGCAGAATGGTGTGGCTGAGAGAAAGAACCGCACCATTGTAGAGATGGCAAGATCTATGCTTCAAACGAAGCATTTGAGCAATATGTATTGGGCAGATGCAGCCAGGACCAGTGTGTATATTTTGAATAGGAGTCCTACTTCAAGTTTGAAAGGGAAAACTCCTTACCAAGCATGGTATGGTAAGAAACCGAATGTCAAGCATTTCGGAGTGTTTGGTTCACTGGCTTACTCACACATTCTTGATGAACAGAGGAAGAAGCTCGATCCTAAGAGTCAAGCATGCATTTTTGTAGGGTACTGTGAGAACACAAAAGCTTACAGACTCTACAATCCTAGGACTCAAAAAATAATACTTTCCAGGGATGTGATTTTTGATGAAGGGGGAGAATGGGGAAATCCCAAAATTTATAGTGATGTTGAATCTCATGATGCAGGTCCTTCACAAATTCAACAGGCACCACAGAAAAGCAAGAAGTCTCCTCCTCCTCCAAGCCCAAGCAGACATTCGACTTCCAGTTCATCATCATCATCACCAAGTCCTTCTCCACAAAGGTCAGTTAGTTCCTCACCAATGGATATTGATTCTCCATCTAGAGGTAAGAGAACTCTCCAACATCATCCATCTTATCAGATGTTGGATACAAATTTTCAAAGACGATATACTAGAAGTCAAGCAAGTGAAATGGGTTCCAGTTTTGCAAAGACTTGAAAATATGCATTTGTATGGAGATGATGACTCCCAAGAACCTCGGGGAGATGTAGTTAACTATGCCTTGTTAACTAGTGCACATCTTGAACCTTCTAGTTATGAGAAGGCTTGTACTCAGAAGATATGGCAAGATGCCATGAAAGAGGAGATAACCTCTATAAAAAACAACGATACTTGGGAGTTGGTAGAGCTTCCTAAAGGAAAGAAGTGTGTTGGATGTAAATGGGTCTTCAAGACCAAATACAATGCTGATGGAAGCATTGAAAGGCACAAAGCAAGATTGGTTGCAAAAGGATTTACACAAAAGTATGGTATTGATTATGAGGAGACATTTGCTCCTGTAGCTCCGACAGGAGACCATCGGAACAGTTCTTGCTTTAGCTGCACACAAGGGATGGAAAGTCCAACACATGGATGTGAAGAGTGCCTTTCTCAATGGGTACTTAATAGAGGAAGTGTATGTTGAGCAACCACAAGGATTTCAAGAGCAAGGTAAGGAGCACCTTGTTTACAGACTGAAAAAAGGCACTCTATGGCCTCAAGCGAGCACTGCGAGCTTGGTACTCACGCATTGATGGGTACTTCAAAGATTTTGGGTTCACCAGAAGCAGAAATGAACCCACACTTTACTACCTGAAGCAAGGTAACGACATCCTCATAGTTTGCTTGTATGTGGATGATCTCATATTCATGGGTAGTAATGAAAAAGTGAATATGGAGTTCAAGCGCTCCATGATGAAGCAGTTTGAGATGAAGGATCTTGGCTTAATGCACTACTTCCTTGGAATGGAAGTCCATCAGATAGATTCAGGGATCTTCATCTGTCAACATAAGTATGCTCGGGACATGATCAAGAAGTTTGCTATGGAGCATTGCAAACCAGTTGCAACTCCAGTTGGACATGGGATCCAATTGAGCAAAGATGATGGAGCATCAAAAGTTGACGTGACCACTTTCAGGAGCATAGTTGGGAGTTTGATGTTTCTCGCCAACACTAGACCCGATATTCAGTATGTTGTTTCTCTTGTCTCTCGATTTATGGCTAGCCCATCTGAGCTGCATTTGCAGGCAGCTAAGAGAATTCTCAGATATGTGAAGGGTACATTGGATTTTGGAATCCAGTACCATAAATGTAATATTGTTAAGCTTGTAGGCTTCAGTGATAGTGATTGGGGCAGTAATATTGATGACAGGAAATCAACTTCAGGGAACTGTTTTAGTCTGGGATCAGGACTAATAACATGGAGCTCCAAAAAACAAATAGTGGTAGCCTTGTCTTCTACATAAGTTGAGTATATAGCAGTCACCTATGCTAGTACTCAAGCCCTATGGCTAAGAAAAGTGTTAGAAGAGATTGGAGAGCAGCAAAGTGGTCCGACCAGAGTCTACTGTGACAACATCAGTGCCATTCAGTTGGCATACAATCCGATCCACCATAGTAGAACGAAGCATTTTGATATGAAGTATCACTTCATCCGAGATATGGTGGAAAATAAAATTGTTGAGCTTCAATTTTGCCGCACTTTGGAAAACGTCGCAGACATCTTCACCAAAGCGATGGCTAAAGCTCAATTTATAAAGCTGAGAGACTGTTTAGTCAGTCCTCTCAACTTTAAGGGGGAGAATGTTGCAAGTGTGAATGGGGTTTCTATCAAAAGGCCTAGAAAAAACTAGCTATTCTAGCCTAAGTGTGAACACCCACTCAAATGGTCGGAAAATTTATTTTTTGGTTTATATTTTTCCCTAGCCCCTCTAAATATCTTTTCCCTCGATTCCCTATTCTCCCTCGCCTAACCCCTATATACCCTCACCTACCTTCCTAACTACCCTTATACCTCCTCGACACCTCTCACCTCCACCTCCTCCCTTATCTCCTTTATCCTCTCTTATCTCCTTTATCCTCCCTTATCCCTCCTTGCCGTCCTTTCTCCTCCCTAATCCTTTATTCCCTATAAATACCATGAGCTACTGCAATTTTTTATGTTATTAATTAAATATTATTTTTATATTATAGCCCGAATTGGCTCAGTAGTTGTTGAAGGGAGCTATCAAAAAACCAAAAATTAGAGAAAATTTCCAATAATATCAAGTCAAAATGGATTGGATATTAGAAAAATGGAACGATAAGGAGTTTATTCCATGCAGGGTATCCAAAGATAACCTATAGTAAAAGCATAGTAATTCTTACAATGAAATATGTAGATGTTCTTCAAAAGGTGTTGAGCTAGAGAATTCATTTTTTCCCTCATGCCAAACTCCTTTGCTAATGATAGATGGAAGATAAGTTAGTATGTGCATATGAGCATAATGAGAGAGAAAATGGACAACACTTCATGAGAAAGTGATTGTTATGCAAATATTTTCCTATTACATGTATTGATAGAGTTTTGGAAGCCTTAGGGAGGGAAGAAGGAGCTTTCAAGTGAGAGTGATTAGGAGGTAATTTTGGAAGTCTAAGTTAAGAATGCAAGGGAGGCTTAACACTAAAATAATAATCTTGGTATATTGTAGTTGATTGTTTGTCTAAGGCAAGGTGTCTATCATCGTTGTCAAATTGCCTAGGGGGTGGTGTATCATGGCCTACAAATATCTTGAAGGTGCAATGTATTTACCTAGTGATGAAATATCCTAGGTGATTACTAAGTAAGTTATTTTGTCATTGTAGTTATTGCAAGTTAGATAGAGGTAGGAGACTTTAATTTTGGTAGGTTTTTAAGGTTTAATTTTATCTTTTTTGAAATCATCACATCAACAAGTGATTTCATCATGGAGTAAGGAATATTAAAATTCTAACTAAGGATGGTTTATTAGACTTGTTTAGATGTCTTGTGGGACATTGGAGAAAATGATGTACAAATATTGGGTATCTATAGGATGCTTATATGCAAAACATTAGAGGTATACATTCAAGCACTTGTTAAAAAAAATTATTTTTCCATATATGTAGGTATGGTATGCCAAGATCATTTTGAGTTGTGTACCCTAAAATTTGAATATTTCATACCAAAAATGACTACTGAATGTAGGATCACAATCTAAAATAATGGATTGGGTCATGCCATGAAGGTAAAAAATAGAATTAATAATGTTTTGGACAACTATTGAGGTTGTATAAGGGTGGCCTAGAGGATGGAAGTGAGCATACCTAGAGATACAATCCACCATTGCAAGAATGACTATTTTACCTCTAGAATTTGGAAGTCCTTCAAATAAATCCATAAAAATATTTCTCCAAATAGTTATTAAAATAGAAAGAAGTTGGAGTGTGCTTCGTGTACATTTAGTATTTTCTTTCATGCATTGAAAAGTATCACATTATACCACAAAATGTTGATTATCTCTTTTCATATTTTCTAGAAAAAAATATGTTTAGCATACTCATAAGTATTTAAGAACCTAAATATCCTATAGTAGAAGAAGCATGCATTTATTGTAATATAGATTCATAAAATAAAAAATTTGTAGGAAGAAAAAGGTGTTCTTAGTATCTCAAATTTTGTCTATCCCATGCATATCCTAGCTGAAATATAGGATCATTTTGAATTTGTTAAATTAAGTCTTCCAAGGTAGAGTCTTGAGTTTTCTCTTCCTGAAGTTGGTGGATCCATTGAGGAATTAAAGTTGATATGGCGTGCAACATACCCTGATACTCATATTGAAAATATAGTATATCATAAACTATATTCTCCTTGTCCTTATTATTTCATAGTCATGACCTAGCAATTTGGTAACCTATTATTTTTGTTCAGACATGGCGACCCACTGTTCAAGAAAATATTTAATATTGTAATGATTTTTTTTTATTAAGCAATACCACCCAATAATATAATATCTCTAGTGGTTTATGACATATAATATTATCACCATCTCCTTCTCATAGGTTGATTTGCCCAGGTTTTCCTTAATAATGTGATATCAGTGAAAGCCAGTGATCATTCTTCTTGAGTAAGCACTATACTAGTTCCACTTCTTGAAGCATATGAACTATAAAATGCCTAGAAAAATTAGGTATTTATAGCATGGGAGTAGATAGCATAGTTTTTTTTTGGGTACAAGAATGCTTGTTCAGTTGGTTCTGACCAAAAAAATGAGTATTTTCTTATCATCAATGTTCAGCGAGATGTAATATTTACATAATTTTAAACTATTTTTTGATAATAGCTGATGAGTCATAGAAAAACTTGAATACCCTTAAGTGTGTATGGCTTGGTCCATTCCTATATGGTTGTAATTTTCTTTGGATCCACCTTTACAACTTACGCTAAAATTATGTGCCTTAGGTACTCCAATTCTTGCATTCCAAAAGAATATTTAGACCATTTTGTATACAATTGGTTATCAACCAAGAGTTGCAAGGTCTAGTCCAAATGTTGCAAATGTTCCTCTTATGCACAACTATAAATTAAGGTATCATCAACAAAGATAAAAGTGAATCTAACTAAAAAGGGTTGGAAGAGCACATTCATGATACTCTAAAAGGTGGAGGGTGCATTGGTGAGATTGAAAGGATTGACAAGGAATTCATAATGGTCTTCATGAGTTCAAAATGCTACCTCAGGAATATCTTCTTCAATTAATATAATAGATGATACCATAAACACATATCCAACTTTGAGAAGAAGTGAGCACCATGGATCCCATATAACAACTAATCAATGAATGAAATGGAAAATGTGTCTTTGATAGTATTTTTATTAAGTTCATGGAAATCTATACATAACCACCAAAAACCATATTTATTATGAACCAATAGTACTAGAGAGGAATATAGGCTAACACTTGGACAAATAACCCCTACAACCAAGAACTCCTGCCTGATCCTTTCAAATCCTAATCGTTTGGAAAAATGGTACCTATAGGAGAAAATTTTTGGTGGTAAGTTTTCGAGAACAAGTTGGATGGAATAATCATGTTGGTTTCATGGTGGTAATCCTTGTGGTCCAAGAAACATAGAGTCATGTTTATCCATAATTAGTTGTAATTTATTGGTTTAATTATATTATCATTAGACAAAGCTTGTATTGAAAATATTTTCACCACCACCCCTCAAGATGATTTTTTAAAATGTTTTTCATTTGATGGGAATTGATAAGTTGGGTAGAACCTACAAGCATACCTTGTAGAGCACATTGCTGCCCATATTGAGTGAATTACATCTAGATCTTGGAAAATTCCTAGACTATCAAGCCCAATGTACAAATCTACTGAGTTCCTAACATTATGAAGGACAAACATGTCCAACTTAAGATTGTATTCACCCATCCACAACTTTACATTTCTATATTTTGCCTTGCATGGAAAGGTTCTCCCATTGGATACCATGACTTCAAAATATTTGCATGCATATATATAGCAATCTACTATGCTGGCTACCTAAGTATAAATAGTAATACCAAAATGAATAAGTATTGAGTCATTTACCCTTGAAATTCCCTACCACTTTCATGATTTGAAAAGCAAAAAATTCTTCTAAAGCAAGTATTGAGATCCTTGATGGTTGATATTTTGTCAATTTAAATTTTCTCTTCACTATGGTCCTCATCTAGATCATTAGATTCCTTAGTGGAAGGGTTTCCCACATTGAGTAATTACAAAGTTTGTTGCACACACTTATGGTCCAAGGAGAATTTATCATCATAGTCGTAACATAGTTCTTATGCTCTTTGTGCCTCCATTTCAAACTTCTTTACTTAATCGACTTGTGTGGTTTGACAAATTTTCAAACTTTATTTGATAGTCATGGACCATTGTTGACTATTTCAGCTTGATGAGGGTTCCAATAAAATACTCATAGTCATTGGGTCTAAAATGGGTGAGTAATTAGGTTTCAAATTCTTCCCAAGTGAAATGTGGATGCATATTTACCAACCACTAATACCATTGAATGATTTCATTTTCAAAGTTGAATGATGTTAGAGTGAAACTTTGTTCCTATGGAATATCAAGAACAAAAAAATACTATTCAACCTAATACAACCAACTAGTGGGGTCTGTTCCATTATATTTGGATAAATATAGCTTTTGTGTTCTCATCTCAAAGCTAATTCCTTGACTTCCTAATAACTTTTTTCTAGGTCATTATATTCAGTATTTAGATATTGTATATGACTCTTAAATTCATATATTTTATCCAATTTATTTATTTTATAGATTAGCTTGTTCTATTCTTCCTACTGTTTTGTCATGTTGCTCAATTGTTCACTTAATTGCTCTAATTGGGTGCCTTTAGTAGCTCTAACAATATTTTTGGTACCTAGTGTTATGAAAAATGCTTACAAGTGTTATATATCAAAATGATTAGCTCAAGCAAACAATTAGAATGGGATATAACACAAAATGACAAATTTGAGGTATCCAAAAATGTTTATAGGTGGTATATATCAAAATGACCAGCTCCAAAGAAGGATAAAAATGGACTATCCCACAAAATGAAAATTTTTGGCTATTTTTAAACATTTCTAGAAAATTGTTATAACTAAATACTCTAACAATTGACAATTGAATGTCATGATATATTTATTTTACTATCATCATATATTATTTGTTCTATCACTCTTGATATTTAGGACCTCATTATTCTATGATGGAACTAGTCTTCTCTATAATATGCTTAAATTTGATTTTGTTTTTGGCTAGGGAAGGACTAAAAAAAATTAATAAGAAAATTCTAAGCCAACGTTTGTGTAGGTTCATGGGCTCTCTGATAAATACTATTTACTCATGATTAGTGGTTGTCACAATATCTCAAAGCTCTAACTATGAAAGGCTACACCATATCCATAGTCACACTATCCATTTTGCAATGTACTATGAAAGTAACTTCCTATAGGGCTATTCGCATATCGATGCACCACAAAACTAAAATAACTAATATCTTCCTATGGATGAATATTTATCCTATTCCTAGGGGGTCTCCCAATATACCCAAGGGTAGGTGGGAGCTTGCAACTATGTACATGTGATATTTAAGGACTAGGTATTAGAATCTGAACAACCTCCACTTCTCTAGATGCTTTATAGATAATCTAGCCTAGCAAAGAATGACAACTCCTCCATAATATTTTAAAATCCACAACATAAAATTTCTAACCTAATCCACTAATAACATTAAAAAAAATTATAAAATAACACAATACTTTTAGTAGCAAATAACAAAATAAACAATTTACAAAATTGAAAAATAAAAGCTTAAAAACTATTATAATTATTGCAAAACATGGCCCTAGAAGCCTTTAGATAAAACTAAACACATCCCCCAAAAAAAAAAAAAAACACTAATACAAAAATTAACGGACACAATACAACTATATAAAGATGATATTGAATGGTAATACAACTATATTAATGAAGAAAACTGATATCCTAAATATTTTCGAAGGGGCATCATTTTTTTGAAAGGAGAGCTCCAATAAAATTTATGAAAAAAATGTGTTACATCTATTTCTACTTACAATATAAGTATAATAAATAACAGTTACATCCTACTAGACCCTATAAACCGATATACTAGGTTGTCCAAGATGCAACATATACGTATCCTTCCGATATGTTGTTGCCCTAATGATTAAGATGATGGTTGTTTTTTAAATGATCTTGTATAGTTGCCCTAGTGATTAAGATGATGGTTGTTTCTTAAGTGATTTTGTTTGTTTTTTAAATGATCTTGTATAGTTGCCCTAGTGATTAAGATGATGGTTGTTTCTTAAATGATTTTGTGTTCAAACCCGAGTTTGAAATGGTTGTTAATGTAATTTATAAACATTCTAAAAAAAATATACTAACCTAGGTAATAATGTTCGGATAGGATCTAACAAATATCAAACAAAGTTTACAATAACTAGAGCTACCTCTATGGGACGTCAAAGTTACGAGTATTAGATTTTGAAGAATGCTCTAGTAGGAGGAATGCTCTCAAATTAATAATAATGTTCGGATAGGATCTAACAAATATCAAACAAAGTTTACAATAACTAGAGCTACCTTTATGGGACGTCAAAGTTACCAGTGTTAGATTTTGAAGAATGCTCTAGTAGGAGGAATGCTCTCAAATTAATAATAATAGAATCTAAAGAATGCTTTAGGAAGGCATTGTTAAAGGCAAACTATTCAAAAACTCGGGAGAAGCTCGCGACTGGAGCTTCAAGTTTTTCATGCTTTTCGTCACTCAGTTCCGGTTGTCCCTCATTACAGTCTCCCGTCTTTTTTAAGCTTTTAGACTGAGTTGTAATTTTTCATTCTTTTATTTCAATCCGATCAGTTCCAGTCAATAATGGGTTCCAACTACCACGAATTCCACAGCATCTCGAGACCATCTGCTTCCAATTCAGCACTCTCTCCCGAATTTGAATTGAAAAGCGAGGGCGAGGGATTCACCGCTTCAGAAACAACCTCAGAATGAGCGCCACCCGGATAAATCTCACTCTCTCCCCGCGATTCAGACAAATTTAGCGGCGGCGACGTGGAGAAAGCATATTGAAGGTACTCGGAAATCCCGTTGATCGCGTAGAGCGAAGCCGAGATTTTCCTCTCCTACATTCTCCGCTTAATCTCCTCCTTAAAAGACCGAAGAATTCTGCTCCGAAGGCTCTTGCTCTATAAAGCACACCGTCATATTGGCCGGCTCTGCAATTTCCTCGGCCATGGCAAACCCAGAACACTCAAAACGCTCACCACACAAATTTAGTGCATTATCTTTCTCCTCGGCCTCAGTCATCATAGCCGAGAAACTACACCTTTCTTCTGCCTCGCCGCCGGAATCATGTTCCCCAGTGACAGACGAATTACAATACTTATAATCTACAAAACCTCCGTCGCAGTTAGCACGGGGAACTTCACAGGGGGGAGGCTTGGGGTCTTCGGCCTTGAGTGAGTCGAGGTATTGATTGCAAAGGCTAATGTTTGCGGTGGACTCCTCTAAGCTCTGCTCGAGGTAATTGTTATAATTGCTATCATTGTTGTTTCGGGCATTGGCGGCCTTGAGGCGGAGCATCAGCAGACGGGCGGTTCTGGCGGGAAGGGCAGAGGTTCCGGACGGCGTAGGCCAGAAATTGGTGCGGGTGTTGTGTCCTCGCAGAAGGCAGGCGGCCTCGTCGTAGGCCCGGGCGGCGTCCTCCGCCGTATCGAATGTTCCAAGCCAGACGCGGATTTTCTGAATGGTGTCCTTTATTTCTGCCACCCACCGCCCCGATGGTCGCTGCCGAACACCCAAAAATCTCTTTCTGTTTCTGCGCAATAGCATCTCCCACAAATTTGGGTCTGCAGAATCAGAAGAATTGGCAGCGTCTTTGGCGGACGGCCGCTTGGGTTTGGCGGAGCTTTCTTTAGCCATTCACAACCGCCAACAGATTTAGGGAACGAGCTGTTGCCTGTGATTGAGTTCACAGCAGAGTATGGAGATAGACGTGCTTTGGTGCCTGACCTTTGGAAAGGAACTTGTAGCGGCTATATAAAGGAGGGGTTTGCGTTTTTTTTAATCGCCTGGGTCTGTAAACAGAAAGGAGAACCGACTGGGTTTGAAGGGAAGACGTCTGGAGAGATGATGATGTTTAGTGCGGCTGATATTGTTGCAACATGTGGCGGATTTGGAGGGAAATGCGAGGAATTGTTTAATTTGAAGAGGAATTGTTTAATTTGAAGGGTTGAAGTTGTCTTTACTTTGCTGTCGCTTGGAGGGTGCAGTAATGGTGGCGAAATTCCAATTAGAAGGGTTAACCCTCCTAATCTCGAATCGATATATTCGAGAAGACAAACATGGCTGAGCAGCATGATCCGCTTGAGCTGAAACCGCATCTTTGTTGTTTCAGAAATTCTAAACTGAATGCAAAAGTTCACGACGCGACAAAATGTTTCAACGAAGACCTCCACTCCGCTTGCAGACCACACGGCAAAACCCTCTCGAAGACATCATGAATAAAATTCAAAACTCCTCTTACTTTGATAAAAGGGTTATTTTATTGCTTTATAACACTTAAGAAAATTCAAAGGGAATAAAAGCATTTTGATTGCATTCTTCTTTTAATACATCTATTTTTAGGAATACATCTATTTTTAGGTTAACAGAAGGATATCTAAAATATTTCTTTATATTATATAATTGATCAAGGCGTGATTGAATCTTCAAGAACACGTTTGTATATTTATGTTTATATAAAATTAAATAAATATAATTAATTTGAAATATTTGAAATTTTGATAATTTGAGAGGTAGAGAATCCATGTAGAGTTGGAATTGGAGTGGTATGTAGGAATCATGTTGAGACAATGCTTTGGGCCTGCATAGGGTCATAAATAATGAAGTAAAAGCTTCAGCTATCAAATATGCTTCTATCTAAGCAGTAAGACAAGATTATAGAAGGATAATTATATAATCATATTCTCAAATCTTGGTAGGAGCTCTAGATTGCATGAGGAACTTTGCTTTGGAAACAGGGGTTATGCATAAGGGGTCGACCCCAAAATCTATTTATAAAATCAAGGTGAATTGTCTTGGAATCTCGGCGATATTTGTAGAAGTATACATGACGAATTGCATTTATTTATTTCCAAAAAATTTCAAACCGTGGCGAATTTCATTAATTTTTCTCCAAAAATTTTCAAACCGTGGCGAATTTTTCTATGTTGGGGGCTATGAATATTGGTTTGCAAAATCTAAAAAATGTACAACATACTTAAAAGCTTTACTCCAATATAAAATATTGTAGACCGACATGACGACTGGTAGCATGACGATCGGTTGTATGAATGATGATCGGTTGTAGGAATGATGATCGATTGTAGGAATGATGATTGACTGCAGGAATACCGATCGACTGTAGGTATGCTGATCAACTGCAGGAATGTCGATCGGTTGTAGGCATGACGAGTGACTACAGGTATGACGAGCGACTACAGACATGATGATCAACTATAAGAATGACGATCGATTGCAAGAATGTCGATTTATTGTATGCATAACGAGTAGCTACAAGAATGTCGATCGGTTGTAGGTATACCGATTGGCTATAGGAATACCGATCAACTGTAGGCATGACGATTGACTACAAGAATGTTGATCGACTATAGACATGATGAGCAGCTGTAGGCATATTGATTGGCTATAAACATGACAATCAACTATAGGTATGATGATCGACTATAGGCATGACTAATGTCAATCAACATGATTCTACAACTGACTGACTAATGTTGATTGACACCTCTGCAACCGATAGACAAATGTCGATCGACAAACCCTACAACCAATAGATTTATGTCGATAGACATGGCTCTACAATTGATCAATTTATGTTGACAAACACGACTCTACAATCGATCAGCTTATATTGACAAACACGACTCTGCAACTGATTGACTTATACCGATAGACATGACTCTACAACTAATCGACATATGTCGATAGACTCAGCTTTGCAACTGATTAGCTTATACCAATAGAAACAGCTCTACAACAAATCATCTTGCACTGATCGACACTCCTCTACAACCGATCGATTTATTTTGATAGACACTCCTCTGCAACCTTCTCAAGTTTTTCATTATTTCAAAGCTA
This sequence comes from Wollemia nobilis, assembly GCA_028583015.1. Lineage (NCBI taxonomy): Eukaryota > Viridiplantae > Streptophyta > Pinopsida > Araucariales > Araucariaceae > Wollemia > Wollemia nobilis. The sequence continues at coordinate 1,746,825 of JAQPPZ010000677.1, read as the reverse complement.
TTTTTGAGTTAGAGTATTTTTTATGTATGTTTATCGGTATCCAGTACAGTAATATATGGATAGTATATGAGATGATTTGGATGGGAAAAATAAAATCATTTATAATTTGAAGGCGAAATAGGCGGGAAAATCAAAATCATATGTAATTTGAGGTTAGCAAATTAAAATAAAGTTACATTTATGATTATCAACGGTGAGCGAATTTACCGCAAAAAAACTTCCACCTCGTAAATTTTGGGCGAATGAGCCCTAGTGAAAGGATCCAAAATTAGCCTTTTAAAAATTTTAAAAATCCTAAATAGAGCCAATTTACAATATGTCGCACTTATGCATAACCCTGTTTGGAAACATAGAGGTTGAGGATTCTTGTCACCGAAATTAGGAAAATGTAGAGGGAATTAGATGATGTGATTCGGATTTATGTGGGTAGAACTATGAATAAAGTGACACACTTTTTATGTGGGTAGAGCTATGAATAAAATGGCAAACTTCTTGGCTAATATGGATACTGGAAAGGAGGTATGGGTTCAATGACACAATGATATGAGTATTGAAGATGAGAGGATTAGGTAGGTTGGTGTACAAATCCAATTTTTTGTTAATTTGAATAGTCATTGCAGAAATATAATTTAAAAATTTTGGTTTCAATAAATCTCCTTTTAATATGGTTTTCAATGTAGAGGAATCTAATCAACATGTAAATGATCTTTATTTTAATATATTTTAAATTTTTTTAAAAAACATAAATATAAATAAATAAATTTTAGTAGTAAAAAAAAAATAACATTTTATAATTTTTTTTGGAGTAATACTGCTTATACACATCCACCATAGCGATTGAACCCGGGTCACATCACCGATAATGCAAGAATATTTTATAATATTATTTTCATTATTCTCTCTCTCTGGCATATATATTGGAGTGATGTTTTGATAAACCCATGTTCTTACTGATGAGCATTGCCATTGTGCGTTAAAATGGAGCACCAATATTTCCATGCAAACCATCATAGCAGTAAGGTGTTGGACCAGAACGAGTAGGTAAGATTTTTTTCGATACTCCCGATTGAAAGAACTATTCGAAAGGTTATGAAGCTTTTTAGGAGGGCAGGGTAGGGACTCAACCTTGATTCATTTCTTGGGGCCTTGATTCGATCATTCAATAGTAAGCTTCATTCATGGGAGTAGGAATCAAATAGATAGATCACCCCCCGAAGAAGGCAACCCGCTATAAAGGAACTCCCCTGGGTAATAATAGTAGGGCTTCGATGTATCTATCTTTGGAAGGGGTGAGGAATAGAGATCAAGTAGGGGCCAAAACCTTCTCTATTAAATGGCCAACCCTTCATTACAAATTGAGAGATATTGAACAGAGATTCTCATGCTTCAATAGACAACAATACAAAGGGGTTCCTCCCTAACCGATGCTTCCTTACTCGCCTCCTAATGGATTAGTGTTTGTCAAATGAAGGACCAATCTAATAGAATACTATTTATTGAATGGCTAATCGTGAGGGATCAGTATGGCCAATCTCCCCTATCCAATAGATTACTTCTTATTAAACGACCATATCCAATCCAATATAATACTTTTCATTAAAGGCCGAAGTCTCTATCTAAAGGAATAGTATCTATCTACAGGAATAGTGTTTTATTAAAGGCCAACCCATCTAGATCATTTGTTGGAAGGCCATCCCCCATATGGATATATTTATTAGCTAGTTACCCAATCATAGAATATTTTGTTAAAGGAAAGGCCATCTATCTAGTGTTTCATTAAAGACTCTTTATTGAAAGGGCCAACCTCCTCCTATTGAGATACATTTACCTGCTAGCTAGAGCGATGGATCTCTTAAATAGAAGGCCAACCTCCAAATGATGGGATGCAATGGATCTATCCATTAGCTAGCCCCATCCATATTATTTATTATTCGGTTGTTACATCCAATCATACAATTTATTACTCCTCCTATCGGATGGATGGAAAGCCGGGAATTGGTTTCATTAAAGGCCAATCAATCTCCCCTATCCATTGACAGATATGGGCAAATACGCAACCGATACTACCATGTGGCCGAATCGAATCTTTTATAGGAGCATATTTTTTTCTTCTATTATTGAAAGTAGAGGTTTCTTCTTCATACTTATTTTGAGTTTCCATGTTAGGCATGACCATATCACCTTTGTAAGATCACATTTTATGGTCGTCCTACCCTAGGATTGTCACAAATTGGCCATCCTAGGGTGGGACGACCATAAGATTTGACTTCCAAAAAGAAATTTGGACAAATGTCACCCAAAAATTACCATTTGCCCTACCTATTCAGCCATGCAAGGCCTAAGGGTACATAATTCCATGACATGATACATGTAAGAGGCCAATTAGAGAGATTCTTTGTGAGGCCTAAGGTTCAAAACGACTGTGTGGGCGAGTGTGTAGTGGGTGTGTGTTAAATTTCTTATTCAGAAGTATAACTCTTAATAGGGATCATAGTTCTTGTGAACTGGTCATAGAAGTTCCTCACATTAACTAAATAAAAAAAATTAAAATAAAAAATTAAATAATATAAGTTAAAGTGGTAAAAAGATGCACTTTCATGAAATCTTATTTAAATTTTCGTTATTATAAATTACTCTCAATTTTATGAATTACAATTTAAGAAAGAACAAAGTATTAGCAATAAGTTGGTGCCTCTTAAGTATCTTTTATTTTTGAGACTTTTTAATACATCCTATCACTAATAATATATATAAGATATAAAAACATTGAATATTTGTGCTTTGACTATTCTACTTAAAATTCAGTGGGGTATTTTTATGAAATATTTATAACATTTAAAAGTATATTAAATAATTAGCTAGCCTTTTGTATGTCATAAAGACAATCAAAACTAAATAATCATATAGTTTTGAAATGAAATCTCGTTTACTTTATTAATATCAAAACAAAAATGTACAAAGCATCCATATGAAGGCTAAAGACTACAAAATATATATCAATTATATAAACAAAGATTATAAAAACTAGAATTATGAACAAATACCCAACAAAACCCATTACAAAATATCTTTATCATCCCAAAACCCAAGGCAGCAACAAGAAGGAACCTTAGATTTGCATAAAAGAAACTATAAGCTATGATCATTTTTGGCATTGTAATCTAAAACAAACATCTAAAGATAATTATGAATCAAAAGCACCTGAGAAGAGTCATAAATCTAAAAATTAAGCTTTTGAAGATGAGGAAAGAAAAGAGAATTCTTTGATCTAAATTTGCGCTTGAAATTTATCATCACACGAGCAACCTGTAGCAAAATTTTCAGCCATGTGAGTCTCCTCAGAGACTCAGTAAGGATTCTCATAACTTGCCAAAATAACTCATCATTTCTAGTAGATCAAATGTCATAAAATCTCAGTAGATAACATTAACCAAAACATATTAAAATAGTGATGCATATGAGGAATGAAGCCAAATAAGATATGTTGTCTAATAGGCACATTACTGATGTTCCAACCAGTCATAGTAGAAAAAAACAAACTCCAAATTTCATGAGCATATAAACAATAAAAAAATATATGATAAAATGTATCTGGAACCCGACATAGAGAAAATATAGAATAATTATGAGGGTCTCTACTGATTGGCAACATTTGTAACAAAAGCACTCATCTGAAACAAGCCTTTTTAGGCTCTAATGGACTAAACCATAAGTGCTGGAAAATGCTTTGAATCTGATTAACAGTGAGAGCCAATTGCCAACTACTGTTGACATGACAAACAATACCAAAAGCATCCTGTAAGAGAATATACAACAGCTTAGCCTTAGTGCACTTGAGTCTGGTACCATCGGACCACTTACAAGAATCATAAAACTGCTGAAGATCATCAATAAAAACATGTTGTCCATACTGAAAAAAAGAAAACCTTAGTAAAAAATATGTCCTCCACTAAAATTGTGCAAGATCATACACGAAACTAAAATATTCCCAATGCATGATATTACCGTTGACCAAATTATCATTAAAAGTATTAATACCTTTAATAACAAGTTGAATATTTATGCTTTAACTATTCTACTTAAAATTTGGGGGTCTTTCTAGGAAAGATTTATAACATTTAAAAGTATATTAAATAATTAGCTATGACCTTTATGGCCTTTTGTATCTCATAAAGACAATCGACACTAAATAATTCATATAGTTAACAACGAGTTGTACATTGAAAACCTCTGAAAAATTCAAACCTATTATGCCCTAAGCTTCTGTCCTTCGTGAAAAATTAAAAAATCTTAGTTTGTATTTAATAAATTTTTTGGTTTTTTTTTAAGATTTAATTTTAATTAAATAATTAAATTAATTGCTAATCGTTAATTGTCTCTTATTTATATTTATTTATATATATATATATATATATATATATATATATATATATATATATATTAAAACAAATAATCCCCTATGATATTCCAAATAAGTTCATAAACTTCTTTCACACACTTCAATCAATCATTGGGGTTACGTCTGTTTTCCTCAATTCAAATAGCAACGAAAGAAGCCCTTATGTTACTCCAATTATACATTCATTACATTTTTTATTATTTTAATAAAAAAATTATATAATACAATATTTTATAAAAAATATAATATATATACGGATAGTTGGTACAGATAAATGCCGCAGACAGATATTTTCTAGGGGTCATTGCAGACCTCCACATGGAGACCACCACGTCAAATCCTCTCGAAGACATCACTATTACCACGATAAAAGGGTTATTTTATTCCTATATAACTCTACAAAGTCCACTAAAAGGCCATATTAACATGTTGACTTCATTCTTTCTCTTAATACATCTATTTGTGGTTGAAGAAAATGTTATCTAAAATATTTTTTTTGGAGGAATTTCAAAATTAAAATTAAAATAATTATTATTTGATATTTGATAAATTATTATTATTTTATTTAATAATAATAATAATAATTTATTAATATTTCAATCAAATGGATTTATATAAAAGTATTTTATTATATAAATCAAAATATTTATAAGCAAGCAAATTAATATTGTTTTTTATAAGCTTGATTGAAAGCCATTTACCCTTTAGAATTTATTTTCCATTTTTAATGAAAACATTATTTTACTTTACTTTAAAAACTTTAAAAATTATATTGATATAAATTTTATTAATAAACGACCTTTAATGCAAAATATCATATTAATTTATTTTTTGAAAAAAACTTATATTAACACAAAGATCAGTTACAATTGGGAGTTGACACATCCTAGTCGAAAACAATGAAAGCACATGATAAAGCACATGATTACAAGAGAAGAGGAAGATTTGCAATGGAGCCAAATCTCTTGAACCAATACCAAGCTAGCTGAGGGAGTTGATTGATCTGTTACAACAACTGGTCGTGAAATCACGCAGCAAACACCAACTTCACCTTTGGCCACAAAAAAATAGCAAGTCACGAAATCGCGACACAAGACTCCTCTGACCGCAAAAAGTCAACCTGTCGTGAAATCGCGACAACAATCCTCCCTTGGCCGCAAAAAGTCAACTTGTCGCGAAATCGTGACAACAATCCTCCCTTGGTTGCGACGGGACAACAGGTCACGAAATTGCGACACTTTACCAGCTTTGGCCGTGACGGAGCAACATGTCGCGAAATCGCGACAACTTTCCTCTCTTGGCTACGACGAAGCAACATGTCGCGATATCACGACAACTTTCTTCCAGCGGCCGTGATGGCGCAACACGTCGTGAAATTGTGACAACTTTCCACCAACGATCGCGACGGTGCAACATGTCGCGATATCGTGACAACTTTCCTCCCTTGGCCGTGATGGCGCAACATGTCACGATATCGTGACCAAATCCTCCAGCGATCGCGACAGCGCAACATGTCACGATATCGCGACAACTTTCCTCCCTTGGTTGCGACGGCACAACATGTCGCGATATCGCGATAGCTTTTCCACAGTGGCCGCAATGGCGTAACATGTCACGATATAGTGACAACTTTTCTGTAGCAGCCGCGACGGGGCAACATGTCGCGATATCGTGACAACTTTCCTCCAGCGGCCACGCCAGCGCAACATGTCGCGATATCGCTACAACTTTCCCATAGCGACCGCGATGGCTCAACATGTCACGATATCGTGACAACTTTTCTCCAGCAACCGCGCCGACGCAACATGTCACGATATCGTGACAAATTTCCTCTAACGATCGTGAAGGCACAACATGTCACGATATCGCGACAACTTTCCTCCATGGACCGCAACGGTGCAACATGTCGTGATATCATGACAACTTTCCTCCAACGGTCGCGACGACGCAACATGTCATGATTTCATGACATATTTACTCCAACGGCCGTGACGGTGCAACACGTCGCGATATCGTGACAACTTACCTCCAATGGCCATGATGGCACGATAGGTCGCGAAATTGTGACAAAAACCAACCTTAGCTTTTTCTTTGTTCATTTTCTCAAGGATATTTCAAGGCCCTACCTAATCCCCTCATCTTCAATAGGCAAGTCACTATGCAGCTGCACCCCTACCTCTTTCTCAGCACCCATCTTAGCCAGGAAATCGGCCGCTTTGTTTAAATCTTTGCGCACATAAACTGGAATCACATCATCTAATTCCCTTCATAATTCTTTGATTTGAGAGACCAGAATCCTCAACCTCTAGGCTTTCAACGCAAATTTCCTCATGCAGTCTAGAACTCCAACCAGAATTTGAGAATCAGATTCAAGAATTATCCTCCTATGGCCCTGGGTGACTGCCCAAATAGAAGCAAATTTGATAGCAATGGCTTCTACTTCATTATTTGTGGCTCTACCCAAGCCCTGTAGTTCCCAATAGAGCACTGATCCCTCATGATTTCGGCAGACCACGCCAATGCTGGCACCACCTGGATTGCCCTTTACAGCACCATCAGTATTGATTTTAATCCAACCTACTAGGGGCAGTTTCCAACTGGCACTATCCTATCCCTCTTACTTTTCAACTCCCTCTTCCATTAGCCCATGACCAACCTGAGTTTCCTCTTTAGCGTAGATGACAACAATTTTTGTGACTTTGCTCCAGATGACCTGCCAAACTCCATCTAGCGAGGAAAAGGTTTCCCTAAAAATTCTTGCATTTCTCTCCAACCACACTTGCCACCAAATGAAGTATAAGCCAAGCTCCCACCCAATTTGAAGAGCTTTGGATTTAAATCTACCCCGCTTCCATCTTTCCCAAATATTAGCCCGATTCATGTCACCAGTAACCTAGATTTTATAGTGAGAGAACCATCGCTTCCAAATATGACGCGTGAAAGGGCACTCAAACATCAGGTGATCAACTGTTTCCTCATTCTTGTGGCATAAAACACATTGAGAAGGGCCGATGATTCCTCTACATATGAGATTGTCAAAAGTGATAATACCATTGTGCATAAATTTCTAGGCAAAAAAGTTTACTTTCGGCGAGCCCTTGGGGTGCCAAATCTTTCTCCAATCCTCAATCGGATAAGAATGGGGGGGAGGCTTTGGGAGGATATTGTCATAACCGTCCTTCACTGTATAAACACCAAGGCTCCCATAGCCCCAAGCTAATTCATCCTCCTCGTCTCTCCCTATGTGAAACCTTTTTGGTCAAGCTTTTGGTCAAGATGGGTGCCAACTCCGGGGGGATTAGAATTGGCCACTCCTCCAACCTCTTAAACTTCTTAAACTTATACTCCCCCAGCTGAGTAGTGTTGAAATAACTTTCAATTTGGATCCAACCCTTGGTTTCTATGGTATATTTTATTGGAAGTAACTCGAGGAATTCAACAATGATGGGTGGGTACTGATCCCATGAATCGGTCAAGAAACGAGCCTTCTCCCCTCTCCCCACTTTCCAAAACAATTTTTCTTTAATAACCTGAGTTCCTAGCTTGAGATTCTGCCACACTAAGGATCCAGAACCATCCAGAGGGAAATGACCCACCTCATTGGGGTTAACTTGACCCAAATATTTACTAGTTAGAATTCTACTGAATAAGGAAGTTGGTTGGGAAATCCACCTCCAGTACAACTTTCCAGCCAAGGCTTGATTATTTAACTTGGATCCTCTTAGTCCCAGCCCCCATTTTACCTTGGTCTGGGTGACTTTATCCCAGACCACTAAGGCCCACTTTCTCTCTCCCTTAGCTCCTTCCCACAAAAACTTCGTAGCCATCCTGTCCAACTCTTTCCATATTGTAAGCGGGGCATCCAGGATAGAAAATTTGTAGATTGGCATGGATTGAATGAATGACTGTAGGAACGTTAATCTGCCACCATAACTTAACCACTTGTGATACCAGTGATTAATTCTGTCCTTGATACAGTCCAAAAAATTCCTCCAAGTGTCTAATTTTAGCTTCTTGAAATGCAAGGGGATCCCCAAGTAAACCATAGGGAGAGAAGTCCTAGTGAATCCCAGGATTTCTAAAATTTTGTTTTGAAGCCTTTGCTCTAGATTAAAAAAGACCACTTTGGATTTCCTGTCATTAATGACCTGTTGAGTAGCCCTGAGATAGACATCAAGAGTATCCCTAATCATTCTTGCTTCCCTGATGCTGGCCACTCCCATCAAACCAGTGTCATCCACAAACTGTAGGTGCGATAAAACTTCATCCCCCACCCTAATACCCAATAATCTACCTTGTTGTCTTCTCCTCAAGAAAATTCTGCCAAGACCTTCAGCCACAATGAGAAAAATATAAGGGGAACAGAGATCCCCCTAGCACAGACCCCGAGAAGCTCCAAAAGGTTGCGAAGGAAGGCCCTTGATAAGCACAGAGTAAGTCAAGGAAGAGACACAACTCATGATCCACTCAATCCAGCCCTGATTTCGAAGGCTTCCATCATTTTAGCCAGGAAACTCCATTCAACCCTGTCATAAGCCTTTGACATGTCCAATTTAATGAACATCCCTTTATTACCAGAAGTGTGCATTGAATGGATTGCTTCTTGGGCCACAACCACCCCATCCAGAATCTGCCATCCCTCAACAAAGCCCCCTTGCTCAGAGGAGATAATGTTGTGAATAAGAGGTTTTAGGTGCTCCGCCATTACCTTTGTGATTATTTTGTACAACACATTACATAAGGCAATAGGCCTATAATCTGAAATATGAACCCCCTCCTCCCCTTTTGGAATCAAGGTAATGAACGTGTGGTTTATAGCTTTAAGCATTCTCTTATTTTCTCTGGATTCTTCAACAACAGCCCTTACATCTTCCTCTAAGTAATCCCAGAAAGCCTGAAAGAACTCAATTGGGAAGCCATCTGGACCAGGAGTTTTACCAGTGCTCATTCCAAAGACCACAGTTTTCAATTCATCCCTATCAATGGGTTTGAGGAGGGCCTGATTTTCATCCTTCGAAATAATAGCAGGTATGACAAAAATAACTTCATTTTGGGCCTCTACATCTTGAACCACACTTTCCTTAAAAAGTTTAGAAAAATAATCCATAGCATGGGAATGTATACCTAGAAGAGTATCAAAGGAATGATCGTTCTCATCTTGAAGGACCTCCATCTTATTCATCTACCTTCGAGCACAAGCAGTCCGATGAAAGAATTTTGTATTTCTATCCCCTTCTAATAACCAAGAGGTTCTTGCTCTCTACTTCCAATAGATCTCCTCCTGGTTGTCAATGTCCTCAACTACTGTACGCAAGGCATCATCCCCAACTTTGAGCTGGTCAGTTATTACTCCTTCTCTGAACTATTTTTGGACCTCATCCCAACGGGCCACCAATGGAGCTCTTTGGGCCTGGAAGTCAGTTTTATTAGAATGCCTCCAAAACTTCAACTAAGTTTTGACATTTTGAAGTTGTTTGTGGATTCTGAACATTGCTCTCCCATAAGCTGGGCAGCCTTCTTCCCACCACTGTGGGATTTTCTCCCGAAGTTCTTCTTTCTAAAGCCAAAAATTCTCAAATCTGAAAGGTTTGTGATGGTGCCCCATCCTAGTCCCGCCTTCCAACAGAATAGGATAGTGATCAGAAACAAGGTCTGCTAAAATCTAAAAATTGATATTCCATTTAACAAACGCGTCCTTTGAAAGTAGAAAGCGATCTATCTTCACCTTCCTACTATGTGGCTCCTACATTTTATTAGTCCAAGTGAAGTTATTGCCAGGACATTCAATGTCCACTAAGTGCAAAGCCTGGACTTGAGAAATCATGAAACGGTCCCCTGGATCCAAAAGAGGTGATCCCCATTCCTGGTCTCTCAAAGATAATTTAGCATTAAAGTCGCCCACTAAAATATAGTCTAGATCTTCCCTTGATGCTCTCATGTCATGCACATCCTTCCACTGCTGCCTCTGACCCTCTAGGTTTTGAGATCCATAAAAATTGGTGATTAGAACAAATTTTGCAGAGACATTATTCCTAAAAATAGAAGTGAGAACACCCCTCCAGGCAAGGTGTTCTATTGCAGACCATTCCAGAGAATTCCACAGAGTAAAAATCCCCCCTGAGGCACCTTGGGCAGCCACATCCATATGACCAGCACCCCTCCAAATTCTGTTGACTATTTTTGACATAAGATCCAAAGACATCTTAGTCTCTTGTAGAAGCAAAAAATCAATATTGCTATTCTCTAATAATCTTCGAACAATAGATTGATGGGTTCTACATTTTAAACCCTTTACATTCCAAGATTGTATAATCATGGGTTACCCTGGGAGCAATAAGAGTCAATTGTCCTCACCAATCCTCCTATGATCAATTTGTCTCCCTGGGCTGCTAGCAACTCCTTATTGGATCTTCTACCTGCTCCCTGAGAATTGCTATTTTTTAATCTTTTTTCTACCTATGTTATCCCCAAAGATGGCCTTTCCCTGTTCTTCTCTGCTATCCCCATGTGAACATCCTGAGATACTGTCTGCTCTTGGTTATGGACTACTAAGGCACTAGAACACACTGGCTGTGATACCTCAGAGGGATCAACTACCTACTGTATGACGGGAGAAGAAGAGAGGGGGAGTTGCCTTGGAGCAAAATAAGTTTCCTTGAAACCCTCCAAGCCCTCCATAGATTGATCCTCTTCATCAACCAATGACTTAAAAATCTCATACCTATTGGCAGGCCTGAGATGAGATTGCTCCTTTCCCTCCTTTTTCTTTGTTCGTATTTTTCTTCTAGGTTGTTCAAAACCCTCTCTCTGAGCTTCCTGGCCCTGACCGATGCTAATAGGATCTTTATTAGGTGCAACCTTATCCTCTTTAGGCATGTTTGGCATTCCTGAAGGGGCCTCCATATTGGCATTCATATTAATAGGACAGAAATGGGCTAAATGTCCATGCTTGTGACAAACCCTACATCTAAAGGGTAGGGCCTCATAGTCCAGCTGTTGAATCCAGGAAAGACCTACCAATTCAATTTTCAACTCTGCCGACAAAGGCTAGCTGAGGTCCATCTCCACACATATTCGAGCATACACCGCCATGCTCCCTTCAATAGTGTCTCTGGCAACACCCATATGTCTACCAATCGAATTGCCAATCATTGCCAATACCTGCTCACCCCAGAATTCCATTGGGAGAGCATAAAGGTGAATCCACACTAGGACAGCAGTAGGTTCAACACGGGGATCGAATCCTACCCTCCATGGTTGAAAAAATAGCCCTGTCGGGCCATGGTTTTTCTTTTTTGACTCGAAGGCCTTATTTCTATTAGCCAGAGCCGAGAAGCTGACAATAAAATAACCATTACTAATAAACCACAATGAGTACTCACCATGGGGTTCCCAGTTCTGGCGGATCCAAGAATGTAGAAAGCTCAGGGAAGGGTGAATACCCATGAACTTGCAGATTAAATCATGGTTAGCTCTATAGAGGACTGACTCTTCAACCATGTTGGGTTCAATGATGATTTTTGGCCTGGATTCGACCTACGGAAAACAACCATTCACACGGTGTGCTGAAGACCTAGTCCCAGCAGTCATGAAGAGTTTTTTATATGCCATCTTTTGGGCTTCGACATTCTTCACAGGAGAATCTTCTTTAAACAAATCAGCATAAGAACTGGTACTTCCTAGAAAAGGAGCCGAAGAAGTCCCCATTGGACCCTCCTGGGGCACCGATCGAACCTTCAGATCCACCGTATCCCAAAGACACTTCTGCAAACCAACAGAAACCAGAGATTTTTTGAAAATCCATAAACCCTAGTTCAGAGGAAAAAATCGCCAGAGCTCATTTTCCCACCTTCCCCGTTCACTTAGCCCCATATTAATTTAAAATAGTTCGTGGGTCTGGGTGGATTGGTAAGTTGGGGTGCTTACCGAGAGGAGACCTAGGTTCCAATCCCATGGGCTTGCCCATGCACAGACAGTAGCCCAGATCTGATTCCTATGAGTGGTGTGCAGATTGATGACGACGGTGCAACCCGGCGGTCCCCATCTCACACCGTGTTACCATGTATCGATACGATGGAAGTCCTGAGAGCCTTCGTAGATAGTTTGAACCCTACCAACTGTGCTAGTTACTAAAAATTGTGATTGTAACCATTGCTTCTATATATAAAATAAAAAACATATAAATTTAAAATAAATAGCTATATTTATATGGTTATAAATATTATTAATAAATATATTTTTTTTAATTCAAGTATTAATAGTTATTTTAAAATTAAGAGGTGATAATTATATTTAAATGAAATTTATAAATAAAGTACTAAGTTAAAGTTTTAAAATAAATTAATATGATATTTTGCATTAAAGGTCATTTATTAATAAAATTTATATGAATATAATTTTTAATGTTTTTAAAGTAAAGTAAAATAATGTTTTTAAAATTGAACCTAGATTTTCATTTCTTGGTTTTTTTCTTTTCGAATATGCATATTTAATACTGTTTTGGCAGTTGTTATTGGCAGTTTGTGGGCTGTTTCTGACACTCTTGTGTACTCTTATCCACAGTGGTTAATGTATTGGTTTACGAGGTGTGCTAATCCCACCCATCCTTTTTGTATAATTAAACATTATTTTATTAATATAATAACTTTTTCATAATAAAAAATAAATTGTTGGACAATATTTACGAAAAATTGTAATATCACTATATAGTTTATTGAGACACCATATTGTATTTAAATTAGAAGGATATGTGACAATAAGTGACATGACTTTAGGTAGTAAAAGAAATGTAAATCTTAAAAGATGAAATTTAAATTTAAATTATCATAGATTTAACTTTTAAAATAATAATATAATATTATTATACTTCTATAATAATATTATTATAATAATATTATAAAAATTAAAAAAATTCAAAATTTAACAAATTCTAATTTATGTTTATGGCGCCATTGGGGTTGGAGTTGGCGTAGTGGAAAAAAAAATATATGTTTATATAATTTAAATTTTTTTTTTTTTATAAAATTTATTAATTTAACACTATTATTTTAACTTTCATATATTCTAAATATTTAAAATATCATATTTTTAACTCGCATTTTAATAATACTTTATTTATTCTATAATATATATATATATATATATATATATATATATATATATATATATATATATATATATATATACTTCTTATAATTAAAAATACAAGACATCCCACAGATTAAATCTGTTCGAGGATATTTAACCATGTGACTTGTCCTAAGCAGTGTAGTTTTTGAGATCTTTGATTATAAGCCTCTTAAAGGCTCTACATTAGAACTAAATATCAATAAACACAACCCAAAATAAACTGCATGTCACATTCCAAATAGCATACAAATTGGCTGTTGTGATAACAGTCCACACCCCCTTGCTGAAGACATTTCAAAAGAACCATTTTCCAGCTCCACCTACCACCTAGGATAAGATAATAGATCCACTTCCATATATTTTAAACATTCTTCACTACACTGCAATTTCAAAAGATATATTTATTAGATATATTTATTAAAGAATGAAATAACTTCTGACCAACATATTCTAATTGATTGGAACTTAGTTTAAATCCTCCATTAGGCTAATACCATCTCTACGGTACTTTATTTGGATTCATCAAGAATTTTTAATTTGGATGTATTTTTATCCCCCTCTTGATGCTCTTTGGCTGTTTAGAACTCTATCAACCAGACTGAAGACGTTGGTCGTTTGGACAAATCACCTAGCTAGCATTCGATTTGGTATACATTTTTAAATTTTATTTGGTATATTTTACTTTTCTGTTGATTAATAATCATTTTTTTAGATCTTATACAGATAATTTTTCTAGAAAGACTTTGGATCAAATTTGAAAAACACCATTATAAACCTTATTGGAAGATCAACAGAAGCCGACTGTCAAAAAAATCGAACAGTAAAAGCAATCGGTAACCTATGCAGATATTAGTAACAAGTTAAGCTTCTTACATATCTTTTTCTTAGGCGCTTTGATGTTGTAACTATATATAATTACAGGGGGGAAGCACAGAATTGTCCGCCAACCAATAAAAGCCTAACGCCAATAACGCAAGCTGACGAAAATAACGAACAATAATATTTGTTTTACAGTAGTTCTAACTATTCCACTTGAAATTCAGTGGGCTCTATACAGCTAGAATGGAGATTGGCACTATAAGCCAGCATGAGTTGGAAAACAGAATATAAACGGAGTTTCCGAGACAATCGCTTTCCATTGCATTAATTTATTTTTTAAATTAAAACTTAACTATGAAACAAATATATGAAACTGAGGTTATTATTATGTTTGATTTTAATTTATATATATGTAAGGTAATTGGTTTTCTTATTGTGTAATCGATTTATTATATTATATTTTAATATTAATAATGTATACTTATAATAAAATTTAATTTAACATTCTGCTGAAAAGGTTCTCATGAAAAAACACAGTTCACACCGAACACCCAGCTCTGTTAAAATCCACTGGAAATTATAAAAGCTAGTTAAGCTATATGCTTGTCTATTCTTCTACCTGTGAGAACAACATCATGACGATAAATCAATATAAAAAGATATATTATAGTATGATTATATAATATTCAAAGTCAAACTATACATTAATTAAAGGAGTGTTGCATTGGTTATTTTCTTAAGCAAAATCCAAATGGTATGCGGTCAGCATATAGGCAAATGCTCCTTATACATATGACGATGAGGAAAACATATTTAAAATAATTAGTTAAACATGTAGCAACTGTCATCTATATGGTAGGTTTTCAGGTAATTATAAAAGTCAACTGAAAATTAAAATTGTAATTTTAATAATTTAAATCTTTTAAAATTAAATAAATTTTAACTATAATTTAAGCAAATAAGTTTTAAAATATCAAGTTTCCTGTCTAAACGGTGCACACACAACAAAATTTGGTCGTTGAGGGCTTTCCTGTCTAAACGCTGCACACAGAACAAAATTTGGTCGTTGAGGGCTGCCGTTCCACTTGCAGACCATTAAGTGAAACCCAGTGCAACACATCGTTAACAATGACATTGATGCCATGTCACCGTCACAACCACCGTACGGTGACGAGATTTCTTGAAAAAATATTATAATATTAAAAGAACAAAAACAAAACATATACAGAATCAGCACACAGCAATGACAATTATAAATATCATAATATCAAAATAATAATAAAACACAGGTCACAGGAATGGGAATTTAAAATGGGGAGTGATTTATTAATTTTATGATTTTTTTTTTAAAGATTGGTACAAGTGGTTATTTATCATAGTTAAATAATTGTACGATTAAAGTTAACTTTACATTATTAATTACTAATGTATTATATAGACTTATTTTACAAACTATTACAAAAGATGGTTTGAGGAGTTAGACTTGTAGTACATCGAAACATTCATTTAAATTTTTAAATTGATCTACAATCAAGGTCTTAGTGAATGTATTCGTTCCTTGTTTTGCAAGAGAACATATTATATGAAGTTTTATATTTTCTATTAGCACATTACACATTTTAATGTGTTTTATTTATATAAAATGTTGGATTCTTAGACAAATTTATTATAATTTAATTGTTAATTTAGATGATTGTCACATTTAAGAGAATATTCAAAAACTCGAGTAATACCTGCAACTAAAGTGTTTCTCTTGTCCCAAAGGGCAAGGCTTAGTACTCTACCTCTATTGAGAAATGTGCAACTATTTCTTGTTTATTAGAAGTCGAAGAAATGGATCCACTTACAAGATTATATACATAGTCTATGATAAAATGTCGATCACCTAAATCACTTGTTCAATTTGAATTAGTGTGACAGATTAATTCTATCTCCCCTTCTCTAGAAATTTTCAACCTAGGATTAGAAGTACCCTTGAAGTACTATAAGATCTTTTTACAATTACATAATGAACCTCTTGTAGTTATTGCATAAAGTAGGATACTAATCCAATTACAAAGGAAATGTCAATACTAGTGTGGGTCAAATAATAAAGGCCCTAGTAATTAGCAATAAAAAGTTACATCAACTATATCTATGTGTGTGTGATAAATTAATTGAGTGCCCTTAGCACATGGTGTTTTTATATGTTTGTAATCTTCCATGCCTAATTTAGAAAGAAATTGGTTGACATATTACTGTTGAGACACCAACATTGTATCATCGGTCTACAACACCTTAATACCCAAGAAATGGTATAAACGCCCTAAATTTGTCATCTAGTTTCATTTCAACTTTTTCCTATAAGAATGAGGTATTTAAAATATATAGGACAATGATGACTACAGATGTAGAATTTTTCTTTGAATATAAGTTAGGATCCAATGTAGTTTTTTAAAAACATGCACCATTCAAATAGGTATAAATATTGGCTTACCATGCATTTTGAACCCTATTTAAGGCCATATGGAGATTTATTTAGGCAATGAATAAAGTGCTCCTTTCCTTTTGTGCATAAACCTTAGAGGTTGTGCCATGTAGATTTCATCTTTGAGATCACCATGAATAAATACAAATGTTACATCCATCTAATGTATCTTCCATCCCAATTTAGTTTCCAAAGAAGGAATTGACCTCACTATGGTCATTTTGGTGGATGCTGCAAACTGTTAGCTTTTGAAGCCTTAAAAATAAAGGAAATTTATTCACAAGTATAGAAATAAATATATAATGATACAACTATGATAATAGCAAAAAACCTTGCACAAAAATTTGATATAAAACTTGATACAAATATCTATAAATGCTCATATAGAAAGCTCATGAAAATTACGATGCTCCTCTCATGGAGTTTGCAACTCCCCCATGATAACAAAATAAAGCTACATTGTACCTACTACTATTCACACCTTTGCACTAATTCCACTCTCACACAATCACCCACAATGAGACCTTTATATAGAAATATAGGTTACTTGCCTCTCACTAAAACCTAAGACTCATGTACATGTGGACTACATGCACATTTACATAATTGCACATTATAACACTTGTGCATTTATTCTATTACACTAATAAATCAATAACTCCTAATATAATCCTAAACTAAATATGCACCCATGAGGGTACATTAGAAAATAACCAAATGATGTAATAGTCAAATTTTCAACACCCCCTGTATTACATTATTTGGTTTGAAGACATTAGTCTTCAATATGGTTCTTTGACTCTTGAGTAGTCTTCATCCTAATGTGGTTTATTGTTGCTATTTTTTGTTTACCTTGCATTGTATTCCTCCTTGATTTGATACATCCTCTTCTTCTTCTTCTTTCTTGTCGTTGGTTCTAGTTATTGAACTTTCATATGTGGTTGCACTATCACCTAATTCCAGCAACAAAATTTTCCTTTTGCCTTTGTCTTTTTCGCTACTATCCTTGCTGAGTATAGAAACTTTTGAACAAACATCATGATAAAATTTTGTGTTAGTATAACTTGAAGTATTAGTACTACATGATGCTTGAAATTTTTTCTCTGGGAATGATTCATCTATATTTGTTTTTAATTTGAGTACAACCACTTCTTTGTGAATTTGAAGTGAGAGTAATGTCTTGTAAAGAATGCTCCCAAATACTAAGGGTATTGGAATATCTTTCTTTTCATTATAAATTGCTTCAGTAAGTATAGCATGAAGGTAAAATTCTATAGTAGTGAAATCTTCTTTTAGTACCTCATTATAGATCAATATTGAAACAAGATCTAAGTTCTTGGTTTTATTTAGAAAATTTTTGATTCCTGATTTAATAACATTAATATTTTCTCTTATAATGGTGTTGTTCATGCTATTGTTTATTTCATTCTTTGAGGTTGACATCTTTATTTTTCCCTTTTTTTTGGATCTTGTAGTATTAACCTTTGCAGTAGTCTTCCTTATAACTCCCTAGTAATGAGATATGCTATAAATATGATTCACCTCTATCACTTGCAATCAATTACTTGTAGAAAGCTATTAGAAATGCAATCTTCAATAATATGGATACAATTTTAAGTAGGATTCCTTATATCTCCCTAATTAGAAGTTATAGAAATATTAAATTTTTGTAAACTAAATTTTGTTTACTACTCCTTATATATCCCTATGTTAAGAGTTTGCAATTATACTTTAGAAGCAATGGAAAGGATTTAGATGCTTGTAGTTTAAATCAATACCTTCTAATATCCAATACTCTTTTCTAGAGATATTTTTAACTTCTTATTACTCCTATTTTTAATATCTCTATAGTATAATGAACTCGATATTCAAAATTACAATATAGTAATGGATATTTCTCACCTTCTTGACGTTGATTTTTATTTACAAGTTGTATGGAGAGAATATTATTTGTGAGGATTGATTTCTTGCTCTCCTTTTACTTTACTTGTGCACCTTTTATTCTTCTTGTATATGGTTGATTGTGTGCACTAATATTCTTACTTTGTTCTTGGATTCTATGTTAACTAAGTGTGACATCTTGGCTCGATCCAAATCTGAATTGATCTTATAAATGACTGCCACCCTTTTTTTCGATTTCTACATGCACTTGTATTTCTGGTTCTACATGCACTTGTATAACATTTTTTCTACGTAATTTCCATAACAACAATGTATTCCTCAATGTGTTCGATGCAAACTTGGGATCTCTTTCTTTGTTTATGTAGGTAGGAGAATTATTTACTTGGTGCAATCTGATATGAGTTCCAAATGGAACTTATCCTCTTCGTCTTCTTGAAAATATTTATACTTGCACCTCCTTGTAGCGATTGTGACATGTGGTGCTTCTCCTTTGAAAAAGTTTTTTCAGCTCCTTCTTTCAA
This sequence comes from Wollemia nobilis, assembly GCA_028583015.1. Taxonomy (NCBI): domain Eukaryota; kingdom Viridiplantae; phylum Streptophyta; class Pinopsida; order Araucariales; family Araucariaceae; genus Wollemia; species Wollemia nobilis. Next base: position 1,727,588 of record JAQPPZ010000677.1, on the reverse strand, counting down.
TGTCTATGACAAGTGGTACATGTAATATTACTTATTGGTGATTGATGGCTATTATAGATGCTCTTACCTTCTAATTCCACATTGGGCATTCATGTATGGATAGTAATCAACATATTTTTGTCTTATTTACCTTCATTGAGCACCCCTTTATCTTATCTTTGATTTGAGGAGCGTTACCTTATGATGTTGAGCACTCTTTTCTATTATCCTTTATTGGGATATGTTAGACTATAATGTTGGGCACTCCAAAATTCTTTTGCAATGTGGCACTTTTCTCCTTGAGTGCATATACCAACTCCTCTATGCGACCAACGATTCCTATCTTACTTCCCAATGCTCTATTCTTGTAAATTATTATTGCAAACACTTTCTCTTTGGTAGAATATTTGCGCCATATTCAATGGTGTTCTTGTATGTGGAAGACCTATTTTTTCAGCTTGCTTCAATGAACATGACACCTCATTTGTTGGTGATAAAATTTAAGCAATACAACTTTAATATTTACCCTTGTATTTCCACTTGTTTTGTCTCTTTATGTAGGTCTATTTTCATGTTTTATATGGGTGGAAATTTTGATGGCTACAACACTTATTTGGGTGTATTTTGATACCTTAGATAATATGTAATTTCATCCTCTTGAATCCACTTTCTAATTCTTTTCGAAGGCTCTTTTGATAAGGTTTTATAGAGTGCCATTTTGTGGAGTTACTTAACACCTTATTTTCCTTTGTAAAACCTACCTTTTTGCTGCACTCATGGAATGCTTTGGATAACTCACAAATGTATACTATAACTGCCCCCTGTACTTGAAAACATACCCTTTATCTTGCTCAAAATGTGGGCTTTAATCTACTGATGTGGTTGTTCAAATGTATGCTCCCTAAGTATGATTTAACTTTCTTCAAGATTGTTTTGTAAATTCATTTGGAGATGTGCACTTAAACTTTGAATTACTTCCTCATTATAAGATATTTTTCTAACTATAATTTGTTGGCTTCTCTTCTCCATATTATAGAGGTATTGTTATCCTTTTTGTGGCTATTCCTTGCCATAATAATGTACCATTTGTTTCTACAAAAGAGCTTCTAGAAAAAATCTGCCTTTGATGATTGGTTTGGCTAAACTAGAATATTGTGTTTACTTCTTGACAATATTCTCTTGCTTGGCTATTCTTTAACTTATTAACTAGAGCTAATCAATATAATATTTTGTATTCTTTTTTGATGGAAATATAGTCTTCCTAAATTCTATTTTTTATGTGTGCAAGTTTGCTCCTTGTAAACTATAACTTTTGCACTATTTTGAAGACTTGGAATGAAAACTATTCTATGCAACTTTTGATCCTTTGAAAATAGTGCTTGATAAACCTTAATATGAAACCAAATATGAGATATCAACTAATGAACTTTAGCACCTTATTTTTATTTTTATTTTTAAGCGAAAAACCCCTTGCGGAGCCACCTTGGTCTGAGAGACCACGAACAGGGGGTTCTACACCATCAAAGTCACCCGGGGGTCGCACCCGACCCTGCCCGCACCAACATTATCAATTGGATTTTGGATACCCAATTCAGCTTTTTGGTAGGGTGGAGATTTGAACCTAGGACCTCCCTTGGAGGATTGCCCTCTCCTCTCCAACTCACCTACAACACCGGGTGCACCTTATTGTTGCATACATTTTTCTCTCAAATATGATGGAGATAGTGGTGATTCAATTCACCTCAATGGCTGCCTTTTGTAGATGATTTTGCAGCTCTTCTATGCTTTCCAAAAACAAATATTTGTTCACTTTTATACAACTTCAATACTTTATCAAGTTGCTGCTCTAAACTCTAATTTTGTGGCTTCAAAACTTCTTCAGAATGTGCTTCTGAAATCTAACTTTTAGCAATCACTAATTCTATCCATAATTTCTAAAAAAATTAGCACTTAGCAATCTTCACTATTTATTTGTCTTTTTCGATGTCCACAAACTCTGTATTTTGTAGCTCTAATAACTATTAATATGCTACCCTTTTATTTATCTTAAAATCTAAAACTTTTCCAGATTGTAAGGTAGTCAATACTATCACTGAAATGTTGTCCTTGAATCCCAAAAAAATTGTAGGATTCTCCCCAAATCACAGTTGAGATGTTGCTCAAGAACCTCCTTCAATGATGGCCTCCAAATCTTGTAGGTTTGGTGGTTCCTATTTCTCTTTCCTCTTATCTAATTTTGACTTCAAAGTAGATATTCTCCTCAATTAATCTATCAATATTGATATTTATTCAATACTACCTTTTGATTTGATAATATTCTTGCCAAACTTTGTCCTTTGGGCTTATCATATAATTGTGATGATTGTCCCAATTCCTTAGTTTTTATTTGGTGGTAATTTATTTAATGAGTCGTTATATGAACTCCTTAAATGAGGCTCACCAAGCCTTCTTATTGAATCCTCTCCAAGGTTCTCAATATTTCAACTTCTAAATCTTCAATGAGACCTTCCTTGGCCTCTTCAATTTTCAACTATGGAAATGAGATCTTCTTCTAGGATCTCCTGAATATGCTACTACTAAAATATGCAATAGAATATTTTGTTAGTTTTTTTCAATGCTCAATCTTCCACAATATAAAATATTCAATATGGCCTTCAATGAACCTCTTCTTCAATAGAGTTTTCAATGAATATTTTTAATAGGGCCTTTAATGGACCTCTTCATCAATTGGAAGTTTTTAGTCTTCAATGGAGATCACCAATCTCTAATATTTTACTAGGAATCTTCTCCTTGAGTCTCTTTGATCTTCAATGGGGTCTTATTTCTAGGAACTTCGTCCTAGATTTACAATATTAAATGTGGCTTCCTTGGCAACCCAATATCTCCTCGATCTATAAACTAGGAGTCTTCAATATAAAAATATTTCAATGGGACCTTTTTGCTTAGGCCACAATATTATCAATCGTCATTTTGCTATAATAAATAATCAATCCCTGCATGAGGAAAGTAACTTCAACTTTAAGGAAACAAATATGAAGTTCTTCTCTATATGTTGTACGAAGCTTCCCACCTTTTGAGAGTTAATTTTTTGGATCAAGAAAAACTTAGATGATAGTAACCAAATGGTTCTCATGAAAAATTATTTTCTCTCTTGTAATAAAATATTAAAGATAATAAAAAAATTCTATGACTATATGAGAAATAAACTTTACTCATTGGATTGTCAATCTAGTGGAACAATGTTGAGTTCTAGTTTTCACAAGCATTACAACTCTTGTGGATAAACTCTAGTTAAATATATCATGTAGCTTTCTCTATTTTCTATTCTTTTATCTAGAGCTACTTCTATCAAAAAATCTATTGTGATGGTATTTGCATACAACGATACACTATGGCTGATATGATTTGTAAATACTCAATAATAGTACTCGTGGATTTCCTTTGATTCACCATGGATCTGATACCAATGTTAGATTTTGAAGCCTTAAACCTAAATAAAATACATTCACAAGTATATAAATAAACATGTAATGATACAACTATGATAATAGTAAAAAAATCATGCATGAAAATATGATAGAAAACTTAATACAAAGCTCTAGAAATGCTCATATAGAAAGCTCATAAAAATTATAATGCTCCTCTCATGGAGTTTGTAAATCCTCCATGACAAAAAAAATGGAGCTACTTTGTGCCTACTACTACTCACACCTTTGCACTACTTTCACTCTCACACAATCACTCACAATGAGGCCTTTATATAGAAATATAGGTAACTTGCACCTCACTTAACCCTAAGACTCATGTACATGTGGACTACATGCACATTTACATCATTGCACATTATAACACTTGTGCATTTATTCTATTAAACTAATAAAGCAACAAATCCTAATATAATCCTAAACTAATTATGCACCCATGAGGGTACATTAGGAAATAACCAAATGATGTAATAGACAAATTTCCAACCCAAACATATTATCATAATCAATTCCTTCCTTTTGACTAAACCTACATACTATAATGCATGCTCTAATTTTTTCACTTCATCATTTGGGTGGAATCTGGTTTGTACAACCATTTATAATTAACAATATTATTTCTAGGATGCAATGATATAACTCCCAATTCTAATTTTTCATTAAGGACCTACAATCCTCCTTTGTGGTAGCTTCCTAATGTTGATTATATTTTCCTTATCATAAAAGTTTATGATATTTTGCATAAGAACATAACTAGCAATTTGACTTGGTTGGTAAGAGCAAGATGCAAGTAAATACATTGAAATTCAATTTCTTCATAGTCGTGGCAATCAAATCTATGATGTGCTCTAGTAATTATTCTTTGCTTAGATTGTGCTTGGGGAAATTCTCCTATTTTTACATCAAAATCAATTATTGTAGAGTCCTATTTTGGTATAGTAACATTACCATGCACTTCTGGTTATTTTATACTGATTGACCTTAACATTTTCTCTGATAGGAAAAATGAGCAATGGAGTATAGAAGTCAAAGTCTTCCATGTTATACCACCTCTTAGGATATTCCACTACTTACTCATAAAACCAAATATCTTGACTAATTAGAAGCTTCTTATAAATTATATTTTAGAGATGATAGAATCCCATGCATCCATTATAACCAATAAATAAGTATTTGAATGTATTATTTTTATCCTTATTCTTCTCATTACGAATGTGAGAATTTGCAATGGATCCACATATCTTCAAAATCTTGATGGAGAGATTTATTCCTAATTACTTTTGCCCAAGAGTATTTTCAAGAATTGCTTTTGGTGGGACATGATTTATGAGACAAGTTATAGTATTAAGAGATTCAACCCAAAATATTAATGGCAATTTTATTTCATGTACCATATATCTTCTCATATTTACTATAATTTGATTATTTTGCATTGCAAAACCATTTTGTTGGGGTGCATGCATATATGAATTCCCTCTTTATACCATGATCTCTACAAAATTTATGAGATAAATTATTGTCACTCATTTACATTGTCACTCAAGGTTTTAATTTTCTATCCACTTTTTTTTTTACCTCATTCTTGAATCCATTGAAATAATCAAATACTTTATATTTAATTTTTAAACCTTTTCAATAACATCATCTACAAATATAAGAGTATACCTAGTAGTAAATATTGATAGACTAGGAAAAGGTCCCATAATATATGTATGCACAAGATATAAATTCTCTTTTGCCATACAAGCATGATATTGATAAAAATGGCATTTATGATGCTTCTTATACACATGTATTGCATATTTTATTTGAGCAATTGATTCTAATTAACCCTTCCAACATATTTAGCTTGGATATCAAGGTTATGCTTTTATAATTCAAGTGATGTAACCTCTCATGCCATAATCATTCAAGATAATTTGTGCTAGCAATGAAGGTATGGATTTTATTTTAGGATAAAAAAGTGTTAAATACCCAAAAATCATCTTTAATTTTCCATATAGCGACAACTATAAAGTTGGCTTTGGACTTCTTTACAAGTAATTCATATTTATACAAATCAATTTTGTAGCTTTGTTTACAAATCACTCTAGCAAAAATAAGGTTAATTTACATTAGAAGTGTTTAATAAAGCCCCTTGAGATTTCTCTTTTATAGGCTATCTTCACAAATACCTTCAACTACAATGGTAGTGGCATCTCCTAATATGACTTAAGAGTCTATTTGAGTATTCCAAATGATATGAAAACTAATTTATGTGAAAGCATTAAGGATACGGAAGCAATGGCATACCGGGTGTGATGCAAACAAAAGCAAATGTAACTCTAGCTCCTATGAATGAAGAAAGGACTAAAGTGCATGAAAAGGGAAAACAAATGAACTGAAACGAGATATAAAGCAAATGTAAAGTGCAGCCCTTATTTTTATTAATTTTGCTTTGAGATCAGGTTACAATACGTCTCCTTCCTTTTTAGGGGCTAGGAGCGTTAGATATAGTTTTGTTACACCACGGATGGTACGCTTCCCTTCGGGATCTTCCATGTGCCCACATTTGAAATGGGCGGGCCAAAGGTCACCACCACTTGTGTGAATGCATCTGTAGTTCCTTTCTGCCCCTCTAATTTTGAGATCCTGCATTCAAAGAAATAGGAAACGATTAATAGCACCTACGGATGGAGGGAAACATGCAATCCCCAAGGCCTCCGGTTAATGCATGCATGAAATAATTAAAACGGTAATAAAAACATGTTAGAATAAGATGAAATTTGGACAGAAGCATGCAAACACCATCATGAACACACTGCAAAAGGAACAACGATAAATATTTTGTAGATTTCTAATCGCTCCGGGGTGGGAAGATTAGGACTGTCATAAAATGATAGAAAGAAACCTCCTAAATGTCCCATATAGAGGCCTCCAAAACACCTACAAAGTTGGGGTTAGGAAAAATAGGGCATTTTGAGATGAACCAAAAGCGTCGTATTTTGCAGATTCATCCCCGATCGCCTTGTATCTGAAGATGCTCCCTGTATGTTAGTGAAAGCGAAAAACAATGAAAACACAGTCAAAACTCATCAGAATGGCATGAAATTTGAATGGAAGTATATATGGATGACATAAAATAATATGCAAAATAAAAATTAAAGAAATATTCTACATATTTCTAATCACTTCGAGGTGGGGCGATTAGGACTGCAGTAGTGCGAGGGGCGCTCGGGGGCAGGACGCCTACCATTTGGGGCTTGGTTTTGACACCAATCCACTTGGGATGGGTCCAAAACCTCCTAGGGGGTTGTGTCAACAAATTGGGTGGGGTATTGTGGCCAAATTTTTGGGTTTTGGGTCTGGATTGTGCTTCCAATGTTCACCCAATAACCTCCCTTCCAAAAAAGAGATCAAGGATGTAAGAAGCACAAGTGAGGGGTGAGGATGTAATTCGGCAGCACTCCGTTGCTCCAAATGCTCCTACTCTATCCTTTTTTTTGGGTGAGAAGACTCATATAGACCTGAAGGTCTACTTTGAATGTGCATGCAGGGGCGCCACTTGGCCATCATGCCTTCCCAGGGGAGAGAAGATTCCTCCTTGATTAAGGGCTCCATGACTACCTCTTTGAGCTCAAAAATGCTCACTCGCACTCCCATGCATTGAAGGTGGAGTTGAGTGGTGGATCTGAGCTGCCATTTGTCAAGGTTTGACCTTTTTCCCATCAAACCTGCTATTTGCCCCACCTTGGAGCGATTGCTGCTAATCATCCAAGGGTGGGGCGAATAGCATTCTATTCACCCCAGGGTGGAATGAGTAATGCTATTCGCCCCAGGGTGGAATGAGTAAGGAGCAGGGTGCTTGAAAGGTGCCAAATTGACCTTTGACCTTCCAAAACTACTTTGGGAGTGGTTAGGACCACTTTTTAACCTCTAGGGGCTGCCCTAGGGGCTATGTATGCCAATTCGGTCAGTGCTTGTATCCACATGATCAGATTGGTGTTGTTTTGGTGTCTATAGATGCCCCTTTTTGGGATGCGCTGTGTGTGGCACAGTGCTGAGCAAAAATAGATAACAAAAGCACTTAATGATTAGGGTTTCTTGGTAACCTAACCAAATTTTGATGCCCCAAGTATGGAAAGGGCACGCATTCTTGAATCCTTGCTTCTGACGAGCTAAGGAGCTTAATTCAAGTGTTAACCTTTTTCGATGAGGTGTTACTTGATCTTGGACATTGTTTAGTCATGAATAGGCAAAGGGTGCAACCTTTTGTATATGGGAACCTTGAGTTCATGATTCTAGAATTCCAAGTTTTTGATCAGCTTGTGATTATTGCTTGTTTTCTGCCCCAAGCAGGAGCGTGATTGTCTTTGTCAATGATTCTTTGAATGCATGTCATTTCCTTGATTGGGTGTGTATTTGTTGATTGGTGACTAAGTGTGACTACCCCCTCAAGTGACGAATCGATGAGGGAATGACCGACATGAGAAAAGCAATGAGTCGCTTGACCCAAGATGACTTTTTTAAGGGTGCCTTTAGTTGTTTTTCATTGAATGCTTATGCAGTTTCCCAACAATCTGACCTATTTTTGGTGGGTTTTAACCCTTTTTGGGACGCCTTTTGGGGATGAAATTCTCAAAAATCCGTCCTCCCGTGGAGCGGTCCGGCTATGGTAGCCTTCTTAGGGAGTAGGATATTGATAATTTGTGGCCCCGATGTCGGTTTTGTATGCCATTGATGTCAGGCACAAAGGGGCCTTTGTTCGGAAATTTTATTGTTGTTTTTGGGTGGGTTTGGACCCTTTTTGTGATGCCTTTTGGGGATGAAATTCTCAAAAATCCTTCCTCCCGTGGAGCGGTCCGGCTATGGTAGCCTTCTTAGGGAGTAGGATAGTGAGGATTTGTGACCCCAATGTCGGTTTTGGATGCCTTGAAGTGCAGGTGCAAAGGTGCCTTTGTTTGGCAGTTTTATTGCTATTTTTGGTGCATTTTGGATGCAATTTTGGTTGTTTTTTATTTTCTTGCTCTGTAATCATCCCAGGGTGGGACGAATACCAGTTTTGTAATCGTCCCAGGGTGGTATGAGCTCTAACTAGAGAGCTCATCCCAGGGTGGAACGATTACAGGCCTAAGAGCCTAAATAAGGGCCAAAACTAGGTTTTGGGCTCATTTGCAATTGCTTTTTCTGGCAATTTGGAGCTGTGAGGAGGAGTTCGAGTCTGCGTAGCAGAGCGCTGTCGAGATTTCATGGATACCATGAGTGCACGGACCGGATCTTCGAGTGGCAGAGCCGAGGCAAGACCGGTAGGTGCTCCTCTTTATTTTGTTTGTTTTTATTTTACAGTTCAAAACCGTAATTAATTTATTTTGTATTTTGTTTTTCCGTTTAAACTAAGATCAAAACCCTAGTTTAATTGTTTTGTATTTGTATTTTGTGTGGCATTGTTTAAACTAAGATCAAAACCCTAGTTTGAAAATTTTTTTTTATTTTGTTTTTTGTATTAAGTTTAAACTACGATTAAACCCTAGGTTAAAAATTTTGTTTTTATTTTGTTTTTTGTTTTTTAGTTTAAACTAGAGTTAAAAACCCTAGGTTAAAAATTTTGTTGTTATTTTGTTTTTTTGTTTTTTTAGTTTAAACTAGAGTTAAAACCTTAGGTTAAAAATTTTGTTTTTTTTTTTGTTTTTTTTTTTGTTTTTTTTAAACTACGGTTAAAAACCGTAGGTTAAATTTTTTGTTGTTATTTTGTTTTTTAGTTTAAACTAAGGTTAAAAACCCTAGGTTAAAAATTTTGTTTTATTTTGTTTTTTGTTTTTTAGTTTAAACTAGAGTTAAAAACCCTAGGTTAAAATTTTGTTTTTGTTTTGTTTTTTATATTAAACTAAGGTTAAAAACCCTAGGTTAAAATTTTTGTTTTATTTTGCATTGTTTATTGATTTTTTTGAATGTTTGTACTGTACATTTTGTTAATGTTGTTGTATAGTTTATTAAATGTTTTTGTTGTACAGTTTGTATACATTGTTGTATATTTGTTTTAGTGTTGTACAGTTTTTTTTTTGTCATGTTTTAATGTTTTTGTGTTGTTTTGTTTTGTAGGTGGTGAAGAGTCGGTACCGTCAGCCGATGGTATTCTCTGACGCATGGGATGCGTTGACTGTGGCGTACTGGGATTGGCTTGATGCCCTTGGGCTCAAGTAGGTGACTCGGTTGGAGCCTGTGGTGGGGGATCGGGCATATCTGACTGCCCTGATCAATTTGTGGGATCCCCGCACCAACACCTTTCATCTCCCAACAGGGGAGATGACAATGACTCTGGAGGACATTTATCGATTCTACGGATTTCGATAGATGGGCTGCCCATTCAGACGACTCCTTGAGATAAGCAGATGGTGGTTTTGACACGGTGCTTTGGGCATGCGGCAAAGATGGGGGTGGATGGGGCGATGGAGAGGGCAGAGGGGGACTGCCTGATTGGCGAGATTCTGGTGCGGTGGTGGTTTGAGAAGGGCATGTTGGGGGTGAGGCATACATTGCTTATGACCCTCATCTCCAACATGTTGCTTCCCAAATCCTCAGGTGCGAGGTTCCCTTGGAACCTACTTGAGGTAGTGTTCAGACTTGTGGAGTATCCGACGACAACACCACTGATTATGAGGTGGGGTCAGACACTACTGGAACAGTTGTATGATGAGTTGTATGAGGTCCACTACCGGAGATGAAAGGGGATTGGGTGCAACTACCTATTGCAGTGTTGGGGATGGTAGCACATAGCTATGGAGCAGCCACAGGGGTTGCCTTGGACCACTCAGGGAGAGATGGTGGATAGGGAGATTGGCTATGCTACCCTATGGCGGAGGTCCGAGGAGCAGGGGCAGAGTTGGCGATGGGTAGGTGCCGTGGGGCACTATGCTGATGCCTTCTCACGTCTTGCTCTAGGAGAGGTGTTCTGGCAGCCATACCAAGACTGTCCAACCTCGCCTGAGGCTGGGGAGTGGCTCTGGTGGGAGTACAGGGGGAGGTGGCTAATCGGGCGATAGGGGACCAAGTAGGAGTACTTCCCGTACATCCGAGTGACTCGACAGTTTGGGGTGCGCTAGGGATTTCTTGGTGAGCCCTTGATCTATCGATGTTAGGGTGATGAGAGGAATTTGGCCTAGCCGATCATTGAGCCATTGGGTGAGGAGTCAGATGGAGTGATTGATGTCCCCGACATGGATGATGTTAGGGAAACTACAGAGTACGACCAGTGGTGGAGGATGCGATGATGGCGGGGTGAGGGGCCTCTAGGAGGCACGGATGCGGCAACAGCAGGTGGTGAGGATGTAGAGGCATCGAGGGAGGGTTGGGGAGCTCCATTCGATGATGCAGATATGGTGGAGGTTGAAGACTTGACTGGGGATGACCTAGGGGTTCCGGAGTAGTCGGATACATAGGATGTCCCGGAGCAATGGGTGCTGGAGCAGCCTACCCTCCAAGAGATACCCATTCCTCAGGAAATTCCAAGGGATATGGAGGCTAGGTTTTGCCCTGAGATAGCGCAGTTGGAGGAGCTACTGCGTAGATGGGATGAGGAGCACAGTGTTGAGAGGGATCGCCTATGGCCTTAGTTGGCACAGCAGGATGAAGCATTGGCTGCATATCACTTATGGGATGTGGAATGGGATCGGTTCTAGGTGGAGTTGGAGGCCAAGATTATCCGCCTCGATGGTCAGTTACCTGAGCTCACTAGATGTGGATATTTGCACTGAACGAGAGACAGTGAAACTGAGCAGTCTACTTCCTCTCATCACAGGTGGGTGGGTGAGGGTAGCGCTAGTGGGCATGATGTGGGGGTTGGCAGTAGCCGCCTTGAGAGGTCCCATAGGACCCACACCACTGGGGGTAGTTCCAATCGCACCGATCCTACATGATCATGGTGGACGACTCCCTAGGCCTGGGGTTTTTGAGTTTTTGATTTTTTTTGTGAGGTCAGAGGACCATTTTATTGTAGCCTGAGGGCATTTTGACTCGATATATACATGACTTTATTTTTGGATTATTCCCTTGTTATGGTTTATCGTTTATTTTATGCACATTTATTTATGTTGATGTATGCATATGTTATTATGAATGCGGATGTTTCTGACTATATGGATGTATGCATATGGAATGGATGGAATGATTTGTTGGTATGCAGGTGGTGGCACCATGGACTGTATAGGATTTACTAGCTTTTTGTACTATGTGATTGCTTTGTGGGATGACTTTTCATGTAATATTTTTGTTTTTGTTTGTTTTGTATTTTTTTATGGTGATGTAAGTAATGAAATGTACCACAGTTGTTTTAGAATGTAGTTAAGGTTTTTCTAAGACTCAGATGTTTTAACTAACTAATAAATACTATACGTTTTGAAAATACTTTCAACCAAGGTATGAATCAAACTTGAGTTTGACCAAGTTATTTCACATCCCTGTGTGTGCGATTGAGTTTGTTTATGTGGTATTCATCAAGATACCGCCAATGCCAGATAGGCTGTCAACCAAACCTGTACTAAGGATCACCCAATTAGCTCCACTAACTCCTTTGTTGTATTTAGTAATATTAAACCACGGGGCAATCTAGGATGCCATAATCTAGCTGATCCACATGCAAACATTGGTCTACCCATATGCAAAAGCTAATGTGATAGACATATCATCATGCTTTTAGGATATCGCCATTGCTAGGTAGGTTGTCCACAAAACCCGTAATGAGGATCACCTAAATGGTTTTTCAAATGTTGAGAATTCCAAGGATTCAAGCTCAGGCATTTTTTAGTTGCTCAACTGGTTGGTATACTTGCTCTCATGCATAGTGATGAAAATCACTATTTATTTTTAATTTTTTGTTTTTTTTTTCTTGAGCAAGGGGTTTGAGTAGTGGTGATAACCACTGTTATTATTATTTCCAAGTTGAGCGCGTGGGTTTTGGCTCGTGAATGGCATTGATCCTTTTGGCTTTGGGGATGACTACCCATCCTGGTCAAGGACGTGTAGTACAAATCCTTATGACTTTGGGAATCAAAAGTGGTAGAGAAATTGCTTTGGAATGGCATTGATCCTTTTAGGTCTTGGGGATGACTACCCATCCTTCTCAGGGGCGTGTAGTATGAATCCTTATGACTTTGGGGACCAAAGGTGTTTGGGATTTTTGATAGTGGTGAAAACCACTATTTATTGTGGGGAATTGAATAGGGAAGAGCTTGTCCTTTTGTCAATTCTCAGCATTCTTGAACCATTCACACAGGGGGATGAGCAGGATAACCTTTTCGCTTAAGGTACCTTAGACCACTTTGTAGGTTTCGTCTTTTGTCCACACAACTTGGGAATTTTTATGTGTTTTTAAGCTTGTGTTGGGATGTGATGTAACAAGGCGTGATCCAAGTAAAACTCTACCTTGTAAAAATCGGTCTGACTTCGTATAGCATTTGACTAGAAATCTAAAGATAGTTGAATGCCGAAAACCCTAAATACATTAGGAGACACCTGACTATGATATGGTGAAAATGAGCATGGCACTATTCTTTGATGGATTATTTGCAAACTGGATGAATGTGGAAAATTATGGCAGTGCCAAGTAAATACAGCCTATGGTGCTTTTGACATGTATGACCAGCAAATATGCAATGTATGAATGCAATGCCTAATGCAGTTGATTTATTTTCTTTTTTGTGTTTTTATTTTTAAGAATGTGCATGAAAATGAGATGCAATTTTTTTGTTATTTTTGATTATATTTTGTTTTGTTTTTTTTTGAATATTTGTTTTTGACCAAGCGATTGTGGGAACACTTGGAGCTTTTGGTTTGACCAAAGGGTTTATGGGTACCTTTGGGGCATTTTGGGGTTGACCAAGCGATTGCGAGAATCCTTGGGGCTTTTGGTTTGACCAAAGGGTTTATGGGTACCTTTGGGGTATTTTGGGGTTGACCAAGTGATTGTGGTAATCCTTGGAGCTTTTTGGTTTGACCAAAGGGTTTATGGATACCTTTGGGGCATTTTTGTGGTTGACCAAGCGATTGTGGGAATCCTTGGAGCTTTTGGCTTGACCAAAGGGATTATGGGCACCTTTGGGGCATTTTGGGGTTGACCAAGCGATGTGGGAATCCTTGGAGCTTTTTGGGGTGGGCCATGGCTCTTTTAAATGTGGAATGGCCTCAAATGATTGATGTTCAATGGTTCTAGTTCCTTGATTCCGTCAAGAGAGGCAAGTCGGTATGTTCCAGGTCCTATTTTACTATCGATGACATAAGGACCTAACAAATTTACCGTGAACTTGTCCCTTAAATTGGGCGATAAGTTAGAATTTTGTTGGTTCTCTTTTAAGACCAGGTCACCAACCTAAAAGTCCCTCAGGTGAACTTTCATGTTGTATGCTTTCTTAATTCACTCTTGGTAGATACGCAAATGATCGAGAGCATTGACAAATCATTCATAAAGCAATGTAAGCTAGTCTAACTAGGACTGCCATGCAGTGTCATCATCGATGAACTCTTGCATTGATATGCACAGGGAAGGTATTTCCAACTTGAGAGGCATGACTGCCTTGGAGCCATACACCAGTGAAAATGAAGTTGCCCTAGTGGGTGTCCGAATTCTAGTGCGATAATCCCACAGAGCAAGCGGGATTTGAATGTGCCAATCCTTATGACTATTTGTGACTATCTTTTTAAGGATGGCAACTAGCATTTTGTTTGATGCCTCTGCTTTCCCATTTTCTTGCGGATAATAAGGTGTCAAAAAACTATGCTAAATTTTGTACTTTGTTGTTAAAGCATGCACGTATTTGTTCTTAAACGATGTCCCATTATCCGAGATGATCTTGGATGGAATACCAAAATGACATGATGTTATGTAAAATAAACTCCGTAATGCGGGTCCCAATCGTAGAGGTAAGCGAAATTGCTTCCACCCACTTGGTGAAGTACTCTATGGCCGTTATGATAAATGTGTGATGACCTGATGACGTTGGGGAGATCTTTTTGATTAGATCTAAGCCCCACTGTGACAATGGCCAAGCCGATTGGATCGGCTGCAAGGCATGAGAAGGTACGTGTGTCAAATTAGCATGGTGTTGACATTTCATGCACTTCCTTACATACGTGCAACAATATCGCTCTAAATATGGCCAATAATAGCCCATGAGAAGGATGCACTTTGTGATGGTCATACCACTGAAGTGGCCATCGCATGTACCATCGTGCACTTGGGTTATCACCCAAGCGGACTCCTGATGGTCCAAGCAACAGAGGAGGATCCCTTCATAGCTTTGACGATACAAAATGTCTCCTCGTAAGACATGTTTTGTCGCTTTCTATTTGAATGATATTTTTGCGGTGTGCGTCAATCCAAGTGGGAGGTTACCTAGCTTTAGGTAGTCTCTTATGGGTGTTTACCAATCCTGCTGATTAGAAACCTCGATGGTATGAACTGCCAATCCCTCTTGAAGTTCATCCCTAGCAAAAGCTAAGCAGGAAAGAACTTGTAAGAATAACGTCATGTTGCTATTAATGGGAATAGGGGATAACAAGGACCCCCATTTGGCGTGATTCAAGCTATCATGGATTTGAGTGAACCTATCTTGAGATGGTTCAATCTGGATTAGGTGGATTCCTGGAATTATGTCAGAGCTTGCATGCCCCATCATGAATTGTGATATTTTTTTGACTTGAATGGTTGTCATCTCACCAGAAGGGTCTTGTGGGATTAGTGACCCCAAGGAGGCCATAGTGTCCACAAAATGATTCGATGATTGAGGGAGTGCCTCGATGTCATACCATTCAAGTTTTTCCAAGAATTTATCCACCAGGGCTTTGTACACCTATATAACTAGGCATTTACATTGGAATACCCCTTTCACTTGGTTTATGATTAACAGTGAATCACCAAAGATGTTCAAGCGTCTGATGTTCATGGTGATTGTTGTCTGAAGATCTATGAGCAAGGCTTCATATTCAACATTGTTATTGGTATCATGAGAAATCAAGTTTAAATGATAGAGTCATTAGAGCCCCTTGTGGTGTGAATAATATGATTCCCACGCCACCCCCTTGCTCACATTTAGAACCATTGAAGAATAAGGTTATGTCGGTTTGTGACTCAGGCTCATCAAAATCTGGCGATTCTGAGACATGGAAGACCCCATCATCAGGTAGCTCTATGGTCAAAGGCTGATCATCTTCTATAGGAGCCTCTGCTAGTTGATCGACAATGACTGGACCTTTGATAGACTTTTATCCAATGAATTCGATGTCAAACTCCACCAAAAACATGATCCATTTCGTCATGCGGCTACTATGATAAGTACGACTCATCATGTACCGCAATGGATTCCCTTTAGACACAACATACATCATATTGCTCAATATGTAATGGCATAGATTTTTTATGGCAAATACCACTGCTAAGCATAGCTTTTTGACATATGCATAGTTAAGTTCATAACTGACCAGGGTGCGGCTAAGATAGTAAGTAGCCTGTTCTTTATGTAGTTCATTTTTTTGGGCTAGCATGGCACCCAGTGCCACCTCAGTAGCTGAGATGTATAAATAGAACATCATTCCTAGTCTAAGTGGTTCTAAAAGCATGAGGATACGAAAGCCCATAGGCGTACCGGGTGCGATGCAAACAAAAGCATGCGAAACGCTAAGTCCTACAAATGAAGAAGAAGGACTAAAGTGCATGAAAAAGGGAAAACAAACGAACTGAAATGAGATATAAAGCAAATGTAAAGTGCAGCCCTTTCTTTTATTAATTTTTCTTTGAGACCAGGTTACAATACGTCTCCTTCCTTTTTAGGGGCTAGGAGCGTTAGATATAGCTTTGTTACACCACGGATGGTACGCTCCCCTTCGGGATCTTCCGCGTGCCCACATTTGAAATGGGCGGGCCAAACGTCACCGCCGCTTGCATGAATGCATCTGTAGTTCCTTGCTGCCCCTCCGGTGTCGAGATCCTACATTCAAAGAAATAGCAAATGATTAGTAGCACCTACGGATGGAGGGAAATATGCAATCCCCAAGGCCTCCGGTTAATGCATGCATGAAATAATTAAAATGGTAATCAAAACATGTCAAAATAAGATGAAATTTGGACAGAAGCATGCAAACACCATCATGAACACACTGCAAAAGGAACAGTCGAGAAATCTATTATAGATTTCTAATCGCTCCGGGGTGGGACGATTAGGACTGTCATAAAATGTCAAAAGGCAACCTCCTAAATGTCCCATCCAGAGGCCTCCAAAACACCTGCAAAGTTGGGGTTAGGCAAAATGGGGCATTTTGAGATGACCCAGAAGGTCGGATTTTGCAGATTCGGCCCCGATCACCCTGTATCCGAAAATGCTCCTTGTATGTTAGTGAAAGCGAAAAGCAATGAAAACACAGTCAAAACTCATCAGAATGGCATGAAATTTGAATGGCAAGCATATATGAAAGACATAAAATAAAATGCAAAAGAAATAGTAAGGAAATATACTACAGATTTCTAATCACTCCGGGGTGGGGCGATTAGGACTGCAATAGTGCAGGGGCGCCGGGGCAGGACGCCCATCGTTTGGGGCTTGGTTTCGGCACCAATCCACTTGGGATGGGTCCAAAACCTCCTAGGGGGTTGTGTCAAAAAATTGGGTGGGGTATTGTGGCCAAATGTTTGGGTTTTAGGTCCGGATTGCGCTTCCAATGTTCACCCAATAACCTCCCTTCCAAAAGAGAGATCAAGGATGTAAGAAGCACAAGTGAGGGGTGAGGATGTAATTCG
Source organism: Wollemia nobilis (assembly GCA_028583015.1). Taxonomy (NCBI): domain Eukaryota; kingdom Viridiplantae; phylum Streptophyta; class Pinopsida; order Araucariales; family Araucariaceae; genus Wollemia; species Wollemia nobilis. The sequence goes on along the minus strand of JAQPPZ010000677.1, from coordinate 1,710,365 downwards.
GCAGCACTCCGTTGCTCCAAATGCTCTTGCTCTATCCTTTTTTGGGGTGAGAAGACTCACCATTTTATAGACCTGAGGGTCTCTTGTGAATGAGCATGCAGAGGCACCACTTGGCCATCATGCCTTGTCAGGGGAGAGAAGATTCCTCCTTGATTAAGGGCTCCATGACTGCCTCTATGACTGCCTCTTTGAGCTCAAAAATGCTCACTCGCACTCCCATGCATTGAAGGTGGAGTTGAGTGGTGGATCTGAGCTGCCATTTGTCAAGGTTTGACCTTTTTCCCATCAAACCTACTATTCGCCCCACCCTGGAGTGAATGCTGCTAATCATCCCGGGGTGGGATGAATACCAGTTTGTAATCATCCCAGGGTGGAACGAGTAGGGAGCAGAGTGCCTGAAAGGTGCCAAATTGACCTCTGACCTTCCAAAACTATTGTGGGAGTGGTTAGGACCACTTTTTAACCTCTAGGGGCTGCCCTAGGGGCTATGTATGTCAATTCGATCAGTGCTTGTCATCACATAATCGGATTGGTGTTGTTTTGGTGTCTACAGATGCCCCTTTTTGGGATGCATTGTGCATGGCGCAATGCTGAGCAAAAATAGATAACCAAAGCACTAATGATTAGGGTTTCTCAGTAACCTAACCAAATTTTGATGCCCCAAGTATGGAAAGGGCATGCATTCTTGAATCCTTGCTTCTACGAGCTAAGGAGCTTAATTCAAGTGTTAACCTTTTTTGGTGAGGTGTTACTTGATCTTGGACATTGTTCGATCATGAATAGGCAAAGGGCACTACAACCTTTTTTCATGGGAACCTTGAGTTCATGATTCTAGAATGCCAAGTGTTTGATCAGCTTGTGATAATTGCTTGTTTGCTGCCCCAAGCAGGAGCGTGATTGTCTTTGTCAATGATTCTTTGAATGCATGCCATTTCCTTGATTGGGTGTGTATTTGTTGATTGGTGACTAAGTGTGACTACCCCCTCAAGCGACGAATCGATGAGGGAATGACCGAAATGAGAAAAGTGATGAGTCACTTGACCCAAGATGACTTTTGGTAAGGGTGCCTTCAAGTTGTTTTCCTTTGAATGCTTATGTAGTTTCCCAACAATCTGACCTATTTTTGGTGGGTTTTAACCCTTTTTGTGACGCTTTTTGGGGCTAAAATTGTCAAAAATTCATCCTCCCGTGGAGCGGTCCGGCTATGGTAGCCTTCTTAGGGAGTAGGATATTGATAATTTGTGGCCTGACATCGGTTTTGTATGCCAAGAATGTCAGGCGCAAAGGCGCCTTTGTTTGGAAATGTTATTGCTATTTTTGGGTGGGTTTGGACCCTTTTTGTGATGCCTTTTGGGGATGAAATTCTCAAAAATCCTGCCCTTTGGAGCGTTGGTGGTAGTGGTTGGTTTTAGGGTGGTGGCGGGGCCCCTTTGTTTGGAAATTTTTATTGTTGTTTTTGGTGCATTTTGGATGCAGTTTTTGTTGTTTTTTATTTTCTTGCTCTGTAATCATCCTAGGGTGGGATGAATACTAGTTTTGTAATCGTCCCAGGGTGGGACGAGTGCTAACTAGAGTGCTCATCCTAGGGTGGAATGATTACAGGCCTAAAAGCCTATATAAGGGCCAAAACTAGGTTTTGGGCTCATTTGCATTTGTTTTTTTGGCGATTTGGAGTTGTGAGGAGGAGGAGTTCGAGTCTACGTAGCGGAGCGCTATCGAGATTTCATGGATACCATGAGTTCACGGACCGGATCGTCGAGTGGCGGAGCTGAGGCAAGACCGGTAGGTGCTCCTTCTCTTTATTTTGTTTGTTTTTATTTTATAGTTCAAAATCGTAATTTATTTATTTTGTATTTCATTTTTTCGTTTAAACTAAGATTAAAACCCTAGTTTAAGTGTTTTGTATTTGTATTTTGTGTGGTGTTGTTTAAACTAAGATCAAAACCCTAGTTTAAAAATTTGTTTTTATTTTGTTTTTTGTATTAAGTTTAAACTAAGGTTAAAAACCCTAGGTTAAAATTTTTGTTGTAATTTTTTAAACTAGAGTTAAAAACCCTAGGTTTAAAATTTTGTTTTTTTGTTTTTTTTTTGTTTAAACTAGAGTTAAAAACCCTAGGTTAAAATTTTGTTTTTTTTGTTTAAACTAGAGTTAAAAACCCTAGGTTTAAAGTTTTGTTTTTTTTTTTGTTTTTTAAACTAGAGTTAAAAACCCTAGGTTTAAATTTTGTTTTTGTTTTTTGTTTAAACTAGAGTTAAAAACCCTAGGTTAAAATTTTGTTTTATTTTGCGTTGTTTATTGATTTTTTTGAATGTTTGTACTGTACATTTTGTTAATGTTGTTGTACAATTTATTAAATGTTTTTGTTGTACAGTTTGTATACATTGTTGTATATGGTTTTAGTTGTTTATTGAATTTTGTGTTTTGTTATTGTTAATGGTACAATTTATTTTTGTTGTCATGTTTTAATGTTTTTGTGTTTTTTGTTTTGCAGGTGGTGAAGAGTCGGTACCGTCAGCCGACGGTATTTTGAAGCATGGGAGGCACTGACTATGGTGGATTGGGAGTGGCTTGATGCCCTTGGGCTCAAGCAGGTGACTCGGTTAGAGCCTGTGGTGGGGGATCGGGCATATCTGACTACCCTGATCAATTTGTGGGATCCCCGCACCAACACCTTTCATCTCCCAATAGGGGAGATGACGGTGACTCTGGAGGACGTTTATCGGATTCTATGGATTTTGATAGATGGGCTGCCCATTCGGACTACTCCTCGTGATCAGTGGATGGTGGTGCTGACACGGTGCTTTGGGCATGCGACGGAGATGGGGGTGGATGAGGCGGTGGAGAGGGCAGAGGGGGACTGCCTGATTGGCAAGATTTTGGTGCGGTGGTGGCTGGAGAAGGGCATGTTGGGGGTGAGGCATGCACTGCTCATGACTCTCATCTCCAACATGCTGCTTCCCGACTCCTCAGGTGCGAGGTTCCCTTGGAACCTGCTTGAGGTGGTGTTTAGACTTGTGGAGTGTCCGACCTCAGTGCCACTGATTATGAGGTGGGGTCAGACATTATTGGCATAGCTTTATGATGAGTTGTACGAGGTCCATTGTTAGAGGTGAAGGGGATTGGATGCAGCTACCTGTTGTAGTGTTGGGGGTGGCAGCACATAGTTGTGGAGCGGCCGTAGGGATTGCCTTGGACCACTCGGGTAGAGATGGTGGATAGGGAGATTGGTTATGCTGCTCTATGGCGGAGGTCAGAGGAGCAAGGGTAGAGTCGATGGTGGGCAGGTGTCGTAGGGCACTATGTCGATGCCTTCTCGTGTCTTGCTCTAGGGGAGGTGTTCTAGCATCCATACCGGGACTGTCCAGCCTGGCCTGAGGCTGGGGAGTGGCTCCGATGGGCGCATAGGGGGAGGTGGCTGATCGGGCGGCATGGGACCGAGCAGGAGTACTTCTCGTATGTTCGGGTGACTCGATAGTTTGGGGTGCACCAAGGATTTCCTGGTGAGCCTTTGATCTATCGACATTGGGGCGATGAGAGGACTCTGGCCTGGCCGATCATTGAGCCATTGGGTGAGGAGTCGGATGTAGTGATCGATGTCCCTGATGTGGACAATGTCGGGGTGACTACAGAGTATGACCAGTGGTGGACGATGCGACGATGGCGGGGTGAGGGGCCTCTAGGAGGTCTGGATGCAGCAGCAATGGGTGGTGAGGATGCAGAGGCATCAGGGGAGGGTTGGGGCACTCTGTGCCGATGATGCGAATATGGTGGAGGTTGACGACTTGACTGGGGATGACCTAGGGGTTCCGGAGTAGCCGGATATATAGGACGTTCTGGAGTAGTGGGTGCCGGAGCAGCCCATCATCCCGGAGATGCCCATGCCTCAGGCAGTCCTAGGGGACATGGAGGCTAGGTATCATGCTGAGATAGCATGATTGGAGGATCTACTATGGAGATGAGATGAGGAGCATGGGGAGGTTCTACAGGAGAGGGATCTCCTACGGACTCAGTTGGTAGAGCGAGAGAATGCATTGGCTACGTACCACCGATGGGATGGGGACACAGATGCTTCATGGGAGAGGGATCTCCTACGGACTCAGTTGGCATAATGCGATGATGCATTGGCTGCGTACCATCGATGGGAGGTGGATTGGGTCTAGCATCGGTTGGATTTGGAGGCAGAGATTATCCACCTCGATGGGCAGTTACCTGAGCTCACTGGAGGTGGATCTTCGCACCGAATGAGAGACAGTGAGACTGAGCAGTCTGCTTCCTCTCATCGTAGGCGGGTGGGTGAGGGTAGCGCTAGTGGGCATGATGCGAGGGCTAGCAGTAGCCACCCTGAGAGGTCCCATAGGACCCACACCACTGGGGGTAGTTCCAGTCGCACCGATCCTACGTGATCATGGTGGCCGACTCCCTAGGCTTGGGGTTTTTGAGTTTTTGATGTTTTTGTGAGGTCAGAGGACCGACTTATTGTAGCCTACGGGCATTTTGGTGATATATATACATGACTTTCTTTTTGGTTATACACTTGTCATGATTTATTGTTTATTTTATGCACATTTATTTAGTTGATGTATGCATGTGTTATTATGAATGCGATGTTTCTAATTATATGATGTATGCATATGGAATGGATGAAATGATTTGTTGATAACTTGGCGGTGGCACCATAGACTGTACAGGATTTACTGGCTTTCTGTACTATGTGATGACTTTGCATGTGTAATATTTTTTGTTTGTTTTGTATTTTTTGATGGTGATGCAAGAATGGACATGTACAACATTTGTTTTAGAATGTAGTTAAGGTTTTTTTGAGATTCAGATGTTTTAACTAACTAGCCAAGACTGTACATTTATCTCACAAGACTTTTGAACAAGGTACGAATCAGACTTGAGTTTGACCAAGTTATTTCACATCCTTGTGTGTGCGATTGAATTTGTTTATGTGGTATTTGTCAGGATACCGCTAGTGCTGAGTAGGCTGTCCACCAAACCTGTATTGAGGATCACCTAATTAGCTCCACTAACTCCTTTGTTGTATTTAGTAAGATTAATCCATAGGACAATCTAAGGTACCATAAGCTAGCTCATCCACATGCAAACATTGGTCTGCTCACATGCAAAGCTAATGTGATAGACATATCGTCATGCATTTAGGATACCACCATTGCTAGGTAGGCTGTCCACCAAACCCGTAATGAGGATCACCTAGATGGTTTTTTGAATGTTGAGAATTCTAGGGATTCAAGCTCAGGCATCTTTCGGTTGCTCAACTTGTTGGGATACTTGCTCTCTTACATAGTGATGAAAATCACTATTTATTTTTCTTTTTTTTGTTTTTCTTTTTGAGCAAGGGGTTTGAATAGTGGTGATAACCACTGTTATTATTTTGATTTTTGATTTTGCATTTGGATTTCAAAGTTGAGCTCGTAGGTTTTTGGCTTGTGAATGGAATTGATCCCTTTTGGCTTTGGGGATGACTACCCATCCTGTTTAGGGACGTGTAGTATGAATCCTTATGACTTTGGGGACCAAAGGTGATTTGGGATATTATTATGTAATGGCATTGATCCTTTAGGCCTTGGGGATGACTACCCATCCTTTTCAGGGACGTGTAGTATGAATCCTTATGACTTTGGGGACCAAAGGTGATTGGGGATATTATTATGTAATGGCATTGATCCTTTAGGCCTTGGGGATGACTACCCATCCTTTTCAGGGACGTGTAGTACGAATCCTTATGACTTTGGGGATCAAAGGTGTTTTGGGATTTTTGTTAGTGGTGAAAACCACTATTTATTATGGGGAATTGGATGGGGAAGAGCTTGTCCTTTTGTCAATTCTCAGCATTCTCGAACCATTCGCACAGGGGGATGAGCAGGCTAACCTTTCACCTATGGTACCCTAGATTGCTTTGTAGGTTTCTCTTGCGTTCACACAACTTGGGAATTTTTATGTGTTTTAACTTGTGTGGGGATGCTACGTAACAAGGTGTGATCCAAGTAAAACTTTACCTTTGTAAAATCTGTCTGACTTTGTACAACTTTTGACTAGAAATCTAAAGACAGCTGAATGATGAAAAACCCTAAAGACATTAGCAGACAACTGACTATGATATGGAAAAATGTGGATGGCGTTATTTTGGATGGATGTGTTTACAAAATGGACTGAATGTGGAAAATGATGGAATTGCCTAGCAATTATAGTCTATGGTGCTTATGACATGTATGACCAACAAATATGCAATGTATGGATGCGATGCCTAATGCAGTTTATTATTTTTTTGTGTTTTGATTTTTAAGAGTATGCATGGAAGTGAGATGCAATTTTTTTGTTATTTTTTATTATCTTTTGTTTTTGTTTGTTTTTGAATATTTGTTTTTGACCAAGCGATTGTGGGAACCCTTGGAGCTTTTGGTTTGACCAAAGAGTTTATGGATACCTTTGGGATGTTTTGGGTTGACCAAGCGATTGTGGGAATCCTTGGAGCTTTTGGTTTGACCAAAGGGATTATGGGTACCTTTGGGGCATTTTGGGTTGACCAAGCGATTGTGGGAATCCTTGGAGCTTTTTTGGGTTGACCAAGTGATTGTGGGAATCCTTGGAGCTTTTGGTTGACCAAAGGGATTATAGATACCTTTGGGGCATTTTTGGGTTGACCAAGTGATTGTGGGAATCCTTGGAGCTTTTGGTTTGACCAAAGGGATTATGGATACCTTTGGGGCATTTTTGGGTTGACCAAGTGATTGTGGGAATCCTTGGAGCTTTTTGGGTTGACCAAGTGATTGTGGGAATCCTTGGAGCTTTTGGTTTGACCAAAGGGATTATGGACCTTTGGGGATTTTTGGGTTGACCAAGTGATTGTGGGAATCCTTGGAGCTTTTGGGGTGGGCTATGGCTCTCTAAATGTGGAATGGCCTCAAATGACTGATGTTCAAGGGTTCTAGTTCCTTGATTCCTTCAAGAGAGGTGAGCCGGTATGTTCCAGGTCCTATTTTACTATCAATTACATAGGGACCTAACCAATTTTCCATGAACTTGTCCCTTAGATGGGGCGGCAAGTTAGAATTTTGTTGGTTCTCTTTTAAGACCAAGTCACCAACCTGAAAGTCCCTCAGGTGAACTTTCATGTTGTATGCTTTCTTAAGTCACTCTTGATAGATACGTAAATGCTCGAGAGCATTGATGCATCGTTCATCGAGCAACGTAAGCTGGTCTAACCGGGCCTACCATGTAGTGTCATCATCGATGAACTCTTGCATTGATATGCGTAGGGAAGGTATTTCCAACTCGAGAGGCATGACTGCCTCGGAGCCATACACCAACGAAAATGGAGTTGCCCCAGTGGGCATCCGAATGCTAGTGCGATAAGCCCAAAGAGCAAGTGGGATTTGAATGTGCCAATCCTTATGACTATCTATGACCATATTTTTAAGGATGGCAACTAGCATTTTGTTTGACGCCTCTGCTTGCCCATTTGCCTACGGATAATAGGGTGTTGAAAAACTATGCTGAATTTTGTACTTTGTTGTCAAAGCATGCACATATTTGTTCTTAAATGACGTCCCATTATCCGAGATGATCTTGGATGGAATACCAAAATGACATATGATGTTATGTAAAATAAACTCCGCAATGCGAGGTCCAGTCGTAGAGGTAAGCGAAATTGCTTCCACCCACTTGGTGAAGTACTCTGTGGCCGTTATGATAAATGTGTGATGGCCTGACGATGCAGGGGAGATCTTTTCGATTAGATCTAAGCCCCACTATAAAAATGGCCAAGCCGATTGGATCGACTGCAAGGCCTGAGAAGGTACGTGTGTCAAATTAGCATGGTGTTGACATTTCATGCACTTCCTTACATACGCACAACAATCTCACTCTAAATATGGCCAATAATAGCCCATGCGAAGAATGCACTTTGCGATGGCCATACCGTTGAAGTGGCCACCGCATGTACCATCGTGCGCTTGGGTGATCGCCCAAGCGGACTCCTGCTGGTCCAAGCAATGGAGGAGGATTCCTTCGTAGCTCTGATGGTACAAAATGTCTCCTAGCAAGACATGTTTTGCCACTTTCTATTTGAATGATATTTTTATGGTGTGCATCAATCCAAGTGGGAGGTTACCTAGCTTGAGGTAGTCTCTTATGGGTGTGTACCAATCCTGCTGATCAAAAACCTCGATGGTATGAACTACCAATCCCTCTTGAAGTTCATCCCTAGCAAAAGTTGAGCGGGAATGAACTTGTAAAAATAGCGTTGTGTTGCTATTAAGAGGGGTTGGGGAGAACAAGGACCCCCAGTTGGCATGATTCAGACTATCATGGATTTGAGAGAACTTATCCTGAGATGGTTCAATCTGGATCAGGTGGATTCTTGGCGTTAGGTCAGAGCTTGCACGCTCCATCATGGATTGTGATAATGTTTTGACTTGAATGGTTGTCATCTCACCAGAAGGGTCTTGCGGGATTAGTGACCCCAAGGAGGCCATAGTGTCCACAAAATGATTCGATGATCGAGGGAGTGCCTCGATGTCGTACCATTCAAGATTTTCTAGGAATTTGTCCACAAGGGCTTTGTAGGCCTGTAGAACTGGGCATTTACATTGGAATACCCCTTTTACTTGGTTGACAATTAACAATGAATCACCAAAGATGTTCAAGCATTTGATGTTCATGGTGATTGTTGTCTGAAGACCTATGAGCAAGGCTTCGTATTCGGCATTGTTATTGGTGCATGGGAAATCAAGTTTAAATGATAGAGGCATTGGAGCCCCTTGTGGTGTGAAGAATACAATTCCCGTGCCACCCCCTTGCTCACATTTAGAACCATCGAAGAATAAGGTTATGTCAGCCTGTGACTCAGGCTCATCAAAATCTAGCGATTCTGAGACATGGAAGACCCCATCATCGGGTAGCTCTATGGTCAGAGGTTGATCGTCTTCGAGAGGAGCCTCTGCTAGTTGATCGATGATGACTTGACCTTTGATGGACTTTTGTCCAATGAATTCGATGTCAAACTCCATCAACAACATGATCCATTTTATCGTGCGGCTACTATGATAAGTATGACTCATCATGTACCGCAATGGATTCTCCTTAGACACAACATACGTCGTATTGCTCAACATGTAGTGGCATAGCTTTTTGGTAGCAAATACCACTGCTAAGCATAGCTTCTCGACGTATGCATAGTTAAGTTCATAACTGACTAGGGTGCGGCTAAGATAGTAAGTAGCCTATTCTTTATGTAGTTCATTTTTCTGGGCTAGCATGGCACCCAATGCCACCTCAATAGTTGAGATGTATAAATAGAATGACACTCCTGGTCTAGGTGGTGCCAATACTGGTGGCGAAGCCAAGTATTGTTTAATGTCATCGAAGGCTGACTGGCACTCGTCATCCCAGTGAAATGCTACCCCCTTGTGTAATAATTTATTCATGGGTCAGCACTTGTCAGATAATTGCGCTATGAAGCGCTTGATTGACGTGACCTTTCCCTGCAAGCTTCTGAGCTGCTTGATGGTGGTTGGGGGAAGCATTTCAAGGATTGCCTTGAATTTATTTGGATCTACCTCGATGCCTCATTTTGAGACTATGAAACCCAAGAGTTTTCTAGATGTGATGCCAAATACGCACTTCTTGGGGTTTAGTCTGACTTTATGTTCGATGAGGCGATCGAGGATCTTGCTTAAGTCATCGAGATGATCTAGGCACAAAAGAGATTTGGCCAACAAATCATCCATATAATCTTCCAAAGTTTTATGCATGTGATCATGGAAGATGTATGTCATAGCACGTTGGTAGGTGGCGCCAAGCATTTTTAAGGCCAAAGGGCATGACCTTATAACAAAATGTCCCCCAAGGCATTGTGAACGCCATTTTGAGTTGATCATCGAGATTGATACGAATCTGATTGTATCCCGAGAAACCATCCATGAGGGAAAGCATTTCATGGCCTGTTGTAGCATCTACCAATGCATCGATGCTAGGCAAGGGGAAATCATCCTTGGGACTCGCTTTGTTTAGATCTCAAAAATTGGTGCATATGCGAATCCTCCCGTCACGCTTCTTGATGGGTACCATGTTGGACAACCATGGTGGGTAATCCATGCAGATGACAAACTATGCATCCAACAACTTTTGTAGCTCATATTTGACCATTAAGGCTACTGTTGGGTGCATCTTACGTAGTTTTTGCTTGACTGGCTTGACTTGTCGGATCAAGCGTTAGATTATGCGTGACTAGCTACGGGTCTAGCCTCAACATGTCTTTGTAGGACCATGCAAAAACCTCCTTCTTCTCTTTGAGAAGGGCAATGTAATCGGCTTGCTCTTCGGGGGATAGACTTACCCCCAACTTGATGATTTGTGGATTCATTGGATCAGAGCCGATGTCTACGTCAGTCATCTCTTCGATAGACATGTGGGACCCATCCTCCAACTGGTGTGGAGTTGGGATCAGGTGGATATCAGTTGCTGAATTTAGATCTACGTTTGGAACGTCGGGTTCCTCTTCAGCATGGAAGATATCCTGAGTTGGTCTTGGGGTGAAATGAAGCATCTCACCGCAAGGCCAGTACTCTGATGGAGATGGTGGTGAGTTAGCATGATCCCAGTCTATGGCATCTAGGTTTAGATACAATGGTCATGCTGGATCGGTTGGATTGTGGATGGGGGCGGTTAAGTCAATGGAGATCATGTTGATGAAGTGAATTTGGTCTCCATTACTGCATGGGTGGTGACTCGGACATCCTTGGTGATATTTGTGCTCCGGATCTGGCTCTATGGGTATTGGCACAAATGGATCGGCCCTATGTGTAGATAAAAGGATAGGGTCTACCCTTGGCACTGATGGCTCTATAGGGTCTCTGGGTGGAGGGTGCTCTCTGTATGCCTAAAGTGGTGGATGCAACACTTGGTCCAACTATGCTTGGTTTAGATGCCACCTATGCCTTGGCCCCATGTTTAGCTATTCAAACATGTCATCAATGTCCATGGGGTATTGTTGCTACCGCATATGATTGAGATATGCCATCTCAGTCTCATCTTCATAATCGCTATCAGATATCCATAGGCCTTCATTGGCTCTGATAGCTATTTGTGGCATGTGAGGCTCATTCTGCTCGAGCAAGTTAATTTGGTCCCATCGGGGTTGTTTCGCTCTCTACGGGAGGACCTGATTCTCTTGAGGTGGCATTTGCTCGATTGGAGCATTCAAGGGGAACATCGCCATGAAGTCCTCCTGATAATCATCTATGGGCATCACTTGCGAGTGATTGCTATCAGACTCGAAAGGGTCCCAAGGTGCTACCTCATACTCTGACTCATCTTCTGAAGATCCTTCTTGACCTTGTCTATATCCCTCTTGGAGGTGAGTTCTTGAACTTTCCCCTTTCTCGATCAAAGGGAAGGGGTTGTTGAGGCCCACAAGGTTGGTTGTTAACAATGGGAGATAATCCCCCAATGTGTACGTTGTGTTAGGATTGGCATATGGATCTTGTGCCAACCCATCCTTGTTGCCTATCCCTAGGCCTTGCATGTTCTCTACCAAGATGTCAAGGGGCGAGAGGGTGGTTGAACCCTACTCCTGATTTGTCGTACGACATCTGATATCTTGGTTGACAAAGAACGCGCACCCCTTGTTCATATCTGCCTAACCCATATCCATGCCAATTACATTGGCCAAGGTATTTCAAAGTGAATTCCGGGTTGGATAGATAGTTGACATTCTCAGAAAAGGGCTCTTCATCCTCTTCCTCTTGCAGGTAAGGTTCAATGCCATTGTCGAGGCCCCCATATACAAAATTTGTCTGGTTTGGTGGGTAGCCCAAAGGGACAATAGTGTCGATGGGGAGGCGAGGTCTCCCCATGTCCTGCATGGACTCAAGCATGGGTGTTGCTACAATGTTCCACACTAGATACTCCCCCAGGCCTGTATTGGCCATCTCAATGGTGATCATTGGCGGTTGAGGGGGAGGGAATGGGAGTTCTTCCTGAGTCCACTCCATGTCGGGTGAACTAGGCACCTCGACTTCCATTCGGCTAGGCACCTCTTCGGTAGAGATGGTTGAGACTGATGGTGGTGCCTCTTCTAGGGGTTTCTTCCCATTGTCCTTCGATGTGGCCATCGTAGGTGGCATCGTTGGTGAAGGACCAGATGATGAAGATGGACCCAACTGGGGATTTGAGGGACTTAATAGCAGGGATGTATGCGAAATCAGACCCTATTTGGATGGATTCAACTGAAAGTCCAAATGTGTCGATGGAAGGGTCGATTGTGGCATCAGCTGCACCACATTGCAATACTTGAAGGGCTCTAAGTCTACCGGGACCACATGCACTTGCCCTTCGTATGTGTACTTTAGGCATTGATGGGCTATCGAAGGGACACACTTCATGTCCCTGATCCAAGGCCGGCCTAGTAAAATATTGTAGGCCATCTCACCTTCCAGGATGTGGCACAATGTAGGAATAGTCTTTTGTCCCACTTGGATGGGCAGGACAATTGTGCCAACCATCGAGCATATCACGTCATTGAATGCTCGAAGGGTATAGGTGGAGGCCACAATGTGAGATGCTGGCAACTTGAGGTGCTTCAATGCTGCTGTTGTGATTATATTGTTGGACGATCCAGTGTCCACTAACACCCTCTTAAATGGAATCCCATTGACCCACGCAATGACGTGCAAGGGTGGATCCACCATATCACCAGTCACCGATTTTAGTTCATCTTCTCTAAAGGTGATGACTAGTTCTGTACATCATTTTACATGTCCCACAAAGTTGTTGAAAGAGTTTGCTTCATGGGGCTGCAGCTCGATGGCTTTTAATATCTCCATTAGAGCCTCTCGATGGGGCGGTGATTGTTGGATGAGCTCGTAGATGGAGAGCCTAGCCGACGTGGTCCTTAAACTTTGGGTAAGTTTAGTCCAAATTATGGCCACTGGTCTAGGTGAGGGAGGTTGTGTAGGGTGTTGTTGAGGTTGTGACATTGATGGAACCTCTCCTGTAGCTGCCATGGGGGCAGCTGTGCTTGGGTACCTCTTGTTCCGAGTCACTATGCTTATCATCCCTACATACCCCTACATGGGGCAGTTCTGTGTCACCTCATTGACTTGAAGAGTCTTTGCCTGTGCATCATGGGTAGGTAGGGGGTCTTTGAAGACCTCCATCTATTGGTTGTTTGGTGCTACGGGATTATCCATCACTAGCATCTTGTTGTCTATTAGGTCTTGCACTAAGCTTTTGAACTTCCAACATGCGTAAAGGTCATGTCCTTTCTATCGATGAAATCTACAGTACAAGTCTTCCCTATAGCCCTTGGGTTTTGGCATGTTGGGGTCTACGGGTCGACTTTCTGGTAGGTTTATCAAGTTTTTCATGGACAAGCGGTCAAACAAGGAGTCTTTAGACTCTGTGAAGGGTGTGAATTGTCGCCTAGGGTGACACTGCTGATTTTTCTCTTGCCTATGATTTTCCTTTTCATAGGTGTCAAGAGGAACTTCCGGTAATTAGCCTTTGGGGGTTGTGTTGCTTGTGTAGGCTTAGGTATGTTTATAGCAACCTGATTGACCACGACGGGTTTCGGTTGCATTGACCCAATTTTGGCATTTTTGGGCCACTCTTTCTTGCATGGCTTGGCAATCTCGCCATCCTGTATCTTGATCTCCTCAATGATTCTGGCTTGCGCCAGGGCTTCCTCGAGAGTGGCATATTGTTGCAGCTACAATAGCATGGAGATCGACCTCAAACAACTCTTCGAGAACATTTGGGTCAGGTCGGCCATGGGAGGGAGGTAAGGTAGCTTTGAAAGCAACGTCCTCCACCGATTTCCATAAGCCACCATGGTCTCCTCCTCATACTGTCTGAGGCTAGCTAGGTCACTTAATGATGCCTTCTTCTTGGTATTGAAGGTAAAATGTTCGAGGAATGCGTCCACTAGCTGGTCCAGGTTGTTGATGCTATGCTTCGGCAACTGGGTAAACCAATCCGAGGTAGGGCCTACGAACGTGGTTATAAATGTTCTTAGAAGCAAAGCATCATTGTCCTGAATGCCAAAGCATTGGCTTAGGAATCTTGTCACGTGCTCTTGGGCATCCTCATCCCCTCTAAATATTGCCAATTGAGGCATTTTAAAGTGTTCAGGGTATGGGGGTGCAGGCACTGAAGGATGCATAGGGTGACTGCGGAGCTGGCGTAAAGTGGGCTTTTGGGGCCCAGAAGTCTTGGTCTCCATAGACTCTAAGCGCTCTAGTAGCACTTTGTATGCATCAAAAGATTTGATCTCTTCCTCCTTGGTTTGTTCCCATTATGAATTACGGGGAACTTGAGGCCTATGGAGGGGTAGCTGGATAGCACCCCCCTACCTTGGTAGGGCATTTCAGCCCACTCTTCTTCTTGCTCGAATTCCTCATAGGCTTCTTGAGGAGTTCTTGGGCGTGACCTATAAACATGGGTGGGTGCCCGTGGAGGGTGCCCATCATTGGCTCTAGGGGTGGTCTCCCGCTCAGGTCTAGGAGGTCTTGGAGGCAACATTTGATAAGGTCATGGAGACCTGTCTCGCACCAAGGGGTTGTGCCTCTCATACAACTCTATCCTATGCGTGCGAGGGGTTGGGACCCTCTCAAGCATAGTGTTCTGGAGCAACTCATCTATCTGACATCGAATGCGCTCTTTGCTAAGGTGATACAGGTGCTCTAACTATTGTTGATCTTGCTCAAGCTACATGATTTGTGCTCGGTGGGTGACATGTTTGGAAAATGCCAAGTCGATTTGTTCTACCGTCTTGAGTCTAGGAGGCCTAGATGCCTCCCCTACACATCTATCTCGGTCATGGTGATCCGAGATCTCTATAGGTCACTTCCCTCTATCGAGGTTAGCGACATTCACCCGAGGCTCTGGCCTCAGTAGGTGATCCTGATAAATAGCAGGTGTGGAAGTGCATTGTTCCCATGTTGTGTATTGCTCTTGAGGAATGTAGTGGTCTTCCTCATGCTCCCTTTCGTATATGTGAAAGGGGCGAGCAGAGTTGGCTCGCCTTGTCTGAAGAGCCTTGCGCTCTAGATTTGGCCTATTGTTTCTGACAGTAATAAGGGGTAGAGGAGGGATGATGTAATCATGTGGCCCCTCCTTATGGACCCTATGTTGTTCTAGCACTTCATCGCATGGTGGCCACTCATAACGAGTGTCTAAGGGAGCCTTCCCATCTATGTTGAGTGCCACGTGTAAGGACTCCTCTTGAAAGGGTCTATGTTGAATGGGAGTGCCCCTCGAAGGGGTGCCTCTATAGTCCCATTCCGTCATGGTATGATGTGGACTATTTTGTGGGTCAGGCCACCAAGGTGGTATGACCAAGTCCTTGGGGCTATAGCGGAGGTGACTTGTGCCCCCTTGTACACTTTCCATAGCTTCTGCCCGTGATTGGGCTTGGCTACGGGTGTACACCATGGTGGTGTTTCTCTAAAATATGTGTACGTTTTTATCTTCTTTACAATTTTTTTATGCTACACTAAAAAAAAGGGAGCCACACAATCAAAGAAGTGATTATCTCATTTATAGATTAAAGGTGTGCCCTAGATCTGGTTTAGTGTGTTTTGATTTTTGTTTTGAAAGCCTTGTAAAGAAAATTTTGTTGTATATGCAATATGAGGGCTCTTATATCTCCCAAAATGGTCGCCCCTTCAATATACCACTGCCAGGCCATTATACCGAACCTCTCAATATACCCGCCCTTACGTGAGGGAAACTATTGGTACGCGAGAGCAGAACAGTACGTGGAACATAGGCGGTACGGAAGGGGAATCACTCTATTTTTGACACCTACCATAGAAGACTTATCCTCATGCACTGGGAATCACCCCAACTACACTTGGTCAGATTTCATCAGGATTTACGTCTAGCAATAGTAGCGATCGGGGTTATGTATGCAAAATTCAAGCCAAGGTGGTGATGAAATCCACCGTTGGTCTTGATCAAGTGTTGGGGTTTTACGACCAACGCCTTGATGTTTAGATTATCTCGTGGTGTGTGGGGTTATTTTTACTTGCGCAAAGAAAGAAAACATGCAGTAAAATTTCCTATGCAAGCAAAGAAACAGAAAAATCATAGAAACAGAGACAGAAAATTACAGAGAGTGTTCAGACAACCTACCTCTTCTCTGCCCACACCAGATGCCTCCGAGTTTCTGCTCAAAAAATGCACAGAGAGCTAATCATCCCGGGGTGGGATGAATAGCAGATCTGTATTCATCATAGGGTGGGATGAATGCCTTATTCATCCCAGGGTGGCATGAATTCCAGTCTGTATTCGTCACAGGGTGGCACGAGCAGTAGTCCAGCGCTTGAAGGATTAACACCTGAAAGCAAAAACACACAATTTTGATCAGAAATTTGATCCCAAAATCAGGGGATAGGGTCCCACCATGATCACCACTGAAATCACGAGGATACGAAAGCCCATAGGCGTACCGGGTGTGATGCAAACAAAAGCATGCGAAACGCTAAGTCCTACAAATGAAGAAGGACTAAAGTGCATGAAAAAGGGAAAACAAACGAACTGAAATGAGATATAAAGCAAATGTAAAGTGCAGCCCTTTTTTTTATTAATTTTTCTTTGAGACCAGGTTACAATACGTCTCCTTCCTTTTTAGGGGCTAGGAGCGTTAGATATAGTTTTGCTACACCACGGATGGTACGCTCCCCTTCGGGATCTTCCGCGTGCCCACATTTGAAATGGGTGGGCCAAACGTCGTCACCGCTTGCATGAATGCATCTGTAGTTCCTTGCTGCCCCTCCGGTGTCGAGATCCTACATTCAAAGAAACAACAAATGATTAGTAGCACCTACGGATGGAGGGAAATATGCAATCCCCAAGGCCTCCGGTTAATGCATGCATGAAATAATTAAAATGGTAATCAAAACATGTCAGAATAAGATGAAATTTGGATAGAAGCATGCAAACACTATCATGAACACACTACAAAAGGAATAGTCAAGAAATCTATTGTAGATTTCTAATCGCTCCGGGGTGGGACGATTAGGACTGTCATAAAATGTCAAAAGAAACCTCCTAAATGTCCCATCCAGAGGCCTCCAAAACACCTACAAAGTTGGGGTTAGGCAAAATGGGGCATTTTGAGATGACCCAGAAGGTCGGATTTTGCAGATTCAGCCTCGATCGCCCTATATCCAAAAATGCTCCCTGTATGTTAGTGAAAGCGAAAAGCAATGAAAACACAGTCAAAACTCATCAGAATGGCATGAAATTTGAATGGCAGCATATATGAAAGACATAAAATAAAATGCAAAAGAAATAGTAAGGAAATATGCTACATATTTCTAATCACTCCGGGGTGGGGCGATTAGGACTGCAGTAGTGGGGGCACTCGGGGCAGGACGCCCACCGTTTGGGGCTTGGTTTCGGCACCAATCCACTTGGGATGGGTCCAAAACCTCCTAGGGGGTTGTGTCAAAAAATTGGGTGGGGTATTGTGGCCAAATGTTTGGGTTTTAGGTCCGGATTGCGCTTCCAATGTTCACCCAATAACCTCCCTTCCAAAAGAGAGATCAAGGATGTAAGAAGCACAAGTGAGGGGTGAGGATGTAATTCGGCAGCACTCCATTGCTCCAAATGCTCCTGCTCTATTCTTTTTTGGGGTGAGAAGACTCACCATTTTATAGACCTGAGGGTCTCTTGTGAATGAGCATGCAGAGGCGCCACTTGGCCATCATGCCTTGTCAGGGGAGAGAAGATTCCTCCCTGATTAAGGGCTCCATGACCGCCTCTATGACTGCCTCTTTGAGCTCAAAAATGCTCACTCGCACTCCCATGCATTGAAGGTGGAGTTGAGTGGTGGATCTGAGCTGCCATTTGTCAAGGTTTGACCTTTTGCCCATCAAACCTGCTATTCGCCCCACCCTGGAGCGAATGCTGCTAATCGTCCCGGGGTGGGACGAATACCAGTTTGTAATCATCCCAGGGTGGAACGAGGTAGGGAGCAGAGTGCTTGAAAGGTGCCAAATTGACCTCTGACCTTCCAAAACTACTGTGGGAGTGGTTAGGACCACTGTTTAACCTCTAGGGGCTGCCCTAGGGGCTATGTATGTCAATTCGATCAGTGCTTGTCGTCACATAATCGGATTGGTGTTGTTTTGGTGTCTACAAGTGCTAATACTAGTGGTGAAGCCAAGTATTGTTTAATGTCGTCGAAGGATGACTGGCACTCATCATCCTAGTGAAATGCTACCCCCTTGTGCAATAATTTATTCATGGGTCGGAACTTGTCAAATAATTGGGCTATGAAGCGTTTGATTGACACGACCTTTCCCTGCAAGCTTCTGAGTTGCTTGATGGTGGTTGGGGGAAGCATTTCAAGGATTGCCTTGAATTTATTTGGATCTACCTCGATGCCTCATTTTGAGACTATGAAACCCAATATTTTTCTAGATGTGATGCCAAATATGCACTTCTTGGGGTTTAGTCTGACTTTGTGTTCAGGTGATCAAGGATCTTGCTTAGGTCATCGAGATGATCTAGGAAAAAAAGATATTTGGCCAACAAATCATCCATATAGTCTTCCAAATTTTTATGCATGTGATTACGGAAGATGTATGTCATAGCGCGTTGGTAGGTGGCGCTAGCATTTTTAAGGCCAAAGAGCACAACCTTATAACAAAATGTCCCCCAAGGCATTATGAATGCTATTTTGAGTTGATCGTCAGGATTGATACAAATCTGATTATATCCCGAGAAACCATCCATGAGGGAAAGCATTTCATGGCCTGCTATAGCGTCTACCAATGCATCTATGTTAGGCAATGTGAAATCATCCTTGGGAATCACTTTGTTTAGATCTCAAAAATTGATGCATATGCGAATCTTCCCGCCAGGCTTCTTGATGGGTACCATGTTGGATAGCCATGGTGGGTAATCCATGCAGATGACAAACTATGCATCCAATAGCTTTTGTAGCTTGTATTTTACCATTAATGCTACTATTGGGTGCATCTTATGTAGTTTTTTCTTGACTGGCTTGATTGTCGAATCAAGCATTAGATTATGCATGACTAGCTACGGGTCTAGCCCCGACATGTCTTTGTAGGACCATGCAAAAACCTCCTTCTTCTCTTTGAGAAGGGCAATGTAATTGGCTTGCTCTTCGGGGGATAGAATTACCCCTAGATTGATGATTCACTAATTTATTGGATCAGAGCTAATGTCCACGTTAGTCATACCTTCGACTGACATGTGGGACCCATCCTCCAATTGGTGTGGCATTGGGATCAGCTGGATATCATTTGCTAAATTTAGATCTACGTTTGGAACGTCGGGTTCCTCTTTAGCATGGAAGATAGTTTGAGTTGGTCCTAGGGTGAAATGAAGCATCTCACCGCAAGGCCAGTATTCTGATGGGGATGGTGATGAGTTAGCACGATCCTAGTCTATGGCATCTAGGTTTAGATACAATGGTCATGCTGGATCGATTGGATTGCAGATGGGGGTGGTTAATTCAATGGAGATCATTTTGATGAACTGAATTTGGTCTCCATTATCGTGTGGGTGGTGACTCGGACATCCTTGGTGATCTTTGTGCTCTGGATCTGGCTCTGTGGATATTAGCACAAATGGATCGGCCCTATGTGTGGATAACATGACGGGGTCTACCCTTGGTACTGATGGCTCTATAGGGTCTCTGGGTAGAAGGTGCTATTTGTATGCCTAAAGTGGTAGGTGTAGCACTTGGTCTAATAGTGCTTGGTTTAGGTGCCACCTATGAATTGGCCCCATGTTTAGCTATTCAAACATATCATCAATGTCCATGGGCTATTCTCGTTGTTGCTGCTGCATGTGGTTGAGATATGCCATCTCAGTCTCATCTTCATAATCGCTATCAAAGATCCATAGGCCTTCATTGGCTCTGACAACTATTTATGGCATGTGAGGCTCGTTCTGCTTGAGCAAGTTGATTTGGTCCCATCAGGGTTGTTCTGCTCTCTACGGGAGGACCTGATTCTATTGAGGTAGCATTTTCTCAATTGGAGCATTGAAGGGGAACATTGCCATGAAGTTCTCCTGATAGTCATCTATTTGCATCACTTGCGAGTGCTTGCTATCGGACTCGAAAGGGTCCCAAGGTGCTACCTCATACTCTGACTCGTCTTCTAAATATCCTTCTTGGCCTTGTCTATATCCCTTTTGGGGGAAATCTCTTGAAATTTCCCCTTTCTCGATCAAAGGGGAGAAATTGTTGAGGCCCACAAGGTTGGTTGTTAACAATGGGAGATAATACCCCAATGTGTATGTTGTGTTAGGATTGGCATATGGATCTTGTGCCAACCCATCCTTGTTGCCTAGCCCTAGGCCTTGCATGTTCTCTACAAAGATGTCAAGGGGCAGAGGGTGGTTGAAACCTACTTTTGATTTGTCGTATGACATCTGATATCTTGGTTGACAAAGAATGCGCACCCCTTGTTCATATCTGCCTAACCCATATCCATTTCAATTACATTGGCCAAGGTATTTCAAAGTGAAGTTCGGGTTGGATAGATAGTTGACGTTCTTAGGAAAGGGCTCTTTGTCCTCTTCCTCTTGCAGTTAAGGTTTAATGTCGTTGTCGAGGCCCCCATATACAAAATTTGTCTTATTTGGTGGGTATCCCAAAGGGACAATAGTGCCGATGGGGAGGCGAGGTCTCCCCATGTACTGCATTAAATCAAGCACAGGTGTTACTACAATGTTTCGCACTAGATACTCCCCCAGGCCCGTATTGGCCATCTCAACGGTGATTGTTGGTGGTTGAGGGGGAGGGAATGGGAGTTCTTCCTAGGTCCACTCCATGTAGGGTGAACCAGGAGTCTCGAATTCCATTCGATAGGGCACCTCTTTAGTAGAGATGGTTGAGACCAATGGCGATGCCTCTTCCAAGGGTTTCTTCCCATTGTCCTTCAGTGTGGCCACCGTAGGTGGCCAAAATAAATGACAATGATCCTTATTTGGATAGATTCAACTAAAATTCCAAATGTATCAATGGTAGGGTCGACTGTGGTATCACCTACACCGTATTGCAATACTTGAAGGGCTCTAAGTCTGTTGAAACTACATGCACTTGCCCTTCGTATGTGTACTTTAAGCATTGATGGGCTATCGAAGTGACACACTTCATGTACCTGATCCAAGGCCAGCCCAGTAAGATGTTGTAGGCCATCTCACCTTCTAGGATGTGGCACAACATAGGAATGCTCTTTTGTCCCACTTGGATGGGCAGGACAATTTTGCCAACCATCGATAGATTACGTCATTGAATTCTCAAAGAGCATAGGTGGAGGCCACAATGTGAGATGCTGACAACTTGAGGTGTTTCAATGTCGCTTTTGTGATTCTAATTCTGGACAAGCCAGTGTCCACCAATACCCTCTTAAATGGGATCCCGTTGACCTGCATAATCATGTGTAGGGGTGGATCCGCCATATCACCAATCATCAATTTCAGTTCATCTTCTCTAAAGGTGATGACTCGTTCTGTACATCATTTTACATGTCGCACAAAGTTGTTGAAAGAGTTTGCTTCGTGGGGCTGTAGCTTGATGGCTTTTAGTATCTCCATTAGAGCCTCTCAATGGGACAATTATTGTTGTATGAGCTCATAGATGGAGAGCCTAGCCAACATGGTCCTTAAAATTTGGGTAAGTTTAGTCCGAATCATGGCCACTGGTCTAGGCAAAGGAGGTTGCGTAGGGTGCTATTGAGGTTGTGACATTGATGGAAACTCTCCTGTAGCTATAGCGGGGGCATCTGTGCTTGGATACCTCTTGTTTCGTGTCACTATGCTTATCATCCCTACATACCCCTACATGGGGCATTTTTGTGTCACCTCATTGACTTGAAGAGTCTTTTCCTGCGCATCATGGGTAGGCAGGGGGTCTTTGAATACCTCCATCTATTGGTTGTTTGGTGCTACGGGATTATCCACCGCTAGCATTTTTTTGTCTATTAGGTCTTGCACTAATATTTTGAACTTCCAACACATGTAAAGGTCATGTCATTTCTGTCGGTGAAATCTACAGTACAAGTCTTCCCTATAGCCCTTGGGTTTTGGCATGTTGGGGTCTATAGGTCGACTCTCTAGTAGGTTTATCAAGTTTACCATGGATAAACGGTCAAACAAGGAGTCTTTAGACTCTGTGAAGGGTGTGAATTATCGCCTAAGGTGACACTGTTTATTTTGCTCTTGCCTATGATTTTCCTTTTCATAGTTTTCAAGAGGAACTGCCTGATAATTAGCCTTTGGGGGCTGTGTCGTCTATGCAGGCTTTGGTATGTTTATGGCAACCTGATTGACCGCAACGGGTTTTGGTTGTGCGGACCCAATTTTGGCATTTTTGGGCCACTCTTTCTTGCGTGGCTTGGCAATATCGCCATCCTATATCTTGATCTCCTTAATGATTTTGGCTTGTGCCAGAGCTTCCTCGAGAGGCATATTTTTATAGCTGCAATAGCATGAAGATCGATATTAGGCAACTTTTTGAGAACATTTGGGTCAGATCGGCCATGGAAGGGAGGTAAGGAAGCTTTGAAAGCAATTTTCTCCATCGATTTCCATAGGTCACCATGGTCTCCTCCTCATACTGTCTGAGGCTAGCTAGGTCGCTTAACGATGCCTTCTTCTTGGTGTTGAAAGCAAAACATTCAAGGAATGCATCCACTAGCTGGTCCAGGTTGCTGATGCTATGCTTCGACAACTGGGTAAACCAATCCGAGGTAGGGCCTACGAACATGGTTATAAATTTTCTTAGAAGAAAAGCATCATTGTCATGAATTCCAAAGCATTGGCTCAGGAATCTTGTCATGTGCTCTTGGGCATCCTCATCCCCTCTAAAAATCATCAATTGAGGCATTTTGAAGTGTTCAGGGTATGGGGGTGCCGACACTAAAGGATGCACAGGGTGACTATGGAGCTGGCGTAAAGTGGGCTTTTGGGGCCCATAATTCTTGGTCTCCATAGACTCTAAGCGCTCTAACAGAGCTTTGTATGCATCAAAAGATTTGATCTCTTCCTCCTTGGTTTGTTCCCATTGCGAATTGTAGGGAACTTGAGGCCTATGGAGGGGTAGCTGAATAGCGCCCCCTACCTTGGTAGGGCATTTTAACCCACTCTTCTTCTTGCTCGAATTGCTCATAGGCTTCTTGAGGAGTTCTTGGGTGTGACCTATAAACATGGGTGGGTGCCCACGGAGGGTGCCCATCATTGGCTCTAGGGGTGGTATCCCATTCAGGTCTAGGAGGTCTTGGAGGCAACACTTGATAAGTTCATGGAGACCTATCTCACACCAAGGGGTTGTGCCTCTCATACAACTCTGTCCTATGCGTGCAAGGGGTTGGGACCCTCTCAGGCACAGTGTTCTAGAGCAACTCATCTATCTGACACCGAATGCACTCTTTGCTAAGGTGATATAGGTGCTCTAACTATTATTGGTCTTGCTCAAATGTTTGGCAAATGCCAAGTCTATTTGTTCTACCATATTGAGTTTAGGGGTCCTAGATGCCTCCCCTACACATCTATCTCGATCATGGTGATTCGAGATCTCTATAGGTTGCTTCCCTCTGTCGAGGTTAGCGGTATTAACCTGAGGCTCTGGCCTCAGTAGGTGATCCTGATAAATAGTAGGTGCGAAAGCACATTGTTCCCATGCTGTGTATTGCTCTTGAGGAATGTAGTGGTTTTCCTCATGCTCCCTTTTGTATATGTGAAAGGGAGCATGAGGATATGTGAAAGGGGCGAGCAAATTTGGCTCACCCTGTCTGAAGAGCCTTATGCTCTAAATTTGGTCTATTGTTTCTAAAAATAATAAGGGGTAGAGGAGGGATGATGTAATCATGTGGCCCCTCCTTATGGACCCTATGTTGTTCTAGCGGTTCATCGCGTGGTGGCCACTCATAACGAGTGTCTAAGGGAACCTTCCCATCTATGTTGAGTGCCACATGTATGGCCTCCTCCTGAAAGGGTCTATGTTGCATGGGTGTGCCCCTCGAAGGGGTGCCTCTATAGTCCCGTTCCATCATGGTATGATGTGGACTATTTTATGGATCAGTCCACCAAGGTGGTATAACCAAGTCCTTGGGGCTATAGCGGAGGTGACTTATGCCCTCTTATACACTTTTTGTAGCTTCTGCCCATGATTGGGCTTGGCTATGGGTGTACACCATGGTGGTGTCTCTCTACAAGATATGTAGGTTTTTATATTCTTTACAATTTTTTTTTTATGCTACACTAAACAAAAGGGGACCACACAATCAAAGCAATGATTATCTTGTTTATAGATTAAAGGTGTGCCCTAGATCTGGTTTAGTGTGTTTTAATTTTGTTGTGAAAACCTTGTAAAGAAAATTTTGTTGTATATGCAATATGAGGGCTCTTATGTCTCCCAAAATGGTCACCCCTTCAATATACCACTGCTAGGCCATTATACCGAACCTCTCAATATACCCGCCCTTACGTGAGGGAAACTATTGGTACGCGAGAGCAGAACAATATGTGGAACATAGGTGGTACGGAAGGGGAATCGCCCTATTTTTGAAACCTACCATAGAATACTTATCCTCATGCGCTGGGAATCACCCTAGCTACACTTGGTCAGATTTCATCAGGATTTACATCTAGCAACAGTAGCGATTAGGGTTATGTATGCAAAAATTCAAGCCAAGGTGGTGATGAAATCCATCGTTGGTCTTGATCAAGTGTTGGGGTTTTACGACCAACTCCTTGATGTTTATATTATCATGTAGTGTGTGTGGTTATTTTTACTTGCGTAAAGAAAGAAAACATGTAGTAAAATTTTCTATGCAAGCAAAGAAACAAAAAAATCACAGAAACAGAGATAGAATATTACAAAGGATGTTCAAAAAACCTACCTCTTCTCTGCCCAAACTAGATGCCTCTGAGTTTCTGCTCAGAAAATGCACAGAGAGCTAATAATCCTGAGGTGGGAAAAATAGTAGATCTATATTCATAATAGGGTGGGATGAATGCCTTATTCATCTCGAGGTGGCACGAATTCCAATCTGTATTCATCACAGGGTGGCACGAGCAGCAGTCCAGCGCTTGAAGGATTAACACCTACAAAAAAAAACACAAAATTTTGATCAAAAATTTGATCCCAAAATTAGGGAACAGTGGTCCCACTATGATCACCACTGAAAGTACTAAGGATACAAAAGTAATGGAGTATCGGGTGCGATGCAAACAAAAGCAAATGTAACACTAGCTCCTACAAATGAAGAAAGGACTAAAGTGCATGAAAAGGGAAAACAAACGAACTGAAACAAGATATAAAGCAAATGTAAAGTGCAGCCCTTATTTTTATTAATTTTGCTTTGATATCATGTTACAATACTTCTCATTCCTTTTTAGGGGCCAGGAGCGTTAGATATAGTTTTGTTACACCACAGATGGTACACTTCCCTTTGGGATCTTCCGCGTGCCCACATTTCAAATGAGTGGGCCACACATCACTGAAGCTTGCATGAATGCATCTGTAATTCCTTTATGCACCTCTAGTGTCGATATCCTATGTTCAAAGAAATAGTAAATGATTAATAGCACCTACGGATGGAGGGAAACATGCAATCCCCAAGGCCTCCGGTTAATGCATGCATGAAATAATTAAAACGGTAATTAAAACATGTCAAAATAATAAGAAATTTGGACAGAAGCATGCAAAAACCATCATGAATACACTGCAAAAGGAATATTCAATAAATCTACTACAGATTTCTAATCGCTCCGGGGTGGGACTATTAGGACTATCGTAAAATGTCAGAAAGCAACCTCCTAAATGTCCCATCCATAGGACTCTAAAACAACTTAAAAGTTGGGGTTAGAAAAAATAGGGCATTTTGAGATGACCCAGAAGGTTGGATTTTGTATATTCGGCCCTGATTACCTCGTATCTGAAGATGCTCCCTGTATGTTAATGAAAGCGAAAAACAATGAAAACATAGTAAAAAATCATCAGAATGGCATGAAATTTGAATGGAAGAATATATGGATGACATAAAATAATATTCAAAATAAATAGTGAAGAAATATTCTACATATTTCTAATCACTCCGAGGTGGGGCGATTAGGACTGCAGTAGTGTGGGGAGGGCCCGGGGCAGGATGCCTACCATTTGGGGCTTGGTTTTGACACCAATCCACTTGGTATGGGTCCAAAAACTCCTAGGGGGTTGTGTCAACAAATTGTATTGGGTATTGTGGCAAAATTTTTAGGTTTTAGGTTTGTATTGTGCTTCCAATGTTCACCCAATAACCTCCCTTCCAAAAGAGAGATCAAGGATGTAATAAGCACAAGTGAGGGGTGAGGATTTAATTTGGCAGCACTCCATTGCTCCAAATGCTCATGCTCTATCCTTTTTTTTTGGGTGAAAAGACACCATTTTATAGACCTGAAGGTCTGCTTTGAATGTGCATGCAAGGGCATCATTTGGCCATCATGCTTTCCCAGGGGAGAGAAGATTCCTCCCTAATTAAGGGCTTCATTATTGCCTCTATTAATACCTCTTTGAGCTCAAAAATGCTCACTCACACTCCCATGCATTGAAGGTGGAGTTGAGTGGTGGATCTGAGCTACCATTTGTCAAGGTTTGACCTTTTGCCCGTCAAACCTGCTATTTGCCCCACCCTGGAGCGATTGCTACTAATCATCCTAGGGTGGGGCGAATAGCATTCTATTCACCCCAAGGTGGAACGAGTAAGGAGCAGGGTGCTTTAAAGGCACCAAATTGACCTCTGACCTTCCAAAACTGCTTTGGGAGTGGTTAGGACCACTGTTTAACCTCTAGGGGCTGCCCTAGGGGCTGTGTATGCCAATTCGGTCAGTGCTTGTATCCACATGATCAGATTGGTGCTGTTTTGGTGTCTACATTATGAAATTATTGATATTCTTGTGTTTCAATATCAAGAATCTAATAACTTTTCCTCTCTCTTCATTTTGAACCATAAATCCTCTTTTTTATGGCCAATATTTTTACAAATCTATATCTCAACATCTTATTATTTGATATCATGCTTGTCTATATTATGTAATAGTTTGAGTATCTTTGCTATAATTATTGCATTCCATATTTTTCTCTCGAGTCTTAGATAACGATGCATGATTAGTGTCACTTTTCCAATAGACCATGTTGCTTTGACATGGCTTCTTTGGAAAGGATTAAAACCTTTTACGCTTAAAAATATATAGTCTATATTCTCTATTTATAGTATACACTATTTATAACATATTATAGATTAAAGTTATCTTTTGCATTAGAAGTCTAAAGAAGACTTCATTGTCATTCTAAGCATTTTAAGTATCATATAGGTATTTTTAAATATATTTTTAACATCCTATAGGTTTTCAATAAACATAATGACGTTGTTCTTGTCTTCAACA
Source organism: Wollemia nobilis (assembly GCA_028583015.1). Lineage (NCBI taxonomy): Eukaryota > Viridiplantae > Streptophyta > Pinopsida > Araucariales > Araucariaceae > Wollemia > Wollemia nobilis. Next base: position 1,682,926 of record JAQPPZ010000677.1, on the reverse strand, counting down.
TAAGGACATCATATTTCTAATAATAATAATTTTATGATTTGTCTTCTTAAATTCATATACTTTGCAAATTTATTTCCACAAATCATGGGGGTATTTGTATTATGGTGGATAGTAATAATAAGCCATTCACTTAAACCATGGATCTCCTTTGCTTTGAATCCATAGAACACTATTCAAAATTTTTAATTATTGTGTACTCACTAAGATACTCAAAGAGGTAAGGTGAGAGCATATAGTGGGTAGTTATAGTAGGCCAATCTAGTTTCTTAAATTTGGCTCATAATAAATTAGATTTTATTTCTCGTATCCTTTCTTACACTCATTTGAATCTAGTTTATGGATCCAATTTATATTCACTTAGATTTGAATTCTTGCTCCAATTGAAACTCACTCAAATATAATTTCTAACTTTTGGTTAGACTCACTTGGATATAGTTTCTTTCTCATATATAAGTTCATCTAAATAACTTCAATCCAATGGAATCTAAGGTTTAGGTGCCTAAGGATTAGTATAATATTTCAAATAATTTCATTATAGACCTAAATAATATCGAGGAAAAATTCCTATGGGTTAGATACAAGCTTTATAATATTGAATATGAGGATGGAGGAATGATGAAGACTCATTATAGGGTGAGGTGTTACCTCTAATTATTTCTACACTTCACCCTATCCACTTAGTTATGGTGGTTATTGAAATATGTGTAAACTAATATTATTTATACCAAGGATAAATATGTGATATGGTGCTTGTAAGTATCATTTATGTAGATAATGTATATGTGACTATGTAAATCCTAATACCATTCCTTATTTATGTAAGAATATGAGCATGTTCATGTAATCCTAGTAGCCTCTTTCATATTTTTCCCTATTGGTATTGGCTAATTCATGATTATGAATAAATTCACTTAAAAGGTAATTTATTATTGTTATATTGTAAGTTTAATATCAAGGTTACGCTAATGTTAACTTAAGGTAAACCTCTAATTAGGTATTTGGTATCACTATAAATACCCTAAAGGAGGAACCATTTGCATTATAAGTGTAAATAAGTGTAACATATTAGGTTGCCCACAAGCAACCATATTCTAATCCTTTTTGTCTCCCTTCATTTAATTTTTGTTGTTTACTATTGCTATTTTTTAAGCACTTTTTTTGCTTTTTGACATACAATTATGGTAAAAGTATATTTTAAATATTTCTAAAAAGTCATCTTCTAATCCTTTTTGTCTCCCTTCATTTAATTTTTGTTGTTTACTATTGCTATTTTTAATCACTTTTTTTTTTGCTTTTTGACATACAAATATGGTAAAAGTATATTTTAAATATTTCTAAAAAGTATCCCCGTGAGTGTGGTCTACTGGCAAGGATACCACTTGCATTATCGGTGATGTGACTTGGGTTTAATCCCCATGGTGGATGTGTATAGGAAGTATTTATCAAAAAAAAAAATTTCTAAAAAGTATTCCAAATTCAAACACTTCATCCATACAAGCAAACATCTCTTAAGGATTGTGAAAAAATTTAAAATTATCCCCTAGATGTCACTATCATTATTATATATAAAGGAAGATCAGTCCAATTTCCTATGTTCTTGAAATTCTAAACAAAGGTCACATCCATAATTTTATTCATGTCTTACATCTAAAATAAAAGATGTGTGCTCTTACTCTAATTCAAACTCAGCTTCCAGTATTTGATTAGGATGATCAAATGATAATTACACCTAAAGGTATATTAAAAACACATATGCCATCTTTACACACTCAATAAATCTTAAAATCCCAAATTAAGTGGAAAAATCTTCTCAAATAAGAATCTTTGTGGGAGTCTCAATATTTCATTATTATTCATACTTTGCTTCCTATGTTTTAAGGATAAATCATTTTAGCTAGGATGACTTACAGTGAACCACTATCTTCCCTTCTATATTATGCTTACTATATATTTTATTTATTTACCTCTTTATTATCTCATAACTCAATAATATATCCACTTTTTTAATATAACTCTCACTATAAACTTTTGTCCACATCATCTAGCTCCTAGTTGGTCTTGACCTTTAGTAAAACTTAATTTTATGGTTGGAACTACAAAAAAACATATTATTCAAATTACATATTAGAATAATAACATGATGATACTATAGATACTTCATGTAGTTTTGATCTTGACAAATATTATTTCTAAGGATATTGAGAATATATATTCTTTTTTGTAAAAATATATTAACTTGTGCAACAAAATTTGACCTTGAAAGCTAACTTGTCAAGAATTTGGACTTATAACTATATAATACCTCAATGGAGTTTCATCTTGGTGAGAAGATGTTAGGAATTTTGTACCACCACTCAACCATTTAATCCACTAGTATTTATTTCCTTGGATAAAGTACCTAAGTTACATATTTTTATTTCCCATCTATTTTAGAATGATATGAGAAAATCATGTTAATTTCATCTTGTTGGGTGTGAAAATATCCTTCTAAATGTTGCTCACTGATATAAAATCAAAATCATAAATAATAGTCTTTGGGATCTCTTGTAGTTTGAAAACCTAATTCAAGAATACTTGAACCACTTGTACACAAATACTACAATATAGAAATATTTTCATACTTATAATGGTGATCCTATAGCATAAAAATCATGGATTTTTCTTGGATTTAGGAATATCTTCAATGAAATACATAGATGCATATTGCTTGCATTTCAAATGAACACAAAAAGCTTGAGGTATTAACATATATTTTTTTAATTCATGATATTATTCATATAGTATAAAAAATTTTTAGACATCTACTTTTATTCCTTTTCAAGAAAATAACTACTTCACCATAAGATAACTTTCCAAAAAATATGAAAGACATACTAAAGGAGATAAATGCAATTCAAGTAAAATTTGATCTTTGAACTTGGAGGATTTCATCAAGAAAATGATATTCTTCTTCATTAAATTACCCTTGGTTTAGGAGAAATATGGTTGCATTGACTTAATTATTTCATGACTATAAATAATATGAGATTTCTTTACATTAGACCTATAATTATCATAGGCCAATGTTATTAAAACAAGAAAGGGTGAGGTAACAACATAAACAACAACAAATATTTTGTATTTGTGAGAGAAAACATTGATGAATATATTTTATCTTCTTTTATTAGTCAATCTTAATATTATTTCCAATTCCTTGGTCAATTACTTATTCTAATTTGGATAAGATATATATGGACTCAAAGAATAATTGGGACTATTGTGATCCATTTTAATTACTATATGCCTACTCAAGAGATAAGATTTTCACATTTCTATTTCATATAATATGGTCAACATTTCCTTCTAATAAGTAGGTTTTACCTAGGCTATACCTAAATATATATTTGCCTTCATAAGGTAATAGGTTATACCTAAATATATTTGCCTTCATAAGGTAACAAATAACCCTCTTGCATGAATATGTTATTGATGCCTATTCGTAGAGGATCATGTTAATATTTGTTAAAATCTAGGGTGAAAATATTTGTGGTTCAACACATAACTTATTTCAAGATATTGAATGATATCATAGTCTCTTTCAACATTTTATAACATCTTTATTTACAATTCTTTGAATTTTATTTTTCAAAACAGATTTTCAATACAATATTTTAATAATAATTTTAAATTATAAATATTAAAACTATAAACCAATTAATACTAATAACTTAAAATCTATGATCAACCAACCATATGGTATGGATTATAAGAAAGAAAAGACACACAATTTTATCCAAACTCAAAAAAAAAATTATACATATTATTTTAACTTTATTTTTAATTACCTTTATTTGATAAATACACTTTCTATTCAATTAAAGAATGAGAAATTAAAATAATATATATTATAAAATCTCAATTAATTTATATTACATTAATAGTTTGACTCCCTTAAAAGATAAATGTTCAACTTCAATTTTTCAAATACAATTGGTTCAAAGTGTAAACCCATGGTCTTATAACCAATTTCAAGTCTTACAAAATGATTCATGCATAATTATTAATTGTAATAACAAACTACATAATTGATTGAGATATATGTCTATATTGTCTAAATGGTTCTAATGCATAAATATATTCTACTTTACAATTAATCAAAATATTGTTTAAATTTAATTTTTATTAATTAAAATGCATAATTGTAAAATATATTCGTTAATTATAGTAAATACTGCATAATTTATTGAAATATATAACTTTTAGTTGTAATAGATGATTGAAATGCACAAATCTATTATATAATTGGTTAAAATATTATTTAAATTTATTTTATATTAATTGAAATGCGTAATTGTAAAATATAATTATTAATTATAATAAAAACTATATATAACTATTAACTTGTAATACTATATTATGTAAATGTTTGAAATGCATGCATCTATTCTATTATATAAATAGTTAAAATTTTATTTAAATTTATTTTATATTAATTAAAATGTATAATTATTAATAAAAATCATATTAATCTTATATAACTAATTTATAAAAATTAATTTCAAAATATTAAATAACTATAAAAATATTATTTTTACACACTAACATTTTTAAAAAAATCATGAAAACATACATTTACATATTTCTATCATGATTTTTTCTTACCCATAACACCTTTCCCCTCGTTACCCCACTCTATCTCTTCTCTCAGTTACGGCTATATATATATATATATATATATATATATATATATATATATATATATTAATAACTAATTAATACAAACGTCGATAACATATTCCTTTGCTTTCCAATCGAATAAAGAGTATCACGCAAGGAGCAAAGTATGATAAAATCTTTATCGAAAAAAATATAAAAGAAAGTATTGAAATTTGCAGATCAGCGACGATTCCCAGCAAGAGATTGTTAATAATAATAGAGGCCACCATGATAATGAAAGGAAGAAAAGCCAAAGCCAGGCGTATAAACTTGATCTGATTACGAGTTTAAAATATCACCATTACCAGTCAATTTACGACACCCTCTCCTCAACGAACTCCACATCATCTCAACGCTATCAGATTCTGACTCTGCACCTTCTCCTCCATTGAATTCGCAACACGATGACGACTTTTCACTCTGCTCACAACTCGTCACATCACGAACGGAAGCCCTTAACGGAGAACAACGCCGTCAAATCTCGTCACCACCACCAGATCCGGAAGTCTTGGCTGAATCCATGGGCCCGATCGTATAACGAAGACACTCTGGAATCCCATTGATTGCATAGAGAGAAGCCGAGATCTTCCTCTCGTACATCCTCCTCCTAATCTCCTCCCTAAACATCCATCTATGCTGGTCGCCCTCACAAGCCATTTCTACTCTTCCCTCCCCACACTCATGTTTCTCCTCTTCTTCCTCCTCCGTCACATTAATGTACTCCGACATGTTAATCGGATCTGCAATTTCCGCAGCTACGGCAAACGGACAGTACCCAACCTCTGCCGCCGCTAACTCCTCCACACCGCATAAATCGAGGCCATCATTCATCTCCACCTTCACAGTGCTATGGCAATCGAGATAAGCCGATCCATTGCCCGCCTCCGTCATCATGGCCCTAAAATTACAACTTTCATCTCTCATGCCACCAAATTCCGCGTCCATTTCTACAGGCCACTTATTATTATAATCAAATTCTCCGTAGAACTGTGTTCCTTGCTGCTATCATAGCCGTGATTTACAGTGATCATTTAGCCCCACCGGGGGAGGTCCCCTTCATCGGATCCCGGCAGTGATGGCGGCTCGGGAGCTTCGGTCTTGATAATATTTACACAATAATTGGCAAAGCTATTGTTAGCAGTGGCCTCCTTCGAGCTCTGATAGGGGTTACCATTATTTCGTGCATTGGCCGCGTTGAGGCGGAGCATCAGCAGCCGAGCAGTTCTGGCAGGCAGTGCCGAAGCGCCGGCAGAGTGCGCCGAAGGCGAAGGCCAGAAGTTGGTTCGGGTATAGTGACCGCGGAGAAGGCAGGCAACCTCGTCATAGGCCCGGGCGGCGTCTTCTGCCGTATCGAATGTGCCAAGCCAGACGCGGATTTTCTGAATTGTGTCATTTATTTCGGCCACCCACGGCCCCGAAGGCCGCTGCCTTACACCCACAAATCTCTTTCTGCTTCTGTTAACTCGCTTGTCCCAGAATTTTGAGTCCGCCTCCATGTCCGAGGTTGTGCTGTCTTTAGCACTTAACGCAGAACTGTAATTATCTGACTTTCGCTTCGTTTTGGCAAGAGCTTTCTTTCTTGGCCATCATTAACCAGATACTTTTTATGGAGATGAGAAGGGGCTGTGAGCTTTAACATCTGAACTACCAATGTCAGCGTGCCTTGCTATATATAAGAAGGTTTTTCGATACTGTGGTAGCCGTGAGGTGAGTTGAGGGTGTGCAAGTGTCACTGGAATAGTAAGCCGAAAGATGCCGTGATCCGTGTCAATTTTTTTGAGAAAGAAATGTTCAAAATATATTAAACTTTGTTTGGTTATTAAGGGACGTGCTTGACTTCCTTTGGCACCCCTGTAAAGAATAAAAATTCTGCAGCTCCTTGACGAATTTTTTTAGGGACGTGCTTGACTTCCTTTGGCACCCCTGTAAAGAATAAAAATTCTGCAGCTCCTTGACGAATTTTTTTACAGCTGAAACATCCGATGTTTTTTTTTTTTTTTGTTAGAATTTGAAAAGCTTCAAAGGCAACGTCATTTCAAATTCTAAAAGCAATGTCATATCAATGAATTATAATGAGTAAATATGCCCTTTGACGTCATTCATTTAAAATATTCCTAGTGCATTTTTTAAGAAACAAAATTTAAAGTATCTTTTACTTTAGAGTGATTTATAGGGTTTTGAAACAAAAGAAGCAATAATTGATATTTGAATGATACAATTTAATGGAATAAATATATATGTTTTATCTTTTAAAATTTTATTTTTAAATAGGGAAAGTAAAGGAATAATGAAAAAGTAGATAATTTAAATGCACAAGGCACAAGGTACATAGACTGGTGGTTTTTTTAAGGTTGAAGAGAGTGTGTCGCTTATTGTGAGATGATTATTATGACATCAATCTCTTTGCAATTAAGAAAACATTTTTCCAACATAAAAAATGTGTTTTAATACATTTTTTATATTTTTAAATGATCTTATATTATATTATAGAGTTTATTTGATAAAAATTATCAAAATATTTTATTTCAACTTTTTCAAAATTTTTGTTTTGGTTGTGCTTGTGTGCCCAGTTTTTTTTGGTCTGTGTTTATCCACGTGGGTGGCCTGTGTGCCCAATTTTTTTGGTTTGTGTTTGGCTTATGTGTTTGGGTTTGTTCAACTTGTATATGATGATGTGGGTGTAAATAGTTGAAATGTCCTCAAACTTCTAATGATTCCTATATATTAAATTTTTTTTTATATTAATAATTTTTAATTATCAAGTTTCTGTTCAAAATAAAATTTAACATATAATATATTTGTACATATATCTTACTTATATATATTTTTTTGGGTGGTCGAATGCAAAGCAACGTGCCACGAGGCCGTCCATGCGGTATCAATTTATAGGCATACATTTAATTCCTGTCACAGCCATAACTAATGTCTCATTAATGTCATTCTGTTAGTTACAACGTCCAATTAGTTTGGATTGTTGTTCTATCAATCCAATTACCCGGAGTTATATTCATTTATTAATTTACTCATACAATAATCCGTATATATGTGCGATTGATATTTTTCTTTTACTAATTGCCTGTTTTCAAATTTAGGTGTTGTACAGGCTTGAAGTTTGGTGTTACTAAATTTTTGGAGTTTGGTGTTACTAAATTTTTGGAGTAAATTTTTCACCTTAATTTTATTTTTAAAGGTAATAATGATTTAATATTAAGAAAAAATTGTTTAATTTTCTTAATACATATTAAATATTATTTATGAAAAAATATGTATATGTATAAGGATTCCAGGCCCTGGAGTTAATAAAGTTTACAGGGACAAATGCCACGTGACCGAGTTGTTTTAACGATCCATACACATACACGAAATACATTGTTTGACCCGTCACAATTGGTTTTACATACAAATTTTGCAGACACAAACAAATTAAGATGCTCCACACCATACTTTCAGCAACGGTTCGTGACCTTTAATTCATATTGCTCCTTTTTCCCCTTGTAATGTCAGATGCCGATCCGGTTGCACCTTTCTTCCATGTGGTACTTATGTCTGACAGTAGTTTACACTGCCCTGCAACTTCAAACATCCACCATTAAAAAGAACGATTTACCCTGTGCCAATGCTAAACTGAAGATGGTCGCGTGTAGAACCAGAAAAATGAGAATTCATAAATATCAAACCTGTTCATTTGTCGAATTTATGCTTCAGTTTTAAATTGAATGAATTTCGAATTTTATTTGAATTTTTTTACGAATTTGATAATTAAGAAAGGTTTTATTGATTTCATTTATTATTTGTTTTTTTTACTATTAAAAACGGTTTTAACGGGATCTCACAATCACTACGGAGAAAGTCACAAGGGCAACAAGAGCCGAATAAACCTCGGGAAAAAAACCAAAGGCAAACAAAAAGGAAAGACAGAAACCAAACCTCAAGGCACAAAAGGAGGGAGAACTGAGATAGTTCTACACCAGCTTGTGAATGCCCGAGCTACATCGGTTGCCAAACCAGAAATATTTTCAGATCAATCAAGGGTGAATTTCAGCGAACTCCAAATTTTGCGTCCGTGCCCGGAGCATAGTTTTCTTCCACAGACTTCTCCTGAAAAAGATTCCTTAGCAGAACATCAAGATCCGAGAGGGTCGTAGGAAGGGGGAATCACCTTCCTCCTTTTTACTACGTAGCCATTTTGACTTACGACGATCAGTAGCAACGACACCAGCCGACTTCATCTCAGAATCACCAAGATCATCCAAACACACTTTAGGGGCCATTTCAAATTTAACAGTGTGGCCTATCGAATGGGCCATAGCACTCGTCTTTGGGTCCCTTCGGGTCCTGACCCCAAACCCCTTTGGTAGAGACTTGTATCTTTTTGAAAATATGCTCAGGGCCAACACCAAAAGTGAAGGAGAGAGTGTCCACACTTTCACCAGAGTCTGTACCAGAAGTTAAACGAGAGCCACCACCAAAAAAGGAGGATTCCACTTTCAACTTGAAACCACACGCGAGAGGAACGGAAGAATCTGAAAAAAAAAAAAAAAAAAAATTATTAGCATCAAGGTCACGCTCCAAAACAACCTGTTCGAAAACCAACAAAATTAGGCCTCGGTGGATAGGGGCTTGACCACAGCCACTTAAAAGGAAAGATTTTTGAACCACATATAACATCTCATTATTTAACCTAAAATCACAAATTTGAAAAATAATTACAAGAAATCCATTAAAACTAAATACATTACCAAAGAAAATTTTAATTTATTTTATAATTATTATTTTTTTTAAGTTTAAAAACAAAACAATTGGTGTTATCTGTCTATCTACACATGGCATAAATTTATTTATCTAACATAAAAAGCACTAAATATTTTTAATAAAAGTCACCCAATGCATATGAGAGATTGCGTCTATATATTTCACATATAAAAATTAATAAAAATAAAATAAAATAGATTTTTTAAAATTCTTGTCACCCTTAGCCTACAAAATGAGCATCATCTAAATAAGGGACTGGATGCGTTACATACAATGGCATCTTGCTGTTCTACTCAAAAATCTTTCCGGCATATTCACAGGACTGAACTCAATTTACTTGGCATTAATATCATTTATATATATATATATATACCTAAACAATAAGCCGGCCGGTTTCACAATGGGATAACGATCTACTTCGTCTTTATTATAAAAGTTCCCGTGCAATATAAATAAATGTCACCCCGTTGATCGGTTCAAACAATAGGAGCTGACAATCATCGTTAGCATTCAGTCGTCATATTTCACAATTTTTCCCTTGGATTTGTCGTAATTGTCAGCAAGTGTAGCGGAGGCCTTGACTGGTAAAGTGTGCTTTCATTGACTTGAAAACATGATTCTGATTGCGGCAGCGTGTAGATTTACGCTTATTACCCACTTGGCTGCCATCTGTAGCCTTTATAGTAGATGTTTTCGTATATGCTGACTGCTGCTTCGGAGACTGACCTTTTCATATCTTGTGGTCATTATACATGCTAGTTTTTCTACCATGTAATATAATGGGGTACTGTGTATTAAATTATAAGATAATATTGATGATGATATGTCGTAGTTCACTCGTTTGCAAGAAGTAGACAAAAGCATAGGGGTTAACTAGCTTTGTAATTTTCACTGGTTTATCGAGTGGATTACATATTAGCTTATAGTTTTTGATTAAACAAAAATATAATATAGTAATTTACACATTTTATTTTTTTGCAAAAATTGTTATTATCAATTTAGAATCCCTGACCTGAGTGATTCTTTGTTTCACCACCAATTTTAAGTCGATTTCACATCTAATAGCCTTTGTCGTATTGTTATATGTTGTTCCCAAGCTAATCATGTATTTGAGCAGGATCTCATGGGTTTCTATAAGAATTAGTCCCCCTACCGGTGCTTGATCGGGGTTGGATTTGGAGGCACCATCAAAGAAGAGTGCTAGAAAACATATGTTAGGCAAAGAATTTTTTGTTTTGTAGCCTTCTTGTGTCAGGAAATCTTGGAGATTAAGTTGGTAGAACATTCTTCTCTCTATGGGTGATAGATCTTCCTATTGTTGTTGACAGAAATTGGATTTGACATTTAAGACTAGATTTCCTTTTTATCCTTCGTATTAGATTTTTGTTGTCCTTACCTTTGCCTTCAAAAATCCTCTGGTTTATGTCCAACCAAATGTGCCAAATGATAAAATATGGTATAGATCTCCATAGATATTTTAGGAGGGGCTTACCTTGGTATAGATCTCCATAGATATTTTAGGAGGGGCTTACCTTGGCATATATATCCATAGATATTTCAGGAGGGGCTTACCTACTAGTTTAGCTTTATATGAAGAATTACTCAAATTAAAAATAAAAAAAGTATTGTGTATCAATATTTATTAAGGTCTATTTTTTCATTTACATAATAATTATTTTTTATTCTTATATTTTTTATTATTATTATTGATTTTATCTCCATACTATTGGATGACATATATGCTATCTATTCTGTATTTCTTTATTACACATGATTACCATAACTATGGATCCCTCAAAATTGAAGGGGATTTAATAGACACTAGATCAATGACCTTTGATAATAGTCTTGTTTAAAATGGGTTGTGTTCTAGAATCTCTCTTTTTCTACTTTGTTTATCTTTGTTTGCCTATTTATCCATTTTCTATATAGAAGTTGTTTATATATTCATAAACTATTGTATTAAGGAAATCTAAATAACTTTTAAATTGTAGGAAGAAGATATATAAATGTCACATCCATGAAATTTGTAAAATTTTTGTTAGAGTGTTGATTTTAATAATTTTAATTTATCTTTTATTTCCATCCTTACTCTTGTTCAATTTACAAATCACTTTTATGCCTTTTGCATTATTCTATTAAATATTGTATCTCTTCTCTCTATCAATTCTAATGGAATATTTATGTCATTTTATTTTCACCCAAACACATATAGAAAGTAAATAAAACCTTGGAATTTTAGACACCCTTTTTTGTGCATTAAATCAGTCATTTACCTCACTAGTTGTAAACATACCATGTCAAATCGACTTTTTCATATTCAAAATTGGGGTAAAATGTGACATCATCTTTAGATATCATAAAATAAAAATATATTTTCACAAAATTTTAGTAAATTGATACATTTGGAAAGGGTTCAATGAGTAAAAATATGCTTATACTTAGATGATAATTGATACCTTAAAATGCTTTTAAAGTAAAAGCATCGTAACCTTATGAATGTGTTGTGGTACTTTTCAGTGAAACTCTTCTTACCTCTAGTGCTTTTTCCAGTCAAACCTATTGAAACTCTACCTATATTCTTATTGTCATGGAGGAATATTCTCATAATAAAAAGTGTCAATACTTTGACACCATCATGGCACTTTTACTTTACCACCACTAAAACTAAAGTTACCATAGTTTAACTTCCCATCACACTTTGTTACACTATGGATTTCATCTTCTCATCTACTTTTGTGTATATCAAGCTACTAGATTGTAAATCAAATCTTCTTGATTGGTAGTCACATGACACATCACTACTTGCAACTCCTAATCAGGCTTCTATCATTTCCATGCAATTGATATAAACTCCCTATCAACTCTACTCTAGACTCCATACAACTACACCTTAAGTACCTTACTTTATCTACCAAAGCAATACTTAAAATATATCTAGGAGGGGTTTGGATCTTCTATAAAGTCACCCCCTTAAGGAGGCTTGAAGATAATCTCTAATAAAAATGCTACTCTATTGAAATCACTTTTAAAAATCAATCAACGTTTGCATATGATCATGTTGTCAAACCCTCTTTTGGTGGTACATTTAGAAAATAAAGTGCAATGGCATGTTTCCATCAAGCATACCTTGCAAAAATTAGATAAACCCTCTTACACTAGCCACCTATTTTTATATATTTCTATCTATAAATGCTTTTATTTTGTAGTTTGGGAGCAAAAGTATTGTACAAATATGTCTATAGTAATTTTGCTTGACACATTTGTATGATGCTTATGTCTATCACTTTTATACAATGTTTTTACCTGGTGCTTTTGCATGGCACTTCTACCTCAATCTATGGATTATGTACTTTTTACTTTGTTTTTTGCTTGCTTCTATTTTAGGTCTCTAACATTGCATGGTCTATTTTTGTAGAATTATTTTTCTAATTATGTGATAAAATTTGGTAAAAGAGTAGCACTTTCCTGCATTGGATTCACAACATGATCACAACTCATCACATCACAAACTGAAGCCCTCAACGAAGAACCATTACCATTCAATTTAAGAAATAAATGGGAATCAAGACCTACAAAGACCACATCATATCAATGCTATCAGATTCTAACTCTGCACTCTCTCCTCCATTGTATTCACAGCACGATAACAACTTTCCCCTCTATTCATGAATCATCACATTACAATTTTGATAAATCCCTTCACCACCATCGTATCTCAGGGACTTGAATGAAGTAAAGGTCATGCTCGTATGATGAATATACTCTAAAATCATATTTATTACATACGTAGAAGTTTGAGATCTTCCAATCATACATCCTTCTCATTAGTGTCTCCCTAAACATCAAATAATTTTGCTCCCCTCACAAACCATTTGCACTCTTCTATCCTCACACTCATATTCATCCTCCTCCTCCATCACATTCATGTACTTTGGCATGTCTGTTGGATCCAAAAAAAATTTGCTATGGCAAACGGATAGGAACCAACCTCAGTCATTGCTAAAAACTCCACACTGCATCAATTTAGGTCATCATTCACCTTTGCATTCATACTGCTATGGAAACTGATAAACCCCAATCCATTTTCTACCTTCATAATTATTACCATGAAATTACATGTTTAATATCCTATGTGACCAATGTATGCATACTTTTCTATAGGCCACTTATTATTATGATCAAAATCCTCCATAAAATTTGATCATTGTCATTATCATAGCCATGATTTACAATGAGCACTTCACCCATCCCTGATAGATCCTCATCCTCTGATTTTGATGATGAGGGCAGCTTGGGGACTTAAGTCTTGATATAATACACATATTTATTGGCAACACTAATATTTTTCATGGCCTACTTCGATCTCCATTCATTGGAATGCAAAGGGCATAAATTAGTGCATGTATTATGAGTTGTGTTAGAAAATTAAACCAGATTTGACACCTCTGATAGATTTTATCTTTTGCATCAGTCAACAAATTTTTTTGTACCCATATTTATTAATGGTATATCACAATTTAACTGCAGTTATTTTAGAATTTCATTGGTATAAGTTTTCATTTAATGCATGTTAGTGTGTAGGTAAGTCTTTCTTGCCTTTTCCTCCATCCCTGACTTTATATATATGAGTCTAGAATTTGTTCGATGAGATAAAAGTGGAATAAGTGGAAGAAACACAAAGTAGATGTAAAATAAGAGAGAGAAGAGAAAGGAGTCAAAGCAACAACCTTTCATAAACTCCTCTAGTGTTTAACCTACAACTGAGCTTGCAGATGTGTGTAAAGATTCTATAAAAAGAAGCATCCGATAATAGGATTTGTATTAAGATTTGTAAAACTGTAGCCACAGTAAGTTTAATTTTGGTTAATATAATTTATTTATGCATATTTAATATTTTGTGTGTTTATTTATCTTTGTGCAAATCCATGGTTTATAAATCCTTGGCGGCCCCAAAATATATTTGGGTAAATTTTTATATTTATCTTTGAGGAACTTTAATGTTTGGGAAGATAATCTGATTAATCCCACTAGGAAGATGTTTGTGAAAGCACGAGATTTCGGGCAAAGGAAACACTAAGTGCGATTGCATTCAAAATCAAGTACGCTTAAGTCCTAGAAATGTAAATTGCATGAAATGGAAAAGAAACACATTGGAAGAGACACAACCAAATAGAGAAAACACAGCCCTTTCATTAATTTACCTTGATCTCTGTTACAATGACATCTCCTCCCTTTTCAGGGGCTAGGAGAGCAAATAGAGTTTGATTACAATCACTGAATGATTCCTCTTTCCGCGTGCCCACGATTGCAATGGGCGGGCCAAGATGATGCCGTCGCTGATGTCGATGAGTTCTTCACCTCTGCTGCTTCTCCTACGAAAAAAGAAGCAACCAAGATGTCAGTAGCACCTGCTACAAATGAAAAGTGTTTGCTCTCTAAAACTAATGAAATATGCATGTAAATATTTGCCTGAAACAGTAATTACAGTGAGTCCAAATGGCTTCAAAACTTGACAGAAGATAAGAAAAGTTACCAGAAGGCCACTGCCACTGAGACAGCTGGCCAATCTACCTTTAACTAGAATTCGTCCCTGGGCAGGACGAATTTTGACTGCAATTCGTCCCTGGGTGGGACGAATTCTTCTGTGTTGGGGAAACCGACCTGCTGCTGCTCCAATGTCGGATCCCGAGACCTGCAAAATGCCTGCAAATAGGGGGGTTATGTAATTGGGGCCATTTTGGGACGACCCAGATGGTCGGATTCTCCCAATTTGGCCTCCACCCTTAGGAATTTGACCTTGGCACCTGCAAGTCAGCGAAACAACAAAGAAATACAAAACATACTAGAATCTGACCAAAAGTTACAAAATTGTAGCTATGGATTAATCAACCTAATAACACAAAATGCAATCTGAAAGATAATCTAAAATGCTCTAAAACTAAAAATATGACTTGGGAGGTGTGGGGGTGCCCAAGTGGGCCTCCCACCGTTGGCACTTGATTCCGGTGCCAATCCACTAGGGATGGGCCCAAAACATTTTAGGATTGGGGGGTCGGCGAATTGGTTGGTTCAGGTGTCCATGCGTTGGATTTGGGTCAGGTTATAGCTTCCAAAGGCCACCCAACAACCTCCCTTGCAAAAGAGATTGCTGGATGTGGGAAGGTGAACCAAAAGGGATGCAAGTGGATCTTCAACTCGACAGCACTTCGTTGCTTGAAAACTCCTTCAACTTCGTATATTTTGGGTGAGAAAAGTCCCACCTTTTATAGACCCATGGGGTCTCTTTTGGGAGGGAAGCACAAATGCCATGTGTTGGCCATAGGCGCCATGTGGCATTCTTGTCTTCCCATGAGGGAGGGGAGTCCTCCATTGACTTGAGCTTTGATAAATGCCTTTTGTGACAGTCTTCTAACGACCCCTCTATCCACCTACACACGCGTGCAAGGCAGGAGTCCTTAACTGACTGTTCTGGGCTGCCACTTGGCACCATTTGCCTTTTTTCCCATTAAGCTTAGAATTCGTCCCACCCAGGGACGGATTCAGAATTCATCCTGGGGTGGGACGGATTCTATTTTGAATTCGTCCCCCGGGTGAGACGAATACTGGGCAAAGTGTCCAAGTGTGCCAAATTGCTTCTTGACCTTACAGAATTGCTATGAAAGTGGTTAAGACCACTATTTAACCTCTGAGGGCTGCCCTGGGGGCTGTGTTTGTCAAAGCGATCAGTGTTTGCAGTCACATAATCGGATTGGTGCTGTTTTGGTGTCTACAGATGCCCCTTTTTGGGAAGCGTTGCGGGTGACGCGAGTCGTTGAGCAAAAATAGATAACCAAAGCACTAATGATTAGGGTTTCTTGGTAACCTAACCAACTTTTGATGCCCCAAGTATGGAAAGGGCATGCATTCTTGAATCCTTGCTTCTGACGAGCTAAGGAATTTGATTTCAAGTATTAACCTGTTTTGGTGAGGTGTGACTTGAACTTAGACATTGATCAGTCATGAACAAGTGAAGGGCGTTTTTATCCTCAAGGGGAACCTTGTGTTCATGATTCACGAAATGCCAAGTGTTTGATTGATTTGATTGTTGCTTGTTTACTGCCCCAAGCAGGAGCGTGGTTGTCTTTGTCAATGATTCTTTGAATGCATGCTGTTTTCCTTAATTGGGTGTGTGATTGTTGGTTGGTGACTAAGTGTGACTACCCCGTCAAGCGACGAATCGATGAGGGAATGACCTTTGTGAGAGAAGCGACGAGTCGCTTGACCCAAGATGACTTGTGCAAGGATGCCTTTAAAGGGTTTACCGTTAAGCATGTGCAATTTCTCCAACATTTGGAATTGTTTTTGGTGGGTGTTAACCCTTTTGGTGATGTCGTAAAGAGGTGAAATCATCGGAAATCTAACTTCCCGTGGAGCGGTCCGACTATTGTAGCCTTCTTGGGGAAGTAGGAGAGCGATAATTTGGACCTCGACATCGATTTTCTTTTCCTAGAGGTTAAGTGCAAGAGCACTTATGTCCGGCAATGTTTTTGCTGTGTTTTTGTTGAATTTTGTACTATTTTTGAGTGGGTTTTGACCCTTTTGTGATGTCGTTTGGGGATGAAATTGTCTAAAATCCGTCTTCCCGTGGAGCGGTCCGGCTATGGTAGCCTTCTTAGGGAGTATGATAGTGACAATTTGTGACTCCAATGTTGATTTTGTATGCCCTTGTTGTCAGGTGCAGTAGCATTCTTGTCTGGCAATTTTATTGTCTGTTTTTAGTGCATTTTTAGTCATTTTTGTTGATTTTTTTTTGTGCTGGCCTGAATTCGTCCCTGGGTGGGACGAATTCCAGCTGGAGAATTCATCCCTGGGTGGGACGAGTGCTGATCAGAGCGCTCGTCCCAGTCAAGGATGAATTCCAGTGCAAAAGGCCTATTTAATGGCCAAAACTTGATTTTGGGCTTATTTGTGTCATTTTTTTCTTGCGATTTTGGAGCTCTGGGAAGAGGAGGTAATTCTACAAAGCGAAGCGCTGCTGGAATTCTCTCTGTCATCATGAGTGCACAAACTGGTTCGAGCGGCGGAGCCGAGGTGAGACCTGTAAGTGACCCTAGGGTTTATTTTGCTTTAATTTAATGCATTGTTTTTGTGTTGACGCTTTTGAAAAGTTTAAGATTTTTTTGTTGTGATGTTTTTGTTTATCAGTTAAGGTTAGAAACCCTAGAACTGAAAATTTGATCTATTTTATTTATTTATTTATTTTTTTCTTTTTTTTTTTCTTGCAGGTTGTTAGGAGCCGGTACCGTGTACCCGCTGCATTTACTGAGGCGCGGTTGGCATTGACCTATGATGACTGGGAATGGCTTGATGCCCTTGGGCTCAAGCAGGTTGCTCGACCGGAGCTTGTGGTTTCAGATCAGGCCTATCTGATGGCCCTGATCAAGCTTTGGGATCCGTGGACTAATACTTTCCATCTCCCAACAGGGGAGATGACTGTGACTCTTGAGGACGTCTATCGGTTGCTTCGGATTTCGATAGATGGTCTGCCTATTAGGACATCTCCGTTTGATCAGTGGACTGCTATACTTACGAGATGTTTTGGGCATGGGGGGGAGCTGGGTGTAGCAGACCCAGTGGAGACAGCCGAGGCGGATTGCCGGTTGGCGGGATTTTGGTTAGCTGGTGGAAGGAGAGGGGGGTGTTAGGAGTGAGGCACACATTCTTAATGGGCATCATTTCTAACATTCTTCTCTCTGATTCGTCAAGCGCGAGGTTCCCGTGGAACCTATTGGATTTGGTGTGGCAGTTGGCAGAGTTCCCGATAGAGGCACCGTTGATTCTGAGATGGCGATAGACTTTGTTGGCATAGCTTTACGGGGAGCTGTACGGGGTCCGCTGTCGACAGCGAAAGGGTGTCAGTTGCAGCTTTTTGTTGCAGTGCTGGGGTTGGCAGCACATAGCTATTGAGAGGCCTACCGGGTTACCGTGGACGACTCGGGCGGTGATGGAGGATGAGGAGATTGGTTATGCAGCTTTGTGGCAATGGTCTATGGAGCAGGGGCAGAGTCGATGATGGGCAGGTGCCGTTGAGCACTACATTGATGCCTTTTCTCGGCTCACTCCAGGGGAGGTGTTTTGGTGTCCCTATCGGGACTGTCCAGCCTAGCTTGAGGCTGGAGAGTGGCTCCGATAGGTACGGAGGGAGCGATGGTTGACTGGGCGACACGGGATGGAGCATGAGTTCTTTCCATACCGTCGGGTTACATGACAGTTTGGGGTGCACCAAGGGTTTCCTGGTGAGCCCGTAGGCTATCGACGTCGAGGAGATGAGAGGGATCTGGAGCCATCGGTCACCGTGCGATTGGGTGAGGAGTCGGATGCGGTGATTGAGGTCCCAGATGTGGATGGCGTCAATACTACCACTGAGTATGACTCGTGGTGGGTATTGCGGCACTGGAGAGGAGAGGGTCCACTGGGAGGCGCGGAGGCGGCAGTGGAGGATGCTGAGGTGGCAGGGGGTGATTGGGGGGGGCCGTTGGATGATGCAGACATGGTGGATGTGGGAGATGAGGATGTGGACTTGGGTGTTTCGGAGCAGCCGGACATGCAAGATGTGGAGGAGAAGTTGGAGCCTGAGCAGGCTACTGTCCCCACAAGTCCTATGCGTCTGGCAGATACAGAGGAGGTGGGGTCGGATGTAGGCGATGAGGTTGCGCGACTTACAGAGCTTCTGTGGATGCAGGATCTGGAGAGGGATCTTCTGTGGGCTCAGTTGGCAGAGCGGGATAGAGTTTTGGTGCAGCACGATGATGCATTGTCTATCTATCATCGGTGAGAGGCAGAGTGGTGTCTGTACCGGATAGAATTGGAGAGGGAAGTCATCCGCCTTGGCGGGTGGCTCCTTGAGCCTTCGATCAGTAGATCTTCTCGATGGACGAGGGATAGTTTGACTGAGCAGTCAGCATCATCTCGTCGCAGGCGGTTAGATGAGGGGGGTGGTAGAGCATGATGCGGGGGCTAGCAGTAGCCGCCCTGTAGGGTCCCGTCGGACCCACACCATGGGGGGTAGTTCCCGTCGCACCGATCCTGCATGATCATGGTGGTCGATGCCTTAGGTTGGGTTTTTGGATATGCTTGCGGGGTCTGAGGACCGGTTTTGTAGCCTGTGGGCATCTTTTTGACGATATATATATATATACCGGTTTTATTTTTAGTTTTATACATGTGATGATGTGATTTTTTTTTTTGTTATGCATGTTTATTTATTTTGATGAATGCAGATGTTATGATAAATGTATATGTTTTTGATGTCTATGTGATATGCAAGGTGAAATGGATGAATGACATTTGTGATGATTGCACCATTATTGTTTAAGAAGCTCTTTATTTACCTGGTTTTTTTTTTTTTCTGATGGTATCATAAAGATGATAAGTAGCGCAAATGGTTTTGGGATGAATGTATGATTTTCTGAGATTCAGACAGTTTTATCTCACTATCCATGACTGTACTTTATCTTACAAGACTTTTGAACAAGGTATGAATCGAACCTGTTTTTGACCTAGTTACTTAACATCCCTGTGTGTGCAATTGATTTCATTTAGTGGTATTTTTTAGGATACCGCCAGTGCCAGATGGGCTTTCAACCGAACCTGTACTGAGGATCACCTAATTAGCTCCACAAATTCTTTTGTTGTATGTACTAAGATTAATCTACGGTGTAATCCAGGATGCCATAAGCTAGCTCATCCACATGCAAACATTGATCTGTACGCAAGTTAATGTGACAGATATATCGTCATGCGGGAGGTTTACTTCTGTTACCGATAGGATATCAACCAAATTGGTACTGAAGCTTGCCTTATGACCTATAGAATGCTGAGAGTTCCAGGGATTCAAGGTCAACTCCCTTCTTTTCTTCAATTGTATTGGGATACTTGCTCATTGTAGTGATAAGATCACTGTTTATTTTGATTTTTTTTTTTTTTTCGAGCAAGGGATTGGGGATATTGAGTATCGAAAATCACTATCGTTTGTGCCCTTTCGATGTGTGCACTATATTTTGTCAAATTTGGAGTTTGACATTTTGCAAATTTTTGTGTTTTGCAACTGTTGAGAACTTTAGGGATTCTTAGGGAATTGGGTAGGGAGGATGCTTGTCCTTTTGCCAACTCTCAGCATTCTAGGGGTCATTCGCACAGGGGGATGAGCAAGATAACCGTTTCGCTTGTGGTGACCTAGATTATTTTGCAGGTTTCGTCTTTCGTTCACATAATTTAGGAATTTTAGTGTTTTGATTTGTGTTGGGATGTTACGTAACAAGGTGTATTTCAAGTATGACTCTACCTTCGTAAAATCTGTTTGACTTGGTACACTACATGGCTAAAGAGGAAAATGATGACTGAATCACTGAAACTCTTGGTACATTCCCAGACCACTGACTGTTGTGTGGTAAGAGTTATGCTTGGTGTTTTTTGTTGTTTTTGATGAATTCGAGTATGCCTAGAATTGAGATGCAAATCTTTGTTGTTTTTGATGATTTTTGTTGTTTTGTTTTTGTTGAATTTCTTGATTTTATTTTTATTTTTTGACCAAACGATTGCGATAATCATTGGAGCTTTTTGGGTTGACCAAGAGATTACGATAATCCTTGGAGCTTTTTTTATTGACCAAGAGATTGCGATAATCCTTGGAGCTTTTTGGTGACCAAGAGATTGCGATAATCCTTGGAGCTTTTTGGATTGACCAAGAGATTGCGATAATCCTTGGAGCTTTTTGGATTGACCAAGAGATTGCGATAATCCTTGGAGCTTTTTTTTTTTGGTATATGGCTTTCTTAGATATGAAATGGTCGCAAATGACTGATATTCAAGGGTTCTGTTTCCTTGATACCGTCAAGAGAAGCTAGCCTGTACATTCCCGGTCCTATTTTTCTATCAATGACATAAGGACCTAGCCAATTTGCCACGAATTTGTCTCTCATATGGGACGGAAAATTAGAGTTTTTTTGGTTTTCCTTCAGAACCAAATCACCAACCCGAAAGTCTCTTAGGTGAACTTTCATGTTGTAAGCTCTCTTAAGCCACTCTTGATAGATACGTAAGTGCTCGAGAGCATTAACGCATCTTTCGTCAAGCAACGTAAGTTGGTCTAACCGGGACTGCCGTGCAGTGTCATCATTGATGAATTCCTGCATTGATATGCAAAGGGAAGGAATTTCCAACTCAAGAGGCATTACTGCCTCTGAGCCATACACTAGTGAAAATGAAGTTGCCCTAGTGGGCGTCCGAATGCTAGTGCGATAAGCCCAAAGGGCAAGTGGGATTTGTATGTGCCAATCCTTATGACTGTCTATGACGGTCTTTTTAAGGATGGCGACTAGCGTTTTGTTTGACGCCTCTACTTGCCCATTTGCTTGCGAATAATAGGGTGTTGAAAAGCTGTGCTAAATTTTGTACTTTGTGGTTAGAGCACGCACGTCTTTGTTCTTGAATGATGGCCCATTATCCGAGATTATTTTGGATGGAATACCAAAATGACATATGATGTAATGCAAAATGAACTCCGCAATGCGGGGTCCTGTCGTAGAGGTTAACGGAATTGCTTCCACCCATTTGGTAAAATATTCTATGGCCATTATGATAAATGTGTGATGGCCTGACGATGCATGGGAGATCTTTTCGATTAGATCAAGGCCCCACTGCAAAAATGGCCAAGCAGACTGGACTGTCTGTAGGGCCTGGGAATGTGCATGCATTAAATTGGCATGATGTTGACATTTTACGCACCTCTTGACATACGTGCAGCAATATTGCTCTAAAGATGGCCAATAATAGCCCATGCGAAGAATGCGCTTTGCAATGGCCATACCACTGAAGTGGCCGCCACATGTACCGTCATGCGCTTGGGCGACTGCCCAAGTGGACTCTTGCTAGTCCAAGCAACGAAGAAGAATTTCGTCGTAGCTGCAACGATACAAAATGTCTCCTATAAAGACATATTTTGTCGCTTTTTGTTTGAATGTTCGTTTTGCGGCTTGCGTCAATCCAAAGGGTAGATTACCTAACTTGAGGTAGTCTCTTATGGGTAAATACCAGTCCTGTTGATCGGATACCTCGACAGTTTGAACAACCAATCCCTTTTGGAGTTCTTCCCTAACAAATGTTGATTGGGATAGAACTTGTAAGAATAGCGTTGTGTTGCTATTAATGGGAGTGGGGGAGAACAAAGACCCCCAGTTGGCATGTTTCAAATAGTCTCGGATTCGAAAGAACTTATCGAAGATGGTTCGATCTGCATCATGTGGATTCTTGGTGTCAAGTCTGAGCTTGCGCGCTCCATCGCAGGTTGCGATAAGGTTTTGACCTGAATGGTTGTTATGTCCCCGAAAAGGTCTTGCGGGGTTAGTGACCCTAAGGAGGCCATTGTGTCCGCAAAATGATTCGATGATCGAGGGAGTGCCTCGATGTCATACCACTCAAGTTTTGCCAAGAATTTATCCATGAGGGCTTTATAGGCTTTTAGGACTAGGCATTTGCATTGATATACCCCTTTGACTTGATTGACGATTAACAGCGAATCACCAAAGATGTTTAGTCTTTTGATGTTCATGGTGATTGTTGTCTGAAGACCTAGGAGCAAGGCTTCATATTCTGCATTGTTGTTGGTGCACTAGAAGTTTAATTTAAATGATAGGGGCATTGGAGCACCCTGCGGTGTGAAGAATACAATTCCTGCGCCACCACCTTGCTCGCATTTAGAACCATCAAAAAATAAGGTTATGTCGGCCTGAGACTCAGGCTCATCAAAATCTGGCGATTCTGAGACATGGAAGACCTCATCATCGGGTAGTTCTATGACCATAGGCTGATCATCTTCAAGAGGAGCCTCTGCTAGTTGATCGGCTATGACTTGTCCTTTTATAGATTTTTGCCCAATAAACTCAATGTCAAATTCCGTCAACAACATGATCCATTTCGCCGTGCGACTACTATGATAAGTATGACTCATCATGTATCGCAATGGATTCTCCTTAGACACAACATACGTAGTGTTGCTCAACATGTAGTGGCGTAGCATTTTGGTAGCAAACACCACTGCCAAGCAGAGTTTTTCAACGTATGCATAGTTAAGTTCGTAACTGACCAGGGTGCGGCTAAGATAATAAGTAGCCTATTATTTGTGAAATTCATTCTTCTGGGCTAGCATTGCACCCAGTGCCACCTCAGTAGCTGAGATGTATAAGTAGAACGACACACCTGGTCTAGGCGGTGCCAATACTGGCGGCGAAGCCAAGTATTGTTTGATTTTGTCAAAGGCTGACTGGCACTCGTCATCCTAATGAAATGTGACCCCCTTGTGCAATAATTTGTTCATTGGTCGGCACTTGTTAGATAATTGTGCTATGAAGCGTTTAATCGACGCGACCTTTCCTTGTAGACTTCTGAGCTGCTTGATAGTGGTTGGGGGAGCCATTTCAAGGATTGCCTTGACTTTGTTTGGGTCCACTTCGATGCCTCTCTTGGAGACTATAAAACCCAAGATTTTTCCAGATGTGACGCCGAACACGCACTTCTTGGGATTCAGTCTGACCTTATGCTCTATGAGGCGATCGAGAATCTTGCTTAAGTCACCGAGATGATCTGAGCGCAAGAGAGACTTGGCTAACAAATCATCCATGTAATCTTCCAAAGTTTTGTGCATGTAATCGTGGAAGATATAAGTCATAGCACGTTGGTATGTAGCGCCAACATTTTTAAGGCCAAAAGGCATGACCTTATAACAAAATGTCCCCCAAGGCGTTGTGAATGCCGTTTTGAGTTGGTCTTAAGGATTGATACGAATTTGATTGTATCCTGAGAAACCGTCCATTAGGGAGAGCATTTCATGACCTGCTGTAGCGTCTACCAATGCGTCGATGCTTGGCAAGTGGAAATCATCCTTAGGACTCACTTTGTTTAGGTCTCGAAAGTCGGTGCATATGCGAATCCTCCTATCGGGCTTCTTGACGGGAACCATGTTGGACAACCATGGCGGATAATCCACGCAGATGACAAATTGTGCATCCAACAACTTTTGCAATTCGTCTTTGACCATCAAGGCTACTGTTGGGTGCATCTTTCTTAGTTTTTGCTTTACAGGCTTGATTTTAAGATCAAGCGTTAAATTGTGCATGACTAGTTGCGGGTCTAGTCCTGGCATATCTTTGTACGACCATGCAAAAACTTCCTTCTTCTTTTTTATAAGGGCAATATATTCGGCTTGCTCTTCGGAGGAAAGGCTTACCCCCAGCTTGAGAATCCATGGATTCATTGGATCTGTGTCGATGTCTATGTCAGTTGTCTCTTCGACTGACATGTGGGATCCGTCCTCCAACTAATGTGGAGTTGGGATTAAATGGATATCATCAGCTGAGTTAAGATCTGCGTTTGGAACCTCGGGTCCCTCTTCAGCTTGAAAAATATCTTGAGTTGTCCTTGGGGTAAAATGAAGCATTTCACCGAAAGGCCAGTACTCTGATGGTGACAATGGCGAATTGATGCGATCCCAGTCGATGGCATCCATGTCTAGATGCAATGACCATGATGGATCGGTCGGATTGTGGATGGGTGTGGTCAAATCAATGGAGATCATGTGGATGGAATGAATTTGGTCTCCAGAACCACGGGTGTGATGACTTGATTCTTTTAGATGTTTCCTATACTCTGGATCTGGCTCTACGGGAATAGGCACAAATGGATCCTCTCTAGGTGCAAATTCATCTCTATGTGTGAAAAGGAAGGCAGGGTCTTCCCTCGGCACTGCTGTCTCGATGGGATCTCGAGGTGGACGATGCTCATCTTGAATTTGGAGCCATAGGCCTAACACTTGGTCCCACCTCGCTGGGTCTACGTGCCATTCATGTCCTAACTGTATACCCATTTTTCCCATTAGATATTCATGAGTTAGAGCATGGTGATGTCATCGTGCATGTCTGAGATAGTCCATTTCAGTTTCATCTTTTGAATCACTTTCATAGATCCAAAATTGTTCATCCTCTTCAGCATCTGTTGCTTGCGACATTGAGGACTCTTTCTGTTCCAGTGAATTAATCTGGTCCCATTGCGGTTGTTCCACTCTTAGTGGAGGGACCTGATTCTTTTGAGACTGTGTTATTTCATCTGGAACCTCTAAGGGGAACAGTTTCAGAAAAATGTCTGGGAGCCGTTGTTGTTCTCTTTGAGGATTGCTCTCTAAACTTTCACCTCTCTCTAGCAAAGGAGAGGGATTATTGCTATTTCTAGGGGTGTTTGTAGACCATGGGAGATAATCCCCTAATGTGTATTTTGTGTTTGGATTGGCATACGGGTCTTGTGCCAATCCCCCCTTGTTGCCTATTTCTAGGCCTTGCATATTTTCAACCAAGATGTCTAATGGCAGGGGATGGTTGAACCCTACCCCTGACTTGTCATATGGCATCTAATATCTTGGTTGGCAAAGGATTCGCATCCCTTGCTCATATCTGCCTAGCCCATACCCATGTCAATTGCATTGTTTGAGATATTTTAGGGCAAATTCTGGGTTCGACAGATAATTGATGTTTTCGACAAAAGGCTCTTCATCTGTTTCCTTTTTTTTACATGGTTCAGAACCATGATCAAGGCCCCCATACACAAAATTTGTTTGGTTCGGTGGGTATCCTAGAGGGATGATTGTTCCAATGGGAAGGCAAGGTCTTCCCATGTGTTGTACTGACTCCAGTGTGGGGGTTGCCACAAAATTTTGCACTAAATATTCCCCCAGTCCTGTACTGGCCATTTCAACAGTGATTGTTGATGATTGGGTAGGAGGAAACGGTAGTCCTTCCTGAGTCCATTCCATGTTTGGTTGTTCAGGAGTCTTGGTTTGTGTTGTGTTGGGTGTTTCCTCTATTGATATGGTTGAAATCGTGGGCAACCCCTCTTCTAGAGGCTTAACCTCTTCCATGATTTGCTTTCCCTTGTCCTTCTGTTGGGCCGTGATAGGTGGCATTGATGATGAAGGAGCCAATGATGAAGTCTCACCTGGCTGGGATTTTGCCTTATTGGCCACCAGTGGTGCCTGCGGTATTGGACCCTGTTTAGATGGATTCAATTGAAAATCCAAATGCATTGATGGGAGGGTCGATTGAGGTATGAATTGTACCGCATTGCAATACTTGAAGGGCTCTAATTCCATTGGGACTACATGTATTTGCCCTTCATAGGCATACTTCAAACACTAGTGTGCGATCGAGGGGACACACTTCATGTCCCTGATCCAAGGCCGCCCTAGCAGTATATTATAATCCATTTCGCCTTCCAGCACATGGCACAGTGTGGGTATTGAATTTTGTCCTACCTTTATAGGCAGAACAACCGTGCCGACTGTCAAGCAAATTGCATCGTTAAAAGCTCGTAGTGTGTACGTGGAAGCGATGATGTGAGAGGCTGGCAGTTTTAAATGTTTCAATGCTGCAGTGGTTATAATGTTACTGGACGAGCCGGTATCTATCAAGCACTCTCTTGTACGGGATCCCGTTGACCCGCGCGATAACGTGCGGGGTGGATTCGGCATGTCATTTGATATCGTTTTGACCTCGTCTTCTCTGAATGTGATGACAAGCTCCATACATTGTTTCACATGTCCCACGAAGGCATTGAAAGAATTTGCTTCATGGGGTTGTACTTCAATGGCTTTTAAAATGTCCATAAGAGCTTCTCTATGGGGAGCCGATTGTTGAATAAGCTCATAGATGGACAGCCTAGCCGACGTGGTCCGCAAACTCGCGTGAGTTTGGTTCGTATCGTGACCTCAGGTCTAGGCGGAGGTAACTGCATTGGGCATTGTTGAGGCTGCGATGTCGACGGAACTTCCCTCGTAGCTACCTCAGGGGCAACTGTTGGGTATTTTCTGTTCCTTGTTACAATGCTAATCATTCCCAAAAATCCTTGCACGAGAAGATCTTGTCGCACCTCATTAATTTGGAGCGATTTTGTCTGTGCCTCGTGGGCAGGCAAGGGGTCCTTGAATACCCCCATTTGTTGGTTGTTTGGTGCGATGGGGTTGTCCACGACCAATGTTCGGTTGTCGATCAAATCCTCGGACTAGTTCTTTGAATTTCTAGCACCCATTTAGGTCATGTCCTCTGTGCCTATGGAATCTGCAATACAATTCCTCCCTATACCCCCTAGGCTTGGGAATGTTAGGGTCAAAATTTTGGATTTCTGGCAGAGTAACTAAATTTGCCACTGATAAGCGATCAAATAAGGAGTCCCTAGACTCCGCATACGGGGTGAATTGTCGCCTAGGGCGACGCTGCTAATACTGCTCCTATCTTCTGTTATCTCTTTCATAAGCAGGAGGCACTGCCTGGTAGTTAGCCTTTTGAGGCTACGTTTCTTGCACAGGCACGGGGACATTTATCGCAACTTGGTTGACTGCAGCGTGTTGTGGTTGCGTTGTCCCAATTTTAGTGGTTTTATTCCACTCTTTCTTCTTAGGATTGGCAATTGCGCCTTCGCCTATCTTAATCTCTTCTATGACTCTGGCTTGCGCCAAAGCTTCTTCTAAGCTGTCATATTGTCGCGAGAACAATAGACCAAAGATTGATTTTAAGCAACTTTTTGCGAACATTTGCGTGAGGTCCGACATGGGAGGACGGTAGGGTAACTTAGAAAGAAAAGCTCTCCATCGGTTCCCGTACGCTGCCATTGTTTCCTCCTCAATTTTTTTAAGGCTAGCAAGATCACTAAGTGATGCCTTCTTCCTTGTGTTGAAGGCGAAACGTTCAAGAAACGCATCTACTAGCTGATCTAAGCTGCTTATGCTATGTTTGGGCAGTTGTGTGAACCAATCCAAGGCAGGGCCTATGAATGTGGTTATGAATTTTCTAAGTAATAATGCGTCATTATCTTGGATGCCGAAGAATTGGCTTAGAAATCGTGTAACGTGTTCTTGTGCGTCCTCTTCACCTTTAAAAACTGCCAATTGAGGCAACTTGAAGTGTTCGGGGTAAAGAGGTGTAGGCACTGAGGGATGCACCGAATTATTGCGGAGTAGACGTAATGTGGGTTTTTGATGCCCAACAGCTTTTGTCTCCACAGACTCCAAACGCTCCAATAGCGCTTGGTATGCATCGAAAGATTTTATTTCTTCCTCTCTTGTTCGCTCTTGTTGCAAGTTACGGTAAACTGGAGGCCTATGGAGGGGTGGCCAAATGGCATCCTTCTTGCCTTGATGGGGAGTTTCAACATATTCCTCTTTTGGTTCATACTCCTCATAAAATTCTTGAGGAGTCTCTGGGCGAAACCTATGACCCTAATCAAGCTCTTGCTGAAGGTACCCATCATTGTTTCGGGGAGTTGCCTCCCTCTCGAATCTATGAGGTCTTGGAGGTGGAGCTTGACGAGGTCGTGGAGACTCGTCTCCGCACCAACGGATTACGCCTCTCATACTGTTTAGCTCTTTGGATGCGAGGGGTTGGTCCCCTCTTAGGTATTTCATAGCGTAACTCATCCGCTTCGTGTTGCATGCATTCTTTATCCAAGCGGTATTGATACTCTATCTCTTGCTGACTTTGTTTAAGCCGCATGATTTGGGCTTGATGGGTGGTATATCTGGTGACAGCCGGGTCAATTTGATCTACCCTATTTTTTTTAGAAGGTTCAAATGTTCCTCCTATGGGTTTACCTTGGTTTTGATGCTCTAAAATATCAAGGGGTCGCTTCCCTCTGTCGAGGTAGGCGGTATGTGCTCAAGGTTCTGGCCTCAAGGGGTGATCATGATATCCTGTTGGTGCGGAAATGCAAGGTTCCCGCATTGTTTGTTGCCCTCGAGGAATGTGATGGTTTTCCTCATACTCCCTTTCACGGGTGTAAATGGGATGGGCGGAGTTAGGTCACCCTATGTAAGGAGCCCTGCGCTCCAAATTTGGTCTCTCTGTTCTGATGATAGGTAAAGAAGGGACACCATATCCACGTTGCCCCTCCAAATGGACGGTGTGCCCGTTTAACGCTTCATCACGTGGTGGCCACTCATGCCTAACTTCAAGAGGTGATTCTCTATTTATGTCAAGGTCTACATGTAAGGCATCTTCCCGAAAGGGGCTGTTTTGAATAGGCATACCCCATCGAGGATTTTGAATTGGATTCTTTTGTAGGTTTGACCTATAAGGCGGTATGACCAAATCCTCAGGACTGAAGTGAAGGCGACTTGTGCCTGCTTTTTATGTACCTTTCGGAGCTTCTGCCCTTGATTGGGCTTGACTGCGGGTGTACACCATTGCGGTGCTTCTATGCTATCTAAATAGGTTTTTATCTTTTTTTTATGATTTTCTTTTTTTTTTGTCTACACTAAATAGAATTAAACACACACATTCACAAAATCGTGATTATCTCTTTTAAGGATTCTTGGTGTGCCCTAAACTGTTTTAGTGCATTTTGATGTTTTGTTTTGTTTTTGTAGGTTTTGTAGAACGTTTAAATGCATCATGTAGGCTCTTATAACTCCAAAAGGTTGCCCCTTCAATATACCAGCCAGGTCGATATACCAACCTCTCTATATACCCGCCCTTACGAGAGGGAGACTATAGGTACGTGAGAGCAGAAGGTATGTGGTACATAGGCGGTACAGAAGGGGGATTGTCTTGTTAATGGCACCTACCATAGAAAACTTATCCTTGTGCACATGGGAATCACCCCAGCTACGCTCGGTCTGTCTTCGTCAGGATTTACGCCTAACAACAGTTGAAAATTGGGAAATGGATGCAAATCAAGCCAAGGTGGTGATGAAATCCACCAATGGTCTCGATCAAGGGCTGGGGTCTTACGACCAGCTCCTTGGTTTAAAATTGTTTCGTGATGTGTGTGGGATTCGTTTTATTCAACAAAAATGAAACTAGCATACATGAATTTTCCTATTGCAATGCAGGATTAAATGAAAACAATTAAAGAAACAGAAACAAAAATAGAAATTTTAACAGAGATGATAAAAATCCCTACCTCTTCTCTGCCTGCTCCAGTTGCTTCTGAATTTCTGCTCTAAAAATCCATAGATAGGAATTCGTCCCTCTAGGAGACGAATTGCAGAACAGAATTTGTCCCTCCCAGAGACGAATTTGAATTCGTCCCGTGGTCAGACGAATTGCAGAAAAGAATTTGTCCCTGTCAGAGACGAATAGCAGTCTACAACAAAAAAAATGTACCTGTCAAGCACAAACACAAAACTTTGATCAGTTTTTGTGATTTTAAAAACCATGGAACAGGTCCCACTGTGATCACCACTGAAAGCACGAGATTCCGGGCAAAGGAAACACTAAGTGCGATTGCATTCAAAATCAAGTACGCTTAAGTCCTAGAAATGTAAATTCCATGAAATGGAAAAGAAACACATTGGAAGAGACACAACCAAATAGAGAAAACATAGCCCTTTCATTAATTTCCCTTGATCTCTGTTACAATGACGTCTCCTCCCTTTTCAGGGGCTAGGAGCGCAAATAGAGTTTGATTACAATCACTAAATGATTCCTCTTTCCGCGTGCCCATGATTGCAATGGGCGGGCCAAGATGATGTCGCCGCTGATGTCGATGAGTTCTTCACCTCTGCTGCTTCTATTGTGAACAAAGAAACAACCAAGATGTTAGTAGCACCTGCTACAAATGAAAAGTGTTTGCTCTCTAAAACTAACGAAATATGCATGTAAATATTTGCCTGAAATAGTAATTACAGTGAGTCCAAATGGCTTCAAAACTTGACAGAAGATAAGAAAAGTTACCAGAAGGCCACTGCCACTGAGACAGCTGGCCAATCTACCTTTAACTAGAATTCATCCCTGGGCAGGACGAATTCTAACTGCAATTCGTCCCTGGGTGGGACAAATTCTTCTATGTTGGGGAAACCGACCTGCTGCTGCTCCAATGTCGGATCCCGAGACCTACAAAATGCCTACAAACAGGGGGGTTATGTAATTGGGGCCATTTTGGGACCACCCAGATGGTTGGATTCTCCCAATTTGGCCTCCACCCTCGGGAATTTGACCTTGGCACCTGCAAGTCAGCGAAACAACAAAGCAATACAAAACATACTAGAATCTGACCAAAAGTTACAAAATTGCAGCTATGGATTAATCAACCTAATAAGACAAAATGCAATCTAAAAGATAATATAAAATGCTCTAAAACTAAAAATATGACTTGGGAGGTGTGGGGGTGCCCAAGTGGGCCTCCCACCGTTGGCACTTGATTCCGGCGCCAATCCACTAGGGATGGGCCCAAAACCTTTTAGGATTGGGGGGTCAGCGAATTGGTTGGTTCAGGTGTCCATGCGTTGGATTTGGGTCAGGTTCTAGCTTCCAAAGGACACCCAACAACCTCCCTTGCAAAAGAGATTGGTGGATGTGGGAAGGTGAACCAAAAGGGATGCAAGTGGGTCTTCAACTCGGCAGCACTTCGTTGCTTGAAAACTCCTTCAACCTGTATATTTTGGGTGAGAAAAGACCCACATTTTATAGACCCATGGGGTCTATTTTGGGAGGGAAGCACAAATTCCATGTGTTGGCCATAGGCACCATGTGGCAGTCTTGTCTTCCCATGAGGGAGGGGAGTCCTCCATTGACTTGAGCTTTGATAAATGCCTTTTGTGACAGTCTTCTAATAGCCCCTCTGTCCTCCTACACACGCGTGCAAGGCAGGAGTCCTTAACTGACTGTTCTGGGCTGCCACTTGGCACCATTTGCCTTTTTTGCCCATTAAGCTTAGAATTTGTCCCACCCAGGGACGGATTCAGAATTCGTCCTGGGGTGGGATGGATTCTATTTTGAATTCTTCCCTGGGTGAGACGAATACTGGGCAAAGTGTCCAAGTGTGCCAAATTGCTTCTTGACCTTACAAAATTGATATGAAAGTGGTTAAGACCACTGTTTAACCTCTGAGGGCTGCCCTGGGGGATGTGTTTGTCAAAGCGATCAGTGTTTGCAGTCACATAATCGGATTTGTGTTGTTTTGGTGTCTATAGTTTGTAAATCCCCACCCAAGTTCATTTACAAAGTTTTCACCCTCTCCTTGGGTGGGTATTTTTTAAAGTTGACTTCGGGTGGACGTTAAATAATTTACCATTCAGTGTTCAAGTGGTACATTCCAACCACTCCTCAGGTGGACGAAATCTAAAAACCCCACCCATCTTTGGGTAGCACTTAACAAGGGTATTTTGGGTGGACTTTAATAAAAAACACTACTCGTGTTCCTTTTTCCTAAATGTATTCTACTGTGCACTCTCACTTCCTATATGTCTGCCATCCTTTCAAGCTGGAGAAGGCAAGCGACCTCATAGTATATGTGGGTGATCTCCTCCACTATGTCGAATATTGATGGTGTCTTTTATTTTGTCCATGTAGCACCCCGATGGTATTTGTGTTATCCCAACATATTGTTTTCTATTTTTTCCCAATCACCTTATCCACAACATCGAGTCCACCTCATGTCCAAGGTGACAAATCCATTGGTGATGCTGATGTTGTAATAGTATATATATATATAATATGTATAGGATCCATTAGTTCAAAGGTTCTCTGAAATCCTCTCTGAGAAGGTGGTCTTCTTGTTAGAATAAGATATTATTCTCTTAAGTTCTACTAGGATAGACACACTTGAGTTTCCACTCCTGCATGAGTCAAGAGAACTCTGAGTTTTGTCTAGATCAGATTTGATGATTTGTTGTAATCCAACGGCTCTCAATGATCAACTTTGCTATTTATAAAAAGTTGATCCATGGAATAATAAATCAGTTCTACTCTTTCTTCATATTTTGTGTAATGCTATGCATGTTTATTTTTGGAAATTCTAACATGTTACCAGAGCAGGATATATCTTGCTAGCATTTTCTCTTGAAGGTTCTAGGAGCTAGTTCTTTCAATATTTTGTTGGCTTCTCCTCTTTCTTGGATTTAAGTCTTCAATAAGTTTTTTATATATAGTTTTCTGCTATATTTTTTTTGATATATATGTGGGTTGTTCTAATATTTTTTGCCTTCTTATCATGTTAAAAATAAGGAAAGTTTCATTGCTCTCAGAGAGGTATATCGATGCTCTCGAATCTTACACAGTGGAACCCATTTTGGGAGCCAACGATTTGTGATGCCAATGATTTCCTATCTCCTTCAATGGAGATCTAAAATATTAGCTCTCCTACTTTTTTTTATGCTTGGCGCACCTTAATAAAGTCACTTTTAAATAATTTTTTATTTTTTGGATTCTTTCGATGTTATCTTAAGCCACATCACTTCGGTTGCAATATAAATGTCTTTATATGTCGTATCTTGCACTTACTTGGTGTTCCTTATGTTGCATCGGTGAACTCCATAGGAGATATTCTTAAATTGTGATATCATTAACTTTACCATAATCGATGCATTTATTCTTATTTGTATGATTTGTAAATGTCTCTCCTTACCTCCTATTTAGTTATATTCGATCCTATTATTTTTGTATTGTCTTTAATTATTCTTGAGCTTCATTTTTCTCTGACGAATATCTTTGTGGAGAAGGTTAATTTGTCTTGCTCAAGGTAATACATCAGACTACTGAAGGAAATAACTAAACCTTTTTTTAATATTTTGATATCATAGCTCTCTATATCCTTGTTTGCCTCTCCTATTTTTTTTGTAGGTTTCGATCCACTCAAAAACCGAGGTACTGCAAGGAGCTAACAATTTATATTTTGATATCATTCATTTAAAATTTTTATCTCTATTTTCCTTGTTCGCATCTCCTATTTTTTTTGCAGGTTACAAGGATATTTCATCTGCAAATTCTATGTCTTGAAGGAGCTTCATCTGTGAGTTCGACATTAGCTTGGTTTACACCTTCTTTTGTTTCCCTCACTGAAGACACCATCTTCTGTATATTTTGAGTCGCATAAAGGGAGGGTGCTATTTTGGCTGGGGATCAACCCGAGATCAAACTGTGGATGATCTTTTAAGAAGAGTGAGACTCGAGAGTGTGGAGGGAGGGCCCACCGAAATCAAAATAGGGTCATCTTCATGTGACAGCAAGATATATTTTCAGAATGTTCTCTCAAAGTGTATATGGTTTCCTTTTCTATTCATTCTTTTCTCTAGATTATTTGTATTGATTTTTTCCCTTCAATTTCGAAGGATAAAACCATACAAATATATTCCCTATAATTTTTTAGTTTAATAGTTTGAATATTTTTTTTGCTATGCATATTTCGAGAAGCATTAGTGGAACAAGTCATTTGTAAGCTAGTAAATGCAAAAATATTTTTCAGGGGGGTTTACGGTGCTCTTTTCTTGCACCTTTTGTGTTTTTGTCTTTTGGGGGGGGTGTTCTTTTGTGATTTTTTGTGTCTACCTTCTTCAAATATCTCTAGATTAATTTATCGTAGTTTTTAATCTTAGAGATATATATTATTTACATATCATTTAAAATATCTATATGGTGTAAGAAGATATTCACTAAATTTAAGCACAACCTCATTTGAATCAAAAGATATAATTTTTCTTATTTAAAATAAACATAATTATTAAAAGTTAAATAATTTCTCTAATACATTAATATATATCTATTTTTTTGCATACTTTATTTTGACTTAAAACTTTATTAAATTTCATTTTTGTTTATATATCTTGCTTAATATTAATAAGGTATTGATTAAAATTTCAATCCTTACTCATTTAGAGAACTTAATAAAATATATCTATTTTATTCTTTCTTTAATTATTTCATCAAGCAAATCTATATATTAAACATCTATATGAATTCAATACAATTTTTTGATTAGTCATTTTTAACAAAGAATTTATAGTCTCCTTCAAGTGATGCAGGTTATTAAGTAACCACTATAGGTTTGGATGATATTACCCTATGTTCCAAGTATCATATCTAATAAATACTTATAGTTTCCCTCTCGTCGGGGTGGGTATTTGAAAAGACAAGATATATTGGCCTGGCATATTTGTTATCTTCAAACCAAACTTAATATCAAATATCCTTAAAATACTTATAGTTTCCCTCGTTAGGGTGGGTATTTTTGAGTTATTTGGTGTTTCTTAAAAATATTTGGCATATTTATTCTCATTAACCTCATTGAATATCAGGTTTTCTCAAATTACTTATAGTCTCCCTCTCGTTAGGGTGGGTAATTTTTTAAGAATTTGGTATTTCCTTAATGCTTCTGTTGACTAATATCAATTGAATTCTATTAATTAAATTTAAAGGGGGGAACTTTGGGTTAACTTCAAAATGAATTCAATGAATACAATTGATCCTCTCACTCCTCATAACTACCATACATGTAAACCCAAAATTTTAAATCTCATTTATTAGAAAGGGCTCACACACCTATTAGAAGAAAAGCAACCCGAGTTTGAAAAAGAATATTAAAAATTTGTTCACAAAGGGAAAATGTATGAAACAATGGGTATTATAAGCTCTAATTTTCATGAAAGTTTGTGGTTTCACATTATAGATTGTAAAAATCCTTGTGAAAGTTGGGAGAAAATAAAGACCTTATTTGGGAAAGTAGATCAAATAAGATCAATGCAACTAGAATCAGAATTGACAATATTATCTCTTGAAGACTTCAACAATATTGTTGACTTCCTCACCAAATTCAAAGAAGTCTTCACTCAATACAAAGGTAGTGGGAAGACTAAGACTGAATAAGAATGCATTTAACTAATTCTTTCTAAACTAAATGATGTATTTCAAATCTTTATAACCATCTTTCTATCTACAAAATATGCTCTTGGTGCAACCTTTAAAATGCCCTCTTTAGAAGAATTTTGTGATAGACTAACTAGGGAAGAAACAAAAATTGCAAGATATGATATCTCTTCCTCTTCCTCTTCCTCAAAAGCCTTAGTAGCATCCACCTCTACTAAAGAAAATTTTAAAAATAAGTAAAGGAATCCCATAACTTGTACTCACTGCAAAAATAATGGTCATTCTGCAAACAAATGTTGGAAAATATTACAACAACTAGAGGCAGCTATAAAGGATAAAAATAGAGAAAATAAAAAGCAAACAGGAAAAGCCCTAAATGTTCAAGGGAAAACCTCCAATTCTTCTTCTAATTATTGGGTCCTAGATTTTGGAGCAACTCATCACATGACTACTTTAGATGAGTCATTCTCTTCTATCTCCTCAAGTCCTACATGTAGCACAGAAGTGGGTGACTCTTACTTTATCATAGTAAAAGGAAAGGGTGACATAACCATTGATGGTGGCTCTATCAATAATGTTATCTATGTTGCAAACATTGCCATAAATATCCTCTCTATCTATCAGATTTGTACTTCTATAAAGGAGAAAATAGTTATCTTCTCTCCAACACGAGTTGAGATAAGAGAATTTAAGATGCCCTTTATCTCATAGACAAAGGATATATTGATAACAACACTCGCCTATTTCACTTCAAATGATTCAAAAATATAGAAGGGGCATCATTCTTTGTGGCTCATGGAGATCTTGAAAGCAAAATTTTGCATGAAAGGTTTGGTCATCTCAGTTACAAGTACCTAAAGGAATTGAGCACCCATGAAATGGTAACATGTTTAGCTCAAGTCTCTTCTATTGATGGAGATTGTCCTGGATGTGCTCTTGGAAAGCAACATCAAGATCCTTTCCACCCAAATAGTTCTCTAAAATCCCCACCCCCTCTAGAATTAATTCATAGTGACTTGATGTCTTTTCTAGAACCTTCTTTCAAAGGATTAAAATATGCTCTAACCTTTATTTATGAATTTTTTAGAAGAACTTGGGTCTACTTCCTAAAATATAAAAGTCATGTTCTATCCCACTTCAAAGTCTTCAAATCCTTAGTAGAAAATCAAGCCTCCTGCAACATCAAGCAAATTTGTACAGATACTGGGGGGAAATACTACAGTAATGAGTGCTCCATATTTCTATCAAGTCATGACATCATTCATTAGCATTTTTTCTCCCATAATCCACAATAAAATGGTATTGCAAAAAGGAAAAATCGAACATTGAAGGAAATGGAAAATTGTATGCTCCATTCAAGAGATCTTCCAAAAGTTTTTTGGATAGAAGCTATTAATTGTGCCAATTATATTCAAAATTACACACCTCATAAATCTCTTGACCATTTAACTCCTGAAGAAGCATGGATTGGATCAAAACCGGATGTTTTCTTCTTCAAGATATTTGGGTGTACTACTTGGGCACACATCCCAAAGAAGAAAAGGAAGGCTCTAGATAAGAAAAGCAAAAAGCTCATATTTATTGGTTATTGTGATGAAATGAAAACATAAAAGCTCCTTGATCCCTCAACTCATTAGGTATTTTTTCATAGGAATGTCCAATTTGATAAAACATTCCCTTAGAAATATCCTCAACCCTCCTATTCCTCTATTGCACCTTCTCCTATAGTAGAACCTCAATAGTATGAAGAACCAACTCTAGATATTAACTTAGAGATTGATGATCAAGATGATGAACATGTAACTCCAACTCAAAGCCTTTTCACTCCTTCTACTCCTTTCACTATGCCAAAATGTGCCTACACCATTGTTAAGGAAGCTACTCCTTACATCCAAAATCGTCCTTCCTCCAGATCTACCAATTTCATAGGCACTGGTCTTGTCTGTAAGTCTGTTTCCTTTGATCGTCAGTCCTTAAAAGAAGAAACTAGTATTAAAGAATGGGATGATGCCATGGAAGATGAATTCTCTTCCTTAATAAAAAATAAATACTTGGGATTTAGTTCCCTTGCCTAAAGGAAAGAAATTAGTTCGTTGTAAATGGATTTACAGAACAAAATATGGTCCTAATGGAGAAATTGACAAACACAAAGCTCGTCTAGTAGCCAAAGGTTTCTTTCAAACTGAAGGAATTGATTATGCTGAAACCTTTGCTCTAGTTGCTAAAATGGATTTTATAAGACTGGTTCTTGCTCTAGCTGCTTCCCAAAAGTGTTATGTCTTTCAAATGAATGTAAAAAGTGTTTTATTACATAGGGATTTAAAGTAAGAAATATACATGGAACAACCTGCTGGTCTCACTCAAGACTCATCTCTTGTTTGTAGGCTAAATAAGTCTCTCTATGGCCTCAAACAAGCTCCTAGATCTTCGTATGAAAAAATAGACTCCATACTTCTTTCCTTAGGTTTTTATCATTGTGAGTCTGATAACACTGTCTATATTTGGAGAGATGAAGGAAAAATCAACATACTTGTTCTATATGTTGATGATCTAGTACTCACTGGTAGTGACTTTGCTCAAATTTAGACCATAAAAGACTCCCTCTCTAAAAAATTTGATATGGCTAATTTGGGTCTAGCACATTACTTCCTTAGGATCCAAATAAATCAAAAAAATACAAGAATTTCATTGTGTGAATAAAAATAGACTCTAGATCTTCTTCAAAGGTTTAAAATGATAGATTGCAAACCATCTTCTACACCTTTTTAGTCTAGAGTCAATATTAGTACTTCCTGCACATCCCCTCTTTGTGATGCAACTCTATACCGTAATATTGTAGGGAGCCTATTATACCTTACTCATACTCATCTAGATATGTCATATGTTGTTGGCTTAATATCCAGATTTTCTCATCAACCTCATTTCAGTCACTGTAAAGCAACAAAAAGGATCCTACGCTACTTGCAAGGAACTTCTCACTTTGGGCTCTTATATGAGATAAAATGCATGGATATCATTGGCTACACGGATTCAGATTGGGAAGGTTCAGTAGAAGACAATTGTTCAACTTTTGGCTATGGATTTTGTCTTATTTCTTTGCCAATTGATTGGTTATGCAAAAAATAACAAATAATGGCCTTATCATCTATAAAGGCAGAATACAGAGCAGTATTTTTAGCAAGTCAAGAAGCTCTTTGGCTTCATCATATTATAAAAGAATTTAGATTTTCCAATGACAAACATGTTACTCTTTGGTGTGACAATCAGAGCATAATTCATATTGCATGCAACCCAGTTGAGCATCAGTGCACCAAATACTTTGAGATACAAATGCATTTAATTCGATAACATATTCAGAATGAGGACATATACTTGGACTATATTCCAACTAAAAATCAAGTTGCAAAAATCTTCACCAAGTCATTTTCTTCTCCGTGTTACATACATTTGTGAGATAAAATTGGAGTCATACAGCTGCATTAACATAGAGGTATTCCACCTCTCCTTTTATTATTGTATTTTTTTAAGTATGGTTTTTTCCCTTGTGTTTTTTTATCATCACTCCAAATAGAATATATATTTGTATGAGGACAATCTTCACCATTTGAAGACATGCCTCTATCTTGGATATTTTCTTGTGATAGATGGTTTTTTTCCAAGGGGTTTTTTCACCATCTATATATTGTAAATGAGTACCTCATTAGGCCATGTTGTCAGGACTCATCCTTTTTTTTGTATTCAGAGGACAATCTTTGTCATCCAAATATAATCCTCTTCCCTATTTATTTTTTGATTGATGGTTTTTCCCATGAGGTTTTTACAATCTCTTTAGAAAAGAAACCATTGTACATGAGTACCTCATCAAGCCACGTTTTTGGGACTCATTTGTATAATACACCCCTAGTATCATGTAATGGGGGGTGTTAGAATAAGAGATTATTCTCTTAAGTTCTACTAGGATAGACACACTTGAGTTTCCACTCCTCCATGAGTAATAAGAACTTTGAGTGTTGTCTAGATCAAAATTTTATGAGTTGTAATCCAATGCCTCTCAATGATAAACTTTACTATTTATACAAAGTTGATCCAAGGAATAATCAATCAGTTCTACTCTTTCTTCATATTTTGTGTAATTCTATGCATGTCTATTTTGGGAAATTCTAACACTTCTAATTCTCTCTTTTGGTTCTAGTCCCTCTGATATTTCCTAGTTTTACCCTTTTGATATCATTTTTTTTTCTTGTCTTGGTCAATCTAAAGTTTCTTTGTAGATATTCTTGATTGTTCCTCTAGCACCAAATTATAGGGAAGATACTACACCTTTTTCAACTATGAATTTTTTCTTGTGCTACCTGGGCTCTAGTTGATGGTTGCTTGATATTTTTCTAGGGTTTGTTACTGGATCCTTGGTTTGGTAGGACCCCCTAGCTCTAGGGGTTGTGGGTGGATGCTAGTTATCTATCCTAGTCATTCATGTGTTTCTTTATAGCTTTCTTGATTTTTCCCTTCCAACACCAAATTTAGGAGAAGACATATGCCTTCTTCGGCTACGGAGTTATTCTTGTGCTACCAAGGCATTTGGGCTAGTGTCTTCTTAGCTTTTTCTAGGGTTTGTTGTTGGATGTAGAAGTCATGATAGGGATGCTTTCCACATGGTTATTTTAGGTATTTCCCCTACAACCCCAAACCCTAGGGGGATTCCTTGGATTGAATGTTTTTAATTGAGATATCTTGCTGATGGCTCCCTAGTTTGGTGGTTTTCCCTAGCTTCAGAGGATAGTCATGTGGCTAAATCTACCTTTGTAGGTGTTTTATATCCCTGGGTTTCAAAGCTCTCTTTCTTTCACTGGGATCCTTATTTTATCTCTCAGGTACTATATTTGACTATTTTCTATAATTTCTTCTTAAATGGCCCTGAGAGTGGTTGGTCCCAATGGGATTTGTGGATTTCATTAAATTTCTTATGTAGATATCTTGGATGGTTTTTTATGTTGTGGATTTTGTTGGCTGGTATTTTCTAGTGTTGTTTTCTTAAACTAGATGTTGTTATGAGGGGTTGTCCTATTACATGCTTTGTTGGATGAATTTTTTTATTTTTATGATAGGATTCCCTTATTCTCATTTCTTTTTAAGCAAAAACGCTTTGTCTTGGGCAATTTTTATTTGTAAATTTATTTTAACTAGTAGCATTTTTATTATTTTACTATTTTTCTTTGGTGCTTTAGATTCTTGAGCACATGGTGGTTTGACCATGGGGTAATATTTTGTATATGCTTGATAAAATCTACAACTTATTTTCTAGGAGGTTGCTTCATTAGATTTTTGGGTTTGATTCGTGAAATCCAGCTATCTTTCTTAATGTCTTATCACTAGATCTAAGGTTTGGGGGTGTCTTTCAAAAACCTACTTGTAATAGTTTTGGGAGTGCTTTAAAACCCCTTCTACTATCAATAAAAATAAAAAATATTATATGTATAGGGTAATTTAAAACTATAAGGACGTATTGTATCTTAATTTTGTATACCAAAATTCTAGGTCCTTTAGTTTTTTAAAATATTCTACTTATATGTATACTTGTTTCCATATATATATATATATATATATATATATATACCTTAAATTTTATTTAAATTAATTTCTTTTTATAAATTAAAAATATTTAATTAAAAATTATATTTAGTTATTTTTTAAAGAATTAATAACTAAATTTAATTGAAAATCATATTACATGGATTGAAACCTTTGAAGCCAAATTTTCATCACATCTAATTTTTAAAGCTATTAATACGAAAAAAGAGTAACTATGTAAAGCAAACATATATACATATAGATACAACAAGAATACTATAATTAAGGGTAAGAATAAAAAAGAGCTTTAATATTTCACTAAGGCCATCATCTAGGAGGATATCCATAGAAAGTGAGGTCTCCTTGATCAAGAGCCTAGCTAGCCATCACATCTATCACCTTGTTATAATTTCTAAAGATGTGTATGAAGTTCATTGTCTCAAAGCATTGTTGGGTCATCTATATTTGTTCAAGTAATATTTGTATTCTCTATTCAATATTTTTTTTCTTGCCTATTCCTTTTAAGTAGTTCATCATAATTTGGGAGTTTGATTCCAGTAAATTTTTCACCCGACCATCAAAGCCTTCTAAATTCCTCTTAAGATGGAATATCCCATTGTTAAGTTATTGGGTAATATAAATAGGTTTTTTGTGAAGATAAAAAACAAGGTCATCATTTAGGAGGTAGTGTATTCTCCCATACTCACTCTTGCTAGTTTTGACCTTGAAGATTCATTTGCATTAACCTAACCTAGTCCCTCTCAAGGAGGTTTCCAATTCCTAGTTTTATTACTTGTACATAATTTGAGGTTACCTTTTTCGTGTGACCACCGTTGGAGACACTTGTAATCTGGATATTATTTGAATCCACTTTTGGTTAGGATTTTGGGGCTCTTTTAATAGGTATTGGATTGACTCCCTCATATTGGCTATGATCCTTTGCTAGACAAAGTGGTTGTCTTTGTACTCTTGGTTGAAGATACAATTATTTCTTCCTAAAAAATTCCATAGAAGGAGTTATCCCCACCCAAAAATATACTAAATGGGTTGGTCCATTTTATTCTATTTAGGATACTCTCTCTAAATATATAGAATATAACTTAGGCCAATGGATTCCTAGAAAAGTTATCATATATTTCCATAGTTTGATTGTGATGATGTATTCTATAAAAAGGTGATAAATTATTTTCTCACTCTTCCAATACATCTCACATTTGAAAAGCCTATGCATTCATATTCTCATAAATTATTCCTTTTTCATCATTCTTATATGAAGTAGAAGCAAAATGAAGAATCTCACTTTGGTCCAAAGATTCTATGTCAAAAACTACATGAATATATCACTTTCTTAGTTTAGGTACTCTAGTAGATGGTTAAGTATCTAGAGGAAACTATATATTCACTCTATTTTTTTCCATCCCACACAAGAGTATACTTCTCTTGAGACAATGAGAGTGATCTCATTAGGATGGTCCTATAAAATTTGTTTCTTTAATCCTTCAAGACTTGAATTGGACACTCTAGTGTGATCCATTGCCTTCCCACCTATCAACTACCACTGTGAGGCTTATAGTATTTGGCTACCTTAACCCAAATATTTCTAACTAGATTCTCCATTGATGGTATCCAAATTAATAATTTAGGTATGAGAGGATGACGGTCATCCCACGAATTTGTATAGAAGTTAGTATTTCAACTATTATGAATAATCTAGGATAATATTCTCTTAATATAAGTCCCATTAATATGAGATATCCCCTAATAGGAAGCAAAAATCAAATAAGCTTTGTTGAGATTTTATTCTATATATATTTGGCCCTAAAATTTTGATCCCATAATTACTTAGAGGATTTAAGCAATCTCCAATATATCTTAGTAGAGAATGTCTTGTTATTCTTAACAACTTATTTGATTCCTAGTCCTCCTTCCTTTTTCTATATGCATAAATTATCCCATTTCACCAGTGTCTATTTTTGTTCTTCCTTGACTCTGCTCTATAAGAAATTAAGGCTTATTTGATTTAATTTTTCAAGAACTTCTTTAAGGATGGTGAGCACTAAGGAGACATAAATAGGTATGAAATTTAGATCTTATTTTATTAGGTCATCCAACATCTTATAGAAATCCATATTGGTCCATTTTCAAAATTATTTTTTCTTTCTCTCTAAAAACCAAGTCCATTCCTCATTTTCTTGCATTTTAACTATAAGTGAAATTCTTAAGTAGACAATTGGAAGATATTTTTCTTGTATCTCAATTTATCCAACAACATCATCTCCTACCTAGGTAAACAATGGAAAAAAATGACCTTGGACTTTTATTCATTTATAAGTTTTCTAGTCAAAATTGTAAGCTATCCTCAAATTATTTTAAATCTAGAGGCTTCCCTTCTTGTTGTTTTTCCTAATAATGCAAAGTCATCAACAATTTGTAGGTAAGTAACTTCTCTATATCTAGTTGTTATTATTATTCCCTTCAAATCTCTCATTTCCCTATCCTTAGCTAATATTCTACGTAGATATTCATCCAATATGATGAACATGTATGGAGATAAGGGATCTCCTTGCCTAATAATTTTT
The DNA here is from genome assembly GCA_028583015.1 of Wollemia nobilis. Taxonomy (NCBI): domain Eukaryota; kingdom Viridiplantae; phylum Streptophyta; class Pinopsida; order Araucariales; family Araucariaceae; genus Wollemia; species Wollemia nobilis. The sequence goes on along the minus strand of JAQPPZ010000677.1, from coordinate 1,638,675 downwards.
AAGCTATAAATAGTTGGGTAGGAGTTCCATTTACTAGAACTAAATAGGATACCAAGGAAATATATCCCCTAATCCATTCTACCCAATCCATTGAGAATTAAATTGTCTCATCATATTTAGGAGGAAGAGGAAGTTACACTAAGTTTCAGTCAACTCCATCGTATGCTTTGGATAGGTATAACCTAATAAACATGAAGGGTAAGGGTATTTTATATACCTTGATAGAGTGGCTGGATTCTTGAGCTAAGACCATATCATTTAAGAACTTTCTTCCTTTCATATGCTTTATTTTTTAGTAATAATTTTAACTTTTAAATATTTAAACTATAAACCAATTAATACTAATAACTTAACATCTAAGATCATCTAACCATATGGTATGAAGTATAGGAGAAAAAAATCACACAATTTTATTCATAAAAATATTTATATATATTCCACTAATATTAGTTATCATTCAATTACTTTTATTTGAGAAATGCACTTGTATTATAATTAAATATTAAAAAACTAAATAATATATATTATAAGATCTCATTTACATGACATTAGTGTTTCTCCTCTTTCTTACACTAATATTTATTTAAAAAAAAATAGAAGTTCAACTTAAAAATTTCAAATACAGTTGGTTTAAAGTGTGAACTCATAATCCTATAACCAAATTCAAGTTTTACAAAGTAGTTCATACATAATTATTATTAATTGTAATAATGAACTACATAATTGATTGAAATATACAACTTTTACTTATAACACCTCATTGTGGAAATGGTTAAAATGCACAAATATTTTCTATTATGCAGTTGGCTAAAACAAATTTTGAATTTATTTTATATTAATTAAAATGCATAATTGTGAAATATAAAATAATTTTTTTTAAATATTATTTTATGTTGTATATAAAAGGTTCCTCCTCAAAAAAAATATATATATATATATATATATATTATTTTAATAATATTTTAAAAATATATTTAAATATACCTCAAATAACCACAAAATATATATATATATATATTTTTTTAAACAAGAAAATTTAAAAAACCACTTTCATGAAAAAAATATTTATGAAAATTTCTTACCCATTAATACCTTTCTCTTCGTTACCACTCTATCTATATATTTATCTCTTCTCTTCATTACCGCTCTCTCAATATATTAACTATATTAAGAACTAATTCATACAAACGTCGATTACATATTCCTTGGCATTCGGCATCGAATAGAGTATCACGCAAGGACCAAAGTATGATAAAATATGTATGGGAAAAAATATGTATGGGAAAAAATACATATATATTGAAATTTTCAGACCAGCTTGAAGATTACCGGCAAGAGATTGTTAATAATATTAGAGGCCACCAAAATAATGAATGGAAGAAATGCCAAAAGCAGACGTATAAACTTGATCTGAATAGGAGTTTAAAATATCACCATTACCAGTCACCCTCTCCTCAACGAAGTCCACATCATCTCAACGCTATCAGATTCTGACTCTGCACCCTCTCCTCCATTCGATTCGCAACACGATCACAACTCGTCACATCACAAACTGAAGCCCTCAACGGAGAACAACTCCGAGAAATCTCGTCACCACCGCCAGATTCGAAGGACATGGATGAAGCCATGGGCGCGCTCGTATAACGAAGACACTTTCAAATCCCATGGATTGCATACAGAGAAGCCGAGATCTTCCTCTCGTACATCCTCCTTATCGCCTCCCTAAACATGGAATTATTCTGCTCACCCTCAAAAGCCATATGCACTCTTCCCTCTCCACACTCGTATTTCTCGTCCTCCTCTGTCACATTCATGTAATCTGTTTTGCCGCTATGGCAAACGGACAGTACCTAACCTCGGTCGCTAACTCCTCCACACCCCAAATTTAGGCCATCATTAACCGCCGCATTCAGACCGCTATGGCAACCGACATTCCCCAATCCGTTGACCGTCTCGATCATCATGGCCGTCAAATTATAACTTTCGTCTCCTGCGCCACCAAACTCTAGCTCCATTTCTTCAGGCTACTGATTATTATCATCAAAATCTTCCATCGAACTGTGATCATTGCCGTTTTCATAGCTGGGATTTATAGTGACCATTTCGCCCGCCCCAGACAGGAACTCGTCGTCATCGGATTCAGGCGATGAGGGCGGCTTGGGGACTTCGGTCTTCATAGAATTCACGTAGATTGGCAATGCTGTTGTTTGCCGTGGCCTCCTTCGATCTGAAGGTTTAAAAAAAATTTGCGCCGGGCGTCGCTTTAAAGACTAGCGACCGCGAGAGTCGCTGACTTCTTGCAGCGACTCTGGGCGTCGCTCGAAAGGTGAGTGACAGCCGGCGGTCGCTGGCTTAACTTAGCGATATTCGGAATGTTTAAATTTGCCGGGCGCTGCTCTAAAAGGCTAGCGACTGCGGGAGTTGTTGACTGTCTGCAGCGACTCTGGGCGTCGCTCAAAAGGTGAGCGACAGCCGGCGGTTGCTCTAAAATTGAGCGACTCTTGGAGTCGCTTGCAAGCGACAACGACAACCAGACTTCGGACGAAGTTTGTTCAAAATGAACGAATTTGCGGCACAACTGGTTTCTACCAGCGATAAATAAAAACTAAGTGTTTACCGTTAATTTCAACACTCGAAGTTCGCTGGTAGATGCAGATTGTTGGGTATATGCGGGTGACAACGATACTCCCGAGAAAGGGGATTTCGACACAGAATGAGGCAGCCACAAACAACTTAAATGAAAACCTTTACAATCCACTTGAACATTACCGAGATGGATTTTATTTAATATGGGTAGCAAAATTACATTCCTTCCTCCATTGAGGGATTACATACACCTGCGTAAACTTGCAGGGTAAACATAAAGACAAAATTCCCGAATCTGCTGTTCGGTAATACAACTGGTGCTGCTCTTGTTGTTCTGCTCTGGTCCTCTGCTCTTTCTCCCTTAAACTGCCATGCTACTCCAAAATGCCGAGGTTCCCAGAATATATATAGTTGGGCATCGAAGACAAGGCGGGAAATCTCTCAACAACACGCACGCATGGAGTAACTGTTGATGTCAAATCATTTCGGGTGAAAGGACTTCATCGTAAGCTAGAAATAAATTGGCATCAAATCACGGTGGGAGAGGAAAAACCTTTGTCATTGTTCTTGTCGAGTGATTCTCGGAATCTCTCCTTTCTTGAGCGATTCTCGGGATTGATATAGTGGGCTAGCAATTCTCGGAATTGCTCGACTTCGGAGTGACTTGCATCGGGGGTAAATCAGGTTTACTTTTTATATCACCCTCCTTTAAACCTGATTTCACAAGCACTTGGATGCTCAAATGCTCACGCAATATGCTGAAGTCTACCTCCTTCAAAGGCTTTGTGAAAATGTCAGCTATCTGCTACTTGGATCTTCAAAACTGTAGCTGAACTTCGCCCAACTTCACCAGCTCTCAGATGAAGTGAACCGGATGTCGTTGTGCTTTGTCCATCCATGAAACACTGGATCCTTTGACAGTGCTATTGCGGAATTGTTGTCACAAAATACCGTTGTCGCACCTTGCGATGGATGGTTCAGTTAACTCAAAATCCTCTGCAGCCATACTGCCTAGCATGCGACTGACGTGGCGGCGACATATTCGGCTTCAGTAGTGAACAATGCAATGACTGGTTGCTTCTTCATCCTGATTTGAGATGGAATGCATACCTGGAAGTGCTCTTCCAATCATCAGTGTTGCCAGTCCAGTCACTATCTATGTAGCCCACTAGTTCCAACTGGTCTCGTCTGGCATAGAAAATGTCATGGTTCTGCTTCCCGTTGATATAGTGCAAAATTTGTTTGCCTTATTGCCAATGCATTTTCTTCAAAGTATCCATAAAATGGCTGATCAAACTGACTCCAAAGATTATATCTGGCCGAGTTGCAGTCAGGTACATTAGACTACCAGCTAGTTGCTTGAATAGAGTTGGATCAATATTTCTACTAGAGTCGAACTTGTTCATATTCAAACCTATGGCAATAGGTGTGATGGTAGGTTTACTATCCTCCATATTGAACCATTTTAGGACATCCTTCGCATACTTACCCTAAGAAATGAAGATGCCATATGCCGATTGATCAACTTCGATGTCGAGAAAGTACTTCATCAGCTTTAAATCAGTCGTCTTAAACTCCTTCATGGTTGTTTAGAATTGGTCAAATAGTACATCAATGTTGCCAGTGTAGATCATATCATCCACATACAGGTATACGATTATCAGATCCTCTACTTCATTTATATTTAGGTATAGGGTGTGCTCATATGGAAATTTAACAAACCCATTCTCCTAAAAATAGCCATCAATCCAGCTATACCATGCCTTGGGTGTTTGCTTTAACCCATACAGGGCCTTCTTCAATTTTAGGACCTTGCCCTCTTGTACTTCAATCTTGTAACATGGTGGCTGGTTTATGTAGACCTCCTCCTCCAAAACATTATTGAGGAAGGCTGACTTGACGTCCATCTGGTAAACACTTCAACCCTTCTAAGCTGCTAGTGCCAGGATTATCTTGACTATGTCAAGTCAGGCTACATATGCATACACCTCATGATAGTCAATGTCTGAATTCTGCTTGTGCCCCTTCACCACTAGTCTGGTCTTATGCCTTTCAACTTCACCTTGGGCATTGAACTTGGTTTTATAAACCCACTTGACCCCAATGGTCTTATTCCCTATTGGAAGATCTGTCAGTTGCCATGTATCAGTTTTTTCAATGGCATCTATCTCCTCATCCATTGCATTCACCCACTTCTAATTCTAACTTGCGTCTTCAAACTCAACTGGATCACACTCAGTAAAGAACACAAAGTTAGAATATTCCTCATCTTCATAATTTTGGGTTGCCTCATAAATGTCTTGCAGGCTTCTTTTCTTTGTAGGTGTCTTCAAATTTAGAATTCTGCTTGCAAGTGGAGGCGATCGAGATGGTGAGGTTGTGTTGCTATTAGCACCATCGTTGTTGCTTGAGGCTACATGTGGCTACACAATGTTATGCAAATCCACAGACTCAATAAGTGTTGGCTCAGGCTGTCTAGTTTTTTATTTCTATTTTTAGGCTTAATCCTCGAGGAACTTCACATCTCGACTGATGATGAGCTTCTTCGTCACAACATTATACAAATGATACGCCTTCACCTGCTTACTGTATCCTATGAAGATACACTTCTTCACTTTGTCATCCAACTCATGCCTCTTTTATTTTGGAATGTGTGCATATGCTATGCACCCGAAAACTCGCAAGTGATCCACACTCGGCTTTTGAATGCTCCAAGCCTCCTGAGGGATCTTGTCCTTCACACTCTTTGTGGGACATCTGTTCAATAGATATATTGCACATATTATAACTTTTGTCCATAATATGTGTGGCAAATCCTTCACCTTCAACATACTCCGTTTCATTTCCATGATGGTTCTATTCTTCCTCTTAGCTCCATCATTCTGTTGCGGTGTGTATCTGGTAGTAAGCTGCTTCTGAATTCCGTGTTGCTTGCAAAATTTTTGGAATTCATTGGAGATGTATTCACCTCCACCATTCGTCCAAAGAGTCTTCACCGAATATCCGCTTTGTTTCTCCACCAGAGCCTTGAACTCCTTGAATCTAGCAAATACTTATGACTTCTGCTTGATGGGATAAACCAATGTCTTTTGACTGAAGTCATAAATGAATGTCAGGAAGTACTTGTTACTGATAAACGTGTTGGTTTGCATCATACTACAAATGTCTGAGTGCACCAGCTCTAATGGCTGTGATGCTCTCCAAAACTGCCCTAAAGGGAACAAATCCCTATGTTGTTTGTTGACTAAGAACCCTTCACAAATATGGTTCAAGGACTATGAAGCAAGTCACTATGACAAGATATTCTTTGGTGAAAATTATTACTATGAAGTTGTTGGTAAAGGTAGTGTAAGAGTCAAGCTTAGTGATGGAAGGATCAAGAACATACCAAATGTAAGACATATTTTGGGCTTGACATAAAACCTACTCTTAGTAAGTCAACTTGTAGAGGTTGGTTTTTGAGATTCTCTTTTGAAAATATGGGTGTAATTTAGTTCATGGAGCCATGGTATTGGCTAGAGGTGTATGACATGGAACCTTTGAAAGCACGAGGATACGAAAGCAAAAAGGAAACTCCAAGTGCGATGCAAACTGAACTAAACTTAACGCTAAATCCTATGAATTGAAAGTGCGTGGAAAGAGGGAAAGCATGAACGAATCGAAACACAACAAAAGCCAATAAGGAAGACAACCCTTTTTATTGATGTGTTTCAGAACTCGGTTACAATGCGCCTCCTCCCCTTCTAAGGGCTAGGAGCGTTAAATATGCATTCTTGTTACACCCATGGATGCTATTCCTTCTTCCGCGTGCCCACATGTAAAATGGGCGGACCAAATGTCATCGCCGCTTGCGTTGATGAGTCTTGACTCCTTGCTTCTCCTCTAATGTCCAGGTCCTATGTTCAAAGAAACAAGAAACAATCAGTAGCACCTGTAGATGAAATAAAACATGCAATCCCCACGCCTTCGATTAGTGCATGCAAGATATAAATAAAATGATAACTAAAATAGATCCAAATGAACTAAAAATTTGACAGGGGCATCAAAACATCACAAGGAAAACACTGCAAATGGAATAGTCAAAAAATTCACCATAGATTTGTATTCGCTCCGGGGCGGGACGAATAGACCTGCAACAAAATGTCAAAAAGGTACTGTCCCAAAAGTCACATCCAGGAAGCTCCAAATCACCTGCAAAGTTGGGGGTTAGCTAATTGGGGGTATTTTGGGAAGACCCAGATGGTCAGATTTTCCCAATTTGGCCTCCATCAATGGGAATTTGATGATGCTACCTGCATGTTAGCAAAAGCGAGAAATAATAGAAACATGACCAAAATTGCTCAGAACGAGGTGAAATTTGAATGACAACCTATCTAAGAAGCATAGAATTAAATGCAAGAATAACAGAAAGGAAATCTACCACCGATTTCCAATCACTCCGGAGCGGGGCGATTAGGACTGTAGCGATGTGGGGGCGCCCGAGGGCAGGCCGCCCACCGTTTGGGGCCCGATTTTGGCACCAATCCACTTGGGATGGGTCCAAAACCTCTTGTGGGGTATTGTCAGAAAATTTGGTGGGATATTGTGGCCAAATGTCGGGTCTTGGTTCCGGATTTGCGCTTCCAATAACCACCCTATGACCTCCTTTCCAAAAGAGATCAAGGATGTGAAAGGCACAACTCAAAAGGGTGTGGGTGTGAAAGTAAAACGACAACACTTCGTTGCTCAAAATGCTCCTTCTCTGTATCTTTGTGGTGAGAAAACTCACCATTTTATAGACCTGACAGTCTCTTTGGATGAGCATGCAGGGGCGCCACTTGGCAATCATGCCTCTCCAGGGGAGGGAAGATTCCTCCCTGATTAGGGGCTTCATGACTGCCCTTGTAACTGCCTCTAACGCTCGAAAATGCTCACTCACACTCCCATGCGATGAAGGAAGAATTAAGTGGCGGATCTGAGCTGCCATTTGTCAAGATTTGACTTTTTTCCCGTCAAACCTACTATTCGCCTCACCCTGGAGCGAATACTGATATTCGTCCCTGGGTAAAGCGAATACCAGTTTGTAATCATCCCTGGGTGGAACGAGTATGGAGCAGAGTGCCTGAAGGTGCCAAATTGACTCTTGACCTTCCAAAACTACTGTGAGAGTGGTTAGGACCACTGTTTAACCTCTGGGGGCTGCCCTTGGGGTTGTGTGTGTCAATGCGATCAGTGTTTGCAGTCACATAATCGGATTGGTGCTGTTTTGGTGTCTATAGATGCCCCTTTTTGGGAAGCGTTGTGCGTGGCGCAGTGTTGAGCAAAAAAATAGATAACCAAAGCACTAATGATTAGGGTTTCTCAGTGACCTAACCAAATTTTGATGCCCCAAGTATGGAAAGGGCATGCATTCTTGAATCCTTGCTTCTGACGAGCGAAGTAACTCAATCCAAGTGTTAACCTTTTTCGGTGAGGTGTTACTTGATCTTGGACATTGATCAGTCATGAATAGGCAAAGGGCGCAACCTTTTGTCTGTGGGAACCTTGAGTTCATGATTCATGAATGCCAAGTGTTTGATCAGCTTGTGATTATTGCTTGTTTGCTGCCCCAAGCAGGAGCGTGATTGTCTTTATCAATGATTCTTTGAATGCATGCCATTTCCTTGATTAGGTGTGTATTTGTTGATTGGTGACTAAGTGTGACTACCCCCTCAAGCGACGAATCGATGAGGGAATGACCGACATGAGAAAAGTGACGAGTCGCTTGACCCAAGATGACTTAGGTAAGGGTGTCGTCAGATGTTTACCGTTGAATGTGTGTGCAGTTTCCCGACATTTAGACCTATTTTTGGTGGGTGTTAACCCTTTTTGTAGCGCCATTTGGGGATGAAATTCTCGACAATCCGTCCTCCCGTGGAGTGGTCCGGCTATGGTAGCCTTCTTAGGGAATAGGATAGTGAGGATTTGTGACCCCGACGTCTATTTTGCATGCCCAAAATGTCCAGTGCAAAAGCACTCTCATCGGGCAAGTTTATTGCTTGTTTTTGGGTCATTTTGTGCATTTTTTTGATGTTTTTGAAATTTTTGCCCTGTATTCATTTCGGGGTGGGATGAATACCAGTTTAGTATTCATCCCAGGGTGGGACGAGCGCTAACCAGAGTGCTCGTCCCAGGGAAGAACGATTACAAGCTCAAAAAGCCTATTTAAAGGCCAAAACTGAGTTTTGGGCTCATTTGCACTTGTTTTTCCTGGCGATTTGGAGCTGTGAGGAGGAGGAGGTTAATTCTGTGAAGCGAAGCACTACCGAATTTCTCCCGACATCATGAGTTCATGAACCGGATCGAGCGACGGAGCCGAAGCGAGACCAGTAAGTGATCTTCCTCGTTATTGCTTGTATCTTGTTGTTACAGTTTTTAATACCGCAATTTGTTTGTTGTTGCTTTTGTAGTTTGTTGTTCAATTTAAAATGAAAACCCTAATTAATTGTATGTCGTTATGCGTGACTTGTTGTTTTATGGTTTCATGAAAACTTAGGAAAAAACCCTAGGTAAACAAAGATCAAAAGTTAGTTTATAACTTAGTTGAAAACTTAGTTTAAAACGTAACTGAAAAACTTCACTTAACCCTAGTTTACCAAAGATCAAAACTGAACGTAAAAACTTAGTTTAAAAATTTGTTTTTCGTTTTAGCTGGATTTGTAAAAAAAAAATGAAACCCTAGTTTTTTAGGTTGAATTTGTCAGTTTTAAACTTAGAGTACAAAAACCCTAAGACTGACAAACGGTATTTGAAAATTTGTTTTTTTTTTTTTTTAAAATTTGTTTTTTTTTTTTTGTCAGTCAGTTTAAACTTAGAGTACAGAAACCCTAAGACTGACAAACTGTGAATGTTTTGAATTTTTGTGAATTTTGTTGTTTTTAGTTGTACATTGTTTTATGCAGTGTTGTATATTCATGTTATTGTTGTACAGTTTTTCATGATTTTAATGTTTTTATGTTGTTTTCTTTTGCAGGTTGTGAAGAGCCGGTACCGTGTGCCTACTATTTTTATTGAAGCACGGGAGGCGCTGACTTTGGCTGACTGGGAGTGGCTTGATGCCCTTGGGCTCAAGCAAGTGACTCGACTGGAGCCTATGGTCGGGGATCGGGCCTATCTGATGGCCCTGATCAACTTGTGGGATCCTCGGACCAACACCTTCCATATCCCAATAGGGGAGATGACAGTGACCTTGGAGGATGTCTATCGGATTCTACGGATTTTGATAGATGGATTGCCGATCAGGATGACGTCGCGTGATCAGCGGATAGTTGTACTGACCCGATGCTTCGGGCACGGGGAGGAGGTGGGTGTGGATAGCCCAGTGGAGAGGGCAGAGGGTGACTACCATATTGGCAAGATTTTGGTACGATGGTGGCTGGAGAAGGGGGTGTTGGGAGTGAGGCATGCAGTACTTATGGGCCTCATTTCCAACATGCTGCTACCTGACTCGTCAGGTGCGAGGTTCCCATGGAACCTGTTGGATGTGGTCTAGCGATTGGTGGAGTGCCCTACGGATGCACCCTTGATTATGAGGTGGGGATAGACGTTGCTGGCATAGCTCTATGGTGAGTTGTACGAGGTCTATTATCGAAGGCGAAAGGGGATTGGCTACAGCTATCTATTGTAGAGCTGGGCTTGGTAGCACATAGCGGTGGAGAGGCCGGTGGGGTTACCGTGGATGACTCGAGCAGAGATGGTGGATAGGGATATAGGTTACGTGGCTCTATGGCGGTGGTCTAAGGAGTAGGGATAGAGTCGACGATGGGCAGGTGTCATAGGGCACTATGCTGATGCCTTCGCTCGGCTTACTCTAGGGGAGGTGTCCTGGCACCCCTACCGGGACTGTCCAACCTGGCCTGAGGCTGGAGAGTGGCTTCGATGGTTTGTAGGGGGCGATGGCTGATTGGGCGACATGGGACTGAGCAGGAGTTCTTCCCTTATAGCCGGGTGACACGATAGTTTGGGGTGCACCAGGGGTTGCCTGGTGAGCCCGTGGTCTATCGACACTCGGGGGATGAGAGGACTCTAGACCAGCTAGTCATTGCGCCACTTGGCGAGGATTCAGATATAGCTATTGACGTCCTAGATGTGGACGACGTCGGGACTACCATGGAGTACGACCAGTGGTGGATACTATGGTGATGGTAGGGAGAGGGGCCATTGGGAGGCGTGGAGGCAGCAATAGAGGGAGGGTGTAGAGGCACCAGGAGATGATTGGGGAGCTCCACTGGAGGATGCAGACATGGTGGAGGTGGATGATGTGGATGTGGATTTTGGGGTTCCGGATCAGCCGGAGATGCAGGACATCTCGGAGTAGTGGGAGCCAGAGCAGGATGCTATTCCAGAGATGCCAATGCCTCAGGCAGTCTCGGAGGAGGGATCTCCTACGAACGTAGCTGGCAGAGCGGGAGAATGCATGGGCTACGTACCACTGGTAGGATGGGGATACCGATGCTGCATGGGAGAGGGATCTCCTATGAATGCAGGAAGAGGGAGAGGGCATTGGCATAGTGCGATGAGAACTTGGCTACGTATCGTCAGTGGGAGATGGACTTGGTGCGGCATCGGTTGGAGCTGGAGGTAGAGATTAGCCACCTCGGTGGGTGGATCCCTATGTTTAGTGGAGGTGGATCATCGTGCCGCTCGAGAGGGAGTGATACTAAGCAGTCAGCATCCTCTCGACGTAGGCGACTGGATGAGGGAGGCTCTAGTAGGCGTGATGCAGGGGCTAGCAGTAGTCACCCTGAGGGGTCCCATAGGACCCACACCATGGGGGGTAGTTCCCATCGCACCGATCCTACGTGATCATGGTGGCCGACGCCCTAGGCTTGGGGGTTTTTGAGGTTTTGCTTTTGCGGGGTCAGATGACCGGTTATTTGTAGCCTACGGGCATTTTTGATGATATATATACAGATGATTTTATTTTGTTTATACACATGTCGGCATTTGATGTTATGCTCAATGATTGTTGAATGTGTATGTATGCATGTTAATTGATGTTGATGGATGCATATGTTATGATGAATGCAAATGTTTCTAATTTTTAGGATATGCAAATGGAATGGATGAATTAAATTTTGTGATGTTTGGCGGGGGCACCATAGACTGTTTAGAACTTATGGCTTTTTGTCTTATTAGGCGATTGTTGTGGTAACTGACTTTTGTCGTATACATGCTATTTTTGTATTTTTTGATGACAATGTGAGGATGAAAGATAGCGCAGTTGGTTTGGAATGTAGTTAAGGTTTTCTGAGACTCAGATGTTTTAACTAACTAGCCATGACTGTACTTTATCTTACAAGACTTTTGAACAAGGTATGAATCGGACTTGTCTTTGACCAAGTTATTTCACATCCCTGTGTGTGCAATTGAGTTCGTTTATGTGGTATTTGTCAGGATACCACCAATGCCAGATAGGTTATCAACCAAACCTGTATTGAGGATCACCCAATTAGCTCCACCAACTTCCTTTGTTGTATTTAGTCAAATTAATCTACGGTGCTATCTAGGATACCATAAGCTAGCTCATCCACATGCAAACATTGATCTGTACACGAGTTAATGTGACAGATATATCATCATGCGGGAGGTTTACCACCAGTGACCGATAGGCTATCCACCAAACCAATACTGAGGTTTACCTCATGACCTTCTGAATGCTGAGAGTTCCAGGGATTCAAGTTTGACTCCCTTCTTTTCTTCAATTGTATTGGGATACTTGCTCTTTTGTAGTGATAAAAATCACTATTTATTTTTATATATTTTTTCTTTTGAGCAAGGGATTTGAATTTTGAGTGATGAGAATCACTATTGTATGTGCCTTTTGATGTATGCACTTTGGTGGTGATGTCAAATTTTTGGAGTTTTGAATTTTTGCAAAATTTTGATGTTTGCAACTTTTTAAGAACTTGGGATTCTTGGGGAATTGGGTAGGGAAGATGCTTGTCCTTTTGCCAACTCTCAGCATTCTTGGGGTCATTCGCACAGGGGGATGAGCAAGATAACCATTTCACTTATGGTGACCTGGATTGCTTTGCAGGTTTCATCTTTCGTTCACACAACTTGGGAATTTTTATGTGTTTTAATTTGTGTTGGGATGCTACGTAACAAGGTGTGATCCAAGTAGAACTCTACCTTTGCAAAATCTATCTGACTTTGTACAGTACGTGGCTAGAAAGCTAAATGACAGTTGAATGACGAAAACTCTTAATACATTAGAAGACAACTGACTATGATATGGTGAAATGATGTGAATGGTGTTTTATTTTTGATGGACTATTTTACAAAAATGGAGAAATGTGGAACAAGATGGATTGGCGAAGTAATTACAGTCTATGGTGCCTTGACTTGTATGACCACAAATATGCAATGTATGGATGTTATGCTTAATGCAGCTATTATTTTTATGTTTTTGATAGATTGAATTTTGTGAGTATGAAGATGAGATGCAAAAGAGCTCTTTATTGTTGTGATGAGTTTGAGCATGCCTGGAAATGAGATGCAAAATTTTGTTATTTTTGATGATTTTACTATTTTTGAATTTTCTTATTTTTGACCAAGCGATTGTGGGAATCCTTGGAGCTTTTTGGTTTGACCAAAGGGGTAATGGGCACCTTTGGGGCATTTTGGGGATGACCAAGCGATTGTGGGAATCCTTGGAGCTTTTTGGTTTGACCAAAGGGGTAATGGGCACCTTTGGGGCATTTTGGGGATGACCAAGTGATTGTGAGAATCCTTGGAGCTTTTTGGTTTGGGCTATGGCTGCTTTAGATATGGAATGGCCACAAATGACTGATGTTCAAGGGTTCTAGTTCCTTAATTCCATCAAGAGAGGCTAGCCGGTATGTTCCAGGTCCTATTTTACTATCAATTACATAGGGACCTAACCAGTTTGCCATGAACTTGTCCCTTAGATGGGGCGGCAAGCTAGAGTTCTGTTGGTTCTCTTTTAAGACCAAGTCACCAACCTGAAAGTCCCTCAGGTGAACTTTCATGTTGTATGCTTTCTTCAGTCGCTCTTGATAGATACGTAAATGCTCGAGAGCATTAACGCATCGTTCATCGAGCAATGTAAGCTGGTCTAAGCGGGCCTGCCATGCAGTGTCATCATCGATGAACTCTTGCATTGATATGCGTAGGGAAGGAATTTCCAGCTCGAGAGGCATGACTGCCTCGGAGCCATACACCAGTGAGAATGGAGTTGCCCCGGTGGGCATCCGAATGCTAGTGCGATAAGCCCATAGGGCAAGTGGGATCTGAATGTGCCAATCCTTATGACTATCTGTGACTATATTTTTAAGGATGGCAACTAGCATTTTGTTTGACGCCTCTGCTTGCCCATTTGCCTATGGATAATAGGGTGTCAAAAAACTATGCTGAATTTTGTACTTTGTGGTCAAAGCACGCACGTCTTTGTTCTTGAATGACGTCCCATTATCTAAAATTATCTTGGATGGAATACCAAAATGACATATGATGTTATGTAAAATGAACTCCACAATGCGGGTTCCAGTCGTAGAGGTAAGCGGAATTGCTTCCACCCATTTGGTGAAGTACTCTGTGGCCGTTATGATAAACGTGTGATGACCTGACGATGCAGGGGAGATCTTTTCGATTAGATCTAAGCCCCACTGTGAAAATGGCCAAGCCGATTGGATCGGCTGCAAGGCCTAGGAAGGTACATGTGTCAAATTAGCATGGTGTTGACATTTCATGCACTTCCTCACATATGCGCAACAATCTCGCTCTAAAGATGGCCAATAATAGCCCATGCAGAGAATGCGCTTTGCGATGGCCATACCACTGAAGTGGCCACCGCACGTACCATCATGTGCTTGGGCGATCGCCCAAGTGGACTCCTATCGGTCCAAGCAATGAAGGAGGATTCCTTCATAGCTGTGATGGTACAAAATGTCTCCTAACAAGACATACTTAGCCACTTTTTGCTTGAATGCTCATTTTGCGGCATGCGTCAATCCAAGTGGGAGGTTACCTAACTTGAGGTAGTCCCTTATGGGTGAATACCAATCTTGCTGATCGAAAGCCTCGACGGTATGAACAAGGAAAACGGGGAAGATTAGAATAGGTTGTGTTGTAAATGCTATTAAGGGGAGTAGGGGAGAACAAGGACCCCCAGTTGGCATGATTCAGATGATCGTGGATTCGAGAGAACTTATCCAAGGATGGTTCAATCTGGATCAAGTGGATTCCTGGCGTCAAGTCAGAGCTTGCACGCTCCATCATGGATTGCGATAGTGTTTTGACTTGAATGGTTGTCATATCACCAGAAATGTCTTGTGGGATTAGTGACCCCAAGGAGGCCATGGTGTCCGCAAAATGATTCGATGACCGAGGGAGTGCCTCGATGTCGTACCATTCAAGATTTGCTAGGAATTTGTCCACAAGGGCTTTGTAGGCCTACAGAATTGGGCATTTACATTGGAATACCCCTTTGACTTGGTTGACAATTAACAGCGAATCACCAAAGATGTTCAATCGTTTGATGTTCATGGTGATTGTTGTCTGAAGACCTATGAGCAAGGCTTCATATTCGACATTATTGTTGGTGCATGGGAAGTTTAATTTAAATGACAGAGGCATTGGAGCCCCTTGTGGTGTGAAGAATACAATTCCCATGCCACCCCCTTGCTCACATTTAGAACCATCAAAAAATAGGGTTATGTCGGCCTGAGACTCAGGCTCATCAGAATCTGGTGATTCTGAGACATGGAAGACCCCATCATCGGGTAGTTCTATGACCAGAGGCTGATCATCTTCGAGAGGAGCCTCCACTAGTTGATCGGCTATGACTTGTCCTTTGATGGATTTTTGTCCAATAAACTCGATGTCAAATTTCGTCAACAACATGATCCATTTTTCCGTGCGGCTACTATGATAAGTACGACTCATCATGTACCTCAATGGATTCTCCTTAGACACAACATACGTAGTGTTGCTCAACATGTAGTGGCATAGCTTTTTGGTAGCAAACACCACTACCAAGCAGAGTTTCTCAACGTATGCATAGTTAAGTTCATAACTGACCAAGGTGCGGCTAAGATAGTAAGTAGCCTGTTCTTTGTGAAGTTCATTTTTTTGGGCTAGCATGGCGCCCAGTGCCACCTCAGTAGCTGAGATGTATAAGTAGAATGACACTCCTGGTCTAGGTGGTGCCAATACTGGTGGCGAAGCCAAGTATTGTTTAATGTCATCAAAGGCTGATTGGCACTCGTCATCCCAGTGAAATGCTACCCCTTTATGCAATAATTTGTTCATGGGTCGGCACTTGTCAGATAGCTATGCTATGAAGCGCTTGATTGATGCGACCTTTCCCTGCAGGCTTCTGAGCTGCTTGATGGTAGTTGGGGGAAGCATTTCAAGGATTGCCTTGACTTTGTTTGGGTCCACCTCGATGCCTCGCTTTGAGACTATGAAACCCAAGAGTTTTCCAGATGTGACGCCAAATACGCACTTCTTGGGATTCAGTCTGACTTTATGTTCCATGAGGCGATCGAGGATCTTGCTTAAGTCATCGAGATGATCTAGGCGCAAAAGAGATTTGGCCAACAAATCATCCATGTAATCTTCCAAAGTTTTATGCATGTAATCATGGAAGATGTACGTCATGGCACGTTGGTAGGTTGCGCCAGCATTTTTAAGGCCAAAAGGCATGACCTTATAACAAAATGTCCCCCAAGGCATTGTGAACGCCATTTTTAGTTGGTCCTCGGGATTGATACGAATCTGATTGTATCCCGAGAAACCATCCATGAGGGATAGCATTTCGTGACCTGCTGTAGCGTCTACCAATGCGTCGATGCTTGGCAAGGGAAAATCATCCTTAGGACTCGCTTTGTTTAGATCTCAAAAATTAGTGCATATGCGAATCCTCCCATCAGGATTTTTGATGGGCACCATGTTGGACAACCATGGTGGGTAATCCACGTAGATGACAAACTGTGCATCCAACAACTTTTGCAATTCATCTTTGACCATCAAAGCCACTGTTGGGTGCATCTTGCATAGTTTTTGCTTAACTGGCTTGACTGTCGGATCAAGCGTTAGGTTATGCGTGACTAGCTACGGATCTAGCCCCGACATGTCTTTGTAGGACCATGCAAAAACCTCCTTCTTCTCTTTGAGAAGGGTAATGTAGTCGGCTTGCTCTTCAGGGGATAAGCTTACCCCCAGCTTGATAATCTATGGATTCATTGGATCAGAGCCGATGTCTACGTCAGTCGTCTCCTCGATCGACATGTGGGATCCATCCTCCAACTGGTGTGGAGTTGGGATCAAATGGATATCATTTGCTGAGTTTAAATCTACGTTGGGAACATCGGGTTCCTCTTCAGCATGGAAGATATCCTGAGTTGGCCCTAGGGTAAAATGAAGCATTTTACCGAAAGGCCAGTACTCTGATGGGGATGGAGGTGAATTGACGTGATCCCAGTCGATGGCATCTATGTCTAGATACAACGACTGTGCTGGATCGGTCGGGTTATGGATGGGGGCGGTTAAGTCAATGGAGATCATGTTGATGAAATGATTTTGGTCTCCATTACCATGGGTGTGATGACTCGAACATTCTGGATGTTCTCTGTGCTTCGGGTCTGGCTCTGGAGGTATTGGCATGAATGGATCGGCCCTATGTGTGGATAGGAAGATAGGGTCTACCCTCAGCACTGATATCGCTATAGGGTCTCTAGGTGAAAGGTATTCTTCGTATGCCCAAAGTGGTGGATTCAACACTTGTTCCCACTGCACTGGGTCTACGTACCACTCATGCCCTGGCACTATGTTTAGCTATTCAAATATGTCATTAATCTCTAAGGGGTATTGTTGCTATCGCATATGATTGAGATAGGCCATCTCAGTTTCATCTTCATAATCATTGTCAGAGATCCAAAAGCCTTCATTGGCTCCAACAACTATTTGCGACATTAGAGGCTCGTCTTGTTTGAGCAAATTGATCTGGCCCCATTGGGGTTGTTTCGCTCTCTACGGTGGGGCCTGATTGTCTTGCGGTGGCACTTGCTCGATGGGAGCCACCAAAGGGAACATTGCCAAGAGGCTTTCTTGATAATCATCCATGGGGGTCACTTGTGAGTGATTGCTATCTGATTCGAAGGGATCCCATGGTGCTACCTCACATTCTGACTCGTCTTCTGATGATGCTTCTTGACCTTGTCTACACCTCTCTTGTAGGTGTGTTTTTGAACTTTCTCCTCTTTCGAGCGAAGGGAAAGGGTTGTTGAGGTCAACAAGGTTGGTTGTCAACAATGGGAGATAATCTCCTAATGTATATGTCATGTTGGGGTTGGCATATGGATCTAATGCCAATCCCCCCTTGTTGCCTATCCCTAGGCCTTGCATGTTCTCTACCAAGATGTCCAAGGGGAGGGGGTGGTTGAACCCTACTCTTGACTTGTCATATGGCATTTGGTATCTTGGTTGGCAAAGAACACGCACTCCTTGCTCATATCTGCCTAACCCATATCCATGCCAATTGCATTGGCCAAGGTATCTCAGAGCGAAGTCTGGGTTAGACAAATAGTTGACATCTTCTGCAAAGGGCTCTTCATCTTCATCCTCTTGCATGTATGGTTCAGTACCATGATCAAGGCCCCCATACACAAAGTTTGTCTGATTCGATGGGTAGCCTAGAGGAACAATGGTACCGATGGGGAGGCGAGGTCTCCCCATGTCCTGTATGGACTCTAGTGTGGGTGTTGCTACAATATTCCACACCAGATACTCCCCCAGGCCCGTGTTGGCCATTTCAATGGTGATTGTTGGTGATTGAGGGGGAGGGAACGAAAGTTCTTCTAGAGTCCACTCCATGTCGGGTGGACTAGGAGCCTCGACTTCCATTCTGCTAGGCATCTCCTCAGTAGAGATAGTTGATACTGATGGCGGTGTCTCTTCCAGGGGTTTCTTCCCTTTGTCCTTCTGTGTGGCCACCGTGGGTGGCATCGTTGGTGAAGGACCATCCGATGAAGATGGACCCAACTATGGTTTTGATGGGCTTGTCAATGGGGATGCCTATAGAATCGGACCCTGTCTAGATGGATTCAACTGAAAATCCAAATGCGTTGATGGAAGGGTCGATTGCGGCATCAGTTGCACCGCATTGCAATACTTGAAGGGTTCTAAGTCCATCGAGACTACATGCACCTCCCCTTCAAATGTATACTTTAAACACTGATGAGCTATCGAAGGGACACACTTCATGTCCCTGATCCATGGCCGACCCAACAAGATGTTATAGGCCATCTCACCTTCCAAAATATGGCACAATGTAGGTATAGTATTTTGTCCCACCTGGATGGGTAGGACAATTGTGCCAACTATCGAGCATATCGCATCATTGAATGCTCGTAGAGTGTAGGTGGAAGCCATGATGTGAGATGCTGGCAACTTTAGATGTTTCAATGCCACTGTTGTGATGATATTACTGGATGAGCCAGTGTCTACCAACACCCTCTTATACGGAATCCCGTTGACCCACGCGATAACGTGCAGGGGTGGATCCACCATATCATCAGCCACTGATTTCACTTCATCTTCCCGAAAGGTGATGACTGGCTCAGTGCATCATTTGACATGTCCCACAAAGTTGTTGAAAGAATTTGCTTCATGGGGCTGCAACTCGATGGCTTTCAATATCTCCATTAGAGCCTCCCGATGGGGCGTTGATTGTTGTATGAGCTCGTATATGGAGAGCCTAGCCGACGTGGTCCGCAAGCTCTGAGTGAGTTTGGTCCAAATTGTGGCCATGGGTCTAGGCGGAGGAGGTTGTGTAAGGTGTTGTTGTGGTTGTGTCATTGTTGGCACCTCACCTGTAGTTGCCACGGGGGCAGCTATGCTCGGATACCTCCTGTTCCGAGTCACTATACTGATCATCCCTACATACCCCTGCATGGGGCAGTTCTGTGTTATCTCATTGACTTGTAGGGTCTTTTCCTGTGCATCATGGGCAGGCAAGGGGTCCTTAAAGACCTCCATTTGTTGGTTTCTTGGTGCCACGGGATTATCCACCGCTAATGTTTTGTTATCAATTAGGTCTTGCACCAAGCCCTTAAACTTCCAACAGGCATTAAGGTCATGTCCCTTCCACCTATGGAACCTACAGTACAAATCCTCCTTGTAGCCCTTAGGTTTTGGTGCATGTTGGGATCTATGGGTTGAATCTCGGGCAGGTTGATCAAGTTTGCCACTGACAAGTGGTCAAACAGGGAGTCTCTGGACTCTATGTAAGGTGTGAATTGTCGCCTAGGGCGACGCGACTGATTTTGCTCTTGCCTCTGATTTTCTCGGTCATAACTATTAAGAGGCACCACCTGATAGTTAGCCTTTTGGGGTTATGTTGCTTGTGTAGGCTTAGGGACGTTGATAGCAACTTGATGGACCATAACGGGTTTCTGTTGCATGGTCCCTATTTTGGTGTTCTTAGACCATTCTTTCTTCTTTGGCTTGGCTATCTCGCCATCCTGAATCTTGATCTCTTCAATGATTCTGGCTTGTGCTAGAGCTTCCTCTAAGGTGGCATATTGCTACAATTGCAATAGCATAGAGATCGATCTCAAATAGCTCCTTGAGAACATTTGTGTGAGGTCAGACATAGGAGGGAGGTAGGGTAGCTTAGAAAGTAGAGTCCTCCACCGATTCCCATATGCCACCATGGTTTCTTCCTCATACTGCCTGAGGCTGGCTAAGTCACTTAGTGATGCCTTCTTCTTGGTGTTGAAGGTGAAGCATTCGAGGAACGCATCCACTAGCTGATCTAAGTTGCTAATGTTGTGCTTTGGCAATTGAGTAAACCAATCCGAGGCAGGGCCTACGAATGTGGTGATGAATGTTCTTAACAACAAAGCATCATTATCCTGAATGCCAAAGCATTGGCTCAGGAATCTAGTCACATGCTCTTGGGCATCCTCCTCACCTCTAAAGATTGCCAACTGAGGCAGCTTAAAGTGTTCAGGGTAAGGGGGTGCTGGCATTGACGGATGCACAGGATGACTATGGAGTTGACGTAACATGGGATTTTGGGGCCCAAAAGCCTTGGTTTCCATAGACTCCAAATGCTCTAGCAGTGCTTTATATGCATCGAAAGATTTAATCTCTTCCTCTTTAGTTTGCTCCCATTGTGGGTTGTGGGAGACTTGAGGCCTATGGAGGGGTGGCCGAAGAGCAGCCCCTCTGCCTTGGTAGGGCATTTTGGCCCACTCTTCTTCTTGTTCATACTCCTCATAGGCTTCTTGGGGAGTTTTTGGCCAAGACCTATGACCATGGGTGGGTCCCCATGGAGGGAGCCCATCGTTGTTCCTGGGAGTGGCCTCCCGCTCAGGTCTAGGAGGTCTCGGAGGCAGCACTTGGTAAGGTCATGGGGACCTATCTCGTACCAAGGGGTTGCACCTCTCATATGGTTCTGCTCTTTGGGTGCGAGGGGTTGGAACCCTCTCAGGCACCGTGTTATGGAGCAGCTCATCTATTTGGCACCGAATGCACTCTTTGCTAAGGCGATATAGATGCTCTAGCTGCTGTTGGTCTTGCTCAAGCTACGTGATCTACGCTTGGTGGGCGGCATGTCTAGCGACTTCCAGGTCGATTTGTTCTACCATATTGAGTCTAGGAGGCCTAGATGCCTCTCCTATGCATTTATCTTGGTCATGATGATCCGAGATCTCTATAGGTCACTTCCCTCTATCGAGGTTGGTGGCATTCACTCGAGGCTTTGGCCTCAGTGGGTGATTCTGGTAGACAGTAGGTGCAGAGGCGCATTGCTCCCATATTGTGTATTGCTCTTGAGGAATGTAATGGTCTTCCTCGTGCTCCCTTTCATATATGTGAAAGGGGCGAGCAGAGTTGGCTCACCCTGCTTGAAGAGCCTTGTGCTCTAGATTTTGCCTATTGTTTCTAATAATGATGGGGGGTAAATGAGGGATGACATAATCATGTGGCCTCTCCTCATGGACCCTATGTTGTTCTAGCACTTCATCATATGGTGGCCACTCATACCGAGATTCTAAGGGAGCCTTCCCATTTATATTGAGGGCCACGTGTAAGGACTCCTCCTGAAAGGGTCTATGTTGGATGGGAGTGTCCCTCAGAGGGGTGCCTCTATAGTCCCATTCTTAAATGGCACGATGTGGACTCTCTTGTGGGTCAGGCCACCAAGGCGGTATGACCAAGTCCTTGGGGCTATAGCGGAGGTGACTTGTGCCCCCTTGTACACTCTTCGTAGCTTCCGCCCTTGATTGGGCTTGGCTACGGGTGTACACCATGGTGGTTTTTTCTCTACAAGCTATGTAGGTTTTTATCTCTTTTTATGATTTTTATGCTACACTAAATAGAAAAGGTCACACACACACAAAGCAATGATTATCTCGTTTAAAGATTAAAAGTGTGTCCTAAACCTGGTTTAGTGTGTTTTGATTTTTGTTTTGAAAGCTTTTGTAAAGAATGTTTAAATGCAATATGATGGCTCTTATGACTCCCAAAAATGGTCGCCCCTTCAATATACCATTGCCAGGCCGATATACCAACCTCTCTATATACCCGCCCTTACGTGAGGGAAACTGTTGGTACGTGAGAG
Source organism: Wollemia nobilis (assembly GCA_028583015.1). Taxonomy (NCBI): domain Eukaryota; kingdom Viridiplantae; phylum Streptophyta; class Pinopsida; order Araucariales; family Araucariaceae; genus Wollemia; species Wollemia nobilis. Next base: position 1,616,477 of record JAQPPZ010000677.1, on the reverse strand, counting down.
CAGATGGTACGTGGAACGTAGGCGGTACGAAAGGGGAATCACCCTATTTTTGACACCTACCATAGAAGACTTATCCTCATGCATTGGGAATCACCCCAGCTACACTCGGTCAGCTTTCATCAGGATTTACGTCTAGCAACAGTAGCGATCGGGGTTTATGAATGCAAAATTCAAGCCAAGGTGGTGATGAAATCCACCGTTGGTCTTGATCAAGGGCTGGGGTTTTACGACCAGCTCCTTGGTGTTTATGTTGCCACGTGATGTGTGGGGTTCTTTTTACTTTGCATGAAAGGAAATAAACATGCAGTACAACTTTTCCTAAGCAAGCAAAGAACCAAAAAAATAGGAAAAGGAAAATAGAAAATGACAGGAGTTCAAGATCCTTACCTCTTCTCTGCCCAAATCTGCTGGTTCTGAGTTTCTATCCTGAAACTGCATAGACAGATATTCATCCCGGTGAGGGATGAATTATAGGACTGTATTCATCATAGGGTGGGGCAAATGCCCATTCGTCCCTGGGTAAGATGAATTCTAGCTCTGTATTCGCCACAGTCTGGAATGAACAATAGTCCAGCGTTTGAAAACTCGGTACCTGCAAGCAAAAACAATCAAATTTTGATCAGATTTCTGATCTTAAAAATAGAGGACAAGGGTCCCACCATGATCACCACTGAAAGCATGAGGATACGGAAGCAAAAAGGAAACTCCAAGTGCGATGCAAACTGAACTAAACTTAACGCTAAATCCTATGAATTGAAAGTGCGTGGAAAGAGGGAAAGCATGAACGAATCAAAACACAACAAAAGCCAATAAGGAAGACAACCCTTTTTATTGATGTGTTTCAGAACTCGGTTACAATGTGCCTCCTCCCCTTCTAAGGGCTAGGAGCGTTAAATATGCGTTCTTGTTACACCCATGGATGCTATTCCTTCTTTCGCGTGCCCACATGTAAAATGGGCGGACCAAATGTCACCGCCACTTGCATTGATGAGTCTTGACTCCTTGCTGCTCCTCTAATGTCTAGGTCCTATATTCAAAGAAATAAGAAACAATCAGTAGCACCTGTAGATGAAATAAAACATGCAATCCCCACGCCTTCGATTAGTGCATGCAAGATATAAATAAAATGATAACTAAAATAGATCCAAATGAACTAAAAATTTGATAGGGGCATCAAAAAATCACAAGGAAAACACTACAAATGGAATAGTCAAAAAATTCACCATAGATTTGTATTCGCTCTAGGGCGGGACGAATAGACCTGCAACAAAATGTCAAAAAGGTATTGTCCCAAATGTCACATCCGGGAAGCTCCAAATCACCTACAAAGTTGGGGGTTAGCTAATTGGGGGTATTTTGGGAAGACCCAGATGGTCATATTTTCCCAATTTGGCCTCCATCAATGGGAATTTGATGATGCTACCTGCATGTTAGCAAAAGCGAGAAATAATAGAAACATGATCAAAATTGCTCAGAACGAGGTGAAATTTGAATGACAACCTATCTAAGCAGCATAGAATTAAATGCAAGAATAATAGAAAGGAAATCTACCACCGATTTCCAATCACTCTGGAGCGGGGCGATTAGGACTGTAGCGGTGTGGGGGCACCCGGGGGTAGGCCGCCCGTCGTTTGGGGCCCGATTTCGGCACCAATCCACTTGGGATGGGTCCAAAACCTCTTGTGGGGTATTTTCGACAAATTTGGTGGGATATTGTGGCCAAATGTTGGGTCTTGGTTCCGGATTTGCGCTTCCAATAACCACCCTATGACCTCCTTTCCAAAAGAGATCAAGGATGTGAAAGGCACAACTCAAAAGGGTGTGGGTGTGAAAGTAAAATGATAGCACTTCATTGCTCAAAATGCTCCTTCTCTGTATATTTGTGGTGAGAAAACTCACCATTTTATAGACCTGATGGTCTCTTTGGATGAGCATGCAGGGGCGCCACTTGGCAATCATGCCTCTCCAGGGGAGGGAAGATTCCTCCTTGATTAGGGGCTTCATGACTGCCCTTGTAACTGCCTCTAACGCTCAAAAATGCTCACTCACACTCCCATGCGATGAAGGAAGAATTAAGTGGTGGATCTGAGCTACCATTTGTCAAGATTTGACTTTTTGCCCATCAAACCTGCTATTCGCCTCACCCTAGAGTGAATACTGATATTCATCCCTGGGTAAAGCGAATACCAGTTTGTAATCATCCCTGGGTGGAACGAGTATGGAGCAGAGTGCCTGAAGGTGCCAAATTGACTCTTGACCTTCCAAAACTACTGTGAGAGTGGTTAGGACCACTGTTTAACCTCTAGGGGCTGCCCTTGGGGCTGTGTGTGTCAATGCGATCAGTGTTTGCAGTCACATAATCGGATTGGTGCTGTTTTGGTGTCTACAACCTTATACAAGCTAGATTTCATCCCTATTGATGCTAGTAGTGCAAATACAAGCTCAATGGAGAGTGGAAAATCCCATACAACAAAAAATATGCTATAAATGATGTTGTGGCATATGAGGATGGAATATCTTGGAGAGAAGAGCCTACGTGAGATGTGCAGTAAGCAAACTATTTGAATTTTGGAATGTATGAAGTTTGGATCTTTTGATTTTTGTAAAGCATGTGTGATGGGAAAAAAAAGAGTTTCAATTAATTCAAGTGAATATAGGAGAAAATAAATTCTTGATTTAATACATTTTGATATATGTGGATCAATGGATGTGACTTCCATGGGAGGGTCCAAATATTTTATCACTCTCATTGATGACTACTCAAGGAAGTCATGGGTATACTTCATGGAACATAAGAGTAGTGCTTTGGATATGTTCAAAGTCTTTGTGGCTAAAGTTGAAAGACAAACAGGGAAGAAGATAAAAGCACTAAGGACTGACAATGGAGGTGAGTATTTCTCCAAGGAGTTTGATTTATTTTGTAGGTTGCATGACATTACAAGGTAGAAAACTACACCATACTCCCCACAATAAAATGTATTTCAGAAAGGTTAAATAGAACCTTAGTTGAGAAATCAAGGAGCATGAGAGAGGATGCACACTTAAGAAAAATATTTTAGGCTGAAGCTTTACATACAATAAATTATGTGAACAATTTGTCTTCTATCTCTGTTTTAGGTGGAAAGACGCCAGAGGAGGCTTGGAGTGGAAATAAGACCACAATAGCGTATATAAGAGTCTTTGGATGTGAATCCTACATGCATATTTCCAAGAAGAATAGAAGAAAACTTGATAATAAGTTAGTAAAATGTATTTTAATTGGATATGTTGAAGGAATCAATGGATACAAGCTATGGACACCATCAAAACACCACCATGCATATAGCCAAAATTTCATATTCAAGGAAGAGATTGCTGGTGAAAAGTATCCAAATCCAGATACTCAAAAAATGAGGAACAATGAGGAATAAATTTTGAAATAAAAAATTAGCAGGATGTAAATTATCAACAAGTGTTACCAAATATAAGTGTCACTCTTGTTTCAACTCCATTACATGAGGTGCAACCGCTTGTAAGTGCATCTAATAATGAAATTCAAGTACAAAAACAAGAAGAGACTGCTATGGAGAGTAATCATGAGAGTAATCAACATATTCATGTTGAAGTACAACTAAGAAATGAGATAGTTTTGAAAGGATAAAACATTGAACAAAGTGATCAAAGGACAAAGAGGATTTTTTGGTAAATAAGAGCACCTAATAGGCTTGACTATAAACTAGGTGATTTTAGTTATTTTATATTTTCTTCCATGTGTGATGAGCCAATAAGTGTAAAAAAGGCTCTTAATAGTGATGAAAAAATTCATTGGAAAAAGACTATAGAAGAAAAAATGACGTTACTTGAACAAAATCAGACTTGGGATTTGTAACCATTGCCTAATGATAGGAAAGAAGTTGGTTGTAAATGGAATTTTAAGATGAAGTACAAATATGATGGTTCAATATAAATATATAAGGCAAGGTTGGTGGCAAAAAGATATACTCAAGTAGAGGGTATATACTTATACAAAACCTTCTCTCCTATGGAAAAACTTGCTTCAGTAAGATTACTATTGTCAATGGTAGGATCTTATGATAGGGAAATTAAGCAAATGGATGTGAAGATAAATTTTCTTCATGGAGAGCTCAATGAGTATAATTATATGCAAAAACCGAAAAGGTTTGTAGCAAGTTGGAGTAGGAATTTGGTGTTCAAATTGAAGAAATTTTTCATGATAGTCTTTGGTGGAACATTTGGCATGAAATACTAAGAGATGATCAATGTTAATTTTATACTTAGTTTTAATGTTAATGAATTACTATACAATACTTAGATTGATTTATATTTGAAGAACATGGTACTACTAACAGATTGTTAATATGTAAGATCATGTACGCTCATAGGTGGAAGAAATAGAACCATCCACCAAAAACAAGGTACTTAAAATAGAGGAAGTGATGATTACGACAACTAGGGATAACATGGATGACTACCCTCATATAGGCATGCATTATTGTTTTCCAAATAATCATCAACTAAAATACCACCTATAGCTGTAGTTGATAGCCTAGTAGCTATCATGAATTATTTGACTGATACAGGTGACTAAATTTATGGAAAGACTCCCTTTATGTTTGATTGCATATGCTTGGTTTTCTTTTACTTCATCACTTTAATACATCTTTGGTTTTGAGAAATTGTGCATAAGTTGGTTACCATTAAAAATTTTGGGTTGCTTAAATTATTTAAAGAGCAATATGATGTTAATATTTCGTAAAATAACCCTTTATGTTTTAAGCATATATATAGTAAGTTATTAATTTAAATGATGAAAGCATTTTATTCAAATGAAGAATAAAACCATAGTTTAAATGAAAATGGGATTTCATTTAAATAGATAATAGAATCTTTATTCAGATGATAATAAAATTTCATTTAAAAATAATAGATACTTTATTTAAATATAAAACTTTATAATAAAAAGAGGAAATATATTAAAATGAAGTTTTAATCTAATAATAATAAAATAAATTTATTATTAGCTAAGATATTTCTCTAATTATTAAAAGAACTTTATAAGCTCTTATATAAAAAAAGGGGGAACTTGCAAGATTTGATTCAAAGGATCACATTTTTAAAAGAGATAAGATCGTGCTTGCAACGGGAAGCTTCTCACCAATGGTGGGAAGAGAGCTTCATTTATAGCAAAGCTTCTCATTAAGGAAAAAATGGATTCAGTATTGCTTAACTTTTTTAGTATTAAAAGAACGTGTACTTGAGGTGTTGTCATCTTCATCATTATAATTAGGATTTTTTCTAAAAAAAATTATTTTCATTATCATCCCAAACATGAGACTAGGATCAATTATTCATTTTCCACTATGAAGGGAATATTCTCTTTGATCCATAAGGTCTAATGGTTTATATAAAGTACATAAGGAGACTAGTTAATTAATAATTGTAATTAAGAGAAAATGACTCTTGATACATCCTATCAATACATATTAGGGGGGTCTCTTTATATACATGAATCTACTCGATATAATGATAGGTATGTGGAAGTATATCATTTCCCTCGATATATGTGGTCATATGTGAGGGTAGAACATGAGGTATATGGATAAGGAACAATAAAAAAATTAACCATGCCTAGATACATGGTCAAGAATGATAAGAGAGATAAAGGTACTCATTGTTAAATCTTAACTAAATAAACTACTCTATACAATCAAAATATTAAGTGGTCTTAATTAATATTTAAAAAAATATCTTCAATTAAATGATAGTGAAGAGTAAAGAAGGTGTCATTGGGTTCATGATAATGTGAGATGTAGAATTAGGGATCTAAGACTAATCCCACTTCTCTTATCAAATGTGTTGTATGAGGGGTTCACTGAAGATCCTAAAATTAACTTGTGTTTTTTTGTTAGCAAACACCTAAGTTTATTTTTACAAAGAATAAAATAATATGTTTTTAACCTTAATAACTTGTGATCATTATCTAAGATGCAATAATACAAGGAAATGCATGCAAACATATTTCTATCCTATATGACTTTTAATTCTTGTAAAGATCAAATATGGGTTACAAGAAAGTAAAATTTTCCTTTTATTTGAGCAATGGTTCAAGAGGGGTGCATCAACCATTACTATCATAATACATAATTATATGATTTCACTATTCTATGCCTAAAAATATTGAAAATTTAGAATATTACAAAACTATTTTCTTCTCCCTTAGGATTTTTTATTTTCAATTTATATTACAAAAAAAGGAGTTTTCAAAGCATAAAAAAAAATACAAAGTTATGCTAAGAATGAGAGAACAAGTAGGAGCTGATTCAGGACTTGGTATATTAGCCTAAACAAAATCATCGAGGGTGGTGACAATTTTATTTTGAGTCATAGTTTATTGTGAATAGGGACTAGTTAACAGAGTACAAAGAGGTTCAAATCCAAAGAGCAAAGTTATAGAGATAAAGTAATGACTAGTGGAGGTGATTTTTTTCTAAGAAATGTGATGGGTGGAAAGGGAGAATCTTTTATGAGATGATCATATATAATAACTTTTAGTGTAGGTAAATAAAAACAACTATTAGAATCAAACATAAATTTCAACTTGTGATTGTAGGATCTATGTGGAAATTCTTATATGATAAAATCACTAGGGGTGGTGGTAATTTTGTTTCTATTAAACAAATGCTAAAATTCTCAATAGAATATTTAGGGGTGAGGTTGTAGTTGTTGAAGGGAACTGTCAAGGAACCAAAAATCATAGAAAATATCATATAGTATCAATTCAAAAGGGATTCGATTCTAGAAAAAAGGAATGATAAGGAGTCTCTCCATGTATGGTATCCACAGATAACTTGTACTAAAAAACATAGAAATGCTTACAATGAAATATGTAAATGTTCTTCAAAATGTGTTGAGTTAGAGCATTCTTTTTTCTCCTAATTCCAAACTAATTTACTAATGATAAATGGAAGATAAGTTAGTATGTGCATATGAGCACAATGAGAGAGAAAATAGATAAAACTTCATGAGCAAGTGATTGTTATGAAAATAGTTTCCTACTACATGTATTGGTAGAGTTTTGGAAGCCTTAGGAAGGTAAGAAGGAGCTTTCAAGTGAGAGTGACTGGGAGGAGATTTTGAAAGGCTAAGTTGAGAGCGCAAGGGAGGATTAAAATAAAAATAAAAATCTTGGGATATTGTAGTTGTTTGTTGGTCTAAGGTAATGTGTCTATCATGGTTGTCAAATGCCTAAATGGTGGTGTATCATGGCCTACAAAAATCTTGTAGGTGCAATGCATTCACCTAGTGATGAAATCTTCTAGGTGATTACTAACTAAGTGATTGTCATCATAGTTATTGCAAGTTATATAGAGGTATGAGACTTTAATTTTAAGAGGTTTTTAAGGTTTAATTTAACTTTTTTAAAATAATCACATCAACAAGTGATTTCATAATAGAGAAAGGAATCTTAAAATTCTAACTAAGATTGGTTTTTTTAGGATGGAGACGAGGATACTACCACAAATGTTGCTAAGGACAATGATGGGGACCATGCTACTTCGATTAATGACGATGATGGTGGTGAGGACAAGCTAAATGATGAGCTTAAATATGCATATATTGAAGATAGAGCAGGCCTAATTGCCTCCTTGTTGCTTTTTGTCTGGTTTAGGGCTTCCTTTCCTTTGCCCATCCTTACTATTTTTAAGGGTGTCTTGGTCTTTTTGTTGTGGGGATGCATCCCCCTCTCATTTTTTTCACTATGTCTATGTGCTCTATTTTGGTGTTAATGATGTATTAACGTTCTAGGACACTCTTAAAACCCATTTTGAATAAGATTTTAAACTTATCAAAAAATAAATATTGATTTATTAGACTTGTTTAGATGTCTTGTGCGGTATTGGAGAAAATGGTATCTATAGGATTCTTAGATGGAAAGCACTGAAGGTATCCATTCAAGCACTTATTAACAATTTTTATTTGTACATCCATGTAGGTATGGTATGCCAAGCTCATTTTGACTTGTGTTCCCTAAAATTTGAAAATTTCGTACCAAAAATGACTAGTGAATGTAGGATCACAATCTAAAATAATGGATTTGGTTATGCCATGAAGGAAAAAAAAGTAATTAAGAAATATTTGGGCAACTATTGAGGTTGTATAAGGATGGCCTAAAGGATGGAAGTGAGCATACCTAGAGATACAATCCACCATTTCAAGGATGGCTATTTTACCTCTACAATTTGGAAGCCTTTCAAATAAATCCATGGAAATATTTGTCCAAATAGTTTTTAAAATAAGAAGCAGTTGGAGTGTGCCTAGTGCGCATTTAGTATTTCCTTTAAAATTTTGACAATTATCACATTATACCACAAAATGTTAATTATCTCTTTTCATCCTTTCTAGAAAAAAAATGTGTTTAGCATGCTCATAAGTATTTAATAACCTAAAATATCCTATAGTAGAAGAAACATGTATTTATTGTAATATAGATTCATGGAATGGAAAATTTTTAGGAATAAAAAGGTGGTCTTAGTATCTCTAATGTTTTCTATCCCATGCATATCCTAGCTAAAAGCTACGATCATTTTAAATTTTCTAAATTAAGTCTTCAAGGTAGATTCTTGATTCACCTCTTCTTGAAGTTGGTGGATCCATTGAGGTATTGAAGTTGATATGGAATGCAACATACCTTGATCCTCATATTAATAACATAGTATATCAACAACTATATTCTAGTTGTGCTTATCATTTCATAGTCATGCCCTAGAAATTTGGTAACCCATTTTTGTTGTTCAAGCATGGAGAGCCACTTCTCAAGAAAATATTTAATACTTTAATTATTTTCTTTTATTAAGAAATATCACCCAATAAGATAATATATTTAGTGGTTTATAACATATAGGATCGTCATCATCTGCTTCTCATAGGTCTATTTACGTAGGTTTTCCTTAATAAAGTGATATTAGTATAAGCCAATGACCATTCTTCTTGAGTAAGCACTATACCAGTTCCACTTCTTGAAGCATATGAACTATATAAGGCTTGGAAAAAATAGGCATTTCTAGAATGGAAGTAGATAGCGTAGATTTTTTGAGGCACAAGAAGACTTTTTCAGTTGGTTCTGACCACAAAAATGAGTTTTTTCTGAGCATTAATGTTTAGCGAGATGTAATATTTGCATAATCTTAAAACAAAATGATAATAGATGATGAGGCCTAGGAAACCTTGATGACTTAAGTGTGTGTGGCTTGGTCCATTCCTATATGGTTGTAATTTTATTTAGATCCACCTTTACCAATTATCCTAAAATTATGTCTTAGGAACTCCACTTCTTGCCTTCCAAAATAATATTTAGACCATTTTACACACAATTGGTTATAAACCAAGAGTGAAAGGTCTAGTCCAAATATTGCAAATGTTCCTCCTATTTGCAACTATAAATTAAGGTATCATCAAATAATATCAAAGTGAATCTAAGTAAAAGGGGTTGGAAGAGTGCATTCATGAGACTCTAAAAGGTGGAAAGTGCATTGGTGAGATTGAAAGGAATGGCAAGGAATTCATATTGGTCTTCATGAGTTCAAAAATATAGCTTAGAAATATCTTCTTCACTTAATCTAATATGATGATATCCTAAACACATATCCAAATTTTATTAGAAGTGAGCACCATGGATCTCATCTAACAACTCATCAATGACTAAAATGGAAAATATGTCTTTGATAGTATTTTTTTTAAGCTCATGGAAATTTATACATAATCACCAACAACCATATTTCTTATGAACAAATAGTACTAGAGAGGAATATAGGCTAATACTTGGATAAATGACCCCTACAACCAATAACTCCTATACGATCCTTTCAATCCTAGTGTTTTGGAAAAATGAGTACCTATAAGAGAAAATTTTATGTGGTAAGTTGTCAAGAACAAGTTGGATGGAATAATAATGGTGGTTTCATGGTGGTAATCCTTGTGGTTCAATAAACATAGAGTCATGTTTATCCATAATTAGTTGTACTTTATTGGTTGAGCTATATCATCATTAGACAAAGCTTGTATTGAAAACAGTTGCACCACCACCCGTCAAGATGATTTTTTCAAAAGTTTTTCCATTTGATGGGAACTGATAAATTGGGTAGAACCTACGAGAACACCTTGGAGAGCATATTGCTTCCCCTATTGAGTGAATTGCATCTAGAGCTTATAAAATTCCTAGACTATCATACCCAATGTACAAAGCCACTAATTTCCTAACATAATGAAGGACAAACATGTCCACCTTAAGATTTTATTCACCCATCCATAACTTTACATTTCTATACTTTTCCTTGCATGGAAAGGTTCTACCATTGGATACCATGAATTCAAAAACATTGCATGAGTATATATAGTAATATACTATTTTAGGTACTCGAGGATAAATAGTAATACCAAAATTAATAAGTATTGAGTCATTTACCCTTGAAATTCCCTACAACTTTCATGATTTGAAAAGCAAAAATTTCTACTAAAGAAAATATTGAGATCCTTAATGGTTGATTTTTTTCAATTTATATTTCCTCTTCACTATGGTCCTAATATATATCATTAGATTCCTTAGTGGAAGTATTTCCCATATTGAGTAATTACAAATTTTGCTGCATGCACTTATGGTCCAAGGAGTATTTATCATCATAGTCGTAACATAGTTCTTATGTCCTTTGTGCCTCCATTTATTCTTAGGTAAGACATTTGGTTGGAGATGGTTTTTTTGTAGGGTTTGCTAATTTCTAGAATAGAAGTAGATATTGAGCTTGTGGATGTTTAGAAATATGAGTTTGAGCTACAAAATTATTTATAATCATTCTAGAAAATCCTACTATTGCCATCATGCTTTTTGGTTTAAACATTTTTATCTCAACTTGAATATCTTCCTTTAACCCACTAATGAAACAACGTACGAAAATTTCTTTACTTAATCCCCTTGTGTGGTTTGATAACTTTTCAAACTATATTTGATAGTCATGGACCATTGTTGACTATTTTAACTTGGTGAGGGTTCCAATGAAATACTCAGTCATTGAGTTTAAGATGGGTGAGTAATTAGGTTTCAAATTCTTCCCAAGTGAAATTTGGATGCATATTTACCAACCACTAATACCATTGAATGAATTCATATTCAAAGTTGAAGGATGTTAGAGTGAGCCTTTGTTTCCATGGAATATCATGAACAACAAAATACTATTTGACCTAAAACAACCAACTAGTGGGGTCCTTTCCATTAAATTTGGAGAAATCTGGCTTTGGTATTCTATTATTGGTATTATTAGGTAAGGTATTTTGTGCTCTCATCTCAAAGCTACTTCCTTGAATTCCTAATAACTTTTTTTATATGTCATTATATTAGGTATTTAGGCCTTGTATATGACTCTCAAAGTCATATATGTTATCCAATTTGTTTAGTTTAGAGATTAGCTTATTTCATTCTTCCTACTACTTTGTCATGTTGCTCACTTGTTCACTTAATTGCTTTAATTGGGTGCCTTTAGTAGATATAACAATTTTTTTGGTATCCTAGTGTTATAATAAATTCTTATAAGTGTTATATATAAAAATGATCAGCTCATATAAACAATTAGAATGGGTTATAACACAAAATGATAAATTTGGGGTATGAAAAAATGTTTATACATGGTATATATAAAAATGACCATCTAAAAAGAAGGATAAAAATGGACTATCCCACAAAATGATAAATTTTGCCAAACATTTTCAGAAAATTGTTATCTACCAACTAATTTGACTATTAGACTAATAACTGATAACTAACTACTCTGACAATTGATAATTGACTATCATGATATATTTCCTTTACTATCATTATATATTATTTGTTCTATCACTCTTGATATTTAGGACCTCGTTATTATAAGATGGAAGTAGTCTTCTTTATAATATGCTCAAATTTGATTTTGGTTTTGGCTAGGGAAGGACTAAAAAAATTTAATAAGAACATTCTAAGCCAAGATGTGTCTAGTTTCATGGGCTCTTCGATAAATAATATTTAGTCATGATTAGTGCTTGACACAATATCTCAAAGCTCTACTATGAAGGACTCCACCATAACCGTAGCCACACTATCCATTTTGTAATGTACTATGAGAGTAACTTCGAAGGGCTAATAGATTATTTGTGCACCATAAAACTAAAACAACTAATATCTTCCTATAGATTAATATTTCTCCTATTTCTAGGGGGTCTCCCAATATACCTAAGGGTAGGTGGTCGCTTGCAACCATGTACATGTATTTTTTAAGGACTAGGTATTGGAGTCTAAACAATCCTCACTTCTCTAGATGCTTTATGGACATTCTAGCTTATCAAAAAATGACAACTCCTCCATGATATTTTAAAACCCCCAACATAGAATTTCTAAACTAATCCACTAATAACATTAAAAAATAAATTAAAAAATAGCATGATATTTCTAATATCAAATTAACAAAATGAAAAATTTACAAAATAGAAAAATACAAGCTTAAGAACTATTATAATTATTGCAAAACATGGCCCTGGAAAGAACTTTGATACCACTTCCGTGGTTATGCATAGTGGCTATTTTATTAAAATTGGCTAGAATTGGGATTTTTAAAATTTGAAATTGGCTAATATTTGGGACCCTTGACTGAGGTCCATTAGCTAAACATTTCTGGGTGTGAATTTTTTTTTGGGTCGATTCGCCCCAATTTTACAATAATTTGATCATTTTAAGTTTAAAGTTTCAACATTGCCCCTAATAATAGTGAACTTTCTACATGTGTTTCAAAACTATTAACTTGGATTTTGAAACCGATTTGCCAAATTTTTATAAATATATTTTGGGATTGATCCCTTATGCATAACCTTGACCACTTCTTAGAAGCCCTTTGTTAAAAATAAACACATCCAAAAAAGTAATACAAAAATTAATGAACATAAGAGAAATAAAATAACAAAATAGGTAAGCGGTGTGGTACTATGAAGTGTCATCTGCGTATGGTGAGGTGGTGGTGGAGGAGATCAATGTGGAGGATCCATTTTGGGTAGGTAAGTCTTCTGTCTATGGTGGTTGCCCATGGTGGGATCCAGGGGTTCCTAGATGCGGGTTTTCTAGTTTTTCTCATCCCGTGAGCCCTCCGTCTTATGCTCATGTTGTGTCGAGAGTTCCTCAAGATGGTGAGTTCCCTCCCTGTGTTGTCGATGAAAAAACCTTTAAAATCCATGTTTCGGATGCTACTGTGAATTCTTTGTTGAAGAACGGGTCATGGGATTTGGTGGGCAAGCTGGCTAGGGGGAACCCAAAGTTGGACTCTCTAAAGCATTCGGTCATCTCCAAATGGCACCCTAGTGGATCTTTGGACTTAGCGTTGCTTCCTCAAAAAAATTCCTTATTAGGATTTCATGTAAGGAGGATTCGAGGAGAATTTTTGAGAGATGCCCCTGGTTCTTTGGGAAGCGTGGCCTATTTCTATGGTGGTGGGATCACAACTTCAATACAACTTCTCAGAGAGTCAATGTTGTTCCAATTTGGGTTCGTCTTCCTGAGTTCTTGACTCACATGTGGCATGAAAGTGTGTTTCGTGGAGTAGCTACAGTTATTGGGGATTTTGTTTCATTTGAAAAAATTTCTTTGTCCCATTCTCATCATTAGTTTATTTGGATGATATTATTTGTTAACATCGAGAAAGCTCTCCCTAATTCTATGGAACTAGTGTCCCATGTGGGAACTGTGACTCAGCCTATAGTTTAAAAGAATAAACCTCAGTTCTGTCAATCTTGTGACATGGGGGGTCACCATCAAAGTTTATGTCTGAAGAAGAGTAAAGGGGTTCCCCTCATCCCTGGCAACAAGGTGAAGAATGGCCCTCCTCCGAATGACGGGCACATCCAAGGGAAGTAGGATGATTGGAAAACCCCAACAAAAAAGAATAGAATTTGGAGAAATAAGACCCCTAAATTCTCCCAAGGTTTGAAAGGTAAGAATATTTTTCCCTCTCATCCTTCTAAAGGTGGTACCTCTATTTATTCTCCTAAGGAGATCATTCTATCTCCTTATCCATCCAAAGCTCAGTCTTTTCATAGCTATTTGGAGGTAGTTTTGGCTGAGGATCTTGTTGATGCTAGGAGGGAAATTCCTCTTTCAAACTCCTTCCAGGGGTTGGAAAGTATTGAGGCTGAGGAGGCTCAAATTTTGGATACTCCTTTGAAGGTGGCCTCTCCTATTGTAGTGGCTTCCTTCCCTACTGCAGATATTTTGAGTCCGCACGAGTCTCCTAAGTTTGTCATTAAGAAAGGCTCCCCTAGACAAAAAAAAAAGAAGCTTATGCAAGAGACTAGTCGATTATGGATTTTATAAGAGGGTTGGTAGGCCTCCAGTCAAATATGGAAGAAATATAGCCACTGATGATGCGGTGGTGAATGGTGATCAAGCTCGTCTTATTGTAGAAGGTGAAAATGGTGATAAATAGCTTAGGTTGAACAGGTTCAAATCCCCACAATCAAGGGAAATTGGAAAGAAACTCTCCTTTTAATTTCCCATGAAGATCTGTTCCTGGAATATGAGGGGGTAGCACCTCTAAAAAAATTATTCTTATGTCTTTACATAAGGAGAAATTACCAGATGTTTTATGTATCTGGGAATCTAAACTAGAGGCCTTTGCTTGGGAACACCCATAATTTGGTCTAGAAATATTTGGGATTCATGGATTCTGAAGCCATCAGATATGCTGGTGGCCTTCTCTTTTTTTGGGATTCATCCAAATTCGAGGGCCATGTTATCTCCTTGTCTAATAGAGTGATCAATATTATTTTTTGGTGTAAGTCCTCTCACAAACGGTGGGTGATGTCTAATATCTATGCTCCAAACTCCTTTTTTGATAGACATAGATTTTGGACCCTTCTTCTAGAGATGAGAGCCACTTTTAAGCATGAGTCTTGGATGGTGGTTGGTGATTTCAATTCTCCTCTATTTCCTTCTGAAAAGTAGGGTGGAAATGTTGTGGATGAGAGAAGTATTTTGGATTTTCATGATTTTTTTAACCAAGTTGTTCTCCATGATATCGAAATTATGGGAGCCAAGTTTACTTGGAGTAATCGTAGGGTAGGAAATGGTCTTATTTTGAGTAGACTTGACAGAATTATTATCTCCTATTCCTCCCTATATTTATTCGAGGATGCTTCATTATCCACTATGCCTCGCATTGGTTCGGACCACAATCCTTTGTGGTTGGAATTTCTGGAGGGGCTTTAGTTTTTCCCTTGCCCATTTCGGTTTGAAGTCATGTGGTGTTCCCACCCAAATTTTGAAGCCATTATTCTTGACTGGTGGCAAGATCCCACTCCTGGTGTAGGCATGTATAAATTATTATACAAACTGAGGAGGCTCAGAGGTTACCTCAAGTTGTGGAACAAATATCTTATGTCCTCTATTGAAGTTCAGATTGAGTCTCAGGGTCTCTCTGAGGGGTTGCTTACTGAGGAAATATTTGTCATGTACTCTCTCCATAATATCCAGGCTAAAGAGGAGCTCTTTTGGAAATAGAAGTCCAGAGAGTTGTGGCTTAAGGAAGGTGACCATAACTCCAAATTTTTTCATTTGTCCACCTTGCATCGGAGAGCTCAAAATAGAATCAAGGAGATAGAAAAATCTGATGGAGGGAGAACTTCAGATATTTTAGAGATAAGGCAAGAGGCGATGGATTTATTTAGCTCATTGTTGTGTTCCTCGCCTTCTCGGGATCATGAGGCAGAATTAAGGATGTTGGAGGCCATCCCAATAATTGTCATGGATGAGATGAACGATTCTCTCTTGGATTCGCTATCGAATGATGAAATTCTTACTACTACTAAGTATTTGGTCTCGTTAAAGGCCCCAGGCCCAGACGACTTCCCTCCTATTTTTTCCATAAATTTTGGCATATTGGTGGGGAGGATGTCTGTGACGTAATTCGTCATGTCCAAAGCATGAGGGCCTTCCCGAAGGCCTTGAAATAATTATTTCTTGATATAATTTCCAAGAAGGACTCTATGTCATTATTTAATGATTTTATACCAATAAGCTTGTGTAATTCAATTTATAAAATTTTCTCCAAAGCTATGGTCAATAGACTGAAACCTATCCTTTTGGCTATCATTGATTCAGCTCAAAGCAAATTTGTTCCAGGGAGACAAATCTTAAATGGATCTATAGTAATTCATGAGATCCTTCATTCATCACAAAAAAGTGGAAGGGTGGCAGTTTTCTTCAAATTGGATGTTAATAAATCCTATGATAGGGTTTCTTGGCCCTTCTTAATTTTTTTCCTTAGGAAATTTGGTTTTAATGAATCCTGGGTGAAAATTATGGAGGCTGCTATTTCCTCGACCTGGTTTTTGGTTGTGATTAATGGTTCCCCGACTGGTTTTTTCAACTCGTGTAGAGGATTAGGGAGATCCTATCTCCCCCTTTCTCTTTATCATCATGGTAGAGGCTCTTGGGTGATCATTTAAATCTCAAGGTATGGAGCTTGGTGTTAGGTCAGCTTTGCAAATATCTCATATATCTCATCAATAGGTCATGGATGACATGCTACTTTCATATCTGGTGTCATTTTACCATACTTGAGATGTTAAGGCTATTTTAGACTTCTATGGGAGAGCTTCCGGGAAGCTGATCAATTTCCTTAAAAGTAGCATCTTCTTTACCAACACTCTTGAGATCCATCAACATAGGATTACTTCTTTGCTGGGGTGTCAAATTGTTTCTCTTCTAGTTATGTACTTGGGTCTTCCACTTTTTGTTGGATGCATGAAAGAGGACTTTTGGACTCTGATATTAGAGAGGGTTCATAAAAAACTCTCTTCATGGAAGGGCGTCCTTTTAAGTTAGACTGTTAAAGAAATTATTGTTTAGAGCATGCTCCAAAGTATCCCTCCATACTTTATGTCACTTTTTAATATCCCTGCTAGGGTGGCAACCAAATTTGATAGTATCTATAATGTCTTTCTATGGGTAGGTCTGGAACTAAAGGGAAAAATTCATCTATGCTCATGGGATAAGGCTTGTACGATGAAAAGAGATGGTGGTATTAATTTGAAGAGTAATGCTCTTATGAATAGGGCCCTAGTTTCTAAACTAGCATGGAAAGTAGCCTCTAGTGTTGACAGTATTTGGTGCCATATTTTAAGTGCCAAATATCAATTCAATAACAATATTTCTGATCCGCTCTCCTCGAAAGGCTCTATGTTTTGCAAAATCCTTATCAAATATAGGGAGTTAATTAAAATTAATCATTGTTGGGTGATAGGAAATGGTAGGTCAGTCTCCTTTTGGGATGACCCATGGCTTAGATATCACCCTTTGGTGGAGGAGTTGCATTTTAATGAAGTTTATGCTATTTCTAAGGAAGCCAACTTCATTAAAGTTGCAGACTTTATCCTTGGTCAGAATAATTGAAGGACCTGGTTGGCATCTCCCCCTTTCTCAAATCAACTTAGGATCATCTGGTTTGGGATTCAATTCTTATGGAGCTTCGTCGTTACATGCTTCATCATGAGGAAGTGAGGGACAGGTTGGTGTGGGATGGTGACAGCGAGGGTAGGTTTTTAGTAAAATCAAATTATTCTATCCTTTGTCTTTGTAATGAGGGTGTTTGACCCTGGGCTAAAATCTAGATGAAGAACCTTACTCCTAAAATCAATATATTTTTTGGCTTGCTATGTAGAATAAGGTATTAACTATCGATAATCTACACAAGTGTAGGTTCAATATGTTCAATCGATGTTTTCTTTGCAATAAGGACTAGGAGTCAATGTCACGTTTGTTTCTCAATTGCAAGGTTTTTTAGAGCATTTTATACCTTTTTCTTCAAAAAATTGGTTTAACTTAGATTTTACTAAATTCCATTTTTGATCTGGTCAATCAATGGTCATCCCCATTCTATTCACCACACCTAAAATGTTTTTGGAAGTTTTTGTTGCCCCATATTCTATGGGGAGTGTGGAAGCAATGTAGTGCATGGGTTTCTAAAAACAAAGAGGGTGACCTAGCCCATATGAGTCATAAAATACTCTGGAAAGTTGATGAAAATGTATCCTCTGCTTTTAAGGAGTCACTTCCATCTATTCCAAGGCATCATCCTAATTTCATAGTGGAACATTCTTTGTGTTTCTATCCTGATATGAGACCACCCTCGATGCCCAATATTCACAATTCTGTGTGGTGGTCCCCACCTCCTATGAGGTGGCTCAAAATTAACTTTTACGAGGCTTCGAATGGAAACACGAATAATGCGGGTGCAGGTGGCATCATAAGGGATCATCACGATGATGTCATTTTGGATTTTGTCAAATATTTAGGAGAGCAGTCTTCTCATTTTGCTGAATGTAGGGCTGCTTTTATTGGAGTCCAGTTGTTAAAATATTTGGGAGTCTTTAGGGCCATCATTGAAGGTGATTCGTTAAATATTGTGAATATGCTTAAAGGAGTTTGCAGATCGGGATGGCAGATCTCCAACCTTATCGACGAATCCAGAGCCCACTTGTCTTCTTTAGAGGATTCCCCTTTCAGTCACGTGTTTATGGAAGGTAATGCGGTGGTTGATTATCTTGCAAAATTATCCGTTTGTAGTCAGGGATTTAAGGTGTGGCATTCTGAATTTCCAATGGAGTTGATCAGCCTTGTTAATGACAAGAAACTATAATTCTTTTTGGGTTTTTATACGACTCTTGCTACTGTTCTTCTATTTTTGGCTATTTTGTATTAAAGGGTCGATGACGATGAGTAGTTATTTTGATGGGATTCTTTGCCAAGAGGATCTTGGTGAGTACATTAGGAATATTTTGTATAGCCATAATACCCTTCTCTTCCTGATTTTTTTTTAAATACAAATTTTGAATCAGTTCTTTGGGAGTTGGATAATGGTGGCCTCCTTTAATTTTGCTCTAAGGGGGGAGACTTTCATGATTATGATGTTTGAAAGATGCCATTCAGTTTCCTCTTGAGATTTGGTGGTTCGATTTGGGTGATGGTACTCCCTACTCCTTTTTTACAGGAAATCCATTCAATACTTCCATTAATGCAGTAAGGTGGCAAGCAAATTTTTGCTCGACTACTGGTCCCTTATGGTGGTGTTATTATTCAATGCTTAGGCCTTTAATGTCTCTCCATTCGTTAAGTTGGTGGTTGCAATTAATGGGCAATGAGTTGACGATAGACATTTTTTTTTCTATGGGGTCTCTATCCTTCCATCACTAGGGGGAGTTTTTGAAATTTAACGTTATATCAAGATGCCTATCCTATGTTGGTTGTTGAAATTCAAATTCTAAGATCTATGTATAGGTATTTTCAAGATGTTGGGATTTGGAATTTGATGATTGTCAGCCAGGATCCTGAACATTCTTGGGGAAATTTCGTGTCCCTGGGCATGAGGGAATGTGCCTGTCAGTCCATTATTGGAAAGGGATTTTTATGGATCGAGCCAAATGTTGGTACTTTCCCTATGGATGATGGTGTTGCTCTTTTCATGTTTTCTTTGGGTGGTTTGAGGTAGCGTTCGGGGGCTTTATTGTTGATTGATCCTTTTAGAGAGCCTCTTACACTTGTTTCTCCTTTTTTCCTTTCCTGGACACTTGGGTCTATCTGCCTTGCAGTTAACGCTTCTCTTAGGTTGTTTACGCCCATTTTTAAGTGGAGCCTTTTTGTTTTGGGTTGTCATCTGAGTGGCTTCTTTTGGGTTTTTTTTCATTGGGATTATCTCACACTTGGGTTTTTTGGGCCCATCTATATGAATTTTGTTCCCTTCTTTGCCCTCTCTTGGGGTAGTCCTGCTGGTATTTCATGGATGTTTGAGCTCATATCTAAGGTGTTTGATGTTGTTATCGGTCATTTTTCATTCGTTGCCCTCATGAGTTGTCTTGTTTTCTTACCCGAGATGTGGATCTTTATGTTTTTTGTGAAGGAGCAGAATTTTGCTATGAAGTCCCTTCCTGATGTTTCTCGAAATTCCTTGTGTGGGCTTTCTATGCCCTTTTATTACGCTCGATGATTGACTTATGTGACCAGGTTCCTATATTTGGGTGCTTTGATGCTTAGTATTGTTAATTGTTGGTGTTCTCTAGTCATTGGAAGTGTCTTGTTCTGGGTTTTTTCTGTGTGGTCTGAGTCTATGCTTAGCTGGTATAGCGATAGTATGGGGAAAGCTAAGATCTATCCAGCTAAGCCCAAATTGTGTAAACCTCATATGGAACCTTCGTCTATCTCCTTTGATGAAGAGGTCAAAACTATCTTAGCGGATGGAGGTCTTATGCATTCCATCCAAAAATTCCATGGGCATAATCCAATGCTCACAAATTGGATGGTTTCTTCTTGGAATGATGGTTGGGTCAACGTTGGATCCTGGTCATTTCAAGTTACAGTGGATATTATCAACAGGACCACTAGCTTGGTTCTATATGGTGCCTATCACAACCATGAAAGGTATTCTTTGTTGCAATAAATCACTCTTTTTTCTGGACAAGGAGGAATATTTGCCATGAATTCATAATGGCTTTAACACTGCAGCTTTGCCTCCTCCCTGGAACAAAGTTGCTAGGGTCATTATGGATTACTTTACCCTTGACCCTTCCTATGAAATCATAAGGAGTTTTCATGCCATGTTTTTAAACCATCTT
The DNA here is from genome assembly GCA_028583015.1 of Wollemia nobilis. Classification (NCBI taxonomy): domain Eukaryota; kingdom Viridiplantae; phylum Streptophyta; class Pinopsida; order Araucariales; family Araucariaceae; genus Wollemia; species Wollemia nobilis. Next base: position 1,595,807 of record JAQPPZ010000677.1, on the reverse strand, counting down.
AGACGTAATGCTTGTATGAACATTCCTTTATTTCTCTTTCATTCCATGCAAAAGTCCTTCCTTAATATTTGAGGTGGCTATGGTCAAGCCCCTATCCATCAAGGCCTGGATTTTTTTATTTTTGAACATGCTGCTTTGAAGTGTAGCCTTGATGCTAATGATTTTTTGAAGCCTTTTGCAGATCCTTCTGTTCCTCTAGCATGTGGTTCCAAATTGAAATTGGAATCCCCCTCTTTTGGTGGTGGATCTCATTCAGCTTTTGACATAGAATCTTATGAAAGAGTGGACACTATCTCCTTCACATTTGGTGTTGGCCCTAAGCAGATTTCCAAAAAGATATAAGTCTCCTCCAAAGGTGTTTGAAATCAGGACCCTAAGGCGAGTGCTATGGCCTATTCGATAGGCCACACTATTAAATTTGAAATGTCCCCTAAAGTGTGTTTGGGTGATCTTGATGATTTTGATATGAAGTCAGCTGGCATCACTACTGTTGATCGTCGTAAGTCAAAATGGCTACATAGTAAAAAGGAGGAAGGTGATTCCCTCCTTCCTATGGTCCTCTCGGATCTTGATGTTCTATTAAGGGATCTTTCTTGGGAGAAGTCTATGGAAGAAATCTATGCTTCGGGCATGGCTAAGAATTTTAAAGATGTTGTCTTCCATGATTTAAAACTTATTGACATCAACCAATGCAAAATTTGGAGTTCGTTGAAATTCACCATTGATTTATCTAAAAATGTTTCTCGTTTTGCAGTTGATGTAGCTCAGGGCATTTAAAAATTCGTATATAACTATCTCTGTTCTCCCTCCTTTTGTGCCTTGAGGTTTGGTTTCCGTCTTTCCTTTTTATTTGCCTTTGGTTTTTTTTTCGAGTTTTGTTAAGCTCTTGTTGTCCTTGTGGGTTTCTCTGTAATAGTTGTGGGATCTCGTTAAAACCCTCTTCTTTTAATAATACCAAAAAAAAATAACAAAAATGCTTAAGATGATATTGAATGAAAATAAAACTTTATTAATCAAGAGAACTCATATCCTAAATATCTTAGAAGGGACAACCTTCTTGAAAGGAAAGCTCCAATACAACTTAAGAAAAATGTGTTACATTCTATTTTTTAGCCTTATTTTTGTATAAAATTTTATTTACCTAACCTTAATACACAAAAATAATTTAAAATAAAAAAAACTCTACTTACAATAGAAAAATATAAAAATAACGGTTACATCCTACTAAAGCCTATAAACCCATATACTAAGTTGTCGAAGATGCAACATATACCTATACTATATAAACCCATATACTAGGTTGTGGAAGATGCAACATATACCTATACTATCTTGTTACATAATAATGTTAAGATAGGATCTAACAAATATCAAACAAAGTTTACAATAAGTAGAGCTGCCTCTATGGGACGTCAAAGCTACCAGGATTAGATTTTGGAGAATGCCCTAGCATAAAGAATACTCTCAAATCAATAATAATAGAATCTAAAGAATAGGAAGGCATTGTTAAGGCAAACTATTGAAAAGCTCGGAGAAGCTCGCGACTGGAGCTTCAAGTTTTTCAAGCTTTTCGTCACTCAGTTTCGGTTGTCCCTCATTACAGTTTCCTCGTCTTTTTTAAGCTTTTGGGCTGAGTTGAAAATTTTCGTTCTTTTATTTCAATCCGATCAGTTCCAGTCAATCATGGGTTCCAACTCCCACGAATTCCACAGCATCTCTAGACTATCTGTTTCCAATTCAGCACCCTCTCCCGAATTTGAATTGAAAGGCGAGGGCGAGGGATTCACCGGTTCAGAAACAGCCGCAGAATGAGAGCCACCCGGATAAATCTCACTCTCTTCCCGCGATGCCGACAAATTTAGCGGCGGCGACGTGGAGAAAGCATATTGAAGGTATTCGGAAATCCCGTTGATCGCGTAGAGGGAAGCCGAGATTCTCCTCTCGTACATCCTCCGCTTAATCTCCTCCTTAAACGCCGAAGAATTATGCTCCGAAGGCTCTTGCTCTATAGAGCACACCGTCATATTGGCTGGCTCTGCAATTTCCTCGGCCATGGCAAACGCAGAACACTCAAAACGCTCACCACACAAATTTAGTGCATTATCTTTCTCCTCGGCCTCAGTCATCATAGCCGTGAAATTACACCTTTCTTCTGCCTCGCCGCCGGAATCATGTTCCCCAGTGACAGACGAATTACAATAGTTATAATCTACAATACCTCCGTCGCAGTTGGCACGCGGAACTTCACAGGGGAGCGGCTTGGGGTCTTCGGCCTTGAGTGAGTCGAGGTATTGATTGCAAAGGCTAATGTTTGCGGTGGACTCCTCTAAGCTCTGCTCGAGGTAATTGTTATAATTGCTATCATTGTTGTTTCGGGCATTGGAGGCCTTCAGGCGGAGCATCAGCAGGCGGGCGGTTCTGGCGGGAAGGGCAGAGGTTCCGGACGGCGTAGGCCAGAAATTGGTGCGGGTGTTGTGTCCTCGCAGAAGGCAGGCGGCCTCGTCGTAGGCTCGGGCGGCGTCCTCCGCCGTATCGAATGTTCCAAGCCAGACGCGGATTTTCTGAATGGTGTCCTTTATTTCCGCCACCCACCGCCCCGATGGTCGCTGCCGAACACCCAAAAATCTCTTTCTGTTTCTGCGCAATGGCATCTCCCACAAATTTGGGTCCGCGGACTCCACCGAGAGGGAATCAGAAGAATTGGCAGCGTGTTTGGCGGACCGCCGCTTTGGTTTGGCGGAGCTTTCCTTCGCCATTCACAACCGCCAAAAGATTTAGGGAACGAGCCGTTGCCTGTGATTGAGTTCACAGCAGAGGATGGAGATAAACGTGCTTTGGTGCCTGACCTTTGGAAGGGAACTTGTAGCGGCTATATAAAGGAGGGGTTTGCGATTTTTTTAATTGCCTGGATCTGTAAACAGAAAGGAGAACCGACAGAGTTTGAAGGGAAAACGTCTGGAAGGATGATGCTGTTTAGTGCGGCCGATGTTGTTGCAACATGTGGCGGATTTGGAGGGAAATGCGAAGAGGAATTGTTTAATTTGAAGGGTTGGAGGGTTGGGTTGTCTTTGCTTTGCTGTCGCTTCGGCGGAAGCAGTAATGGTGCCGTAATTCAAATTAGGAGTTAATCTCGAATCGATATAGTAGAGAACACAAACATGGCTGACCAGGATGATCCGCTTAAGCTGAAATCGCATCTTTGTTGTTTCAGAAAATCTAAATTGAATGCAAACGTTCACGACGCGACAAAATGTTTCAACGAAGACCTCCACTCCGCTTGCAGACCACCACGTAAAACCCTCTTGACGACATCATTTAGACATCATGAATGATGAAGTTGATGACATAGCACTCCTCTTGCTCTTATAGAATGCTATTTTTTTTTTTAATGTCAAGAGAAAAGAGGATTTTGAAAGGGATTCTACAACCTTTTACAAAGCAAAAATCAACAGAAACAGAAAGAAACAAAGTAGTAATACAAATTAAAAGAGAGATGGATTCCAAAAACTCCAAAAAAAATAATGAACTGATCAATGAGAGAATCGAGGTGGTTCTACATCAGAGAATCAAACTCGTGAATAATTTCTCCAGACATTTGGGCAACCTCCTCAGCATAGTCTAAAGCCATCTTCATCAAACTCTAAACCACACACTGTTTGATTTACATCAGACAAAGACTATGGAGAATTGTGCTCTTCATCATGGCAGATTTACTTTAAGAGTACATCTCAACAACTGGTTTGTCTTTGGTAGCATATCTAAGAAGGACCTCCACCACATCAACCACGTTGACCACCTTAGAAAGGGGAGGACTCCACTAAATTTCACCTTCAGAGCTCGAACTATCTGAAGCCGCCAAGGGGTCACCAGGGACCAAAACAGGGAGAGAATTCAAGGAATTTAAAATCTCATTAGCAACGACCTCCTTCTCCAAAGTAGCATGGTCGAACAACAATAGAGCCAAACCCTGATTCAGGGGAGTCTGTCCCTTACCACTTTGCACGACCATCATAGATTTACATAATGAGTTGAACAAGAATAAAATAGAGGAATATTAATCCACCTCTACCGATGAAGGTGATTAAGGAACATAGCGTGAAAACTCCGCACAATGTCGTATGAAGCATCCACCATGAAAAAATGCATTATCACCCTAATTACATTATTCCATGGAGCATGCAAAGTTTTTATACTAAATCCATTCTGAATTTGGGGTAGGAATTCATCTTCATTTAAAAAGAAGTGAATCTCTTGAACTAAAGAGTGTTTCTCCCTATTATGCATTGCACCATCTAAAACCAGCCCCATGGTAAGGCTAACCAGATCTACGTAACTTCAAATGACCACAATGCAACACGAACTCATCCCTCCTTCCAAGTAACTACCATCCATTTAGATAGAAAGATATTATGACCATGGAACTTTTGGATACAATCCAAAAAACCCCCTGCTTTCAGAATGGACAAAACATCCTCATCAATCAATAGAGACGCATGTTCCACCCTTGAATTTGATTGTTTGGACTTATGAATGGAGACCTTAGATTTACCCATATTCAGCGACAATCAAATAGACCCAAAAAGGAAAACTCCAATAAGCCACACAAGGGAGCTAGGGGAAAAACACACATACACATAAAATAACAAAGAAGGATCCAAAAACGGCTTGAACAAAAATACTCCTTATAACTCGAACCAATCCAAATAAGGCCTCTTATGTCAAAGATGCAACAATTCCCCATCTCCAACTCATGAGCACCAAGAATAATAAAATAACTCTGCAAGAGCCCCGAAGGGCGGATAGTGAACATAGGAACAAACTAAAACTCAAACCCCATGACGAGCTCAAAAAACCCCACAGAGAGAGCAAACCACCACATAATATAGTGAGGGGAATATGGGCAGCCACACGAGATATGAAACTTACAACAATCTCCTAAAATACCTCCACCTGGTGACGAGGAAAAGAAGTAAAGAGGTGGAACCAAGGCACAAGACCACCTCACCAACCACATCACCAAAGGTGACATAAAAAAAGTGGGCCACCCAAGGTGCCAAAACCAGATAAGAAAGGACGAGATCCAATCCAAATTAAAGTTTAAATCTATGATCTTTGGGCCCTCTTGAAGACATAAATGGAAAAGAAGCCATCAAGGCCCATTATCCATTAGAAAGAACACCCAAGGCACTCCAATATTTGGGAATATTTGGTAACATAAACATAGCGAAGGCCACCAAAACATTATGCACATTAATAATGACACCTAAGTGACATCTTGAGGTCATTCTGCATACCAAAGTCCGCACAACAAACATACAACAAGAGGAGGGTCTCAGGCAAAGAGCACCTTCCAACATAAGCTAAAGAAGCTTTGAGACATTCCTTGACAACCAAGGCAAAAGTATAGGCAAATTTTAGAATTTGAAATTTGAAAAAAGGGAATAGCCATGGTGCCACAAGGAAGAAGACCACCCACCCTCCTACTGCCATAATTACTCCCAACCCCCATCAATCCCAATGCAATGGCACTAGCAACCAACCACCAATTAATAAACATCTTTGCAGACATGGTTGATGATCTCAAGAGGGAAATCCTTCTGCCAGACTATAAATCTCTAAATATTTACCCCCATGTTTACCATTAAATCTGCAACCGAGTTACCTTCTCTAAAAATGTGCGTGATTTGAATTTCCTCAAGAGCGCGAGATAATATGACTACCTCATCAATTAAATTGGCCACTATCCAACTTACGTGGCAGAATTTGTTAATAATTCTAACCATGTTTACAAATTTCATAGGGCATAAAAGCTTTTTTACTGCATTAATACATCTATTTTTAGTTTAACATAAGAATATCTAAAAAATTTCTTGATATTATAGAACCGATTTCATAGGGCATAAAAGCATTTTGACTACATTAATACATCTATTTTTAGTTTAACACAAGGATATCTAAAATATTTCTTTATATTATATAATCGATCAGGACGTGATTGAATCTTCAAGTTTTTCATATGTTTGTATATTTATGTTGATATAAAATTAAATAAATATAATTAATTTAAAATATTTTAAATTTTGATAATTTGAAACATAGGGAATAGTTGTTTCATCTCAATGTGTTTTATGTTAGAAGAGTATGAGTAAGGAAACATATGATCACTTGATGTTTGAGTGCCCATTCATGCATGGGGGAGCAATGGTTTTTAAATTATAAAATCTGAGCCAATGGTGATTTGAATCGGATTAATATTTGGAAAATGTGTAAGGGGTAGATTTAAATCTAAAACTCTTCATATATGGTAGAAGCAAGGAATGGCAACATTTTTATAAAAACCTTTTCATCCTTACATGGGGGGTCTGGTAGGTCCTTTCGAGCAAATTCATAGAAACTATGGAAGTGTATGCTAAAGAGAAAACTCTGGCTAATGTAAGGATGATAAAGAAGGAATCCAAAGTGTAATAGGGGTAGGATAGATCTAGTTGGAAACCACTCCCAAAAGGTTGGATTATAACTAACACTAATGAAACTACCAAATACAATTTGGGTAGAGCTAGAATTGAAATGACCCGCAGGAATCATGTTGAGACATTGCTCTATTAGGAACTACATGACTTGGATAGGGCCACAAACAATGAAGCAAAATCCTTAGCTATCAAATATGCTTGTATCTAGGTGGTAAGACAAAATTATAGAAGGATAATCATAGAATCGTATTCTCAAATCTTTGTAGGAGGTCTAGATTTTATAAGGAACATTGCTTTGGAGACATGAAGGTCGAGGATTCTTGTCACCCAAATTAAAAAATTGTGAAGGGAATTAGACGATGTGATTCTAATTCGTTTGAGTAGAACTCTAAATAAAGTGGTAGACTTCCTGGCTAATATGGGTACCCAAAAGGAGGTAGGGATTTAGTAGCACATTAACATGGCTATTGAAGACAAGAGGATTAGGTACGTTAGTGTGCAAATCAAGTATTTTTTTATTTTAGGAAGCCATTGCAGACTTATGGTTTAGGAGATTTCGTTATAATGTAGATCTCTTTTTACTATTGTAAATAGATATTCTCATTAACTAAAGATAAGAAAAATCTCATCTCAACTTGTAAATTATATTATTTATATATATATTTTTTCAAATTATTTTTCAAACATATATAAATTTTAATAATATATTTTTTTTAATATTTTATAATCTCATTTTCATTATATAAATATTTTTATTAAAATTAAAATTAAAATAAAATATTAAATAATATAAGTTTAAATTGTAAAAGATAGAAAAGTCTTATTATATGTTACTTTCAAATTTATGAATTACAGTTTAATTTTTAAAAATAGCAAAATACCAGCAACAAGTTGGTGGCTCTTATTTTTGTGACTTTTTAATATAAGCTATATATAAAAACAATGAATATTTGATCTTTGACTATTTTACGTAAAATTCGGTGGGGTTTTTACAGAGAAGATTTATACCTTTATTTATTTATTTATTTATTTATTTATTTATTTATTTATTTATTTATATATATATATATATATATATATATATATATATATATATAATTTTTAAATAATTAGCTATGGCTTTTATAGCGTTTTGAAAAAATTAAAATGTTTAAATATTTACTAGTAAATTTTATGCAAACAATTTTTTTGAAAAACAACATGCTCTGATATTATAAATAATTTTTTTTAAAGGTTAAAAAAAACCTTATTAAAGGAATGTAACTCCCTTATATAGGTAAACTCCCAAACAGATATTTTCTAGGGGTCAATGCAGACCTGCACTCCACTTGGAGACCACCACGTAAAACCCTCTCGAAGACATCATTAATGATGAAGTTCATGACATATCACTCTACTACGATAAAAGGGTTATTTTATTCCTCTATAACTCTTTACAAAGTCTACTAAAAGGCTCTATAAACATGTTGACTGCATTCTTTCTATTAATACATTATTTTTAGTTTAACATAGGGTTATCTAAAATATTTCTAGGACTGTTAAAAAGGAATTCTAAAATTAAAGTAATTATTATTATCATATTAATATTTGATAGTGATAAATTATTTTCATTTGCCTTTAAATATTTTAATTAATAATAATAAACTTTTATTCATATTTTGATGAAATGAATTTACATAAAAGTATTTTATTATATAAATCAAAATATTTATGAGCAAGTAAATTAATATTGTTTTTATAAATTTGATTGAAAGCCATTTATTCTTTACAACTTATTTTTAAATTTTAATGAAAAAATCATTTTATTTTAAAAATGTTTGAGTAGTATAACTTTAAAATAAAAAGTTAAATTTATATTGATATACATTTTATTAATAAACAATTGTTTTATTAAATATTAATAAGTGTTTTAAAGGTAAGAGTTGATAATTATATCATGGATTTAAAGGTAAGAGTTGATAATTATATCATCCATCACCAATATGGTCATGTGATTGAATTTTCAAGTTCTTTATACATATTCATCTATGCATAGTTGTATGTTTATGTTGATATGAAATTAAATTAATATAATTAATTTAAAATAATTTTAATCTTGATCTAAAATATTAAATTTTAGTAGTAATTTTTTTTTTAATATTTCATATAAATATTTTATAATCTTATTTTTATTATATATTTTTTATATTGAAATGAAAGTTACAAATCAAGTTTTAAGTGTGACATGAGCTAAAATGATAAAAAATAGACTTCTAAGAAGACTTAGGTTGAAATCTTGTTGACAATATTTACATAATTTTTATAATGATAAATTGTAATATCACTATGTGGTTTATTGAAACACCATATTATATTTAAATTAGAAGGATATGTGAGATTAAGTGACATGAGTTCAAGCGGTAAAAAAATATGAAGTCTGAACGAAGAGATTTAAATTGTCTCAAACCTAAATTTTAAAATAATAATATAATATCATTATACTTTAATGAAATTCTGTAATAATATTTATTATTATAATCCTATAAAAATGTGAAAAATTCAAAACTTTACATATTCTAATTTATGTTTTAATTTTAAATTTTTATATAAATTTAAATTAAATATTATTTTATACTATTTATTAATTTAATAATATTATTTTAACTTGCATAATTTCATTATAAAAGATCTTACCAAAATATTCAAACTACTTAAAAGAACACTTAAACTCAAATTTTAGTAATGCCTGATTTATTCTAATATTTATTAAAGCATGAAATAACTTCTAACCAATATATTCTAATCGATTGGAATTTACTTTAAATTCTAATACCATCTCTACAATACTTGATTTGGATTCATCAAGAATTTTTAATTTGGATCCATTTTTAGCCCCCTCTTGCTGCTCTTTGGTTGTTTAGAACTCTATCAACCAGACTGAAGAGGTTGGTCGTTTGGACCAATCAACTAGCTAGCAATCGATTTGCTGTACGTTTTTCCATTTTAGATGGTATATTTTACTTTTCGGTTTATTAATAATAATCTTTTTAGAATCTATCCTATGCAGATATTAGTAACAATTTAAGCTTCTCACATATCTTTTGATTTGGAGCTTTGGTGTTGTGGCTGTATATAATTGCAGGGAGAAAGCACAGAATTGTCTGCGAACCCATAAAAGCCTAACGCCATTAATTAAAGCTGACGAAAAGGACGAACATTATTTTTGTTTTAAAGTAGTTCTAACTATTCCACTTGAAATTCAGTGGGCTCTATACAGCTAGAATGGAGATTGGCACCATAAGCCAGCATGAGTTAGAAACGGAGTTTTCCAGACAATCGCTTTCCATTGCATTAAGATATTTATAAAATAAAAAATTATTTATTAAATAAATATATGAAAACTGAGGTTATTATTATGTTTGATTTTAATTTTTATGCATGGAAGGTAATTGGTCTTCTTATTGTCTAATCGATTTATTATAATATTTTTCTTATATTAATAATATATATTTATAATAAAATTTCATTTCACAATCTGCTAAAAAGGTACTCATGAAAACATAGTTCACACCGAACACCCAGCTCTGCTAAAATCCACTGGAAATTTTAAAATCTAGTTAATCAATTTTAAAATCTTGTGTATTCTTCTACCTGTGAGAACATCATCATGACGTATAAATCCTTATAAAAGATTTATTATAATATAATTAATTAATTATATAATATTCAAACTATAAATTATTTAAAGGAGTTAAATTGGTTATTTCTTGAAGCAAATTCCAAATGGGATGCAGTCAACATATACACAAATGCTTTCTATACAGATGACGATAAGGAAAAAATATATAAAATAATTAGTTAAACATGTAGCAACTGTCATCTATAGGGTAGGTTTTCAGGTAGTTATTAAAATCAATAAAAAATAATAATTTTAATAATTAAATTTTTTATTACTCGTTTAATTATTTATATATTTAAATTATATATTTATTAAATTTTAAAAATTAAATAAATTTAAATTATAATTTAAACAAATACGTTTAAAAATTTCAAATTTCCCGTCTAAACGCTGCACACAGAAATGTTCAGGCAAAATTATATCGTTGAGGGCTGCCACTCCACTTGGAGACCATTACGTGAAACCCTCTCCAACACATCGTTAACCATGACATTGACGCCATCTCACCGTCACAACCACTGGACGGTGACGAGATTTCGCGAAAAAATATTATAATATTAAAAGAACAAAAACAAAAAAATATATAGGATCAGCACGTAGCAATGACAATTATAAACATCATAAATACTAAAATAATAATAATTAAAAAATAGAGGACACAAGAATGGGAATTAGAAATAGTGATTTATTTATTTTATGATTTTTTTTAATACTTTTTAAAAAGATTGATACAAGTGATTATTTATCATAGTTAAATAATTGTATGATTAATGTTAACTTTACTTTATATTTTTGATTGGTTGTAAAGGGATTTTGAAAGGGATCCCAAACTTTTTACAAATGAAAGAGGAAGAACATCTCTCAAAGGAGATTGTCTCCACAAAGAGATGAAAACAGAATAAGAGATATTCCAAAAGGATAATCTCTAAAACATTAACTTTACGTGATTAATTACTAATGTATTATATATTTTAGATGGTTTTTAATATCTTTTCTTAATGTGAGAGAGTTATTTTCTAAACTATCACAAAGGATGGTAAGAGGAGTTAGACTTGTCGTGCATCCTAAACATTCATATAAATTTTTAAATTGATCTACAATCAAGGCCTTAGTGAATGCATTCTTTTCTTGTTGTGCAGTGCAACAAATTATATGGAGTTTTACTTTTTTCTATTAGCACATTACAAATGTGATGTTAAACTTTAATGTGTTTTATTTTGATATATAATGTTGAATTTTTTTTTTGTTATTATTAATAACGTGGAGGGTTTTAAAGGGATCCCACAACCACTACAATCAAAATGCCACCCGGATGAGAAATACCAGAACTAAACCCCACTAGAAACCGTGAGACAAACCAGAAAAAGACTGTAAAGAAATAAGACCCAAGGACATATGAGAAGAAGAGAACTAAGATAGTTCTACCCCAACCTATCCATATCTTGAGAAACAGATTTTAGAATTTCTCAAGAGTAGAACTACAAAGCATTACAAGATTTTAAGAGACAAATAGAACTAATTGATTTATTCCATGGATCAACTTTCTATAAATAGAAAAGTTGATCATTGAGAGCAGTTGGATTACAACAACTCATCAAATATGATCTAGACTATACTGAGAGTTCACCTAACTCATGGATGAGTGGAAACTCATGTATGTCTGTCCTAGTAGAACTTAAGAGAATAATTACTTATTCTAACACCTCCCCTTAAGTGATACTAGGGGTGAATGATAAAATGAGTCCCAAAAATAGGGCTTGATGAGGTACTCATGTAAAATTATCCTTTTTTGATGATATGTTAAAACTACATGGGAAAAAAACATCTAAAAAAAAGGTAAGAGGCATGTCTTTAGTTTGCAAAGATTTTCCTCATTGAAAAAAGGAAGGGATGAGTCCCGACAATAGGACCTCATGAGGTACTCATTTACAATATATAGATGGTGAAAAACCCCTTGGGAAAAACCATCTCCCAAAAAAATAAAGATAGAGGCATGTCTTCGGATGGCGAAGATTGTCCTCATAAAAAAATAATCAGTCCCGACAACTTGGCCTGATTAGTTACTCACAAAAAATTTATATTTTAGGAAATATGATTAAGAAAAACACATGGGAAAATACCATTCTCCAAATAATACAAAATAAGAAGGAAGGAGAGGTAAAAGACCTATGTTTATTGAAGTTGTTTTACCCCAAGTTTCTCTCCCAAGTGAATGTAATGCAAAGAAGGAAATGACCTGGTGAAGATGTCTACAATTTGATTTTCTATGGGAATATAGTCCAAGTATATTTTCTCTCTCTGAATACATTGCCGAATGAAGTGCATGTGAATCTCAATGTGCTTGGTGTGTTGATGTTCAATTGGATTTCATACATTTTGAATTGTGCTCTGATTGTCACACCAAAGAGTAATAGGCTTGTCATGGGAAAAACCTAATTCTCTTAGTATCTGATGAAGCCAAAGAGCTTCCTAACTTGCTAAAATTGTTGCCTTGTATTCTACCTATGTAGATGATAAAGCCACTGTCTATTGTTTTTTGCATAACCAAGCAATTGGTGAGGAACCAAGACAAAAGGTATAGCCAAAAATTGAAAATCTATCTTCTACTAAACTTGCCCAATAAAAATCCATGTAACCAATGATATCCATGTATTTTCCTTCATATAAGAGCCTAATGTGAGGAGTTTCTTGCAAGTAGTGGAGGATTATTTTTGCTGCTTACCAATGACTGAAATGAGGTTGATATGAGAATCTGGATATCAAGCCAATAGCATAAGAGATATTTGGTGAGTATGAGTAAGGTATAATATACTCCCACAAGTTGATGGTATAGAGTTGCATCACATAGAGGGGATGTGCAGGAAGTACATAGAGTGACTCCAGATTGAAAAGGTGTAGAAGAAGATTTGCAATCTGTCATTTTAAACCTTAGAAGAAGGTCTAGAGTGTATTTTATTTGAAACAATGAAATTCTTGCATCTTTTTGATTTAGTTGAATCCCAAGGAAGTAATGAGCTAAACCCATATCTGCCATTTCAATTTTTTTAGAAAGGGAGACCTTGATAGTTTGAATGTGAGTGATGTTACTACCAATGATTAGTAGGTCATCAACATAGAGAACAAGTATGGTGAGATTTCTTTCTCTCCAAATGTAGATTGTGGCATCAAACTCATAATGAGAAAAACTTGAGGAAAAAGGAAGGTGTCCATTTTTCCATACCAGGCTCTAGGACCTTGTTTGAGGCCATAGAGAGACTTCCTTAGACTACAAACAAGGGAGGAGTCTTGAGTGAAACCATAAGTTTTTTTCATGAATATATCTTCCTTTAAGTATCCATGTAAGAAAGCACTTTTTACATCCATTTGAGAGACATGCCATTGTTGAGAAGAAAATAAAGCAAGAACCATTCTAACATAATCCATTTCTGCAATTGGTGCAAAGGTTTTAGAATAATCAATTCCTTAAATTTGAGATAAACCTTTGGATACCAGCTTATTATTTGTCAATTTCTCCATTAGGTCCATATTTTTTTCTATAAATCCATTTATAGTGAACTAATTTCTTTCCTTTAGGTAGGGGAACTAAATCCCAATTTTTGTTTTTGATTAAGGAAGATAATTCATTCTCCATGGCATCATCCCATTATTTAATATCAGTTGCTTATTTGAAGGATTGAGGATCAGTGGAGATGGATTGACAGACAAGACCAGAGCCTACAGAGTTGCCTAATCTGGATGGTGGAAGATCTTGGATGTAGGCAATAGCTTCTTTAACAATGGTGTAGACCCATTTTGGCATACGATAAGGAGTAGTAGGAATGGTAGGATTTTGGGTTGGAGTAATAGGATCCTCATCTTGATCATTAATCTCTAAATTAATTTCTAAAGCTGGTTCTTCATTATATTGAGGCTCTATTATTGGATAAGTATCAAGAGACTCAATGGTTGAAGAGGATGGTTGAGGATTTTTATGAGGGAATGTTTCATCAAATTGTACATTCCTATGAAAAAGACCTCATGAGTTGTGGGATCAATGAGACTGTATGCTTTCATTTCCTCAAAATAACCAATAAATTTGAGATTTTTGCTTTTCTTATCTAGAGCCTTCATTTTATTATTTGGGATATGTGCCCAAGCAGTGCACCCAAATTTTTTGAAGAAGGAGACATCAGGTTTTGAGCTAGTCCATGCTTCACCAAGAGTTAAATGGCCAAGATCTTTGTGAGGAGTGTGGTTTTGAATATAGTTTGCACAGTTGATTGCTTCAGCCTAAAAAATATTTGGAAGATCTCTTGAGTGGAGCATACAGTTTGTCATTTCATTTAAAGTTCTATTTTTCCTCTCTGCAATACCATTTTACTGAGGATTATGGGAGACAAAATGTTGATTAATTATTTTATGACTTGATCGAAAACTTGAGAACTAATTACTGAAGTATTCCCACCCATTATCTGTACGAATTTGCTTGATTTTGCAAGAGGCCTAATTTTCAACTAAGGCTTTGAAGATTTTGAAGTGGTATAGTACATCACTTTCATATTTTAGGAAGTAGACCCAAGTTCTTCTGGAAAAATCATCAATAAAGGTTAAATCATATTTTTCTCCTTTGAAATAAGGTTCTTGGAAGACCATCAAGTCACGATGGATTAACTCTAGATGGGATGAGGCCTTTAGAGAACTACTTGGGTGGAAATGATCTTGATTTTGCTTTCCAAGAGCTCAACCAAGATATACTCCATAAATAGAAGAGATTTGTGGTAATATTGTTACCATTTCATGGGTGTTCAATTCCTTTAGGTAGTTATAACTAAGATGTCTAAATATTTCATGCCACACTTTGTTTTCAAAATATTCATGAGCAACAAAATAGGAGGTCCCTTCTAAATTTTTGAATCCTTTGAAGTGAAATAGGTGAGTATTGTGATGAATATATCCTTTTGCTATGAGAGAGTGAGGGTGTTGAAAGTCTCTTATCTCAAATCCTGTTGGGGAGAAGAGAATTATTTTGCCACTTCCAAAAGTACAAATCTGATAGATAGAGGATATTTGTTGCAATATTTGGAACATAGAAAACATTATTGATATAACCACCATAAATGGATATGTCACATTTTCCTTTGACTAGGACAAAGGATGAGTCATCAACTTCTATGCTACATGTTGAACTTGAGGATATTGAATTGAATGACTCATCTGAGGAAGTCATGTGATGAGTTGCTCCCGAATCTAGAACCCAGTATTTTGATGAATTTTGTATAGTATTGCCTTGAACATTTAAGGATTTTCCTATCTATTTCTTAGTGCCTACCTTTTTATCTTTCATTGTTGCCTCTATTTTTTGAAGTTTTTTCCAGCATTTGTTCATAGAATGGTCATTATTTTTACAGTGAGTACAATTTATGGGACTCTTTTCTTTCTTTTTGAATTTTTATTTAGTAGAGGTTAATGATACTAAGGCTTTTGAGGATAAGGAAGAGATATCATGCTTTGCAAGTTTTGTTTCTTATCTAGTTAGACTACCACAAAATGCTTCTAAGGAGGGAATTTTAGAGCTTGCACCAAGAACATCTTTTGTAGATAGAAAGGTGGTTGAAAATTTTTGAAATGCACAATTTAATTTAGAAATAATTAGATATATGCATTCTTCTTCCATTTTATTCTTCTCACTACTTTTGTATTGAGTGAGAATTTCTTTAAATTTTGTGAGAAATTTAACAATATTGTTGAAGTCTTCAGGAGATAAAGCTGTTAATTCTACTTCTAGTTGCATTGACCTTATTTGATATACTTTTCCAAACAAGTTCTTTAGTTTTTCCCATATTTCATATGGATTTTTACAATCTATAATATGACACCAAAAAATTTCATTTACATTAGTGCTTATAATACCCATTGTTTCATACATCTTGTCTTTATGAACAAATATTTCATATTTTTTTTCAAATTCAGGTTGCTTTTCTTCTAACAAGTGAGTGAGACCTTTTTGAGAAATGATATTTAATATTTTTGGTTTCCATGTATGATAGTTATGAGAGGTGAGAGGATTAATTAGATTCATTGTATTCATTTTTCCAAAGAAACTTGAAGTGAACCAATAATTCCCCCCTTTGCCTTCAATTTTATTTAGTTTTAGAGAATACAATGGAGCTTAAATATGGAAACAAAAGCCTGATACGTATACCAATATCCTCAATATACCCGCCCTAACGAGAGGGAAACTATAAGTAAATGAGAAGGTTAGATATTTTGAAATAGGCTTATATAGGCAAAAAATATGCCAGGCCTTTATACCTATTTTCTCAATTACCCGCCCTTATGAGATGGAAACTGTAAGTAATTATAGAAATGTATCTGGAACATAGGCTTTTATTTTTAATATTATCAACTAGACCAATATATTTTTATTCTCAATAACCCATCCTTACTTGAGGGAAACTATAAGTAATTGAGAATTGCAATACTTGGAATATGTTGAATTTGAAGTGTTTAATGAATGTATTTAATGAATTATGTTTTCATATAAATTATGAATTTTAGTTCTTCTTATTTAAAAAAAAAAAAATTGTAATGAAATGAAAGTGTTTGACTAAGAGCTAAATTAATTAAATAAATCACAATATTAGGCTTTCATATAAATACTTTTGTTGATAAAAATAGAACTCTAAAAAAATGATTACAACAAAGGTAATGATCATAAAAAAAATGAAAGAGGCAATGACCAACAATAATAACAACACCCTTTGAAACCTTTAGAGTAGGTGTAAGAATATAACACCCTCTAAAGAAACCCCCCCAATTTTTTTTATTTACGAGGTTAAAATCTAATTTTTTCTTTGTAATGGCAAAAAAAAATGCGCTAAAGAAAAAAAGGAGAGGAGAATTAGAGATGATAATACAAAAAATAAGAAACTAGGCAGATATTTAAAAGGGCCGGTTTTTATTATAAAAACTAGCTTGAAAGTAAAGATCTAATTTTTTAAGATCAACCTTTTAATGGAATGAAGGCTAAATAGGTCACTTCGATGCCTATGACAAATTCCACTAAAAAAAAATAACCTAAACTTTGAGAAGTCATCTACAAGCAGCAAGATAGAGATCTTCGAAAGGAGCACAAAAACCAACGTTACACTGCACTTCCACATAAGACGTATTCCAAAAAAGATGATTTTTTTCATGGTGTATAATGCATCGGTTGTTTTACTTGGAGGAAGCTCAAAAAAATGTCAACGAAACTTATGTATACCACAACACATTCGATTAGATATTTTAAAGCCAATTTTTTTTTTTTTAAATTACCTTTGGTTCTCTGTAAAGCAATGCGAAAGATGTCAAAAAGGTGACATATTGTAGAATATGACATAGAAGGAATTAAGGTATTTCATCTCAATTTTATGGTGTTAAACTGATGCAGGTAAGGCATATAGAAGGCTTACTATTTAACTTGTCACTGCATCAAATAAGGTAAGCACCACACAACAAAATGAAGCCAAATATACTCATAAAATAATATTAAAGCTACGAGTACAAAGCATATGGAAATATAAATATCAGAGATGAAAAATATATGAGTGAATATGCTCATTTGAACTTGGAGAGAACGGATAAATATGCAGAGCTTGGTAAATAAGTAAGATCGAAATAGATCCAGTTTTCACCAAGTTGAAAGCTCTAGGATTCGTTCGAGATTCCCATTGAGGAAATACAAGAAGATATCGTAGTGCACCAAGTAAGGGATGTTGGGAAATATGAAGAAAATATGCCACATCTAAACTTGTATATAATGCACTATGGTCTAAATATTAATGACCAAACATATCTTGAAATGAGATGCAAAATATATACTTTTTTTAAATACTTTTTAGATCTCACCAACATACACTTTGGATTTTGATTTAAATACAAAGATATCATGAGATAAAAATATGCCACAAAACTCTATGTTCTCCATGAAATAAAAGGAACGCCCATGAAGATATCACAGTGATAGTGAAGGGAATCCAAGGCTAAGTGTGATGTCAAGATAGGTGGATCTGCATTTCTTGAACTGAGATCTATAGAGAACAAGAAAAAGAATGGCAGGAACAAAGAAAAATAATGATATGCCTATATTGTGATTGCAATTAGGCAAAAATATTTGAAAAACTTGTTCCTATAGCAATTAAAATATCAATATCTTTTGAAAAATAAGGAGAATCTCTTTATGGTAAAACAATATTAGATAGAATCATCAAATATGATCTAGACTATACTAAGAGTTCACCTGACTCATGGGGGAGTGGAAACTCAAGTATGTCTTTCCTAGTAGAAATTAAGAGAATAATTACTTATTCTAATAACAGAAGTAGCCAGACAAGAAATATCTTTAGAATGATCCATCACAAACTTCAGTGAACTCCAAATTTTCCTTTGATTAATATCAATGAGCTTCAAATTATGAAAGATCGATCATTTTTTCTCCTCACAGACCTCCAAGGCATAAACCTCATCGATCAAATTCTCTCGATGGCAGTCATGTAGAAGGACATTTAAATCATGAGAGGGAGATATATAGGAGGATACATTATCCTCACCCACTTTACTATGTAGACATTTAGATTTATGTATGCCACTACCTATAGCAAAATTGGTGGGCTTCAGGTCCACATCCACAAGCTCCTCTACAACCACCATAGGAGATACTTCAAACCTAAAATATGGACCAACCAAGGGAGCACAATTACCACCATCAGAAGCCTTACCTTGAACCCCTTTAGTAGAAACCTAAATCTTTCTTGAAACCTTCTCAGGACCCGAACCAAAGGTAAATGAATAAATATCATCACTACACTTATTATATACCTTTAAAACCATATTATATCCACCAAAAATAGGATCAGGTAAATCTACAACCAGGTTAGAGCCACCCATAGTGGGATAAAGTAAATCTACAAAAGACTTAAGGATATCATCAGCAACTAAACCATGTTCTAGAGCTTCTTGTTCAAACACAAGCAATGCAAGGCCTTGATGGATGGGGGCCTGACCATGACCACCTTGCATGTTCACAAAAGACTTCTTCAAAGACTAGAAAAGAAACAAAGGAATATTCATGCGAGCATGACGATGCAAGTGGTTTAAGAACATAGCATGAAAACTCCTAATTATCTCATAGGAAGAATCTAAAGTGAAATAATCCATAATAACCCTAGAAACATGATCCTAGGGAGGGGAGAAATTCGAATCACTAAAGTCATTTTGGGATCTAGGAAGAAATTCCTCTTTATCCAAAAAATACTAATCTCTTGCAATAGAGAGTGTCTATCATGATTGTGATAAGCACCATCTAAAATCAAACTAGTGGTCCTACTAATTTTCTCTATTGTGATATAGAACGACCACGAACCAATCCTAACCCAACCATCATTCCAAGTAGCCACCATCCAATTAGTGAGCATCGGATTGTGTCCATGAAACTTATGAATGCACTCCAGAAGACCCCCTTATTCCATAATAGATTTAACTTCATCATCAAAGGTTATGAATGTAAGTCCAACTGAAGCTTGCTCAAATTTTGCTTCGGAGAAAATATTTTTGCCTTACCCATAAGAAAAAAAAACTAGATTATCCCAAACATTGATAGGAGAGAAAAACCCAACCAACCAAAATTGAACCAACAAGAAAACATAGGCAGTGAATACCCCATAGAGGACCAAGGTAAAAATACATGTTCCTTGTCACCAAAGTCAAAATTTGAAAACTAGATAAGGAGTTGGGACTCACCGATGAGGGAAACCTACGAATCTCAGGAATCAACAAGATGAAATACAAGCCATCCCTAGGATAGAAAGTTGAAACACACATGATGGGCAATAAAAACATCCCATTCATGGGGAAATATAACACAAATGAAAAAAATATAAAGTAAAACATAAAGTAAAAACAACTAAGAAAACTCCCAAGAAACAAGGGGAAGAACCAAAATACCACATAATCAACCACGAAAGGGATACCCCCACTCAAACCAGATGTCACCAACTCAAGAGAGCCTCCAACAGGTGTAAAGATAAACCAAAATACATGAACCAAAAAACTACCACAAAGGTGCCTTCTCAAAGAAAAAAGGAAGACATGAAAGAGGACCCCAACACCCTTGGGGAAAAAAAATTAGAACCCAACCAACCATAGAACATAAGTGCGACCAAATTCCCAAGGAAAAATAAAAAGGAAGCACTAAGGTAGACGTATTCTGACCTTGGCACACTTAGAGAAGGTTTGAGAAATCAATGAATAGCCAGAAAGGCCCACCACATGAACACATGAGGGAACGTTGGGAAGGAGAATTTCAAAAATTGAAATTCAAAAATATGGAGGGGGGAAAGGACCCCCTAACACCACCTCAAGCAAAAAATGAACTAATAGGACCCGATAGGATATCATAAAATCCAGAATTAAAGGCTCTCCACGGTCATGTCAGTGATAATGAAACTCCAACATAAAAAAAAAAACTAGGAAAAGCAACCTTTGGTGAGGTACCACCTGATAGACATTAAGGATTTTATTCATTAACAAGGTGGAGGATATCTCATGGATTCTTAAAAAACTTTATTATAATCTAGTTGTTAACTTAGATGATTGTCACATTTGAGGATATCTCCAAAAACTCAAGTAATACTTTTAAGCAAAGTGTTTCTCTTATCCTAAATTACAAGTCTTGGTACTCTACCTCTATTGAGAAATGTGCAACTATTTCTTGTTTCTTATATGTAGAATAAATGGGCCCTCCCTATTACAAGATTAAATGTATAGTCTACAACAAAATGTTTATCATCTAGATCACTTGTTTAATTTGAATTAGTGTGATAAATAAACTATATCTCCTCTTTTCTAGAAATTTTCAACCTAAGAATAGAAGTACCCTTGAAGTATAGTAGGATTCATTTTATAATTGCATAATAAGCCTCTTGTATTTCTTTCATAAAGTGGAAGACTAATCCAATTACATAGGAAATATCAATACTAGCATGGGTCAAATAATAGAGGCCCTAGTAATTAGCGATAACAAGTTACATAAACTATATCTATATATGTGCAAGAAATTAATTGAGTGCCCTTGGAACATGACTTATTTATATGTTTGTAATCTTCCATGCTAAATTTAAAAAGCAATTGGTTGACATATTATTTTTTAGACACCCATATTGTATCCTCTGTCTACAACACCTTAATACCCAAGAAATGGTGTAAGAGCCCTAAATTTATCATCTAATTTCATTTCAAATTTAACCTTACCTCAATTATGGCCTCATTGGAGTTTCTTGTAAGGATGATGTATTTAAAATATATAGGACAATAATGACTATAGAGGTAGAATTTTTCATTGACATATAAGTTAGGATCCAATGAGTTGTTTCAAAACCGTCACCCTTAAAATAGGTATAAATATTGGCTTACCATGCATTTTGCACCATTCTTAAGGCCATGTGGAGATTTATTTATGTTATGAATGAAGTTCTCCTTTCCTTTTGTGCATAAACCTTATAGGTTGTGCCATGTAGATTTCATCTTTGAGATCACTATGTAGAATTTCAAATGTTACATCCATCTAATGTATCTCCCATCCAATTTTAGTTTCCAAAGAAGGAATTGATCTCACTATGGTCATTTGGTAGATGGTGAAAACATATTATCATAATAAATTCTTTCCTTTTGACTAAACCCACATATTATAATTCATGATTTAAAAAATTTCACTTCATCATTTGAGTGGAATTTGGTTTGTACAACCATTTACAATTAACAATATTCCTTCTAGGATGTAATGACCTAACTCCCAAGTATATTTTCTATTAAGGACCTACACTTCTTTGTGGTAGCTTCTTAATGTTGATTTCCTTTACCTTCATCATAAATGTTTGTGACATTTGGCATAAGAACATAACTTGTAATTTGACTTCTTGGTTGGTAAGAGCATGATGCAAGTACAATATATTGAAATTTAAAATTATTCATAGCTATGCCAATAATATATATGATATGCTCGAGTACTTCTTCTTGGTTTAGATTGTGCTTGGGCAAATTCTCTTATTTGTACATCAAAATTAATTATTGTGGAGTCCTATTTTGGTATAATTACATTATCATGCACTTTTGTTTATTTTATACCAATTGACCTTATCATTTTCTCTAATGTATAAATGGAGCAATGGAGGATAGAAATAAAACTCTTCCATGTTATACCACCTCTTAGGATATTCCACTAGTCACTCATCAAACCAAACATCTTGAATGATAAGAAGCTTCTTCTGAATTAGATTTTAGAGATGATAGAATCCCATACATCTAATATAACCCATAAATAAGTATTTTAATGTCTTATTTTTATCCTTCTTCGTCTTCTCATTATGAATGTGAGCATATGTAATGATTCCAAATATATTTAAATTCTTGATGGAGAGATTTCTTCCTAATCACTTTTGCTCAAGAGTATTCTCAAGAATTATTTTTGTTGGGACTTGATTTATGAGACAAATTATAGTATTAAGAGCTTCAACCAAAAATTTTGAAGGCAAGTTTATTGCATGTATCATCTATCTTGTAATCATTACTATAATTTGATTCTTTCACATTGTAAAACTATTTTTCTAGGGTGAGGTAAGATATGAATTCCCTATTTATACCATGATACATATAAAAATTATGAAAGGCATTGTTGTCAAATTCATTTGCATTGTCACTCAATATTTTATTTTTTTTCCACCTAAAATTTTGACCTCATTCTTGAAGCCATTGATGTAACCAAATATTTTAGATTTGGTTTTTAAGTCTTTTCGATGACATCATCTACAATTATAAGAGTATACCTAGTATTAAAAATTTATAGACTAGGAAAAGGTACCATAACATATGTATCCACAAGATATAACTTCTATTTTACCATACAAGCATGATCTTTAGCAAAATGATATTTATGGTGCTTCCTATACACACATACATTGCATATTTTATTTGAGCAATTGATTATAATAAAACCTTAATATTTAGCTTGTATATGAAGTTTGTGCTTTTGTAATTCAAGTGATGTAACCTCTCATGCCATAATCATTCAAGATGATTTGTGCTAGCAATAAATGCATGGGATTTATATTAGAAGAAAAAGGTGTCAAATACCCAAAAATTATCTTTAATTTTTCTTATAGACACAACTATAAAGTTGGATTTAGGGTTATTTACAAGTAATTCATCTTTATACAATTCAATTTTGTACACTTACTTACAAATCGCTATAGAAAAAATAAGTTTTATTTACATTAGCAGTGTTTAATAAAACCCCTTGAGTTTTCTCCTTTTTAGGTAGCTTCACCAATACCTTCTTCTACAATGGTAGCTGCATCTTCCGATATGAATTAAGAGTCTATTTTATTATCCCAAATGATATGAAGACTCATTTATGAAAGTATTGATGTTCTTTTGTTTCAATATCAAGAATCTAAAAACTTTTCCTCTCTATTTTGAATCATAAATCCTATTTTTTATGGCCTTTTTTTTACAAAATTGACATCTCATCAACTTCTTCTTTGATATTACGATTGTCTATATTATGTATTAGCTTGATATTTTTTGCTATAATTATTATTCTCCCCATTTACTCTTGAGTCTTATATATTGATGCATAATTAGTGTTACTTTTTGCTATAGACCATGTTGCTTTGAATTGGCTTCTTTGGAAAGGATCAAAACCTTTTACACTGTAAAATATATAGTCTCTATTTTCTATTTTATGGTATACACTATTTATAACATAATATAAATTGGAGTTATATTTTGCATTAGAATTCTAAAGGAGACATCATTTTCAAGCTAAGCATTTTAAGTATCATATAGGTAATTTTGCTTAATTTTTTTATATCTAATAGGTTGTTAAGAAACATAATGATGTTGTTCTTCACTTCCACATAAAGATATCAAATTTCTGATAATAATAATTTTATGATTTTTCTTCTTAACTTCATATTCTTTGCAAATTTCATTCTACAAATCATGGGGGTATCTGTAATTTAGTGGATAATTATAATAAGTCATTCATTTAAACCATGGATCTCCTTTTCTTTGAATCTCTAGAACACTACCCAAAAATTTCACTACTTTATACTCACTAAGATACTCAAAAAGGTAAAGTGAGAGCATATGGTGGGTAGTTATAGTAGGCCAATCTAGTTTCTTAGATTTGGCAGATAATCAATTATTTTTTATTTCTCATTTATTTTCTTTCTCTCATTTGAATAAAGTTTATGGTTTTAGTTTATATTCACTTAGATTTAAATTATTTCTCCAACTTTTGGTTAGACTCACTTGATCTAGTTTATTTCTCATATATAAGTTCATCTAAAGGACTTCAATACAATGCAATATAAGGTTTAGGTGCCTAAGGATAAGTATAATATTTTAAATAAGTCAAACATTTGCAAGTATTATAAAAGGAAAGGACACTCCATTAATTATTTTATTACAAACCTAAATAATATTGAGGAAAAATTCCTAAGGGCTAGATACAAGATTTATAATATTGAAGACGAGGATGGAGGAATGATGAAGACTCATTATAGGAGGAGGTGTTACCTCTAATGCTTTCTCTCATTAACCCTATACACTTATATTATGTGGGTTATTGAAATATTTTTAATCTAATATTATTTAGACCAAGGACAAATATGTTATATGGTGCTTATAAGTGTTATTTATGTAGCCAATGGGTATGTGACTATGTACAGCCTAATGCCATTCGTTATTTATGTAAGCATATGAGCATGTTCATGTAATACTAGTAGCTTATTTCATATTTCACCCATAGTGATATTTGCTAATTCACAATTATAAATAAATTCACTTAAAAGGTAATTTGTTATTATATTGTAAGGTTAATTTCAAGGTTAAGTTAATGTTAACCTAAGGTTAACCTCTAATTGGGGATTTTGTATCACTAAAAATACCCTAAAGGAGGACCCATTTGCATTATAAGTGTAAATAAATGTAACATATTAGGTTACCCATTGAAACCCATCTTCTAATTTTTTTTGTTGTTTACTATTGCTATATTTTAATCACTTGTTTTTTTCTTTTTGGTATACAATTGTGGTAAAATCATATTTTGTAAGGTTTCTAAAAAATATTCCATAATCAAACACTTCATCCATACAAGCAAACATCTCTTAAAGATAGTGATTTTTTTTTAATTTTTCCCCTAGATATCACAATAATTCTTATATATAAAGGAATATCAATTCAATTTCCTATTTCTTGAACTTCCAAACAAAGGTCACATCCATAATTTTATTCATGTCTCACATCTAAAATAAAATAAAGGTGCTTTTACTCTAGTTCAAACTCAACTTCCAGTCTTGGATGAAGATGATCAACTTATACTTTCACCTGAAGGTATATTGAAAACAAATATGTCATATTTACATACAATAAATCTTAAAATCCCTAATTCAGTAAAAATTCTATAAGAATCTTTGTGGGATTCCCAATATTTCATTACTATTCATACTTTGCTTACTATGTTTTAAGGATAAAGCATTTTAGCTAGGAGGACATACAATAAACCATTGTCTTCACTTCTAAATGATGCTTACTATATATTTATTCTCTTTCATTTATTTACCATTTTATTATCTCATCATTCGATATTATATTTAATTTTTTTAATATAAATCTCACTATAAACTCTTATCCACATCATCTAGCTCCTATTTGGTCTTGACATTTAGGAAAACTTATTTGTATGGTTAGAACTACAAGAAAAACATATTACTATTTTAAAATTAATTCTAATAATAATAACATGATGATATTATAGCTACTTCATGTAGTTTTGAGATTGAAAATATTATTACTAAGGATATTGTGAATTCATTTTATTTATTGTAAGAATCTATGAACTTGTCCAACAAGATATGACCTTGAAAGCTAAATTTTCAAGGATTTGTGCTTCTAACCATATAATGACTCAATGGAGGTTCATATTAGTGGGAAGATGTTAGGAATTTTTGTATCTTCACTCATCTATTTAATCCACTAGTATTAATTTCCTTGGGTAAAGCACCTCAATTACATATTTTTATTTCCCATCTATTTTAGGATGATATGTGAAAATCATGTTAATTTCATCTTGTGGAGTGTGAAAATATCCTTCTAAATGTTGCTTATAGATATAAGATCAAAATCATAAATAATAGTATTTGGGATCTCATATAGTTTGAAAACCTAATTCAAGAATACTAGAGACACTTGTACATAAATTCTACAATATAGAAATATGGTCATACTTAGAATGGTGATCCTCTAGCATAAAATTATTGAAATGATTCAATGAAATCCATAGATGCATATTGCTTGAATTTCTAATGGACACTAAAATCTTGAGGTCTTAACATATTTTCCTTTATTTCATGATGTAGTTCATATACTATAAAAAAAAATTGGACATCTAATTTTATTTCTTTTCATGAAAAGGACTACTTCACCATTAGATAACTTTTCAAAAAATATGAAAGACCTACTAAAGGAGATACATGCAATTCAGGGAGGATTTTATCTTTGAATTTGAAGGATTTCATGGAAAAAGATATTCTTCTTCATAAAATTACCTTGTTTAGGAGAAATATGATTGCATTAACTTAATTGTTTCATGAGTATAAATAATATGAGAATTATTTACATTATACCTCTAATTATTATAATCCATTGTTATTCAAACAAGAAAGGGTGAGGCAACAACACAAACAACAACACAATTTATATTTGTGAGAGAAAAAATTGATGATCATATTTTATCTTCTTTTATTAGTCAATCTTAATATCATATCTAATTCCTTGGTCAATTATTTATTCTATTTTGGATAAGATATACATAGAATCAAAGAATAACTGAGGTTATTGTGATTTATTTTAATTACTATATGCCTACTCAATAGATAAAATTTTTATTTTTAATTCCATGTAATCCTTCTAATAAGTAGGTTTTACCTAGGCTATTTCTAAAACTCTATTTACCTTCATAAGGAAACTAATGACCCTCTTGCATCAACATGCTATTGATACCTATTCCTAGAGGATCATGCTAAGGTTTGTTAAAATATAGAGTGGACAAATTTGGGGTGCAATACATAACATTTTTCAAGATATTGAATTATATCATAGCCTCTTTCAATATTTAAAAACATTTTATAGCTTCTTCATTTACAATTATTAGAATTTAATTAATCAAAATAGATTTTCAATACAATATTTTAATAATATTTTTTAATTTAAAAATTAAAACTATAAAGCAATTAATACTAATAACTTAACATCTAAGATCAACCAACCATATGGTATGAATTTTTTTTTGGTAGGTTAAAATTACATTAAAAGTGAGTTTTGAAAGGATCCCAAAACCTTTTTACAACAGGTCAACCGAACAAACCAAAGGTCAAAAATATCAATTTGAAAAATCCTACCCAGTAGGAAATAAACTATTTGGAAAAACATGCCCAATGGGAATAGGTAAAAATCCCACCCAGTGAGAAATCACCAATTTTGAAAAATCTTGCCTAGCAGGAAAACATGCAGGATGCTGAATTTGAAAATCTTGCCCAACGAAAAGCAACCAAAAACCACCAAATTGTAAATCTTGCTCAGCAGGAAAACTCACAAGTTTGGAAAATTCCACCTAGCGGGAAAACCAGTAGAAAAAATGAATTTAAAAAACCTCGCCCAAAGGGAAAACTAGTAGGTTTGGAGAATCCCGTCTAGTGAGAAAACTAGTAGAAAATGAATTTGAAAAATCCTACCCAACGGGAAAATAGCAGGTTTATAAAATCTTGTCCAATGGAAAAACCAACAAAAAAATTTTGAATTTAGAAATTTGGAGAGGATCCCCACCTAGGTACGACTCGGGATGAACCCTAGGGTGTAGTAGAGCAGCAAGAAGTCATGCAAGCTAAGAAACTAGTAGCAATGAGATATAATACAAGGTGCAACAATGAGACAACCTGGGAAATGGTATCAGGACCCTCAAAGAAACAATAATAGGAAGCCTTCGTTTGAGCCTATGAAATGGAACATCACTAGTGGGGTTATCTATAGGCCAAGATATCCCCATGCAAGCCAAGTTGAACTACGAGGAAGTTGGAACGAGCCAGGGATAAAAATAGTAGGCATAAATAAAGGATCCCCAAAATCCAAAAATGAAGGAGGAAGGAATGACACAAAAATGGAGGAAGGATTGACACAGAATAAAACCCCAAGCATACCAGCAAAAATGACCAGGAACCCACCATCCTTACTCATAAACAGTTCCAGGGAACTAGAACTAGGACTGGGAATAACTCAGGAATATAATGAGGCCGACCCCCAATACCGAGAACATGCTCTGAGAATCCACTTAGAAGCATGACCAGAAAGCAAAAGCTCTCGAATAGGAAACCAAAACAAAAAACCTTGCCCAAGTGGAAAGTAGCACCAGACACAAATATGGGATCGATGGAAGCCTAAAATAAGGGATAGAGGGGTTTGCATGCATATATCATAGGTTACCTCCCCAAGATAGAGATATGCAAGAGAAAACCCTAAGCACCCTAGTAGAAAGGACCAAGAACCCCCCATCCTTGCTCATGAACAACTTCAGGGAACTAGGAACAACTCAAGAACAAGAAGAGGCCCTTCCAAGGCCATGCAAATGCCTCGAGCATCCACCAAACAATAGATCCAACAAGAAGAAGCCTTCGAATAGGAAACCGAAAAGGGCCCCACCCAAAGTAACGGGACTACCAAAAACCAAAGGTATCCTAGAGATGAATCACAACAAAGAGGAAACTGACCCCTCGATACCAACATCGATGATGTGAGGACTTCACAAGATGCACTAGGAAGCAGTCAAAAAACCAACCTGCAACCACTACAGATCAAGAAAGCCCTAAGAATTGGATTCATGTCAAAAAACCTGCAACCACTATAGACTGAGAAAGCCTTGGGAATTGGATCCATGTAGAAAAACTTGCAAAAAAACCCCAAGGGAAAGCTTGAGGGAGATCAAAGAAAAGATCCTGGAAATAGCCAAGAAACCCTAGAAGAACCCTGGGATGCACCATGCCTAGGAATCAAGTAGGAAAACCCTAAAACTTCTAGGAAAGGAGCAGAAAGTGGGCAAGGATCTCCCCCAAGGAGATCATCTCCTACAAAGCGTTCCCAGAGTGGGATAACCCAAGATGAGTTAGGAATTGAGCAAGAACCAGGGAAAGGAGAGCAAGGAGAGGGAACTACTTTAAAAAAAATTATGCATATTACTCCAACTTTATTTATAATTTAATTAAAATTATTTAATAAATACGCCTTTCAATTCTATTAAAAAATAAAAATGAAAATAATATATATTATAAAATCTCATTTTATTTATATTAGATTAGCAGTTTGCCTCTTTGGCACACTAAGATTATTTAAAAATAAATAAAGGCTCAACATAAATTTTTAAATACAATTGGTTCAATGTGTGATTTCATGGTCCTATAGCCAAGTTCAAGTCTTACAAAGTGATTCATGCTTAATTATTAATTGTAATAACAAACTACATTGTTGACTGAGATATATGAACACATTGTCTAAATGGTTAAAATGCATAAAAATATTTTATTTTATAATTGATTAAAATATTGTTTATAATTTACTTTACATTAATTAAAATACATAATTGTAAAATATAATTATTAATTGTAATAACAACTATAGAAATGATTGATTGAAATATATAACTTTTACTTGTAATACCATGTTATGTAAACTATTGAAATGCATAAATCTATACAATTGATTAAAATTTTATTTGAATTTATTTTATATTAATTGAAATGTACAATTATTAAATATAAAAATAATAATAATAATAATTTTATATAATTCATTTTAAATTATTATTTTAAAATATTTATAAAATTTTAAAAACACATTTAAATATATAACTTAAATAAATATAAAACTATTATTTTTAAGCAATAACATAAAATATCACTTTGATGAAAATTTACTTTTACCTATTTCTATCATGAATTTTTCTTACCCATTAATACCTTTCCTCTTCGTTACCCCACTCTATGTATTTCTTCTCTTAGTTACCGCTTTATCTATTTATACGTAAATCTATATGTTAATAACTAATCAATATTTAATTTTTATTTTTTTAAATAATATTTCTTATATACGTTCATTATGGGAGATTGAACTTAGGTTACATTACCCATAATGTAAGTGGTGTCCTTAGAGTGTTTGTAAAGGTAATAATTATTTGAAGATATCCTCATGAATGTGGTCTATTGAAAAAATGTTAATGAGTGATGTGACCCAAATTCAAATAAATATGTATAAAAAATATTACTCAAAAAAATTATTTAAAAATAAAAATAATATATATTTTTTAAATTAATTAATACGAACGATGACATATTCTTTGTCTTTCGCATCGAATAAACTAGTGCGCAAGGACCAGAGTATGATAAAATCTTTATCGAAAAAAATATAAAAGAAAGTCCTGAAATTTGCAGACCAGCGAAGATTCCCATCAAGAGATTGTTAATTATATTAGAGGCCACCATGATAACGATAGGAAGAAATGCCAAGGCCAGGCGTATAAACATGATCTGAATACGAGTTTAAAATATCACCATTACCAGTCACTTTACGACACCCTCTCCTCAACGAAGTCCACATCATCTCAACGCTATCAGATTCTGACTCTGCACCTTCTCCTCCATTGGATTCACAACTCGTCATATCACAAACTGAAAACCTCAACGGAGAACAATTCCGATTAATCCCATCAGCACCGCTGCATCCGAGGGACTTGGATGAAGCCAGTGTCGCGCTCGTATAACGAAGACACTCTGAAATCCTATTGATTGCATACAGAGAAGCCGAGATCTTCCTCTCATACAGCCTCCTCCTCCTTAGCGCCTCCCTAAACATCGAACAATCCTGCTCCCCCTCACAAGCCATTTCCACTCTTCCCTCCGCACACTCATATTCCTCGTCCTCCTCCTCCGTCACAGTCATGTACTCTGGCATGTTGGCCGGGTCCGCAATACCCGCAGCTATGGCAAACGGACAGGACCCAACCTCGGTCGCCGCTAACTCCTCCACACCGCATAAAGTTAGGCCATTATTAACCTCCGCATTCAGATTGCTATGGCAACCGACAAAACCCAATCCGTTGCCCGCCTCCATCATCAAGGCCGAGAAATTACATCTTTAGTCTCCTTTGCCACCAATGTCTGCCTACTTTTCTACAGGCCACTTATTAATATGATCAAAATCCTCCGTCGAACTCTAATTGTTGCCGTTATCATAGCCGGGATTTACGATGAGTACTTCGCCCGCCCCAGGCTGGTCCTCGTCATCAGATTCGGGGACTTCGGTCTTGATAGAATTCACGTATTGATTGGCAATGCTGCTGTTTTCTGTGGCCTCCTTCGAGCTCCGTTCGGGGATACTGTCATTTCGTGCATTAGCGGCGTTGAAGTGGACCATCAGGAGCCGGGCGGTTCTCGCCGGAAGCGCCGAAGCCCTGGCGGTGGGCGCTGAAAGGCAAAGGGCAGAAATTGGTGCGCGTATTGTGACCAGGAGAAGGCAAGTGGCGTCGTCGTAGGGGTGGATGGCGTCCTCCGCCGTGTCGAATGTGGATGGTATCTTTGATTTCGGCCACCCACCGCCCCGATGGTCGCTACCTGATCCGCACAAATCTCTTTCTATTTCTCCCCAATCGTCTCCCCCAAAACACCAAGTCTGCCTCATGTCCGAGGTGACAAAGGCACCGCTGCTGCTGATGTTTGTAGGGTGTGTATATGTATATATATTATATGTATAGGGTAATTTAAAACCATAAGGATGTGTTTCTTTGCCGCTCTTTATCTTGTGGTCTTTGAATTCTCTAAAGGTCGGTTTCTTGCACGTGGTAACCTCTTTAGATGTTGACTTAATTCCGGTTGGAGTTATTGGTTGGGATTTAATCTTGCCATTTGTTGGGTGGATTTATTATATTTATGTTTGACAACGGTTGGTTGTTCTCCGTATGAAGTTGTTGTTTTTGTCTATGTGATGTATTTTATGGAAATGTTGTTCAAGGTTGTGGGGTACACTTCAAAACCTTCTTTCATAAGTTATGTATTGTACTTCTCAAAGTAGTTGTAAAAGGTTTTAGGAGCCTTTCAAAACCCTCTTTTTAATAGTATATATAAAAAAGAAACTATAAGGAGGTATTGTGCAATCTTACATATCTATACCTATATTTTAGGTTCATTGGTATCTAAAAATCTTCTACTTATCCCTCACTCAATATTTCAAATACAAAATCTAACATAGGTTTATATATCCATTTAAATATAATATAATATTAATACCTTATTCCATATAAATATCTTACATTTTATTTCTTTGTAAAGATTTAAAAATATATTTAATTTTTTTTCTAAAGGATAAATAATTGTTGAAAATCAAATTATATGGATTGAAGGCTTTTAAGAAAAATTTTAATAGACAATGTGGAACTATTCTCTGTCAAGTATAATTTGCTAAAGATATTAATGTAAAAAAAGAGTAACCATATAAACGAATGATATATAAATCTAGATATAACAAGCACTACTATCATCAATGGTAAGAATAGAAAAAGGACCTTTCCTAGTTCACTAAGGCCATCATCTAAGAGGATATCCATAGCAAGGGAGGTCTCCTCGATCAAAAGCCTAGCTAGCGATCACATCTACCACCTTGTTCTTATATTTAAAGATGTGTTTCAACTCCACTATTTCAAAGCATTATTGGGTCATCTATATTTGTTCAAGTAATCTTTGTATTCTCCAATCTATATTATTTTACTTACATAGTATTTTTAAGTGGTTAATCATTATTTGAGAGTCTGATTCCACTAAATTTTACTCCACCCCACTATTAAAGCCTTTTGTAATCTCCTTAAGATGGCATATCCCATTGTCAAGTTATTGTATAAGATAACTAGGTTTTTTGTAAAGATAAAAAGTAGGGGTGTCATTCAAGAGGTAGCCTATTCTCCCCATACTCACTTTTCCTAGATTTTTACTTGAGGATTCATTTACATTAATCTTATCTAGTCCCTCTAGAGGAGGTTTCCAATTCCTAGTTTTAATTAATTGTACATAATTGGGGTTACTATTTTTTGTGTGACCACTGCTGGAGGTACTTATATTCTAGATATTATCTAAATCTACTTTTATTTAGGATGTTGAGGCTCTTTTAATAGGTATTAAATTGAATCCTTTGTATTGGTTATGATCCTTTGCTAGACAAAGTGGTTGTCTTTGTACTCATGGTTAAAGGTACAATTATTTCTCTCCTTCCACAAATTCCATTGAAGGAGAGTCATCCCCACCTAAAAAATATACTAAGTGGGTTAGTCCATTTCCTCCTATTTAGTCCACTCCCTTCAAATTTATTCTATAGAAGATATATTAGGCCAATGGATATCTAGAATAATTATCATATATTTCTATAGTTTGATTATGTTAAGGCATTCTATAATAAGTTGGGAGATTGTTTCCTCATTCTCCCAACACATATCACATTTGAAAGACCCATGCATCCCTATTTTCATCAACTATTACCTTTTCAACATCCTTCTATGAAGTAGAATCCAAATGAAGAATCTCACATTGGGTCAAAGGTTCTATGCCAACAACTGCATGAGTATATCACTTAACGAGCTTAGGCTAGTCTGGCTAAGGGTCAAGTATTTATAGGCAATTGTATATTCACTCTGATTTTTTCTACCTTATCTAAGAGTATCCTTCTCTTGAGACCATGAGAGCAATATCATCTAGATGGTCCTATAGATTTTGTTTCTCCAATCCTTCAAGACTTGGATTAGACAATCCTCTATAAGGATCCATTGCCTTCCTACCTCTCAACTACTACTTTGAGGATTGCAATATTTGGCTATCTTAACCCAATTGTTTCTATGTAGATTCTCCATAAATGGTCTCCAAGTTAGAAATTGAGTTATTAGAGGAAGATGACCTTCCCATGAATTTATCTAGAAATTATTTTTCCAACCATTATGGATAATTAAAAAAATATTCTCTTAATCATATCCTTTCCTAATTTAAGTCCCATTAATATGGGAGATCCTCTACTGGGAAGCAAAAATTAGATAAGATTTATTGAGGTTTTATTCTATATATATTTGGACTTCAAAATTTAAGCCCATAATCCTTTAGTATATTTAAGAAACCTTCAATATAACTTAATATCCGATGTCTTGCTATTCTTAACAACTAATTTATTTCCTACCCCTCCCTCATTTTTCTATATGCATAAAGTATCTCATTTCACCAATGTCCATTTTTGTTCTTCCTTGACTACACTTTATAAAAATTTATAGCTTATTTGATTTATTTTTTCAAGAACTACCTTAGGTATGGTGATCACTAAGGAGACATAAATAGGTATGATATTAAGGATTCCTTTTAATAGAGTAATCCAACCTCTAAAAATTCATCTATTACTCAATTTCCAAAAATTGGGTTTCACTCTCTCTAACAACCAAGCTCATTCCTTACTTCTCAATTGTAAGTGGAATTCTTAGGTAGATGATTGGAAGAGATTTTTTCATGTATTTCAATTTGTCCAACATCATCTCCTACCTAAGTGAATAATAGAAAAATATGACCTTGGAATTTTCTTCATATATAAGTTTTCTAGTCACTTTTGTAAACTATCCTCAAATCATTTTGAATCTAGAGGCCTCCCTTGTTGCTTTTTCTAATAATGTAAAGTCACCAAAAAATTATAGGTGAATAATTACTTTGAATCTAGTTGCTATTATTTTTTATTTAAAGCTCTCATTTTCCTATCCTTAGCTAATATTCTACCTAACCATTCATCCAATATGATGAACATATATGGAGATAGGGGGTATCCCTACCTGATACTTTTTGAATCTATAAATAGTTGGGTAAGAGGTCCATCTATTAGAAATAAATAGGATATTGAGGAAATACATCTCCTAATCCATTCTACCCAATCCCTTGAGAATTCAAAATGTCTCATCATCTTTAGGAGAAAGTTTCAGTCAACTCTATCATATGCCTTGGATATGTTTAACCTAATAAACACTAGGGGTATTTTATGTACCTCGGTAGAGTAGATGGTTTCTTGAGCTAAGACTATCTCATTTAAAAATTATCTTTCATATGCTTTATTTTTAATAATAATTTTAAGTTTTAAAATTTAAAACTATAGACCAATTAATACTAATAACTTAACCTCTAAGATCAACCAACCATATGGTATGAAGTATAGGAGAGAAAATTCATACAATTTTATCCATTTTAAAAAAAAATTATACGTATTCCTCTTTTATTCAATTAAAGAGTAAAAAGTTAAAATAATATATACTATAAAATCTCATTTAATGTACATAACATTAGTTTTTCTCCTCTTTCTTACACTAATATTAACTATAAAATAAATAAAAGTTTAAATTAAAAAATTTCAAATACAATTGGTTCAAAGTGAACTCATGATCCTATAGCCAAGTTCAAGTTTTTTTTGGTATTACATCATCACCACATAGTGGTATTACAACAAATATTGTATATTATCCATATATCACTTGGTAAGATTTGAACCTTGATCTCCTCCTTACATGTTAACGAATTTAACTAGTTGAGCTATACCACATGCTAAAATTCAATGAGTTTAGATAGGTTTTTATGAGGGGTCTTGGTCCCCTCATACTATGTGAGGTTTGAACCTTAAACCTCCAAAAGAAAGGCCAAAACCCTTATCACTATAATAAGCTTGCAGCTACAACCAAGTTCAAGTTTTACAAAGTAATTCACACATAATTATCAATTGTAATAAAAAACTACATGGTTGATTAAAATATATAACTTTTACTTATAACACCACATTGTATAAATGGTTAAAATGCATAAATATATTCTATTATACAACTAACTATAATATTATTTGAATTAATTTTATATTAATTAAAACGCATAATTGTGAAATCTAAAATAAAAAAAATTAAATCTCATATAACTAATTTATAAAAATTAAATTTTAATTATTATTTTAATAATGTTTATAATATTTTAAAAATATATTTAAATATACCTCAAATAACTTTTAAGAAAATAATTTTAAAAAATAAATTTAAAATAGTCACTTTCATGAAAAACGGCTTATTTGCATTTGAATATTTATTTGCATTTGAATATTTATAAAAATTTCTTATCTATTAATACCTTTCTTTTCGTTACCACTCTATCTATATATTGATCACTTCTCTTCATTACTGCTCTATCTATACGACTCTTACCTATCTCTTCTCTTAATTACGGCGCTCTCTAAATATGTTAACTATATTAAGAACTAGTTAATACAAACGGCGATGACATATTCCTTGGCTTTCGGCATGGAATAGAGTATCACGCAAAGACTATGATAAAATTGATAAAAATTTTATGGAAAATAAATATAAAAGGAAAATAAATTAACATTGAAATGTGCAGAACAGCTTGAAGATTCGCAGCAAGAGATTGTTAATAATATTAGAGGCCACCATGATCATGAAAGGAAGGAATGCCGAAAGGCAGACGTATAAACATGAATACGAGTTTAAAATATCACCATTACCAGTCAATTTACGACACCCTCTCCCCAACGAAGTGCACATCATCTCAACGCTATCAGATTCTGACTCTGCACCCTCTCTTCCATTGGCTTCGCAACACGTCACAACTGGTCACATCACAAACGCAAACCCTCAACGGAGAACATCTCCGAGAAATCTCGTCACCACCGCCAGATTCGAAGGACATGGATGAAGCCATGGGCGCGGTCGTATAACGAAGACAGTCTGAAATCCCATTGATTGCATAGAGAGAAGCCGAGATCTTCCTCTCGTACATCCTCCTCCTTAACGCCTCCCTAAACATCGAACTATTCTGCTAACCCTCAAAAGCCATTTGCACTCTTCCCTCCCCATACTAATATTTCTCCTCCTCTGTCACATTCATGTAATCTGATATGTTCGCCGGATCGACAATTTTCGCTGCTATGGCAAGGGGACAATACCTAACCTCGGCCTCCGCTAAAATTTAGGCCATCATTTACGTCCGCAATCAGATTGCTGTGGCAACCGATATACCCCAATCCGTTGCCCGCCTCCATCATCATGGCCGTGAAACTACAACTTTCGTCTCCTACGCCAGAAAAGTCCGCCTCCAATTCTACAGGTCTCTTATTATTATGATCAAAATTCTCCGTCAAACTGTGATCGTTGCCGTTTTCACAGCCGAGATTTACAGTGCGCATTTCGTCTGCCCTAGACAGGTCCTCGTCATCAGATTCCGGTGATGAGGGCGGCTTGGGGGCTTCGGTCTTGATAGAATTCACGTATTGATTGGCAACGCAGCTGTTTGCCATGGCCTCCTTCGAGGTGTGTTCGGGGTTACCACTATTTCGGGCATTGGCGGCGTTGAGACAGAGAATCAGGAGCGGGATAGTTTTGGTCGTAAGCGCCGAAGCCCTGGCGGCGTGCGCCGAAGGCGAAGGGCAGAAATTGGTGCCGGTATTGTGACCCGGAGAAGGCAAGCGGCCTCGTGGTAGGCGTGGGCGGCGTCCTCCGCCGTGTCGAGTGTTCCGAGCCAGAGGCGGATTTTCTGGATGGTGTCTTTGATTTCGGCCACCCACCGCCCCGATCGACGCTGCCTAACCCCCACAAATCTCTTTGTTTCTCCTCAATCGCATCCCCCACAACGCAGAGTCCGCCTCATGTCCGAGTGAGGCAGCGGCAACGTGGGGAATATCTGTCTTTCACAGCAAACGGCGGATACACACTAACACATAGGCGGAAAACAACCCTCGACGGCAGATCCCTGGTTTATCTTCTACATTGGCAACTTGCTAAGACAGACTGTTTCAACAAGACGGCAGCTTGTCAGCACACAATTACATCCTCCCCAACTCCCACAAGGATGTAGGTTTCACATTGACTACAACAACTCATTCTTGGACCTTTATTTCTTGTATGACTCTCTCCTCTTACAAAGTTAGTCCCGGTGCTTCCTATAAGACCTGCATATCCAAGACCTTCATTCTTTGCTATTATCTCTAGCATTATGGGTAATTTCACACCTTACTCCATTCTTCTCGTCAACTTAGAGCCAATGCTTATGGTCTACCTCTCAAAACACCCAAACTCTTCATCACCACTCCGACCTTTGTCATCAATAAAATGTCCTTCACCACACTTTGAACTACCATTGCCACTATCAACTCTAACATCCTGTGGAGAGGTGAACGGTGCTAGAGGAGAAACCACTGGCACATCCTGTCATGGCGGATAGCATTGGGTACATGAGGGTGGATCTCATTGAATATTTTTAACCTGTCTGGATTGTCCTTGGGGATTGGATTGGGTTCCTTGGGGATTAGTCCCCCAGTGTTTAGGTAGTTGATTCTGGTAGATTCATAAGTTTTAATTTTGGGGTGTGGGGAGGTTTGAGATCTAAATGGTACCCTTGTTAATAAGGTCCTAGATAAGAGCACAAAAGGAATGACAAGACTCTATATTATGGTTGCACTATTGATGGTATGCATAGAAGGCCTACTCGATATATCCCTAAGGCTTGGGTTTATTTGGATCAAGAGGTTGAATGTCAGGTAAGATAATATGACTTGCATTATATAATTGCTGAAATAGAGCTTCCAAAGGCTCCAATAGTGGGGTTAAATTACGCTGTGGAAGCTACGAGCAAAGACCACGAGGTTGTGGTGGTCGTGGTGGAAGGGGTGTGCTAGTCTGGAATAACTGCTACTATGGAGAGGGAGGTCGTGAGATGGATGAAGAAGCTAGAGAAGTTGCTGCCACATGATTAGTTTATGGTGGTCTAGGATAAGGTTGATTTGGCACATCTCTATTGAAGCAAAAGTTGGAATTGTAAGAGGGTTTTTATCCAAGCTTGATATTGTCAGATTGGACTTTGATATCCTCAATGACCTTGGCCTAAGTGATAGCTTCCTCAAAGGTGTGACTTTGATGAAGCTGTAAGGAGGTGGAGATATGTTTGTGACAACTCTTGAAGAAGAATGTGACTAACGTAGTATATGGTAGGCTATGAATGAGGTCATGTATAACCAATCTCCATCAGGAAATAAACTCTGTAATAGGCTCATCATCAGATTGTTGTAAGGTGTAGACATCCAAAAAGTTAGTTTTCTTCTTGATGTTAATGGATAAATATTTTAAGAATGAGTTAGCCAATTGCTCAAAGGTGAATAGGCTATGGCACGAAAGCATTTTGTACTAATCAATAGCTTGTCCCCCAAGCAATAGGGAGAAGGTACGTT
Source organism: Wollemia nobilis (assembly GCA_028583015.1). Taxonomy (NCBI): domain Eukaryota; kingdom Viridiplantae; phylum Streptophyta; class Pinopsida; order Araucariales; family Araucariaceae; genus Wollemia; species Wollemia nobilis. Next base: position 1,556,282 of record JAQPPZ010000677.1, on the reverse strand, counting down.
GCATGAGGGGGTTGCTACTATGAAGCTAGTAGCAAGTTGAGTGATAATTGTTAATGTGTTCACAAGGATCCTCTTTGTCTTTGTATTTATCAAACTTTGGGATATTGAAGCGATAAGAGTAAGGAGAAATGGGAACTAAAGGGTGTATTGGCTCATTGTAGAGTTCATTGTATGTGGATTTTTGTGGTCCATAACCAGTCAAACGAAGGTTTAGCATCTTAACTTCATATTGTAAAATTTGAATTTTTGATGCTAAAGATTTAGAGGATTGTGTGGGGGTAGGTGGAGCCTAAGAATATGGTGGATATTGGAGATGTTGTTCCTTCCAGTGTGGGGAAGGAACATATTGCAATGGTGCCTATATGTGAGGTTGTTGGATGGCATAGGAAGGTGAAGATGATGGGACACTCTATTGTAGAGTGAATATCTACTAGGGGTAGTAATATTATGGTTGTGTAGTTTACAGTTGCTAAACCAAGATCTTCTAGAGAGGAGCCTAATGTAATGGTTGGACCATTATAGATGATGACCAAGAAGGTTGTGTCATGAAAAATGTAGGTGTAGCAGGTTACAATGGGGGCAATGGTGTTTGGATGAAAGGTGCTAGTTGTGGGCAAGATGAGTTATCAAAATATGGTACCTACATCTAGTTAGAAGCATGATGAGTGGAGAAGCCAGATGGCATAGGATAACCTAGAGGATTGGTGGGATAAGATATAGGTCGTGGGTCATAGGTAGGAAATAAACCAAGAGATGTAGCTCAAAATGGAGGAGGTGGAGGGAGACAAAACATGGAATTAGATGAAGAGGGGAATAAGATAGAAGGTGGTACACCATACATTCTAGGAGGATGGAATGTAGGTGGAGGTAATGATGAAGAAGGAATATGGGTTTCAATGGTAGGAGTCTGAGGAGGTGGTGTGGTGAAAATATCCTCACTAGATAAGGGGGGTGAGGTCTATTGATGTAAGTGATATGAGAAATATTGAGAGTGAGAAAGTGGTTCTGATGTAGCATCGAAGGATGCAAAGAAGAGTTATTGGGAAGATGGTGGTTGCACCGCTTGAGAACCATCCTCACTCAATAGACCTATCCTCACTACCCTGGCTAATGGATCTCTATCCATTGGAGACTATCATCCTCTATACTCTGCCACCTCCAAAGCTCTGTCTTAAATCTACAATAAACATAGTCCTTCGATCTAGCACAAATCTATCATCAATCTCTATCTCTGATCTGGCATAAAATTTTCCTCAAATCTGCACCAAACTCTATCCTTAAATATGTACTAAACATAGTCCTTTGTTCTAGAACAAATTTATCCTCAATATCTATCCTTTGATATGTACTAAGCACAGTCCTTCGGTCTAGCATAAATCCATACTCAATATCTGTCCTCAAGCCTTAACACAAAGCTTGAATTAATCACAAATCAACTCTGCTAGATTTTTGCCAAACCTTAACTCAAGGTTTGAAAAAATCAATCAATCAACTCTGCTCACAAGTCTTCTCAAAGACTTATCTCAAATATTCCTTGTAATCTCCCATAAAAGCTCACTCTAATCCACCCACAAGTCCTCTCTAGAACTTGTCCAATCTATTCTCAATATCTATCTTCAAACTTTGCATTGTAAGCTTCCATAAAAGCTCACACAAAAATATCCACAAGTCTTCTCTAAGAATTGTCTCAAATGTGTTCAACGAGTCCTCACTAGAACTTATCCAATCTCATAGAAATATATGGAGAATGGTTAAATACAGACTCAATATGCTTCACATTCATCACAATGCTCAATCACTTTCAATCTCTCTTTTACAACAAAAATATATAGATAATTGTTAGAGACTCAATACATTTCACACTCACAAACACTCAACCTCTTTCTCAAATCAATTTAGAATATGGAGCAATTTGTTTCACATAACTTGAACTATCACTTCAACACATGCACTTGACTAGACTCAACCAACTCTACTGAACCAATTACTTTAACAAAAATGCTTATCAAGTAGTCCTCACATAACAATGATACTTATGATATTTGAAAACCCTAGTTCATGTTCTTCACTCAACCAACCACTTCAACAACAATTCTTATCAAGTAATCCTCACATACCAATGATACTCATGATCTTTGAAACCCTTAGTTCAAGATAGTTCACCACTTCACATAAAAATGATACTCATGTTCTTTTACAACTTCACATAACAATGATACTCATGTTCTTTGCACAAACCCTAGTTCAAACATATGAACACTCACTCACTTATTTCCAATAATGCTTATCAAACAATATTTTTCACTCCAACTTGGCATTCACAACATTCAACAATCACTCATTAGGAACATGTGCCCATATATTTTTATTTAATGAAGAAAATGACCTCAAAACCCGTCCTAAACATAATTTTCTTCTTTGCCAATTTCAATGGTTAGAAGACAAAAATATCACACTAACTCTCTTCAGAAATATTTCTCAATAACAAAAATAATCAAACTCAAATACACCTTATTAATCCTTATTCAAAATTAACAATCATCAAAGCATGCAAAAATTAATTACTCAGTTACTCCTTATAATATCCAATATCTAATTAACAACCTACAAAATCAAACCCTTAAAATAATGCTTCCTATCCTTATATCTCCCTCAAATTCTCAATAATCAAACTTTAAAAATAAACTTTATAACCCACACAAATATTTATTTTATTCAACCTTTAGAAAATCTAAAACATAGCAATTAACCTTGGTAAATCATGAGCGCATACTTCTCCCTATTCAAAAAGGGCCTCAACATATTTTCAACATAGAACCTCTACAACCGAGTGTCTTAGCAAGGTGCTAGCCCACCACGTGGGCTACGTGACTTCCCACAAAGAGGAAAGCTAGCACTTTCTGTTTGTGACTTCCCCAACGGTGTAGCGCTCAACAAAAAAAACACCCTTGCTTTGCAAAACCGAAGCTGATAGGTTTCGAACATTGCACCACAAGCCTTCCAACATTAGTGCCTCCCATGATTTCCAGATACACTACACAACACTGTGTGTCGGAAAAGGAGCTCTGCTCCTCTTTGTCCTTTAGTCTACCACCAAAAAAATTTAAACGTGAATTACTTCTTCCCTTTGCACATGATTTTTGAGAGCTTAACACATACAAATGGTATGGATGAGCTTAGGCAAAGTCTTTACCCCCTTTTTATATGCATAGACCAATATTTGAAAACATCGGTGGATAATTCAAATTTTTGAATTTGAATTATAAAATAAATTTTATAATCCTAACTTTAGGATTATTTTAATTAACATAAATTAATTTTATAATTAAATTATAATTAATTAAATAATTTACTTATATACTTTAGAAGCTAATTAAATTAATTTATAATGAAATTATTTAAATTAATTTAAATCTTCCCTTTTAATATTATAATAAAATATTATAATATTATTTTGCTTGGGCCTCTTTATTTCTCTTTGAACCTCGTCTAACCACCTGGAACTGGATCTGATCAACTGGATGTAGACTTTCCTTTATGTTGATTTCAGAACCACTTCTTGCATTGCTCATTGAAACTGACTGTTGACATAAATGACAACTCAATTACTTAAAATTTCTAACAATATCCCCCTTTGTCATTGATGGCAACCCAATTATATTTTACCTTTTCTTTGACCTTTTATGTTCTACTCTCCCTAGGAAATTGCTCCCCCTGACTCAATGCTCTCTCCTTAAATCAATTCTCTCCCCCTTACTCAAATCTCTCCCCCTTTGACATAAATAAAAAAATGTCACCTTTGGGGCTCAAGTCTAAGAATGAGTCTCTTAGATTAGCCCCTCCCCCACCTCCTCTTGAGGTGGTTAATTCTGGGTGGAAGTATTTCTACTCCCAGCATGCACTGATATTTACCTTTGTCCACTTTTCTTCTCATCTAATCCTTCTAATTCCTCTGACTGTTCTTGTTCCTACTTGTCTCTAAAATTTTTTCTCTACACCACTTTGTTATATATCCATCATTATTGCACTTGTAACACTTAATATTTTTATTCCTTGAAGGTGCAAATACCTTGGGATTTCTTCTAGTGAAGCCATATCTATTTATATTATGGATACTGCAATTCATTGCCTTGTGACCAAACTAATTATATGAGTAGCAATATCCATGAAAAACTTATCTATTTCTAAAGTTCCCATATTCCTATATTTCATGTGTCCTACAATGTGAAGCCTTGTGCCCAAATCTATGACATGAGAAACATCGTCCATTGAATTTTCCTTGCCTTGACCTCATTGTTCTCTTAGTATCTTTTACTCTATGTTGGTTCCTATTCCATATGTTCCTCTTTGTGCATTGTTCTTTTCCTTCTTGAACTTTCTATTGTCCAAATAATCCTCAAAAGTCTCACTTTCTCTCACACTGTCTTCTTTTGAAGTTTCTTCTTCTTTAGAACTTGAGGTTGACTCCTCTTCTTATTTATTTTGTACTTTTTCAAAACCAAGATCTATTTTATTTGTTGATCATATTTGTACCTTGATAATCTTATCTACAATATTTAAGCTCTTTCCAAACTTTTGTAGCTTATCCTTAGACTTTTCTACTTCTTCCCTTAGTAGAGCTACTTCTTGTTCTAATATTTCACATTCTAAGACATTTTCTTCTAACTTATTCTTGAACTTCTTAGTATTAGCCATTGAATTATTTAGATCCTCTATAAGCTTTCCTCTCTCTTCATCTCATTCTTGAAATTGAAGCATAAGTTGGGAGTTTTGCTTTCTTACCTTCTTTAATGTGTTAAGAGCATAAATAAGCTCTCCCTCAAGATCAACTTTTCCTTTCTCTAGATTCTTCCTCTATTTTTTTGCCTTTGAAAACATCTTCATTCTCTTCTAACTTATCTTCTATAGGATCACCTCCTTATTCTTCTAGTACCATTAGAATATTCTATTTTGGTCCTTCAAGTGTATCTTCATATTCATCATCACTAAAACTAAAACCATTCTTTGTACAACTATATTCAAGATGTCCAAAATTACCGCATCTAAAATACTTGAGAATTATTGGTGATATTTTATTAACTTCTTTCTTTTCCTCTATCAAAAATAGAACTTCATCTTTATCATTATCTGAGAAACTATTTTCACTACCACTTGAGTACTTACTTGCCTTGTCTGCATAGTAACTCCTCTTTTGTCTCTGAAATAACTTCTTTCCTTGTTTGCCTTGTCCATCCTTACATTTCTTTTGGTACCTGTATTTTTTTAATTCCTTGTTCTTATGATCCTTTTTTCTTCATCATTGCTATTTTTACCCTCTTGATAATCAGTTGTATAGTGACCATACTTTCCACAATTGAAACATCTAATATATTTTGCATCTTTAAATCTTCTTGGATCCTTATTCCTTCTACCATAATTTGTTTCTTCATTATTGGATAACTCATTGCTTGAATCTGACTTCTTACCCTTTGTATTTTTAGTATCTTTGAATGTTGTTTCCTTTTGAAGATTAAATTCCTCTTTTGTTCTCATCTCAAAAGCTGTAAGAATACAAAGTAATACATCTCTTGTTAAAATATCACCATATTTTGATTCCTCTATATCAAATATATTTTCACTAAACCTTTTTTGGAGAGATCCTAAGGTCTTATCACAAACATTAGATTCTTCAATCTCAAGTCCATGTCCTTGCATGGCATTAAAAACCTTGTCTACATGAAGTAGATAAGTACTAATGTTTTCCTCATCCTTCTTTCTTAAATATTCAAATTACCCTTTGAGATTTCGTATCTTTACCTTTTTGACACTTTTATCTCCTTCATATGTGCTTTGCAACTTATCCCAAATTCCTTTTGCTGATTTGCAATGCATAACCTTTATGAACTCTATTCTATGCAAACCTCTCAAAATTGCATTCATTGTTTTTTAATTGTAATGATGTAGAATTTTACCATATTTATCTTTAGGTGGAGTAGCTGGTGGTGTGTATCCATTTTCAACTACTTCCCATATTTCATTACCAAGTTCCATTAGGTGAATCTTCATTCTCATACTCCAAAATACATAATCACTTCCATAAAATACTAGTGTTGAATTAGCTGAGGATCCATTATTAGAATCCATTGTGTTCTTATAAGATTTTTCTTTAAGCTATAAAACTCTTTCGAAGGAACTTACTTTGAGATCAACTGAAGAACATAAGCTTATACTTAGAGGGGGGGTGAATAGTATAATATCAAATTTTACTTGTCTTTTTCAATCAATATTATGTAATGTATCAATATCAATATCAACAATAGTAATCAAAGCAATGCATAAATCACCATACACAATAGAGACACTAATATAATGTGGTTCACCCAATGTGGGCTACTCCATAGAGAAAATATTTTACTAATATTTTATCTATAAATCTCTTGGGAATACTTTCCCTATGACAATGTTTATGGACCTCTATCCAAAGGAGATATCAATTCCCTAATCAAGTTTGTGGATATCTATCCATAGAAGAAATCCTTTCTCCCCAGCTATGGCTGGTGATATTCTAGAAGAACTACTACCTCCACTGCATTGACTAATGGATCTCTATCCACTAAAGACTCTTGTACTCACTTAGACCTATCCTCACTACCCTAGCTAATGGATATCTATCCACTAGAGACTATTGTCCTCTATAATCTACCACCTCCAAAGATCTATCTCAAATATTCACTAAACATAGTCCTTCTGTCTAGTAAAAATTTATCCTCAATATCTATCTCTGGTCTAGTATAAACCTATCCTCAAATATGCACCAAACTCTATCCTTAAATCTACACTAAACATAATATTTTGGTCTAGCACAAATCTATTTTCAATCTCTATCCTCTGATATGCACTAAACACAGTCCTTCAGTATAGCACAAATCTATCCTCAATCACTATCCTCAAGTCTTAACACAAAGCTTGAATTAATCACAAATCAACTATGTTGGATTTATCCCAAACCTTAACTCAAGGTTTGAACAAATCAATTAATCAACTCTAGTCACAAGTCTTCTCAAAAAATTATCTCAAATCTACCTTGTAAGCTTCCATAAAATATTATTCTAATTTGTCCACAAGTCCTATATAGAACTTGTCCAATCTATTTTCAATAACTATCTTCAAACTATATATTGTAAGCTTCCACAAAATCTTACACAAAACTCTCCACAAGTATTCTCTAAGACTTATCTCAAATGTGCTCAACAAGTCCTCACTAGAACTTATTCAATCTCATAGAAACATATAGAGAATTGTTAGAGGCTCAATATGCTTCACATTCATCACAATGCTCAATCACTTTCAATATATCTTTTACCACATAAACATATAGAGAATTGTTAGAGACTCAATATGTTTCACACTCACAAACACTCAACCTCTTTCTCAAATCAATTTAGAATATGGGACAATTTGTTTTACAAAACTTTAACTATCACTTCAACACATCCAATTGACTAGACTCAACCAACTCCACTCAGCCAATCACTTCAACAACAATTTTTATAAAGTAGTCCTCACATAATAATGATACTCATGATCTTTGCAAAACCTAGTTTAAGTTCTTCACTCAACCAATCCCTTCAACAACAATTCTTATCAAGTAATCCTCACATTACAATGATACTCATGATATTTGCAAACCCTAGTTCAATATAGTTCACCACTTAACATAATAATTATATTCATGTTATTTCACAACTTCACATAACAATTATACTCATGTTCTTTGCACAAACTCTAGTTTAAGCATATGAACACTCACTCACTTATTTACAACAATGCTTATCAAACAATATTTTTCACTCCAACTTGGCATTCATAATATTCAACAATCACTCACTAGGAAGATGTGCCCATACTTTTTTTTTAATGAATAAAATAACCTTAAAACCTATCTTAAACATAATTTTCTTCTTTTCCAATTTCAATGGTTAGATGATAAAAATATCACACTAACTCTCTTCAGAAATATTTATCAATCACAAAAATAATCAAATTCAAATACACCTTATTAATTCTTCTTTAAAATTAGCAATCATATAAGCATACAAAAATTTATTACTCCTTATAATCTCCAATATTTAATTAACAACCTCCAAAATCAAACCCTTAAAATAATGCTTCCTATTCTTATATCTCCCTCAAATTATCAATAATCAAACTTTTAAAAATAAACTTTATAACCCATAAAAATATCTATTTTATTCAACCTTTAGCAAATCTAAAACATAGCAATTAACCTTGGTAAATCATGAGTGCATACCTCTCTCTATGAAAAAATGGCCTCGATGGATTTCAAACATGAAACCTCTCTATCCGATCGCCTTAGCAAGGCACTAGCCCACCACGTGGGCTATGTGCCTTCCCACACGTAACCTTTGTGACTTCCTCTATGGCGTAGCGCTCAACAAAATAAACACCTGTGCATTGTAAAACTAAATTCGGTGGGTTTTGAATCTTGCACTATGAGCCTACCAACCTTAGTGCCTCTCATGATTGCTAGCTGCACTACACAACACTATGTGTTGGAGAAGGAGCTCCGCTCCCCTTTATCCTTTAGTCTGCCATCAAAAACTTTTAAATGTCAATTACTTCTTTCCTTTTTGCACAATGTTTGAGATCTTAACACATACGAATGGTATGGATGAGATTAGGCAAAGTATTTACCCCCTTTTTATATGCATAGACCAATATTTGAAAACATCGGTTGATAATTTAAATTTTTGAATTCGAATTATCAAATAAACTTTATAATCCTAACTTTAGGATTATTTTAGTTAACATAAACTAATTTTATAATTAAATTATTATTTATAAATAATTAACTTAATAACTTTAGAAGTTAATTAAATTAATTTATAGTGAAATTATTTAAATTAATTTATAATTAATTTCAATCCCTCCTTTTAATATTATAATAAAATATTATAATATTATTTTTCTTGGGCCTCTTTGTTGCTCTTTGAACCTCATTTGGCCACCTAGAACCGGATCTGATCAACTGGACGTGGACTTTCCTTTACATTTATTTTGAAATTGCTTCTTGCATTACTCACTAAAACTGACTCTTGACATCAATGACAACTCAATTACTCAAAATTTCCAATAATAAAATGATATCCAAATGGAGGAAACTCAAAATGCACTAATGAGTCCAATATCCTCTCACAAAGTTACCATAAAATTTCCAACAGTAAAATTTACCATGAAACCTCTCTCTATGAGTCCATAAAATTTCCAACAGTAAAAGTTACCATGTTCACAAATTATGTTAGCCTTGTAAACAAAGGCATCTAATCCTATCGTACTCTAAAGGTCTCTTTAGGTGCTAAATGTTGGCAAACCAATCTCAAGAGTAGGGGAGTTTCTAGTAATGAAGTCCAAAAAACCGCTCCTAGGGGCTACTAAGGTGTTTAGGGGGCGATCTGGTGGAAGGATATAAATTCCAACATCACCAGTATCGAGTGATGGATTACGGATGAAGTCAAATCTCACCACTATGTATACCATGTGGGTGTGTGAAGGTGTGTTTGTTACTGGTGTGGTGAAATGAAGAATAACTAACTATATACCTTTTTAGAAATAAAACTAATCCTAGATGCACCTTTTGAAAAGGAAACTAACCTATATATGTTTTGAAAATGAAATCTGATCTAGAAAGTACAAAGGCAAGTAAAGTAGAAAGAGATATGAAGTCCTAATGTAAATTACATAAAAAGAGATTAAAATGTGATCTATAAATTTGAAAAATATTGAAATGTACTAGAAGGATTTTAGAAAGAACTTTTGAATTGCAAATCCTAATTGAATTAAAAGGAATTTGAAATATTAACCTAGATGTAATGTTAGAAATAGATTTATAAAGAGTAATGCAAGTGACATAAAAGAGATTACAAATCTAATCCTAAAATGCAAGTTGAGAAAGGAATTTGAAATGCTTTTTGAAATAAAATTACAAAGTGATGTGAAAGAGATTTTAAATCTAATTCTAAATATGAATTGAGAAAGGAATTTGAAGTTCTTTTGAAATGGAATGGCAAAATTCTATTAAAGAGATTTCAAACCTAATCCTAAATATAAATTGAGAAAGAAATTTGAAATGCTTTTGAAATAAAAATGAAAAATTATATTAAAGAGATTTCAAATGTAATCCTAAATGTAAATTGAGAAAGGAATTTGAAATACTTTTTGAAATAGAATTGTAAAGTGATTATAAAGAGATTTCAAATCTAATCCTAAATGTGAATTGAGAAAGGAAATTGAAGTGATTTTGAAATGGAATGGAAAAATGATATAAAGATATTTTTAATCTAATCCTAAATGTAAATTGAGAAAGAAATTTGAAATGCTTTTGAAATGAAATTGCAAAATAATGTTAAATAGATCTTAAATATAATTTTAAATGTAAATTAAGAAAGAAATTTTAAATGCTTTTGAGATGAAATTGCAAAATAATGTTAAAGATATTTCAAATCTTATCCTAAATATAAATTGAGAAAGAAATTTGAAATGCTTTTGAAATGAAATCACAAAACAATGTTAAAGAGATTTTATATTTAGTCCTAAATGTGATTTTTTTTAAAAAATAATTTGAAAAAACTTGTATTAAAACAAATATCATTTACAAGTTGGGATGAGACTTCTCCCAGTGTTAGCAAAATATAACACATGTTTACAATAGTAAAATAATATTTGCATTGGATCCAAATATCTTAAACCATATTTCTACAATGTCTATTCATATTTTTACAACTGTAAAATAAAATCTACAGTGGAGCACAAATATCCTAAACTATATTTCTATAATGGTTGTCCAAATTAGCTAAAAACTAGATTTTTTCACAAACCTACCTAATCATCTCATCCTCAATAGCCATGTCACTGTGCCACTAAACCCATACCTCCTTATCAGTACCAATCTTAGCCAAGAAGTTTACCACTTTATTTATATTTCTACTCACATAAAATGGAATCACATCATCTAATTCCTTCCACTATTACTTAAATTGAGTGACAAGAACCCTCAACCTCCATGTCTTAAAAGTAAAGTTTCTCAAATCCTAAATGTAAATTTAGAAAGGAATATGAAGTGCTTTTTGAAATGGAATGACAAAATTATGTGAAAAATATTGTAAATACTAATCCTAAATGCAAGTTGGAAAAGAAATGTGAAATGCTTTGAAATTATAAAATGACGTGAAAGATATTGTAAAAACTAATTTTAAATGCAAATTGAGAAATAATTTTGAAATTAAATTACAAAATGATGTGAAACATATTGTAAAAACTAATCCTAAATGCAAATTGAGAAGGAAATTTGAAATGCTTTTGAAAAAAAATTGCAAAAAGATGTGAAAGAGAATGTAAAAACTAATCCTAAATGTAAATTGAATAAATAAATTTGAAATGCTTTTGAAATAAAATTGCAAAATGATGTGAAATAGATTGTAAAAACTATCCTAGATGTAAGTTGAGAAATAAATTTGAAATTCTTTTGAAATGAAATTGCAAAATGATGTGAAAGAGATTGTAAAAACTAATTCTAGATGCAAATTAAGAAAGAAATTTAAAATTATTTTGAAATAAAATTGCAAAATGATATGAAAGATATTGTAAAACTAATCCTAAATGCAAATTGAGAAAGAAATTTGAAATGCTTTTGAAATAAAATTGCAAAATTATGTGAAAGTGATTGTAAAAACTCTCCTAGATGTAAATTGATAAAGAAAGTTGAAATACTTTTGAAATAAAATTGCAAAATGATGTGAAAGAGATTTCAAATCTAATCCTAAATTTAAGTTGGGAAAGAAATTTTAAGTGCTTTTGAAATGAAATTGCAAAAATTTATGAAAGATGTTGTAAAAACTAATCCTAAATGCAAATTGAGAAAGAAATTTAAAATTATTTTGAAATAAAATTGCAAAATAATGTGAAAGGGAATATAAATCTAATCCTAAATGTAAATTAAGAAAGGAAACTAAAGATTTTTTTAAATGAAATGAAATTTTATGATCTATTTGTAAATTTGGAAAGGAATTTGAAAGATCTATTTAGTATGAGAAAATATGATTGGAAAGGAATGATTTGCAAAAGTTGAAAAGAGATGAAAACCTATTTTAATGACTTGAATAAAAAGGAATGCAACTTTGATTCAAATGAGAGTAAAGAAATATGATACAAATCAAACAAATTGATTATGCAATAATGTGATAATCCTAGTTGATGTATTTGAAAGGGGATTTTACAAAATAGTATGACACATTTGATAGTAAAACTGCTTTACAAATGAATGAAAAAATAGAGGGTCTCGAGGGCAATACCTGACTCCTACGATGTCAAATGAGTTGTTTGATATCTCTTCTATGATACCCTACTATTTTAGGGTTTTTATATATAGTCTAACATAATTTAATGGGTGGCCTACAAATTGGATATTGGTTCATAGGTTATAGGGTGATTTGGATTTAGGAGCCTAAAATTCCTATTTTGTTGACCTAAAGTGTAAATCAGGGTTTTGTAGGGTCTTGTCTTGCTTTTAGAGTACCTATATCAGCAACAAAAAACCAGAAATTACATCATATTCATGAGAAGAATGACTCTAACACAACTATTATGGGGTCTAATCAGGTGTTCTATAATGAAGTGATTGAAATTGGATGACCATTTTATCAAACAACTAAAAAAATGTAAATTGTTCAAAAATATTGCTATTATTTATCAAGAGTGCTTTTAGGTTACAAAACAAGTCTCCCTATTTTATTCACAAATATGAAGTATTCTAATGGTGTCCTTTAGAGCTCCTTAGTGAAGGTGGGATTCTATGTGCATGTGCCACTAATAGTTTGCTGATGTGTATTATTTTGTATCTTTTTAGGGCTTGAAAAATATTGTCAGTACATTTAGGAGCCTCCCTTGGTCAAACCCCATGATTATAAAGACAAATCAACATAAAAACTACATTGAAAAGTGTTGAAAACTAATGGAAATACTATAAACATACTAAATAATTGATACCTTCTTGATTTTATGTTGTACACCTATTTTATGATCAATTTGTAGGGCAAATTACAAAATGGATCATGAATTCATAGGTTGAGGGGTGAATTGATCTGTAGCTGACTTCTAATGGAGATGCTCTGTTTGAATGGGCTCTAATAGTGATTTTATATTGTTTGTACGATGTAAAGTTATCGAAGGAGATTCTAGAGTGATTTTAACAGAGTCTAGATAGGTTGATTGAAAGTGTGAGAGAGTTCAAATGAGGAAAAATACCCTCTATTTATACGAAAATCCAAGGTCAAGGGGGTGGTTAAGTATACCAAACCCTAAAGTCAATTTATAGCAAGGTTAGGTTGGGTTTTATGAAGTGTCAAGCTTACATTCCCTAAAAGAAATATCCTATCATCACACATATGTGAGGAAGGATTAGGGTTAGCTATGGTTAGCTAACTCCTAGGTTAGAGTGAGGTTTAGTTAGGACTTCTAGAAAATATCCTATCTAAATTAGGGTGCACACATGTGTCAAGACATGCTTAGGACTAATTAGATCATTAATCCTGATTAAACCCTATTAATGATAAAGTGTATATTTAGTGAAAGTCACTTGCAAATTAGAATAATAATTGGCTTAATTAGGGTTTATAGTAAGGAATGGTCCCATGAGGTCCTAATTAGGTGTAGGAAATGGCTTAGGTAGCATTAGGGAACTAATAGATAGCCTCCTAGTGGGTAGGAGGTGTCTTGGATGTATTTTATACAGTTTTGTAGGTTTTATGCCTATGGATGACTATGGCAGCCTATGATGTCCTATAAACCTACAAGTGTATATGTAGATATATAAGTATATAGTAATGAACATGTGCTACTTTTGGGTGTCTACAATACCAAAAATTATTGCTAAGAGGCTATTAACCCAAAATATAACAACAATAATGATTTTGAAGAGCGAAAGATAAGTTAATATAGATATTGAATAACTCAAGAGAATACATACCAAGAAGTGGGTATAATGTAAAGCACCACCAAAATACAAATCCAATAAGTATATATAGATATATTTGGGATAGCCCTAACATTCCAAAAGTTAAAATATTTAAATAGCTAGTTGGTCATATGAGATTTTTATCTAAGGATAACATAAATAAAATAGGTTTTCATGGTCCCTTACGATATCTTCTACATAGAAAGGATCATAGTGTAAAACTTATCTCAGGACACTACTTAATAGTATAGGAACTATGGTAATGGATTGTAATATGTTTGGTAAATGCATGGTGATAAATAAAAGAATTAAAGAATGGTTAACGTAATGATGAAGAACTTTTAAAAGTGAGGCAGGATAGAAAATATGAAATACATTAAAAGTTATAGTACTTTGGATAGTATGGTTAGAAAGGAACAAAATAATATTTAATAGAAAGAAAAGCAATTTAGAGGTAATGAAAAGAAAGATTTTATTAGCCACAAATAATTATAAACTATACCTGTCAACTCACCTAATCCTTAATCATGAGGTATAAAACCTTGATAGATAGAGTCATGTGACCAATTGGAATTTGATGGTGGGTAGAACAGAAACAAAAGGAAGAAAAATAATATAAAGTAGAAACCATCAAAAATAGAGTTGATAAAACTGAGTTTTGATGGATCATTTAATGGAAATTATATTTCCCATGGTTAGACGAAGTAACAAGTTTAGCTGAAGCTAACAAGAAAAAAAAAAAAAAAAAAACAAATTCATAAAAATATTCCAGAGGACTGCAAAATATTTCAGTGGATCCATTTATATATTAATGTATTAGGGGAAACTAACTATCCAAATTTAGTAAACCAAACAATGGTTTCATGAATTTGGCAATAATATAGTGATATAATTGGGATAGCCCTAGCATTCCAAAAGTCAAAATGCTTTTTTGTATGGCTAGTACGTCATAGGAACATTTTATCTTCGGCTAGCCTAATGAAAAAGGGTTTTCATGGCACCTCACAATGGGTTATATGCAAAAAGGATGAGAGTATAAAGCATCTCTTAGGACACAACTTAATAATGTAGGAACTATAACAGTGGATTCTTAATATGCTTGATAAATGCATGGTGATGAATGGAAAAATAAATGAAAAAGGGTTTTCGTAGCACCTCACAATGTGTTATATGCAAAAAGTAGGAGAGTATAAAGCATCTCTTAGGACACTACTTAATAATGGAGGAACTATAACAATGGATTATTAATATGTTTGGTAAATGCATGGTGATGAATGAAAAAATGGTTAAAGCAAGAGCAAAGCACTTTTAAAAGTGAGAATGACAAACAATATGGGATACGTCAAAATATACAATACTTTGGATTGCATTGTTGGAAAGGAAAAAAAATATATTTAATAGAGAGGAAAACGGTTTAGAGGTAATAAAAAGAAAAAATTTAATAGACATAGAGAAGTCTAAACTAGCCCTATCAAGTCATCGAATTCATAATCTTGAGATAAATAACCCTGATAGATGGACTTAAGTCATCAATTAAAATTAAGATGGTGGGTACAAGAGAAACAAAAAAAAGGAAAAGAATATAAAGTGGAAACCATCAAAAGTAGAGTTGATTAAATTGAATTTTTATGGATCATCTAAAGAAATTTCTTTTTTCCATGGTTAGAGGAATTTATGAATTTTTATGGATCATCTAAAGCTAAGAAGAAAAATATAAAAGAAGCAAATTCACAATAATGTTCCAAAGGACTATAAAATGTTTCAAGAAATCCATTTATATATTAATGTATTGAAAAAAACTAATAGTCTAAATTTGGTAAAGCAAACTATGATTTCATGAATTTGTCAAATGGACCCGCAAAGAACATTGACATACTTTCCAATAACTAGAAGAGGGTTGCAACATCCTTAGAGGACCCCAAAAGCAATAAATATAGTTTGGAAGAAGCTTCAAATAGAATTTGAATCACAAGTAATGATCAACCATGTAATAAATCCAAAGGAGAATAGGAAGCTTGATTGGATGCTCAAGAGAATTATAAAGAAGATTCAAATAGTGCATACAAGTTTTCTATCAATAAAATACAACGACATCCCTAGAAAGTAGAACAAAAGTAGAACAGAGTTGCGCGATGGTTTATTGGGCTTAATCAAAGGTGACATCACTTGTTAGGATTATGCCCTTAAATGGTGGATAATATAAATTACAAAAGATATATTTAGTTCTATATTTCATTGTACTATTATATATGAGTTACTATAACAAATTAACTGATAAAATTGTAATTGCTAAATCCTACATCAAAAAACCTGTTTGTTTGAAAAGGCAAATGATGTACCTCGCTTGAATAACTTTATATAATCTTAAAGAAACAAAAAATAAAAAATCTAAAAGCAACGTGGAGATTTATTCAATATAACAAAAATGAATGTCGCTTTCAAGAGCAGTGTTTTTTAAATGTTTGTTTTAAAGAGATTATAAATTAAAAATCCATCGATGTCTCAGGTCCTACAGATAATATCTTTAAAAAAAAATACAGAAAGTCTCTTTCTAAGACGACCCTCATGAAAACCAGTGAACAATACAAAGCTAGTTAACCCCTATGTTTTTGTCCACTTCTTCCTGAAAACCAGGGAAGAGAACACAAATTCTATTACAGGTCATAATAACTATTATCGTATAAATTAATATAGAGTACTTCATTATATTACAGGGTATAAAAACCAAATCACCACAAGGTTTAAAAAGGTTAGTCTTGGAAGCAGCGGTCAGCATATACGAAAACCTCTTCAATAAAAGCCACAGATGGCAGCAAAGAAGGTGATACGCAGAAGTATACACGCCGCTGCAATCAGAATCATTTTTTTTGAAGTCAATTAACGCACAATTTTACTAGTCAAGGCCTCCACTGCACTTGGTGACAGTTACGGAAATGCCTAGGGAAAAGTTATGAAATATGACGACTGAATGTTATCTATTGTTTGGACCCATCAGCAGGAAAGACTCTGACTAGCAGCCCAAGATGCTCTTGTATGTAATGCATCCAGTCCCCTATTTAAATGATGTTCATTTCGTAGGCGGAGTTTACAAGATTTACAAGTTTTTATTCATATGTTCAAGTTGGCTTTTGTTTCACGTATATTGTTCAGTCGTCTCTTTTCTCTTTTGATTAAATAACATGATTTTTAAGGTTCCCTGATAGTAAGTAAAGCAGAGCGATTCCTGTTCTTGGCTCACATAATTTATTTTCTCTTTTCTATTCGAATATTATGCTTCAATTGAAAACATCATGTTATTTTGTTTAATAAATTATTGTTTTAAATATATTTATAAATTTTTAATAATTATGTAGGTTGAATAGGTTTTAGTTTTTTAAAATCGATTAATTTTTATCATGTAAATAGTCCATAAATATTTTTTTAATTATTTTTATATGTAAAATATATACATGCAAATACAATCTTTCGTAGGTGTTAGTGAGTTTTATTATAAATATTTGGTAATTTTTTTAATGTTTGGTGAATAAATTTATGCAATAGTAGATTGATAATACCTACAAATTTTATTATTTTTATTTTTTAAATTTATAAAAAAAAAAAATTAAAATTAAACAATTAAATACAAAATAAGTTAAAATGTAGAATGATTTTAACATATTTCAGTAATAGATTTATTTTGAAGTTAATATAGTTTTTATAAAATATAAAATTATTTATGTTTTATATTTATTATAGATATTTTATAAATATTTTAGCTAAAATTTGATGATATTATTATTTAGAAATTAATTTTTTTCACTAATAATTTTTTGTTTTTTTATTTTTATTCTTGTGAAACTCAACAAAAATTTAAATCTAATAATTTAGAATATAATTATATAGATATATACATTTAATAGTATATTTTCAAATATTTAATTTTTATTATTCCTTAAAATTTAATAAATATCAAACGATTATTCTCTCATACATACATAAATATTGTGTAGTTAAAATAATGTCACTCATATACTACATTAGTATGTTATTATAAGTATTTGTTATAAAAACACTCTAACTTGTAGGTTCTTTCAAAAACCAATCATATTAATATTGTCAAATATTAAAATATAATTATAATATTACTTAAACTTAGTATATTTGTTAGAAAAAAGACCACACACAATTCTCAATTACATTGCATAATTGTTATACATAAAATACCATAATTAGAATTAAAATGTTAAACTTAGTATATTTCATCTTAAAAAGAACTAGGATACTTCATACTCTTTTTTACTCTAGATGAATAGAAGGTTTTGTTTCATTTTTTTAATTTAAATGACCTTTGGAATGTTGTTCCTTTAAACATTCAAAGTACAACGGGTAATATTAATAATGGAGAGGGTTTTAAAGGGATCCCACAACCACTACAATAAAAATGCCACCCGAACAAGAAAGACTAGAACTAAAACCGAAAAAATACTACAAAAAACCAAGATCCTGGGAGAACTGAGGTAGTTCTACCCCAACTTACACATCCTTTGAGCACAAAAAAGCAGCCAAACAAGAAATATCCTCAGAATGATCCATCATCGACCTCAACAAACTCCAAATTTTCCTTTGGTTAATATCAATGAGCTTCAAATTGTGAAAGACCGAGCATAAACCTCCTCACCCAGTTTCTCTAGATGGCAGGTGGCAGTGATATTACAAAAAAAACCTTTGATATTATCTATGTATCACTTATTATTATTTTTAATTATTATTTTAATAATGTTTATAATATTTTTAAAATATATTTAAATATACCTTAAATAATTATTAAAAAATATTATTTTAAACAATAAAATTACAATAATCACTTTCATGAAAAAAGGGCTTATTTGCATTTGGATATTTATAAAAAATTCTTATCCATTAATATCTTTCTCTTCGTTACCACTCTATCTATAAATTTATCACTTCTCTTCATTACTGCTCTATCTATATCACTCTTATGTATCTCTTCTCTTCATTACCGCGCTCTCTAAATATCTTAACTATATTAAGAACTAGTTAAGACAAACGTCGATGACATATTCGTTGGCTTTCAGTATGAAATAGAGTATCACGCAAAGACCAAAGTATGATAAAATCTTTATGGAAAAAAATATAAAAGAAAAAAAATAAACATTAAAATTTGCAGACCACCTTGAAGATTCCCAGCAAGAGATTGTTAATAATATTAGAGGCAGAAATAATGAAAGGAAGAAATAACAAAAGGCAGACATATAAACGTGTATGCGACTATAAAATATCACCCTTACAAGTCAATTTACGTCACCCTCTCCCCAACGAAGTCCACATCATCTCAACGCTATCAGATTCTGACTCTGCACCCTCTCTTCCATTAAAATTCGCAACACGATCACAACTCGTCAAATCACAAACAGAAGCCATCAACGGAGAACAACTCCCAGAAATCTCATCACCATCGCTAGATTCGAAGGTTTAGCATCTTAAATTCATCTTGTAAAAGTTGAAATTTAGGTGTAAAGATGTAGAGGATTGTGTGGTGGTAGGTAGAGCCTGAGAATGTCATGGATATTGGAGCTATTGTTCCTCCTAGTATGCAGAAGGGACATATTGCAATGGTACATGTAGGTGACGTTGTTGGATGATATAGGATGGTGAAGCTGATGGGACACTCTACTATAGAGCGGGTATCTACTAGAGATAGTAATATTATGTTTATGTAGTTTACGATTGCATAATCCAGATTTGTTGGAGAGGGGCCTGCTATAATGGTTTGACCATAGGAGACAACAACCAAGAAGTAGATGTTATGAAAAATATAGGTGTAGTAGGCTGCAGTGGGGGTAGTGGCATCTAGATGAATGACACTAGTGGTGGGTGAGATGAGGTATCAAAATATGTTACTTGCATCTATCTAGAAGCCTGATGAGTGGAGAAGTCAGATGGTATAGGATAGCCTGGAGGATTCATGGGATAAGACATGGTTTGTGGGTCAAAGGTAGGAAAGAAACCAAGATATGGAACTCAAAATGGAGGAGGTGGAGGGAGTCAAAATATGGAAGTAAATAAAGAGAGAAGTGGGATAGAAGGTGGCACACCATACATTCTAGGAGGGTGGAATGTAGGTGGAGTCAATGATGAAGAAGTAATATGGGATTCAATGGTAGGAGCCTGAGGAGGTGGTGTGGTGAAAATATCCTCACTAGATATGGGACAGGGTCTGTTGATGTAAGTGAAATGGAAATTATTGGTAATGAGGAAGTGGTTATAATGTAGCATAAAAGGATGCAAATAAAAGTTGTTGGGAAGATGGTGGTTGCGGTGCTTGAGAAACATCCTGATATGATGATGTGAGGGGTGCATACTATGGCTCTAAAGAAGGTTACAATAGAGGGATTTCTGAGGAGGGTTCTTGTGTGCTCAGAGTGGAAGACGAGGGATCTAAGATCATCCCTATGTTAGGGGTAAATGAGGCAACCTTGAGACAAGTACAATTGAGCAAGAAAAAGTCAATCTTGAATAGTGATTGAGATAGATTGTGGAAGAAAGGATGCACGAAGGTAGGTGAGGTAGGGGGGTCTCCTCATCAATAGTAAATAAAGGAGGTGGATATCTTGGAGTGGTGTAGATGACGTTAGAGTAATATTCCATTATTCAGGATATTTACCTCATAGTAAAAAGTAGTTTTTACTATTAGTATTTACCACTAGGTTATTTCATTAAGTTGATTTATTTTACTATTGTAAATATCATTAAACAATGATTTATTGTTTGGATATAATATATATTATTCACATTGTTAAGTGAATAATATATTGTTATTAGTTAGCATCAATTATTGAGTTGTTAGCTGACTTTGGGGGGGGGATTTCCTACTTCACATTATTTACTATCTAAGGGAGCTATAATTGAAATTTGGCTATTTCTAGCCTATGGCCAATGCTATTTAAAATCTATGCTATATCAATATTATTACTATGGTTTATGCATATTTTATTGTGTTTGCATTTGCCAACACTAGCATCAGAGAGGGTAACATGAGCAAGGCGGGTTTATTTTATTGTGCAAGGAAGATTTAAATTTTTATTTATTTTTGTTTCATGATTATTTCCATTTCATAACACCTTTGGACCGAATCCATTTCCCAAGGCACTTTTGAGCATGGCAATTCTAGGCCCTGTAGTAGCACAGTGAGTGCTGAATCCATTACAGCCACTGCAGTAACAGTACTATCCCCACCTTGGAGGTGCATGTGCTCCATAGTGCAGTAGGCTATAGTAATAGTATTATCTCCATCTCAGGGGGTACACACCACATATCAGTAATAGCATTGTCCCCACCTCGGTGAGTGCACGTGCTCCACAGTGTAGTAGGCCACACCTCCATGGGTGCTTGCACTGCACAACGTTGACCTCCCTAGCATGAAATCAGTATCCCAGGTATAGAATTGATATCCCAAGAGCTGAGTTGGCATGGAGGACTTGGTGAGTTGGCATGAAATCCTGGCATGGAGGACCGTGTGCATTGGCACAAAATTTTAGGAAGCTACGGGTGAGCTGGCATGGAATCTGAGGAAGCTACAGGTCAGCTGGCATGGAATCCAAGGAAGCTACGTGACATCGAACTAATGACATGGAAATGACACGAATTCTAAGTCCAAGTTGAAAGCTGATGTGGTAACCTATAGTTCGATACTAACTTGGCATGTGGTGATTGGTCTATTTGGCACTAATGTGGCATTTAGCTATTGTCCTCCCAGTTAGCAAAAGATCAGTGGTTATCATTGATTGCCCAAAGGCAATCAAGATGGAAGGGGTGCGTTCAAGGTTTTAAAAAGGTAAAAAGTACACCATGTGGTGCATATGGGATAATAAATCCTAAAAATCCTTTTCAAAGGCTTTATTTTTTTTCCTTTATTATTTGAGTAGCTTCTTCAAAGCTACGCTGGGGCAATATAGGACCCATCGAGTTAGGTAGCCCGACAGACCATTCCTGGAAGTGCTAAGACTCCCGAGGGGAGGTCTTGAGTTTGACCCCCTTTAGGGTCTAATTTTTTTTTTTTGCTCAAAGGGGCACACATGCCCAAGGTAAGTTTTTTAAATTTTTTCAATTTTAATTTCTTTTGTAATTTATTAAAAAAAAAATAGTTTTTCAATTTTTTTTTATTTAATAATTTAATTTAATCTTTTTTTTACATAAAACCAATTTAAATTTTATATTTTATTGATTTTAATTTAGATAAAGATATTTTATTATTAATTAAATTAGTTGACTAAATTTTTTAATTTATTTTTTGCACATTAAATTAAAATTGAAAATTAGAGGCCTATTTTTTTGTAACTTCAATAAAAAGAGGGCTTTTGTTTTCTCCAACACTGGGGATATAAGACATTTAATAGCACCATTTTTCTTGCAAAATTAAGGAACCCAAAATCTTCTCAAAAACCTTGTTAATTTAGCACACAATAAAGGATCAAACTTGAATTCTTTTTTGCCAAATTGTAACACAAGGAGACACAAAATTTTGTAAAATTCAAAGGCAATGTGTGCATTTATTTTCTCCAAGGGGGGATATAATACATTAAATTGCACATTATATTTTTTGCAAAATAGTTGAGCCACCGTGAGCAAGCACACGACGCGAAGATATTGAAGACCTTGGGTCCATAAAAACAAGTCGTGTGTCGACTGGTTCTAGAAGCCTTTCAAATGTGGTTCGTGTGTCAACATGTCTTGAAAGGAGTGTTATTTTGTTAATTCTGCAAAACAAATGGGGGAAGACAAAAAATTATATTTCTTTTACAAAATTGTAACACAAAAGTGAGGAGCACTTTAAACAAAATCAAAACTTGTTAAATATGTAAAACAAAAGGAAAGACAATTTTTTTATGCCATATTCTTTATAAATTTGAAAAACAAGAGGAGACATAAAATATCAAATTTTTGCATAACACAAATCCAAATTTTGTTGCAAAAGTTGGTAATAAGGTACATTTTCGATTTTACTCAACACCTTTATTACAAAATTGGCAAATTAGGTGTATTTTCAGCAGTGATCGACAACTATGTGATAAGAATTTTGTGGGAATTCTTGTTTGATTATTGCATTATTTTTTGCAATTATAAATCGTAAAATCAAGAACACTCAAAACCCCAAAATTTCACAATAATTTGGGTAAATCATTGCACATGTTGAAAGTCAATTTTACTTGATATTCTCTCCCAAATAAAAATGCCTAATTCACTCTTATTTGTTTGGCTCAATTTCCTCAAACTGA
This sequence comes from Wollemia nobilis, assembly GCA_028583015.1. Lineage (NCBI taxonomy): Eukaryota > Viridiplantae > Streptophyta > Pinopsida > Araucariales > Araucariaceae > Wollemia > Wollemia nobilis. Next base: position 1,532,999 of record JAQPPZ010000677.1, on the reverse strand, counting down.
TTATCCCTCTTTAGGAGGATTTTTAGGTAGGTGCCATTAAATATATTTTTGAGTGAATTATATTTTGGTACTCTTTTAGGGTATATCAAAAGAAAGAATAAGTTTTTGTAAAATAAGGAACCTTGAAAGTAGCAATTTTTTGCACTAAGGGAGGATAATTCCTTTCTTCATTCAAACATAGATTTTGACAAGAGGGAGATCAAACTTGTAAAGGCAACCAGAAAAGTAGAAGTCATAAAAAAATTATACATTTTCCTTTAGGCTTCATAATAACAACCATGCTTGAAGTACTTGCAATAAGGATGGATTATTTGGTGAACTTTTTTGATAAAATTACCTAGGAAGCAAAGTTTTGCATAGATTGTAAAAAAGGACAACCATGACACTATTCAATGTTGGTTTCCAAACAAGTAAAACTAAAATGGCAAAGGCACATCACATAAGCCATGTTACTAAGTGAAGTGTTTGATTCTGATTTTGGTTCAGAAAAAGCACACAAAGTGCTCATGGCTAAGATAGTATTATAGAGGGAAAACAAATTTGTCACCTTAAGCAAGTACCTTTCCAAAACCTCTTTTTTAGGCTTCATAAATAGCATAAGTTTTTTTTTAAGTACTAGAAATAAAGGGATGATTTTACCTATTTTTAGGCTTCATAAATAGCAAACTATCTTTTTTTGAAGTACTTGTATCAAAAGGGAGATAATTTTTGGTGTAAAATTTGCCTACGAGGCAATTTTTACAACACCTAAACACAAGATTCATGAGTTGCACATATTTTGCAATTCAGGGGAATAAATATTTCTTTTCTTACCTCAACACAAATTTTTTGTACAAAGTGAGGAATACTTATAAGGGTGCATTTTTGACAGTGACTCACACCTTAGTCACACTCCTTTCAGAAATTTTATTACCATATGTTTTGCAAAAAGGGGGGAAACTTATAAGGGTGCATTTTTGACAACGACTAACACCTTAGATACCTTATCAAAAAAAAAATTAAAATCATATTATAACCGAATGAACCTCGTATGAAGTGATCTACTCTACTAAACCTAGCGGTTGTAGCATCTGGTTACCAATGCAACCGGGTTGGATCAAAATATTACAATAAGGGCATTCATTGATGTGAAGAAAAAGTGAGGAATAACCTAATCTTTCCTTAGGATAAACCAAAGCACTATTATTGAGCCTAAGCAAGAGCAAGAACCAACATATCAACATATTTTTCACTGTATTGGGACAGTTATATACATTACCCAAATAATGTAATAGGGGGGGATGTTAGACTAGTATTCCATTATTCAAGATATTTACCTCACAGTAAAAATTAGTTTTTACTATTAGTATTTACCATTAGGTTATTTCATTAAGTTGATCTATTCTACTATTGTAAATGTCATTAAACAATGATTTACTATTTTGACATAATATAAATTATTCGCATTGTTAAGTGAATAATATATTGGTATTTGTTAGCATCAATTTCTAAGTTAGCTGACTTTGGGGGGGATTTTCTACTTCATGCTGTTTACTACCTAAGGGGGAAACAATTACCATTTGGCTATTTCTAGCCTATGGCCAATGTTATTTAAACCCTATGCTATATCAATATTAAGACTATGGTTTATGCATATTTTATTGTGTTTGCATTTGTATATTTTATGGAAGTAAAACTAGGTGAAGGTGAATGGGGAAGAAGTGGGAGTCTTGTCCTACAATATAGTGTGTATGGGAGGTAAATTTGAATCTACGAGGAGGTCTACTATGAGTGTCATAACTTACCCTTTGGGGGAGGAGGAGAAGTATATTGATTGGAAGCAGCAAAATAATCATGCGCTTGAATACGTGTGATAACAATATGGTACCATGTGTGGTGAATTGGTATTCAAAATCATATAAAATGGAAATCTAAGGTTTTGGGTGTGATATGCATGAAATTTTTAGATAGCCCTATGATATTTAGATAATTTTTATTTCTAGAAGCAAGATTTGTGGGTCACTATGCAAAATGGTACTTGATTCATAGGTTGACCTGTGAATTGGACTCAGACTGTGACTAAGATAGAAAATCAAAAGTGACAGGATGTAGATAGCTGATAGGTTTGCTGCTAATAAGTGAATGTGTTGAAACCAATTTTTATGAGCATATAAATAATGCTTAACTAGAAGCATTTCTAAATGAAAAAAATAAAATGATTGTTTGTTTTGTGTATTTTGATATTGAAATGTACCTCCTATAAAATATCTCAAGAAGTGGGTGAAATTCTAGAAATAATAGGAATGTCGTCAGCACGAAAAATCCTAGAACACCCAAGGGTGCACAAAATAGAACGGTGTCTCAATGGGTAAGTGGTGACCTATATGGAAGGTGCAGTAAAATAATAACCAAATGGAGGAAACCAAAAATGTGCTTAAAAGTCCAATATTCTCTTACGAGAAGAGGTGGTACTGTCTAAGACCTACTACCAATATACCTATACTTTTATTCACCCTCAGGTGGAGTTAGTCAATAACGATAGTTACCATGTTCACTAATTATGTTATCCTTGTGAACAAAGGCATCTAATCCTATCCTAATCATATTTTCCCTTTAGATGATGAATTATGAAAATATAGTCTCAAGAGTAGGGGATTTTTTGGTGATGAAGTCCAAAAAATCACTCCTAGGGGCTACTAAGGTGTCTAGGGGGCGAGCTAGTGGAAGGCGATGAATTCCAATATCACTAGTATCAAGTGATGGATTGGGTATGAAGTCCAATAGCACCATAGTATATAACACGTGGGTGTGTGAAGGTGTGTTTGTTACTACTGTGGTGAAAGCAAGAACAACTAACTATATACCTTTTTAGAAATAAATCTAATCCTAGACACACCTTTTGAAAATGAAACTAACCTAGATATGTTTTGGAATTGAAATATGATCTAGAAAGCACAAATTCAAGCAAATTAGAAATATATATGAAGTCCTAATATAAATAACTTTAAAATATATTGAAATGTGATTTACAATTTTTTTTTTTTTTATTTGTGGAAAACATCCCAAAAGGGATGCCACTTTCGGGTAAGACCCAAGGAGGCAGGGGTATCCATTCCACCAAAAATGCCCAGGACTCGGACCTGGCCTACCACCTTTGACATACTCAAGGAGCAAACAAACACACAAAACCAATTTAAAAATAAGTAAATAACAACAAAAATAATAAAATAAAATAAAAAACATGCTCCTTGAGTGTGTCAAAAACAAAAGCACAACCAAACACGCACAATAAGATAAAAGAAACCACAACACAAACCACATAGAAAAACACAAGAACCACATAACAAAACACAAACAAGACAAAAACAACAGAACACTACAAAGACATAACCCAAAAAAAATATGAAAAATAAACACAACCAAAACCTAAAAAAATTAAAAAAATAAAAATAAAAAACAACCAACAACAAACAATAAACAAAAACAAAAAACATAGAAAACACTCACACATAAAAACACGAAATAACACAAACAAAGAGAAACCCAAGAACAAGAACGAAAAAAACACAAGAACAATAACAAAAAACATAAAAAAAAAACAAAACAACAAAAACACAAGAACAACAAAAAACAACACAAAGAACACAAAAACAAAACAAAACAAAAGAACCCACCCACCTTAAAAAACTAAACAAAAAAAAACAAAAAAGAAAAAAAAAAATTGAACAAAACAATGACCTATCTAGACCAGAAGACTATTAAGGCAAGAATCAACAGAGGAAACAAAATAAAGAATAGAATGAGCTAGGGAACTAAAAAAAAATTGAATGAACCAAAGAGAAGCAAAAAAAAAAAACAAGAAGAAACTAGGTACCTTCAGAACTGGAGCCATCCAAAGAAATGATAGAAAGAAGAGCTTCCCTAATTTGAGAAGCCCACCATATAGGAGGGTGGCCATAACAAGTAAGATCACCTTTGTCCAAAGCCCAATTAGCTAAAGCATCAACACTCTTGTTTTGATCTCCGACCACATGATTGTAATCAACTTTCAAAAATCCCATCTGGATTAACTGAATCTTCTCAATAATTCTTTTTATTCTCCAATCCACCTTATGATTCTTAGAAGGAGTCTTCAAGAGATTAATCATAAGTTGAGAGTCAGACTCAACTAACACCTTTTCCCATCCAACCTTAGTAGCCTCCTGAAGGCCTCTGAGGATACCATACCCCTCAACAAGGTTATTGGAAAGAATACCCAAATTCTCAGCAAAAGTAAAAACCAGGGAGCCATCCGAAAGTCTACCAATTCCTCCCACCTTGGCTTTTCCAGGGTTCCCTCTAGAGGCTCCATCAGTATTGACTTTTCCAAAATCCTTAGGAGGAGGTTGCCAATTTCTAGTCCTATCCATCTTACTAATACTCACATTCCCTTTAAGTTGGTTGCCCTTAGAAGATTTAATCTTCAATATTTGCATCACTTGATCCCATATTTGGTGGGAGTTTTGGGGGTGATTAAGGAGTTGATGGACTGATTCAACTAAGTTGGCTATGGTATTTTGCCAAATATAGTGAATATCCTTCCTATCTTGATTAAAAATTTGGTTGTTCCTTTCATTCCAAATATTCCAAAGAAGAATGGTAGAACCCATCCAAACTAACTGCCTAATAAAATGATCAACACCCTCTTGATTAGGCCAATCCCTCCAAAGCTGTTCAAAAGTAAAAAAATTGGACCACTGTAAGCCAAGTAAAGTGGCCATTCTCCTCCATAGCTCAGAGGCTAAAGTACACTCAATAAAAATATGGTTGATATTTTCTACATTCTCTTCACACATTTCACATCTAAAAGGGCCATGAAAACCATGCTTCATAAGTTGCTCACCAGTAAGCACCCTACGATGCAATAAAAGCCAATTAAAGAACCTCACCTTAGGCCAGAGCTTTTGAGCCCACAATCGAGAAAATATGTCAGAAGAATGGTTGGGATTATTATGGCATAAGGTCAAATAACCTTGAGCAAGCTGAATACTCACCCTTAGTAGTGTTGTTCCATCCAAAACAATCTTTTTCATGGGACCAAGAGAGGGATCTCATATGAAGGATGCCTTGGATATCTTGTCTTTGCCTTTCTAGGATTTGAATAGGCCAGTCCTCAATAGGGATCCAATATCTACCAACCTTTGAATTACCGAGTATGGTACCGACAGATAATTAGCCACCTTTATCCAATTAGCTCGGTGAAGCTCCTCCATCCAAGGCCTCCAATCGGGAAACTGAGTTATCAAAGGCTTGTGACCATCCCAAGAATCTATCCAAAAATTTGCATGTTGACCATTATGAATGATCCAAAATAATTTTTTCTTTATCAAATCCTCACCAGTCTTAAGAACTGCTAAAATGGGAGAACCTTTGGTAGGAAGTTGATAGCGAACAAGGTCTTCAGGACTTTTGTTCTCAGCATATTTAGCATGGAGATTATTGGCCCAAAGAGCATTGGGGTTATGCAACATCCTCCAATATAATTTAGCAGCTAAAGCTTTGTTGTTATTAATTGAAGACCAGAATCCTAACCCCCCTTCACTCTTAGGAAGACATAAAGTATCCCATTTCACCAAGGCCCATTTTCTTTTCTCCTTAGTACCACTCCAAAGGAAACGATGACTGATTTGATCCAATTCTCGAAGAACAGCCTTTGGGATATTCAAAATGGAAGAAACATAAATAGGAATAGCTTGAAGGACTGATTTTACCAAGGTGATTCTACCCCCAGAAGAAAGCCACTTGTTGGTCCACTTTCCAATTTTCTTCTTGACTTTGTCCAACAACCAATTCCAATATTTATTTTTCTGCCTTTGAATATTTATGGGAATACCTAAATAAGTGATTGGAAGAGAGGTCTTCTTATATCTTAATTTATCCAAGACCATGGATTCCTGTCTAGCAGAGCGGTGAAAGAAAATAACTTTAGATTTGTCTTCATTGATCAACTGCCCAGTAGCCTTAGAAAAATAGCTAATGATTTGCTTAATATTAGAAGCTTCCTTAACCGTAGCTTTACCTAAAAGAGTAGAGTCATCCACAAATTGAAGATGAGAGATAGGTCTAGCTCCATGAGCAATGGTAACTCCCTCAAGGGTTTTGTTTTCCCTCTTTTTGGTTATAGTCCTACCCAAGCATTCAACAAGAATGATGAATAAATAAGGGGATAGCGGGTCACCTTGCCTAATACCTCTGGAAGCCGGGAAATACTGAGAAGGCCTGCCATTGATAAGAACTAAGTAGGAAACTGAAGAGATACATCCCATAATCCAATCCATCCAATCCTTAGAGAAACCAAATTGCCTCAAAACTTTGATAAGGAAGTGCCAATCCACTCTGTCATAAGCTTTGGATAAGTCTAACCGAATGAACATGGAAGGAGAATTTTGCATATCCATGGAATGGATGGCTTCCTGAGCAAGAACTATCTCATCTACTATTTGACGTCCTTCCACATAACCCCCTTGCTCTAGGGAAATAATCTTATGCAAAAGAGGCTTCAACCTTTCTGCCATGATTTTAGTAATGATTTTGAGAAGAACATTACATAAAGCAATAGGTCTAAAAGCTGAGATATGATCAACCTCTTGAGCTTTTGGAACAAGAGTAATATAAGTTTTATTGATAACCTTCAAAATTTCTTTGGCTTTCCTGGCTTCTTCCACCACCTCTAATAAATCAACATGAAGGATATCCCAGAACTCTTGGTAGAACTCAATGGGAAAACCATCAGGACCTGGGGTTTTCCCTTTTTGCATTTTAAAAACTACTTGTTGAAGCTCATTGATAGTAACAGGAGCAGTCAAAATAGAGTTCTCCTCGAAGTGATAAGAGAAGGGATTGCTTGAAGAACATTTTGTTGTGAAGTCGAGTCAAGAGGAGTAGCAGCAAAAATATTGGAAAAGTAATCAACAACAATAGAGTTCATGCCATCCCAAGTATAAACAACATCTCCAGAATCTGATTTTAAGGAAGAAATAAAGTTGTGAGATCTTCGAGCTAGAAGATATTTGTGGAAGAAATTTGTGTTTCGATCTCCTTCTTTGAGCCATTGAATTCTAGATTTTTGCTTCCATAAGATTTCTTCTCTTTTTTCCCATTCCTCTAAGCGAGTTGTGAGTTTAATTTCATCTGCACTTCTCTTCTCTGTGAGGCCATCTAAATGGATTTTCTTATTCAAATTTTCAAGATGAGCAATAACTTCATGTTTTTTTTATGAACATCCCCAAACTCTTTCCAGTTCCAAGTCTTGATTTTGGATTTAATGTATTGCAGTATTTTGGCAAAACAGAACATCTTAGTCCCATGCCTAGGTTTACCTTCCTTCCACCATTGTTGCACATGAGGTCTGAAGGAAATGTCTCTAAGCCACATTAATTGAAAATGAAAAGGAGAGAAACTCACATTGGTTTTCCACATTTCCACCATGATCGGCCAATGATCCGAACCAGCATTATTAAGAGTCTTCACTTTAGGAATGTGACCATGGATTAAGAAATTTTCAGAGAGCAAAAACCTATCCAATCTCTCCATTATACAAGCTAAGCCTTGCCTTCTGTTAGACCAAGTCATAAGGCCATTATCTGGTTGGATATCCACAAGATGGAGGTTTGCAATATATTCGCTCATGAGGTCAGTGCTTTTGTCCAAATTTCTATTTCCCCCCTTTTCTCATCCAGAGAGAGGATGGTATTGAAATCTCCTCCGATCAAGATCCAAGATTTAGGAAAATGAGAGATAATATGAGTAATATCCTTCCACTATCTTCTTTTTTCCTCCAAAGAAGTCGGAGCATAAACAGTAATGCAGAGCATAATCTGGTTGGAATGTCTACTTTGAATAGCTATAGCCAACAAACCCCAACTGCCAACCATATGGTGAATAACTACCTCTTTTGGGTCCCAAAGACAAGCAATGCCACCCGAAGTCCCTTGGGAACTGAGGGAAACCACTTTTCCAGTTGGCCAAATTTTATTGGCAATTAAGTCCATATCCTCCATTGACATCTTTGTTTCTTGAAGGAAAACAAGATGTGGATGATTTATCTGAATCATTCTTCTAATTTCATTTTGTTTTGAAAGACTCCCTTTGAGTCCTCTAATATTCCAAGTGATGATCTTCATTAATACCAGGGCTAAAAAAGTTGGGAAGGGCATTAATCTTACCTTCCTCTACAAGCTTTTCACCTTCTTTTACCATATGATATTGATTGGTCTTGCGACCTACTTTTTGATTAGAATCCATCTTCAATTTTTTTTCCCTATTTCTTGACTTATTCCAATTGAATCTGAGATGGCTTCTAACCTTGAAGAATGCTCGTACACAGCCAAAATTTTACTAGATGGTTCAACGGAGTCTATATTGGGACCTGCATTATTTGAAGTTTTGACATTTGAAATATTGTTTTTCTTGTGTAAATTTTCTCCTTTTTTTCTATTGAAAACCTTTGATTTGTTGGTTTGTCTCTGAGTTCTTCCCTTCATATTTAAATTGTGTTTCTAAGATTTCAGTTTCCATTATTTCCTCTTCCTCACTTGGGACATCATTTGTGGAAAGGATTTCAAACATATTAGCAGATGACTTTGATTGATCCTTCATAACTAGTTTTTTCTTAGTGTTCTTCTTCTTAGGTATTTGGAAACTTGCTGAGTTTATATCTTCTTTCTTTTGATCAGGAATTTTATTTGGGCAAGCATTGGCCAAATGACCATATTCATGGCAAATTCTACAACGAAAAGGAATGTTCTCATAGTCCACTACTTGCTCCCAAGTGTCTTCCCCAAATTGTAATGTGATATTTTTAGGTAGGGGTTTGTCAAAATCCATTAAAACACAAATCCGAGCATAAATAATATGTTCAAAATTTTGAGTACAATCAACGATCATCATAAAAGTTCCTAAAGAGTTTCCAATTGAAGAAAAAATAGTAGGATTCCAAAATTCAATAGGGAGGCCAAAGAGTCTAACCCACACGGGAGCTATAGAAGGCATCTCTTCTTCGACTTTAAATTTAGTATGCCGGGGCTTCATGAAAAGCCCTGCCCTTCCAAAAAACCAAGGACCCCCTTGAAAATTTTTCTCTCTATCTTCATTATTAGCAAATAAAACAAGAAAATAACCATTTGGATAAATAGAGATTTGTAACTCACCTTTAGTTTTCCAGCTTTTTGCAGCCCAGACTTTGAAAGGAGATAGACTCGGACGAAAACCCACGAACCGACAAATTAGTCCTCTTTTTTCCAAATCTTCAATGCCAGTCTGAATGTTACCCATATCAAGCTTAACAATAGGAGTTCCATCAGCTGCTTTAAGACATCCTGACTCCGTTTTCCTGGGATCAATCTTAGGCATTCTTAGAGGTTTATGGGAAGCCCTAATATTGATATTAGCATTGGGCTGAGGTTGTCCACCATGAAGGGCATCCCTAAAATTCATTTTTGGGACTGAGTCTTCGAAATTCTTACCCTTGACAGGGGTTTTCATAGTAGAATTATTTTGTGGGTGCACCTTAGCACCAGATTCACTTGAGATATGAGCCATTTTTTGATCAACTACTTGAAACTTGTTTCGTGATCTCTTTAATCCTTGCCCTAGACGCTGTGGAAAGGTATGGTTTTCACTTTTCTTTTGTGCAACAAATTGGAAGCCGTTGTCACTCAAGTTCATAGTATGATCTGTTGAAAGACAAATTTCTAACCCATATTGTATCCCCTGCAACATTTCCTGCTAAAATATTGAGCATAAACCACAAAAATATTGGCCGCTAGGGCCCGAAGGCCCTAAAAACCAACCTCTGGAGCTGCTTGCACTCAACCCGAGATGAAACCCTCGCATAGTCGCTTGCCAAATATCTCGTTCACACATAGGGATGTGCTAGGATCTGTGTTGCTCCAAATGATATGAAAATTGGTGGAGACGTTCTAGGGTTTTCAGGCATCTACCCTCAAAATTTCAGCTCAATCCGAGTCCGGATGAGTGAGATATGGCCGAAATGAGTTCGGCAGTTTGGGCAGTCCTGCGAAAAACGTCTAATCAATTTCGACTAATTTTTTTTAATAAGTGATTTACAAATTTGAAAGATATTGAAATGTACCTAAAGGATTTTGGAAAGAAATTTTGAATTGTAAACCCTAATTTATGTGAAATGAATTTGATAGATTAACCTAAATGTAATGTTAGAAAGATATTTGTAAAAATGAATGCAAGTGACATAAAAGAGATTACAAAGCTAATCCTAAAATGCAAGTTGAGAAAGGAATTTGAAATAATTTTTGAAATGAAATTCCAAAGCGATGTGAAAGAGATTTTAAATCTAATCGTAAATGTGAATTGAGAAAGGAATTTTAAGTGCTTTTGAAATGGAATGACAAAATGATATTAAAGATATTTCAAATCTAATACTAAATGCAAATTGAGAAAGAAATTTGAAATGCTTTTGAAATGAAATTGAAAATTATATTAAAGAGATTTCAAATGTAATACTAAATGTAAATTGAGAAAGAAATTTGAAATGCTTTTTGAAATGGAATTGCAAAGTGATTTAAAAGAGATTTAAAATCTAATCCTAAATGCAAATTGAGAAATAAATTTGAAGTGCTTTTGACATGCAATGGCAAAATGATATTTAAAGATATTTCAAACCTAATCCTAAATACAAATTGAGAAAGAAATTTGAAATGCTTTTTAAATGAAATTGCAAAATGATGTTAAATAGATTTCGAATCTAATCATAAATGCAAATTGAGAAAGAAATTTGAAATTCTTTTGAAATGAAATTGCAAAATAATGTTAAAGAGATTTCAAATCTAATCCTAAATGCAAATTGAGAAATAATTTTGAAATTCTTTTGAAATGAAATTGCAAAATGATGTTAAAGAGATTTTAAATCTAATCCTAAATGTAAATTGAGAAAGAAATATGAAATACTTTTGAAATGAAATTACAAAATTATGTTAAATAGATATTTAATCTAATCCTAAATGCAAATTGAGAAAGAAATTTGAAATGCTTTTGTAATGAAATTGCAAAATGATGTTGGATACAAAAGTTTTTTGCTCTGCTAGGGTTTGATGAGGAAAGCTGCTTTGCTGGAATTTTTTTGAGACCTATCTGGTGGGCTCTGTGGGGATGGCAATAGTTTCTGGAGGAGGTATGACCAACTGGAGGAATGTAGTGATGGCATCAGGTCCGTCATAGAGCGTGCATGCTAGGGCTGGTATTTCTTTTAAAAATGATTGGAAGGAATGGGATTTCCCATTGCATGCCAGGAATCACTTGTTAAAGAACAATGGATGTTTGGAACGATGTGAAGCCAGGCGGGTTCTAGTGGTTCAACCAGAATCGGTGGCAGAAGATGTGTAGTATTTAACCAAACATGCGCTTATTGGTAAATTTATGGGCATCCGAATTTCTCTTCCCTTTGTGGAGGCTTGGGTTAGGAACACTTGAAACCTTGAAGGTGATGTGGAGGTGATGCTGAGTGCAAACAGCTATTTTATGGTGGTTTTTTCTTGTCTTGCGGATCGTAAAAAAGCATTTGAAGGAGGTCCCTATTTTTGTAACCAAGTGGGACTCTTTCTTAAACCCTGGCATGTGGGTTTCAACCCATCAGAGGAGCGGCCATCATGGGTTTCGGTGTGGGTTCGGCTTTCGTGGCTCCCCTTGGAATTTTGGAGAAATGACATCTTGCATATGATTGCCCTTCTACTTGGGAAGCCGGTTGGGCCGTCAGGACAGAAGCTAGATAAAAAGGTAATCTTTGTTGCCCGTATATGTGTTGAAATTGATTTAAACAATCCTATTCCATATTCTATTGAAATACAGTTCGAATCAACCACATGGGTTCAAAAACTTGACTATGAAGCTCTTCCATTTCTTTGTCGGATTTACCATGAATATGGCCACTTACAAAGAAAATGCCCTAAGTTTTTCCTACCCGTGGCTTCAAATCCTAGGCCCTCTCAAGCTATATAAAATATGGATAAAGGAAAAGCCTCGATAAATGAGGGGGATCAGGATAATGAAGGCTTTGTTACGGTAAAACCTCGAAACAAAGGAAGAAAGGCAAAAATAGACATTAAGGATAACCAGCCAGATGCTTAACTCAATCGTTTTGAAATTCTAGAGAATCTTGATCAGTGCGTGGAGATACCTGAAACATTGCTACCTGTTATAGATATAACAGGACCAAATCAGTTGTCTCTTCATGAGGTGGAACCAAGGGAACCAGATACAGGGGGTTTAAATGAAGAACAAAGGGCTTTGGTTTCGAGTATAGGTGATATGGTTGGCCCTAGCCCTGGAAGTGAAGTTATCTTAGAAAATGGCATAGATTTAGATGTGCCCTCTCCTACCCAGGCACTGATGCAGTCATCCATGGACTGTAAAACTCCTACGATGCTGGGATTGTAGCATAAAATAATAAAAAAAAATGCTTCAGATAAGAATATTAAGGTGGGTCGGAAGAAAGACCAGGATAAAATTAAGTTAATGGGGGAGACTTTGGTAGAGTCAGGTTTGGTGAGAACATTGGACTCCCATTTTTATAACCCCCAAAAATGATTATACTTTCATGGAATGTAAGGGGGTTGAACAGCATCCCCAGACAAAAAGTTGTTCGTGATTTGATTCATGTTCATTCTCCGGATGTGGTTTTTATTTAGGACAAAGTATTGATAACTGGGAGAGTCTCCCGTCTGGGGATTCTCAACACCTACGGGAGTTGATCCATAAGGATGTTCAGACTTAATGTGGTTTGTTTTTTTTTTGGTTTTCTTTGGGAGTTGACCTTGTCTGGTGATTTAGCCTGTCTCATTGCTTATTTGAGTCCTGGGTGGGGGCTCAGCTGTACTTTGTAATCCAGACTTTTTATCAATAAATTTTTACCCCTTTATTTAAAAAAAAAATTACAAAATGATGTTAAAGATATTTCAAATCTAATCCTAAATGCAAATTGAGAAATAAATTTGAAATGCTTTTGAAATGAAATTGCAAAATGATGTTAAAGACATTGTAAAATCTAATCCTAAATACAAATTGAGAAATAAATTTGAAATTCTTTTGAAAAGAAATTACAAAGTGATGTGAAAGAGATTGTAAAAACTAATCCTAAATGTAAATTGAGAAAGAAATTTGAAATACTTATGAAATGAAATTGCAAAATAATGTGAAAGAGATTGTAAAAACTATCCTAGATGTAAATTGAGAAATAAATTTGAAATGCTTTTCAAATTAAATTGAAAAATGATATTAAAGATATTGTAAAAACTAATCCTAAATGCAAATTGAGAAATAAATTTGAAAATATTTTGAAATGAAATTGCAATCCTAGATGTAAATTGAGAAAGAAATTTGAAATGCTTTTGAAATTAAATTGAAAAATGATGTTAAAGAGATTGTAAAAACTAATCCTAAATGTAAATTGAGAAATAAATTTGAAATGATTTTGAAATGAAACTGCAAAATTATGTGAAAGAGATTGTAAAAACTAATCATAAATGCAAATTAAGAAAGAAATTTGAAATACTTTTGAAATGAAATTAAAAAATGATGTGAAAGAGATTGTAAAAACTTTACTAGATGCAAATTGAGAAAGAAAATTGAAATGCTTTTGAAATAAAATTGCAAAATCATGTGAAAGAGATTGTAAAAAATAATCCTAAATGCAAATTGAGAAAGAAATTTGAAATGCTTTTGAAATGAAATTGTAAAATGATGTGAAAGAGATTGTAAAACTAATCCTAAATGCAAATTGAGAAAGAAATTTGAAATGCTTTTGAAATGAAATTGAAAAATGTTGTGAAAGATATTATAAAACCTAATCCTAAATTTAAATTGAGAAGGATATTTGAAATTATTTTGAAATGAAATTGCAAAATGATGTGAAAACGATTGTAAAAACTATATTAGATGCAAATTGAGAAAAAAATTTGAAATGCTTTTGAAATGAAATTGCAAAATGATGTGAAAGAGATTTCAAATATAATCCTAGATGCAAGTTGTGAAAGAAATTTTATGTACTTTTGAAATGAAATTGCAAAATAATGTGAAAGAGATCATAAAAACTAATCCTAAATGCAAATTGAGAAAAAAAATTGAAATGCTTTTAAAATGAAATTGCAAAATGATGTGAAAGAGATTGCAAATATAATCCTAAATGTAAATTGAGAAAGGAATTTGAAGTGTTTTTTAAATGAAATGAAAATTTTTGTTTTATTTGCAGATTTTAAAAAGGAATTCCTAAGGTCTATTTAGTATGAGAAAAGATGTTTGGAAAGGAATGATTTGCAAAAGTTGAAAAGATATGAAAACCGATTTTAATGACTTGAATAAAGAGGAATGCAACTAATTTATTATGCAATAATGTGACAATCCTAATTTATGTATTTGAAAGAGGATTTTACAAAATGATGTGATGCATTTGATAGTAAAACTGCTTTGCAAAAGAATGACAAAAAAGGGGGTCCTAAGGGGAATACCTAACTCCTATGGTGTCATATGAGTTGTTTGATATCTCTGTTGTGATACCCTACTATTTTAGGATTTTTTGAGATAGTCTGATAGGAATTTGTAGGGCAACCTATGAATTAGATGTTCATTCATATTTTGGGGGTAAATTGGATTTAAAAGCTTGAAACTCCTATTCTATTGACTTGAAATGTAAATAAGGGTTTTTTAGGGTCTTGTATTGCTTTTATAGTACCTGTATCAGTAACATAAAACCATAAATTATGTCATATTTGTGATAAGAACTAGTATAACACAACTATTGTAGGGGCCCATAGGGTGTGCAAGAATGAAGTGATCAAAAGATGACCATTTGATAAAACAACTAACAAAATGTAAATTATTTAGAAATGTTTCTTTTACTTATAAAGAGTATTTTTAGGTTATAAAATAAGTCTCCCTATTTTCTTCACAAGTATGAAGCATTATGATGGTGTCCTTTAGATCCCCTTAGTGAAAGTGGACTTCTATGTGTATGTGCCATTGGTAGTTTTCTAATGTGTGTTCTTTTGTACCTATTTAAGGATTTTAAAATATTGTTAGTGCATTTTGGGGCCTACCTTGGTCAAGCCCTATTATTATAAAGACAAATCAACATAAAAACTATATTAAAAAGTGTTAAAAACTGATGGAAATATTGTAAAAACACTAAATAACTCATACATGCTTGATTTTATGTTATAGACTTGTTGTACGGTCAATTTGTAGGATGACTTACAAAATGGATCTCAGATTCATAGGTTGAGGGGTGAATTGGTTTGTAGTTAACTTCTTATGGAGATCCTCTGTCCGAATGGGCTACATAAGTGATTTTATGTTGTTTGTATGATTTAATGTTGTCGAAGGAGATTCTAGAGTGATTTCTATAGAGTCTATATAGGTTGAACGAAAGTGTGAGAGAGTTCAAATGAGGGAAAATACCCTCTATTTATAATAAAAACCAAGGTCAGGGGTGTGGTTAGGTATACCAAACCCTAGAGTCAATTCCTAGTAAGGTTAGGTTAGGGTTTATGAAGTGTCAAGCTTACATTACCTAAGATAAATATCCTATCCTCACACATGTGTGTGAGGAAGGATTAGGGTTAGATAGGGTTAGCTAACTCCTAGGTTAGATTGAGGTTTAGTTAGAATTTCTATGAAATATCCCAACTTAGGGTGCACACATGTGTGAGGACATACTTAGGACTAATTAGATCATTAATCCTGATTGAACCCTCTTAATGATAAAGTGAATGTTTATTGAAAGTCACTTGTAAATTAGAATCCTTATTGGCCTAATTAGGGTTTTTAGTAGGGAATGGTCGCATGGGATCCTAATTATATGTAGAAAAGGGCTTAGGTAGCCTTAGGGTACTAGTATATGATTTCCTAGTGGGTAGGAGATGTCATGGACATGTTTTATATAGTTTTGTAGGTTTTTATGCCTACGGATGACTATGGTAGCCTACAATGGCCTATACAAACATGCAAATTTCTATGTAGATATACAAGTATATATGAATGAGCATGTGCAAATTTTTGGTTTATACAATACCAAACATTATTTCTAAGAGGCTATTGACCCAAAAGATAAAAACAATAATTATTTTGAGGAGAGACAAAGATAAGTTAATTTAAAAGTTGAATAACTCAAGGGAATACATACCAAGAAGTGGGTATAATGTAAATCACCACCAAAAAATTATTTTTAAATAATATCAAACTACATTATAATTGAAACTTTCATGGGATGAAGAGGAATCTAATTAAGGAGGGACATTTTTCGCAGGACTGCCCAAACTATCAAACTTATTTCGGCTATATTTCACTCATATGAATTCAGATTGAGCTAAAAGTTTGAGGGTAGATGCCTGAAAAACTCTAGAACAGCTCCACTAATTTTCTTATCATTTTAAGCAACACAAATCCTTGTGCATATTTATGTAGGAATGAGATTTTTGGCAAGTAGCTATGTGAGGGTTTCATCTAAGTTGAGTGCAAGCAGCTCCAGAGGTTGTTTTTTAGGGCCCTAAGGCCATAGAGGCCAATATTGTTATGGTTTATACTCAATATTTTAGCA
Organism: Wollemia nobilis; assembly: GCA_028583015.1. NCBI lineage: Eukaryota > Viridiplantae > Streptophyta > Pinopsida > Araucariales > Araucariaceae > Wollemia > Wollemia nobilis. The sequence goes on along the minus strand of JAQPPZ010000677.1, from coordinate 1,516,417 downwards.
TGATATGTTATAAGGGATCCAATATGGGTTAGAAATATATCTTTCAATAGATCATACTATGAACTTGAGTGACAATGGCTTCCAATTTTCTACACAAAATAAAATGGAAACCATACCTTTCCATGATGTCTAGGGCAAGGATTAAAAATATCACAAAACAATTTACAATAATATAATAAAAAATAGCTTAGATATCAAGTGAATCTAGTGCTAATGTGCACCCATAAAATAAATCTACTGTGAAAACCCCTATCACGGGTAAAAATTTCAAAGACTCAGCCCCAAAAATGAATTTTAGGGATGCCCTTCATGGTGGATAGCCTCAGCCCAATGCTAATATTAATATTAGGGTTTCCTATAAACCTCTAATAATGCCTAAGATTGATCCCAAGAAAATGAAGTCAAGATTTATTAAAGTATCTAATGGAACTCCTATTGTTAAGCTTGATATGGGTAACATTCATACTAGCATTGAAGATCTAGAAAAAATAGGACTAATGTATCGATTCATGGATTTTTGTTTGAGCCTATCTTCTTTCAAAGTATGGGCTACAAAAAGCTAGAAAAATAAAGGTGAGTTGCAAATATTTATTTATCCAAATGGTTATTTTATTGTTTTATTTGCTAATAATGAATATAGAGAGAAAACTTTTCAAGGGGGTCCCTTGTTTTTTTGAAGGGTAGGAATTTTCATGAAGCCTTGGCATACTAAATTTAAATCCGAAGAAGAGATGACTTCTATAGCTCCCGTGTGGGTTAGAATCTTTCGCCTCCCTATTGAATTTTGGAATCCTACTATTTTTCTTCAATTGGAAGCACTTTAGGAACTTTTTTGATGATTGTTGATTGTACTTAAAATTTTGAATATATTATTTATGCTCGAATTGTGTTTTAATGGATTTTGACAAACCCCTACCTAAAAATATCACTTTACAATTTTGGGAAGACACTTGGGAGCAAGTAGTGGACAATGATAACATTCCTTTTCATTATATAATTTACCACGAATATGGTCATTTGGCTAGTGCTTGCCCAAATAAAATTCCTAATCAAAAGAAAGAAGATATAAACATAGCAGTTTTCCAAATGCCTAAGAAGAAGAACACTTAGAAAAAACTAGTTATGAAGGATCAATCAAATTATTCTACTAATATGTTTGAAATCCTTTCCACAAATGATGTCCCAAGTGAGGAAGAAGAAATAATGGAAACAAAAATATTAGAAACACAATTTAAATATGAAGGGAAGAACTCAGAGATAAACCAACAATTCAAAGGTTTTCAATAGAAAAAAAGGGAGAAAATTTACACAAGAAAAACAATCTTTTAAATGTCAAAACTTCAAATAATATATGTCCCAATATAGACTATATTGAACTCTCTAGTAAAATTTTGGATGTGTACAAGCATTCTTCAAGGTTAGAAGCCATATCAGATTCAATTGGAGTAAGTCAAGAAACATGGAAAAAACATTAAAAATGGATTCTAATCAAAAGGTAGGTCACAAGACCAATAAATATCATATGGTAAAATAAGGTGAAAAGCTTATAGAGGAAGGTAATATTAATGCCCTTCTAAAAAATTTTAGCACTGGTATTAATTTGGAATATTAGAGGACTCAAAGGGAGTCTTTTAAAATAAAATGAAATTAGAAGAATAATTTAGATAAATCATCCACATCTTATTTTCCTTCAAGAAACGTAGATTTCAATGGAGGATATGGACTCAATTGCTAGTAAAATTTGGCCAACTAGAAAAGTGATTTCCCTTAGTTCCCATGGAAATTATAGTGGCATTGCTTTTCTTTGGGACCCAAAATAGGTAGTTAGTCACCATATGGTTGGCATTTGGGGTCTTTTAGCTATAGCTATTCAAAGTAGACATTCCAACCAAATTATGCTCTGCATTATTTTTTATGCTCCGATTGCTTTGGAGGAAAAAATAAGATGTGGAAGGATATAACTCATATTATCTCTCATTTTCCTGAATCTTGGTGAAAGCACGAGGATACGAAAGCAAAACAAAAGGGAAATGCAACGCTAAGTCCTACGAACGAGAATGCATGAAAAGAAGGAAAACCAACGAACTGAAATGAGATTAAAAGCAAGTGTAAAAGTGTGGCCCTTTATTTTATTAATTTTCTCCAAATCGGGTTACAATACGTCTCCTCCCTTTTCAGGGGCTAGGAGCGTCGGACATATTTTGATTACACCATGAATGATATATTCCCCTTTGAGATCTTCCATGTGCCCACATTGAAAATGGGCGGACCAAACGTCACCGCCGCTTGCGTGAATATGTCTATGGTTCCTTGCTGCCCCTCTGGTGTCGAGATCCTACGTTCAGAGAAATAGTAAACGGTTAGTAGCACCTGCGGATGGAGAGAAACATGCGATCCCCAAGGCCTACGGTCAGTGCATGCATAAAATGATTAAAATGATAACTGAAACATATCAGAATGAGCTAAAAATTTGATAGAAGCAATAAAACATTACCAGGAACCCACTGCAAAAGGAACAGTTGAGAAATCTGCCACATATTTCTAATCGCTCCGGGGTGGGACGATTAGGACTGTCATAAGTTGTCAGAAGGCGACCTCCTAAATGTCTGGTCCAGAGGCCTCCAAAACACCTGCAAAGTTGGGGTTAGACAAAACGGGGCATTTTGGGACGACCCAGAAGGTTAGATTCTGCAAATTTGGCCTCGATTGCCCTGTATCCGATGATGCTCCCTGTATGTTAGCGAAAGCGAGAAATGATAAAATCATAGCCAAAACTTGTCAGAATCACATGAAACTTGAATAGCAACATATGTAAGTAACCTAGAATCAAATGCAAAAGAAAAATTAGGGAAATATACCATAGATTTCTAATCACTCTGGGGTGGGGCGATTAGAACTGTAGCAGTGCGAGGGGCACCCGGGGGCAGGACGCCCACCGTTTGGGACCTGGTTTCAGCACCAATCCACTTGGGATGGGTCCAAAACCTCTTATGGGGTTGTGTCAGCAAATTTGGTGGGGTATTGTGGCCAAATTTTTGGGTTTGGGTCCGGATTGCGCTTCCAATAATCACCCAATAACCTCCCTTCCAAAAGAGAGATCAAGGATGTAAAAGCACAAATGATGGGTGAGGATGTAATTCGGAAGCACTCCATTGCTCCAAATGCTCCTCCCTGTTCCTCTTTTTGGGGTGAGAAGACTCACCAATTTATAGACCTAGGGTCTCTCTCTTTGAATGCGCATGCGAGGGCTCCACTTGACTTGCTTGCCCTATTTTGGGAGAAAATATTATTCCCTGATTTAGAGTCTCCTTGCATGAGGCCTCCATAATCAAGGCATGCATGACTGAAGTCTCTCTCTCTAATTTGAAGTCGTTCCTCGCAATTGCATGCCCTAAAGGCATAGTTAAGTGGCGGACCTATCGAGGTTTGACTTTTTTCCAGTCAAACCTGCTATTCGTCCCACCCTGGGATGAATGCTGATAATCATCCCGGGGTGGGACGAATACCAGTTTGTAATCGTCCCGGGGTGGGACGAGTAGAGAGCAAAGTGCTAAAAAGGTGCCAAATTGACCTCTGACCTTCCAAACTACTGTGGGAGTGGTTAGGACCACTGTTTAACCTCTGGGGGCTGCCCTAGGGGCTATGCATGTCAATTCGATCAGTGCTTGTCATCACATAATCGGATTGGTGCTATTTTGGTGTCTACAGATGCCCCTTTTTGGGATGCGCTGTGCATGGCATAGTGCTGAGAAAAAATAGATAACCAAAGCACTAATGATTAGGGTTTCTCAGTAACCTAACCAACTCTTGATGCCCCAAGTATGGAAAGGGCACGCATTCTTGAATCCTTGCTTCTGACGAGCTAAGGAGCTTAATTCAAGTGTTAACCTTTTTTAGTGAGGTGTTACTTGATCTTGGACATTGTTCAGTCATGAATAGGCAAAGGGCGCAACCTTTTGTCTGTGGGAACCTTGAGTTCATGATTCTAGAATGCCAAGTGTTTGATCAGCTTGTGATTATTGCTTGTTTGCTGCCCCAAGCAGGAGCGTGATTGTCTTTGTCAATGATCCTTTGAATGCATGCCATTTCCTTGATTGGGTGTGTTTTTGTTGATTGGTGACTAAGTGTGACTACCCCCTCAAGCGACGAATCGATGAGGGAATGACCGACATGAGAAAAGCGACGAGTCACTTGACCCAAGATGACTTGTGTAAGGGTGCCTTCAGTTGTTTTTCATTGAATGCTTATGCAGTTTCTGAACATTTTGACCTATTTTTGGTGGGTTTGAACCCTTTTTGTGACGTATTTTGGAGCTGAAATTGTCAAAAATTCGTCCTCCCGTGGAGCGGTCCGGCTATGGTAGCCTTCTTAGGGAGTAGGATAATGACAATTTGTGACCCCAACGTCTATTTTGGATGCCAAGAATGTCAGGCACAAAGGCGCCTTCGTTCGGCAATGTTATTGCTATTTTTGGGTGGGTTGTGACCCTTTTTGTGACGCCATGTGGGGATGAAATTCTCGAAAATCCGTCCTCCCGTGGAGCGGTCCAGCTATGGTAGCCTTCTTAGGGAGTAGGATAGTGAGGATTTGTGACCCCAACGTCGTTTTTCTCGGCCAACTCGGTTTTGCATGCCAAGAATCACAGGCGCAAAGGCCCCTTTGTTTGGCAAGTTTATTGCTATTTTTTTGTGCATTTTGGTGCAGTTTTTGTTGTTTTTGAAATTTTTGCTCTGTAATCATCCCTGGGTGGGACGAATACCAGTTTAGTAATCGTCCCAGGGTGGGATGAGCGCTAACTAGAGCGCTCATCCCAGGGGGGAACGATTACAGGCCTAAAAGCCTATTTAAGGGCCAAAACTAGGTTTTGGGCTCATTTGCATTTGTTTTTCCTGGCGTTTGGGAGCTGTGAGGAGGAGGTGGTCGAGTTCGCGTAGCGGAGCGCTATCAAATTTCTTGGACACCATGAGTTCACGGACTGGATCATCAAGTGGCGGAGCCGAAGTGAGACCGGTATGTGATCCTCCTCTGTATTTTGCTTGGTTTGCGTTACAGTTTAAAACCACAATTTGTTTTCTTTTGTATTTTGTTTTTCAATTTAAAAATGAAAACCCTAGTTAAATGTTTGTTGTGTGTGTGAATTTGTGTTTTGTTGTAAGCTAAAAAAGAAACCCTAGTTTAAACTAAGATTGAAAACTTAACTTAAAAAAATGTTTTTATGTTGTTTTCTGTTGTTTATCAGTTTTAGACGAATGTTAAACCCTAGGAACTGAAAACTTTTATTGTGTGTTGTATTTTTTAGTTTGACAGTAAAATGAAAACCCTAGGTTAAATTTTTATTTTTGTTTAACTAGAGTTAGAAACCCTAGTTGTTATTTTGTTTGATTTTTTTTTTTTTTTGTAGTTTAAACCCTAGGTTAAAATTTTATTTTTGTTTGTAATGATTTTTTGTTTTAAACTAGAGTTAAAAACCCTAGGTTAGATTTGATTTGGTGTAAACTAAGGTAAAAAACCCTAGTTTGAACGAAGGTCAAAAACTTAGCTTTGTTTTTATTTTGTTTGTTGTTGTTTATCAGTTTAGACTAAGGTCAAACCCTAGGTTAACTATTTAATTTTGTTTTTTTATTTTTGTCAGTTTAGACTAGGATGAAAACCCTAGGTTAACTGTTTAATTTTGTTTTTGTTTTTTTGTTAGTTTAGACTAGGATGAAAACCCTAGGTTAACTGTTATTTTTGTATTTTGTTTTTTGTCAGTTTAGACTAGGATGAAAACCCTAGGTTAACTATTTGTTTTTGTTTTTGTTATTTTGTCAGTTTAGACTAGGATGAAAACCCTAGGTTAATTGTTTGTGTTTTGTTTTTTTTTAGTTTAGACTAGGATGAAAACCCTAGGTTAACTGTTTTTTTTGTTTTTGTATTTTGTCATTTTAGACTAGGATGAAAACCCTAGGTTAACTAACAAATTGGTGTTTGAATTTTTTTGTTTTTGTAGTTATTTATCAGTTTGATTTTAGAGTTAAAAACCTTAGGTTAATTGATGTTTGTGAATTTTTTGTTTGTGTTATTTATCGGTTGAACTAGAGTTAAAAACCCTAGGAACTGACAAATGTGTTTGTGAATTTTTTTGTTTGTCAGTTATTTATCAGTTTGAACTAGAGTTAAAAACCCTAGAAACTGACAAATGTGTTTGTGAATTTTTTTTTTTTGTTATTTATCAAGAAAACCCTGAAAACCCTAGGTTAAATGTTTGTTGTTATTTTGTTTTTTAAACTAGAGTTAAAAACCCTAGGTTAAAATGTTTGTGATGTGTTTGTATTTTGTATGCAAAATAAAGTTAAAAACCCTAGATTGTAATTTTGTAATTTGTTTGTCTGTACAGTGTTGTTACTGTTGTTGTACAATTTTTTAAATGTATTTATCTGTACAATTTGTATATATTGTTGTATATTGTTTTAGTGTTGTACAATTTTGTTTTTTTTTTTGTCATGTTTTAATGTTTTTGTTTTGTTTTCTTTTGTAGGTTGTGAAGAGTCGGTACCGTGTGCCGACGGTGTTTTTGAAGCATGGGAGGTGCTAACTATGGTTGATTAGGAGTGGCTTGATGCCCTTGGGCTCAAGCAGGTGACTCAATTAGAGCCTGTGGTGGGGGATCGGGCCTATCTGATGACTCTGATCAACTTGTGGGATCCCTAGACTAATACCTTTCATCTCCCAACAGGGGAGATGATAGTGACTCTTGAGGATGTCTATCGGATTCTACGGATTTTGATAGATGGGCTTCCTATTCGGACTACTCCGCATGATCAATGAACAATAGTGCTGACACGGTGCTTCGGGCATGGGGTGGAGATGGGGGTGGATAGTCCCAGTGGAGAGGGTAGAGGGGGATTGCCTGATTGGCGATATCTTGGTGCGGTGGTGGCTAGAGAGGGGCGTGTTGGGGGTGAGGCATGCATTACTGATGACCCTCATCTCCAACATGTTGCTGCCCGACTCCTCAGGTATGAGGTTCCCTTGGAACCTGCTAGAGGTAGTGTTCAGATTGGTCGAGTGTCCGACGGAGGCACCCTTGATTATGAGGTGGGGACAGACGCTTCTAGCATAGCTTTATGATGAGTTGTACGAGGTCCACTATCGGAGGCGAAATGGGATTGGGTGCAGCTACCTGTTGCAGTGTTAGGGGTGGCAGCACATAGTTGTGGAGCGGCCACAGGGTTTGCCATGGACCACTCGGGCAGAGATGGTGGACAGAGAGATAGGGTATGCGGCTCTGTGGCGGTGGTCTGAGGAGCAGGGGCAGAGTCGATGGTGGGTAGGTGTCGTAGGGCACTATGTCGATGCCTTCGCTCGGCTTGCTCTAGGGGAGGTGTTCTGGCACCCATACCGGGACTGTCCAGCCTGGCTTGAGGCTGGAGAGTGGCTTCGATGGGTGCATGGGGGAGATGGTTGATCGGGCGACACGGGACCGAGCAGGAGTACTTCCCGTACGTCCGAGTGACATGATAGTTTGGGGTGCACTAGGGGTTGCCTGGTGAGCCCTTGATCTATCGACGTCGGGGTGACGAGAGGACTCTGGCCTGGTCGATCATCGAGCTACTGGGTGAGGAGTCAGATCCTATGATCGATGTCCCTAACGTGGACAACGTCGGGGCGACCACTGAGTACGACCAGTGGTGGAAATTGTAGCAATGGCGAGGCGAGGGGCCTCTAGGGGGTCCAAAGGTAGTAGCAATAGGTGGTGAGGGTGCAGAGGCATCGGGAGAGGGTTGGGGGGCTCCACTCGAGGATGCGGACATGGTGGAGGTTGACAACTTTGGGGGGATGATTTTGGGGTTTCTAGAGCAGCCGGATACGTAGGACATCCCGGAGCAGTGGGAGCTGGAGCAGCCTATCGTCCCGGATATGCCTATGCCTCAGGCAGTCCTAGAGGGTGTGGAGGTGAGGCATCGCATTGAGATAGCATGATTGGAGGATCTGCTTCGGAGATGGGATGAGGAGCTTGGGGATGCTCTACAGGAGAGGGATCTCCTACGGACTCAGTTGGCAGAGTAGGGAGAACGCATTGGCTACGTACCACCGATGGGATGGGGACACAGATGCTACGTGGGAGAGGGATCTCCTACGAACTCAGTTGGCATAGTGCGATGATGTAGTGGCTACGTACCATCGGTGGGAGATGGATCTGTTTCATCATCGGATGGAGTTGGAGGTAGAGATTATCCACCTCGGTGGGCGGTTACCTGAGCTCCCTAGAGGTGGGTCTTCATGTCGGATGAGAGACAGCGATACTGAGCAGTCAACATCTTCTCATCGCAGGCGGCTGGATGAGGGGGGTGCTAGTGGGCGTGATGCGGGGGCTAGCAATAGCCACCTTGAGAGGTCCCATAGGACCCACACCATAGGGGGTAGTTCCCGTCGCACCGATCCTGCGTGATCATGGTGGCCGACGCCCTAGGCTTGGGGGTTTTTGAGTTTTTGCTTTGTTTTGCGAGGTCAGAGGACCGACTTATTGTAGCCTGCGGGCATGTTGATGATATATATATACATGAATTTTCTTTTTGGTTATACACTTGTCATGATTTTTTTTTTTTTTATGCACATTTATTTATGATGATGTATGCATGTGGTATTATGAATGCGATGTTTCTAATTATATGATGTATGCATATGGAATGAATGAAATGAGTTGTTGATAACTTGTCGATGGCACCATAGACTGTACAAGATTTACTGGCTTTCTGTACTTATGTGATGGCTTTGTGGAATGACTTTGCATGTGTGAATTTTGTTTTGGTATTTTTCGTATTTTTTGATGTTGATGTAAGTAATGAAATGTACCAGTTGTTTTAAAATGTAGTTAAGGTTTTCTGAGATTCAGATGTTTTAACTAACTAGCCAAGACTGTACATTTATCTCACAAGATTTTTTGAACAAGGTACGAATCAGACTTGAGTTTGACCAAGTTATTTCACATCCCTGTGTGTGCAATTGAATTCGTTTATGTGGTATTTGTCAGGATACCGCCAGTGCCAGATAGGTCTGTCAACCAAACCTCGTACCGAGGATCACCTAATTAGCTCCACTAACTCCGTTGTTGTATTTAGTAAGATTAATCCATGGGACAATCTAAGGTACCATAAGCTAGCTCATCCACATGCAAACATTGGTCTGCTCACATGCAAAGCTAATGTGATAGACATATCGTCATGCGTTTAGGATACCACCATTGTCAGGTAGGCTATCCACAAAACCCGTAATGAGGATCACCTAGATGGTTTTTTGAATGCTGAGAATTCCAGGGATTCAAGCTCAGGCGTCTTTCGGTTGCTCAACTTATTGGGATACTTGCTCGCATATATAGTGATGAAAATCACTGTTTATTTTTTGCTTTTGTTTTTCTTTTTGAGCAAGGACTTGAATAGTGGTGATAACCACTGTTATTTGATTTTGCATTTTAGGTTGCAAAGTTGAGCTCATAGGTTTTGGCTTGTGAATGGCATTGATCCTTTTGGTCTTGGGGATGACTACCCATCCTGTTCAGGGACGTGTAGTATGAATCCTTACGACTTTTGGGAATCAAAGGTGATTGGGGATGTTATTATGTAAGGGCATTGATCTTTTAGGCCTTGGGGATGACTACCCATCCTTGTCAGGGGTGTGTAGTATGAATCCTTATGACTTTGGGGACCAAAAGGTGATTGGGGATATGATTATGGAATGGCATTGATCTTTTAGGCCTTGGGGATGACTACCCATCCTTGTCAGGGGCGTGTAGTACGAATCCTTATGACTTTGGGGATCAAAGGTGTTTTGGGATTTTTGTTAGTGGTGAAGACCACTGTTTATTATGGGAAATTGGATGGGGAAGAGCTTGTCCTTTTGTCAATTCTCAGCATTCTTGAACCATTCGCACAGGGGGATGAATAGGCTAACCTTTCACCTATGGTACCCTAGACTGCTTTGTAGGTTTCTCTTGCATTCACACAACTTGGGAATTATTTTATGTGTTTTAACTTGTGTAGGGATGTTACGTAACGAAGTATGATCCAAGTAAAACTCTCCCTTTGTAAAATCTGTCTGACTTTGTACAGTTTTTTGGCTAGAAATTTAAATACAGCTGAATGACGAAAACCCTAAATACATTAGGAGACAACTGACTATGCTAAAAATGTGGATGGTATTATTCTGGATGGATGTGTTTATAAAATGGAAAGAATGTGGAAAATGATGGAATTGCCTAGCAATTACAGTCTATGGTGCTTGTGACATGTATGACCAGCAAATATGCAATGTATGGATGCGATGCCTAATGCAATTTATTATGTTTTTGTATTTTGATTTTTATGAGTATGCATGAAATTGAGATGCAATTTTTTTTGTTATCTTTGATTATTTTATTGTTTTTGTTTGTTTTTGAATATTTGTTTTTGACCAAGCGATTGTGGGAACCCTTGGAGCTTTTGGTTTGACCAAAGGGTTTATGGATACCTTTGGGGCATTTTAGGTGGACCAAGCGATTGTGGGAATCCTTGGAGCTTTTGGTTTGACCAAAGGGATTATTGATACCTTTGGGGAGTTTTGGGGTTGACCAAGCGATTGTGGGAATCCTTGGAGCTTTTGGTTTGACCAAAGGGATTATTGATACCTTTGGGGCATTTTGGGGTTGACCAAATGGAAAAATGTGGAAAATGATAGAATTGCCTAGCAATTACATTCTATGGTGCTTTTGTTGACCAACAATTGCATTTTGGATGCTCTTCTTTTTTTTTTTGTTTTTTTTTTTGAGTTGTGTTGGATTTTTTGTTTTGATTATTTTTTGTTTTTGTTTTTTTTGGGTTTTTTTTTGACCAAGCGATTGTGGGAACCATCCTTGGAGCTTTTGGTTTGACCAAAGGGATTATTGATACCTTTGGGGTGTTTTGGGGTTGACCAAGCGATTGTGGGAATCCTTGGAGCTTTTGGTTTGACCAAAGGGATTATTGATACCTTTGGGGCATTTTGGGGTTGACCAAGCGATTGTGGGAATCCTTGGAGCTTTTGGTTTGACCAAAGGGATTATTGATACCTTTGGGGCATTTTGGGGTTGACCAAGCGATTGTAGGAATCCTTGGAGCTTTTTGGGTTGACCAAGCGATTGTAGGAATCCTTGGAGCTTTTGGGGTGGGCTATGGCTCTCTAAATGTGGAATGGCCTCAAATGACTGATGTTCAAGGGTTCTGGTTCCTTGATTCCTTCAAGAGAGGTGAGCCGGTATGTTCCAGGTCCTATTTTACTATCAATTACATAGGGACCTAACCAATTTGCCTTGAATTTGTCCCTAAGATGGGTCGGCAAGTTAGAGTTTTGTTGGTTCTCTTTTAAGACCAAGTCACCAACCTGAAAGTCCCTCGGGTGAACTTTCATGTTGTATGCTCTCCTAAGTCGCTCTTGATAGATACGTAAATGCTCGAGAGCATTGATGCGTCGTTCATCGAGCAACGTAAGTTGGTCTAACCGGGCCTGCCACGCAGTGTCATCATCGATGAACTCTTGCATTGAGATGCATAGGGAAGGTATTTCCAACTTGAGAGGCATGACTGCCTCGGAGCCATACACCAATGAAAATGGAGTTGCCCCAGTGGGCATCCGAATGCTAGTGCGATAAGCCCACAGGGCAAGCAGGATTTGAATGTGCCAATCCTTATGACTATCTGTGACCATATTTTTGAGGATGGCAACTAGCATTTTGTTTGATGCCTCTGCTTGCCCATTTGCCTATGGATAATAGGGTGTTGAAAAACTATGCTAAATTTTGTACTTTGTTGTCAAAGCACGCACATATTTGTTCTTGAATGACGTCCCATTATCCGAGATGATCTTGGATGGAATACCAAAATGACATATGATGTTATGCAAAATAAACTCCGCAATGCGGGGTCCAGTCGTAGAGGTTAGCGAAATTGCTTCCACCCACTTGGTGAAGTACTCTATGGCCATTATGATGAACGTGTGATGACCCAACGATGCATGGGAGATCTTTTTGATTAGATCTAAGCCCCACTATGAAAATGGTCAAGCCGATTGGATCGGTTGCAAGGCCTGAGAAGGTACGTGTGTCAAATTGGCATGGTGTTGACACTTCACGCACTTCTTTACATATGCACAACAATCTCGCTCTAAATATGGCCAATAATAGCCCATGCGGAGAATGCGCTTTGCGATGGCCATACTGCTAAAGTGGCCACCGCATGTACCATCGTGCACTTGGGTGATCGCCCAAGCGGACTCCTGCTGGTCCAAGCAATAGAGGAGGATTCCTTCATAGCTCCGATGATACAAAATGTCTCCTAACAAGACATGTTTTGCCGCTTTCTATTTAAATGATCTTTTCATGGCATGCGTCAATCCAAGTGGGAGGTTACCTAGCTTGAGGTAGTCTCTTATGGGTGCGTACCAATCCTGCTGATCAGAAACCTCGATGGTATGAATGGCCAATCCCTCTTGAAGTTCATCCCTAGCAAAATTTGAGCGGGAAAGAACTTGTAAGAATAGTGTTGTGTTGCTATTAAGAGGGGTCGGGGAGAACAAGGACCCCCAGTCGACGCGATTCAGACAATCATGGATTCGAGAGAACTTATCCTGAGATGGTTCAATCTGGATTAGGTGGATCCCTGGCATGAGGTCAGATATTGCATGCTCCATCGTAGATTGCGATAATGTTTTAACTTGAATGGTTGTCATTTCACCAGAAGGGTCTTGCAGGATTAGTGACCCCAAGGAGGCCATAGTATCTACAAAATGATTCGATGATCGAGGGAGTGCCTCGATGTCGTACCATTCAAGATTTGCCATGAATTTATCCACAAGGGCTTTGTAGGCTTGTATAACTAGGCATTTACATTGGAATACCCCTTTTACTTGGTTGACAATTAACAAAGAATCACCAAAGATGTTCAAGCATTTGATGTTCATGGTGATTGTTGTTTGAAGACCTATGAGCAAGGCTTCATATTCTGCATTTTTGTTGGTGCATGTGAAATCTAATTTAAATGATAGAGGCATTGGAGCCCCTTGCGGTGTGAAGAATACAATTCCCATGCCACCCCCTTGCTCACATTTAGAACCATCAAAGAATAGGGTCATGTCGGCCTGTGACTCAAGCTCATTAGAATCTGCAATTCTGAAACATGGAAGACCCCATCATCGGGTAGCTCTATGGTCAGAGGTTGATCGTCTTCAAGAGGAGCCTCTGCTAGTTGATCGGTGATGACTTGAACTTTGATGGACTTTTGTCCAATGAATTCGATGTCAAACTCCATCAACAACATGATCCATTTCATCGTGCAGATACTATGATAAGTATGACTCATCATGTATCACAATGGATTCTCCTTAGACACAACATACATCGTATTGCTCAGCATGTAGTGGCATAGATTTTTGGTAGCAAATACCACTTCCAAGCATAGCTTCTCGACGTATGCATAGTTAAGTTCATAACTAACCAGGGTGCGGCTAAGATAGTAATTAGCCTTTTCTTTGTGTAGTTCATTTTTTTGGGCTAGCATGGTGCCCAGTGCCACCTCAGTAGCTGAGATGTATAAGTAGAATGACACTCCTGGTCTAGGTGGTGCCAATACTAGTGACAAATCCAAGTATTGTTTGATGTCATCAAAGGCTTACTGGCACTCGTCATCCCAGTGAAATGCTACCCCCTTGTGCAATAATTTATTCATGGGTCGGCACTTGTCAGATAGCTGCGCTATGAAGCGCTTGATTGACACGACCTTTCCCTGCAGGCTTCTAAGCTACTTGATGGTAGTTGGGGGAAGCATTTCAAGGATTACCTTGACTTTGTTTGGATCTACCTCGATTCCTCATTTTGAGACTATGAAACCCAAGAGTTTTCCAGATGTGATGCCAAATACGCACTTCTTGGGGTTTAGTCTGACTTTATGTTCAATGAGGTGATCGAGGATCTTTCTTAAGTCATCGAGATGATCTGGGTGCAAAAGAGATTTGGCCAACAAATCATCCATGTAATCTTCCAAAGTTTTATGCATGTGATCATGGAAGATGTATGTCATGGCACGTTGGTAGGTGGCGCAAGCATTTTTAAGGCCAAAGGGCATGACCTTATAACAAAATGTCCCCCAAGGCATTATGAACGCCGTTTTTAGTTGGTCCTCGAGATTGATACAAATATGATTGTATCCCGAGAAACCATCCATGAGGGAAATCATTTCGTGGCCCGTTATAGTGTCTACCAATGCATCGATGCTAGGCAAGGGGAAATCATCCTTAGGACTCGCTTTGTTTAGGTCTCAAAAATTAGTGCATATGTGAATCCTCCCATCTAGATTTTTGACGGGCACCATGTTGGACATCCATGGTGGGTAATCCATGTAGATGACAAACTATGCATCCAATAGCTTTTATAACTTATATTTGACCATTAAAGCTACTTTTGGGTGTTGTATCGCTCCAAATTTTTTGCACCCCTACCTTCAGGCTATTGGATCCGCGCCCGAAAGGAGGATGGGAAAAGGATGGTGTGGTACCTTGGACGAGAGGACTTTTTGAAGGTCCCACCTCTCAAGGGAGGTGCATTTTGGTGATTTTTTGATGGATGGTGGGTTCACCAGGAAACATTTGATGGCAGTTTCCATGCCTAGGTTTTGGGAATGAGTTTTGATGAGTTCATTTTATTTTAAACATTCATCCTAGGTTTGGCCAAATGATTCTAACTTAAACTACATGAAAATGCAATTTAAATGCATACAGCAAACAGAAAGGAAAATAGAGACAGAGAATTTGCAGGAGGCCAATGAAGATTACCTGATCTGGAAGTCTGATGGAGTTTCTGAAGCTTGAAGTAGTCTGGATCGTCTGCAATTCAACAGAATTGCCTTCAATTTGATAAAATCATCTAAACTGACAGGATCGTCTGCAATCTGACGAATTCGTCAGACGAATTCATTAGAGACCTGCAAAACAGCAAACAGATGCGAAACACAAGAAATTATATTTTGCAAACAGGGGCAAACTATGTAAAACAGTAATATGAGTGTTGAACAATATACAAGAACAAAAGTAAATGCAAATAACTGTGTTTAGATAGCAGAATATGATCCTAATATGCAAACTAGACAAAATGGGTGAACTCCAGATGCAATATAGTATAAAAACTGAATAAACAATCTAATTTATAGCATAAAATGACAGATAAAAAAGACAGAAGAGCAAACTCTAGGCACTGATTGCCTCGATGTGTGCTGCAGTTGAAATCGTCTCGCATCAGTATGAGATCGTCCCGAATTTGACGAGATCGCCTCCGATCTTGACAGGTTCGTCGGCTACGATAGGTGCTGGCTCCGGCTGAAAACCAGTGATGTACCTGCAATGAAATGACTATAGGACTAATGCAAAATATGAATTACGATGTTTTAGAGCATAAGGGTTCAATTTGTATGAAAATTCAGCCAGGGGTTGGGGAGGGAAAATACTTAGAGTTAAATAGGCATAGGATAGTTGTTGGGAGGTTGGAGATCATCCCAATTTGGGAGATCTCCAACGGGGGAAGGGTCCCAACGGCGCAGACACGCTTCTGCCCGGATTGGAGACCCGTTGGAATGGATTCCAACTATCCAAATTTAGTTTTGCGACAAAATCATCTAAACGTTCTAGTCCAGACGAAATCGTCAAATCTGGGGCGATATCGTCTGATCGGAGACGATATCGTCAAATGGTCAAAACAACTGCTAAAAATGGTGCGGAAAAGGAGGAAACGGGTTTCTCGGCGGTTAACGGGCGGTTTGGGAGGTTGAATTTGAATTTAAATTTATTTACTAAGGTGAATGTAATTATTCCAATTTTATTGCGCCAATTTTAGGGTGCTACATTTTGCCCCCTCTTTAGCGAATTTTACGAAGAAAATGCATTAAATATGAGTTCTTCTCGATCTACGAGAAATCAAAAAATTATTCCCATTTTTAGGCGACGATTCTTGGTCGAATCGTACGACAGCTTACTATGGTGCCCCCTCCGTGTTTTTACCCAAATCGAACGTTTGAGGTAAAAACGCAGAAAAGCAAAATTAATTTGAATTATTTTTGAATGAAATTATGTTTGATATATGATATGTTTTTGATCATATGACTTGTGTTATGTGATACTTATGATGCTTTTTATGTTTGATGTAATTGATTGATTTGATTGATGTAATGATTTTATTGATGATTCATGTAATTATGTCGTTTTGGAAAATATTATAACTTGAATGTCATGCTATAAAATTTTAAATGAAATAATCTGATGTAACAAAGTGGTTGTATGTGATGCAATAATTTTGATAAAAATAAAAAGGGACTTTTAACAATAATTTCAAAGGACATTGTCGCTATTATAGACCATTTCATGGAGTCGCTGCTCACTCGGTCGTCAAGCTAGTCCCAGGATAGAAATATTGTTAAAATAAAAGAGTGCTTAAGATACTGTCTTAAGACTTTGTTGTGATGATGCAAATGATGATGATGATGGTTTGTTTTCATATTTCCATGAAAATATTATGCATGAAATATTGTAAAATGATTTTTGCTAGGCATAAATTCCTAAGTGTGATAAAAATTGTTGAATAATTCCTTAAGAATTATACCATCATTGCAAAATGCAAAGGTTGAAACAATGATATGAAATAATAAAAATGTGTTTGCTTTTGAAAAGCATAATTTGTGTAATAAAATGAAGTCATATGGTTTTTATGAATTTTGATAAATTGGGAAAAAATATTGTTACAATGGTTTTGCGCTAGGCATAGAATATGTAGGTATAGACTTATACCATCATCGCGAAGATCAAAGAAAATAGATAGTTTTATTGCATGATTGATTTTTAATGAACAGAAAATATGAAAATGAGGACTTGCGCTAAGCATAAAATTCCAATTTTGGTTTTGTAATTATACCATCATTGCGAAAGTCGATAAGATATATATGATATGTTGTTAAATAATTGTACTTGATTATTCCAAACAAGTTGCAAAATAATATTTCAAAGTATTTTGAAAAAAATTAGATTTATAAGGAATCCCATGTGCATAAGTGAATTCATTGCCAATCTTGATTTATCATAATGATAGACAAAATCTCTCAAATACAAATGTGTGTGCAATTGTATGGTTCAGTTACCGGTTTTGAGCAAGATACTATGATACAAGTGATTTGAATAAACCAACTAAGTGTTCATTAACCATGATGTAGATGCATATAACCATACTAGGCTACTATGTAGATCGGATTATCAGGAGCTAGCTAATCCATAAGCAGACAGAGGTCTGTACAAAAGAAGGTCGCTAATGTGACAGACATATCGCCACGCTAGGAGTTACCCAAGGCCAAGCAGGTTGGGCACAAACCACCTGTTATGGGGCTTACCTCATAGTTTTCGAATAATTGAGAATTCTAGGGATTCAAGCTCATTCACCCTTCTTTTCTTTTCAAAGGGTAGGGAAAGGGATTTTATTGCTTTTCTTGCTTTCTTTTGAACTTTGCTTATTTTTTCTTTTGCTTGATAATGCTTGGAACATTGTTGACATAACATTTTTCTTTTCTCTTTTTCTTGAATTTTTCTTTTCTTTTTCTTTTTCTAGGGATACTTGCTCAGATTAGCTATAGAGCAAGGGATTTTTATTCTGGGTAGGGGTGAGCTTGTCCTTTTGCCAATTCTCAAAGATTCTAGACCATGTGTATGATAGGATAGCAAGGGAAACTGTTCACTCAAGAAATCAGTTCTACTATGTAGCAAAACGTGGAAATTACAAATATAATAATTTTATTGTGAAAAGATGTGCTTGGTTTAAGTAAATAATGAGATCAATTCTCTATGCTCAAACTTTATTTAATTGATTTTTGTGAACTTTGATATAAGAGAGATTAGTAATCATGCCAGATAAAATCAAGATATTTATTGTGTGAATGTGCAAGTGAGGGATGCCAAATAAATGCTAGTTTTATCCAAAATAAGTTGAAACATATAATTGCAATAATTGTAAGAAAATAATGATTTTGAGAAAGTTTTGAGAATGTTGACTCTCTCTTTATTCTATATATTGTTTTGGTTTCGAAAGAGTCAAGCATATAGCTATTTTTGGATTTTTATGTTGATTTTTGTTTTTAAAGAAATGGAACTTTACAAAATAAATGCAATAAATATTTTTGAAGATTTTTGAAGATTTTTTGAATGTTTTTGAGGTTTTTGAATAAATTGAAAGAAATACAAGATAATGATTTTGAAAAAATATATACATGGATGAAATAATAAAATTTATGCATAATAACGTTTGAGATGTAAAATATTCATGGGTTCTTTAAGTTCTTTACCATCTAAGGTAGACAATTTATATGCTCCTGATTCAAATTTTGTAGTAATGATGTATGGTCCAAGCCAGTTGGGCTCAAACTTACCTTTCAGTTCTTTGGTTGCATTTGTATTTTTTTTTATTTTGAGGATTTTGATTTTTTTTTGTATTTTTATTTTAATTTATGAATTGAAATTGATGGTATATACAAGATGATCTATATACACTATACAAGGTTATTTGAGTATAGCATGTCTAAGGTTGCTTCAAAATCAAAGGAGGTTTTGAAGGATAATTTGGTTGTGTTGAAGGTAAGAACAAAAGGTGATGAGTAAAAGATAGTGATAACAAAAGCTTTGTTATAATGTAAAATAATGTAGCAAAAGATTTGACTTTTATATGTGGAAAATTGATCATGTTACAAAATAAAATGTCAGAAGGATAAGAAGGTTCTTCATTCTTATTATTATCTTCCAAGTATTGATAATATGGAGAAAGTATATGTGAAAGATATGCATGGATGTTATTTGGTAAACAAAGATGATCATATATGGATAAAAAAAAGTGATGGATAGAAGAGAATTGTGATAATAAATAATATATAGAACTTGATGTTTCAACCATTAAATATTCTCCAAATGGTGTTGGGTCACCATGTATGGTAACAATTTTATTTACAATTTCAAACTTCAAACATTGGTGAAGAGTGGAAGGGACAACTCTCATCGTATGAATCCAAGGACTCTGGAGAAATAGGTTGTAAGGTGAAGGGCAATATGCCACATAAAACAGAGTATCCAGGATCTTGGATCCAATATTGAGGGGAAAAATTATAGTACCTTGAGCTTCTTGAATTTCATTGTTAAAATATTTTATAATAACATTTGATTTATAAATATCTTCTTCCTTTATTTTGAGTTTTTGGAATAATTGATAAGTGCATAAATTAAGAAAGGAGTCATTATCTATCATGATAGTTTTAACAAGTGTTTCTTTACTAGATCCTGTAATGTAAAGATAGTAGTCTTCTTGTGGAGTAGAGGAAGAAATCTCCTCATCATAAAATGAAATATGGTTAACCTCAAGAGGGTTTACATCATTAATTATGTTCTTAGAGAAGATATGATGAGGAACAAATTGTTGGCTAGGTATTTTGAACAAAAATTCCTTGTGATAAATTTATAATACTTCTAAAAGGGATATCTTTGTTTGAGGATTAATCACTTGTTGTTGGTTATCAAAGCGGATTTCAGATTGAGATTTTGATTCTAAATATGATCTTTCTATGCTTACATTCCATTTTGGATCATTCTCTATAGCCAAAGATAGTTTTGAAGGTTGGTCAAATGAGGAATCCATCTCTTGAATATCAGATTGAGTTGAATGAACTTGAGGTTGCTCATTTGTAGTTTTTGTTACAATATTAATAATCTCATCATGATGGGACACATTAACATGCAATATTTGATTGGTTTCTTGTTGTTGATAATTGAATAGGAGTTCTTGGGAGATCTCCATGTCTTGATTGATTATTGGTATTTGTTGTGTAGGAGTTTGATTGTTTACTGGAGGTTTATCATCAATTGTAGATTGTAATTCCTTTATATTAAAAAGACCCTTATCAATAAAATATTGAATTACACATCTTAAATATTTACAATTTTGTGTCATATGTCCATCTACTCTATGATATTCACAATGTAGCTCAGGTTTAAACCAATATGATGTGGTATCAGGTTGTATTATGGAAGGAAGTTCAATAATATTTGTGTCAAGTAAATACTTGAGAATTATATCCATTGGTTTATTAATCCTAGTAAATTTACGTGATGAAGGTTTTTGAGAGGTTTTTGATAAATGCCTTAGGAATTTTTTCATAAAATGACCTAATGGTTTCTCACCTCTACTTTATTTATTATGGGTAGAATGATGACAGGAATATTGGGTTGTAGGAGGTGAGTGCACGGTAGAATTGGAAGAATAAGTATTTTCTTGTTGAAATGGATGTGTTGTATTGAAAGAAGAGTTTTGAAAAGGTGGCGGAGGATTATATGTGTATTGATAGACATAATATGGATATATGGGAGAATAGATAATATCATTATGAAGAGGATTGGCAAAGGGATTGTTTTGTTGGGTTATGGATGAAAAATAAGAAGAGTGTGATGGAGGTGGTGTTGAATAGGGATGAGGTTGGTCATAATCAACAAATGTATTTAGTTGAATTCTTCCAACATTACTGATGGAATCATATTGATTTGAGTAAAAACTCATGGTTTCTTTAGTACTTCTAAAAGTAATATTTAGCATCTACTATTTAGGATTGAATATAAAACATACAAACTTGAAATGATGATTTTGTTTTTGTTTTTCTTGTATATATATATTTTTTTGTTTTTTTTGTTTTTGTTTTCAAAAGGTTATGATGCATTCACGTCGGGTTCACCAAAATGTATCGCTCCAAATTTTTCGCACCCCTACCTTCAGGTTATTGGATCCGCGCCCGAAAGGAGGATGGGAAAAGGGTGGTGCGGTACTCGGACGAGAGGACTTTGCGAAGGTCCCGCCTCTCAAGGGAGGTGCATTTTGGTGATTTTTCAACGGATGGTGGGTTCACCAGGAAACATTTGACGGCAGTTTCCATGCCTAGGTTTTTGGAATGAGTTTTGATGAGTTCGTTTTATTTTAAACATTCATTCTAACTTAAACTACATGAAAATGCAATTTAAATGCATACAACAAACAGAAAGGAAAATAGAGACAGAGAATTTGTAGGAGGCCAATGAAGATTACCTGATCCGGAATTCTGATGGAGTTTCTAAAGCTTGAAGCAGTCTGGATCGTATACAATTCTACAGAATCGCCTTCAATTTGATAAAATCATCTAAACTGACAGGATCGTCTGTAATCTGACGAATTCTTCAAACGAATTCATCAGAGACCTGCAAAACAGCAAACAGATGCGAAACACAAGAAATTCTATTTTGCAAACAGGGGCAAACTATGTAAAACAGTAATATGAGTGTTGAACAATATACAAGAACAAAAGTAAATGCAAATAACTATGTTTAGATAGTAGAATATGATCCTAATATGCAAACTAGACAAAATGGGTGAACTCCAGATGCAATATAGTATAAAAACTGAATAAACAATCTAATTTATAGCATAAAATGACAGATAAAAAATATAGAAGAGCAAACTCCAGGCACTGATTGCCTCGATGTGTGCTACAGTTGAAATCGTCTCGCATCAGTATGAGATCGTCCCGAATTTGACGAGATCGCCTCCGATATTGACAGGTTCATCGACTGCGATAGGTGCTGGCTCCGGCTGAAAACCAGTGATGTACCTACAATGAAATGACTATAGGACTAATGCAAAATATGAATTACGATGTTTTAGAGCATAAGGGTTCAATTTGCATGAAAATTCAGCTAGGGGTTGGGGAGGGAAAAGCCTTAGAGTTAAATAGGCATAGGATAGTTGTTGGGAGGTTGGAGATCATCCCAATTTGGGAGATCTCCAATGGGGGAAGGGTCCCAACGGCGCAGACATGCTTCTGCTCGGATTGGAGACCCATTGGAACGGATTCCAACTATGCAAATTTAGTTTTGCGACAAAATCGTTTGGACGTTCTAGTCCAGACGAAATCGTCAAATTTGGGGCGATATCGTCTGATCGGAGATGATATCGTCAAACGGTCAAAACAACTGCTAAAAATGGCACGGAAAAGGAGGAAACGGGTTTCTCGGTGGTTAACGGGCGGTTTGGGAGGTTAAATTTGAATTTAAATTTATTTACTAAGGTGAATGTAATTATTCCAATTTTACTGCACCAATTTTAGGGTGCTACAAGTGCATCTTACGTAGTTTTTTCTTGACTGTATTAACTGTCAGATCAAGCGTTAGATTATACGTGACTAGCTATGGTTCTAGCCCTAACATGTCTTTGTAATACCATGCAAAAACCTCCTTCTTCGCTTTGACAAGGGCAATGTAGTTGGCTTGCTCTTCGGGGGATAGACTTACCCCCGACTTGATGATTTGCAAATTTATTGGATCAGAGTCAATGTCTATGTTAGTTGTCTCTTCAAATGACATGTGGGACCCTTCCTCCAACTGGTGTGGAGTTGGTATCAGGTGGATATCATTTTTTGAATTTAGATCTACGTTGGGAATGTCAGGTTCCTCTTCAGCATGGAAGACATCCTGAGTTTGTCCCGGGGTGAAATGGAACATCCCACCATAAGGCCAGTACTTCGATGGGTATGGTGGTATGTCAGCATGATCCCAGTATATAGCATCTAAGTCTAGATACAATGACCGTGTTGGGTTGGCTGGGTTATGGATGGGGGCGGTTAAGTCAATGGAGATCATGTTGATGAAATGATTTCGGTCTCCATTACCATGGGTGTGGTGACTCAGACATCCTAGGTCATCTTTGTGCTCTAGATCTAGCTTTATGGGTACTGGCACAAATGGATCAGCCCTATGTGTAGATAAAATGACAGGATCTGCCCTTGGCACTAATGGCTCTATAGGGTCTCTGGGCGAAAGATGTTTTTTGTATACCTAAAGTGGTGGGTGCAGTAATTGGTCCAACTGCGCCTGGTTAAGGTACCACCTATGCCTTGGCCCTATGTGTAGCTATTCAAACATATCATCAGTGTACATGGGGTATTGTTGTTGTCGCATATGATTGAGATATTCCATCTCAGTCTCGTCTTCATAATCGCTATCAAAGATACATAGGCCTTCGTTGGCTCTAATAGCTATTTGTGACATGTGAGGCTCGTCTTGCTTGAGAAAATTGATCTAGTCCCATCGGGGTTGTTTCGCTCTCTACGGGGGGACCTGATTCTCTTGAGGTGGCATATGCTCGATTGGAGCATCCAAAGGGAACATTTTCATGAAGCTCTCTTGATAATCATCTATGGGGGTCACTTGTGAATGATTGCTATCAGATTCAAAAGGGTCCCAAGGTGCTACCTCATACTTTGACTCATCTTCTAAAGACCCTTCTTGGCCTTGTCTATATCCCTCTTGTAGGTTAGTCCTCGAAATTTATCCTTTCTTGATCTAAGGGAAAGGGTTGTTAAGGTCAACAAGGCTGGTTGTTAGCAATGGGAGGTAATCCCCCAATGTATATGTTGTGTTAGGATTGGCATATGGATCTAATGCCAGCCCATCCTTGTTACCTATCCCTAGGTCTTGCATGTTCTCTACCAAGATGTCAAGGGGTAGGGGGTGGTTGAACCCTACTCCTGACTTGTCGTACGACATTTGATATCTTGGTTGGAAAAGAACGTGCACTCCTTGATCATACCTGCCCAACCCATATCCATGCCAATTACATTGGTCAAGATATCTCAAAGCGAAGTCTGGGTTGGACAAATAGTTGATGTCCTCAGCAAATATCTCTTCATCTTCTTATTCTTGCATGTAAGGTTCAATGCCATTATCGAGGCCCCCATAAAAAAAGTTTGTCTTATTTGGTGGGTAGCCTAGAGGAACCACAGTGCCGATGGGAGGCAAGGTCTCCCCATGTCCTGCATGGACTCAAGTGTGTGTTTTGCTACAATTTTCTACACTACATACTCCCCCAAGCCTGTATTGGCCATCTCAATGGTGATCATTGGCAATGGAGGGGGAGGGAATGGGAGTTCTTCCTAGGTCCACTCCATGTAGGGTGAACTAGGTGTCTCGACTTCCATTCGGCTAGGCATTTCTTCAATAGAGATGGTTGAGACTAGTGGTGGTGCCTCTTCTAGGGGTTTCTTCCCCTTATCCTTTGGTGTGGCCACCATAGATGGTGTTGTTGGTGAAGGACCAAATGATGAAGATGGACCCGACTAGTGATTTGATGGACTTAACAACGGGGATGCATGTAGAATCGAACCCTATTTAGATGGATTCAACTAAAAATCCAAATGTGTCGATGGAATAGTCAATTGTGGCATTAGTTGCATCGTATTGCAATACTTGAAGGGATATATGTCTATCGGGACTACATGCACCTGCCCTTAGAATGTGTACTTTAGGCACTGATGAGCTATCGAAGGGACACACTTCATGTCCCTGATCCAAGGTCAGCCCAGCAAGATATTATAGGCCATCTCACCTTCTAATATGTGGCACAATGGTCTTTTGTCCCACTTGGATGGGTAGGACAATTGTGCCAACCGTCGAGCATATCGCATCATTGAATGCTCGAAGGGTATAGGTGGAGGCTACAATGTGAGATGCTAGAAAATTGAGGTGTTTCAATGTCGTTGTTGTAATTATATTACTAGACGAACTAGTGTCCACCAACACCCTCTTGTACGAAATCCCATTGACCCACGCAATGATGTGCAGGGGTGGATCCGCCATATCACCAGTCACTAATTTTAGTTTGTCTTCTCTAAAGGTGATGACTAGTTCTGTACATTGTTTTACATGTCCCACAAAGTTTTTGAAAGAGTTTACTTCATGGGGCTACAACTCGATGGCTTTTAATATCTTCATTAGAGACTCCCGATGGGGCGATGGTTGTTGAATGAGTTCGTAAATGGAGAGCCTAGCCGAGGTGGTCCTTAAAATTTGGGTAAGTCTAGTCCGAATCATGGCCACTGGTCTAGGTAGGGGAGGTTGCATAGGATGTTGTTGAGGTTGTGACGTTGATGGAACCTCTCCTGTGGCCACCGTGGGGGCAGCTCCTGGGTACCTTTTGTTCCTAGTCACTATACTTATTATCCCTACATACCCCTGCATGGGGTAGTTCTGTGTCACCTCATTGACTTGAAGGATTTTTTCCTACGTATCATGGGCAGGCAAAGGGTCTTTGAAGACTCCCATCTATTGGTTGTTTGGCGCTACGGGGTTGTCCATTACCAGCGTCTTATTGTCTATTAGGTCTTGCATGAATCTCTTGAACTTCCAACATGCATAAAGGTCATGTCCTTTCTGCCTATGAAATCTATAGTACAAGTATTCCCTATAGCCCTTAGGTTTTGGTGCGTTGGGGTCTATGGGTTGAATTTCTGGTAGGTGTATCAAGTTTACCATGGAAAAATGGTCAAACAAGGAGTCTTTGGACTCTGTGAAGGGTGTGAACTACCGCCTAGGGTGACGATACCAATTTTGCTCTTGTCGATGATTCTCCTTCTCATAGCTGTCCCACCATGATCGCCACTAAAAGTATGAGGATACGAAAGAAAAACAGAAGGGAAATGCAACGCTAAGTCCTATGAATGAGAATGCATGAAAATAAGGAAAACCAACAAACTGAAATGAGATTAAAAGCAAGTGTAAAAGTGTGGCCCTTTATTTTATTAATTTGATCCAAATTGGGTTACAATACGTCTCCTACATTTTTAGGGGCTAGGAGCATTAGACATATTTTGATTACACCATGAATGATATATTCCCCTTTGAGATCTTCCATGTGCCCACATTGAAAATGGGCAAACCAAAAATCTCTACCGCTTACATGAATATGTCTATGGTTCCTTGATGCCTCTCTGGTGTCGATATCCTACATTCAAAGAAATAGTAAACGGTTAGTAGCACCTACGGATGGAGAGAAACATGTGATCCCCAAGGCCTGCGGTCAATGCATGCATAAAATGATTAAAATGATAACTGAAACATATCAAAATGAGCTGAAAATTTTATAGAAGCAATACAAAATTACCAGGAACCCACTACAAAAGGAACAGTTGAGAAATCTTCCACAAATTTCTAATCACTCCGGGGTGGGATGATTAGGACTATCATAAGTTATTAGAAGGTGACCTCCTAAATATTCTATCCAGAGGCATCCAAAATTCCTGCAAAGTTGGGGTTAGACAAAATAGGGTATTTTGGGATGACCTAGAAGGTTATATTCTACAAATTTGTCCTTGATTTCCCTATATCTGATGATGCTCCCTGTATGTTAACGAAAGCGAGAAATGATAAAATCATAGCCAAAACTTGTTAGAATCACATGAAACTTGAATAGCAGCATATGTAAGTAACCTAGAATCAAATGCAAAAGAAAAATTAGGGAAATATACCATATATTTCTAATCACTCTAGGGTGGGGAGATTAGAACTACAGCAATGCAGGGGGTTCCCGGGGGCAAGATGCCCACCGTTTGGGACCTGGTTTTAGCACCAATCCAGTGGGATGGGTCAAAAACCTCTTATGGGGTTGTATCGGCAAATTTTGTGGGGTATTGTGGCCAAATTTTTGGTTTTGGGTCTGGATTGCGCTTCCAATAATCACCCAATAACCTCCCTTCCAAAAGAGAGATCAAGGATGTAAAAGCACAAATGATGGGTGAGGATGTAATTTGGCAGCACTTCATTGCTCCAAATGCTCCTCCCTATCCCTTTTTTAGGGTGAGAAGACTCACTAATTTATAGACCTAGGGCCTCTCTCTTTGAATGTGCATGCAAGGGCACCACTTGACTTGCTTGCCCTATTTTGGGAGAAAATATTATTCCTTGATTTAGAGTCTCCTTGCATGAGGCCTCCATAATCAATGCATGCATGACTGAATTCTCTCTCTTATTTGAAGTTGTTCCTCGCAATTGCATGCCCTGAAGGTGCAGTTAAGTGGTGGACCTGTCGAGGTTTGAATTTTTACCAGTCAAACCTGCTATTCACCCCACCCTAGGATGAATGTTGATAATCATCTCGGGTGGGATGAATACCAGTTTTTAATCATCCCGAGGTGGGACGAGTAGAGAGCAAAGTGCTAAAAAAGTGCCAAATTGACCTCTGACCTTCCAAACTTCTATGGGAGTGGTTAGGACCATTTTTTAACCTCTGGGGGCTACCCTAGGGGCTATGCATGTCAATTCGATCAGTTCTTGTTGTTACATAATCGGATTGGTGTTGTTTTGGTGTCTACACTTGGATCTTGATTAGAGGATATTTCAATACCATCCTCTCTCTGGATGACAAAATAGGTGGAAACAAAAATTTAGACAAAAGCACTAACCTCATGAGAAAATATGTTGTAAACCTCCATCTTGTGGACATCCAACCAAATAATGGCCTTATGACTTGGTCTAATAGAAGACAAGGCTTAGCTTGTATAATGGAGAGATTGAATAGGTTTTTTCTCTCTAAAAATTTCTTAATCCATGGTCACATTCCTAAAGTGAAGACTCTTAACAATGTTGGTTTGGATCATTGGCCAATAATGGTAGAAATATGGAAAACCAATGTGAGTTTCTCTCCTTTTAATTTTCAATTAATGTGGCTCAGAGACAGTTCCTTTATACCTCATGTGCAATAATGGTTGAAGGAAGGTAATCCTAGGTATGAGACTAACATGTTCTATTTTGCTAAAATAATGTAATACATTAAATCCAAAATCAAGACTTGGAACTGAAAGGAGTTTGGGGATGTTCTTAAAAAAACATGAAGTAATTGCTCAACTTGAAAATTTGAATAAGAAAATCCATTTAGATGGCCTCTGGATATGTTGTTTATAATTGGGATGGCATGAACTATATTGTTGTCAGCTACTTTTCCAATATTTTTGCTTCTACTCCTCTTGACTCAGCTTCTCAAAAAATATTCTTCAAGAAATCCCTTCTCTTATCACTTATGAGGAGAACTCTATTTTGATCACTCCTATTACTATAAATGAGCTTCAACAAGTAGTTTTTAAAATGCAAAAAGGGAAAACTCTAGGTCCTGATGGTTTTTCCATTGAGTTCTACAAGAGTTCTGGGATATCCTTCATGCTCATTTATTACAGGTTCTGGAAGAAGCCAGGAAAGCCAAAGAAATTTGGAAGGTTATCAATAAAGGTTATATAAATCTTGTTCCAAAAGCTCAATAGGTTGATCATATCTAAACTTTTAGACCTATTGCTTTATGTAATGTTCTTCTCAAAATCATTACTACGATCATGGTAGAAAGGTTGAAGCCTCTTTTGAATTAGATTATTTCCCCTAAATAAGGGGTTATGTGGAAGGGTGTCAAATAGTATATGAGATAGTTCTTTCTCATGAAGCCATCCATTCCATGGATATGCAAATATCTCCTTCCATGTTCATTTAGTTAGACTTATGCAAAGCTTATGACAAAGTGGATTGGTACTTCTTTATCAAAGTTTTGAAGCAATTTGGTTTCTTTAATGATTGTATGGATTGGATTATGGGATGTATCTCTGTAGTTTCCTACATAGTTCTTATCAATGGCAGGCCAACTCAGTCATTCCCATATTATAGAGGTAGTAGGCAAGGTGGCCTACTTTCCTCTTATTTATTCATCATTCTTGCTAAATGCTTGGCTAAGACTATAACCAAAAAGAGGGAAAACAATACCCTTGAGGGAGTTACCATTACTCATGGAGCTAGATGTATATCTCATATTCAATTTTTTTATGACTCTACTCTTTTAGGTAAAGCTACAGTTAAGGATGCTTCTAATATTAAGCAAATTATTAGCTATTTTTCTAAGGCTACTGGGTAGTTGATAAATGAAGACAAATCTAAAGTTATTTTCTTTCACTGCTTTGCCAAATAGGAATCCATGGTCTTGGATAAATTAATATATAAGAATACCTCCCTTACGATCACTTATTTAGGTATTCCCATCAATATTCAAAGGAAAAAAAAATATTGGAATCATTTTTTGGACAAAGTCAAGAAGAAAATTGGAAAGTGGACCAACAGGTGGCTTTCTTATGGGGGTAGAATCACCTTGGTAAAATAAATCCTTCAATATATTCCTATTTATGTTTCCCAAAGGCTATTCTTTGAGAACTAGATCAAATCAGTCATTGATTCCTCTAGAATGGTACTAAGGAGAAAATGAAATGGACCTTGGTGAAATGGGACACTTTATGTCTTCCTAAGGGGGGTTAGGATTCTGGTCTTCTATTAATAACAATAAATCTTTAGCTGGTAAATTGTATTGGGGGATGTTGAATAACCCCAATGCTCTTTGGGCCAATAATATCCATGCTAAATATGCTGAGAACAAAAGTCTCGAAGACCTTATTCCCTATTAAATTCCTACCAAAGATTCTCCCATTTTAGAATTTCTTAAAACTGGTGAGGATTTGATAAAGAAAATTATATTTTCGATCATTCATAATGGTGAATAGGTAAATTTTTGGATAGATTATTAGTATGGTCACAAGCCTTTGATAACTTAGGAAGGATATTCACTATATTTGGAAAAATACCATAGCCAACTTAGTTGAATCAGTCCATCAACTCATTAATCACCCCCAAAACTCCCACCAAATATGGGATCAAGTGATGCAAATATTTAAGAATAAATATTCTAAGGGCAACCAACTTAAATGGAATGTGAGTATTTGTAAGATGGATATGACAAGAAATTGGCAACCTCCTCCTAAGGATTTTGGAAAATTCAATACTAATGGAGCCTCTAGAAGGAACCCTGAAAAAGCCAGTGTGGGAGGAATTGGTAGACTTTCAGATGGCTCCTTGGTTTTTACTTTTGCTAAAAATTTGGGTATTCTTTCCAATAACCTTGTTGAGGGGCATGGTGTCCTCAGAGGCCTTAAAGAGGCTACTAAGGTTGGATGGGAAAAGGTGTTAGTTGATTTTGACTCTCAACACAAGATTAATATTTTGAAGACTCCTAAGAATCATAAGGTTGATTAGAGAAACAAATAATTATTGAGAAGATTCAATTAATCCATATGGAATTTTTTTTTTAACATGGTGGAATCAGTAGCTGCCATGAATCTGGGTAGGCTATCTAGCTTTTATGGCCGCCATAGTATTTTGCATTGTCTACCTTGGAAGCCACCACATAGATCTTTGTGCAGTTCGCCCTATAACCACCATGCCACAATCATTTTAAACCTTTTACGCCACTGAAAAAACTAGGAAAGGGACAAACATTCAGTTCAATGAGGCTCAATATTTGAACCTTGGACCTCCATCCCCCTTAAGGGGTTTGGATGAACCAATTGATCTACACCTCCGACCTATCCATACGAGATTTTTGAAATTTGATTACAATTTTTTGATCAAAGATAAAAATAAAAGTGTTGATGCTTTAGCTAATTGGGCTTTGGACAAAGGTGATATTACTTGTTATGGCCACCCTCCTAGATGGTGGGTTTTGTGAAAGCATGAGATTTCGGCAGAAAAATAGTATTAAAGATGTAATGAAAACAGAACTTTGAATCAACCGAATATAAAGGAGAAAAGCAGGAGCACAGCCCTTTTATATCAACTTCATTCGGTTACAATACATCTCCTGCATTTTTAGGGGCTAGGAGTATTAGTCTGTCTCGGTTACAATCAAGATTAATATTTCTTCTATCCGCATGCCCACATTTGAAATGGACGGGCCAAAGTATTGCCGCTACTTGCGTTGATAAATCCTTGCTCCTGTTGTTCTTCCTGCACTCAAAGAAACAGAAAACTGTTTAGTAGCACCTGTGACTAAAGGATAAAGCGTTTAAAAGAAATACGTGCAAATATTGATTGAAGACATGAATAAAATAACTTGGGCTACCCAAGTAAACATCCGAAAATATAATGCATGATATCATTCAAGATACATGATTAAAGCCACGATAGCTTGATAATAGATTCGATCAACTTATAACGTATAAAGGAATAGATTAAAACAAAACTACGCAGGCCGTAACATATAGCGAATACATGATAACAGAATAAATCAAAATACAGCTGAGCAAAAAGACGTGAGGTGCCCAAGCGGGCTGCCCCCGTTAGAACCTAGTTTTGATGCCAATCTACTTAAAGAAGGGCCCAGAATCTCTTATGTTGAGTGATGTCGTCAAATTGGTGTGTTACGATGGTCGAGTGTCGGGTTCACAGTTCGGCAGCACTTCGTTGCCTGGAAATGTCTACCTCCTTTTCTACTTTTGCATTGCATTGAGCTAGTTTTTATAGAGGAATTTTGCCTCTGAACATTAATGTCAAACCCTAAATCTGTAGGCGCCACTGAGATTTGACTCTTGTCAGATGATTATGAGACATGGCTCGCCTTGATATTGTCACCGGGAACTCACATCAGTAGTTATGAGGCATGGCCTCGGACTGGATTTGTTGTTGAGAATGCTCGTCTCATTACTGTAGTTGGTGAAGTCCACCATTCTACAGACCCACGGGGTCTCTTTGAAAAGGGGCACGTAGGGGTGCCACATGGCGGTCATTCCTTGGATGTTTTAATGGCGCTTCTTGAATGGTCGAATGTCTGCCTTTGAATGTTGACTTTGACTGCTTCTGCCTTTGATGCCGAAGTGTCACGATATCATGACACTTCAGTCGGGTCTTGGCTTGGGGACCGAAGTGTCGCGATATTGCAACACTTCGGCCAGGGTTTGGCTGAAGGGACCGAAGTGTCGCGATATCGTGACACTTCAGCCTGGATTTGAATGAAGGTCCCGAAGTGTCACGATATCATGACACTTCGGCCCGGCTTGGGATTGGAGGGCCCGAAGTGTCGCGATATCGCGACACTTCGGCCCGGCTTGGGAAGGGCCCGAAGTGTCGCGATATCGCGACACTTCGGCCCGGCTGGAGAGGGCCCGAAGTGTCACGATATCGCGACACTTCGGCCCGGATTTGAATGAAGGGCCCGAAGTGTCGCGATATCGCGACACTTCGGCCCGGATTTGGCGGAGGGCCCGAAGTGTTGTGATATCGCGACACTTCGGCCCGGCTTGGGTAAAGGGCCCGAAGTGTCGCGATATCGTGACACTTCGGCCCGGCTGGGCAAAGGGCCCGAAGTGTCACGATATCGTGACACTTCGGCCCGACTTGGGCAAGGGCCCGAGTGTCGCGATATCGTGACACTTCGGCCCGGCTTTGGCAAAGGGCCCGAAGTGTCACGATATCGTGACACTTCGGCCCGGCTTGGGCAAAGGGCCCAAAGTGTCGCGATATCGTGACACTTCAACCCGGCTTGGGCAAAGGGCCCAAAGTGTCGCGATATCGTGACACTTCGACCCGACTTTGGCAAAGGGCCTTGCTTTGAAGACTTTGTCTTGCTTTGATAAGGCTTTCTTGCTTAAGGATTTCTTGCTTGCTTAAGGCTTTCTTGTAGTTTGCTAAAGGCTTGAATTTTGACTTTGTTTTGATGAAGGCTTTTGTAGATTAAAAATACACGCCAAACAGAAATAAAATCACAATGACAGAGTACAGAATAGTTGCACAAAAACAAATGATTTCTATTAATCGATGGAGTTTAAAAACTCCTTTTTGAATACAATTGGGCCTGTAACCCTTTATTTGTGATACACAGTTACAAATTATGCTAGGGTTCTCCGAAACCCTAGCTGGCACAAATGGTGGCGCTTCCGAAGAACGTATCTTCAATCCCAACAGAGTGAGTGGGCTTTGTCGTATCCCTTTCTTGGACCACTCCGACTTAATCATTGCCATCAATAAACTGGATCTGTTATCAAAAACCTGCACATATTAACACTATCAAGGAGTTAGAAATTAATGAGAGGGCTCCACTGCGTGAGCCCTCCGAAACAATCTAAAACCCTATAAAAATGGAATGCAGGAAATCAATAACAAATTAATACATAAAATATGGTTACTTGCTTTAAACTAATTTATACCTATTCTCTGTTAACGCAGCTAGACCAAACGACACCTGGAAGTAATGTTGTTTTCAGAATAGGCTATGGAAGGCGCCCTGGTGCACTCGTCGAATGCTCACGTGCTTCTGGATCTGGATTACAGACGCCGGTCTGAGTCTGTGGATGTGGGTAAATGCCCATGGGCACTTGGTAAACGCCCGTGGGCACTTGATAAATGCCCGTGGGCACTTGGTGAAGGGGTAAACACCCGTGGGCACTTGCGACAGGAATGGGAGATTCTGCAGAGTGCTACAAAAGGAATGGCGGTGAAAGCGGTGACGGAAATAGTGATAGATGCGGCGAAAAGGGTAGCAGAAGAGAGGAGATAGCAGTAGAAGAATTAGAATCAAAAATAGAAGTAGGAAAAGACCTAGGGTTTGAGCCATCAAAGTGACTCAATTTATAATCCACTCTTAGGGCACACTTTAGGGTTTTAACGACACTTTGAACGTGTGGCTAAGATTAAAGTGGATCCAAGGGTAGAGAATAAATCTTGGTTGTGGAATGGATTAAGATGGATGGACGGATGAGATTAAATGAAGGATGGACAACTCAGATTAAATCACTTAAACTATTATTTAAATATATATATATTAAAATATTAAAATATATATATAAATATTAATTTAAATAAATTTGGGGATGAAAAATGGTGGGAAAGGTGAAATTGGGCCAAATAATGGCGGGAAAGTGTGGATTTGGGCCAAATAATGGCGGGAAGGTGGATGACCGACACGTGGCTGACAAGAAGGTATAGATGACTTGCAAGTGGCTAGATTTTGGTGTCTACAGATGCCCCTTTTTGAGCTGCTTTGTGTGAAGACACAATGCAGCACAAAAATTTAGGACACCTGAAAAGCTGGATCAGACGCAACTCTCTCTCAAGACTAAAGCACAACTTTGAAGACCAAAGAATAAAAGAATATTTAAAATTTATCATCTTACCCCCTCAATTGGCGAGCGAGAATGGTTCTCATGAGCCAATTGGAAGAAATTCGGAAGAAAATGAACCGTTTTTGCCCCAACGGTGAAAAAAGGGTTTGTGTATGAACCATCTGTTTATGTCCCAACAGAAAAGGGGTTGGTGTACAAACCAGAAAATAATATGATTGAAGACGATATGAGTGATGTGAAATATGAACCGTTTTCTGCCCCAACGGTTATAAAGGGATTTTTGCCAAATTGTAAGTTCCATGATCATGTAAGATGAATTCTACTACTAGGAAAGTTAAAAATTGATAACGGATGCCCCAACTCCTGTGGGTGAATCCATACTGTTGATGAAATTGCCTTGTTGGCGCCATTGATATGCAGAGATGCAATATGAAAGAAAGAGTCCAGAACTCAGACATGCTCCTAGTGATTGTATGGATAATTCCTCGGGTCAGAACCAATCAACCTAGGTAGCCTTAATCTCTAGCAAGACTCAAAATAATGATGATATTGAAGATTGTCCATGTTTAAGGCCCCATGAACTAGGCCATCAATGACGATTGTTGAGCAAATTAATCTTGGTATGAGGTCACTTGAAAAGTAGAATACCCAAAATTGATTTCCAATTTTCAAACAGTGAAATAATTGATGATGATAAATGGTAAGTGTCCTTATGGTGGTTTAATCCTCTTACCGAATTGCATGGATTCAAATCGCTGCAATCGCCAAGGTGATAGAATATACCACTAGATATGAGGTTTACTTTAATTTTATTTGGCAAAAATCTGCATGATGAAAGAAGAATGAATGAAGTTGACGATAGATCAGAAGAACTAATGAATGTGGTTAATTTTGTGAAGGTTTTGAATTTTTTTAACCCAATTTGTAAATCAATGATGAATGATGCGCTTTTTGAGAAAAATGACAAAATTTGTTTCCAAAACTGTTGTAATCTTCACAAAATGTTTTATTATGATAGGAAGAATGGATGGATGCAATTTGATGAAATTTGGAGGAGGTAAGCTTCAATTTTGTAAGTTTTGTTCTTTTGTTCAATACTGACACCAAACACCGGTATGCATTTGGAGGTGGCAGAAATGCCCACCGGTGTTTGAATGCATCATGAAATGCCCCACTACGCCTGAATGTGCCATGAAATGCCCCACTGCATTTCAGGGAGCCAAAAC
The DNA here is from genome assembly GCA_028583015.1 of Wollemia nobilis. Lineage (NCBI taxonomy): Eukaryota > Viridiplantae > Streptophyta > Pinopsida > Araucariales > Araucariaceae > Wollemia > Wollemia nobilis. Next base: position 1,481,373 of record JAQPPZ010000677.1, on the reverse strand, counting down.
CAACTATTTAAACAATTTCAGCGAGAATTTCGCTCATTTGTGCGTTCGAGCTTGAGAGAAGTGCGTCTGAGGGAGTGGAATGAAGTGGAGTGAAGTGAAAGGTTGTGTGGGAGAGTGAAGAATGCGGGAGCTATGGCAGAGATGGGATCGGACGTGCCAGTGCAGCCAGCTGAGGTATTTTTTTATTTAAGGAAGTACTTTTATTTTATTTTATTTTTATTTTTTTTACGGCTTTTTTTTTTTTTTTTTTTTTTTTTTTTAGAAAAAAATTGTAACCAATTTTTGTTTTGTTGATTTTGCAGCTTAGGGTGTTAGAGGCATGATACCGATTCTCCCCTATCATTCCAGGGATGATGAGGTCATTGTCCCAGGAATACTGGGAGACATTGGAAGCAGTAGGGCTAGCGGAGGCAGCCCGGTTGGAGGTAGTTCGGGCAGATGAGGGGTACCTCTCGGCTTTGGCCGAGAGGTGGGATCCAGATCGGGGGACGTTCCAGCTCCCGACTGGAGAGATGACGGTGACTCTTGAGGATGTATACCGCATCCTCAAGGTTCCCGTGGAGGGGGAGCGGGTGGAGGTTGGACGAGATAAGGCCGCAGAGATGTCAAGTTGTTTGGGGATGACTGGAGGGAGATCCGGACGGAGAGCGGGGGGATTCCTTACTTGGCCATGTATACGGCCAAGGAGTTGGTAGCGGTGGAGGCTCTGATGATGTTCGTATTGGCCAACATTGTGGCCTCGAACAGCACCGGGTGCAGGTTTCCATGGAACCTAATGGGTGTAGTGAGCGAGATGCTCACTAATAGGGTAGTGTATGCCTGGGTGCCCGCTTTATTGGTGCAGGTGTACCGGGAGTTGTATGAGGTTTGAAGACAAGGCTGGAAGGGCCTAGGCTATAGTTTGGTTCTCCAGTGCTGGGGCTGGGAGCACTTCAGAGTGGCCCGATCGGAGGGGTTGCCATGTGCTTACTGGGACATGAGCCAGGCTTATGGTAGGAGATGGCTAGTGGCGGAGGAGAGACAGTCGAGCCACCCCGTGAGATCGGGGCAATGGTATAGGAGTTTATGGGCAGACTTGATAGATGCCCAAGTCATTTGGAGGCCCTGGCGGGAGGCGAGGTGGATCGGTGATGGAGAGCATCTGAGACGGGTGCGATAGGCTAGATGGGAGTGGGTCGGGGCCACAGCGAGGTAGAGTACATACAGATGTCTCGAGTGCTCTGCCAGGTCGGATTGAGATAGGATGTCCCCGGTGAGCCAATGTGCTACCGAAGGCACAGATCAGAGGGGGATTTGCCATGTGTCGAGCCATGGAGGGAGGCGATAGAGGACGATGAGGACATGGAGATCATCGACGTGGATGACGTCGGGGTAACAACTGAGTATGCAGCATGGATGGCTACAGAGCCGAGGTGGGAGCCACCATTGGTGGCTGTTGGAGTTGGAGAGGACGATGGAACCACAGAGGTTCCCAAGCATAGGGAGGGTCCCCGCCTTCGAGCTGACAGTCGAAGGCGAAAGGGTAATATGGTACGATAGACACCAGGGAGCAGAGATGACGAGGAGGATGATGGCAAGGGCCTAGGAGAGGTCGTAGGAGAGACTAGGGATGTACCCCCTAGCAGGCACGAGGATGATCTGGCACAGCTGCAGCAGTAGATAGTAGAGCGCGATGCTATGCTAGCTGTCCGAGATGAGAGGATAGCTCGGCTAGAGCAACAGGTTGCAGAGCGGGATGCCCTGATAGCTGTTCGGGAGGAGAGGATGGCCCAGATGCAAGCGGACTTGGATGGAGCGACTAGGGTGCCCCAGGATGACAGGGTGACGAGACTCCAGGCAGAGCTAGCAGAGCGGGAGCGACGACATGGGATAGACATATCTAGACTTAGGTCTAGGACTCATTATATTGAGGCTCTGGAGGACACATTGTTTAGGCATCACATTGTGTTGCCTGATCCTCCATCCTCCTCTGTCTCTAGGCGTAGTGAGTCTATGCACACCACTAGGTCTAGGGCTCCTACTAGGTCACAGGGGTCCTCTTTTGATGGTTAGCTTAGTGCTTAGATGCACTCTTTATGAGCCTTGGTGCTCTATTGTATTTTGTAGCCTTTTGGCATTCACTGTACAGTTTGACTTTTATACATATATATACATGGCTTTTATTTTTAGTGTTTTACTTTCTTTTGTGTGAATGCCTATGTTTTTGTGATGCATGTTTTTATATGTTTTAATGTTTTTGATGCATATGTGATGGAATGGAATGCAAACTTATAGATGATTAATGCGAGACTAAGTATATAACGTGCAAATCTATGGATGATTAATGCAAGACTAAATAAATGAAATATGCACTAAGAAGCACTCATACTTTTAGATAGTTAGATTTAGCCAACTGTTATCATAATTGTTTAATCAGGGGCACCGAACTTGGTGGCTTGTGAATGAATGATGTATGGAATGACATGAATATGGAAGAAGATATGGAGGTTAATATGGAAGAAAATATGGAGGAAGACATGGAGGTTGATATGGAAGACTGTTTTACAAAGACTCAAACATGCTAGTGGTATCAAACAAACTTACTAATACTACCTAATTCAACTAGGACCAAATGTGTGTGCATGTGAGTTCATTAACCAAATCAGAAGCATGGTAGTGACTCTAGGCAATCAAAAACCTGTGTGTGTGCAAGTGTGTTCATTAACCTCATCTTGCATAAATTAAGTAACCCTGTTATGGATAAGACCCCGAAGCTAGTTTGTCCGTATGAGCATTCAGAGGTCTCTCTTTGAGGAGAGACATGTCGCCACGCAATGAGTATACTCCACTACTAGTCAAGCGTCTATAGCCCCGATGAAGGTTAACTCCATAGTCCATGTTGTTTTTGACCTTTGTAAGCCTTAGGGATGACTACCTATCCCTCTGACTGGACAAGTAGTACGATCCTTAAAACTTATTTGGGATCAGTGGTGTGTGAAAAATGTTCATTTCCTTAGAGCTTTGGGGAATCGTATTCTCAACCGAAGTATGATGAGAATTTTACCCTATCCTTACTACTCTATTTATATTTATATTTTGTGATTGCTTGTGATAGTGGTAAGAACCACTGTTTTATGGACTATGTTTGCATGATAGGACAAACGAGGATTACCCTTTTTACTTCAAGGCCCAACCCAAGGATGGTGTTATCTCTCTTTGACACAAGATGTTTTTTAAGATGTGAAAATGTGATAGGTTCAAGACCGCTTTTGAAATCATTTCCCAATACTCAAGATTTTATTTAGTGTAATTTGTGATATGGCCCTAGAGAACTTTAACATGCATTTCAAAGTTTTCTTAAAACACTAGAAATGGCTGAGTGACTGAAAACATTTTGGCAATGTAAATATGTGCAAATGGAAAATTGGTGTACAAATGACAATTCGGTTTGATGGATTTTATGAAGGTGCCCCTGATTAAGGCAACATGAATTTTGCTTGACCAAATTTTATATCCAAAAGATAGAATGGTTTCTAACATGATATGCAACTATGGCTGAAAATGAAATGTTATGGTTTTGAATGAGATGTATGCACATGAAATGCAATGTTTTTTTGAATGAGATGTATGCAACTAACAATGAAATGCAAATTCTTTTTATTTTATTTGTTTTTTTTTTTTTTTTTTTACAAGCCATGTATATATGTACTATAAGTTCCATTACCCACTCTTTCAGTGACCATATATGGACCTAACCAATTAGCCGTGAATTTATCTCAAAGATGCGGCAATGCATTGGTGTTTTGTTGATTCTCTTTAAGGACAAGATCCCCTACTTGAAATTCTCTTAGATGAACTTTGGCATTGTAAGCACATTTCAATCGGTCTTGATAAACTCGCAAATGCTCTAAAGCATTGATTCATTTTTCATCTATGAGTGTGAGTTGATCAAGACGTGCTTGTCTAGCAGTATCATCATCGAGCTCAAGAGGCATGATTGCTTCAGCTCCATAGACCAAATAAAATGGCGTTGCCCCAATGGGAGTTCTGATGCTTGTTCTGTAAGCCCATAATGCCAAGGGGATTTGTGTATGCCAATCTTTATGATTTTCTTTAACAAGTTTCTTAAGAATAGCAATTATGGTCTTATTTGAAGTTTCAGATTGTCCATTGGCTTGTGGGTAGTAAGGAGTTGAGAAACTATGTTGGATATTATACTTTTCGCAAAGAGCTCGAACATCCTTATTCTTAAAAGACTTGTCGTTATCAGAAATTATTTTAGAGGGAATACCAAAACGACAAATGATATGGTGAAGTATAAACTCCACAATTCTAGGACCTGTCGTACTGGTTAGAGGAATAGCTTCAACCCACTTTGTGAAGTATTCAGTGGCTGTAATGATGAAAGTATGTTGTCCTAAAGAGGTAGGTGAAATCTTGCCAATTAAATCGAGACCCCATTGTGAGAAGGGCCAAAGGCTTTGGATGGGTTGTAAAGCTTGTGATGGTATATGGGTTAAATTAGCGTGTTCTTGACACTTTTTACATTGTTTAACATACTTGCAACAATCTTGTTCCATAGTGGGCCAATAATACCCCATACGTAAAATACGCTTCACAATGGCCATTCCACTAAAATGACCACCACAAGTACCATCATGGGCTTAAACAATAGCTCTATGTGTTTCACCTGCTTCTAGACAGTGGAGGAGTACTCCATCATATCCACGTTTATACAACACATCCCCCAAAAGAACAAAACGAGCTACCTTTTTCTTAAAACAACGGTGGGCAGTTCGAGACAAATCAGGTGGAAGTGTTCCAAACTTGAGGAAGGCTACTATCTCACTAGACCAAGGCTCATATGGATCCGAATGGATAAAGCAAACATCTTTTTCATCTTTAGACTTAGCACGGACAATTGCAGACTTAGAGATTATGGAAATGATTAGGGGTTGTACCTCTCCAAGGGAATCCTTTGGAATCAATGATCCAAGAGAGGCCATGGCATCCGCAAATCTATTAGTCGAACGAGGCAAACTAGTGATCTCATACCAATCAAACTTAGAGAGCAACTTCATTGCTACATCATGATAAAGCTTAATGGTAGGTTCTTTGGCTTGGTATTCTCCTATAATTTGTTTAACCACGAGTTGAGAATCCCCAAATATCCGAATACGCTTAATGCTCATAGCTATGGCTGATTGAAGACCTAAAATTAAGGCTTCATACTCTCTTGTATTATTGGTGCATTGGAAGTCTAGTTTGAATGATAAAGGGATGGGAATCCCTTGAGGTGTATGAAACACAACTCCAAGCACCTTGACCTTTCACGCACTTAGAGCCATCAAAGAATAGCGTGATGTCAACATCTTCCTTCGGAATGATGTCCTCTTCTTGTTCAATGATAGCAAATACCGAATCATCTGGGAGCTCAATAATCAAAGGATGATCACTAGGTAGTGGAGCTTCCGCAAGTTGATCGGCTATAACTTGACCTTTAACAGATTTTTGGCTAATGAATTCAAGATCGAATTCGATAAGCAACATTATCCATTTAGCAAGACGAGTGTTATTATAAGTGCGAGACATCATATAACGCAGAGGGTTTTCTCTAGCTATGACATATGTTGTATGGCTAAGCATATAATGACAAAGTTTCTTAGTGGCAAAAACCACTTGCTAAGCACAACTTTTCCACATAAGCATATCGGGTTTCATAGCTTACCAATGTTCGACTAATATAATAGATAGCTTGCTCACGATTTTGTTCATTCTTTTGTGCAAGCATTGTCCCTAAGGCAAAGTCCGTTGCTGAGATATAAAGGTTGAAAGGGACCCCTGGACGAGGCGGAGCTAAGACTGGCAGAGATGCTAAGTATTGCTTGATGTCATCAAAGGCTTTCTAACACTCATCTGTCCATGAAAATTGTACCCCCTTTTATAGTGGGTGGCAAAATGGCCTACATTTATCAGAAAGTTGTGCAATAAAGCGACGGATTGAATTAATCTTTCCTTGCAAACTACGCAACTCCTTCAAATTAGTTGGGGGACACATTTCAATAATGGCTTTGACCTTGTTTGGGTCCACCTCAATACCTCGTTTAGAGATAATAAAACCTAGGAGTTTGCCTGAGGTAACACCAAAGACACATTTCTTAGGGTTCAACCTTACTTTATGCTCTAGAAGTCTATCAAAAACTTTTTCCAATACATCAAAATGCTCTTGTCGAGTTTTAGATTTTGCCAATAAATCATCCACATAATCTTCGATAATATTATGCATATAATCGTGGAAAATATAATTCATGGCTCGTTGATAGGTTGCACCTACGTTCTTAAGGCCAAAGGGCATCACCCTGTAACAAAAAGTTCCCCAAGGTGTAGTAAATGCTGTTTTGTGTTGATCTTCAGGGTTTATTCGAATCTGGTTGTATCCTAAAAATCCATCCATGAACGAAAGCATTTCATGACCAACGTAGGTGTCGACAAGAGTATCAATGTTTGGAAGAGGAAAGTCATCCTTAGGACACGCTTTATTTAGATCTTGAAAATCGGTGCAAACACGTATCCCCCCGTTAGGCTTGCGAACGGGTACCATGTTAGAAAGCCACTCAGGATAAGTAATCGGGATGACAATTTTAACATCCAAAAGTTTCTGAATCTCCGATTTAACTATGAGGGCCACAGTAGGATGCATTTTCCTAAGTTTTTGTTTGACAAGTTTAGCATCTTTTTGTAAGGTGAGGTTATGGACAACCAAATTAGGGTCTAGGCCTGGCATGTCTTTGTAAGACCATGCAAATATCTCCTTCTTCCGCTTGAGTAGAGCAATCATTTGCTCTTGTTCCTCTAATGATAGACTTTTAGCCAGTTTCACAATTTGGGTACCATCTTGGTCTATACTAAGGTCTACATCAACAGTTTCTTCAATAGACATGTGGGAACCTTCCTCAAGCTGATGGGGAGTAGGGATCAGATTTATGTCATCTAAAATGTCATCAAGCTCCTGTGCCTTGCTCTCATCTATGTCTGCCTGGAAGACCTCTAGCTTGGAATATGAAGGTGAATGTGGAGGTAAAGGAGGAATGTAGTTGGCGGAAGCCCTTAACAATTCCTCAGAAAGGATGAACTCTGAAATAGATGGAGGGGATGAAATCCAATCCATGTCAATCAGGCTTGGGTTGATCGGGATTGGCTTATCCGGATCATATGGATTATGGAGCGGGGTGAATAAGTCTTCAAAATTCATTATCGACTTATGGAAGAAAGGATGGCAGAATGGAAGGGAAAATCGATGAAGACCTCGGAAGACCTGAAGTGCAAAACAACATAGTTTTTCAGTTTTTTTTTTTTTATTTAGTTTGAGTTTTTTTTTTTGTAGTGGTGAAAACCACTATTACACACATACATAAAGCAATAAAAGATTTTTTTTTTTTTTTTTGGAATTTTCTGATTTTTTTTGTTTTTGGTAGTGGTGAAAACCACTATTTTAGTATATACATATAATACAGGTTTGGATTATGGCTTATGGATGTGCCGGGGGTGGTGGTTCACCTCGTCTTGTGGAAGAAGCAAGCGAAAGATGGCCTCTTGGAGAGGGAACAATTGGAGATAAAACTCGTCTTGTTTAGTGAGGGGAACAATGGGCGCCGACTCTTCTTCAGATTCATCAGCATTTGACATGATGTCAAATTCTTCATAGACTTCATCTTCGGATTCGTCGAGGTGGAGGATTTCTTCTTCTAAATTAAGATTAATGCTTTGAAAAGCTCGTTCAAAAGAAGAAAGGGATGGAATTGGTTGGTAGCCCAGACCAAAACGCTCAATGGGTCTCTGATATGGCATATCGATGCGTTCAGTTACCCCTTGCTCGTATCGACCTAGGCCAAATTGCTGCCAATTATGTCTGTGGAAATAGCGAGAGGGAAAACCCTCCATCCTTTCGATATTGGCAGGGACTGGATGCTTGGGATCTAGTATGGTGGTAGGACTAGAATATGATTCTATTCCCCAATATACAAAATTAATGGAATTTGGCATAGAACCCATGTTATAAACCGATCCAATGGATAAATTTTGGTCATGTGGACGACCAAAATATTTAATTGTTTGCACATTGAACGGTGTGATGTGGACATATTGGATGGCATACTCACCAATACTTGCATCAGTGAGATGGACCTTGACTTGGGAGGGAGATGGACTAGATTATGGAATAGAAGAATGTGGGATAGAAGAATTGGAAGGATTTGGTTGGGTTGATGCTTCACTAACTTGTGAGACATCAGTTGGTGATGGTTGGGAAGATGGAGGAATAATAGTTGATGTTGAAGAAGGTGTAGAAGAAGGGGGTAATGACGTGGAAAGAGATGATTGGTCATGGCCACATGTGCATGTGGTCACTGATGAAGAAGAAGAAAGATTAGTTGATGAAGAAAGTGGTGAATGAGATGGAATAGCGGAAGAGGAAGATGGTTGCGATATGATGGGTGGCTCCTCAGGAATGGGAGCTTTAGAAGAAGATGGTATAGAAGAAATATATGGGGTCAAGAAAATATGAGTGGATGGCAACACAATCTCATAAGGATTTGAGACATAGTTGCAATGTTTGAAGGGTTCGATGTCAGCAGGTACACAATGAACCTGTCCCTCATATACATACTTCAGACATTGATGCAGTATAGAAGGGACACATCTCATCTCCCTAAGCCAAGGTCGTCCAAGCAATACATTGTATGCCATGGTCCCTTCCAAGATGTGAAACAAGGTATGCAAATTTTGGGCCCCTACCTCAATGGGCAAGATAATCGTGCCAATCCGTGGAAGATAAAGCATCATTGAATGCTTTAAGAGTAAAAGTTGACTTTGTGATAAGGGATGGCGACAGCTTTAGATGACTCAACGCCGATGTTGTAATGATATTGATTGAGGAACCGGTGTCAATTAAGACTCTCTTGAATGGCTTGTTATCGATCTTGGCCATGATATGTAGTGGAGGATCTATACTTTCTATTGACATAGGTTTGATTTCAAAATAATAGAAAGTGATGGAGGGCTCCATGCATGTTTGAATACTCCCCACAAAGTTGTTGAATGCATTAGTATCTTGAGGATATTGTTGAATGAGGTCATAGATCGATAACTTGGCAGAAGCCATTTTTAAACTGGTAGTTAACCGGCTACTCAATGACATGATGGGTCATTGGCGTTGAGTAGAATGATTTAGTGGTTTTTGAGAAGTACTAGCACGTCGTTGGGTCATCGTTACTCGAGGTGGATCGGGGTTTGTACAGTGGTCGTTGTTCAACCTGATTTGGTTGGTTCACCCTTTGACCCCGGGTTACTACGTTAATAGTACCCACAAAACCTTGGTATGGTTGTACATGGTTGACTTGATTAGGAGGAGTTACCTGAGTTACTCCTCCTGAAGTTGTTGGAGCTTCATCCCGATGTGGAAGGGGTGTTTGAAATATACCAAGATTTTGATTTTTTTGGGCTAAGGGGCTATCCAATTTAATGGCTCCAATCTCAATAAGATCTTGGATCACATGTTTGAAAGCTGTACAATTATTGATATCGTGCCCATTTTGCCTATGATAAGGACAAAATAGGTACTCCTTGTAATACTTCCCCCTTCTAGATGGGTCTAAAGGTTTAAACTAAGGTAAAGTTAACTGATTTGTGCTATATAACTTGTTGAATATGACCGCATATGGTTCATCTAAAGGTGTGAACTGTCGCTTGGGACGATTGTTTTGCCAAGGTCGAGTTTCCATGGTTGGCCCAATATTGGGAGCTGGTTGAGTCTGGTTGAGGAGGGGCAGGTACCGCATGATAAGTGATTGGTTGCGGTTGACTTTGCATTATTTGTTGTTGTTGAGCCATTACGGGCTGGCTCGCCACCACTTGATTAACTTGGTTAACATTTGAGGTTGTATTAGCCTGTGCTTGTTTGTTTTGGCCATAATTATTATTTTGTTGTTGGCCCTTTTGTTGCCATTCTTTTCTATGGGGTTTTAAAACACCCTCTTGGACTTTAATGTCTTCTATGATACTTGCTTGGGCCAAAGCCTCTTCAAAAGTCCTGTATTGTTGTAATTGGAGTAACCAAGAGATAGGTTTTAGACAACTCTAGGTGAACATTTTGGTTAACTCCTCCATTGGTAGGGAGAATGGCAGTTTATTAATGATAGCCCTCCAACGGTTTCCAAAGTCATAAACAGTCTCATCGTCATGTTGCTTGAGATTGTATAAGTCGGACAATGAAACTCTCTTTTGAACATTTAGGGAGAATCGTTCTAAAAATAGATTAATCAATTGCTCATAAGCATAAATGCTATGATGAGCTAAATGATTATACCACTGTACAGCATCTCCTCCTAATGTCTGAGGAAAATTTTTGAGCATAAGAGCATCATTATTTTGGATTCTAAAGCAAACATGCATGAATGAGCTCACATGTTCATGAGGATCCTCAGTTCCTCGAAATTTGTCAAACTTCGGTAATGTGAAATCAGTCGGATATGGCGGTGAAGGTACCGAAGGATGAATTGGTTGATTGATCAATGACCTCAGCATAGGTTTCTGACTAAATGATCCAGGCATGTTGAGCATAAGGTTGTCAATCTGTTGTTGTATAGCATGGAGTCGAGAATCTTCATGAAAATTCTGACTCGTTTGATGATTATGATGATGTAATGGAAGAGTGGAAAATTGATGAGATGGGATGAAATTGCCTGAATTAGGCGGTGTGGAATGGACAGGTTGTTGGTATGGATGATACCGGAAAGAAGGTGATTGGGGTAGATGATGAACTGGACTAGGTTGGGAGAAAGGTGGGGTAGGAATGGACACCACCGAATATTGGGGTACCCAGGTGGGGCCTGAGCTAATAAAAGCTGGCTGGGTAGAAATTGGTTGGGGTGTAGGATTTACTACGACAGGTGGTTGAGCATTTTGTTGCTGTTGTTGCAAAATCAATTTGTTGAGATACTCCTTAACCTTATTAATCTATAACCCAAGGGAGGTGGGATGATTGGATGAAGGTGGAGGGTAGGCTGCCATGGTAGTCACAGAAGATTGCATAGCAGGGGCGATGAAGTTGGGAGGGCAGGCTGCCATGGTAGTCACAGGGGACTGCACAGCAGGAGCAATGAAGGTGGCTGAAGTAGGTGATACCTGGGAAGGAACAGTAGACTATGTCCCAGGTAGGGTGAAACCATAAATGGTTTGGGAAGAAGAGGGTTGAAATTGGTTATGGCTAGAAGAGTTTCCACCAACTTCATAAAGAGAATTGGTGTACACCCGGGTACATGGAGAAGAATGTGGTCGGGAAGACACTACATTTGTCTCCAAAGGAGGACAATTGAGCATCTGGGAAGATGTTGGAAATGAATCCGGCTGAACAAATACCACATTAGCCTCAAAAAAAGGGTTAGTGTAGACCTGAGTGAAACCAACGGGTATGGTTGATGCAATATCCTGCTGAAAAATAGAATCTTGCATAGGGGAATCTTGGATTGGCTCAAGGACATAGCCAGTGCCATCTCTTAAGTGAGTTTGCACTTGGGCCATATCAATGTGGAAAATATGAGAGGAATTGTCTTCCTCCATGGGCATGGCCATGCAATAGACGATAGAAGGACGTGAAAGACCTACAGGCGAACCTACCTGAAATTCACTAGGATAAGTGGCCATGTTGGTGGTGGGGATGTTCTGTGAATTTCCCATTTGATTATTTAGATTTAACATTTTAGATTGATTCCTTGTTAAGACCATAGAGCAATAAATCTAAACAAATTCAGAAAAGAATAATGCAAAACTAGAATGATAAATTTACACTAAAGAAATTATCAGAAAACAGTCACAACCTAGGTTTCAACCAATGTGTCTTACCTGCGGTTAATTAATTATTTTCTGATCTTAATCTGTAGTAAATTTTAAGTGTCCGGTTTATGAGTTTTGCATGTGATCTAATCTTGAATTATTCACAAAAAAGGTAAAAACTATGGCTAGGAAAGGACAACGAGATTCTTACTGGTGATGAAATCCAGCAAGTTTGCTCGGGGGTGACCTATGGTGTCTAAGGCAGAATTTTAATGGATGGAGATGAATTCCACCGTCACTAAACTTCAAGCAATACCTGGTGATGAAATCCAGATATCACTGTTTTAAATATGAAAATGCAATGATTTTTTTTTTAAATGTTTTAGTTATCTAATGTGTACATACAAGGCTATAAATCAAAAGTTCTAATGATCTAAGCAAGAGGCTATTGAAAACATGTCATTTCCTCTGAAGAAGTGAAGTACACCGTTTAAAACCCCCTGCCTACCAATGATATCAGATATCAAAGGAGCAACCGGAAGGTTCGTCCACTTCTCTGCCTGGAATCACCCAATGGCAGGAGTACTATTGACATCCAATCAATAGTCCTACTTAGATAATTAAAACAAATAATTCGTAGCTATTCTAATATGCAGCTAGGTATGCAAATTTTTTTTTTTTTTTTTTAATGCAAGCAACAATCAATAATGCAATGCAAAGAAAAATGTAATTAAAAATAACTTTTCTTTTCCAGATTACTTAGTTTTTGTTCATTTTAAAGTAATGATCTGAAAAAGAAACAAAATATGGCAGAAAAACCAAAAACGTAAAAAGTACAACACTTACTTGGAAGCCTACGCTTTTCTATAAAACTGACTTCAAACACCCACGGGAGTCTGCACAGGCTGAAATGCACCTCTGCATTTCGTATTGGACTTCCAGACGCCCCTCTGCGTTTGCTGCGTTTTTTGCAAACTCAGAAACCCTAGTTCGCTGGAACAGCGAATTTCACGATTTCTGGAACCTGCAAAATAAAACAGAAAACAAGAACAGATTAGTAAAGCAAGTATTAAAAATATGAAACCCTAGGGGGTCCCACCGTGATCGCCATTTGTAGATTAAAAATACATGCCAAACAGAAATAAAATCACAATGACAGAGTACAGAATAGTTGCACAAAAACAAATGATTTCTATTAATCGATGGAGTTTAAAAACTCCTTTTGAATACAATCGGGCCTGTAACCCTTTATTTGTGATACACAATTATAAATTATGCTAGGGTTCTCCGAAACCCTAGCTGGCACAAATGGTGGCGCTTCCGAAGAACTTATCTTCAATCCCAACAGAGTGAGTGGTCTTTGTCGTATCCCTTGCTTGGACCACTCCAGCTTAATCAGCTGCCATCAATAAACTGGATCTGTTATCAAAAACTTGCACACATTAAAACTATCAAGGAGTTAGAAATTAATGAGAGGGCTCCACTGCGTGAGCCCTTAGAAACAATCTAAAACCCTATAAAAATGGAATGCAGGAAATCAATAACAAATTAATACATAAAATATGGTTACTTGCTTTAAACTAATTTATACCTGTTCTCTATTAACGCAGGTAGACCAGGCGACACCTGGAAGTAATGTTGTTAGAATAGGCTACGAAAGGCGCCCTGGTGCACTCGTCGAACGCCCGCGTGCTTCTGGATCTAGATTACAGACGCCGGTCTGAGTCTGTGGCTGTGGGTAAACGCCCGTGGGCACTTGGTAAACGCCCGTGGGCACTTGATAAATGCCCGTGGGCACTTGGTGAAGGGGTAAACGCCCGTGGGCACTTGCGACAGTAATGGGAGATTCTACAGAGTGCTACAGAAGGAATGGCTGCGAAAGCGACGATAGAAATGGCGATAGATGCGGTGAAAAGGGTAGCAGAAGAGAGGAGATAGCAGTAGAATAATTAGAATTAAAAATAGAAGTAGCAAAAGACCTAGGGTTTGAGCCATCAAAGTGACTCAATTTATAATCCACTCTTAGGGCACACTTTAGGGTTTTAACGACACTTTGAACGTGTGGCTAAGATTAAAGTGGATCCAAGGGTAGAGAATAAATCTTGGTTGTGGAATGGATTAATATGGATGGACGGATGAGATTAAATGAAGGATGGACGGCTCAGATTAAATCACTTAAACTATTATTTAAATATATATATTAAAATATTAAAATATTAAAATATATATATAAATATTAATTTAAATAAATTTGGGAATGAAAAATGGCGAGAAAGGTGAAATTGGGCCAAATAATGGCGGGAAAGTGTGGATTTGGGCCAAATAATGGCGGGAAGGTGGATGACCGACACGTGGCTGACAGGAAGGTATAGATGACTTGCAAGTGGCTGGATTTTGGTGTCTACAGCTTTGATTAAAGGTTTGCTAAAATGACCAACTTTGCACTGCTCATTTTTCGACCTTCTAAACTGCCGTGTGAGTGGTTAGGACCACTGTTTGACCTCTGAGGGCTGCCCTGAAAGCTATGTGTGTCAATGCGATCAGTGTTTGTAGTCACTTAATCGGATGGGTGTTGTTTTGATGTCTACAGATGCCCCTTTTTGGGAAGCACTGTGGGTGACGCAGTGCTGAGCAAAAAATAGAAAACCAAAGCACTAATGATTAGGGTTTCTTGGTAACCTAACCAACTTTTGATGCCCCAAGTATGGAAAGGGCATGCATTCTTTGAATCCTTGCTTCTGACGAGCTAAGGAATTTTATTTCAAGCGTTAACCTATTTTGGTGAGGTGTGACTTGAGCTTGGACATTGATCAGTCATGATTAGGCAAATGGCGTAACCTTTTATCCACAGGGGAAACCTTGTGTTCATGCTTTGGGAATGCCAAGTGTTTGATCAATTTAATGATTGCTTGTTTACTGCCCCAAGTAGGAGCGTGATCGTCTTTGTCAATGATTCTTTGAATGCATGTCATTGCCTTGATTGGGTGTGTGCTTGTTGATTGGTGACTAAGTGTGACTACCCCCTCAAGCGACGAATCGATGAGAGAATGACCTTCGTGAGAAAAGCGATGAGTCGCTTGACCCAAGATGACTTAGGTTAGGGTGCCTTTAGATGTTTTACCATTTAAGCACGTGCAGATTCCCGACATTTGGACCTATTTTTGGTGGGTGTTAACCCTTTTGGTGATGCCATAATGGGGTGAAATCATCAACAACCCATCTTCCCATGGAGCGGTCCGGCTAGGGGTAGCCTTCTAGGGGAAGTAGGAGAGTAACAAGTTGAACCCCGACATCGATTTTTTTATGCCAAGAAGTTAAGTGCAAGAGCACTTGTGTCTGGCAATGCTTATTGCAATGTTTTTGTGTTGCATTTTTATGATGTTTTTGTTGTTTTAATTTTCTTTCTTTGTGTATATGTCATGATTTTATGCACAATGATTGATGTTGATGGATGCATATGTTGTAATGAATGCAAATGTAGGTGATATGCAGAAATGAAATGGATGGATGGACTTTGTGGTGTTTTGCTATGGCACCATAGACTGTTTAGAACTCTGTTATTATGTTTTTAGGCGATTGCTGTGATGCATAACTTTGTATGTATACATGTGGTTTTTCTTTTCTTTTGTATTTTCTAATGGTATCGTAAGGATGAAAATAGCGCAGTTTGGTTAAGTGACACCAAAATGTAGACACCAAAATAGCACCCATCCGATTAAGTGACTACAAACACTGATCGCATTGACACACACAGCTTTCAGGGCAGCCCTCAGAGGTCAAACAGTGGTCCTAACCACTCACACAGCAGTTTAGAAGGTCAAAAAATGAGCAGTGCAAAGTTGGTCATTTTAGCAAACCTTTAATCAAAGCCTTCATCAAAACAAAGTCAAACTTCAAGCCTTTAGCAAACTGCAAGAAAGCCTTAAGCAAGCAAGAAAGCCTTATCAAAGCAAGACAAAGTCTTCAAAGCAAGGCCCTTTGCCAAATCCGGGCCGAAGTGTCACGATATCGTGACACTTCGGGCCCTTTGACCAAGCCGAGCCGAAGTGTCACGATATCACGACACTTCGGGCCCTATAGCCCAAGCCGGGCCGAAGTGTCACGATATCGCGACACTTCGGGCCCTATAGCCCAAGCCGGGCCGAAGTGTCACGATATCATGACACTTCGGGCCCTATGACCAAGTCGGGCCGAAGTGTCACGATATCGCGACACTTCGGGCCCTATAGCCCAAGCCGGGCCGAAGTGTCGCGATATCGCGACACTTCGGGCCCTATAGCCCAAGCCGGGCCGAAGTGTCGCGATATCGCGACACTTCGGGCCCTATAGCCCAAGCCGGGCCGAAGTGTCGCGATATCGCGACACTTCGGGCCCTATAGCCAAAGTCGGGCCGAAGTGTCGTGATATCGCGACACTTCGGGCCCTATAGCCAAAGCCCGGTCGAAGTGTTGCGATATCATGACACTTCGGTCCCCAAGCCAAGACCCGATCGAAGTGTCGCGATATCGTGACACTTCGGCATCAAAGGTAGAAGCAGTCAAAGTCAACATTCAAAGGTAGACATTCGACCATTCAAGAAGCGCCATTAAAACATTCAAGGAATGACTACCACGTGGCACCCCTACGTTCCCCTTTTCAAAGAGACCCTGTGGGTCTGTAGAACGGTGGACTTCACCAACTACAGTAATGAGATGAGCAGTCTCAACAACAAATCCAGTCCGAGGCCATGCCTCATAACTACTGATGTGAGTTCCCGACGACAATCTCAAGGTGAGCCATGTCTCATAATCATCTGACAAGAGTCAAATCTTAGCGGCGCCTGTAGATTTAGGGTTTTGACATTAATGCTTCAGAGGCGAAATCCTCTATAAAAACTAGCTCAATGCAATGTAAAAAAAAAGGACCCAAAGCATTTTAAAAACACAACGAAGTGCTGTTGAATTTGATACCCAACTGCACCAGTTTAGAGTTTACCTTCTTCACATCCAGAATCTCTTTCGCAAGAGAGGTCGATGGGTGGTTTTCAGAAGTGTGAGTTTGACTTTCAGACCCGACCTTGGATCATAAGAATCCCATAATTTTCCGACACTCCACAGTCTTAGATTTCGAGCCCATTCCTAGTGGATGGGCGTCAAAATCAAATTTTAACGGGGTGGCCCGCTTGGGCACCCCACGTACGTTCGTAGTGTCAATTTAATTTAATTTTTTTATATTATGTTCTCTGATGTCTAGACATTTTTCAGATTCATAAGACATTGCTTGTAGTTCAGTTCAATATATTTTGATATCATGTGCTCATTTTACCTTACGCTTTATGCTGTCAAAATAACTTACGCTTTACGTAGAATGTATCTTGTATTGTGTTGTATATTCGAATACATATTGCTACGTTCGAACCTATCTTACAATTAACAGTGTGCATTCTAAAAGACATTTTATTGGCAAATAGCATCGTGTTTTAGTCAAGTTTGGTTCTTCATTGACCTGTAGGTGGTAGTGACTGTTTATTGACAGCAGCATTTGTACTCTTGTTTTACTTTAACAATAGGTGCTACTGAACTTTTTTTGGTTTCTCTGAATGCAGGATAAACGGCCGAACGCAGACAAGCAGCAGCAAGCAAAAACTCATTTAACACCAGCGGCGGCAATACGTTGACCCGCCCACTTTGCATGTGGGCATGCGGATAGAAGAAGTATCGATCATGACTGTAACCAAGACAGATTAGCACTCTTAGACCCTAAAAATGGAAGAGATGTATAGTAACTGAATAGAATTAATATAAAAAGGCCGTGCTCCTGCTTTTCTCCTTTATATTTGGTTGATTCGAATACATATGTTTGGTTGATTTTCATTACATCTCAATACATTTTTCTTTCGGAATCTCATGCTTTCAGTGGCGATCACGGTGGGACCGTTCCCAAATTTTTAAATCACAGAAACTAATCAGATTTGTTGTGCTTTGTGCTTAACAGGTACCTTTTTTTTTTAAGCTGAAGGTCAGAAACAGCAAATCCCAGTAGAGAAGAGGTAACGGTTCTAACTGTCTATTTCATTTTCTACTGTAATATTTTTGTTTATTTTATTTATTTAATTTCTTTTTAGTTGTAATATTTTTTCTATAATATTGCTATAATATTTCTTTTTTTACTTTTATTTTTTTATTAAAGAAAGGTAGAGAAATTTTTCGTAAATTTTTCTTGCTTTAAAAAAAAAAAAAAAAAAAAAATTCTACTTGCTGTTTTCCGGTTTGTAGTGTTTGTATGGCATAGGGAAAGGTTTCTTTTTCGTTGCTTGTTTCATTTTTATTAAAATGAACCACACACACTGCACGTGGTAAATTAAACCAAGGAGCTGGTCATAAAACCCCAGCCCTTGAGCAAGACCAACGGTGGGTTCATCACCACCTTGGCTTAGCTTTGCATCCATTTCCTCGATTGTCACTGTTGTTAGGCGTAAATCTTGACGAAAGCTGACCGAGTGTTGCTGAGGGTGATTCCCATGCACGTGAAGATAAGTCTTCTATGGTAGGTGTCATTAACAAGACAATCCCCCCTTTCGTACCGCCTATGTTCCACGTACCATATGCTCTCACGTACCTATAGTTTCCCTCTCGTAAGGGCGGGTATATAGAGAGGTTGGTATATCGGTCCGGAAATGGTATATTGAAGGGGTGACCATTTCTGGGAGTCATATGAGCCAAAATTATGCATTTAAACGTTCTTCAAAATTTGCAAAAACATAACAAAACATCAAAATGCACTAAACCAGTTTAGGACACACTATCAAATCCTTAAAAGAGATAATCACGATTTTGTGTATGAGTGTGTTCATTTCTGCTTAGTGTAGACCAAAAGACAAATCACCATAAACGAGATAAAATCTGCTTAGATAGTAGAGAAGCGCCACAATGGTGTACACCCGTAGCCAAGCCCAATCAAGGGCGGATGTTGCGGAAGGTGCACAAAGAGAGGGCGTTAGTCGCCTTTGTTTTAGCCCTGAGGACTTGGCCATACCGCCTTGGTGGTCTAGCCTACAAGAGAGTCCATATCAGGCCCCATCAAAAAGAAATTATTGGGAGCCTCCTCATTGGGGTATGCCCATCCAACACAGCCCCTTTTGGGAAGACGCTTTACACGTAGATCTCAATGTAGGTAGACAACCGCCTCTTGAGGCTAGATTTGAATGGCCACAACACGATGAAGTGCTAGAGAGGCATACTATCCATTTGGAGAGACAACGTGGATATGGCGTATCTTCTTTACCTCCCATCAGAACAGAAAGACAACATCCAGAGCGCAGGGCTCTTTACACAGGGCAAGCTAACTCCGCTTGCCCCTTTCACACCCATGAAATGGAGTACGAGGAAGATCATCGCATTCCTCGGGAACAACATACATCGTGGGAACCTTGTGTTTCTTCACCTGCCAGGTATCATGATCACACATCAAGGCTAGGGCCTCAAGCAAATGTCACCTACCCCGACAAAGGGAAGCAACCCATTGAAATTTTAGACCATCAAGATCGAGGCAAACACATAGGCAAAACATTCAAGCCTCCTCAACAAAAGAGGGCAGACCCAGTCGACCCGACAGTCGCCATACATGCCGCTCGCCAAGCTCGAATCACGCAGCTTGAGCAGGGTCATCAGGAGTTAGAGTACTTATACCGCTTGAATAAAGAGCACATGCAGCGTGAAGCAGATGAGTTGCACTATAAGCTACCTGAGAGGGTGCCAACCCCTCACACCCACAGAGAAGAACAATATGAGAGGCACAACCCTTTGATGCCAAACAGGTCTCCACGACCTCGTCAAGATTTGCCTCCGAGACCTTATAGACCTGAGAGGGAGGCCACTCCCCGAAACAATGATGGGTACCCCCAACGGGGACTCAATCAAGGTCATAGGTCTTGCCCAGAGACTCCTCAAGAAGTTTATGAAGAGTAAGAACTAGACATAGAGCGGGCCGAAACACCCCATCAAGGTGGGAGGGCTGCCACTCGGCCACCCCCCCATAGGCCTCCAGTCTCCCATGACTCACAACGGGAGCAAACAAAAGAGGAAGAAATAAAATCTTCCGATGCATACAAGGCGCTATTAGAGCATTTGGAGTCTATGGAGACAAAAGCTTATGGGCATCAAAAACCCACATTACGTCAACTCCGTAGTCATCCAGTGCATCCCTCAGTGCCTACACCTCTTTACTCTGAACACTTCAAGTTGCCTCAATTGGCAGTCTTTAAAGGTGAAGAGGACGCACAAGAACATGTCACAAGGTTCCTAAGTCAATGCTTCAGCATCCAAGATAATGATGCATTGTTGCTTCGAACTTTCATAACCACATTCGCAGGCCCTGCCTCGGATTGGTTCACATAATTACCCAAACACAACATAAACAATCTCGATCAATTAGTAGATGCGTTTCTTGAACGTTTTGATTTCAACACAAAGAAGAAGGCATCACTGAGTGAGCTGGCCAGCCTCAGGCAATATGAGGAAGAAACAATGGCAGCATACGGGAACTAATGGAGGGCTTTGCTTTCCAGGCTACCCTACCATCCCCTTATGTCTGATCTTACACAGATGTTTGCATGGAGTTGCTTAAAATCAATCTCTGGTCTATTGCTGCTGCAGCAATACGATAGCTTAGAAGAAGCTTTGGCACAAGCCAGAGTTATAGAAGAGATTAAGATAGGCGAAGGCGCAATCGCCAAGCCTAAAAAGAAAGAGTGGAATAAAACCACTAAGACTGGGAATACACAACCACAACCCGCTGCGGTTAATCAAGTTGCGATAAATGTTCCCAAGCCTGTGCAAGAAATGCAGCCCCAAAAGGCTAATTACCAGGTAGTGCTTCCTAGTTATGAAAAAGACAATAAGAAACAGGAGCATAATCAGCAGCGTCGCCCTAGGCGAAAATTCACCCCTTACACGGAGTCCAGGGACTCCCTATTTGATCGCTTGTCAGCGGCAAATTTAGTCACCTTGCCAGAAATCCAAACTATCGACCCTAACGCCCCCAAGCCTAAGGGATACAGAGAGGAATTGTATTGTAGATTCCATAGGCGCAGGGGACATGATTTAAATGGATGCTAGAAATTCAAAGGATTGATCCAAGATTTAATCGACAATAAAACATTGGCCGTAGACAACCCCATAGCACCAAATAATCAACAAATGGGGGTATTCAAGGACCCTTTGCCTGCCCACGAGGCATAGGCAAAACCTCTCCAGATTAACGAGGTGTGAGAGAATCTTCCCATGCAAGGATTTGTGGGAATGATCAGCATAGTGACAAGGAACAAAAAGTACCCAGCAGTCACCCTCGAGGTAGCTACAAGGGAAGTCCCGACAACATCGTAGCCTCAGCAACGCCCAACGCAGTTACCTCCGCCTAGACCAAAGGTCACGATACAGACCAAACTCACGCAGAGTTTGTGGACCACATTTCCTAGGTTGTCCATTTACGAGATTATTCAACAGTCAACACCTCATAGGGAAGCTCTTATGGACATTTTAAAAACCATCGACTTACAGCCTCACGAAGCAAATTCTTTCAACAACTTCGTAGGACATGTGAAACGATGTACTGAACCGGTCATCACCTTCAGAGAGGATGAAGTCAAAGAAATATCAAATGACGTAGTAGATCCACCCCTGCATGTTGTTGCGTGGATCAACGGGATCCCGTACAAGAGAGTGTTGGTAGATACTAGCTCGTCCAGTAACATCATTACCACTACAGCCTTAAAACATTTGAAGCTGCCAGCCTCTCATATCACAGCCTCCACCTACACATTGTGAGCTTTCAATGATGCAATATGCTCGAAAGTCGGCACAGTTGTTCTACCTATCCAGGTAGGACAAAAGACAATACCAACATTGTTCCTTGTGTTGGAAGGCGATATGGCTTACAATATACTACTAGGGTGGCCTTGGATCATGGACATGAAGTGTGTCCCTTCGATCGCTCACCAGTTCTTAAAATATGCTTTTGAAGGAGAAATACATGTAGTCCCGATGGACTTGGAACCCTTCAAGTATTGCAACGCGGTACAACTAATGCCTCAATCGACCCTCCCTTCAACGCATTTGGATTTCCATTTAAATCCATCTAAACAGGGTCCAATACCGCAGGCACCACTGGTGACCAAATCACCAAAATCCCAGCCAGGTGAATCCTCATCATCTGCTCCTTCATTACCAATGCCACCTGTCATAGCTAAATAGAAGGATAAGGGAAAACATATCATGGAAGAGGCTCAGCCCCTAGAAGAGGGTTTGCCCACAATATCAATGGTATCAATAGAGGAAACACCTAGCACTACGAAAGCCGAGAATCCAAAAACACCAAACATGGAATGGACTCAAGAAGGACTCCCGTTCCCTCCCTCCCAAGCATCAACAATCACTATTGAAATGGCCAGCACGGGCCTGGGGGAGTATTTAGTGCAGAATGTTGTGGCAACGCCCACATTAGAATCGGTACAGGATATGGGGAGACCTCGCCTTCCCATAGGAACAGTTGTTCCTCTAGGTCACCCACCCAACCAGACAAATTTTGTGTATGGGGGCCTTGATCATGGTCTTGAACCATGCCAGCAAAAGGAAGCATACGAAGAGCCTTTTGTTGAAAACATCAACTATCTATCAAACCCAAAATTCACCCTAAAATATCTCGGCCAATGCAATTGGCATGGATACGGGCTAGGCAGATATGAACAAGGGATGCGGGTCCTTTGCCAACCAAGATATCAGATGCCATATGATAAGTCAGGAGTAGGGTTCAACCACCCCCTGCCCTTAGACATCTTGGTAGAAAATATGCAAGGCCTAGAAATAGGCAACAAGGGGGGATTGGCACCCGATCTCTATGCCAACCCAAATACATATTTTACATTGGGAGATTACCTCCCATGGTTAACCAACACCCTTGGCAACAGTAGTAATCCCTCTCCTTTGATAGAAAGAGATGAAAGTTTGGACACTAATCCTCACAGAGAACATCAACGATGTCCAGACATCTTTTTGAAACTATTCTCCTTAGAGGTTCCAGTTGAGTCAATACCATGTCAAGAGAATTAGGTCCCTCCACCAAGAGTGGAACAACCGCCATGGGACCAGATTAACTTACTGGAACAAGGAGAACCCTCAATATTGCAAGTAACAGTTGCTGAAGAGAATGAACATTTTTGGATCTCTGAAAGAGATTCAGAAGATGAGATTGAGATGATCTATCTCAGACATGCGCGACGGAATTATCGCCCTTTAACTCATGAAGATCTAATGGGACAGATGGGCATAAGGTTAGGACATGAATGGTGGGTAGACCCAGCGAGGTGGGACCAAGTGTTGGATCCATGGCTCCAAATTCAAGATGAGCACCGTCCACCACGAGATCCTATCATGACATCAGTATCAAGGGAAGACCCCGTCTTCCTATCAACAGATAAGGCTGATCCGTTCATACCCGTCCCTACAGAACCAGATCCAGAGTATAGGGAGAATCTAGAAGAATCAAGTTATCACACCCACGGTAATGGAGACCAAATTCATTCCATCCAAATGATCTCCATTGATTTGACTGCACCCATCCGTAATCCAGCTGATCCATCACGGTCATTGCATCTAGACATATATGCCATTGACTGGGATCGTGTCAATTCACCTTTATCACCATCAGAGTACTGGCATTTCGGTGAAATTCTTCATTTTACCCCAGGGACAACTCAGGATATTTTTCAGACTGAAGAGGGACCCGAGGTTCCAAACGCAGATTTAAACTCAGCCAATGATATCCATTTGATCCCGACTCCACATCAGTTGGAGGAAGGATCCCACATGTCAGTCGAGGAGACGACTGACATAGACATCGGCTTAGACCCAATGAATCCATAGATTATCAAGCTGGGGGTAAGTTTATCCCCTGAAGAGCAAACCGACTACTACTGAAAGCATGAGATTTCGAAAGATAAATGTATTGAGATGTAATGAAAAGCAACCAAACATATGTATTCGAATCAACCAAATATAAAGGAGAAAAGCAGGAGCACGGCCATTTTATATTAATTCTATTTAGTTACAATACATCTCTTCCCTTTTTAGGGGCTAAGAGTGCTAATCTGTCTTGGTTACAGTCATGATCAATACTTCTTCTATCCACATGCCCACATGTAAAGTGGGCGGGTCAACGTGTTGCCGCCACTGGTGTTAAATGGGTTTTTGCTTGCTGCTGCTTGTCTATGTTCAGCCATTTATCCTACGTTTAGAGAAACCAAAAAAAAGTTCAGTAGCACCTGTTGTTAAAGTAAAACAAGAGTACAAAGGCTGTTGTCAATAAACAGTCACTGCCACCTGCAGGTCAATGAAGAACCAAACTTGACTAAAACACGATGCTATTTGCCAATAAAATGTCTTCTAGAATATATATATGCACACTGTTAATTGTAAGATAGGTTCGAACGTAGCAATATGTATTCGAATATACAGCACAATACAAGATACATTCTACGTAAAGCATAAGTTATTTTGACAGCATAAAGCGTAAGGTAAAATGAGCACATGATATCGAAATATATTGAACTGAACTACGAGCAACGTCTTATGAATCTGAATAACATCTAGACATCAGAGAACATAATATAATAGAATAAAATTAAATTGACACTATGAACGTACGTGGGGTGCCCAAGCGGGCCACCTCGTTAAAATTCAATTTTGACGCCTATCCACCAGGAATGGGCTCGAAATCTAAGACTGTGGAGTGTCGAAAAATTATGGGATTCTTGTGATCCAAGGTCGGGTCTGAAAGTCAGAATCAAACTTCTGAAAACCACCCATCGACCTCTCTTGCAAAAGAGATTCTGGATGTGAAGAATGTAAAGTCTAAACTGGTGCATTCGGGTATCAAATTCAACAGCACTTCGTTGTGTTTTTAAAATGCTTCGGGTCCTTTTTTTTTACATTGCATTGAGCTAGTTTTTATAGAGGATTTCACCTCTGAAGAATTAATTTCAAAACCCTAAATCTGCAGGCACCGCTGAGATTTGACTCTTATCATATGATTATGAGACATGGCTCGCCTTGAGATTGTCGCTAGGAACTCACATAAGTAGTTATGAGGCATGGCCTCGGACTGGATTTGTTGTTGAGACTGCTTGTCTCATTACTGTAGTTGGTGAAGTCCACCGTTCTACAGACCCATGAGGTCTCTTTGAAAAGGGGCACGTAGGGGTGCCACGTGGCGGTCATTCCTTGAATGTTTTAATGGCGCTTCTTGAATGGTTGAATGTCTGCCTTTGAATGTTGACTTTGACTGCTTCTGCCTTTGATGCCGAAGTGTCATGATATCGCGACACTTCGGTCGGGTCTTGGCTTGGGGACCGAACGTGACACTTCGGCCCGGCTTTGGCTATAGGGCCCGAAGTGTCGCGATATCGCGACACTTCGGCCCGGCTTGGGCTATAGGGCCCGAAGTGTCGTGATATCGTGACACTTCGGCCCGGCTTGGGCATAGGGCCCGAAGTGTCGCGATATCGCGACACTTCGGCCCGGCTTGGGCTATAGGGCCCGAAGTGTCGCGATATCGTGACACTTCAACCCGACTTTGGCTATAGGGCCCGAAGTGTCGTGATATCGCGACACTTCGGCCCGGCTTGGGCAAAGGGCCCGAAGTGTCGCGATATCGCGACACTTCGACCCGGCTTTGGCAAAGGGCCTTGCTTTGAAGACTTTGTCTTGCTTTGATAAGGCTTTCTTGCTTAAGGCTTTCTTGCTTGCTTAAGGCTTTCTTGCAGTTTGCTAAAGGCTTGAAGTTTGACTTTGTTTTGATGAAGGCTTTGATTAAAGGTTTGCTAAAATGACCAACTTTGCAATGCTCATTTTTCGACCTTCTAAACTACTGTGTGAGTGGTTAGGACCACTGTTTGACCTCTGAGGGCTGCCCTGAAAGCTGTGTGTGTCAATGCGATCGGTGTTTGTAGTCACTTAATCGGATGGGTGTTGTTCTGATGTCTACAAATTCCCCTTTTTGGGAAGCGCTGTGGGTGATGCAGTGTTGAGCAAAAAATAGAAAACCAAAGCACTAATTATTGGGGTTTCTTGGTAACCTAACCAACTTTTGATGCCCCAAGTATGGAAATGGCATGCATTCTTTGAATCCTTGCTTCTGACGAGCTAAGGAATTTGATTTCAAGCGTTAACCTGTTTTGGTGAGGTGTGACTTGAGCTTGGACATTGATCAGTCATGATTAGGCAAAGGGCGTAACCTTTTGTCCATAGGGGAAACCTTGTGTTCATTTCGGGAATGCCAAGTGTTTGATCAATTTAATGATTACTTGTTTACTGCCCCAAGCAGGAGCGTGATCGTCTTTGTCAATGATTATTTGAATGCATGTCATTGCCTTGATTGGGTGTGTGCTTGTTGATTGGTGACTAAGTGTGACTACCCCCTCAAGCGACAAATCGATGAGGGAATGACCTTCGTGAGAAAAGCGACGAGTCGCTTGACCCAAGATGACTTAGGTTAGGGTGCCTTTAGATGTTTTACCGTTTAAGCACGTGCAGTTTCCCGACATTTGGACCTATTTTTTGTGGGTGTTAACCCTTTTGGTGATGCCATAATGGGGTGAAATCATCAACAACCCATCGTCCCGTGGAGCGGTCCGGCTAGGGGTAGCCTTCTTGGGGAAGGGGGAAAGTGACAATTTGAGCCCCGACATCGATTTTGTTTATGCCAAGAGGTTAAGTGCAAGAGCACCTGTGTCCGGCAATGCTTTATTGCTTATGGTTTTTGTGTTGCATTTTTATGATGTTTTTTTTGTTTTGATTTTCTTTCTTGGTGTAGACGTCATGATATTATGGTATGCATAATGATTGATGTTTATGAATGCATGCTACTTTATATGGATGCATATGGTATGATAATTACGAATGTTGTGTGTTGATTTATTTTGATGGATGCATGATGAATGCAAATGTTTTTGATTGATATGTGATATGCAGGAATGGAATGGATGATGGACTTTGTGATGTTTGGCTATGGCACCATAGACTGTTTTAGAACTCCATTATTTTGTTTTTTTTTTTGGCGATTGCTGTGATGCACGACTTTGTATGTATACATGGTATTGTAAGGATGAAAAATAACGCGGCTGGTTTAGAAATGTAACTAAAGTTTTCTGAGACTCAGACGGTTTTAACTTACTAGCCATGACTGTACTTTATCTTACAAGACTTTTGAACAAGGTATGAATTGGGCTTGTTTTTGACCAAGTTATTTCACATCCCTGTGTGTGCAGTTGAGTTCATATGGGCTTTCAACCGAACCTGTACTGAGGATCACCTAACTAGATCCACTAACTCCTTTGTTGTATTTAGTTAGATTAATATGCGGTGTTATCTAGGATACCATAATCTAGCTCATCCACATGCAACTATTGATCTGTACACAAGTTAATGTGATAGATATATCATCATGCGAGAAGTTTACCTCCAGTGACCGATAGGCTATCAACCAAACCGGTACTAAGGCTTGCCTCATGACCCATTAGAATGCTGAGAGTTCCAGGGATTCAAGTTCAACTCTCTTATTTTCTTCAATTGTATTGGGATACTTGCTCGTTTGTAGTGATAAAATCACTGTTTATTTTGATTTGTTTTTCTTTTGAGCAAGGGATTGGGGATATAGAGTGACGATAATCACTATTGTTTGTGCCTTTTTATGTGTGCACTATAGTATGTCAAATTTTGGAGTTTTGACGCTTGCAAATTTTTGATGTTTTGCAACTATTTAGAATTTTGGGATTCTTAGGGAATTGGGTAGGGAGGATGCTTGTCATTTTGCCAACTCTCAGCATTCTTGGGGTCATTCGCACAGGGGGATGAGCAAGATAACCGTTTCGCTTATGGTGACCTGGATTACTGTGCAGGTTTCATCTTTCGTTCACACAACTTGGGAATATTTATGTGTTTTAATTTGTCTTTGGGATGTTACGTAACAAGGTGTATTTCAAGTGTAACTCTACCTTCATAAAATCTGTTTGACTTGATACATTACATGGCTAAAGAGCAAAATGATGACTGAATCATGAAAAACCCTTGATACATTAAAATACCACTGACTCTAGTATGGTAAAAGCAATGCATGGTGTTTTTGTAAAATGGAACAGTGTGGAACAAGATGGACTAGCGGATTTATTACAGCCTATGGTGCCCTTGACCCGAACGACAACAAATGTGCAATGTATGGATGTAATGCTTTAATGCAGCTATGTATTTTGGTATTTTTGATGGATTTATTTTGGTGAATATGAAGATGAATTGCGAGAAGAACTCTCTATTGATGAATTTGAGTATGCCTAGGAATGAGATGCAAATTTTTTGTTGTTTTTGATGATTTTTGTTGTTTTGTTAATTTTATTGATTTTTGACCAAGCGATTGTGGAAATCCTTGGAGCATTTTGGGATTGACCAAGCGATTGCAGGAATCCTTGTACCCTTTTGGGATTGACCAAGTGATTGCAAGAATCCTTGGAGCATTTTTGGATAATCGATTGCAAGAATCCTTGGAGCACTTTTGGGTTTTGACCAAGTGATTGCAAGAATCCTTGGAGCATTTTTGGGTTTTGACCAAGCGATTACAAGAATCCTTGGAGCCTTTTGGGATTGACCAAGCGATTGCAAGAATCCTTGGAGCCTTTTTGGGGTTTGACCAAGTGATTTTGACAATCCTTGGAGCCTTTTGGGATTGACCAAGCGATTTTGACAATCCTTGGAGCCTTTTGGGATTGACCAAGCGATTGCAAGAATCCTTGGAGCATTTTGGGATTGACCAAGCGATTGCAAGAATCCTTGGAGCATTTTGGGGTTGACCAAGCGATTGCAAGAATCCTTGGAGCCTTTTTGGGATTTGGCTCTCTTAGATATGAAATGGTCGCAAATGACTGATATTCAAGGGTTCTGTTTCCTTGATACCATCAAGAGAAGCTAGCCGGTACGTCTCGGGTCCTATTTTGCTATCAATGATATATGGACCTAACCAATTTGCCACAAACTTGTCCCTTAGGTGGGACGACAAACTGGAATTTTGCTGGTTTTCCTTCAAAACCAAATCACCAATGTGAAAGTCCCTCAGGTGAACTTTCATGTTGTAAGATTTCTTAAGTCGCTCTTGATAAATACGTAAATGCTCGAGAGCATTAACGCGTCATTCGTCAAGCAACGTAAGCTGATCTAACCAGGCCTGCCATGCAGAATCATCATTGATGAATTCTTGCATGGATATGCACAGGGAAGGAATCTCCAACTCTAGAGGCATGACTGCCTGGGAGCCATACACAAGCAAAAACGGAGTGGCCCTAGTGGGTGTCCGAATGCTAGTGCGATAGGCACATAGGGCAAGTGGGATTTGAATGTGCCAATCTTTATGACTATCTGTGATGGTCTTTTTAAGGATGGCAACTAGCATTTTGTTTGACGCCTCTGCTTGCCCATTCGCCTACGAATAATAGGGTGTTGAAAAGCTATGCTAAATCTTGTACTTTGTGGTCAAAGCACGCACGTCTTTGTTCTTGAAAGGCGTCCCATTATTCGAGACTATTTTGGATGGAATACCAAAATGAAATGATGTTATGCAAAATGAACTCCACAATGCGGGGTCCTGTCATAGAGGTAAGCGGAACCGCCTCCACCCACTTGGTAAAATACTCTGTGGCCGTTATGATAAACGTGTGACGGCCTGATGATGCAGGGGAGATTTTTCCAATTAGGTCAAAGCCCCACTGCGAGAACGGCCAATCAGACTAGACTGTCTGCAAGGCTTGAGAAGGTACGTGCATCAAATTGGCATGATGTTGACACTTCATGCACTTCTTGACATAGGTGCAACAATCTCGCTCTAAATATGGCCAATAATAGACCATGTGAAGAATGCGCTTTGCGATAGCCATACCACTAAAGTGGCCACAACATGTACCATCGTGCGTTTGGGCGACTGCCCAAGTGGACTCTTGCTGGTCCAAGCAACGAAGGAGGATTCCTTCATAGCTGCGACGATACAAAATGTCTCCTATCAAGACATACTTAGCCGCTTTCTGCTTGAGTGCTCATTTTGCAGCATGAGTCAATCCAAGTTGGAGATTACCTAGCTTGAGGTAGTCTCTGATGGGTAAATACCATTCCTATTGATCAGAAATCTCGACAGTATGAACAGCCAATCTCTCTTGAAGTTCCTCCCTAGCAAACGTTGAATGGGATAGAAACTGTAAGAAGAGCGTTGTGTTGCTATTAATGGGAGTAGGGGAGAACAAGGACCCCTAGTTGGCACGTTTTAGATGATCTCAAATTCGAGAGAACTTATCCGAGGATGGTTCAATCTGGATCATGTGGATTCCTAGCATCAAGTCTGAGCTTGCACGCTCCATCACGGATTGCGATAAGGTTTTGACTTGAATGGTTGTCATATCACCGAAAAGGTCCTATGGAATTAGTGACCCCAAGGAGGCCATTGTGTCCGCAAAATGATTCGATGATCGAGGGAGGGCCTCGATGTCATACCACTCAAGTTTTGCCAGAAATTTGTCCACAAGGGCTTTATAAGCCTTCAGAACTGGGCATTTGCATTGATATACCCCTTTGACTTGATTGACTATTAACAGTGAATCACCAAAGATATTTAGTCATTTGATGTTCATGGTGATTGCTGTCTGAAGACCTAGGAGAAAGGCTTCATACTCTACATTATTGTTGGTGCATGGGAAGTTTAATTTAAATGATAGGGGCATTGGGGAACCCTGCGGTGTGAAGAATACAATTCCTGTGCCACCACCTTGCTCACATTTAGAACCATCAAAGAATAAGGTTATGTCAGCCTGTGACTCAGGCGCATCAGAATCTGGCGATTCTGAGACATGGAAGACCCCATCATTGGGTAGTTCTATGACTAGAGGCTGATCGTCTTCAAGAGGAGCCTCTGCTAGTTGATCGGCTATGACCTGTCCTTTGATATATTTTTGTCCAATAAATTCTATGTCAAATTCTGTCAACAACATGATCCATTTCGCCATGCGACTACTATGATAAGTATGACTCATCATGTATCACAATGGATTCTCCTTAGACACAACATACATAGTGTTGCTCAGCATGTAGTGGCATAGCTTTTTGGTAGCAAACACTACTGCCAAGTAGAGTTTCTCAACGTATGCATAGTTAAGTTCATAATCGACCGGGGTGCGGCTAAGATAGTATGTAGCCTCGTTATTTGTGAAGTTCATTCTTCTGGGCTAGCATGGCACCCAATGCCACCTCAATAGCTGAGATGTATAAGTAGAACGACACTCCTGGTCTAGGTGGTGCCAATACTGGCAGCGAAGCCAGGTATTGTTTGATCTCGTCAAAGGCTGACTGGCACTCATCATCCCAATGAAATATAACCCCCTTGTGCAATAATTTGTTCATGGGTCGGCACGTTTCAGATAATTGTGCTATGAAGCGTTTAATCGATGTGACCTTGCCCTGCAGACTTCTGAGCTGCTTGATTGTAGTTGGGGGAACCATTTCGAGGATTGCCTTGACTTTCTTTGGGTCCACCTCGATTCCTCGTTTTGAGACTATGAAACCCAAGAGTTTTCTAGATGTGACACCAAAGACGCATTTCTTGGGGTTTAGTCTAACTTTATGCTCCATGAGGCGATCGAGGATCTTGCCTAAGTCATTGATATGATTTGAGCACAAGAGAGACTTGGCTAATAAATCATCCATGTAATTTTCCAAAGTTTTGTGCATGTAATCATGGAAGATATATGTCATGGCACGTTGGTAGGTGGCACCAACATTTTTAAGGCCAGAAGGCATGACCTTATAACAAAATTTCCCCCAAGGCATTGTGAACGCTGTTTTGAGTTGATCCTCAGGATTGATACGAATCTGATTGTATCCTGAGAAACCATCCATAAGGGATAGCATTTCGTGACCTACTGTAGCGTCTACCAATGCGTCGATGCTTGGAAAGGGAAGTCATCCTTAGGACTCGCTTTGTTTAGATCTCAAAAAATAGTGCATATGCGAATCCTCCCGTCAGGCTTCTTTACGGGAACCATGTTGGACAACCATGGCGGATAATCCACACAGATGACAAACTGTGCATCCAACAGCTTTTGCAATTCGTCTTTGACCATCAAGGCCACTTTTGGGTGCATCTTACATAGTTTTTTCTTTACAGTCTTGATTGTCGGATCAAGCGTTAAATTATGCGTGACTAGATGCGGGTCTAGTCCTGGCATATCTTTGTATGACCATGCAAAAACCTCCTTCTTCTCTTTGAGAAGGACAATGTAGTCGGCTTGCTCTTCAGGGGATAAACTTACCCCCACCTTGATAATCTATGGATTCATTGGGTCTAAGCCGATGTCTCACGTCGACTCGTCTCCTCGACTGACATGTGGGATCCTTCCTCCAACTGATGTGGAGTCAGGATCAAATGGATATCATTGGCTGAGTTTAAATCTACGTTTGGAACCTCGAGTCCCTCTTCAATCTGAAAAATATCCTGAGTTGTCCCTGGGGTAAAATGAAGCATTTCATTGAAAGGCCAGTACTCTGATGGTGATAAAGGTGAATTGACACGATCCCAGTCGATGGCATCTATGTCTAGATGCAATGACCGTGATGGATCGGCCGGATTGCGGATGGGTGCGGTCAAATCAATGGAGATCATGTGGATGGAATGAATTTGGTCTCCATTACCGTGGGTGTGATAACTTGATTCTTCTAGATGCTCCATATACTCTGGATCTGGTTCTGTAGGGACGGGTATGAACAAATCGGCCTTATGTGTTGATAGGAAGATGGGGTCTTCCCTCGGTACTGATGTCATGATAGGATCTCGTGGTGGACGGTGCTCATCTTGAATTTGGAGCCATAGATCCAACACTTGGTCCCACCTCACTGGGTCTACCCACCATTTATGTCCTAACCTTATGCCCATCTATCCCATTAGATCTTCATGAGTTAAAGGGCGATAATTCCGTCACGCATGTCTGAGATAGATCATCTCAGTCTCATCTTCTGAATCACTTTCGGAGATCCAAAAATGTTCATTCTCTTCAGCAATTGTTACTTGCGATATTGAGGGTTCTCCTTGTTCCAGTAAGTTAATCTGGTCCCATGGCGGTTGTTCCACTCTTGGTGGAGGGACCTGATTCTCTTGACATGGTATTGACTCAACTGGAACCTCTAAGGGGAATAGTTTCAAAAAGATGTCTGGACATCATTGATGTTCTCTGTGAGGATTAGTGTCCGAACTTTCACCTCTTTCTATCAAAGGAGAGGGATTACTGCTGTTTCCAAGGGTGTTGGTTGACCATGGGAGGTAATCTCCCAATGTAAAGTCTGTATTTGGGTTGGCATAGAGATCGGGTGCCAATCCCCCCTTGTTGCCTATTTCTAGGCCTTGCATATTTTCTACCAAGATGTCTAAGGGCGGGGGTGGTTGAACCCTACTCCTGACTTATCATATGGCATCTGATATCTTGGTTGGCAAAGGACCCGCATCCCTTGTTCATATCTGCCTAGCCCGTATCCATGCCAATTGCATTGGCCGAGATATTTTAGGGTGAATTTTGGGGTTGATAGATAGTTGATGTTTTCAACAAAAGGTTCTTCGTCTACTTCCTTTTGCTGGCATGGTTCAAGACCATGATCAAGGCCCCCATACACAAAATTTGTCTGGTTGGGTGGGTGACCTAGAGGAACAACTGTTCCTATGGGAAGGCGAGGTCTCCCCATATCCTGTACTAATTCTAATGCGGGCATTGCCACAACATTCTGCACTAAATACTCCCCCAGGCCCGTGCTGGCAATTTCAATAGTGATTGTTGATGCTTGGGAGGGAGGGAATGGGAGTCCTTCCTGATTCCATTCCATGTTTGGTGTTTTTGGAGTCTTGACTTCCGTAGTGCTAGGTGTTTCCTCTGTTGATACCATTGATATTATGGGAAAACCCTCTTCTAGGGGCTGAGCCTCTTCCCTGATCTGTTTTCCCTTGTCCTTCTATTTAGCCATGATAGGTGGCGTTGGTAATGAAGGAGCAGATGATGAGGATTCACTTGGCTGGGATTTTGGTGATTTGGTCACCAGTGGTGCCTGCGGTATTGGACCCTGTTTAGATGGATTTAACTGGAAATCCAAATGCGTTGAAGGGAGGGTCGATTGAGGCATTAGTTGTACCGCATTGCAATACTTGAAGGGTTCCAAGTCCATCGAGACTACATGTATTTCTCCCTAAAAAGCATATTTTAAGCACTGGTGAGAGATCGAAGGGACACACTTCATGTCCCTGATCCAAGGCCACCCTAGCAATATATTGTAATCCATATCACCTTCCAACACATGGCACAATGTTGGTATTGTCTTTTGTCCTACCTGGACAGGTAGAACAACTGTGCCGACTATCGAGCATATTGCATCATTGAAAGCTCACAGTTTGTAGGTGGAGGCTATGATATGAGAGGCTGGAAGCTTTAAATGTTTTAGGGCTGCAGTGGTAATGATGTTACTGGACGAGCCAGTATCTACCAACACTCTCTTGTACGGGATCCTGTTGATCCGCGCAACAACATGCAGGGGTGGATCTGCCATGTCATTCGATATTGTTTTGACTTCATCCTCTTTGAAGGTGATGACTAGCTCAGTACATCATTTCACATGTCCTACGAAGTTGTTGAAAGAATTTGCTTTGTGAGGCTGTAAGTCAATGGTTTTTAAAATTTCCATAAGAGATTCCCTATGAGGTGTTGAATGTTGAATAATCTCGTAAATGGACAGCCCAGCCAATGTGGTACGCAAACTCTGCGTGAGTTTGGTCCGTATCGTGACCTCTAGACTAGGAGGAGGTAACTGCGTTGGGCGTTGCTAAGGCTACGATGTCATCGAGACTTCCCTTGTAGCTACCTCGGGGGTGACTGCTGGGTACTTTTTGTTCCTTGTCACTATGCTGATCATTCCCACAAATCCTTGCATGGGAAGATTCTCTCGCACCTCATTAATCTGGAGAGGTTTTGCCTGTGCCTCGTGGGCAGGCAAAGGGTCCTTGAATACCCCCATTTGTTGATTATTTGGTGCTATGGGGTTGTCTACGGCCAATGTTTTATTGTCGATTAAATCTTGGATCAATCCTTTGAATTTCCAGCATCCATTTAAATCATGTCCCCTGCGCCTATGGAATCTACAATACAATTCCTCTCTGTATCCCTTAGGCTTGGGGGCGTTAGGGTCTATAGTTTGGATTTCTGGCAAGGTGACTAAATTTTCCGCTGACAAGCGATCAAATAGGGAGTCCCTAGACTCCGTGTAAGGGGTGAATTGTCACCTAGGGCGACGCTCGCTGATTCTCGCTCCTGTTTCTTATTGTCTTTTTCATAACTAGGAGGCACTTCCTGGTAATTAGCCTTTTGGGGCTGCATTTCTTGCACAGGCTTGGGAACATTTATCGCAAATTGATTAACCGCAGCGGGTTGTGATTGCATATTCCTAGTCTTAGTGGTTTTATTCCACTCTTTATTTTTAGGCTTGGTGATTGCACCTTCGC
Organism: Wollemia nobilis; assembly: GCA_028583015.1. Taxonomy (NCBI): domain Eukaryota; kingdom Viridiplantae; phylum Streptophyta; class Pinopsida; order Araucariales; family Araucariaceae; genus Wollemia; species Wollemia nobilis. Next base: position 1,445,979 of record JAQPPZ010000677.1, on the reverse strand, counting down.
CTATCTTAATCTCTTCTATAACTCTGGCTTGTGCCAAAGCTTCTTCTAAGTTGTCGTATTACTATAGCAGTAATAGACCAGAGATTGATTTTAAGCAACTCTATGCAAACATCTGTGTAAGATCAGACATAGGGGGACGGTAGGGCAGCTTAGAAAGCAAAGCCCTCCATCGATTCCCGTATGCTGTCATTTTTCTTCCTCATATTGCTCGAGGCTGGCCGGATCACTCGGTGATGCCTTATTCTTTGTGTTGAAAGCAAAGCATTCAAGAAATGCATCTACTAATTGATCGATATTGTTTATGCTGTGTTTGGGTAATTGTGTGAACCAATCTGAGGCAGGGCCTACGAATGTGGTTATGAAAGTTCAAAGCAACAATGCATCATTATCTTGGATGCCGAAGCATTGACTTAGGAACCTTGTGACATGTTCTTGTGCATCCTCTTCACCTTTAAAGACTGCCAATTGAGGCAACTTGAAGTGTTTGGGGTAAAGAGGTGTAGGCACTAAGGGATGCACTGGATGACTGTGGAGTTGACGTAATGTGGGTTTTTGATGCCCAGAAGCTTTTGTCTCCATAGACTCCAAACGCTCTAATAGTGCCTTGTATGCATCGGAAGATTTTATTTCTTCCTCTTTTGTTTGCTCCCGTTGTGAGTCATGGGAGACTGGAGGCCTATGGGGGGGTGGCCGAGTGGCAGCCCTCCCGCCTTGATGGGGCATTTCGGCCCGCTCTATGTCTGGTTCATACTCTTCATAAACTTCTTGAGGAGTCTTTGGGCGAGACCTATGACCTTGATTGAGTCCCCGTTGGGGGTACCCATCATTTTTTCAGGGAGTGGCCTCCCTCTCAGGTCTATAAGGTCTCGAAGGCAAAAATTGACGAGGTCATGGAGACCTGTCCGGAATCAAAGGGTTGTGCCTCTCATATTGTTCTTCTCTGTGGGTGCGAGGGGTTGGCACCCTCTCAGGTAGCTTATAGCGCAACTCATCCGCTTCGCGCTGCATGCGCTCTTTATTCAAGCGGTATAAGTACTCTAACTCCTGATGACCCTGCTCAAGCTGCGTGATTCGAGCTTGGCGAGCGGCATGTCTGGCGACTGTCGGGTCGATTGGGTCTGCCCTCTTTTGTTGAGGAGGCTTGAATGTTTTGCCTATGTGTTTGCCTCAATCTTGATGGTCTAAAATTTCAATGGGTTGCTTCCCTTTGTCGGGGTAGGCGACATTTGCTTGAGGCTCTAGCCTTAATGTGTGATCATGATACTTGGCAGGTGCAGAAACACAAGGTTCCCGTGTTGTATGTTGTTCCCGAGGAATGCGATGATCTTCCTCGTACTCCCTTTCATGGGTGTGAAAGGGGCGGGCGGAGTTAGCTTGCCCTATGTAAAGAGCCCTGCACTCTAGATGTTGTCTTTCTGTTCTGATGGGAGGTAAAGAAGAGATGCCATATCCACGTTGTCTCTCCAAATGGACAGTATGCCTCTCTAGCGCTTCATCTTGCTGTGGCCATTCAAATCTAGCCTCAAGAGGCAGTTGTCTACCTACATTGAGATCTACGTGTAAAGCGTCTTCCCGAAAGGGGCTGTGTTGGATGGGCATACCCAAATGAGGAGGCTCCCAATAATTTCTTTTTGATGGGGCCTGATATGGACTCTCTTGTAGGCTAGACCACCAAGGCGGTATGGCCAAGTCCTCAGGGCTAAAACAAAGGCGACTAGCGCCCTCTCTTTGTGCACATTTCGCAGCGTCCACCCTTGATTGGGCTTGGCTACAGGTGTACACCATTGTGGCACTTATCTACTATCTAAGCAGATTTTATCTCGTTTATGGTGATTTTTCTTTTGGTCTACACTAAGAAGAAATGAACACACTCATACACAAAATCGTGATTATCTCTTTTAAGGATTTGATAGTGTGTCCTAAATTGGTTTAGTGAATTTTGATGTTTTGTTATGTTTTTGCAAATTTCGAAGAACATTTAAATGCATAATGTTGGCTCATATGACTCCCATAAATGGTCGCCCCTTCAATATACCATTGTCGGACCGATATACCAACCTCTCTATATACCCGCCCTTACAAGAGGGAAACTATAGGTACGTGAGAGTAGATGGTACGTGGAACATAGGCGGTACGAAAAGGGGGATTGTCCTGTTAATGACACCTACCATAGAAGACTTATCCTTGCATGCATGGGAATCACCCCAACAAAACTTGGTCAGCTTTCGTCAGGATTTACGTCTAACAACAGTGACAATCGGGGAAATGGATGCAAAGCTAAGCCAAGGTGGTGATGAACCCACCGTTGGTCTAGCTCAAGGGCTGGGGTTTTACGACCAGCTCCTTGGTTCAAATATACCGCGTGCAGTGTGTGGAGTTCATTTTTTATTTAATAAAAATGAAACGAGCAACAAAAAGAAACTTTCCCTATGCAAACCGGAAGACAGCAAGAAACACTACAAACCGGAAAACAGCAAGTAAAAATTTAATTTTTTTTTTTTTAGCAATTAAGTAAATAAATAAAACAAGAAATATTTATGAAAAATTTCTCTACCTTTCTTTAAAAAAAATAAAAAAAAAATTATTAAATAAATAATTACATAAATAAATAATTAAATAAAGCAAGAAAAATAAAAAAAAAATTTCTCTACCTTTCTTTAATAATTAAAAAGAATGAAAACCACTATTACACACATACATAAAGCAATAAAAGATTTTTTTTTTTTTGGGATTTTCTGATTTTTTTGTTTTTGGTAGTGGTGAAAACCACTATTTTAGTATATACATATAATACAGGTTTGGATTATGGCTTATGGATGTGGCGGGGGTGGTGGTTCACATCGTCTTGTGGAAGAAGCAAGCGAAAGATGGCCTCTTGGAGAGGGAACAATTGGAGATAAAACTTGTCTTGTTTAGTGAGGGGAACAATGGGCGCCGACTCTTCTTCAGATTCATCAGCATTTGACATGACGTCAAATTCTTCATAGACTTCATCTTCAAATTCATCGAGGTGGAGGATTTCTTCTTCTGAATTAAGATTAATGCTTTGAAAAGCTCGTTCAAAAGAAGAAAGGGATGGAAGTGGTTGGTAGCCCAGACCAAAACGCTCAATGGGTCTCTGATATGGCATATTGATGCATTCAATTACCCCTTGCTCGTATCGACCTAGGCCAAATTGCTGCCAATTATGTCTGTGGAAATAGCGAGAGGGAAAACCCTCCATCCTTTCGATATTGGCAGGGACTGGATGCTTGGGATCTAGTATGGTGGTAGGACTAGAAGATGATTCTATTCCCCCATATACAAAATTAATGGAATTTGGCATAGAACCCATGTTATAAACCGATCCAATGGATAAATGTTGGTCATGTGGACGACCAAAATATTTAACTATTTGCACATTGAACGGTGTGATGTGGACATATTGGATGGCATACTCACCAATACCTGCATCGATGAGATGGACCTTGACTTGGGAGGGAGATGGACTAGATGATGGAATAGAAGAATGTGGGATAGAAGAATTGGAAGGATTTGGTTGGGTTGATGCTTCACTAACTTGTGAAACATCAGCTGGTGATGGTTGGGAAGATGGAGGAATAATAGGTGATGTTGAAGAAGGTGTAGAAGAAGGGGGTAATGACATGGAAAGAGATGATTGGTCATGGCCACATGTGCATGTGGTCACTGATGAAGAAGAAGAAATATTAGTTGATGAAGAAAGTGGTGAATGAGATGGAATAGCGGAAGAGGAAGATGGTTGCGATATGATGGGTGGCTCCTCAGGAATGGGAGCTTTAGAAGAAGATGGTATAGAAGAAATAGATGGGGTCAAGAAAAGATGAGTGGATGGCAACACAATCTCATAAGGATTTGAGACATAGTTGCAATGTTTGAAGGGTTCGGTTTCGAGTAGGTACACAATGAACCTGTCCCTCATATACATACTTCAGACATTGATGTAGTATAGAAGGGACACATCTCATCTCCCTAAGCCAAGGTCGTCCAAGCAATACATTGTATGCCATGGTCCCTTCCAAGATGTGAAACAAGGTATGCAAAGTTTGGGCCCCTACCTCAATGGGCAAGATAACTGTGCCAACCGTGGAAGATAAAGCATCATTGAATGCTTTAAGAGTAAAAGTCGACTTTGTGATAAGGGATGGCGACAACTTTAGATGACTCAACGCCGATGTTGTAATGATATTGATTGAGGAACCGATGTCAATTAAGACTCTCTTGAATGGCTTGTTATCGATCTTGGCCATGATATGTAGTGGAGGATCTATACTTTCTGTTGACATAGGTTTGATTTCAAAATCATAGAAAGTGATGGAGGGCTCCATGCATGTTTGAATACTCCCCACAAAGTTGTTGAAGGCATTAGTATCTTGAGTTTGAAGCTCGATTGAATTTAATATTTCCATTAATGCCTCTCTATGTGGAGGATATTGTTGAATGAGGTCATAGATCGATAACTTGGCAGAAGCCATTTTTAAACTGGTAGTTAACCGGCTACTCAATGACATGATGGGTCATTGGCGTTGAGTAGAATGATTTAGCGGTTGTTGAGAATTACTAGCACGTCGTTGGGTCACTGTTACCTGAGGTGGACTGGGGGTTTGTACATGTGGCTGTGGTTTAGCCTGATTTGGTTGGTTCACCCTTTGACACCGGGTTACTATGTTAATAGTACCCAAAAAACCTTGGTATGGTTGTACATGGTTGACTTGATTAGGAGGAGTTACCTGAGTTACTCCTCCTGAAGTTGTTGGAGCTTCATCCCGATGTGGAATGGGTGTTTGAAATATACCAAGATTTTGATTTTGTTGGGCTAAGGGGCTATCCAATTTAATGGCTCCAATATCAATAAGATCTTGGATCACATGTTTGAAAGTTGTACAGTTATTGATATCGTGCCCATTTTGCCTATGATAAGGACAAAATAGGTACTCCTTGTAATACTTCCCCCTTCTAGATGGGTCTAAAGGTTTAAACTCAGGTAAAGTTAACTGATTTGTGCTATATAACTTGTTGAATATGACCGCATATGGTTCATCTAAAGGTGTGAACTGTCGCTTGGGACGATTGTTTTGCCAAGGTCGAGTTTCCATGGTTGGCCCAGTATTGGGAGCTGGTTGAGCTGGTTGAGGAGGGGCAGGTACCGCATGATAAGTGATTGGTTGCAGTTGAATTTGCATTATTTGTTGTTGTTGAGCCATTACGGGCTGGCTCGCCACCACTTGATTAACTTGGTTAACATTTGAGGTCGTATAGCTTCGTGCTTGTTTGTTTTGGCCATAATTATTATTTTGTTGTTGGCCCTTTTGTTGCCATTCTTTTCTATGGGGTTTTAAAACACCCTCTTGGACTTTAATGTCTTCTATGATACTTGCTTGGTCCAAAGCCTCTTCAAAAGTCCTGTATTGTTGTAATTGGAGTAACCAAGAGATAGGTTTTAGACAACTCTGGGTGAAAATTTTGGTTAACTCCTCCATTGGTAGGGAGAATGGCAGTTTATTAATGATAGCCCTCCAACGGTTTCCAAAGTCATAAACAGTCTCATCGTCATGTTTCTTGAGCTTGTATAAGTCGGACAATGAAACTCTCTTTTGAACATTTAGGGAGAATCGTTCTAAAAACAGATTAATCAATTGCTCATAAGCATAAATGCTATGGTGAGCTAAATGATTATACCACTGTACAGCATCTCCTCCTAATGTCTGAGGAAAATTTCTGAGCATAAGAGCATCATTATTTTGGATTCTAAAGCAAACATGCATGAATGAGATCACATGTTCATGAGGATCCTCAGTTCCTCAAAATTTGTCAAACTTCGATAATGTGAAATCAGTCGGATATGGCGGTGAAGGTACCGAAGGATGAATTGGTTGATTGATCAATGACCTCAGCGTAGGTTTCTGACTAAATGAGCCAGGCATGTTGAGCATAAGGTTTTAAATCTGTTGTTGTATAGCATGGAGTCGAGAATCTTCATGAAAATTCTGACTCATTTGATGATTATGATGATGTAATGGAAGAGTGGAAAATTGATGAGATGGGATGAAATTGCCTGAATTAGGCAGTGTGGAATGGACAGGTTGTTGGTATGGATGATACCGGAAAGAAGGTGATTGGGGTAGATGATGAACTGGACTAGGTTGGGAGAAAGGTGGGGTAGGAATGGACACCACCGAATATTGGGGTACCTAGGTGGGGCCTGAGCTAATAAAAGTTGGCTGGGTAGAAATTGGTTGGGGTGTAGGATTTACTACGACAGGTGGTTGAGCATTTTGTTGTTGTTGTTGCAAAATCAATTTGTCGAGATACTCCTTAACCTTATTAATCTCTAACCCAAGGGAGGTGGGATGATTGGATGAAGGTGGAGGGCAGGCTGCCATGGTAGTCACAGAATATTGCATAGCAGGGGCGATGAAGTTGGGAGGGCAGGCTGCCATGGTAGTCACGGGGACCGCACAGCGAGGAGCAATGAAGGTGGCTGAAGTAGGCGATACCGGGAAGGAACAGAGATCGTGTCCCGGTAGGGTGAAACCATAAATGGTTTGGGAAGAAGAGGGTTGAAATTGGTTATGGCTAGAAGAGTTTCCACCAACTTCATAAAGAGAATTGGTGTACACCCGGGTACATGGAGGAGAAGGTGGTCGGGAAGACACTACATTTTTCTCCAAAGGAGGACAATTGAGCATCTGGGAAGATGTTGGAAATGAATCCGGCTGAACAGATACCACATTAGCCTCAAAAAAGGGTTAGTGTAGACTCGAGTGAAACCAACGGGTATGGTTGATGCAATATCCTGCTGAAAAATAGAATCTTGCATAGGGGAATCTTGGATTGGCTCAAGGACATAGCCAGTGCCATCTCTTAAGTGAGTTTGCACTTGGGCCATATCAATGTGGAAAATATGAGAGGAATTGTATTCCTCCATGGGCATGGCCATGCAATATACGGTAGAAGGACGTGAAAGACCTGCAGGCGAACCTGCTTGAAATTCACTAGGATAAGTGGCCATGTTGGTGGTGGGGATGTTCTATGAATTTTCCATTTGATTATTTAGATTTAACATTTTAGATTGATTCCTTGTTAAGACCATAGAGCAATAAATCTAAACAAATTCAGAAAAGAAGAATGCAAAACTAGAATGATAAATTTACACTAAAGAAATTACCGTAGAAATAGTCACAACCTAGGTTTCAACCAATGTGTCTTACCCGCGGTTAATTAATTATTTTCTGATCTTAATCTGTAGTAAATTTTAAGTGTCCAGTTTATGAGTTTTGCATGTGATCTAATCTTGAATTATTCACAAAAAAGGTAAAAACTATGGCTAGGAAAGGACAACGAGATTCTTACTGGTGATGAAATCTAGCAAGTTTGCTCGGGGGTGACCTATGGTGTCTAAGGCAGAAGTTTAATGGATGGAGATGAATTCCACCGTCACTAAACTTCAAGCAATACCTGGTGATGAAATCCAGATATCACTGTTTTAAATATGAAAATGCAATGATTTTTATTTTTTTTAAATGTTTTAGTTATCTAATGTGTACATACAAGGCTATAAATCAAAAGTTCTAATGATCTAAGCAAGAGGCTACTGAAAACATGTCATTTCCTCTAAAGAAGTGAAGTACACCGTTTAAAACCCCCTGCCTACCAATGATATCAGATATCAAAGGAGCAACCGGAAGGTTCGTCCACTTCTCTGCCTGGAATCACCCAATGGCAGGAGTACTATTGACATCCAATCAATAGTCCTACTTAGATAATTAAAACAAATAATTCGTAGCTATTCTAATATGCAGCTAGGTATGCAAAATTTATTTTTATTTTTTTAATGCAAACAACAATCAATAATGCAATGCAAAGAAAAATGTAATTAAAAATAACTGTTCTTTTCCAGATTACTTAGTTTTTGTTCATTTTAAAGTAATGATCTGAAAAAGAAACAAAATATGGCAGAAAAACCAAAAACGTAAAAAGTACAGCACTTACTTGGAAGCCTACGCTTTTCTGTAAACTGACTTCAAACACCCACGGGAGTCTGCACAGGCTGAAACACACCTCTGCATTTCGTATTGGACTTCCAGACGCCCCTCTGCGTTTGCTGCATTTTTTGCAAACTCAGAAACCCTAGTTCGCTGGAACAACGAATTTGACGATTTACGGAACTCTGCAAAATAAAACAGAAAACAGGAACATATTAGTAAAGCAAGTATTAAAAATATGAAACCCTAGGGGGTCCCACCGTGATCGCCATTTGTAGATTAAAAATACACGCCAAACAGAAATAAAATCACAATGACAGAGTACAGAATAGTTGCACAAAAACAAATGATTTCTATTAATCGATGGAGTTTAAAAACTCCTTTTTGAATACAACTGGGCCTGTAACCCTTTATTTGTGATACACAGTTACAAATTATGCTAGGGTTCTCCGAAACCCTAGCTGGCACAAATGGTGGCGCTTTCGAAGAACGTATCTTCAATCCCAACAAAGTGAGTGGGCTTTGTCGTATCCCTTGCTTGGACCACTCCAGCTTAATCAGCTGCCATCAATAAACTGGATCTGTTATCAAAAACTTGCACACATTAACACTATCAAGGAGTTAGAAATTAATGAGAGGGCTCCACTGTGTGAGCCCTTAGAAACAATCTAAAACCCTATAAAAATGGAATGCAGGAAATCAATAACAAATTAATACATAAAATACGGTTACTTGCTTTAAACTAATTTATACCTATTCTCTATTAACGCAGCTAGACCAGGCGACACCTGGAAGTAATGTTGTCAGAATAGGCTACGGAAGGCGCCCTGGTGCACTCGTCGAACGCCCGCGTGCTTCTGGATCTGGATTACAGACGCCGGTCTGAGTCTGTGGCTGTGGGTAAACGCCCGTGGGCACTTGGTAAACGCCCGTGGGCACTTGATAAACACCCGTGGGCACTTGGTGAAGGGGTAAACTCCCGTGGGCACTTGCGATAGGAATGGGAGATTCTGCAGAGTGCTACAGAAGGAATGGCTATGAAAGCGACGACGAAAATGGCGATAGATGCGGCGAAAAGGGTAGCAGAAGAGAGGAGATAGCAGTAGAAGAATTAGAATAAAAAATAGAAGTAGCAAAAGACCTAGGGTTTGAGCCATCAAAGTGACTCAATTTATAATCCACTCTTAGGGCACACTTTAGGGTTTTAACGACACTTTGAACGTGTGGCTAAGATTAAAGTGGATCTAAGGGTAGAGAATAAATATTGGTTGTGAAATGGATTAAGATGGATGGATAGATGAGATTAAATGAAGGATGGACGGATCAGAATAAATCACTTAAACTATTATTTAAATATATATATTAAAATATTAAAAAATATATATAAATATTAATTTAAATAAATTTGGGGATGAAAAATGGCGAGAAAGGTGAAATTGGGCCAAATAATGGCGAGAAAGTGTGGATTTGGGCCAAATAATGGCGGGAAGGTGGATGACCGACACATGGCTGACAGGAAGGTATAGATGACTTGCAAGTGGCTGGATTTTGGTGTCTACAGCTTTGATTAAAGGTTTGCTAAAATGACCAACTTTGCACTGCTCATTTTTTGACCTTCTAAACTGCCATGTGAGTGGTTAGGACCACTGTTTGACCTCTGAGGGCTGCCCTGAAAGCTATGTGTGTCAATGCGATCGGTGTTTGTAGTCACTTAATCGGATGGGTGTTATTTTGATGTCTACATATGCCCCTTTTTGGGAAGCGCTGTGGGTGATGCAGTGCTGAGCAAAAAATAGAAAACCAAAGCACTAATGATTAGGGTTTCTTGGTAACCTAACCAACTTTTGATGCCTCAAGTATGGAAAGGGCATGCATTCTTTGAATCCTTGCTTCTGACGAGCTAAGGAATTTTATTTCAAGCGTTAACCTATTTTGGTGAGGTGTGACTTGAGCTTGGACATTGATCAGTCATGATTAGGCAAAGGGCGTAACCTTTTGTCCATAGGGGAAACCTTGTGTTCATGCTTTGGGAATGCCAAGTGTTTGATCAATTTAATGATTGCTTGTTTACTACCCCAAGTAGGAGCGTGATTGTCTTTGTCAATGATTCTTTGAATGCATGTCATTGCCTTGATTGGGTGTGTGCTTTTTGATTGGTGACTAAGTGTGACTACCCCCTCAAGCGACGAATCGATGAGAGAATGACCTTCATGAGAAAAGCGATGAGTCGCTTGACCCAAGATGACTTAGGTTAGGGTGCCTTTAGATGTTTTACCATTTAAGCACGTGCGGTTCCCGACATTTGGACCTATTTTTGGTGGGTGTTAACCCTTTTGGTGATGCCATAATGGGGTGATATCATCAACAACCCATCTTCCCGTGGAGCGGTCCGGCTAGGGGTAGCCTTCTAGGGGAAGTAGGAGAGTAAAAATTTGAACCTCGACATTGATTTTTTTATGCCAAGAAGTTAAGTGCAAGAGCACTTGTGTCTGGCAATGCTTATTGCAATGTTTTTGTGTTGCATTTTTATGATGTTTTTGTTGTTTTAATTTTCTTTCTTTGTGTATATGTCATGATTTTATGCACAATGATTGATGTTGATGGATGCATATGTTGTAATGAATGCAAATGTAGGTGATATGCAGAAATGAAATGGATGGATGGACTTTGTGGTGTTTGGCTATGGCACCATAGACTGTTTAGAACTCTGTTATTATGTTTTTAGGCGATTGCTGTGATGCATAACTTTGTATGTATACATGTGGTTTTTCTTTTCTTTTGTATTTTCTAATGGTATCGTAAGGATGAAAATAGCGCAGTTTGGTTAAGTGACACCAAAATGTAGACACCAAAATAGCACCCATCCGATTAAGTGACTACAAACACCGATCGCATTGACACACACAGCTTTCAGGGCAGCCCTCAGAGGTCAAACAGTGGTCCTAACCACTCACACAATAGTTTAGAAGGTCAAAAAATGAGCAGTGCAAAGTTGGTCATTTTAGCAAACCTTTAATCAAAGCCTTCATCAAAACAAAGTCAAACTTCAAGCCTTTAGCAAACTGCAAGAAAGCCTTAAGCAAGCAAGAAAGCCTTAAGCAAGAAAGCCTTATCAAAGCAAGACAAAGTCTTCAAAGCAAGGCCCTTTGCCAAATTCGGGCCGAAGTGTCACGATATCGTGACACTTCGGGCCCTTTGCCCAATCCGGGCCGAAGTGTCGTGATATCGTGACACTTCGGGCCCTATAGCCCAAGCTGAGCCGAAGTGTCACGATATCGCGACACTTCGGGCCGTATAGCCCAAGCCGGGCCGAAGTGTCGCGATATCATGACACTTCGGGCCCTATGCCCAAGTCGGGTCGAAGTGTCACGATATCGCGACACTTCGGGCCCTATAGCCCAATCCGGGCCGAAGTGTCGCGATATCGTGACACTTTGGGCCCTATGCCCAAGCCGGGCCGAAGTGTCGCGATATCGCGACACTTTGGGCCCTATGCCCAAGCCAAGCCGAAGTGTCGCGATATCGCGACACTTTGGGCCCTATAGCCAAGCCGGGCCGAAGTGTCATGATATCGCGACACTTCGGGCCCTATAGCCAAAGTCGGGCCGGAAGTGTCGTGATATCGCGACACTTCGGGCCCTATAGCCAAAGTCCGATCGAAGTGTCGCGATATCGTGACACTTCGGTCCCCAAGCCAAGACCGGCCGAAGTGTCGCGATATCGCGACACTTCGGCATCAAAGGAAGAAGCAGTCAAAGTCAACATTCAAAGGCAGACATTCGACCATTCAAGAAGCGCCATTAAAACATTCAAGGAATGACTGCCACGTGGCACCCCTACGTTCCCCTTTTCAAAGAGACCCTATGGGTCTGTAGAATGGTGGACTTCACCAACTACAGTAATGAGATGAGCAGTCTCAACAACAAATCCAGTCCGAGGCCATGCCTCATAACTACTGATGTGAGTTCCCGACGACAATCTCAAGGTGAGCCATGTCTCATAATCATCTCGACAAGAGTCAAATCTCAGCGGCGCCTGTAGATTTAGGGTTTTGACATTAATGCTTCAGAGGCAAAATCCTCTATAAAAACTAGCTCAATGCAATGTAAAAAAAAAGGACCCAAAGCATTTTAAAAACACAACGAAGTGCTGTTGAATTTGATACCCGACTGCACTAGTTTAGAGTTTACCTTCTTCACATCCAGAATATCTTTCGCAAGAGAGGTCGATGGGTGGTTTTCAGAAGTGTGAGTCTGAATTTCAGACCCGACCTTGGATCACAAGAATCCCATAATTTTCCGACACTCCACAGTCTTAGATTTCGAACCCATTCCTGGTGGATAGGCATCAAAATCGAATTTTAACGGGGTGGCTCGCTTGGGCACCCCACGTACGTTCGTAGTGTCAATTTAATTTTATTTTTTTATATTATGTTCTCTGATGTCTAGACATTTTTCAGATTCATAAGACATTGCTTGTAGTTCAGTTCAATATATTTTGATATCATGTGCTCATTTTACCTTACGCTTTATGCTGTCAAAATAACTTACGCTTTACGTAGAATGTATCTTGTATTGTGTTGTATATTCGAATACATATTGCTACGTTCGAACCTATCTTACAATTAACAGTGTGCATTCTAAAAGACATTTTATTGGCAAATAGCATCATGTTTTAGTCAAGTTTGGTTCTTCATTGACCTGCAGGTGGTAGTGACTGTTTATTGACAGCAGCATTTGTACTCTTGTTTTACTTTAACAACAGGTGCTACTGAACTTTTTTTGGTTTCTCTGAACGCAGGATAAACGGCCGAACGCAGACAAGCAGCAGCAAGCAAAAACTCATTTAACACCAGCGGCGGCAATACGTTGACCCGCCCACTTTGCATGTGGGCATGCAGATAGAAGAAGTATCGATCATGATTGTAACCAAGACAGATTAGCACTCTTAGCCCCTAAAAATGGAAGAGATGTATTGTAACTGAATAGAATTAATATAAAAGGGCCGTGCTCCTGCTTTTCTCCTTTATATTTAGTTGATTCGAATACATATGTTTGATTGATTTTCATTACATCTCAATACATTTTTCTTTCAAAATCTCATGCTTTCAGTGGCGATCACGGTGGGACCGTTCCTAGATTTTTAAATCACAGAAACTAATCAGATTTGTTGTGCTTTGTGCTTAACAGGTACCTTTTTTTTTTAAGCTGAAGGTCAGAAACAGCAAATCCCAGTAGAGAAGAGGTAACGGTTCTAACTGTCTATTTCATTTTCTGCTGTAATATTTCTGTTTATTTTATTTATTTAATTTATTTTTAGTTGTAATATTTTTTCTATAATATTGCTATAATATTTCTTTTTTTACTTTTATTTTTTTATTAAAGAAAGGTAGAGAAATTTTTCGTAAATTTTTCTTGCTTTAATAAAAAAAAAAAAAAAAATTCTACTTGCTGTTTTCCGGTTTGTAGTGTTTGTATGGCATAGGGAAAGGTTTCTTTTTCGCTGCTTGTTTCATTTTTATTAAAATGAACCACACACACTGCACGTGGTAAATTAAACCAAGGAGCTGGTCATAAAACCCCAGCCCTTGAGCAAGACCAACGGTGGGTTCATCACCACCTTGGCTTAGCTTTGCATCCATTTCCTTGATTGTCACTATTGTTAGGCGTAAATCCTAACGAAAGCTGACCGAGTGTTGCTGGGGTGATTCCCATGCACGTGAGGATAAGTCTTCTATGGTAGGTGTCATTAACAAGACAATCCCCCCTTTCGTACCGCCTATGTTCCACGTACCATATGCTCTCACGTACCTATAGTTTCCCTCTCGTAAGGGCGGGTATATAGAGAGGTTGGTATATCGGTCCGACAATGGTATATTGAAGGGGTGACCATTTATGGGAGTCATATGAGCCAAAATTATGCATTTAAACGTTCTTCAAAATTTGCAAAAACATAACAAAACATCAAAATGCACTAAACCATTTTAGGACACACTATCAAATCCTTAAAAGAGATAATCACGATTTTGTGTATGAGTGTGTTCATTTCTGCTTAGTGTAGACCAAAAGACAAATCACCATAAACGAGATAAAATATTCTTAGATAGTAGAGAAGTGCCACAATGGTGTACACCCGTAGCCAAGCCCAATCAAGGGCGGATGCTGTGGAAGGTGCACAAAGAGAGGGCGCTAGTCGCCTTTGTTTTAGCCCTGAGGACTTGGCCATACCGCCTTGGTGGTCTAGCCTACAAGAGATTCCATATCAGGCCCCATCAAAAAGAAATTATTGGGAGCCTCCTCATTGGGGTATGCCCATCCAACATAGCCCTTTTTGGGAAGACGCTTTACACGTAGATCTCAATGTAGGTAGACAACCGCCTCTTGAGGCTAGATTTGAATGGCCACAACACGATGAAGTGCTAGAGAGGCATACTATCCATTTGGAGAGACAACGTGGATATGGTGTATCTTCTTTACCTCCCATCAGAATAGAAAGACAACATCCAGATCGCAGGGCTCTTTACACAGGGCAAGCTAACTCCGCTTGCCCCTTTCACACCCATGAAAGGGAGTACGAGGAAGATCATCGCATTCCTCGGGAACAACATACAGCGTGGGAACCTTGTGTTTCTTCACCTGCCAGGTATCATGATCACACATCAAGGCTAGGGCCTCAAGCAAATGTCACCTACCCCGAAAAAGGGAAGCAACCCATTGAAATTTTAGACCATCAAGATCGAGGAAAACACATAGGCAAAACATTCAAGCCTCCTCAACAAAAGAGGGCAGACCCAGTCGACCCGGCAGTCGCCATACATGCCGCTCGCCAAGCTCGAATCACGCAGCTTGAGCAGGGTCATCAGGAGTTAGAGTACTTATACCGCTTGAATAAAGAGCACATGCAGCGCGAAGCGGATGAGTTGCACTATAAGCTACCTGAGAGGGTGCCAACCCCTCACACCCACAGAGAAGAACAATATGAGAGGCACAACCCTTTGATGCCGGACAGGTCTCCACGACCTCGTCAAGCTTTGCCTCCGAGACCTTATAGACCCGAGAGGGAGGCCACTCCCCGAAACAATGATGGGTACCCCCAACGGGGACTCAATCAAGATCATAGGTATTGCCCAGAGACTCCTCAAGAAGTTTATGAAGAGTACAAACTAGAAATAGAGCGGGCCAAAACACCCCATCAAGGCAGGAGGGCTGCCACTCGGCCACCCCCCCATAGGCCTCCAGTCTCCCATGACTCACAACGGGAGCAAACAAAAGAGGAAGAAATAAAATCTTCCGATGCATACAAGGCGCTATTAGAGAATTTGGAGTCTATGGAGAAAAAAGCTTATGGGCATCAAAAACCCACATTACGTCAACTCCGTAGTCATCCAGTGCATCCCTCAGTGCCTACACCTCTTTACTCCGAACACTTCAAGTTGCCTCAATTGGCAGTATTTAAAGGTGAAGAGGACGCACAAGAACATGTCACAAGGTTCCTAAGTCAATGCTTCAACATCCAAGATAATGATGCATTGTTGCTTCAAACTTTCATAACCACATTCACAGGCCCTGCCTCGGATTGGTTCACATAATTACCCAAACACAACATAAACAATATCGATCAATTAGTAGATGCGTTTCTTGAATGTTTTGCTTTCAACACAAAGAAGAAGGCATCACTGAGTGATCTGGCCAGCCTCAGGAAATATGAGGAAGAAACAATGGCAGCATACGGGAACCGATGGAGGGCTTTGCTTTCCAGGATACCCTACCGTCCCCTTATGTCTGATCTTACACAGATGTTTGCACGGAGTTTCTTAAAATCAATCTCTGGTCTATTGCTGCTACAGCAATACGATAGCTTAGAAGAAGCTTTGGCACAAGCCATAGTTACAGAAGAGATTAAGATAGGTGAAGGCGCAATCGCCAAGCCTAAAAAGAAAGAGTGGAATAAAACCACTAAGAATGGGAATACACAACCACAACCCGCTGCGGTTAATCAAGTTGCGATAAATGTTCCCAAGCCTGTGCAAGAAATGCAGCCCCAAAAGGCTAATTACCAGGCAGTGCTTCCTAGTTATGAAAAATACAATAAGAAACAGGAGCAGAATCAGTAGCGTCGCCCTAGGCGACAATTCACCCTTACACGTAGTCCAGGGACTCCCTATTTGATCGCTTGTCGACGACAAATTTAGTCACCTTGCCGTAAATCCAAACTATCAACCCTAACGCCCCCAAGCCTAAGGGATACAGAGAGGAATTGTATTGTAGATTCCATAGGCGCAGGGGACATGATTTAAATGGATGCTAAAAATTCAAAGGATTGATCCAAGATTTAATCGACAATAAAACATTGGCCATAGACAACCCTATAGCACCAAATAATCAACAAATGGGGGTATTCAAGGACCCTTTGCCTGCCCACGAGGCACAGGCAAAACCTCTCCAGATTAACGAGGTGCGAGAGAATCTTCCCATGCAAGGATTTGTGGGAATGATCAGCATAGTGACAAGGAACAAAAAGTACCCAGCGATCACCCCCGAGGTAGCTACAAGGGAAGTCCCGACAACATCGTAGCCTCAGCAACGCCCAACGCAGTTACCTCCGCCTAGACCAAAGGTCACGATATAGACCAAACTCACGCAGAGTTTGTGGACCACATTTGCTAGGCTGTCCATTTACGAGATTATTCAATAGTCAACACCTCATAGGGAAGCTCTTATGGACATTTTAAAAACCATCGACTTACAGCCTCACGAAGCAAATTCTTTCAACAACTTCGTAGGACATGTGAAACGATGTACTGAACCGGTCATCACCTTCAGAGAGGATGAAGTTAAAGAAATATCAAATGACGCAGTAGATCCACCCCTGCACGTTGTTGCATGGATCAACGGGATCCCGTACAAGAGAGTGTTGGTAGATACTGGCTCGTCCAGTAACATCATTACCACTACAGCCTTAAAACATTTGAAGCTGCCAGCCTCTCATATCACAACCTCCACCTACACATTGTGAGCTTTCAATGATGCAATATGCTCGACAGTCGAGCACAGTTGTTCTACCTATCCAGGTAGGACAAAAGACAATACCAACATTGTGCCATGTTTTGGAAGGCGAGATGGCTTACAATATACTACTAGGGCGGCCTTGGATCAGGGACATGAAGTGTGTCCCTTCGATCGCTCACCAGTGCTTAAAATATGCTTTTGAAGGAGAAATACATGTAGTCCCGATGGACTTGGAACCCTTCAAGTATTGCAACGTGGTACAACTAATGCCTCAATCGACCCTCCCTTCAACGCATTTGGATTTCTAGTTAAATCCATCTAAACAGGGTCCAATACCGCAGGCACCACTGGTGACCAAATCACCAAAATCCCAGCCAGGTGAATCCTCATCATCTGCTCCTTCATTACCAATGCCACCTGTCATAGCTAAATAGAAGGACAAGGGAAAAAAGATCGTGGAAGAGGCTCAGCACCTAGAAGAGGGTTTGCCCACAATATCAATGGTATCAACAGAGGAAACACCTAGCACTACGAAAGCCGAGACTCCAAAAACACCAAACATGGAATGGACTCAGGAAGGACTCCCGTTCCCTCCCTCCCAAGCATCAAAAATCACTATTGAAATGGCCAGCACGGGCCTGGGGGAGTATTTAGTGCAGAATGTTGTGGCAACGCCCACATTAGAATCGATACGAGGATATGGGGAGACCTCGCCTTCCCATAGGAACAGTTGTTCCTCTAGGTCACCCACCCAACCAGACAAATTTTGTGTATGGGGGCCTTGATCATGGTATTGAACCATGCCAGCAAAAGGAAGCATACGAAGAGCCTTTTGTTGAAAACATCAACTATCTATCAAACCCAAACTTCGCCCTATAATATCTCAGCCAATGCAATTGGCATGGATACGGGCTAGGCAGATATGAACAAGGGATGTGGGTCCTTTGCCAACCAAGATATCAGATGCCATATGATAAGTCAGGAGTAGGGTTCAACCACCCCCTGCCCTTAGACATCTTGGTAGAAAATATGCAAGGCCTAGAAATAGGCAAAAAGGGGGGATTGGCACCCGATCTCTATGCCAACCCAAATATAGATTTTACATTGGGAGATTACCTCCCATGGTTAACCAACACCCTTGGCAACAGTAGTAATCCCTCTCCTTTGATAAAAAGAGGTGAAAGTTTGGACACTAATCCTCACAGAGAACATCAACGATGTCCAGACATATTTTTGAAACTATTCCCCTTAGAGGTTCCAGTTGAGTCAATACCATGTCAAGAGAATTAGGTCCCTCCACCAAGAGTGGAACAACCGCCATGGGACCAGATTAACTTACTGGAACAAGGAGAACCCTCAATATCGCAAGTAATAGTTGCTGAAGAGAATGAACATTTTTGGATCTCCGAAAGTGATTCAGAAGATGATACTGAGATGATCTATCTCAGACATGCGCGACTGAATTATCGCCCTTTAACTCATGAAGATATAATGGGACAGATGGGCATAAGGTTAGGACATGAATGGTGGGTAGACCCAGCGAGGTGGGACCAAGTGTTGGATCCATGGCTCCAAATTCAAGATGAGCACCGTCCACCACGAGATCCTATCATGACATCAGTACCAAGGGAAGACCCCGTCTTCCTATCAACACATAAGGCCGATCCGTTCATACCCGTCCCTACAGAACCAGATCCAGAGTATAGGGAGCATCTAGAAGAATCAAGTTATCACACCCACGGTAATGGAGACCAAATTCATTCCATCCACATGATCTCCATTGATTTGATCGCACCCATCCGCAATCCGGCTGATCCATCACGGTCATTGCATCTATACATAGATGCCATTGACTGGGATCGCGTCAATTCACCTTTATCACCATCAGAGTACTGGCATTTTGGTGAAATGCTTCATTTTACCCCAGGGACAACTCAGGATATTTTTCAGACTGAAGAGGGACCCAAGGTTCCAAACGCAGATTTAAACTCAACCAATGATATCCATTTGATCCCGACTCCACATCAATTGGAGGAAGGATCCCACATGTCAGTCGAGGAGACGACTGACGTAGACATCGGCTTATACCCAATGAATCCACAGATTATCAAGCTGGGGGTAAGTTTATCCCCTGAAGAGCAAGCCGACTACTACTGAAAGCATGAGATTTCGGAAGATAAATGTATTGAGATGTAATGAAAAGCAACCAAACATATGTATTCGAATCAACCAAATATAAAGGAGAAAAGTAGGAGCACGACCCTTTTATATTAATTCTATTCGGTTACAATACATCTCTTCCCTTTTTAGGGGCTAAGAGTGCTAATCTGTCTTGGTTACAGTCATGATCGATACTTCTTCTATCCGCATTCCCACATGTAAAGTGGGCGGGTCAACGTGTTGCCGCCACTGGTGTTAAATGAATTTTTTCTTGCTGCTGCTTGTCTGCGTTCAGCCATTTATCCTGCGTTCAGAGAAACCAAAAAAAAGTTCAGTAGCACCTGTTGTTAAAGTAAAACAAGAGTACAAAGGTTGTTGTCAATAAACAGTCACTGCCACTTGCAAGTCAATGAAGAACCAAAATCGACTAAAACACGATACTATTTGCCAATAAAATATCTTCTAGAATATATATATGCACACTGTTAATTGTAAGATAGGTTCGAACGTAGCAATATGTATTCGAATATACAGCACAATACAAGATACATTCTACGTAAAGCATAAGTTATTTTGACAGCATAAAGCGTAAGGTAAAATGAGCACATGATATCGAAATATATTGAACTGAACTACGAGCAACGTATTATGAATCTGAATAACGTCTAGACATCAGAGAACATAATATAACAGAATAAAATTAAATTGACACTACGAACGTACGTGGGGTGCCCAAGCGGGCCGCCTCGTTAAAATTTGATTTTGACGCCTATCCACCAGGAATGGGCTCGAAATCTAAGACTGTGGAGTGTCGACAAATTATGGGATTCTTGTGATCCAAGGTCGGGTCTGAAAGTCAGACTCACACTTCTGAAAACCACCCATCAACCTCTCTTGTGAAAGAGATTCTGGATGTGAAGAAGGTAAAGTCTAAACTGGTGCAGTCGGGTATCGAATTCAACAGCACTTCGTTGTGTTTTTAAAATGCTTCGTTCGGGTCCTTTTTTTTACATTGCATTGAGCTAGTTTTTATAGAGGATTTCGCCTCTGAAGCATTAATGTCAAAACCCTAAATCTGCAGGCGCCGCTGAGATTTGACTCTTGTCAGATGATTATGAGACATGGCTCACCTTGAGATTGTCGTCGGGAACTCACATCAGTAGTTATGAGGCATGGCCTCGGACTGGATTTGTTGTTGAGACTGCTCGTCTCATTACTGTAGTTGGTGAAGTCCACCGTTCTACAGACCCACGGGGTCTCTTTGAAAAGGGGCACGTAGGGGTGCCACGTGGCGGTCATTCCTTGGATGTTTTAATGGCGCTTCTTGAATGGTCGAATGTCTGCCTTTGAATGTTGACTTTGACTGCTTCTGCCTTTGATGCCGAAGTGTCGCGATATCGTGACACTTCGGTCGGGTCTTGGCTTGGGGACCGAAGTGTCGCGATATCGCGACACTTCGGCCGGGCTTTGGCTATAGGGCCCGAAGTGTCGCGATATCGTGACACTTCGGCTCGGCTTTGGCTATAGGGCCCGAAGTGTCGCGATATCGCGACACTTCGGCCCGGCTTTGGCATAGGGCCCGAAGTGTCGCGATATCGCGACACTTCGGCCCGGCTTGGGTATAGGGCCTGAAGTGTCGCGATATCGTGACACTTCGGCCGGCTTGGGCATAAGGGCCCAGAAGTGTCACGATATCGCGACACTTCGGCCCGGCTTGGGCAAAGGGCCGAAGTGTCGCGATATCGCGACACTTCGCCCGCTTGGCAAAGGGCCTTGCTTTGAAGACTTTGTCTTGCTTTGATAAGGCTTTGCTTAAGCTTGATCTTGTGCTAAAGGCTGATGAAGATTTGGCTTTGTTTTGATGAAGGCTTTGAAGTTCAAAGGCTTGTTAAAACGACCAACTTTGCACTGCTCATTTTTTGACCTTCTAAACCGCTTGTGTGAGTGGTTAGGACCACTGTTTGACCTCTGAGGGCTGCCCTGAAAGCTGTGTGTGTCAATGCGATCGGTGTTTGTAGTCACTTAATCGGATGGGTGCTGTTTTGGTGTCTACAGATGCCCCTTTTTGGGAAGCGCTACGGGTGACGCAGTGCTGAGCAAAAAATAGAAAACCAAAGCACTAATGATTAGGGTTTCTTGGTAACCTAACCAACTTTTGATGCCCCAAGTATGGAAAGGGCATGCATTCTTTGAATCCTTGCTTCTGACGAGCTAAGGAATTTGATTTCAAGCGTTAACCTATTTTGGTGAGGTGTGACTTGAGCTTGGACATTGATCAGTCATGATTAGGCAAAGGGCGTAACCTTTTGTCCACAGGGGAAACCTTGTGTTCATGCTTCGGGAATGCCAAGTGTTTGGTCAATTTAATGATTGCTTGTTTACTGCCCCAAGCAGGAGCGTGATTGTCTTTGTCAATGATTCTTTGAATGCATGTCATTGCCTTGATTGGGTGTGTGCTTGTTGATTGGTGACTAAGTGTGACTACCCCCTCAAGCGACGAATCGATGAGGGAATGACCTTCGTGAGAAAAGCGACGAGTCGCTTGACCCAAGATGACTTAGGTTAGGGTGCCTTTAGATGTTTTACCGTTTAAGCACGTGCAGTTTCCCGACATTTGGACCTATTTTTGGTGGGTGTTAACCCTTTTGGTGATGCCATAATGGGGTGAAATCATCAACAACCCATCTTCCCGTGGAGCGGTCCGGCTAGGGGTAGCCTTCTAGGGGAAGTAGGAGAGTAACAAGTTGAACCCCGACATCGATTTTTTTATGCCAAGAAGTTAAGTGCAAGAGCACTTGTGTCTGGCAATGCTTATTGCAATGTTTTTGTGTTGCATTTTTATGATGTTTTTGTTGTTTTGATTTTCTTTCTTTGTGTATATGTCATGATTTTATGCACAATGATTGATGTTGATGGATGCATGCTACTTTATATTGATGGATGCATATGTTGTAATGAATGCAAATGTAGGTGATATGCAGAAATGAAATGGATGGATGGACTTTGTGGTGTTTGGCTATGGCACCATAGACTGTTTTAGAACTCCATTATTTTGTTTTTTTTGGCGATTACTGTGATGCATAACTTTGTATGTATACATGTGGTTTTTCTTTTCTTTTGTATTTTCTGATGGTATCGTAAGGATGAAAATAGCGCAGTTTGGTTTAGAAGTGTAGCTAAGGTTTTCTGAGACTCAGACGGTTTTAACTTATTAGCCATGACTGTACTTTATCTTACAAGACTTTTGAACAAGGTATGAATCGGGCTTGTTTTTGACCAAGTTATTTCACATCCCTGTGTGTGCATTTGAGTTCATTTATGTGGTATTTGTTAGGATACCGCCAGTGCCGAGATGGGCTTTCAACCGAACCTCGTACCGAGGATCACCTAACTAGCTCCACTAACTCCTTTGTTGTATTTAGTTAGATTAATCTGCGGTGTTATCTAGGATACCATAAGCTAGCTCATCCACATGCAAATATTGATCTGTACACAAGTTAATGTGATAGATATATCGTCATGCGAGAAGTTTACCGCCAGTGACCGATAGGCTATCAACCAAACCGGTACTGAGGCTTGCCTCATGACCTGTTAGAATGCTGAGAGTTCTAGGGATTCAAGTTCAACTCCCTTCTTTTCTTCAATTGTATTGGGATACTTGCTCGTTTGTAGTGATAAAATCACTGTTTATTTTGATTTGTTTTTCTTTTGAGCAAGGGATTGGGGATATGGAGTGACGATAATCACTATTGTTTGTGCCTTTTGATGTGTGCACTGTAGTATGTCAAATTTTGGAGTTTTGACGCTTGCAAATTTTTGATGTTTTGCAACTATTTAGAATTTTGGGATTCTTAGGGAATTGGGTAGGGAGGATGCTTGTCCTTTTGCCAACTCTCAACATTCTTGGGGTCATTCGCACAGGGGGATGAGCAAGATAACCGTTTCGCTTATGGTGACCTGGATTACTGTGCAGGTTTCATCTTTCGTTCACACAACTTGGGAATCTTTATGTGTTTTAATTTGTGCTGGGATGTTACGTAACAAGGTGTATTTCAAGTGTAACTCTACCTTCATAAAATCTGTTTGACTTGATACATTACATGGCTAAAGAGCAAAATGATGATTGAATCACGAAAAACCCTTGATACATTAAAAGACCACTGACTCTAGTATGGTAAAAGCAATGCATGGTGTTTTTGTAAAATGGAACAGTGTGGAACAAGATGGACTGGCGGATTTATTACAGCCTATGGTGCCCTTGACCCGTACGACCACAAATGTGCAATGTATGGATGCAATGCTTTAATGCAACTATGTATTTTTGTATTTTTGATGGATTGATTTTTGTGAATATGAAGATGAAGTGCGAGAAGAACTCTCTTATTGATGAATTTGAGTATGCCTAGAAATGAGATGCAAATTTTTGTTGTTTTTGATGATTTTTGTTGTTTTGTTAATTTTCTTGATTTTTGACCAAGCGATTGTGGAAATCCTTGGAGCATTTTGGGATTGACCAAGCGATTGCAGGAATCCTTGGAGCCTTTTGGGATTGACCAAGCGATTGCAAGAATCCTTGGAGCATTTTTGGATAAGCGATTGCAAGAATCCTTGGAGCATTTTTGGGTTTTGACCAAGCGATTGCAAGAATCCTTGGAGCATTTTTGGGTTTTGACCAAGCGATTGCAAGAATCCTTGGAGCATTTTGGGATTGACCAAGCGATTGCAAGAATCCTTGGAGCCTTTTTGGGGTTTGCGTTCTTTGGGATTGACCAAGCGATTGCAAGAATCCTTGGAGCATTTTGGGATTGACCAAGCGATTGCAAGAATCCTTGGAGCATTTTGGGGTTGACCAAGCGATTGCAAGAATCCTTGGAGCCTTTTTGGGATTTGGCTCTCTTAGATATGAAATGGTCGCAAATGACTGATATTCAAGGGTTCTGTTTCCTTGATACCATCAAGAGAAGCTAGCCGGTACGTCCCGGGTCCTATTTTGCTATCAATGATATATGGACCTAACCAATTTGCCGCAAACTTGTCCCTTAGGTGGGATGGCAAACTGGAATTTTGCTGGTTTTCCTTCAAAACCAAATCACCAACGCGAAAGTCCCTCAGGTGAACTTTCATGTTGTAAGCTTTCTTAAGTCGCTCTTGATAAATACGTAAATGCTCGAGAGCATTAACGCGTCGTTCGTCAAGCAACGTAAGCTGATCTAACCGGGCCTGCCGCAGAATCATCATCGATGAATTCTTGCATGGATATGCGCAGGGAAGGAATCTCCAACTCTAGAGGCATGACTGCCTCGGAGCCATACACAAGCGAAAACGGAGTGGCCCCAGTGGGTGTCCGAATGCTAGTGCGATAGGCCCATAGGGCAAGTGGGATTTGAATGTGCCAATCTTTATGACTATCCGTGACGGTCTTTTTAAGGATGGCAACTAGCGTTTTGTTTGACGCCTCTCTTGCCCATTCGCCTGCGGATAATAGGGTGTTGAAAAGCTGTGCTAAATCTTGTACTTTGTGGTCAAAGCACGCACGTCTTTGTTCTTGAAAGGCGTCCCATTATCCGAGACTATTTTGGATGGAATACCAAAATGACATATGATGTTATGCAAAATGAACTCCACAATGCGGGGTCCTGTCATAGAGGTAAGCGGAACCGCCTCCACCCACTTGGTAAAATACTCTGTGGCCGTTATGATAAACGTGTGACGGCCTGACGATGCAGGGGAGATCTTTCCAATTAGGTCGAAGCCCCACTACGAGAACGGCCAATCAGACTGGACTGTCTGCAAGGCTTGAGAAGGTACGTGCATCAAATTGGCATGATGTTGACACTTCACGCACTTCTTGACATAGGTGCAACAATCTCGCTCTAAATATGGCCAATAATAGCCCATGCAAAGAATGCGCTTTGCGATAGCCATACCACTAAAGTGGCCACCACATGTACCATCGTGCGCTTGGGCGATCGCCCAAGTGGACTCTTGCTGGTCCAAGCAACGAAGGAGGATTCCTTCATAGTTGCGACGATACAAAATGTCTCCTATCAAGACATACTTAGCCGCTTTCTGCTTGAGTGCTCGTTTTGCGGCATGAGTCAATCCAAGTGGGAGATTACCTAACTTGAGGTAGTCTCTGATGGGTAAATACCAGTCCTATTGATCAGAAACCTCGATAGTATGAACAGCCAATCTCTCTTGAAGTTCCTCCCTAGCAAACGCTGAATGGGATAGAACCTGTAAGAAGAGCGTTGTGTTGCTATTAATGGGAGTAGGGGAGAACAAGGACCCCCAGTTGGCACGTTTCAGATGATCTCGGATTCGAGAGAACTTATCCGAGGATGGTTCAATCTGGATCATGTGGATTCCTGGCATCAAGTCTGAGCTTGCACGCTCCATCACGGATTGCGATAAGGTTTTGACTTGAATGGTTGTCATATCACCGAAAAGGTCCTACGGAATTAGTGACCCCAAGGAGGCCATTGTGTCCGCAAAATGATTCGATGATCGAGGGAGGGCCTCGATGTCATACCACTCAAGTTTTGCCAGGAATTTGTCCACAAGGGCTTTATAAGCCTTCAAAACTGGGCATTTGCATTGATATACCCCTTTGACTTGATTGACTATTAACAGTGAATCACCAAAGATATTCAGTCGTTTGATGTTCATGGTGATTGTTGTCTGAAGACCTAGGAGCAAGGCTTCATACTCGCGTTATTGTTGGTGCATGGGAAGTTTAATTTAAATGACAGGGGCATTGGGGCACCCTGCGGTGTGAAGAATACAATTCCCGTGCCACCACCTTGCTCACATTTAGAACCATCGAAGAATAAGGTTATGTCAGCCTGTGACTCAGCGCATCAGAATCTGGCGATTCTGAGACATGGAAGACCCCATCATCGGGTAGTTCTATGACCAGAGGCTGATCGTCTTCAAGAGGAGCCTCTGCTAGTTGATCGGCTATGACTTGTCCTTTGATAGATTTTTGTCCAATAAATTCTATGTCAAATTCCGTCAACAACATGATCCATTTCGCCGTGCGACTACTATGATAAGTACGACTCATCATGTATCGCAATGGATTCTCCTTAGACACAACATACGTAGTGTTGCTCAGCATGTAGTGGCATAGCTTTTTGGTAGCAAACACTACTGCCAAGCAGAGTTTCTCAACGTATGCATAGTTAAGTTCATAACTGACCAGGGTGCGGCTAAGATAGTATGTAGCCTGTTCTTTGTGAAGTTCATTCTTCTGGGCTAGCATGGCACCCAATGCCACCTCAGTAGCTGAGATGTATAAGTAGAACGGCACTCCTGGTCTAGGTGGTGCCAATACTGGCGGCGAAGCCAGGTATTGTTTGATCTCGTCAAAGGTTGACTGGCACTTGTCATCCCAATGAAATGTAACCCCCTTGTGCAATAGTTTGTTCATGGGTCGGAACTTGTCAGATAATTGTGCTATGAAGCGTTTAATCGATGCGACCTTGCCCTGCAGACTTCTGAGCTGCTTGATTGTAGTTGGGGGAACCATTTCGAGGATTGCCTTGACTTTCTTTGGGTCCACCTCGATTCCTCATTTTGAGACTATGAAACCCAAGAGTTTTCCAGATGTGACACCAAAGACGCACTTCTTGGGGTTTAGTCTAACTTTATGCTCCATGAGGCGATCGAGGATCTTGCCTAAGTCATTGATATGATTTGAGCGCAAGAGAGACTTGGCTAATAAATCATCCATGTAATCTTCCAAAGTTTTGTGCATGTAATCGTGGAAGATATATGTCATGGCACGTTGGTAGGTGGCACCAACATTTTTAAGGCCAAAAGGCATGACCTTATAACAAAATGTCCCCCAAGGCGTTGTGAACGCCGTTTTGAGTTGATCCTCAGGATTGATACGAATCTGATTGTATCCCGAGAAACCATCCATGAGGGATAGCATTTCGTGACCTCTGTAGCGTCTACCAATGCGTCGATGCTTGGCAAGGGGAAGTCATCCTTAGGACTCGCTTTGTTTAGATCTCAAAAATTAGTGCATATGCGAATCCTCCCGTCGGGCTTCTTGACGGGAACCATGTTGGACAGCCATGGCGGATAATCCACGCAGATGACAAACCGTGCATCCAACAGCTTTTGCAATTCGTCTTTGACCATCAAGGCCACTGTTGGGTGCATCTTACGTAGTTTTTGCTTTACGAGGCTTGATTGTCGGATCAAGCGTTAAATTATGCGTGACTAGTTGCGGGTCTAGTCCCGGCATATCTTTGTATGACCATGCAAAAACCTCCTTCTTCTCTTTGAGAAGGGCAATGTAGTCGGCTTGCTCTTCAGGGGATAAACTTACCCCCAGCTTGATAATCTATGGATTCATTGGGTCTAAGCCGATGTCTACGTCAGTCGTCTCCTCGACTGACATGTGGGATCCTTCCTCCAACTGATGTGGAGTCGGGATCAAATGGATATCATTGGCTGAGTTTAAATCTACGTTTGGAACCTCGGGTCCCTCTTCAGTCTAAAAAATATCCTGAGTTGTCCCTAGGGTAAAATGAAGCATTTCACCGAAAGGCCAGTACTCTGATGGTGATAAAGGTGAATTGACGCGATCCCAGTCGATGGCATCTATGTCTAGATGCAATGACCGTGATGGATCGGCCGGATTGCGGATGGGTGCGGTCAAATCAATGGAGATCATGTGGATGGAATGAATTTGGTCTCCATTACCGTGGGTGTGATAACTTGATTCTTCTAGATGCTCCCTATACTCTGGATCTGGTTCTGTAGGGACGGGTATGAACGGATCGGCCTTATGTGTTGATAGGAAGACGGGGTCTTCCCTCGGTACTGATGTCATGATAGGATCTCGTGGTGGACGGTGCTCATCTTGAATTTGGAGCCATGGATCCAACACTTGGTCCCACCTCACTGGGTCTACCCACCATTCATGTCCTAACCTTATGCCCATCTGTCCCATTAGATCTTCATGAGTTAAAGGGCGATAATTCCGTCGCGCATGTCTGAGATAGATCATCTCAGTCTCATCTTCTGAATCACTTTCGGAGATCCAAAAATGTTCATTCTCTTCAGCAATTGTTACTTGCGATATTGAGGGTTCTCCTTGTTCCAGTAAGTTAATCTGGTCCCATGGCGGTTGTTCCACTCTTGGTGGAGGGACCTGATTCTCTTGACATGGTATTGACTCAACTGGGACCTCTAAGGGGAATAGTTTCAAAAAGATGTCTGGACATCGTTGATGTTCTCTGTGAGGATTAGTGTCCGAACTTTCACCTCTTTCTATCAAAGGAGAGGGATTACTGTTGTTGCCAAGGGTGTTGGTTGACCATGGGAGGTAATCTCCCAATGTAAAGTCTGTATTTGGGTTGGCATAGAGATCGGGTGCCAATCCCCCCTTGTTGCCTATTTCTAGGCCTTGCATATTTTCTACCAAGATGTCTAAGGGCAGGGGGTGGTTGAACCCTACTCCTGACTTATCATATGGCATCTGATATCTTGGTTGGCAAAGGACCCGCATCCCTTGTTCATATCTGCCTAGCCCGTATCCATGCCAATTGCATTGGCCGAGATATTTTAGGGCGAAGTTTGGGTTTGATAGATAGTTGATGTTTTCAACAAAAGGTTCTTCGTCTGCTTCCTTTTGCTGGCATGGTTCAAGACCATGATCAAGGCCCCCATACACAAAATTTGTCTGGTTGGGTGGGTGACCTAGAGGAACAACTGTTCCTATGGGAAGGCGAGGTCTCCCCATATCCTGTACTGATTCTAATGCGGGCGTTGCCACAACATTCTGCACTAAATACTCCCCCAGGCCCGTGCTGGCCATTTCAATAGTGATTGTTGATGCTTGGGAGGGAGGGAACGGGAGTCCTTCCTGAGTCCATTCCATGTTTGGTGTTTTTGGAGTCTCAGCTTCCGTAGTGCTAGGTGTTTCCTCTGTTGATACCGTTGATATTGTGGGCAAACCCTCTTCTAGGGGCTGAGCCTCTTCCATGATCTGTTTTCCCTTGTCCTTCTGTTTAGCCATGACAGGTGGCATTGGTAATGAAGGAGTAGATGATGAGGATTCACCTGGTTGGGATTTTGGTGATTTGGTCACCAGTGGTGCCTGCGGTATTGGACCCTGTTTAGATGGATTTAACTGGAAATCCAAATGCGTTGAAGGGAGGGTCGATTGAGGCATTAGTTGTACCGCATTGCAATACTTGAAGGGTTCCAAGTCCATCGGGACTACATGTATTTCTCCTTCAAAAGCATATTTTAAGCACTGGTGAGCGATCGAAGGGACACACTTCATGTCCCTGATCCAAGGCCGCCCTAGCAGTATATTGTAAGCCATCTCACCTTCCAACACATGGCACAATGTTGGTATTGTCTTTTGTCCTACCTGGATAGGTAGAACAACTGTGCCGACTGTCGAGCATATTGCATCATTGAAAGCTCACAGTGTGTAGGTGGAGGCTGTGATATGAGAGGCTGGCAACTTTAAATGTTTTAGGGCTGCAGTGGTAATGATGTTACTGGACGAGCCAGTATCTACCAACACTCTCTTGTACGGGATCTCGTTGATCCGCGCAACAACGTGCAGGGGTGGATCTGCCACGTCATTCGATATTGCTTTGACTTCATCCTCTCTGAAGGTGATGACCGGCTCAGTACATCGTTTCACATGTCCTACGAAGTTGTTGAAAGAATTTGCTTCGTGAGGTTGTAAGTCGATGGTTTTTAAAATGTCCATAAGAGCTTCCCTATGAGGTGTTGACTGTTGAATAAGCTCGTAAATGGACAGCCTAGCCGATGTGGTCCGCAAACTCTGCGTGAGTTTGGTCCGTATCGTGACCTCTGGTCTAGGCGGAGGTAACTGCGTTGGGCGTTGCTGAGGCTGCGATGTTGTCGGGACTTCCCTTGTAGCTACCTCGGGGGTGACTGCTGGGTACTTTTTGTTCCTTGTCACTATGCTGATCATTCCCACAAATCCTTGCATGGGAAGATTCTCTCGCACCTCGTTAATCTGGAGAGGTTTTGCCTGTGCCTCGTGGGCGGGCAAAGGGTCCTTGAATACCCCCATTTGTTGATTATTTGGCGCTATGGGGTTGTCTACGGCCAATGTTTTATTGTCGATTAAATCTTGGATCAATCCTTTGAATTTCCAGCATCCATTTAAATCATGTCCCCTGCGCCTATGGAATCTACAATACAATTCCTCTCTGTATCCCTTAGGCTTGGGGGCGTTAGGGTCTATAGTTTGGATTTCTGGCAAGGTGACTAAATTTGCCGCTGACAAGCGGTCAAATAGGGAGTCCCTGGACTCCGTGTAAGGGGTGAATTGTCGCCTAGGGCGACGCTGCTGATTCTGCTCCTATTTCTTATTGTCTTTTTCATAACTAGGAGGCACTGCCTAGTAATTAGCCTTTTGGGGCTGCATTTCTTGCACAGGCTTGGGAACATTTATCGCAACTTGATTAACCGTAGCGGGTTGTGATTGCGTATTCCCAGTCTTAGTGGTTTTATTCCACTCTTTCTTTTTAGGCTTGGCGATTGCGCCTTCGCCTATCTTAATCTCTTCTATAACTCTGGCTTGTGCCAAAGCTTCTTCTAAGCTTTCGTATTGCTATAGCAGCAATAGACCGGAGATTGATTTTAAGCAACTCCGTGCAAACATCCGTGTAAGATCAGACATAGGGGGACGGTAGGGTAGCCTAGAAAGCAAAGCCCTCCATCGATTCCCGTATGCTATCATTGTTTCTTCCTCATATTGCTTGAGGCTGGCCAGATCACTCAGTGATGCCTTCTTCTTTGTGTTGAAAGCAAAGCATTCAAGAAATGCATCTACTAATTGATCGAGATTGTTTATGCTGTGTTTGGGTAATTGTGTGAACCAATCCGAGGCAGGGCCTACGAATGTGGTTATGAAAGTTCGAAGCAACAATGCATCATTATCTTGGATGCCGAAGCATTGACTTAGGAACCTTGTGACATGTTCTTGTGCGTCCTCTTCACCTTTAAAGACTGCCAATTGAGGCAACTTGAAGTGTTCGTGGTAAAGAGGTGTAGGCACTGAGGGATGCACTGGATGACTGCAGAGTTGACGTAATGTGGGTTTTTGATGCCCAAAGCTTTTGTCTCCATAGACTCCAAACGCTCTAATAGCGCCTTGTATGCATCGAAAGATTTTATTTCTTCCTCTTTTGTTTGCTCCCGTTGTGAGTCATGGGAGACTGGAGGCCTATGGGGGGGTGGCCGAGTGGCAGCCCTCCCGCCTTGATGGGGCATTTCGGCCCGCTCTATGTCTGGTTCGTACTCTTCATAAACTTCTTGAGGAGTCTCTGGGCGAGACCTATGACCTTGATTGAGTCCCCGTTGGGGGTACCCATCATTGTTTCGGGGAGTGGCCTCCCTCTCGGGTCTATAAGGTCTCGGAGGCAAAGCTTGACGAGGTCGTGGAGACCTATCCGGCATCAAAGGGTTGTGCCTCTCATATTGTTCTTCTCTATGGGTGTGAGGGGTTGGCACCCTCTCAGGTAGCTTATAGCGCAACTCATCCGCTTCGCGCTGCATGCGCTCTTTATTCAAGCGGTATAAGTACTCTAACTCCTGATGACCCTGCTCAAGCTGCGTGATTCGAGCTTGGCGAGCGGCATGTCTGGCGACTTCCGGGTCGACTGGGTCTGCCCTCTTTTGTTGAGGAGGCTTGAATGTTTTGCCTATGTGTTTGCCTCGATCTTGATGGTCTAAAATTTCAATGGGTTGCTTCCCTTTGTCGGGGTAGGCGACATTTGCTTGAGGCTCTAGCCTTGATGTGTGATCATGATACCTGGCAGGTGCAGAAACACAAGGTTCCCGTGTTGTATGTTGTTCCCGAGGAATGCGATGATCTTCTCGTTCTCGTTATCCCTTTCATGGGTGTGAAAGGGGCGGGCAGAGTTAGCTTGCCCTGTGTAAAGAGCCCTGCGCTCTGGATGTTGTCTTTCTGTTCGATGGGAGGTAAAGAAGAGACGCCATATCCACGTTGTCTCTCCAAATGGACAGTATGCCTCTCTAGCGCTTCATCGTGATGTGGCCATTCAAATCTAGCCTCAAGAGGCGGTTGTCTACCTACATTGAGATCTACGTGTAAAGCGTCTTCCCGAAAGGGGTTGTGTTGGATGGGCATACCCCAATGAGGAGGCTCCCAATAATTTCTTTTTGATGGGGCCCGATATGGACTCTCTTGTAGGCTAGACCGCCAAGGCGGTATGGCCAAGTCCTCAGGGCTAAAACGAAGGCGACTAGCGCCCTCTCTTTGTGCACCTTCCGCAGCGTCCGCCCTTGATTGGGCTTGGCTACGGGTGTACACCATTGTGGCGCTTCTCTACTATCTAAGCAGATTTTATCTCGTTTATGGTGATTTGTCTTTTGGTCTACACTAAGCAGAAATGAACACACTCATACACAAAATCGTGATTATCTCTTTTAAGGATTTGATAGTGTGTCCTAAATTGGTTTAGTGCATTTTGATGTTTTGTTATGTTTTTGCAAATTTTGAAGAACGTTTAAATGCATAATGTTGGCTCATATGACTCCCATAAATGGTCGCCCCTTCAATA
Organism: Wollemia nobilis; assembly: GCA_028583015.1. Classification (NCBI taxonomy): domain Eukaryota; kingdom Viridiplantae; phylum Streptophyta; class Pinopsida; order Araucariales; family Araucariaceae; genus Wollemia; species Wollemia nobilis. The sequence continues at coordinate 1,413,213 of JAQPPZ010000677.1, read as the reverse complement.
TACCATTGCCGGACCGATATACCAACCTCTCTATATACCCGCCCTTACGAGAGGGAAACTATAGGTACGTGAGAGCAGATGGTACGTGGAACATAGGCGGTACGGAAGGGGGATTGTCCTGTTAATGACACCTACCATAGAAGACTTATCCTCGCGTGCATGGGAATCACCCCAGCAACACTCGGTCAGCTTTCGTCAGGATTTACGTCTAACAACAGTGACAATCGAGGAAATGGATGCAAAGCTAAGCCAAGGTGGTGATGAACCCACCGTTGGTCTTGCTCAAGGGCTGGGGTTTTACGACCAGCTCCTTGGTTCAAATTTACCGCGTGCAGTGTGTGGAGTTCATTTTTTATTTAATAAAAATGAAACGAGCAACAAAAAGAAACTTTCCCTATGCAAACCGGAAGACAACAAGAAACACTACAAACCGGAAAACAACAAGTAAAAATTTAATTTTTTTTTTTATCAATTAAGTAAATAAATAAAGCAAGAAAAATTTATGAAAAATTTCTCTACCTTTCTTTAATAAAAAAAAAAAAAATTATTAAATAAATAATTACATAAATAAATAAATAATTAAATAAAGCAAGAAAAATTTAAAATTTTTTTTTCTCTACCTTTCTTTAATAATTAAAAAGAATGAAAGTAAAAGATTTTTTTTTTTTTTTTTTTTTTTTTTTTTTTTTTTCTTTTTATTTTAAAAAAAAATATTGTTTTTTTTCTTTTCTTTTTTTTTTTTTTTTTTTTTATTTAAAAAAAAGAAAAGAGCGTTCGTCTCCCCCATCAAAGCATGAGTTTAAGAAAAAAAAGGATTTAAAAATTTTAAAAAAAAGAATTGAATAACAACATAAAAGAGAAAAGCAGGAGCACAACCCTTTTATATCAACTTCATTCGGTTACAATACATCTCCTGCCTTTTTAAGGGTTAGGAGTATTAGTCTATCTCGGTTACAATCAAGATTAATATTTCTTCTATCCGCATGCCCACATTTGAAATGGACGGGCCAAAGTATTGCCGCCGCTTGCGTTGATAAATCCTTGCTCCTGCTGTTCTTCCTGCACTCAAAGAAACAGTAAACTGTTTAGTAGCACCTGTGACTAAAGGATAAAGCGTTTAAAAGAAATACGTGCAAAGATTGATTGAAGACGTGAATAAAATAACTTGGGCTACCCAAGTAAACATCCAAAAATATAATGCATGATATCATTCAAGATACATGATTAAAGCCGCGATAGCTTGATAATAGATTCGATCAACTTATAACGTATAAAGGAATAGATTAAAACAAAACTACGCAGGCCATAACATATAGCGAATACATGATAACAGAATAAATCAAAATATAGCTGAGCAAAAAGACGTGAGGTGCCCAAGCGGGCTGCCCCCGTTAGAACCTAGTTTTGATGCCAATCTACTTAAAGAAGGGCCCAAAATCTCTTGTGCTGAGTGATGTCGTCGAATTGGTGTGTTACGATGGTCGAGTGTCGGGTTCACAGTTTGGCAGAACTTCGTTTCCTAGAAATGTCTACCTCCTTTCTACTTTTGCATTGCATTGAGCTAGTTTTTATAGAGGAATTTTGCCTCTGAACATTAATGTCAAACCCTAAATCTGTAGGCGCCGCTGAGATTTGACTCTTGTCAGATGATTTATGAGACATGGCTCGCCTTGAGATTGTCGTCGGGAACTCACATCAGTAGTTATGAGGCATGGCCTCGGACTGGATTTGTTGTTGAGACTGCTCGTCTCATTACTGCAGTTGGTGAAGTCCACCGTTCTACAGACCCACGGGGTCTCTTTGAAAAGGGGCACGTAGGGGTGCCACGTGGCGGTCATTCCTTGGATGTTTTAATGGCGCTTCTTGAATGGTCGAATGTCTGCCTTTGAATGTTGACTTTGACTGCTTCTGCCTTTGATGCCGAAGTGTCGCGATATCGTGACACTTCGGTCCCCAAGCCAACACCGGGACCGAAGTGTCGCGATATCGTGACACTTCGGCCGGGCTTTGGCTGAAGGGCCCGAAGTGTCGCGATATCGCGACACTTCGGCCCGACTTTGAATGAAGGGCCCGAAGTGTCGCGATATCGTGACACTTCGGCCCGGCTTGGCTGAAGGGCCCAAAGTGTCGCGATATCGCGACACTTCGGCCCGGCTTGGGCCAAGGGCCCGAAGTGTCACGATATCGCGACACTTCGGCCCGGCTTGGCAGAGGGCCCGAAGTGTCGCGATATCGTGACACTTCGGCCTGGCTTGGATTAAGGGCCCGTCATCCCGGCTTTGGAAAGGGCCCGAAGTGTCACGATATCGTGACACTTCGGCCCGGCTTGGGCCAAGGGCCCGAAGTGTCGCGATATCGCGACACTTCGGCCCGGCTTTGGCAAAGGGCCCGAAGTGTCGCGATATCGTGACACTTCGGCCCGGCTTTGGCAGAGGGCCCGAAGTGTCGCGATATCACGACACTTCGGCCCGGCTTTGGCAAGGGCCCGAAGTGTCGTGATATCGTGACACTTCGGCCCGGCTTGGGCAAAGGGCCCGAAGTGTCGCGATATCGTGACACTTCGGCCCGACTTTGGCAAAGGGCCTTGCTTTGAAGACTTTGTCTTGCTTTGATAAGGCTTTCTTGCTTGCTTTTTAAGGCTTTCTTGCAGTTTGCTAAAGGCTTGAAGTTTGATTTTGTTTTGATGAAGGCTTTGATTAAAGGTTTGCTAAAACGACCAACTTTGCACTGCTCATTTTTTGACCTTCTAAACTGCTGTGTGAGTGGTTAGGACCACTGTTTGACCTCTGAGGGCTGCCCTGAAAGCTATGTGTGTCAATGCGATCAGTGTTTGTAGTCACTTAATCGGATGGGTGCTATTTTGGTGTCTACATTTTGCAAATAATGGAAGCTCTTCTTTCTATCATTTATTTGGATGGCTCCAGTTTTGAAGGTACCTAGTTTCTTCTTGATTTATTTTTGCTTCTTTTTGGTTCAGTCAGGGTATTTTAGTTCCCTAGATCAAACTATTCTTTCCTTTGTTTCCTCTGTTGATTATTGCCTTAAAAGTCTAATTGGTCTAGATAGGTCTTTATTATGTTCAATTTTTTTCTTTTTTTCTTTTTTGTTTTTTTGTTCAGTTTTTTGAGGTGTGTATTTTTTGGTTTTGTTTTGTTTTTGTTTTGTTTGTGTTTTTTTTTGTTGTTATTGTGTTTTTGCTATTTTATATTTTTTTGTGTTTTTGTTATTGTTCTTGTGTTTTTGTTGTTCTTGTTCGTGTGTTTCTGTATGTTTGTGTTAATTTGTATTTTTGTGTGTGAGTGTTTTGTATGTTTTTTATTTATTTTTATTGTCTGTTGTTGGTTGTTTTTTAGTTTTATTTTTAGTTTTTTTTTTTTTTTGAGGTTTTGGTTGTTTTTTATCATGCTTTTGTTGGTTATTTATTTGTAGTGTTGTGTTGTTTTTGTCATGTTTATGTTTTGTTATGTTATTATTTTATTTTTTCTATGTGGTTTTTGTGTGTATGTTTGGTTGTGTTTTATATTTTTGACACACTCAAGGAGCTTGTTTTTTATTTAATTTTTATTATTTTTTTATTTTTTTTAATCTTATTGTGTGTTTGTTTACTCCTTGAATATGTCAAAGGTGGTAGGTCAGGTTCGAGCCCTGGGTGATTTTTGTAGAATTGATACCCCTACCTCCTTAGGTCTTACCCAAAAGTGGCATCCCTTCTGGGATGTTTTTCACAAAAAAAATGTAAAACACCACCAAAATATGAATCTGACAAGAATATAGAGATATAGTTGTGATAGTCTTAACATTCCAAAAGTCAAAATGTTTATATGGCTAGTTGGTCATAGGAGCATTTTATCTATGGATAACCTAAATGAAATGGGTTTTCATGGTCCCTCACAATGCCTTCTATATAAAAGGGAGGAGAGTGTAAACCTTCTCGTAGGATACTACTTAATAGTCTAGGAACTATGGCAATGGATTTTTAATATGTTTGGTAAATGCATGGTGATGAATGAAAGAATTAAAGGATAGTTAATGCAATGATGAAGGACTTTTAAAAATTAGGCATGATAGAAAATATGGGATACATCAAAAGATACAATACTTTGGATAGTATGGTTGGAAAGGAATAAAATAATATTTAAAATAAATGAAAGCAATTTAGAGGTAATGAAAAGGAAGATTTGATTAACCATAAATAAATCTAAACTAGCCCTATCAACTCACACAATATTTAATCATGCGGTAGATAACCTTGATAGATAGAGTCCAATGACCAATTGTAATTGTGATGGTGAGTAGAAAAGAAACAAAAGGAAGAAAAATAATATAAAGTAGAAACCATAAAAAATATGGTTGATCAACCTGAGTTTTGATGGAGCATTTAATGGAAATTATATTTTCCATGGTTAGATGAAGTAACAAGTTTAACTTAAGCTAACAAGAAAAATTTTAAAGAAGCAAATTCATAAAAATTAGAAACCATAAAAAATATGGTTGATCAACCTGAGTTTTGATGGAGCATTTAATGGAAATTATATTTTCCATGGTTAGATGAAGTAACAAGTTTAACTTAAGCTAACAAGAAAAATTTTAAAGAAGCAAATTCATAAAAATGTTCCAAAGGACTGCAAAATGTTCAGTAGATCCATTTATTTATTAATGGATTAGGGTAAACTAACAATCCAAATTTAGATCCATTTATATATTAATGGATTAGGGTAAACTAACAATCCAAATTTAGTAAACCAGACTATGATTTCATGAATTTGAAAATAATATAGAGATATAATTGTTATAGCCCTAACATTCCAAAAATAAAAATATTTTTTTATCTTTGGATAGCCTAATGAAAAGGGGTTTTCATGGACTCTCACAATATTTTATATGCAAAAAGGAGAAGGAGAGTATAAACAATATCTTAGGACACTACTTAATAATGTAGGAACTATAACAATGGATTATTAATATGTTCCGTAAATGCATGATGATGAATGGAAGAATGGTTAAAGCAAGGGCAAAACATTTTTAAAAGTGAGAAGGACAGACAATCTGGGATTCGTCAAAGATACAATACTTTGGACTGTGTTTTTGCAAAGGAATAAAAAAATATTTAAAAGAGAGGAAAGCATTTTGGAGGTAATGAAAAAATTGAATAAACATAGAGAAGTCTAAACTAGTCCTATCAACTCATCGAATTCATAATATTGAGGTAAAGAGCCTTGATAGATGGACTTAACATATCAATTAAAATTAAGATGGTGGGTATAGGAGAAACAAAAATAAGGAAAATAATATAAAGTGGAAACCATCAAAAGTAGATTTGATCAAATTGAATTTTGATGGAGCATCTAAAAGAAATTCTCTTTTCAATTAAAGGAAGTAGCAAATGTAGGTAAAGCAAAGAAGAAAAATATAAAAAAAGCAAATTCACAATAATGTTCTAAAGGACTATAAAATGTTTCAAGAAATCCATTTATATATTAATGTATTGGAGAAAACTAATAGTCCAAATTTGGTAAAGCAGACTATGATTTCATGAATTTGTCAAATGGGACCCAGTCTTCATCTTTGTAGAGAATATTGACATACTTTCCAATAACCTATAATAGTGTTGTGGCATCCTTAGAGGACCCCAAAAAGCAATAAAGATAGGTTGGAAGAAGCTTCAAATAGAATTTGAAGATCAACCATCAAATCCAAAGGAGAATAGGAAGCTTGATTGGATACTCAAGAGAATTATAAAGAAGATTAAAATGGTGCAAACAAATTTTCTATTAATAGAATACAATCACATCCTTAAAAAGTAGAACAAAGTTGCAAATGTGATGGCTAATTAAGCTCTAGTTAAAGGTGATATCACTTGTTATAGTTATCCCCTAGATGGTGGACAATATAAATTAGGAAAGATGTATTTAATTTTATATTTCATTGTACTAATCTATTTTTAATTATACATAAGTTACTATAACAAATCAACTGATAAAAATTTGTAGTTTATTAAATCTGAGATCAAAAACCTCGCAAATGGTGCACCTCGCTTGAATAACTTTATATAATCTTTAAAAAAAAAAAAATTAAAAGCAACGTGGAGATTTATTCAATATAACAAAAATGTACGTCTCTTTCAAGAGTAGTGTTTTTTAAATGTTTGTTTTAAAGAGATTAAAAATTAAAAATTCATCGATGTCTCAGGTCCTGCACATAATATCTTTTACAAAAATACAGAAAGTCTCTTTCTAAAACGACCCTCATGAAAACCAGTGAACAATACAAAGCTAAATGTATGTCGTTTTCAAGAGTAGTGTTTTTTAAATGTTTGATTTAAAGAGATTATAAATTAAAAATTCATCGATGTCTCAGGTCCTACACATAATATCTTAAAAAAAAAGGTACAGAAAATCTCTTCCTAAGACGACCTTGATGAAAACTAGTGAACAATACAAAGCTAGTTAACCCCTATGTTTTTGTCCACTTCTTCATGAAAACCAGGGAAGAGAACACAAGATTCTACTACAGGTCATCATAAATATTATCGTATAACATAATATAGAGTACTTCATTATATTACATGGTAGAAAAACCAACATGTATAATCACCACAAGGTTCGAAAAGGTCAGTCTTGGAAGCAGCGGTCAGCATATACGAAAACCTCTTCAATAAAGGCCACAGATGGCAGCCAAGAAGGTGATACGCAGATGTCTACACGCCGCTGCAATCAGAATCATTTTTTTCAAGTCAATTAACGCACAATTTTACTAGTCAAGGCCTCCGCTACGCTTGGTGACAGTTACGGGAATGCATAGGGAAAAGTTATGAAATATGACGACTGAAAGTTATCTATTGTTTGGACCCATCAGCAGGGATGATATTGATGCCACGCAATTGAGTTCAGTCCTGTGAATGTGCGGGAAAGACTTTTGACAAGAAGCCCAAGATGTTCTTGTATGTAATGCATCCAGTCCCCTATTTAGATGATGTTCATTTCGTAGGCGGAGTTTGACAAGATTTACAAGTTTTTATTCATATGTTCTCGTCGGCTTTTGTTTCACGTATATTATTCAGTCGTCTATTTTCTCTTTTGATTAAATAACGGCTTTTGTTTCACGTATATTATTGAGTCGTCTCTTTTCTCTTTTGATTAAATAAGATGATTTTTAAGGTTCCCTGACGGTAAGTAAAGCACAGCGATACTGGACATAATTTATTTATTTTTATTTTTTTATTTGTAATTATTTGTATATAGTACATAGCATCTAAGGGGAGAGATTTGAATGGGTTTCTCAATTTCAACGAACTTACTTTATCTTCAACTCCTTTATATAAGTAGATTTATTTTTCTATTGAAAAATTATGTTTCAATTGAAAACATTTTGTTATTTTGTTTAATAAATTATTGTTTTAAATATATTTATAAATTTTCGATAATTATATATGTTGGATAGGTCTTTGTTTTTTAAAATCTATTAATTTTATCATATAAATACTCCATATAATTTTTTTTTTTTAAATATTTTTATATGTAAAATATATACATGCAAATACAATCTCTTAGTGAATTTAATTAAAAATATTTGATAATTTTTTAATGTTAAGTGAATAAATTTATGCAATAGTGATTAATAACTCCTAAAAATTTTGTTATTTTTATTATTTTTAATTTATAAAAAATAAACTTTAAAACAAAACAATTAAATACAAAATAAGTTTAAAAGGTAGAATTATTTTAAAATATTTCAGTAATAGATTTATTAGGAATTTAATATAGCTTTTATAAAATATAATATTATTTGTGATTTATATTTATTATAGATATTTTTCAACTATTTTAACTAAAATTTACTCATATGTTTATTTAGAATTTAATTTTTTTACTAATAATTTTCAGTTTTTTATTTTTATTCTTGTGAAACTCAACACAAATGTAAATCTAATAACTTAGAATATAATTATATAGAAAAATACATTTTAATAGTATATTTTTAAATATTTATTTTTTATTATTCTTTAAAATTTAATAAATATTAAATGATTATTTTCTCATGCATACATAAATATTATGAAGTTAAAATAATGTCACTCATATACTACATTAGTATGTTATTACCATATTTATTACAAAAACCACTACAATTTGTAGGTTCTTTCAAAAATCAATCATATTAATATTGTTAAACATTAAAATACAATTATAATATTACAATACCCACACACTATTCTCAATTACATTGTATAATTTTTAGACATAGAGGACCATAATTAAAATTATTATGTTAAACTTAATATGTTTTATTCTAAAAACACTACGATACATCGTACTCTTTTTTACTCTAGATGAATAGAGGGCTTTATTTCATTTTTTTTTTTTTGTATTTACATGGTGGAATCGGTAGCCGCCACGAATCTAGGTAGGCTATCCAAATTTTATGGCCGCCACATTATTCTATGTTGTCTGCCCTGAAAGCCACCACACATATATTTGCGTAGTCCGCCCCTATAACCACCATGTCACAATCATTTTAAACCTTTTACGCCACTGAAAGCACCAGGAAAGGGACAAGCGTTCAGTCGGACGAGGCTCGAGATTTGAACCTTGGACCTCCGTCTCCTTATAGGGTTTGTATGAACCAATTGGTCTTGAAAGCATGAGATTCCAAAACCAAAAAGGGAGAAATACTGATGCGATGCATTCAAAATCAAACAAACGCTTAAGTCCTAAAACATGAAATGCATGAAATGAAAGAGACGAATTGAACTGAGATAAAAGAAAGTACAGAAAGCACAGCCCTTTTTATTTAACTCTCTTAATATCGGTTACAAAGATGCCTCCTCCCTTTTCAAGGGCTAGGAGCGTTAAATGAGTTTTGGTTACAATCATGACTTAGTGTTCCTCCTTCCACGTGCCCACATTTGAAATGGGCGGGCTAAAGTGTTGCCGCCACTTGATATTTTCTGCTCCTCTTGCATTCAAAGAAACAATAAAATCATTAGTAGCACCTATGACAAAAGATAAAGCGCTTGTTCTCTAAAAACAATGGAAGATGCATGCAAAATATTGATTACAGTGATAAATAAACCAATTCTAAACAACCTACAAATTTGACAGGAACTAGGGAACATTACCAGAGGGCCACTGCCATCAAAACAGTTGAACAATTTTTTGCCGATTCGAATTCACTCCTGGGCGAGATGAATTCGACTATAATTCGTCCCAGGGTAGGACGAATTATCCTGCGACAAAATGCCAAAGTGATGCTGCCCAAATGTCGCATCTTGGGAGATCCAAAATACCTGCAAACTTAGGGGTTAGCTAATTAGGGGCATTTTGGGAAGACCCAGATGGTTATATTTCCCTAATTTGACCTCCATCAATAGGAATTTGATGTTGTTACCTACAAGTTAGTGAGGACAACAAAAACGACAAAACATAACAAGATTTGATCAAAACATTATGAAATTGGAATTACAAACTATTTAAACAGCATAGAATGGAATGCAAGATAAACAAATAACAAAATAACAATCTGCCATGAATTCCCAATCATATTAAAAAAGAATATTAGGCTCGTAGGAGTGCGGGGCGCCTGGGCGGGCCGCCCACCGTTGGAACTTGATTTCGACACCAATCCACTTGGGATGGGCCCAAAATATATTGTAATGGGTTGTCGAAGAATTGGTAGATCAATGTGGTCAAATGTCGGGTTTTGGATCCGGATTCACACTCCCAATAATCACCCAATGACCTCCCTTGCGAAAGAGATCAAGGATGTGGAAGAAGTGAATCAAAAGGCAAAGTGTGGTATCAATTTGGAAGCACTTCATTGCTTGAAAATGCTTCCAACCTGTCCTCTTTGGGTGAGAAATTTCACCATTTTATAGACCCAGGGGGTCTCTTTGGAGGGGCATGCATAAGCGCCATGTGGTAGTCATGCCTTCCCATGAGGGAGGAAAGTCCTCCTTGACTTGGGCTTCCATGACTACCCTTGTGATAGTCCTCTAACGTCCAATCTACCCACCTACATGCACATGCAATGCAGGAGGCATTAATTGACTGTCCTTGGTTGCCATTTGGTGCAATTTCTCTTTTTTCCCGTTGAACCTAGAATTCGTCCTACACTAGAGCGAATTTAGAATTCGTCTCTGGGTGGGGTGGATCCCATTTTGAATTTGTCTCAGGGTGGGACAGATTTGGAGCAGGGTGTCTGAAGGTGCCAAACTGCCTTTTGACCTTCCAAAATTACTGTAAAAGTGGTTAGAACTACTGTTTAACCTCTGGGGGCTGCCCTTGGGGCTGTGTGTGTCAATGTGATCAGTGTTTGCAGTAACATAATCAGATTGGTGTTATTTTAGTGTCTACAGGTCTACACCTCAGACCTCTTTATTTCATTTTTAATTTAAATGACCTTTGGAATTTTGTTCCTTTAAACATTCATAGTACAAAATTTTAAACATGTTCAACAAACTCAATTATTTTGATATGTGATCTACATAGAAAAGAGGTCATTCAAAGCCATTTTATTTTTAGTTTATGTGGATATATGACCCTTATTTATTTCAAATGTATATGTTGTGGTGGAATGAAGCGAAGTGTGAAGGATCATGTATGAAAAGGTTTCTTGAAAGATGAAATATCTAAAGGGGCATACAAATATCTAAAGTATTAAATCCTTTGCTGATATATTGAATAAAACCAAACTAATCCAAGATCAACAATTATTATGGATATTGAAAATAAATCAAATGCAAAAATATGATTATATGCAAGAAAATTAATTAATTTAGACTATCATAGCATAATATAAAGGAAGTGTCATAGTGGCCCATGGAAATATAGATTAAGAAATATGATATTACAATATAAAATTTTCATGTTACTACAAAAAATAATTGTTTCTCTCATAAAATAAAATTTACTACAAAGCCAAATCGAATAGTTATTGATCAAGAAGATGGAGAAAAAGGATCAAAAGTAAGTAATCAATTATTTCAAAGATATTTTATGAAAACTTGGCCTAGATAAAAGGTCTTAGGAAGAGATTTACAAAATAGAAGATCAATTATCACATAAATATAGAATGGAAGGTTAATAATAATTTTTTTGATGGAGGAGCTATATGGGAAAATTTTCTCTTTTCATACTAATAAGGTATTTAATTATTGTTGGATTTATTATACATAATGATATGGTGTATGTGGTTGAAGAGACTAGGACAAAGAAGAATATAGTAAGTGAAACCAATGGATCCATTACTATATAGGGTTGAAAGAAAGATGAGATAAAATATTTTAATATTTTTTGTCATATAACATTTTGTAACATGATCTATAAGATAATTTTAAAATATATAAAAAATAGATCCAAAAAGCATTTTGTATTATGTTATATTCTAGGAAAAGTTGGTTTTCTTAGTTATAAGAAAATAATTGATGTTATAATAGTTACACAAGAAGTGATACATTCTCTTAAGTCTATGAAAAAATAAAGTATGCTTGCAAAATTAGATATGGACAACATAGCATATTATAGTAGTTGTAAGGAAGTATGCTTTCAAAATTAGATATGGACAACATAGCATATTATAGTAGTTGTTGGAGTTTTTTATATCCTATTCTTATAAAATTTTGGTATCAATGAAGGTTTGTGTGAATAGATTAAAATATGTTATAGTACTTTAAAATATATATTTTTGATTTATGACTTCACAATTACATACTTTGAATCATTTCATAGTCTCCACTAAGGTGAGCCACAATATCCTTATCTTTTAATTAGTCTTATGGAATATTTGGATATATAAAGAAAATATAGAAGAAGAAAAAAAAGCATTTAGGTTATGCCAATTCATACCTTTTAATTTAATATCCAATTTATTGATAATATATTTATTTAGGCCATCCTTTTATTAATGAGTCCGTGACATTGAAATCTTACTATCATGCTATGAAAAAGTATCTTAGATAGTTGATTAATATGAAGAATATAAGTTATTCTTATCAGTAGTAACCTTACTTTACAAATAATTTTTATTGATATTTTAGGTGTTTAAAGTAATAAAACTACATCAACATATTTAGGTAATTTCTTTTCTGGTAAAACAAAATAAAACTATATATGGGATCAAATTTTAAATAGAATAAAAGTTTTTCTACCTAGTTTGAAAGGTAAATTTCAAATAATGTCTAGAAAAATGAATTCATATAGGATAAATTACAATATATAACTATATGTAGGATATAACTTTCAAAATTATCAAGTATAGCATTTATTTTTAACAAAAATCAAAGATATTGTTGAAAGGGTTGGGAGGAAAAATTTAGGTTTCATCTTTGCAAGTGGAATAAGGCTTGAAGAAGAAAATAATATTGAAGGGATAACCTTGTCATTTTTCGTAAATATGAGAGAAAAATAAAATGGATGGAAATTGTTCATAGGTCAAAAAAAGTTGGTAAAACATTTTACTTTAAAATTATATAAAGATTATCCGCCCATGTAGAGGAGTTGGAGAGCAAGTGGGTAGTTAAACCTCTCTAGTTGCTGAGAGGCCCAGGTTCAAATCTCTCGCCTCACATGTTGCGGATATGTTATGTAATGGTTCCCTCGTGGTCACAGTCTGTTTACCCCTTGTTGCCACCACAAAAAAAAAAAAAAAATTATATAAAGATTATATGGATGTAATAAAATTATTTAGGAGGTGAATCTTTCTTAGGATTTTAATAAAAAGGAACATCATATTTAAAAAGAGGTTGCGATTAGTAAAAAAATGTATTATATTATCAATGAATGAAGTAGATTTTACATATTAATTTAATTCCTATTTGGGTATTTTTTACATATTAATTTAATTCCTATTTGGGTATTTATTACTATCTTATTTTTAATAAAAAAAAAACCATTAGCAACGAATTGTATGAATTGTAGAGATTGAAAAGTCAAAAATTACATTTATTTGAGCAAAAACTCCATATATTACATTTTTATAAATGAATTTTGTTAAGGGAGAGGACCTTAAATAAGGAATAAATGAACTCTAAAAGATACGTAAAAATCATTGCTTTTCCCTTTTTATTGTAAAGGATGAGTTGGATTGAAATCTATCAAAATATGATGGATACTATTCAATTAGGATATAAGCCTTTAGAACAATCAAAATTTCTTTCTCCTATGTAGTTTTATTAAAAGTGTTGTTGACCACTTACATCCTTCCCTAAGGCCTCATATTCTTTTAACTAACAGCACAAAACAAAATTCTTGTAGGTGATAATTTGGAAAGAAGAAGATATGATAGACCTTGTAGGTGTTGCATTATTATTGAGGAATATTTAATTATCCACTTCTTCATTGATCCTTTACTTCCACCATTTAGAAAAAATAATTCAAGAAGATGAGAAAATATTTGACTACTCCATTGATAGATACCTCTCTAATATCCATTACTACTCCTTGGGTTTTATATGCTTGTTATGCCATTATTAAAACCATACAATTTGCTCCTACATTGTCATGTTGTTGCTACACCACTCTAAACAACAAGATACTTTAAATTTTGTTTCGACAAAAATACCACTACAAATATTTTAGAAGACTGATTTTAGAAGGACATATATCTCTCAATGTTACTTAAATTCCTTCATATGATATTAATTTTAAATATGTTCAAATTTCAAATAATATAATGAAAGAATCATCTGAATTAGAAAACTCCATATAAAAATGTGACAAATTGTCCAAATTCTAAAATGTACTGAAAAAATCCTCATCTTTTCAATATCATTACTCTAGTAGCACTTTGTTACAAAATTCTATTCTCATAACAATTAATTCATCCACAAATGAGAATTTATAATCTAATAATCTATATAATAAAATAAAGATAAACAATACCTTAGGATAGAGTGATCAATAATACTCCTTAAAGCAAAAAATGTCTCCATCAAAATTTTCAATATGAAAGTCCCTGGACTCCACTCAAAAGAAAAAAAATCTCTTATATAAATAATAATAATAATAAAATAATTATAAATAATGATTATAGTTCTTCGCTCAGCATCTAACGGTACTTCAGTGTCTGTCGCATTTGAACATTCCAAAGTATCCCTCTTCACAAATCGCTAACGAGAGCCAAAGAAAATTTAAAAAAAAACATAAGATTCACCTCGACGCCATCATGCTGCTTATATAAATTAAAAAGCGTTATAGATTTTAACAACCAAGCAATTCTTGTTTCCAATTCGAAAAGTTGTCCAAAACATAATATTCACCTCGACGCCATCATGCTGCTTATATAAATTAGAAAGCGTTATAGATTTTAACAACCAAGCAATTCTTGTTTCCAATTCGAAAAGTTGTCCCCAGAAGTTGTAAAACCAAAAGGTAAAACTAAGAAAAAAACAAGTAACTGATGTTTCTGGTGTAAACTAAAGTCATTAAGGAATTGCAGATTTTTTTTATGATGAACCAAGACGAAGTCAGGTAAGTCTCTTCCTAACAAAACAATATTTAGATATTTTTAACATTTCTTTCTCAAAACTTTGACACATGTCACACAACCATGGATCACAACATCTAGAAAAGGATGACGGCATCTTTCGGCGTACTATTCCAGTTTAACGCTTTCACACCATCACATTAGGTCTACCAAAGTATGAGAAAACCCCTCTCTATATATAGCAAGGCTCGTGGACTTTTGGAGCTCAGTCCTTAAAGCTCACAGCCCTGTCTCATCTCCATGATCTAACCTAAAAAAAAAGTATATGGTTAATGAAGACCAAGAAAGAAAGTTCTGCCAAGCCGAAGCGAAGGTCCGGTAATTACAATTCTGTGTCGAGTGCTAAAGACAACACAACCTCGGACATGGAGGCGGACCGGAAGTTCTGGGACAGGCAACTAGGCAGAAACAGAAAGAGATTTGTGGGGGTTAGGCAGCGGCCTTCGGGGCGGTGGGTGGCCGAAATAAAGGACACAATTCAGAAAATCCGCCTCTGGCTCGGCACATTCGATACGGCAGAAGAGGCCGCCCGGGCCTATGACGAGGCTGCCTGCCTTCTCCGTGGTTACAATACGCGCACCAACTTCTGGCCTTCGCCTTCCGCGCACTCGGCCGAGGCTTCGGCGCTTCCGGCCAGAACCGCCCGGCTGCTGATGCTCCGCCTCAACTCGGCCAATGCACGAAATAACGGTAACTCCCGTGAGAGCTCGAAGGAGGCCACGGCTAACAGCGGCACTGCCAATCAATACGTAAATTCTATCAAGACCGAAGCCCCCGAGCCGTCATCTCCGGAACCCGATGACGAGGACCTCCCTCAGTCAGGCGAAATGCTCAATTTAAATCACGGCTATGATAAAGGCAAGGATCACAGTTCGACGGAGAATTTTGATCATAATAAGAAGTGGCCTCTAGAAATGAAGGCGGATTTTGGTGGCATAGGAAACGAAAGATGTAATTTCACGGCCATGATGACGGAGGTGGGCAAAGGATCGGAGTATTTCGATTGCCATAGCACTGTGAATGCGGAGATGAATGATGGCCTAAATTTCTGCGGTGTAGAGTTAAGGCCGGCGGAGGTTCGGTACTGTCCGTTTGCTATAGCTGCGGAAATTGCAGATCCGGCTAACATGTCAGAGTACATATATGGGACGGAGGAGGAGGAAAAATATGAGTGTGGGGAGGAAAGAGTGCAAATGTCTTGTGAGAGCGAGCAGAATAGTTCGATGTTTAGGGAGGCGATAAGGAGGAGGATGTACGAGAGGAAGATCTCAGCTTCTCTCTATGCAATCAATGGGATTTCAGAGTGTCTTTGTTATACGAGCGCGCCCGTGGCTTCGTCTAAGTCTTTCGGATCTGGTGGTGGCGATGAGATTTGTCGGAGTTGTTCTCCGTTGAGGGGTTCCGTTTGTGATGTGACGAGTTGTGAGCAGAGTGAAAGGTGGTCATCGTGGTGCGATGTCAATGGAGGAGAGGGTGCGGAGTGAGAATCTGATAGCATTGAAATGATGTGGACATCGTGGGACTTGCCTCCATTTGTGTCTCTAATTGAGTGGTAATGGTGATATTTTAAACTCAATCAAATCAAGTTTTTTGGCTTTGCCATTTCTTCCTTTCAGTCTCGCGGTGGCCTCTAATATTATTGAATACATAACAATCCTTCAATGGACTCTTCAAGCTAGTCTGCAAATTTAGTTTAACTTCATTTAACTATCCATAATTTATACTAGAAGTTGCATGACTCCCTAAATTAATTCAGAACATGTTGGTTTCTTTAGAACATATTATAATGTTCTATGCTGGAATTTCATCCTACATTAATACTTCCCTATAATTCTTACAATATAAAGAGATATTCAAAACTATAAACCTAGAACTAGTGCAACCATTTATCAATGGTCTATTTCTCTTAAATGGTTATGATAGAATTCCTGTAGTTATAGATAATCTTACCTTTCATTTTTAAGAAACATACCTACTCCATAGCTCAAGTAGTAGAATGATTCATTATTTACTAGTAATTTAAAAAAAATAAAAATAAAAATAAAAACATGGGTAGTTTCACAAAAAATTATGTTCATCTTAACATCTTTAAGCTTATGGTTAACAAGGATTGTTAATAAGTGTTTACAGATTTACTTACAATGTCATATATATAAAAAAACCTAAAAATTGTTTAAATGTGTAAATTTGGATCAATGGTTATATAATGTAACTTACCACACATCAACCAAAATGACCTTTTTATCACCTTATATGTCTACGAATCCCAATGACCTAAAAAACTTATGATTTTTCAAGTAAAGGTTCTAGTTGTATGTGATTATCTAGAGGAATCCAATGCAATCATACATACCTCAAAAAAGTAACATGGATTATGTTAAAAATAATACAAAGCAATATATTGACAATCATCACTATGAATGAGAATATAAAGAAAATAATTAGGTTTATTTGCATTTTATCTTATTTAGCCCAAGGTCAAATGTGTGATTTGGTGCTTATGAACACCCTTTATGTAGCCTACAAGAAAACATCTCGTAAGGATAAAGGAAAGAATTTGAAGTTGTTCCCTAAATATCATAGTTCTTATTATATACAAAGGAAGATCAATCCAGTTTCATATGTTCTTGAACATAAAAAAAATCACATCCATAATTTTATTCATGTTTTATGTTTAAAATAAAAGTTGGGTTCTCTTATTCTAGTTCAAACTCAACTTTCAACCTTGGATGAGGAATGTCAACTTATACTTACACCTGAAAGTATTTTGAAAACACATATGTCATATTTACGTAAGAATATTTTTCGAATTCTAAATTCCTTATTTCTATTCATCCTTTGCTTCCTATTTTTTGAAGAGAAAGCATTTTAACTAAGAATTCTAGTCAGGGTTATGAATAAGGGTTGGACTCGAAATGTACTTGTAAAAAAATTATGAATCCTAATCGAAATCAAGGTGAATCCTAAGTAAATCAAATCAATTATCTTCACACCAAAATTTGGTGTATTTGAATCCCTAAAAATTAATATCCTCTTTGGGGTAAATTTTGACCTATTAAATTACCTTATAACTTCATGAAAAAACTACCATTATATTAGGCTCAAAAAGAGGTTTTCAACGAGTACAAATATCCCTATGTTTAGATATATACTATGGTAAATTGATCATAACAAAAAATTGGTCCTAAAAATTTTAGGCAGATAGGCCGACATCGAGGGTCCTCATATTTGTCAATTTTTTATTTTAGAAATCCTAATAGTCGTCCAATTTACTAATATTTACTACTTTGCATAACCCTAAGACTAGTAATGAACCATTGTCTTCCCTTGTAAATGAGGCTTATTATAAATTTATGCTCTTTAAATTATTTACCACTTTGTCATATCATCACTCAATACTATATTTATATTTTAAAATATAACTCTCACCATATACTCTTGTCCACACCATCTAGGTTTTAGTTGACCATAATTTTTGGAGAAAATTAATTATATGGTTGGAGCTACAAGAAAATCATATTAATAGTTTTAAATTACTTATTGGAATAATAACATGATAATGGTATAGCTACTTCATGTAGTTTTAAGCTTGATAAATATTATTACTAAGGATCCCAAGAATTTATTTTTTTATTGGAAGAACCTAGGATATGACCTTGAAAGCTAAGCTACCAAAGAGTAAGGTTTCTAACCATAGAATGCCTCAATGGAGGTTCATATTAGTAGGAAGACACTAGGAATTTTTGTACCAACACTTAACCATTTAATCAAGTAGTATTTATTGCCTTGCATCAATAGACACTACTATCTATTCCTAGAGGATGATGCTAGTATTTATTAAAATCTATGATCATATTAAGATTTTTTATAGTCTAGAACGAATAAAGTTAGAGTTAAAAACATAAAGCCTTTCAACATGTTGAATTATCTCATAGCCTCTTTCAATATTTTAAAATATTTTACAATATCTTTAATTACATTTCTTTGAAGCATATTTTTTAAAATAAATTTTGAATGCAATATTTTAATAATAATTTTAATATTTAAGCATTAAATTGAGAAACAAATTAAAAATAAAAACTTTACATATATTCTTAACCTGCCAGATAATATAAGTATAAAATAGAATAGACATATAAAACATAATTTTATGTGAATTAAAAAAAAAAAATTATGCAAAGGACATTGTCTACAATTCAATTAACTTTATTAAACTTTTTATTCAATTAAAAAATAAAATCTTTAAAATGAGAAAAAAATGTATTGAAATTTGCAAACAAGCATAAAATTACTTGCAAGATATTATTAATAATAATAGAGGACACCATTATAATAAAAGGAATATATGCCAAAGCTAGATGTATAAACTTCATCTGAATACGACTTTAAAATGTCATCATTACCAGTCAATTTATGACACAAATGGTAGTCATGTCCCAAGAAGTCAACATCATATCAATGCTATCATATTCTGATTATGCACCCTCTCCTCCATTGAATTTGTAACACAATAATGACCTTTCAATGTATTCACAACTCGTCACATCACAAACCAAATAAAAACAAAAATAAAGCATATGCTAAAAAAACACAGAATAAAAATTATAAGTAGAAATATGAACAAAAAATGAAAGGAGGACTCAATAAATATAGAGAAACGTATATTTATTTAGAGGAACTCTGCAATGCAATTTTACACACATACAATTCTATTTTATAATCATAAATGGGAGAAATTTCTAATTTTCCCACTCAAACAACCTTATGGAATTTTCTAGGATTTGCTAGTCTTATGGAATCTTCCAGGTCATACCAAAAAATATAAATTCTCTAAAAAGGGATTTCCATGAACTTTTGAGAAGATTCTCTAAAAAGGGTTTTTCATGAACTTTCTAAAAGGTTCCATCATTAAATAGGAAAATCATGCAACACCTGCACATTATAACAAACTCCCACTTGATGCAGTATTTTTTGACTATCTTTTATCCAAATCTCATTGTTGCAAAATTGGTGCTTATGAACTATGACAACCTTAGTAAGTGCATCTGTTGCATTCTCTTGTTTTTTGCATTTTATCAGATTGATCATTCCATACTCCACCATATAATACAAAAAAATATTTTTTACTGCAATGTGTTTTGTCCTTTCATGGAATGATGAAGAATATGCAAGCGCTATTGCACTTTGGATATCATATTTTATTTTAACATATTCTTGGTTCAAATTCAAACCTTTGCACAACGTCATAAATCAAACATCTTATTTACAATATCAATTACAATGATATATTCAGCTTTAGTACTTGATAAAGCTACAATTGATTACTTTTTACTCCTCAATCTCACTACACTACCATACAAAAAGAAGACATATCCTCATGTTGACTTGTAGTTGTCCAAGTCACCTGCCCAATCTACATCTACATATACTTGTAAATAAAACCCATTATTATTCTTGGCTAGATAACACAAAACATGATCTTTAGTACCTTGTATATATCTAAAAATTATTTTTACAATAGTCCAGTGTTCCTTTCCAGGATTGGACATATATCTACTGACCATACCAATTGCATGAGCAATATCAGGCCTGGTACATACCATTGCATACATCAGTGAGTCCACAACGTCTGCATATGGAATTTTATTCATCCTCTCATTTTCTTTAGTTGTAGTTGGACATATTTTTAAAGATAATTTAACTCTAGGTTGCAAAGGATTTTTGACAAGTTTACTATATTACATTCCAAATTCTATCAAAATCTGGTTAATGTAATATTTTTTGGAAAGTCATAATTATCTTACTTTGTGATATATCACAATATCAATGCCCAAGCAATGGCATGCCTGATCCAAGTCCGTCATATCAAATTTTTTTGATAATAAATCCTTACTTTTTAAAATCAATTGTTTATTACTTCCAATCAGGAGGATGTCATCCACATACAAAACCAAAATTACAAAACCTTTACTTTCTATTTTATAATACACACACGGATCTGTGAGGTTACAAAAAAATCCAATCTACAACACATAACTATCAAAATTTTGGTACCATTCTCTAGGAGACTTCTTCAGTCCATAGAGAGATTTTTTCAACCTACAAACAACACATGTACCTTCTACTATAAAACATTTAGGCTACTACATGTATATTTCCTTCTTCAAATCTCCATGTAGGAATGTATTTTTAACATCTATTTGTTCAACTTCTAAATCAAAAGTAGTAGCATATGCAAGAAAAAGTTTAATAGAAGATAACTTCACAATAGGAGCATAAGTTTGATGAAAATCAATACCTACGCTCTAAGAGAACACTTTTGCAACCAATATGGCCATGTATCTTTCTACAGACCCATTAGGCCTTAATTTATTTACTAACACCCATTTTTTACCTACTATATTTCTCCCAACATGTTTTTGAACTAAATCCCATACATGTTTTTTCTTCATTGAATCCATTTCTTCTTACATGGATTTCTTCCAATGTTATTTATTTAGACTATTCATGGCATATTCAAATGTGAGAGGATCATCACCAAAAACTATAAATCCATAAAAATAATCCTAAAGCATGTTGGAAAGGTATTTCTCTCTTCTAGTTCTTCTAGTCAACTCCACTGATTCTTGGACCTCTTCTATGCAAGGTGGAGAATTAGGCTATAAAATTTGTTGATCCTCTTGATGCGCCTCTTTAGACATATAAGCAGGAAATTCTTCACCATGTTATTATAGGTTGAAAAATCTATCTGAAATGTCAAAAGATATTATTTATTGAGGTTGATGGGGCTAAGCATGTACTTAATTTGAAGTTTGACCTAACATAGTGCATTCATGCACACTAAAATTCTCTTTCAACTGTCATTGTGATTAATGTTGTTGAATATCTCCAATTGTTTTACTTTCTTTAAAAACACATCTTTGCTGAAAACACTTTTATGTTTATCTAGAATCCATAATTTATATCCTTTTGTTCCAACTTCTCCATAACCAACAAAAATGTATTTCTTAGATTTTTCATCCAATTTTTTCCTCTTTTCAGCAGAATGTGCATAAATCCTCAAGTAAGAGATAGATGGTTTTATCCCACTCCATGCCTCTTATGGTTTATTATCATTCAAAGCAATGCATGGTGAAAAATTAACCAAATGGTTGGTAGTTGAAATTGCTTCATCCCAAAACCCTTTACTGAGCTTTGCATCTAATAACATGCTCCTCATATTCTCCAATAGTGTTTTATTCATTCTCTCTGCTACTCCATTATGTTGAGGAGAATAAGATGTAGTCTTTGTCTAAATATACCTTTCTACCTACAAAACTCTTCAAATTTAGTACAATAATATTCTCCTTCACTATCACTATGCAAAATCTTAAGTTGCTTGCATGTCTATCTTTCTACATTAGCAACAAACCTTTCTAAATGATCAAGTATGTCACTCTTTTTCTTCAAAAATATAGTCCATACATTTCTACTATGATCATCAATAAAAGTGGTAAAATACATAGCACTACCAATAGATGGAGTAGCCATAGGATCACAAATGTCTGTATGAACAAGATCCAAAATATATTTAGCTCTATGTGGGTGAGAAGAGAAGCTTACCATTTTTTTTTTACCCATCACATAGGATTCACAAAAGCTAAGAGTGTTAGAGTTGATATACTTGAGGTAATACACCATACCTTTACTGACCAACTGCTTCAAGCTAGTTTCTCCTAGATGATCAAGTCTTCTATGCCAAATAAGACAATATCTAACATCTGCTTCATCATTTTTGTCAACTATATTGCAATGTATTTCCTCACAAGGGTTAACATCCAATTTGAACAAATTTCCTTTATTCTTTCCTTTTGCAATCACCAATGCACCTTTGGTGAGCTTGAATTCTTCATTTGAGAAGGTAACTATTACTTCTTTTTCAACCAGTTATCCAATTGAAAGAATATTTCTTCTCAACTGAGGTATATTTCTAATTTTGCAAATACTTAACTTTTCCACTTGAATCCCTCATAGGAATTGTACCTTCTCTGTCTACATCACAAAATCCATTATCATCCATATAAAATTTTACACCATTTACATATTTATAGTTGAAAAACAACTCATGGTGTGGATTCATGAGGAAAGAGGATATAGAATCTATAATCGAATCTTTAGAACACACTTCAGTTGATAGACACGAACAAGCAAGAAACATTAAGTTTTCATCTACAAATTTCTCAACTATATTTTTTCTACTACCTTTTTAGTTTTCTTCTTCAACAAGGAACAACGAAACTTTATATGTACATTTTTATTATAGTAGTAGCATTCCACATTGCTAAAAAATTTCTTTCCTATGCTGCAGGATTTGCCTTTACCTCTAGACTTGCTTCTCCCATCGAATCTATCTTTTCCTCTTTCCTTTAAGTGTCCATGTGCTAAATAGACCTCTAAAGTGGATGCTTCACTAGAATATATCATTCTTGTCTCCTCATTCAATAGTTGGCTAACCATTGACTCCATCTACAACTTGTCAGAAGAAGCACTTATGGTAGTAATAAGATTCTTCCATGAGTCTGGTATGCTGATTAATAGTTCTAGACATTGATCTTCATCACTTAATTTATCACTAATGGAGTTTAGCTACTTAATTAGTATATTAAAATCATTCAAGTGGTCTTAGAACTTACCACTCTCCTTCATATTGAGATTTTCTAGGTTCTTCTACAACATTAACGTGTTCACTATAGACTTGGAAGCATAGATGCTCTCCAATGTTTTTCCACAATTCTTGAGTATATTGTGCTTCTATTACATTTAAAATCATAGTCTGCTAAACTCATCCTAATAAGGGCCATTTCTTTTCTATCTAGCTTATTAAACTCATATTGTGCCATCCCAGTGAGCTTCCCAGTGAAAGCAACCCACAAGTTCCTTTCCACTAGTAAGTCCTCCATTTTGATCTTCCATAATATGAATTTTGATCCATTGAACTTCTCTATCTCTAGTTTACTGCTTATTTTCTATGAATAATTCTCTGCTCCCACTTAAATTATCAACCAATGCACAAACCCTCAGGAGCACTCAAAAATAAATACACAACAACCAATATTGTCGAGAGGGAGAGCATGATTCACTATAAAAATATATTCAACTACCTCTCTTCCACTCTAGTGCTTTGATACCATGGAAAGAAAAATAGAGCATATGTTGAACAAACATAGAATAAAAATTGCAAGCAAAAAAATGAATAATGTTGGAAATTTTGAGTAGTTATGTTGTCATTGATGTCAAGAGTCAGTATCAGTGATATATGCAAGGATTTGGTAAAAGTAGGGTTAAAATATTTATATTTTAAGCCCAAGAGATTTGGTTTAAAAGCATCACATGATTGGTCAAAAGGTTGGTTAAATACCCTGAAGGAAGGAGATACCTAGGCCCAAAGGAAATAATATTATAATATTTATTATTATAATATTAAAGGTGGTAAGATAAGGTCTAAGGGTGAAAAATAAAAATACCTAGGCCCAAAGGAAATAATATTATAATATTTATTATTATAATATTAAGGTTTAAAAATAATGCCTAAGGTTATTTATAAATTATTTATAATATTTATATTATAAATTAATTTATAAAATAAATTAATTAAACCCTAAGTTAGGATTGGGCGCAAAAACATTTAAATAAATATCCCCCATCAAAATTCAAAGAAAAATAAGAATGGTATTTATACCATAATACATGCATCATTAAGGTAAATCTTCGAATTAATGCATATGCAAATATTGGCTAAGGTTTGATGCGAATTCATGAGTGCATAAGGCAAGAGGTTTTTAATTTTTAAAAAAGTGGCAAAAACACGTGGAGGTTAAATAGACTAAGGCTTAAAGCCTTATCACCAACCATGTGGTTTTTCTAGTGGCAAAACATCACTGTATAAGGTATTGGGTGAGTGGAGGTCCCACGTTTGAGTCCCGACAGCAGCAAAGGGGTAAAGTTTTTTTTATTTCAGTTTTGGTGCTAAGTGGAGGAACAAAACACATGAGGCACTTTTACTTCTCAAGCAAGCGCCTAGCTCACACAACGGTTAGGTCATGGCTAGGGTGCTAGTGGAAGTGTGATAGGATATTGAATCCCATTGAGGCAGCGTGCGTAAAAGGTATTTAAATTTTTAAATTTTAAATTGTGCTTGGTCTAAAAGTTATATGGTATGCACCTTAAATAGTTATAAGGTGGTTGAAATAAATATTATTTTTGCCATCGTTGAAAGTGTTGAATGATTTAAATTTTGGTTTGAAAAGTACATTGGAATATTTATAAATAGCACCGTTAATTATTTAGATAATGTATTTATGAGTAGGGAGATATAAGGAAGTAATTTTGATTATTCTATACATTAAAATTTTGAAGTGAATTATTGTGAAAGTGAGTTACTAGAATCTTTTCTAATTATATTTTGAGAAGTTTGGAGATCATAAGGTGTACTTGAGACTTGATATTTTTGTATGGGGAAATAACTATAGAGGAGAATATTTGTGTAGATATTTTGAGATAGGATATTGTTATCTAACCTTGAAATTGGTAAAGAGGATTTGATTGTGATTAAGACATATTTTGAAGACATATCTCCATAAAAATAAAATGTATGGGCACATATTCCTTATGAGTGAAATATTATTGGATTGAATGTTGTGAAATGCAAATTTGGAGTGAAAAGGATTGTTTGATAAGCATTTTTGGAAATGTTTGAGTAAGTTTTCATGTGCATGATTTGTGGATGTTGAAATAACATGAGTATCATTGTTATGTATTGATTCAAGGTTTGAGACCCATAGTGTGAGTGGTTGGAAGTATAGTGAAACACTTGATTAGGGTTTGTAAGCAAGTTGTATTTCATTGAGTAAATGTTTGAGTGATGTTGGATGAGCATTATTGATTGAAAGAATTGGAGTGATAGTTCAAGTTTTGTGAAACAAATTATACCTTATTTATGAATTTATTTGAAAGAAAGTTTGAAAGTGATAAAGTGTTTTGTTGGGTATAAAACCTAGTGAGTGTGAAACATATTGAGTCTTTTACTATTATCTATATGTTTCTATGGTTAAACAAGATTTTAAGTGAAACTTGTTTGTGTGATTGAAGAGATTTTCTGAAATAGATTAAGTTGAGTTTTGTATGTAATATTTGTAGTGGTTTGAGTAAGCTTTTGTGAAAGCTTAAGGACAGAGTTAAGAAAGATTTTGTAAAATCTTATGGATAGATTTGAGTAAGTCCTATAGGGGACTTAAGGATATATTTGAGTAAGATTTTGTGAAAGCTTAAGGACTGATTTGAGGTAAGTCTTGGTGAAGATTTATTGTACGGTTTTAGGTAAGTCTTGGTGAATATTTGTTGAGCATATTTGAGGTAAGTCTTGGTGAAGACTTGTTGAGAAAATTTGAGATAAGTCTTGGTGAAGACTTGTTGAGTAGATTGAGCAAGTTCTTGAGAGGACTTATGGATATATTTGAGACAAGTCTTTTAATAATACTTGAGAGCATAGTTGATTGATTTTTTTTTCAATATTTGTGATAAGGCTTGGGACAGATCTGAGCATATTATATTCGTGATTTGATTAGGCTTTGTATTTAGTCTTGAGAAAATATTTGAGGATATATTTTGGTGCAAATTTGAGAGCAGATTCAGAGATAAAATTATGATCATATTTGTGCTAGACAAAGGATAGTGTTTAGTGTAGATTTGATACAAATATTGAGTAGAGCTGAGAGTAAGCTTTGGAGGTGACAGAGTAGAGGATAATAGTATCTATTAGATAGATATCCATTAGCTAGGGTAGTGAGGATAGAGATCTTCTGATTGAGGATATAGGTCTTCAGTGGAAAGAGATCCACAATCCAGTGTAGTGGAGGTAAAAGTCTTTTAAAAAATCACCAGCCATAGTAGAGAAGAAAAAGTTCTCCTATGGATAGAGATCCACAAATTAGATCAAGGGGATTGTTGTCTCCTTTGGAAATATATCCATAAATGTTATAATAGGGAATTTATTCCCAAAATAATTTATTTAGAAAATTTATAAGGAATATTTTCTCCATGGAGTAGCCACATTGGGTGAACCACATTAAATCATGTCTCTCATGTGTTGATGTTTTGTGTAATTCTTATTTTTTTAATACTTATGATGATATAATATGGATTAAAAAGCAAAAAAAAATCTATCTTATATTGTTCACCACCCCTATTAGTATAAACACATGTTCTTAAATTGGTATTAGAGTGGATCTCTCCATGAAAAGAATAACAACTTGGAATAAGATCCAACATGAACACACATGATTTCAAAGAATAAAGAAGATACCGTGATCTATATAAAAGAGGAATTATGTGCTGCTCTTAGGAAATTGGAAATGGTTAAAAAGAACTCAAGTTTGAAGGATCAAATTCAAGAGGATGAAGAAGCAACGACGACACTTCTACAATGTCTCATAGAACTCAATATAAAGGTAGAAGAAGGAAATAAAATTGAATAGGATATGACATATCTATTAAGAGCAAGGGAAATAGAGTGTGAAATATTGGAAGCAAAAAATTATCTTTCTAAGGAATGAAATCGAAAATACCATGCTACAACAAGATAAAAAGTTAAGTAAATAGAAAGAAGAGTCAAGATATCAAGAAATAGAAACATCAACCAAGGATAAACACGTGAATCATACTAATACTTTGAAAGGAAAAGACATCACAAAATAAGAGGGCAAAGAGGAACCATGAAGAAGAGTTAATCACAAGAACAACAAAAGGAGAAGCACTCGACCATATTTTCCAAGGCACTCGAACATGTTACATAATATCTTACATGGCTATTGCTTTTCATGTAACAAATATGGTCATAGAGCTACACATTGCACTAGTTATGTGAAAAATAATGTTAATAGAAATTTTAATTCTTTTGCACCTCTTATGAATGATGATGTCATATGTTATAAATACAATAATTTTGGGCATAAGGCTAGATGGTGCAAAATGGTATTTCTTGAGTAAAATAAAAGGAATACAACTTCAACAATTAGGAGAGAGAGAAAAGAGCATGAGAAAGTTAGATCAATGTTACTACAAACAACTCTTCATATTCAAGATAAGGGAAACCAATGGTTTCTTGATAGTGGTTATTCTAGTCATATGACAGGATAAAATTTTAAATTTCTTGTTGTATCGCTCCAAATTTTTTGCATCCTTACCTTCAGGCTATAGGATCCGTGCCCGAAAGGAGGATGGGAAAAGGATGGCGCGGTACCTCGGACTGAGAGGCCTTGCGAAGGTCCCGCCTCTCGGGGGAGGTGTATTATGGTGATTTTTTGATGGATGGTGGGTTCACCAGGAAACGTTTGAATGGCAGTTTCCACGCCTAGGTTGGGAATGTGTTTAATGTGTTCAGTTTTATCTTTAAACATTCGAGTCCTAGGTTTGGCCAAATGAATCTAAGTTGTTCTATTATGAAAATGCAGACTAAATGAAATACAACAAACAGATTTGAACAAAAAACAGAGAGAAAAAGCTAAATTACAGAGCCATACCTGATCCGGATGTCTGATGGAGATTCTGATTTTTGAAGCAGACAGGATCGTCTGGAATTTGACGGGATCGTCTCCGACCTGCAGGATCGTCTGAGATCTGACGAATTCATCAGACGAATTCGTCAGAGACCTGCAAACAGAGAAATAGACACAAAATACAAAAAATGCAGCAATGCTAATAGAGGATAATGATGTAAAATGACAATAAGGATGTTAACAGATAATCCCGAATAGGAATGCAAGCAAATTACGATGTTTTAATAGTTAATCATGATTTCATTATGCAATTAAACTACATGGGTGAACTCCAAGATGCAAAATAATAAAGAATAATCATAAAATTAACTAGATGCGGAATAATGCAATAGAAGAGTAATGAGAGAAATGCAAACTCGAGGCATCGATTGCCCCCAATGCAGACTGCAGTCGAGATCATCTCGGATTGGTACGAAATCGTCTCGAATTGAACAGGATCGTCCACGACGATCTGAGCTTGCTCCAGCTGAAGAATGACAAGGTTCCTGCAACAAAATTTGGATAGGACAAGTGCAGATGGTAATTCAAGATGTTTTAGTGCGTGTAAAGTCAAGTTACAGGAAATTTCAGCCAGGGGGATGCCAAGGGGGAGTCCTAAGTTTAAATAGGCTTAGGAGGGAGGTTAGGAGGTTGGAGATCATCCCAATTTGGGAGATCTCCAACGGGGAGGGTCTCTAACGGCGCAGACACGCTTCTGCCCAGATTAGAGACGCCGTTGGAACAGAGGCTAATTGAGAAAAATTAGTTTTGGGACAAGATCGTCCGGACGTCCTAGTCCGGACGAAATCGTCCGATCTGAGGCGATATCGTCTGATCGGCGACGATATCGTCAAACGGTCAAAACAAACTCTAAAAATGGCACGGGAAAGGAGGAAACGGGTTAAACGACGGTTTGGAAGCGGTTTTGGGGGTTAAAATTTGAATTTGAATATTTACTAGAGTAATTGTAATTATTTAAGGTTTTATTACACCAATTTTAGGGTGCTACATTTTGCCCCCTCTTTAGCAAATTTTTCGAAGAAAATGCGTTAAAGATGAGTTCTTCTCGATCTACGAGAAAGCAAAAATTATTCCCATTTTTAGGCGACGATTCTAGGTCGAATCGTACGACAGCTTACTATGGTGCCCCCTCCGTGTTTTTACCCAAATCGAACGTTTGAGGTAAAAACGTGGAAAAGCAAAATTTTAAAAAATTTGTTAATTGTTTTTGAATAAAATTAAGAAAAATAGGGTAAAACCCTAATTCATTGTTACTGTTCATTTTCCTAGTTTTTAGAGCTCTAAGACAAGATGGTCGAGACAGCGCACAGATCAATAGAGGTCCGACGCGGGCTACGGGTAAGGGTCTAAACTTAATTTAGAATGCTTTAATTTAGAATTTCATGCTTTTTAGATTAGATTTGATTGATTTTTGAGCATCATGGCCATTTTTGGGCCGTCGACGTCGTCGAGACGAAATCGTCTCGATTTCGTCAAAATCGTCTCGATATCGTCGATTTCGTCTAGGGGCGAAATCGATGAAATGGGGACGATTTCGTCAAAATAAGGGACGATTTCGGCTCATGCAAAATCGGAGACGAAATTGCTCAAATTGAACTTGTATTACTTGCATTTTTAATCACTGTTTGATTAATGATTGTTATTGATGATTTTTGATTATTTTGTTGTTTATGTTGTAGAGAGGATTACTAAAGAGCAGAGAATGGAAATACGACGGGTTGAGGGATGACTTGGCCACTCTATCTCAGGTAGAGCGAGATCAGCTGGCTCAGGTCGGCTTACAGCATGTGGCAGAGATGCCACAAGTTTCTATGAGATATGGGGCTATTGACAGCCCTAGCAGAGAGGTGGTATCCGGGTTCTTCCTGTTTTTGGTTATCGATAGGGGAGATGACTCCCACACTGGAGGATGTATGGAGGATTTTGAGGATCCCCATACAAGGACGGTTGATCACTCCCATGGCCAATCAGGGCCACGTGATGATGCGACTGTGTGGCGATCCGAGCTTCGCCCTGGAGAAGGGCGGAGTGAATATCGAGTCGCTACGCCAGATGCCTAGGGCATCTAGACTCACACGGGTTTTGGCTGGGGTGGTAGGTGGACTTCTGCTGTGCCACCAGAGTGGATGCAAGGTACCATGGGTTCTGACAGATGTGGTCTATGACATGAGAGACCATGGATACAGGTTTGCTTGGGGGAGCTTTGTACTCTGTCGGTTGTATAGGATCCTTCATGGGGTCGTATACAAGGGCGGTCGATGTCTGGTTATGACATCACTACTACAGGTTTGGTGCTGGGAGCACATTGCGGTGCGGAGGCCGGTAGGGCTCCCACTGACAGGGATTGATGGGGAGAGGCCCCGAGTTTTCTACTGGTGGCTCCAGAGAGGGGCACAATGACGGATAGATCTGCCAATGTCCCGGAGACTACTTGACGACCTTGTCTCCGACCAGATCACCTGGAGGCCTTGGAGAGATCATCCAGGGTGGGCCGAGGATGGACAGGAGCTGGCTCGCATCAGGCGAGTCTGCTGGCTGAGGATGGAGAGGGGAGAGGTGGAGCTCCACCGGTACGACCGAGTTTTGAGGCAGTTCGGTCTACAGTAGGGGATCCCATCTCTGAGAGACTACGAGTTTTCCTGGACTATCCGGGATAACACTACAGTTAGCGGGGCTCCAGATATGCAGCGATTCTAGAGTCAGGACGTAGATGATGCCCCCATTCAGCCAGTGGATGGGGACGACGTTGGGGTAGCCGACGGCTATGATGCCTGGTACACAGGCATCCACCCTCCTCGGATGACGAGGGCTCAGGGTCCGATTCATGTAGTTGTGCATCGGATGGGGAGGCGGTGCCAGGCAGCCATTGAGGCAGCACAGGGTCACGGCGGGAGAGAGCAGAGGAGACCATAGAGCTCAGCGAGAGGCCATGACAGTGGGAGAGGAGGGAGGAGAGACCCCCTTCTCCATAGAGAGAGAGACCACCATCGCCTGATAAGGGCAAGGGTGTGGACATAGGAGAGAGTAGTGAGATGGCTACTCTCTGGGCGGAGACTGTCCATCTCTAGGCATAGGTGCAGACTTTGTAGGAGGAGGCTGCACGACATCGAGCGGAGGCTACATAGCTCAGAGATGAGGTTGCACGCCTCAGAGCACGGAGCGGAGGAGCGAGCACTCAGGAGCTGGCACGGTCGATTGCTCAGACCATGTTCTACCAGGGTATCTACTTCCAGATGGTGCCAGAGGGTCAGAGGGTACAGCTACCAGCCGACATTGCTGACCCGATCAGGATTGGGTCATCGAGGACTTCATCTCGATCGATGACTAGGACTCGTAGTACCACACATACTACGATGGGGCCACCTCGTCCACCTCAGGGCGGGGGAGGAGATGAGGTTGAGAGCTCGAGGGGTTCTCGAGACACTGCATAGAGGATATATGATTGAGAGGATTGAGTATGCCAAGATGTAGATTGTGGCATACCAATCTAGTTTTGAGATGATGTATATACATTGTTGAGATATATATATAATATTTTTGATCATATGACCTGTCTTATGATGATATGACTTGTTTATATGTTTTTATGATGCTTTAATGTTTGAAGTGTGATTGATTTGATGATTCATGTAATTATGTCGTTGGAAATATTATGGTTTTGATGTCATGCTGTAAGATTTTAAATGAAATAATCTGATGTAAACAAATTGGTTGTTTGTGATGTGATAATTTGATAAAAAATAAAAGGGACTTTTAACAATAATTTCAAAGGACATTGTCGCTATTATAGACCATTTCATGGAGTCGCCGCTCACTCGGTCGTCAAGCTAATCCTAGTATAGAAATATTGCTAAAAGTAAAAGGGTGCTTAAGAGACTGTCTTAAGACTTTGTTGTGATGATGCAAATGATGATGATGATGATGATTTGTTTTTCAGATTTCCATGAAAATATTATGCATGAAATATTTTAAAATGACTTTTGCTAGGCATAAATTCCTAAGTGTGATAAAATTTTTGGATAATTCCCTAGGAATTATACCATCATTGCAAAATTGAAGTTTGACATAATGACATGAAATAGAATAGGTGTTTGTTTGTTTTAAAGCATAATTGTGTAACATAATGATTTAAGTCATATGTTTTTATGATTTTTAAATAAATGGGGAATAAAAATTGGTACAATGGTTTGCGCTAGGCATAGAATATTTAGGTATAGACTTATACCATCATCGCGAAATCCAAAGAAAAAGTTGATATAATAGTTTTATTGTATGGTTGATTTTTAATTTTTGAAAATAAACATAAAATATGAAGATGAGGACTTGCGCTAGTCATAAAATTCCAATTTTAGTTTTGGAACTATACCATCGTCGCGAAAGTCGAAAATATATATATATGTTTTTATTGTATGTTTTGAAAGAAATTTTGATTTTTGATAATGCATATAGTTGTCTTTATACTAAACAACTGTTCTTTAAAGAAGAAAATGAATTTATTCCAAACAATTTGCAAAAATATTTCAAAGTATCTTAAAGACAAAAGTTAGATTTATAAGGAATCCCATGTGCATATGTGAGTTCATTTCCAATCTTGATTTATCATAATGATACACAAAATCTCTCAAATACAAATGTGTGTGCAATTGCTATTGTTCATTTACCGAGTTTTGAGCAAGATAATTTGATACAAGTGATTTGAATGAACCAAATAAGTGTTCATTAACCATGATTTAGATGCATATAACCATACCAGACTACTATGTAAGTCGGATTATCAAGAGCTAGCTAATCCATAAGCAGACATAGGTCTATACAAAAGAAGGTCGCTAATGTGACGGACATATCGCCACGCTAGGAGTTACCCAAGGCCAAGCAGGTTGGGCACAAACCACTTGTTATGGGGCTTACCTCACAGTTTTTGAATAATTGAGAATTCCAGGGATTCAAGCTCATCAACCCTTCTTTTCTTTTCAATGGGTAGGGAGAGGGATTTTATTGCTTTTGCTTTTGCTTTCTTTTGCTTTTTTTTTGCTTTTCTTTTGTATTTTTGCTTGATTTTTGAGATAATGCTTGAAACATTGTTGTAATGATATAAAATAACATTTTTCTTTTTCTCTTTTTCTTGAACTTTGCTTTTCTTCCTATGCTAGGGATACTTGCTCGGATTAGTCTGTAGAGCAAGGGATTTTTATTCTGGGTAGGGGTGAGCTTGTCCTTTTGCCAATTCTCAAAGATTCTAGACCATGTGCATGATAGGATAGCAGGGGAAACTTTTCGCTCAAGAAACCACTTCTACTATGTAGCATAGCATGGACATTACAAATATAATCATTTTATTGTGAAAGGATGTGCTTGGTTTAAGTAAATAACAAGATCAATTCTCTGTGCTCAAACTTTATTTAATTGAATTTTGTGGACTTTGATATAAGAGAGATTAGTAATCATGCCAGATAAAAATCAAGATATTTATTTTGTGTTTGTGAAAGTGAGGGATTCCAAATAAATGCTAATTTATCCAAAATAATTTGAAATATATAACTGCAACATTTGTAAGAAGAAATATATACAAATACTTTTTGGGAAGTTTGAGAATGTTGACTCTCTCTTTCTTCTTTATTTTGTTTTGGTTTCGAAAGAGTCAAGAATATTGTTGTTTTTATTTTTATTATTTTTGTTTGTTTTTGTTTCTGTGTAAACAGTTTGATATATTTTTAAAATAAGACAACATGCAAAATATGTACAAATGATGAAATGACTAAATTTTATGCATAATATCGCCTAAGATGCATAATATTCATAGGTTCTTTTAAATATTTACCATCTAAGGTAGCTAATTTGTATGCTCCCGATTCAAATTTAGCAGTGATAATGTATGGTCCAAGCCAGTTGGGCTCAAATTTACCTTTAAGGTCTTTAGTTGCATTAGTATTTTTTTGATTTTCTTTTAAAACAAGGTCACCGATCTCAAAGGATCGATGACGAACTTTCTTAGCATATGATCTTTTAAGCTTGTTTTGGTAGGCACGGAGATGCTCCAAAGCATTGATGCACTTTTCATCTAGGAGTTCCAGCTGACTGAGTCTGCCAGCTCGATATTCATCTCCTACTTCGGTATCTTGAAGTAGTAGAGCCAAAGAAGGAACTTCTAATTCAAAGGGAAAAATGGCTTCAGCACCATAAACCAAAACAAAAGGTGAAGTTCCAGTGGGGGTTCGAACACTAGTTCGATAGGCCCACAAGGCTGGATATAATTGAATGTGCCGATCACGGCCAGATTTATTGACCAATATTTTGAGAATTTTGATTAAGGTTTTGTTAGATGCTTATGCTTGACCATTACCCCGAGGATAATAGGGAGTGGACCAGCGATGTTGAATCTTATATTTTTGGCATAATTTCTTAACATCTTTATTTTTGAAACAAGTTCCATTATCTGAGATGAGATTTGCAGGAATTCCGAACCTACAAATGATTTGATTAAAAATAAATTTAGAAACTTGTGTGCCAGTGCAGGAAGCTAAAGGCATAGCTTCAACCCACTTCGTGAAATACTCGATGGCGGTTATGATGAATTTGTGTCCATCAGATGACACAGGATTGATTTTGCCAATAATGTCTAAGCCCCATTTTGAAAAGGGCCAAGGAGATGAAATAGCCTGCAGTTCTTGTGCAGGCGCATGGACAAGGTCAGCATGTTTTTGGCACTTGTCGCAATGGCGCACATAATCATGTGCATCCTTCTCCATGGTAGGCCAAAAGTATCCTATCCTAAGGAGCTTTTTAGCAATGACACTACCACTGAAGTGTCCTCCACAAGATCCATCGTGGGCTTCACTCAAGGCTGATTTGGATTCTTCTAAATTCAAACATCTTAATAGGATACCTTCAAAAGATCTCCTATATAAAGTATTGCCAATTATTACAAATCGACTTGCTCGTCTACGTAATAACCGACGTTGGTTTCTATTAGAATTGGCAGGGAAAGTCCCATTTTGGAGAAAATCAAATATATCTGTATACCAAGGTTCAGGAGTAGTTTCATTGATTAGAAACACATCCAAAGGTTCTAAGCATGACTTATTTGAAGCGGGTTCCTGGAGTCGATGAATAATGATAGTGGCATATTCGTCATCTAACTCCAAGGGCAGGAGAGATGCAGCTGCGGCCATAGCATCAGTTGCACGGTTGCAAGTTCGAGGAATAGCTTCCAAGGTAACTTGATCAAATAGAGACATTAATTGTAAAACATAGGCTTTATATGGGCGCAGTTTATCATCTCTGGTCTGATAAACTTCATTAATTTGGTTTATAACAAGTTGAGAATCACCAAAAACTAACAGATGTTTAATTTTTAGCGCCAAGGCAGCTCGTAATCCAAGGATTAGAGCTTCATATTCAATAGTATTATTAGTGCAAGCAAATGTTAATTTGAAGGACAGAGGAATAAGATGTTTTTGTGGGGATATTAAAATAATACCCGCACTAGCCCCACTCATGCATCGGGCTCCATCAAAGTATAAGGACCATTGTTCAATATGGTCTGCCTCTAATTGAAGGCATTCATCAGGAAACTCAATGATGAGGGGATGGGTAGACTCTAAGGGTGCAATAGCTAATTGATCTGCTATGATTTGACCCTTAACAGACTTCTGTCCTATGAACGTGAGTTCAAACTCGCTTAGAGCAAGAACCCACTTGGCTGTACGACCCGATAAATAAGGTCGACTCATGAGATACCTCAAGGGATCATATTTAGCAATGACATAGGTTTTTTGATTGAGCATATAATGGCATAATTTTTGCATAGAAAATATGACTGCTAGACATAGTTTTTCTAATGTTGTGTAGCGGGTTTCATAACTGATGAGGGTTCGGCTAATATAATAATTAGCACGTTCTCTCTTCTCATCATCAAGCTGAGCTAACATAGCTCCTAAGGCAAGAATCTGAAGCTGAAATATACAGGAGAAATGGGCGATCAGGTCTAGGTGGAGAAAGCACAGGTGGGTTAAGGAGGTATTGTTTGAGAAGTTCAAAAGCTTCTTTACATTCGTCGTCCCAATTAAAAGGGACATCCTTCTTAAGGAGCTTAAGAAAGGGACCGGTTTTGTCCGCCAACTTATCGATGAAGCGACGGATAGCTTGAAGCTTACCTTGTAAACTTCGTAACTCAGATATATTGGTAGGTGCGGGCATATCAGTGATAGCCGCAATCTTGAGAGGGTCAATTTTGATGCCACGTAAAGAAACTATAACCCCTAATAGTTTACCGGACTTAACTCCAAATATGCATTTGGCTGGATTTAATCGAATAAGATATTCTCTTAATCGATTAAAAACTTTTCTCAAATCATCTAAATGATTATCTTCATTAATAGAGCGAGCTATAATATCATCTACATAATCATGTAGGATATCATGCATCATATCATGAAAAATATAAGTCATAGCTCGTTGATAGGTTGCGCCTGCGTTCTTTAAGCCGAATGGCATCACTTTCCAACAAAAGGTACCCCAAGGGGTAATAAAGGCTATTTTAGCCTGATCTTCAGGAGCTATCCTGATCTGATTATAACCAGAGAATCCATCCATTAGGGACATCATCCCACTCCCAGTAGTAAAATCAATGATTTGGTCCATGTTTGGAAGAGGAAAATCATCTTTAGGGCATGCAACGTTAATATCTCTAAAATCTGTGCAAACCCTAACTTTGGTAGCTTCTTTCTTGGTGACTTGGAACTACATTTGAGATCCATTCAGCATAATCAATAGCTTGTATAAAAACAACATTCAGGAGTTTTTCTAACTCCCCTTTGACTAGCAGGGCCACTTTGGGATGCATTTTTCTAAGTTTCTGTTTAACAGGTTTAGCATCCGGATGGACTACTAGGTGATGCATGACTACGGAAGGGTCCAGACCTAGCATATCTTCATATGTCCAAGCGAAGACATCTTCATATTCTTTAAGGAATGCAATGTATTGCTCTTGTTTTTCTTGACTTAATTCTGACCCAATATTGATTATGTGAGGATTATCCTCAGTTCCAATGTTAACTTTAATGACGTTTTCTACTTCCATGTGTAGATCTCTTTCAAAATTAGGTGGGGCGGGTGAGACGCCCAATTCTTGTAATTATTTTAAAGTTAACTTGGATAATTCATCTTGAGGATTAGTGGCCTCAAGTTGGGCTATAGTTGGTATAGAACCATCAAAATAAAATCCATTGTGTAACATTTCTTCAACGGAGACATCATGGAAGATATCTCCTTCCAACTCCTCATCGGATTCAGCAATCATTTCAGGGTAAGCTATGGATAGCATGTTACATGTAAATGGCTGATTTTTTAGAGGCAAATCATCATGCCTATCCAAATAATCTTGATAACATATGAGTTGATCATCATCTTCAAAAGGAAAGGGTTGACCCTTACTAGGAAATAGGCCCACACCACAGCGGGCAGGCCACGGTTCTACCTCGAAAGGTTCTTTCATACCATTTTGGAAAGGTCCCAAGCCTTTCCCTTTATATCCCATTTTAAGCATTATAGGTTTAGCTTTAATATACTCATTAGTAAAATAACACCGAGCATATCCATCATGATGAGTTTTGATATTCCGAGGTATTCTTCCCCAATCATATCCTTTATAAATGAAGGCACAACTCCCGACTTGGTAAGTACTTCCCATAGGTTGTGGGAGGCCCAAAGTACGAGGAGATGGCGGCAAGTTATTTAAAAGAATTGAATCTTGCATAAAAGCATTTGTTTTTTCTGATATTAAGATTGTGGATAAATCCGGTAAAAGTTCATCAGAAAGAGCATAAGATGTAGAAGGATCATTCCCTATATCTTTAGATGTGGAAGGTATGATAGATGTAGATAATGTGGAGGTGTTAATAGATGGGTCTATAGGTTTTGAAATTATAGGGATAGAACATGAAGGATTGGTTGTGGATTGAAGATCTTTTTGAGGTTCTAGAGTGGTTTGTTTAGAAGATTGTTGATCTATATATGAGGGTGAAATTAATGGAGGAGAAATAGGTGAAGCTATGGGAGTGTGTTTCACAGTTTTAGATGAAAAATAAGAATTAGGATGTGTGGATGACAGAGCAGGGCAAAATTGAACTCCAACAGGTTCTGCCAAAGCACACATATCAAAGGGTCTAGGATCACCATGGATAGTGACCAACTGATTTTTAAATTCGAATTTAACACATTGGTGTAAAGTTGATGGGACAGCCCGCATTGCATTGATCCAAGGATGACCCAAGAGTATATTGTACGATGCGGGGCAATGTACAATAAACACGGTCGTATCTAAGGTTCTAGGACCAACTTGCAATGGGATGGTAATAACTCCACATGTTTCTTGTGTTTCGTCATTGAAAGCTTTGATAATCATGTCAGTTTTCTTCATTTCATCACTTCTAAAGCCAAACCGTTGGTAGAAGTCAAAAGTGCAAATGTTTAGAGATGAACCATTATCAATCAGGACTCTTTTAACAACTACATCTCCAATTAGAGCAGTAATATATAAGGGATTATCCTTATGTAAACTGTGTTGTGGGATATCTTTATCTCGGAAGTCAATACAATCGACTTCTCTAGTGATGATAGTATTGGCCATGGCTTCAGGTTGAATATTTTGAGGTACCATCATTTGGCTTAATGTAAGCATTAACTCATCCCTATGGGTAGGAGAAGATCTTAATAAATCCAAAAGGGAAATTCTAGCTGTAGTATTGGATAATTGCTCATTAATATTGTAAGGGGGTTTAGGTTGAACATTAGGAGCATGATTCCCTTTATTGAGATTTTTCAAAACAAATGGAGTTGATCCATCGTTCTGATTTGGTTCTTGTTGAGAATTTTGAGCTTGTTGTCGGGTAACGACTCCGATGGTACCTACAATGTTATATTGAAGATGTTGAACTGGTCTCGGTTGAGCGTTTATGGCTTGTTCATTAGGGAGGAATTGATTAGAAGAGGGTCGAGTAGTAACTCTTCTAGGAAATGGTTCTTCTGGAACCATAGCATCTGTGATAGGTTGAATAGGGTCTGATTCATTTTCAGAACTATTCGATTGGTTTGAAGTGATTTCCATGTCACTTTCAGTATCTGATTCTATATCACTAGGATCGGGAGTTTGAAAATTATGTAGGGGCCTGGTCGTGACCAGGGATAAGGTTGTGTCAAATGTTTGAGGATCCTGAACAGGTAATTGTCCGCTAATAGTTCCTACATATCGGGTAGGAGGAGGAACATTATGATGCTCAATTTGATTGGCCACCTCTTTACCATGTCTTGGTAAAGGATGTTGAAATATGTCTAATGATTGATTAGCATTTTGATTTTGATTTTGGGGAATGTTCTTTTGAGCATTATTAGGAGCATTTTGTTTAGGTTGGAAGGCTTGCACCTCCATTTCATTATTATCAATCAGATCTTGTATTTTATGCTTTAACCTTTTACAAGCGTTGGTAGAGTGTCCAGGTCCTCTATGGAAATCACAGTGTAAGTCAGCTCTGTATCCGGGTATGGTTGGATCAGGTTCCCGGATAGCTGGTAATTGAATCAAACCTCTTTCGAGTAATTGAGGTAAAATAGTTGATAATGGTTGATTCAATCTAGTAAATTCTCGAGGAGGTTTATCAGGAGGTTTCAATATAAATTTTTTTGTTGTCTTCGTTGCATTGATATTAGCAACATTTCTGCTGTCAGTGACTCCGTCACCTACGACTTGTTTGTTTTTATATTGATTTCTGGATGTTTTCTCATCATCCTTCTTCCTAAGTTGGCCTCTCCTAATGAGGGCATCTTCTACTCTTCGAGCTAAATCTATAGCTTGATCGAAGGTAGTTAAAGTAGCAGTTGATAACTCATAAGATATTTGTTCTTGCAAATTATTAATAAAAATGTCCAACATTTCCCTATAAGGTAGCACAAAGTGCAGTTTTCCTATCAACTGCCTCCATCTAGCTAAGAAATCAGCAAAACATTCATCTTTGTCTTGTTTTAAGTTGTATAAATCTTTAATGGTGACATGCCTCTCAATGTAGGCACTAAATTGATGGACAAAAGATTCAACTGTTTCTTCAAAATTTCTCAAAGAATGAGTGGGCAGTTGATAGTACCACTCTAATGCCATTCCACCTAAACTTTTTGGGAACATTTTTAGTAATAGCAAGTCATCATGTGATATATCATGACATGCTATCCTAAACATGCGAAGATGCTCTATGGGATCTTCGGTTCCTTTATATATAGGCAGGACGGGCATGGGAAAATGCTTAGGGTACGGTTGTGCTACAACTATGGGATCCAAAGGTTGACTACATATCTCTCGATAATTGTACGAGGGACGGTAGGGATCTATCTGGTCCATGCGGGAAGCTAACTGCTTCACCATGGCTTCCAGATTACTGGTTTGCCCACCATATTGGTTCGGTAGGGCATTAATATGGGATTTGTGAGCATATGATGGAGGGACATGAATATTAGATGCTATATTGCTATTGTGTAAATTGTTGGTAGGAAGGGTGTTATGAAGAAGTTTTGAAGTTATATTATGTTGTATCCCAGATTGTTGAAAATTGGTGTTTGGCTTCATTTTAGGTTTTTGTTGATTTGAAGCATATTGATCAATAGTTTGGCGAAGTAAAGCAGTGAAGGAAGTTTTCTTTTGTGTGGGAATGATTTTAGGCTCAATAACAGGTTCCTTAGGAGGTTGGGTAACCTATTGTTTTGGCATGTTTTGAATCATAGTGACCATATCTCTATTGGATGGTCCAGCCTTATCACTTTCTTGATCAATAAAAGACAAGGGATTAGTGTGCACATCAAACATATGTTCCATGGCTGCTTGAGTGTCACTAATTTGTCCTTTATCAATACGAACTGCCATATTAAGAGCACCAATGTTATTATTGAAAAATTTCTAGAAATGATCT
The DNA here is from genome assembly GCA_028583015.1 of Wollemia nobilis. Classification (NCBI taxonomy): domain Eukaryota; kingdom Viridiplantae; phylum Streptophyta; class Pinopsida; order Araucariales; family Araucariaceae; genus Wollemia; species Wollemia nobilis. The sequence goes on along the minus strand of JAQPPZ010000677.1, from coordinate 1,372,190 downwards.
AAGTTATCAAAAGCAATAGTTCCATCTGGAGCTACTCTAGGGGATGAGGATCCATCCTCTTTAACATTTTCTTCTTGTTCATCTACAGCAAGCTCATCGTCTTGCTTGGTCTAGAGTTTCTTCTTCCAGGATTGGATCCTCGGGAAGGACATTTGGGTTTCTTGTTTTGTCTCCTAACCAATCTTCTTCTTCTCCTTCGGTTTGTTTACCATTCCTAAGTTTAGGCATTGTGCTTAACTTAGATTTCAGCAAATATATATATATATATATATATATATATATATATATATATATATATTTTATATGCAACAAGCTTAAGAGGTATATATTAATTATATACCTACTACAATATTTAAAATGAAATGTTTTGGTTTTTGTTATGTTTTTTAGTTTTTCTTGTTTTTTTTTTTTGGTTTTAATAACAATATTATAAAGATAACAAACAACACACAAAATACAAGAAATAATAATAATGAAAGCAATGATCTAGTTTTCTATAAACAATTTATAAATATCATTAATGGGCTCAAGTTCTTCAGGAGTCATGAAGTGTTCTTCTTCAAATTGAAAATTTTCTTTCAAGAATTTAATGAAAAGGGCTATAGTGATATTATCTATCTCAGATTCTGGTTGATAGAAGTAATTCTCATGGCAATACTCTCGATATAACATAGCTCTAGGAACTCTATTCCATATTTCCCTAATCATAAGAACGACCTCTTGGTCTTCTACATGACCTAGGAATTGGTGTATAGTGGCTGCGTTCTCGAGGTATTCCTCGAAGGTGAACAATTTTGAAGACACAAGAGCTCTCCTATAAGCTAACCATCTATGGCAGGCTCTCTGAAGTTCATGATAAAAGATGAGTTGATGAGGATCCAGGATTCTATCTAGGACAAGCCTTTTGATTTGTTTAAGTTTTGTTGACCTAGATGAAATGACACCTAGTCTTCTATCAAGTTCTTCCCACAAAAGTTGATTTCTATCTGTTTCAGGCACACTAAGCACATAATTGATTTCTATGGCTGCTAATTGGTTTTCAACATTTATAGTAACTGCTAATATTTTCTTAGGAGCTACCATCTAGACATGATATGCAACTTATTAGTTTTAAATGATTTGAAATGCATCTATATTTTTTTTGTTTTTTTTTTTTTTTCAAAAGGTTTTAAATGCATTCACGTCGGGTTCACCAAAATGTATCGCTCCAAATTTTTTGCATCCTTACCTTCAGGCTATAGGATCCGTGCCCGGAAGGAGGATGGGAAAAGGATGGCACGGTACCTCGGACTGAGAGGCCTTGCGAAGGTCCCGCCTCTCGGGGGAGGTGTATTATGGTGATTTTTTGACGGATGGTGGGTTCACCGAGGAAACGTTTGAATGGCAGTTTCCACGCCTAGGTTGGGAATGTGTTTAATGTGTTCAGTTTTATCTTTAAACATTCGAGTCCTAGGTTTGGCCAAATGAATCTAAGTTGTTCTATTATGAAAATGCAGACTAAATGAAATACAACAAACAGATTTGAACAGAAAATAGAGAGAAAAAGCTAAATTACAGAGCCATACCTGATCCGGATGTCTGATGGAGATTCTAATTTTTGAAGCAGACAGGATCGTCTAGAATTTGACGGGATCGTCTCCGACCTGCAGGATCGTCTGAGATCTGACGAATTCATCAGACAAATTCGTCAGAGACCTACAAACAAAGAAATAGACACAAAATACAAAAAATGCAGCAATGCTAATAGAGGATAATGATGTAAAATGATAATAAGAATGTTAATAAGATAATCCTGAATAGGAATGCAAGCAAATTACGATGTTTTAATAGTTAATCATGATTTCATTATGCAATTAAACTACATGGGTGAACTCCAAGATGCAAAATAATAAAGAATAATCATAAGATTAACTAAATACAGAATAATGCAGTAGAAAGTAATGAGGAAATGCAAACTCTGGGCACTGATTGCCCCCAATGCAGACTGCAGTCGAGATCATCTCGGATTGGTACGAAATCGTCTCGAATTGAACAGGATCATCCACGATGATCTGAGCTTGCTCCGGCTGAAGAATGACAAGGTTCCTGCAACAAAATTTGGATAGGACAAGTGCAGATGGTAATTCAAGATGTTTTAGTGCGTGTAAAGTCAAGTTACAGGAAATTTCAGCCAGGGGGATGCCAAGGGGGAGTCCTAAGTTTAAATAGGCTTAGGAGGGAGGTTAGGAGGTTGGAGATCATCCCAATTTGGGAGATCTCCAATGGGGAGGGTCTCTAACAGCGCAGACACGCTTCTGCCCGATTAGAGACGCCGTTGGAACAGAGGCTAATTGAGAAAAATTAGTTTTGGGACAAGATCGTCCGGACGTCCTAGTCCAGACGAAATCGTCCGATCTGAGGCGATATCGTCTGATCGGCGACGATATCGTCAAACGGTCAAAACAAACTCTAAAAATGGCGCGAGAAAGGAGGAAACGGGTTAAACGGCGGTTTGGAAGCGGTTTTGGGGGTTAAAATTTGAATTTGAATATTTACTAGAGTAATTGTAATTATTTAAGGTTTTACTGCGCCAATTTTAGGGTGCTACACTTGTACTCAAGGAAACTTATGGAGGATAAATTAAATTTGGTGATAATGGATCAGAAAAAATCTATGGAAAAGAAACCTTAGGTTTAGATAATGGAAAAATAAAAACAAAGAATGTATTGTATGTCAAGGGGTTGAGGCACAATATACTAAGTGTAATCCAACATTGTGATCAATGGCACATAGTTATTTTTCATCCAACTACGTGTGAGATTAGAAATTCTAAAACTAGAAAACTTATTGCAAATGCAAATATAAATACAAACAACCTCTACATGGTAAGTGAGATTAAATTAGAAAAGTTTTTTCTATCACAAGAATATGAGAGTTAGTTGTAGCATAGAAGAATGGGTCATTTAAACTTGGAAAACATAGTGAACATAAGAAACAAGAAGGTTTTTAGATATTTAACCAAGCTAAAGAGATCACAAAACATAATTTGTTCACAATATCAGCATGGGAAGCAAACTAGAACAAGTTTCAAGTCAAAAGGATTTATGTCATCTGAGCCATTAAAACTAGTGCACATTGATCTATGTGGTCCTACAATAATAAATAATTTATTTTATATTATTTATAGATGATTATTCCAGAATTATTTGGGTAGCTTTCTTGAAATAAAATTTTGAAGCTCTTAAGAAGTTTAAACCTTTAAAATAATTAGTGGAAAATAAAACAAGTAAAAGGATTAAGGTTTTAAGGTCAGAGAAAGGAGGAGAATTCACCTCAAATAAATTCATAGACTTTTTTGAACATGGGATTAAAATAGAATATTCAGTAGCAAGAACTGCTCAACAAAACGAGGTAGTTAAAAGTAAAAATAGGATGGCTGAAAATATGGCCTTAGCCATATTAAATGAGTCTAATATTTTAGATGGTTTTTTGAAATAGGTAGTACATACAACATTATATATCATCAATTGAGATCAAGTAAAAGTAAACCATCACAAAACTCTATATGAGCTCTAGAAAGGAAGACCAACCACTAAAAAGCACTTAAGAATTTATAGGAAGAAAATGTTACATAATATGGGAAGAGAAAAATTTGGGTAAGTTTGACTCAAGATGTGATGAGGGTATTTTTATTGGATATTCCACTAAGAGCAAAGCCTATAGATGCTATAACAAAAGGACATGTACTATTATAGAAAGTATAAATGTAACAATTGATGAGAAGATAGTATCAAGCGAACCAACTCAGGAAATTGTGTATTAGGAAGATGAAAGTTGTCAAGAAGAGTTACGTGAAGAATCAAAATAAGAAGAAGAAGAAACATAGACTTTTTCCTAATAATCCATTCAGGTATGCATAGAAAAATCATCCAAGAGATCAAATAATTGGGAATCCAAATGAGAGACAAATAGGAGAAGGGTAATAGCATCAATTGAGCAAACAAATTTCTCTTTATTATCTAAAATTGAGCCAAAATATTTCAATGAGGCAAGTGAAGATGAGTTTTGGATTAAGGCAACGAATGAGGAATAATATCAAATAGATAAAAGTAACACTTGGGAACTTGTACCATGACCAAAAGGTAAGAATGTGATTGGAACTAAATGGGTATTCATAAACAAGTCAAATGAATATGGTCAGGTAGTTAAAAATAAAGCAAGACTAGTATGCAAAGGTTATGCACAGGTTGAGGGAATTTATTTTGATGAGACATTTGCTCCATTTTATTGAATTGAAGCTATAAGAATGTTCTTAGCCTTCTCAAGTTTCAAAAACATCAAAGTATATCATATGGATGTTAAATCAGCCTTTCTAAATGGTGTTCTGGAAGAAGAGGTTTATATTGAGCAGCCAAAAGAATTAAGCTTAACTGATAAACCAGACTATATATGTAGATTGAAGAAGGCACTTTATGGACTAAAAAAAGATCCTAGATCTTGGTACTCAAGATTGGATAAGTACCTTCAGAAATATGGTTTCAGGAAAGGAATAGTGGATAGTAACTTACACTTCAAGAATGAAGGAAATAACTTACTAATTATGGTTGTTTATGTGGATGATATTATTTTTGGAGGCAACAATGATAAGATGTGTCAAAAATTTTCAAAGAGCATGCATAATGAATTTGAGATGTCAATGCTTGGTGAATTGTCTTTCTTTCTTGTACTTTAGATTTCACAATCGAACAAAGGTGTATTTCTTTCAAAAACCAAGTATGTAAAAGAGATGCTAAAGAATTCAAATTAAAATATTGTAAACTAGTGAGTACCCCCATAGTTATAGGATGCAAGTAAATATGATGAATCTCCTGAGGTAAATCAAAAATTTTATAGATCTATGATTGGTAGCTTACTGTATCACATCTACAAGAATTTATATAATGCAGGTAGTGGGACTAGTGGGAATATTTTAAGTAGCATCCAAGGAGACACATGTAGTAGCAGTAAAGAGGATTCTTAAGTATTTAAAAGGGACTATGGGTTTTGAGCTCTGGTAACCCAAAAGTGAAAATTTCACTCTCACAACATATACAGATGCAAATTGGGCTGGCAGCATTGATGAGAGAAAAAACACAAGTGGAGAATCATTCTTTATTGGAGACTGTTTAGTCTCTTAGTTAAGCAAGAAACATGCATGAATATCCTTATCCACAGTAGAGGTAGAGTATATTGTAGTATTTTCTTGTTGTACACATGTATTATGGATAAAATGAACTTTATAGGACTTCGATATAAATCATGATCATCCTATTCCCATACTATGTGATAATATAAGTGCTATAAATATCTCAAATAATCTGGTGATGCATTACAGGACCAAGAAATTCTTATCAAATATCACTTTATAAGAGAGTAGGTGATAGATAAATAGGTCAGGTTGGAATATGTTACTACAAAGGAGCAGATTGCGGACATCTTCACTAAGCCACTTTTGAAAGAGACTTTTGAGTATCTTCAAGAAAAATTGGGAGTAGTTTTACTCTCACCCCAAAATTAACCACCTCAAGGAGAGGAGGTGGTGTGGGGGATGATCTAAGAGTCTTAAATTTAGTCCCAAAGGTGGCATTTTGCCATTGATGACAAAGGGGGAGAGATTTGAGTTAGGGGGAGAGCATTTAGTTAGGGGGAGCAGATTTAGAAAAATGAAAAATGAATGGTTAAGGAAAAAGGGTTTCCATCAATGACAAATGGGGTGATTGTTGAAAATTTTGAGTAGTTATGTTGTCATTGATGTCAAGAGTTAGTATCAATGATCAGTGCAAGGATTTGGCAAAAGGATGGTTAAAATATTTATATTTTAATACCAAGATATTTTGTTTAAAAGCATCACATGATTTATCAAAAGGTTGGTTAAATGCCCTGAAGGAAGGATATACCTAGCCCCAAAGGAAATAATATTATAATATTTATTATTATAATATTAAGGTTTAAAAATAATGTCTAAGGTTATTTATAAATTATTTATAATATTTATATTATAATTTAATTTTTCAAATAAATTAATTAAACCCTAAGTTAGGGTTGGGTGCAAAAACATTTAAATAAATATTCCCCACCAATGTTTGAAGAAAAATAAGAATGGTATTTATACCATAAGACTTGCAACATTAAGGCAAGTCTCTGAATTAATGCATGTGTGAATATTGGCTAAGGTTTGATGCAAATTCGTGAGCGCATAAGGCAAGAGGTTTTTAATTTTTAAAAAGTGGTAGAAACACGTGGAGGTTAAATCGACTAAGGCTTAAAGCCTTATCACCAACCACATGGTTGGGCTAGTGGAAAGGCATCACTGTGTAAGGTGTTGGGTGAGAAGAGGTCCCGCATTCGAGTCCCGATGGTAGAAAAGGGGTAAAAAAAAAATTTCGATTTTAGGACCAAGCAGAGGAAAAAAGTGCACGAGGCACTTTTAATTCTCAAGTGAGTGCCTAGCTCACATGATGGTTAGGTCACAGCTAGGGCACTAGTAGTAGCATAATAGGGGATCGCATCCCACTGAGGTAGCATGCACAAAACATATTTAAAATTTAAAATTTAAAATTGCGCTTGGTCTAAATGTTATATGGTATGCACCTTGAGGAGTTATAAGGTGGTTGAAATAAATATTATTTTTGCCATGGTTGAAAGTGTTGAATGATTTAAATTTTGGTTTGAAAAGTACATTGGAATATTTCTAAATAGTGGTGTTAATTATTTATATAATGCATTTATGAGTAGGGAGATATAAGGAAGTAATTTTTATTATTCTATGCATTAAAATTCTGAAGTGAATTATTGTGAAAGTGAGTTATTGTAATCTTTGCTAATTATATTTTGGGAAGTTTGGAGATCATGAGGTGTACTTGAGGCTTGATATTTTTGTATGGTAAAATAACTATAGAGTATTTGTGTGGAGATTTTGATATAGGTTGTTGCTATCTAACCTTGAAATTGACAAAGAGGATTTGATTGTGTTTAAGACAGGTTTTGAAGACATATCTCCATAAAAACAAAAGGTATGGGCACATTTTCCTTATGATTGAAATATTGTTGAATTGAACGTTGTGAAATACAAATTTGAAGTGAAAAGGATTGTTTGATAAGCATTGTTGGAAATGTTTGAGTAAGTTTTCATGTGAATGATTTGTGGATGTTGAAACAACATGAGTATCATTTTTATGTGATATTGAGAACTATCTTGAGATAGGGTTTTTTGAAATAACGTGAGTATCATTGTTATGTGATATCGGAATCATCTTGAGTCAAGGTTTGAGACCCATAGTGTGAGTGGTTGGAGGTATAGTAAAACACTTGGTCATGGTTTGTAAGCAAGTTGTATTTCATTGAGTAAACTTTTGAGTGATGTTGGATGAGCATTATTGATTGAAAGCATTGGAATGATAGTTCAAGTTTTGTGAAAAAAATTATACCTTATTTATAAATTGATTTGAAAGAAAGTTTAAAATGTGATAAAGTGTCTTGTTGGGTACAAAACCTAGTGATTGTGAAACATATTGATTCTTTGACTGTTCTCTCTATTTTTATGTGGTTAAACAAGATTCTGAGTGAAAATTGTTTGTGTGATTGAAGATGTTTTCTGAAATATATTTAATTTGACTTTTTTATGTAATATTTGCAGTGGTTTGAGTAAGATTTTTTGAAATCTTAAGGATAGAGTTAAGCAAGATTTTATGAAATCTTGTGGGCAAATTTGAGTAAGTCCTAGAGGGGATATTAAAGATAGATTAGGTTAAGATTTTGTGAAAGCTTAAGGACCAATTTGAGGTAAGTATTTATGAATACTTTTTGAGCATATTTGAGGTAAGTCTTGGTGAAGACTTGTTGAGCAGATTTGAGGTAAGTCTTTTTGAAGACTTATTGAGCAGATTGAGCAAGTTCTTGAGAGGAATTATGGATAAATTTGAGACAAGTATTTGAAGAAGACTTGAGAGAAGAGTTGATTTATTGATTTGTTCAAGCTTTGTGTTAAGGCTTGGGGAATATCTTATCAGAATTGATTTGGGATTTGATCAGGATTTGTGTTAAGGCTTGATAAAATATTTGAGGATAGATTTTGGTGTAGATTTAAGGGCACATTTGTGCCAAACCACATACAAACTTGTGAGCATATTTTTTCTAGATATAGGATAATGTTTAGTGTATATTTGATACATAGATTGAGTAGAGCTGAGGGAAAGCTTTAAAGGTGATAGAGCAAAGGATAATAGTATCTAGTAGATAGAGATCCATTAGCCAAGGCAGCGAGGATAGAGGTCTTCTAAGTTGGGATAGATGTCTTTAGTGGATAGGGATCCACAAGCCAGTGTATTGGGGGTAGAAGTCTTCTATAAAAGCACCATCCAGAGTAGAGGAGAAAGAGTTCTCCTATGGATAGATATCCACAAATCAGAGCAAGGGGATTGGTGTCTCCTTTGGATAAAGGTCTATAAATATTGTAATAGGGAATTGATTCCCAAAAGAATTTATTGAGAAAATTTATAAGGAATATTTTCTCCGTGGAGTAGCCCACATTGGGTGAACCACGTTAAATCATGTCTCTCATGTGTGTGATGTTTTGTGTAATGCTTATTATTTTAATATTGATGATGATATCATATGGATTAAAAAGCAAAAATTTTATCTTATACTGTTGAAAGCACGAGGATATGGAAACAAAAAGGAAAATCCTAGATGCGATGTGAACGAAACAAAAGATAACGCTAAATCCTATGAATTGAAAGTGCATGAAAAGAAATAAGCATAAATGAATCAAAACCAAATAGAAAGTCAATATGGAAGACAACCCTTTTTATTAATAAGCTTCAGAACTCGATTACAATTTGCCTCCTCCATTTTTAGAGTCTAGGAGCATTAAATGTGTTCTTGTTACATCAATGGATGCTATTCCTTCTTCTGCGTGCCCACATGTAAAGTGGGCGGACCAAATGTTGTCATCACTTGTGTTGATGAGTCTTGACTCCTTATTGCTCCTCTAATGTTGAGACTCTACGTTCAAGGAAACAAGAAACAGTTAGTAGCACCTGGAGATAAAATAAAACATGTAATCCCCATGCCTTCAATCGATACATGCAAAATATAAATAAAGCGATACTAAAATTGATCCAAATGAACTAAAAACTTGACAAGGGCATAAAAACATCATCGAGAAGGCACTACAAATGGAACAGTCAAAAAATTCACCACAGGTTTGTATTCGCTCCGGGACGGGACGAATAGACCTGCAACAAAATGTCAGATAGCATTGTCCCAAATGTCACATCCAGGAAGCTCCAAATCACCTACAAAGTTGGGTTTTAGCTAAATGGGAGTATTTTGGAAAGACCCAGAAGGTCAAATTTTCACAATTTGGCCTCTATAATTGGTAATTTGATGATGCTACTTGCACGTTAGTAAAGGCAGGAAATGATAGAAACATGATCAAAAATGCTCAAAACGATATGAAATTTGAATGACAACCTATCTAAGCAACATATAATCAGATGCAAAAATAATAGAAAGGAAATCTGCTACAAATTTTTAATCACTTTGGGACGGGGAGATTTGACCTGCAATAGTGTAGGGGACGCCCACCGTTTGGGGCCCGATTTCGGCACCAATCCACTTGGGATGGGTCCAAAACCTCTTATGGGGTGTTTTAAAAAAATTTGGTATGATTTTTTGGCCAAATTTCAGGTTTTGGTTCCAGATTTTGTGCTTCCAATAACCACCCTATGACCTCCCTTCCAAAATATATCAAGGATGTGAAAGGCACAAATCAAAAGGTGTGTGTGGAAGTAAAACAACAGCACTTCATTGCTCAAAATGCTCCTTCTCTATATATTTTTGGGGTGAGAAGACTCACCATTTTATAGACCTGATGGTCTCTTTAGATGAGCATGCAGAGGCGCCACTTGGCAATCATGCCTCCTAAGGGGGGAGAAGATTCCTCCCTGATTAGGGTCTCCATGACTACCCCTGTAACTGTCTCTAACTCTTGAAAATGCTCACTCACCATCTCATGCAATGAAGGAAGAGTTAAGTGGCGGATGTGAGCTACCATTTGTCAATATTTGACTTTTTTCCCATAAAACCTGCTATTCGCCCCACCCTAGAGTGAATACTGCTAATCGTCCCTAGGTGGGGTGAGTACCAGTTTGTAATCGTCCTTGGGTGGAACGAATAAGGAGCAAAGTTCCTGAAGGTGCCAAATTGACCTCTGAACTTCCAAAACTACTGTGTGAGTGGTTATGACCATTGTTTAACCTCTAGGGGCTACCCTAGGGGCTGTGTGTGTTAATGTGATCAGTGTTTGCAGTCACATAATCAGATTAGTGCTATTTTGGTGTCTACATATGCCCCTTTTTGGGAAGAGTTGTGCATGGCACAGTGCTGAGTAAAAAAAAAGATAACCAAAGCACTATTGATTAGGGTTTCTTGGTAACCTAACCAACTTTTGATGCCCCATGTATGGAAAGGGCATGCATTCTTGAATCCTTGCTTCTGACAAGCTAAGGAACTCAATTCATGTGTTAACCTTTTTCGGTGAGGTGTTACTTGAGCTTGGACATTGATCAGTCATGAATAGGCAAAGGGCGCAACCTTTTGTCTGTGGGAACCTTGAGTTCATGATTCATGAATACCAAGTGTTTGATCAGCTTGTGATTATTGCTTGTTTGCTGCCCCAAGTAGGGACATGATTGTCTTTGTCAATGATTCTTTGAATGCATGTCATTTCCTTGGTTGGGTGTGTATTTGTTGATTGGTGACTAAGTGTGACTACCCCCTCAAGCGACGAATCGATGAGGGAATGACCTAAATGAGAAAAGCGATGAGTTGTTTGACCTAAGATGACTTGTGTAAGGGTGCCTTTCAGTTGTTTATCTTTGAATTTGTGTGTAGTTTCCCAACATTTAGACCTATTTTTGGTGGGTGTTTAGCCCTTTTGTGACGCCTCTTGGGGTGGAAATTATCGAAAATCCATCCTCTCATGGAGTGGTTTGGCTATGGTAGCCTTCTTGGGGAGTAGGATAGTGACAATTTGTGACCCCGACATCAGGTTTTTGTGTGAGTGAATGATGGGTGCAAAGGCGCCTTTGTTCGAAAATGTTATTGCTATTTTTGGGTGGGTTGGGACGCTTTTTGGGAACGTCGTTTAGGGATGAAATTATCGGCAATCCATCCTCCCGTGGAGCGGTATGGCTATGGTAGCCTTATTAGGGAGTGGGATAGTGAGGATTTTTGACCTCGACGTCTATTTTGCATGGCCGGAATGTTAAGTGCAAAAGCACTCTTATTGGACAATTTTATTGCTTGTTTTTGGTCATTTTGGTGCAATTTTTTGTTGTTTTTGAAATTTTTGCTCTGTAATTGTCCCTAGGTGGGGTGAATACCAGTTTAGTAATCATGCCAGGGTGGTACGAGTGCTAACTAGAGTGCTCATCCCAGGGAGGAATGATTACATGCCTAAAAGCCTATTTAAGGGCCAAAACTAGGGTTTGGGCTCATTTGTGTTCAATTTTTCTAGTGATTTGGAGCTCTGAGGAGAAGGTCGATTCCGCAAAGCGAAACACTGCCAAATTTTTTTTGCCACCATGATTTCACAAACTAGATCGAGCGACAGAGCCAAAGCGAGACCGATAAGTGCTTCTCTTGGTTATTTTATTTTGTTTTATATTACAGTTTAAAAGCGCAATTGTGTCTCTGTTGTATTTTGTTTTCCAAGTTTTTTTTATAAATTAAACCCTAAAAAAAAAGAATTATTTTGTTTTGTGTGACTCTATTTTTTGTATGGCTTCATTAGAACTTAGGTTGAAACCCTAGTGGAAACCATGTTTATCATTTTGCATTTGTAAATGAAAAGAAACCCTAGTTTAACAAAGATCGAAATGTAGCTTAAAAACTTAGTTTGAAACTTAGATTAAAAACATAGCTTAACCCTAGTTGTTGTGTTTTGTCAGTGTATACTAAGGGTAAACCCTAGTTTTACTGAAAAAAATGTTTTGTTTGTTTTTTTTTGTTTTTATAGTTATTTTCAGTGTAGACTAAGGGTAAACCCTAGGTTAACTGAAGGATGTTTTATTTGCATTTTGTTTTGATTTTGTTTGTACTAATCAGTTTAAACGTAGAGTTAAAAACCCTAAGTACTGACAGACTATTTTTGACTATTTTTGTGCTTTTAATTTATCAGTTTGAACTTAGAGTGAAAACCCTAGGAACTGAAAAATTGTTTTGAATTTTTTTTTAATTTTGTTTATCAGTTTAAACGTAGAGTTGGAAATCCTAGGTACTGACATACAATTTTTGAGTTTTTTGATTTTTTTTTTTGTAGTTATCATTTTAAATGTAGAGTTAAAACCCTAGGTACTGACAACTGTTTGTTTAATTGTTTTGAATTTTGTTGTTTTTTATTTTTCTATTTTTAGTTGTACATTGTTTTATGCATTTCTATATATTCATGTTATTATTGTACAGTTTATCATGTTTTTTAATGTTTTTGTCTTGTTTTCTTTGCAGGTTGTGAAGATCCGGCACCGTTTGCCTATGGTTTTCTCAAAAGCGTGGGAGGCATTGACTTTGGCTGACTAGGAGTGGCCTGATGCCCTGGGGTTTAAACAGGTGACTCAGCTAGAGCCTGTGGTCGGGGATCGGGCCTATCTTATAGCCATGATCAAATTATGGGATCCCCAAACCAACACCTTCCATCTCCCAACAGGGGAGATGACAGTGACCATGGAGGACGTCTATCAGATTCTGTATATTTTGATAGATGGATTATCTATCAGGATGATGTCATGGGATCAATGAATAACAGTTCTGACACGCTGCTTTGGGCATGGGGAGGAGGTGGGTGTGGATAGCCCTGTGGAGAGGGTAGAGGGCGACTACCAGATTGGTGGCATTCTGGTACGATGGTGTCTAGAGAGGTGTGTGTTGGGAGTGAGGCACGCAGTATTGATGGGTCTCATTTCCAACATGCTTCTACCTGACTCTTCGAGTGTGAGATTCCCATGGAACCTGTTGGATGTGGTATTTCGACTGGTGGACTGTCCTATGTATGAACCCTTGATTATGAGGTGGGTACAAACACTGTTGGCACAACTCTACGATGAGCTATACGAGGTCCACTATCAAAGGCAAAAGGGTATTGGTTGTAGGTATCTGTTGTAGAGCTGGGCTTGGTAGCACATAGCGATGGAGAGGCTAGTGGGGTTGTCGTGGACTACTCGGGCAGAGATGGTGGATAGAGATATAGAATATGCAAATCTGTTGTAGCGGTCTGAGGAGCGGGGGCAGAGTCGGTGGTGGGCAGGTGTCGTAGGGCACTATGTCAATGCCTTCACTTGGCTTATTCTAGGGGAGGTGTTTTGGCACCCATACCTAGACTGTCCAGCCTAGCCTGAGGCTAGAGAGTGGCTCCGATGGGTATGGATGGGAAGATGGTTGATCGGGTGGCACGGGACCAAGCAGGAGTACTTCCCATATGTTTGAGTGACATAACAGTTTGGGGTGCGCTAGGGGTTTCCTGGTGAGCCCTTGATCTATCATCGTCAGGGGGACAAGAGGACCTTGGCTTGGCCAATCATCGAGTCACTGGGGGGAGGAGGCAAATACAGTTATTAACATGCTTGACGGGGACGACATCGGGGTGATGGCTGAGTATGAGTAGTGGTGGACACTACGGCGATGGTTGGGAGAGGGACCACTGGGAGGCACAAAGGTAGTAGCAGTAGGTGGGGAGGTTGGAGAGGCACCAGGAGATGATTGGGGAGCTCCACTGGAGGATGCAGACATGGTGGAGGTTGATGATGTGGGTGTGGATTTTGGGGTTCTGTATCAGCCAGATATGCAAGATGTTTTGGAGCAGTGGGAGCCTGAGAAGTTTGTAGTACCATATTTGCCTATGCACCAGGCAATCTCGGAGGGTGTGGAGGTGAGGCATCGCGCTGAGATAGTGAGATTGGAGGACCTACTATGAAGACAATATGAGGAGCTGAGGGAGGATTTGTAGGAGAGGAATCTCCTATAGACTCAGTTTGCTGAGTGGGAGAACACATTTGCTATGTACCATCGATGGTATGGGGACATGGATGCTGCATGGGAGAGGGATATTCTGTGGATGCAGCTATCACATAGGGAGACGACATTAGTGCAGCATGATGATGTAGTAGCTTTGTATCGTCGGTGGGAGGCGAAGTGGTTTTGGCACTGAATGGATTTGGAGGGAGATATTATCCGCCTCAGGTGGCCGATACTTGATCCTTCTAGTGATGGGTCTTTGCATCGGACGAGGGGAACCGATACTGAGCAGTCAGCATTGTCTCATTGCAAGCGATTGGATGAGAGGGGTGCTAGTGGGCATGATGCAAGGGTGAGTAGCAGTCACCCTGAGAGGTCCCATAGGACCCACACCACGGGGGGTAGTTCCTGTCACATCGATCCTACGTGATCATGGTGGCCGACACCCTAGGCTTGGGGGTTTTTGAGTTTTTGTTTTTTTTGCGGGGTTAAAGGACCGGTTATTGTAGCTTGTGAGCATTTTTGATGATATATATATAGATGACTTTATTTTATTTATACAGTGTCGTGATTTGATGTTATGCACAATGATTAATGAATATGTATGTATGCATGTTTATTTATATTTTATGGATGCATATGTTATGATGAATGCAAATGTTTCTAATTTATATTATATGCAAATGGAATGGATGAATTGAATTTGTGATTTGTGGCTATGGCACCATAGACGGTTTAGAACTTATGGCTTTTTGTCCTAGGCGTTTGCTGTGGTAAATGACTTTTTACATATACATGTTATTTTTTGTATTTTTTGATGGCAATGCGAGGATGAAAGATAGCACAGTTGGTTTAGAATGTAGTTAATGTTTTCTAAGATTCAGATGTTTTAACTAACTAGCCATGACTGTAATTTTATCTTACAAGACTTTTGAACCAGGTATGAATTGGACTTGTCTTTGACCAAGTTATTTCATATCCCTGTGTGTGCAATTGAGTTCATTTATGTGGTATTTGTCAGGATACTACCAGTTCCAGATAGGTTGTCAACCAAATTTGTACTGAGCATAACCTAATTAGCTCCACTAACTCCTTTGTTGTATTTAGTCATATTAATATGTGGGGCTATCTAGGATACCATAAGCTAGCTCATCCACATGCAAACATTGATCTGTACACAAGTTAATGTGACAGATATATCGTCATGCGAGAGGTTTACCGCCAGTGACCGATAGGCTATCCACCAAATCTATACTGAGGTTTACTTCATGACCTTTTGAATGCTGAGAGTTCCAAGGATTCAAGTTCGACTCCCTTATTTTCTTCAATTGTTATTGGGATACTTGCTCTTTTATAGTGATAAAAATCATTGTTTATTTTTGTTTTTTTCTTTTGAGCAAGGGATTTTGAATATTGAGTGATGAGAATCACTATTGTATGTGCTTTTTTATGTATGCCCTTTGGTTGTGATGTCAAATTTTTTGGAGTTTTAACTTTTGCAAAATTTTGATGTTTTACAACTTTTTGGGAACTTGGGATTCTTAGGGAATTGGGTAGGGAAGATGCTTGTCCTTTTGCCAACTCTCAGCATTTTTGGGGTCATTCGCACAGGGGGATGAGCAAGATAACCTTTTCACTAGATGGTATCCTGGATTGCTTTGTAGGTTTCATCTTTCATTCACACAACTAGGGAATTTTTATGTGTTTTAACTTGTGTTGGGATGCTACGTAACAAGATGTGATCCAAGTAGAACTCTACCTTCATAAAATCTTTCTGACTTTATACAATATTTGGCTAGAAATCTAAAGACAGTTGAATGACAAAAACTCTAGATACATTAGAAGACAATTGATTATGATATGGCAAAAATGATGTGCATGGCGTTTATTTTTGATGGACTGTTTATAGAATGGGGAAATGTGAAAATTATGGTTTTGCCAAGTAATTACAGTCTATGGTGCCTTGGCTTGTATGACCACAAATATGCAATGTATGGATGTGATGCTTAATGCAACTATTGTTTTTTTGTGTTTTTGATGGATTGATTTTTGTGAGTATGAAGATGAGATGCAAAAATAGCTCTTTATTGTTGTGATGATTTTGAGCATGCATGGAAATGAGATTCAAATTTTTGTTATTTATGATGATTTTATTGTTTTTGAATTTGCTTATTTTTGACCAAGCGATTGTGGGAACCCTTGGAGCTTTTTGGTTTGACCAAAGGGGTAATGGGCACCTTTGGGGTGTTTTAGGGTTGACCAAGTGACTACAGGAATCCTTGGAGCATTTTGGTTTGACCAAGCGATTGTGGGAATCCTTGGAGCTTTTGGTTTGACCAAAGGGGTAATGGGCACCTTTGGGGCATTTTAGGGTTGACCAAGCGACTACAGGAATCCTTGGAGCATTTGGTTTGACCAAAGGGTTTGTGGGCACCTTTGGGGCATTTTTGGGAGTTGACCAAGCGACTACGGGAATCCTTGGAGCTTTTGGGTTGACCAAGCGATTACGGGAATCCTTGGAGCTTTTGGGTTGACCAAGAAATTATGAGAATCCTTGGAGCTTTTGGTTTGGGCTATGGATCTTTTAAATATGGAATGGCCTCAAATGACTGACATTCAAAGGTTCAAGTTCCTTGATTTCATCAAGAGAAGCGAGCCGATATGTTCCAGGTCCTATTTTACTGTGGATGACATAAGGACCTAACTAGTTTGCCGTGAACTTATCCCTTAGATGGGGTGGCAAGTTAGAATTTTGTTGGTTCTCTTTTAAGACCAAGTCACCAACCTGAAAGTCCCTCAGGTGAACCTTCATGTTGTATGCCCTCTTAAGTCGCCATTGATAGATATGTAAATGCTCAAGAGCATTAATGTGTCATTCGTCAAGCAACATAAGCTAGTCTAACCGGGCCTGCCATGCAGTGTCATCATCGATGAACTCTTCCATTGATATGCACAAGGAATAAATTTGCAACTCGAGAGGCATGACAGCCTCGGAGCCATACACTAGCAAAAATGGAGTTGCCCTAGTGGGCGTCCGAATGCTAGTGCGATAAGCCCAAAGGGCAAGTGGGATCTGAATGTACCAATCCTTATGACTTTCTGCGACTGTCTTTTTGAGGATGGAAACTAGCATTTTTTTTTACTCCTCTACTTGCCCATTTGCCTATGGATAATAGGGTGTCGAAAAACTATGCTGAATTTTGTACTTTGTGGTCAGAGCATGCACATCTTTGTTCTTGAATGACATCCTATTATCTGATATTATCTTGGATGGAATACCAAAACGACATATGATATTATGTAAAATGAACTCCGAAATGCGGGTTCCAGTCATAGAGGTAAGCGAAATTGCTTCCACCCATTTGGTGAAGTACTTTGTGGTCATTATGATAAATGTGTGACGGCCTGACGACGCAGGGGAGATCTTTCCGATTAGATCTAATCCCCACTACAAAAATGGCCAAGTTGATTGGATCGACTGCAAGGCTTAATAAGGTACATGTGTCAAATTTGCATGGTGTTGACACTTCACACACTTCCTTACATATGCGCAACAATCTTGCTCTAAAGATGGCCAATAATAGCCCATGTAGAGAATGCACTTTGCGATGGCCATACCACTGAAGTGACCACCGCATGTACCATCGTGCGCTTGGGTAATTTCCCAAGTGGACTCTTGTTGGTCCAAGCAACGAAGGAGGATTCCTTCGTAGCTATGATGGTACAAAATGTCTCCTAACAAGACATGCTTTGCTACTTTCTGTTTGAATGATCATTTTGCGACATGCATCAATCCAAGTGGGAGGTTACCTAACTTGAGGTAGTCCCTTATGGGTGTATACCAATCCTACTGATCGAAAACCTCAACGGTATGAATAGCCAATCCCTCTTGAAGTTCATCCCTAGCAAAATCTGAGTGGGAAAGAACTTGTAAGAATAGTGTTGTGTTGCTATTAAGGGGAGTAGGGGAGAACAAGGACCCCCAGTTGGCATGATTTAGACAATCGTGGATTCGAGAGAACTTGTCCGGGGATGGTTCAATCTGGATCAAGTGGATTCCTAGCATTAAGTCAGAGCTTGCACACTCCATCGCTGATTGTGATAGTGTTTTGACTTGAATGGTTGTCATACCACCAGAAATGTCTTGCGGGATTAGTGACCCCAAGGATGCCATAGTGTCTGCAAAATGATTTGATGATCGAGGGAGTGCCTCGATGTCATACCATTCAAGCTTTGCCAGGAATTTGTCAACAAGGGCTTTGTAGGCTTGCAGAACTGGGCATTTACATTAGAATACCTCTGACTTGGTTGACAACTAATAGTGAATCACCAAAGATGTTTAATCATTTGATGTTCATGGTAACCATTGTATGAAGACCTATGAGCAAGGCTTCATATTCTACATTGTTGTTGGTGCATGAGAAATCTAATTTAAATGACAGAGGCATTGGAGCCCCTTATGGTGTGAAGAATAAAATTCTCGTGCCACCTCCTTGCTCACATTTAGAACCATCAAAAAATAGGGTTATGTCGTCCTGTGACTCAAGCTCATCAAAATCTGGCGATTTTGAGACATGGAAGACCCCATCATCGGGTAGTTCTATGATTAGAGGTTGATCATCTTCGATAGGAGCCTCTGCTATTTGATCGGCTATGACTTGACCTTCGATGGATTTTTGTCCAATAAAATCAATGTCAAACTTTATCAACAACATGATCCATTTTGTCATGCAGCTACTATGATAAGTATGACTCATCATGTATCGCAATGAATTATCCTTAGACACAACATACGTCGTGTTGCTCAGCATGTAATGGCGTAGCTTTTTGGTAGCAAACACCACTGCTAAGTAGAGCTTCTCGACTTATGCATAGTTAAGTTCATAACTGACCAGGGTACGACTAAGATAGTAAGTAGCCTGCTCTTTGTGTAGTTCATTTTTCTGGGCTAGCATAGCACCCAGTGCCACCTCAATAGCTGAGATGTATAAGTAGAATGACACTCCTATTCTAGGTGGTGCCAATACTGGCAGTGAAGCCAAGTATTGTTTAATGTCGTCAAAGGCTGACTGGCACTCGTCATCCCAGTGAAATGCTACCCCCTTGTGCAATAATTTATTCATGGGTCGGCACTTGTCAGATAGTTGTACTATGAAGCGCTTTTGATTGACATGAACTTTCCCTATAGGCTTCAGAGCTTCTTGATGGTAGTTGGGGGAAGCATTTCAAGGATCGCCTTGACTTTGTTTGGGTCCACCTCAATTCCTCGCTTTGAGACTATGAAACCCAAGAGTTTTCCAGATATGATGCCAAATACGCACTTCTTGGGATTCAATCTGACTTTATGTTCCATGAGGCGATTGAGGATCTTGCTTAAGTCATCGAGATGATCTGGGCACAAAAGATACTTGGCCAACAAATCATCCATGTAATCTTCCAAAGTTTTATGCATGTGATCGTGGAATATGTACGTCATGGCACGTTGGTAGGTTGCGCCAGCATTTTTAAGGCCAAAGGGCATGACCTTATAACAAAATTTCCCCCAAGGCATTGTGAACACCATATTTAGTCGGTCCTCAGGATTGATACGAATCGGATTGTATCCCGAGAAACCATCCATGAGGGAAAGCATTTTGTGGCCCACTGTAGCATCTACCAATGCATCGATGCTCAGAAAGTAGAAATAATCCTTAGGACTCACTTTGTTTAGATCTCAAAAATTAGTGCATATGTGAATCCTCTCGTCCAGCTTTTTTAAGGGCAGATGTTGGACAGCCATGGTGGGTAATCCACGCAAATGAAAAACTATGCATCCAACAACTTTTGTAATTCATATTTGACCATTAAGGCCACTTTTGGGTGCATCTTATTTAGTTTTTGCTTAACTGACTTGACTGTCAGATCAAGCGTTAGATTATGCTTGACTAGTTGCAGATCTAGCCCCAGCATGTCTTTGTAGGACCATGCAAAAACCTCCTTCTTCTCTTTGAGAAGGGTAATGTAGTCAGCTTGCTCTTCGGGAGATAGACTTACCCCCAGCTTGATTATCTATGGATTCATTGGATTCGAGCTAATGTCTACGTCAGTCGTCTCCTCGATCGACATGTGGGATCCATCCTCCAACTGGTGTGGAGTTGGGATCAGATGGATATCATTTGTTGAGTTAAGATCATCGTTAGGAACCTCGGGTTCCTCTTCAACATGGAAGATATCCTGAGTTGGCCTTGGGGTGAAATGAAGCATTTCATCGAAAGGTCAGTACTCTGATGGGGATGGTGGTTAATTGACATGATCCTAGTCTATGGCGTCTATGTCTAGATACAATGACTATGTGGGATCGGCCGGATTGTGGATGGGACCGATTAAGTCAATGGAGATCACGTTGATGAAATGATTTTTGTCTCCATTACCATGGGTGTGATGACTCAAACATTCTAGATGATATTTGTGCTCCAGATCTAGCTCTAGAGGTATTGGTACAAATGGATTGGCCCTATGTGCAGATAGGAGGATAGGGTCTGCCATCGGCATTGATATCTTTAAGGGGTCTCTGGGCGGTATGTGCTCTCTATGTGCCCAAAGTGGTAGATTCAACACTTGGTCCCACTGCACTGGGTTTATGTGCCACTCATGCCCTGGAACTATGTTTAGTTGTTCAAGCATATCATCAATATCCAAGGGGTATTGTTGTTGCATCTGTCGCATGTGACCGAGATATGCCATCTCAATTTCATCTTCATAATCATTGTCAGAGATCCAAAGGCCCTCGTTGGTTCCAACAAAAAATTGTGACATTAGAGGCTCGTCTTGCATGAGCAAATTGATCTGGCCCCATCGGGGTTGTTCCGCTCTCTACGGGGCGACTTGATTTCCTTAAGGTGGCCCTTGCTTGATTGGAGCATCCAAAGGGAACATTGTCGAGAGGTTTTCTTGGTAGTCATCCATGGGGGTCACTTGTGAGTGATTGCTATCTAATTCAAAGGGGTCCCATGGTGCTACCTCATATTCTAACTCATCTTCTACAGATCCTTCCTGACATTGTCTATACCTCTCTTGTAAGGGAGTTCTCAAAATTTCTCCTCTTTCAAGCGAAGGGAAAGGGTTGTTGAGGTCAACAAGGTTGGTTGTCAACAATGGGAGATAATCCCCTAGTGTATATGTCGTGTTAGGGTTGGCATATGGATCTAATGCCAATCCCTCCTTG
Source organism: Wollemia nobilis (assembly GCA_028583015.1). Taxonomy (NCBI): domain Eukaryota; kingdom Viridiplantae; phylum Streptophyta; class Pinopsida; order Araucariales; family Araucariaceae; genus Wollemia; species Wollemia nobilis. The sequence continues at coordinate 1,350,955 of JAQPPZ010000677.1, read as the reverse complement.
TTGCCTATCCCTAGGCCTTGCATGTTATCTACCAAGATGTCCAAGGGCAGGGGATGGTTGAACCTTACTCCTATCTTTTCGTATGTCATTTGGTATCTTGGTTGGCAAAGAACATGCACTCCTTGCTCATATCTACCTAACCCATATCCATGCCAATTGCATTGGCCAAGTTATCTCAAAGCAAAGTATGGGTTAGACAAATAGTTGATAAAATTTTGCAAATGGCTCTTCATCTTCGTCCTCTTGCATGTATGGTTCAATACCATGATCAAGGCCCCCATACACAAAGTTTTTCTGGGTCTCCCCCTGTCCTGCATGGACTCTAGTGTAGGTTTTCCTACAATGTTCTACACCAGGTACTCCCCTAGGCCTGTATTTGCCATCTCAACAGTGATTTTTGGTGGTTGAGAGGGAGGGAACGGAAGTTCTTCCTAAGTCCACTCCATGTCAGGTAAACTAGGAGCTTCAACTTCCATTCTGCTAGGCATCTCCTCAGTAGAGATGGTCGAGACTAATGGTGGCACATCTTCCAATGATTTTGCCTCTTCCAAAGGTTTCTTCCCTTTGTCCTTCTATGTTGCCACCATAGGTGGTATCGTTGGTGAAGGACCAACCGATGAATATGGACCCGATTGGGGATTTGATGGACTTGTCAATAGGGATGCCTGTGGAATCAAACCCTGTTTAGATGGATTCAATTGGAAATCCAAATGCATTTATGGAAGGGTCGATTGCGGCATCAACTTCACCGCATTGCAATCCTTTAAGGGTTCCAAGTCCACCGGGACTACATGCACCTGCCCTTCGAATGTATACTTTAAGCATTGATGAGCTATCGAAGGGACACACTTCATGTCCCTGATCCATGGCCGACCTAGCAAGATGTTATAGGCCATCTCACCCTCCAAGATGTGGCATAATGTAGGTATAGTCTTTTGCCCAACTTGGATGGGTAGGAAAATTGTGCCAACTATCAAGCATATTGCATCATTGAATGCTCGTAGTGTATAGGTGGAGGACACTATGTGAGATGCAAGAAAATTTAGGTGCTTTAAAGCCACTGTTGTAATGATATTACTGGATGAGCCAGTATCCACCAATACCCTCTTGTACAAAATCCTTTTGACCAGCACGATGACGTGCAGGGGTGGATCTGCCATGTCACCAGCCACTGATTTCACTTTGTCCTCTCGAAAGGTGATGACTGGCTCAGTGCATCGTTTGACATGTCCCACAAAGTTTTTGAAAGAGTTTGCTTCATGGGGCTGCAACTCGATGGCTTTTAGTATCTCCATTAGAGCCTCCCAATGGGACATTTATTATTGTATGAGCTCATAGATGGAGAGCCTAGCCGATGCAGTCCTCAAACTCTGGGTGAGTTTGGTTTGAATTATGGCCACTAGTCTAGGCGAAGGAGGTTGTGCAAGGTGTTGTTGCAGTTGTGACATTGTTGGCACCTCTTCTGTAGCTATCGTAGGGGCATCTATGCTTGGGTACCTCTTGTTCCGAGTCACTATACTGATCATCCCTACATACTCCTGCATGGGGCAGTTTTGTGTTACCTCATTGACTTTTAGGGTCTTTACCTACGCATCATGGGCAGGCAAGGGGTCCTTAAAGACCTCTATTTTTTGGTTGCTTGTTGCCATGGGTTTATCCACCGCTAATGTCTTATTATCTATTAGGTCTTGCACCAAGCCTTTAAACCTCCAACATGCATTAAGGTCATGTCCCTTCCATCTATGGAACCTATAGTACAAATATTTCTTGTAGCCCTTAGGTTTTAGTGCATTTGGGTCTATGGGTTGAATCTCAAGCAGGTTGATCAAGTTTGCCAATGACAAGCGGTCAAACAGGGAGTCTTTGGACTCTGTGTAAGGTGTGAGTTGTTGCCTAGGGCGATGCTGCTGATTTTGTTCTTGCCTCTTATTTTCTTGGTCATAACTATTAAGAGGTACCACCTGAAAGTTAGCCTTTTGGGGCTATATTGCTTGTGTAGGCTTAGGGACATTTATAGAAACTTGATTGACCGCAGCAGGTTTCTGTTGTGTGGTCCCTATTTTTATGTTCTTAGACCATTATTTCTTCTTTGGCTTGGCTATCTTGCCATCTTGAATCTTGATCTCCTCAATGATTCTAGCTTGTGCTAGAGATTCCTCTAAACTGGCATATTACTACAACTACAATAGCATGGAGATCAATCTCAAAAAGCTCTTTGAGAACATTTGGGTGAGGTCGGACATAGGATGGAGGTAGGGCAACTTTGAAAGCAAAGAACTCCATTGGTTCCCATAGGCTGCCATGGTTTCTTCCTCATACTGCCTAAAGCTAGCTAAGTCACTTAGTGATGCCTTCTTCTTGGTGTTGAAGGCGAAGCGTTCAAGGAACGCATCCACTAGCTTATCTAAGTTACTAATGTTGTGCTTTGTAAATTGAGTGAACCAATCCAAGACAAGACCTACGAACGTGGTGATGAATGTTCTTAATAGCAAAGCATCATTGTCCTAAATGTCGAAGCATTGGCTCAATAATTTAGTCACATGCTCTTGGGCATCCTCCTCACCTCTAAATATTTCCAGCTATGGCAGTTTAAAGTGTTTATGGTAAGGGGGATCTGGCACTGATGGATGCATAGGATGACTATGGATTTGGCGTAAAGTGGGATTTTGGGGCCCAAAAGTCTTGGTCTCCATAGACTCCAAGTGCTCTAGAAGTGCTTTATATGCATCGAAAGATTTAATCTCTTTCTCCTTAGTTAGCTCTCATTGTGGGTTGGGGGGAACTTGAGGCCTGTAGAGGGGTGGCCAAATAGCATCCCCTCTACCTTGGTAGGGCATTTTAGCCCGCTATTCTTCTTGCTCATACTCCTCATAGGCTTCTTGAGGAGTTTCTAGATGAGACCTATGACCATGGGTCGATCCCCATGGAGGGTGCCCATCGTTGTTCCTGGGAGTGGCCTCCCGCTTAGGTCTAGGAGGTCTCAGAGGTAGCACATGGTACGGTCATGGAGACTTGTCTCGTACCAAGGGGTTGCACCTATCATACGGTTCTTCTCCTTGGGTGCAAGGGGTTGGAACCCTCTCAGGCATAGGTTTATGGAGTAGCTCATCTATTTGGCTCCTAATGCACTCTTTTCTAAGGTAATATAAATGCTCTAGCTATTGTTGGTCTTGCTCAAGCTACATGATTTGTGCTTTGTGGGCGGCATGTTTGGTGACTGCCAGGTCAATTTGTTCTGCCATATTGAGTCTAGGAGGCCTAGATGCTTCTCCTATGCATTTATCTCAATCACGATGATCCGAGATCTCTATAGGTCGCTTCCCTCTATCGAGGTTAGCGGCATTCACTCGAGGCTCTGGCCTTAGTAGGTGATTCTGGTCGATAGCAGGTGTGAAGGCACATTTTTCCTACACTGTGTATTGCTCTTGAGGAATGTACTGGTCTTCCTCATGCTCCCTTTCATATATGTAAAAGGGGCGGGTAGAGTTGGCTTGCCCTGTTTGAATATCCTTGTGCTCTGGATTTTTCCTATTTTTTCTAACAGTGATGGGGGGTAAAGGAGGGATGACATACTCATGTGGCCTCTCCTCATGGACCCTATATTGTTCTAGTGCTTCATCGCATGGTGGCCACTTATATCGAGCTTCTAAGGGAGCCTTCCTATTTATATTGAGGGCCACATGTAAGGACTCCTCCTGAAAGGGTCTATGTTGGATGGGAGTGCCCCTCGAAGGGGTGCCTCTATAGTCCCATTTTGAAATGGCACGATGTGGACTCTCTTGTGGGTCAGGCTGCCAAGGTGGTATGACCAAGTCCTTGGGGCTATAGCAGAGGTGACTTGTGCCCCCTTGTACACTATTTGTAGCTCCTACCCATTATTGGGATTGGCTACAAGTGTACACCATTGTGGTGTTTTCTTACAAGATGCATAGATTTTTGTTTCTTTTTATGATTTTTTATGCTACACTAAACAGAAAATATCACACACACAAAGCAATGATTATCTCGTTTAAATATTAAAGGTGTGCCCTAAACCTGGTTTAGTGTGTTTTGAATTTTTTTTTGATAGCTTTTGTAAAGAACATTGAAATGCAATATTATGGCTCTTATGACTCCCAAAAATGGCCGCACCTTCGATATACCATTGCCAGGCCGATATACCAACCTCTCTATATACCCGCCCTTACATGAGGGAAACTATTGGTACATGAGAGCAGATGGTACATGGAACGTAGGTGGTACAAAAGTGGAATCATCCTATTTTTGAAACCTACCATAGAAGACTTATCCTCATGCACTAGGAATCACCCCAGCTAAACTTGGTCAGCTTTCATCAAGATTTACGTCTAGCAATAGTAGCGATCAGGGTTTATGGATGCAAAATTTCAAGCCAAGGTGGTGATGAAATCCACCTTTGGTCTTGATCAAGGGCTAGGGTTTTATGACCAGCTCCTTGGTGTTTAAATCACCATGTGATGTGTGGGGTTATTTTTATTTTTGTATAAAAGAAAACAACATGTAGTAAAAAACTTTCCCTAAGCAAGTAAATAACCAGAAAATAGAAAATAGGAAACAGAAAATGACAAAAGGAGTTTAGGACCCCTACCTCTTCTCTGCCCAAATCTGTTGGTTCTGAGTTTTTGTCTTGAAACTGCATAGAGAGCTATTCGTCCCTGGGTGGGATGAATAATATAACTGTATTCATCATAGGGTGGGGCAAATGCCCATTCATCCCTAGGTAAGACGAATTCCAGCTCTGTATTCGCCATAGGCTGGAACGAACAACAGTCCAGTGTTTGAAAACTTGGTACCTGCAAGAAAAAAAAATCAAGCTTTGATCAGATTTATGATCCTAAAAATAGAGTACAAGGGTCCCACTGTGATCACCACTGAAAGCATGAGGATATGGAAACAAAAAGGAAAAGCCCATATGCAATGTGAATGAAAAAAAAGATAACGCTAAATCCTATGAATTGAAAGTGCATGAAAAGAAAGAAGCATAAACGAATCGAAACCAAATAGAAATCCAATATGGAAGATAGCCCTTTTTATTAATAAGCTTTAGAACTCAGTTACAATTCACCAACTCCCTTTTTAGAGGCTAGGAGCATTAAATTGTTCTTGTCACATCAATGGATGTTATTCCTTCTTTCGTGTGCCCACATGTAAAGTGGGCGGATCAAACATTGCCACCACTTGCATTGATGTGTCTTGACTCTGTAGCACCCTAAAATTGGCGTAGTAAAATTGGAATAATTACATTCACCTTAGTAAATAAATTTAAATTCAAATTTAACCTCCCAAACCACCCGTTAACCATCGAGAAACCCGTTTCCTCTTTTTTCGTGCCATTTTTAGCAGTTGTTTTGACCATTTGACGATATCGTCTCCGATCAGACGATATCGCCCCAAATTTGACGATTTCGTTTGGACTAGAACGTCCAGACGATTTTGTTGTAAAACTGAATTTGCATAGTTGGAATCCATTCCAACGGGTCTCCAATCCGGGAAAAAGCGTGTCTGCACCGTTGGGACCCTTCCCCCATTGGAGATCTCCCAAATTGGGATGATCTCCAACCTCCCAACAACTATCCTATGCCTATTTAACTCTAAAACTTTTCCTTCCCCAACCCCTGGCTGAATTTTTATGTAAATCAACTCCCTATGCGCTAAAAAACTTCAAATTTGCTCTTGCACTAGTCCTATATTAATTTTATTGTAGGTACACCACTGGTTTTTAGTCGGACCCAGCACCTATTGCAACCGACGAACCTGTCAAGATCGGAGGCGATCTCGTCAAATTCAGGACGATCTCATTCTGATGTGAGACGATTTCAATTGCAGCACACATCGAGGCAATCAGTGCCTGGAGTTTGCTCTTCTTTCTCTTTTATCTGTCATTTTATGCTATAAATTAGATTGTCTATTCAGTTTTTATACTATATTGCATCTAGAGTTCACCCATTTTTTCTAGTTTGCATATTAAGATCATATTATGCTATCGAAACACAGTTATTTGCATTTACTTTTGTTCTTGTATATTGTTCAATACTCATATTACTTTTTCATATAGTTTTCCCCCTGTTTACAAAATAGAATTTCTTGTATTTCGCATCTGTTTGCTGTTTTGCAGGTCTCTGATGAATTTGTCTGACAAATTCATCAGATTGCAGACGATCCTGTTAGTTTAGATGATTTTATCAAATTGAAGGTGATTCTATTGAATTGCAGATGATCTAGACTACTACAAGTAATCAAAAACTTCATCAGACTTTCGGATCAGGTAATCTTCATTGGCCTCCTGCAAATTCTCTGTTTCTGCTTTCTTTTCTATTTGTTGTATTAATTTAAATTGCATTTTCATGTATTTTAAGTTAGAATCATTCGGCCAAACCTAGGATGAATGTTTAAAAATAAAATAAACTCATCAAAACTCATTCCCAAAACCTAGGCATGGAAACTGCTGCCAAATGTTTCCTGGTGAACCCACCATCCGTCGAAAAATCACCAAAATAAACCTCCCTTGAGAGGTGGGACCTTCATGAAGTCCTCTCGTCCGAGGTACCACACCATCCTTTTCCCATCCTCCTTCCAGGCGTGGATCCAATAGCCTGAAGGTAGGGATGCGAAAAATTTGGAGCGATACATTTTGGTGAACCCGACGTGAATGCATCATAACCTTTTGAAAACAAAAACAAAAAAATATATATATACAAGAAAAACAAAAACAAAATCATCATTTCAAGTTTGTATGTTTTATATTCAATCCTAAATAGTAGATGCTAAATATTACTTTTAGAAGTACTAAAGAAACCATGAGTTTTTACTCAAATCAATATGAGTCCATCAGCAATGTTGGAAGAATTCAGCCAAATACATTCGTTGATTATGATCAACCTTATCCCTATTCAACATCACCTCCATCACACTTCTCTCATTTTTCATCCTTACCCCAACAAGACAATCCCTTTGCCAATCCTCTTCATAATGATATTATCTATTCTCCCATATATCCGTATTATGTCTATCAATCCACATATAATCCTCCACCACCTTTTCAATACTCTTCTTTCAATACAACACATCCATTTCAACAAGAAAATACTTATTCTTCCAATTCTACCATGCACTCACCTCCTACATCGCAATCTTCCTATCATCATTCTACCCATAATAAAGAAAGTAGATGTGAGAAACCATTAGGTCCTTTTATGACAAAATTCCTAAGGCATTTATCAAAAACCTCTCAAAAACCTTCATCACGTAAATTTACTAAGCTCAATCAACCAATGGATATAATCCTCAAGTATTTACTTGACACAAATAGGATTAAACTCCCTTCCATAAGACAACCTGAAACCACAACAGATTGGTTTAAACCTGAGCTACATTGTGAATATCATAGAGTAGATGGACATATGACACAAAATTATAAAGATTTAAGAGGTGCAATTCAAGATTTGATTGATAAGGGTCTTTTTAATATAAAGGAATTACAATCTACAACTGATGATAAATCTCCAATAAACAATCAAACTCCTACACAACAAATACCAATAATCAATCAAGACATGGGGATCTCCCAAGAACCCCTATTCAATTATCAACAACAGGAAACCAATCAAATATTGCATGTTAATGTGTCCCATCATGATGATATTATTAATATTGTAACAAAAACTACAAATGAGCAACCTCAAATTCAATCAACCCAATCTGATATTCAAGAGATGGATTCCTCATTTGACCAACCTTCAAAACTATCTTTGGCTATAGAGAATGATCCAAAATGGAATGTAAGCATAGAAAGCTCATATTTAGAATCAAAATCTCAATCTGAAATCCACTTTGATAACCAACAACAAGTGATTAATCCTCAAGCAAAGATATCCCTTTTAGAAGTATTACAAATTGCTCATAAGGAAATTTTGTTCAAAATACCTAGCCAACAATTTGTTCCTCATCATATTTTCTCTAAAATCATAAATAATGGTGTAAACCCTCTTGAGGTTAACCATATTTCATTCTATGATGAGGATATTCCTTCCTCTACTCTACAAGAAGACTCCTATCTTTACATTATCGGATCTAGTAAAGAAACATCTATTAAAGCTATCATGGTAGATAATGACTCTTCTCTTAATTTATGCACTTATCAATTATTTCAAAAACACAAATTAAAGGAAGAATATAGTAATGAATCAAATGTTATTATAAAATCTTTTAACAATGAAATTCAAGAACCTCAAGGTACTATAATTATTCCCCTTAATATTGGATCCAAGATCCTGGATACTTTATTCTATGTAGGATATTGTCCTTCACCTTACAAACTACTTCTCCAGAGTCCTTGGATTCATACGATGAGAGTTTTCCCTTCCACTCTTCATCAATGTTTGAAGTTTGAAATTGCAAATAAAATTGTTACCATACATGGTGACCCAACACCATTTGAAGAATATTTAACGGTTGAAACATCAAGTTCTATACATTCTCTATTATCACAATTATCTTCTATCCATCACTTTTCTTCATCCATATATGATCATCCTTGTTTATCAAATAACATCCATGCATGTCTTTCACATATACTTTCTCCATCTTATCAAAACTTGGAATATAATAATAATAATGAACTTTCTTATATTTATGACATTTTATTTTGTAATATGATCAATTTTACACATATAAAAGTCAAATCTTTTGCTACATTATTTTACATTATAACAAAGCTTTTGTTATCACTATCTTTTACTCATCACCTTTTGTTCTTACCTTCAACACAACCAGATTATCCTTCAAAACCTCCTTTGATTTTGAAGCAACCTTAGACATGCTATACTCAAATAACCTTGTATAGTGTATATAGATCATCTTGTATATACCATCAATTTCAATTCATAAATTAAAATCAAAATACAAAAAAAATCAAAATCTTCAAATCAAAAAAATACAAATGAAACCAAAGAACTTAAAGGTAAATTTGAGCCCAACTGGCTAGGACCATACATCATTACTGCAAAATTTGAATCAGGAGCATATAAATTATCTACCTTAGATGGTAAAGAACTTAAAGAACCCATGAATATTTTACATCTCAAACGTTATTATGCATAAATTTGATTATTTCATCCATGTATATATTTGTTCAAAATCATTATCGTGTATTTCTTTCAATTTATTCAAAAACCTCAAAAACATTCATAAAATCTTCAAAATTCTTCAAAAATATTTATTGCATTTATTTAAAGCACTTGTAAAGTTCCTTTTGCTCCAAAACAAAAATCAACATAAAAATCCAAAAACAGCTATATGCTTGACTCTTTCGAAACCAAAACAATATACAGAATAAAGAGAGAGTCAACATTCTCAAAACTTTCTCAAAATCATTATTTTCTTACAATTATTGCAATTATATGTTTCAACTTATTTTGGATAAAACTAGCATTTATTTGGCATCCCTCACTTGCACACTCACACAATAAATATCTTGATTTTATCTGGCATGATTACTAATCTCTCTTATATCAAAGTTCACAAAATTCAATTAAATAAAGTTTGAGCATAGAGAATTGATCTTGTTATTTACTTAAACCAAGCACATCTTTTCACAATAAAATGATTATATTTGTAATTTCCATGTTTTGCTACATAGTAGAACCGATTTCTTGAGTGAAAAGTTTCCCTTGCTATCCTATCATGCACATGGTCTAGAATCTTTGAGAATTGGCAAAAGGACAAGCTCACCCCTACCCAGAATAAAAATCCCTTGCTCTACAGCTAATCTGAGCAAGTATCCCTAGAAAAAGAAAAAGAAAAGAAAAATTCAAGAAAAAGAGAAAAGAAAAATGTTATGTCAGCAATGTTCCAAGCATTATCAAGCAAAAGAAATACAAAAAGAAAAATAAGCAAAGTTCAAAAGAAAGCAAGAAAAGCAATAAAATCCCTTTCCCTACCCTTTGAAAAGAAAAGAAGGGTGAATGATCTTGAATCCCTGGAATTATCAATTATTCGAAAACTGTGAGGTAAGCCCCATAACAGGTGGTTTGTGCCCAACCTGCTTGGCCTTGGGTAACTCCTAGCATGGCGATATGTCTGTCACATTAGCGACCTTCTTTTGTACAGACCTATGTCTACTTATGGATTAACTAGCTCTTGATAATCCGATCTACATATTAACCTAGTATGGTTATATGCATCTACATCATGGTTAATGAACACTTATTTGGTTTCTTCAAATCACTTGTATCATAGTATTTTGCTCAAAACTGGTAAATGAACAATGCAATTGCACACACATTTGTATTTGAGAGATTTTGTCTATCATTATGATAAATCAAGATTGGCAATGAATTCACTTATGCACATGGGATTCCTTATAAATCTAACTTTTTGTCTTCAAAATACTTTGAAATATTATTTTTGCAAACTTGTTTGGAATAAACCAAGTACAATTATTTACCACTAAGACAACTATATAATAGAAAAAATCAAAAATTTCAATCAAAAACATATCATATACATCTTATCGACTTTCGCAACGATGGTATAGTTTCAAAACCAAAATTGGAATTTTATGCTTAGCGCAAGTCCTCATTATCATATTTTCTGTTCACCAAAAATTAATCATGCAATAAAACTATCCTTTCTTTGATCTTCGCGATGATGGTATAAGTCTATACCTACATATTCTATGCCTAGCGCAAACCATTGTAACAATTTTATTTCTTGATTTATCAAAGATCATACAAAACATATGACTTCATTTTTTTACAAATTATGCTTTTTAAAAGCAAACACATTTTTATTATTTCATATCATTATGTCAACCTTTGCATTTTGCAATGATGGTATAATTCTTAAGGAATTATTCAACAATTTTTATCACACTTAGGAATTTATGCCTAGCAAAAATTATTTTATAATATTTCATGCATAATATTTTCATGGAAATCTGAAAACAAACCATCATCATCATAATTTGCATCATCACAACAAAGTCTTAAGACAGTCTCTTAAGCACTCTTTTCTTTTAACAATATTTCTATCCTGGGACTAGCTTGACGACCGAGTGAGCAGCGACTCCATGAAATGGTCTATAATAGCAACAATGTCCTTTGAAATTATTGTTAGAAATCTCTTTTTCTTTTTATCACATTTCATTACAACCAATAAATTTGTTACATCAGATTATTTCATTTAAAATATTTATAGCATGACATCCAAGTTATAATATTTTCCAAAACGACATAATTACATGAATCATCAATAAAATCATTACAACAATCAAAACAACAAACAATCATTAATAACAATTTTAGCAATCAATAATGCCACTTAAAGATCAAATTTTTGCAATTGATGATATCGCCCACTATTGGCCTATATCGTCTGAAATTTGAGCAAAATCGTCTCCGATTTCGCGTGTCGAAATCGTCTCTAATTTGATGAAATCGTCCCTTTTTCGCCGATTTCGCCCTTGGGCGAAATTGACGAACTTGAGACGATTTTGTCGAACTAGGGACGATTTCTTCCGGACGACGTCGATGGCAAAAAACGGCCGCGATGCTCAAAATTCATCCTAAAATTCATTTACAAAGCATGTAAATTCAAATTAAATCAATCTAAACTAAGTTTAAACCCCTACCCGTAGACCGCGGCGGACCTCTGCAGATCTGTGTGCTGTCTCTACCATTTTTGCTCCAGAGCTCTAAAAACAGTAAAATGAACAGTAACAATGAATTAGGGTTTTACCCTATTTTTCTTAATTTTATTCAAAATAATTCACAAATAATTTTGCTTTTCCGTGTTTTTACCTCAAACGTTCGATTTGGGTAAAAACACGGAGGGGGTACCATAGTAAGCTGTCGTACGATTCGACCAAGAATCGTCGCCTAAAAATGGGAATAATTTTTTGTTTTCTCGTAGATCGAGAAGAACTCATCTTTAACGCATTTTCTTCGGAAAATTCGCTAAAGAGGGGGCAAAATGTAGCACCCTAAAATTGGCGTAGTAAAATTGGAATAATTACATTCACCTTAGTAAATAAATTTAAATTCAAATTTAACCTCCCAAATCGCCCGTTAACCGTCGAGAAACCCGTTTCCTCTTTTTTCGTGCCATTTTTAGCAGTTTTTTTGACCGTTTGACGATATCGTCTCCGATCAGACGATATTGCCCAAGATTTGACGATTTCGTCTGGACTAGAACGTCTAGATGATTTTGTCGCAAAACTGAATTTGCATAGTTGGAATCTGTTCCAACGGGTCTCCAATCCGGGCAGAAGCGTGTCTACGCCGTTGGGACCCTTCCCTCGTTGGAGATCTCCCAAATTGGGATGATCTCCAACCTCCCAACAACTATCCTATGCCTATTTAACTCTAAAACTTTTCCTTCCCCAACCCTTGGCTGAATTTTTATGTAAATCAACTCCTTATGCGCTAAAACACTTCAAATTTGCTCTTGCACTAGTCCTATATTAATTTTATTGCAGGTACACCACTGGTTTTCAGCCGTAGCCAGCACCTATCGCAGCCGACGAACCTGTCAAGATTGGAGGCGATCTCGTCAAATTCGGGACGATCTCATTCTGATGCGAGACGATTTCAACTGCAGCACACATCGAGGCAATCAGTGCCTGGAGTTTGCTCTTCTTTCTCTTTTATCTATCATTTTATGCTATAAATTAGATTGTCTATTCAGTTTTTATACTATATTGCATCTGGAGTTCACCCATTTTGTCTAGTTTGCATATTAAGATCATATTCTGCTATCTAAACACAATGATTTGCATTTACTTTTGTTCTTGTATATTGTTCAATACTCATATTACTTTTTCATATAGTTTGCCCCCTGTTTACAAAATAGAATTTCTTGTATTTTGCATCTGTTTGCTGTTTTGTAGGTCTCTGATGAATTCGTCTGACGAATTCGTCAGATTGCAGACGATCCTGTCAGTTTAGATGATTTTATCAAATTGAAGGTGATTCTGTTGAATTACAGATGATCCAGACTGCTACAAGTAATCAAAAACTTCATCAGACTTCCGGATTAGGTAATATTCATTGGCCTCCTGCAAATTCTCTATTTTTGCTTTCTTTTATGTTTGTTGTATTCATTTAAATTGCATTTTCATGTAGTTTAAGTTAGAATCATTCGGCCAAACCTAGGATGAATGTTTAAAAATAAAACGAACTCATCAAAACTCATTTCCAAAACCTAGGCATGGAAACTGTCGCCAAATGTTTCCTGGTGAACCCACCATCCATCGAAAAATCACCAAAATACACCTCCCTTGAGAGGCGGGACCTTCGTGAAGTCCTCTCGTCCGAGGTACCACACCATCCTTTTCCCATCCTCCTTTCGGGCGTGGATCCAATAGCCTAAAGGTAGGGATGCAAAAAATTTGGAGCGATACAACTCCTTAATACTCCTTTGATGTTGAGACCCTACTTTCAAGGAAATAGAAAATAGTTAGTAGCACCTGTAGATAAAATAAAACATGCAATCCCCACGCCTTCAATTAGTACATGCAAAATATAAATAAAGCGATACTAAAATTGATCCAAATGTACTAAAAACTTGATAGGGGCATAAAAAAATCATTGGGAAGGCACTACAAATGGAATAGTTAGAAAATTTTCCATAGGTTCGTATTCGCTCCAGGGTGGGACGAATAGACCTGCAACAAAACATCAGATAGCACTGTCCCAAATGTCACATCCAGAAAGCTACAAATCACCTGCAAAGTTGGGGGTTAGCTAAATGGGGGCATTTTGGGAAGACCTAGAAGGTCAATTTTTCCCAATTTTGCCTCTATCACCGGGAATTTGATGATGCTACCTGCATGTTAGTAAAGGCAAGAAATGATAGAAACATGATAAAAAATGCTCAAAACGATATGAAATTTGAATGACAACCTATCTAAGTAGCATAGAATCACATGCAAAAATAATAGAAAGGAAATTTGCTACAGATTTCTAATTGCTTCGGGGCGGGACGATTAGAACTGTAGCAGTGTGGGGGGCACTCGGGGGCAGGACGCCCACCGTTTGGGGCCTGATTTCGGCAAAAATCCACTTGGGATGGGTCCAAAACCTCTTATGGGGTGTTGTCAAAAAATTTGATAGGATGTTGTGGCCAAATGTCATTTTTTGGTTCCAAATTTTGCGCTTCTAATAACCACCCTAGACCTCCCAAAATAGATCAAGGATGTGAAAGGCACAAATCAAAAGGTGTGTGTGGAAGTAAAATGATAGAACTTCATTGCTCAAAATTATCCTTCTTTGTATCTTTTTGGGGTGAGAATACTCACCATTTTATAGACCTGATGGTCTCTTTGGATGAGCATGCAGAGGCGCCACTTGGAAATCATGCCTCCCAAGGGGGGAGAAGATTCCTTCATGATTAGGGGCTCCATGACTGCCCCTGTAACTACCTCTAATGCTCGAAAACACTCACTCACCCTCCCATGCAATGAAGGAAGATTTAAGTGGCGGATATGAGCTGCCATTTTTTAAGATTTGACTTTTTGCCCATCAAACCTGCTATTCACCCCACCCTAGAGTGAATACTGCTAATCATCCTTGGGTGGGGTGAGGACCAGTTTTTAATCATTCCTAGGTGGAACGAATAAGGAGCATAGTGCTTGAAGATGCCAAATTGACCTCTGACCTTCCAAAACTATTGTGTGAGTGGTTAGGACCACTGTTTAACCTTTGGGGGCTACCCTGGGGGCTGTGTGTGTCAATGCGATCAGTGTTTGCAGTCACATAATCGGATTGGTGTTGTTTTTGTGTCTACAACTTTTCACCCTCCCTCTCAGTATAAGCACATGTTCCTCAAACAACACATGAAATGACTCAATAAATACAAAGAAACATATATTTTTTTAGAAGAACTCTGTAATACTATATTATGTACATACAATTCTCTTTTATAATAAAAAATGGGAGTAATTTCTAATTTTCCTACTTAAACAACCTTTTGGAATTTTCTAGGGTTTACTAGTCTTCTGGAATATTCCAGGTCATACCAAAAAACATAAATTTTCCAAAATAGGGGTTTCAATGAACTTTCTAGAAGATTATCCAAAAAGGGGTTTTCATGAACTTTCCAGAAGGTTCCATAATTATACAAGAAAATCATGTAGCACCTACACATTATAACACCAAAGCCCTCAACAAAGAATTTTTTTTTATAAATTTCATCATCATCATTACATCCAAGGGACTTGGATGAAATCAGGGTCATGCTTGTATAACGAATACACTCTAAAATCCTATTGATTGTATAGAGAGAAGCCAAAATATTTCTCATGCATTCTCCTCCTTATCACCTCCCTAAATATCAAATAATTTTTCTCCCCCTCATAAACTATTTGCATGCTTCCATTCCCACACTAATATTTCTCCTCCTCCTCTATCACATTCATGTGCTCTAACATGTTCACTGAATACGCAATTTGCATCGCTATGGCACTGGTCACCTCTAAGTCCTCCACACTGCATAAATTTAGGAAATCATTCATCTCTGCATTCAGACTGCTATGGCAAATGACATACCCCAATCCATTTCCTACCTCCATAATCATGGTCATGAAATTATAACTTTGCACTCGTACACCACTAAATTTTACCTCCATTTCTACAGGCCACTTATTATTATGATCAATATCCTCCATAGAACTGTGATCATTACAATTATCATTGGTAGGATTTAAAGTGACCAATTTGCTAACCCTAGGAAAGTCCTCATCATCAAATTTTAATCATGAGGACGACTCAAGGATTTTAATGTTGATAGAATTCATATATTGATTGGCAAAACTGCTATTTTTTAGGGCCTCCTTTAAGATCTATTTGGGGTTACCTTTATTTCATGCATTAGTGGTATTGATGTGGAGCATCAAGACGTGGGTGGTTCTCATTAGAATCACTAAAGCCCTAGTAGGCTGCATCAAATATGAAGGGTATAAATTAGTGCAGGTATTATGACCCAAAGAGGCAAGTGATCTCATCGTAGACGTGGTATTAGCTATGATCCTTTACCAAACAAAATGGTTGTCTCTATACTTTTTTTTGAAGATACAATTAATTCTTTACTTCCATAAGTTTCATAGAAGGAGATTCATTCACACCCAAAAAATTTGCCAAGTGGATTGGTCCATTTCCTCCTGTTTAGGCCACTCCTTCCAAAGTTGTTCTATAGAAAATATCTCAAACTAGTGGATGCCTAGTAGAGTTGTTATATATTTCTATAGTTTTAATATTATAGGGAATTCTATAAAAATATGAGAGGTTATTTCATCATTCTCCCAACACGTCTCACATTTGAAAGACCTATGCATCCCTATTTTCATTAATTATTCCCGCATCCACACCCTTTTATGAAGTAGAAGACATATGAAGAATCTCACTTTGGTCCAAATATTCTATGCCCAAAACTACTTGAATATATCACTTAACATGCTTGGGTACTCTAGCAGAGAGCTAAGTATCCAAAGGTAACTATATATTCACTTTAATTTTGCCTACTCCATTCAAGAATATCCTCCTCTTGAGATCATGAGAGTGATCTCATCTAGATAAACCTTTAGATTTTGTTTCTCTTATTTTCCAAAACTTGTATTGGATAGTCCTCTATTGGGATCCATTGTCTTCCTACCTCCCAACTATTGCTTTGAAGCTTATAATATTGGGCTACCTAAAACTTTATGGTTTTAGTAGCATTTCACCATATCAAGAGAAAGAGAGGAAGAAGAGAAAGATAGCTACACAACTTATTATTATGGAAAAAGAGTTATACAATCTGAATGAAACTGTGAGGTCCTTTATGTAGGAGTATAGATTCCTTGGCCAAAAATTTACATACTTGTACAAAGGGACACCTTGCATATTACAACATGCACATTGACACTTGTGCATTTATTACACTGCTTGAAGTAACTAGACAACTTTCCCCTAAAGTAGTATCCTATTCTAGCGATGTACATTACATAACCAAATAATGTAATATATTCTAACACCCTCTTGCATTACATTATTTGTTATGAAGTTCCTTTGAATTGCATAGATGATCTCTGAATATTTGAAACTTGGTTTTTTCAAGTGCTTTTGTAAAAATATCTGATAGTTGATCTTCTATAGAGATATGCTTGAGGATGATATGACAATTTTGAAAATATTCTCTAATGAAATGGCATTGAGCTTCAATGTTTTTGGTTCTTTCATGTATAATTGGATTTTTGATCAGATTGAGTGCTCATTGATTGTCACAAAATACCATGGTTGGGGTTCGTATGATCCCCATACCTAATAATATGTCTTGTAATCATAAGCCTTTAGAGGTGGTGTCTCTTGTTGCTTGATATTATGCTTCATTTGATGATTGTGCCATTGTATGCTATTTTTGACTATGCCAAGATATGGATCCTAACCCAATATAGAATACATATCCAGACGTAGATTTTCTATCATTAATATATCTGCATAATTATTGATCTAAGCACTAAAAAGAGACATTTAATGTAAGCATGATAACAAATAAGTAAAATAAATGAGGGTCATATTTATATTAATTGATTTTTCAAATCCATGATTACAAAATGTCGCCTTGAGGTCTCTGAGTTGATAGAATTATTGCATAAGTGTCCAAGGATCTAATCCTTTCAAAGACTCAATATGCGCTTCAAGGCCTTCCTCACACTCACAAATTGAAGAGAGGGTTTTCGATACCGTTATGGTGATCTATTTGTATTAAAAATTGTAGATACTTTCTTGCACATTGAAATACCTAGATCTACACATAAAGAATTCAAATTTGTTAATAGAATATGTATATTAAAATGAAATCGAAAGGATGCATGCAATAGTAAATATAAAAAGTGTAATAGAAGGTGCAAAACTAATCAAAATTGCACCAAAAATTATTATAATACATATATTATAATATAGATATGATCTATGTTGAAACATAATGGAAATTATATATTGATTCATGGTCATCCCTCGGCATTCCAATTGGGACTATTAGAATGAAAAGCCTAATAGAAGGTGCAAAACTAT
This sequence comes from Wollemia nobilis, assembly GCA_028583015.1. Lineage (NCBI taxonomy): Eukaryota > Viridiplantae > Streptophyta > Pinopsida > Araucariales > Araucariaceae > Wollemia > Wollemia nobilis. The sequence continues at coordinate 1,332,890 of JAQPPZ010000677.1, read as the reverse complement.
TCAAAATGGCACCAAAACATAGCATAGTGCATATAATCTACTCTAGAAATAATCTATGCTAAAATAGAAGTGAAATTGGATGTAGAGGTCATGGACATCCCTTGGTGTTCCAATTATGACTGTTAATCATCCCAGGTGGGGACAACCACCAAACCTGGTGGTTTTTACCACCAATTCCTCTGGGATATGGTTCAAAGTATTCCTAGAGGTGTTGTCATCGAATTTTATGATTTGATTCATTAAAATAGGTGGGTTTTAGAATGGGTTTTTGTATTTGGTATCACTTAGATACCTCCTTTGATTGATGGATATTTTAAGGGTAAATACGTAGGTGAAAATTTGATTGAATCTTAGCAGCACTTCGTTGTGAAATATTGTGAAGAATCCTCCCCTGAATTGGGTTAATTGACTCCATTTTATTGCTCAAGAGAGCACACGATAAAATGGGCAAGTTATGGCATGTAGGGTAGGTGCCACAATTTTTCAAAATCTTGCCATGCATTGGGTGGGAGACATATCCAATTTGGACCTCCAATTTGCAATTTGTGATTGAATTTATGTACCCTAAATTTTGTCATAAATCAATGGGTGGGATAAATGGTAGAATTTAATTGGCATTTGTCCTACCCTTTGACTTTTTGGGACTCTAGGGGCTTGGTCGTCCCACACAGGGATGATTTTTGGTGGTCATGCCACCTAGATATGGTCATGGATGGCCATATCTAGGTGGGAAAATTATGACCTGTTGGCCATCCTCGGGTGGGACGATCATGGTTGCATGGCCCAAAACTTCCCAAAAGTTGGGTAAAACTTCCCAAAAGTGGTAAGGACAACTATTTAACCCTATAGGGTTCCCTAAGGAGGCATTATGGTGTTAATAAGAGTGTGTCTTGGTAGTCTAATAATATTGATGCAATTTTAGTGTCTACAACTTTGTAGGTTATATCTCTTGTTGCTCGATATTATGCTTCAATTGATTATTGTGCCACTATATATTTTTCTTAATATGCCAAGATATGGGTCCTAAACCAAGATAGAATGCATATCCTAAGGTAGATTTTCCATAATTGATAGATCTTACATAATCTGAATCTAAATATCCCTGAACGAAAAATATTTGACATTTATTATATAGGTTAGTCCATAATCTATAGTCCTTTTGACATACTACAATATTTTTTTATAGTTTTCCAATGACTTTCTCTTGGTTCTTGCATGAATAATGAAATATGATTTATTGCAAATGCTATCTCTGGTAAACTATTTTTGATGTATAAAAGACTTTCAATCAACTAGCGATACATAGTTGTTGAGACCAATGGTGTTTCATCATTTTTGGACAATTGAATCCCTTGTTCCATTGGTGTATCTTTAGTATTACATTCTTTCATTCTATAATTTTCAAGTAGAGATTTTGAATACTTTGCTTGATAAATAGTTATGTTGTCCTTTCCTTGATGAATATCTTGACCATGACAATAGTTCATTAGACCTAGATCAATCATTTAAAATGTTTTTTGTAGATTCTCTTTGATATCACTTATTAATTTTCTAGAACTTTTAGTAATTACTATATCATATACATATACTATGGGAATAAGTATGTCATTTCCAATATTATTAGTATATAAAATGGGATATGATGTGCTTATTTTAAATTTATGTTGTAATAAGTGATTGTTTATCTTCATATTCCATGATCTAGGAGCTTTTTTTAAACCACACAAAGATTTTTTCAATTTGCATACCTTAATTTCACGTCCCTTGATGATGAATCCTTTTGGTTGTCACATGTAGACTTCTTCTAATTCACCATTGAGGAAGGTATATTTTACATCCATCTAATGAATTTTCCAACCTTGATGAGTTGTTAGTGAATTTTTTTTTTTATGGTAGTCATTATGGCTATTGGTGCAAATGTTTCTTCATAATCGATTCCCTCTATTTGAGTATATCCTTTGTCTACTAGTCAAATGTTTTATTTATCAAGTGTTCCATCTGCATTGTACTTGATCTTGTAAACCCATTTGTAACCTACTTTTTTCTTCCCTAGAGGAATTTTACTAGATCCCATGTCTTATTCATTTGAAGTGAAGTATATTTTGATTCCATACCTGCTTTCTAGTGTGAATCAATTAGTGCTTGAAGTGTCGATGTTGGTTCCACTGTATTACTTAGCATTTCTCTATTCATTCTAGTCAAGCTTCAAATTTGAGGTCTTGTGGTCGTAAGATCTGAAATTATTTCTAGATTTGATCCATATTGGTTCTTTCCTTAAAAGGCCTATATATGCATTGATATCTCATTCTTGAGACTCTAATTTTGAATCCTCACTTATTGTGTCTTCATTAGAGAGATTTAGAAGAATTTTTGCATCATCACTAATTTTTTTGTATTAATCTTGATATTTTCATCAAATATTACATCTCTACTAATGTAAAATTTCTTTGTATATGGATCCAGTATTCTATACCCTGTAGATTCATTGTCATAACCAACAAATATCCCTGCCATGGTTTTTTTATCTAATTTTGTTATCTTTTGTTTTAGAATATGCATGTAATATTTACACCCAAAAACATTCAATTTTCTTATATTTGGATTTTGACTTGACCATACTTCTTCTAGTGTAATATGTTTGATTACTCTTGTTGGTAATCTATTTTGTATGTAGACTAATGTTTGCACCACTTCTGCCCAATATTGATGATCAAGTTGAGCCTCCTTCAACATACATATCACCATTTCCATTATTGATTCATATTTTTTTTTTGCAATTCTATTTTATCGTGGTGAATATGCTATAGTAAGTTATCTTTTAATTCCATTTTCTTCCAAGAAAGAGTCAAATTCTTGAGATATACTCTCCTCCTCTATCTAAATGAAGTACTTTTATAGTCTTACCTGATTCCTTTTCAACTTGAAGTTTGAATTGTTTGAAATGGCTAAATGCCTCTGATTTGTACTTCATGAAATACACCCACATTTTTTTGGTGTGATCATCAACAAACAATTGAAATTACTTATGTCCTGAAATGCTATAAATTTTCACTAGTCCACACAAATATGTATATATTATTTCCAAGGGTTGTTGAGATTTGTGTTGATGGAGTTCAAAGGAAACTCTATGTTGTTTTTTGTGAAGCATTCAAGACATACAATAGCTTCTAGAGAGAAATTAGGTATTCCTTCAACCATTTGGTACTTGAATAGTTCTTTCATTGAGGATTCACTAGTATGGCATAGTCACTTATGCCATAGATATGATATTTTGATTGAAAAAGCTAAGTGTGTAGCAATATCTAGAACAAATAGACCATTTTTATAAGATCCTAATGCTATCTTTTTTTCTTATTTAGAAATGTGATATTGTTTTATTATAGTGAGAACTTTAAACTCAAAATTTATATTTTGATCCATGATTTGGGATATGGAAAGAAGATTGGTAGCTAATACAAGAACATATAATTCATTTATATTATATTTTTTCCTTCTTTTAGGTTCACTGATATGTTCCCAATTCCCTTCAACTCATATGTTTTACTATCTGTTACAACAAATGGCTTTTTATTTACCATTTTTAAGGAATTGAACCAATGAATATTTCAAATCATGTGTTTGCTTGCTCCTGAGTCTATATACCAATAATCCATGGTACTTCTTAAAAATTAGGACCTTGTTGAATTTATTATGTCTCCCTAGTATTTTTTGATATGATATATGATAGATATAGTGCTTTTTATAATAGTAGCTAATTATTGGGTTGATTTTGTAATGATTTGTAAATAGCGAAAATAAACTTATTTTACACCTTATTACTCGTATTGAACTTAAGCACTTTCTAATTTGATGATGTTCTAAAGGTTGGAATTTTGTTGTCCCTTTAATATAGCTTTGAGACAAGTATATCAATTAATTTACAACTTATTGATGAACCTTATAACTCCAATATATCCTTAGTTTATAGAAATTAATAAATAGGATATGATTTACCTTTGTGTTACTTTACCTCAATGTTGTGAGGTGGTAGATTTAAGTTCTTTGAAATGGCAGTCAATGCCTTTTTTGACCGGTGATGAATTATCCCTTACGTAGCACTTTTTTTTTTGTAACTGATTGTAATAATGTTTGGTCTTATTCCCTATGAATTGGATGCTAGTATGTCTAGTTTTATGATGTATTCCTTTTGTGAATGAGATTTTGGATGATTGATCAAATGAGGTACTATATTTGCTGATCTTATGATAGATTCTTAAATGTTGGCTTTCTCCTTCAAATGGTGCATAGACTTGAATTAGCCTTCTTCCTCTAAATCTAATTCATGCCATTCAATACTAGTCTTTTATTTGACCTCCGATGTTTTTCCTTCTTCAATATGATGCCTTAAATAAGACTACTTGTGAATTTTAAAAAAGTGTCACTTGAGTGTTACTTAGTAGGTGTTGATATTCCATTGTATGCAATGATGAGTTTGGTGGTAACCTCCCAAATACTTGTAACTCCTCCTAGGTGAGCATTAGATACTTAGAGCTCTTATGCCAAGTAGAACTCGTGGCTTATGCATGTAAACCTTTCTTATAATGCTCCAACGATGGGTTTTGATACCCTATATTTACCTATATATTTGAAATGTGTGTTGGCTTGCTATGTTTCTTGAAATGCAAGCATTCCCTCTTCTATGTTTGCATGCTATCTTGATGAGGATAATGGATGACACTAGATGTATTGCTTCTTTGTTCTATAACAACTTTTTGTGCTCTTCAATGGTGCTTTTTCTCTTTAAGTAAAAACCTTGGGTATAACACTTCTTCCTTTGTATATTTATGTACATAATATGTTTTTTGTATGTCTCTTATAATATTCAATTGCTAGCCTTTTTTTTATTGGCTTTCATAGTGCTTCTTCTACGAAAATTTGGATGGTAATGGTTTCTTATAATAGCTTCAATGTTGTAGGTGACACGCTTGCTTATAGGGCTGGATTGGATGTGGAAAAATGGTGTTTTTAAACACATTGATTCTTAGATGTGCAAGCTCTTCGATGGATCCTTCATCTTCCTTGAACTCTATCCTTCAACCTATAAAATATGATGTTTGTGCTAATTCTTGTAAATAGGATTAATTTTGTCCTTTAAATGGAATAAAAGGGGTGATTTATAATTGTTATATTTGCATCAATATGAAGAATTTTTTTAATTAAATCCTTCTTGCATTGTTTAATATTCTTCTTTTGATATTTTAATGATAGTTAATCCAAGCTAATGAGATGTTTTTGAAGTATATCTACACTATACTTAAATGAAATTCTTATATTATCCTTGAATCTTGAGACTCACATAGTCTCGATTTGAGGCTTCTTCCAAGGATATTAATTTTAGCTTCCTTTGGACACATAGTGGTACAAATTGTTGTGCTAGTTTTATGCCTTTAACAACACAAACTAATTTATTAAGAGTAACTAGTTAAAGATAAACTAGTATAGTGCTTAATGGATTAATAATACACCCTTAATAATAATATACTCTCAGAATGAATTCTAATGCACTCTATAATCTTCTACAATCCCTTTGAAGACTCAATATGCAACCCTTTATCTAAAACATTTCTATTTAAGTAGTAATATTAAAAGTGTTCAAATAATAAACCCTCTACACCTTAAGTTGCTTACCTTTAATGTCCTTTGAAGATGATGAATATCTTGATGATTTGATTCACCAAGTTTCTATTTGGAATGGAGGTTGCTCGTAGCTATGAACCTTTCTAGTATTTTATTGTAGAATCTAGTAGTCTTCCTTTTTGGGCTTGTTGTTAGATGGTGATAATTGTCCCAATTCTTTCACTATTAGAAGTGTATCATTGGTAGTCTTTGATCAACAAAGGAGATCACCAATCTCCTATTTCTCATGGAATATTTTTTGGAATCTCTCATTGATTCTTGTAATAAGGCTTCTAGATCCTTATACTCTTTTTATAAAGTATCATTTGCATGCAGTGGCGCACAACAATAGACCAACAGTAGCAATGGTAGTTTTCCCTATTTCTATCTAGATTCACCATGGATCTGATACCATTGATGGTTTTACAAACATTCCATAATATAAAGAGAAAGAGAGGAAGAGGAGAAAGATAGCTATACAACATCTTATTATGAAAAAGAGTGATACAATCCAAATGGAACTATGAGACCCTTTATATAGGAATATGGATTCCTTGTCCAACACTCTACCTAGATGTACAAAGGGACACATTGAATATTACAACATGCACATTGACACTTGTGCATATATTAAATTGCTTGAAGTAACTATATAACTTTCCCTAAAGTAATCTCCTATTCTAGTGATGTACATTGCATAACCAAATAATGTAATATATTCTAACAAACCTAATTGTTTATATATAGATTCTCCATCAACGATCTCCAAGTCAAAAATTGAGTTATTAAAGGAGGATGACCATCCCATAAATCTTTGTAGAAGTTACCCTTTTATCCTTTATAGATAATCTAGAACATTTTTTCTTAATTATATCCTCTCCTATTTTGATTCCCATTAAGATGAGATATCCTAGGAAGTGGAAACTAGATAAGCTCTATCAAGGTTTTATTATCTACATATTTGGACCTCAATAATATTTGATCCCACAATTCATTAGAAAATTTAAACAACCTCTAATATGACTTAGTTACCAATGCCTTGTTATTCTTGAAAACTAATTTTATTTCTAGTCCTCCCTCTTATTTTTTGTAGGCATAAAGTATCCCATTTCACTAGCGCCCATTTTTACCCTTCCTTCACTCCACTCCAAAGAAATCTATAGCTTATTTGATCCAAATTTTTAAGAATTTCCTTAGGTATAAAAAGAAACTAAGGAGTCATAAATATATATGGTGTTAAGAACTACATTTATGAAGATCAACTAACCTCCTATAAAAATCCACCTACTAGTCCATTTTCCCAATTTGGCTTTCACTCTCTTTTATTTTCAAGTCCATTACTCCTCTTTTAATCTCTCAATAATAAGTGGAATTCCTAGGTAGGTTATTGGAAGTGAAAGCACGAGGATATAGAAACAAAAAGGAAATGCCAAGGTGCGATGCAAATGAAACTAAACTTAACGCTAAATCCTATGAACTGAAATGCATGAAAGGAGAGAAACATAAACGCATTGAAACAAGGTATAAAAGCAAATATGGAGTACAACCCTTTCTATTAATATACTTTTAGAACCCAGTTACAATATGTCTCCTCCCTTTTTAGGGGCTAGGAGCATTAAATATGTTCTTGTCACATCAACATATGGTATTCCTTCTTTTGTGTACCCACATGTAGAATGGGCAGACAAAACATCATCACCGCTTGCGTTGATGAGTCTTGACTCCTTTCTGCTCCTCTAATGTTGAGACCCTACATTCAAGGAAATAGAAAATAGTCAGTAGCACCTATAGATAAAATAAAACATGCAATCCCCAAGCCTACGATTAGTGCATGCGAAAAATGAATAAAACGATAACTAAAAAACATCAAAATGATATGAATATTTAACAAAAGCATGAGGAAATTACCAAGAGGGCACAAAAAATGGAACAGTCAAAAAATTTGCCACGGATTTCTAATCACCTCGGGTGGGATGATTAGACCTGCAACAAAACGTCAGAAAGCACAGTCCCAAATGTCACATCCGGGAAGCTCCAAATCACCTGCAAAGTTGGGGGTTAGGTAAAATGGGGTATTTTGGAAAGACCCAGAAGGTCAGATTTCTCCAATTCAGCCTCTATCACCGGGAATTTGATGATGCTACCTGCATGTTAGCAAAAGTGAGAAATGACAAAAACATGATCAAAACAACTCAAAATTATGTGAAATTTGAATGACAACCTATCTAAGCAACATAGAATCAGATGCAAAAATAAAATAAAGGAAATCTGCTACATATTTCTAATCGCTTTGGGGCGGGATGATTAGGATTGCAATAGTGTGGGGGGCGCCCGGGGGCAGGACGCCCGCCATTTGGGGCCCGATTTCAGCACCAATCCACTTGGGATGGGTCCAAAACATCTTGTGGGGTGTTTTTGATAAATTTGGTAGGATGCTATGGCCAAATGTCGGGTTTTGGTTCCGGATTTGCGCTTCCAATAACCACCCTATGACCTCCCTTCCAAAAGATATCAAGGATGTGAAAGGAACAAATCAAAAGGTGTGAGGATGTAAAATGGTAGCACTTTGTTGCTCAAAATGGTCCCTCTTTGTATTTGTTTTGAGGTGAGAAGACTCACCATTTTATAGACCTGATGGTCTCTTTGGATGAGCATGCAGAGGCGCCACTTGGCAATCATGCCTTCCTAGGGGGGAGAAGATTCCTCCATGATTATGGGATCCATGACTACCCCAGTAACTGCCTCTAACGCTCAAAAACACTCACTCACACTCCCATGCAATGAAGGAAGAGTTAAGTGGCAGATCTGAGTTGCCATTTGTCAAGATTTGACTTTTTTCCCATCAAACCTGCTATTCACCCCACCTTGGAGTGAATACTGCTAATCGTCCCTGGGTGGAACGAATACCAGTTTGTAATCGTCCCTAGGTGGAACGAGTAGAGAGTAGAGTGCCTAAAAGGTGCCAAATTGACCTCTGACCTTCCAAAACTACTGTGTGAGTGGTTAGGACCACTATTTAACCTCTAGGGGCTGCCCTGGGGGCTATGTGTGTCAATGCGATCATTGTTTGCAGTCACATAATCGGATTGGTGTTGTTTTGGTGTCTATAGATGCCCCTTTTTGGGATGTGCTATGTGTGGTGCAGTGCTGAGAAAAAATAGATAACCAAAGCACTAATGATTAGGGTTTCTCAGTAACCTAACCAAATTTTGATGCCCCAAGTATGGAAAGGGCATGCATTCTTGAATCCTTGCTTCTAACGAGCGAAGGAACTTAATTCAAGTGTTAACATTTTTCGATGAGGTGTTCCTTGAGCTTGGACATTGATCAGTCATGAATAAGCAAAGGGTGCAACCTTTTGTCTATGGGAACCTTGAATTCATGATTCACGAATACCAAGTGTTTGATCAGCTTGTGATTATTGCTTGTTTGCTACCCCAAGCAGGAGCATGATTTTCTTTGTTAATGATTCTTTGAATGTGTGCCATTTCCCTAATTGGGTGTGTATTTGTTGATTGGTGACTAAGTGTGACTACCCCCTCAAGCGACGAATCGATGAGGGAATTACCTACGTGAGAAAAGTGATGAGTCGCTTGACCCAAGATGACTTAGGTAAGGGTGCCTTTCAGTTGTTTATCTTTGAATGTGTGTGCAGTTTCCCAACATTTAGACCTATTTTTGGTGGGTGTTTAACCCTTTTGGTGACATCGTTTGGAGATGAAATTCTTGACAATCCGTCCTCCCGTGGAGTGGTCCAGCTATGGTAGCCTTATTAGGGAGTAGGATAGTGAGGATTTGTGACCCCGACGTTTGTTTTGCATGCCAAGAAGCAGAGGCGCAAATGCGCCTTGTTCGGAAATGTTATTACTATTTTAGGTAGGTTTGGACCCTTTTTGGGACACCGTTTGGGGATGAAATTCCCGGCAATCCGTCCTCCCGTGGAGCGGTCCGGCTATGGTAGCCTTCTTAGGAAGTAGGATAGTGAGGATTTGTGACCCCGACGTCTGTTTTGCATGCCCGAAATGTCAAGTGCAAAAGCACTCTTATTGGACAATTTTATTGCTTATTTTTGTGCATTTTGGTGTAGTTTTTGCTGTTTTTGCAATTTTTGCTTTGTAATCGTCCTGTCGCACCGATCCTACGTGATCATGGTGGCCGAAGCCCTAGGCTTGGGGGTTTTTGATCTTTTTCCTTTTTGCGAGGTCAGAGGACCGGTTTATTGTAGCCTACGGGCATTTTTGATGATATATATATAGATGACTTTCTTTTGTTTATACACGTGTTGTGATTTGATTTTATGCACAGTGACTGATGTTTGATGGATGCATGTTAATTTACATTATGTATGGATATGTTGCGATGAATGCTAAAGTTTCTAATTTATATGATATGCAAATGGAATGGATGAATTGAAATTGTGATTGTTGGTGGTGGCACCATAGACTACTTATGGCTTTTTGTCCTAGGCGATTGCTGTGGTAAATGACTTTTTTTTGTATACATGTTATTTTTTTTTGTATTTTTTGATGGCGATGCAAGGACGAAAGATATCACAGTTGGTTTATAATGTAGTTAAGGTTTTATGAGACTCAGATGTTTTAACTAACTAGCCAAGACTATACTTTTATCTTACAAGACTTTTGAACAAGGTATGAATCCGACTTGTCTTTGACCAAGTTATTTCACATCCCTGTGTGTGCAATTGAGTTTATTTATGTGGTATTTTTCAGGATACCGCCAGTGCCAGATAGGCTGTCAACCAAACCTATACTAAGGATCACCTAATTAGCTCCACTAACTCCTTTGTTGTATTTAGTCAAATTAATCTACGGTGCTATCTAGGATACCATAAGCTAGCTCATCCACATGCAAACATTGATCTGCACACAAGTTAATGTGATAGATATATCGTCATGCGGGAGGTTTGCCACAAGTGACCGATAGGTTATCCACCAAACCGATATCGAGGTTTACCTCATGACCTTCTGAATGCTGAGAGTTCCAGGGATTCAAGTTTGACTCCCTTATTTTCTTCAATTGTATTGGGATACTTGCTCTTCTATAGTGATAAAAATCACTATTTATTTTTGTTTTTTCTTTTGAGCAAGGGATTTGAATATTGAGTGATGAGAATCACTATTGTATGTGCCTTTTGATGTATGCACTTTGGTTGTGATGTCAAATTTTTTGGAGTTTTGACTTTTGCAAATTTTTGATGTTTTGCAACTTTTTGAGAACTTGGGATTCTTGGGGGAATTGGGTAGGGAAGATGCTTGTCCTTTTGCCAACTCTCAGCATTCTTGGGGTCATTCGCACAGGGGGATGAGCAAGATAACCTTTTCACTAGATGGTATCCTGGATTGCTTTGCAGGTTTCATCTTTCGTTCACACAACTTGGGAATTTTTATGTGTGTTTTAGCTTGTGTTGGGATGCTACGTAACAAGGGGTGGTCCAAGTAGAACTCTACCTTCGTAAAATCTGTCTAACTTTGTACAATATTTGGCTAGAAATCTAAAGACAGCTGAATGAAGAAAACTCTAGATACATTAGAAGACAACTAATGCATGATATTGTGAAACTATGGATGGCGTTTATTTTTGATGGACTATTTATAGAGTGGAAAAATGTGGAGAATGATGGATTTGCCGAGTAATTACAGTCTATGGTGCCTTTGACCTGTATGACCAACAAATATGCAATGTATGGATGTGATGCTTAATGCAACTATTATTTTTTGTGTTTTCGATGGATTGATTTTTGTGAGTATGAAGATGAGATGCAAAAAGAGTTCTTTATTGTTGTGATGATTTTGAGTATGCATGGAAATGAGATGCAAATTTTTGTTATTTTTGATGATTTTATTGTTTTTGACTTTTCTTTATGGTTGGTTCATTCCACGTGAGGGTGGACCAAGTGATTCTTTCAGACCTTGGTGGTTTTGACCAAAGGGATTATGGGCACCTTTGGGGCTTTTTATGGTTGACCAAGCGATTATGGGAATCCTTGGAGCTTTTTGGTTTGACCAAAGGGTTTATGGGCACCTTTGGGGCATTTTTTGGGGTTGACCAAGCGATTATGGGAATCCTTGGAGATTTTGGTTTGACCAAAGGGATTATGGACACCTTTGGAGCATTTTGGGTTGACCAAGCGATTATGAGAATCCTTGGAGCATTTTGGGTTGACCAAGTGATTATGAGAATCCTTGGAGCATTTTGGGTTGACCAAGCGATTATGAGAATCCTTGGAGCTTTTGGTTTGGGCTATGGCTCTTTTAAATATGGAATGGCCACAAATGACTGATGTTCAAGGGTTCTAGTTCCTTGATTCCATCAAGAGAGGCTAGCCGGTATGTTCCAGGTCCTATTTTACTATCGATGACATAAGGACCTAACCAGTTTACCATGAACTTGTCCCTTAGATGGGGCGGCAAGTTAGAATTTTGTTGGTTCTCTTTTAAGACCAAGTCACCAACCTGAAAGTCCCTCAGGTGAACCTTCATGTTGTATGCTTTCTTAAGTCGCTCTTGATAGATACGTAAATGCTCGAGAGCATTAACGCGTCGTTCATCGAGCAACGTAAGCTGGTCTAACCGAGCCTACCGTGCAATGTCATCATCGATGAACTCTTGCATTGATATGCGCAGGGAAGGAATTTCCAACTCGAGAGGCATGACTACCTCGGAGCCATACACGAGCGAAAATGGAGTTGCCCCGGTGGGCGTCCGAATGCTAGTGTGATAAGCCCATAAGGAAAGCGGGATTTGAATGTGCCAATCCTTATGACTATCTGCGACCGTATTTTTGAGGATGGCGACTAGCATTTTGTTTGACGCCTCTGCTTGCCCATTTTCCTGTGGATAATAGGGTGTCAAAAAATTGTGCTAAATTTTGTACTTTGTGGTCAAAGCACGCACGTCTTTGTTCTTGAATGACGTCCCATTATCCGAGATTATCTTGGATGGAATACCAAAATGACATATGATGTTATGTAAAATGAACTCCGAAATGCGGGGTCCAATCGTAGAGGTAAGCGAAATTGCTTCCACCCACTTGGTGAAGTACTCTGTGGCCATTATGATGAACGTGTGACGACTTGACGATGCAAGGGAGATCTTTTCGATTAGATCTAAGCCCCACTACGAAAATGGCCAAGCCGATTGGATCGACTGCAAGGCTTGAGAAGGTACGTGTGTCAAATTGGCATGGTGTTGACACTTCACGCACTTCCTTACATACGTGCAACAATCTCGCTCTAAAGATGGCCAATAATAGCCCATGCAAAGAATGCGCTTTGCGATGGCCATACCGCTGAAGTGGCCACCGCATGTACCATCGTGCGCTTGGGTGATCGCCCAAGTGGACTCCTTCTGGTCCAAGCAACGAAGGAGGATTCCTTCGTAGCTGTGATGGTACAAAATATCTCCTAACAAGACATGTTTTACCGCTTTCTATTTGAATGATCATTTTGCGGCATGCGTCAATCCAAGTGGGAGGTTACCTAACTTGAGGTAGTCTCTTATGGGTGTGTACCAATCCTACTAATTAGAAACCTCGACGGTATGAACAACCAATCCCTCTTGAAGTTCATCCCTAGCAAAATATGAGCGGGAAAGAACTTGTAAGAATAGCATTGTGTTGCTATTAAGGGGAGTAGGGGAGAACAAGGACCCCCAATTGGCATGATTCAGACAATCATGGATTCAAGAGAACTTGTCCAGGGATGGTTCAATATGGATCAGGTGTTTTGACTTGAATGGTTGTCATATCACCAAAAATGTCTTGCGGGATTAGTGACCCCAAGGAGGCCATAGTGTCCGCAAAATGATTTGATGACCGAGGGAGTGCCTCGATGTCGTACCATTCAATATTTTCCAGGAATTTGTCCACAAGGGCTTTGTAGGCCTATAGAACTAGGCATTTACATTGGAATACCCCTTTGACTTGGTTGCCAATTAACATCGAATCATCAAAGATGTTCAATCGTTTGATGTTCATGGTGATTGTTGTCTGAAGACCTATGAGCAAGGCTTCGTATTCTGCATTGTTGTTGGTGCATGAGAAATCTAATTTAAAGGATAGAGGCATTGGACCCCCTTGCGGTGTGAAGAATACAATTCCCGTGCCACCACCTTGCTCACATTTAGAACCATCAAAAAATAGGGTTATGTCAGCCTGTGACTCAGGCTCATCAAAATATGGTGATTCTAAGAAGAAGGCTCATCCATGTAATCTTCCAAAGTTTTGTGCATGTGATCATGGAAGATGTATGTCATGGCATGTTGGTAGGTGGCACCAGCATTTTTAAGGCCAAAGGGCATGACCTTATAACAAAATGTCCCCCAAGGCATTGTGAATGCCATTTTTAGTTGATCATCGGGATTGATACGAATTTGATTGTATCTCGAGAAACCATCCATGAGGGATAGCATTTCGTGGCCCATTGTAGCGTCTACCAATGCGTCGATGCTTGGCAAGGGAAAATCATCCTTAGGACTCGCTTTGTTTAGATCTCAAAAATCGGTGCATATGCGAATCCTCTCGTCCAGATTTTTGATGGGCACCATGTTGGACAACCATGGTGGGTAATCCACGTAGATGACAAACTGTGCATCCAACAACTTTTGTAATTCATCTTTGACCATTAAGGCCATTTTTGGGTGCATCTTACGTAGTTTTTGCTTAACTGGCTTGACTGTCGGATCAAGCGTTAGGTTATGCATGACTAGCTATGGATCTAGCCTTGACATGTCTTTGTAGGACCATGCAAAAACCTCCTTCTTCTCTTTGAGAAGGGCAATGTAGTCGGCTTGCTCTTCGGGGGATAGACTTACCCCCAGCTTGATGATCTATGGATTCATTGGATCAGAGCCGATGTCTACGTCAGTCGTCTCCTCGACCGACATGTGGGATCCATCCTCCAACTGGTGTGGAGTTGGGATCAAGTGGATATCATTTGCTGAGTTTAGATCTACGTTGGGAACCTCGGGTTCCTCTTCAACATGGAAGATATCTTGAGTTGGCCTTGGGGTGAAATGAAGCATCTCATCGAAAGGCCAGTACTCTGATGGGGATGGTGGTGAATTGATGTGATCCCAGTCTATGGCATCTATGTCTAGATACAATGACTGTGTTGGATCAGCCGGATTGTGGATGGGGGCGGTTAAGTCAATGGAGATCATGTTGATGAAATGATTTTGGTCTCCATTACCATGGGTGTGGTGACTCGGACATCCTGAATGATCTTTGTGCTCCGGATCTAGCTCTGGAGGTATTGGCATGAATGGATCAGCCCTATGTGCGGGGAGGAGGACAGGGTCTGCCCTCGACACTGATATCTCTATAGGGTCTCTAGGCGGTAGGTGCTCTCTATATGCCCAAAGTGGCGGATTCAACACTTGGTCCCACTGCGCTTGGTTTAGGTGCCACTCATGCCCTGGCCTTATGTTTAGTTGTTCAAATATGTCATCAATATCTAGGGGGTATTGTTGCTGCATCTGCCGCATGTGATTGAGATATGCCATCTCAGTTTCATCTTCATAATCACTGTCAGAGATCCAAAGGCCTTCGTTGGTTCCAACAACTATTTGCGACATTAGAGGCTCATCTTGCTCGAGCAAATTGATCTGGCCCCATCGGGGTTGTTTCGCTCTCTATGGGGGGACCTGATTTTCTTGAGGTGGCACTTGCTCGATTGGAGCATCCAAAGGGAACATTGCCAAGAGGCTTTCTTGATAATCATCCATGGGGGTCACTTGTGAGTGATTGCTATCCGATTCGAAGGGGTCCCATGGTGCTACCTCATATTCTGACTCGTCTTCGAAAGATCCTTCTTGACCTTGTCTATACCCCTCTTGTAGGTGAGTTTTCAAACTTTCTCCTTTCTCGATTAAAGGGAAGGGGTTGTTGAGGTCAACAAGGTTGGTTGTCAACGATGGGAGATAATCCCCCAATGTATATGTCGTGTTAGGATTGGCATATGGATCTAATGCCAACCCATCCTTGTTGCCTATCCCTAGGCCTTGCATGTTCTCTACCAAGATGTCCAAGGGTAGAGGGTGGTTGAACCCTACTCCTGACTTGTCGTATGGCATCTGATATCTTGGTTGGCAAAGAACTCGCACTCCTTGCTCATATCTGCCTAACCCATATCCATGCCAATTGCATTGGCCAAGATATCTCAAAGCGAAATCTGGGTTGGACAAATAGTTGACGTCTTCAGCAAAAGGCTCTTCATCTTCTTCCTCTTGCATGTAAGGTTCAATGCCATTATCAAGGCCCCCATATACAAAGTTTGTCTGGTTTGGTGGGTAGCCTAGAGGAACAATAGTGCCTATGGGGAGGCGAGGTCTCCCCATGTCTTGCATGGACTCAAGTGCGGGTGTTGCTACAATATTCCACACCAGGTACTCCCCCAGGCCCGTATTGGCCATCTCAATGGTGATTGTTGGTGATTGAGGGGGAGGGAATGGAAGTTCTTCCTGAGTCCACTCCATGTCGGGTGAACTAGGAGCCTCGACTTCCATTCTGCTAGGCATCTCCTCAGTAGAGATGGTTGAGACTGATGGCGGTGCCTCTTCCAGGGGTTTCTTCCCTTTGTCCTTCGGTGTGGCCACCGTAGGTGGCATCGTTGGTGAAGGACCAGATGATGAAGATGGACCCGATTGGGGATTTGATGGACTTGTCAATGGGGATGCCTATGGAATCGGACCCTGTTTAGATGGATTCAACTAAAAATCCAAATGCATTGATGGAAGGGTCGATTGCGGCATTAGCTACACCGTATTGCAATACTTGAAGGGCTCCAAGTCTACCGGGACTACATGCACTTGCCCTTCAAATGTATACTTTAAGCACTGATGAGCTATCGAAGGGACACACTTCATGTCCCTGATCCATGGCCGACCCAGCAAGATGTTATAGGCCATCTCACCCTCCAAGATGTGGCACAATGTAGGTATAGTCTTTTGTCCCACTTGGATGGGTAGGACAATTGTGCCAACTATCGAGCATATTGCATCATTGAATGCTCGCAGTGTATAGGTGGAGGCCACTATGTGAGATGCGAGCAACTTTAGGTGCTTCAAGGCCATTGTTGTAATGATATTACTAGATGAGCCAGTGTCCACCAATACCCTCTTGTACGAAATCCCATTGACCCACGCGATGACGTGCAGGGGTGGATCCACCATGTCACCAGCCACTGATTTCAATTCGTCCTCTCGAAAGGTGATGACTGGCTCGGTGCATCATTTGACATGTCCCACAAAGTTGTTGAAGGAGTTTGCTTCATGGGGCTACAACTCGATGGCTTTTAGTATCTCCATTAGAGCCTCCCGATGGGGCGATGATTGTTGTATGAGCTCGTAGATGGAGAGCCTAGCCGATGTGGTCCTCAAACTCTGGGTGAGTTTGGTTCGAATCGTGGCCATTGGTCTAGGTGGAGCAGGTTGCGTAAGGTGCTGTTGTGGTTGTGACATTGTTGGCACCTCTCCTGTAGCTACCGTGGGGGCAGTTGTGCTCGGGTACCTCTTGTTCCGAGTCACTATACTGATCATCCCTACATACCCCTGCATGGGGCAGTTCTGTGTTACCTCATTGACTTGTAGGGTCTTTGCCTATGCATCATGGGCAGGCAAGGGGTCCTTAAAGACCTCCATTTGTTGGTTGCTTGGTGCCACGGGATTATCCACCGCTAATGTCTTGTTATCTATTAGGTCTTGCACCAAGCCTTTAAACTTCCAACATGCATTAAGGTCATGTCCCTTCCGTATGTGGAACCTACAGTACAAGTCTTCCCTATAGCCCTTAGGTTTTGGTGCATTGGGGTCTATGGGTTGACTCTCGGGCAGGTTGATCAAGTTTGCCATTGACAAGCGGTCAAACAGGGAGTCTCTGGACTCTGTGTAAGGTGTGAATTGTCGCCTAGGGTGACGCTACTGATTTTGTTCTTGCCTTTGATTTTCTCTATCATAACTGTTAAGAGGCACCACTTGATAGTTAGCCTTTTGGGGTTGTGTTGCTTGTGCAGGCTTAGGGACGTTTATAGCAACCTGATTGACCGCAACGGGTTTCTGTTGCGTGGTCCCTATTTTGGTGTTCTTAGACCATTCTTTCTTCTTTGGCTTGGCTATCTCGCCATCCTGAATCTTGATCTCCTCAATGATTCTGGCTTGCGCTAGAGCTTCCTCTAAAGTGGCATATTGCTGCAGCTACAATAGCATGGAGATCGATCTCAAACAGCTCTTTGAGAACATTTGGGTGAGGTCGGACATAGGAGGGAGGTAGGGCAGCTTTGAAAGCAAAGTCCTCCACCGGTTCCCATAGGCCGCCATGGTTTCTTCCTCATACTTCCTGAGGCTGGCTAGGTCGCTTAGTGATGCCTTCTTCTTGGTGTTGAAGGTGAAGCATTCGAGGAACGCATCCACTAGCTGATCTAAGTTACTAATGTTGTGCTTTGGCAATTGAGTGAACCAATCCGAGGTAGGGCCTACGAACATGGTGATGAATGTTCTTAGCAACAAAGCATCATTGTCCTGAATGCCAAAGCATTGGCTCAAGAATCTAGTCACGTGTTCTTGGGCATCCTCCTCACCTCTAAAGATTGCCAACTAGGGTAGTTTAAAGTGTTCAGGGTAAGGGGGTGTCGGCACTGACGGATGCACTGGGTGACTACGGAGTTGGCGTAAAGTGGGCTTTTGGGGCCCAAAAGTCTTGGTCTCCATAGACTCTAAGCGCTCTAGCAGTGCTTTATATGCATCAGAAGATTTGATCTCTTCCTCCTTGGTTAGTTCCCGTTGTGGGTTGTGGGAAACTTGAGGCCTATGGAGGGGTGGCCGGATAGCACCCCCTCTGCCTTGGTAGGGCATTTTGGCCCACTCTTCTTCTTGCTCATACTCCTCATAGGCTTCTTGAGGAGTTTCTGGATGAGACCTATAACCATGGGTGGGTCCCCATGGAGGGTGCCCATCGTTGTTCCTAGGAGTGGCCTCCCGCTCAGGTCTAGGAGGTCTCGGAGGCAACACTTGGTAAGGTCGTGGAGACCTATCTCGCACCAAGGGGTTGCGCCTCTCATACGGTTCTGCTCTTTGGGTGCGAGGGGTTGGAACCCTCTCAGGCACAGTGTTATGGAGTAGCTCATCTGTTTGGCACCGAATGCACTCTTTGCTAAGGCGATATAGATGCTCTAGCTGTTGTTGGTCTTGCTCAAGCTGCGTGATCTGCGCTTGGTGGGTGGCATGTCTGGCAAATGCCAAGTCGATTTGTTCCACCATCTTGAGTCTAGGAGGCCTAGATGCCTCTCCTACACATTTATCTCGGTCATGATGATCCGAGATCTCTATAGGTCACTTCCCTCTATCGAGGTTGGCGACATTCACTCGAGGCTCTGGCCTCAGTAGGTGATTCTGGTAGATAGCAGGTGCGGAGGCACATTGCTCCCATGCTGTGTATTGCTCTTGAGGAATGTAATGGTCTTCCTCATGCTCCCTTTCGTATATGTGAAAGGGGCGGGCAGAGTTGGCTCACCCTGTCTGAAGAGCCTTGTGCTCTGGATTTGGCTTATTATTCCTAATAGTGATGGGGGGTAAAGGAGGGATGACATAATCATGTGGCCTCTCCTCATGGACCCTATGCTATTCTAGCACTTCATTGCATGGTGGCCACTCATACCGAGCTTCTAAGGGAGCCTTCCCATTTATATTGAGTGCCACGTGTAGGGACTCCTCCTGAAAGGGTCTATGTTGGATGGGAGTGCCCCTCGAAGGGGTGCCTCTATAGTCCCATTCTAAAATGGCACGATGTGGACTATCTTGTGGGTCGGGCCGCCAAGGTGGTATGACCAAGTCCTTGGGGCTATAGCGGAGGTGACTTGTGCCCCCTTGTACACTCTCCGTAGCTCCTGCCCGTGATTGGGCTTGGCTACGGGTGTACACCATGGTGGTGTCTCCCTACAAGATGCGTAGATTTTTATCTCTTTTTATGATTTTTATGCTACACTAAATAGAAAATATCACACACACACAAAGCAATGATTATCTCATTTAAATATTAAAGGTGTGCCCTAAACCTGGTTTAGTGTGTTTTGATTTTTGTTTTGATAGTTTTGTAAAGAACGTTTTGTAGCAAATGCAATATGATGGCTCTTATGACTCCCAAAAATGGTCGCCCCTTCGATATACCATTGCCAGGCCGTTATACCAAACCTCTCTATATACCCGCCCTTACGTGAGGGAAACTATTGGTACGTGAGAGCAGAATGGTACGTGGAACATAGGCGGTACTGAAGGGGGATCACCCTATTTTTGACACCTACCATAGAAGACTTATCCTCATGCACTGGGAATCACCCCAGCTACACTTGGTCAGCTTTCATCAGGATTTACGTCTAGCAACAGTAGCGATCGGGGTTATGGATGCAAAAATTCAAGCCAAGGTGGTGATGAAATCCACCGTTGGTCTTGATCAAGGGCTGGGGTTTTACGACCAGCTCCTTGGTGTTTAAATTGCCATGTGATGTGTGGGGTTCTTTTTATTTTGCATAAAATAAAGCAAACATGCAGTAAAAATTTCCCTAAGCAAGCAAATAACCAGAAAATAGAAAACAAAAAGCAAAAAATGACAGAAGGTGTTTAGGACCCCTACCTCTTCTCTGCCCAAATTGGATGGCTCTGAGTTTCTGCCCTAAAACTACATAGAGAGCTATTCATCCCTGGGTGGGATGAATAATAGAACTGTATTCATCATAGGGTGGGGCGAATGCCCATTCGTCCCTGGGTAAGACGAATTCCAGCTCTGTATTCGTCACAGACTGGAACGAACAACAGTCCAACGTTTGAAAACTTGGTACCTGCAAGCAAAAACAAGCAATTTTTGATCAGATTTCTGATCTCAAAAATAGAGGACAAGGTCCCACCGTGATCGCCACTGAAAGCACGAGGATACGAAAACAAAAAGGAAATGCCAAGGTGCGATGCAAACGAAACTAAACTTAACGCTAAATCCTACGAACTGAAATGCATGAAAGGAGAGAAACATAAACGCATTGAAACAAGGTATAAAAGTGAATATGGAGTACAACCCTTTTTATTAATATGCTTTAGAACCCAGTTACAATCCGTCTCCTCCCTTTTCAGGGGCTAGGAGCGTTAAATATGTTCTTGTCACATCAACAGATGGTATTCCTTCTTCCGCGTGCCCACATGTAGAATGGGTGGACCAAACATCACCGCCGCTTGCGTTGATGAGTCTTGACTCCTTGCTGCTCCTCTAATGTTGAGATCCTACGTTCAAGGAAACAGAAAATAGTCAGTAGCACTTGTAGATAAAATGAAACATGCAATCCCCAAGCCTACGATTAGTGCATGCAAAAAATGAATAAAACGATAACTAAATAACATCAGAATGATCTAAAAATTTAACAGAGGCATGAGGACATTACCAGGAGGGCACTACAAATGGAACAGTCAGAAAATTCACCACGGATTTCTAATCGCTCTGGGGTGGGACGATTAGACCTACAACAAAACGTCAAAAAGCACTGTCCCAAATGTCACATCCGGGAAGCTCCAAATCACCTGCAAAGTTGGGGGTTAGGTAAAATGGGGTATTTTGGAAAGACCCAGAAGGTCAGATTTTTCCAATTCGGCCTCTATCACCGGGAATTTGATGATGCTACCTGCATGTTAGCAAAAGCGAGAAATGACAAAAACATGATCAAAACAGCTCAAAATGATGTGAAATTTGAATGACAACCTATCTAAGCAACATAGAATCAGATGCAAAAATAATAGAAAGGAAATCTGCTACAGATTTCTAATCGCTCTAGGGCGGGGCGATTAGGACTACAGCAGTGTGGGGGGCGCCCGGGGGCAGGACGCCCACCGTTTGGGGCCCGATTTTGGCACCAATCCACTTGGGATGGGTCCAAAACCTCTTGTGGGGTGTTTTCAGACAAATTTGGTAGGATGTTATGGCCAAATGTCGGGTTTTGGTTCCGGATTTGCGCTTCCAATAACCACCCTATGACCTCCCTTCCAAAAGAGATCAAGGATGTGAAAGGCACAAATCAAAAGGTGTGAGGATGTAAAATGGCAGCACTTCATTGCTCAAAATGCTCCTTCTCTATATTTTTTTTGGGGTGAGAAGACTCACCATTTTATAGACCTGACGGTCTCTTTGGATGAGCATGCAGAGGCGCCACTTGGCAATCATGCCTTCCTAGGGGGGAGAAGATTCCTCCCTGATTAGGGGCTCCATGACTACCCCTGTAACTGCCTCTAACGCTCAAAAATGCTCACTCACACTCCCATGCAATGAAGGAAGAGTTAAGTGGCGGATCTGAGCTGCCATTTGTCAAGATTTGACTTTTTGCCCGTCAAACCTGCTATTCGCCCCACCCTGGAGCGAATACTGCTAATCGTCCCTGGGTGGAATGAATACCGGTTTGTAATCATCCCTGGGTGGAACGAGTAGAGAGCAGAGTGCCTGAAAGGTGCCAAATTGACCTCTGACCTTCCAAAACTATTGTGTGAGTGGTTAGGACCACTGTTTAACCTCTGGGGGCTGCCCTGGGGGCTGTGTGTAGTTGCAGACTTATGATTCTAAATAAAACTTCCCTATAAAACCCACTCTCTAAAGTCGCTAAAAGAAAACTCAAAGAGTAAATTTTTGTATGGAGGCCACATTTAGGAATAGTTTTTACCATACTCAAAATACATGGGAGTATGCTCTTTATCATTTATATACATGGTTGGGACAAGCCTCAAACCTTTCACATGTCTGGGTAAACTCGTGCCTTTTTTCTCTCTGATAGTTTCAGGTTTAAAACTACTTCTCCTAAAAATGATCTTTATATTTTATTACTCTAACTCTATGCAAACCTTGAATTAAAAGCACAAAATAATTGTTGGTATTATCATACCTTTATTGTTGTTGTAATCACAATGACACTGAGAGGGGGGGTGAATCAGTGTGATCTTTAAAAATTCTAAAACATATAGTTTTAGATCCAGCAGCAGTTTAAACTGATAAAAGAAATATCAAAATGCAGCAAGAAAGCATGACACACAACACAGTAATTTAACGAGGTTCACCAATGTGGCTACTCCTCAAAATGACTGCTTGGACTACCATCCAAATCCAGCCAATGCAAAGCTACAACTTTACAATATCTTTTACCAACACCAACTGGAAGGAGCACCAACCCCTTTGCTTTATCTGTTTCGAGTGAGAATGGAGCACCGACTCCTAATTTACCAGCACCCTACTGGAAAGAGGCACCAACCCCTTATGCCAAGTTACAACTTGGAAGACAATAATGAAAATTACGAGAATAAAACTTTCACCTCATTTCTCACAGTCTGCTATTTTTTTGCATTCTGCTGCTTCTGCGCAAAATGATTCGCACTATCCGACCGCTTCTTTGTACTTCTTCGCACTCTCTACTGCAATCAGATGATCGATCACTTCTACAATCTATGCACTATCACTTCGGACTTAGAACACAACCTCTGCACATCGCGCTCTTAATTCACGAAGATTCGATATGCACACTTCACTTCGTCACAAAAGAAATATCACTTCAGCCTTAGCTCCAATCGAAACGACTCACTCTCTGCACACTGCAAATTTTGCATACACACGTTATCTTCGCACTCGTCCATCTCCATCTTGAATTAGCCCTCCTTTTATAGAAGAAATCTTCAAGAACAATATTGAGACTGTAGTCGGCTTAAACCCTAAAGAGCGTCGACTGTCAAACCCTTATGAATATCGGCTTCAAACCCTAATGAATGTCGGCTTAAAACCCTAATGAATGTCGGCTTCAAACCCTAATGAATGTCGGCTTCAAACCCTAATGAATGTCGCTTAAACCCATAAACTAATGTCGACTTCAAAAGTCTATCTGGTTCTACGGCTTTCCTCTCGAAACTCCAACATGTCACGATATCACGACACCTTTTACATCCGTACGCCTTCTTGCCCTCGTTGTCATGAAATCGTGACTCTTTTGCCCTTTGAAAGCTTTGCCACCGTTCTTGTCATGAAATCGTGACACTTTGATCTTTTGCTGACGTCATTCTTAATCTTGTCACGAAATCGTGACGCTTTCGGCTTCCAGAGGCTTTTCTTGCAACATGTCACGAAATCGTGACACTTTCAGCTTTTGCTGACGTCATCCTCATCTTTGTCATGAAATCGTGATGCTTTCGGCTTCCTGAGGCTTTTCTTGCAACTTGTCATGAAATCGTGACACTTTCAGCTTTTGCTGACGTCATCCTCATCTTTGTCATGAAATCGTGATGCTTTCGGCTTCTGTACAATCCTAGCTTCATGCAGTAGCGAAATCGCTACAATATTGTGCCTTGTGCTTCCAACTTTGCTTCTGCCCGTGAAATTATGACTTGCAAGGAAATCACTGTACTTTCGACTTGTAGCATAATCGCTACATCTTTGAGTTCTACACTTTTGACTGGTAGCGAAATCGCTACACCTTCACGTTGTGCACTTTTGACTTGTAGCGAAATCGCTACAGCTTTTCAACTCAACGCTTTCTCCTTGCTTCGGCCAGCAAAATTTTGACATGTAGCGAAATCGCTACAACTTTTCCACTTAACGCTTTCTCCTTGCTTCGGCCAGCGAAATTTTGACATGTAGCGAAATCGCTACAACTTTTCCACTTAACGCTTTCTCCTTGCTTCGGCCAGCGAAAAATCAACATGTAGCGAAATCGCTACAGTTTCTCGACTTAGCTTCTTGGCCTCCAACATGTCGTGAAATCGTGACAGTTTGCCTTGCGCCTTCTCTTTCCTCCGACTTGTCATGAAATCATGACATTTTTGACTGTGCCTTCTCTCTCCTCCGACTTGTCATGAAATCATGACATTTTCGACTGTGCCTTCTCTCTCCTCCGACTTGTCATGAAATCATGACAGAAAACATGTCGCGATATCGCGACAGTTTTCTAACTTGTCTTTTTCTTCGAATTTTTGAAACTGGGTCATCTCTGTTTTCCAGGAAACTTCTGTCCTCTGCATCTGAATGACTCCTACACTGTCTGTCCACTGCATCATTGGATCTAACTGCCTGTGTTGACAACAATGACAAACTTCTTGCAACACCTTGCTCAACAATCTCCCCCTTTGGAATTGTTGGCAACACCTGTGTACATTCCTGTACCTCTTCTCCCCCTTTGTCAATAATACCAAAGGGCTGTTGCAAACTCCCCCTGAGTCCATCCTCACAATTCTCAGGCACAATTTGTTGCATCTAGCACAAATCATGATCATGAGCAAAAGAATAGTCAAATATTCAAATGCTCCCCCTGAGAAGGTGATCCCTATAGCTAGTCACTTCTTAGGAAGTGTGACTACTCCTAATTTGCTTCGAAGATACTCAAATACTTCCTTGGGCAAAGGTTTTGTAAAAATATCTGCTACTTGTTCTGTAGTTGGGACATAGTCCAATTTAACTTCTCCTTCTGCAACTTTCTCCTTCAAGAAATGATACCTTATAGCAATGTGCTTTGTCCGTGAGTGCATTACTGGATTCTTAGAGATGTTAATTGCACTGGTGTTATCACACTTTACTGATATTGGTTCACTGAAATTAATACCTAGATCTTTCAAGGTTTGTTTCATCCACAAGACTTGTGTACAACATGTTGCTGCTGCAATATATTCTGCCTCAACTGTAGATAAAGAAACTGACTCTTGCTTCTTACTGTGCCATGCAACCAATCTGTCCCCCAAATAGAATGCACCTCCACTGGTACTCTTTCTGTCATCAACACATCCAGCCCAATCTGCATCTGAATATGATATAAGAGTGAAGTCTTTGCCTTTTGGATACCACAACCCATACTCAATGGTGCCCTTGAGATACCGAAAAATCCTTTTAACTGCTGTCACATGAGTCTCTTTGGGATCGGCCCGAAATCTAGCTACCATGCAACCTGCTCGTAGAATATCAGGTCTGGTAGTCGTTAAATATAGTAAACTTCCAATCATAGATCTGTACATGGTTTGGTCTACAGGTGGAGATTTGTCTTCTTTACTCAATTTGCAGCCTGTTGTCATGGGAGTGCTTACTGGCTTACAGTCCTCCATAGTGAACCTCTTTAACATTTCTTTCACATACTTAATTTGGGAAATGAATATGCCTTTCTCATTTTGATTAACTTGTAGCCCAAGAAAGTAAGACAATTCACCAATCATAGACATTTCAAATTCATTCTGCATCTTATTTGCTAAGTCTTTACAAGATTCATCTTTGTTGCTGCCAAATATGATATCGTCTACATAGACAACAAGAACAATGAGATGTCCACCTTCTGTTTTCACATACAGATTACTGTCCACTAAACCTTTCTTGAATCCCTGTTGGGAGAGATAGTTGTCTAGCCTTGCATACCATGCCCGTGGTGCTTGTTTTAATCCATATAATGCTTTCTTTAATTTGCAGACAAGGTTAGGATCTTCACTAATTTGAAAGCCATCTCGGTTGTTCAATATAGACCTCTTCTTCAAGTTTCCCATTTAAAAAAGCAGATTTTACATCCATCTCGATAAACTCCGAAGTTCTTGTGGACTCGCTAAGGCCGAGAAACATTCTAATTGCTTCTAATCTGGCCACTTGGTGCAAAAGTCTCTTCAAAATCAATGCCTTCGACCTGTGCATACCCTTTACAAACCAGTCTTGCTTTGTTCCTAATGACCTGTCCGTCTTCATTTAATTTGTTCCGAAATATCCATTTGGTGCCGATTATATTCTTATTTGCAGGTCTAGGTACTAATTCCCAAGTTCTGTTCTTTTCAATCTGATCCAACTCTTCATTTATTGCCTTCATCCAGCTATCATCTTTGCTTGCTTCATCTATGTTTTTGGGCTCAATGCTGGATAAAAGAGAGTAATTACTTATTACTTTCTTTCTTGTCTGAATGCCAGCTGTGGGATCTCCAATTATTTGGTCTCTAGGATGATTTTTCTGCCAGCTGCCTGTTTTGAATTTTCTATTTTCTTGCACCTCTGAGTCATCGGATAAGTTATCTACATCAACCGTAGACGTATTTTCTGTTCCATGCACCTCATCTCCTTCAATGACTTCTTCGTAGATTGGGTAGTTTTCTTCAAAGTTAACTATTTGTTTCCTCCCTTCATCGAATTTAACATCTGCACTTGTCCACAATTTTCTTGAGTCTCTTGTTGTAGCATTTGTAAGCTTTGCTATTTGGAGAATAACCAACAAAAACACCTTCATCTGCTCTATCTTCAAACTTCCCAAGGTTGTCATCAGTTTTTTTGATGTAGCACTTACAGCCAAAAACTTTGAGATGTTTTGTTGTTGCTTTTCTACCAAACCACAACTCATAAGGTGTTTTGCATTCATGAGTTCTTAACATATATCTGTTTTGAATGTATACTGCAGTGTGAACTGCTTCTTTCCAGAATCTATCTGCTATTTTGTTTTCTGCCAGCATGGTGCGTGCCATTTCCTGTATAGTTCTGTTCTTTCTCTCTACTACACCATTCTGTTGGGGAGTTCTAGCTGCTGAATATTGTCTCCTGATACCGTATTTTTCGTAGTATTCTATAAATTCATTCGAAATGAATTCTCCTCCTCTGTCTGATCGCAAGCATTTGACCCTTTTTCCTGTTTCATTTTCAACTAGCTGTTTGAAAGTTCTGAACATTTCAAAAGCTTCTGTTTTTTCTTTTAAGAAGAATATCCATGTCATTCTGGAATAATCATCGATACACAACATAAAGTATTTGTCGCCATTTATGCTTTGAGTTCTCATGGGTCCACATAAGTCTGTATGAATGAGTTCCAAAGGCCTGCTAGTGTGGTATTCTTTTGTTTTAAATGAAACTCTGGTTTGCTTTCCCTTCTGACATGAAGCACAAACATTGTTTGAAGGTTTCTTAATGGTTGGAATATCTCTCACTGCTTGTTTAGAGCTGATTTTCACCAAATTATCAAAACTTATGTGTCCAAGCCTCTTATGCCACAACCAGTTCTCTTCTTCTTGTCCAATGAAGCACATACCTTCTGAAGATTCTGAGAGTGTGTACAGGTTGCCAGACGTCCTTGAGCCGGTTGCTATTAATTTCCCGTTGTTTATTTTTCTGACTTCACAACCCTGCTTCTTGAAAACTACTTCATGTCCTTTATCACAGATTTGACTCACACTTAACAGGTTATGTTTCAAACCATCCACAAATAAAACTTCTTCTGACTTGATTTTCCCTTCACTAATTTTGATAGATCCTTTACCTATTATTTTGGCTCCATCATTATTGCCAAACTTCACAGAACCACCCTCATATTTCTGTAGTTTTTCAAATTTCTGTTTATCACCTGTCATATGACTTGAGCAACCACTGTCAAGGATCCACGGTACACATTTATTCTGAGCTCTAAAAGTTGTCTGCACTATTAAAGATTCTTGTTCTTTCCTGAGCTGTTCTTTTTGTTTCCATTCTGTTTTAACTGTGGTGTTGGGTTCTAGCTTGGATTTCCCCTTTTCAGAATCTTGCACATATCCTTCAGAAGAAATTCTATTTTGTTTTGCCCTATATGGTTGAATTCTTCTTTTCTGAGATTGATTTGAAACAGAAATACTACGACGAGTTTCTAGCAATATGCCCAAAGTTGTGACAATTAAAGCATTCTATTGCATAACTCATTAGAGGAGCAAAAGCATTTCTACTAGTGAAACTTCTTGGACCTATATTGTACTTGCAGTCAACAATTTTATGCCCATAACCATTACATTTAAAACAGAAACCATAGAAATAATGATTGAACCTGAAAGATGGTTTTTGCCAAGTTGTTGCAGGAGCCTTAGATCTTCTTTTCTTTTGATGTGTGACCTTGGTAAAGCCGTCATTGTCAGTTCCTATTTCAGGACTGGCATTACTGCTTTCTTTTGCCTGATTTGTTTTTCTTTCAACAGCCTGTTTCTTGTCTTTACCTTTTTCATATTCAACATTGCTTGCCTTTTGCTTGTTTGATGATTCTCCTTCAATAAAGCCCAGACCGAATTTGATACCTGCGGGTCTTTGATCGCTTAGAATTTTGTCCAGTTTCATCGAACTTTCTTCACGCTTGAAATGACAGCTAATTTTTTGATCCAGCTCTTGTATCTGTATTCGAAGACCAACATTTTCTTCTTCCAATTTGCAACAGTAATCTATCTTCATGGTTACCTGTACTTCAAGATCTTCGAACATTTTCTTGTATTCTTCTGTCTACATTTTTAGACTGGTTATAATGTCATTTGCATCCTCGAGCTTTCTTGACAGTTTTTGGTTCTTTCTTTTCTCAGATTTCCATTCCATAAGTGCAGAGACCAGCTCACCTTCTAAATCAACTTCAGCCTCATCTTTTTCAATAGACACTTTAGAGTTCATACCTTCTCTCTTTTCTGTGTTTTTCGCTTCTTCTGATTGTTCTACTTCAAATGCCATAAAGAGAGCCTCACCTGTTCCTTCTTCGGAATCTTCACTAGAGCTGTCCTCTGAAGAATCTGCATTTCGTGAGATAAAACTTTTCTTTTTGAAATTGCCTTTTCTGAAGTTTGATTTCTTCTTCCAGTTACCTCTTTCTTGGTGCGAAGCTTCCTCACCCTGGTTCTTTTCATTGAGTGGGCATTTTGTCGCAAAGTGCCCAATGCCTCCGTAGTTGAAGCATTTAAATGGTAGCTTTCCTCTGTACTTTCCTTTTCCCTTTCTCAATTTTTTGACAAAATTTGCTTCCATTTCATCTGATACATCCTCTTCTTCTGACTCTGGTTTTGTGACTTTACCTTTTAGGGCTTTGAAAGCAGCTTCTCTATCTGTGGGATTAGACCTTCCTATTCTCATTTCAAAGGCAGTCAAAGAACCATGCATCTCATCCATACTAAAATGATTTAGATCTTTGGCTTCTTCTATGGCAGAGACTTTAGAATCAAATCTAGGGGGGAGCGATCTTAATACCTTTTTCACGATAGCGACATCGGTTAATTCTTCGTCGAGACCTCCTGATTGAATTGGTGATCCCATTGACTCTTTGCATGAAAGTCTCTATGTTCTCATCATTGTCCATCTTTAACGATTCGTATTGAGCTCGATGTGCTTGAAGCTTGGCCTCCTTGATCCTATCATCTCCTTCATGAATGTTCTCTAGTTTATCCCATATATCTTTTGCTGATTCACAATTTATGACCTTGACTAGCTCACTTGTCCACTAGTCCACACATGATGGCATTTTTTGCTTTTGAATCATATTCAAATGCCTTTTTACCAACAGTGTCTGTTGGAGCGGTGGCAGGAGCTTTGTAACCATTAACTACCGCACCCCAGATGTCAAAACCCAAAGCACCGAGATATGTCTGCATTCTAATTTTCTAGAACGCATAATTAGTCCCATCAAACAATGGTGCTTTGTTCGAGGAGAAACCTTCACCACTTGCCATTGCGTAACTTCCAAGATCACCTTAGTTGTTTAAGCCTATTCAGGTACTTGGCTCTGATACCAATTGTTGTAATCACAATGACACCGAGAGGGGGGTGAATCAGTGTGATCTTTAAAAATTCTAAAACATATAGTTTTAGATCCAGCAGCAGTTTAAACTAATAAAAGAAATATCAAAATGCAGCAAGAAAGCATGACACACAACACAAGAATTTAACGAGGTTCACCAATGTGGCTACTCCTCAAAATGACTGCTTGGACTACCATCCAAATCCAGCCAATGCAAAGCTACAACTTTACAATATCTTTTACCAGCACCAACTGGAAGGAGCACCAACCCCTTTGCTTTATCTGTTTCAGGCAGAATGGAGCACCGACTCCTAATTTACCAGCACCTACTGGAAAGAGGCACCAACCCCTTATGCCAAGTTACAACTTGGAAGACAATAATAAAAATTACAGAATAAAACTTTCACCTCATTTCTCACAGTCTGCTATTTTTTTGCATTCTGCTGCTTCTGCGCAAAACGATTCGCACTATCCGACCGCTTCTCTGTACTTCTTCGCACTCTCTGCTGTAATCAGATGATCGATCACTTCTGCAGTCTATGCACTATCACTTCGGACTTAGAACACAACCTCTGCACATCGCGCTCTTAATTCACGAAGATTCGATATGCACACTTCACTTCGTCACAAAAGAAATATCACTTCAGCCTTAGCTCCAATCGAAATGACTCACTCTCTATGCACTACAAATTTTGCATACACACGTTATCTTCGCACTCGTCACTCTCCATCTTGAATTAGCCCTCCTTTTATAGAAGAAATCTTCAAGAACAATATTGAGACTGTAGTCGGCTTAAACCCTAAAGAGCGTCAGTTGTCAAACCCTTATGAATATCGGCTTCAAACCCTAATGAATGTCGGCTTAAAACCCTAATGATTGTCGGCTTCAAACCCTAATGAATGTCGGCTTCAAACCCTAAAGAATGTCGGCTTCAAACCCTAAAGAATGTCGGCTTCAAAAGTCTATCTGGTTCTACGGCTTTCCTCTCGAAACTCCAACATGTCACGATATCACGACACCTTTTACATCCGTACGCCTTCTTGCCCTCGCTGTCACGAAATCGTGACTCTTTTGCCCTTTGAAAGCTTTGCCACCGTTCTTGTCATGAAATCGTGACACTTTGATCTTTTGCTGACGTCATTCTTAATCTTGTCACGAAATCGTGATGCTTCCGGCTTCCTGAGGCTTTTCTTGCAACATGTCACGAAATCGTGACACTTTCAGCTTTTGCTGATGTCATCCTCATCTTTGTCATGAAATCATGACGCTTTCGGCTTCCTGAGGCTTTTCTTGCAACTTGTCATGAAATCGTGACACTTTCAGCTTTTGCTGACGTCATCCTCATCTTTGTCATGAAATCGTGATGCTTTCGGCTTTCGTACAATCCTAGCTTCATGCAGTAGCGAAATCGCTACAATATTGTGCCTTGTGCTTCCAACTTTGCTTCTGCCCATGAAATTATGACTTGCAAGGAAATCACTGTACTTTCGACTTGTAGCATAATCGCTACATCTTTGAGTTCTACACTTTTGACTGGTAGCGAAATCGCTACACCTTCACGTTGTGCACTTTTGACTTGTAGCGAAATCGCTACAACTTTTCAACTCAACGCTTTCTCCTTGCTTCGGCGAAAATTTTGACATGTAGCGAAATCGCTACAACTTTTCCACTTAACGCTTTCTCCTTGCTTCGGCCAGGGAAATTTTGACATGTAGCGAAATCGCTACAACTTTTCCACTTAACGCTTTCTCCTTGCTTCGGCCAGCGAAAAATCAACATGTAGCGAAATCGCTACAGTTTCTCGACTTAGCTTCTTGGCCTCCAACATGTCGCGAAATCGCGACAGTTTGCCTTGCGCCTTCTCTTTCCTCCGACTTGTCGCGAAATCGTGACATTTTCGACTGCGCCTTCTCTCTCCTCCGACTTGTCATGAAATCGTGACATTTTCGACTGCGCCTTCTCTCTCCTCCGACTTGTCGCGAAATCGTGACAGAAAACATGTCGCGATATCGCGACAGTTTTCTAACTTGTCTTTTTCTTCGAATTTTTGAAACTGGGTCATCTCTGTTTTCCAGGAAACTTCTGTCCTCTGCATCTGAATGACTCCTACACTGTCTGTCCACTGCATCATTGGATCTAACTGCCTGTGTTGACAACAATGACAAACTTCTTGCAACACCTTGCTCAACAATTGTTGATTTTGTTCTTGGGCAGCATCTTCTACTACCTCCTCTTATTATTCTTCTACCTATTCATCCTCTTGATTTTCTTGCTGATTTTCTTACTGCTCTTCCTGATTTTCTTCCTCCTCTTTGTTCTTTGCCCTTTCTGATTCTTGTTCTCCTTTCAAAATATGTTTTTCTAGATTCAAAATATCCATAGCATTATTCCAATATGTTAATGTAGGATTTTTAATTTCGAAAAGTTGATGATGAACATATCGTAATTCCATAATTGTATCAAAAGAGGAGTAAGCCCCCCTTCTTCTAGGTTAATCATTAGATACTTTTATTTTGGTTGCATTCTTCATCAAATGACTAACTTTCTCTTGATCGATTGGCTCCTACCATGCATCTATATCTAATTATTCTTAAATAAATGCTTGTATACTCTAGAAATATTTATTTTATATCATCAAGTCATTTCCCTCCAAAATTTGATGAAGCCACATTGCACCATATCCTCATTGATATCAGCAATCCTTTATAATTCTTTGTCCAATTTTTAAATCAATAGCCACCCTTTCTAGAGCAAATTATTCTTCTTAAGAATAATTCTGACTATAATTATTGAAGTGCTCAAATTCCTTTTGGGAATAGGCTTACCCAATTGGTTGCATGTAGCTTCAGACACATTGGGGAGCTCATTGGCCTTAGGAGCAATTGGTTGTATGAGTTTTATGGTGGCTTTTATAACTTCTCTTACTACTGGAAACACCTCGATAGCCTCGTTTAGGAAGTAAAAAATATATTATATTCTAGAGCACCTCTCCAGGACCTCGTATAGGATTTCTCCTAAATTGTTTCACCTTGACCTTAGAAAATCCAGTAAACTTCATTTTATCCTCCTATAATTGTTGCTCTAAAACCTGTATTTGCTATGCATACTACTTATTCTTCTCTTGAAGCTGCCACACTTATTCCTTGAAATATATAATATTTTCAAACTTACTTTACCATTTCTTAGCATCATTTTCTAAGGCTTGTATCTCCTTCTTTTAGTCCTTGATGGTAGCTTGGAGTCTGGCAACCTTTTCCTCTAATTTGGAAGCCTTCTCTAGGTAGATATCAGTTTTGAAAAACATGGTTTCTAGTCTATCATTGGATGTAACCATCACATCCTCTATGGCTAGTTGATCTATATCTTCTATTTTCTCAACTATATAATAATATTCAACTATTATATCTTCAGTTGATTTTTCGACAAAAGGAAAAATTTTGAATTTTATCCTCTGTCGAGATACTAGATCAACTACCATTATCTTCCTCATGCTAGCCACTCCTTTGGAATATTGTGCCAACTTTATTCTCAATAAAATTTATGTTTTTAGTGAATATTTCATGATCCTCTAAATATATGCCACTGTGGGATGATCTGTAGGGGTAGTAGGAGTGACATTGGTAGGGAAGGAAGGGACCATTGTAGCAGAAATAGGAGTTGAGGTAATAATATTTGAATCGATGTTTACAATGGAAGTGACAACTAGAATAAAGTTAGTTTCTATTGTTGATGGAGGGGTTAATGGTAGTGATATTATCACTGTTGTTTGGGGTAATGATGATGCAAAAGTTGGATTTATGAAATTTGGAGGTGGAGATGATACTTTGGGGATCTCAGTGATATTGAGTGGAGAACTGACTGAATGGAAATGGGAATGGTTATGAGGAGGAGATGATTGAAGGGAATATATTTTAGACAAGGATAAGTTCACTACATTCTTATTTTGATAATTGAAATGAGATTTATCTATAGAATAAGTAGGATAATAAGGGGGGATGAGATCAAGAATAATACTTGAAATCATTGTTGTGGACTGATTCAAAATTTCTTTAGCACTTTTTTGTCTATCCTCTCGGATTTCCTATCTGCCACATGTAATGGAATATTGTGTCAATCCTTCTACTTCATCCAATATCTACTTATTTAGGGATTTGGCATAAATATCTAGTACTGCACCTTCTATATTTCTTTTGAACAATATATACAATTGTGCTCCTTATTGAGGAGATGCTTCAGTGGATTCAATGACTAGGGTTTATTTGCTTTTCCTTTTAGAGGAGGTAAAAACTATCTGGTCTAACATATTCCTCTTTTATTTTAGCTTTATTTTATAGGGGTCTTTGCCTTTGTAGCTCTACATTGTGATATTCTCCTCCTTAGATTATCCTCTTCTACTCCAACTTATTGTAGGTTTTAAAAGCACGAGGATACAGAAGCAAACAAAAGGGAAATATAACGCTAAGTCCTATGAACGAGAATGCATGAAAAGAGGGAAAACAAACGAACTGAAATGAGATTTAAAGCAAATGTAAAAGTGCAGCCCTTCATTTTATTAATTTGTTCAAGATCGTGTTACAATACGTCTCCTCCCTTTTCAGGGGCTAGGAGCGTCGGACCTAGTTTTGTTACACCACAAATGATACATTCCCCTTGGGGATCTTTCGCATTCCCACATTGAAAATGGGTGGACCAAACATTGTCGCCGCTTGCGTGAATGCATCTATAATTCCTTGCTACCCCTCCAGTTTCGATATCCTATGTTTAGAGAAACAGTAAACGGTTAGTAGCACCTGCGGATGGAGGGAAACATGCGATCCCCAAGGCCTACGGTTAATACATGCATAAAATAATTAAAACAATAACTAAAACATATTAGAATAAGTTGAAAATTTGACAAAAGCAAGAAAACATTACTAGGAACACACTGCAAAAGGAACAGTCAAGAAATCTACCACAAATTTCTAATCACTCTGGGGTGGGACGATTAGGACTGTCATAAAATGTCAGAAGGTGACCTCATAAATGTCCCATCTAGGGGCCTCCAAAAAACTTGCAAAGTTGGGGTTAGGTAAAACGGGACATTTTGGAATGACCCAGAAGGTTAGATTTTGCAAATTTGGCCTCGATCACCCTGTATCTGATGATGCTCCCTATATGTTAGTGAAAGCGAGAAATAATAAAATCACAGCCAAAACTCATCAGAATCACATGAAACTTGAATGGCAGCATATGTAAATAACATAAAATCAAATGCAAAAGAAATAGTAGGGAAATATACCACATATTTCTAATTGCTCTGGGGTGGGGCGATTAGGACTGCAGCAGTGCAAGGGGCGCCTAGGGGCAGGACGCCCGTCGTTTGGGGCTTGGTTTCGGCACCAATCCACTCAATATGGGTCCAAAACTTCTTATGGGGTTGTATCAACAAATTGGGTGGGGTATTGTGGCAAAATTTTCGGGTTTTGGGTTTGGATTGCACTTCCAATAATCACCCAATAACATCCCTTCCAAAAGAGAGATCAAGGATGTAAGAAGCACAAACGATGGGTGAGGATGTAATTCGGTAGCACTCCATTGCTCCAAATGCTCCTGCTTTGTTTTTTTTGGGGTGAGAAGACTCACAATTTTATAGACCTAAGGGTCTTTGTGAATGAGCATGCAGAGGTGCCACTTGGCCATCATGCCTTGCCAGGGGGAAGAAGATTCCTCCCTGATTAAGGGCTCCATGACTACCTCTTTGAGCTCAAAAATGCTCACTCACACTCCCATGCACTAAAGGAGGAGTTAAGTGGCAGATCTGAGCTACCATTTTTCAAGGTTTGAATTTTTACCCATTAAACCTGCTATTCACCCCACCCTAGAGCGAATGCTGCTAATCATCCCAGGGTGGGATGAATACCAGTTTGTAATCGTCCCAGGGTGGAACAAATATGGAGTAGAGTGCCTGAAAGGTGCCAAATTGACCTCTGACCTTCCAAAACTATTGTGAGAGTGGTTAGGACCACTGTTTAACCTCTAGGGAGCTGCCCTAGGGGCTGTGTATGCTAATTCGATCGGTGTTTGTAGCCACATAATTGGATTGGTGTTGTTTTGGTGTCTATAGATGCCCCTTTTTGGGATGCATTATGAGTGGCGTAGTGCTGAGTAAAAAATAGATAACCAAAGCACTAATGATTAGGGTTTCTTAGTAACCTAACCAAATTTTGATGCCCCAAGTATGGAAAGGGCACACATTCTTGAATCCTTGCTTCTGACGAGCTAAGGAGCTTAATTCAAGTGTTAACCTTTTTCAGTGAGGTGTTACTTGATCTTGGACATTGTTCAGTCATGAATAGGCAAAGGGCGCAACATTTTGTCTGTGGGAACCTTGAGTTCATGATTCATGAATGCCAAGTGTTTGATCAGCTTGTGATTATTGCTTGTTTGCTACCCGAAGCAGGAGCGTGATTGTGTTTGTCAATGATCCTTTGAATGCATGTCATTTCCTTGATTGGGTGTGTATTTGTTGATTGGTGACTAAGTGTGACTACCCCCTCAAGCGACGAATCGATGAGGGAATGACCGACATGAGAAAAGTGATGAGTCGCTTGACCCAAGATGACTTTTGTAAGGGTGCCTTCAGTTGTTTTGCATTGAATGCTTATGCAGTTTCCGAACAATTTGACCTATTTTTGGTGGGTTTTAACCCTTTTTGTGATGCATTTTGGGGCTGAAATTGTCAAAAATTTGTCCTCCCGAGGAGCGGTCCGGCTATGGTAGCCTTCTTAGGGAGTAGGATATTGATAACTTGTGGCCTCGACATCAGTTTTGCATGCCAATAATGTCAGGTGCAAAGGTGCCTTTGTTCGGCAAGTTTATTACTATTTTTGGTGCAGTTTTTTGTGGTTTTGATTTTTTGGCTTTGTAATCGTCCCTGGGTGGGAGGAATACCAGTTTAGTAATCGTACTAGGGTGGTACAAGCACTAACTAGAGCACTCATCCCATGGTGGAACGATTACAGGCCTAAAAGCCTATTTAAGGGCCAAAACTAGATTTTGGGCTCATTTGCATTTGTTTTTTCTGGCGATTGGGAGCTGTGAGGAGGAGGAGGTCGAGTTCGTGTAGCGGAGCGCTATTGAATTTTTGCAAAAACCATGATTTCATGGACCGGATCATCAAGTTGCGGAGCCGAAGCGAGACCGATGAGTGCTCCTTCTCGTTATTTTGTTTGTTTTATTTTACAGTTTAAAATCGTAATTTTTTTCTTTGTATTTCATTTTTTGATTTAAACTAAAATAAAAACCCTAGTTAAAAAAAAAAATTGTTGTTTGAATTTGTGCTTTGTGTTGCTTTGTTAAAACTAAGATCGAAACCCTAGTTGAAACTATTTTATTTTTCTTAAAAACCCTAGATGTAAAAAAATTGTGTTGATTTGGTTGTTTTTCTTTTGCAATTTAACTAAGGTTAAAACCCTAGGTTAAAAATTTATTTGTGGTTATTTTGTTTTTTTTTTGTTTTTTTTTTTGTAAGGTTAAGAAAAATCCTAGTTTTTAAATGCGTTGTGTATCTGTGTTTGTTTGAGACTTAGAAAAAAACCTAGTTTGTAAAAAACCTAGTTTAAAAACTGCATTTATTTTGTTGTTGTTATTGTTTGTTATTGTTTTTGTTTTGTCAGTTCAAAGTAAGGTTAAAAACCCTAGGTAACTAACAAATTTTTATTTTGAATTTGTTTTTTTTTTTTTATTTTTTTATTTATCAGTTTGAACTAAAGTTAAAAACCCTAGGTAAATGACAAATTTTTATTTTGAATTTGAATTTTTGTTTTTTTTTTTTATCAGTTTGAATTAAAGTGAAAAACCCTAGGTAACTGACAAATTTTTATTTTGAATTTGTTTTTTTGTTTTTTTATTTATCAGTTTGAATTAAAGTTTAAAAACCTAGGTAACTGACAAATTTTTATTTTGAATTTGTTTTTTTGTTTTTTTTTTAATTTATCAGTTTGAACTAAAGTGAAAAACCCTAGGTAACTGACAAATTTTTATTTTGAATTTGTTTTTTTGTTTTTTTTTATTTATCAGTTTGAACTAAAGTGAAAAACCCTAGGTAACTGACAAATTTTTATTTTGAATTTGTTTTTTGTTTTTTTGCATTGCATTGTTTATTTGATTTTGTGAATGTGTGTACTGTACATTTTGTTAATGTTTTTGCTGTACATTTATTAAATGTTTTTGTTGTACCATTTTTTTTCTTTCATGTTTTTAATGTTTTTGTGTTGTTTTTTATTTTTAGGTGGTGAAGAGCCGATACCATCAGTCGACGGTATTCTCTGATGCACGGGAGGCATTGACTATGGCGGACTGGGATTGGCTTGACACCCTTGGGCTCAAGCATGTGACTCGGTTAGAGCTTGTGGTGGGTGATCAGGCATATTTGACTACCCTGATCAACTTATGGGATCCCCGCACCAATACCTTTCATCTCCCAATAGGGGAGATGACGATGACTGTTGAAGATGTCTATCAGACTCTATGGATTTTGATAGACGGGATTCCTATTCAGACTACTCCACATGATCAATAAATAATGGTGCTGACATGGTGCTTCGGGCATGGGGTGGATAGTCTGATGGAGAGGGCAAAGAGGGATTGCCTAATTGGTGGTATTTTGGTGCGATGGTGGCTGGAGAAGGGCATGTTGGGGGTGAGGCATGCATTACTGATGATCCTCATCTCCAACATTTTGTTGCTTGACTCCTCAGGTGTGAGGTTCCTGTGGAACCTGTTGGAGGTAGTTTTTAGACTGGTTGAGTGTTCGACCTTAGAGCCACTGATTATGAGGTGGGGTCAGACACTACTGGCACAACTCTATGATGAGTTGTACGAGGTCCACTATCAAAGATGAAAGGGTATTAGATGCAACTACCTATTGTAGTGTTGGGGATGGTAGCACATAGCTATGGAGCAGCCACAGGGTTTATCATGGACTACTTGGGCAAAAATGGTGGATAGGGAGATCAGGTATGCGACGCTATGGCATAGGTCGAAGGAGCATGGGCATATTCGATGGTGGGCAAGTGAGGTTAGTCACTACACTGATGCCTTCTCATGGCTTTCTCCTGGGGATGTGGTCTAGCAGCCATACCAGGACTATCCAGCCTATTCTGAGGCTAGAGAGTGGCTCTGATGGGTGCACAGGGGGAGATGGCTGATCGGGCAGCACAGGACCGTTCAGGAGTACTTCCCATATGTCTGAGTGATGTGATAGTTTGGGGTACACCATGGATTTCCTAGTGAGCCCTTGATCTATCAGCATCAAGGTGAAAATAGGACTCTAGCCTGGCCAATCATCAAGTCGCTGGGTGAGGAGGTAGATATAGTGATTAAAATCCCTGACATGGACAATGTCGAGGTGACTGTCGAGTACGACCAACGGTGGACGATACAGAGATGGTGGGGTGAGGGGCCTCTAGGAGGTCTGGATGTAGTAGCAGTAGGTGGGGAGAGTGTATAGGCATCAGGGGAGGGTTGGAGGGCTCTACTGGAGGATGCAGACATGGTGGAGGTTGATGATTTTATGGGGGATGATTTTGGAGTTTTGAAGTAGCCAGATGTACAAGACGTTCCAGAGCATTGGGTGCCAGAGCAGCCCACCATCCCATAGATGCCCATGCCTCAGGTAGTCCCAGGGGACATGGATGCTATGTATCATGCTAATATAGCACGATTGGAGGATCTACTATACATACGATATGAGGAGCACGAGGAGGTTTTGTAGGAGAGGGATCTTTTGCAGACTTAGTTGGTGGATCGAGAGAATGCATTGGCTATGTACCACTGATGGGATGGGTACATAGATGCTTCATGGGAGAGGGATCTCTTGAGGACTCATTTGGCACAACGCAATGATGCATTGGTTGCATACCATCGACGAGAGATAGATTTGGTCTGGCATCGAATGGAGTTGGAGGAAAATATTATCCACCTCGATGGGTGATTACCTGAGCTCCCTAGAGGTGGATAT
This sequence comes from Wollemia nobilis, assembly GCA_028583015.1. Taxonomy (NCBI): domain Eukaryota; kingdom Viridiplantae; phylum Streptophyta; class Pinopsida; order Araucariales; family Araucariaceae; genus Wollemia; species Wollemia nobilis. The sequence goes on along the minus strand of JAQPPZ010000677.1, from coordinate 1,292,708 downwards.
TCATGCTAAACGAGAGAGAGTGAGACTGAGTATTTTGTTTCCTCTAATCGTAGGCGGGTGTGTGAGGGTGTATCGCTCCAAATTTTTCGCACCCTTACCTTCAGGCTATAGGATCCATGCCCGAAAGGGGGATGGGAAAAGGATGGCACGGTACCTCGGACTGAGAGGCCTTGCGAAGGTCCCGCCTCTCGGGGGAGGTGTATTATGGTGATTTTTCGATGGATGGTGGGTTCACCAGGAAACGTTTGAATGGCAGTTTCCACGCCTAGGTTGGGAATGTGTTTTATGTGTTCAGTTTTATCCTTAAACATTCAAGTCCTAGGTTTGGCCAAATGAATCTAAATTGCTCTATATGAAGATGCAGATTAAATGAATACAGAAGAACAAATTAGGATAGAAAATAGAGAAAATAAGCAAGATTAAAAAGTCATACCTGATCTGGATGTCTGATGAAGATTCTGATTCTTGAAGCAGTCAGGATCGCCTCTGATTTGATAGGATCATCTACTATCATACAAGATCATCTGAGATCTGACGAATTCGTCAAAGACCTACAAATAGAGAAATAGGTGCAAAACACAGAAAATGCAACAATGCTAACATAGGGAAATAGTGTAAAATGCCAATAACAATATCAAACTGAGAATTATAAACAAAAACATGAATGCATTATACTGATTTAATGACAATTATAACTTAATTATGCATTTGATCTAGATGGGTGAACTCCAAGATGCAAAATAATAAGAAATAATCATAATATTAACTAAATGCAGAATAATACAGCAAAAAAAGGATGAAGAAATGCAAACTCTGGGCACTGATTGCCCCCAATGTGGACTGCAGTCGAAATCATCTCTGATTCGACAGGATCGCCTCCGATCTGAACAGGATCATCTACGACGATGTAAGCTTGCTCCGGCTGAAAAATACTAAGGTACCTGCAACAAAATTTGGATAGAACAAGTGCAAATAATAATTTAGGATGTCTAGTGTGTGTAGAATTCAAGTTACAGGGAATTTCAGCCAGGGGGATGCTAAGGGGAGGGCTTAGGATTAAATAGGCTTAGGAGGGAGGTTAGGAGGTTGGAGATCATCCCTATTTGGGAGATCTCCAATGGGGAGGGTCTCTAACGATGCAGACATGCTTCTACCCGGATTAGAGACGCCGTTGGAACAAAGACTAATTGTGAAAAATCAGTTTTGGGACAAGATCGTCTAGACGTCCTAGCCCAGAAGAAATCGTCCGATCTGAGGCGATATCGTCTGATCGGCGACGATATCGTCAAACGGTCAAAACAAACTCTAAAAATGGCATGAGAAATGAGGAAACGGATTAAGCGATGGTTTGGGAGCGGTTTTGGAGGTTGAAATTTGAATTTGAATATTTACTAGAGTAAGTGTAATTATTAAGGTTTTACTGCACCAATTTTAGGGTGCTACATTTTGCCCCCTCTTTAGCGAATTTTTTGAAGAAAATGCATTAAAGATGAGTTCTTCTCGATCTACGAGAAAGCAAAAATTATTCCCATTTTTAGGCGACGACTCTTGGTCGAATCGTACGACAGCTTACTATGGTGCCCCCTCCGTGTTTTTACCCAAATCGAACGTTTGAGGTAAAAACACGAAAAAGCAAAATTTTAAAATGTTTTTAATTGTGTTTTGAATAAAATTAAGAAAAATAGGGTAAAACCCTAATTCATTTTTACTGTTCATGTTTCTGGTTTTTAGAGCTCTGCAAGCAAAAATGGTGGAGACAACGCACAGATCGATAGAGGTCCGACACGGGCTACGGGTAAGAGTCTAAACTTAGCTTAGAATGGTTTAAGTTGAATTTACATGCTTTTTAGATTAATTTTAAATAAATTTTGAGCATCGCGGCCATTTTTGGGCCGTCGACGTCATCGGGACGAAATCGTCCCGATTTCGACGAAATCGTCTCAAGTTCACCGATTTCGTCGAAGGGCGAAATCGGTGAAAGGGGGACGATTTCGTCAAATAAGGGACGATTTCGGCTTGCAAAATCGGAGACGATTTTGCTCAAATTTGGGACGATATCGTCCAATAGTGGACGATATCATCATTTGTATAAAATTGAACTGATTTTACTTGCATTATTAATCACTTGAGTTTTTATTAATGATATTGTATTTTGTTGTTGTTTTTATGTTGCAGAGAGGATTACTGAAGAGCAGAGAATGGAAATACGATGGGTTGAGAGATGACTTAGCCACTCTATCACAGGCAGAGCGGGATCAGCTGGCTCAGGTCGGCTTACAGCATGTGGCAGAGATGCCACAAGTTTCTACAGACATGGGGCTACTGACAGCCCTGGCAGAGAGGTGGTATCCGGGTTCTTCCTATTTTTGGTTATCGACAGGGGAGATGACTCCCACATTAGAGGATGTATGGAGGATTTTGAGGATCCCCATACAAGGACGGTTGATCACTCCTATGGCCAATCAGGGCCACGCTATGATGCGATTGTGTGGCGATCCGAGCTTCACCCTGGAGAAGGGCGGAGTGAACATCGAGGCGCTACGTCAGATGCCTGGGGCATCGAGACTCACATGGGTTTTGGCCGGAGTGGTGGGTGGACTTTTGCTATGCCACCAGAGTGGGTGCAGGGTACCATGGGTGCTAGCAGATGTGATCTGCGACATGCGTGACCATGGTTACAGGTTTTCTTGGGGCAGCTTTGTTCTATGCTGATTGTACAGGATCCTGCATGGGGTCATGTACAAGGGCGGCCGATGTCTGGTTATGACATCGCTTCTACAGGTTTGGTGCTGGGAGCACATTGCAGTGCAGAGGTCGATAGGGCTTCCTTTGACAGGGATTGATGGGGAGAGGCCCCGAGTTTTCTACTGGTGGCTCCAGAGAGGGGCACAACGGCGGATTGATCTGTCGATGTCCCGAAGACTATTGGATGACCTTGTCCCAGACAAAATCACCTGGAGGCCTTGGAGGGACCATCCAGGGTGGGCCGAGGATGGACAGGAGCTGGATCATGTTAGGAAAACCTACTGGATAAGGATGGAGAGGGGAGAGGTGGAGCTCCACCGCTACGACCGAGTTTTGTGATAGTTCGGTCTACAGTAGGGGATCCCATCTCTCAGGGATTACGAGTTTTCCCGAACTGTATGGGATAACACTACAGTGAGCGGGGCTCCAGATATGCAGCGATTCTGGAGTCAGGACACGGATGATGCCCCCATTCAGCCAGTGGATGGGGACGATGCTAGAGTAGCTGATGGCTACGATGCTTGGTACGTAGGCATCCACCCTCCTCGAATGATGAGGGCTCAGGGTCTGATTCACGCAGTTGTGCGTCAGATGGGGAGGCGACGCCAGGCAGCCATTGAGGCGGCACAGGGTCACAGAGGGAGAGAGCAGAGGAGACCACATGCATAGCAGAGGCCACGACAATAGGAGAGGAGGGAGGAGAGACCCCCTTCTCCACAGAGAGAGAGGCCACCATCGCCCGATAAGGGCAAGGGTGTTGACACTGGGGAGAGCAGCGAGACAGTGACTCTTCGAGCAGAGACAATATGTCTCCAGGCATAGGTGCAGACCCTGTAGGAGGAGGCTGCACGACACCGAGCTGAGGTGACACAGCTCAGAGATGAGATTGCACGCCTCAGAGCATGGGGCAGAGGGGCGAGCACTCGAGAGCTAGCACGGGCTATTGCCTAGATCACTTTTTATCAGACACTATACCACCAGATGGTGCCAGAGGAGGAGAGATTACCACTATTGGCTACCATCGCGGATCCGATCAGGATGGGGTCATCAAGGACTTCATCCCGATCCATGACTAGGACTCGTAGTACCACACAGACTACGATGGGGCCACCTCGTCCACCTCAGGGTGGGGGAGGAGATGAGGCTGAGAGCTCGAGGGGTTCTCGAGGCTAGCTACTACAGATTGCACTATACAGATTGATATATAGTATTTATTATTTTTGATAGAGGATTGAGTATGCCGAGGTACAGATTGTGGCATACCGATTCGGTTTTGATATGATGTATATATATTGGTGATATATATAGATGAGATATTTTTGATCATATGACTTGTGTCTTATGTATTTTTATGATGCTTTAAAATGTTTTGATTGATTGATTTGATGATTCATGTGATTACGTCATTGGAAATATTATGGTTGAAATGTCATGCTTGAAAAATTTAAATGAAATAATCTGATAGAACAAATTGGTTGTTGATGATGTGATGATTTGATAAAAAAATAAAAAATAAAAGGGACTTTTAACAATAATTTCAAAGGACATTGTCGCTATTATAGACCATTTCATGGAGTCGCCGCTCACTCGGTCATCAAGCTAATCCCAGTATAGAAATATTGTTAAAAAGTAAAAGAGTGCTTAAGAGACTGTCTTAAGACTTTGGTGCAATGGTGCAAATGATGATGATGATGGTTTGTTTTCAGAGTTTCATAAAAATAGTATGCATGAAAATATGATGTTGCTAGGTATAAATTCCTAAGTGTGATAAAATTGTTGAATAATTCCCTAGGAATTATACCATCATTGCAAAATTGAAGTTTGACATAATGACATGAAATAGTAACAATGTGCGTTGTTTTAAAGCATAATTGTGTAACATAATGATTTAAGTCATATGTTTTTCATGATTTTTAAATAAATGGGGAATAAAATTAGTACAATGGTTTGCGCTAGGCATAGAATATGTAGGTATAGACTTATACCATCATCGCAAAATCCAAAAAGAGATAGTTTTATTGCATGGTTGATTTTTAATAAACAAAAAATATGAAGATGAGGACTTGCGCTAGGCATAAAATTCCAATTTTGGTTTTAGAACTATACCATCATCGCGAAAGTCAACAATATATATATATATGTGTGTTTTGATTGTATGGTTTTGAAAGAAATTTTGATTTTTTTTTTTTATGTATGTAGTTGTCTTTATACTAAACAACTGTACTTTAAAGAAGAAAATGAATTTATTCCAGGACAATTTGCAAAAAAATATTTCAAAGTATCTTAAAGACAAAAGTTAGATTTATAAGGAATCCCATGTGCATATGTGAGTTCATTTCCAATCTTGATTTATCATAATGATACACAAAATCTCTCAAATACAAATGTGTGTGCAATTGCTATGTTCATTTACCGAGTTTTGAGCAAGATAATATGATACAAGTGATTTGAATGAACCAAATAAGTGTTCATTAACCATGATTTAGATGCATATAACCATACTAGACTACTATGTAAGTCGGATTATCAAGAGCTAGCTAATCCATAAGCAGACATAGGTCTATAAAAAAGAAGGTCGCTAATGTGACAGACATATCGCCACGCTAGGAGTTACCCAAGGCCAAGTAGGTTGGGCACAAACCACCTGTTATGGGGCTTACCTCACAGTTTTCGAATAATTGAGAATTCCAGGGATTCAAGCTCATCAACCCTTCTTTTCTTTTCAAAGGGTAGGGAAAGGGATTTTATTGCTTTTTGCTTTTGCTTTCTTTTGTATTTTTTGCTTGATAATGCTGTAATGATAAAAATAATATTTTTCTTTTTTTCTCTCTTTTTCTTGAACTTTGCTTTTTCTTTTTGTTCTATGCTAGGGATACTTGCTCGGATTAGCTGTAGAGCAAGGGATTTTTATTCCGGGTAGGGGTGAGCTTGTCCTTTTGCCAATTCTCAAAGATTCTAGACCATGTGCATGATAGGATAGCAGGGGAAACTTTTCGCTCAAGAAACCACTTCTACTATGTAGCAAAGCATGGAAATTACAAATATAATCATTTTATTGTGAAAGGATGTGCTTGGTTTAAGTAAATAACAAGATCAATTCTCTGTGCTCAAACTTTATTTAATTGAATTTTGTGGACTTTGATATAAGAGAGATTAGTAATCATGCCAGATAAAATCAAGATATTTATTTTTTTGTGTGTGAAAGTGGGGGATTCCAAATAAATGCTAATTTATCCAAAATAATTTGAAACATATAAGCGCAACATTTGTAAGAAGATATATATATAAATACTTTTTGAGAAGTTTTGAGAATGTTGACTCTCTCTTTCTTCTTTATGTTGTTTTGGTTTTGAAAGAGTCAAGAATATTGTTGTTTTTTTATTTTTATTATTATTTTTTTGTTTTTGAAAGAATTAACAAGTGCCATAAATAAATGCAACAAATAGTTTTGAAGATTTTGATGATTATGAATGTTTTTGGTGTTTTTGAATTTATAAATTGAAAGAAATACAAGATAGTGATTTTGAAATATTTTAAACAAATATATACAAGGATGAAATGACCAAATTTATACATAGTAACGTTTAAGATGCAAAATGTTCATGGGTTCTTTAAGTTCTTTACCATCTAAGGTAGATAATTTGTATGCTCCTGATTCAAATTTAGCGGTGATAATGTATGGTCCAAGCCAGTTGGGCTCAAATTTACCTTTAAGGTCCTTAGTTGCATTAGTATTTTTTTTATTTTCTTTTAAAACAAGGTCGTCGATCTCAAAGGATCGATGACGAACTTTTTAGCATATGATATTTTAAGCTTGTTTTGGTAGGCACGGAGATGCTCCAAAGCATTAATGCATTTTTCATCTAGGAGTTCCAGTGGACTGAGTCTTCGCATACTCGATATTCATCTCCTACTTCGATATCTTGAAGTAGTATAGCCAAAGAAGGAACTTCTAATTCAAAGGGAAAAATGACTTCGAGCACCATAAACCAAAACAAAAGGTGAAGTTCCAGTGGGGGTTCGAACACTAGTTCGATAGGCCCACAAGGCTGGATATAATTGAATGTGCCGATCACGGCCAGTTTTATTGACCAATATTTTAAGGATTTTGATTAAGGTTTTGTTAGATGCTTATGCTTGACCATTACCCTGAGGATAATAGGGAGTGGACCAGCGATGTTGAATCTTATATTTTTGGCATAATTTTTTAACATCTTTATTTTTGAAACAAGTTCCATTATCGGAGATGAGATTTGCAGGAATTCCAAACCTACAAATGATTTGATTAAAAATAAATTTAGAGACTTGTGTGCCAGTGCAGGAAGCTAAAGGCATAGCTTCAACCCACTTCGTGAAATACTCGATGGCGGTTATGATGAATTTGTGTCCATCAGATGACACAGGATTGATTTTGCCAATAATATCTAAGCCCCATTTGGAAAAGGGCCAAGGAGATGAAATAGCCTGTAGCTCTTGTGTAGGCACATGGACAAGGTCAGCATGTTTTTGGCACTTGTCGCAATGGCGCACATAATCATGTGCGTCATTCTCCATGGTAGGCCAAAAGTATCCTATCCTAAGGAGCTTTTTAGCAATGACACTACCACCGAAGTGTCCTCCACAAGATCCATCGTGGGCTTCACTCAAGGCTGATTTGGATTCTTCTAAATTCAAACATCTTAATAGGATACCTTCAAAAGATCTCCTATATAAAGTATTGCCAATTATTACAAATCGACTTGCTCGTCTACGTAATAACCGACGCTGGTTTCTATTAGAATTGGCAGGGAAAGTCCCATTTTGGAGAAAATCAAATATATTCGTATACCAAGGTTCAGGAGTAGTTTCATTGATTAGAAACACATCCAAAGGTTCTAAGCATGACTTATTTGAAGCGGGTTCCTGGAGTCGACGAATAATGATAGTGGCATATTCGTCATCTAACTCCAAGGGCAGGAGAGATGCAGTTGCGGCCATAGCATCAGCTACATGGTTGCAAGTTCGAGGAATAGCTTCCAAGGTAACTTGATCAAAGAGAGACATTAATTGTAAAACATAGGCTTTATATGGGCACAATTTATCATCTCTGGTCTGATAAACTTCATTAATTTGGTTTATAACAAGTTGAGAATCACCAAAAACTAACAAGATGTTTAATTTTTAGCACCAAGGCAGCTCGTAATCCAAGGATTAGAGCTTCATATTTAGCGATATTGTTGGTGCAAGCAAATGTCAATTTGAAGGACAAGAGGAATAAGATGTTTTTGTGGGGATATTAAAATAATACCCGCACCAGCCCCACTCATGCATCGGGCTCCATCAAAGTATAAGGACCATTGTTCAATATGGTCTACCTCTAATTGAAGGCATTCATCAGGAAACTCAATGATGAGGGGATGGGTAGACTCTAAGGGTGCAACAACTAATTGATCTGCTATGATTTGACCCTTAACGAGACTTCTGTCCTATGAATGTGAGGTCAAACTCGCTTAGAGCAAGAACCCACTTGGTTGTGCAACCCGATAAATAAGGTCGACTCATGAGATACCTCAAGGGATCATATTTAGCAATGACATAAGTTTTCTGACTAAGCATATAATGGCATAATTTTTGCATAGCAAACACAACTGCTAGACATAGTTTTTCTAATGTTGTGTAGCGGGTTTCATAACTGATGAAGGTTCGGCTAATATAATAATTAGCACGTTCTCTCTTTGCATCATCAAGCTGAGCTAACATAGCTCCTAAGGCAGAATCTAAAGCTAAAATATACAGGAGAAATGGGCGATCAGGTCTAGGCGGTGAAAGCACAGGTGGGTTAAGGAGGTATTGTTTGAGAAGTTCAAAAGCTTCTTTACATTCGTCATCCCAATTAAAAGGGACATCCTTCTTAAGAAGTTTAAGAAAGGGACCGGTTTTGTCCGCCGACTTATCGATGAAGCGACGGATGGCTTGAAGCTTACCTTGTAAACTTCGTAACTCTAGATATATTAGTAGGTGCGGGCATATCAGTGATAGCCGCAATCTTGAGAGGGTCGATTTCGATACCACGTAAAGAAACTAAAACCCCTAATAGTTTATCGGACTTAACTCCGAATATGCATTTGGCTGGATTTAATCGAATAAGATATTCTCGTAATCGATTAAAAACTTTTCTCAAATCATCTAAATGATTATCTTCATTAATAGAGCGAGCTATAATATCATCTACATAATCATGTAGGATATCATGCATCATATCATGAAAAATATAAGTCATAGCTCGTTGATATGTTGCACCTGCGTTCTTTAAGCCAAATGGCATCACTTTCCAACAAAAGGTACCCCAGGGGGTAATAAAGGCTATTTTAGCCTGATCTTCAGGAGCTATCCTGATCTGATTATAACCGGAGAATCCATCCATTAAGGACATCATCCCACTCCCGGCAGTAAAGTCAATGATTTGATCCATGTTTGGAAGAGGAAAATCATCTTTAGGGCATGCAACGTTAATATCTCTAAAATCTATGCAAACCCTAACTTTGGTGGCTTCTTTCTTGGTGACTGGAACTACATTTGAGATCCATTCAGCATAATCAATAGCTTGTATAAAGACAACATTCAGGAGTTTTTCTAACTCCCCTTTGACTAGCAGAGCCACTTTGGGATGCATTTTTCTAAGTTTTTGTTTAACAGGTTTAGCATCCGGATGGACCACTAGGTGATGCATGACTACAGAAGGGTCTAGACCTGGCATATCTTCATATGTCCAAGCGAAGACATCTTCATACTCTTTAAGGAATGCAATGTATTGCTCTTGTTTTTCTTGATTTAATTCTGATCCAATATTGATTATGTGAGGACTATCCTCAGTTCCAATATTAATTTTAATGACATTTTCTACTTCCATGTGTAGATCTCTTTCAAAATTAGGTGGGGTGGGTGAAACACCCAATTCTTGTAATTCTTGTAAGGTTAAGTTGGATAATTCATCTTGAGGATTAGTGGTCTCAAGTTGGGCTATAGTTGGTATAGAACCATCAAAATAAAATCCATTGTGTAACATCTCTTCAACGGAGACATCGTGGAAGATATCTCCTTCCAACTCCTCATCGGAGTCGACAATCATTTCAGGGTAAGCTATGGATAGCATGTTACATGTAAATGGCTGATTTTTTAGAGGCAAATCATCACGCCTATCCAAATAATCTTGATAACATATGAGTTGATCATCATCTTCAAAAGGAAAGGGTTGACCCTTACTAGGAAATAGGCCCACACCACGGCGGGCGAGGCCACGGTTCTACCTCGAAAGGTTCTTTCATGCCATTTTGGAAAGGTCCCAAGCCTTTCCCTTTATATCCCATTTTAAGCATTATGGGTTTAGCTTTAATATATTCATTGGTAAAATAACATCGAGCATATCCCTCATGATGAGTTTTGATATTTCAAGGGATTCTTCCCAGTCATATCCTTTATAAATGAAGGCACAACTCCCGACTTGGTAAGTACTTCCCATAGGTTGTGGGAGGCCCAAAGTACGAGGAGATGGCGGCAAGTTATTTAAAAGAATTGAATCTTGCATGAAAGTATTTGTTTTTTCTGATATTAAGGTTGTGGATAAATCCGGTAAAAGTTCATCAGAAAGAGCATAAGATGTAGAAGGATCATTCCCTATATCTTTAGATGTGGAAGGTATGATAGATGTTGATAATGTGGAAGTGTTAATAGATGGGTCTATAGGTTTTGAAATTATAGGGATAGAACATGAAGGATTGGTTGTAGATTGAAGATCTTTTTGAGGTTCTAGAGTGGTTTGTTTAGAAGATTGTTGATCTATATATGAGGATGAAATTAATGGAGGGGAAATAGGTGAAGCTATGGGTGTGTGTTTCATAGTTTTAGATGAAAAATAAGAATTAGGATGTGTGGATGACGGAGCGAGGAAAAATTGCACTCCAAAAGGTTACGCCAAAGCACACATATCAAAGGGTCTAGGGTCACCGTGGATAGTGACCAACTGATTTTTAAATTTGAATTTAACACATTGGTGTAAAGTTGATGGGACAGCCCGCATTGCATTGATCCAAGGACGACCCAAGAGTATATTGTACGATGCGGGGCAATGTACAATAAACATGGTGGTATCTAGAGTTCGAGGACCAACTTGCAATGGGATGGTAATAACTCCACACGTTTCTTGTGTTTCGTCATTGAAAGCTTTGATAATCATGTCAGTTTTCTTCATTTCATCACTTCTAAAGCCAAATCATTGGTAGAAGTCAAAAGTGCAAATGTTTAGAGATGAACCATTATCAATCAGGACTCTTTTAATAGCTACATCTCCAATTAGAGCAGTAATATATAAGGGATTATCCTTATGTAAGCTGTGTTGTGGGATATCTTTATCCCGGAAGTCAATACAATCAACTTCTCGAGTGATGATAGTATTGGCCATGGCTTCAGGTTGAATATTTTGAGGTACCATCATTTGGCTTAATGTAAGCATCAACTCATCCCTATGGGTAGGAGAAGATCTTAATAAATCCAAAAGGGAAATTATGGTTGTAGTATTGGATAATTGCTCATTAATATTGTAAGGGGGTTTAGGTTGAACATTGGAAGCATGATTCCCTTTATTGGGATTTTTCAAAACAAATGGAGCTGATCCATCATTCTGGTTTGGTTCTTGTTGAGAATTTTGAGCCTGTTGTCGAGTAACGACTCCAATGGTACCTACAATGTTATATTGAGGACGCTGAACTGGTCTCGGTCGAGCATTTATGGCTTGTTCATTTGGGAGGAATTGATTAGAAGAGGGTCGAGTAGTAACTCTTCTAGGAAATGGTTCTTCTGGAACCATAGCATCTGTGATAGGTTGAATAGGATCTGATTCATTTTCAGAACTATTCGATTGGTTTGAAGTGATGTCTAATTCACTTTCAGTATCTGATTCTATATCACTAGGATCTGGAGTTTGAATATTATGTAGGGGCCTGGTCGTAACCATGGATAAAGTTGTGTCAAATATTTGAGGATCATGATTAAGTAAATGTCCGCTAATAGTTCCTACATATCGGGTAGGAGGAGGAACATTATGATGTTCGATTTGATTGGCCACCTCTTTACCATGTCTTGGTAAAGGGTGTTGAAATATGTCTAATGATTGATTAGCATTTTGATTTTGATTTTGGGGAATGTTCTTTTGGGGATTATTAGGAGCATTTTGTTTAGGTTGGAAGGCTTGCACCTCCATTTCATTATTATCAATCAGATCCTGTATTTTATGTTTCAACCTTTTACAAGCATTGGTAGAGTGTCCAGGCCCTCTATGGAAATCACAGTGTAAGTCAGCTCTGTATCCGGGTATAGTTGGATCAGGTTCCCGGATAGCTGGTAATTGGATCAAACCTCTTTCGAGTAATTGAGGTAAAATAGTTGATAATGGTTGATTCAATCTAGTAAATTCTCGAGGAGGCTTATCAGGCGGTTTCAATATAAATTTTTCTGTTGTTTTTGTTGCATTGATATTAGCAACATTTCTACTATCAGTGACTCCGTCACCTACAACTTGTTTGTTTTTATATTGATTTTTGGATGTTTTCTCATCATCCTTCTTCCTAAGTTGGCCTCTCCTAATGAGGGCATCTTCTACTCTTCGAGCTAAATCTATAGCTTGATCGAAGGTAGTTAAAGTAGTAGTTGATAGCTCATAAGATATTTGTTCTTGTAAATTATTAATAAAAATGTCCAACATTTCCCTATAAGGTAGCACAAAGTGCAGTTTTCCTATCAACTACCTCCATCTAGCTAAGAAATCGACAAAACATTCATCCTTGTCTTGTTTTAAGTTGTATAAATCTTTAATGGTTACATGCCTCTCGATGTAGGCACTAAATTGATGGACAAAAGATTCAATTTGTTTCTTCAAATTTTCTCAAAGAATGAGTGGGCAATTGATAGTACCACTCTAATGCCATTCCACCTAAACTTTTCGGGAACATTTTTAGTAATAGCAAGTCATCATGTGATATATCATGACATGCTATCCTAAACATGCGAAGATGCTCTATGGGATCTTCGGTTCCTTTATATATAGGCAAGATGGGCATGGGAAAATGCTTAGGGTACGGTTGTGCTACAACTATGGGATCCAAAGGTTGGCTACATATCTCTCGATAATTGTACGAGGGACGGTAAGGATCTATCTGGTCCATACGCGAAGCTAACTATTTCACCATGGCTTCCAGATTACTAGTTTGCCCACCATATTGGTTCGGTAGGGCATTGATATGGGATTTGTGAGCATATGATGGAGGGACATGAAGATTAGATGCTATGTTGCTATTGTGTAAATTGTTGGTAGGAAAGGTGTTATGAAGGAATTTTGAAGTTGTATTATGTTGTATTCCAGATTGTTGAAAATTGGTGTTTGGCTTCATTTTAGGTTTTTGTTTACTTGAAGCATATTGATCAATAGTTTGGCGAAGTAAAGCAGTGAAGGAAGTTTTCTTTTGTGTGGGAATGATTTTAGGCTCAATAACAGGTTCCTTAGGAGGTTGGGTAACTTGTTGTTTTGGCATGTTCTGAATCATAGTGACCATATCTCTATTGGATGGTCCAGCCTTATCACTTTCTTGATCAATGAAAGACAAGGGATTAGTGCGCACATCAAACATATGTTCCATGGCTGCTTGAGTGTCACTAATTTGCCCTTTATCAATACGAATTGCCATATTAAGAGCGCCAATGTTATTATTGAAAAATTTCCAGAAATGATCTAAGTTGTCAAAAGCAATAGTTCCATCTGGAGCTACTCTAGGGGATGAGGATCCATCCTCTTTAACATTTTCTTCTTGTTCATTGTCTTCACCTAGGTCATCTTCTGGTTGATCTAGAGTTTCTCCTTCCGGAATTGGATCTTCAGGAAGGTCATTTGGGTTTCTAGTTTTATCTTCTAACCAATCTTCTTCTTCTCCTTCAGTTTGTTTACCATTCCTAAGTTTAGGCATTGTGCTTAATTTAGATTTCAGCAAATATATATATATATATATATATATATATATATATGCAACAAGTTTAAGAGGTATATATTAATTATATACCTACTACAATATTTAAAATGAAAGGTTTTGGTTTTTGTTATGTTTTTTAGTTTTTCTTGTTTTTTTGTAATAATATTGTAAAGATAACAAACAACACAATAAATGCAAGAACTAATACTGAAAGTAATGATCTAGTTTTCTACAAACAATTTATAAATATCATTAATGGGCTCGAGTTCTTCAGGAGTCATGAAGTGTTCTTCTTCAAATTGAAAATTTTCTTTCAAAAATTTAATGAAAAGAGCTATAGTGATATTATCTGTCTCAGATTCTGGTTGATAGAAGTAAAGCTCGTGGCAATACTCTCGATATAACACAGCTCGAGGAACTCTATTCCATATTTCCCTATCCATAAGAACAACCTCTTGGTCTTCTACACGACCTAGGAACTGGTGTATAATGGCTGCATTCTCGAGGTATTCCTCGAAGGTGAACAATTCTGAAGACACAAGAGCTCTCCTATAAGCTAACCATCTATGGCAGGCTCTCTGAAGTTCATGATAAAAGACGAGTTGATGAGGATCCATGATTCTATCTAGGACAAGCCTCTTGATTTGTTTAAGTTTTGTTGACCTAGATGAAATGACACTTAGTCTTCTATCAAGTTCATCCCACAAAAGTTGATTTCTATCTGTTTTAGGCACACTAAGCACAAAATTGATTTCTATGGTTGCTAATTGGTTTTCAACATTTATAGTAACTGCTAATATTTTCTTAGGAGCTACCATCTAAACATGATATGCAACTTATTAGTTTTAAATGATTTGAAATGCATCTATGTTTTGGTTGTTTTATTTTTTTGTTTTCTTGTTTTCAAAAGGTTTTAAATGCATTCACGTCGGGTTCACCAAAATGTATCGCTCCAAATTTTTCACACCCTTACCTTCAGGCTATAGGATCCGTGCCCGAAAGGGGGATGGGAAAAGGATGGCGCGGTACCTCGGACTGAGAGGCCTTGCGAAGGTCCCGCCTCTCGGGGGAGGTGTATTATGGTGATTTTTCGATGGATGGTGGGTTCACCAGGAAACGTTTGAATGGCAGTTTCCACGCCTAGGTTGGGAATGTGTTTTATGTGTTCAGTTTTATCCTTAAACATTCAAGTCCTAGGTTTGGCCAAATGAATCTAAATTTCTCTATATGAAGATGCAGATTAAATGAATACAGAAGAACAAATTAGGACAAAAAATAGAGAAAATAAGCAAGATTAAAAAGTCATACCTGATCCGGATGTCTGATGAAGATTTTGATTCTTGAAGCAGTCAGGATCGCCTCTGATTTGACAGGATCATCTGCTATCAGACAAGATCGTCTGAGATTTGACGAATTCGTCAGAGACCTACAAATAGAGAAATAGGTGCAAAACACAGAAAATGCAACTATGCTAACATAGGGAAATAGTGTAAAATGCCAATAACAATATCAAACTGAGAATTATAAATAGAAACATGAATGCATTATACTGATTTAATGACAATTATAACTTAATTATGCATTTGATCTAGATGGGTGAACTCCAAGATGCAAAATAATAAGAAATAATCATAATATTAACTAAATGCAGAATAATACAACAAAAAAGGATGAAGAAATGCAAACTCTGGGCACTGATTGCCCCCAATGTGGACTGCAGTCGAAATCATCTCTGATTTGATAGGATCACCTCCGATCTGAATAGGATCGTCTGCGACGATGTAAGCTTGCTCCGGCTAAAAAATACTAAGGTACCTGCAACAAAATTTGGATAGAACAAGTGCAAATAGTAATTTAGGATGTCTAGTGTGTGTAGAATTCAAGTTATAGGGAATTTCAGCCAGGGGGATGCTAAGGGGAGGGCTTAGGATTAAATAGGCTTAGGAGGGAGGTTAGGAGGTTGGAGATCATCCCTATTTGGGAGATCTCCAATGGGGAGGGTCTCTAACGGTGCAGACACGCTTCTGCCCGGATTAGAGACGTCGTTGGAACAGAGACTAATTGTGAAAAATTAGTTTTGGGACAAGATCGTCTAGACGTCCTAGCCCAGACGAAATCGTCCGATCTGAGGCGATATCGTCTGATCGACGACGATATCGTCAAACGGTCAAAACAAACTCTAAAAATGGCATGAGAAATGAGGAAACGGATTAAGCGGTAGTTTGGGAGCGGTTTTGGAGGTTGAAATTTGAATTTGAATTATTTACTAGAGTAAGTGTAATTATTAAGGTTTTACTGCACCAATTTTAGGGTGCTACAGAGGGCAGTGCTAGTGGACATGATATAGGGGCTGGAAGTAGCTACCTTGAGAGGTCCCATAAGACCCACACCACTAGGGGTAGTTCCAGTCACACCGATCCTACGTGATCATGGTGGCCGATGCCCTAGGCTTGGGGGTTTTTGAGTTTTTGATTTTGTTTGTGAGGTCAGAGGACCATTTTATTGTAGCCTAAGGGCCTTTTTGACGATATATATACATGACTTTCTTTGTTTTTATACACTTGTTATGGTTTATTTTTTATTTTTATGCACATTTTATTTACGTTGATGTATGCATGTGTTATTATGAATGCGATGTTTCTAATTATATGATATGGATATATGCATATGGAATGGATGGAATGATTTGTTGGTATGCAGATGGTCACACCATAGACTATACAGGATTAACTAGCTTTCTATACAATGTGGTTTCTTTGTGAGAGGACTTTGTATTAGTAATTTTTGCTTTGTTATTTTTGATGGTGATAATGAAATGTACGACATTTGTTTTAGAATGTAGTTAAGGTTTTTCCGAGATTCAAATGTTTTAACTAACTAGCCAAGACTGTACATTTATCTCACATGACTTTTGAACAAGGTACGAATCAGACTTGAGTTTGACCAAGTTATTTCACATCCCTGTGTGTGCGATTGAGTTTGTTTATGTGGTATTTGTCAGGATACCGCCAGTGCCAGATAGGTTGTCAACCAAACCTATACTGAGGATCACCTAATTAGCTCCACTAACTCCTTTGTTGTATTTAGTAAGATTAATCCACAGGACAATCTAAGGTACCATAGGCTAGCTCATCCACATGCAAACATTGGTCTACACACATGCAAAGCTAATGTGATAGACATATCATCATGCGCTTAGGATACCACCATTGCCAGGTAGGCTATCCACCAAACCCATAATGAGGATCACCTAGATGGTTTTCCGAATGCTAAGAATTCCAAGGATTCAAGCTCAGGCGTCTTTCGGTTGCTCAACTTGTTGGGATACTTGCTCTCATACATAGTGATGAAAATCACTGTTTATTGTTCTCTTTTGTTTTTCTTTTTGAGCAAGGGGTTTGAATAGTGGTGATAACCATTGTTATTTGATTTTGCATTTTAGGTTTCAAAGTTGAGCTCGTAGGTTTTTGGCTTGCAAATGGAATTGATCCCTTTTGTCTTTGGGGATGACTACCCATCCTATTTAGGGACGTGTAGTACGAATCCTTATGACTTTGGGGACCAAAGGTGATTGGGGATGTTACTATGTAATGGCATTGATCTTTTAGGCCTTGGGGATGACTACCCATCCTTGTCATGGGCGTGTAGTACCAATCCTTACGACTTTGGGGATCAAAGGTGATTGGGGATATGATTATGTAATGGCATTGATATTTTAGGCCTTGGGGATGACTACCCATCCTTGTCAAGGGCATGTAGTACGAATCCTTATGACTTTGGGGACCAAAGGTGATTGGGATTTTTGTTAGTGGTGAAGACCACTATTTATTATGGGGAATTGGATGGGGAAGAGCTTGTCCTTTTTTCAATTCTCAGCATTCTTGCACCATTCACACAAGGGGATGAATAGGCTAACCTTTCACCTATGGTACCCTAGACTGCTTTGTAGGTTTCTCTTGCGTTCACACAACTTGGGAATTTTTTTGTGTTTTAACTTGTGTGGGGATGCTACGTAACGAGGCGTGATCCAAGTAAAACTCGACCTTAGTAAAATCTGTTTGACTTTGTACAGTTTTGGCTAGAAATCTAATGACAGCTGAATGACGAAAACCCTAAAGACATTAGCAGACAACTAACTATGATAAAAAAATGTGGATGGCGTTATTTTGGATGGATGTGTTTATAAAATGGAAAAATGTGGAAAATGATGGAATTGCCTAGCAATTACAGTCTATGGTGCTTATGACTTGTATGACCAACAAATATGCAATGTATGTATGCGATGCCTAATGCAGTTTATTATTTTTTTGTGTTTTAATTTTTAAGAGTATGCATGGAATTGAGATGCAATTTTTTATTATTTTTTATTATCCTTTGTTTTTGTTTGTTTTTGAATATTTTTTTTTGACCAAGTGATTGTGGGAACCCTTGGAGCTTTTGGTTTGACCAAAGATTTTATGGATACCTTTGGGGTGTTTTAGGTTGACCAAGTGATTGTGGGAATCCTTGGAGCTTTTGGGGTTGACCAAGCGATTTTGGGAATCCTTGGAGCTTTTGGTTTGACCAAAGGGTTTATGGATACCTTTGGGGCATTTTTAGGGTTGACCAAGCGATTGTGGGAATCCTTGGAGCTTTTTGGGGTGGGCTATGGCTCTCTAAATGTGGAATGGCCTCAAATGACTGATGTTCAAGGGTTCTAGTTCCTTGATTCCTTCAAGAGAGGCGAGCCGGTATGTTCCAGGTCCTATTTTACTGTCAATTACATAGGGACCTAACCAGTTTGCCGTGAACTTGTCCCTTAGATGGGGCGGCAAGTTAGAGTTTTGCTGGTTCTCTTTTAAGACCAAGTCACCAACCTGAAAGTCCCTTAGGTGAACTTTCATGTTGTATGCTTTCTTAAGTCGCTCTTGATAGATACGTAAATGCTCGAGAGCATTGATGCATCGTTCTTCGAGCAACGTAAGTTGGTCTAACCAGGCCTACCGCGTAGTGTCATCATCGATGAACTCTTGCATTGATATGCATAGGGAAGGTATTTCCAACTCGAGAGGCATGACTGCCTCAGAGCCATACACCAACGAAAATGGAGTTGCCCCAGTGGGCGTCTGAATGCTAGTGCGATAAGCCCAAAGAGCAAGTGGGATTTGAATGTGCCAATCCTTATGACTATCTATGACCATATTTTTAAGGATGGCAACTAGCATTTTGTTTGACGCCTCTGCTTGCCCATTTGCTTGCGGATAATAGGGTGTCAAAAAATTATGCTGAATTTTGTACTTTGTGGTCAAAGCACGCACGTATTTGTTCTTGAATGACGTCCCATTATCCGAGATGATCTTGGATGGAATACCAAAATGACATATGATGTTATGTAAAATAAACTCCACAATGTGGGTTCCAGTCGTAGAGGTAAGCGAAATTGCTTCCACCCACTTGGTGAAGTACTCTGTGGTCATTATGATAAACATGTGACGACCTGATGATGTAGGGGAGATCTTTCCGATTAGATCTAAGCCCCACTACGAAAATGGCCAAGCCGATTGGATCGACTGCAAGGCCTGAGAAGGTACGTGTGTCAAATTAGCATGGTGTTGACACTTCATGCACTTCCTTACATACGCACAACAATCTCGCTCTAAAGATGGCCAATAATAGCCCATGCAAAGAATGCACTTTGCGATGGCCATACCATTGAAGTGGCCATCGCATGTACCATCATGCGCTTGGGTGATCACCCAAGTGGACTCCTATTGGTCCAAGCAACGAAGGAGGATTCCTTCGATGGTACAAAATGTCTCCTAGCAAGACATGTTTTGCCACTTTCTATTTGAATGATATTTTCATGGCATGCGAAAATCCAAGTGGGAGGTTACCTAGCTTGAGGTAGTCTCTTATGGGTGTGTACCAATCCTACTGATCAGAAGCCTCGATGGTATGAATAGCCAATCCCTCTTGAATTTCATCCCTAGAAAAAGCTGAGCAGGAAAGAACCTGTAAGAATAGCATTGTGTTGCTATTAAGGGGAATAGGGGAGAACAAGGACCCCAGCTTGGCTTGATTCAGACAATCATGGATTCGAGAGAACCTATCCTGAGATGGTTCAATCTAGATCAGGTGGATTCCTGGCATTAAGTCAGAGCTTGCACGCTCCATCATGGATTGCGATAGTGTTTTGACTTGAATGGTTGTCATATCACCAGAAATGTCTTGCAGGATGAGTGACCCCAAGGAGGCCATAGTGTCCACAAAATGATTCGATGATCGAGGGAGTGCCTCGATGTCGTACCATTCAAGATTTTCCAAGAATTTATCCACAAGGGCTTTGTAGGCCTGTAGAACTGGGCATTTACATTGGAATACCCCTTTCACTTGGTTGACAATTAACAACGAATCACCGAAGATGTTCAAGCATTTGATGTTCATGGTGATGGTTGTCTGAAGACCTATGAGCAAGGCTTCATATTCAATGTTGTTATTGGTGCACGGGAAATCAAGTTTAAATGATAGAGGCATTGGAGCCCCTTGTGGTGTGAAGAATACGATTCCCGTGCCACCCCCTTGCTCACATTTAGAACCATCAAAAAATAGGGTTATGTCGGCTTGTGACTCAGGCTCATCAGAATCTGGTGATTCTGAGACATGGAAGACCCCATCATCGGGTAGCTCTATGGTTAGAGGCTGATCATCTTTGAGAGGAGCCTCTTCTAGTTGATCGGTGATGACTTGACCTTTGATGGATTTTTGTCCAATGAATTTGATGTCAAACTCCATCAACAACATGATCCATTTCACCATGCGACTACTATGATAAGTACGACTCATCATGTACCGCAATGGATTCTCCTTAGACACAACATACGTCATGTTGCTCAACATGTAATGGCATAGCTTTTTGGTAGCAAACACCACTGCCAAGCATAGCTTCTCAACGTATGCATAGTTAAGTTCATAACTGACCAGGGTGCGGCTAAGATAGTAAGTAGCATGTTCTTTGTGTAGTTCATTTTTTTGGGCTAGCATGGCACCCAATGCCACCTCAGTAGCTGAGATGTATAAGTAGAATGACACTCCTGGTCTAGGTGGTGCCAATACTGGCAGCGAAGCCAAGTATTGTTTGATGTCATCGAAGGCAGACTAGCACTCGTCATCCCAATGAAATGCTACCCCCTTGTGCAATAATTTATTCATGGGTCAGCACTTGTCAGATAGCTGCGCTATGAAGTGCTTGATTGACGCGACCTTTCCTTGTAGGCTTCTGAGCTGCTTGATGGTAGTTGGGGGGAGCATTTCAAGGATTGCCTTGAATTTGTTTGGATCTACCTCGATGCCTCATTTTGAGACTATGAAACCCAAGAGTTTTCCAGATGTGATGCCAAATACGCACTTCTTGGGGTTTAGTCTGACTTTGTGTTCGATGAGGCGATCGAGGATCTTGCTTAAGTCATCGAGATGATCTGGGCATAAAAGAGATTTGGCCAACAAATCATCCATGTAATCTTCCAAAGTTTTATGCATGTGATCATGGAAGATGTATGTCATGGCACGTTGGTAGGTGGCACCAGCATTTTTAAGGCCAAAGGGCGGGATGACCTTTATAACAAAATGTCCCCCAAGGCATTGTGAACACCATTTTTAGTTGGTCCTCGAGATTGATACGAATCTGATTGTATCCCGAGAAACCATCCATGAGGGATAGCATTTCGTGGCCCATTGTAGCGTCTACCAATGCGTCGATGCTAGGCAAGGGGAAATCATCCTTAGGACTCGCTTTGTTTAGATCTCAAAAATCAGTGCATATGCGAATCCTCCCATCAGGATTTTTGATGGGCACCATGTTGGACAACCATGGTGGGTAATCTCTGCAGATGACAAACTGTGCATCCAACAACTTTTGTAATTCATATTTGACCATTAAGGCCACTTGTTGGGTGCATCTTACGTAGTTTTTGCTTGACTGGCTTGACTGTCGGATCAAGCGTTAGATTATGCGTGACTAGCTACGGATCTAGCCCCGACATGTCTTTGTAGGACCATGCAAAAACCTCCTTCTTCTCTTTGAGAAGGGCAATGTAGTCGGCTTGCTCTTTGGGGGATAGACTTACCCCCAACTTGATGATCTATGGATTCATTGGATCAGAGCCGATGTCTACGTCAGTCGTCTCCTCGACTGACATGTGGGACCCATCCTCCAACTGGTGTGGAGTTGGGATCAAGTGGATATCATTTGCTGAATTTAGATCTACGTTGGGAACCTCGGGTCCCTCTTTAGCATGGAAGATATCCTGAGTTGGTCCTGGGGTGAAATGAAGCACCTCACCGCAAGGCCAGTACTCTGATGGGGATGGTGGTGAGTCAGCATGATCCCAGTCTATGGCATCTAGGTTTAGATACAATGGTCATGCTGGGTCGGCTGGATTGCGGATGGGGGCGGTTAAGTCAATGGAGATCATGTTGATGAAATGATTTTGGTCTCCATTACCATGGGTGTGGTGACTCGGACTTCCTTGATGATTTTTGTGCTCTGGATCTGGCTCTAGGGGTATTGGCACAAATGGATCAGCCCTATGTGCGGATAAAAGGATAGGGTCTGCCCTTGGCACTGATAACTCTATAGGGTCTCTGGGTGGAAGGTGCTCTCTATATGCCCAAAGTGGTGGATGCAACACTTGGTCCAACTGTGCTGGGTTTAGGTGCCACCTATGCCTTGGCCCCATGTTTAGTTGTTGAAACATGTCATCAAGGTCCATGGGGTATTGTTGCTGCCGCATATGATTGAGATATGCCATCTCAGTTTCATCTTCATAATCACTGTCAGAGATCCACAGGCCTTCGTTGGCTCTGATGACTATTTGCGGCATGTGAGGCTCATCCTGCTCGAGCAAATTAATGTGGTCCCATCGAGGTTGTTTCGCTCTCTGTGGGGGGACCTGATTTTCTTGAGGTGGCACTTGCTCGATTGGAGCATCCAAAGGGAACATTGCCAAGAGGCTTTCTTGGTAGTCATCCATGGGGGTCACTTGTGAGTGATTGCTATCCAATTCGAAAGGGTCCCATGGTGCTACCTCATACTCTGACTCATCTTTCGAAGATCCTTCCTGACCTTGTCTATATCCCTCTTGTAAGTGAGTTCTCAAACTTTCTCCTTTCTCGATCGAAGAGAAGGGGTCGCTAAGGTCAACAAGGTTGGTTGTCAACAATGGGAGATAATCCCCCAATGTATATGTTGTGTTAGGATTGGCATATGGATCTAATGCCAACCCATCCTTGTTGCCTATCCCTAGGCCTTGCATGTTCTCTACCAAGATGTCAAGGGGCAAGGGGTGGTTGAACCCTACTCCTGACTTGTCGTATGGCATCTGATATCTTGGTTGGCAAAGAACGCGCACTCCTTGCTCATATCTGCCCAACCCATATCCATGCCAATTGCATTGGCCAAGATATCTCAAAGCAAATTTTGGGTTGGACAAATAGTTGACGTCCTCAGCAAAGGGCTCTTCATCTTCTTCTTCTTGCATGTAAGGTTCAATGCCATTATCGAGGCCCCCATATACAAATTTTTTTTGATTTGGTGGGTAGCCTAGAGGAACAATAGTGTCGATGGGGAGGCGAGGTCTCCCCATGTCCTGCATGGACTCAAGTGTGGGTGTTGCTACAATGTTCCGCACCAAGTACTCCCCCAGGCCCATATTGGCCATCTCAACGGTGATCGTTGGCGGTTGAGGGGGAGGGAATGGGAGTTCTTCCTGAGTCCACTCCATGTCGGGTGAACTAGGCATCTCGACTTCCATTCGGCTAGGCATCTCCTCGGTAGAGATGGTTGAGACTGATGGCGGTGCCTCTTCCAGGGGTTTCTTCCCATTGTCCTTCGATGTGGCCACCATAGGTGGCATCATTGGTGAAGGACCAGATGATGAATATGGACCCGACTGGGGATTTTATGGACTTAACAATGGGGATGTATGAGGAATCGGACCCTATTTAGATGGATTCAACTAAAAATCCAAATGTGTTGATGGAAGGGTCGATTGTGGCATCAGCTGCATCGCATTGCAATACTTGAAGGGTTCTAAGTCCATCGGGACTACATGCACTTGCCCTTCGAATGTGTACTTTAGGCATTGGTGGGCTATCAAAGGGACACACTTCATGTCCCTAATCCAAGGCCGGCCCAACAAGATATTATAGGCCATCTCACCTTCCAAGATGTGGCACAACGTAGGAATAGTCTTTTGTCCCACCTGGATGGGCAGGACAATTGTGCCAACCGTCGAGCATATCGCATCATTGAATGCTCATAGAGTATAGGTGGAGGCCACAATGTGAGATGCTGGCAACTTCAGGTGTTTCAATGCCATTGTTGTAATTATATTACTGGATGAGCCAGTGTCCACCAACACCCTCTTATACGGAATCCCGTTGACCCACGCAATGACATGCAGGGGTGGATCCGCCATGTCACCAGTCACTGATTTCAGCTCGTCCTCTCTAAAGGTGATGACTAGTTTTGTACATCATTTGACATGTCCCACGAAGTTGTTGAAAGAGTTTGCTTCATGGGGTTGCAGCTCGATGGCTTTTAGTATCTCCATTAGAGCCTCCCGATGGGGTGATGATTGTTGTATGAGCTCATAAATGGAGAGCCTAGCCGACATGGTCCTCAAACTTTGGGTAAGTTTGGTCCGAATCGTGGCCATTGGTCTAGGTGGAGGAGGTTGTGTAGGGTGTTTTTGAGGTTGTGATGTTGATGGAACCTCTCCTGTAGCTACAGTGGGGGCAGCTGTGCTTGGGTACCTCTTGTTCCTAGTCACGATGCTTATCATCCCTACATACCCCTGCATGGGGCAGTTTTGCATCACCTCATTGACTTGTAGGGTTTTTTCCTACGCATCATGGGTAGGTAGGGGGTCTTTGAAGACCTCCATCTATTGGTTGCTTGGTGCCACGGGATTATCCATCGCTAATGTCTTATTTTCTATTAGGTCTTGCACTAAGATTTTAAATTTCCAACATGCATAAAGATCATGTCCCTTCTGTCGATGAAACCTATAGTACAAGTCTTCCCTATAACCTTTGGGTTTTGGCATGTTGGGGTCTACAGGTCGACTCTCTCGTAGGTTTATCAAGTTTTCCACTGACAAATGGTCAAACAAGGAGTCTTTAGACTCTGTAAAGGGTGTGAATTATTGCCTAGGGTGACGCTGCTGATTTTTCTCTTGCCGATGATTTTCTCTTTCATAACTATCAAGAGGGACCGCCTGATAGTTAGCCTTTGGGGGTTGTGTTGCTTGTGCAGGCTTAGGCATGTTTATAGCAACCTGATTGACCACAGTGGGTTTCGGTTGCGTGGTCCCTATTTTGGCATTTTTAGGCCACTCTTTCTTGCGTGGCTTGGCAATCTCACCATCTTGTATCTTGATCTCCTCAATGATTCTGGCTTGCGCCAGGGCTTCCTCAAGAGTGGCATATTGCTATAGCTACAATAGCATGGAGATCGACCTCAAAAAACTCTTTGAGAACATTTGGGTCAGGTCAGCCATGGGAGGGAGGTAGGGCAGCTTTGAAAGCAACATCCTCCATCGATTTCCATAGGCTGCCATGGTTTCTTCCTCATACTTCCTGAGGCTAGCTAGGTCACTTAGTGACACCTTCTTCTTGGTGTTGAAGGTGAAGCATTCGAGGAACGCGTCCACTAGCTGATCCAAGTTACTAATGCTATGCTTTGGCAACTGAGTGAACCAATCCGAGGTAGGGCCTACGAACGTGGTTATAAATGTTCTTAGCAGCAAAGCATCGTTGTCCTGAATGCCAAAGCATTGGCTCAGGAATCTAGTCACGTGCTCTTGGGCATCCTCCTCCCCTCTAAATATTGCCAACTAGGGCAGTTTAAAGTGTTCAGGGTATGGGGGTGTCGGCATTGATGGATGCACAGGGTGACTACGGAGCTGGCATAAAGTGGGCTTTTGGGGCCCAGAAGTCTTGGTCTCCATAGACTCTAAGTGCTCTAGCAGCGCTTTATATGCATCAGAAGATTTGATCTCTTCCTCCTTGGTTTGCTCCCACTACGGGTTGCAAGGAACTTGAGGCCTATGGAGGGGTGGCCGGATAGCACCCCCTCTGCCTTGGTAGGGCATTTCAGCCCGCTCTTCTTCTTGCTCATACTCCTCATAGGCTTCTTGAGGAGTTCCTGGGTGAGACCTATAAACATGGGTGGGTGCCCATGGAGGGTGCCCATCATTGTTTCTAGGAGTGGCCTCCCGCTCAGGTCTAGGAGGTCTCGGAGGCAACATTTGGTAAGGTCATGGAGACCTGTCTCACACCAAGGGGTTGTGCCTCTCATACAGCTTATACCCTCTGCGTACGAGGGGTTGGAACCCTCTCGGGCATAGTGTTCTGGAGTAGCTCATCTGTTTGACATCGAATGCACTCTTTGCTAAGGTGATACAGGTGCTCCAACTATTGTTGGTCTTGCTCAAGCTGCGTGATTTGCGCTTGGTGGGTGACATGTCTGGCAAATGCTAGGTCGATTTGTTCCACCGTCTTGAGTCTAGGAGGCCTAGATGCCTCTCCTACATATTTATCTCGGTCATGATGATCCGAGATCTCTATAGGTCGCTTCCCTCTGTCGAGGTTGGAGGCATTCACCCGAGGCTCTGGCCTCAGTAGGTGATCTTGATAGATAGCAGGTGCGGAGGTGCATTGTTCCCATGCTATGTATTGCTCTTGAGGAATGTAGTGGTCTTCCTCATGCTCCCTTTCGTATATGTGAAAGGGGTGGGCAGAGTTGGCTCGCCCTATCTGAAGAGCCTTGTGCTCTGGATTTGGCCTATTATTTTTGATAGTAATAAGGGGTAGAGGAGGGATGATGTAATCATGTGGCCCCTCCTTATGGACCCTATGTTGTTCTAGCACTTCATTGCATGATGGCCACTCATAACGAGCATCTAAGGGAGCCTTCCCATTTATGTTGAGTGCCACATGTAAGGACTCCTCCTGAAAGGGTCTATGCTGAATGGGAGTGCCCCTCGAAGGGGTGCCTCTATAGTCCCATTCCATCATGGTATGATGTGGACTATTTTGTGGGTCAGGCCACCAAGGTGGTATGACCAAGTCCTTGGGGCTATAGCGGAGGTGACTTGTGCCTCCTTGTACACTTTTTGCAGCCTCTGCCCATGATTGGGCTTGGCTACGGGTGTACACCATGGTGGTGTTTCTCTAAATGATGCATACGTTTTTATCTTCTTTATAATTTTTTATGCTACACTAAACAAATAGGAGCCACACAAACAAAGAAGTGATTATCTCATTTATAGATTAAATGTGTGCCCTAGATCTGGTTTAGTGTGTTTTGATTTTTGTTTTGAAAGCTTTGTAAAGAAAATTTTGTTGTATATGCAATATGAGGGCTCTTATATCTTCCAAAATGGTCACCCCTTCGATATACCACTGCTAGGCCTTTATACCGAACCTCTCAATATACCCGCCCTTACGTGAGGGAAACTATTGGTACGCGAGAGCAGAACAATACGTGGAACATAGGCGGTATGAAAGGGGGATCGCCCTATTTTTGACACCTACCATAGAAGACTTATCCTCATGCATTGGGAATCACCCCAGCTACACTTGGTCAGCTTTCGTCAGGATTTACGTCTAGCAACAGTAGCGATCGGGGTTATGTATGCAAAAATTCAAGCCAAGGTGGTGATGAAATCCATCGTTGGTCTTGATCAAGGGTTGGGGTTTTACGACCAACTCCTTGGTGTTTAAATTACCATGTGGTGTGTGGGGTTCTTTTTATTTGTGCAAAGAAAGAAAAACATGCAGTAAAACTCTCCTATGCAAGCAAAGAAACAGGAAATGATAGAGACAGAAAACAAAAAATGACAGAGGATGCTCAGAACCCCTACCTCTTCTCTGCCCAAATCGGATGCCTCTGAGTTTTTGCTCTGAAACTACACAGAGAGATAATCATCCTGAGGTGGGATGAATATCAGAACTGTATTCATCATAGGGTGGGATGAATGCCCATTCATCCCTAGGTGACACGAATTCAAGCTCCGTACTCGTCACAGGCTGGAACGAGCAATAGTCTAGCACTTGAAAGATTGACACCTGTAAGCAAAAACACACAACTTTTGATCAGAAATTTGATCTCAAAATTAGGGGACAACGTCCCACCGTGATCACCACTGAAAGCATGAGGATACGAAAGCAAACAAAATGGAAATGTAATGCTAAGTCCTACGAACGAGAATGCATGAAAAGAGGGAAAACAAATGAACTAAAATGAGATTTAAAGAAAATGTAAAAGTGCAGCCCTTTATTTTATTAATTTTCTCGAGATCAGGTTACAATACGTCTCCTCCCTTTTCAGGGGCTAGGAGCATCGGACCTAGTTTTGTTACACCACAAATGATACATTCCCCTTGGGGATCTTTCGCATGCCCACATTGAAAATGGGTGGACCAAACATCGTTGCCGCTTGCGTGAATGCATCTATAGTTCCTTGCTGCCCCTCCAGTGTCGAGATCCTGTGTTCAGAGAAATAGTAAACGGTTAGTAGCACCTACGGATGGAGGGAAACATGCGATCCCCAAGGCCTACGGTTAATGCATGCATAAAATAATTAAAATGATAACTAAAACATATCAGAATAAGCTAAAAATTTGATAGAAGCAAGAAAACATTACCAGGAACACACTACAAAAGGAATAGTCGAGAAATCTACCACATATTTCTAATCACTTTGGGGTGGGATGATTAGGACTGTCATAAAATGTTAGAAGGTGACCTCCTAAATGTCCCATCCAGGGGCCTCCAAAACACCTACAAAGTTGGGGTTAGGCAAAAAAGGGCATTTTGGAATGACCCAGAAGGTCGGATTTTGCAAATTTGGCCTCCTTTTGTTTGGCCTCGATCACCCTGTATCCGATGATGCTCCCTGTATGTTAGTGAAAGCGAGAAATAATAAAATCACAGCCAAAACTCATCAGAATCACATGAAACTTGAATGGCAGCATATGTAAATAACCTAAAATAAAATGCAAAATAAATAGTAGGGAAATCTACCATAGATTTCTAATCACTCTAGGGTGGGGTGATTAGGACTACAACAGTGTGGGGGGCACCCGATGGTAGGACGCCTACCGTTTGGGGCTTGGTTTCGGCACCAATCCACTTGGGATGGGTCCAAAACCTCTTATGGGGTTGTGTTGAAAAATTGGGTGGGGTATTGTGGCCAAATTTTCAGGTTTTGGGTCTGGATTGCACTTCCAATAATCACCCAATAACCTCCCTTCCAAAAGAGAGATCAAGGATGTAAGAAGCACAAATGATGGGTGAGGATGTAATTCGATAGCACTCCATTGCTCCAAATTCTCCTGCTCTATTCTTTTTTTGGGGTGAGAAGACTCACCATTTTATAGACCTAAGGGTCTCTTGTGAATGAGCATGCAGAGGCACCACTTGGCCATCATGCCTTGCCAGGGGGAAGAAGATTCCTCCCTGATTAAGGGCTCCATGACTGCCTCTATGACTTCCTCTTTGAGCTCAAAAATGCTCACTCGCACTCCCATGCATTGAAGGAGGAGTTAAGTGGTGGATCTGAGCTACCATTTTTCAAGGTTTGACTTTTTTCCCATCAAACCTGCTATTCGCCCCACCCTGGAGCGAATGCTGCTAATCGTCCCGAGGTGGGACGAATACCAGTTTGTAATCATCCCAGGGTGGAACGAATATGGAGCAGAGTGCCTGAAAGGTGCCAAATTGACCTTTGACCTTCCAAAATTGTTGTGAGAGTGGTTAGGACCACTGTTTAACCTCTAGGGGCTGCCCTAGGGGCTATGTATGCCAATTCAATCAGTGTTTGTAGCCACATAATTGAATTGGTGTTGTTTTGGTGTCTACATGTTTTCATCTTCCCATTGTAGAGAAGTGGTGGATGGTGTGATATATTATTGTTGCTTTTTGGCTATTTTAGGCCTATTATATTTTGTTTTACCTTTTTTGGGCTCGCTTGTCTTCACTTTCTCTAGAACCATTGATAATATTTTATTTTATTAAGACTTCCAAGTCACAACATGTTCATCATATTTTTTCTCAAATTCATTGTCAATTTTGGATGTGGGGTATTTGTTATTCATTGTATTTCTTTCCAGTCTCATTTTCCACCATTCGAGGGTTTTGGTTGAAGGCCACTCTTACTTGGATGAGTTGGTGAGATATCTTGGTTGGATCATAATCTTTTGCATGCACATAAAAATATCTCCATGGTGTAAGTGGTTCTATTTTACTCATATTCCATTCAATAGGAGACTGCTCTCTATTATTTATGTGTTTCTCCAAATGCGTGCATTTAGATTTCACCACTTTGGCCATTTTTTCTCCATGCATCTCCTTTATTCTTGCTATAAAAAAATCATTTGGGTCATACCCCCCTTTATGTGGAATTTGTACGGGGCCTAATATTTCCATGGTTACTGTGATTAGCTCACATTGCCATTTCTACTACACAGTGATGTCACCCTCATTGAAATCATATTCAATGGTTTCCCTCATTTTTTTTGAAATTGAATATATAGTTATATAATAAAACTACTTGTAATATTCTAGTGCGAATAAGCATTGAGTAACATAATGTGGCAATAAGAAGGGCTTCTCTATAAAACCATATAATGTGATGATTGCACCTTTAGTTAGAATGTATTAGTCTCCTTTTTCTACCCCATTTACCCTAATTCTCTTTTCAATTTTTGAGGCTAGTCTAGGACAATCACCATACATAACCTTTATATCAGGTCCTAGAAATTCAAAGTTGAAAGGGTAATATGTTTGAGTTCTTCTCAGAACCCTAGTCCAATGATATACTTGTAATATATATCCATATGCATCCCTATAATTTACTAATATCCATGGATATTCCTCTCTAATATCACCAAAGAACATCTAGATAAAATTAGAACAGTGTTTTACTATCAAATTTTCTACTTCTCATTGCATTTCCACCAGTTGGTCATGCATTCTTATGGCAAGGAATGAGGGCCAATTAAATTAAATTGGTATGCTACTATTATCACCTAGTTGTGGGGCGTACATCCTACTATTGTAAATACAATATGAAGTAGTTAATTTCTAATCATTCACGTCTATGATCGATTCAAGTCTAGTTATAACCACTAACATAGAATAATTTTTTTCTTCTATAAACTCACTCGTGGGAATGGGAGTCGTAGGTAGGGCTTGATTGGGTTTGACATTCTTGAGCTAGTTGTAAACCCAATATCTAAAATGAATTCCATTTTTCTTTAGATTACTCAGGGTATAGTACTTAAATTATTGCTCTAAGATGAAGCCTCTAGGGGATGTTCTAGGTTTCTGCCCTATTGCGAACATCTCTTGACAAGTTTGTTCAATGATATGGAACAAAACCCTATTGTACAACGTTCTTACAGACCTTGACTCAGGATCATAAAACTTAGCTATACTAGATACTAATTCGAGGTATGGATGTACTACATCACAAATGTAATAGGTGAGGGAAGAATATATGGCTCCCATATCTTTTTTTAAAAGTGGCTTTTCCTTGAAAAATTTCTATTCGTACTTCCATATTAGGTTGTCTCTTCATATATGTTATCTTTGTATCCATGACCCCTACTTTCTTGTTTGTGTAACTTGGTTTATCTGTCATTGTTTCTGGAGATGACACCATTTTAGCTTCCACTCATTTTTTCTTTCATAATTTTCCTTATGACAATTTGCATACCATTCTCAACAGTGTTTTGGATCCTTCTGATTAATTGCTTGTAAATGACTGAGTATTTGAATTTTCATGTTTAAATAGCCCTTTTCACATCTCTTCATCATTACTGAAAGGAGTGGTTAGTTGATTTCCCATGATTTAAAATGAGTGAATAAAATAATGCAAAGAGTGGCTGGTCAATGAAGGGTGAGTCTCTAATTGGACAAGGTTCCCATTAGATGCCAGTAAACTAACTATTGGTACGCTTCCCAAAGCATATTTAATTTCCATATCTTACGATAAAATATTAGAAAAATTAGATTTTTAGGGTTGACCTTTCATCTTTAAAATCCCACCATTTTCCAATTTTGCTATTCCATTTTGACTACTTTGGATGTGGATTCCTACTTTGAGTTACCCTGTTGTAGAATGCATCATAGTATTTTATGGGAGTGGAAATTTACTTCCCCTATTTTTTACTTTTTTGTTTTTTCTTTTGGATGTGG
Source organism: Wollemia nobilis (assembly GCA_028583015.1). NCBI lineage: Eukaryota > Viridiplantae > Streptophyta > Pinopsida > Araucariales > Araucariaceae > Wollemia > Wollemia nobilis. The sequence goes on along the minus strand of JAQPPZ010000677.1, from coordinate 1,260,726 downwards.
TACAAAAAGTACAATATAGAATGCATACATAAATAAAATATCATACACCATATGTACATATATTACAATAAGAGAATCTTATCTAACTAAAGTAGAGTTTGAGATGGTACCCATTTACAAGAATGGATTGTATATTTCCTCTTTGATCCTAGAGTTGAAATGCATTCCTCTATTTTACTTAAATGATATTGAATGGTCCTTCCTGAAAAGAGTTAATTTTTTTATGATTTCCTGGCTTAGCCTTTTCAGAATTCCATTTAAGCACCAAGTCACCTTCCTTGAACTTTCTGAACCTTGCCTTATTGTCAAAATACTCCTTGGCGTTTACAGAGTACTTATGAAATTTTTCATACGCCTGAGTTCTCTATTCCTCTAAATGTAGTAGATGCATAAATCTAACCTCCAACAGACTTTGATCAAAATATAGATCATTACTAACCCATATTAAATATGAAATTTCTAGATGAGTGGGTAGGATAACCTCCTTACCATAAACCAATGCATAAGGGGATGTTTTGATAGATCTCTTGATAGTGATTTTGTCAACCCATAGAACTTGGTCAAGCAAAATATGCCAACTCATTTTGTTCTCCTCTAGTTCCATTTTCATGATTCTAAGCAAGTTCTTATTGGTAGATTCTACTAACCTGTTTCCATGAGGGTAATAGTTAGAAGAGTTTTAGATATTTATACCGTACTTGCTTGAGAAATCAATGTATTTTGCACCTATAAAAGTTGGGCCATTATCGCTCACTAGTGATTTTGGAATTCCAAATATTGTAATTAGATTCTCTAGAAAATAAATCACTACCTCATGATCAGATTTCTTATTTGGAATAGCTTCAACCCATCTAGTGAAATAGTCCATTGTGGTAAGGATGAACTTATACCTTGCTGATGATTTTGGACTGATAACTCCAAAAAATTCAAGTCCCCACTATTGAAAGGATTCTTCTACTTGAATTAGTTTGAATGGAAATGCTGCATTATTGGTTCTTTTCACATATCTTTAATATTTGTCACAACACTTAGCTACCTTGAAAACATTTACAAATATGGTGGGCCAATAATATCCTACCCTTATTATATTCACGGTAGTCATTCTTCCATAAAACTAACAACCTCACAAGCCTTTATGAAACTCCTCGATGGCCTTCTACTTCTCATTATCCTTAAGACATCTTAAGAGCACCCCATACAAAGTCCTTTTATACAATCCCTCCAGAAGTATTATATATTTAAGAGCTTGAAACTTGAACCTTTTCCTTTGTGAGGGGTTGAGTCCTTTAGGGTACACTCTTGATTGGAAATAAGTTGTCAATTTATATACCCAATAATAATATTTTGTGAGACTATCATTTTGATCATCCTCAACTTCCTGACAGGACACTATTTTCTCTAAACCTGCCTTAGTTGTTAGTCCCTGGCATAAAGCTCTTTCTTTGGCTAACTTGGTAGGGTGGATTACTCTTGTATCTTAGCAATATAGCCAACCCTTTTATCACCCAATTCTCCTTGAAAGATGAATTTTCTCACATTAGAGTGGACCACGTAGACCAAAGTTTTTCTCTAGACTAAGTATTACCTAAACTTCTTTAGAGACTTCATAATAATAAATATATGTATTTTAGTGAAGTTGTACTTAGTTTGATACTCATGAAATGTCTAACTCTAGAAGAATATGGGATGTTCCTCTCCACTCTCATCCTTCTGAGTAACTACAGATGCATAGCTTTCCTTAGCTCCATAGTCATAAATAATAAAATATTTTGTGAAATCTAGATTTATCAACACTGATGTAGTGGTAACTACCTGTTTAATAGCCTCAAAGGATTGTTTCCTCTTTTCAATCCACTTGAGCTATATATTTCTCTTGAGTAATTCAAATATAAGCTTGAATACCTGGGTGAAGTTTGAGATGAACTTCCTCACAAAGTTAATATGCTAGAAGAAATATTGTAAACCCTTTTTGTTCGTAGGCAAGAAAATGACTAGGATTAACTTTACTCTATCTGGATCTATTGTCATACCTTCTTTGGAAACTATATGTCCCAGTAGTTTGCCCTCATAAATTGTAAATAAATATTTCTTGGGATTAAGAGATATACCAAACTCTACATTTTTGGAAAAATTTCTCTAAATCTTTTTGTGAGATAATAATATCATGTCTTACAAGTAAATTAGAATGATTTTATTGATGAGTTCATCGAAGGCATAGTCCATTACCCTATGGAAAGTAGCTCCTGCATTGTATAGACCAAATGAAATCCTATGATAAGCAAATGTGCCCCATTTGGTAGTGAAAGCTATTTTGAACAGATCTTCATCCTTAATCCAAATTTGATTGTACCCAAAAAATCCATCTAATAAAGAGTACCTTCTGTTCCTAACACCATCTAAAGGATCTGATCCATCTAAGGAAGATGATAGTGATATTTTAATAAGGCTATGTTTAAATTTCTAAAATCCATGCATAGGTGAATATCTCCATTTTTATTTCTCACTGGGACCAAGTTGGTGACCCATTTTATCCTTTAGAAGTTTAATAATTTCTTGTCCCATTATGGATTTAATTTTTGGATTGAGAGGCCTTTGACTTTGCTAAAATTTTTTTACATTAGGTTCTAGCTCAATGTTATGTTGAATGATCTTCTTATCATAGAATTTAAGATCATCATAGGACTAGGCAATGAAATCAGGATATCAAGAACATAAAATTTTAACTCCTTGCACCTCTTTTGGAGAACATATTACTCCTACATTGATTTTCTTACCTACTCCTATTTCAACTTTGTTGTAAATTTTAGCATCTATTCTCATAGTATTTGTTTTTTTCTATCTTCGTTATCGAATAGAATCTCCAATGTGATTAGTACCTTATGAATATGATTATTCTTGAGATGGATCATATCCTGTTTCTCTTTTTCTTGAATAAAATCTTCTTAAAATTTTGATAGACAATCTTCTCTAACTAGAAGATTGATTATCTGGTCATCACTTTAGAAAACTTGCCAGAAGATCTACCTATCTAAGACTGTGGGTCTCAAGACTAGCTTGACCTTCTTACTTGTAGCTATACCCAAATTTGAGGGAGGGTTGAAATTAGCTCCTTTAAATTCCAAAGCATTTTCTAGTGCATTACAATGCTTAGGAATGGAACGATGATTCAACACATCAAATGAAACCATTAAATCCCACACTCTATTCCTGTAATTGTTTAGATAGTGTTGTTTACTATTTCATTTTTTGGTGACCTGGTTGACCACTAGCTCTGAATCACCAAATATGTTTAGTATCTTGATTCACATATTTTTTGCTTGCATCAACCCTAAACACAGAGCTTCATAATCTGATACATTTTTTATACAAGCCTAAGTGAACCTGAAGGAAACAATTTTACTTGTTTTGAGAGATATTTTAGCGCTCTACCAGCTTTGGCTCCATTTTTATACCTTGGTCTATCAAAATGCATAGTCCAGACCTCTTTCTATATTAATTATTGATTGGATATAGTAGGGATATTATTTTTAGCCTCAATGGATATACTGTATGTGCCCAGCCCAGTCTCTAATAGACTATAATCATATCTGAAGGGTAACTCATATTCTATCTCTAAAAATTCTAATATTTCTACCATTTTTTGTTCTTCCATCACTAAATTATTGTATAAATCTTCTTCAATTTTTACAATGTGGAAGGACATCACCTTTTTTGGAGTTATTCTTATCCTTTTTTCATTGTAATAAACTATCATTATGGAGTAATCAAGATACATATATCCACCCATTTTGGTCATGAAATCTCTTGAAAGGCAAATACCACAACTTGAGGTCTACTACCATAATTTCTTAGACAACCATAATTTTTGACGCTTTGTGTAACCTCATCAATACATATTTTATAACTCCCACGGTATTTATAGGGGTTCCATCAAGTTGTAAAACACCTTGGTAAGATCTTGTGTTCTCCATCCCCATTTTGTCACAAAATTCTTTTGGCATAACAATTTTTGAGGTACCTGAATCTATCATACAATTGTGTATCACCCATCCTTCCATTCTGAGAGAGATGTAGAACAGTGGCCATTTATTATTTAGGGTGGTAGGAGACATATTTCTCTATCCTATGCTATATTAAAAATTTTGGCATTTACTTTTCCTTGAGACATTTTATGTAGGGAAGCTTTCTACAAGTCAATTTGATTGGGAAGAAAAAGAGTGTCATATAGGCTTGCTCTAGCTGGAAATATTTTAAATTTATTAATGATATTATATTTTATCTGAATTGGTGTAGATATTTCATACCTCTTTTCTAGATCTCCATAGTTCTTTCTTTACTTGTGTGTAGACTCGATCCTTTGGTGCTTCATAATTGAAGGGAAACTTAGCTTTTCTTGGGCTTATTTTCTTGCACTTTATTGTTCTATGTTGCTTTTTTTCTCACCTTCTCATTGAACTCTTACCTCTCTCTCATATATTTTGTGGACTATGTTACTTTTATATTCTACATGTAGAACGATAATTTGATCCTCACTTTGTAGCGGTGCTTCTATCCACTTTGTGAAGGAACATAGAAACCACCCATCTTCTATGGGTCCACTTGCATGGGATTCTTTCCAAACCTTGTTATTACCAAAACTTGCTCTTCCTCGAAAGAAATTTGTTGAGTCATGACTTGCTTATACTATCACAAAATGTTGAATCTTCCCTTATGGTTTATTTTTATCTTCTCCATGGCTTACTACACATAGTTTTGGTACATGGCACAAGATTCTAAGTCATAAATATCATTGCATACTAGACACCATATGTTGACAAGATTGGTCTCAAAAACATGATCATGATAATCCTGATTTACATTAACTTTAATTACCATACTATAACTGGGATCGAGCTCTTGATATTTTATAAGAGAATCTTCTTGGTTGAAATATTTCTATCCCTCTCTTCGCCATAACATTCTTTTTATTACTAAGCATCTTGATCGTACTTTGAATTTCAATAAGCACAGTGGAATCTTGAGGATCTTAAGGCAAGAGTGGAAGAAAGGAGTTCGTAGGCATTGGTATTTTTTATGGTGGAATGGGATTCATATAAGGAAGGGGTGATGACAAATGAGGGGGATCCATATATGAAGATGTAGGAGACTGAATAAAGGTATGAGATGTCTCAGAACCATAATGTATGATGGTTTTTGGAGATAATATTTCTACATTGATTAGGATGTTCTCATCTTGTATAGTTGTATTGTAGATCTGAGGGAAGGTGTTGAATCCATAATGCTATATTTTTAACTCTATATCCAACCCCAAATATATAATATAGTACATAAAAGTGAGAAGGGAGGCGAGTCTAGCTTCTAGTGGAATTCTTTTCCAAGTTCTAATAAATCTCAGGTTAAAGTCCAAAACATATTCTTGCTGATGTTTTTACATAGATGTAAACTGGTTAAGGAGGAAAAAATGATCATCTAACTCGTTCAAAAATTATACAAAGGGTTATGCTAACGCATCCCATCAAATAATGGTGTTATATTATAAATTCCTAAATGAATACATAATTTTCCCTCTAAAATCTAGGGTCAGGATTCTGACAATGACATCCTCATTTTTTATATTATGAATAGTGTAGACACCAAAACAACACCAATCCGATTATGTGACAACAAGCACTGATCGTATTGACACAAATGGCCCCTAGGGCAGCCCCAAAGGTTAAAACAGTGGTTCTAACCACTCACACAACAACTTTAGAAGATTAGACACCATTTTGGCACCTTTTAGGCACTCTGCCCCATATTCGTCTCACCCAGGGACGAATACGGATTTTCAATTCGTGCTCGCTCCTGGGTGGAACGAATACAAGTTTTTAATTCGTGTTCGCTCCTGGGTGGAACGAATACGGATTTTCAATTTGCGCTCACTCCTGGGTGGAACGAATATCAGGTTTGACCAACAAAAAGTCAGACCTCGGCGTGTGACAACTCAGAACTGCCACTTAGCTTTTCTTGCATGGCATAGGAGTGCGAGTGAGTTCTTTTGACAACTCATGTCTTCCAATTGACTCTCCCTTCACTGCATAGGAATGGGAGTGAGATTTTTAAGACAAATCAGATTTGCCACTTAGCTATCCCTTCATTGCATGGGAGTGCAAGTGAGTTTTTATAAAACATACAAAGACATGCACAGAGGCATTTAAGAAGCCCTTAATCAAGAAGAAGTCTTCTCTTCACACAAAAAGCATTCATGCAAAGAAACACTTTTGCATGTTAGTTCAAAGAGACCCCTTGGGTCTATAAAATGGTGAGTTTCCTCACCCAAAAGGATACCGAGCAGGAGCATTTTGAGCGATGAAGTGCTGCTAATTCATTTACTTGCGATTTGTGCTTTCAACATCCATAATCTCTTAATCGAAAGAGAGGTTATTGGGTGACTTTTGAAGGCACGAATCAAGGATCAACACCAATTTTTCTGACTACAATATCCTACCAATTTGTCGACAACACATCACATCAGGTTTCGGACTCATCCTAAGTGGATTGGTGTCGAAGCAAAGTTTCACCCGCGGGTGGTTTGCCTTCGGGCACCCCCTCGCTTTATTTCTTTTATAGTATTTAGCTAGTTTCATGTTTATGCTTTTTGTCAAGTTTTCATTTCATTTAGATTCATTTTAACTATCGTTAGATTCATCTTTTATTTTTCATACACAGGTGCTACTGATTCTTTGTTTGTTTCTTTAAACGCAAATTTGCAGCATTCGAGGAGCAACGAGGAATCTACCTTTTACCAACGCAAGCGGCGACAACGTTTTGGTTCGCCCATCTTATATGTGGGCATGCAGAAGAAGGAATTCTAAAACAAGTTGTAAAAGAGCAATATTTAATGCTCCTATCCCCTAAAAAGGAAGGAGATGCATTGTAACACGAATTCGTAAAGCATATCAATAAAAGGGCCGATTTTTATATTGCTTTAATATCTTGTGTTCATGTTCTTTCTTTTTATGCATTTTCAATAACATAGGATTTAAGCGTTATTTTAGCTTCATTTACATTGCATTTTTAGTTTATCCTTTTTGTTTCCGGAATCTCGTGTTTTCAATGGTGATCACGGTGGGACCTTTGTCCTCTAATTTTTTTTTTAGGTTAGCTTACTGATCTAAATTGCTTGTTTTTTTACAGGTACCTGTTTTTCAACATCAGACTGTTATTCGTCTCTGCAAGTGACGATTACAGAATTGGTACTCGTTTCACCCCGGGACGAATAAACTATTCATTCCACCCTGTGATGATTACGGTTCTATTATTCGCCTCACCCAGGGACGATTATAGATCTGTGCAAATTTTTAGAGCAAATCAGAAACTTTCGATTAGGCAGAGAAGAGGTAGGGGTTTTTACAGCTTCTGTCAAATTTCTATTTTTCTATTTTTTGGTTTTTAGTTTGTATGGCTTAGGGAAAGATTTCTTTTCGTTTGCTTGTTTCAATTTTGCAAAATTAAAATGAACCCCACACATCACATGGTATTTTAAACCAAGGCGTTGGTCGTAAAACCCCAACCCTTGAGCAAGACCAAAGGTGGATTCCATTATCACTTTGGCTTGAGATATTACATCCATTACCTCGATCGCAACTGTTGCTAGACGTAAATCCTGACGAAAATTGACCGAGTGTAGCTTGGGGTGATTCCCAGCATGCGAGGATAAGTCTTCTATGGTAGGTGTCATAAACAGAGTGATTCCACTTTCGTACCGCCTATGTTCCACGTATCATCTGCTCTCACGTACCTATAGTCTCCCTCACATAAGGGCGGGTATATAGATAGGTTGGTATATCGGTCCGACAATGGTATATTGAAGGGGCGACCATTTTGGGAGTTATAAGAGCCTTCATAATTGCATTTAAACGTTTCACAAAATTTTCAAAAACAAAACAAACAACAAAAACACACTAAACCAAATTTAGGGCACACTATTAATCTTTAAAAGAGATAATCATTGCTTGTGTGTGTATGCTATTTTCTATTTAGACAAAAAAAATCAAAAATCAAAAAAATCATAAACAAAGATAAAAATCTACGCATTTTGTCACTCTCTCCAAAAGCTCCAAGGATTCCCGCAATCGCTTGGTCACCCCAAAATGATCCAAAGGTGTCCATGAACCCTTTGGTCAACCCAAAAGCACCCTGAAGGTGCCCCTAAGTGATGCAGGAGCATCCAAAAAAATATGGGAAATTTTATATTTTTCCCTAAATTTTAGTGCATCTTGCCGGGGCCATAAATTCTCAACCGTAGCTCCGATTGACTTGAAATTTTACAGGGAGTTAGTTGGGAGATTTTTAAACATATATCTCTCTTGAGTTGTATTTTTCCATAAAAGTCAGTTTTCAGGGCCAAATTCCATCATCTAGTGCCCCGAAATTAGGTTTTAAAATTGCTTACCTAATTTTTTACGCTTTTTGAGCTGTTCGAAGGCTAATATATCCTAATGTATTTAGAGTTAGGACTTGAAACTTTATTTATGGATTATCTATTGTAAGAGGGATGCACACACCAATTTTGGGCCCCATATGACTCATTTCAAATTTTTGGGTTTTTTAGAGAGACATTGTCATGGTGTTCACTCGCAGCCAAGCCCAATCACGGGCAGATGCTACGAAGAATGTCCAAGGAGGCACGAGTCACCTCTATTATAGTCCCCAGGATTTTGTCATACCACATTGGTGACCTAACACACAAAGTAGTCCCATCCACACGTTAACAAAAAGGGACTATAAGGGCACCTCTTCTAGGGGCACTCCTGTTCAGCATAGCACCCAAACACACACCCTTCCATGAGGGGTACATCCATAGGAGAGCTCCCTTAGATTCTCACTATGAGTTGTCACTGCACGATGAAGCGATAGGTCAACATAGGGTTCGACAGGAGGAACCACATGATTACATTATCCCTCCTTCACCCCCTCTAGTTGTCAGGACTACAAGGACAAATCTAGAGCACAAGGCTCCTCAGGTAGGGCGAGCCAACCCCGCTCGTTCCTTTTTCACTTATGCAAGAGAGCACAAGGAAAACCCTTACCTTCCTTAAGAACAATATACATCGTAGGAGCAACATGCCTCCGTAATTGCGAGCTATCAAGATTACCTACTGAGGCCAAAGCCTCGGGGGAATGCCGCTACCCCCAACAGAGGGAGGTGGCCTATAGATATCTCGGATCACCATGACCAGGATAGATATCTAGGAGAGGCATCTAGGCCTTCTAGACATGAGATGGTAGGACCAACTATCTTAGAATCTGCCAAGCATATTGCATGTCGGATGCAACTCACACTACTTGAGCTAGAACAACAACAGTTAGAGCAACAGTATCTTTTAAATCAAGAGTGCCTTCAGCGCCAGGAGGATGAGTTGTTACAACACACTATGTAGGTGAAGACTCCAACCCCTCACATGCATAATATAGAACATTATGAGAGACACAACTGGGTGCAATACAGGTCTCTATGACCTTATCAAACTTTGCCTTCGATGCCTCCTAGACTTGAGTGGGAGGTCAATCCTAAGACCAATGACGGGCACCTTCTTCAGGCACCCACCCAGGTTCATGGGCCACCCCAAAAAATTCTTCAAGAAGCCTCTGAGGAACCTAAGCGAGAAAAAGAGCAGGATGAAATGCCCTACCAAGGTAGAGGGGGTGCTATTTGGTCATCCCTCCCAAGGCATCAAGTTTCCCATAACTTGCAATGAGAACAAATCAAACAGGAGGAGCTCAAATTCCCTGATACAAGCAATGCACTGCCAAAGCACTTAGAGTCGGTAGAGATCAAGATTTCGGGGTCCCAAATGTCCAACTCACATGAAAATCCTCTCAAAGAGGATCAACCCCTAGTTGTAGAGTTACCTGATGACGAGGTCTTCCATATCTCCGAATCACCAAATTCTGATGAGCCTGACTCTCTCGCCAAAGATGAGTTAGCATATGCAATAGCACCAGGGGACCTGTTCATGTTTGACAGCACTAATTCACAGGTGGTCCCCATGGCTGAGCATCACAAAAGTCTCTTAACCTTATTCCCTTTGGAGGCTCCCATCGAGCCCGTGCCATTGCAAGAAAATCAGGTCCCCCCGCAATGAGCGGAACAACCCCATGAGGACCACATCAATCTACTCGAACAAGAAGAGCCTAGCATGTCGCAGATAGTTGTCGGGGCCAACGAAGGCCTTTGGATCATCGACAATTATTACGAAGATGAAACTGAGATGGCATATCTCAATCATGCACAATGACACAATCACCCTATAACCCATGACAAACTGATGGCACAACTAGGCATAAGACTAGGGCATGAGTGGTGCATAGACCCAACCCATTGGCATCACATGTTGATCTCGCTCCTTTGGGAAGATCACGATCAACTTCCACCTAGAGATATCATAGCACCATTAGTGCTAAAGGCAGACCCTGTCCTCCTATCCGTGCATAAAGCCGATCCATTTGTGCCAATTCCTACAGAGCCAGATCCGGTGCACATAGATCATCAAGCTGGGGGTACCTCTATTCCCTGAAGAGCTAGTGGGTTACACCAAATGCTCCAAAGGTGTCCATAAACCCTTTGGTCAAACCAAAATATCCAAGGATTATCACAATCGCTTGGTCATCCCAAAAAGCTCCAAGGATTATCGCAATCTCTTGGTCAACCCCAACAGCTCCAAGGATTATCGTAATCGCTTGGTCATCCCAAAAGCTCCAAGGATTATCGCAATCACTTGGTCATCCCAAAAGCTCCAAGGATTATCACAATATCTTGGTCAACCCTAAAAGCTCCAAGGATTATCACAATCGCTTGGTCATCCCAAAAAGCTCCAAGGATTATCGTAATTTCTTGGTCAACCCCAATAGCTCCAAGGATTCTCATAATCTCTTGGTCAGCCCTAAATGCCCCAAAGGTATTTATAAACCCTTTGGTCAACACCAAACACTCCAAGCATTACCATAACTGCTTGGTCAAAATACATATTCAAAAATCAACAAAAATAACACAAAAAAATCATCATCACAAAAACAATTGCATTTCAATTCCATGCATTCTAAAAAAAAATCAATCATCACAAAAACAATTGCATTTCAATTTCATGCATTCTCATAAACATCAAAATCACAAAAACAATTGCATTCCAATTCCATGCATTATCATAAAAATCAAAATACAAAAATATAGGTTGCATTGAGCATTGCATCCATACATTGCATACTTTGATAGGTCATACAAGTCACAAGCACCATAGACAATCATTATTTGGCAATTCCATCATTTCCACATCAACTCCATTTTCATACACGCATACATCCAGCATATCACCCTTTTATTTTAGCATCGTCAGTTGTCGCCTAATGTATATAAGGTTTTCGTCCTTCAGATGTCTTTAAATTTCTAGCCAAAACTGTACAGAGTTAAAAAAATTTTACACGGGAAAGTTTTACTTGGATCCCACCTTGGTACGTAGCATCCCAACACAAATTAACACACATATAAAAAATTCCTAAGTTGTGTGAATGAAAGATGAAACCTGCACAGTAATCTAGGTCACCATAAGCGAAACGGCTATCTTGCTCATCCCCCTGTGCAAATGACCCTAGGAATGCTGAGAGTTGGCAAAAGGACAAGCATCCTCCCTACCCAATTCCCCATGAATCCCAAGTTCTCAAAAGTTGCAAAACATCAAATTTGCAAAACATCAAAACATTACAAATTTGACATCCTACAGTGCATACATCAAAAGGCACAAATAATAGTGATTCTCGTCACTCCATATTCAAATCCCTTGCTCAAAAAAAAAAAAAAAAAAACATAATATCCCAAAAATAAACAGTGATTTTATCACTACAAAGGAGCAAGTATCCCAATACAATTGAAGAAAAGAAGGGAGTCAAACTTGAATCCCTGGAACTCTCAGCATTTCGACAGGTCATGAGGCAAGCTTCAGTATCGGTTTGGTTGATAGCCTATCGGTCACTGGTGGTAAACCTCCCGCATGACGATATATCTGTCACATTAACTTGTGTGTAGATCAACCTAGATAACATCGTAGATTAATATGACTAAATACAATAAAGGAGTTAGTGGAGCTAATTAGGTGATCCTCAGTACAGGTTCGGTTGAAATCTCATCTGGCACTGGTGGTATCCTGATGAATAACACATAAATGAACTCAATTACACACATAAGGATGTGAAATAAATTGGTTACATTCAAGTCAAATTTAAACCTTGTTCAAAAAGTCTTGCGAGATAAATATACAGTCTTGGCTAGTTAGTTAAAAATATCTGAATCTCAGAAAAGCTTAACTACATTTAAAAAAAAAAAAAACAACTGTCACATTTTATTCCATACATCACCATAAAAATATATGCAAAATACAAAAACAAAGTTTTCACATGCAAAGTCATCCCATTAGTATCGCAAGTCAGTCAAATCTTGTACAGTCTATGGTGCATCAACACATCATCAACAACTCATCTTATTCATTTCATATGCATACATCATACAAATTAGAAACATCACATTAATAATTGCCTCTGCATACATCAAACACATACATAAAAACACACCACAACAAAAACAATAAAAACAAACACAACAAAACAACCAAACTATAAAAATGACAAATACCAACAAAACCACTAAAAATTGCTGGACAAAAGTGCTCTTGCACTTAACCTCTTGGCATAAGAAAACTGATGTCGGGGTTTACCTTGTTGTTATCCTACTCCCCAAGAAGGCTACCATAGCCGGACTGCTCCATGGGAAGATAGATTTTCGCCAATGTTACCCCAAAATGGCATCCCAAAATGGGTTCACACCCACCAAAAATAGGTCAAAAGAATCGAGAAACTGCTCGAGAATGCACTAGATAACATCTGAAGGCACCCTCACTTAAGTCATCTTGGGTCAAGCGACTCGTCGCTTTTCTCATAGAAGTAATTCCTTCATCGATTCGTCGCTTGAGGGGGTAGTCACACTTAAGTCACCAATCAACAAACACACACCCAATCAAGGCAATGGCATGCATTCAAAGAATCATTGACAAAGACAATCACGCTCCTACTTGGGGCAACAAACAAGCAATTATCACAAACTGATTAAACACTTGGCATTCCCGAAGCATGAACACAAGGTTCCCCCATGGATAAAAGGTTGCACCCTTTGCCTATTCATGACTGATGAATGTCCAAGCTCAAGTCACACCTCACCAAAATAGGTTAATACTTGATTTAAGTTCCTTAGCTCGTTAGAAGCAAGGATTCAAGAATGCATGCCCTTTCCATACTTGGGGCATCAAGAGTTGGTTAGGTTACCAAGAAACCTTAATCATTAGTGCTTTGGTTATCTATTTTTTCTCAGCACTGCACCATGTGCAGCGCTTCCCAAAAAGGGGCATCTGTAGACACCAAAACAGCACCAATCCGATTATGTGACAACAAGCGCTGATCGTATTGACACAAATGGCCCCTAGGGCAGCCCCAGAGGTTAAAACAGTGGTTCTAACCACTCACACAACAACTTTAGAAGATTAGACACCATTTTGGCACCTTTTAGGCACTCTGCCCCATATTCGTCTCACCCAGGGACGAATACGGATTTTCAATTCGCGCTCGCTCCTGGGTGGAACGAATACAAATTTTTAATTCGTGCTCGCTCCTGGGTGGAACGAATACGGATTTTCAATTTGCGCTCACTCCTGGGTGGAACGAATATTAGGTTTGACCAGGAAAAAGTCAGACCTCGATGCGTGACAACTCATAACTGCCACTTAGCTTTTCTTGCATGGCATAGGAGTGCGAGTGAGTTCTTTTGACAACTCATGTCTGCCAATTGACTCTCCATTCACTGCATAGGAATGGGAGTGAGCTTTTTAAGACAACTCAGATTTGCCACTTAGCTATCCCTTCATTGCATGGGAGTGCAAGTGAGTTTTTCTAAAACATACAAAGACATGCACAGAGGCAGTTAAGAAGCCCTTAATCAAGAAGAAGACTTCTCTTCACACAAAAAGCATTCATGCAAAGAAACACTTTTGCATGTTAGTTCAAAGAGACCCCTTGGGTCTATAAAATTGTGAGTTTCCTCACCCAAAAGGATACCGAGCAGGAGCATTTTGAGTGATGAAGTGCTGCTAATTCATTTACTTGCGATTTGTGCTTTCAACATCCATAATCTCTTAATCGAAAGAGAGGTTATTGGGTGAATTTTGAAGGTACGAATCAAGGATCAACACCGATTTTTCTGACTACAATATCCTACCAATTTGTCGACAACACATCACATCAGGTTTCGGACTCCTCCTAAGCGGATTGGTGTCGAAGCAAAGTTTCACCCGCGGGTGGTTTGCCTCCGGGCACCCCCCTCGCTTTATTTCTTTTATAGTATTTAGCTAGTTTCATGTTTATGCTTTTTGTCAAGTTTTCATTTCATTTAGATTCATTTTAACTATCGTTAGATTCATCTTTTATTTTTCATACATAGGTGCTACTGATTCTTTGTTTGTTTCTTTAAACGCAGATTTGCAGCATTCGAGGAGCAGCGAGGAATCTACCTTTTACCAACGCAAGTGGCGACAACATTTTGGTTCGCCCATCTTATATGTGGGCACACGGAAGAAGGAATTCTAAAACAAGTTGTAAAAGAGCAATATTTAACACTCCTATCCCCTAAAAAGGAAGGAGACGCATTGTAACACGGATTCGTAAAGCATATCAATAAAAGGGCCGATTTTTATATTGCTTTAATATCTTGTGTTCATGTTCTTTCTTTTTATGCATTTTCAATAACATAGGATTTAAGCGTTATTTTAGCTTCATTTACATTGCATTTTTAGTTTATCCTTTTTGTTTCCGGAATCTCGTGTTTTCAATTCTCATCCTGTATAGTTGTATTGTAGATATGAGGGAAGGTGTTGACTCCATAATGCTATATTTTTAACTCTATATCCAACCCCAAATATCTAATATAGTACATAAAAGTGAGAAGGGAGGCGAGTCTAGCTTCTAGTGGAATTCTTTTCCAAGTTCTAATAAATCTCAGGTTAAAGTCCAAAACATATTCTTGCTGATGTTTTTACATAGATGTAAACTGGTTAAGGAGGAAAAAATGATCATCTAACTCATTCAAAAATTATACAAAGGGTTATGCTAATGCATCCCATCAAATAATGGTGTTATATTATAAATTCCTAAATGAATACAAAATTTTCCCTCTAAAATCTAGGGTCAGGATTCTGACAATGACATCCTCATTTTTTATATTATGAATAGCTACTAAATTCAAGATATCTTTGTAGTGCTCGTAGGTGGTTTTACCTAAAACATCATATATAGGTATATATTTTGATACAACCTACAAAATATCATGCATATGGGAAAGCCTCAGGGGACCAACTATATTTTAACTAGGGTATTTTTGTAGGGGCTGATTTGAAGATACATTTTAAGCCATGTTTACTGGTGATATTATAGCTATATTTTGCTGTAAAGGTGTTGTAGAGGTTCATTCAAGAGGAGTATAGTCTAAATGTAATTATTGGTGTAAATGTCTTATGATGGTGGATCCTTTTAGAGGGAGCTCGTAATAAATGAATGAACCTAGATTTTTCTTTGCAACCAACCTAGTATTCATGACAAACTTGTAAGTTGTTGGAATGGATTTTTAGATATTTGCATTCAGAGGAGTCACCAAGTGAATTTATAAATCATCACTTAACGAGGTCAAGATAACTCACTAAATATTGATTCCTCAATGAGGGGTAAATAAAATAAACTTTTATGGGTTAACTAATGCTTATTGTAAAAAGTATCCCACTAGGCATGCCAGAACTGTTGGGGTATAAATTGACATCAAGGGAACCTTTAACTATAAATATGAATCTATGAATTATGGTATGTGATACCCATTAATAATAGCTCAATCAAACATCTAGAGTAGGCTGGTATTCCTTGTCAACTATTTTAGTTGTTGAGTCAATTAAGCTCAATTAAAAATGTAAGTTTAAGGATAGAAATAGGGTAAGGTTTAGAAAATAATTGTGAAATTAGATAGTCGGATAGAGCTAGAAACATTGACAAATAGGAAGAATTTTTTGATCAATCATATTTCCAGAATGCCATACTTGAGACTAACATCAATCAAAACTCAAAATATTCACCTTTAAAATAAGGAAATTCTCATAAAACTATTTCAAACATCTAAAATGCTAATAATCCAAATAGTAGAATTAGATCAACATTCAGACTAACAAAAATAGAATTCTTCTACAACATCTATTCAGGCATGAACCATTCCAAGGTGCTCCAAATTAGTAATCCAATATTAGTATAATTGAATAACAATAAAGCAGTAATAGAAATACATTAACATAATTAATCTATAGTTGATAAAGATGAAAAATTAGAGGTAAACATCCAAGTAATGCTACTTGTATTTATATATAAGTTATTATAGTAATATATCAGGAAAACACTCCAAATATGGCCCTTAATCATGGGGGTTTGATCTTCTTATATAGATTTTACAATGATTAACATACTGGAATATTATAAGGACTTTTTCTATTAAAATAGTAAAGTGTTGAGGTGGTTGTCTCTCATGAATCTTCAAGAAGGAAACTAAGTTGTACTCCACTAATGTTGTATCTTAGCACTCTACAAATGCTCAGCTCCTCAACTCACTTCCATTACTGGAGAGGTTATAGATGAATCAAGACTACTCTTCATTCTTGCAAAAACCTTTTGTTGTTGATCTTCAACTAAAAATGTGATTGGATATTTATTTCGGTGATGTTTCATCTTCTCAAATCATTATGCTAACTTTATCATATTTTGTTGCCATTTGTACTCTTCAGAATCTGATGGTTTTTTTTCTACCAATCCGAGCCTGACCATATTGACCGTAGAGCATGAAATATTATATCTCACAACCTTTAAAATAATCCTCAACTTTGAATTCTATCGAGTAAGTTTTTACTATGTTGACCATAGAATTGGCTTATTTGTGGCTACCAACAACTTCTTGCAAACTCTGATACTTCAATTTACATTGGGTTGGGTTTAACCAATTTGACTATGAAACTCTTATTTTGCTTTGGCATTTTGAAATATGTTAACACTGCTTTCAGGGATCTTCAACCTTGTATTTTACCTTGCATTATTTGACCATGTTGACTGTAGAATTTGTCTTTTAGTGGATTTTGGAATCTCACTTTCTCTGATGTGAAAAATGTCCACACACCAATGTCGCTTCCATTATTTTCCACCATTTTAAATTCTTCTTGTCCAATTTTGACCTTTTTGACTACAGAATTTGTCTCTAGTGGAAACTTCACATAGCCTTTGCAATATTTTTTAATTACTTAGCAAATTTACATAATTTGGCTAAGTATGTAGTCTTTTGGGGTCTATAGTAACCTTACCATAAATCTATTTATATCTAAATCCTTAGAATCATCCCATAGTAGAGGTTAGGGAGTACCTCATAGAGTGACACACCTTATTTCTCAAAGAAACGATAGTCATTGGTAAATTTAAGGGGTCTTGGCCAAGGTATTTGGCTCTATGAAAATGGAATGATAGGATATGAAAGTCTTCATGAGTTATTCTACCTCTCTTCCCAAATGTTTCTACCTATCTATTTTCTATTCTAGGGAAGAAAGATATAGAATCCTAAAATGGGATCATTGGTTTATGGAAAGAGATGAATCTTCCTTAGCTACTTGTATGAAGGTTTTAAAACTAAAAATATAAATCTATACCTAGTAACAATTTGGGTTAAGATGTATAGATTGATAAAATCTACAAAGAAAATAAATGCGAAGTGCCTTGTATTGAATTCATAGGGGGTTTAAATACATTTGAATATAGTTGGTTGGGTAGTTACCCAACTCCTTTTTACATAACCGCCCAAGACTTAGAAGAGCACTTCATATATTAATGTAATAGTATGTGCTCTATATAATAATATATGCTAACATCCCCCCTTATTACATTAATGTCAACTGCATAGAGCTTTGCGGAATGTTTCGAACTTGACTCGCCCAAGTGCTTTGGTGAAAATGTCTGCAACTTGCTCTTCAGTAGGAATGTATTGGAGCTGTATATGATGCTTTGGAACTTCATCACGAATGAAATGACATCTTGTATCAATGTGTTTGGTATGATCATGAAAAATAGGATTTTTGACAAGGTTCAAAACACCTTGGTTGTCGCAAGATAAATGTAGTGGAAGATTCTTCGGAAGACCCATATGTGTAAGAATGTGATGTAGCCATATTATATCATAGACTACTGCACTAGCTACTCGATATTCTACCTTTGTAGAAGAAATAGCAACCACGTGCTACTTTTTGCTATTCCAAGAGACATGTCCAGATCCAAGATGAAATATATATCCAGAAGTTGATTTTCGATCATCAATGGATCCAACATAATCATATTCCATGTATCCTTGTAGATAAAAGTTATTATTTTTGTATTCCAAGTCAAACTCTGTGGTACCACGAACATAATTTAAAACTATTTTTACTGATTTCCAATGACTTACCTTGGGATTCTGCATGAATCGTTAAAGGTACCCCACAACAAAACTGAGATTGGGCTTGCTATTTTTTAGATATATGAGACTCCCAATCAACTATCGATAGAGAGTACCATATGCCTGAGGTGACTCATCATATCATGATAACTTAAGTCCTTACTCCATTGGAGTGGCTTTAGACTTACAGTTAGTCATCCGATATTTTCAACTAATGTCTTGGCATACTTCTTCTATTTTACTATGATGCGATGTTTTTTCTGAGTTACTTCCAAACCGAGACAATAGTGAAGAAGTACTAGATATGGCATTTCAAAATATTGTTTTAAATCATATTTCACTACATCAATAATTTTATCTAAACTTCCTGTTATGATCAGATCATCTACATATAACACCAAGATCACTATATGAGAACCATTGTTCTTGATATAGAGATTTGCATTTGACGGAATTCTTTTGAATCCATGTATTAGTGGTCAGCCCTGCTAATATTTCTAGAACTGAAAAATATTTAGGTTCAAAAATTCTTTGGCCAGAATGAGATTTTTTGGCAAGGTGTTGCCTACCACTATGTTTTTTAGCTATGAACCTAACCAAGTCTTCAGGTAATTCCCATCGTCTGAATCAACTTGTAGGGTATAATATGTAGATTTCTCCTGAGGCCTAAAGGGTTTAGGCTTCATATTAGGTTTCATGCCCATAGTAAAAGCATCAGTGAAAGTCTTAGGGGTCAGATAGAAAAGGGGTTTTCTTTGGACTATTTGAACTTATATTTGCTTTAGGTCAAATAATTTAGCTATAACAAATACTAATTCAGGATAAGGATGAACAACTTCATATATATAAAAGGATAGAAGGGAATGTAGAGAAAAATAACCTAGGATTGATGATGAAAAACCGTATGACACCTTTTCTCCATGGCTATTCTCAACTGCTTCTTCCTCTTCCACATCATAATTGTATCAACAACCCTAGTTCTTGCATATTGAAATAGATTTCCATTGCTACTCTTAGCTCCTATGAATTCTTTGTAGTCTTAAGATGATGCAACCATTTATTTTTCTATGAATCCTTCACTTAGAATGTTTCAAACTAGTGCAAAGTGCAAGGTAAGCTTCTACAATTTTTTGACATTGCTCTAAGGGTTCTGAGCTCACTATGTTTTATGAATTCTAAGGGCTTGGTAAAGAATGAACGTTTCCCAAGTCTTTATTAAATAGCCCATGAATTTTTTTTATCATTAATGTAGTAGTTGTACTTCTTTGGTGCCTTCAATTGCATGCATAAACCCAATTGGAAAATTTTTGATGAGTTTTTTGACCATGATTTCATGTCTATTTACGATGGTGTAGTTTTGAGGTAGCTCAAAACCATGGTGTATCTCATTAATTTCAAAAATACCTTGTTACACTAACTATAGTTTGTAGGAAACTCACGACTGTGATGCACCTTCAAACTTAAAAGATTTTTGACTATGCTAATCGTTGTTTCAAGAAACATGTCACATGACTATAATGCTACACTGCTCAAGGATATTTAACCTATTTTTTACCATGACTCAGAGTTGGATAATGGCCATGACTTCCATTCTCTTATTTTTTCTTTATATGGTACATATGATACAAGGAAAATCAACATCAAGAATATTTACATGAATAATGTACATATGATACAAGGAAAATGAAACTACTTATAATAAAGCTTGAGATGGTATCCATTGATCGATATTGACTACACTCTCCCTTCCTGATATTGTAGTTGAAATGCGGTGTTGCTTTACTGTAATGATGGTGAAAGGACTTTCCAAGAATATATCAAACTTTAATGATTGCCTAGTTTGGCCTTATCTTCATTCCATATTAGGACTAGGTCTCCAATATTGAACTTCCTAAATGTTGCCTTTTTATCAAACCTCCCCTTGATCTATTTTAAATACTTCTAAAATTTCTCATAGGCTTTATTTCTTTCCTCCTCCAACTGTAATAGCTACATTAGCCTTGCTTCTACTATATTTTCATCTAGCAAATAAGCCTAGATAGATAATTCTAGAGCTAGATTTTCACTATGTGTGGGAATAATGGCTTATTTTCCATATATCATTGCATAGGAAAATGTATTAGTTGATTTCTTTATGATGATTATATCTTCCCATTATGCCTTATTAATCAACATATGCTAGCTTTTCTTGTTAAATTTCAATGCTCACTTTACAATCCTAAGAAAATTCTTGTTATTATACTCTGCTAAACCATTCCCCTGAGGATAAGCTAAAGAATTCTTTAGGTAAATACCATATCTACTAGAAAATTCACTGTGTTTTTCTCCAATGAAATAAGGGCTATTATCACTCACTAAAGCATCAGGTATGCCAAACCTTGTAATTAAGCTTTCAAAAAATTAAATAACAACTTCTTGGTCAGTCTTCTTAGTGGGTATTGCTTCAATCCATATAGTGAAGTAATCTATAGTAGTTAAAATATACTTATGACCTACTGAAGAATTGATATTTATCATTTTAATGAATTTTAGCCCCCATTATTAGAAAGGTTGCTCAACCTAAATTAGCATAAGTGACAATGATGCAATTTTGTTCCTTCCCATATATCTCTGATACTTATCACATGATCTTGCTATTATGAATGTGTCAACAAAAATAGTAGGCCAATAATAGCCTACTCTTAGTATTTGTATTGTAGTTATTCTAACTAAGTAATGGGTTCCTAACAACCCCTCATTAAGTTCATTCAATTTTTTTTTGGTTTTGATCATATTTAACACATATTAGAAGAACTCCATCAAGGTTCTTTTATATATTCCTTCAGGTATAATAACATATTTCAAAACCTACATCTTATATATATTTTTTTGGTATCTTATTATTTCTGAAGCTTTCAGATTTTGTGGGCATACCCTTGTTTGAAAGTAGTTTATGAGCTGATATACCCAATATGCATTCTCTAAAATACTATCCTCCTTTTGGTCTAATTTTGATGATGGATAAACTACCATGTGATGTTTATTTTTCTTTGCTACTAGATCTTAACACAATGCTATTTCTCTTACTAGCTTTGTAGTATGAATCTCCATATTATATTCCTTAATTTTAGCAATCCAACCTATTGTCTTGTCACCTAGCTCTCATTGTAGGATGAAGTTTCTAACATCTAGGTGTACTGCATATACCATCATTCTACTTTAAGCTATGTACTATCTAAATTTTTTGAGTGGCTTCATAGCTACAAATACCTACCTCTCAATAAAATTGTACTTCATATAGTAGACATGGAGAGTCTAACTCTAGAATAATATGGGGTGCTCATCATATGCATTATCCTTTTGTGTCAACATTGTAGCATAGCTTTAATTAGCACCATAGGAATATAGGATAATATCCTTATTAAAATCTAGATTTACTAGCATTGGGGAATTAGTAATAGCCTACTTAATTAGCTCAAAAACTTATTTTATTTTCTCATTCTATTTGAATTCAAAATTCTTCTTAAAGAGCTCAAAAATAGGCTTTACAGTTTGGGTAAAATCAGATATGAACTTTTTTATAAAGTTAATCTATCAAAGAAAAATTTTAAAGCCTTTTTTATTCATGGTAATAGGGAGAGATAATATAGATTTCACTCTATTTGGATTTATTGGCATTCCTTGTTTGGACACCACATACCTTAGAAACATCCCTTCATGAGTTGCAAATATTGACTTCGTGGGATTAAGAGATATATGAAATTCTCTACAATTTTGAAAGAACTATTCCAAATGCTTCAGGTGTGCTTATTTTTCATGAGAAAACATATTCATGTCATCCAAATATATAAGAATAATTTTATTTATCAATTATCCAAAGTCATAATCTGTAGCTCTTTGGAAATTAGCTCCTACATTGGATAAACCAAATGGTATCCTCTGGTAAGCAAACGTGCCCCACTTCATAGTGAAATTTATCTTGTACTAATCATCATATTTTACCCATATTTTATTATAATTGGAGAAATTCACCATCTTCTTTCTCACTGGAACCATATTGGCAACCCATGTAGAATGCTTAATAGGATAAATAATTTTTGCCTTTAAGAGATTAAGCAATTCTTATCTCATGATTGACTCAATCTTAGGATTCACTGGTCTCTATTTATGTCTGAATGGTTTAGCCTCAGGAACTAACTTAATAGTATGTTGGATTATATTTTTGTCATAGAATTTTAAGTATTCATAAGTCCAATCTATAATATATTTATATTGAATACACAATGCTTTGGACTCTACAATTTCCTCTAAAGTGCATTGAATACAAATCATGAGGTTCTTTCCACTTTCAATTTCAATTTCTCTATAAATTTTATCATTTATTTTCATTGTTTTTTGTTTCTTTCCATATTCATTATCAAAGAGACTTTCTAATGTAATAAAACCCTTGGGTATATTATTATTATTTAACTATATAATATCATGTTGTTCAAATTCCTGAGGTATTTTTTCTTGTTGGTTAAAATAGCTATCTTATATTTTTAATAAATCAATAATATATTCATCATTTTCAAATACCTACCAAAATATTTGTTTATCTAGTATTGAGGGCCCAAATACCATATTAACTCTTGTTTTCTTAGTTGACCTAAGATCTAAAGATGGAGTATAATTAGAACCTTTGATGGCTAGGGCATCTGCAAACAAATTATGGTGTATATGAATAACATGCATGTTTAAGGCATCAAAGTATTACATTAAATATCATCCTCTATTCCTATATATTTTTAAATAGTGATGTTTGCTATTACATTTCTTAGTAACCCAATTTACTACTAACTCTAAATCACCATAAAAATCTAGCAATTTTGTGCCCATTTTCACAACCTACATCAAACCTAGACATAAGACCTCATAATAATAGCATTTTTTGTGCAAGACCAAGTCATCATGTAAGAAAATATCTTAAAACCTTCTAATGGGGATTATACAACTACTCCAACTCTAGCTACACTTTTGCACTTTGCTTCGTCAAAATGAATGGTCAAAATTTTAGATTTCTTGAAGGCTTGATTACATATGGTAAGAGTTATTTTCTCTTTATTAGAAGTAATAATGTACATACCCATTATATTTTTAAATAAATTATAATTATACCCAAAAGGTATATCATCCTCTATATCTAGATCTTCTATTATTTCTACGAACTTTGGTTCTTCCAATCTAGAGTTATTATACACATTGTCTTTAAATTTTTCAATGTGATAGGCTATTGGCTTCTCTAGAATTATATTTATTCTCTTGCCTTTGTGGGAAATCATAATACAAGAGTAATCTAAATACATATATCTTCCTAATTTGGAAGTGAATTATTTTGAAATGCATAAACCAAAATAGGACCCTAGATCCACTACAACTACTTCCTGGACTATAGTTACCTCTGGGGCTTTATGCAGTTTCATAAAAACATTTTTGACTACACCAATGGTTTTTACTGGTGTCTAATCTAGTTGTAAGACTCCTAGACATGAATGAGTGTATCACATACCCATTTATTTATAAAATTATTTTGGCATAACTATAGTTGAAGCTCTTTAATGTATCATATAGTTGTGAATAATCCATCCTTCCATCCTTAAAGAAATATAGAAGGGAGAAGGTTTATTCCTTAATTGAGCTAGATTAATTTTTATAGAAGCCTTTAATACGTCTATTTGGCTAGGTTTAAAGAGTGTGTGATATAGACTTGCTTTAGAAGGAGTTTTCTTCAATTCATCGACAATACTAAAAATAGATTTTCCTAAAGGGTTAGCCTCATATTTATTTTCCAACTCACCAAATATCCTTTTGTATTTTTGAGTTACCTAAATTATTTGTCTTTTGGTGATAGAAGGAAACTTTCTTTTCTCTTTGGTTTCTTCTTTTGACCCTATAGGTTCGTTCATCTCCTCTTTATCACCCTACTTTGGACTATACTTCTCTTTTCATTTTTTCGCTCAGGGTTGGATCCCCTTTTCACTTTCTTGTGGAACTAGGATATTCTCATTAGTTGATAAAGGTTGTTCTTTTTCATTTTGATAAGGGACATGAAATTGATCTATTTTCTATAAATCAACTTGTATTGATTTCTTCCTTGATCTTGTAAGCACAAAGACAACTTCTTCTTCTAAAGGATCTTGTCCAGCCGTAATTTGTTTAGGTTTCCAAAGCATATTTACTCTCCCATTTTGGGTTCTCTCTACCTTTTCTATAGCTTTTTGTACATGATGATGATACATAACATTTTTTTTATTTGTGGAAAACATCCCAAAAGGGATGCCACTTTCAAGTAAGACCCAAGGAGGCAGGGGTATCCATTCCACTAAAAATGTCTAGGACTTAGACCTGGCCTACCAGGGGTATCCATTCCACCAAAAATGCTAGGAGGGTGGCCATAACAAGTAAGATCACCTTTTTCCAAAGCCCAATTAGCTAAAGCATCAACACTCTTGTTTTGATCTCTGACCACATGATTGTAATCAACTTTCAAAAATCCCATCTGGATTAATTGAATCTTCTCAATAATTCTTTTTATTCTCCAATCCACCTTATGATTCTTAGAAGGAGTCTTCAAGAGATTAATCATAAGTTGAGAGTCAAACTCAACTAACACCTTTTCCCATCCAACCTTAGTAGCCTCCTAAAGGCCTCTGAGGATACCATACCCCTCAACAAGGTTATTGGAAAGAATACCCAAATTCTCAACAAAAGTAAAAACCAGGGAGCCATATGAAAGTCTACCAATTCCTCCCACACTGGATTTTCTAGGGTTCCCTCTAGAGGCTCCATCAGTATTGACTTTTCCAAAATCCTTAGGAGGAGGTTGCCAATTTCTAGTCCTATCCATCTTACTAATACTCACATTCCCTTTAAGTTGGTTGCCCTTAGAAGATTTAATCTTCAATCTTTGCATCACTTGATCCCATCTTTGGTGGGATTTTTGGGGGTGATTAAGGAGTTGATGGACTGATTCAACTAAGTTGGCTATGGTATTTTGCCAAATATAGTGAATATCCTTCCTATCTTGATTAAAAATTTGGTTGTTCCTTTCATTCCAAATATTCCAAAGAAGAATGGTAGAACCCATCCAAACTAATTGCCTAATAAAATGATCAACACCCTCTTGATTAGGCCAATCCCTCCAAAGCTGTTCAAAAGTAAAAAAAATTGGACCACTGTAAGCCAAGTAAAGTGGCCATTCTCCTCCATAGCTCAGAGGCTAAAGTACACTCAATAAAAATATGGTTGAGAGTTTCTACATTCTCTTCACACATTTCACATCTAAAAGGGCCATGAAAACCATGCTTCATAAGTTGCTCACTAGTAAGCACCCTACGATGCAATAAAAGCCAATTAAAGAACCTCACCTTAGGCCAGAGCTTTTGAGCCCACAATCGAGAAAATATGTCAGAAGAATGGTTGGGATTATTATGGCATAAGGTCAAATAACCTTGAGCAACTGAATACTCACCCTTAGTAGTGTTGTTCCATCCAAAACAATATTTTTCATGGGACCAAGAGAGGGATCTCATATGAAGGATGCCTTGGATATCTTGTCTTTGCCTTTATGGGATTTGAATAGGCTAGTCCTCAATAGGGATCCAATATCTACCAACCTTTGAATTACCAAGTATGGTACCGATAGTAATTAGCCACCTTTATCCAATTAGCTCGGTGAAGCTCCTCCATCCAAGGCCTCCAATCGAGAAACTGAGTTATCAAAGGCTTGTGACCATCCCAAGAATCTATCCAAAAATTTACTTGTTGACCATTATGAATGATCCAAAATAATTTTTTCTTTATCAAATCCTCACCAGTCTTAAGAACTACTAAAATGGGAGAACCTTTGGTAGGAAGTTGATAGCGAACAAGGTCTTCAGGACTTTTTTTCTCGACATATTTAGCACGGAGATTATTGGCCCAAAGAGCATTGGGGTTATGCAACATCCTCCAATATAATTTAGCAGCTAAAGCTTTGTTGTTATTAATAGAAGACCAGAATCCTAACCCCCCTTCACTCTTAGGAAGACATAAAGTATCCCATTTCACCAAGGCCCATTTTCTTTTCTCCTTAGTACCACTCCAAAGGAAATGATGACTGATTTGATCCAATTCTCGAAGAACCACCTTTGGGATATTCAAAATGGAAGAAACATAAATAGGAATAGCTTGAAGGACTGATTTTACCAAGGTGATTCTACCCCCGGAAGAAAGCCACATGTTGGTCCACTTTCCAATTTTCTTCTTGACTTTGTCCAACAACCAATTCCAATATTTATTTTTTTGCCTTTGAATATTTATGGGAATACCTAAATAAGTGATTGGAAGGGAGGTCTTCTTATATATTAATTTATCCAAGACCATGGATTCCTGTCTAGCAGAGCAATGAAAGAAAATAACTTTAGATTTGTCTTCATTGATCAACTACCCAGTAGCCTTAGAAAAATAGCTAATGATTTGCTTAATATTAGAAGCTTCCTTAACTGTAGCTTTACCTAAAAGAGTAGAGTCATCCAAAAATTGAAGATGAGAGATAGGTCTAGCTCCATGAGCAATGGTAACTCCCTCAAGGGTTTTGTTTTCCCTCTTTTTGGTTATAGTCCTACCCAAGCATTCAACAAGAATGATGAATAAATAAGGGGATAGCGGGTCACCTTGCCTAATACCTCTGGAAGCTGGGAATGACTGAGAAGGCCTACCATTGATAAGAACTAAGTAGGAAACTAAAGAGATACATCCCATAATCCAATCCATCCAATCCTTAGAGAAACCAAATTGCCTCAAAACTTTGATAAGGAAGTGCCAATCCACTCTGTCATAAGCTTTGGATAAGTCTAACCGAATGAACATGGAAGGAGATTTTTGCATATCCATGGAATGGATGGCTTCCTGAGCAAGAACTATCTCATCTACTATTTGACGTCCTTCCACATAACCCCCTTGCTCTGGGGAAATAATCTTATGCAAAAGAGGCTTCAACCTTTCTGCCATGATTTTAGTAATGATTTTGAGAAGAACATTACATAAAGCAATAGGTCTAAAAGTTGAGATATGATCAACCTCTTGAGATTTTGGAACAAGAGTAATATAAGTTTTATTGATAACCTTCAAAATTTCTTTGGCTTTCCTGGCTTCTTCCACCACCTCTAATAAATCAACATGAAGGATATCCCAAAACTCTTGGTAGAACTCAATGGGAAAACCATCAGGACCTAGGGTTTTCCATTTTTGCATTTTAAAAACTACTTGTTGAAGCTCATTGATAGTAACAAGAGTAGTCAAAATAGAGTTCTCCTCAGAAGTGATAAGAGAAGGGATTGCTTGAAGAACATTTTGTTGTGAAGCTGAGTCAAGAGGAGTAGCAGCAAAAATATTGGAAAAGTAATCAACAACAATAGAGTTCATGCCATCCCAAGTATAAACAACATCTCCAGAATCTAATTTTAAGGAAGAAATAAAGTTGTGAGATCTTCGAGCTAGAAGATATTTGTGGAAGAAATTTGTGTTTCGATCTCCTTCTTTGAGCCATTGAATTCTAGATTTTTGCTTCCATAAGATTTCTTCTCTTTTTTCCCATTCCTCTAACTGAGTTGTGAGTTTAATTTCATCTACACTTCTCTTCTCTGTGAGGCCATCTAAATGGATTTTCTTATTCAAATTTTCAAGATGAGCAATAACTTCATGTTTTTTTATGAACATCCCCAAACTCTTTCCAGTTCCAAGTCTTGATTTTGGATTTAATGTATTGTAGTATTTTGGCAAAATAGAACATCTTAGTCCCATGCCTAGGTTTACCTTCCTTCCACCATTGTTGCACACGAGGTCTGAAGGAAATGTCTCTAAGCCACATTAATTGAAAATGAAAAGGAGAGAAACTCACATTGGTTTTCCACATTTCCACCATGACTGGCCAATGATCCGAACCAACATTATTAAGAGTCTTCACTTTAGGAATGTGACCATGGATTAAGAAATTTTCAGAGAGCAAAAACCTATCCAATATCTCCATTATACAAGCTAAGCCTTGCCTTCTGTTAGACCAAGTCATAAGGCCATTATCTGGTTGGATATCCACAAGATGGAGGTTTGCAATATATTCGCTCATGAGGTCAATGCTTTTGTCCAAATTTCTATTTCCCCCCTTTTCTCATCCAGAGAGAGGATGGTATTGAAATATCCTCCGATCAAGATCCAAGCTTTAGGAAAATGAGAGATAATATGAGTAATATCCTTCCACTGTCTTCTTTTTTCCTCCAAAGAAGTCAGAGCATAAACAGTAATGCAGAGCATAATTTGGTTGGAATGTCTACTTTGAATAGCTATAGCCAAAAAACCCCAACTGCCAACCATATGGTGAATAACTACCTCTTTTGGGTCCCAAAGACAAGCAATGCCACCAGAAGTCCCTTGGGAACTGAGGGAAACCACTTTTCTAGCTGGCCAAATTTTACTGGCAATTGAGTCCATATCCTCCATTGACATCTTTGTTTCTTGAAGGAAAACAAGATGTGGATGATTTATCCGAATCATTCTTCTAATTTCATTTTGTTTTGAAAGACTCCCTTTGAGTCCTCTAATATTCCAAGTGATGATCTTCATTAATACCAGGGCTAAAGAAGTTGGGAAGGGCATTAATATTACCTTCCTCTACAAGCTTTTCACCTTCTTTTACCATATGATATTGATTGGTCTTGCGACCTGCTTTTTGATTAGAATCCATCTTCAATTTTTTTTCCCTGTTTCTTGACTTATTCCAATTGAATCTGAGATGGCTTCTAACCTTGAAGAATGCTCATACATAGCCAAAATTTTACTAGATGGTTCAACGGAGTCTATATTGGGACCTGCATTATTTGAAGTTTTGACATTTGAAAGATTGTTTTTCTTGTGTAAATTTTCTCCTTTTTTTTCTATTGAAAACCTTTGATTTGTTGGTTTGTCTCTGAGTTCTTCCCTTCATATTTAAATTGTGTTTCTAAGATTTTAGTTTCCATTATTTCCTCTTCCTCACTTGGGACATCATTTGTGGAAAGGATTTCAAACATATTAGCAGATGACTTTGATTGATCCTTCATAACTAGTTTTTTTAGTGTTCTTCTTCTTAGGTATTTGGAAACCTTATGAGTTTATATCTTCTTTATTTTGATCAAGAATTTTATTTGGGCAAGCACTGGCCAAATGACCATATTCATGGCAAATTCTACAATGAAAAGGAATGTTCTCATAGTCCACTACTTGCTCCCAAGTGTCTTCCCCAAATTGTAATGTGATATTTTTAGGTAGGGGTTTGTCAAAATCCATTAAAACACAAATCCGAGCATAAATAATATGTTCAAAATTTTGAGTACAATCAGCAGTCATCATAAAAGTTCCTAAAGAGTTTCCAATTGAAGAAAAAATAGTAGGATTCCAAAATTCAATAGGGAGGCCAAAGAGTCTAACCCACACGGGAGCTATAGAAGGCATCTCTTCTTTGACTTTAAATTTAGTATGCCAGGGCTTCATGAAAAGCCCCGCCCTTCCAAAAAACCAAGGACCCCCTTGAAAATTTTCTCTCTATCTTCATTATTAGCAAATAAAACAAGAAAATAACCATTTGGATAAATAGAGATTTGTAACTCACCTTTAGTTTTCCAGATTTTTGCAGCCCAGACTTTGAAAGCAGATAGACTCGGACGAAAACCCATGAACCAAAAAATTAGTCCTCTTTTTTCCAAATCTTCAATGCCAGTATGAATGTTACCCATATCAAGCTTAACAATAGGAGTTCCATCAGCTGCTTTAAGACATCCTGACTCCATTTTCTTGGGATCAATATTAGGCATTCTTAGAGGTTTATGGGAAGCCCTAAGATTGATATTAGCATTGGGATGAGGCTGTCCACCATGAAGGGCATCCCTAAAATTTATTTTTGGGGATGAGTCTTCGAAATTCTTACCCTTGACAGGGGTTTTCATAATAGAATTATTTTGTGGGTGCACCTTAGCACCGGATTCACTTGAGATATGAGCCATTTTTTGATCAACTACTTGAAACTTGTTTTGTGATCTCTTTAATCCTTGCCCTAGACGTCATGGAAAGGTATGGTTTTCACTTTTCTTTTGTGCAACAAATTGGAAGTCGTTGTCACTCAAGTTCATAGTATGATCTATTGAAAGACAAATTTCTAACCCATATTGGATCCCCTGCAACATTTCTTGCTAAAATATTGAGCATAAACCACAAAAATATTGGCCGCTAGGGCCCAAAGGCCCTAAAAACCAACCTCTGGAGCTGCTTGCACTCAACCCAGATGAAACCCTCACATAGTCCGCTTGCCAAATATCTCATTCACACATAGGGATGCGCTAGGATCTGTGTTGCTCCAAATGATATGAAAATTGGTGGAGATATTCTAGGGTTTTTTAGGCATCTACCCTCAAAATTTCAGCTCAATACGAGTCCGGATGAGTGAGATATGGCCGAAACGAGTTTGACATTTTGGATAGTCCTCAATGATGATACATAACATAGATATCTAGTCTATGAGGGTAATTGCAAAATAAACACCAATCATATCCATTGATCTTAGGTATTAAATCTTATTCTTCATGGTTAGCTTTAATCTTGGATCTTATGTTACTATTAGTAAGACCTTGGATCGTTATTTATGTATGGGAACCTTCTTTGCTGAAATATCTTTATTTTCCTTTTTTCCATCACATTTACCTTGTTAATTATTTTCAATGTGCTTTGAATATCAAGTATCAGAGATGATTCTTGAGGCTCTTGGGCTAGGATATGAGAAAAAGAAATTGAAGTTGAAGATGGTTAAGGGGAGGAATTGGATCCATGGAAGGAGGAATTGGAGCCATTGAAGGAGACATGGATGATAATGGAGGTGGATCTATAATGGAGTATGTTGATGCCTTTGATTGCGAAAGGTATTGAGAAAATTTAGGGTAGTAAGGAATGCCAAATATGGGAGGTAACCATTCTAATAAAATAAAAATATTTTCTACATGAAAAACCACCTGATAAACTTGTGGAAAGATGGTTATACTTGACTACTAAATTTGCAACCCTAGATTAATACCAAAGGATATAATATAATACATGTACATAAGAGGAGCAACTAGTCTAACCTAGGAGGAATCCTTTTCCAAGTTCTAATGAACCTTAAGTTTAAATCAATCACTAATTCTTGTGGATGTCTTTGCATAACAATAAACTGAGTTAGAAGTGAAAAGGGGTCTTTTGATTTATTGAATTCTTCCAAAAAAGGACCTACTAAATCAACAAAAGAATGTATGCTATTGTCATCTAAGGTTTTAAACCAATGTAGGACTCTACCTCTAAAAGATACGACTAAGAGTCTTACAATAACATCCTTATTTATGATATTATAGATGTCTACTAAAGATAACATTTATTGGAAATGTTCGTAGGGAGTTTTACCAAAACCATCATATGCAGGTATGGCCTTCAACATAGGTTTAGGAATGTCATTCATATGAGGGAGTCCGAAAGGGACTGAATTATCCTAGTTGGAATAAATTTATTGATTATGATCTTGATTTTGGGTCATGGTGACAAGAGTATTTAGGAGACTTGGTTTAGGGGATGTTGAATAATACAATGATGATTCAATATACTTAGAGGTGGACTCAGGAGAAGGATTTCTTGCATTTCTACTTTTTTCTTGAAATAATATGAAAAAGGTACCAATTCTTGACAATTTTTAGCAAAAGATCTAGTAATAAAGAAATATATGATGCAAATAAGGTTTTCTATGTTATTTTACTTATGTATTCACCAAGTGAATTTACTTTCTCTACTAAAAAATGTTAAGGCAATTCACTAAACCTTGATTTCTCCAAGGAAAATCAATCAGTGGGACTAAATTTTACTCAAAGGGAAATGATACCTTGTGAAAGGTCCCACTAGGCATGTCAAAAACTACTGTGGATCATATTGGCACTCAGTGTACTATAACCATTATCTGTTAAGATTTTCTAAAGGTGAGCACTCACTAGTTACAACCTAAGCCCAACATTGGATGAGTCAAAACTATTTCAACCCAACCTCTAGAGTAGGTTGGTTCCTTGTCAACTTGCTAAACATAGACTCTCTTCAACACAATTGAAATGATAAAAGGATAGGGATAGAAATAATGAGGGTTGAGATAAATACAAATGATAGGTGGTTGTATAAAGCTAACAACATAGAATTATACTAAAAACCTCTTATAGAGCAAGTATAGATAAATCAAATGAAACTAATACCATTCATAATTTGCCCTACTCAAATTTAAAATATAGTTGCATACTTAAGAATCATTTCAAACATATAAGGTATTAGCAATCCAATATCAGTCTAATAGACCAATAACCTAACTAACAAAAATGAATTCTCAATGCATACATTTGAATATGAATCATTCCAATTGCCCTATGTTAGAAATCCAATATCAACATAATAGAATAACCTAGCAACATTAATAGAAATGAGTTCATAGATTTATTACTAGAAAAATGAAAAAGATGTGCATATATGAGTAAGACATTCCAAGTAATGATATTTTATTGATTTGTAGAAGATATTACATAGTAGTGTAAGTAAACACTTCAAAGTCGACCCTTTAAAATGAGGGTTTGACCTCTATTTATAGATTTTATAATGTATATTTGAAAATGAGCATTACAAGAATTTTAGAGGACCAAGTTGGCATAATACCAATGTGGCAACCTCATATTTGATCAAAAGAAAATTAATTTCTCTTACTCCATTGATCTATGGATTCTTGATGCAACTAGTTACAACTTTCTTGGCCTTCATGTATTTTAACTGTATGAATTTTTAAAGTAGATCTATTTCATTACCTATTATTGAAATCATTCATTGTTGTAGATCTTCCAATGAGATCTGGTTATTTAGAATACTATAGAAGTCTCTAAATCATGGTACTTCACCTTATTGGTTTGATGTTTCCTCTTCCACTAGTAGATCTAAAAAAATAGCTTCAACTTCATCTTCCTACCTTTATCTATCATGAGACGATGATAAAAATCTCACTTTAATAGAATTATTTGAGGAGTTCTAATATTATCCATTGATATAGAGTTGATGAACATGATCAAGTATCATTCTTGCCTTTAAAATAAATGTTGGTGCATGCCTTAGTCAAATATTGTTGACTTTATCAAAACCATGCATGCGCTTCTACTTCTAAATCTCTTGACTATTTTGACCACCATCATGATATTTCATGCTTTATTTTTATCTCATATCAAAATCATGCTCGATTTTTAAATTTGAGCATATTTGACCATTTTGACCATGGATTTGGGCATCAAACTTCTATCACTCACTTGGGGAGACATGGCTCATGGTCATGATGCATCTTTAGGAATTTATTTATGTTGACCAATATGACCATAGTTTCAAGAATGTTCCATGCCATGGCTAATTTCTATGAAAGCATTGTGCTGATTGCTTTGATCCTGGTGAAGAGCTGGCTCACAGTTGTAACTCTATTAAAGGAAACTTCCTTGCTTTCCTATGTTGATCATGATTTTGATAACTCTAGATTTAAAATTTATAGTTTACAACTACAATATAAAATTGAGTTTGGCTCATGCTACCTTCTTTAACTATAGCAAAGAGGTTTCTCATTATTGTGATCACTTTTTGGGTAGACGATCCTTTAATTGGATTGACCATAGTTTTGATACTTCTTACCTTAAAAATATCTTGCTTATGATTGTGATCTAAAATTAAATTTAGCTCATGTTGCTTTCTTATACCATGACATAGAGATTAATCACAACTATGATAATGTTTTCGCTCATGGGCATTTTGACTTAATTGACAGTAGTCTTGAGTTATTTGCCTTCAATCGTTGGCTTCTAAGGGTTGGATCACGACCATAATTCAAAACTTGAAATACTCATGTTTGACCATGTTAAATATGGAATAGAGGCACCCCATCATCATAACTTAAGTTTGGAATAGTGCAATTTTGATTAGACTAGCCACAAATTTGAGAATACCTTGAGACATGATCCCCTTTTAACTTGGCCATATCCTCCCTATATTGATCATGGTTTTGGGACTACTCCAAGCCATAACTATATTTTACCTTTGATGAATGTTGACTACATTGACCATAGTTTGGAGACATATATTTTCCACAACCATGATCTACTTCTGACTAAGTGTTCCTTCAATTTAACTTGATCATGTTTTTAGGAAAATCTCAAGGTTGTAATCCCTGTGCAACATAAGCCTCTTTTTCACCATGCTAACTATAGTTTTGATCAAGCTAGTGTTGTGTGGTCATGATATTTTATCTTCTAGAAGACTTTGACCTACCTTTTACTATGGTTTTGAGCCATTTTATCCATAATTAGCTATTTTTGAAAATTTTGCTAGCTTCTTTGTGATGTAGCCATTTTTGGCCTACATGGCCCATTGCAAATATCCATAATACCCTTATACAATATAATATCATATCCCCATATACCTATTCCAAAGTAACATAGTTTTTAATCCTCCTTACAAAAGTTTCATATTTGAAACATGAGAAGAAACTAAATAATATAATATTTTAAGCAATACTGATAATAGCTACCAATCTCGATCATCCATCTATCCAAGTAAAATTTTTATTGGTAGTGGTCTTCAATGATTCCAAGATTCCACTATGCCACTTGAATATCCATAAATACTTTATTGAATCCATGCTTCTACTGCTCTACTCTAATATTTTCAACAATTTATCCTATTGTTCCCTAATGTTGATGCACCATTTTGAAATATGGAAGCTCTATGATTTTTCTTCCAAACATTCTCAAAATTTATATAGTTTTGACTCCATGTGGTTACATAATAATATTCATATCCTAAGCCATGGTGGTGTGGATGGCAATATGTTGTAACCTTAACATTCTACTTCTATTGATTTATTAACATTTTGTTTCTCTATTTTATATTCTTCCTTTCAATATTCTCTCGTGTACCCTTATTTTGATGTGTTCTTGTACTCACAACTAACAAATATCTAATTTTTTAAAATGTTGTGATTTGAAAATTCATCAGTGTCCATAGTCTATATGGTTGACTTCATAGGATTGTATCTCTCTCAATACTACTCAGATTCCTTTATATAACTACTCATTTTAAAGCTCTTCAAATTTTGAACAAAATAGTGTAGAAATCATCCAAATACAAAATTTCTACATAAAGGTACGGATTCCAAAAAATATATATATTTTTAAAAAAATGTCAAAAATCCACAATCCTCTAAGCAATTCCTCTGCTAGAATTTTTTCTTTGATACCACATATTATTAGATTTTATTTTTGTGAACATAAATCACTCATCAATATGCAAAGACATCAAATTATTCATCCATAAATAATATCCATGATAACAATCCACACAATGAAACAAATATATAATACCCTTATGGTAGAATAACACTATTTATACTCCTTAAGGAAGGAACAACTCCATAAGATCTTCCAATATGGAAGCACCACTTAGAGAGGGCAAAGTCTCATAGCGACTTATAGAGTACAAAGACAATTACAAGTAAAAATTCATATGAGTCATGACTACAACTACAATATACCTTCTTTAGATACTCATATTTTAATTCTACTTTGAGGAGTTGACTACTAAACCCTCATCATAATCATTATTAAAATATAATAACATAGTAAACCTTAGATTATATGTGGCCCATGTCAACTATTCATAATATCCTTATACAATAAAATACTATATCCCCATATGCCTATTCCTAGGTACCATAGCATGTCTTATCATTGTTAATAGTATTGGATTATAATAGTTCTTTATGGCATACTATTCAAAATTATATAGTTATAATGTAATAATCAATGGTATTTATGTAGTTTGGTATGCAACAACAATATCAATGATTAATGGATAGAACTAGATAAATTAATGACAAAACATTGTCCTCTTCTAAACAAAATTATTTTTCAAGATAATAATTTAGATAGAGAAAAACAAGACATGTTGAATAAGAATATGTATTATTAAATATGGAGGAATATCGCATGTACTAATTGACCTTTTTTCTTAAGAAATAGTAGGATTTTGGAAGGGCTACCCTTTCCCTTTTCCATCAACATAGTCACATTGAGCTATATGGCCTATTTGGTGTTACTAAGATTTTAAACCTTGGTGTGAGCTATATTATCCATATGTCTCAACCATTGAACCAAGGCCTCATTGGTGTAGCCATTGATTTATAAAGTAATAACATGTATTAATAGTGTGAAAAAGTATTATGTTCTAAGACGTATTTGAAAGGCATGATAGAAATATAGATTTTGAGACATAGATATTATGTATAATATGACAACACCTATAAATACCCAATCCTTTCCATGTATTAGACCTTTTATGATGTAGTATTCTATTTCAATTTATAGATCTTTGTGTGATTTCATTTTAATGTAATGTTCCACCAAGTTATTAATATTAAGACATATAGTTAAAACTCCAAAGAGAGGATTGGGGAATATGATAATGGTATTAAGAGAGAAAATATGAGCATTATGATTTTTATTAGGGTAAAAATAATATTTTGAAAGGGCTTGAACCCTTTTACAACACAAAGTCAGCCCATCAACTCCATAATTACCAAGGGCAAGTAGCCAAAAATTCCCTGCACACAAGACAAACAATATCCATATTGGACCCCATTTAGTTGTAGTCCCTTGCGAACTTTTCTAAGTCATAATGGACCACCCCTGGGGGCATCCGTCTCCTATCCTCTTCTTTAATAACACCAAATACTTTTATCCAGTCTCCTAGTTTGTTACCTTATCTAAAGACATGAACAACATCAACTTATTCAAAATGCTTTACAATCTCTCTAATATCTTGCACAATATAATAAATTTGCCAATTAGCTTCTCCATCCTTTATAAAAAGATTGAAAATATTCAAGAAGTATCCTTCAAAGATAATTTTTTTAGCACCTAGATCCTTTGCTAGCTCTACACCCAAATGTAAACCATTAACTTCAACTTTATGACTAGTAGTAATTCCCAAATACTTGCAGGCTATCCCTACCAATATACCCTGATTGTCCCTCAAATTTGCTCTTGCTCCAAACTTACCTAGGTTATATTTGGATGTCCTATAAAAATTTAACTTCAACCATTCATCTTGGGGTGGTTTACATTTTACATAAGTTCTAACCTAAGCATTTGTCTCTCCACCACCAATGGGTTTTAAATTCCATGACTTAACTATCATAGTCTCTTCAATATTATTTGGCTTTATAGGGTACTTGATGGATTTAACATTCTCCTCTTAAAATAGGTGATACTTACGAAACTTCTCACTACTGATATTTTTTTCCCTCTAAAAATTCTCATATTCCTCTTTAACCATACTCCCCACACAAAATTAAATGGAATCAAGTTTTAAATTACTTTAAGACAAGGACTAAAAAAGAGGTTCTCCCATTGTTGTAACCACAAAATCATATTAGAAGACATCATCTGAGAGATGCCCATATTGTTGATGAGAAGTTGGAAAATATTTAGAGCATAGGGACATTCCAAGAAGATGTGTTCCACTAATTCTTCTAACTTTTCACATAAGTTGCATCTATTAGGTAATTGAAATCCTCTCTTATTAAGATTCTCCATTGTTAAGATCTTATTATGGAGTACTTCCTAAAGAAAAATCTCCAATTTAGGATTAGCTCTCTTACCCCAAATTCTATTCTAAGGAAAAAAATTATCTACAGTAGGATCCAAAAGATCATAGGTTGACTTCACACCAAATTCATCATTATTAGTTCTACTCCAAACCACAAAGTCTCTTTGCATGACAAAACCTAAGTAATATATCTTTATTTTAGCTTTAAGGAGTTTTAAAGCCTCCAAATTCTTAGGGCCTACCTCTAGAACTTTTCAACTCAACTGGTTATCCAATAAAGTCATGTAGTCAAAAACCTTTTTATCATATCTATCATCTAGATCCTCTTTCAGATTAGAGAAAATATCATTTTTGGTTAAAGGGTTGTCATCTAACCAAGCATATTCCCAAAAACTTATAAAGGCCCCATATCCAACATGCCATTTCACACTCTTTTATAAGGCTTCCCTAGCCTCCACAAAGTAGTTCCATAAAGAAGATCCATGACAAGAGTCTTAAATTATGATAAATATTGTATCCTCCTAGTTATAAAGATATTTTTCTTTAAAAGTATTTGGCAAAAGAGTCTGACCATCCCTTAGAACTCTCCATCCCACCTTGGATGCCATAGCACTATTAACTAGGTTGAGTCTCCTCAGACCAAGACCACTGCACATATAAAAATCTATACTGATAAGTCCATTCAAAACTATTATTGATTAAGTAGACGTAATATTTTTAACCTTGTAAAAAAATTCTTAATAAAAACAAAGGGATTGGTAAAAGTGTCTTTATATTAAATTTTACACAATCCAGACATGGAAGCAAACTCGATGTTTTTTGGGGGTCAAGCAGTGACCATTGGGGCGATGGGTGGCCAAATATAAAACACCATGCACAAAATCCACCTCTGGATCAAAAAATTTGATATAGCAGATGATGATGCTTGCCTTCTTTAGGGTCACAATACTAGGGCTTCCATGCTTCCAGTGAGAACCTCCTGGTTCCGGATTCTCTGACTCAACATTGCCAATGCACAAAATAATGGTAACCTTGAATAGAGATTGAATGAGGCCATGACATATAGCAATGCTGAAAATAAATACGTAAATTTTATCAAGACATAAGTCCACGATGAAGCCTGAGTTCTAGTTTCAAACCACCGGATGTTGCAGAGATTTCTTGCAATGATAGGCTGAGCATTTCATGAGCTGTGATAGCAGGCGGGTGTTTCTGGTGATAAAAGCATCACTTGCTAAAGCTTCATCGTCGAGCGACGTAGACCACTGACTACACAGTTGGGTGGTGCTATGTAGTCGAGCGGTGTAAAGTTAACAAGAGACTTACCCAAAAGTTTGGTAAGAATGTTGCCATTCAAATGCATGCGCAATTGTAGCGATGCCTAGCTTCGCATGCCAAATACTACGCTATCGGGAGGAGGGGCCTATGTGTGGTGATGTAGAACATTGCATGAGCATCAAGACTTGGTGAATTTTTTAAATCACTCCTTTTTGGGTGTGATTGATGGATTTCCTCAAAAGGACAATGATTGTTGTCAACAAAAGTTAGCATTCAAAGGTGATAAAATGGGCTATGTTAAAACATCACCAATGCTAATATTGAGTGCAGAGGAGCAAGAAAAATGAAGCACAGATGAAACTAGACAAACCATTCACCAAAATATTACAAATATCCTCAATTGAGGATATAGAATATTTTTCAGATGAAATTGTAGGATAAACTAAGAAATAAAATGAATGTCGAGGCTTCTGCTCAGGCCTAAAACAGATGAGCTTCTCTGCTCACTAAACTAGTTTGCTTTTGCTGAATTCTGTGTCTAACTGCATCATACTCTGCATCTATCTGCTCTCAAACTCTCTGCACTACTTCCTTACAAATTCCAATCGAACTAGGGTTTATATAGCTAAGGAAGACGAACCAATCACCTACCTTGCACGTGGGAAGTAATGGTTTATTGGACAACAAAATTGTGTGACGTCAAATAAATGATTTTTGTGGGATGTCCAAGTTCGCTATGTTTGGCGAGCATCATCCAATGTCACCCAATTTTGGAGCGCAGTTTGACAAAGAGTGAACATCAGGGTTAACATTTCTAAAACCTTCCTTTAATCTTGATTTCATGAGTGCTTTGACACCCAACTGCTATCGCAATCTACTGAAGTATTCCTCCTTCAAAGGCTTCATGAAAATGTCAGCCAACTGCTCCTTGGATCTGCAAAACTGTAGCTAAATTTCCTCGAACTTCACCAACTCTCTGATGAAGTGATACCGAATGTCGATGTGCTTCATTCGACCAAATTAACACTGGATCCTTCAACATTGCAATGGCAGAATTGTTATCACAAAATATCATTGTCATGCCTTTCGGTGGATGGTTTAGTTCACCAAAAACTCTTCACAACCAAATTGCCTAGAATGCGGCTGACGTGGCAGTGACGTACTCTGCTTGAATAATGGATAGTGCAACAATCGGTTGCTTCTTGGATGCCCATGCAATAGTTCTCAATCTGAGATGGAATGTATACCCGAAAGTGCTCTTATGATCATCAGTGCTTCTAGCCCAGTTGCTTCTGTGTAGCCCACCAAATTTATCTGGTCTCATATGGCATAGAATAGGCCATGGTTTCGCATCCCATTGACATAGTGCAGGATATGCTTGCCTGATTTCCAATGCCTGTCCTTCGAAGACTCCATAAAATGAATGATCAAGCTGACTCTGAACATCAGATCTGATCGAGTTGTAGTCAGATACATGAGACTGCCAACTAACCACTTGTACAAAGTTGGGTCAACAGATCTCCTAAAGTCCAACTTGCTTAGCTTCAAACCCGTGGCTACTAGTGTAATGGTAGGTTTTTTTTCCTCCATATTGAATCGCTTCAGGACATCCTTTGCATACTTACCCTAAGAAATGAAGATGCCATATGTAGATTGGTCAACATCAATGCCTAAGAAATACTTCATCAGCCCTAATTTTGTCATCTTGAACTCCTTCATGTATGTTTTGAACTAGGCAAATAGTGATGCACTATTGCCAATGTAAATCAAATTGTCCACATACAGG
Source organism: Wollemia nobilis (assembly GCA_028583015.1). NCBI lineage: Eukaryota > Viridiplantae > Streptophyta > Pinopsida > Araucariales > Araucariaceae > Wollemia > Wollemia nobilis. Next base: position 1,219,381 of record JAQPPZ010000677.1, on the reverse strand, counting down.
AAGATGATTATGAGCTCTCTTGCTTCATTTGTCTTCAAGTATAGGGTGTGCTCATATGGAAATTTAACAAACACATTCTCCTAAAAATAGTCGTCAATCTGGTTGTACCATGCCCGAGGTGCTTGCTTCAACCCATAAAGGGCCTTCTTCAGCTTCAAGACTTTGCCCTCCTGGCCTTCAAACTCATAATCGGGTGGCTTTTCTATGTAGACCTCCTCCTACAACACACCGTTGAGGATGGCTGACTTGATGTCCATCTGGTAAACACTCTAGCCCTTCTGATTTGCCAGTGCCAAGATCATCCTAACTATGTCAAGTCAAGCTACAGGTGCATACACATCATGGTAGTCAATGCCTGACTTCTACTTGTAACCTTTTACCACCAATATGGCCTTATGCTGATCAACTTCACCTTGGGTGTTGAACTTTGTCTTATACACCCACTTGACCCCAATGGTCTTCTTCCCTTTTGGAAGATCTGTAAGTTGCCATGTGTCATTTTTCTCAATGGCTTCTATCTCCTCATCCATCACCTTCACCCACTTCTGATTCTGAATTACGTCTTCAAAATCAACTGGATTGACCTCAGTAAAGAATGCAAAATTAGAGTGTTCCTCATATTCATGATTTTGGGTTGCCTCATAGATGTCTTGTAAGCTCCTTGTCTTCGTAGGTGTCACCATGTTCTGGATTCTTCTTGCAAGTGGAGGTGACCAAGATGGTGAGGTTGTCCTACTGCTAGCATTGCTACTGCTGCTTGAGCTTGCAGGTGGCAATACACTACTCTCCTCCAAGTCAACAGACTCAACAACTACTGGCTCAGGTTGGCCAGTCTTAGAATTCTAGTTCTAGGTCTCATCCTCTAGGAACTTCACATCATGGCTGATGATGAGCTTCTTAATCATAGGATTGTACAACCTATACGCCTTCGCCTGCTCATTGTATCCTATGAATATACACTTATTTGCTCTATCATATCGCTTATGCCTCTTCTCATCTGGAACATGTGCATATGCAATGCACCCGAATACATGCAAATGAGCCACACATGACTTCTGACCGCTCTAGGACTCCTAAGGGATTTTGTCCTTCATGCTTTTGGTGGGACATCTGTTCAGCATGTATACTACATAGGATACATGCTTTTCCAAAAACTCATGTGGTAATCCCTTCGCATTCATCATACTATGTGCCATCTCCATGATGGTTCAGTTCTTTCTCTCAGCTACACCATTCTACTGCGGTGTGTATCTAACAGGAAGTTGCCTCTGAATTCCATGTTGCTTACAGAAGTTATGGAATTTTTTGGAGATGTATTCACCTCTGCCATCCATCCTAAGGGTTTTCACCTGGTATCCACTATGTTTCTCCACCATAGCCTTGAACTCCTTAGACTTGGCAAACACTTATGACTTCAACTTGATAGGATAAATCCATGTCTTACAATTGAAGTCATCATTAAATGTCAAGAAGTATTTGTTATCGAAAAACATGCTAGCTAGCATCGGATGATAGATTTCTGAGTACACCAACTCCAATGGCTATGATGCTCTCCAAGACTACCCAGAAGGGAAAGAATCCCTATGTTGTTTGTCGACTAAGAAACCCTCACATAGTTGATTTTGCTTCTCAATAATGGGTAAGCCCTTCACCATATGATTCTTGTGTAGCATATTCAAGCCATTGAAACTCAAGTGGCCGAACCTGAGATGCCACATCCAGGTAGCATCCTTAACAACTGCACTTAGGTACATGAAAGACTTATTCTTAATCTATAGTGAAAACATATTGTTATTCATCATGGACACAATAGTTATCTACCCATGCACTTTGTCTCTGATGGTGTATACGACTTTGAAATGAACCGTATGCCCCTTCTGCACGAGCTATCCAATTCTCAACAGGTTGTGCTTCAGACCAAACACATAATAGACATCACATAGCTGCTTCCGTTCATTGTGCTTGGTAAGGATGAGGATTTTTCCTTTCCCCATCATGAGAACCTTGCTATTATTCTGCATCTTGACCTTAGAATGGACTATTTCATCTAGTTGTGATAATATCTCCTTGTTTCCCATCATATGGTTGTTGTACTCACTGTCGAGATACCAAGCATTCTTATGGCTCTCCTCCTCAATATTGCAAGTCATCTTCATTAGTGTAATGGGTCTACTATAGGTTCTGCTTGGCCATTCTCTTTTTGCACTATGAGATATAATGGTCGAATTTATTGCAATAATAACACTGGACCTTTGACTTGTCATTTTTTGAACATATCTGGCTTGTTGGTTCTTTGCACTGCCTCTTCCTCCTTGCTAATGGAAGTTGTAGTTGGTCTCATCATCACTAGGGTTTGACCATCCACTTTGCTTGTTGCCTTTCCCACGCTTGCCTCTGCCTCTTCCTCCTTATAAATGTCAGTCGAGCTAGGGTTTATATAGCTAAGGAAGATGAAAAAATCACCTACCTCAAGTTCTAGTTTCAAACCAATGAATGTCGTAGATATTTCTCATGATGATAGGCTACGCACTTCACGAGCTACGACAATGGGTGGGTGTTTTTGGTAACAAAAAATCACTTGCTAAAGTTGTGCTGTCGGGCGGTGTAGACCACTGACTGTGCAGGTGGGTGACGTAAAGTCAAAAGGAGACTTAGCCAAATTTTGGGTAAGAATATTATCGTCCAAAGGCATGCACAATTGCAGCAATGCATGGCTTCGCATGCCAAATGTTGCACTGTCGGGAGGAGGGGCCTAATTGTGACGATGTCGGACGTCGCATGAGCATCAAGACTTAGTGAATTTTTGAAATCACTCCTTTCTGGATGTGATTGACAGATTTCCTTAGAAGGACAATGATTTTTGTCAACAAAAGTTAGCATTCAAAGGTGATAAAATGGGCTATGTTAAAACAAAACAACACCAATGTTAAGATTGAGTGCAGAGGAGCAAGAAAAATACAAACCCTTCACCAAAATACCCGAACAACTTGTAAATATTTGTTTATTTATACGAAAGAATTACAAATATCCTCAACTAAGGATATAGAAGCTTGTACATATGAAAATGTAGGATAAACTAAGAAACAAAATGAATGTTGAGGCTACTGCTTAGGCCTGAAATAGATGAGCTTATCTGCTCCCTAAACTAGTCTACTTCTACTGAAGTCTGTGTCTAACTACATCATACTTTGTATATATCTGCTCTCACACCCTCTGCACTTCCTCACAAATGCCAGTTGAACTAGGGTTTATATAGCTGAGGAAGACGAACCAATAATATACCTCGCACATGACATGTAATGGTTGATTGGAAAGTGAACTCATGTGATGTCAAATCAACGATTTTGGTAGGATGTCCAAGTTCATTTTTTTTGGCGAGCACCATCCGACATCACCCAGTTTCAGAGTGTAGTTGTACGGAGAGTGAACATCAGGGTTAACATTTCTAACACCCTCTTTTAATCCTAATTTCATGAGAACTTTGACACCCAACTATTCTTGTAATCTACTAAAGTCTAACCTAGCTCTAATACCAATTTGAAGCCTAAGTTCTAGTTTCAAACCATCAGATGTCGCAGATATTTCTCGTGATGATAGGCTACACACTTCATGAGCTGCTACAGCGGGCGGGTGTTTCTGGAGACAAAAGCATCGCTTGCTAAAGCTGCACCGTCGGGCAGCATAGACCACTGACTGCACAGTCGGGCAACATAAATTCAACATGAGACTTAGCCAAAATTTGGGTAAGAAGATTACCTTCCAAAGTCGCATGCAATTGCAGTGACGCCTGGCTTTGCATGCTAAATGTTGCATTGTCGGGAGGAGGGGCCTAAGTGCAACGACATCAGACATCGCATGAGTATCAAGACTTAGCAAATTTTCAAGATCACTCCTTTCTAGGTGCGATTGATGGATTTTCTCAGAAGGACAATGATTGTTGTCAACAAAAGTTAGCATTCAAAGGTGATAAAATGGGCTGTGTTAAAATAGCACCAATGCTAAGATTGGGTGCAAAGGAGCAAGAAAAATTAAGTGGAGATGAAACTAGACAAACCCTTCACCAAAATACTCGAACAACTGGTAAATATTTGTTTATTTATGCGAAAGGATTACGAAGATCCTCAATTGAGGATATAGAAGCTTCTGTAGATGAAACTACAGGATAAACTAAGAAACAAAATGAATGTCGAGGCTGGTTCTTGGGTTTGAAATAGATGAGCTTATCTACTCACTAAAATAGTCTGCTTATGCTGAAGTCTCCATCTAACTACATCATATTCTATATCTATTTGCTCTAATGCTCTCTGCACTACCTCCTTACAAATGCCAACCAAACTAGGTTTTATATAGTTGAGGAAGAAGAATTAATCACCTACCTCGCATGTGGGAAGTAATGGAGTGAACTCGTGTGACGTCAAATCAATGATTTTTGCAGGATATCCAAGTTTGCTATTTTTGGCGAGCACCATCCAACGTCGCCATGTTTTGGAGTGTAGTTGGACGAAGAGTGAACATCAAGGTTAACATTTCTAACACCCTCCTTTAATCCCAATTTCATGAGTGCTTTGACTCCCAATTGCTCTCACAATCTACTGAAGTTTGGACATCAGTTTGAAACTAGAACTTAGTCTTAAAGTTGGTATCAGAGCAATTGTGTGCCTTGACATGGAGACAGAAGAATGGCTCCAGAAGCAACCATTCACTATAGTTGCAGATCTCATGTTTCAATGGCAAGAATTATGATTACTAGAGCAATTTAAAGCCTGAGTTCTAGTTTCAATTCGTCGGATGTCATAGATATTTCTTGTGATGACAGGTTTTGCGCTTCACGAGCTACGACAACGGGCGGGTGTTTTTGGTGACAAAAGTATCACTTGCTAAAGCTACGTCGTTGGGTAGCATAGACCACTGACTCCGTAGTCGGGCGGTGTTGCGCAGTTGGTTATCATAAAGTCAACATGATACTTAGCCAAAAGTTGGGTAAGAATATTGTTGTCCAAAGGTGCACGCAATTGCAACAACGCCTAGCTTTGCATGCCAAATGTTGCGCTATCAAGAGGAGGGGCCTAAGTACGACGACGTCGAACGTCGCATGAGCATCAAGACTTAGCGAATTTTCGAAATCACTCCTTTCTGGGTGCGATTGACAGATTTCCTCAAAAGGACAATGATTGTTGTCAACAAAAGTTAGCATTCAAAGGTGATAAAATGGGCTATGTTAAAACAACACCAATGCTAATATTGAGTGCAGAGGAGCAAGAAAAATGAAGCGTAGACGAAACTAGACAAAACCTTCACCAAAATACCCGAAAAATTGGTAAAGATTTATTTATTTATACGGAAGGATTACAAAGATCCTCAACTGAGGATATACAAACTTCTGCAGATGAAACTACAGGATAAACTAAGAAACAAAATGAATGCCGAGGCTGCTGCTCGGGCCTGAAACAGATGAGCTTCTCTGCTCACTAAACTAGTATGCTTTTGTTGAAGTCTGTGTCTAACTGCATCATACTCTGCATCTATCTACTCTCACGCTCTCTACACTACCTCCTTACAAATGTCAGCCGAACTAGGGTTTATATAGCTGAGGAAGATGAACCAATCATAAGAAACAAAACGAATACCGAGGATGTTGCTCGGGCCTGAAACATATGAGCTTCTCTGCTCACTAAACTAGTCTGCTTCTGCTGAATTCTGCGTCTAACTGCATCATACTCTGCATCTATCTGCTCTCATGCTCTCTGCACTACCTCCTTACAAATGCCAGTCGAACTAGGGTTTATATAGCTGAGGAAGACGAACCAATCACCTACCTCGCACGTGGAAAGTAATGGTTGATTGGACAGCGAACTCGTGTGACGTCAAATCAACGATTTTGGCGGGACGTCCAAGTTCGCTGTTTTTTAAGAGCGTCATCCGGCGTCGCCCAGTTTCAAAGCGCAGTTGGACGGAGAGTGAACATCAGGGTTAACATTTATAACACACGAACAGTCCTCATCGTCGGAATCGGATGACGAGGACCCTGCCTGGGGCGGGCGAAGTGCTCACTGTAAATCCCGGCTATGAAAACGGCAACGAGTACAGTTCGACGGTGGATTTTGATCATAATAATAAGCGGCCTTTAGAAATGGAGGCGGACATCGGTGGCATAGGATGGAGGTGGGCGACGGATTGTGATATGTCCCTTGCCATAGCAGTCTGAATGCGGAGGTGAATGATGGCCTAAATTTCTGCTGTGTGGAGGAGTTACCGGCGGCGGAGGTTGCGTATTGTCCGTTTGCCATAGCGGGGGAAATTTCGGATCCGGCGAACATGTCGTAGTACATGAATGTGACGAAGGAAGAGGAGAAGGAGGAAAAATAAGTGTGGGCAGGGAAGAGTGCAAATGGCTTGTGAGGGCGAGGAGATGTTTGGGGAGGCGATAAGGAGGAGGATGTACGAGAGGAAGATCTCGGCTTCTCTCTATGCAATCAATGGGATTTCAGAGTGTCTTCGTTACACAAGCACGACGCTGACTTCATCCAAGTCCTTCGGATGCGGCGGTGGTGATGGGATTTATCGGAATTGTTCTGCGCTGTGGGCTTCCATTTTATAATGTGACGATTCGTGAACAGAGAGGAAAGTCGTTATCTGCTGCGAATCCAATGGAGGAGAGGGTGCAGAGTCAGAATCTGATAGCATTGAGATGATGTGGACTTCGTGGGTCTTGGTTCCATTTGTGTCTTAAATTATATTAATTTTATTATAAAAAATTGTTCTGCGCTCTCGGCTTCCATTTTTTAATTTTATTATAAAAAATTAAATATAAATAAACAAATTTTTATAAAATTGGTTTTTTTAATATTATATTTTTAAAATAATATTTTTATAGTTATTTGAGTTAGATATTTAAATGTGCTTTATAAATATTATAAATATTTTAAAACAATAAATTTTTATTAACTAAAAAATATTAAAAGGTTGTCTATTTTATATTTGATAAATATGTGTTTTAATTAATATAAAATAAATTCAAATAACATTTTAAATAGTTACATAATAAGATATATTAATGTATTTTAATCATTTACACAATATAATATTTTAAGTTAAAATTTACATTACAATCAACCATATAGTTTGTTATTACAATTGTAACTAATTATATAATAAGATATATTATTATCTTTCAACTAGTTAGACAATGCAATATTATAAGTCAACTATATAGTTTGTTATTACAATTAATAACTATGTATCAATTACTTTGTAAGATTTGAATTTCACTATAGAGAAGATGAGTTTACACTTTGAGCCAAATTGTATTCCATGATTTCAAATTGAACTTTCATTTAATTTTTTTTTTAATATCAATCTTAGTGTAAGAAAGAAGTGAAATACTAATGCTATGTAAATTAAATGAGATTTTATAATATGTATTATTTTAAATTTTTTATTCTTTAATTGAATAAAAAGTGTATTCAATTATAAATAATGTCAAAGTATGTATAAAGATAGTTTTGAATTTGGATAAAATTGTTTTATATGTTTATTCTTTCCTATACTTCATACCATATGGTTGGTTGATCTTAGATGTTAAGTTTTTAGTATTAATTGCTTTTTCATTTTAATGTTTAAAATTAAAATTATTATTAAAATGTTGTATTCAAAATCTATTTTTAAAAATAAACTTCAAAGAATTGTAAATGAAGATGCTATAAAATGCTTTAACATATTGAAATGTCCACTCTAGATTTTAACAAATACTAATGTGATCATTTAGGAATTTATATCAGTGTTTGTTTGATGTAAGAGGGTCACTTGTTACCTTATAAAGGCAAATAGTTTTTTAGGAATAACTTGGGTAAAACCTGCTTATGAGATGTAAATGTTGGCCGTCTCATATAGAATAGAGAAGTGAAAGTATTATTTTCTAAGTAGGCATTTCATAGTAAAAATAGACCATAGTAACCTCAAATTGTTTTTGAATCCATGTATATCTTATCCAAAATAGAATGTGATTAACCAAAGAATTAGATATGATATTAAGATTGAGTAAAAAAAAAGAAGATAAAATATGTTCATCATTTTTTTCTCTCACAAATTAACATGATTTTCATATGGGAAATCAAAATATGTAATTGAGGTGGTTTACCCAAGTTAATAAATACTAGTGGATTAAATGGCTAAGTGGTGATACAAAAATTCCTAATGTCATCCCATTGAGATGAAACTCCATTAAGGCATTGTATGGTTAGAATATCAAATATTTAACAAGCTAGCTTTCAAGATCATCTTTTAAAAGGGGTGGTCAAGAGTATATAGTGAGAGCTATATTAAAAAATATATGAATATATTATTGAATGATGAGATGATAAAGTGGAGAATAAATGAAAGAGCATAAATATATAGTTAGCATCATTTAAAAGGGGAGACAAAGGTTTATTACAAGTCCTCCAAGCTAAAATGCTCTATCCTCAAGACATAGGAAGCAAAGGATAAATAGTAATGAAGCATTGAGATTCCACCAAAGATTCTTCCTTGGGAAGAACTTTCCACTTAATCAAGTATTTGTTAATTATTGAGTATGTAAAGATGACATATGTGTTTTCAAAATACCTTTAGATATAGGCCTTTCTCATCCAATATTGGATGTTGAGTATGAACTATAGTAAGAGCACCCAAATTTTATTTTAAACATGAGACATGAGTAAAATTAAGAATGCGATATTTTTTTGGAAGTTCACGAATATAGGAAACTAGACTGATCTTCCTCTGTATATAATAAGGATAGTGATTTTTAAGATCATGGGGATTTATAGACATATGAGGTGATGAAAAATATCATTTTGATTGATGTATGATAAGTGGTATTATATAACCATTGAGCAAAAATTACTCATGCAAATTTTAAGGTTTTTCATATATAAAACATTACAAATAACCCTCTAAGAACTTATTAACAATGTTTTTTAACCATAGATTTGAGGCTATTAAGATGAATTCATGATTGTGCGACCCATATTTATTGATATTTAAAAAAAAAAAATATTAGTAAATAATGGATCATTGATCATATATAACTACTTTTGAAAATCTATACATGGTGAATAAATTATTCTATCACTTAAAATAAAGTAAGTATACTTTATTAAAAATGAGATGAAAAAAATTGATGAGATGAGCCATTAATAAAATTTATTAATGGGCATTTCATCCTATTTTGCTGTGATTTTTGTAATGGTTGTAGTAGTGCTAAGACCAATAATAAAATTCATGGACATTTGATCCCATTTTTATTGTGATTTGTGTAATGGTTGTAGTAGCTATAAATACACGACACGTTTACTATTATGTCTTCAACATGTATATACTTTTGACTATATCTTTGCACACCCTTCTAAAATAATAATTATAAGGCGTTATATTATGTTTTAAAGAAAACCTGAATTTAAGAAGTGATTGAACTTTTAGTATGAATTAGGGATAATTAAGTGAAATTAAATGAAATTTGCAGACTAGGTTGAAGATTTCAATGAGATTTTATTCATTAATATTAGAGGTCACCACGAGACTGTTGAAGAAATGCCAAGGCGAGAAACTTGATTTGAATAGAGTGTAAAACATCATCATTACCACTCAATTAACGACACAAATGGGAGGCAAGTCCCACGAAGTCCACATCATCTCAAAGCCATCAGATTCTGACTCTGCACCGTCTCCTCTATTGTAATCGCAACACGATAACGACCTTTCACTCTGCTCACAACTCGTCACATCACAATCGGAAGCCGTCAACGGAGAACAACTCCGACAAATCTCGTCACCACCGCCAGATCCGAAAGACTCGGATGAAGCCATGGACGAGCTTGTATAACGAAGACACTCTGAAATCCCATTGATTGCATAGAAAGAAGTCGAGATCTTCCTCTCGTACATCCTCCTCTTTATCGCCTCCCTAAACATCGAACTGTTCTCCTCGCCCTCACAAGCCATTTGCACTCTTCCCTCCCCACACTCATATTTCTCCTCCTCTTCCTCCTCCGTCACGTTTATGTACTTCGACATGTTAGCCGGATCTGCAATTTCCGCAGCTATGGCAAACGGAAAGTACCCAACCTCTGCCGCGGCTAACTCCTTCTCACCGCATAGATTTAGGCCATCATTCATCTCCACATTCACAGTGCTATGGCAATCGAGATACCCCGATCCGTTGCCCGCCTCCATCATCATGGCCGTGAAATTACAACTTTCGTCTTCTATGCCACGAATGTCTGTCTCCATTTCTAAAGGCCACTTATTATTATGATCAAAATCCTCCGTCGAACGGTGATCCTTGCCGTTATCATAGCCGTAATTTACAGTGAGCATTTCGCTCGACCGAGGGAGGTCCTCGTCATCGGGTTCCGGCGATGAGGGCGGCTCGGGGGCTTCGGCCTTGATAGAATTTACGTATTGATTGGCAACGCTGCTGTTAGCCGTGGCCTCCTTCAAGCTCTGATGGGGGATACCGTTATTTCGCGCATTGGCCGCGTTGAGGCGGAGCATCAGCTGCCGGGCTGTTCTGGCCGGAAGCGCTGAAGCCCCGGCGGAGTGCGTCGAAGGCGAAGGCCAGAAGTTGGTGCGGGTATTGTAACCGCGGAGAAGGCAGGCGGCCTCGTCATAGGCCAGGGCAGCCTCTTCTGCCGTATCGAATGTGCCGAGCCAAAGTCGGATTTTCTGAATTGTGTCCTTTATTTCGGCTACCCACCGCCCCGAAGGCCGCTGCCTAACCCCCACAAATCTCTTTCTGTTTCTGCCCAATCGTCTGTCCCAGAACTTCGGGTCCGCCTCCATGTCCGAGGCTCTGTTGTCCTTAGCACTCGACACAGACTTGTAATTATCGGACCTTCGCTTTGGCTTGGCAGAGCTTTCTTTCTTGGCCATCATCAACCGGATACTATTCTTTTGTAGGTTAGATCATGGAGAGGAAACAGGGCTGTGAGCTTTAAGGGCTGAGCTCCGAATGTCCACATGGCTTGCTATATATAGCGAGGTTTTTTCATACTCTGGTAAGCGTGAGGTGAGGGTGTGAAAACGTCCAAGTGGAATAGTAAGCCGAAAGATGCCGTGATCCACGATTGTTTGACATGTGTCAAAATTGGAGAATTTTTTTTTTAAAAACATTTAAAAATTTGTTTGTTTATGAAGATATATGCTTGACTTCGTCTTGGTGTTATTGATAAGAATATGTCAATTCATCGTATTGACCAACCATCTAACTTCCTCTATGATAGTAAGATTTAAATCGCATGGACTCATTAGGATGGCCTAAATGAAAAGTGTCATTAATAAATTAGAGATTAAATTAAAAGAGATAAATGATGATAATTAAAATATTTTTAAAATATTTTTTTTAATTTTTCTTTGAAAAAATATAATAATAATAATGAAAAGGTAAAAAGATTATGGGTCACACTGAGAGTATGAGATGTTTCAAAGTATCCAGTGGTAAAGCCATAGATAAAATATATATATATATATATTGAAGTACTATAACATATTTTAATCTATTAACATCAAATTTGATTGATACTTAAATTTTATAAAAATATGACGTAGAAAACTCTTAATACTATTATAATATGCTAAGTTGTCCATATCTAATTTCTACAAGCATACTTGATTTTTTCATAGGTTGAAGAGAATGAATCCTTTCTTGTTTAATAATTATAACATAAAGGTTTTTCTTGCAACTAAGAAAACCAACTTTTCCTCCAAGATAGCATAATGCAAAATAATTTTTAATCAATATTCCGTGTCCTTTTAAAATATTCTCATAGATCATGTTACAAAAGATGATGCAACAAATATTATCAAAATATTATATCCCATATTTCTTTGAACTTTATATAGTAATTGGTTCAATTGATTTCACTTACTATGTTCTTTGTTATCCTAGTATCTTCGACCACATAAAACATCTCATTCTTTAATGTAACCCAAAAAATTGAAAGAAAATTACAAGAAATCCCATATAGTTCCTCCATAAAATAAATATTGTTAACCTTCAATTCTATATTTATATCATAATAAATTTACTGTTGTAAAAATTTCTCACTAAGCCCTCTTATCTAGACCAAACTTTGATAAAAGATTTTTAAAATAATTGGTTACTTAGTTTTTGATATTTTTTTCTTCTTATTCAATAACTATTCATTTTGGCTTTGTAATATATTTTATTTGATGAGAGAAAAAATTCCTTTTGATTTTAGTATGACAATTTGATATTTACATATCATGTTTCTTAATCCATCTCTCCATGGGCCAATATGACATTTCCTTTTGCAATATTTTATGATAGTCAAAATTAATTATTTTTCTTGCATATATTCATATTTTTGCACTTCATTTATTTTCACTATCTCTTGTAATTGTTAATCTTAGATTAATTTTATTCTTTAAAATATATCAACTAAATATTTGATAATTTAGATATTTATATTCCGTTTCAGATAATTTTTCTTTAAAAAAATATTTGCATACATGATCCTTCAAAATTTGATTCATCCCACAACAACATATCCATTTGGAATATATAAGGGCCCTATAACCATATAAATAGAAAAAAAATAGATTTGGAGATATTTTTCTATGTATATCACATATCAAAATAACTGGTTTTGATCTTTTCCTACTTGAAACATAATATTTGAAGAGATTATATACTTTATTGATAGCCATATAAAAATATATCAAATATTTTAGTCACATGAGTTTGTTGAATATATTTTATTTTGAATGTTTAAAGGAACAATGTTCCAAAAGTCATTTAAATAAAAAAAATGAAATAAATTTTTTTATTCATCTAGAATAAAACAAGAGAATGAAGTATCATATTGGTTTTTTAGAATGAAATATATTAGGTTTAATATTATAATTCTAATTATGGTCTCCATGTCTAACAATTATGCAATATAAGGTTCGAGGGCCTGGTTCAACGGTTAAAATGCTTCTTCGAAGCGAGGAGACCGGGGTTCCATTCCCTCAGGCATCGCCGTACTGAACGCCTGTCCCCCGTCATGGTGCATCAACGATGTAAAAGGTTCAAATTATCGAGGCATGGTGGTATAGGGGCGGTCTGCGCGAGGATCTGTGTGGTGGCTCCTGAGGGTGGACTGTGCAAAAAACTGTGGCGACTTTCTGGTCAGCTTTTGCAGCCATCAAGTCCACCATGTTTAAAAAAAAAAAAAAAACAATTATGCAATATAATTGAGAATATGGGTATTGTAAATTATATTTTAATTTTTGAAAATATTAATATGATTGATTTTTTAAAGAGCCTACAAATTAAAGTGTTCTTGTAAAATACAAGTGAACTAATTTCAATCATATAAAATTTATGCATGTACAAAAGAATAATCATTTTATGTTTTATTAAAATTTTAAAAATAATAAAAAGAAATAAATATCTAAAAAATACTATTAATGTGTATATATCTATGTTTATATTTTAAATTATTAAATTTGAGTTTATGTTGAGTTTGACAAGAATAATCAAAATTATTATTTTAAAAATTTAATTAAAAGGTTAAAAAATATCTAAAGTATTTCTAAAACACAAAAAATATTATATTTTATTTATTTATTTATTATTATTATTTTGAGTAATATTTCTTATACACATCCACCATAAAAATTGAGCCTAGTAAAAAGAACAATATTAACTTCCACATACATCTATAAATGAGATGTCAATATCATTTTGCCCAACCTTTTAACTTATTTTGTTTATTTGTAATTGGTTTGTTTTAAAGTTCACATTTTGTAAATAATAAAATTTTTAAGTGTTATCTATCTACGAATTGCATAAATTTATTCACCAAATATTTTTAATAATAAGTCGTTAATACTTATGAGAGATTGCCTATATATTTTACTTATAAAAAATAATTTAAAAAACCAATAAAATGGAGTATTTATATTTTTTAACATAAAAATTAATAAATTTTAGAAAAAAAAAAAAAGTTCAAATGTACATAATTATTGAAAATTTATAAATATATTTAAATCAATAATTTATCGAGTAAAGTAGCATCATGTCTTCAATTTAAGCCCGAGATTCGAATAGAAAGGAGATAATAAATTATGTGAGCCCAGAACCGGAATCGCGCTCTTATGCGTACTACAAAGGGACCTTAAAAATCAGGTTTTTTAATCAAGAGAGAAAAGAGACGACTGAATAACATACGTGAAACAAAATCCGACGAGAACATATGAATTAAAAACTTGTAAATCTTGTCCGCCTACGTAATGAGCATCATCTAAATAGGGATCTGGATGCATTACATACAAGAGCATCTTGGGCTTCTAGTAAATAATTTTCCTGGATATTCACAGGACTGAACTCAATTAGATGGCATCAATATCACCCCTGTTGATGGCTCCAAACAATAGATAACATTCAGTCGTCACATTTCATAACTTTTCCTTGGTTTCACGTAACTGTCACCAAGTGTTGACTGGTAAAATGTGCGTTAATTGACTTGAAAAAAAATTCCGATTGCAGTGGCGTGTAGACTTCTGTCTTACTTTCTTGGCTGCCATCTGTGGCCTTTATAGTATAGGTTTTCGCATATGCTATCGGCCGCTTCTAATACTGACCATTTCAAATCTTGTGGTGCTTATACATGTTGGTTTTTCTACCATTGAATAAATTAAAGTACTTTGTATTATATTATACGATAATATATATGATGATCAGTCGTAGTTTCTTGTGTTGGCTTCCCTGGTTTACAGGAAGAAGTGGACAAAAATATAGGGGTTAACTAATTTTGTATTTTTCACTGGTTTTCATAAGAGGATCGTCTTATAAAGCTACTTTCTGTATTATTTTTAAATGATAATATGTGTAGGACCTGAGGCATTAAAAAAAAAAGCGACATTCATTTTTGTTATATTGAATAAATCTCCAAGCTTCTCTTCCACGATTATAGGCCATCAATGTTTTCTATTTTTCCAGCGATTGGAATTTATTTAGTTAAAATATTAGAGCAAAATGTTTTCTTTCTGCCTCTCTCACCGCATTGAATTTCCAAATAACAAATGCTTGGACATTAGTTTCTTGAGAGTCTTGATCTTTCTGGTGATCATAATCATGACTACTTTAAGTTATTGCAAACATTTTAATTATAATAATTAAAATAATTTATCCACTCAGGTAGAGGAGTTGGAGAACAAGTGGGTAGTTAAAACTTTCTAGTTATCGAGAGGCCCAGGATCAAATCTCTCCCCTCACATGTTGCGGATATGTTGTATATAAAAGGTTCCTCATCTAAAAAAAAAAAAAAATCTTTATATTTAATATAAAAAAAGATATATATTTTAGGTCCGAGGTGTAGACAAATTGGTTCATCCAAACCCAGGGGGCGGAGGTCCAAGGTTCAAATCTCGGGCCTCGCTGGACTGAATGCTTGTCCCTTTCCTGGTGCTTTCAGCGGCGTAAAAGGTTTAAAATGATTGTGGCATGATGGTTATAGAGGCGGACTAAAGATCTGTGTAACGGCTTCTGAAGGGCGGACAACGTAGAATACTGTGGCAGCCATAAAAAACTGGACAGCCTGTCCGGATTCATGGCGGCTACCGATTCCACCATGTAAATTCAAAAAAAATAAAAATAAAAAAATAATTAAAATAATTTTTAATATTACTATATATTAATGAGTTATAAGTTGCTTAATATTTTATCAAAATATTATATTAGTTGCAACATTTCTTTTTATTTAAAATATCTTTGTTGTTATGCACATGTATATCCACTATTTATACATTGCCTTTAATTATTCTATATATTATAATTCATATATGGCATAAATTTATTTGTAAATTATTATATTTTAAATTTTATACTTAGTAAATTTACAGGTAAACTATTTTAATAATATTTTTATAAGTGGATCCAAATTTTTTATAAAAAAAATTAATCATAGAAGGGGATCCAAAAAGAACCAACCAATTATAAACATCAAACATAAACAAACCACAAAGAAAAACCCAAAAAAAACTCCAAACAAACAAAATATATATATAGATATATAATCCCAATGCCTTGAGAACCAAAAGAGAGCAAAAAAAAAAATAAACCCACAAAAAGAGAAAAGAGATCACTCAAAATTTACATCCACTGAGACCCGTCCCATTCTCATCATTGATTCGTTTGATGTACTACCTAGTATTTATTCATTTAAAAATTTCCAACAGTATGAAATTAAACTGAGCAAAAGATTATTTTGAGCATGCAATACTTTGAAGTCTTCAATTTTTAAATAATAAAAGAAATTCAAATAAACACATTATTAGATTTTTTCCAAATTTTATTTTAAAAAATATGTAAGAAAACATGCTAGATATATATATAGACATGACAATAAGCTTTATGCATTCTATAAGATTGGTGTTAAACAAAATCTTTCAATTTATCATATCAATTTTTGGATTAAACAAACAATATCATATCAAAATTGATTATCTATAAATCTTTAAATATGGTATTGGATAAGTTAAATCTAGAATTTTTTATTTATATGTTAGTAAATTTATTGTATTTATTTTATTAATATTTTTAAACTTTTTCCTTTGTTTTGTGTTTGACAACATTGAAAATTACAAGGGACAAATATTTTCATTAGCTAGAGTGAGAGGTGAATATTTTAATTCAAAATAGTTCTATGTGTTTGTACTATATATATATATATATATATATATATATATATATATATATATATATATATATATATATATATATATATATGTTATCTAGAATAATGATGAATATATTTTAGAAAATTTGGTTAGTAAATAATATGAAAATTTTAAGAAGAATGATCTAAATTATAAAAGAAATATTAAAAATTCATTGTTCATCAAAATTCACTAAGGTCACTTTGTTTAATTTTTTTTTTCTAGAAAAGTGGTTGTATTTAGGTTCCTTACCCTTGAAAAATCACAACTCTCTCCTTTAGAGCTTGAGATTTTATATAAAAAAGAAAAGCATTTTTCATTTCAGTTGAGTTGTTATAGCTGGATACCTACAACGCTTTTCATTAAAAATTTGAATTCTTGATTTTTCTTTAGGATCTTCTTCAATTTTCCTTATAAACACAAATATTCATAATTTAGCATCCTTCTTCTTGATATTTTCCTACATCCTTCACAATAGCAAAAATCCACTTCATTGTCTATATATTGAATTTTAGTAGAGTAATATTTCCAAATTTTTATGTTATCATAGTTTGCCTTACTAGATCTAGACTATGATTTTCCTTCCTTATGTATATTTTTTTTTTTGTGGAAAACATCCAAGAATGGATGCCACTTTCTGGCAAGACCCAAGGAGGTAGGGGTATCTCTTCCACTAAAATCATCTAGGGCTCGCACCTAGCCTACCACCTTTGACATACTCAAGGAGTAAACCAAAAAAAAAAAAAAAGAACACACAAACACAAACACACTAGAAGATTAAAAAATGCTCCTTGACTGTGTCAAAAAGATAAAGCACAACCAAACACACACATAGTAAAATAAAAAAACATAATAAGAACCACATAAAAAAACACAAGAAAAACATAAAAATAAATAATTAAATAAATAAAAACGACAAAAATAATACAAATATACAAAGACAACCAACAAAAAAAAAAACAAAAACAACCAAAACCTTAAAAAAATAATAGAATAAAAATAAAAAAACAACCAACAATGGACAAAAAACAAAAACATAGAAAACACTCACACCAAAAAAAAAAAAAAAAAAACCAAATAACACAAAAAAATAGAAACACAAGAACAAGAAAAATAAAAGCACAAGAACAATAACAAAAAAACATAAAAAAAAAAACACAAAACAATAAAAATACAATAACAAAAAAATCAATACAAAAAACACAAAAACACACACACACACACCTCAAAAAATTAAAGTACCTAGACCAAACCAAAGAGAAGCAAAAATAAAGCAATACGATAGGTACTTCCAGAACTGGAGCCATCCAAAGAAACGATAGACATAAGAGCTTCCCTAATTTTTGAAGCCCACCATCTAGGAGGGTGGCCATAGCAAGTCAGATCACCTTTGTCCACATCCAAATTAGCTAAAGCATCAACACTCTCATTATGATATCTGACCACATGATTGTAATCAACTTTTAAAAATCCCATATGGATTAACTGAATCTTCTAAATAATTTTTTTTATCCTCAAATCAACCTTATAATTCTTAGGAGTCTTCAAAATATTAATCATGAGTTGAGAGTTAGACTCAACTAGAACCTTTTCCCATCCAACCCTATTAGCCTCTTGAAGGCCTCTAAGGATACCATACCCCTCAACAAGGTTATCGAAAAGAATACCCAAATTCTTAGCAAAGGTAAAAACCAAGGAGCCATCTAAAAGTCTACTAATTCCTTCCACACTAACTTTTCCAGGGTTCCCTCTAGAGGCGCCATCAATATTGAATTTTTTAAAATCCTTAGGAGGAGTTTTCCAATCCCTTGTTCTATCCATATTGCAATTGCTCACATTCCCTTTAAGATGGTTTCCCTTAGAGGAGTTAATCTTCAATATTTGCATCACTTGATCCCATATTTGGTTGGAGTTTCGGGGGTGATTAAGGAGCTATTGAACTTATTCAACTAATATGGTAATGGTATTTTTCCAAATATAATGAATATCCTTCATATCTTGATTAAAAATTTAGTTTTTCATTTCATTCCAGATATTCCAAAGAAGAATGGTAGAACCTATCCAAACTAACTGCCTAATAAAATGATCAACACCCTCTTTTTTATGCCAATCCCTCCAAATTTATTCAAATGTAAAAAAATTGGACCACTGTAAGCCAAGTAAAGTGGCTATTCTTCACCATAGCACAAAGGCTAAAGTACACTCAATAAAAATATGGCTGAGAGTTTCTATATTTTTCCACATATTTTACATCTAAAAGGCCACAAAAACCACACTTCATAAGTTGCTCACCAGTAAGCACCCTATGATGCAATAAAAGCCAAGTAAATAACCTCACCTTAGGCCAGATCTTTTGAGACCACAACTACAAAAATATATCAGATGATTGGTTGGGATTATTATGGCATAAGGTCAAATAACCTTGAGCGATTGAATACTCACCCTTAGTAGTGTTATTCCATCCAAAATAGTATTTTTCATGGGACCAAGAGAGAGATATCACATGAAGGATACCTTGGATATCTTGTCTTTACATTTTTGGGATTTGAATAGGCCAGTCCTCAATAGGGATCCAATATCTACCAACCTTTGAATTACCAGTATTGTACCAATAGTAATTAGCCACCTTTATCCAGTTAGCTTGGTGAAGATCCTCTATCCAAGGCCTCCAATCGAGAAACTAAGTTATCAAATGCTTGTGACCATCCCAAGAATCTGTCCCAAAATTTTCCCGTTGACCATTGTGAATGATCCAAAATAAATTTTTATTTATGAAATCCTCACTATTCTTAAGAACTACTAAAATAGGAGAACCTTTGGTAGGTAATTGATAGCGAATAAGGTCTTCAGAACTTTTTTCTCAGCATATATAACACAAATATTATTGTCCCAAAGAGCATTTGGGTTATGCAACATCCTCCAATATAATTTAGTAGCTAAAGTTTTGTTGTTATTAATAGAATACCTGAATCCTAACCCCACCTCATTCTTAGGAAGACATAAAGTGTCCCATTTCACGAATGCCCATTTTATTTTATCTTTAGTACCACTCCAAAGGAACTGATGACTGATTTGATCCAGTTCATGAAGAAAAACCTTTGGTATATTCAACATGGAAGAAACTTAAACATGAATAGCTTGAAGGATAGATTTTACCAAGGTGATTCTACCCCCATAATAAATCCACCTGTTGATCCAATTTCCAATTTTCTTCTTGACTTTGTCCAAAAACCAATTCCAATATTTTTTTTGCCTTTGAATATTGATGGGAATACCTAAATAAGTGATCTGAAGGGAGGTCTTCTTATATATTAATTTATCCGAGACCATGGATTCCTATTTGGAATAGCAGTGAAAGCAAATAAATTTAGATTTATCTTCATTGATCAATTGCCTAGTAGCCTTAGAAAAATAGCTAATGATTTTATTAATATTAGAAGCTTTATTAACTGTAGCTTTATCTAAAAGAGTAGATTCATCAAAATATTGAAGATGGGAGATAGGTCTAGCTCCATGAGAAATTGTAACTCCCTCAAGGGTTTTGTTTTCTCTCTTTTTGGTTATAGTCCTACCCAAGCATTTAGCAAGAATGATGAATAAATAATGGGGTAATGGGTCACCTTGTCTAATACCTCTGGATTATGGAAATGACTAAGAAGGCTTGCCATTGATATGAACTAATTCAGAAATTGAATAGATACATCCCATAATTCAATACATCCAATCTTGAGAGAAACCAAATTGTCTCAAAAATTTGATAAGGAAGTGCCAATCCACTTTGTCATAAGCTTTGGATAAGTCTAACTGAATGAACATGGAAGGAGATTTTTGCATATATATGGAATGGATGGTTTCCTAAGCAAGAACTATAACATCTACTATTTGATGCCCTTCCATATAACCCCCTTTTTCTAGAAAAATAATCTTATGCAAAAGAGGCTTCAACCTTTCTACCATGATCTTAGTAATAATTTTGAGAATAATATTACATAAAGCAATAGGTCTAAAAATTGAGATATGATCAACCTCTTAAGCTTTTGGAACAAGAGTAATATATTTTTTTTTGATAACCTTCAAAATTTATTTGGCTATCATGGCTTCTTCCACCACCTCTAATAAATTAACATGAAGGACATCCAAAAACTCTTGGTAAAACTCAATGGGAAAACCATCAGGACATGGGGTTTTCCATTTTTGTATTTTAAAAACTACCTATTGAATATCATTGATAGTAACAGGAGCAGTCAAAATAGATTTCTCCTCAGAAGTGATAAGAGAAGGGATTGCTTGAAGAACATTTTGTTGAGAAACTGAGTCAAGAGGAGTTGTAGTAAAAAGATTGGAAAAGTAATCAACAACAATAGATTTCATGCCATACCAAGTGTAGACAACATATCCAGAATCTGATTTCTAGGAAGAAATAAAGTTGTGAGATCTTCAAGCTAGAAGAGATTTGTGGAAGAAATTTGTGTTTCGATCTCCTTCTTTGAGCCATTGAATTCTAGATTTTTGCTTCCATAAGAGTTCTCTTTTTTCCCACTCCTCTAACTAAGTTGTGACTATAATTTCATCTGCACTTCTACTCTCTATGAGGCCATCTAAACGTATTTTCTTATTCAAAATTTCAAGTTGAGTAATAACTTCATGTTTTTTTTATGAACATCCTCAAACTCCTTCCAGTTCCAAGTCTTGATTTTGGATTTAATGTATTGTAGTATTTTGGCAAAATAGAAAATCTTACTCCCATACCTAGGCTTACCTTGCTTCCACCATTGTTGCACATGAGGTCTAAAGTAACTGTATCTAAGCCAAGTTAATTGAAAACAAAAAGGAGATAAAATCACATTGGTTTTCCACATTTCCATCATGACTAGCCAATGATCTAAACCAGCATTGTTAAGAGTTTTCACTTTAAGAATGTGACCATGGATTAAGAAATTTTTAGAGAGAAAAAACCTATCCAATATATCAATAATACAAGCTAAGCCTTACCTTTTGTTAGACCAAGTCATAATACCATTATTTGGTTGGATGTCCACAAGATAGAGGTTTACAATATATTCACTCATGAGGTTAGAGCTTCTATACAAATTTCTATTTCCCCCCATTTTATCATCAAGAGAGAGGATGGTATTAAAATTTCCTCCGATTAAGATCTAGGATTCAGGAAAATGAGAGATAATATAAGTTATATCCTTCCACTATCTTCTTTTTTCCTCCAAAGTAGTTGAAGCATAAATAGTAATGCAAAGCATAATTTAGTGGGAATGTCTACTTTGAATACCTATAGCTAAAAGACCCCAACTATCAACCATATGGTGAATAACTACCTCTTTTGGGTCCCAAATACAAGCAATTCCACTGAAATTACCTTGGGAACTGAGGGAAACCATTTTTCTAGCTGGCCAAATTTTACTAACAATTGTGTCCATATCCTCTATTGAAAACTTCATTTCTTGAAGGAAAACAAGATGTGGATGATTTATCTGAATCATTCTTCTAATTTTATTTTGTTTTGAAATACTCCCTTTGAGTCCTATAATATTCCAAGTGATGATCTTAATTAATACTAGGGCTAAAAAAATTGGGAAGGGCATTTATATTACCTTCCTCTACAATATTTTCACCTTATTTTACCATATGATATTGATTGGTCTTGCGACCTACCTTTTGATTATAATCCATATTCATTTTTTTTTCCATGTTTATTGACTCTCTCCAATTGAATTTGAGATGGTTTCTAACCTTGAAGAATGCTCATACACAACCAAAGTGTTACTAGAGGGTTCAACGGAGTCTAAATTGGGACATGTATTATTTAAAATTTTGACATTTAAAAGATTGTTTTTCTTGTGTAAATTTTCTCATTTTTCTTTTCTATTAAAAACCTTCGATTTGTTGGTTTATATATGAGTTTTTTCCTTCATCTTTAAATTGTGTTTCTAAGATTTTTGTTTTCATTATTTCCTCTTACTCACTTGGGACATCATTCATGGAAAGAATTTCAGACATATTAGCATATGAATTTGATTGAACCTTTATAACTGGTTTTTTTGAGTGTTCTTCTTCTTAGGAATTTGGAAATCTGCTGAGTTTATATCTTCTTTCTTTTGATAAGGAATTTTATTTGGGCAAGCACTAGATAAATGATCATATTCATGGTAAATTCTTCATTGAAAAGGAATGTTCTCATAGTCCACTACTTGCTCCCAAGTGTCTTTCCCAAATTGTAATGCGATCTTTTTAGGTAAGGTTTTGTCAAAATCCATTAAAACACAAGTTCAAACATAAATAATAAGTTCAAAATTTTGAGTACAATCAACAATAATCATAAAAGTTCCTAAAGAGTTTCCAATTAAAGAAAAAATAGTAGGATTCCAAAATTCAATAGGGAGACCAAAAATTATAACCCACACGAGAACTGTAGAAGGCATCTCTTATTTAGCTTTAAATTTAGTATGCCAGGGCTTCATGAAAAGCCCTACCCTTCCAAAGAATAGGGACCCCATTGAAAATGTTTCTCTCTATACTCATTATTAGAAAATAAATAAAGAAAATAACCATTTGTATAAATAGAGATTTGTAACTCACCTTTAGTTTTCTAGCTTTTGGCATCCCAAACTTTGAAAGTAGATATGTTTGGACGAAAACCCACGAACCGAAAAATTAGTCATCTTTTTTCCATATCTTCAACGTCAGTCTGAATGATACCCATATCAAGATTAACAATAGAAGTTCCATATGCTGCTTTAAGAAATCCTAAATTTATTTTTCTTGGATCAAAATTAGGCATTATTAGAGGTTTATTGGAAGCCCTAAGATTAATATTAGCATTGGGTTGAGGTTGTCCACCATGGGGGGCATCCCTAAAATTTATTTTTGGGGCTAAGTCTTTGAAATTCTTACCCTTGAAAAGGATTTTCATAGTATATTTATTTTGTGGGTGCACCTTAGCATCAGAATCACTTGATATATGAGTCATTTTTTGATTAGCTACTTGAAACTTATTTTGTGATCTCTTTAATCCTTGCCCTAGATGTCATGGAAAGGTATGGTTTTCACTTTTATTTTGTGCAGCAAATTGGAAGTTGTTGTCACTCAATTTCATAGCATGATCTATTAAAATATAGATTTCTAACCCATATTGGATCCCCTGCACCATATTCTACTAAAATATTGAGTAGAAACAATAAAAATATTGTCCGCTAGGGTTCGAAGGCCCCAAAAACCAACCTCTATAGCTGCTTGCACTCAACCTAGATGAAACCCTCGCACAACCGCTTGTCAAAAGTCTCATTCACACATAGGGATGTGCTAGGATTTTTGTTGCTCCAAATTGTCTAAAAATTGGTGGAAACATTCTAGGGGTTTTCAGACATATACTCTCAAAATTTTAGCTCAATTCAAGTTCATTTGAGTGAAATATGTCCAAAACAAGTTTTATAGTTTGGGTAGTCCTGCGAAAAACATCCTTCTTCAATCAAAAGCATAAGAATTTCATAAACATAATTTAAAGTACCCTTCCTTATGTATACTTACAACCAAAATAACTACAATAAATATTTTAGTAGTCTCAAAAAATTGAAAGTGTGTTGTTATTATAATAGATTGTTGTTATTATAATGGTATTATTAATTTATTGTTATAATACCATTATTTTAACAAAATTCTAATCCATAATCTATCCCATTATCCAACCAATAACCAACAAGTCAAATAATCCATTCAGCCATAAAGTCCATTTTATTTCATCTTGTTCTACTCAACATACAAAAGTTATACTCGCTTTATAAAAACATAGTCCACTTTACCAAATTTTGTCTATTAGTTTCCTTCAATGCATTGGGCTATAAATGGATGCCATAAAAATTATTTTAAAATTTTCTCATTTGATATTTTTATTATTAGCTTTAGCTAAACTTATGGAAAAGGAAATTTATTTTAGATGCTCAATCAAAAGATAATTTGATCAACTCTGCTTTTGGTGGTTTCCACTTTATATTATTTTCCTTCCTTTTGTTTCTATTGTATCCATCATCATAATTCTAATAGATGAATTGAATCCATCTATAAAGTTCTCTACCTCAAGATTATAGAATGAGTGAGTTGATAAGTCTAGTTTAGAAATTTTTATGGCTAAACAAGTCTTCCTTTTAATTACCTCTAAACTAATTTTATTTTCTAAAAATATTCTTTTTCTCCTTTCCACCCATACAATCAAAAGTATTGTATATTTTGATGTATCCTATATTGTCTTCAATGCCTCACTTTTAAAATTTCTCTATCATTGCTTTAACCATTCTTTAATTCTACCATTCATCACCATGTAATTATCAAACATATTAATAATCTATTGTCATATTTCCTATACTATTAATTAGTATCCTAAGAGATGCTCTATACTCTTTTCCACATTTTTACATAGAACACATTACGAGGGGCCATGCAAACCCTGTTTCATTAGGTTATTTGAGAATACATTTTTCTTGTGACCTACTAGTTATACAAAAATTTTATCTTTTTGAAATCTAGGGCTATCCAAAATATCTCTCCATATTATTGTAGTATTCCTATTTTTTTTTTTTGGTGCTTTACATTATATCCACTTCTTATTGTGTATTCTCTTGAGCTATTCAAGTTTCAAATTAGCTTATATTTTTTATCAATTTCATCCCAACAATAGTGTTTGGTATACTTGTATCATATTTCAAATTAGCTTATATTCTTTTCAATTGTATCATATTTCCTAAACTTTGTACATAATGTTTGAAATCCTATCACCATATTTATCTTGAAGTAATCTCATCCATGGTTTCAAAATTGGATCTATATTGAGTGGTCTTTTATCACATCAACTATCCATCCAAATAGAATGTTTTCTATACTTCCAACCACCCATATTAGACCTTTAATCACTAGATTAATTGATTTTTTAAATTATTCCATGGTGCAAAACCAATGGAGTAAATATTAAGCTTGGTTCATTAGAATCAATGTACTTAGAATAAATCTTACCCATTCTTTTTTACTCTCTTTGTATAATCTCCAAATTACTTTTCCCTTTAGAGCTATGTTTACATTCATAAAAACCCTTAAATTAATGTCTCCCCTATTTTTATCATCACTAACCTTGATCCATTTCACCAAAGAAAATTTCTTTTTATCACATAATCCTAAACATAAAATGACCACATAATATAGATCAAAATTTTGAAAACCAATTTTAGTATGATGTACAAGGACATATAATATGTTGGAATGACCTCTAAGTCTTATTTAATTACCCACACTCTTCCTACTAATGATAACCATCTATCTTTCCATTCTAGTAGTTTATTCTAAACATTACTTATAATTGTATTTCACAATTCTATCTCCATTATCCTCTCAAATAAAGGAATTTCTAGATATATGCTATCAAATTTTCCTCCTCCATTTGAAGTAACCTACATATACCTACTCTAATTCTATTTGGAGTGCTTAGAAAGTAAAGTTTGGATTTAATCCTATTAATTTTTTTTCTTGATGCTCTTTCATATTATTTTAATAAGTTGTTCATATCTAGCCTCATTTTTTTTCCATACCACAAGGGGATGTGTCATCTACAAACTATTTATGAGTAATGTTGTCGATGTTGTTACTAACCTTATGTTTTCTCATTAGCCCATATTTGTATGCCTTTGTCAAGTTCCTTCCCAATATATCTACCTTTTAAATGAACAACTATTGTGATAGATAATCTCCCTATCTAAAACCCCTCTTGACTAGTACTAAATATGATACAATAGAGACATAAGTTCTAATCCATCTAATCATTTTTTTCCCAAATTCAATCTTTCTTAATTTTACAAAAAAAAGCCATTTAATCCTATCATAGGTTTATCATGTTGTAATATCATTCTTCTTTCTTTATTAGAAGTTGTTGAATGCATTACTTCATAAGCTACTATGACCCCATATAGAATCTATCCCCCTTTCATAAATACTTCTTGCTCTTCTAAATTATTATTTTTTAATAGTTGTCTTAACAAGTTTGCTATCATTTTAAAGATTATCTTATATTCCATATTACATAAGATTAAGGGCCTAAATTAATCAAACAATTCTACATACTTATTTTTTGAAATCAGGTTAAGATATATTGCATTTATTTTAAAAGTTATGTATTATTATATCCTAGACTATTTCACTTCCACCAATAAATAATCCTTCATTGTTTCCCAATTATGTTAATAGAATGTTGTAGAGAGTCCATCTAGATCTGGGGAGTTATTCTTATCAAAAACACAAAGATCTTAACAAAAATTTTCTAGAGTAATAATATCCATTAGTTTGCTATTGTCTTCATCCATTATAATTGAAGACACTTATTATAGTAGCTTATTATTTAAGAACTTAAATCTCCTTCAATATTAGAATATTCTAGTAAAAAAGGCTTACCTCCTTTATGATTTTACTTTTTTTTTCAATATAAACCACTTATATTAATTTAAATTGTCATCTTATGAAATAAATTTATGTTTTTATCTCCTTTTATCCAAATATATCTCCATTTTAATTTCCAAAATGTCTCTTCATTACTCAAAATACTATGGTATTCCTTAAGCAACTTACTTTCCTCCAATATTAGATTGTTATGCTCATATTTTTTAAATTTTGAAAGTTTTTTTTTAGTTCTTGTTTCTTCTTAATTTTTTTTTTGAAAGAGTTATTGTTTCATTCTTTTAATCTAGATGTCATTCTGACTCAAAAAGACCCCGTTCGAGATGCTAACTTCTATTGAACTATTTCCACCACAAGATTCTAGGAAGAGTCTTTAATTCGACCTAGGAAGAATGGAAAATCCAAATAAGAAGCTAGAAGAGATGCAATCCTCTATTTCAAGATTTTGGTAATGTTTCACTAACGATCCACCGAAGTATTGATGAAAAAGAGATTACTCTTTATAAATCTAATCTATTGAATGACCACCTTATCATTGCAGTATAAGAGAGATTTGATTTATCTGGCATGAATAACCAAGGTAGAACAAGATAATAGAGTATCATCAACAAACAACTAGTGGGAAATTGGTCTACATGACAAGTCAGGTCGAAGACCCACATTGTTCTAACGAAGAGATAATTATCACACCAAATATTTCACCATCAAAATGAATAGGATAAAAAGGGCCACCTTAGCGGATACCATGATAATATTTTAAGAAACTACCTAGTGATCTATTTATGAGAACTGAGAACCATATTGATGATATACAAGCTTCCATCAGCTTAATCCACATGGGATTGAATCTAAATTTTCTTAAAACTCTTAAAAAAGGCCAAGAGACCCTATCATAGACCTTTTGTCTTATCCAAATTAAGTAGAAACTTGACCCTACCACTTTTATGAACCGAATGCATCATCTCATGGATCATGCACGGGTTTCAATTTTTAGTGCATTCATAGTTAGCCATTATAGTTGTATAAAAATGAATATGGTAATTTAAATTATGCTATATTTTTTTTATATTTCAAAGTGAATTTACAATGGATATATCTATGAATAGATTTAAATTTTCATTTACCATATCTAGAGTAGTAACCTGCACTTTTCATACATATGTAGAGAGTTTTTTACTAGTTATGTATGTATACAAGGTTTACTCAATGATAAAGCATAAACCATAAAAAATAACTATATTTTGTCACATCATAAAACTTATGATACTAATGATACATACAGACATACATTTAAAGTGAAAAGAAAAATAACTATGTTTTGTCAACATATTCAAATAGTTCAATAACATAGCACCATTACGTATACATGGTTTTAAAATTTTTAACTTAAAGTTATAGCTTAAATCATAAATATTGAAAACATAGACATGTCCATATCATTAAAAATCAAACATGCATAATAATTGAAAATTGAATGATTATATGATTTTTTCAAATCATTGAAATTTTACAACAAATCAAATACGAAAAATATTTGTTAATATGAAATTTATCAAATCATTGACATATATAAATGATATCAAATACAAAAAATCACTGATAATATGAATTTATTCAAATCACTAAAATTTTACAAAATAATTTCAAATCCCAAAAATATTAGACTATATGAATTTTTCATATAATCATTGCATTTTTTAAATTTATGGAAGCTGATACAAAGTTTTATCGACTTCTCCAAATATCCGAGAATCATTTGTGAATTTTGCATTTCCATAATGTCATCATTACTTCTAGCTGAATCATTTTCGTCATTATCAACCATATTAGAGAGACCTATTCTTTCTGTTAGGGACTTCCAATATGTTAAATATCTGTCATAGGGAAACTTACCCACCTCGTACGATGACACATACACTCCCAATTTTTTTTCCAAATTTATTTTCAACTTGTTATGAATTTTTGATTTAACAAAACTTAATACACTTAAAACCCTTTCATCTTCAACAGATCCCAAAATCATTGTCTGACATAATTCATATAAAATAAAGTATCCACTCATAGTATCTTGCAAGACACTACTTTGATATAATTTTTGCTAGAAACACGTGATTGAACTAGTCTCATGTGGATTTTTGAATAATGCAATTTGATTATCCATTGTTATTCCAAAATTGGTTTATTGATGTCTCAAAGGATATTTTTTTAGAATACCATTGATTTCAATGCTATTTATTTCCACACTTTTAGAGAAATGTGTCATAATATTACCCATATATTTTACAAATAACTCACTTCTACTACTATGGTCACCATAAGGATTCCAAAAATTAGGATTAACAATAGCCATGGCCTCAAGTGTCTCATATCTCTTAAAACGATCTCTTATTTCACTTGTTAATGCATTTGCAATTCTTTTCAATTTATTCTTAGTGTTATCCAAAACCTCATCGAATCCAAAATGTGTAACAAACACTTGTTCAACATTATCTATAAAAGTATTTAATATCTTTTCAAAATGATATACAGGAATAAACTTTCCATGGATAGCAATACAAAGATTATCGTTGATGTTGAACTTTAAAAGTTTTTCTATTCATTGACATTAATTAACGTATTTCAGCTATCAAACTTGGGATCCTCAAAATGTTTATTAGATAAATAAATCCTATAAATAATCATACATATTTGTTTTCTCATCCTCATGAAATCGACAATATAAATTGCCCTTTCTAGTGCAAGTTTAATCATAGTATTCATTTCTTGTAACATTGGTAAAATACCACAAAATGTGAGAAGAGTTTCCAAGTTATTCATACAAAAAAGCAAATATTTTTCCTTGTCAACATCTCTACGATGTGCATACATAAACCCAACCAATTATTGATATTCTAAAAACATTCTTTTTTCAAGAAAAAATAGTGAAATCCACCTGGTTTCCACATATTTTAACATTTTTTTGCCTTCAGTTACACCTAGAGAAAACTTTTGAAACTCTGCAAACCTTTTTGGAGTACATGAAAAGTATGAGTGTATATCGTAGATGAGTTCTTCCACTCTGGCTAAATTATTAAAATTACTCACAATTTTGTATGCAAGATTCATTCGATGAGCCATGCAATGAATATGAATGACATATGGTGCAATGGAAGTTTGAAGCCTAACACAAAGACCATTCCTTTTTCCTTGCATTGTAGCCATACCATCATCTCCAACATAAATTAACTTTGTGGTAATTTCCTTTTCATCCATTCTGGTAATATCCTTTAAACTAGCTACAACATTTTAAATGTTTTTCACATTACAATTTTCAATCATCTTATGTAGTGCTATTAAATGAGGTTGTCTCAAATGATTTTTGAATGTGTAAACATGTATGCAAATCCAAGATGTGTTGTCAGCAACTGTTACCTCATCAATGTAAAATGAATTAAATTTAACTTGTTTCACATTCTCTCTTAGGTCTTCCTTCTCAACCACTAATAGACATTTTACCATTTCCCAACCACTTCGATATGACCAATGTGAACTGGTAATGTTTTGAACATTTTCCAGTTGAAGTATTTCCTTAAAATAAGTAAAATCAGACATGGTTCGACTTTTTTTTAGAATACTTTATACAATAGCAAACTACAATATATTTGAGGCTAATATAGTCCTATTAATTTTTTGAAATTATGCCTCGATTTTTCTACCCTTCTCGATTAGAGTTTATTTTTATTTCATTTCTTTTTCATATTCAAGTGCATATCTCACATACACACATTCTGATACATTCTTCCTCCTATGAGATTTGTTAATTGTTCCATCACTTTGTATTTATTTGATGTAAAATTTTCCACAGTATTTTTCTATTGTGTCTTTCTTATTTTACAATAAATGATCCTTTCCCAGATTCCATGTATAAATAATGTATTTACACCCATTCAATTTCTCATCTCACTCAATAAAGGGGTATAAATGTGCCCATTCATTTTTAAAATCCCTTCCAATAGTCCATTCACTTATCTTTTGACGTTTAGATTTTTGACTACATGATTCCCAAAGGTCTGAATTTTAATTGAACCGTCTTTTTTTATTTTGGTTGATGTGTCTGAATTTAAAATCTCCTAAAGTGGTTGTTGAATGTCGTTATTAGGAAAATTATCATGTGGTCCCATATCATATTCTTGAATATCTTTGACTGAACGTACATAAAGCTTGACAATGTTTACCACATTCAATGTTTGGTGTTCTCTATCATTTTTTGTTGTATAAAAGGTACTATTTTAAAGAATTAACATAATACACTTTTACAAAGCATTTAAAAAGAGGTAGATAAACATAAAGCTATTTATCTATTCATAGAGAAAGGTTTTACATTTAAGAATAGAAATATTAAAAAAACTAATGGTAAAAGGTGTCTATACCTACAAGTTGTGTAGAATCTATAGAGATTGATGCCTCATTGCATTTTGATATTTGTGTAAAATAATTTAGAATTGTCTTTTTACAAGAATATTGACCTCCTTTCTTTCCATATTTATTAGGTAGCATTGTATTCGTAAATAAAAACCTTTAAATGTTAGGAAATGTATATGAAATTGAAGGAAAATAGCAAACATCCCTCAAGACGAACCTATGCTACCCTATAGAATGACATCTGAAATACAAGAAATAGTCTGATAAGAAAATTATCCTAACACACAACATAACAAGGGTACTTATCAACCACAATTGTAGATAGTGCTTCTACACTGCATATGAAACATACTCTAAGAGACAAGAAGTAGTATATGACAAGAGAAATGTTCTTGACACAGAACCATATGAAATTGATAGTTGTCTACCATAGTTGTGTATATTTCACCTACAATATCTATGAAACTGTAGAAAAAGAGATTTGAATAAAAAGAACAATGGAAGAAGAATACTCTATCAATTTTTAGTCATGAATCCTATGCAACTGATAGGCTTTTTTCAATAGACACTTCCATGCAACCGATCGTCTTATACCAATCGATAGTCCCTACAATCGATAGATAAATTCCGATCACATGTCCCTACAATTAATAGATAAATGTTAATCGAAACGTCCTTGTAATCGATAGAATAATGTAGATTTACACGTCTGTAACTAATAGACAAATACCGATCGATTGTCCCTGCAATCGATAGGCTAATAACAACAAACAACTCTACAACCAATCAATGAATGCTGGTCGACAACACTACAACCAATGGACTAATGCTGATCGACACGATCCAACAACCAACAGAATTATACCGATCGACACATATGCAACCAATTGATAAATACTTATCAACACCACTACAACCGATCGACTAATGATGATTGAAATGGTTCTACAATCAACTGACTAATACCGATTGGTACCTCTACATCCGATAGATAAATATTGATTGACAATCCTTGCAACCGATAGGCTTATATCGATAGATACAAATTTACAATCGATCATATTATGTTGATAGATATGGGTCTACAACCGATTGGCTTATGTCGATAGACACGACTCTGCAAATGACCGACTTATGTTGACAAACATGGCTTTGAAATCGATCGACTTCTGCTAATAGACACAACTTTGCAATCAATCGACTTATGCCAATAGACATGGCTCTACAACTAATCGAATTATACTGATAGACATGACTCTGTAATCGATCATCTTGCACCGATGGAGACTCCTCTGTAATCGATCGATTTATTTCAACAGTCACTCCTCTCCAACCTTCTCAAGATTTTTTTTGTTTCAAAGCTATTTTTGAGTTAGAGTAATTTTTATGTATGTTTATCGGTACTTAGTAAAGTATATATACGAGTAGTATATGAGACGATTTGGGCGGGAAAAATAAAATTATTTATAATTTGAAGGTGATTTGGGTGGGAAATATAAAATCATTTATAATTTAAAGGCGAATTGGGCAGAAAAATCAAAATCATATGTAATTTGAGATTGGCGAATTAAAATAAAGTTAGGTTCATGATTATCAATGGTGGGCTAATTTACCCCAAAAAACTTCCACCCCATAAATTTCAGGCGAATGGCCCCTAGTGAAAGGATCCAAAATTAGTCTTTTCAAAATTTTAAAATACCTAAACAGAGCTAATTTACGATATTTCGTGCTTATGCATAACCCTGCTTCAAACATTGCTTCATCCCACCACAAAATATCCATTTGGAATAAATAAGGGTCATATAGCCACATAAACTAAAGCCAAAATGGCTTTGGATGACCTCTTTTTTATGTATATCACATATAAAAATAATTGATTTTGATCTTATCCTACTTGTAACAAAATATTTGAAGAGATTGTACACTTTACTAATACCCATCTATTGCATATCAAAAAGCTATTAATTCTTTTTGTGACATGATTTTGTTGAATATGTTGAATATGTTGTATTTTGAATGTTTAAAAGAACAACATTCCAAAAGTCATTTAAATTTAAAAATAAAACAAAACCCTCTTTTTATCTAGAGTAAAAAAGAGTATGAAAGTATTGTAGTTCATTTTAGAATGATATATAATAGGCTTAATATCATAATTCTAATTATGGTTCTTTATGTCTAAGAATTGTGCAATACTATCGAGAATAGTGTGTGGGTATTGTAATACTATAATTTTATTTTAAAGTATGTCAATATTCATATGTTTGGGTTTTCAAATAACCTACAAATTAGAGTGTTAATGTAATAAATATTCATACTAACATAATAATGTAGCATATGAGTGATAATATTTTAACTATACAACATTTATGTATGCACAAGAGAACAATTATTTGATATTCATTAATTTTTTTTTAAAAATAAAATATTTAATTTAAAAATATGCTATTAAAATGTAAATGTCTATATATTATAAGTTATTAAATTTAAGTTTGTGTTGACTTTAACAAGAATAAAAATAAAAAACTAAAAATTGTTAGTGAAATTTTTAACTTCTAAATAAAATATCGTAAAATATTTAGCTAAAATATATGAAAAGTATCTATAACAAATATAAAACAAAAATAAATTTATGTTTAATAAAAAGGATATCAAATTGTAAATAAATCTATAACTGAAACATGTTAAAATCATTTTGTCAAAATACTTGGTTGTACCAATTCTTTCCTTTCTTCTACCTACTCGTATCTTCTACTCTTATCTAGCCATCCCATCGATCACCTCTGGTCTTACATCATTGAATGAATGTAGAAAAAACTAGTAGGTTGGAAAGGTTCTCTCCTGAGTCAAGTCGGTAAAGCCACCCTTATCCAGGATTATCTCCAAATTAATAATTCTGATTTTCTTTTTGTCTCTGCTCAAGGCCCACTCTTTTGTATATCAAAAAGTTGAGCAAACTTAAAATTATTTCCTCTGGTCCAGCCTAAAACCTTGAAGAAGGTTTCCTCTTATTTGTTGGGATCAAATATGCTCCAAGAAATAATAGGGAGGTCTTGGCTTCAAAAAAGTAAAGTAAATGAACATGGCCCTCATCAACAACCACTCTTGGAAGTTCCTCACAAATTGGAA
The DNA here is from genome assembly GCA_028583015.1 of Wollemia nobilis. NCBI lineage: Eukaryota > Viridiplantae > Streptophyta > Pinopsida > Araucariales > Araucariaceae > Wollemia > Wollemia nobilis. Next base: position 1,184,710 of record JAQPPZ010000677.1, on the reverse strand, counting down.
TGTCATTTGGACTGATATCATCAAAGCTAAGTATCTTAATCAAAACAATAAACTTCTTTGATATTGACCATCCTCCTCAAGGTTTGGCTCTATGAAACGCCCTTTTAATAGTAAAAGGTTTAATACAAAAATTAAATAGATGGAGACTCATAGATGGTACACTCATTGACTTATAGGATGACCCATATATTCTTGAGAAGCCCCTTTGTGAGAACCCAAAACTCACCATCATAAGGATTATCACTGACCACATTTTTAAGAGCAAATTCTACAATTTTTTTGAATCCATCCATAGAAGGAAAATCTAGAAAACCATCCCCCAGACTAATATAGACACAACTTAGGTCAATGCTATGAGGAATCTCTCCAATATCCTAAGAACCTATGTCATACCCAATTCAAACTTGGAGACTTTCCCATCTAGAATTGTAGTGAGAATGTTCTCCTTACTATGAAATCAACCTATTATCTACACGAGGAGTATAGTACTAATTGGTTTTTGACTAGCTGAATTTGGTTCAAACACCTAACTCCTAAGGTTGGATTTTTCTTTTGGTTGGTTATTCGAAACAAAATTTTATCCATAGACAATCTCATAAATAGATGGGTGTCTATCCCCAACCAATTCTACCTTTGCAAATCCAATCTTGACTCTGGATAAAATATCTTCCTTGAATGTTCCTTTTCTATAAAGGTTCTTCAAGAGATATTTACTGCCTTTGAAATCACCTGGGTTTACCCCAATATATTAATGGTTCTCTATCTCCAATGGCCCACTTCTTTTTTGGGACATCGTTTAAAATGCCTATAGGTATTTTTCCTACCTCACTTCTCATGGAGAATTTGGTTCGAGGGAAACTATTGAGATTTTAACAATTCCTCCAAAGATGACCTCTTAGTGAGTACCCACATCATTACTATTTCCAAAGAGGATGCTCTCCTTATTCCCCAATCTGATTCCTTTGAACCTCCCTTAGAATAAATACTACCAAATCCTTTGGTCTTTCCATATGGTCCCCCTCATTCCTCCCTCTTTAAATATCTTAATTTAGGTGGTCCCCTACCCTTGATGGTTGGATCAAACTAAACTTTTATGGAATTACAAAAAGAAATCTTGGGTGGGTAGGTGTTGGTAGAGTTTTTAGAGATAATTAAGGGTGCATTCTAATTGCTTATACTGAAAATAGGTATTTAGATCAACCATTTTGCTGAAGCCTTGGCTCTCTTCCATGGACTTGCTCTTGTTGATGATATTCCCATTGGCAACCTCATCATCAAAGGTAATTATATGAATATAATCAAGCGACTCAATAGTAAGCATTCTTCCTCTTGGAGTATCTAAAATCTCATTGATGAATCCAAAATTTTTCTTCAAAAACATAGAATCCACTCTATCCAACATGTTTATAAAGAAGGAAACCATGATGCCAACACATTAACCAACTTGGGCCTTTTCTAGGACACCATCACTATTTTGTGAAATAAAATATTCCAACCCCTTGTCCAATGTTATCTCCTTGGTTTTTGATCTTATACTATATAAATGTTAGCTTGGACTTCAAGTTACTAGTTTTGAGCTTGGGTTTCAGAAATATGTATTCTCACAAACCAAGCAAACCCAAAGTTTTATCAAATGAGACAATATTTATAGTGAATCACAATAAATATCATGAATTTGAAATGATCAGGAGAAAATTCAAGGCTCTTGATAACACAGTGGTTTGTATTTTGACTCTTCACATAATGGGTAATCTTATTTCCTCTTTGGAGGATAGAAGGTATAAGCTCAGGAGTGAGGTGGAGGATTATTTTTGTGTCTAGATTTGCATCAAAAAAGGAAAGTTTCATTTGGATGTTAAAATCCCCTTAACCTACAACCTAAGCCTTATTTCTGTTGGAAATCCTAATTGTGATACAAATAAAATCAAGCTCATGTCGCCTAGTAAGTTGAAAAAAAGATTTTCCATTTGGTAGCTTGTCAAACTTAGGCAGTTCCACCTAGGTGATGATGGAGTCACATGTTTTAATTCTTCCTTGTACCTTCTATACTTGTGTCTCCACCACCTTTCATTTCATATTTGATTGTGTATCATCATCATCATCACTTTTATTTATCATGATAATCATTTCCAACTTGCATGTTTCTCTAGCTAATTGGATATATGCACCACCTTGATCCCTTATAAGTTTTTTAAATTGTGTTTGGCTATGTAGATTTTGAAGACCCTACTTCAATTCCAATTTTTCCTTATTGTCCATTTTCTTGGTTTTTCTAAGATTATGGATAACCCAAAGAAGATTTCCCAACATGTATTATATTTTCAACATCCTAAGTGGCATGGTTCTCATATTTTCTTGGAAAGTCATACATGGTTTACCATTTGTATTCTTATTTTATACCTCACCACCTTCTTAAAATTCAATTGCTAGTGCTCTTTCAACCATCAGTGTCTGGTCTACTGCTCTTGATCCTTATCTAATTTTTGTTTCTGTATCTGAATCTCCTATTCGTGCTCTAGCTTGTGGTTTCCTTTCTTTGCCCTTTTATCCTCCACTCACAACCATATTATTTTCATCACCCCTATTTCCACCATGGTTGAACATGAATATAGGTTCATAATGGAGATGCTCCATCTCGATGTTCTAATTGGAAATATTTTCATTGACCATGGACTCTTGCTCTCTCTATAAAAATTTAACGAAAACGACATGGACCTATTAATGGAGGTTACCCACTTTTGGAATATTGTTAAAGGACTCAGATTATAGATTACCAATGGCCTGCTTGTTGAGGTATTTGGGCTACCTAATAATAGAGAAATCATCCTGCATGAAAAGAACTCAATTTTGGTGAAGCTAAACCATTTTAGGGAAAAGAACAAATCTTGGATTGTGGCAAGGGAGATATTATTTGGAAACTCCTTCCCAAACCATGAGACAAATTCATGGTCACCATGCTCTAGTATTTCACTATTGATGGGCCCAAATCCATATTTAGGAGCTTTCACTTAGCATTCCTTAACCATATCCCTGAGAAAAAATCCATCAACATCCATGAGTATATATTTATATCCATAGAGATGTCAGACGTCAATGTCCAAAATGGATTCTCCCCTTGTCTAGTGCTCCAAGGCTTTCACTTTGTCCTCTTCAAGAACATGGTTATGAAGGAATCTCAAAGAATTTTTCTCCACATTGCTAACCCTTAAACTCTAGCTTCTCCTCCTAATATCGTCTTGGGTGGTAACACCTTGAATGGTACCCTTGAAGATAATGGTCAATTACCTGGTTCTCCAAAAATGAATTGTATTCTTGAATTTGAAACTACTACTAAAGATATCCAAGTCTATGTGATATTTGAGCTTCATTGTCACTCCTATAGGATCAAGGCTCAATTTAAAAATGGTAAATCCCTTGTCATTATCAAAAATGACTTAGACACCTATGAAGATTCACCTCCTCCTCTCAAACTCACCAAAATGAAGGACTTATCAATATAACCTTTAGCACAAAAAACTCGTCTCATGAATGGCTTGTCTAATCATTTCTAGGAAAAATTTTGCATCCCTTTTATCACCAACAATTCTCACCTTCGGGAGCTCTGTGTCATGATGAAGGCTTTAACCAGAGTAGTCAAAATGATCACCTCTCTCCTTTAGTAAGTGAAGGTTATCTTGGATGAGTTTAAGCACAATGATGATGGCGAGCAGAAATATTGTGCCTCTTCTCCTACCCAAGGTGACGATGACTGACCATGGACACCCTTGTGGCTCACTGTACCTGTCTCTTTTTGTCTCTAGTGTGTTGTTTTATTTGATTGATTTCCATGGTAATCCTCTTTTGTTGGTGACTTCCTCTATTGCTAGTCCTAGGCCTACTTTTGTTGTGATTTGTCCTTTATCCTTTTTGAGAAACTCTCTCCTTTGTGGGTATCTATGATGGTCCTTAGTCTCTCCTTTTTTGGTTTCTACGCTATGTAAAAGGTTCGAGATCCCTTTCAAAATACCTTCTAGTAATCTATTAAAAAAATATTTTATCTTTACTTATTTATTATTATTTTTTAAATGTACCTTTCATAAATTAAATAATAAAAATAATAAAAAAATTAGGTGTTATCCATCTACCACCTATTGCATAAATTTATTCGCCTAACAAAAAAAAATACATCAAGTATTTTTAATAAAAGTTATGAGTGATTGCATTTGCATGTATATATTTTACATATAAAAATAATTTTAAAAACTTGTAGATTAAATTAAAAAAAAACCTATTCAAACTACAAAATTATTGAAATTTTATAGATATATTTAAAACAATAATTTATTAAAAAAATAACATGAAGTTTTCAATTGAAGCACAATATTCGAATAGAAAAGGGAAAATAAATTATGTGAACCCCGAACAGGAATCGCTCCGCTATACGTACTGTCAGGGGACCTTAAAAATCATGTTATTTAATCAAAAGAGAAGAGAGACGACTGAATAATATATGTGAAACAAATGCCGACGAGATCATATGAATAAAAACTTGTAAATCTTGTGAAAGTCCTCCTACGAAATGAACATCATCTAAATAAGGGACTGTATGCATTACATACAAAAGCATCTTGGGGCTTCTAGTCAATGTCATTCCCGCATATTCACAGGACTAAACTCAATTACCTCGCATCAATATCACCCCTACTGATGGGTTCAAACAATAGATAACATTCAGTCGTCATATTTCATAACTTTTCCCTCGGCTTTCCCGTGACTGTCACCAAGTGTAGTGAAGGCCTAGACTGGTAAAATTGTGCGTTAATTCACTTGAAAAAAATGATTCTGATTGCAGCGGCGTGTAGACTTCTGCGTATCACCTTCTTGGCTGCCATCTGTGGCCTTTATTGAAGAGGTTTTCGTATATGCTGACCGCTGCTTCCAAGACTGACGTTTTCAAACCTTGTGGGTGATTATGCATGTTGGTTTTTCTACCATGTAATATAGTGAAGTACTCCATATTATGTTATACGGTAATATTTATGATGACCTGTAGGAGAATCTTGTGTTCTCTACCCTGGTTTTCAGGAAGAAGTAGACAAAAACATAGGGGTTAACTAGCTTTGTATTGTTCACTGGTTTTTATGCGGGTCGTTTTAGAAAGAGACTTTCTGTGTTCTCTTCCCTAGTTTGCAGGAAGAAGTGGACAAAAACAAAGAGGTTAACTAGCTTTGTATTGTTCACTGGTTTTCATGGGAGTCGTCTTAGAAAGACACTTTCTGTATTTTTTTTTTAAATATTATGTGTAGGACGTGAGACGTCAAGGAATTTTAAAATTTTAATCTCTTTACAACAAACTTTTAAAAAACACTGTTCGTGAAAGTGACATTCATTTTTGCTATATTGAATAAAACTCCACGTTTCTTTCGACGATTTTGTATTTTAATTTTTAATTTTTTTTTTTTTTAATTTTCAAAAAGATTATATTAAGGTATTCAAGCAAAAGAGGTACCTTGTTTGCATTTTTCAAATAACCAGGTTTTTGATTTAGGATTTAACTTAATGGGTTATAGTAATTCATGTATAATAGAAATAGAAATAGATAGATTATTACAGTGAAATATAGAACTAAATACATGTAATGCTTTTAATATCAAGAGATAGAATAGAAAAAAGATTTTTCCTGATTTACATTGTTCATCATCATCTAGAGGATAATCATAACAAGTGATGTTGACTTTAGCTACATTGCTTATCATCTAGAGGATAATCATAACAAGTGATGTTGACTTTGGCTAGAGCACAGTTGGCCTTCACATTTGCATCTTGGTTATATTCTCTAGGGATGTGATTGTATTCTATTGATACAAAATTTTGCTGCATCACATTTGCATCTTGGTTATATTCTCTAGGGATGTGATTGTATTCTATTGACACAAAATTTTACTGCATCATTTGAATCTTCTTTGCAATTCTTCGGAGTCTTCAATCAAGCTTCCTATTCTCCATTAGATTCCTCAGATGGTTGATCATGACTTGTAATTCAAATTTTATCTAAGGCTTCTTCCAACCTACCTTTATTATTTTTTGGGGTCCTCTAAGGATGCCACAACCCTCTTCTAGGTTGTTGGAAAATATGTCAATATTCTTTGCGAAGATGAAAACTGAGATCCCATTCGATAAATTCACAAAATCATTGTCTCCTTTACCAAATTTGGACTATTAGTTTTCTCCAATCCATTAATGTATAAATGGATGCCTTGAAACATTTTATAGTCCTTTCAAGCATTATTGTGAATTTACTTATTTCATATTTTTATTCTTAGCTTCAGCAACCCTTGCTACTTTCTCTAACCATAGAAAAGGGAATTTCCTTTAGATGTTGCATCAAACATAAATTTCAGCAGTTATGATTTCGATGGTTTCCAGTTTATATTATTTTCCTTCCTTTTATTTCTACAATACCCACCATCATAATTTCAATTGATGTCTTAAATCCATCTATCAAGCCTCTTTGCCTCATGATTATGAATTCAGTGAATCGATAGGGCTAGTTGAGACCTCTCTATATCTAATAAAATCTTCCTTTTCATTACCTCTAAACTACTTTCCCCTCTTTTAAATATTCTTTTGTTTCTTTCCAATAATGCAACACTAAGTATTATTTTTTTTATGTATCTGAGATTGTCTGTCATTCTTTACATTTAAAAGTGCTTTATCATTGCTTTAACCATTCTTCAATTCTTTCATTCATCACCATGCATTTACCAAATATATTAAGAATTTATTTTCATAGTTACTAGACTATTAAGAAGTGTGGTAAGAGATGGTTTATACTCTCCTCCTCATTTTTACGCAGAACACATTGTGAGGAGCCAACGAAAACCCTTTTTCATTAGGTTATCCCAAGATAAAATTTTCCTATGACCTACTAGCCATAAAAATATTTTGACTTTTGCAATGCTAGGGCAATCCCAATTATATCTATATATTCTTGTTGAATTTTTATTTTTTTGGTGCTTTACATTATACCCGCTTCTTGGTATGTATTCTCTTGAGTTATTCGACTTTTAAATCAACTTATCTTTGGCTCTTGTCAGAATAATTATTGTTGTTATATTTTGAGTCAATAACCTCCTAGCAACATTGTTTGGTATTCTTGTAAAAAATATTTTTTCCATTTGTATATTTTTTCCTAATCCTTATACATAATATTTAAAACTCTATCACCATATTTATCTTGAAGTAATCTCATTGATGGTTTCAAAAGTGGATCTAGATTTAGTGGTCTTTTAACACAAAAATTATCCATCTAAATAGAACTTTTTTCTCTAGTTCCCACCACCCTTTAATCACTAGTTCAATCAAGTTTTTCAAATTATTTTATAGTACCAAACTGTCTGGTGGGGAGAATGTAGTAAATATTAATCTTGGGTCATTGGGATCAATGTACCTAGAAGAATTCTTTCTGACTAACTTAGAGTATATTTGTATAAACTCCAAATTACCTTTCCCATTTGAGTTAATTTTTCATATGTAAGAACCCCTAAACCAAGACCTCTCTTATTTTTATCATTACAAATCTTGACTTATTTCACCAAAGGAAATTTCCTTTTATCATGTAATCCTAACCACAAAAAAGACCATATAATATAGATTAAAAAAAATCTATCAAATTTGGCATAATATAAAAGGATATATAATATGTTGGAGTGGCATATAAGATTGATTTAATTATTTGCACTCTTCATAATAATAATAACCATCTACCTTTGAGAATTTGGAGCTCTGCTAGGGTTTGATGAGGAAAAACTACTCTGCTAGGATTTGATGAAGAAAAACTACTCTACGGAGATGTCAGCAACTTTCGAACGTCTAAAAATTTAGAGGAATGTCGTGATGGCATCGAGTACGAAACAAAGAGTGCATGTTCATGGTATTTTTTCATCTAAAAATGACTGGAAGGAACATGTTTTTCCAGTGCATGTTAGGAACCGCTTGTTAAAGAACAATGGATGTTTGGAATGATGTGAAGCTAGGCCAGTTCTAGTGGTTCAACCAGACTCGGTGGTAGAAGATGTGGAGTATCTAACCAAACATGCCCTTATTGGAAAATTTTTGGGCATCCAAATTTCTCTCCCCTTTGTGGAGGCTTGGGTTAGGAAGACTTGGAATCCTGAAGGTGATGTGGAGGTGATGCTAAGTGCGAACAACTATTTTATGGTGGTTTTCTCTTGCATTGTAGATCATAATAAAGCATATGAAGGGGGTACTTATTTATATAACCAAGTGGGAATCTTTCTTAAACCCTGGCATGTGGGTTTCAACCCATCAGAGGAGCAGCCATCACAGGTTCTAGTATGGCTGTGGATTCCATGGCTCTCATTGGAATTCTGGAGAACTAATATCTTGCATAAGATTGCCCTTCTGCTTGGGAAGCTAGTTGGACCGTCACAACAGAAAATGGATAAAAATATAATCTCTTTTTCTTGTATTTGTTTTGAAATTGACTTAAATAATCCTATTCCAGATTCTATTGAAATACAATTTGGATCAACTACATGGGTTCAAAAACTTGACTATGAAGCTCTTCCATTTGGTTGTTGGATTTACTGTGAATATGGCCACCTGCAAAGAAAATGCCCTAAGTTTGTCTTGCCTGTGGCTTCAAATCCTGGGTCCTCTCAGTCTAGAAAATTTTTGGATAAAGGAAAAGCCTCGATAGAGGAAGGGGAATGAGATAAGGAAGGTTTTGTTTTGGTAAAAGACCAAAATAGAGGATGAAGGGCAAACAAAGACCTTAAGGATATCCAACTAGATGCTCTACTCAACCATTTTGAAATATTAGATGATCTTGATCAGTGCATGGAGATACTTGAAACGTCGCTACCTGATGCAAATATAACAAGGTCAAATCAGATGTCTCTTTATGAGGGGGAACTTAAGAAAATCAGATCTAGGGGGTTTAAATGAAGAACAAAGGGCTTTGGATTTGAGTATAGGGGACATGGTTGGATCAAGCCCTATAAGGGAAACTATTTTAGAAAGTGGTATAGATTTAGTTATGCCCTCTCCTACTCAAGCACAAATGCAGTCATCCTTGGATTACAAAACTCCTACGGTGTTGGGATTGCAACAAAAAATAATTAAAAAAGTTTTTCGGATAAGAATATGAAGGTGGGTCGAAAGAAGGACCAGGATAAAATTAAGTTAATGGGGGAGACTTTGGTGGAGTCAAGCTTGGTGAGAACATTGGACTCCCATTTTTATAACCATAAAAAAATATTATCCTCTCATGGAATGTAAGGGGGTTGAATAGCATCCCCAAAAAAAAAGTTGTTCATGATTTGGTTCGTGTGCATTCTCTGGATATGGTGTTTATTTAGGAGACTAAATTGGCTATTGATAGTATGTTCAATATTACTACCAAGCTATGGAGAAGGGGGTAATGCCAATGTATTGGTGCATGTGGATATGCTGCTGGTATCACTTTTTTATGGGATCTGGTTAAGATATCCCCTCTTGGATTTCCAATAATGGTCTATTTCAATGGTCGGGCATGATAATGAATCTGGTGAAATCATCCTACTTACAAATGTGTATGCTTCTGTTGATTACAATGGTAAAGTGAATTTGTGGAAGCACATTTTATTTGTGAGAAGTTTGGTTCCCCTGTACCCATAGATTTTGGCTGGAGACTTCAACTCTATCACTTTTCTAGAGGAGAAACATGGTGGGGTGGACCGTCTCGAGCATTTTTATTCTATCTTTAGTGCTCATATCCATGCCCTAAATTTGGTTGACATAAATCTAGATAATGGGATATTTACTTGGCATAATAGAAGGTGTGGGGAAGCTTCCATATCAGAGAGACTGGATAGGTTTTTGATATCCAGTTATTGGATGGGTAATAACAAAGGTGCTAGTTCTATGATTTTGGAGGGTAGGGGATCTGATCATTGGCCTATAAAAATATTTGCTTTGGAGTTAGGACTAAAAAAAAATTACTCCTTTAAGTTTCAACTTATGTGGCTTCATGATCCTAAGCTTCATGATTTCATGCGAGGCTGGTGGACCATTGGAAAACCTCCTCATGGCACCGCTATGTATTCCTTTATGAAGTGACTACAATTTGTAAAACATAAATTGAAGAGATGGAATAGAATAAATTTTGGGAACCTTTCCTTGGCTAAGTTGGCAGCTCTTATGAGGATGGAAGAAGCTTCAAGGAATATTAGAGATCATGGATTCACGAAGGAGCTTCTTGTTGAGGAATCTAAGGCTACAAAAGACCTTGTTGAATGCCAATTGAGGGAAGATTTTTTTTGGAAACAAAAATCTTAAGTAGATTGGCTTCAGGAAGGGGATAGGAACACAACCTTCTTTTATAACTCAGTTAAGGCTCGTCGTAATGGTAACATCATTATCTCTCTTGTGAATTCTCAGGGTGCCCTGCTCTCTTCTTTCAGGGATGTTTTAGAAGATACTAAGAGTTATTTTTCTTCTCTCTTCAAGGAGGACTCCCTATCAGATGATGATAATGAAAAGCTTATTCTAAACTGTATTCCAACGATTGTTTCTAGAGATATGAATGAGCACTTGATGGGTCCAATTTCCCTTGAGGAGTTAGAAAATGTTGTATTCAAGATGAAAAAAGGAAAATCCCCAAGACCAGATGGATTCTCGATTGAGTTTTATCATGAGTTTTAGGATTTAATCAAATTTGATCTTTTGGAGGTGGTCCATGAGTCCCAAAATAACAAACAGATGCTAAGGGCCCTAAATGCTACCTTTCTAGTTCTTATACCCAAAAACGAAGGAGAAAATTCCTTGGATATGTTCAGGCCTATTGCTCTCTACAATGTTGTGTATAATATCATCACAAAAATTATTGCTGAGAGGTTGAAGATATGGTTGAGAAAAATCATCTCTAAGGAGCAAGGAGGGTTTGTTGCTAGCCGAAAAATCTTGGATGGGGTTGTTATTGCTATAGAAGCTATTCACTCGATGGAAAATTCTAAGGAGAAAACTATGTTCATTAAGTTGGACATGGCCAAAGCCTATGATAGGGTCAGATGGTCCTTTATTCATAAAGTTCTTGCTACTTTTGGATTTGAGGAGGAATGGATTAGATGGGTTATGAGCTATGTTTCTTCTTCCTCATTCTCTATTCTTGTTAATAATGAGCTATCAGATCTGTTTAATGCCTCAAGGGGATTGAGGCAAGGAGATACTTTATCTCCTTATTTTTTTATCATTATGGCATAAGGGTTGGGAATATTGCTTAAGTCTCAAGTCATGTAGGGTCTCATTCAAGGATGGAAGTGGGATAGTATTTTTCCACCTCTTTCCCGCATTCAATTCATTGATGATATTGCTTTGTTGGTAGTTTCCACTATCAGGGAAGTTGGCAATATTAGACAGTCTCTTGACACATATCTTGGTGATTCTAGACAGTTGATTAATGAGGACAAGTCTTCTATTTTCTTCTTCAATACCCCTCCTCTTATTCAAGCCAGGATTGCTCGCATTCTAAGATTCCAGGTTGGGACTTCCCCCATTCATTTATCTTGGTATTCCAATTTCATCTCACCCTCTACCTAGATCTTCTTAGTAGTCTATGCTTGATAAGTTTAGAAGGAAGGTGAATCACTGGACTTTCAGATGGCTATCCACTACATGTAGAGTGTTGCTTTTAAAATCTGTTGTTCAAGCTTTACCCATTTATAGATGTTTTGTACAAATAGCTCCTTCTCACTTCATCAAGGACATGGATGATTTTTCAAGATAGTTTTTATGTTATGGAAAACATGATCAATCTAAATGGAGTTTGGTTAGGTGGGATTCTATATGTATGTTGGTACAAGAGGGAGGCATTGGGTTGCGATAAATAACTCTTTTTGGGCAGTCTTTGGCTACAAAACTTTATTGGAGATGGTGTACCTATCAAGATTATATTTGGGCTAAAATATTATCTTGTAAATACTCTAGAGGTATTTCTGAGGCTGAAATACCTAGAGCCAGCTTGGTTGGGAAAGGTTCAGTTATCTGGGACACTCTAAAAAAAGGAGCTAATTTAATCAAGTAGGGTTTGTTCTAGATTTATAATCAGGGATCAAATTCTCTTTTTGGGAGGATTATTAGGATGGCCACCCTCCTATATTGAATCAATATCCTAGGTTACGTTCCCTAAGCACTTTTTTCTTGGAAGCAGGCTGGTCTCCTATGGAGGACTCTAAAAAGATATAGTCTTTTGGAAATATGGATATGCACAGGTGGAAAGATCTACAAAAATTTCCCCAGGGGGGATTGACCAAGGACAGAGAGGTTCTTACTCTTATTCTTACAGGGAGAACTTGTTCTTCATTGAGGGGTAAATATATTCTAGCTTGGAACCCTGATCCTAAAGTAACCTACTCATTAGCCTATGTTTATCAGGTTCTTGATAAGCAAAAGTATGGGAGTCTTCCTATCACTTGGTGGAAAAATATGTGGAACAAATTAGCCTGGACAAAATGTAACTTCTTTCTCTGGTTGGTAGCTCGTAATAAATGCATCACTTGGGATAATGTGACGAAGAGGGGATTTCAGGGTCCCTCTTTTTGTGTCCTTTGCAGTAAGAATGAGGATGAATCTTCTCATTTATTTTTTCAATGCTCATTTTCTAGAGACATTTGGCACCATTGGTGGAGTGCCTAGAACCATCCATATTTTCATGTGCTGTCCTCCGGCCAAGGTCCCCTTCCTTCGGGTGGCTTAGAATTTGGGTCGTTCTTGCATCATCTAGTAAATTTGGCTCGAATGGAACTGGTGCATATTTCAGGGTAGTTATTTGGATGTTCATCAAATCTGGAAAAGGATCCTATATATGGTTCAGGAAACCATCCATAGTAAATGTGATGTGGATCCTCTTTAGATTATAGGGAGGATAAGGTACAACAAGCCCTTGGTCTCTTTGGGGATGGTGTGAACTCTTCTAGCCCTAGTAGGGTTCCTCAGCTCAACAAGAAGGTTAGGAGAGATGGTAGGTGGAGGCCAACCCATAGAGGAGTTTTAAAAATTAATACTAACGGATCGTCCAGGGGTAATCCTGGACATGTTGGCATTGGCAGTGTTGGGAGAGATTCTATTGGTGGTGTCGGTTTTTTATTTTATTTTTATAAAGGTGTTCACTCCAACAATTTTATGGAATCTCTTACAATTATTGAGGCCCTACGGAGGGGGTTTTCTATTGGCTGGCATAGGATTATCTACGAGTCTGACTCTCAAATTATGGTTAATATTTTAAATAGTAAAATGGTGGAGGCAATTAATTGGCAATTGGCCTCTGTAGCCATTCAAATTTTTAGAATGAGTGAAGAGTTTGAATTTATATCCTTTGTGCACATTCCAAGGGAATGGAATGTGGTTGCTGATTACCTGGCCAAAAGGGCTTCTGAGCTGCTGGATCCTTGGAGTATCAATAATTGGGAGAGTATCACATCTAGGGACTCTCAACGCCTGTGGTATTTGATCCACAAGGATGTACAGACTTAATGTGGTTTATTCTTTTTTTATTTTCTAGGTGTCATTCTAGTCTAGTGGTTTTATCCTGTTTGGCTATTTATTTGAGTCCTGGTTGGAAGTTCAGTTGTACTATGTAATCCAAAATTTTTATCAATAAATTTTTACCCCTTTATTTAAAAAAAAAACAATAACCATCTACATTTTAAGGTTGGTATTTTACTTGAAACTCTACTTATAATTTAATTCCATAGTTCTATTCTCATTCTCCTCTCAAATAAGGGTATTTCTAGATATGTTGGTGATAAATTTGCCTCCTCCATTTGAAGTAGCTTGCATATCCCTACTCTAGTTCTAGTTGGAATGTTTAAGAAGTAAATTTTATATTTTTTCCTATTAAATTTTTGCTTCAACACTCTTTCATATTCATTTAATAATTTATTCAAAGCTCTAGCATTGTTTTTTCCTACCCTCCCAAAAAGAGATGTATCATCTACAAACTATTATGGGTGTTGTTGTTGATATTATTACTAACCTTATGTTTACTTATTAGACCATCTATGTAGTCCTTCTTCATGTTCCTTCTCAATATATCTATGATGATAATAAATAGATATGGTGATAGAGGATATCATTATCTAAGACCCCTTTTGGCATTAAATTATTGTGTTAGTAGACCATTGACTAGTATTAAATATGATACTGTAGAGACACAAATTTTAGTTCATCTGGCCTATTTCTTTGCAAATCCAAACCTTTATGATAGTACAAAAAATTCCATTTAATTCTACCATAGACTTTATTTATATCAAGTTTTAAGATCATTGCTCTCTTTTTCCTAGAAGTTGTTGAGTGCATTACCTCAAGAGCTACTATAATCCCATATACATTCCATCTCAATTTTACAAATCCTCCTTAATATTCTAAAATATTTTTTTCTAATAGTTGTCCTAAACAATTTTCCATCACTTTCAATATTATCTTAAATGCCATATTACATAAGCTTAAGGATATATATATATATATATATATATATATATATGAATCACACAATTCTACATCCTTATTTCTTGCAATTAGGGTAAAATGTGTTGCATTTATTTTGTAAGGTGTATATTTTATTTATCCTAAACTATTCAACTTCCACCAATAAAAAATCCTTCACTATTTCCCAATTATGTTGATATAATGTTGTAGAGAATATATTCAGACCTAGTGATTTATCCTTATAAAAAAAGAAAAGAGTTGAATGAATTTCTTCTAGAGTAATAGGCTCCATCAAATTGCTATTATCTTCATCTATTATAACTATAAGCACTTCTTAAAGAATCTTATTATTAAGAACTTTAATCTCCTTCGATCCTAGAATATTCTTGTAAAAAAGCCTTACCTCATTTCTAATTTTGCTCTAGTATTCAATACAAGCCCAATCTTCTAATTTAATTCTACTAATTATATATTTTAATCTTTGTACTATTGCCATTATATATATATATATATATATATATATAACTTTTGTTTTTCTCCTTCTAACCAAGCTTGTCTTGATTTTAATCTCCAAAAATTTTCTTCCATGCTGAAAATATTATGATATTCCCTAAGCAACTCCTTTTCCTCCAAGATTGGATTATTGTGCTCATATTTTTTAAAATGTTAAAATTGTCTTTGAGTTCTTCCTTCTCAAATTTTTTTTAAAGTATTCTCGTTTCATTATTTTAATGTAGATGCCATTAATTTAATTTGTTTTGGAAGTATATACAACCCACAATTTCCTAAATAATTCCATTTTTGTGTTATCATATCAACAAATTAAGGATGGTCTTCCCACATCTATTGAAATTTAAAAAAATGATATATATTTTTAATTTCTTTACAACCATTTTAACTCTTATTGGCCAATGATCCAAACCAATCGTCATTAAGGTATTAATTTTAGCACAAGTTCCTTCATCTAGCCAATGATATAAGAGTATACATCTATCCAATTTTTTCTATAAGGTTTCAATCTATTTTGATGTTGGTCCATATATAGTTATCCTCTTCAAACTCAACCCATAGATTATAATTTTGAATGAAACCTGATAAATCTCTCACACTTTGGATTATTTTTCATCTAGCTTAGCTATGGAATTCAAATTTCCTATGATAATAAACTAGGTTTCTTGGTATTTACTTCTGATAAATACTTTAATCCTACTCCATGCTTCTAATGTATGTAAATAAGTTTTAGGTCCATATAAATTAATATGGATAAAATGAATATCTAAAGTAACATGTGACTAATGAGGCTATCCAATGCTTAATTTTTTGAATGGTTTTATAAGAGGTTCTAACTAGATTCCATAGAATTTTTCCAATCACTCATAAATCCACACAATATCATTCATATCTTTTGCATATTTCTTTCATAGTTTTGAAAATATCTTCCTTTGCTATTTTAGTTTCTTGGATATAAACAATACCAAGCTTATTACTTAAATAGGGGTCCCTAACACACCTCTACATACAAGATAATTAACACACCTTATATTCCATTAAATGGTAATCATGTCTCTTTAGGGGTTGTTGCTTCCTCCTACAAATTACCAATATCATTTTATTGTTTGGTAAAGATAAGTTCAACCAACTTAGATCATGTTCCTTTATCTATGTTTTCTCTTACTTCCCTGGATCTCGCTTTAGAATTTAATGATTTTTTTCCTTTTGACTTGTGATTATTTGGGGTGGATCTTATTATTATATGAAGAACACAAGCTTATACTGAGAGGGGGGGGTGAATAGTATAAGACCTCTTTTTACTTTTTCCTTTATACTTCAAAATAGTAAAGCAATATACCCAAAGCAATATCAAAGCAATGCACAATATCATCCACAAAGTGACACCAATTTTAATGTGGTTCATCCGAGAATGGTTGGGCTACGTCCACAAAACTTTTCTCTAAAAGTTATCTCAAAGTTCTTTGGGAATCCTTCCCAATTACAATGTTTATGAGCCTCGGCCCAAAGGAGATACCTTCCCCCAATCAAAATTTATGAGCCTCTGCTCAAAGGAGATACCTTCCCCCAATCAGAATTTATGAGCCTCTGCTCAAAGGAGATACCTTCCCCTCTGCTCTGGAAATGATCCCTCAGAAGATCAACTGCCTCTACCTCTTGCCAGCACGTGGAACTCCTTTCCATCGAAGACCTCCTATCCTCAATGCTTAGCCTAAGAGACCTTTGCCTTCTATGATCACGTCCACAGTAGCTCAGACAACTTGTACCAAACATGGTCAGTCGGTCTAGTACAAGTCTTCCTCTATCTGTCAGATCTGTCCAACTCTTGAACAAATCAATCCTCTGCATACAAGCCTTCTCAAAGACTTGCCAACTATCCTCAGGTTCTTCTCATAGAACCAATGCACCTCTGTCCTCAAGTTCTCTGATAGAACTATCAAACTCAGCTCACAAGTCCTCTGCTAGGACCTGTCCAAATCTGCTCACAAGTCCCCACCGGAACCTGTCCAAAACTTCTCACAAGTCCCCACTGAAACCTGTCCAAAAATTGCTCACAAGTCCCCACGGAACATGTCCAAAAACTGCTCACAAGTCCCCACTGGAACTTGTCCAAAAACTCATCCAAAAACTCAGCAAGCTCACCAAGAAAAACTTTCTTAGTAGGAAATCACAAAGTGAATTGTTAGAGACCCAATGTGATTTTTCAAACTCATAGAAGCATAAAGAGAATTGTTAGAGACTCAATATGTTCTATACTCAAATCCCAATCTCAAAACTCAACTCAAATCAACTCAGCTCAATCTCAATCTCAAATCTGAAAACTCAACTCAATATCTGAAATGGATAGGATAGAATGTTTTCTTTCAAGAACATGAAACCCCAACAATTGCCAACTATGCAAAGAATCACATAACAATGATACTCATGTTCTTTTCACCATCAATTAGGGTTTCAACAACAATGCTCATCAAACAAGGTTTAGTCAACCAACACCATTCAACTCAACATCAACCTTGAAGCATTCAACCAATCATCACAAGAAAAGGAAACAAGTAGAAATCCTTTTCCCTCCAAAGATATTTGAACAAAACAGCCACCAACACAATATCACCAAATGCAAAGAATAACTTGCTCAAATCAACTCAATGGAGTAAGCCCAATATCATGAATCAAGTAAAGCAATAACTTGATCAAACAACCTCTATGGAAGCAACTCAACCATCAAACTCAAAACAGCCAACCAAGGGTTCCACCAACTCAATGCAAGTAGCTAGACTCACAAATATAAACCCTAGTGCACAAAGCTTCCACTATCTCAAACCAAAAATTATGCATTCACCAAAAACTCTCCTTAAGGATAACAATGCATAAGTAGTCTTCAACAAACCAGAAAATAGGATTTACACCTAGCCAAAGGATACCTAGTAGAATACCTTTTCACTCCAACCTTATTTCAGAAAACATACACCAATCATACTCATAAGAAGAATGTGCCCATACCTTATTGGAGTAGAAGATAATTGAACCTTCAAGCTGTCACCACACACAACTCTCAAACTTCCAACCAAGTTAGGGTTAGAATAAAAAGAAATGAGCAATAATATAAACTTCCTTTATTACACCTTTTAGCTCCACTTCTTTAAACACAACCACCATAACATGCCAATAAATCAACAATCAGAGACTCACACCTTATACCTCCATTTTTAATTTTAGCATAGCAAAGAATAATCTTAAAAATACATCCAAAGAAATATGCCCTTATTTCTCCTAAGCTTTTATTCAATGCTAATCACAAAAGCCAAAACTCATAAAATTTAATCACACCTTATAAATCGCTGTCCAAGAAACTCCGAATTTCATGGCATAAAGACGTTTTAATAAAAACGTGTGTTACTCTAGCAAAGCACCCCCGCGAGACTCGAAACGGTGACCTCCGCCAATGCAGTGCCCAACAGCAGCCTTCATTGCCACTAGCCCACGTGGGCTACGAAGTTCACAAGTGAACTTCCCTCCACTTCACCCTCAAAAAAACTCTCAAAGACTTTTCAACCGCACGTGCTTCTAAGTCTTCCTTCGATCGCAGCGAATACAGAGCACAAACACCGCAAATTGCATTCGAGGAATTTCGAATTAATTAGCCTTCCAACCTTAGGAGTTGGAGAATAAATAGTCTCTTCGAAGACACCTTGACGTCGGCGAAAATAAAGACCATTTCGAAATTAATCAAAAGTCTTTTCAAAAAGGGTTTAAAAACCCTTAAATAATTTTAATAAATTAAGAATAAAAAAAGGTTTAAAAACCTTTAAGTATTTTTAATAAATTAAAAATAATTTCTCCCTTAATTAATTAAATAATTAATTAATTAAAACCTTGAAGGGTTTTAAATAATAATTAAATAAATAATAAAGAGAACCTCCATTGGTTTTAATAAAAACCATTTAACTTGGTTTTAATAAAAACCGGTTTGGTTTTAATGAAAAACCCTTGCCAATGGAATCTCTCCGGATTCTCTTAAAAATATTCTCTTGGAATCTTCCACCTTTGAAGCCAACACATCCTCTTAACATTAATGCCATTTCCTTTTGACATCAATGACAACTCATAGACAAGAAGCTAGGATCTCAAACCCAAAATTGCCAACAATCTCCCCCTTTGTCATTGATGGCAAACCATGCTTCTCAACAACACAGAAACTCAACATAAACAGCTCCCCCTGTCTTGAGGCTCTCCCCCTTACTCAAATCTCTCCCCCTTTGTCATCAATGGCAAAGGGTCACCTTTGGGGCTCGGGACTAAGAATGAGCCTCTTAGCTTAGTCCCTCCCCCACCTCCTCGATGAGGTGATTAATTCTTGGGTGGGAGTAAAACTCCCATTAGGTATCGATCATCATCAGCGTCTATAACTTCCTTGTTAGGCCTTCTCTTGAACTCTTTGTCCATATTCCTATTCCTGTCACTGTTCTTGTTCTTGTTCTTGTTCTCATCCCTATTCTTGTCCATGCCTTGATCCTTGGACCTGATCATGCCACTTGTTCCTGTTCCTGTATTCTGGAATTTCAGCTCTACCATTGTCCGATTGTGTGACCTTCATTGTTGCACTTGAAACACTTGACGATGTTGTTTCTCCGAGGTAAACCTGATCTTTGAATCCACCGGTTCTGACCAAACCTATTCGACCAAACCGTTCAGCCAAACTGTTCGACCAAACTATTACGACCAAACCTATTCTAGCCAAACCTGTTCTGACCAAACCTGTTCCTGTTATTTGCCTTGCAATAAACTGCCTTGTGCCCAAACTATTGACAAGAGTAGCAATACCCTTGAAAGTAACTAGCACTTCTGAAACTGTCATTTACCTCCTTCACTTGAGCCATGCAATGTGAAGCCATGTGACCAAACCTGTGACAAGCAAAACATCTGCCTTGAAACTTTCCTTTAATTGACCTCTTAGGTTCTAAAAACTTCTTCTTCTCATTCTGAATTCTGTTTTCTATTTGTGCATCTATCATTCAAGGACTCCTTTTCTGAAATACTTTCCTCATCAGAACTCTCTTCCTTTTGGAGTCTCTTACTAGACTCTCCAACTTGTTCCTTGTGTGGCTTAACAAAACCAAGGCCTGTTTTATCTATTGTCTTTCTTTGACCTTTGATGAGTGACTTAACCTTTTTGGAGCTATCTTGAAACCTGTAAAGCTTATCCTTGTACTCTTTAGTTTCCTCTTTCAAAGAAGCCATTTTCTGTTCTAACTCACTATACTCAAGAACCTTAGACTCTAACTCATCCTTGAGTTCTTGTGTCTTAGCCATAGAGAAGTCAAGACTTTCTATAAGATCATCTCTCTCCATACAACATTCATCTAACTTATCCTTGAGTCTAGCATTCTTCTTTCTTTCCTTTTTCAAAGCACTAAGAGCACTAATAAGTTCACCTTCAAGATCTACTTCACCTTCCTCTATATCTTCCTCTATTTGTTTGCTTTTTGAATCATCAAAGCCTTTTTCAGATTTCTTATCACTAGAGGTGCTACCCTTTTCAAAAACCATACATGCATCTTCCTTATAGTTTTCTGAAGCATCCTCATACATACTAGAAACCAAATCATTATTTGTGCAATCATCCTCAAGGTGACCAAAATTTCCACATCTAAGACATTTCATGATAATGAATCTATGTTTCGGTTCTTCCTCTTTTTCGATATGAACAACATCTCATTTTCATTATCACTTGAAGAACTTTCACTATCACTACTAGAACACTTACTTGCTTTGTCTAGGTAGAAACTCTTCTTGTGCTTGTGAGAATACCTCTTTCCTTGATTGTTGTGCTCATCTTTGTTTTTCTGTGATGCTTGTGCTTTTCAGAATCCTTGCTCTTAGAATCCTGTTTATCTTCATCACTTTCATTCTTGGGAACAGTACGATCAGTAGCATAATGACCAAACTTTCCACAATTGAAACATCTTATATTTTTCATACTTTTGTGCTTTCTAGAGAACTTGCCTTTCTTGTTGTAATATGCCTCTTCATCACTAGAAGACTCATCACTATCTTGAAGTTGTTTACCCTTGGAATTCTTGGTAGCCTTGAAATCTGCCTCTTTCTTGACATCAACCTTCACTTGAGTTCTCAACTCAAATGCTTGCAAGTATACTATGGAGCTCATCCTTTTTCAACTTATCCAAATCTTTAGCTTCCTCAATAGCAGAAATATTTTCACTAAATCTATTAGGAAGAGATCTTAAAATCTTATCACAAACATCATTTTCAGCAAGCTCAAGACCTAAGTCTTTCATGGAGTTAACAACCTCATCCATACGAAGCATGTAGTCACTAATATTTTCATCATCATTCATCTTGAGTTGTTCAAACATACCTTTGAAGTGTCTCAACTTGGCCTTTCTGACATTTGTATCACATGTATGAACCACCTTCAACTGTTTCCACATTTCACTAGTTGTCTTGCAGTGAATCACTTTGGTGAGATCTGCTTTACGTAAGCCTTTCAGGATTGCATTCATTGCTTTTGAATTGCTGTGATGTAGGAGCCTTTCTTCTTTAGTATTAGGACCATGTTCAGGAATAGTGTACTCATCTTCAATCACTTCCCAAACCTCATTCCCAAGTGCCATTAGATGAACCTTCATCCTTGCACTCCAAAGACCAAAATCTGACCCATCAAGAATAGGTGTTGCATTGCCACTTGAATGATCCATTGTGTTCTTTACTAGCTTTTCCTTCAAGCTGTTAAACTTTTCGAAGGCACCTGCTCTGATACCAATTGAAGAACACAAGCTTATCCTGAGAGGGGGGTGAACAGTATAAGACCTCTTTTACTTTTTCCTTTATACTTCAAAATAGTAAAGCAATATACCCAAAGCAATATCAAAGCAATGCACAATATCATCCACAAAGTGACACCAATTTTAACGTGGTTCACCCAGAATGGTTGGGCTACATCCACAAAACTTTTCTCTAAAAGTTATCTCAAAGTTCTTTGGGAATCCTTCCCAATTACAATGTTTATGAGCCTCGGCCCAAAGGAGATACCTTCCCCCAATCAGAATTTATGAGCCTCTGCTCAAAGGAGATACCTTCCCCCAATCAAAATTTATGAGCCTCTGCTCAAAGGAGATACCTTCCCCTCTGCTCTGGAAATGATCCCTCAGAAGATCAACTGCCTCTACCTCTTGCCAGCACGTGGAACTCCTTTCCATCGAAGACCTCCTGTCCTCAATGCTTAGCCTAAGAGACCTCTGCCTTCTATGATCACGTCCACAGTAGCTCAGCAACCTGTACCAAACATAGTCAGTCGGTCTAGTACAAGTCTTCCTCTGTCTGTCAGATCTGTCCAACTCTTGAACAAATCAATCCTCTGCATACAAGCCTTCTCAAAGACTTGCCAACTGTCCTCAGGTTCTTCTCATAGAACCAATGCACCTCTGTCCTCAAGTTCTCTGATAGAACTATCAAACTCAGCTCACAAGTCCTCTGCTAGGACCTGTCCAAATCTGCTCACAAGTCCCCATCGAAACCTGTCCAAAAACTGCTCACAAGTCCCCATCGGAACCTGTCCAAAAATTGCTCACAAGTCCCCACTGGAACCTGTCCAAAAACTCAGCAAGCTCACCAAGAAAAACTTTCTTAGTAGGAAATCACAAAGTGAATTGTTAGAGACCCAATGTGATTTGTCAAACTCATAGAAGCATAAAGAGAATTGTTAGAGACTCAATATGTTCTATACTCAAATCCCAATCTCAAAACTCAACTCAAATCAACTCAGCTCAATCTCAATCTCAAATCTGAAAACTCAACTCAATATCTGAAATGGATAGGATAGAATGTTTTCTTTCAAGAACATGAAACCCCAACAATTGCCAACTATGCAAAGAATCACATAACAATGATACTCATGTTCTTTTCACCATCAATTAGGGTTTCAACAACAATGCTCATCAAACAAGGTTTAGTCAACCAACACCATTCAACTCAACATCAACCTTGAAGCATTCAACCAATCATCACAAGAAAAGGAAACAAGTAGAAATCCTTTTCCCTCCAAAGATATTTGAACAAAACAACCACCAACACAATATCACCAAATGCAAAGAATAACTTGCTCAAATCAACTCAATGGAGTAAGCCCAATATCATGAATCAAGTAAAGCAATAACTTGATCAAACAACCTCTATGGAAGCAACTCAACCATCAAACTCAAAACAGCCAACCAAGGGTTCCACCAACTCAATGCAAGTAGCTAGACTCACAAATATAAACCCTAGTGCACAAAGCTTCCACTATCTCAAACCAGAAATTATGCATTCACCAAAAACTCTCCTTAAGGATAACAATGCATAAGTAGTCTTCAACAAACCAGAAAATAGGATTTACACCTAGCCAAAGGATACCTAGTAGAATACCTTTTCACTCCAACCTTATTTCAGAAAACATACACCAATCATACTCATAAGAAGAATGTGCCCATACCTTATTGGAGTAGAAGATAATTGAACCTTCAATCTGTCACCACACACAACTCTCAAACTTCCAACCAAGTTAGGGTTAGAATAAAAAGAAATGAGCAATAATATAAACTTCCTTTATTACACCTTTTAGCTCCACTTCTTTAAACACAACCACCATAACATGCCAATAAATCAACAATCAGAGACTCACACCTTATACCTCCATTTTTAATTTTAGCATAGCAAAGAATAATCTTAAAAATACATCCAAAGAAATATGCCCTTATTTCTCCTAAGCTTTTATTCAATGCTAATCACAAAAGCCAAAACTCATAAAATTTAATCACACCTTATAAATCGTTGTCCAAGAAACTCCGAATTTCGTGGCATAAAGACGTTTTAATAAAAACGTGTGTTACTCTAGCAAAGCACCCCCGCGAGACTCGAAACGGCGACCTCCGCCAATGCAGCGCCCAACAGCAGCCTTCGCTGCCACTAGCCCACGCGGGCTACGAAGTTCACAAGTGAACTTCCCTCCACTTCACCCTCGAAAAAAACTCCCGAAGACTTTTCAACCGCACGTGCTTCTAAGTCTTCCTTCGATCATAGCGAATACAGAGCACAAACACCGCAAATTGCATTCGGGGAATTTCGAATTAATTAGCCTTCCAACCTTAGGAGTTGGAGAATAAATAGTCTCTTCGAAGACACCTTGACGTCGGCGGAAATAAAGACCATTTCGAAATTAATCAAAAGTCTTTTCAAAAAGGGTTTAAAAACCCTTAAATAATTTTAATAAATTAAGAATAAAAAAAGGTTTAAAAACCTTTAAGTATTTTTAATAAATTAAAAATAATTTCTCCCTTAATTAATTAAATAATTAATTAATTAAAACCTTGAAGGGTTTTAAATAATAATTAAATAAATAATAAAGAGAACCTCCATTGGTTTTAATAAAAACCATTTAACTTGGTTTTAATAAAAATCGGTTTGGTTTTAATGAAAAACCCTTGCCAATGGAATCTCTCCGGATTCTCTTAAAAATATTCTCTTGGAATCTTCCACCTTTGAAGCCAACACATCCTCTTAACATTAATGCCATTTCCTTTTGACATCAATGACAACTCATAGACAAGAAGCTAGGATCTCAAACCCAAAATTGCCAACATTATATTCCTCAATTTTCTTTCACAACTTTGTTTTTCATTAGATTTATCCTCTCTTGAATTTTCTAAGGAATCTTTTGGCATATCCTTAATTTTTTTGGTATTCCCTTGTTAATGATAGAGTTATCTAACATTGCATTTTCTTTACCTCTTTCCTTCTATTAAATGGTGCATTATATTTTTAAAGAGTCTTCAAAATCTAATGAGGCATATTTTTTTAAGTTCAATAGGAATGTTCATATATAAAATAGGTTAAGACTAAGTACATAGTTCCTTGTTAATATTGTGATATTGTTGTACCATATCTTCTAAGCTGTTATTTGATTTTTTTTCATAGGCTAAAAACTCAAAATAATTGGTCTTTATTCCAATATCCTTACATATTGGCATCTGTTATTTATTTACTTTCATCTATCTAGACCTATTTTTTGGCTTACTTTCAAATATTAACCCATACATATTGACCTAAATTGGTATTAGAGATATATTTATGCTTTCAAGTGCATAGCCTTCATACCACTAGATAAGGAAGAGTCTTGTTTTAACCATAAACCAAGACTCCTCTTTTAAGATTTTATATCTTTCTTACCTAAAATAGAAAATGGCTAGGAATAAAACTTTAGAAAGAAAGGATAGACTAAATTCTATAGCCTTTAATCTCCTATCAATCTATTTTAGTAGAGCTAAATTCTTTGTCCAAGATCTATTAAACTTACTAGTTACCAATATTCCTTATGTTTAAGCAATGAGAATTATTGCTCTATGAGATCCTCCTTAACCTCTACTACTAGGGGTGATTCTAAGGATTTAGCAATAAATAAATCTATGGGAAGGATACTATAACTCAATGTATTAAAATTTATCAATATATCTTATAACAATTATGTCATTTAAAAATAAACCTTCAATAATTTGCATGAGAAAATTTAAAGATAATGAAGGGATAATTGAAACTTAGCTAAAAAAATTTATAACTTAAAATATAATAAAGAGATAAATAAAACTTAGATAAAAAATTCTATACCCAAATGGAATGTCATACCTTATTGATTCCGTAGCACTTCAATGCTCCTATGATGAGCCAAACCATGGATAACATATTTCTACAATGTCATTTTCCTATGATTTGAAAAATTATCACTACTTTGTTTCATATGGTTGTATTCATAGGGTCATATCTCCATTAATACTACTGATATTCCTCCATACTACCAAATTCTAAAATTTTACATAAACTTGTATAGGAAATATTTGAATCGAAAACCCTTTTGAAAAGATGTGGCTCCTAAAAGATAAAATATTTTTATATAAAATATTTTCCTAACCTTTCTTTTGGATGGATGTTTTCACATGGATGTATTTCCCTCAATACTACTTGGCTTATTTTTCATGACCCCTCATTTCAAATATCTTTAAATTTCATGTGAAATGGTGCAAGAATCATATGAATAAGATAAATCTATGCAAAGATATAATTCCTAAAATATAAGATATTTTTATTTGCCCTGATTATGACCAAATGAAAAATTTATAGTATATGTTTTAGTTAGTTCATATATAATGTTTTTTTTTATATGGTAGAAGGATTTTTGGAAGAATATCCAAACCTAAATACAAAAGGAATATAATCTCCTCATAGCAAAGGAGATAGAGGACTACCAACACCTGACAAAATTCCTAGAAGCCAAGAACAATAAACTAAAACCTCAGCCTAAACTAGAGATACAATACCAGGAAACCATATACCACACAAGGGGAACCACCATGCCCAAGGACCAAACTAACCAACCCTAGTCTCTGCAAGCATACAAGCCACATATATAAAAACAAACTACAAAAATTTGCATGCATGCCAAAATAGCACACAACCAAAAAGGCATGCATATTACAAAGTTAAAAATAAATCAAAGAACCAAATAAGAACTTAGAGCCACTCAACCCATCATAAAAATCCATATTAGTTCTAGGACTACTCTGGGCCTACCATCCCATAAGGACCAACACGTCCTTAGCACAAGAGACATAAGCCAACATGGAGTTGATCATAGATCGCTAAAATTTTATAATCATGGATTTTAGAGCCTTTTGATTACACCTGCTATATGGGGACCCAACATACATCCAATAAGTAGCACCCCCCACCTCCCAAATAGATTTAGAATTTTTTGGGGAGGGGGAGACTCTTTAGAAGTAGAATTATCAACAAACATAGGATTCTTACTAGAGTTCACCCACTTTGCAACTAGAATTTTGGAGCAACTCATTTCTTATTTTCTATGGCCCTAGCACCTAGGTGTTGAGTACATAAAATCCACAAATTTTGGAGTAGTTAGGATGGTGTTTAGCTCATCAGGAAAGGAATATTCAAGATATTCAAAAATTGAGGAAGTCACAAGACCAACCATTGGCACTGGCATGTTCACTAGAGAATTAAGAATAATTTCCCTATCCAAACCCCATTACTTAACAACATGATCAAAAATAAGCTTGAGAAGCCCTTGGTGCAACATATGAGGCCACACCTTTCTTAAATTTTGAAACCATTTTCAAGAGGGATTGAAATATATAAGAGGGAATATTCATAGATTTCTTACGCTGTAGGTGGTTTAATATAATAAATTGATAGCTTCTCAAAACCTCTATATTTTCATCTAACATAAAATATTGCATGACCACCAGAGCCACACGATCCCAAGGAGCCTTTAGCGAGGTGTGCTTAAACTGATTTTGAATCTTTATGAGATCTTCTTCCCCACGAAAAAACACATGCACCTCCTTAGATAATGAGTGTTTCTCTTTGTTATGGACTACTCCATCCATGACCAACTCTATCACCTTCATGACTAGAGGAATATGAATTTTGAACTCCAACGACCCCACTTTGACTATCCCATCCTACTAGGAATAAGCCAAGTGTTTCACCATTTTGTGGTGAAAACCATTGAACTTCAATAAGCATTGTAGAATATTTCCTCTCTTAAAAATTTTGTGAACCTCCTCATCCACCATGAGAGAGTGGGGCTCCATAATTAATGATTCCATCCTAACACTTTGTCAACCACTCTTGACACTCTACCACCCACTAAGCTAGAAAGTAAAGGTAGAATAAATGATTTTTTGTAGATCCACCCAAACACTAGAGGAAAGGATATGGAAGTATTCAGAATGTTGCTCAATCTACCTATTTAAAGAACCAATAAGATCCCCATGTGATCTCTCCCTGTGCATGAATCTAAAATACCAGCTTAAATCCCACACAAGACTACTAGAGTTAGCCAAAAAATAGGAGAAAGTGTATTCACCACCCTACCACCTCAACACTTGGGACTCCCACCTTTGAAACACTTGCCTTTTTGTAGAAAAAATATAGTTTGGTAAGTTGCCACATTTGAAAACAACACCTCCATATAGAAGGTTTTGTAGACAAACCCAAATTATTAAGCCTCGAGAACCAAAGGATCTACTAGCCATGAGGTTGGGGACTTCTACAAATGGTCTAATTTCACCACATTTCAATCTGCCTAAATTTTGATCCATCTTGATATGACACCTCCACTCATTTACCTCACAATTCCTATCATCCTCACACCTTGGGGGCCATCTAAGGCACATAAATTCAGATGACCATGATTCTGTCCACATATTTTAAAACCTAATATGACAAACTCCTACCTTTCCCACATAACCTAACCATATATCTTGGGAAGAATTCCACATTACAAGAAGAAAGAAATCCTTTTAGACTTAAAAGGAAGAACACCATCCAGTTTGAATTTTAAAATTAAAAATTGTAGGACTTGCCCATATAAAATACCAACCACCAGGGCCCACATAATACCAATTATAGGGCTGAGGAAACACCTATAAATGTCACTCATTAACATATACTATGCACACATCCTTGGGAGAATTTTCCATCCACACATAAAGGTGTTGAACTTGGAGGCCATTATTTGCAAGCATATCGGTGGCCTTATTACCTTCTCTAATATTACGATTGATTTGTACCTCTTCTAGAGATTGGATCTTACATAGAGCCTCCAAAAGAAAATTTTAAACCATCCACATGAAATTTTGGACATATTTAAACATATTAATTATATTTAAAGAGACTCCCTCTATCATAATTTTCTTGCAATTAATCTTGTCTAACAAAGAAAATATCTAGAAAAACACCCGTACATCCACAAAATGTTTTGTTTGATGACCAAGCCATTTAGCATAAGTGAGAAAAATTTCTTCCCTAGAATTTTTGAAGAGCCCCCCAGCTCCCACCTGACCTAAGTTCCCTTTGGATGTTCCATCGAAGTTGAGCTTCAGCCAACCATTT
Organism: Wollemia nobilis; assembly: GCA_028583015.1. NCBI lineage: Eukaryota > Viridiplantae > Streptophyta > Pinopsida > Araucariales > Araucariaceae > Wollemia > Wollemia nobilis. The sequence goes on along the minus strand of JAQPPZ010000677.1, from coordinate 1,155,772 downwards.
GGGGGGGGTTCCAAAAAAATATTTAATCTATCCGAAGTTAGCCTAAATTTTACATTCGAATGGGGCATAAAAAACTCCAGTATATGTTCCAATTTTACCTCTAGCTCATAAAAAATTCTATTCATATTCAAGGCCTTAACATTTTCTACTAGATCACACACCCCCTTGCAACGACACAATGGGATGATCTATATTTCTCTTCAAACACCTAGGTGTTTCTTTCTTTTCATATTCTCCACCATAAGTGAGGTAGCCCAAACTACCACAGAGTTCTTATAATAAGAGAATGGAATGGGGAACTCCATTGATCAACCCCCATTCTTGAGGGACTTTGGAAGCACCCAAGACACCCCTAACTCTTTGAATAATTATCAAAATACTTCAGAGAAGAAGGAGCATCCAAAAAATATATGCCTTGATGATTCTAGATACCATTCACACGAAGAGCATCTATTTGGGGTACTCATCCATTACTTTTAGAGATTGTTAATCATTAAGAATTTACCTTGAACATCTAACCAATAGAAAATGTTGATTTTAGGTGTAATACCCTTTAACAATATTTGATTGACAGGGAACCATGGATCTCCTCCCCTATCCAAACACTAATATGACATTTTGATCGAGAAGTTCCCATATTTTGCTGGGTCCCATGTTAATATATCATTAAGACCTATACATGGGGTAATCAACCACTTAATATCATCATACAAAGACATGAAAGCCCCTCTAACCACCTGAGGAATATTTAGATTTTCAAAATATTTCCACGTACGTCTCCCATTAGAAGCTTCAATGAAGTCATAGACTTAGGGCTGAAATTTCTATCAGTTATGGGTTTCAAGATCACATATTCTTGGTGAAGGGCCAATGGACAATTGGACACCCAAGTGTTCCACCAGAAATCAATAGAGGTGTCATCACCAACCAGAAACCTCAGGTCTTTGTGAAGCTCCGACCGATAATCAATAAGATTGGCCCAGAAGGCAGATCCCGTTGGGAAGGCATTAGAATTTAATAAATTAATATCATTTAGGTATTTTGCCTTAGTAATTTTACCGCTATGGTGTCTTTATTTTTAGCTAGCCACCAAGCTTGCTTAGCTTGAATATCCTTGATAGTTTTCATCCTTCATAGGCCCAAACCTCCTTTATATTTAGAGCTACGAACTTAATCTCATGAGACCATGTGAAACCTCCTTTTGGTCTCATCCCCCAACCACAAAAAAGTGCATTGAATTTGTTCCATATTTTCCAAGAATTTCCTTAGGATTTTGAAATGAGATAAAAAATAAACAAGAATACTCTGCAAAGACACCTTAACAAGCTAAATTTTCCCAATCTGTCTCAACAAGGCGCATTTCTAGCATGTGAGCTTCTTTTTAAGTTTCTCCACCATCGCATCCCATGGAGAGGGCTTCGAAGAACCTTTGAACATTGGCATACCAAGATAAGGTGTCGAACTGCATATATAATATTTTTATTGTTTAGTATTTAATCCCCTTTGTTCATTTATATGATATTTTTGTGTTTTTTAATTAATTTTGTCCCCATACTCTCATATTTCCTTTATGCTACTTGTTATTTATTTCCTTCATTACACAATATTACCATCACTATGAAGACCTAAAATCTTAAGTAGATTGAATATATATGATCACTAACCCTTAATGATAACCTTGTTCAAAATGGGTTTCATTCTAGAATCTTTCTTTTTCTACTTTGTGTATCTTTGCTTCCCTATTCAACCTTGTCCTCTTTAAAATTTCCATTTGTACGTATGAAACATTGTATTCATGAAATCTAAATAACTTTTAAATTTTAGGAAGAATATATATAAATGTTATATACATGAAACTTACAATATTTTTATTAGTCTTATCAATTTACTTTCCTAGTATGGATGTTTGTAATTTTTATTTATCTTTCATTTTTCATCCTTACTCTTGTTCAATTGATAAGACACTTAAATGTATTATGCATTATTCCATTAAAAATTTGTATCTCTCATCTCTACTAATTCTAATGGAATATGCATGCTATTTTATTTTTACTTTGTAGATTATTCATTATATTCAAAATAAGATCAAATTTATAATACAAGTTCATTATCATTATCATATTTTCCCAACACAATGATATAACCTATTGAACTTATGATATTTAAAATCTCTTATCATGATAAAAAAATATAGAGTTGTTAATTTTTAATTTTGTCAAAATTTACTATAAAGTTCAAGTTAGCAAGTATGATTTTGTTTAACATCTATAAAATTATATTAAAATATGGTCAATTATATTTAAGTCCTTTTGTGTTGTGACTAACTCAATAATAAAATAATATAAATAATATATGTTGTTGACTATCTATCTCTATCTCTATCTATATATCTATGTGTGCCTGTAAGAGAGAGAGAAAGAGAAATTTATAATGGAATACCTTCTACTACAAACATGAATTTTATAAAAAAATAATAATGTCTATAATATAAATTCACTTGATTATCAATGGTGTATAAATTATACATATATCTATGGTCCATGTGTTTTATGTTTTTTATGAATATATTGTAATTCATATCCTATGCTACAAATTCACCTACTCATATTAAAATCATAAAGGAATTACCAACTGATAACCTTGAGAGATACTCTTAGATTATAATTGTTTCAACTAAATATCCATATCACATGAATGATTTCAACTATAATTTTTTAGTACTACCATGCAATAAGTTTATCAAAAAATAAATATATCCATATAGATACTATTTACAATAATGTGAATTCCTAATATACCCTTCTTGTTAATTATAATTTCCAATCAGAAATATCATGGCCTCAACATACCTCATTCACATATTAATACCTTTCTAGTTTTATAAGTATCATATTTTTTTTTTTGGTGGTGGCCACAAGGGGTAAACAGACTGTGACCACGAGGGAACCATTACATAACATATCCGCAACATGTGAGGCGAGAGATTTGAACCTGGGCCTCTCAGCAACTAGAGAGGTTTAACTACCCACTTGCTCTCCAACTCCTCTACATGGGCGGATAAGTATCATATTTACCCAAAACACATATAAAGTGAATAAAACCTTAGACTATAATTATACAAAACCTATAGTGAATCAATCTAGAAATATATAATAAAATAGAGAGGGTTGTTGATATTTTTCCAAAAGTTTAAGACTAGTTATGATAATTTTGCTATTATTATTTAACTTCTCAATTATGATCTACCTTAAATGGGCACTATTAATAAATTATTTGCAAAGCAACAATGGTTGCTAATTACATAATCATATTTTCCTTTAATGTTTCTATTAGTAAGTTTTTTTAAAAGAAAACTAGAATAGGACAATAAATCTTACATTGTTGAATGCATACTTCATTATAATGAATAACACATGTTATGCACTTTCCATCTATGAAGTGCATACAAAATAAATTTGTGTCTTGATTATACTAAAGTTTAAAATGAATATAATAATTATTTACAAAAATTAATTCTAATGTTGTACCCCAAATTAGAAAACATCTAATATCTATGCTATGAAACTCAATTTTTATCAACAGAAAATCACTCACAACTTATGTAGAAATATGAAATATCCATTCATAAATTATATTCCACAAAAATATATATAGATAGATAACACCCTTAAGGTAGGACAACACCAATATTACACTTTAAGGAAGGAAACACTCCAACTCTACTCCATGAACCAAAACCATTACATAGAATACTTCGTAAACCATTCATATCCCTTATTCCACTCATTATTATAATAAATATTAAAATATAATCGCCCTTGGGTTAGTGCCATAATACCATATACGGTATAATATTATATCCTCCACATTCCTATATCTAGGTAACTAAAAATCTAATTTTACATAATTTGAAATACTATATGATAACCAAGGTCAGCTCATTAATGGTCACTTTGCTGATGACTCTTTTCTCACTCTTTTAGAGGAGGAACACTCAGTGAAGGAAGCACTCAGATGTTTGGAAGTTTTTTGTCAGGCCTCTAGTTCTAGTATTCAGTGGAGAAAAACTTCTTGTTATTGGCAGTCCCCTACCCCGCTCCCTCCTTGGCTAGAACAGTTTCAATGGCATTGGATTTTTCCAGGAGAAGTGTTCAAATTTCTAGGGATCCCTTTTGCCTTTTATGGTTCCCCTGTTCAGTTATGGAGCTATGTTCTGCAGAAAGTTGAGAAAAAGCTTCAGTATTGGATTACTAAAAAGATGTCTCTGGCAGGAAAATTCCAGATTTGTTCTAAGGTCCTTGCCTCTACTCATGTGTATTACTCTTCTTGTTGGGTCCCTTCACAAGCATGCTACCTTAAGCTTGAAAGACTATTGAGGAATTTTTTGTGGGAAAACTTAGCTGAGAAGAAAGGTTTTCATCGGGTTGCTTGGGATATGTGTTGTTTACCTAAAGCTTCAAGAGGAATGGGCATGGTTGACTGTAAAAGACAAGGCACGGCTCTCTGTGCCAAATGGATCATACGAGCCCTTAAAGGCTCTTAGGCCTGGAAAATCCTCATCAAACATTGTATTTCTTCAGGGCTGCCTTTGAACAAACAAGCCTGGAGAGGAATTGACCTCCCTTCCCTAATTGTAATGCCAGTATTTGTGAAAATATCTAGTTCTTTTGTGATTAAAAGTATTTGGAAATCATGGCAGCAACTCACTCCTTGGCTTAAGTGGAAAGGGAATAGAGGCCATAAAGTACTGTCCATAAATTCTTTAAACATCTGGTGGTCTTCGGTGATTAACATTCAAGGAACTCCTCTTGCTCAGGTCCCGTGGATTCATGCCCAAAAGTTTTTTAAAAAAGGTATATCTACAGTTTTTTATTTTTATTCTCAAACCTCGAGGGATTGGATCCCTTTGCCACTTTTTAAACAACAATTTCAATTGAGCACTAGTGACAAGCTCACTTATGACTCAGTAATTGACATTATCCCATTTTCCATGTGGCACAAGTGTGGGCAGCACTCTCAGAGGCCATGGTGGAAAGATTGGTCCTGGTTTTCGGATATACCATTGTTGAATTACTCAGCTAAATTGGGTTACAAGTGGCTCTCCCCAATGTTGCCAATGGTCCCTAGACTTAATGATAAATGGGGAGATCCAGTGGCGGTTTCTAGTTGGAAGGCTCGATTTCAGATAGTTTGGTCTTCTTTTCTTGAGCCAAAACAATATTTTTTTGCTTGGAGCCTTCTCTTTCAAAGTTTACCCTTAGGAGACAGACTCAGGCACTTGGTAGTTGCAAACCCTAAATGTGCATTCTGTAATGAGGATGAATCTTCTCCTCATATTTTTTGGTTCTGCACAAGAGCAAGGAGTGCCTGGGAATGGGGATGGTCTTTTTTTCCCAATTCCAGGATGAATCCCTTACATGGCAGCAAGCTCTGTTAGGGGATAATATTAAATTTTTTCTTCACTTGTCCAAAGTATGGCACATATTTCGAATTAGTCTTCTTTTTCACATGTGGAAATCAAGAAACAAGATAGTTTTTCAGCATCAAAATCCTTCTGATGAATTTTCTCTCGCTGAAAAAATAGAGGTGTTTCAAGATACATGGTTCCATATTTGCAATCAGCAGGCTAAACTTGACATTGAGCAGGCACACACGAAAGCACTTTTGGATGACTGAAAAAATGCACCATGCTCAATTGGCAAGGTTTTTCCAAACAACGCACAACAGACGTCCTATTCCCGCTCGAGGTCTCATCAACTGCCATGTCTGGTGCATGCACAGGGAGGTTGGGGACATGACAATTTTACCTACAATTATGGATGGAATGCACAACCAATTCAATCACCATCATGTTCTCCACCCAGAAGTGCCTGGATGAGTTGGTGGAAGTTAATGGTGGCACACAAGATTGTGCCTGGAATGCAGGGGATATAAGTGCACATAATTGCCAGCTTGATAGATCTCGAGGACAGGGCTGGGGAGATTCAAATGTTCATGAGTATCAGGGACACACATATGGATTACCGCATACCTTGGCCATTCCATGGGACTCCAACGTAGATGTGCAGCCACAAACTTTCTAATTGCATGCAAGTTTCACTGCCTATTTGATTGATGTTGCCTAGTTTGTAGTGAGCTCTGGTTTGTGGTTTCCCAACCCGTTTGCATGCAACTTTATTCCAGGGGTGTGATCATTGCCACCCGCCACTTTTTTTCATGTTAAACTTTATTATTAATATAATTTAGCTTTTCATCAAAAAATAATTTGAAATACTTATTTTTTTATTAAAACTATTTAAAAAAATAAAAAATTAATAACCAAAGTTTGATTTAAAAAAATTATATTGTATGTACTACAAAACATAATATAATATAATATATATATATATATATATATATATATATATATATATATATATATATATATATATATATATATATATATATATACTAAGGTCCTCAATTATAAAAAAATTAATTTTGAGAATAAATCCATGATAGTAGAAATGGAAGGAGTGTATTAGATCCTAATGGAAATTTTTTTTTTTTGCCTTAAATTGAAATTGATATTTCATATTAATAATTTTACAAATTTGATGATTATTCACTTTCATCCATTAGAAATGAAATAAAAAATGTTAAAATAATTAAAATGATTCACTAATATAAGTTGGGGTTATTAATAATATATGTTACAATAATATCAAGAAACATTTTACTGATTATTGCCATAAATTTGTTAAAATTAAGGATATAATTAGAGTAAAATAGGGTTTAAATAATGAAAGGAAGTAATCATATTTATTTTGAATAGAAATGATATATTTAAAATAGTAAGACGAAAGGGCTTTAAAAAAAAATCACTATGTAATAGTCTCTTTAAAATTTAATTTTGAAATTTAATGTGATTTTATAACAAACTACTTCTTAAAGGAAAAAAGAGTTGGTATACCAAAAAAATGAATTAAAATTGAAATATTTTAAAATTATCCTTTAATTGAATCTTTTTACTTTAATGAATTTGACGAATTCATTTATTAACTATTATGTATAGAACTTTCTTCTAGACCTAAGAAGTCTTATAACTATTATGCTATGGGCGAAATTCAAAATACCTTTCATATTCCAAAGGACATCAATTCCACCTTTTTGGTTCTGATTCCTAAATTTTTAAGAGCTAATTCCTTCAATAATTTTATGTCCATATGTCTATGTAATACTCTTTATAAAATATTGGTTAAATTCATAGCAAATAGAATGAAGGTCATTCTTCCTTAGATTATTGATCCCTACCAAGGTGCTTTTGTCAAAGGGAGGCAAATCTTGGATGGTTTGATTACTATTCATGAAGTTCTTCACTCCATAGGTAAAAGTGGTAGAGATGGATTGTTTTTGAAATTAGACATGAAAAAGGTATATTATAGAGTATCCTAGAAAATTTTATTTAAAGTTGTGGGTAAATTTGGCTTTCACCTTGCTTGGATAGACCTCATCAAAGAATATCTATGCTCAGTCATGAATTCTATCCTAATTAATGGTTCTTTAGTAGTAGGTTCTTTCAGAAGCCTCTAAGGCCTAAGACAAAGGGACCCACTATCTCCACATTTGTTTCTTATTATGGGTAAAGCATTGGGTAAATCTATTTCAACAACCTAGTCTAAGGGGTTAATTTTAGGGAGAAAGAGTACCTCCTCCTATAATTCCATAACCCACCAAAAATTTGTAGATGATAATATTCTTGCTTCAATATCCTTTGTTTAGAAGTAAAAGAGATTAAGTTTATTCTATCTTCTTATGAAGTTACCTCTAGACAGAAGATAAATTTTGACAAGAACAGGGTGTTTCTTTTAATACCCCCTTCAAAGGAAGATATATATTGTAAAAATATTTGAATGTTCCATTTAAAATTTCCCTTTCATTTATCTGGGTTTACCACTTTTTAGTGGTAGGTTACAAGATTATTCTTAGCTTCCTTTGATTTAGAGGGTTAGGATAAAGTTTACAAGTTGGAAAGGTGCCCTCCTTAGCCAAGCTTGTAAGGCACCCTCCAAAGTATCTCAATTTTATTTTTTACCATTGTTTAAGAAGCCACTAAAATCTGCCAAAATATTGATAGTATTCAAAAGCCCTTTCTTTGGATGGGCATGTAAGAAAAACATAGAATTACCCTAGTGGATTGGAAGAATGTTTGTTCTAGAAAGAGCAAGGATTGATTAGACCTCATGAAACTAAAATAAATCAGTTTGACCCTTATTTAAAAATAGGATACCAATTGGTTCATCCAAACCCCATAAATGGGTGGAGGTCCAAGGTTCAAATCTCGAGCCTTGCTAGACTGAATGCTTATCCCTTTCCTGGTGCTTTCAACGGCATAAAAGGTTTAAAATGATTGTGGCATGGTGGTTATAGGGTGGACTGCACAAATATCTGTGTGGCGGATTTTGGGGTAGACATCATAGAATACTATGGCGACCATAAAAAGCTGGACAACTTGCCTGGATTCGTGGCGGCTACCGATTCCACCATGTAAATTCAAAAAAAAAAAAAAAACGGATTGGAAGTTCTTCAAAATGGATGAAGTTGGATGAGTAAATATTTTAACAGCTAAATATATTGACAAAGATGGTAATTTCCTTGATATTCAAGTAAATCGAAAGAGCTCTATTTGTTTGAAAACTATTCTTGATTCTAGGTTCATTATTCAAAAAGGTTTGATATGGAAAACTGGTTATGGTAGGAAATTTAAATTTTGGGATGATAGTTGGATTTGTAATGAGCCCTTGATTAGAGACCAACTTCTAAAGTGCTTAGAGCCTTTTACTGTGTAATTTTGTGAATCTAGAGTTGTTAAATTTATTGAGTTAAGGGATGGAAAAAGGACTTTGAATACTTTATCTCTTGTAAACCCCTCCTCTAGGAAAATTCATGCTCTAAATTATCTATCCAATATTCTCATAATTCATTTTCTTAATCCTAACCCATCAGTTGACTCCCTTGTTTGGAAAGTACATAATAAGGGCCTTTTCATGGTTAAATCTACTTACTTTCTTTAGTTTGATGAGGAAGAGGACTAGTTTCTAGCTAGTAAGATATGGTTCAAACACCTCATATCTAAAGTTAATTTCTTCTTTTGGTTGGCCACCTAGAACAAAATCCTTACTATTGAAAACCTTCATAAAAAAATCTTACCCATTTTGAATAGGTGTTATTTGTGTGACATTGCTTGGGAGAATTCTAATGATTTCTTTCTCTAGTGTCCCTTCCCATTAGAAGTTATCCATTTTCTTCTCATCAAATTCAATGTTACTTTGGTCATTCCTAATAACATTCTAGACCTATGTTTGTAGTGGGTTTCCCCCTTCCATAATATTCTACTTAGAAATTTTTGGTCTTTCTATTTACCTCATTTTATTTTGGGTATTTGGAATGAAAGAAACAATAGAGCCTTTAGGAATGTTAAAAAGGATCCCCTACATGTGGAAGCTAAAATTTTCAATTCCTTGAAAGAAAATGTTTCCATAATCCCTATCAAAGATGATAAATGCTCTCATAGCAAAGGTAAGCTTGCCAGCCAACTAGGTATCATAAATCTAGAAGTTATTTGTAGTCTACCCACCCATAATCCTAGAGATCTTATCAAATGATAGCCTCCACCTTAGGGTTGGATAAAATTAAAATTTCATGGGAAATTTGAAGGTAATCTAGGCATCGCAGGGGCTAGAGGAATCATCAGAAAAGACAATAGGATTATTCTTTTGCCCTTTTCTAATTTCATAGGTATTCAATCTAATTTTTTTGGCTAAATATTGGGAGCTTTATCAAGGGTTCATACTCCTATAAAATATGAATGCAAATAAGGTGGTGATCGAAGGTGAATCTCTTTGTATAATTAATATTAATAAATAAAATCATTCCCCCCACTAGTCCATTACAGATTTAATAGAAGCTATTTACCATCACACTAAAAAATTGAAATATGTTTAATTCAGGCACACCTTTAGAGAAGAAAATAAGGAATATGGCATGTTGGCCAAATAGGGAGTCAATCATAATGGTCTTCAAATTTGGATGAAGGATTTTTTACCTTTTTAACTTAGTTTGTTATAGTTTGGAATTCTGGTCTATTTTAGTCTTTTGTTGATAAGGTGCTCCCTATATTTTTTGTTCAAGGTCTTTTCTTCTACCTATTTAAGGTTTTTTTTTGTATCCCCATGTACCTTGGGGTTTTTATCCTCTTCATATGCTTATTGTTATTATTTCCAATATGTCTCTCATTATAAAAGATTAATATTCCTTTCAAAATCTTGTATTTTCCTACCTATTAAAAAAGCATATTTTAATATGATAAGCATATTGGAGATTCATAGTCTCTCATGGAAGTATGATTATTTTAACTATATTATTTTAAATATGAATATAATTGCTAATAATAATTCAAATAATACAATGATTGGAAACATCTGAGTTTCTATTTGCATCGAAAATGTGGTATGCATGAGTCAGAGTTGATGTGTTGGAAGCTTCTGACATCAATTTAGGTGACCCTATTGAGTGGTATTTTCACACAGTTGTGAAAGTACACTCTCCTTTAGGATTTGGGTTCCAAATCCCCTCTTGCAAAGAAGTTAAACAAACAACTTCTCCAAGGTCTCTGCTATATTAGCATTTGCATATGTGTATTAGTAATCTCAAATAAAGACATTCAATTTAAATGTGTGGAACACCTTAGTGATTGCAAGTAACTGTACACAAGGGGCAATGTTGGTTTATTTTACCATGAAACTTTAGTGATTGTTCATTGAACCAAAATAAAGAAAATGTGATTTGGCCCTCATATGACTTTCAACGTGATGCTCAAATTATCTATATTTCGTAAAATCAGAATTTTTATGAAGAGAGGGCAATTTTAGGCTCCAAAAATGGAAATTTTCTATTTTCAGATTTTTTTAAAATCTGTAATAAAACAACAACTTCGATGAATTTTTAAAAATACTAAACAACTCCGGAAATAAAATTTCAAAGTGCGTATTGGAAGTCTGAAGTATAACCTACGCAATGGTGAAATTATTTTTGGATTTTGAAAATTTTTAAATGTTTATTTTAATGCCTGAAAATTAAAATAAATTAAAATTTTTGGAAAAATAAAATGCAGAAAAATGAAAATGAAATGCAGAAAATGAAATACAAGATACATTCAGTTTGATGCTATCCTATTTCGACAAAATCGAAGATGTGAGGTTTTCATGCATGCAACCTAACCTATTGGACTTGCAAAACAAGCACAATCCGGATAAGCTAAGTGCTGGCTCCTAGGGTTTTAAATGAGGTTTTCAAATTTAAACATTCACATGAAGCAACCAAGAAAATTGCATAAACTCCATTTACAAGCCTAAACTCTGAAGAGGGAAAAAATAGACATTTAATATTGCATACAGAAAATGACTCCTCATTTCTTGCCCACAAAATGCAACTTTCTGAAATTTTTTATATTCAAAATTTTTCATTTTATAATAACAAAATCCTCTGGTTTTCCCAAAACTAGTCCATGGAAGAAAAAAAGCCCAAATAGGTCCATAATGGCCCTTTTGCCTTCAAATATGCAACTCTGCTTGCAGTAGTTTCCAACCCTCCAAAACATCCTTGCCTGGCATATTTAAAATTCTCATAAAGCTTTTCGTTTAATTTTCCAATGACTGTTCATTTCACCTTCCCTTGTGCATGCATGTGTTTTGGTTTCCAAAAATCTTTTCATTTCTATTTTGTGGTCCTTCGTTTCATTTCCATGGTTTGGATTCCTCTGTTTTGTTTTCTTCACTTTTGGTTTGATTTCAAAAAAAGTTTCCTTTTCTCCACATGGGCACACGTCCGCTTCCTTCCATGTGTAACGACCATCTTAAATCATTTCGAATCATTGTAGATTCCTTATGTAAAATTTTGTCTTATTCATTGGATTTTGTCCTTATGTGACAAACTACCTTATTCAATCATCGATTTATTCCTTGGCTTTATATAAAGCCTTGAAATCTTCGTGAGCAACTAATAAAGGGGTACACATCAACTCTTTCTTTGCATGTCTGTGTCCTCTTTTGAGTCGCAAAAATGCAACATGTCGTGATATCACAAAACTTTTGTTTCTCTGTCTGCACACCCTTTTTGATCTGCAAAAATGCAACATGTCATGATATCATGAAACTTTTGTTTCTATGCCTGCCTACCCTTTTTGAGCCGCAAAAATGCAACATGTCACGATATCGCGACACTCTTGTTTCTCTACTTGCCTACCCTTTTTGAGCCGCGAAAATGCAACATGTCGTGATATCGTAACACTTTTGTTTCTCTGCCTACCTTCCCTTTTTGAGTTGCGAAAATGCAACATGTCGCGATATTGTGACACTTTTTCCTTTGCTTTGGACCATGAAAATGCAACATGTCGCGATATTGTGACACTTTTTCCTCATTTTTTCTCTTCTCTTTTGGCCGTAAAAATGCAACATGTTGCGATATCGTGACACATTTTCCTCCTTGATTTTTCTCTTTGCTTTGGACCGTGAAAATGCAACATGTCGCGATATCACGACACTTTTTCTCCTTGCTTTTTCTATTTGCTTTGGACCACGAAAATGCAACATGTCACGATATCGTGACACTTTTTCTTTCTTGTTCTTTCTCTTCTTTTTGCCATGAGAATGCAACATGTCACGATATCGCGACAATTTTTTCTCCTTGCTTTTTCTCTTTGCTTTGGACCAAAAAAATGCAACATGTCGCAAGATCGCGACACTTTTTATTTCTTGTTCTTTCTCCTCTCTTTTGACCACAAAAATGCAACATGTCGCGATATCATGACACTTTTTCTTTCTTGTTCTTGCTCTTCCTTTGGCCATGAAAATGCAACATGTCGCGATATCGTGACACATTTTTCTCCTTGTTTTTCTCTTTGCATTGGACCACGAAAATGCAACATGTCGTGATATCACGACATTTTTTTCTCCTTGTGGTGTTTTTCTTTTTATTTGATCTTTAGCATATGGGCCACTTCGGTCTTCTTGGAAAATATGCAAAAAGGTGGGTCCCCAATTTTGGGATACGTTGTGGAGCAGCCAAAACAAATAGCGACTCTGCTGGGAAATGCTCCTGAGCATTTCGATGAGAAGTCAACATTAACACCTTCAAAACTCAAACACAAACATCATAAAATATCTCAAGAATGAAACTAGATGAGAAATACATGAAGCATTAGAATTATTAAGCATCAGCTTGGTGTGTGCAATGTGCTTCATTCTCTATTGTTTGAAATTTGTTCAACTTTCCATTGTCATTTTCACTTATGATTCATGCGTATGAGAAGTTATTGATGATTCTTGTATGATTTAATGCATCATGAAGATGCTAGAGACATAACAAGCTTTGCAAAGGCTCAAACTTTATAGTACCATGAACAAACATATTAAAACTGTCAAATCCTCTTAGGACCAAATATGAGTATACTAAATTAATTTACTAGATCCCAAAGTTGGTTATGTGTCACTACCATTTTGAACCCATGCACAAGTGTAAGTGAAATCAGAGCTTTGTGGAATAGGATTCCCAACCTAAGCGAGATGGGAATTTAACCCTATCCTTACTACTTTGATCTAGAGTTCATTACCTCATCTCGAACAAAATTATTTAACCTATTATGGATGAAACTATTAGGCTAGACTATCCGTTTGAGCAGTCAGTGGTCTTGATTTTAGACAAGACATGTTGCCATTGTTTTAAGGATTATGTTGCATGATAGGACAAACACAAAATACTCATTTTGCCTCACCTTTTCTTCCAAGTACGGTTTTGACCATTTTGCTAAAGATCATATTTAAAATGTGTAGAATGTGCTTGGTTCAAGATAGTTCGGGCATCAGTTCCCAACCGTAGGATCCTTTTAATATATTTTATGTAATAACCCTAAGAATATTCGACACCTTTTCAATTATTATATTTAAAATGTAGATGCAACTGAGATGAAATGTATATGCAATGTCGAATGTAACATGAGATATGGATGAATGCATTGCTCTTTTTGAAATGCGGATGGAGTATACCACCTACTTTACCATAATTTGTAAAAATGACAACTTCATGCCTCACAAGTTCCAAATGATATTCTTTAATGTGTTTGTGATACTCGTGGAGCTTTCTGCAATACAATTTCGATGTTTCATATTCTCTTAGTCTTAGTCAACATTCATAAGGACACAAACTAACCACTTTGCTATCCCCTTCTCCTTTTTTTTTTCAAGACAAACCAAAAGTGTCCAAAGGACCAACACACAAAACTTAAAACCAAAATGAGATCCAATCCAAAACCAAAACACAAAAACCAATAGTATATACAAATGTACAATATAATACAAGATGGTGCAAAGTTTGGATTATCATTTTCCCGGATCCCAAACCTGATTAGAATTCTTTAAAAGACATATGACGTGATACACATACCAAGTTTTGTAGGAATCCAACAAAAACAAGATCAAACAAAACAAAGAAACAAACTTTCACTTGCCCCTCTCACCATACCAATTTGATTTAGTTTCATTAATAATCCTATGGTGGAGTCTCAAGTTTTCAAATTGATTAGACAATGATTGATATTCAATTCCTTTATGTCTATTCTTTAAGATGTCCATTCCGCACTTTGATTCATGGTGTAGAAATAAGATTTCATTTTCATTCAATAAAGCCATAACATTAATAATATTTGAATCAAACCATTCATTAGGCAAACCTTCATTCAAATTTTGCATGGTGAAACCAAAAAGGTGAGATTTTACCTTTGGCATGTTTTCATTTGACCTTACTTGAAGAGAATTTGAAAATTCCTCTTTTCTCTCATGAAATTCATCATCATGTAGCACTTGTTCTTTTGCCATGATTTGTTTATCAAAGGAACCAAACTTAGGTACCCAATCGAACACATGTCCATCCCTTTCAAACCATAAGTCTTGTCTATCTAGGGGTGGACTAACTAACACATTTCCATGATCAATCACTTGGGTTGTTTTGGGTAACGTGATATTTTCAATTGGATCATAAATGATATCAAACCCAAATGATTTAGGTTTTGTAATTTTCTCATTTTGAAATAGCATAATCATTGTAGCACAAGTAAGTGGATCAAGATTTTCAATTTCTTTTCCTTCAAAGGAATCTAAAGCAAGTGACTCTATTTCTTGATTCATGGTTGTAGAATCCTTATCATGCTCCAAAATTTGATGAGATTTGAATTCCTCTTCCAAAACATTCTCAAATTGTACAAGATTTATAGCATCCTCATGTGAGGAAGCAATTGAGTTATCCTGCATATTAATTGACACAACAAGTTTGTTAGAAGATTTAGATTGATAATATTCTTCCCATTTATTCCACAAATCATAGTAATCATCTTCAAATTTCAATTTGTGATGCTCAAGTACTTCTTCATCTTCTAATTCATCAGCATGTTTCTCATCCAATTCATCTTCACCTTCCTTAGGTGGTCCAATTATTTCCAAAAGTGGGTTATCTCTTGAATTCAAATTGGTAAAGCTATCCTAATCCAAATTTGTAACCCATGATTTAATTTTATCACAAATTGTAAGGTCACTTTCGATAACATCATCCAAAGTGTCTTTTGATAACAAGTGGTGAAATTCGATTATGTCTTCAACTTCATTTGTTGATTTTCTTTCAAATTCATTTTCAGCCACTTGTGATGGCTTAGGAGCTTCTATAATGGGATCGATTTCTGGATTCTGTGTCATATAGTTTCTCTAATCCTTTGCAAGTACATCTGACTAAATCATATCCACATAATTTCGTTCATTTAAATCCTCCTTTTTGGGTAATGATTCTAGATATTTCTTTTCCAAAACAAGATGGTGATCATTTGATTCCAACTTCTTGTTACCCATCCATAGAATTTCTTCTCCAAAAACTTCATGCTCTTCAAGACTTTTCGAATAGGTATTTACTTCAACATGAGTCACCTCAAAATATCTTGTATCGCTTAAAGAAGCATAACATGAAACATCCTTAAGATCGACATTATGAATTTTCTTCCTAGGATGATTTGGATGCATACATTGACGTGCTCATTTTCGTGGTGGAACATGCCTACATACCTTCTTAACCACTTTCTTTTGCTCTTTTAATTTCAATGTGAACTCTTTGGTTTGAATGGTAGAAGTAGTAGGATTAGTTGAATTGATACCCACGAACAAAACTTGAAAATTTGTTGCAATGGTTCCATGGGTTACCACATGATTCTCTAATTGAGGCATAGTTGGATGGATGGAAGTACTTGTATAAGCACATGTGGGAGCATAATTTGGTATGGTAGGATAAATTTGATTGTAGGGAAAAATATTTGATATCAAAGTTTATTGTGCCCACACTTTATTTACCATCAAGGGTTGATTACAAGCCCCTAGTTGTCCTACCATAGTTGATTGCTCCATTCCATAACCTTATGGCCTCAATTTTTGATCTACAATCATAGCTTCTGTGTAGGCCGATGCAAGATCAGTAACCAAGGTATTCATCCTAACAAATATGGCACACCATGGATCCAATGCTCGAAAGTATATTTGAAGAGCACCACTTTCCTCAATAGTATAGGGAGAAATTAATCTTGCATAAAGCTTTTGAAACCTTAAGTTGAAACTTCTCACTAGTTCATTAGGTTCTCTTTTGCAAGAAGTAAATTGTTGATATATCGTGAGAGGATCAATGAGCAACCTAAATTGATTGATAAAACCATATTTAAATTGAGTCCAATATGTAATAGAACTAGTGGGTAAATTAATGTACCAATCATATGCCACCTCATCTAGGGTTCCAGGAAATATTCTACATGCCACATCCTCATGTTTGACATTCCATCTAACTAGGATATCCACATAGGATTGAATATGTTCCTCGACTTGAATAAGATTATTCTATCTTCTTATGAAGTTACCTCTAGACAGAAGATAAATTTTTACAAGAACAAGGTGTTTATTTTAATACCCCATTCAAAGGAAGATATATATTGCAAAAATATTTGAATGTTCCATTTAAAATTTCCCTTCCATTTATCTGGGTTTACCACTTTTTAGTGGTAGGTTACAGGATTCTTCTTAGCTTCCTTTGCTTTAGAGGGTTAGGATAAAGTTTACAAGTTGGAAAGGTGCCTTCCTTATCCAAGCTTGTAAGGCACTCTCCAAAGTATCTCAATTTTATTTTTACCATTGTTTAAGAAGCCACTAAAATCTGCCAAAATATTGATAGTATTCAAAAGCCCTTTCTTTGGATGGGCATGTAATAAAAACATAGAATTACCCTAGTGGATTGGAAGAATGTTTGTTCTAGAAAGAGCAAGGATGGATTAGACCTCATGAAACTAAAATAAATTAGTTTGACCCTTATTTAAAAATAGGATAGAGGTTCGAGGTGTAGACCAATTGGTTCATCCAAACCCCATAAGAGGGGCGGAGGTCCAAGGTTCAAATCTCGGGCCTCACCGGACTGAACGCTTGTCCCTTTCCTGGTGCTTTCAGTGGCGTAAAAGGTTTAAAATGATTTTGGCATGGTGGTTATAGGGGCGGACTGCACAAAGATCTATGTGGTGGCTTCCGGGGTGGACATCGCAGAATACTATGGCGGCCATAAAAAGTTAGACATCCTACCCGAATTCGTGGTGGCTACCGATTCCACAAAGTAAATTCAAACAAAAAAAGAAAAAATAGGATTGGAAGTTCTTCAAAATGGATGAATTTGGATGGGTAAATATTTTAACAGCTAAATATATTGACAAAGATGGTAATTTCCTTGATATTCAAGTAAATCGAAAGAGCTCTATTTGTTTGAAAAATATTCTTGATTATAGGTTCATTATTAAAAAAGGCTTGATATGGAAAATTGGTTATGGTAGGAAATTTAAATTTTGGGATGATAGTTGGATTTGTAATGAGCCCTTGATTAGAGATCAACTTCTAAAGTGCTTAGAGCCTTTTACTATGTAATTTTGTGAATCTAGAGTTGTTAAATTTATTGAGTTAAGGGATGGAAAAAGGACTTTGAATAATTTATCTCTTGTAAACCCCTCCTCTAGGAAAATTCATGCTCTAAATTATCTATCCAATATTCTCATAATTCATTTTCTTAATCCTAACCCATTAGTTGACTCCCTTGTTTGGAAAGTAGATAATAAGGGCCTTTTCATGGTTAAATATACTTACTTTCTTTAGTTTGATGAGGAAGAGGAATAATTTATAGCTAGTAAGATATGGTTCAAACATCTCATATCTAAAGTTAATTTCTTCTTTTGGTTGGCCACCTAGAACAAAATACTTACCATTGAAAACCTTCACAAAAAAATCTTACCCATTTTGAATAGGTGTTATTTGTGTGACATTGCTTGGGAGAATTCTAATCATTTATTTCTCTAGTGTCCCTTCCCATTAGAAGTTATCCATTTTATTCTCATCAAATTCAATGTTACTTGGGTCATTCCTAATAACATTCTAGACCTATGTTTGCAGTGGGTTTCCCCCTTCCATAATATTCTACTTAGAAATTTTTGGTCTTTCTATTTACCTCATTTTTCTTTTGGGTATTTGGAATGAAATAACCAATAGAGCCTTTAGGAACGTTAAAAATGATCCCCTACATGTAGAAGCTAAAATTTTCAATTCCTTGAAATAAAATGTTTCCACAATCCCTGTCAATGATGATAAACGCTCTCATAGCAAAGGTAAGATTTCCAGCCAACTAGGTATCATAAATCTAGAAGTTATTTGTAGTCTTACCACCCATAATGCTAGAGATATTATCAAATGATAGCCTCCACTTCAGGGTTGGATAAAATTAAAATTTCATGGGAAATTTGAAGGTAATATAGGCATCGTAGGGGCTAGAGGAATCATCAGAAATGACAATGGGATTATTCTTTTGGCCTTTAATAATTTCATAGGTGTTCAATCTATTTTTTTTTTCTAAATATTGGGAGCTTTATCAAGGGTTCATACTCCTATAAAATATTAATGCAAATAAGGTTGTGATCGAAGGTGACTCTCTTTGTATAATTAATATTAATACAGAAAATCATTCCCCCACTGGTCCATTACAAATTTAATAGAAGCTATTTACCATCACACGAAAAAATTGAAAGGTGTTTAATTCAGGCACACCTTTAGAGAAGAAAATAAGAAATCTGGCATGTTGGCCAACTAGGGAGTCAGTCATTATGGTCTTCAGTTTTGGATGAAGTATTTTTTACCTTTTTAACTTAGTTTGTTATAGTTTGGAATTCTGGTGTATTTTAGTCCCTGGTTGATAAGGTGCTCCCTATATTTTTTTGTTGAAGGTCTTTTCTTCTACCTATTTAAGGTTTTTTTTTGTATCCCCATGTACCTTGGGGGATTTATCCTCTTCATATGATTATTGTTATTATTTCCAATATGTCTCTCATTATAAAATATTAATATTCCTTTCAAAATCTTGTATTTTCCTACCTATTAAAAAAACATATTTTAATATGATAAGCATATTGGAGATTCATAGTATCTCATGGAAGTATGATTATTTTAACTATATTATTTTAAATATGAATATAATTGCTAATAATAATTCAAATAATACAATGATTGGAAACATCTGAGTTTCTATTTGCATCGAAAATGTGGTATGCGTGAGTCAGAGTTGATGTGTTGGAAGCTTCTGACATCAATTTGGGTGACCCTGTTGAGTGGTATTTTCACACAGTTGTGAAAATACACTCTCCTTTAGGATTTGTGTTCCAAATCCCCTCTTGCAAAGAAGTTAAACAAACAACTTCTCCAAGGTCTCCGCTATATTAGCATTTGCATATGTGTATTAGTAATCTCAAATAAAGATATTCAATTTAAATGCTTGGAACACCTTAGTGATTGCAAGTAATTGTAAACAAGGGGCAATATTGGTTTATTTTACCATGAAACTTTAGTGATTGTTCGTTGAACAAAAATAAAGTAAATGTGATTTGGCCCTCATATGACCTTCAATGTGATGCTCAAATTATCCCTCTTTCGTAAAATTAGAATTTTTATGAAGAGAGGACAATTTTAGGCTCAAAAAATGGAAATTCTATTTTTAGGATTTTTTTAAAATCTGTAATAAAACAACAACTTCGGTGAATTTTTAAAAATACTAAAAAACTCTGAAAATAAAATTTCAAAGTGCGTATTGGAAGTCTGAAGTATAACCTACGCAATGGTGAAATTATTTTTGGATTTTGACATTTTTTAAATGTTTATTTTAATGCCTGAAAATTAAAATAAATTAAAATTTCTGGAAAAATAAAATGCAGAAAAATGAAAATGAAATGCAGAAAATGAAATACAAGATACATTCAGTTTGATGCTATCCTATTCCGACAAAACTGAAGATGTGAGGTTTTCATGCATGCAACCTAACCTATTGGACTTGCAAAACAAACACAATCCGGATAAGCTAAGTGCTGGCTCCTAGGGTTTTAAATGAGGTTTTCAGATTTAAACATTCGCATGAAGCAACCAAGAAACTTGCATAAACTCCATTTATAAGCCTAAAATCTGAAAAGGGGAAAAATAGACATTTAATCTTGCATACAGAAAATGACTCCTCCTTTCTTGCCCATAAAATGCAACTTTGTGAAATTTTCTATATTCAAAATTTGTCATTTTATAATAATAGAAATCTCTAGTTTTCCCAACACCATTCCATGGAAGAAAAAAAACCCAAATAGGTCGAGAATGACCCTTTTGCCTTCAAATCTGCAACTCTTCTTGCAGCAGTTTCCAACCCTCCAAAACATCCTTGCTTGCCGTATTTAAAATTCTCAGAAAGCTTTTCGTTTCATTTTCCAATGACTGTTTGTTTCACCTTCCCTTGTGCATGCAAGTGTTTTTGTTTCCAAAAAGATTTTCGTTTCTATTTTGTGGCCCTTCGTTTCATTTCCATGGTTTGGCTTCCTTTGTTTGGTTTTCTTCACTTTTGGTTTGATTTCAAAAAACGTTTCCTTTTCTCCACATGGGCACGCGTCCGCTTCCTTCCATGTGTAACGACCATCTTAAATGATTTCGAATCATTACAGATTCCTTATGTAATGTTTTGTCTTATTCATTGGATTTTTTTCTTATGTGAGAAACTACCTTATTCAATACTCGATTTATTCCTTGGCTTTATATAAAGCCTTGACACCTTTGTGAGCAACTAATGAAGGGGTACGAATCACCTCTTTCTTTGCATGTCTATGTGTCCTCTTTTGAGTCACGAAAATGCAACATGTCGTGATATCGCGACACTTTTGTTTCTCTGCCTGCCTGCCCTTTTTGAGCCGTAAAAATGCAACATGTTGTGATATCATGAAACTTTTGTTTCTCTGCCTACCTGCCCTTTTTGAGTCGCGAAAATGCAACATGTCGCGATATCGTGACACTTTTTCCTTTTCTTTGGATCGCGAAAATGCAACATGTTGCGATATTGTGACACTTTTTCCTCACTTTTTCTCTTCTCTTTTGGCCACGAAAATGCAACATGTCACGATATCATGACACTTTTTCCTCCTTGCTTTTTCTCTTTGCTTTTCGCAAAAATGCAACATGTCGCGATATCGCCACTTTTTTCTCCTTGCTTTTTCTCTTTGCTTTGGACCACGAAAATGCAACATGTCATGATATCGCGACACTTTTTCTTTCTTGTTCTTTCTCTTCTTTTTGCTATGAAAATGCAATATGTCACGATATCGTGACACTTTTTTTCTCCTTGTTTTTTCTCTTTGCTTTGGACCACGAAAATGCAACATGTCGCGATATCACGACATTTTTTCTTTCTTGTTCTTTCTCTTCTCTTTTGGCCACGAAAATGCAACATGTCACGATATCGCGACACTTTTTTCTTTCTTGTTATTTCTCTTCTTTTTGCTACGAAAATGCAACATGTCGTGATATTGCAACATTTTTTTCTCCTTGCTTTTTCTCTTTTCTTTGGACCACGAAAAATGCAACATGTCATGATATCGCGACATTTTTTTCTCCTTGCGGTGTTTTGCTTTTTCTTTGATCTTTAGCATATGGGCCACTTCGGTATTCTTGGAAAATACACAAAAAATGTGGGTCCCCAATTTTGGGATACGTTGTGGAGCAGCCACAACAAATGGTGACTCTGTTGGGAAATGCTCCTAAGCATTTCGGTGAGAACTCAACCTGAACACCTTCAAAACTCAAACACAAGCATCAGCAAATATCTCAAGAATGAAACTAGACAAGAAATACATGAAGCATTAGAATTATTAAGCATCAACTTGGTGTGTGCAATGTGCTTCATTCTCTATCATTTGAAACTCGTTCAACTTTCCATTGTCATTTTCACTTATGATTCCTGCGTATGAGAAGTTATGGATGATTCATGTAGGATTTAATGCATGGTGAAGATGCTAGAGACATAACAAGCTTTGCAAAGGCTCAAACTTTATAGTACCATGAACAAACATATTAAAACTGTCAAATCCTCTTAGGACCAAATATGAGTATACTAAATTAATTTACTAGATCCCAAAGTTGGTTATGTGTCACTACCATTTTGAACCCATGCACAAGTGTAAGTGAAATCAGAGCTTTGGGGAATAAGATTCCCAACCTAAGCGAGATGGGAATTTAACCCTATCCTTACTACTATGATCTATATTTCATTACCTCATCTCGAACAAAATGATTTAACTTGTTATGGATGAAACTGTTAGGCTAGCCTATCCGTTTGAGCAGTCAGTGGTGTTGCTTTTAGACAAGACATGTTGCCACTATTTTAAGGATTATGTTGCATGATAAGATAGACACAAAATACTCCTTTTTCCTCACCTTTTCTTCCAAGTATTTTTTTGACCATTTTGCTCAAGATCCTCTTTAAAATGTGTAGAACATGCTTGGTTCAAGATAGTTCGGGCATCAGTTCCCAACCTTAGGATCCTTTTAATATATGTTATGTAATAACCCTAAGAGGATTTGACACCTTTTCAATGATTATATTTAAAATGTAGATGCAATTGAGATGAAATGTATATGCAATGTCGAATGTAACATGAGATATGGATGAATGCATTGCTCTTTTTGAAATGTGGATGGAGTATACCACCTACTTTACCATAATTTGTAAAACTAAAAAATTCATGCCTCACAAGTTCCAAATAATATTATTTAATGTTTTTGTGATACTCGCGAAGCTTTCTGCAATACAATTCTGATGTTTAATATTATCTTATTCTTAGTCAACATTCATAAGGACACAAACTAACCACTTTGATATCCCCTTATATTTTTTTTTTCCTTTTCAAGACAAACCAAAAGTTTCCAAAGGACCAACACACAAAACTTAAAACCAAAATTAGATCCAATACAAAACCAAAACACAAAAACCAATAGTATATAAAAATTTACAATATAATACAACATGGTGCAAAGTTTGGATTATCATTTTCTCGGATCCCAAACCTGATTAGAATTCTTTAAAAGACATATGATGTGATACACATACCAAGTTTTGTAGGAATCCAACAAAAACAATATCAAACCAAACAAAGAAACAAACTTCCACTTGCCCCTCTCACCATAGGAATTTCATTTAGTTTCATTAATAATCCTATGCTGGAGTCTCAAGTTTTCAAATTGATTAGACAATGATTGATATTCAATTCCTTTATGTCTATTATTTAAGATGTCCATTCTGCACTTTGATTCATGGTGTAGAAATAATATTTCATTTTCATTCAATAAAGCCATAACATTAATAATATTTGAATCAAACCATTCATTAGGCAAACCTTCATTCGAATTTTGCATGGTGAAACCAAAAAGGTGAGATTTTACCTTTGGCATGTTTTCATTTGACCTTACTTGAAGAGAATTTGAAAATTCCTCTTTTCTCTCATGACATTCATCATCATGTAGCACTTGTTATTTCTCCATGATTTGTTTATCAAAGGCACCAAACTTAGGTACCCAACTGAACACATGTCCATCCCTTTCAAACCATAAGTCTTATCTATCTAGGGGTGGACTAACTAACACATTTCCATGATCAATCACTTGGGTTGTTTTGGGTAACGTGAGATTTTCAATTGGATCATCAATGATATAAAACCCAAATGATTTAGGTTTTGTAATTTTCTCATTTTGAAATGGCATAATCGTTGTAGCACAAGTAAGTGGATCAAGATTTTCAATTTCTTTTCCTTCAAAGGAATATAAAGAAAGTGACTCTATTTCTTGATTCATGGTTGTAGAATCCTTATCATGCTCCAAAATTTGATGAGATTCGAATTCCTCTTCCAAAACTTTCTCAAATTGTATAGGATTTATAGTATCCTCATGTGAGGAAGCAATTGAGTTATCCTGCGTATTAATTGACACAAGAAGTTTTTTAGAATATTTAGATTGATAATATTCTTCCCATTTATTCCATGAATCATAGTAATCATCTTCAAATTTCAATTTGTGATGCTCAAGTACTTCTTCTTCATCTTCTAATTCATCAGCATGTTTCACATCCAATTCATCTTCACCTTCCTTAGGTGGTCGAGTTATTTCCAAAAGTGGGTTATCTCTTGAATTCAAGTTGGTAAAGCTATCATAATCCAAATTTGTAACCCATGATTCATTTTTATCACAATTTGGAAGGTGTGGATCCTCTTTTTCATCACTTGATAACATCATCAAAAGTGTCTTTCGAGAACAAGTTGTGAAATTTGATTATGTCTTCAACTTCATTTGTTGATTTTCTTTCAAATTCATTTTCAGCCACTTGTGATGGCTTAGGAGCTTCTATAATGGGATCAATTTTTGGATTCCGTGTCATATAGTTGCTCCAATCCTTTGCAAGCACATCTGACCAAATCATATCCATATAAGTCCGTTCATTTAAATCCTCCTTTTTGGGTAATGATTCTAGATATTTCTTTTCCAAAACAAGATGGTGATCATTTGATTCCAACTTCTTGTTACCCATCCATAGAATTTCTTCTCCAAAAACTTCATGCTCTTCAAGACTTTTTGAATAGGTATTTACTTCAACGTGAGTCACCTAAAAATATCTTGTATCACTTAAAGAAGCATAAAATGAAACATCATTAAGATCAACATTATGAATTTTATTCCTAGGATGATTTGGATGCATACATTGACGTACTCATTTTTGTGGTGGAACATGCCTATATACCTTCTTAACCACTTTATTTTGCTCTTTTACTTTCGATGCGAACTCTTTGGGTTGAGTGGTAGAAGTAGTAGGATTAGTTGGATTGATACCCATGGACAAAGATTGAAAATTTGTTGCAATGGTTCCATGGGTGACCACATGATTCTCTAATTGATGTATAGTTGGATGGATGGAAGTACTTGTATAAGCACATGTGGGAGAATAAGTTGGTATGGTAGGATAAAGTTGATTGTAGGGAAAAACATTTGATATCAAATTTTTTTGTGCCCACACTTGATTTACCATCGAGGTTTGATTGTAATCCCCTAGTTGTCCTACCATAGTTGATTGCTCCATTCCACCTTATGGCCTCAAGTGTTGATCTACAATCATAGCTTATATGTAGGCCGATGCAAGATCAGTAACCAAGGTATTCATCCTAAAAAATATGGTACACCATGGATCCAATGCTCGAAAGTATATTTTAAGAGCACCAATTTTCTCAATAGTATAGGGAGAAATTAGTGTAGCATAAAGCTTTCGAAACCTCAAGTTGAAACTTCTCACTGGTTCATTAGGTTCTCTTTTGCAAGAAGTAAATTGTTGATATATCGTGAGAGGATCAATGAGAAACCTAAATTGATTGATAAAACAATTTTTCAATTGAGTCCAAGATGTAATAGAACTAGTGGGTAAATTAATGTACCAATCATATGCCACCTCATCTAGGGTTCCAAGAAACATTCTACATGCCACATCCTCATGTTCGACATTCCATATAACTAGGATATCCACATAGGCTTGAATATGTTCCTCAGCTAATGTTGGACCATCATGTTTAAATTTGGGCAAACATTTTTCTATGTTCTTGGGTAAATCATGAGAATTTCCACTAATGTTCAAAGTATTAATGTGTATCCCATACCACGTTCCTATAGTTGTAGCCATTAACAAAACTCAAAGAATGACTTCAAAACCAATTTGTTAGTCATGAATAAAGGAAGGCACCATGACAAAGCAATATTCTAAAAATATAAATTAGTTTCGGATACACTAGATCACATATGTGCAAGCGAAGAGCATACTCCTAATTTTGTAGGCTTTCTAATTCAAAGATCGCATTACACGCAAGTGAAGAGTATAATACCGACAATAAATACATTTTAGACAAAACAATTCATTACAAATAAGCATGAAATGACTAGCAAATATCAAACATGTAATGTATGAATAATCATGTTAGCATCAACCAAGAGATGTATCCATTAAAATCAAATGAAAGTAATTGCATGGAGACAACTTCGTTAGTCAAGACCATTTTTTTTCAAAATCAAATCAAAACACATTATTCCTGTATGAACAATCAAAAGCGTTAGAACAATGCATAACAATTCATGTCCTCCTTTTAACATTACAAAGTTGTATTGTTAAAAGAGGGCTAAAGATAATAATCAATAGGGCTTGAAATATTCAAAATTTAAATCCCTATAGCATTTAAATCACACTGAAATAAACCAATTCAGGCCCTCCTTCTAGCGCCAAAATATTGTGTGGTATTTTCACACAATTGTGAAAGTACACTCTCCTTTAGGATTTGGGTTCCAAATCCCCTCTTGCAAAGAATTTAAACAAAGAACTTCTCCAAGGTATCCACTATATTAGCATTTGCATATGTGTATTAGTAATCTCAAATAAAGATATTCAATTTAAATGCTTGGAACACCTTAGTGATTGCAAGTAACTGTAAACAAGGGGCAATGTTGGTTTATTTTACCATGAAACTTTAGTGATTGTTCGTTGAACCAAAATAAAGCAAATGTGAGTTGGACCTCATATGACCTTCAATGTGATGCTCAAATTATCCCTCTTTCCTAAAATCAGAATTTTTATTAAGAGAGCGCAATTTTAGGCTCCAAAAATGGAAATTTTTTATTTTCGGATTTTTTAAAATCTATAATAAAATAGCAACTTCGGTGAATTTTTAAAAATACTAAAAAACTCCGAAAATAAAATTTCAAAGTGCGTATTGGAATTCTGAAGTATAACCTACGCAATGGTGAAATTATTTTTGGATTTTGACATTTTTTAAATGTTTATTTTAATGCCTGAAAATTAAAATAAATTAAAATTTCTAGAAAAATCAAATGCAGAAAAATGAAAATGAAATGAAGAAAATGAAATACAAGATACATTCAGTTTGATGCTATCATATTCCGACAAAACCAAATATGTGAGGTTTTCATGCATGCAACCTAACCTATTGGACTTGCAAAACAAGCACGATCTGGATAAGCTAAGTGTTGGATCCTAGGTTTTTAAATGAGGTTTTCAGATTTAAACATTCGCATGAAGCAACCAAGAAACTTGCATAAACTCCATTTACAAGCCTAAAATATGAAAAGGGGAAAAATAAACATTTAATATTGCATGCAGAAAATGACTCCTTTCTTGCCCATAAAATGCAACTTTATGAAATTTTCTATATTCAAAAATTGTCATTTTATAATAACAGAAATCTCTGGTTTTCCCAAAACCAGTCCATGGAAGAAAAATAGCCCAAACAAGTCCATAATGGCCCTCTTGCCTTAAAATCTGCAACTATGTTTGTAGCAATTTCCAACCCTCCAAAACATCCTTGCCTGGCGTATTTAAAATTCTCAAAAAGCTTTTTGTTTCATTTTCCAATGACTGTTCGTTTCACCTTCCCTTGTGCATACATGTGTTTTGGTTTCCAAAAAGCTTTTCGTTTCTATTTTGTGGCCCTTTGTTTCATTCCCATGGTTTGGCTTCCTCTATTTGGTTTTCTTCACTTTTGGTTTGATTTCAAAAAATGTTTCATTTTCTCCACATGGGCATGCGTTCGCTTCCTTCCATGTGTAACAACCATCTTAAATGATTTCGAATCATTACAGATTCCTTATGTAAATTTTTTTCTTATTCATTAGATTTTGTCCTTATGTGACAAACTACCTTATTCAATCCTTGATTTATTTCTTGGCTTTATTTAAAGCCTTGACTCCTTCGTGAGAAACTAATGAAGGGGTACGAATCACCTCTTTCTTTGCATGTCTATGTGTCCTCTTTTGAGTCATGAAAATGCAACATGTCACGATATCATGACACTTTTGTTTCTCTGCCTGCCTACCCTTTTTGAGCCGCAAAAATGCAACATGTCGCGATATCGTGACACTTTTGTTTCTCTGCCTGCCTGCCCTTTTTGAGCTGCAAAAATGCAACATGTTGTGATATCGCGACACTTTTGTTTCTCTACCTGCCTACCCTTTTTGAGCCGTAAAAATGCAACATGTCCTGATATCATGACACTTTTGTTTCTTTGCCTACCTGCCCTTTTTGAGTCATAAAAATGCAACATGTCATGATATCGTGACACTTTTTCCTTTTCTTTGGACCGCGAAAATGCAACATGTCGTGATATCGTGACACTTTTTCCTCGTTTTTTCTCTTCTCTTTTGGTCGCAAAAATGTAACATGTCGCGATATCATAACACTTTTTCCTCCTTGCTTTTTCTCTTTGCTTTGGATCGTGAAAATGCAACATGTCGCAATATCGCAACACTTTTTTCTCCATGCTTTTCTCTTTGCTTTGGACCACAAAAATGCAACATGTCACGATATCGTGACACTTTTTATTTCTTGTTCTTTCTCTTCTTTTGGCCGCGAAAATGCAACATGTTGCAATATCACGACATTTTTTTCTCTTTGCTTTTTCTCTTTGCATTGGACTGCGAAAATGCAACATGTCGCGATATCGTGACAATTTTTCTTTCTTGTTCTTTCTCTTCTCTTTTAGCCGTGAAAATGCAACATGTCGTGATATCGCAACACTTTTTCTTTCTTGTTCTTTCTCTTCTTTTGGCTGCGAAAATGCAACATGTCGTGATATCGCAACAATTTTTTCTCTTTGATTTTTTTCTTTTCTTTGGATCGCAAAAATGCAACATGTCACGATATCATGACACTTTTTTCTCCTTGCGGTCTTTTTCTTTTTCTTTGATCTTTAGCATATGGGCCACTTCGGTCTTCTTGGAAAATATGCAAAAAAGGTGGGTCCACAATTTTGGGGTACATTATCAAGCAGCCACAATAGACCCCTTCTAGGGGATAAGCTTAGGGACCCAATTTCGTCCTCATATTGGGACCCAGGGAAATTAGGATAAGGAATTCTTGATAATGGAATTTTTTACCTTCCTTATCCTATGCTGAGGTGGTGTCTGATTGGTGCTATCATGATGATATTGACCTCTCTGAGGTGGACTCTGATACCTTTAAATTTGTATTCCAGAACAAATTGTGAATTCTATATTGGAGAAAGGTTCTTGTGACCTCATTGGTAAGTTTTTGGGGGGTAAACTAGATCTTGAATTTCTTTAGACATGGCAAATTTTGAGGTAAAAACCCAATGGTTCACTAGAGTTTGCCTCTCTCCCTAATAATTTCTTTCTCATTGGACTTTCCTATGATGGTGACTCAAAGAGGATCTTAGAAGGAAATCCCTAGTTTTTTGGAAAGTGAGACCTATTCCTTAGACACTAGGGATCTAACTTTAACCTGACTCTACAGTGGGTGAATTTGGTGCCAGTTTGGGTGTGCCATCCTAATTTTCCCACATTTTTATAGCATGAAAGTGTGTTCAATGCTATGGCCAAGTTTATTGGAGACTTTGTCTCCTTTGAATCATTATTACTTTTGGCTGCCATATTCCAATTCATTCTCATGTGTATTATGGCTGACATTGAGAAGGTGCTTCCAAAATCAATGGAGTTAGTATCTTGCCTTGGTTTTTGGACTCAACCGATGTTCTATGAAAATAAACCTTTACCTTGTAAATTTTGAATTGTGGGAAGGCACCACCATAATTTCTGTACGTAGAAGTTTTCTCAAAAGCCCCCGATTCAGTAGGTCAAGTGTCCTACTTCCCAGGATGTGGATTTGGGGCCCATATTTGCTTCCAAAAATCAAAATGTTTGGCATTAGAAATTTTAGGCCCATATAAAGATAAAGGCTTGGTCCCTTCATCTCTGAAGGGTGATAAAGTGGTTCTCCATCCTGATAATAATAGTATTTCTATGGTTCTTCGAAGGGTGATACGATGGTTCTCCATTCATATAAGAAGAGGTTATTGGCTACCTTGAGAAAGAAGAGAGTCCCTAACTTTTCATGTATCCAATAATCAAAGCTTATTGTTGCGTCTTGGGAGGCGACTCATAATTTTATTTGGAAGGATTATGGTTTCATGTCCAATGAGGCTATAGATGCTTCTAGGGGTTTGCTTTTATTCCAAGACTTTACAAAGTTTTAAGAACATGTTATCTCTTCCTCCAATAGGATAATCAACATATTTTTTGGGTGCAAGGCCATGCATAGAATGTGGGTAATATCTAATATCTATGTACTCAATTCTTACTATGATAGGCACAACTTTTGGAATATTCTACTTCAAATGAGAGATTATTTTTAGGATGAAGCATGGGTTGTCATTGGGTATTTTAATTCCCCTATCTATCCATCTAAAAAACATGGTGGCAATCAGGTGGATATTAGGAGCTTAAATTAGTTTGTTGGATTTATTAATTTGACTAGCCTTAAAGAATTAGATTTGAAAAGATCAAGATATACATGGAGTAATCGTAGAATGGGAATGAACCTTATTTTAAGTAGGTTAGATAGGATTTGTGTCTCTAATTATTGTCTTAATTTTTTGGTGATGCTTCATTGTCCACCCTTCCAAGAATAGGGTCTGACCATAACCATTTATGGCTTGAAATTCCTGAGGGATTGCCTTTACTTTCATAACCATTCATATTTGAGAAGATGTGGTGCTCTCACCCCAATTTTAAAGCATGTGTATCGGATTTGTGGTAGGAGGATGTTGAAGGAGAAGGTTTGATCAGATTATCTAATAACTTGAGAATTTTGAGATCCCATCTAAATTATGGAATATATTCTCCTTTGGAAATATTTTTAGGGAGAAAGAGAAGATTGTGGAGAAGATCAAAATCATTGAATCAGAGTTGGAATCTGGGAGTAGCTCTGAAGAGTTGCTA
Organism: Wollemia nobilis; assembly: GCA_028583015.1. Lineage (NCBI taxonomy): Eukaryota > Viridiplantae > Streptophyta > Pinopsida > Araucariales > Araucariaceae > Wollemia > Wollemia nobilis. The sequence continues at coordinate 1,124,504 of JAQPPZ010000677.1, read as the reverse complement.
TGTGAGGATATATCTCTTCTTGCTATTTTTCATAATATTCAAGTAGAGGAAGAGCTTCACTAGAAGTAAAATTCAAGATATTTACGGTTAATACAAGGTGATCAAAACACTCAACTTTTCCATGCTTCCATTCTACATCCTAGGGGATGTAACAAAATCAAAGAAATTAAGTTAGAGGATGGGAGTGTTTCTTCTGATATATTTAAAATATAGGAGGAGGCTATTGATTTCTTCTCCTCTATCCTGTTTTTGGTCTTGGCTTGTGATATTGGAGTGGAAATTTTAATGTTAGAAACTATTCCTAGATTGGTCTCTGATGAAATGAATGTTGGCTTATCAGCTCCTTTTGTGGACAATGTAATTTTCAAAGCTTTGAAGTCCATGGGCCCTCTAAAAGCACGACGAATGGATGGATTCCATTTGACCTTCTTCTAAAAATATTGGTATATCTATGGTAATGAGGTGTAATCAGCTCTCAGATTTGCTTAGCAATCCTTAGTGATTCATAAGGTGGTGAACTCTTGTCTCTTGGATTTGGTCCCAAATAAATATTCGATGACAAATTTTAATTATTTCCATCCAATTAGCTTGTGCAATATGATATACAAGATTGAAGTTGATTCTTGCAATGTTAATTGACAAGGCCCAAAGAACCTTCATCCTTAGGAGTCATATTTTGTATGGGGCTATTGTTATTCATGAGTTTTTACACTCCATGAAGAAAAGTGATAGAGTGACTTTCTTCCTCAAATTGGATATCAAAAAATCCTATGATAGAGTCTCCTGGCCCTTTTTTTCAACATGTTGAAGAATTTTGGCTTTGATGACTCTTGGATTAAGTTGATTGAGGCTTGTGTTTTCACAACTTGGTTTTTAGTTCTCATCAATAGTGCCACAACTAGGTTATTTAAATTGAATCAAGGGATCAAGCAAGGAGAGACCCTCTACCCCTTCTTATTCATTCTCATGGTGGAAGCATTAGGTAGGTCAATTGCTAGAAGAAGTGATGAAATTGGTCTTCGTCTGACTTTACCTTACCCCCTATTCCCCATCAATAGTTTGTTGATGATGCTCTCCTCTCGTGTGTGGCCTCAGTGTTCCATGTGAGAGACGTGAAGTAACTTCTAGACTATTATGAGAAGGTGGTTGGGTAGAAAATTAGGTATGAGAAAAGTAATATCTTCTTTGTTAATACTCTGGAGCCTAGACAGAGAAATATTATAAGAATTTTGAATTATAGAAGTGCAACCCTTCTGACAACTTATCTAGGTCTCCCACTTTTTTTTTGGTGGTTAAAATATTTATTTTGGTCATCGATGGTCAAGAGGGTTTAAAGGAAATTGGATTTTTGGAAAGGGGCCCTTCTAGTCAAGTCGGTAAATTTATTTTGGTCTAGAACACTTTGCAAAGTATCTCGATCTACTTTTTATCCCTTTTTCATCTCCCCGGTAAGGTGACAGCTAAGTTTGACACCATTTGTAAAGCCTTCTTATAGATTGGCCCATATTTGAAAGGGAAATTTCATTTGGTGTCATGGGAACAGATATGAAAAAGAAAGAAGGATGGGGTTTTAAACCTATAAAAATGTAGCCATGATGAATAAGGCATTGGTTGCTAAGCTTGGTTATAAGGTTTCTTCTAATTCTAATTGCCTTTGGTGCAACATTCTAAAAGCCAAATATAATTTTATGTTATTTTTATAAAACTTTATTCATAATGGAGGCTCGATGTTTTGGAATAACCTTTCTAAGTATCATGATTTTTTAAAATCCAAATTTTTATGAGTTGTAGGCAACGAAAGGTTGACAAACATTTGGCAGGATCAGTAGCTTAGAGATCATCATTTATTTGAGGACTAGCACCTTGGTGTCTTATCACTCTAGAGCTTTGGGATTTCAAAATGTGGTAGACTTTTGGGAGATTTGTAATGGAAGGAAATATTGGTTTAACCCCCTCCTAGGTCTGAGCAATGAAGACAATATCCTTTTGTGGCATACTCTTTTGGATGATATTTGACTGTTTGTGTTGTGCCATGAAGATATTGATGATCAGTTGGTGTGGAGTGTAGATAGTGAGGGTTCTTTCACTATCATATTTGCATATCAACTCCTTAGTTTGAAATAATTTGCCCATTTCTAGTTAATTTAATGTGGATTAATAATTTAACCCTAAATATAAAAATGTTTTAATGGTTGGTTGTGCAGAACAAATTCCTTACGATAGAAAATATCCTTAAGCAAGGTTTATTTCTTGTTAATAGGGTTTTATTTGTAGAAGGATTGGGAATTGGCTTCCCATCTACTGCTTAGTTACTAAGGCTTTCAATAAATGTTATCCTTTATTCTTTCTTGGTTGGAAGTTTATTAGGTTCTCCCAAATACAATTTTTTATTGCTTTCTTTAGTGGAAATATCTTTTTTCCTCTCGGTATCTTAAACGTTTTTGGATTTTTCTTCTCCCCTATGTTCTTCGGGGTGTTTGGAAGGAACACAATGTTAGAGCTTTTAAGAATGTGGAAAGTAATATGGAATTGAATAGCATTAAAATTATTTGTAAGGTTTCATAGAACGTTATAGCTACTCTCAAGAACTTAAATATTTCTTTGGCTCTTTTCCCAAGTGAAGCCAGACTCAAAGAGCAACTTGTCTTTGTGTCATTGGTCCGTCCTACACTTCCACCCAACCCTAGAAGTTTTGTATGTTGGTCCCCACCACCCATGGGCTAGTTCAAAGTAAATTTTTATGGGGCCTCTAAGGGGAACCTTGGATTAGCTGGCACAAGTGGTGTAATTTGAGATAATCATGGTGATATTATCCTTGCCTATGCAAAAATCTTGGGAGTGCAATCCTACCAATTCACTGAGGCTTGGGCTACCTTTAATGGTGTCTCATAGTTGAAAATCCTTGGTATTTGAAATGCTCTCATTTAAGGCAATTCCTTACTGGTGATTAACATGCTCAGGGGGGTCTATTAGCATGGTTGGAAAGTGTCTAATCATAGAGATGAAATGATATGTAACTCCTGCTCTCTTAATAAAATTAGGTTTGAGCACGTGTTAAGAGAGGGTGACATGGTGTCCGACTCAATGGTAAATCTAGGTGTTCATTCCCAAGATTTATCTGTTTGATAAGATAATTTTTCTAATGAGATATTTCATCATGCAAGGGATTATATTCCTTAAATTTTATCAGAAGTTTATTCATGGGCTATGTATGTTGTGGATTTCTTGATGTATCCATAGGTCCTTGGTGGTATTTTGCTAGTACGAGGAATTGATGGTGCCTTATTTGTTTGTCTGGTTTCACTCTCTGTGATTGATATCATGTTGTCCTCTTTGGATTTGTGGTTTTCTCCCCACTGCCTATGTCTCGTGGAGACATCAATATATAATATTTGAATATTTAGTTAGTGCGATGGATGTTGGGTGGTTCTCCCCACCTTGTTTTTGGCCATGCATGGGTGGTTATTTTTTTATGACTATCAGACATTTAATCGTGTTCCATGATTCTGTTGGATCGCTTGGTGCCCCCGTAGGCCTTTGGTCATTGACCTCTGGTTCATGATTCTTTTGGAATTTCCTTGTTTGATAGGTATTATTAATTATTGTACCCCATTTGCCCTTGTGAGTATGAGGTCTTCTCTTTATGCTGGTGTCTTGAGAGTCGTTTGTCTTTTTGGCCCTTGAAGTAGAGTGGCCACCATTGGGAAGGATATTGGGGATTTGGGGTTGAACTTTCACGGTTCCCCTCGACCCTTTGTTTCATTCCTTAGGTTGGCTCTAGTATTTTTCATTGTTTTTGTTTGCCTCTCCCTTTGGGTGGTTGATTTTTGTCGTTTTGGCCTTCGGGTCTTTCTATTGTAAAAGGTTGTGGGGCCCCTTTCAAAACTCTCTCCTTTATTAATAGTACCAAATATATATATATATATATATATATATATATATATATATATATATATATATATATATATAATGTTTGGAAATGTCAATTATCCCTCTCTCTCTTTTAAAGACATTAAAAAATTTATAAACATCAATATAACTATGATAAGTTCCTTTTTAGAGGTAAGTAAAATGTTTCTATAATAAAATGAAATAATGTGTATATTAAATGATCCTTCATTTTCTTAAAATATTTTAAGAGTAGTTTTCATGCATACATAAAATAATTGAGGATTTAATGTTTTTATTTTGCATTTATAGGTATGATATCTCTAAAATCCCTTTGTGTCACCTATTTATATTCTAATTTTATTTGCAAGTATGCATGGCATTAGATAAAATATCTATAGAAAAATGCACATATGTAAGGGTGATTTTTGCTTTCAGATTTTCTTATGTGATATGTAAGGGTCAATATTAATATCATGATCTTTTGCTTAGAAATATCAAAATATTACTCTATAAGATATGATAAATAATATACATGAGTATTTTTACAATATTTTAGTGATATTCATTTTAATTGTAATACAAGATATGATATTAATAAGAATTTTTTAAGATGAAACTATTATAAAAGGAGTTTTATGATATTACCTTTTATCATTGTTAATAGTATTGAATTAATATAGTGGTTTATGACATACTATTTTATGTAGTGGCAAAGAGGAACAATTTGTTATCAATAGTCATGGTGAAAGGTAATTACTTATAATTAGAAACTTTACTTAATGGTAAGCTTCATCACTTTACTAATTTAATATTTTCCTTCACTATTCCTAACAAAATTGGTAAATGTGTGTTGATAGAATGTCCTTCACAATGATGATGGTCTAGTATGACAATGTCAACATTATCAAGACATTGGTTGGTAGAGTCCTATCAAAAAATATATTTTCTCAAGTGATAGATATTACAGATGTCAAAGGTAGATGATAATGATTTCTTATATAGTCCACTCTAGGATGAAAAAATTCATGTCAAAAATCACACTCATAGTGGTGATATTCATGACAATGAAATCTCTCAAAGACCAGCTGCATTCACCATTCAGTTGTTATTTTTTAATAACTCCTTCCATGATGTTAGGTTTAGGGAGTCATGCTGATAAATACATGATCTCTAATGGATCCACTATAACTCCAAATAAAACAACAATGCATGATGCCAACTCTTGGATGATTGTGCTCTAGATGAAGATCTCTTGGAAAATATTTAGATGAGAATCAACATTCCCTAACTACATTAATTGGTGTATATCCACCTTCCATACACTCTTTTGATGATAATTTTAAATATGCATATAAAAAACCTCACATAAATTTCATTCGACGTAGTAGAAAAATATTATTGGTTAATAATTTGCTTATCTAGCAATGTGGTGACAAATAATGGTATAGAGAATTCATGTTATCTCTCATTTTATTTCTTTGATATTATTATTCTTTCATCCTCACCTTCTAATATTATTTACCTTAACTTGTTTACTTCCTGTATTCACCTCACCATCCCCTATCTCTCTTGAATCCTATTCATTTTATAGATATGATAAGTAATGATTGTATAGAAACCCCAACAATTTACCTTCCAAATTTTGCATCAATTCATATTTTTTGATATCCATATGGATGGTCTTGAATCATACTCACCAGGTAAAAAAAAATATTTCATGATTTCAAGCTCAAGAAGTGTTTTTCCAAGCTATTGCCACCCTAGCTTGGTTGTTTTTATAAGACCATTTTTATTGTCTTACCTTGGCCTTCCCTTGAGGGTTAAACCTCCTAGTATAGAATTCACCCAAAATTCTCTTCACCTTCTCCCATTGCATCACATACATCCAATTTTAATCAACATGCATTTTGTTGATAACTTTATCTTACTTCCAACACCTTATTTTGGAGTGAGCATATCCTCCAAAACTCTCACAAGGATGTAGGTTCCAACACCTAGTTACAACTTGTCCAACTCTTCCACACTGACTATGACAACCCATTATCAAAACTTCATTTTGTATATTGCTCTCTCCTCTCACAATTTTTTTCTTAATAATTCTTACTAGAACTACACATCCAAGGCCTTCATTCCTTGATGGCATTATGGAAATTTTCACACCTTGTCCATATCTTTCCAATTCCTTACTATTGTAAACCTTTCTTCTCATCAACATATAAACAATTCCTTTGGAATGCATTCAAAGCACACAAAATTTTCATCACTACTATAATATCTTTCATCACTATCACAATGTACTTCATAAAATCTTGAAGTACCATTTTTACTATTAGCTCTAGAAACATGGTCTTTGTCACAACCATAAACAACTTGATGAGGTTCATATTCTACCACTATAGCTTTACTATCTCTTTTATCCTTCTCTTTCACCTTATTTATTGCAAGAGTCATTACACCATTGTATTTATCATCAATACTACTAGTGAATGGAGCTATTTGTATCATTTCCACGCTTATCCTTTTGGTTTTTTCTACATTTTCCTCCACTTATTTTACAACTCCTTTCAAAATAGGTGAAAGCATGAGATTCCGGAAGAAAGAAATACTAAGATGCAATGAAAACAAAACTAGCTTGATGCATGAAATAACACGGATATAATCAAATCAAAAGCAGGAGCACAACCCTTTTTATTAATGTGATTCCAACTCGGTTACAATACGTCTCCTCCCTTTTTAAGGGCTAGGAGAGTTAGCATGTTTCCATTACAAAAAGTGCATAGTGATCTTCTTCCGCATGCCCACATTTGAAACGGGTGGGCCAAAGTGTTGCCGCCGCTTATGCCGATGAATCCTTGCTTGTTGTTGCTTCTCCTGCAATCAAAGAAACAATGAAAGCATTAGTAGCACCTGTTGCACATAGAGAAAGTTTGTTCTTTTGAAATTAATGAAAGATGCATGCAAAAAGATTGATTAATCGACATTCTGACAAAGACTCAAAAACATCACAAAAAGGCTGTCACCAGCAAAACAGTCGGTAAACCCGATCTCTGTTATCTACAAGTTAGTATTTCATTGCATCGCATAATATATATTTTATAACTGTATTTTGAAGTATATATTCGAACACTGTTAGCCGCAATATATATTCGAACATAAAACATACACTATTTTAAACAACATACAACGTGATGTAAAAATACGTGATAACAGAATAATCTAAAATGAAACTAAGAGCGTGCGGGGCACCCGAGTGGGCCGCCCACCATGGGAATTTGATTTCGGTGCCAATCCACTAGGGAAGGGCCCAAAATCTTAGAGAATGAATTGTTGGCGAATTAATGGTTTATTGTTATCCAGTGCCGGGTATTAAGGTCCGTGTTCACCTTCTAGCAGCCACCAATAACCTCTCCTACGAAAGAGATTACGGGTGTAGAAGAATGAATATCAAAGGATGCAATCAGGTGTTTGGTTTGACAGCACTTCGTTGCTTGGAAATGTCTGTCCACTTCTCTTTCTGGGCGGGAAAGTCCGTCATTTTATAGACCCATGGGGTCTCTTTGGAGGGGCATTCAGGGATGCCACGTGGCGGCCATGCCTTCCCAAAAGGGAGGAGACTCCTCCTTGACTTGGGCTTACATGACTGCCCTTGCAACAGTTTGCTAACTGCCAATCTGCCCACCTACGTGTGCATGCACAGCAGGCGGCAATAACTGACTGTCCTCGGCTACCACTTGTCTAACGTCCGCTTTGATTGGTTTTAATGGCACCTTTTATTGGTTGAATGTCACCCAGGTGCAGATGCCGAAGTGTCACAATATCGTGACATCCCGATATCACGACACTTCGGCCGAGGCTTTTCTTTGGGTGTCGAAGTGTCGCGATATCGCGACGTTGTGATATCGCGACACTTCGGCCGAGGCTTTTCTTTGGGTGTCGAAGTGTCGCGATATCGCGACGTTGCGATATCGCGATATCATGCCACTTTGGCCAAGGCTTTGCCTTGGACGCCGAAGTGTCGCGATATCGCGACGTCGCAATGTTAGAGCTTTTAAGAATGTGGAAAGTAATCTGGAATTGAATAGCATTAAAATTATTTGTAAGGTTTCATAGAACGTTATAATTGCTCTCAAGAACTTAAATATTTCTCTGGCTCTTTTCCCAAGTGAAGCCAGACTCAAAGAGTAACTTGTCTTTGTGTCATTGGTCCGTCCTTCACTTCCAACCAACCGTAGAAGTTTTGTATGTTGGTCCCCACCACCCATGGGCTAGTTCAAAGTAAATTTAGATGGGGATTCTAAAGGGAACCTTGGATTAGCTGGCACAAGTGGTGTAATTTGATATAATCATGGTGATATTATCCTTTCCTATGCAAAAATATTAGGAGTGCAATCCTACAAATTCACTGAGGCTTGGGCTACCTTTAATGGTGTCTCATAGTTGAAAATCCTTGGTATTTGAAATGGTATCATTTAAGGCAATTCCTTACTGGTGATTAACATGCTCAGGGGGGTCTATTAGCATGGTTGGAAAGTGTCTAATCATAGAGATGAAATGATATGTAACTCCTGCTCTCTCAATAATTTTAGGTTTGAGCATGTGTTAAGAGAGGGTGACATGGTGTCCGACTCAATGGTAAATCTAGGTGTTCATTCCCAAGATTTATCTGTTTGACAGGATAATTTTTCTAATGAGATATTTCATCATGCAAGGGATTATATTCCTTAAATTTTGTCAGAAGTTTATTCATGGGCTATGTATGTTGTGGATTTCTTGATGTATCCATAGGTCCTTGGTGGTATTTTGCTAGTACGAGGAATTGATGGTGCCTTATTTATTTGTCTGATTTCACTCTCTGTGACTGATATCATGTTGTCATCTTTGGATTTGTGGTTTTCTCCCCACTGCCTATGTCTCATGGAGACATCAATATATAATATTTGAATATTTAGTTAGTGCGATGGATGTTGGGTGGTTCTCCCCACCTTGTTTTTAGCCATGCATGGGTGGTTATTTTTTTATGACTATCAGACATTTCATAATGTTCCATGATTCTGTTGGATCGCTTGGTTACCCTGTAGGCCTTTGGTCGTTGACCTCTGGTTCATGATTCTTTTGGAATTTCCTTGTTTGATAGGTATTATTAATTATTGTACCCCATTTGCCCTTGTGAGTATGAGGTCTTCTCTTTATGTTGGTGTCTTGAGAGTCATTTGTCTTTTTGGCCCTTGAAGTGGAGTGGTGACCATTGGGAAGGATATTGGGGCTTTGGGGTTGAACTTTATTGGTTCCCCTCGACCCTTTGTTTCATTCCTTAGGTTGGCTCTAGTCTTTTTTATTGTTTTGTTTGCCTCTCCCTTTGGGTGGTTGATTTTTGTCGTTTTAGCCTTCGGGTCTTTCTATTTTAAAAGGTTGTGGGGCCCCTTTCAAAACCCTCTCCTCTATTAATAGTACCAATATATATATATATATATATATATATATATATATATATATATATATATATATATATATATATATATATATATAATGTTTGGAAATGTCAATTATCCCTCTCTCTCTTTTAAAGACATTAAAAAATTTATAAACATCAATATAACTATGATAAGTTCCTTTTTAGAGGTAAGTAAAATGTTTCTATAATAAAATGAAATAATGTGTATATTAAATGATCCTTCATTTTCTTAAAATATTTTAAGAGTAGTTTTCATGCATACATAAAATAATTGAGGATTTAATGTTTTTATTTTGCATTTATAGGTATGATATCTCTAAAATCCCTTTGTGTCACCTATTTATATTCTAATTTTATTTGCAAGTATGCATGGCATTAGATAAAATATATATAGAAAAATGCACATATGTAAGGGTGATTTTTGCTTTCAGATTTTCTTATGTGATATGTAAGGGTCAATATTAACATCATGATCTTTTGCTTAGAAATATCAAAATATTACTCTATAAAATATGATAAATAATATACATGAGTATTTTTACAATATTTTAGTGATATTCATTTTAATTGTAATACAAGATATGATATTAATAAGAATTTTTTAAGATGAAACTATTATAAAAGGAGTTTTATGATATTACCTTTTATCATTGTTAATAGTATTGAATTAATATAGTGGTTTATGACATACTATTTTATGTAGTGGCAAAGAGGAACAATTTGTTATCAATAGTCATGGTGAAAGGTAATTACTTCTAATTAGAAACTTTACTTAATGGTTAGCTTCATCACTTTACTAATTTAATATTTTCCTTCACTATTCCTAACAAAATTGGTAAATGGGTGTTGATAGAATGTCCTTCACAATGATGATGGTCTAGTATGACAATGTCAACATTATCAAGACATTGGTTGGTAGAGTCCTATCAAAAAATATATTTTCTCAAGTGATAGATATTACAGATGTCAAAGGTAGATGATAATGATTTCTTATATAGTCCACTCTAGGATGAAAAAATTCATGTCAAAAATCACACTCATAGTGGTGATATTCATGACAATGAAATATCTCAAAGACCAGCTGCATTCACCATTCAGTTGTTATTTTTTAATAACTCCTTCCATGATGTTAGGTTTAGGGAGTCATGCTGATAAATACATGATCTCTAATGGATCCACTATAACTCCAAATAAAACAACAATGCATGATGCCAACTCTTGGATGATTGTGCTCTAGATGAAGATCTCTAGGAAAATATTTAGATGAGAATCAACATTCCCTAACTACATTAATTGGTGTATATCCACCTTCCATACACTCTTTTGATGATAATTTTAAATATGCATATAAAAAACCTCACATAAATTTCATTCGACCTAGTAGAAAAATATTATTGGTTAATAATTTGCTTATCTAGCAATGTGGTGACAAATAATGGTATAGAGAATTCATGTTATCTCTCATTTTATTTCTTTGATATTATTATTATTTCATCCTCACCTTCTAATATTATTTACCTTAACTTGTTTACTTCCTGTATTCACCTCACCACCCCCTATCTCTCTTGAATCCTATTCATTTTATAGATATGATAAGTAATGATTGTATAGAAACCCCAACAATTTGCCTTCCAACTTTTGCATCAATTCATATTTTTTGATATCCATATGGATGGTCTTGAATCATACTCACCAGGTAACAAAATATATTTCATGATTTCAAGCTCAAGAAGTGTTTTTCGAAGCCATTACCACCCTAGCTTGGTTTTTTACATAAGACCATTTTTATTGTCTTACCTTGGCCTTCCCTTGAGGGTTAAACCTCCTAGTATAGAATTCACCCAAAATTCTCTTCACCTTCTCCCATTGCATCACATACATCCAATTTTAATCAACATGCATTTTGTTGATAACTTTATCTTACTTCCAACACCTTATTTTGGAGTGAGCATATCCTCCAAAACTCTCACAAGGATGTAGGTTCCAACACCTAGTTACAACTTGTCCAACTCTTCCACACTGACTATGACAACCCATTATCAAAACTTCATTTTGTATATTGCTCTCTCCTCTCACAATTTTTTTCTTAATAATTCTTACTAGAACTACACATCCAAGGCCTTCATTCCTTGATGGCATTATGGAAATTTTCACACCTTGCCCATATATTTCCAATTCCTTACTATTGTAAACCTTTCTTCTCATCAACATATAAACAATTCCTTTGGAATGCATTTCAAAGCACACAAACTCTTCATCACTACTATAATATCTTTCATCGCTATCACAATGTACTTCATAAAACCTTGAAGTACCATTTTTACTATTAGCTCTAGAAACATGGTCTTTGTCACAACCATAAACAACTTGATGAGGTTCATATTCTACCACTATAGCTTTACTATCTCTTTTATCCTTCTCTTTCACCTTATTTATTGCAAGAATCATTACACCATTGTATTTATCATCAATACTACTAGTGAATGGAGCTATTTGTATCATTTCCATGCTTATCCTTTTGGTTTTTTCTACATTTTCCTCCACTTATTTTACAACTCCTTTCAACATAGGTGAAAGCATGAGATTCCGAAAGAAAGAAATACTAAGATGCAATGAAAACAGAACTAGCTTGATGCATGAAATAACACGGATATAATCAAATCAAAAGTAGGAGCACAACCCTTTTTATTAATGTGATTCCAACTCGGTTACAATACGTCTCCTCCCTTTTTAAGGGCTAGGAGAGTTAGCATGTTTCCATTACAAAAAGTGCATAGTGATCTTCTTCCGCATGCCCACATTTGAAACGGGTGGGCCAAAGTGTTGCCGTCGCTTATGCCGATGAATCCTTGCTTGCTGCTGCTTCTCCTGCAATCAAAGAAACAATGAAAGCGTTAGTAGCACCTGCTGCACATAGAGAAAGTTTGTTCTTTTGAAATTAATGAAAGATGCGTGCAAAAAGATTGATTAATCTGCATTCTGACAGAGACTCGAAAACATCACCAAAAGGCTACCGCCAGCAAAACAGTCGGTGAATCCGATCTCTGTTACCTGCAAGTTAGTATTTCATTGCATCGCAGAATATATATTCGATAACTATCTTTTGAAATATATATTCGAACACTGTTAGCCGCAATATATATTCGAACATAAAACGTACACTATTTTAAACAGCATACGGCGTGATGTAAAAAAATACGTGATAACAGAATAATCTAAAATGAAACTAAGAGCGTGCGGGGCGCCCGAGCGGGCCGCCCACCGTGGGAATTTGATTTCGATGCCAATCCACTAGGGAAGGGCCCAAAATCTCAGAGAATGAGTTGTCAGCGAATTGATGGATTACTGTGATCCAATGTCGGGTATTAAGGTCCGGATTCACCTTCTAGCAGCCACCAATAACCTCTCCTGCGAAAGAGATTACGGGTGTAGAAGAATGAATCGAAAAGGATGCAATCGGGTGTTTGGTTTGGCAGCACTTCGTTGCTTGGAAATGTCTGTCCACTTGTCTTTTTGGGCGGGAAAGTCCACCATTTTATAGACCCATGGGGTCTCTTTGGAGGGGCACGCAGGGATGCCACGTGGCGGCCATGCCTTCCCAAAAGGGAGGAGACTCCTCCTTGACTTGGGCTTACATGATTGCCCTTGCAATAGTCCGCTAACTGCCAATCTGCCCACCTACGCGTGCATGCACAGCAGGCGGCAATAACTGACTGTCCTCGGCTGCCACTTGTCTAACGTCTGCTTTGATGGTTTTAATGTCGCCTTTGAATGTTTGACTTCTGCCTCTGATTGATTAAATGTCTGCCTTTGATTGGTTTTAATGGCGCCTTTGATTGGTTGAATGCCGCCCAGGCACAGATGCCGAAGTGTCACGATATCACGACACTTCGGCCGAGGCCTTTCTTTGGGCGCCGAAGTGTCGCGATATCACGACGTCGCGATATCGCGACACTTCGGCCAAGGCTTTGCCTTGGGCGCCAAAGTGTCGTGATATCGTGACGTCACGATATCGTGACACTTCGGCCAAGGCTTTGCCTTGGGCGTCGAAGTGTCGCGATATCGCGACGTCGCGATATCGCGACACTTCGGCCAAGGCTTTGCCTTGGGCGCCGAAGTGTCGCGATATCGTGACATTTCAGAAAAAGCTTTGCTTTGGGTGCCGAAGTGTCGCGACACTTCGGCCAAGGCCTTCTTTTGATTAAGGCTTGCTTTGGATTAAGGCTTGCTTTGGATTAAGGCTTGCTTTTGCTTAAGGCTTGTTAAAACGACCAGCTTCTGCTTTGTTTACTTTTCGACCTTCTAAACTGCTGTGTAAGTGGCTAGGACCACTGTTTGACCTCTGAGGGCTGCCCTGAAAGCTGTGTGTGTCAATGCGATCAGTGTTTGTAGTCACATAATCGGATTGGTGCTGTTTTGGTGTCTACAGATGCCCCTTTTTGGGAAGCGCTGCGGGTGATGCAGTGCTGAGCAAAAATAGATAACCAAAGCACTAATGATTAGGGTTTCTTGGTAACCTAACCAACTTTTGATGCCCCAAGTATGGAAAGGGCATGCATTCTTGAATCCTTGCTTCGACGAGCTAAGGAATTTGATTTCAAGTGTTAACCTATTTTGGTGAGGTGTGACTTGAGCTTGGACATTGATCAGTCATGATTAGGCAAAGGGCGTAACCTTTTGTCCACAGGGGAACCTTGTGTTCATGCTTCAGGAATGCCAAGTGTTTGATCAATTTGATTGTTGCTTGTTTACTGCCCCAAGCAGGAGCGTGATTGTCTTTGTCAATGATTCTTTGAATGCATGTCATTGCTTTGATTGGGTGTGTGCTTGTTGATTGGTGACTAAGTGTGACTACCCCCTCAAGCGACGAATCGATGAGGGAATGACCTTCATGAGAAAAGCGACGAGTCGCTTGACCCAAGATGACTTGTGCAAGGGTGCCTTTAGATGTTTTACCATTTAAGCATGTGCAATTTCCCGACATTTGGACCTATTTTTGGTGGGTGTTAACCCTTTTGGTGATGCCATAATGGGGTGAAATCGTCGAAAACCCGTCTTCCCGTGGAGCGGTCCGGCTATGGTAGCCTTCTTGGGGAAGTAGGAGAGTGACAATTTGAGCCCCGACATCGATTTTCTATGCCAAGAGGTTAAGTGCAAGAGCACTTGTGTCCGGCAATGCTTATTGCTATGTTTTTGTGTTGCATTTTTGTGATGTTTTTGTTGTTTTGATTTTCTTTCTTTGTGTATATGTCATGATTTTATGTTATGCATAATGATTGATGTTGATGGATGCATGCTACTTTATATTGATGTATGCATATGGTATGATAAATGCGATTGTTGTATGTTGATTTATTTTGATGGATGCATATGTTGTGATGAATGCAAATGTTTTTTATTTATATGTGATATGCAGAAATGAAATGGATGGATAGAATTTGTGATGTTTGGCTATGGCACCATAGACTGTTTAGGACTTTGTTATTTTGTCTTTTAGGCGATTGCTGTGATGGATGACTTTGTATGTATACATGTGGTTTTTTTTTTTTTGTATTTTCTGATGGTATTGTAAGGATGAAAAGTAGTGCAGTTGGTTTAGAAATGTAGCTAAGGTTTTCTGAGACTCAGACGGTTTTAACTTACTAGCCATGACTGTACTTTATCTTACAAGACTTTTGAACAAGGTATGAATCGGACTTGTTTTTGACCAAGCTATTTCACATCCCTGTGTGTGCAATTGAGTTCATTTATGTGGTATTTGTCGGGATACCGCCGATGCCGAGATGGGCTTTCAACCGAACCTGTATTGAGGATCACCTAATTAGCTCCACTAACTCCTTTGTTGTATTTAGTTAGATTAATCTGCGGTGTTATCCAGGATACCATAAGCTAGCTCATCCTTATGCAAACATTGGTCTACACACATGCAAAGCGAATGTGACAGACATATCGTCATGCGGGTAGGATACCACCATTGCCAGATAGGCTATCAACCAAACCTGTAATGAGGATCACCTAGATGGTTTTCGAATGCTGAGAATTCCAGGGATTCAAGTTCAGGATATTTGTTGGCTGAATGATTTAGAAAGTTGCTCGTCTATATAGTGATGAAAATCACTGTTTATTTTCTATTAATTCTTTTTGAGCAAGGATTTTGAATAGTAGTGATAACCACTTGTTATTTGATTTTGTATTTTGAGTATTGTGAGTTTGGGCTGGTGAGTGGCCTTGATCCTTGTGGCCTTGGGGACGACTACGCATCCTTTGCAGGGACATGTAGTACGAATCCTTACGACGTTGGGGACCAAGGGGGTGATGGAGATTATGGAGTAAGGGCATTGATCTTTTAGGCCTTGGGGATGACTACCCATCCTGGTTAGGGGCGGATAGTATGAATCCTTACAACTTGGAGACCAAAGGTGAATGGAAAGTGTTAGGATGATGATTTGTTGGAATTTTGTTTGTGAATGGCGTTGATCCCTTTAGGTCTTGGGGATGACTACCCATCCTTGGCAAGGACGTGTAGTACAAATCCTTACAACTTTGGGAACCAACTATGATTGGGATTTGGTAGTGGTGAAAACCACTGTATATGGAGGTGAATGGATAGGAAAGAGCTTGTCCTTTTGTCAATTCTCAGCATTCTGGAACCATTCGCACATGGGGATGAGCAAGATAACCGTTTCACTTATGGTGACTTGGATTACTATGCACAAGGTTTCATCTTTCGTTCACACAACTTGGGAATTTTTATGTGTTTTAATTTGTGTTGGGATGTTACGTAACAAGGTGTATTTCAAGTGTAACTCTACCTTCGTAAAATCTGTCTGACTCGGTACATTACGTAGCTAAAGAGCAAAATGATGACTGAATTACGAAAACTCTTGATACATTAAAAGACCACTGACTCTAGTGTGGTAAAAAGCAATGCATGGTGTTTTTGTTGTTTTTGTAAAATGGAACAGTGTGGAACAAGATGGACTAGCAGAGCAATTATAGCCTATGGTGCCTTTGACCTATACGACCACAAATATGCAATGTATGGATGCAATGCTTTAATGCAGCTATGTATTTTTGTATTTTTGATGGATTGATTTTTGTGAATATGAAGATGAGGTGCGAGAAGAGCTCTCTATTGATGAATTTGAGTATGCCTAGAAATGAGATGCAAAATTTTTTGTTGTTTTTGATGATTTTTGTTGTTTTTGAATTTTCTTGATTTTTGACCAAGCGATTGTGGAAATCCTTGGAGCATTTTTGGATTGACCAAGCGATTTTAGGGATCCTTGGAGCATTTTTGGGATTGACCAAGCGATTATAGGATCCTTGGAGCATTTTTGGGATTTGACCAAGCGATTATAGAATCCTTGGAGCATTTTTGGGATTGACCAAGCGATTATAGAATCCTTGGAGCATTTTTGGGATTGACCAAGCGATTGATGGAATCCTTGGAGCATTTTTGGGTTTGACCAAGTGATTGGATGGATCCTTGGAGCTTTTGGGATGACCAAGCGATTGAACCTGGAGATTTTGGGCCACGTTAATCCTGCTTTGGGTGACCGCATTGATAATCCTTGGAGCTTTTGGGGTGACCAGCGATTTTTTGTTTGGGTTGGGTGGGTTTAGAATCCTTGGAGCATTTTGGGATTGACCAAGCGATTATAGAATCCTTGGAGCATTTTGGGATTGACCAAGCGATTATAGAATCCTTGGAGCATTTTTGGGATTGACCAAGCGATTATAGAATCCTTGGAGCATTTTTGGGATTGACCAAGCGATTGTGATAATCCTTGGAGCTTTTGGGATTGACCAAGCGATTGTGATAATCCTTGGAGCATTTTGGGATTGACCAAGCGATTATAGAATCCTTGGAGCATTTTGGGATTGACCAAGCGATTGCGATAATCCTTGGAGCATTTTTGGGATTGACCAAGCGATTATAGAATCCTTGGAGCATTTTTGGGATTGACCAAGCGATTATAGAATCCTTGGAGCATTTTGGGATTGACCAAGCGATTATATAATCCTTGGAGCATTTTGGGATTGACCAAGCGATTGCGATAATCCTTGGAGCTTTTTGGGATTGACCAAGCGATTATAGAATCCTTGGAGCATTTTTGGGATTGACCAAGAGATTATAGAATCCTTGGAGCATTTTTGGGATTTGACCAAGTGATTATAGAATCCTTGGAGCATTTTGGGATTGACCAAGTGATTTTAGGATCCTTGGAGCATTTTGGGATTGACCAAGCGATTATGATAATCCTTGGAGCTTTTGGGATTGACCAAGTGATTGTGATAATCCTTGGAGCATTTTGGGATTGACCAAGCGATTTTAGGATCCTTGGAGCATTTTGGGATTGACCAAGTGATTTTAGGATCCTTGGAGCATTTTTGGGATTGACCAAGCGATTATAGAATCCTTGGAGCATTTGGGATGACCAAGTGATTGTGATAATCCTTGGAGCTTTTGGGATTGACCAAGCGATTTTAGAATCCTTGGAGCATTTTGGGATTGACCAAGCGATTATAGAATCCTTGGAGCATTTTTGGGATGACCAAGTGATTGCGATAATCCTTGGAGCTTTTGGGTTTGACCAAGCGATTGCGATAATCCTTGGAGCTTTTTGGGATTGACCAAGCGATTGCGATAATCCTTGGAGCTTTTTGGTTTGGATTATGGCTCTTCAGGGGATAGAGGTACCCCCAGCTTGATGGTCTTTGCACTCCGGATCTGGCTCTGGAGGGATTGGCATGAATGGATCAGCCCTATGCGTAGAGATAGGAGGACAGGGTCTACCCTCGGCACTGATGTTGCTATGAGGTCTCTGGGCGAAAGTTGATCTTTGTGTGCCCAAAGTGGCAGATGTAATGCTTGGTCCCATTGCGGTGGGTTAACGTGCCACTCATGCCCTAGTATTATGTTTATCTATTGACATGCTTCCTCGATTTTTATGGGATGTCGATGCTGTCGCATGTGATTGTTGTGGGCTATCTCTGTTTTATCCTCACCTTCGACTAGTGAGTACAGCTCATCAGAATCTAGAGATTCTGAGACATGGAGGACTGCATCATCAGGTAGCCCTACGGTTAAAGGTTGATCCTCTTCGAAAGGAGCCTCATGTAAGTTGGGCCTTGGGAGCTCCAAAATCTTGGTCTCTACCGACTCTAAGTGCTCTAGCGCTTTGCATGTATCGGGAGATTTGAGCTCCTCCTCTTTGGTTGGTTCTTGTTGAGGAACTTGGGGCTTATGGAGGGGTGGCCAGATAGCACCCCCCATGCCTTGGTAGGGCTTTTCATCCCGCTCTTCTTCTCGCTCTGATTCCTTAGAGGCTTCTTGATGAATTTCTAAGGGTGGCCCATAAACCTGAGTGGGTTCCTGAGGAAGGTGCCCATCATTGGTTATAGGAGTAGCCTCCCGCTCATGTCTAGGAGGCATCGAGGGCGATGCTTGATGAGGTCGCGGAGACTTGTCTCACACCCGGGGGTTGTGCCTCTCATAATGTTTTGTCTTATGTGTGTGAGGGGTTGGAGTCCTCTCCTGCATAGTGTGTTGGAACAACTCATCCTTCTGGTGCTGAAGGTGCTCTTTATTTAGAAGATACCATTGCTCTAACTGTTGTCGTTCTAGCTCAAGTTGCGTGAGTTGCATCCGGTGTGCGAAATGCTTGATAGATTCTAAGATAGTTGGTCTTACCGCCTCATGTCTAGAAGGCCTAGATGCCTCTCCTAGATATCTATCTCGGTCGTAGTGATCCAAGATATCTATAGGCCGCCTCCCTCTGTTGGGGGTAGCGGCATTTATCCGAGGCTCTGGCCTTAGTAGGTGATCCTGATATCTAGCATTTGCGGAGGCGTATTGCTCCCACGATGTATATTGCTCTTGAGGAAGGTAAGGGTTTTCCTCATGCTCTCTTTCATAAGTGAAAAATGGATGGACGGAGTTGGCTCGCCCCGCCTGAGGAGCCTTGTGCTCTGGATTTGTCCTTGTAGTCTTGACAACTAGAGGGGGTGAAGGAGGGATAGTGTAATGATGTGGTTCCTCCCGTTGAACCCTATGTTGACCTAGCGCTTCATCGCGCGGTGACCGCTCATAGCGAGCATCTAAGGGAGCTCTCCTATGACTGTACCCCTCATGGAAGGGTGTGTGTTGAGTGCTATGCTGAACAGGAGTGCTCCTCGAAGAGGTGCCCCTATAGTCCCATTCCGTCGGGGCACGGAGGGGATTGCCTTGTGTGTCAGGCCGCCAAGGTGGTATGACCAAATCCTTGGGGCTATACCGGAGGTGACTTGTGCCTCCTTGGATATTCCCCATAGCATCCGCCCGTGATTGGGCTTGGCTGCGGGTGAGCACCATTGTGGTGCTCTTCTACTAGCTAAGCAGATTTTTATCTCGTTTATGATGATTTTTCTTTTTGTTACACTAAGCAAAAATGAACACACACATACACAAACAGTGATTATCTCTTTTAAGGATTAATAGTGTGTCCTAAATTGGTTTAGTGCATTTTGATGTTTTGTTTTGTTTTTGCAAGTTTTGAAGAACGTTTAAATGCATAATGTTGGCTCATATGACTCCCATAAATGGTCGCCCCTTCAATATACCATTGCCGGACCGATATACCAACCTCTCTATATACCCGCCCTTACGAGAGGGAAACTATAGGTACGTGAGAGCAGATGGTACGTGGAACATAGGCGGTACGGAAGGGGGGATTGTCCTGTTAATGACACCTACCATAGAAGACTTATCCTCGCGTGCATGGGAATCACCCCAAGCAACACTCGGTCAGCTTTCATCGGGATTTACGCCTAACAACGAGTGACAATCGGGGAAATGGATGCAAAGCTAAGCCAAGGTGGTGATGAACCCACCGTTGGTCTTGCTCAAGGGCTGGGGTCTTACGACCAGCTCCTTGGTTTAATTTA
Organism: Wollemia nobilis; assembly: GCA_028583015.1. Taxonomy (NCBI): domain Eukaryota; kingdom Viridiplantae; phylum Streptophyta; class Pinopsida; order Araucariales; family Araucariaceae; genus Wollemia; species Wollemia nobilis. The sequence continues at coordinate 1,104,232 of JAQPPZ010000677.1, read as the reverse complement.
CCACGTGATGTGTGTGGGGTTCATTTTATTTAATAAAAATGAAACAAGCATAAACAACTTTCCCTAAGCAAGTAAAAGTTGACAAAAAAAGTAGAAACAAAAAATAATAATAATAAATAAAAAAATGTAGGTACAGCTTTGGAACCTTACCCCTTTTTTTCTGCTCAAATCGGCTGTCTTTTTCGCCCAAACCAGCTGTTTCTGATTCGGCCCGGTACCTTTAAGCACAAAAACATAAATTTCAATCAGTTTCTGAATCTAAAAAAAAATAGGGGACAGGGTCCCACCGTGATCGCCACTGAAAGCATGAGATTTCGGAAGAAAGAAATACTAAGATGCAATGAAAACAGAACTAGCTTGATGCATGAAATAACACGGATATAATCAAATCAAAAGCAGGAGCACAACCCTTTTTATTAATGTGATTCCAACTCGGTTACAATACATCTCCTCCCTTTTTAAGGGCTAGGAGAGTTAGCATGTTTCCATTACAAAAAGTGCATAGTGATCTTCTTCCGCATGCCCACATTTGAAACGGGCAGGCCAAAGTGTTGCCATCGCTTATGCTGATGAATCCTTGCTTGCTGCTGCTTCTCCTGCAATCAAAGAAACAATGAAAGCGTTAGTAGCACCTGCTGCACATAGAGAAAGTTTGTTCTTTTGAAATTAATGAAAGATGCATGCAAAAATATTGATTAATCTGCATTCTGACAGAGACTCAAAAACATCACCAAAAGGCTGCCGCCAGCAAAACAGTCGATGAATCCGATCTCTGTTACCTGCAAGTTAGTATTTCATTGCATCGCAGAATATATATTCGATAACTGTCTTTTGAAATATATATTCGAACACTGTTAGCCGCAATATATATTCGAACATAAAACATACACTATTTTAAATAGCATACAACATGATGTAAAAAAATACGTGATAACAGAATAATCTAAAATGAAACTAAGAGCGTGCGGGGTGCCCGAGCGGGCCGCCCACCGTGGGAATTTGATTTCGACGCCAATCCACTAGGGATGGGCCCAAAATCTCAGAGAATGAGTTGTCGGCAAATTGATGGATTACTGTGGTCCAATGTCGGGTATTAAGGTCCGGATTCACCTTCTAGCAGCCACCAATAACCTCTCCTGCGAAAGAGATTACGGGTGTAGAAGAATGAATCTAAAAGGATGCAATCGGGTGTTTGGTTTTGGCAGCACTTCGTCGCTTGGAAATGTCTACCACTTCTTTTTTTGGGCGGGAAAGTCCGCCATTTTATAGACCCATGGGGTCTCTTTGGAGGGGCACGCAGGGATGCCACGTGGCGGCCATGCCTTCCCAAAAGGGAGGAGACTCCTCCTTGACTTGGGCTTACATGACTGCCCTTGCAACAGTCCGCTAACTGCCAATCTGCCCACCTACGCGCGCATGCACAACAGGCAGCAATAACTGACTGTCCTCGGTTGCCACTTGTCTAACGTCTGCTTTGATGGTTTTAATGTCACCTCTAAATGTTTGACTTCCTCCTCTGATTGATTAAATGTCTACCTTTGATTGGTTTTAATGGCGCCTTTGATTGGTTGAATGCCGCCCAGGCGCAGATGCCGAAGTGTCGCGATATCACGACGTCGCGATATCGCGACACTTCGGCCGAGGCCTTTCTTTGGGTGCCGAAGTGTCACGATATCGCGACGTCGTGATATCGTGACACTTCGGCCAAGGCTTTGCCTTGGGCGCCGAAGTGTCGCGATATCGCGACGTCGCGATATCGTGACACTTCGGCCAAGGCTTTGCCTTGGGTGCCGAAGTGTCGCGATATCGCGACACTTCGGCCAAGGCTTTGCCTTGGGCGTCGAAGTGTCACGATATCGCGACGTCGCGATATCGCGACACTTCGGCCAAGGCTGTGTCTTGGGTGCCGAGTGTCACGATATCGCGACGTCACGATATCGCGACACTTCGGCCAAGGCTTTGCCTTGGGCACCGAAGTGTCGCGATATCGCGACGTCGCGATATCGTGACACTTCGGCCAAAGCTTTGCTTTGGGCATCGAAGTGTCACGATATCGCGACGTCACGATATCGTGACACTTCGGCCAAGGCCTTCTTTTGATTAAGGCTTGCTTTGGATTAAGGCTTGCTTTTGCTTAAGGCTTGTTAAAACGACCAGCTTCTGCTCTGTTTACTTTTTGACCTTCTAAACTGCTATGTAAGTGGCTAGGACCACTGTTTGACCTCTGAGGGCTGCCCTGAAAGCTGTGTGTGTCAATGCGATCAGTGTTTGTAGTCACATAATCGGATTGGTGCTGTTTTGGTGTCTACAATAGGCTATTATTCCTTCAACTTGATTTTGTAAGCCTTCATAAATTATATATTTGTGTTTAGGTACATTGTATGACTATTGTCCACCATTTTTCCTTTGTCCTTTAATGGAATTTATGTGTACCTTTTTCTATACTTATCAATAGTATAGATGTTCTCCCTACCATCATCAAACTACCATGGTATTCCAAATAAGATATGATAAGAATACATATAAATAATATCACATAGGACCTCATAATCATAATATCAATTTGAAATTTCACTTAATATTATTCACTAACTAAAATTTGGTGTTCCCTTTGCAACCAGAAGACCTTGTAGGGATTGGGATGTTCAATATTCTTTAACCTAAGATTTTCTACCATCTCTCTAGAAACTATATTGTTTATACTCTTGTTTTCCACTATCATATTACATAATTTTCCTATTGAATTATAAATACACCTAAAAAAGATCCTTATTTGTTAGTTTTCATAATACGCTTCCTATCATAAGGTATTCTCCTTGTTCTAATTCTTCCATATGATTTGGCAAAGAAATATTATCCTCGTATACTTGTATAATTTGATTATGGGTTTCCCTTCCATGCTTGTTGGTCTGTTGTGCTTGATGACATTCAAATGACTAATGATCAACTTCTCCCAAATATATAATACTCTACAATAAAATTGCTTCCTCTTTCTCTACTAAGTCCACCTCATCATCTTGAAGATTCACTCTTTTCTTATGTATTTTAGTGGATGTCACTTTGATAATTACTAGCTTCTCCTTCTTGCATATGCTTCCCTCTACAATTATTTGATTATTCCATTCCTTGAGAGGATTTATCTTTTCGTATTTTATTATTATGTTGCCTACACAATAACATTTCCTCTGCTTTCAATACAACTAGTATACCTCTTCAATAATTATAATTTGAATCATACAAATCTTATATTATATGGATAATCTAGTTTATTTATGTATCTTACCACCTTCTCATCATAATATTCAATATTACCTACTCTTATGGTCAAATTCTAAAATTTCTCAGTATAATATTTCACTATTGCTCTTTTTTTAGTCTCATTAACAAGCCTATTTTATAATATCATGGGAGGAGTTTGTATTTCAATTTGGTAATAATTTTCTTCCATGTCTTAATCCTCTTATTCACTTTCATTTGTCTTTAAATTTGAACATGGTCCCACCATAAGGACACATACTCTTTTAGATTTGTACAATAAAATTTCACCTTATTGGGTTTTTCTATTGATTCAAATCAAGATACTTTTTCATATTTTTAATATAGTCTATTATCTCCTTTGGATTAAAACTTGCATTGTATTACGAGATTCCTATCTTTGGATTTTGACCCATCTTAGAAATTTCTTGAATCAATCACTCTTATCATTTTTCCTCTTGTTGTTTATCTCAATCTTATGCATGACCAACATCCTCTTCTTCACTATCACTAATCTACTCTAGATGAATATTTATTCTTTGGGATGTGTTTATCACATCAATTTAGGTGGTAATTCCCCTTATCATCTCAACTACGTCTTTAGTTTGAGGTCCTCATGGTTTTCCTTTTTGATGTTATGCCATTATTTCTTTGATACGTGTCAATCCTTAGTACTATTTTTATTTTGATACCAAAATAATGAATTGATAAGGAGGTTAATCTATCATCAAAAATTTATGGTGAAGGATAATTATTTCTAGTCAAAAAATTTCCTTAACAACAACCTTCATTAGTTTTCAAGATGACATTTTCCTTCATTATTCATAGTGACACCAACAAAATTGTGCCAACATAATTCCCTTGGTAATGTCAATGATCTTCTATAATGATATCATCACTCTTAAGACATGTTTCAACAGAGACTCATCAATAAGTATATTTTTCTTAAATATCAGTTGCTATAGACATCAAAGGTAGATGATAATGGTTGCTTACATAGTCTATACTAAGATGACAAACTTCATGTCAGCAATCACTTCGATGGTGGTGACATCCAAGATGATGACAAATATTGAAGAACAACTTTATTCACCATTAAGTTAGTATTTTTGGATGTTAGTCAAGAATTCCTTCCATGATAGCAGGTTCAGGAAGCCATGAGAGAATAATGCACAAGCTTTGGCAACTGCACTATAGCTCCCAATAAAATAACAATGTATGATGGCAACTCTCAAACAACTATACTCTAGACAATAGTCTCCTATGAAATATTTAGATGAGAACAAACATTCCCTGACTATATTAATTAGTGTATATCCTCCTTCAATACAATAAATATTCATATAGACAACCTTACATGAATTTTTTCCACATTAATAGAAAAATATTGTTTATTAACAATTTTCCTATCTAGAAACATGGTTATAGATAATGGTATAGAGCATTCATGTTAGATCTCTTTTTATTTATCTAACATTTTTCTTCTTTCCTCTTCACCTCCTTTCTTCTTTACCTTAGATTATTTTTTACCTCTCTTCACCTCACTATCCCCTGACTCTCTTAACCTTATTTATTTTATAAATGTGAGAAACAATGAATGTTTAGCTACCACAATGGTTTACTTTCCTATTTATATATTAATATCTCTTGTTTATTTTCTACATGGATGCTCCTACATCACCATTCATAATATATGGCTATAATATAATTATAAATGGTTTCTATGTAGATTTTTTTATTCATTATTTTGGTATGTGACAACAATGTTACTCATTAATAGATAGAAATAGATAAATAAATGATAAAAATGTGTTCCCTTATTAAAAAATAGATTTATCAAGATGACCATTTGGATAGAGAAAAATAAGTTATGTTTAATAAGGATTTGCATTATTAAAGAGCAAGGAAGGTTTGTAACATACATGTAGCCAATTTGACATATGAAATAATAAAATGTATTTATCATGTGATAAAATATTAGGTTGTAAGATGTATTTGAAAGGCTTGATATCAATATAGATTCTAATATATAGAAATCATGTATAATATGATAGATTAACATGATAACACCTATAAATACCCAATCATTTCCATGTATTAGACCTTTTATGATGTAGTATTCTATTTCAATTTAGATATATTTGTGTGATTTTACTTTATTGCTAATGGTCCACCAATTTAATACTATTAAGATATATAGATAAAATACCAAAACTAAGAGGATTGGAGAAGATGGGGAGGATATTAAGAGAGAAAATATGACCATTATCTGCATATATTTTGAAATAGTTAGTAAAAATAAAACTCTACAATGATATGTTTATTTTAAACTATTTGATTAAATAGTCAATATTATTCATATAGTGTAAAGTACAAAACTAAGAGGATTGGGACGGTAAGGAAGATATTAAGATATAAAATATGACCATTATTGTTGCATATATTTAAAATATTTGATAATATAAAACTCTACAATGATAAATCTATTTAGAACTATTTATGATATTAATTAAATAGACATAATTTTTTAGTCTAAGAAAAAAATATTAATAAAAACAAATTTATGGGTATATGTGTCTTTATATTGAATTTTCTTTAAAATAACACATATTTGTACTTTATTTTTATTTTTTTATGAAATTGATATAGTCCCACCTATATCACATCAACACCAACATCACTTAGTGATATTGCAAGAACTTAGCTATTTTACATATATCACTTGAAAAGATTTAAACTTATCCTCCTTGAAAGTCTAGAATTTAACTCATGAAACTAATACTATTTGATGCTTACTTAAATGTTTTTATCATAAATAATCATAATTATACAAAATCTAATATTAGACAATAAATATTTTGTTTCTATATAAATTATATAAAATAATAAAATTATTGATAATATAAATTATAAAAACATTGTTAAAATCTATCAAAATCAAAATTATTTAAACATTATTATTTTGTCCATTCAAATTTTATAAATTCATTTTTTTCAAAAAGGATAATGCAATGGTTAGGTAATTGGCCTCTCTTTGGAGAGTTCCAATGTTCAAACCAAAATGTACCTAGGGGATAGGTTGAATGGTAGTAGTCGATTTTGATGCCCTCGAGGGTCATTGTCCTGTTCACTTCATCTAACCTAGAAGGATATGGTTTATAGTGGAAAACCCAATTGAGTTACCAATTTCCTTATGTATTTAAAAAAAACATTTTTTTTTCAAGAATATTGTTTAAAATAAATTATGTCCCATTTTTACATATTTTAATATTTAAGTAATGTTTATAACAAATTTTATGACCAAAAAAGAAGGCTAGATCACATTAAATACCATATGCTTATTTTTCTTTCAGTACAAGATAAAATATAAAAATTAAAAGTACAATCCAACAACCAACTATATATTATTTTTAATTAAATTTTTTTTAATATTTAAATGACAAATTTTCTATTTTTCTACATAGCAAATTTTTGCAGATTTTTTTATTTCTTCCAAAGCTTTAATATACTCTAATATTCTACTTCAAATTCAATATCAGGATAAAAATATTGTCCTTGAATTCCAATGCTTGTTTACTCTTCTGGATCATTGGGTGAATGCTTCCTACATGGTGGCTCATGTTCCACCTCCCACCCCATAAATGTAGTCATAATCTCAAATGAGGATGCTGCTAAATAATACAACAATGGATATGGTTGAGAGCCTTTAATAGCAATAGAACCTGAATCTAAGATTGGTTGGGATAATTATTTGGATAAGGCCCCCCTTATTTGGTAGATCCACCCCTATGGAAATCCAAGTGTTAGCACATTTATGTTTCTCTTCTTTTATTGAATTTTTAATTATATTGTAGTTTTCCTAGGACTATTTGATTATAGAAATATCGTATCTCATAGGCTTTATGGGCTGTGCTTCCATGCCACCCTTCTATGTGAATAGTGTACTCTTATTATTTGATTAATTAATATATCTGAATGGGATATAGAAACTTAAGTCAAATTTTGTGTTTGAAATATTGATAGAGTGATAAGTAAGAAGAGTATTAGAAACCAAAGGTTAAGGACCTAAATAATTTGTATAAATACTTAAATTGCACCTTACCCCTTATAGTTTTAAATTGCATATACTTATGATGTATGTAGATATAGACACACTTCAATTGTGCTACCAAAAACATTAGTAGAAATGATGGCTTTTTCACCTCAATGATGTAGGAACATCCATGTGAAAGTTGGGAGATCAATAGTCTTGATTACCTAGATTGAAATTTAAAGCATCGGGAATAATGATCATTCATAGTTTGTTCACTTATAAATAACAAGAGAAGAATAGAGAGTAGTAGAAAAGGGCATGAGCAGGTAAAAGATATATGAAAGAGGATAGTGCTCTAGAGTATAAGCAGGATATGCATGACGATAGAGGTTATGATATATAACAACCATGAGGGAAAATTATTAAAGAATGAATAATTTTAAATTTATCTAATTCAAACTTATAGTATGAGTTCCATATCTATTGATGTTAGTGTGTGAATATATTATATATTATGCAATGCTAAAACATCTATTGCAGGTTGCAGGCTATTGATGATTTTTGTAGGATAGATGCACTCATTGATGCCCATCTAGAATGTCGATTGAAGGCTAGCTGACAAATATTGTCATAAAAAAATGCAATTAAAACATTATTTTTGTGATCTACCATATTTAAGGAAGCTAGGGTGGAAATATTTTGGGATCATGGTATTTGTAAGTATCACATTTGAGAAGTTTGGATAAATGATTGAAGAAAGCTATCGATGAAAAGGAAGTCATCTTGGACAAATGTCATCAACAACAAGGGAGAAAGTCATTGACATTGATAAACTATTAGAAGCTATGGATGTCAATGATGAATATTTCCAATAAGAGGGTGATATCATCGAAGAAAAATGGTGTTTTCAAAGTGAAGAAGGATAAAGACATCATTGAGAGTAGAGTTATGCATAAAGGGTCGATCCTAAAATGTATTTATAAAAATTTTGTGAATCATTTTTGAAATCCAAGTGAATCGTTTCCAAATGCATGTAGAAGGTTCACTTTTTATTAGAGGTAATGTTGTAAATTTAAACTTAAAATGGTCAAATAATTATAAAATTGGGGTGAATCGACCCAAAAAATAATTTACACCCAATTTTTTTTGGCTAATGGACCCTGGTCAAGGGTCCCAAATATTAGCCAATTCCAAAATTTGAAAATCCTAATTTTAGCCAATTTTGTGATAAATAGTCATTATGCATAACCCTGATTGAGAGCTTATTGATAAGAGAAATATTACCAGAGTGGCCAATGTAGTCAAAAGGAACTACTGTCACAAATTAAATTGATCGTGTTGGTTGTCAAGATATGGTCATCATTTACCTATCATCTAAGGGAATAGAGGATTATCAGCATAATGTTTTCTACTGATATTAGACCCCACCATCATATCCAGGCTTCTTGATGGAAAAAATAGTTAGTTGTCATTCATGGAGGTATGTTTTTGACATAGAGAATATAGTGTGGTTTGCAAACTTCACTAGATAAGTATCAACATAAACCATAATTTTCATCATGGACTATGTCGTATGGTGGAAGGGTTGGTCATCCGATTGCCATATACTTACTCATCGTCTTCGACTAAACCATACCAACATAAAAATACCATCAAGATCAATTTAGTAAATCTCAGTGTTTAGAAGTTATTATGTTATTGAAATAATCCATCTTGGGAAGTTGCTAATATAGAAGATAAACTAGGCATATTTCATCTAGGTTTGTTCACCATCTGTGTGTTGTTGTGTTTCAATTGTTTGTAGTGAAAGATGGATATTTTGCACATAAATGCTGCATATTTTGGTATCAAAGCCAGAAGGTCTTTGAGGCATGATGTGTGTAAAATGAATGATGGCACAAAGGGAAAGAAGAAGACCATGAGGCCATTGGTGAATTTTGAAACATTAATATTGTTAGGTATAGTTTATTATTATGTTATTTAATTAATAATATAGTGTATTCTACGTTGGCACGCTAGAAGCCAACGTGTTGCAAATTTTATTTAGATTTTTCTAAAGTTAGTAGAGCTAATTAGGGCTAGAGATATTTGATTTTCTAATTTTCTTCCTGTTTGTTATTGGATAATTTTGTTCATGTGCTTTGTATATATTCATTGCACATGAATAATATTTTTAGTTCATTTACCAACATTGGTATGAGAGCATCAATTTTATTATGGCTCTATTCTTACATCCAACACCTACTAGTTGATAGTGATCTCATCCTGGTGAGACTACAAATAAGCATGGGTGGAATATTCTATAAACGTAGAGATATAAGTAATAGGTAATAATATTTGTTTCTATTGTGTGATAAGTGACCTCTTTATTGCTATCCTCTTGAAATTAAAACATTTTTTTTCCAAATGGCACAACAATATTTTTTTCAAAATAGAAAAAAAATGAGCAAGGTCAACATGAACCCTATTTTTCATGGCATACTAGGTCAAGGTCATATCCCACATACCATCGTAGAGCATGCAACAAAGGCCACTATCGAATTAGGGCCATCGATGGCCCGATGCAGGCTCAACCTATCCTAATTTTTGCCATGATAAGGTTACAAACCAAGACAATCTAGGCTATGATCAACCATTTGTAGGCTACCCTCATAAGATAGAGAAGGTCTGGATCAACTAACCCTAGCTACCATTACTCGATATGTTGTGCACGTAGTTGTAGCCATCAGGCCCTGATTTGCTCACATGCATGCACAAATAAACCACAAGTGATGATGCACAACTTTTTGCAAACACAACACATACGGTAGAATCACATAGGAGGTGCAAATTTCAAAAAATATAGTTTATTTCTAAGGTTTTTAATTTATCCACTCAATGCACAAAAACTAGCCTCAATATCCAATCGCAGTGTGTAGCATTCTCCAATCTAAAATCTCAACGTGCTTCATTGAGATTATTTTTTTGATGCAAGCGAGGCTGAATGTTTCTTTTGTGGAGTTTTATTTTTAATCTCACATTAATTATGGAGGCCTATTTATTCCATTTACGAGCATGGATGCACTCAATAGTTTCTAACCACTGATAGGTGGTCAAGACACCTCTTTGAGGGGGTTGTTGCTACTAGAAGGTAGCCTGTAGTACCACTTGGAGATTATAGTTCACTGGAGACTACATGCAAGGCCACTTGGAGATTATAGTTGAATTTGCCACCTCATTTATTGGCTTGGTGGGAGGAGCTAGAAACCCACTTGGTACAAAAATATGAAACCCCATTTTAAAAAAAAAATTGCAGTATTTTTTTATTTAAATTAATAAATTTAATAATTTTTTTGTTTATTTTCTAATTTAATTAATTAATTAGTTATTTTTTTATTAATTAATTAATTAATTACTTATATTAAGCAAATTAATTATTTAATTTCATTAATTTAATTAAAATTAAAAGCAATTTTTTAAGAAAGAATATTATATATTGTTTTCATCCTCCAAAGAGAGCAACAAATTCACAAAGGTGATATTATTTTTTTTCAAAAATAAAGGAGGCTATTCAAATCAAATTCAATTGATTTTTTTTTGCAAAGCTAAGGAGAAACAATTTTTCACTCCAAAATAAAAGTGGGCTATAAAACTAAAAAAAACTTTGTTATTTTGCAAAACCAAAAAGAAGAGGGGCAACAAAACATTGTTTGGATTTTTTTGCAAATCAAACTCAAAACAAGGGCAAAGCAAAAGATAGTGAATATCATTTTTTTGCAAGTAAAAAAATATTTCAAAAATATTTTGAAAATTGGCATTGTAAAAGGTGCATTTGTTATAATTTCCCAATATATACATGCAAAGCATTACACAAAGTATGAAGAGAAGAGTAGAAATAATTGATTTATTCCAAGGATCAACTTTGTATAAATAGCGAACTTAATCATTGAGAGCCATTGTATTACAACAAGTCATCAAACTTGATGAAGACACCACTGAGAGTTATCCTGACACATGGACGAGTGGAAACTCAAGTGTGTCTATCTTATTAGAACTTAATAGAATATTCACTTATTCTAACACCCCCCCTTAAGTGATACTAGGGGAGGTTTGTACAAATGAGACTTGGCAACAAGACCTGATGAGGTACTCATGTACAATGACTCTTTTTTTAAATTATGGTAAAAACCCAATGGGAAAAACCATCAATCAAAAAGAAAGTAAGAGGCTTGTCTTCGTATTACGAATATTCTCCTCTTATTACAAAATAATTATGAGTCCCGACAACTTGGCCTGATTAGGTACTCATATACAATATATAGATGGTGAAAAAACCCCTTTGAAAAAAAAAACTATTAGAAGAAGGGAGGCTTGTCTTCGTATGGTGAATATTGTTCTCTTATACAAAATAATGATGAGTCCTGGTAACTTGGCCTGATTAGGAAATCATTTACAATATATAGATGGTGAAAAAAACCCTTTGGGAAAAAACCATCTGTCACACACAAAAAAACATTCAAGATAGACGTATGTATTTGGATGGCAAATGTTGTCCTCATAAAATACATGTTTTTGGAGAGACGATGAAAAAAACCACAAGGGAAAAAATCATTTTTCAACCAATATAATGAGAGGTGGAAGACCTCTGTGTCAATGCAATTGTATTACTCCAAGTTTGTCTCACAACTGAAGGTAATGCGGAGAACGAAAAGACTTGATGAAGATATTTGTAGTTTGATTCTCATTTGGAATATAGTCCAATTGTGTATCCCCATTATGAATATGTTGCCTTATGAAGTGCATGTGTATCTCAATATTCTTGGTGCACTAATGCTCAACCGATTTGCATGCAATATGAATTGTGCTCTGATTGTCACACCAAATATTTATAGACTTTTCATGGGAGAAACCAAATTATTTTAGAATTTGATGAAGCCAAAGAGCTTCTTGACTAGCTAAAACTACTGCCCTATATTCTGCCTATGTAGAAGACAAGGCTACTGTTTGTTGTTTCTTCCATAACCAGGATATTGGTGAATATCCAAGGAAAAATACATAGCCTAAGGTTAAACATATATATTCTATTGAAACTGTCCAATATGAATCAATGTAGCCAATGATATCCATGGATTTTTCTTTATATAAGAGCCCAAAGTGCGTGGTGCCTTGCAAGTAATGGAGGATTATTTTTGTTTCTTTCCAATTACTGAAGTGAGGTTGGTGAGAGAATCTGGATATTAGGCCAATAGCATATGAGATATTTGGGTGAGTATGATTAAGATATAACAGAATTCCTACAAGCTAATGATATAGAGTTGCATCACATAGAGGGGATGAGAAGGAAGTACTGAGATTAATGCCATATTGAAAAAGGGTAGGAGAAGGTTTGCAATCTATCATTTTAAACCTTTGAATAAGATCTAGTGTGTAATTTTATTGACACAAAGAAATTCTTGCATCTATTTGACTTATGTGAATCCCAAGGAAGTAATGAGCTAAACCTAGATCAGCCATCTCAAACTTTTTAGAGAGTCTTTTATAGTCTGAATGTGAGTGAAGTTACTACCAGTGAGAAGAATATCATCAACATGTAGAACAAAAATGGTGATTTTGCCTTCATTTCTCCAAAGTTTTGCATAGTCAATACTTTGAATTTGAAGAAAAAACTTTTGCTACTAGGTGATCTTTGTGTTTGTATATTTCTCTATTAGGCCCATATTTTATTTTGTATATCCATTTACAATGAACTAACTTCCTTCCTTTGGACAAGGGAACTAAATCCCAAGTTTTATTTTTGATTAAGGAAGAAAATTCATTTTCCATGGCATCATCCCATTCTTTGGTACCTGTTGCTTCTTTGAAGGATTGACGATCATAGGAAATACACTAATATAAAAGACTAGTGCATATAGGGTTGGATGATATGGTAGATGGAATATTTGGGATGTAAGAAGTAGCTTATTTAACAATTATGCAGGCCCATTTTGGCATAGTCGAAGGAGTAGAAGGAGTTGAACGACATTGAGTCGGAGTTACAGGTTCCTCATCTTGATTATCAATTTCTAAGTTAACCTCAAGAGTTGGCTCTTCATAATATTGAGGTTCTACTATAGGAGAAGGCGCAATTGAGGAAGAGGGGGATTGAGGATATCTTTGAGGGAATGTTTCATCACATTGGAAATTCCTATGAAAAAAGACCTCATGATTTGAGGGATCAAGGAGCCTGTATGCTTTAATTTCCTCACAATAACCAACAAAGATGAGCTTTTTGCTTTTCTTATCTAGAGCTTTCATTTTATTCTTTGGTATGTGAGCCCAAGCAGTACACCGAAAAATATAGAATAAAACATTTGGTTTTGAGCCATACCATGCTTCTTAAGGAGTTAAATGGTCAAGACCTTTATGAGGTGTGCGATTTTGAATATAATTGGCACAGGTAATAGCTTCAGCCCAAAAATATTTTGAAAGATCTCTTTAATGGAGCATGAAATTAGATATTTTTTTAATGTCTTATTTTTCCTCTCTACAATACCATTTTACTGAGGATTATGGGAGACATAATGTCGAGGAATGATGTCATGACTTGATATAAATATGGAGAACTCATTACTGCAATATTCCCCCCATTATCAATGTGAATTTGCTTGATTTTGCAAGAGGCCTGATTGTCAACTAAGGCTTTGAAGAATTTAACTTGGGATAGAATATCACTTTTATATTTTAGGAATTAGACCCAAGTTCTTCTAGAAAATTCATCAATAAAGGTTAGAGCATATTTTGCTCCTTTGAAATAAGGTTCAGGAAAATTCATCAAGTCACTATGGATTAGTTGTAGAGGGAATGAGGCTTTTAGAGAACTACTTGAGTAGAAAGGATATTGATGTTGCTTTCCAAGAGCACATCCAAGACACAATTCATCAATAAAAGATACTTGGGGTAAACTTGTTACAATATCATGGGTGCTCAATTCCTTTAGGTAATTGTAACTAAGATGACCAGACCTTTCATGCCAAATTTTGCTTTCAAGATCTCCATGAGCCACAAAAAAGGAGGTCCCTTCTAGATTTTGAATCCTTTGAAGTTAAATATGTGAGTGTTGTGATCAATGTCTCCTTTAGCTATGAGAGAATAGGGATATTGAAATTCTCTTATCTCAAATCCTGTCGGAGAGAAAAGAACTATTTTCCCCTTTTCATAAGTACAAATTTGATATATGGAGAGGAGATTTGTGGTAATGTTTGGAACATAGAGAACATTATTTATAGAGCCACCATCAATGATTATGTCCCCATTTTCTTTGACTGGGATAAAGGAAGAGTCACCCACTTCTATGGTACATGTAGAACTAGAGGAGATATAAGAGAATGATTCATCTGAAGCAGTCATGTGATGAGTAGCTCCAGAATATAGAACCTAGTAATTAGAGAAAGAATTGGAGATTTTCCCTTGAACATTTAGGGCTTTCCCTATTTGCATTTTATTGTCTATATTTTGATCCTTCATAGCTGACTCTAGTTGTCGTAATATTTTCTAGCATTTGTTTGTAGATGACCATTATTTTTATAGTGAGTACAAGTTATGGGATTCCTTTCCTTATTTTTTGAATTTTTCTTTAGTAGAGGTGGAGGCTACTAAGGCTTTGGAGGAAGAGGAAGAGGAAAATATCTCGTATCTTGCAATTTTTGTTTCTTCCCTAGTTAGTCTATCACAAAATTCTTCTAAATAGGGAATTTTAAAGATTGCACCAAGAGCATCTTTTGTAGATATAAAGGTGGTTGCAAATATTTGAAATACACCATTTAGTTTAGAAAGAATTAGATATATGTATTATTCGTCAGTATTTTTCTTCCCACTACCTTCGTATTGAGTTAGGAATTCTTTGAATTTGATGAGGAAGTCAACAATACTGCTAAAATCTTTAGGATACAAAGTTGTTAGTTCTGCTTCTAGTTGCATTGATCTAATTTGATCTACTTTTCCAAACAAAATTTTTAGTTTCTCCCAACTTTCATGAGGATTTTTACAATATGTAATTTGAAACCACAAACTTTCATGAATATTAGAGCTAATAATACCCACAGTTTCATCCATTTTACCTTGGTGAATGAATATTTCACATTATTTATCAAACTTAGGTTGCTTTTATTCTAATAGGTGAGTGAGCCCTTTCTGAGAAATGAGATTTAAAACTTAGGGTTTCCATGTATGGTAGTTGTGAGGAGTGAGAAGATAAATTGTATTCATTGAATTTATTTTGAAGTTAACCCAAAGTTCCCCCCTTTAACTTTTAAGAATGCAGTGGACAATAGTTTTCAGAATCCTTAAAGAAATACCGATTCGCAAAAAATTACCCGCCCTGACGAGAGGGAGACTATAAGTAATTTTTGGAAAGGGATATTCAATGAGGGAAATGAGAAGTAATAAGCCAAAGCAATATAGGAACACCAAATAACTCA
This sequence comes from Wollemia nobilis, assembly GCA_028583015.1. Classification (NCBI taxonomy): domain Eukaryota; kingdom Viridiplantae; phylum Streptophyta; class Pinopsida; order Araucariales; family Araucariaceae; genus Wollemia; species Wollemia nobilis. The sequence goes on along the minus strand of JAQPPZ010000677.1, from coordinate 1,088,509 downwards.
AAAATACCCGCCCTTACGAGAGGGAAACTATAAGTATATTGAGAATATTTGATGTTAATTTTTAAGGATTTACAAATATGCTAGGCCTATATACCTTATCTTGTCAAGTACCCACCCTTATGAGAGGGAAACTATAACTATTGATAAGAATTGATAGGCTTATATCAACCAGGCCTATATTGGCTATCTTAATAACTCACCCTTATGTGAGGGAAACTATAAGTTATGAAGGATGACCAATATGGGTGATTGGTGATATAATATTTGTGTTTTTAGAGTAAATTTAATCAATTTTTTTCTTATTAATCATATATATGCAATATAATTAGAACCAATCTTATAGATTTTGAATTTTAAGAAAGACTTTAGTTTAGAAAACCAAATGAAGAATTATTTTGAACATATAAATTTTGCTTTTAAAAAAAAAAAAAATTGAACTAAGCAAGATATATGAAAGAAAGTACATTCAAGAAATTCTTACTCTTTAATTTAAATTGGACTATATATTAAAGAATATATGAAAAATAAAATTAAAGTTAAAGATGTATAATATAAATTTTTTCTTTATGAAAAAGAAAAAAAGAAAATATTTCCTTTTAAGCAAAATAACTTATATCAAAAAGGAATTTTAAAGCTATTTTTATTCTTATTCTAAAGAAAAGGTAATTTTTTTAACGTAAAGCAAATTTAATTATAGCAAATATAAAGGCAAAATGAAAGGATGCAGAAAAAAATGAACGAAAACACAAAGACAAAGCACCCACGCCGGATTTGTAATTAGTATAAACAAGGCATCGAAAGAACCCCCAAAAGATATATTTGTATTAAAGTTGTTACAAATAAATCATTTAAAGCCTTTGAAATTTAAAAGGAAAAGGGAGTCAACCTTTAAAATAGAAAGAAAAAAATTTGAAAAAAAATTAGACAACAAAAAAGGCACTGCGGAAGAACAGAGATGGGCCTTCTACCACAAAATAAAATAGATAGGAGCCTTTTGAAAATGAAGGTATGGTGCAATTATAAATAAATAGAGATAAGCCCTCAAAAAATTTTGGAATACAGAAGAGGGAATCTGAAATGGGAACACGCTGAAAAGCCTACAAAAAATATTTATTTAAAAAAACTCTGTGAAAGACTCCGTAGCTGGAGAAGAACAAACATCATAGTTCTTTTGAAGATGATTTATCTCTCATTGTATTGCATACAAAAAAAATTGATTAGAATCAGAATTAAATGTTTGGAGCACAGTCCTCTTGAAGATGTTTCAATTCGCTTATAATTTTTCTACAAAAATAAGGTTAGAGACGAAACTAAAGAACTTGGAGCCTGGGAAGAAAGGGTGGCAAAGTCCTCTGAAGACATCATGATTGGATGAGTTGATCTACATTGATGCTCCTAATCAAAGAAAATGTTCTATCGAAAAAAAACTTGTATAAAAAAATAACAGGAAAGGAAAGAGAACTATGCTCTTTGAAAAAAATAAATCTAGTATTGCCTGAGGAAATGACTTAATCCTACGAAAATAATGAAGCCAAAGAAAGCAATGAGCAATATGTTATGATCATACGAGCTTAAAAAGAACCCAATGATAGTCATTTACCGAATTCCAAACTGATGGGAGTTGATTGGTGTCGTTAAGGAGTAAGACTCTTGTATGAGGTGTTTCTAATTAGGGTCATCAAAAAAAATATTTGTTACACTATTGAACAATCCCTCTAATAAATGAAATAAAGGAAATTGAAATAAATTGGATGTTGGAAGACAAATATAAAATAAAAATTTTATTAGCTCCAACGTTTGAGAAAGAGGGACTCTGCCAAAAGAGAGAGTGGTGAAAGAGAGTCGCCACGTGCTGCCTACGGTGCCCAAAATTGGGTGTCGAGGGAACGAAAGAAGTGCCTTTCTTTGAGGTCTCTCAGAACACTCCTAGATAGTGAGAGAAGAGGCTATACATTTTTAAGCTAAGGCACCCAAAGGAAGGGGTGTGGAGAGCATGAAAACGAGCCTCTCTGATGTCTTCGAGTGCAACAAGACTGTATTTTACCTGCAAAAAAACTTATGATAGGAAATAGTCCTATTATATCACGATATATGATTAAAAATAAAGTCTTTTTCTAAGGTAAAAAACAAGGAAAAAATTAATGTATGATTATTTCATAGAAGATCTCTAAAAAAAAATAAAAAGGAATATTTTCCTTATGTATTTTAGAACAGATCTATGAAAAAAGAATGAGCAAGATTTCTAAAAAAACAATTTACTCTAGAAGACAATGAATATTCCCTTATTTAACTAAGAAGGTAAATAATATCATAATAACCCACATACATATAATTTTTTGAGAATAAAATAGTTTGAAAAAAACTATATATAAAATCTTATTGAAGGTTTTTAAAAAAAATAGAAGCCAACAAAAATATAAAAGAACCAGCTCCTAGAACCTCCAAGAGAGAATGCTAGAAAAATATATCCTGCTCAGGTACCATGTTAGAATTTCCAAATATATACGTGCAAAGAATTACACAAAGTATGAAGAGAAGAGTAGAACTGATTGATTTATTCCAAGGATCAACTTTGTATAAAAAGTAAAGTTGATCATTGAGATCCGTTAGATTACAACAACTCATCAAACCTGATGAAGACACCACTGAGATTTCTCTTGACACATGGAGGAGTGGAAACTCAAGTGTGTCTATCCTAGTAGAACTTAAGAGAATATTAACTTATTCTAACAACATTTTTGATGGAATGTGACACCTTAAAAATTATAAATTAATGGGAAAAATGGATGTATGAATGCATTTAATTTTGTATTTTATGCATTGAAATATATATACTATGGCAGCAAAAATACCCTAGATTTATACCTTTTTTTGTGCAATTTATTGTGCAAGGTAGCATTCAATAAAAATGGTACCTTTGGCCCACACTTATAGCTGATGTTGTCATGCTTTGGGCTATTGTATCTCTACTGCTTAATATATCTAGAACAATGATGCATGGCTATTGTTCCCTATAAATCATTGAGGTGAAATAATGAAAGCCAATGTTGATATTCACTCCATTTTTTACCCTATTCACTACTATCGCTTAGTGTAAAACCTAAAAGTAAGTTCTTTCAAGTATTTAAGGGACTTGAAACCCTACGTATGCAAAAAAAACAATTGGGTTTGAAATATAGAGTGAATCCCTTTTAATATTGCTTATGTGCCATGGATCGATCTATATAAAATACCTTCAAGTCTTCCTCGCATATGACTACATATATTGAGGGGATGAGCTTATTCTATGTATGAATGGGTTTTATAGGAAAATTAGGTATATACAATAGATCATGTCTATAGAACTTGCGGTATAAATAAATGAGGACTATTTGGTGTTATAAGGAACCCTCATAATGTCCATTGCAAAAGCATATTTGTTAGAATATCAACTACTTAAAGGTCCAAATTTTGCTCCATGTAATAAAACGATGAGGGCAATATTTCAGGTTAAAAATATGTGGGACATCATGACTAAAAAAATTACATGCCCAACTATAGTAAATGATACACAAGAAGTATATGATGATGTCAATGCTATAGCACTAATGATCATAGTTTTTTCCACTGTTGATGAAGTTCAACCACACATTTGTGAAAATAAGAATTCAAAATATTCATGGGATGCATTATCAACAATATATGAGAGCAAGAATCAAGCCATGATTCTTAGTCTTCAATCCCAAATTCACACTCTTAGCATGAAAAATAGAGAAAGTGTAGAAGTGTTTCTTTGTAAAGTTGTTGATTTGAGAGCTAAGTTGCATGTAATGGGATAAAAAGTGGAAGATAAGCTCTTAACCTCTATCATTTTGAGATATTTACCATATTATTTTAGAATTATGGTCAATTCCCTTCAAGTTTCCAATAGAAAAGTCTCTTTTGAAGAGTTGGTTAATTTTCTACAATAAGAAGAAGTAAATCAAAACCAAAGAGATCAAACATCCAACACCGCATTATTTTCTAAGAAATATGGAGCTAAGAAATAAGTCTACTAATGGATATTCATCTAAGGGTTAAAACACCATTCCCTCACAAAAGACACCTCAATAACATAAGAGACACTGCCACATTTGTGAGATGGATAATCATGACACCAAGAAATGTTGGTTCAATTCTTCCAATAAGGGTGATAAAAATGAGCAACCACCACGAAAAAAGGATATTACAAACCATGAATAAGAAATAGGTAATAAAGAGGTAATTTTGTTATTAAATAATCTGATTCAGATTCTTAGATAACACACAAGGTGCTAATGACTCAAACGGATCCTAAAAAAAATATATTGTTTGGTATATTGAGTATGGTGCTAGCAATCACATGACTAGTGATAAAGGATGGTTTGACACATTTGAATCAAAATAAGGAAAACTATTGATCATTATCGATGATAAGACCTATTGAGTCTAATAAGGAGATGTTTCAATGACCCTTCTAGATGGAAAATACAATTTTGAGGTCCTAAATGTGCCAGGATTGGCCAACAACTTGTTGTTCGTGCCTCAAATATTGGATAAAAATATGGTGGTTTACGTTAAGGTTGTTGATGTACAAAAGTGTTACTTCATTACCAAAAAGGGTAAACATATAACAACAACTTCCTACAAACATGGATTTTTTATATTAGATGTTTTTTATTCTCCGCATATTGCCATGAATGCCAAATCCAAAGAAGCTACTTCATTATGGCATAAATGGTATGCTCATCTAAGTTTAGTCTATATACTTGAACTGAGTAAGAATGATATTATGTTAGGTCTACCCAACCTCTCATGTAATTTATTTGTATGCTTAGATTTCTTAATAGGAAAACAATACCAAGTTCCATTTGATTTGAGCTCTTCACGAGCCAAAGCACCATTGGAGTCAATACACACCGATCTATGCAGACCCATGTCAAATAGTTGTGGTAGAAAGAAGTACTTTCAATTGTTTGTTGATGATTACTTCCAAAATAATTTGGTTTTATTTCAATAGCTGAATTTAGATGTTTTCATGTATTTTTAGCAGTTTTAGAAGTGTGTTGAGAAATAATAAGGATATTCAATCAAGTCCCTTTGCTCAGATCGATGGAGGGGAATTTATCTCCAATGAATTTTTGAGGTTTCTCACTAAACATAGGATAAAAATATATCTTACTACAACCTATACTCAGTAAAAATGGAGATGTTGAGAGAAGGAATCATTCCATCATGGAAATGGTTCGATGTATGCTCATAGGTGTACATATTGTGTAACAATATTAGGTAGACTCTATCACTACAATTTTTTATCTCCTAAATAAAGAAACCAAAAGATATATTCAAGGAGTCACACCATAAGAAGGATGGAGTGGAAGAGGTCCCTCTATTTCTCATATAAGGATATTTGGATGTAAATCCTTCATGCACATTACAAAGAATAAAGGAAGCAAGCTAGATGAGAAAACACTACAATGCATATTTCTTGGTTATGATGAAGAATCCAAGGGATATTGATTGATTGATCCTATAACAAATAAAATTCACATAATTCGAGATGTAGTATTCAATGAAGCTCCCAAGTTGGATACAGTAGAATCTAGAAGAGATACATCTCATCATATACACCTAGAATTTGACGAGCCTATGTTAAGGACTCCCCCAAAATAGAATAAAATAACAAAATGATATACTAGCATTATAAGAGACACAAAATTGGATGCACCTCTTGATATCAATTCCAATCGGCCATGTACTCAAAGTATGGCATGCCAAGAAGGAAAAGAAGATGATGAAGAAGAATAATATAGGATTAAAGAGGAAGATAGAGGTTTTATGACTTTAGTTGTGGAGCATGAACCCAGTTCAATGCAAGAATAACTTAGTGTGCCTCAATGGAAGGCAACTATGGATCCAAAAAATATGTCTTATGAAGAACAAAACATGCGAGCTAGTTGATCTGCCTACTGGTAAGAAACCCATTGGCTACAAATGGATATACAAAGTCAAGTATAAGGTAGATGGAACTATTGACAAGCATAAATCCCATCTTGTTGCAAAAGGCTATTCTAAAAATGAAGGCATAGATTATGAAGAGACATTTGTACCAACTACAAAAATGACAAAATTTGTGTACTCTATGCAATGGAAGCTCAGTTTGGATGGAAACTTCATCAAATATATGTTAATATTACCTTTTTGAATGGTGATATCAAATAGAAAGTGTACATGACTCAACCTCAAGGATATGTTATTGAAGGACAAGAGAAAAAGGTTGAAAATTGGTAAAGCTCTTGTATTAAAACAAGCTCCACAAGCTTGGTATATTAATATTTATAATTACCTCTTGCAACATGGTTTGAAGAGAAGTCCCTTAGATTCTAATTCTATTTCAAGAAATTTGGTTCTAAATTAGTGATATTGTGCTCTATGTTGACGATCTGATCATAAACGATAGCTCAAATAATATGATAGAAGTAGTGAAGGGTAAATTTAATAAGTCATTTAAAATGATAGATCTAGGACTTCTACATTATTATCTTGTATTGGATGTTGTGCAAAAAAAAAATCATATTAGGGTTACACAAATAAAGTATGCCAAGGCACTAATTGAAAAATATTGAATGATAGATTGTAATACCAAAGCAAATCCAATGGAAATAGGGTTACAACTATATCAATATGAAAAATCTTCTCATGTAGATGGAACTCTCTATCGGTAGTTGATTGGGAGTCTCATATATATAACTAATACCAAGCCGAATATTAGTTTTACTGTAAGCTATATTTTGAGGTTCATGTAGGAACCTAATATTAGTAATTGGAAGGTAGTAAAGTAAGTTCTTAACTATGTCCATACAACATACAACACAAGGATTAGTGTGTGAAGCGATATGGTTACATCACATTCTTTCAAGTATGGGTCTTCCAAAGAATATTCCAATACACTTGAATTGTGATAACCGAGGTGTTTTGAAACTCATCAAGAATCCAGTGTTTCATGAATGAACAAAGCATATTGGCACTCAATAATATTTTATTTGAGATGAAGTTCCAAAGCACAAGATTCAACTCCAATACATTCCCACCGATGAATAGGTTGCAAATATTTTCACTAAGGCACTTGCATGTGTCAAATTTGAGTTGTTTCAAAAAAATTTATGTACATAAAATAATGTAATAATGGGGGCATGTTAGGTATAGTTTAATATTACATTATTTAATTAATAATGTAGTGCATTCTACGTTGGCAATCTAGAAGCCAATGTGCTACAAATTTTATTTAGATTGTTCCAAAGTTAGTAGAGCTAATTACAAGTTGGATATATTTGCTTTTCTATGTTGCTTCCTGTTCATTAGTAGCTATTTTAGGCCAAGTAGTTTTTATATGTTCATTGCATATGAATAATATTATTGGTTCGTTTACCTAAAAATATTAATTTAAACTCGTAGGATAGATATTTATAGGATCAAATATATGATTACCACAATATTATAAGATCAAAATAATGATGTAGCAAAAATAATATGTAAAATCAAGGCTTATAATATATCAACTAACATTCAATAATAAGAAAAAATATGAATTTAAAATATTGAATAATACATATACAAAGCATGTAGTAGAACTTACAATATTAGTTTCTCAAATGTATGCAATATTTATTACTCCTCTTTCTCTTACAAATGTATCATAAAACTCTCATACAATAACAATACTTTCTATGCTCACTATGTAGAAAATGTATATTATGTGGGCTATATACATGATATAGACAACATAGGCTATGGAGTAATATATAGTCATTGTAGGATGACTCTTTGGTGACTTGAATCTTCCTTTTATTATGCCAAGTCTTGTGACTCTCTATTTGATACTTGCATAAACATGACTCTATATCATATGCACACTTGGACATGACTCTTCACATAATACTTCCTAATCGAAGAACACATGTGCACACTTACATATAAGACACTTGTGCATATATACACACATAACAGTTGCACACTCGCTCATATGAAACTTGTGCATTTACTACAAATTATTATTTACACTCTAATATATGACTTGATCCTAGTCTAATATTTACAAGTTATACCATGAAGGTACCATAGGCATACATTAGCGTGTACCATATAATGTAATATACTCCAAAACCCACTGTATTACATTATCTAGTTGTTGAAGAATTTAGTCTTCAATCATGATATTCATCCTTCAATTTAATGTGCAATTTATGTGATCATCTTGATTAGGTCCTCCTTCTTCTCCTTGTTTGGTCTTTTCTTTGGAATCAGCTTCATGTTCTTGAGTCTATGTAGCTTAATGATTACAAATTTATTGTATTTCTCATTGTGTTCAAATTCTTGCATAAGAATTTTATTTGTATTTATCCTTAGAATAATATGACACTTTATTTTCATGTATAAAGACTTCTGAACATTTACTTAAAGCATCATAATAGGATCTTGAGTTATATGATCTTGGAATATCAATATTGCATGAAGAATGAAATATATTTTCTAAAATTATTCATCTACTTTTGATTTCTTCTTAAGAGATTAGATCAATTCCTTTTGTTTCATATTATCTTCTTTGTGAAACCTAACTGTAAGCAATACCATATACATGATGCTCCCAATATCTAAAGGTATCATAATACTATATTTCCATCATCAATCGCTTCAATAATTCTTGCATGTAATAGTATTTAAATATTTCAAAGTTTTCATCTATTCCTTCACTCTAGATAAATTTTAAGACTATGTCTAACTTTCCTTAAGATTTTACAAGAAAATATTTATTCTAAATTTTATGCCATATACCTTTTCTTTTCATATCATAAACCCCATTAAGTTTGTAGATTTTGATTCTTTTGAAGTTGAAATCCTTATAACTCCATAGATTTAAATTAATAAATGTTTCTAAATTAGAAAACCTATGAAGTAGAATTCCTTATATCTCCCTAATACTTTTAGAAACTAAGAAAATAAGAATTTTTGCAAATTTGATTTTCTAAAATTGAAGTAGAACTCCTTTTGACTCTCGAATTAAATTAATTTGTAAAGAGAATAATTTCAATCTACTACTTATCACTCCTATCTTAAATTTAATAACAAGGATTTAATAAATAACTTATTTATTTTATAATTCCTTATTTCTCCTTTTAATAAAACCTTATAAAAACTATATATCTCCAAATTTTATTAAAGCATATAAAATAACCTTAGCAAATGAAAATACCTCCACAAATTTTTTTTTGCATGCTCCATGGCTTGATTGATAGTGAATATCAGTTTTGAATTATCACTTCCAATTTGTGTGCCCTTTCTTTAATTTCCCTACTTGGATGCTACAAGTGAGTATTATGGTTCAGGTAGAAAAAATGTTAGGGTTTCCAATAATACATATTATACTTCTAGATGGTATTACACTTGGTGCAAATGTTACCCTTGTAAATGACATGTCTTCTCTTACTACATGAATGAACACTACTCTTGCCAATGATATGTATTATCCTATCATGCAGATGGATTTTACACTTGCCAATGAGATGTATTTCCTTACCAAAATTGACACCACATCATTGAAATTTACAAATGATTAACCTAGAAATTATGATTCTTTCTCCAATGATTGCATTTACAATTGGTGAGAGTTCATTCTAGTTTATCTCAGCTATTGTGCTCCTTTATTTGAGTTGTTTACACTTGGTATATTATCGTAGAACTTCTCCTTCATATGTTGGTGCTTGATAATTGAGCTTCCTTCAAACATTTGTGCTTGGAGCTTCTCTATTGAATGTTGGTGCTTGGAGAGAGTGTACATTCCTCTTCACATACATGCAATGAACCTTGGATATTGTGTGACTTCACTATACCCAAAAATGGTGATTTTTTGTGTATGTGGAACTTTTAATGAATATATTTTGTTTTGTGCAATATTGTTGCTTCATACTATTTTTTTTTTCTCTTATATTTTTAGATCTCTACATTTTACATTAGTGATGACTAGCTTGAAGATACTAAAACCTATGTTAAACAACTCTATTGTCTTCTAGATATGATTACAGTTAACAAGTTGAAAATATTAAAAAACAAACTTAAACTTAAGTAGATTTTACACTTACCCAGGTTTTGTAGGTGAGTTGGAGAGGAGAGGGAAATCCTCCAAGAGAGGTCCTAGGTTCAAATCTCCACCCCACCAAAAAGATGAATTGGGTATCAAAAATCCAATTGATAATGTTGGTGCAGGCAGGGTCAGGTGCGACTCCCGAGTTACTTTGACGGTGTAGAACCACCTATTCATGGTCTCTCAGACCAAGGCGACCCCACAAGGGGTTTTTTGCTTTAAAAAAAAAAGGTAGATTTTGCACTTTTGTTCATAGATAACTTTTGTAGTAGTTACTCTACACTTAAATGTTCTATAATAGTTAATTTATATTCTTATCCCTTCTAACCTTTAATACTTTGTATACCTTATGACACTCTTTTGTTTATGTGGATGATGTTTTACATGCATTTTTGTATGCTTTATCACACCTTTGCCTTAAAATGACTTTCTTATTGAATTTTGCACTTTTGTCCTTACTTTTTTTATTCTTTATTTGGTTGTACTTTTCAAGCCAACTTGTCAAGGTCAATATAGATATGAATCTTAAGTTTCTTACATGTTAAGAAATTTTTCTTCAAGACCTAAAATTTCTTTATCAAGGTCTACCTTCAAGACCTGTATGCTTCTTTGTCAAGGTTTGTCTTCAAGACATGCAATCTTCTTTGTCAAGGTCTACCTTCAAGACCTAAATTTACTATAACAAGGTGTATCTTCAAGACCTATAATATTATTTTTCAAGGTTTGTCTTCAAGACCTGTAATCTTATTTGTCAAGGTAAATAAGTTTGTGACTTAAAAATTTCTTTGTATCAAGGTCTCTCTCAAAAAACTAAATCAATAGTAGTCTACAACTTAAGTCAATCCCTGCTTGATGAAATATTTATGCATTCTTATTGCACTTGAAGATGAATGTCTTCTTTGTATATTATAGAAATCTTAGCACACCTTTAACAATAAATCTATGTTGTAGCAATATCTTAGGTCGCACCTAAGAACTCAATCCTTTCAATGTCAAGGTGACACAAATTTCCCTAATGCTCCAATCAAGATAGCTTGATTGTACCAAATCCTTCAACTTTCTTCCAAGTGTTGATATAAATTAGTTATCAATAATTTATATGTTCCTAAAAATCCTTTATCAATTTTAAGGTTGGCAATTTCCTTGAATAATCAGCTATCTTCAAGTTGATTTGCCCAAATATGAGTCATTGTGTCCACTTATTATCCTTCAACCTAGTTGAAAGACTCTATATTTGAGTCCTAGTATTCATTGATTATCCTTCAACCTAGTGGAAGGACTCTAGCTATTTCTACTTTATTTGATTTTATAGTATAATACAAGTATATATCCCTTTCTAAATCAATCTAGAAAAAATCAATTATGTAGCTAAACAAACATAATCTATGCAAGAAATATCTTGTTGCAGCTCTAATACCACTAATGGCTATTGAATACTTTATATTAATTTAAATTCAAAGAATAAATATTCACAAGATCAAAATAATGATGTAACCAGAATAATATCCAACTAATATGTAAAATCAAGGCTTATAATATATCAACTAAAATTCAATAATAAGCAAAAATATGAATGTAATAGTCTGAACCATACATGTACAAAGCATGTAGAAAAATATATAATATTAGTTTCTCATATGTATGTGATATTTATTACCTCTTTGTCTTATAAATATATAATAAAAGCATCATACAATAACAATTCTTTCTAATCTCACTATGTAGACAATGTAGACTATATAGGCTATGTAGACGATATAGCCAAAATAAGCTATGGAGTAATATATAGCCATTGTAGGATGACTCTTTGGTTACTTCACTATTGCTTTCCTTATTCCAAGTCTCATGACTCTTGGCATATCTATTTGACACTTGCATACACATGACTCTATCTTGTATGCACACTTGGACATGACTCTTATCATAATACTTCCTAGCATGTGCGTATTTACATATAAGACACTTGTGCATGTAGACACACATAACACTTGTACACTTGCTCACATGATACTTGTGCATTTCCTACATATTATTACATTACATAAAATATTTAATCACATTCTAATATAATACTTGACCCTAGTCTAATATTTATAGGGTGTACCATGAATATACCATGGGGGTACGTTAGAATGTACCAAATAATGTAATATACTCCAATAGCCCTCAAGTTGTAAATATAGCTGAGATTATGAGGGGAATTACTACTCAATTGGAGGTGATCAAAACTACCCAAAAAAGAGGTATTCTTATTGAGGAAATTAGTGATAGTGAACAAGAGGAGGTTGGCCATATAGAAGCTCAAGATGAAGATCAAGGGAAAGAGGTAGAAGAGTGATTGATTTAGGTGGTATCCAATATGGATTGAAAGCTACACATATAAACCTTGACATACAATGGAAGCCTGAATCCAAAGGAGCTCATAGACTAGATAGTGAATATGAAGAAGTATGTTGATTTTGAATTAGTGGAATAATCTAAGAAGGTAAAATTTATCTATACAATATTGAAGGTACATTCTTCAATTTGGAGGTAATATGTCCAAATAGAGAGGCAATGAAAGGGTAAGGATAAAATATGAACATACGACAAGTTTATACATAAATTTAATTCTATGTTTTTACCTATTGATTATCAAATTAGATTATTTAAAAGACTCCAAAACATAAAGCAAAATGAGTTGGATGTGAAAGAGTATACAAAGGAGTTCTATAAATTAACCATAATTGAAGGTCACATTGAATATGATGAGGAAAATATGGCAAGATATGGTCACATTGAATATGATGAGGAAAATATGGCAAGATATATACATGGACTAATATTATCCATACAAGATGAGATTGGTATGATTAGAATCAAAACTATTGAAGAAACATACCAGTATGCACTCAATGTAGAGGAAAATTTTTTGTGTAGACAATACAATAATGTGATATAAAGAGGAAGATCCTCTCAAGGAAGAGAAAAATCAAACAATTATTGTCAACATAATTTTCAAGAAGGAGAAGTTGGTAATTATCAAATTGAATCCAATTAAAGTACCTAGGGAAAAGGTGAATCATCGAGAGGATGAGGTGGATTTGGTAGAGAAAATGGATGTGGTTTTGTTGACAAGTATTTTAGATATTTTGAAGAAGAATATAGGGAATTTGAATGTTCTCAAACACAACATACCAATGAACATGGAATAAAATCCCATAACCAAGTGGTATAAGTAGATTAGGAGAGTATTGCTTCACCAAAGCTCGTGGAAAAACTAGAAAAAGGAGAATCTCTCATGATGGAGAGAGTGTTGTTAAAACTAGCCAAGGAGGTGCATGAACCTGAGAAAATGAGGAACCTATTTAGGAAATTTTTAAATTAGGTGGCAAATGTTGCAAGGTGATTGTAGATAGCAGCAACATGAATAACTTAGTACCAATAGAGATGGTGAAGAAACTTTGGTTGAAGAGAATGAAATACCCAAATCCATATAGAATATCATGGTTGTAAAAGGGACAAAAAATATCAGTAATAGAACAATGTATGGTAGACCTCCAAATTGGCTCTTATAAGAATTTAATTCTATGTGACATCATGTCGATGGATGCTTGTCATGTCTTGTTGGGAAGATCGTGGAAGTTTGATAAAAAGGTCATGCATGAAGGTAGGGATAACACCTACACTATTGATTAGGATGGCAAGAGATACAAATTAGGTTATTTAAAGGACAAAGGGAAAGAAGTGTACAGTAGTCCTATAGTATGTCAGGGTATAGAAAATCAACCCTCGAAGGGAAATAAGAAGAAGAAAGCATATTTTTTTTATCATAAAACCCATATAAGATGGTATAGTGAATAATATGGACAAAACCACACATGAGGTGAAGGATATTTTGGAATAATACATTGATATTCTATCAATGGATGGGTTGCTATTGATAAGGACCGTTAGTCATCACATAGATTCCAGTCTCATATCAAGATTAAATGATAAGCCAAAAAAAATGGAAAATGAGGAGAAAAGGATAGATAAAAATATATGAAAAGGTATAGGGAAGAGAAAGATAACCCAAGTCACCAGTAGTCAGGGTTATGAAACTCAGTTGAAAGGAGAAGAGCCAGTGTTGAAAGAGGTTGTGAACAAATGGAGGAAAATGTGGACACATGTAAGAGGCTAAACTTGGGAAATAGGTCAATGGTCCAGGTAACCAATAGTAGTGATGGAAAAGAAGAAAATGCAATGACTCTTACAATAGATAAGTAGAAAGAGAAAGAGAAAAAAAATTGATAAGGAAATAGTGGAGGAAGATGAACCTCATAAAGTTAGTGTTGTCCATGACAAAGGCTATGCTATTAGAGTTGATAGTGACAATGGTACTTCAAAGTGTGGTGAAGGAAATTGTGTTGATGATCAAGGTCAGAGTAGCGATGAAGTTTTTGGGTGCTTTGAGATGCAAACCATAGGCACTAGCTCTAAGTTGATTAGAATAATGGGATACAATGGAGAATAATTGGAAAGATGTGGGTAAGGTGTGAAATTTCCCATAATGCTAAAGATAATATCAAAGAATGAAGTCCTTGGGTATGCAGGTCTGTTAGGAAGCAACATGACTAAGTTTGTAAGAGAAGAGAGTCAAACAAGGAATAAAGGTTCAATAATGTGTTTTTATACTCAATGTGCAACCTACATCCTTGTGGGATTTATGGAGGACATAATCACTCTACACATAACTATTGGCACCAAGAGGAAGTTACTAACAAAGAGCATATTGATTGCAGTTGGATGGGTCTAACATAATCGGAGAAGGTGTAGAGGATGTTGAGTGTATTCTATATGAGGAGGTTTGATCCTTAGATAAATGCTAATATAAGATAGTGAAATTGGTCATATGTATTTAGCCAAGCTAGAGTGATAATAGCTTGGACAACCAATCCACGAATTGGAGCTCATGAAACATTTTTGTTACCCAATGAGTATGATGTAGGAACGTCCATGCAACAACTAGCTAAGTAACACCAACTAAAAACTTCATGTAGAGGATTGGATAAGAGATGCCAGCTAGATTCTAGGAGATCAATTATCTTGATTATTTGGATTGAAAGTTAAAGCATCAAGAATAATGGTCATTCATAGTTCATGCACTTATAAATATGAGGAGAAGAATGGATAGCAAGGGGAGAGGGCATGAGGGGGTAAAAGAGAGATGAAAGAGCATACTACTCTAGATTCTAAGTGGAATATGTAGGAGGGTATAGGTTTTGATATGGAATAGCCATGAGGGTAAATCATTAATGGAAGAATAATGTTAAAATAAATTAGATTTCAATTTATAGTCTGAGTTTCTAGTGTGTTGATGTTAGTGTGTGAGTATATTAGAAATTATACGATGTTAAAACTTCTATTATAGGTTGGAGGATATTAATGATTTCTAAAATATAGATGCACTCATGGATTTTCATGGATGTCCATTTGGAATATCGACTAAAGGCTGGTCAACAAATATTACCTTAAAAAATATGTAGTTAAAACATTGTTGTTCGGAGTTGTCATCTTCAAGGAAGTTGAGGTGGAAATCATCTAGGATCATGGTGTTTGTAGTTATCGCATACCAGAAGAGTGGATAAATGATTGAAGAAAATATTTTATGAAAATGAAGTCATCTTGGATGAAAGTTGTCAATAATGAGGAAGAAAGTTGTTGACATCGATAAAATATTGGAAGTTACTGATATTGATGATGAATATTGTTGACAAGAGGGTGATATCATCGAAGAGAAAGGGTATCATTAGAATATTGGTGATAAGATGATGATATAATTGAAGAGAAAGGACATTGTCAAAATGAAGAAGGATAACATCATTAGAAGCTTACCAATGAGAGAAATATTTTTGGAGTGGTCAATGCAGTCAAATGGAATTGTCATCACAGATGGAATTGACCATGCTAGCCATCAGGATCTGGTCATAATTTACTTACCATTTAAGGGAATGGGGAGTTTTCAACATAATTTTTCCCATTCACATTAGACCCTATCATCATAGACATGCTTATTGATGGAAAAATGAATTAGTCATCATTGACGGAGGTGCGCTGCCAACATAGAGAATACAGTGTGGTTGGATGATATCACTAGAGAACTACGACATAAACCAAAATTACCATCATTAAATATGTTGTTTGGTGGAATGCCCAATCATCCAAATTTTGTGTTCTTACTTGTTGTCTTTGACTAATTCCTACTGACATAGAAGTACCATCAATATTAATTCCATCATCCTAAGTGTTGACAAGCTACTGTCTTGTTGAAATAGTCTATGTTAGCAATTTGGTGATGTAGAAGATAAACCAGAGATCTATTTTCTAGGGTTGTTTGTCATGTTGATTAGGGGTTGAGCATAACACATAAAAAATAGATAATATATGAAAATAAAATAGAGGATAACAAAACAGGGCAAAAATTGCTACTACAAATTTAACTCAAAATTGATCAATTACTGCGGTAAATAGATTACATTGCTTACACTCCATTACATTCCAAAATATCTTATTTATAGATTTGAAGAATAATCCATAAAAATTTTGTATTAAGCTAGAAAATTGGATAATGAAGAACTCTCTAAAATTTAGAATATTCTAGAAATGCTCTCTAAAATTTAGAATATTCTAGAAATGTTTTGGAAACTGCTATAGATTTCTAGAAAATTCTATTCTGGAAGATTAAACTATTGTAGATTTTTAGAAAATTCTATTCCAGAACATTCTAAATAATTATGAAATAAATATTATCATTCCAACACTCCCAATTAAGCTTGATTTCGTTGCTTCCTAGACTTGACGATGCCCAACATTTCTCTCAAATTTTCAAAACTCTCATTAACTAATGGCTTTGTGAGGATGTTATCATACTGGTCTTTGCTTTTGCAATGTCCAAGATATATTTCACCATTATTGACCATTTATTTTATGAAATGATATATTGTATCAATATGCTTGCTTCTTTTGTGAAAAAAATGATTCTTTGATAGTTCTATTGCTGAGTTATTATCACAATATTTTTTTGTTGCAGATTTTTATTCTTGTTTCAATTCTAACATGATGTGCTCTTTTTATCTTCAATGTTTCTAGCAAAATCACTATTCATATATCCAATAAATTTGAATTTATTTGATTTTGAATACAGTATCCCATAATCTCTTGTTCCACTAACATATCTCAAAATTATTTTTCCTTATTTCCAATGTGTGTCCTTTGGTGTCTCCATGAATTTGAAAGTTAGACTTACTGCATGCACAATGTCAAGTCTTGTTGCTCTCAAATACATCTAACTGCCCACTAGTCTTTTATATAATGTTGGATTTATATTTGTGCCCTTGTCTTCTTTACTTGGTTTAAATCCTATTGCCATAGGTGTAGATGGTGGTTTGAAATTCAACATTATAAACCTTTTCAAAAAATCATTTTCATACTTTGTTTGACATATAAAAATTCCTTTATTTTTTTTATCTACTTCAATACCCAAAAAATATTTCATTCAGCCCAAATCTATCATCTCAAATTCTTTTTTTATGGTTGACTTGACAGACTCAATTGACAAATTTCTTGTATATATTAAATCATCAACATATAAGCATACAATTAAAAGTTTACCTTGATCATTTGCATTGATGTAAAGAGTTGGTTGACTATTGCATCTACTAAATTCATTGTTTAGAAAATATGAATAAATGCAGATGTACCAAGCTCTTGGGGCTTGCTTAAGACCATATAAATATTTCTTTAATCTATAAGCTTTATGTTTATAAACCAAAATCTGATAATCTGGTGGCTGCTATACATATACCTCTTCTTGTATATCCCATTTAAAAAATGTTGATTTGGCATTCGTTTGGAAAACTTTGCACTTATGTTGGGTCGTTATTTCTAACATAGTTCTTATTGTATCTAGTATTTCTACTAGAGCAAAAGTCTCATTATAGTCAATCCCATATTGTGGTGATAAGCCTTTTGCAACTAACCTTACTTTATGCTTCACAATATATCGATCAACATCAAACTTGGTCTTATAAACCCATTTTACACCAATTACATCTTTCCCTACTGGTAGATTTACTAATTCCTAGGTTTTATTTCTTTCTATTACTTCAATTTATTCATCCATTAAATTTTGCCAATTTTTATTTTTAATTTCTTCTTCAAAACATAATGGATCAGCAGTAGAAAATAAGGCAAAATCATAAATCAAATCATCCTGATTACTTTGAGTCATTTCATAAATCTCCTTCAAACTTCTTGTCTTCTTTGGAATTTCATCTAAATTTAAATCATCACTAGAGTAATATCGAGGTGTTGAAAATATGTAGATCCACATTGAGATGTTCTAGAATTATTTTCTAGAGAATGAGCTTCACTAGACTCTCTTATTTCAAGTTGTCGTTGTTGAAGATTTCTGCTCTGAATCCATTCTTTATCTTCAATAAATTCAACATATCTTATAATTATAGTCTTCTTTACGATAGGATTATATAGCTTGTATGTTTTTGACAATTCACTATAACCTACAAAAATACATCGTACTCCTTTATCATCCAAATTCTTCCCTTTTTTCTTAAAAATATGTGCATATGCTATGCATCCAAACACTCTCAAATGAGAAACATTGTGCCTTTTATTACTCCATGCTTCTTTTCACACTTTTTGTGGAGGAATGATTCAAACTGTATACTGCACAAGTTACAGCTTCAACCCAATACTCATTTGGTAAATGTTTAGCTTTCAACATGCTTCTCGCCATATCCATAAATGTTCTATTCTTTTTCTTTGCAACATCGTTCTGTTGTCGTGTATAGCATGTGCTAAATTGTCTCTCGATCCCATTTTCATTGTAAAATTTTAAAAAATTCTTGGACACAAATTTTCCATCCCTATCTATTCTTAGTGCTTTTATGTAATGTCCACTTTAATTTTCAACCATTGGTTTAAACTACTAAAAATTTGAAAGGCTTTTGATTTATGTTTTAAAAAATATACCCATGTTTTCCTGGTATAGTCATCTATGAAAGTCATAAAATATAGAGTATTTCTAATTGAAGGTGTTTACATCTTTCGACATAGATATGAATACACTTTTTCAAGTGAAACCCTTGCTCTATATGACTTACCAATAGGAAATGATTCTTTATGTTGTTCACCAAGAATACAACTTTCATATATTCTATTTGGCTTCTCAATGAATGGTAAACCACTCACCATGTTCTCTCTATGCAACATATTTAACCCACTAAAACTTAGATGGCCATAACTCAAATACCATAATCAATATTGATCTTTCATATCTGCTTTAAAATCTATAGGTAAGTTATTTTGCAATATTAATGAAAACATCCTATTTTGTGTCATTTGGACATTTGCTATTAACCTTCCATTTTATCAAGAATCACACATGCACCATTTTCAAAATAGACTCTATAACCCTTTTGTACTAGCTGCCCAATACTGATCAGATTATGTTAGAGATTAGGAACATAATACATATCTAGAATGTACTTTTTCTCTCCTTGCTTGGTTTTAATGTTTATGCTACCTTTACCTATAATAGCTACTTTGCTATTATCTCCAAGTTTTACTTCAGACTTCATAGATTCATCTATTTTTGTAAACATACCCTTATTTCTGCTTATGTGATTACTACAACCACTATCTAAAAACCACACCTCTTTTGTATTTTCTTATGCAACAGTGCAAGCGATAAACATTGAATCACTATTATCATTCTAATTTTCTCTTGCATTTTTCCTATTCATATCAAACTGATTTTTTCTACATTCATTTGTAAAATGCCCAAATATCTTATAGTAATGACATTGAGCCTACGTTTTGTCATAACTTTGGCCTTGGCCATGGGATTCATGATTGCATGAATGGCTTCCTCCTCTACCTCACCTGCTTGCAAAGAAATTTGAATTTGTTCTCTTCATAAGAAATACTTGATATGCCTCCTTCATCCGGTTGCTAGTTCCCCGTCTTGTGAATCCTCCTCTATTACCAGTTCCTCCCCTTATTTTGTTGCTACTAATTTGAACTTGTGATTTCAAAGTATTTTCATTTGGAGAATCTAGTGATCTATTTAGCCTTTGCTCATGAGCTTGTAAAGAACCCATAATCTCATCAATAGAAAATTTTGACAGATATTTTGATTCTTCAATGGCTACAACAATTGGATCAAATTTGATAGGAAGACTTCTCAAATTGTTTTCTACAACCTTTTGATCAGTTAATGCATCTCCATATGATATCATTTGATTCGCTATGCTTAATGCATGAGTAAAAAAATGATTTATGGACTCAGAATTTGCCATTTGTAAATTTTCAAGATCTTTTCTAAGCATTTGTAATCTTACAAATTTCACTTTGCTGTTTTCTTGCTATGAGTTTTGTAGAATATCTCATGCTTTCTTGGATCTTGTTGCTTCTACAACCCTTGGAAATATTGACTCTTCTATTGCTTGCTGCAGTGCCTTGGCATCCTTATTTCTATTCTCCTTTAGAAGATCTTTTTCTTCTTGTGAGAGGGCATTATGCGCTACTTGATCTGCTCATTCTAAAAATCCATTCTCCACTAAATCCCATAGCTCTTGAGAACAAAATAAAGTCTTCATCTTGATGCTCCAATAGTCATTGTTCTTTCCATGGAATCTGGGGTTAAGTAAGAATACTGCCATTCACTCTTGCCATTCTGGAAATAAACTCACAAAATAACACAACTGACTCTGATACCAAATGTTGATTAGCATTAGAGCATAACACAGAAAAAAAAGAGAATATATGAAAATAAAACAAAGGGTAACAATGACTCTGATACCAAATATTGATTAGCATTAGAGCATAACACCAAAAAAATAGAGAATATATAAAAATAAAACAAAGGGTAACAAAACAATGCAGAAATTACTGGTGTAAATTTAACTCAAAATTTATTAACTACTGCAGTAAACAGATTATATTGCTTGCACTCCATTACATTGCAAAATGTCTTATTTTATAGACTTTGAAGAATAATCCGGAAAACTTCTGCATTAAACTGGACAACTGGATTGGATAACGAAGAACTCTCTGAAATTTAAAATACTGTAAAAAAAAAATGGAAACTGCATTCTAAAGAATTTCTAGAAACTGCTACAAATTTTTAAAAAATTCTATTCTGAAACATTAAACTGTTGTAGATTTCTGAAAAATTCTATTCCAAAACATTCTAACTAATTATGGAATAAAGCTTATCATTCCAACATGCCGCCTGTGTGTTGCTGTGTGTCCGATGTTTAAAGTGAAAGACGGATATTCCCCACGTAGCCGCTGCCTCACTTGGACATGAGGTGGACTCGGCGTTGTGGGGAACGAGAATGGGGAGAAACAGAAATAGAGTTGTGGGGGGTGGCCGAAATCAAAGACACCATCTAGAAAATCTGCCTCTGGCTCGGAACATTCAACACACCCACGCCTACGACGAGGTCGCTTGCCTTATCCCTGTCACAATACCCGCACCAATTTCTGCCCTTCGCCTTCGGCGCACACAGCGAGGGATTCGGCGGTTACGGCCAGAACCGCCCGGCTCCTGATTCTCCGCCTCAACTCCGCCAATGCCCGAAATAACGGTAACCCCGAACACAGCTCGAAGGAGGCCAAGGCAAACAGCAGCGTTGACAATCAATACGTGAATTCTATCAATACCGAAGTCCCCGAGCCGCCCTGATCGCCGGAATCCGATGACGAGAACCTGTCAGGGGCGGGCGAAATGATCACTGTAAATCCCGGCTATGAAAACGGCAACGATCACAGTTCCACGGAGGATTTTGATCATAATAATAAGTGGTCTGTAGAAATGGAGGCGGACTTTGGTGGCGCAGGAGACAAAGTTGTAATTTCACGGCCATGATGATGGAGGCGGTCAACGGATTGAGGTATGTCGGTTGCCATAGCAGTCTGAATGCGGAGGTGAATGATGGCCTAAAATTATGCGGTGTGGAGGAGTTAGTGGAGGCCGAGGTTAGGTACTGTCCGTTTGCCATAGCGGCGAAAATTGCGGATCCGGCGAACATGTCAGATTACATGAATGTGACAGAGGACGAGAAATATTAGTGTGGGGACGGAAGAGTGCAAATGGCTTCTGAGGGTGAGCAGAATAGTTCGATGTTTAGGGGGGGGCGTTAAGGAGGAGGATGTACGAGAAGAAGATCTCGGCTTCTCTCTATGCAATCAATGGGATTTCAAACTGTCTTCGTTATACGACCGTGCCCATGGCTTCATCCATGTCCTTCGAATCTGGCGGTGGTGACGAGATTTCTCGGAGTTGTTCTCGTGTTGCGAATCCAATGGAAGAGAGGTTGCAGAGTGACAGCGTTGATATGATGTGGGCTTCGTTGAGGAGAGGGTGTCGTAAATTGACTGGTAATGGTGATATTTTAAACTCGTATTCAAGTTTATACGTGTGCTTTTTGGCATTTTTCCCTTTCATTATCATGGTGGCCTCTAATATTATTAACAATCTCTTGCTGGGAATCTTCAAGTGGTCTGCAAGTTTCAATATTTATTTTTTTCCCTTTTATATTTTTTTCCATAAAGATTTTGTCAAACTTTGGTCGCGTGATACACTATTCGATGCCGAAAGCCAAGGAATATATCATCGACGTTTGTATTAACTAGTTCTTAATATAGTTAATATAGA
Source organism: Wollemia nobilis (assembly GCA_028583015.1). Taxonomy (NCBI): domain Eukaryota; kingdom Viridiplantae; phylum Streptophyta; class Pinopsida; order Araucariales; family Araucariaceae; genus Wollemia; species Wollemia nobilis. The sequence continues at coordinate 1,065,671 of JAQPPZ010000677.1, read as the reverse complement.
GAGATAGATAAGAGTGGTATAGATAATTAGAGCAGTAATGAAGAGACGTGATAAAAATATAGATAGAGTGGTTAAGAAGAGAAAAATATGATAAGGTCTTTAATAAATCTTATTTTACAGTTAAAGGTTCTATTCTAAAATTAAAAAGTTTGGTAATCAGTTTTTTATTTATTGATTTGGAAGTCTGACTCCTTAAGATATGGTATGAACATCGTAACAATTTTTGTAGAATAAACTTATACTCAATAATGATAAACCTTTAGCTTTATGCAATGTTATTCATGGGCTAGCTTTTTTTTGAAGAAATGAATTAATAGAATTAGAGATATTTGGGATCTGGGTAGGTGGTCAATTTTTACCTGGAATCATATCTAAAATAATTGCTCCCTTCCCTCTAGGTTTAAAGAGTCTTATGGTTTAATTGTGGCTATGAACATTGTAACAATCTTTGTAGTATAAACTTATACTCAATAATGATAAACCTTTAGCTTTATGCAATGTTATTCATGGGTTAGCTTTTTTTTGAAGAAATGAATTAATAGAATTAGAGATATTTGGGATCTGGGTAGGTGGTCAATTTTTACCTGGAATCATATCTAAAATAATTGATTCCTTCCCTCTAGGTTTAAAGAGTCTTATGGTTTAATTGTGGCTTACATCCCTTGTGAGGTCCTTATGAAGTTGGGAACAACTACCCATAATATTTGGAATGACTCATGGCTTAATGGTCATAGAATATATTCCATAACTTCTAGTTGGTTATACAAAAATCTTTTGTGTCTACCTTATTTAGAATCTAAGCTCAATGTCAAGTGGCAAGTAAATTTTACCAATGCCCAATGGCAGTTTCTTGCTACTCAAATTTGGAAAGCTCTTGTTGAATCAAAAACTCAACTTCTTGGTTGGCGTATTTTGCATCAAAAAATGCCAACAACTGAAATTTTAGTTGTGATTTTACACATTCTCCCTCAATGAAATTTTTGTAATGGTTTAGAAACTCGTATTCACTTGTTTTGGTTTTGTGGCATGGCTAAAAATTTTTGGGATATCTTCTACTTTTTTATTTTTTCCTCTTTTGCTAGATCTTGGAAGCTTTCTATGCTTGGTTTTTCTCATCTGGATCAATGCCCCAAACTCTAGGATGTTTGTAGACTCATCCTTCTCAAGCACATTTGGAAGTACATATGCAAAAAGGTGTTTACTGGATCTGCTCCTCCATGGGATATAGTTTTGACAGATTTGACCTTTGATCTTTTGCTACATGTGGGACACATTCATTCCCAAGTCTATGGACCTTCCAACATGCCTCGAGATGTTATTGATAGACTTCATAAACTTTCTCATATGATTCAATATCTTTAGAAAGTCCAACAAGAAACTAAGAAGAAGACAATTAACAATGATAAGCAGGTTCGGGGTTTGATTATTTCTTTTTCTTCTCTGAATACTGTAGAAGATAGCACGAAAGACATGCCTAGAATTTTTCATATAACAGACTCTCCCAAAGATGACTGCAGAAGATAACACGGAAGACATACCCAGAATTTTTCATATAATAGACTCTCCCATAGATGAATGTTGATATCTGGTGTATTGCAACAAGATATAGCTATAGTTTTTTTGTTGATATTAGCTTTTATTCTTATGTATATTCAGTTATGGATGCTTTAATCTTGATCCACCTCATTTTGTCTCATTTTATTTTTTATCTAGTGGACAATGCTAACACCAAAATATTTTAATATTCATGTTAATGATATAATATAATCTAGCTTTTTTTCAAGGAAAAAAAGAACATTCGAATGCAAATAAGCAGTTTTTCATGAAACTAATTTTTTTACTTTTATTGTATAAAAAATATTTTTTATAATTATTTGAAGTATATTTAAATATATTTTAAAATATTGTAAATATCATTAAAACAATAACTTCAAATTAATTTTTATAAATTAATTATAAAAGGGTCTTTATTTTATATTTCACAATTATGTATTTTAGTTAATATAAAATAAATTCAAACAATTTTTTAGTCAATTGTATAATAGAATATATTTATGATTTTAACCATTTATACAATATGGTGTTCTAAGTAGAAGTTTTATATTTCAATCACCCATGTAGTTTGTTATTACAATTAATAATTACCTATGAACTACTTTGTAAAACTTGAACTTGGCTATAGCTCAAAGCTTAATATAGTGGAGTGTGCATGGCTTTTTTTTTGAGAGGTCCAAGGTTCAAACCCCACTCAATATGAGGAGACCACAATCCCTCATAAAAACCTATGTAAATTCATTGAATTTTATCAAGTGGTATAGCTCAATTGTTAAATTCCTCAACGTTTATGGAAGAGATCAAGGTTCAAATCTTGCCAAGTGATACATGCATAATATCCAAGATTTGTTGTAATAACACTATGTGGTAATGATGTAATAAGGGTGGGGCCCATTTCAATCCCATATAATCAATTAAGAAAAAAACTTGAACTTGGCTATAGGATCATCAGTTCACTTTGAACCAATTTTAATTTAAAATTTTATTTATTTTTAATTAATCTTAGTGTAAGAAAGATGACAAACGCTAATGTTATGTAAATTAAATGATATTTTACAATAAATATTATTTTAATTTTTTACTCTTTAATTAATAAAATAGGAATATGTATAAATACTTTTGAATATGGATAAAATTGTGTGAAATTTCTCTCCTATACTTTATACCATATGGTTGGCTTAGATTTTAAGTTATTAGTATTAATTAGTTCATAGTTTAATATTTAAACTTAAAATTATTTAAATGATATAGTCTTAGCTCAAGAAGTTATCCACTCTATCGAGGTACATAAAACACATTTAATGTTTATTAGGTTAAACCTATCTATAACATATGATAGAGTTGACTAAAACGTCTTCCTAAATATAATCAAATAATTTAAATTCACCAAAGATTGGGTAGAATGGATTAGGGGATGTATTTACTTTGCATCCTATTTAGTTCTAGTAAATGGACCTCCTACCGAACTATTTATAGCTTCAAAAAGTATCGGGAAGGAGACCCCTTATCTCCATACATGTTCATCATATTGGATGAATGGTTGGTTAGAACATTAGCTATAGGGAAACAAGAGATTTGGATGACATAATAATAGCAACTAGATCCAAAGAAATTATTCACCTATAATTTATCGATGACTTTACATTATTTGGAAAAGCAACAAAGGGAGACCTCTATATTTAAAATGATTTGAAGATAGTTTACAAAAGTGACTAGAAAACATATATATATATATATATATATATATATATGAAGAAAAGTCCAATATCATATTTTTTCATTTTTCACCTAGGTAGGAGATGATGTTGTTGGATAAATTAAGATACAAGAAAAAATTAAATAAGCTATAAATTCTTAAGGTGCTCACCATCCCTAAGGTAGTTCTTAAGAAATGATGATGTCTCATTAGTGCTCACCATCCCCAAGGTTTCTTAAAAAATTAAATCAAATAAGTTATAAATTCTTGAGTGGAGTCAAGGAAGAACAAAAATAGAAATTGGTGAAATGGGATACTTTATGCATATAGAAAAAGGATGGATGAGTAGGAAACAACTCATTTGTTAATAATAGCAAGGCATTGGCTACTAAGATATATTGGAGACTACTTAAATCTACTAAAGAATTATGTGCTAAAGTTTTGAGGGCTAAATATATATAGAATAAAACCTTGACAAAGCTTATATGATTTTTGCTTCCTATTAGAGGATCTCCCATATGGGACTTAGCTGAGAAGAGGGTATGATTAAGAGAATATTATTATATATTATCCATAATGGTTGGAATACTAACTTCTAGACAAATTCATGTGAAGGTCATCCTCCTCTAATAACTCAATTCCTAACTTGGAGACCATAGAAATAGTTGGCATAAGATAGCCAAATATTGTAAATTTTAAAGTAGTAACTGAGTGGTTGGAAAGCATTGGATACCAATAGAGGACTGTTCAATCCAAGTCTTGAAGGATCCTAGAAATAAAATCTATAGTACCATCTAGATGAGATCACTCACGTGGTATCAAGAGAAGGATACTCTTGTAAGGGGTAAGAAAATCAAAGTGAATATATAGTTACCTCTAGATACTTAGCCGTTTGCTAGACTACCTCAATCTTATTAAGTGATATATTCATGCAAATGTTGGCATAAAACCTTTGATCCAAAGTGAGATTCTACATTTGGATTCTACTTCATAGAAGGATGTTGACAAGGGAATAGTTGATGAAAATAGAGATGCATGGGTCCTTCAAATGTGAGATGTGTTGGGAGAATGAGAAAACAAAATCTCACCTTCTTATAGAATACCCCAATAATCAAACTATGCAAACATATGATAACTTTTCTAGGCATCCACTGGACTAAGATATCTTCTATATAAAATATTTGGAGGGAGTGGTCAAAATGGGAGGAAATAAACCAACCCACTTGGCAGATTTTTTAGGTGAGGACGAATCTCCTTCTATGAAATTTGTGGAAGGAGAAAAATAATTGTATCTTACAATGAGTACAAAGACAACCACTTTTTTTGGCAAATAATCATAGCCAATACGAAGGATTCAATCCATTACCTATTAAAAGAGCTTCAAAATTTTAACCAAAAGTGAATTTAGATAGTATCCAAATTATAAGTATATCCAATAATGGTCACACAAAAAGGGTAACCCCAAATTATGTACAAGTAATCAGAACTAAGAATTGGAAACATCCTCTGGAAGGACTAGGTAAGATTAATACAAATGAAGCCTCAAGGGAAAATCTAATAAGAGTGAGTATGTGGGGAATAGGCTACATCCTGAATGGTACTCCTTTTTATCTTTGCAAAAAAGCTAGGTATCTTATCCAATAACCTGAAAATGTGATATGTCAGCTTAAGGGGATTATAGAAGGCTCTGATGGTGGGGTGGATTAAAATTTAGTGGAGTCAAACTCTCAAATTATGATTAACTGCTTAAAAAGAAAAAACAAGCAAAAGAATATATATTGGAGAATACAAAGATTACTTAAATAAATATAGATGACTCAACAATACTTTGAGACGGTGTAGTTCATACACATCTTTAGAGATCAGAACAAGGTGGCAAATATTATGGCTAGCTAGGCTCTTGATAGAGGAGACCTCAATTGCTATGGATATCCTCTTAAATGATGGTCTTAGCAAACAAGGATAGCTCCATTTTTCATTCTTATCAATGATAATAGTAATGTTTGTTGTATTTAGATTTATATATCCTTGCTTTATATGGTTACTCTTTCTTGTAATAATAACTTCAGTAAATTAGATGCGATGAAGAATAGTCTCACCTTGTCTATTAAAATTTGGCTTGAAAGCCTTTAATCCATATAATCTGATTTTAGACTATTATTAATCCTTTGAAAAAATCAATTAAATATAAGTTTTAATTAAATATATTTTTAAATGTGTAAAACAAATAAAATTTAACGTATATATGGAGACAGGTATTAATATTATATTATATCTAAATGGATATATAAGCCATTTTTAGATTTTGTATTTGAAATATTGACTAAGGGGTAAGTAGAAGATTTTCATAAACCAATGGACCTAAAATTAAGGTATACATAAGTAAGATTGCAAAATACCTCCTTATAGTTTTAAATAGCCATATACATATAATATATATACGTATAGACAAACCCCCAATTGTGCTACCAACAACATCAGCAGCAGCGGTGGCTTTGTCACGTCGGACACGAGGCAGACTTGGTGTTGTGGAGGAGGCGATAGAGGAGAAATAGAAAGAGATTTGTGAGGATCAGGCAGCGACCATGGGGGCGATGGGTGGCCGAAATCAAAGACACCATCCACATTCGACACGGCGGAGGACGCCGCCTACGCCTACGATGAGGCCGCTTGCCTTCTCTGGGTCACAATACGCGCACCAATTTCTGCCCTTTGCCTTCGGCGCACGCCGCCAGGGCTTCGGCGCTTCCGGCGAGAACCGCCCGGCTCCTGTTGCTCCGCCTCAACGCCGCTAATGCACCAAATAACCGTAGTCCCGAACGGAGCTCGAAGGAGGCCACGGCAAACAGCAGCGTTGCCAATTAATACGTGAATTCTATCAAGACCGAAGATTCCGAGCCGCCCTCATCACCGGAATCCGATGACGAGGACCAGCCTGGGACGGGCGAAATGCTCATTGTAAATCCCGGCTATGATAACGGCAACCATCAAAGTTCGACGGAGGATTTTGATCATAATAATAAGTGGCCTTTAGAAAAGTAGGCGGACATTGGTGGCATAGGAGACTAAAGATGTGATTTCACGGCCATGATGATGGAGGCGGGCAACGGATTGGGGTATGTCGGTTGCCATAGCAGTCTGAATGCGGAGGTTAATGATGGCCTAATTTTATGACGTGTGGAGGAGTTAGCGGCGACCGAGGTTGGGTCCTGTCAGTTTGCTATAGCTGCGGAAATTGCTGATCCGGCGAACATGCCAGAGTACATGAATATGAGGGAGGAGGAGGAGAAATATCAGTGTGGGGAGGAAAGAGTGCAAATGGCTTGTGAGGGGAGCAGAATTGTTCGATGTTTAGGGAGGCGCCAAGGAGGAGGATTTATGAGAGGAAGATCTCCGCTTCTCTGTATGCAATCAATAGGATTTCAGAGTGTCTTCATTATACAAGCGCGACCCTGACTTCATCCAAGTCCCTCGGATGCGGCGGTGGTGATGGGATTTCTCGGAATTGTTCTCCGTTGAGGTCTTCAGTTTGTGATATGACGAGTTGTGAATCCAATGGAGGAGAGGATGCAGAGTCAGAATCTGATAGCGTTGAGATGATGTGGACTGCGTTGAGGAGAGGGTGTCGCAAATGGACTGGTAATGGTGATATTTTAAATTCGTATTCAGATCAAGTTTATACGTGGCATTTATTCCTTTCATTATCATGGTGGCCTCTAATATTATTAACAATATCTTGCTGGGAATCTTTGGTCGTCTGCAAATTTCAATACTTTCTCTTATATTTTTTTCGATAAAGATTTTATCATACTTTGGTCCGTGATACTCTTTATTCGGTGTCAAACCTATTTTATCTTTAAAAATTTACCCAATTCGTATCTATGATCTTCTGTTTTCGATAGAGATCAAATTACTAAACAACTTTTTTTAATGTTATTGTTTATAAATAATATTTTTATAATTATTTAAGTTATATATTTAAATATATTTTTAAAATCTTATAAATATTTTTAAAAAATAATTCAAAATTATTTTTTATAAATTAATTATAAAATATTTAAAGAGTTTTTATGTTTAACAATTATATATTTTAATTAATATAAAAATTTAAAATAAAATTTTAACCAATTGAATAAATGTATGCATTTCAACCATTTACATAATATAATATTACAAGTTAAAGTTATATATTTCAATAAATTTTGTAGTTATATTTTATAATTTTATATTTTAATTAATATAAAGTAAATTTAAACAATATTTTAACTAGTTGCAAATTAGAATATATTTATGCATTTTAACCATTTAAACAACGTGGTCATATATCTCAATAAACTATATAATTTGTTATTCCATGAATTACTTTGTAAGACTTGAACTTGGCTATAGGACCATGAGTTCACACTTTGAACCAATTGTATTTGAAAATTTTAAGTTGAATCTTTATTTTTTAAAATTAATTCTTAGTGTGCCAAAGAAGCAAACTATTAATGTAATATAAATTAAATGATATTTTATAATTTATATTATTTTAATTTTGCATTCTCTAAATTTTAATAGAAAGTGTATTTATCAAATAAAAGTAATTAAATTATTAATAAAGTTTTTTTTTGTCTTTTTGAATTTACATGGTGGAATCGGTAGCCGCCATGAATCCGGCCATGCTGTCTAGCTTGTTATGGCCGCTACAGTATTCTGCATTGTCTGCCTCAAAAGCCGCCACACAGATCTTCACGTAGTCCGCCCCTATAACCACCATGCCACAATCATTTTAAACTTTTTACGCTGCTGAAAGCACCAGGAAAGGGACAAGCGTTCAGTCCGACGAGGCCCGCAAATTATTAATAAAGTTAGAGTGATATTTATACAATTTTTTTTAAGTTTGGATAAAATTATGTGTCTTTTCTTTCTTATAATTCATACCATATGGTTGGTTGATCTTAGATGTTAAGATATTAGTATTAATTGATTTATATTTTTAATGTTTAAAATTTAAAATTATTATTTAAATATCTCATTGAAAATCTATTTTGAAAAATAAACTTCAAAGAATTGTAAATGAAGATGCTATAAAATGCTTTAAAATGTTGAAATATGCTATCAAATCATTCAATATATTGAAATAAGTTAAGTGTTGAACCCCAAATTTGTCCACTCTAAATTTTAACAAATCTTACCATGATCCTCTATGAATAGGTATCAATAGCATGTTGATGCAAGAGGGTCATTTGTTGCCTTATGAAGGTAAATAGATTTTTAGGAATAGCCTAGTGTAAGCAAAAAATATAGCACCTTTGCACATAAAAGATAAATACAACCAATATGTAAATAAATGACTTTTGTATTAACCTTTAATGAAGCCTTGATCTCCTTTTACAATGATTTTACCCCGAGTGTGCATGGCTATGATCACAATGTTTGCTTACTTTTAGAATACAATTATCAAAAGGGTGGAAAATCCCTTTTTCCTAATCAAATGAATGTGGTGTTGATGGTCTTCTTTGCTACAATTAGTTTGTTGGATGGGCTTCGATATCCTTGTAGGCCATCCTTTGCCTTAGCAACTCTTCAAAGATCTATCACTTGCACATGTATAGATGCAAAAAATAAAAGGAATTAGTCACACCTATTTGATATGCATATAAAGAATACTACAAAAATCCTAACATAAATTCTTGTAGAATACTAAACAAAATGCAGAAGACAAAAAATAATGAAATTTAATACCTTATTGTCTTACCTATCTGATTCGTGCCTAGAAGTGCTTGATCTTCTCATATCCAAATGTAGGGTTACATTTGGGAATGATCAAATGCAGTGTTACATTTGAGACCCACGAATCTACATTTGTGACCTACGAGGCTATATTTGTGATTGTGTAAAAGTAGGACTACATTTGAGTCTGAGTTGCAAAAGGAATTTGAGGCTCAAGATGGTGATCCTCAGCTTTTATGGCTTGAATTTCAAGAATATTGGTGTCATCCTAGCATGATTTTGGTAATGTGATGATGTATTTTTAGTCCTATTTACTTGATAAAATGGTGGAGCCTTTATAGGATTTTGGGAGATGAGGGGGGTGAGGATAGGTGGCAAGATAGGGCTACCAAGTGTAGGAACTAGACAACCACATATATTGGAAAGTTAGAGTGAGTCACCTAGAATGCCTTTATTAGGTGGAATGGTGGCATGTGGGTGGGTAAGAGTGGAGTGAGATGTGTGAAATGTGGCAAGGGGAGGGGTAGTGGTGGTTAGGACTCATGTTAAGTGGAGATACAGGGTATCCTAGGGTATATTTTCCAAATTTTATAAAATATAGAAAAAAATTAATGTGTAGAAAATTATGTCTAAGTTAAACCTTAGGCATATTATTTTATTATGCAAATTTGTGGGATGGATGAGTTTTATGAAGGGTTAGGGTTTGGTGTCTACATATGTCCCTTTTTGTACCACATTGCACAAAATACAATGTGGTGTAAAAACAATACACCTGGCTTTATTATATGAAGGGATTGATTGATTTTGTTGCCTCAATGTGAGGATTGAATGGGTAAAATATGAAGCAGATGAAACCCATAAGATTATTGATAGAATTATGATGGAATTCTATGATTTTATGGATGCAAATGTCACAAATAAAAATCAAGTTGATTACCCCAAGTTTAGGGTAGGCATGTGTTATGAAAACATTATCTTTCGTAGAAATTTGTGCTACTTTATTGTGGTAGATTAACCAACCATTTATGAGTGCATGTTTGACTTCTTTATAAATATCATATTGCATACCAATTTGAAATTTATGACTTTTTTTGCTTTTGTGATACCGTAGAAAGTGATTGATGATAGCCTTGAGCAAACTTTATTGGATGCATGCGACTCTAAACATTTAGATACCAAATAAATCTAATTTGGGACAAGATGATGTGGTATGATTTGATTGATGTATTTATGACTTTTTTTGATGACTTTGTGAAATTTTGTATCCTTTTGGAATATTTTTGGGAAGTTTTGAGTTATTTTGATCTTTTTGGGGTCAAACATAGGGTTGCATTTGAGGATTTACAAATGTAGGCATGTGTTTGAACTTTTACAAATGTAGATTTATATTTATAGGTTCCTACCAAATATAGGGCTACCATTGGAGATGTCTGACAAATATTTTTTTTGGTAAATAAAAGTCTTCATTAATTACCGGGTTTTGCAGGTTAACCCAAAACCTATTACAATATCCAGCCTTCTCTGAGATTGTAGATCCTAGTCATACTTAAAACTTTATTACCAGAACTTGTGTTGAATCCCCTACAACACCTTACTAACAAGGCACACCCATACCTAAGCATAACTGTAAACATTACTTACATTGACAGGAATTGAAGTTTGGAACTTTGCACTTGTGAAACCTGTTGCTTGCCCATTTCCTATTCTCTGTCAGAATATTCCAAGGCTTACACCCTGTTACCTTCATTTCCAATTTGGTATGATTTAGAGGGAAACCCCATAGTTATTACCAGCTCCATGGGGAAAGAACACCCATTCATCTTTCTCCTTAACGGGTAGGTTTCTTTTCATGGCTAATAATGTTTTCCACTTCACGTGGCACACCTTGTGTCCATGTCACCAAACTACCAACATCAACACCTATGTTGTATAATTTGTCAGCTGACTTGTTGGCCTCACAGTACATGTGACGAGCCCTCCTATTTTGTCCTGTCGCAAAAAGGATCCTTACTTCATGGATGACTCCCTCGATTCTCCATGGAGGTTTTTTGCCATTTGTTAACAAGTTGATGATGTTCATAGAATCACCTTCAATCATCAAGTTACCTTGAGTTGCTTGGGCTACTTGCAACCCTCTCTAAAGGGCTCTAGCTTCTGCTTCATTATTAGTTCTGATTCCCAATGGTTTAGCGAAGGCCTTGACCAGATTTCCTTGATGATCCTTGATTATTTCTCCAGCTTCAGCTCTTCCCGGGTTCTCCTTGGCTGCACAATCAAAATTTAGTTTAAACCAACCCTGGGGGTGGCTCCCAAGAAATATCATTTCTAGGATTGGGCAAAGGAATGGAAGGTTTGTCCTCAATACCTAAGGCCCGAGCTAATTGTTTTTCTTGGGGAAGAATTGAGTGGTTCTCATCCACTAAGGTGCTAAGGTTTTCTTTCGCAAAGACAATAATCCTGTTGAGGATGGTTTTTGGGTTGTGAATGGTATCCTTAAAGGCTCTATGGTTCCTTTCTAGCCAAATCTGCCATAGAAAATGATACCAATAGATTTTCCATAGGTACTTAAGTTTTAGGCTAATAAAGGGTTGAGGCCATTGATGGAACACTTCGAATATAAGAGCAGGCTTAACCCATGAGATCCTAAAGGCTTGGAAAAGTTCATCCATGATGGAATTTGCTACCGGACACTCTAGAAACAAGTGTTGAGTTGTCTCCCATCCTGCCCTGCACATGTAGCAATGGTTAGCAATAACCATACCTTTGGATAACATATTGTCCATAGTGAGGATTTTTCCTTGAATCACCAGCCATGAAAAAAGGATATTTTAGGAATTAAGCCTTTGATCCAAACCAAACTCGGTTGAAATTGTTCACCTTCCACATTGAGAAGCAAATTATAGGCAGACTTAATTGTGAAGTCACCACTTTCAGTCTCATCCCAAACAATGTGATCTTCATACTCTCCAGAGAGAATAATTTATTGAGTTAAAATGTTATAAAGCTCTTCAGACTCTGCTTCAAAACCCTGTACTCTGATGTGTTTCCACCTGTTGATATTTATATCCTGCCACATATAATTTGCAACCTTCTTCCCAATATGTTGCTCCATATGCTCTTGAATCCTATCCAAATGAGGATTCTAGGATAACTCCTCAGCTCTCACCCACCGATCATTCCAAAATTATATTGTTTGCCCGTTTCCTAGAATCCATCTATGACCTTTCTTGACAAGATTCCTGCTCGTGAGGATTGCATTCCAAAAAGCAGACCCCCTACTTTCTAAGTTGTCATTAAGGAAGTTCACACCTTGGAGGTATTTCCTCCTAACTATGGCAGTCCATTCATTATCGACCTTAGTCAATAACCGCCACGCTTTTTTGGCTAACAGAGTTGTATTGAGATGAGCAACCATCCTCAATCCTAAACCCCCATCAGCTTTAGGTTTGCAAACATTGTTCCAACCTACTAAATGGATCCTTTTCTTATCCTCAGTCCTTGACCAGAGAAATTTATTTTGAAGCTGCTCAATTTTGTGATACACCTTCTTTGGGAGCTACGAAGACTGAGAGGAAGTAAACGGGTATACTTTGAAGTGAAGCCATAGTTAAAACTGCTTTGCCTTCTTGAGATAATAGATTTCCTTTCCAACCTGTTAGCTTTTTTTGGATCCTCTCTAGAACTATGTTCCACATTGATCCTTTAGGTTTCCCCGTAAATAGGGGAAGACCTAAATAGGAGGTGGGAAGAGATGCAATCTAACATTCCATGATCCTTGCTATGCTATTTTTCCTAGGAATGGGGGTATTGATGAAATAAAGTTTGCTCTTATCAAAATTCACTTTTTGTCCAGCCGCTTCTTCATACATTATGAGAATATTTTTAATCCTTCTTACCTCAACCACAGAAGCCAAAGTCGGTAGCAATGTATCATCAAAACATTGTTGATGTAGTTAGCGATGTGGCCTTGATACCTGATATGAGTCCAGCTATCGCTGTTGCCTTAATGGTTCTTCCCAAGGCCTCAGCTACAATGATGAACAACATAGGACTTATGGTAAATCCTTGTATTAGACCACATTTACTTTGAAAAAAACCTGTAGTAGACCCATTAACCAAAACTAAAAAATAAGGCTTAGAAATATACTCTCTTATTAAGTTGACCCATTTCTTGTTGAAGCCAAATTTTAATAAAACTGCCTCTAGGAATTCTCAATTTATCCTGTCATAATATTTGATCATTTCTAACTTTAAAGCCATGAATTCTTTTTTGGTCTGAGCGGTTGTATGAAGAGCCTCATGAACAGTAATAACTCCATCTAAGATTGATCTTCCTTGTACAGAACTTCCTTGACTTGGATCAATGATAACAGGTAGAACTTTCTTCAAATGATTGGCTAAAAATTTGGACAAAATTTTATAGGATATATTACATAGGCTAACCGGCCTAAAGTCAGCCATAGTCTTCCGGTTGGGGCCTTTAGGGATCAAAGTAATAAAAGTTGAATTGAAACCCCTTGGAATATGATTTGAACTTTGGAACTCCTTGATTGTAGCAATAACTTCTGCTCCAACAATATCCCAACAAACTTGGAAAAACCACGGTGAAAACCCATCCGACCTATGAGCTTTGTTAGGATCCATGTTAAACAAAGCCTCCTTAATATCTGTTAGAATATTTTGTATTACATTAACTATGTTACCAGCATTATGTTAGAACATAAAGGAGTTATACGTAGGGTTCTTTATTCAGTTTATAAACCACCCAGCTTGGTTCAAACTGCATCAACGGAATATATGTAACCTTATATATCTTCCATGAATATCAAGAGCAAGCTAATGATTTAGTTTTCAATATGGCATCAGAGCTTATTTTCATTTCTTGGGCAAAGTGATATGTTTTTTGGGTAAGGTGGTGATCAACCATTCCATAAACTTGCACGACCTACAACTTTCACAGGCAGCACACTCCAAGATTCGTAGTGATTCTTCCCTGGCCATAATCGGATTCCAGCAGCTCATTCCTAAAGCATTTCATGCGTAAGAAACAACGTGAGGGAGGCAAGGGCAGGCGGAGACGAAAGCAATATCACCCGGGCCTCGCTGTCCATAGAACCAGTCATCACCAGCATAGCCAATGCGTCAGTCACTGTCAATGCATGAGCAATAAACACGATCGCTGCATTTGCGAAGGCAATCCTGCACGCTTCAGAGCTGTCGCGACGGCCTGCGCATGCTGAGAGCTGCAGCAATGGGAAGTATATAACAAAAATTTTGATTTATGCTATCTTAGGGTTATCTATTTAAGACATCATTGATTGGTATCTTAACTGCCGCTTGGAGTCTTCGTAGGCTGGGAAGACGGTTTTTTTTTTCAAATGCTAATCACAGCAAAGTTAATGAGTCGATGACATCATCCTTTCTCTCGACGCGCCGCCTAGAGTAGTCGGCTCACGAGATTCCTTGTGTGGACGAGGTCCACAGTTCGAATCCCATCGAAAAAAAAAAGTTTTTTTTAACCGTAGCCCCGCCATTTTTTTTTTCCGCCTCGTCCACGAATTGACAGCACGGACAACAGTTGACGCCCCGAGGGCCCGATGATGCCCGAGGAGGGCATTTTGACGCCTCGAGGGCCCTGTTGACGCCCCGAGGGCCCGATGACGCTCGAGGAGGGCATTTTGACGTCCCGAGGGTCCTGTTGACGCCCCGAGGGCCCAGTGATGCCTGAATAGGGCATTTTGCCAAGAAGGTTTGGTGACACAATTTTTTTTTTGTTATTGTCATTGTTTTTCAGACATGTCAATTGCTTATTCTTTTTTCAAAAGCAATTGTTCAAAGGCATATTGGGAAACTTTGGAGATATAATAGAGGGGGGAATTCAATTTTTTCAAACTCTCATAAAAAGACATAGAGAGCAACTCAAAGGTGCATTTTTGATTTTACTCGACACCTTCTTTTGATAATTTGGGTGCATTTTCGGTTGAACCCGACACCTATGTGAGAAGCACTTTGTGAGCATGCTTGTTTGATTATTGCATTTTTTTTCTGCAATTAAAAATCATCTACATCAAAGCATCCACTACTTCTCTCAGCACATGTTGCACAGGTTCTCCAAAGCATTTATCTCTTTGCACAGGGATCTTCATAGATCATCTACTTGTTGTTCTCTCACCAACACTAATTTTCTCCTAGTTTTGTTTTTTGACTTAATTTCCTCCAACTGATTATTCTTCTTCCGAAGATTCTCAAGCAGGTGTCATTAACATCTCTTTGAGTGAATTTTTTACCCCCATTGCTATTGTGTTTAGGCATAAATCCTGATGAAAGTTCTGGACTCCAAAGTGTTTAGGGGAAGTTACGCCCCACGCATGCGGATTCATGACTTTCTAAGGTAGGTGCCATCAAAAAAGCAATCCTTTTCAGTACTGCCTATGTTCCACGTACCGTTCTAATCTTAATAATACCTATAGTCTCCCTCACGTCAGGGCGGGTATTGTTTTGTTTTAGTTCAGGTATAACTGGCCTGGCAATGGTATATCGAAAAGGGGACCATTTGGCGCTATAAGGAACCCTAAACAATGGCTACAGTGCACAAGTATCTTTCGGATGCTCAATTGCTCAAAGGCACCAATTTTGTGCCATGGAAGCATAAAATGAAAGCCATTCTTCAAGTAGAAAAATTATGGGATGTAGTAAGTGGCACTACCTCACGTCCCACCAAAGCAGGGACAGATCAAGATACATTTGATGATCAGGACAGGAAAGGCCTTATGTTTTTGTTACTTGCCATAACAGATGAGGTCCAACCTCATATTTGTGATGCCATGACCAGTAAAGATGCTTGGGCAGCATTGATTACTATGTATGAAGGAAAGAATAATTCCACTATCCTTCACCTACAAACCCAGCTTCACAATCTCAATATGAATTTAGGGGAAACTGTTGAACTTTTTCTCTACAAAGTGGCCAAATTGAAAGCCAAAATCAATACTATGGGCAAACCCATAGCTGATGATCTTTTGACATCTGTTATTTTGAGGGCACTTCCAACATCTTACAAAATTTTTATCACTTCACTCAATGTTTTTTGCAGAACATTAACTTTTGTTGAATTGGTTAATTTTCTTCAAACTGAAGAAGCCAATCAAGTACAGAAATATGAGGAACCTGCCACTGCTCTTTCCACCCATAAAAAGGGTCAAAAGCAAGGACAGTTGTAGAAGGGAGGGTCTTCTTCCAAAGGCAAAGGAAAGCCCAATCTCCAGAGAGATAAATATTGCAAGATCTATGATATGAACAATCATGATACCAATAGGTGTTGGTTCAAAAACAAACAACAGAATGATCCTTCACAAAAGAAGAAAGGCCAGGGGAAGCAGAAATATCCCCAGCATCGCAAACAACAAAAGGGTCATGTTGCTTATGCATATTCCCATTCAGATGATTCTGATTCATCTTCAGATAATGACTCAGAAAGAGCACACAAGGTGCTCATGACCCATACTACCTCTTCCAAATCAGATGTTGTATGGTATATTGATTCTGGAGCAAGCAAACATATGACTGGGGACAAGTCCTGGTTTCAAACCTTTCAAGCGAGAGAAGGCAAACCTGTCACTATTGCAGACAATCAGGTCTATCAAGTACAAGGTGAAGGGGATGTTACGGTAACTCTCCTTGATGGTGACTGTGACATAGAGAAATTTCTCTATGTTCCTGGCCTTGCCAACAATCTATTATCTATTCTACAGATGCTAGATAGAAATATGGATGTTGTTTTTCAAGTTGAAAATTTAAAAAAGAGATGTTTCATCAGTAACCAAGGTAAAAACATTGCAACTGGCTCCTACAAACATGGATTATTCATCTTGGATACAGTTTCTACATCCCATACTTCCCTCATTGCCACTACAACAGAAGCCACTTCCTTATGGCATAAAATATATGGGCACCTCAGTTCTAGGTATTTACTCGAATTAAGCAAATATGACATGGTCAAAGGGCTTCCTTAGCTTTCATCAGTTCTCCCAGTATGCTCAGATTTTCTAGTAGGGAAACAACATCGAGTTCCATTTGAGACAAGTTCTTCTCGCTCTAAGAAACCCTTGGAGTTAATCCACGTAGATCTGTGCGGTCCTTTCCCAACCAGTTATGGTGGAAAGAGGTATTTTCAGCTATTTGTTGATGACTACTCCCACAAAATATGAGTCTCCTTCCTTGCACTCAAGTCAGAAGCTCTTCTCTACTTTCGTCGGTTCAAGAGACAAGTTGAGGAGGAAACAGGTTGTTCCATCAAAACCCTCCGCTCAGATCAAGGGGAGGAATACACTTCCAAGGAATTTTCAGCATTTTTGGAAAAATATGGGATCAAGCAACAACTCACTACAGCATATACACTGCAGCAAAATGGAGTTGCAGAAAATAAAAATCGATCCATAGTAGAAATGATTTGGTGTATGTTAAAAGGAGTAAACTTAGAAAAACAATACTGGGCAGAAGTAGTAAACACAACATCTTACCTACTAAATAGAGCACCTACAAGGGCTCTAAAATAAAAAACTCCACAAGAATCCTGGAGTGGTAAGAAACCCTCAATTTCTCATCTAAAATTTTTTGGATGCCAAGCTTTCATGCATATTCCTAAACAGAAAAGAAGGAAACTAGATGAGAAAACTCAAAAATGTATATTTCTTGGTTATGATGAGTATTCAAAAGGATATCGGTTGATTGATCCTATAACCAAGAAAACACATATCAGCAGAGATGTAGTATTTGATGAAACTTTCACATCAAATAATACATTTGTATATCTTAAGGAAGATGAACCTAAGAAAGAAACAACACCTCCTCAGAAGAAGGTTCCTAAATGGTATACTAGTACATTACATGATTCAAAACTGACATCACTTCCAGATCTAACTCTAGATCGACCCTATACTCGCAGTATGACTCAACACAAAAGAGTAGATGATGCAACATCAGTAACAGATGTTGATGACCTTTGTCAAAATTTTGATGATTTATCTGTGAATATAGAAGAAGATGAGGATATAGATATGGAAGATGAAAAAGTCTATCTGACAATACTAGATGAAAAATAACCAACATCAGTATCAGATGCACTTAGTAAATATCAATGGAAAACTGCTATGGATGCAGAACATACATCTCTAATGAAAAATCAAACTTGGAAGTTAGTGAATTTGCCTTCAGGAAAGAAACCCATTGGTTGCAAATGGGTATTCAAGATCAAATATAAGGCAAATGGTGCAATAGATAAACATAAATCCCGACTTGTTGCAAAGGGCTATGCACAAAGAGAAGGCATAGACTATGAAGAGACATTTGCTCCTATCGCTAAAATGACCACTATTCGAGTTCTGTGTGCAATGGCAGCCCAATTTGGTTGGTAGCTACATCAGATGGATGTAAAGAGTGCTTTCTTAAATGGTGACCTACACGAAGAAGTCTACATGACTCAACCTGAAGGTTTTGTAGTTGCAGGGCAAGAATAGAAAGTCTGTAAGCTGATAAAATCTCTATATGGACTTAAACAAGCTCCTCGAGCTTGGTATATCAAAATTGATAGTCACCTAGTGCAACATGGGTTTAGAAGAAGTCCTGCAGATCCTAATATATATATCAGGAACAATGGTTCTAACATAGTAATTCTAGTACTATATGTGGACGATCTGATCATAACAGGCAGTTCAGAGAGTATGATCAAAAAAGTAAAGAAATATCTCAATACCTCTTTTGAAATGATAGATCTTGGACTTCTCCACTATTGTCTTGGTCTAGAAGTAACTCAATACAAGCATTGCATACAAGTTACTCAAAAGAAATATGAGAAATATTCCAAGACCCTGATTGATAAGTATCAGATGACTAACTGCAAGCCCAAAGCCACACCAATGGAAGCAGGACTTAAGTTATCCCGATTCGATGAATCTCCTAAAATAGATAGTACTCTCTATCGTCAGCTGATTGGGAGTCTCATCTATCTCACAAACACCAGGCCAGATCTTAGTTTTGTTGTGGGTTATCTTTCACGATTCATGCAAGATCCTAAAGTTAGCCACTGGAAAGAAGCAAAGAGAGTTCTTCACTATGTCCGTGGTACAACATATATCGGCCTGGAATACAAAAATAACAAGTTCTATCTTCAAGGGTACACGGACTCTGATTATGCTGGATCCATAGATGACCGAAAATCAACTGTAGGTTACATTTTTCACCTTGGATCTGGTCCTGTCTCTTGGCATAGCAAGAAGCAACATGTTGTTGCTATCTCTTCTACTCGAGGTAGAATATCGAGCGACTAGTGGAGCAGTCTACGAGATGATATGGTTACGTCGCATCCTCACAAATATGGGCCTTCCAAAGAAACTTCCTTTACATTTATTCTACGACAATCAAGGTGTTATGAATCTTGTCAAGAATCCTATCTTTCATGATCGCACCAAACACATTGACACTAGGTGTCATTTCATTCGAGATGAGGTTCCAAAGCATCATATCCAGCTCCACTACATTCCCAAAAATGAGAAAATAGAGGACATCTTCACCAAAGCGCTTGCTCGAGTCAAATTTGAATTGTTCCGCAATGCTATGTGTAGTCAACATTAATGTAATAAGGGGGGATGTTAGAATATTTTGTATTACATTAACTATGTTACCAGCATTATGTTAGAACATAAAGGAGTTATATGTAGGGTTATTTATTCAGTTTATAAACCACCCAGCTTGGTTCAAACTGCATCAATGGAATATATGTAACCTTATATATCTTCCATGAATATCAAGAGCAAGCTAATGATTCAGTTTTCAATAATATCTTCATCTAAAAAAGCTATTGTAAGAGACTTGTTAATCATTTCATCAATGAGTTGTGGAATGAATTGTAGGAGATAGTCCTTTGCTTGGGCATTACAGGCCCGTTCTTCACCCAATAATGAACTAAAAAAATTAACAGCCTCGTCCTTGATCTCTTGAATGTTTTGAGTTGAGGATCCATCCACCTTAGTTAAATTTCTAATATTATTTTTGCTTCTATTGCTCAATGTGGTAACATGGAAAAATTTTGAATTAGAGTCCCCTTCCTTTAGCCATAATGCTCTTGATTTTTGCCTCAAATACATCTCTTCACAAGCTAAAATATTGTAAAACTCACAAAGGGTTTCCTTCTCTTCAGTCCTTATCACCTCATCATAGGTTCCATTTTGGATTTTGCTTTCTATTATTCACAGTTTTTCCCCCACTGCTCTCTTATTCTCAAAAATATTTCCAAAGAATTATTTATTCCATATTCTAAGGTTGTTTTCACCATCTTAAGTTTTTGAGATAGTTTGAAGGAAGCACTTCCTTGGATAGGCTGTTGCCACCATTCCTCTATTCATTTCTTGATGTTCAAATGTTTAACCCATATTGATAGAAATCTAAATGGCTTTTTAAAGGAGTTAGCCTGAAATGCCTCCCATAGAATAAGATTATGGTCTAAAGCGCATTTAGGAAGGGCTTGTAACGCTGAATCACCAAACATTGTTGTAGCTTCCTTGGATAAAAAATACTTGTCCAACCTTTCTTGAATCATTTGAATTCCTATCCTCTTGTTACTCCATGTAAATTTGGCTCATTTTAGTCTTACATCCATTAATTCATTTGTGTTAATGAATTCATTGAAGTCCTCCATGCTCCTTGAGTGTAACCCAGATCCTCCCTTCTTATCAGATGGGTAAAGGGGGGTATTGAAATCTCCCCCAATCACCCAAGGAATGTCTTTAAAAGCTTGGCTCAAATGCCCCAAAAAATCCCACAGTTCAGATCGCCCCTAGACAGAGGTGGGGGCATAAACATTTGACATAATCCAATTCTTATTAGTATCAAAATCATGAAATAATATGCTTAAGACTCTTTCATTTGATTGAATAATACTTCCTTCTATTTTAATAGGATCCCATAATATCATGAGGACCCTAGATGCTCCTCTCACCTGTTGAAAGGCCACTTCCCCTTGCTTCCAAATCCTTCTAGCTATAAGTGCTGATTGTGCCGCATATGTTTTGGTTTCTTGAATAAAAATGATAGTAGGATTCCAATCCTTCCTTATAGACTTCACCATCCTTTGTTTTTGTGGGTCATTTAGGCCTCTCACATTCCATGAGAGAACCTTAATTTAGACTGTTTTATGTTTGTGAGTACCTTTTTTGGCTATAAATAAGCTTGGGGATCATGTTTCCTTCATTCTTGCTATTGAGAGCTCTAAGTTTACATGTGAGAGAGGTGAGTGAAGGAGCTTGTGTTTACAATGGAGGGAGTTGGTGCCATAGCTAGAGTAGGAGGGTGTATTTTTTAGGTGGGCTCCTATAGCCCTCTTTTAGTATTTATTATTTAATTATGCTTTCATTTTTGTGTGTTTTTTTATAGCAACAAAAGGGGGTGGACAAGATTTTTTTAACTAATTTATATTTTTTGTAATGGAAAGGGGGTGGTTGAAAAGTTTAGTTTTTTTAGATGAAATGGATGATGTACTAATGTGTTTTATTTTTTTATTGGTACATTTGAAGTTGTTAGTGGCTTGACATCAAATTTATCCTATTTTGCCTTGAGTGAGGAAGATTTTGACTGATGATGAGAGGAAGTTGGATGGAGAGGGTGGGGTTGGTAGAGCTATGCTAGTAGATATTTGTTGGGTGGATGAGGGGTACCTATCAATGTTGGAAGAGAGGTGGGATCCAAATAGGGGAACTTTTTATCTCCCAACAAGGGAGATGATGGTTATTCTTGAGGATATTTATTGCATCTTCCATGTACCTATCGAGGGTTTATGTGTTTGAGTCATATGGGATAAGGAGACTGATTTGAGGTATATTTTTGGTGATCGATGGTATGGTGTGGATGTTAACAAGGATATCATCCAGTATATTAATATGTTCTATTAGGGATATTTGGAGGTATCACCCACCTATATGATGTTCATTATGACTAATATGTTGTTACCAAACAACACAAGAGCCATGTTCCCTTGGAACAAAATTTAGTTAGTTTATAAAATGATTAGTAAGCCTTGGGTTTATGCTTGGGTTTCTACCTTACTAGCATATACTTACATTGAGCTATATGAGGTGAAGAGGCATGAGTGAAAGGGATTGGACTACAACCTACTACTTTAGATATGGGGTTTGGAATATTTCAATGTGGGTCACCTTGTTGGTTTACCTTATTAGTAGGATAACATATTTTCTTATGCACTCAGGTGGAGGGTAATCAAGGATTTGTAATAAAGACATTCTAGTTGTAGTTCACAGGACCATAGGAACATGTAGGTGGGACTGATAGCTGGTGATGTCCTTTGGTGTACATGGTGAGGGGATGGATAGCCTGATGATAGGGAGTACTTACAGTGAGTCTAATGGGCTCAATGGGTACCAATATGCCATGGTAGTGAGAGAGAATTGATCCAATTTTAATTTTATTTTATGATAGTTCAAGCTACCACAAAGGTTTCTAGATGCTCCAGTGATATATAGAAATAATAGTGGTGAGATGATTATACCCTATTTTAATTATTAGCTAGTTAAGGATGAGGATGATGAGGCACTAGATATCCCTAACATGGATGATGTCAGGATAATAGTTTAGTACAATATTTGGTTTGCTATGTAGCTACTTTGGGAACCAAGTCAATTTATGAATGATAGTTATGGGGATGAGGAGGATGCAATAGCAGTAGAGGAGCCTCCTCACTAATAGGGATAGAGGTGGTAGAGGAAATGGTGGATTTTGTTGGGATGGAGGTGTGGACATTAGGGTTATGTATGAGGATATAGAGAGGGCTCCATTGCGGAATGAGAAGGAGTGGACTAAAATATAGGTAAAGCATGATAGCTTATCCGAAGAGTGAAACCACATTATACAGGTAATGGAGGTTCACAACACTGATATGGTAGCTTGATATGTTAATATAATTTGATTACAAAGTAAGGTGAAGGGACTATAAAGTACCCGAGGTGCATGTGGTGAAGCAGCTACAACTACTACTTATCAAACATAGGTGGTGGTGCATGTGCAATAACTATTATAGGAGATTGTATATGCATGATTTCTAGAGGACAATATATTGATGCATGTCTTTCCACTACCAAGGTGATCTTCTTCAACAAGATCAATATCTAGTCGATGGAGCAAGTTGAGGCCTGGAAGTTCCCATTTAAAAGTGCCACAATTTTAGGAACCATCAGTATTATAGGAATCTGGCTTGGGGCCTCCTCTCAAACCACCTGAAGGTCCTGATGGTGCTGGATAGAAGTGATTATTGTACTTATTTTTGATGTATTGTCCTAGGGATAAAGGATCTAGAGTTATTTTCCAAAGACTCAAACATCCTAGTGATCTCAAACAAACTCATCTATTAATCTTGCAAATCCTTAAGATACTAAGGGTGTCCTAGTGGAGTCAAATATCTCAAGGATCAATTGTGTGTGCTTTGAATATTCATTTCCAATCATGAGCATGGGTAGACTAATCAATTGTAACTTATGCCAATAAGCTAGCTCATTCGTGAGTGTACATAGGTCTATACAAAATAAGGTCACTAATGTGATAGACATGTCACCATGCTAGGTGTACTCCACTACTAGTCAAGCATCTATAGCCTCGATGGAGGTTAACCCCATGATATAATGACCTAAGAATTCTAGGGATTCAATATTTTTATTTTTATTTTTGGAAAAGACTTTTATCTTTTGCTTTTTGCGCTTGTCCTTTTGCCAATTCTTAGGGTTAGACCATGTGCATGATAGGATGAGCAGGGGAAACCATTCGCTTTATGGCAATAGCTACTCATGAGTTTGTCATTCCAAGGCATCACAATTTTATTAATGTGTGATAATGTGCATGGTCCAAGAGGAAACTTGATTTAGCTAGGAACAACCTATAGCACCTAAGGACTATTTGATGTTCAATGGAGGTTGCCTAAAACACTAGGATTGGTTGAGTGATTGAAAACACCTAGAGATTCCCCAAACCAGAGACTACCAAAATGATAAGGTGCTATGGGATTTATTGCTATTTTTGCTCTTTTTTTAGGTGAGATGGATGGTGGAATGAAACCAATACTAGGATGAAGGTGCCCTTGATTAAGGTAACAAGACTCAATGGACTAAAAATTATCCAAACTAATTGAATGACAACCAATACAACAAACAACATGTATGAATGTAAATGATATGAATGTGTGAATGCAGTGTAATTAAAATTTATGAGTGCATGAATGGATGTACAAAATGCAATGTGTAAAAATAAGAAATTATTATTATTATTATTATTATATATATATTAGCCATGTATATGTATATATATATAGTTCACATCAGGTATAGAATACTCTCAAGTGAATAATGTTCAATGGCTCAGGCTCTTCTATTCCCTTGAGACTGGCAAGTCTATATGTTCCAAGACCAATTTTCTATTTAATTATGAATGGACCTAACCAATTAGCCATAAATTTGTCATGAAGGTGTGACAAGGCATTGGTGTTTTGTTGATTCTCCTTGAGGATGAGATCTCCTACTTGGAATTCACGTGGATGAACTTTTGCATTATAAGCATGCTTGATATGATCTTGATATACCCGTAGATGCTCCAAGGCATTGACTCACCTTTCATCAAGGAGCATGAGTTGGTCAAGATGTGCTTGTCTAGAAGTATTGTCATCCATGAATTCTTGTAATGAAATGCGTAGTGAGGGGATCTCAAGCTCAAGAGGTATAATTGCTTTGGCCCCATAGACCAATGAAAATGGTGTTGCCCTTGTAGGTATACGAATGCTCATTCGATAAGCCCATAATGCTAAGGGGATTTGAATATGCCAATCTCTGTGATTGTCTTTTACGAGTTTCTTTAGAATGGCTATCAAGGTCTTATTGGTGGCCTCAACTTGTCCATTTTTTTGTGGGTAATAAGGAGTCAAGAAACTATGTTGGATATGATATTTCTTACAAAGTGCTCGAACATCCTTATTCTTGAAAGACTTGCCATTGTCTAAAATTATCTTCGAGGGAATGCCAAAATGATAGATTATATGTTGGAGTATGAACTCCATAATTTTAGGTCCTATCGTAGTGGTCATAGGAATTACCTCGACCCACTTTGTGAAGTATTCTATGGTAGTGATGATAAATTTGTGTTGTCTCGATGATGGAGGTGAGATTTTTCCAATCAAATCGAGGCCCCATTGTGAAAAGGGCCAAAGACTTTGAATTGGTTGTAATGCCTATGATGGTACATGAGTTAAATTGGCATGTTGTTGATATTTTTGATATTTCTTTACATAGTTGCAACAATCACTTTCCATTGTGGGCCAATAGTAACCCATATACAAGATGCGCTTTGCAATGGCCATCCCACTAAAATGGCCACCACAAGTACCATCATGAGCCTCAGATATGGCCCATTGTACCTCTATAGGCTCGAGACATCGGAGTAGAATTCCATCATAGCCATGTCTATACAACACATCTCCCAAAAGAGTGTAACAAGTTACCTTTTGTTTGAAAGTGCATTTAGTAGTTCATGATAAATCTATAGGGAGAGTACCAAACTTGAGAAAGTCCTTTATCTGATTAAGCCAAGGCTCGTATGGCTCTGCATGAATGAAGCAAACATATTTTTCATCTTTAGACTCAGCTCATGAAATTGTAGATTTGGACATTGTCGTGATAATTAGTGGTTGGACCTCTCCCTGTAGGGTTCTTTGGAATCAATGATCCTAGAGAGGCCATCACATCTACAAATCTATTAGTTGAATGGGGCAAGTTGTCGATCTCATACCAGTCAAATTTTTCTAGCAATTTTATTGCTATTTCATTGTAAAGTTTTAAGACTAGATCTCTGCATTGGTAACTTCCTTTCACTTGATTAACTACAAGTTGGGAGTCACCAAATATTCTTATACGCTTGATGCCCATAGCGATAGCTTCCTGAAGCCCTAGGATTAAGGCTTCATACTCTACATTGTTATTTATGCATGGGAAGTCAAGTTTGAATGATGAAGGGATAGGCATCCCTTATGGTGTATAAAACATGACTCCTGCACCTTGTCCTTTCTCGCACTTTGATCCATCAAAGAATAGGGTGATGTCAACATCATATTCAGGATCGACATGTTCTTCCTGTTCAATTATGGTAAATACTGAATCATCTAGTAGCTTGATAAACAAAGGTTGATCATTAGGAAGTGGAGCTTCCATGAGCTGATCAGCTATCACCTGACCCTTGATGGATTTTTGGCTAATAAATTCAAGATCAAATTTCGTTAAGAGCATTATCCATTTTATGGTATGGGTGTTGTTGTATGTGCGAGTCATCATGTATCATAGAGGGTTTTCATGAGCTATGACATAAGTGGTGTGACTTAGCATGTAATGTCTAAGTTTCTTAGTGGTAAAAACCATTACTAAACACAACTTTTCCACATATGTATATCTAGTTTCATAGCTCACCAATGTTCAACTAATATAATAAATTGCTTTCTCTCTATGATTTTCATTCTTTTGTGCAAGCATCATCCCTAGTGCAAAATCCATGGCTGAGATATAAATATGAAATGGGACTCCAGGGTGAGGTGGTATCAGAACTGGTGGTGAGGCTAGATATTGTTTAATATCATTGAAAGCCTCTTGACACTCTTTATTCCATGAGAAAGTGACCCCATTTTGTAGTAGGTGATTGAATGGCCTGCATTTGTTAGAGAGTTGCATGATAAAGTGATGAATCACTTGAATATTTCCTTGTAAACTATGCAACTCCTTAAGGTTTCTTGGGGGTGGCATTTCTGTAATGGCCTTGACCTTGTTTGGGTCCACTTCAATGCCTCTCTTGGAGATAATGAACCCTAGAAGTTTACCTGATGTAACTCCAAAGACACATTTCTTAGGGTTCAATCTCACCTTATGCTCTAGAAGCTAATCAAAGACTTTACTTAATACATCGATATGATCAAGATGTGTTTTATATTTTTCTATTAAATCATCCACATAATATTCAATGATTTTATGCATGTAGTCATGGAAGATATATGTCATGGCACGTTGATATGTAGCTCCTACATTTTTAAGACCAAATGGCATCACCTTGTAACAAAAATTCCCCCAAGGTATTGTAAATGTTATTTTGTGTTGGTCATCAGGATTGATTCAAATTTGGTTGTATCCTAAAAAATCATCCATTAGAGAAAGCATTTCATGGCCTATAGTAGAGTCTATGAGAGTATCGATGTTTGGTAAGGGAAAGTCATCCTTAGGATATACTTTATTTAGATCTCAAAAATTCATGCATATGTGAATCCCCTCGTTAGGTTTGTGAATGGGTACCATGTTTGAGAGCCACTCAGGATAGTCAATGGGTTGAATGAAACCCACATCTAATAATTTTTGAAGTTCTTCTTTGACCATGAGGGCAATGGTAGGATGTAATTTCCTTAATTTTTGTTTGATCGACTTTGCATCAGGACCCAAGGTGAGATTATGGACTACCAAATTAGGGTCAAGGCCAAGCATATCTTTATATGACCATGCAAAAACTTCTTTCTTCATTGCTAGCAATGTTGTAAGTTGCTCTTTTTCTTCTTCAGATAGACTTTTTCCTAATTTAATGATTTATGGATTATCTACATTTGTACTAAGGTTCACATCAAAAGTGTCTTTGATGAGCATATGTGAACCTTCCTCCAACTGGTGTGGAGTAGGAACTAAGTGAATATCATTGGTGACATCCTTGAATATTTCTGGCATTATCTCTTCTACTTTGGTATGAAACATGGATGAAGGAGAAGGTGAAGATTGTAGAGGGATATAAGCATTGGAAGCTCTTAGCAATTCTTCAAATAGGATGAATTTTGATATGGATGGTGGTGATGAGATCTGATCCATGTCGATAAGGCTAATGTCAATAGGAATTGGTTTTGCCAAATCATATGGATTATGGAGGGGTGCCAACAAGTCAACAAAAATCATGTTAACTTGAAGGACTTGTGGTTGCGATGTGGAGGGTGGGTTCTCTCATTCCCACTCTCGAGGTAGTAGCTGACCTAGGATTGGTGGATTATCATGATGTCATGGAGGTAGCCAAGGTGGATCTAGTGGGTCAACTAGTGCATCGGGTCACTCAAGTAGGAGGAGGAGATGAAATATGGGTCGATGGATAGGAAATATGCAAAGGTAAAACTCATCTTCATTAGTGAAGGGTGCAATGGGGACTGACTCTTCTTTGGAGCTATCAGAGGTGATTGAGAGTACATCAAATTCCTCATAAAAGTCTTCCTCAGAGTCATCATCAAAAATGGAGTTTATCATGGCAATGTGTGGTCACATTTCTAAAAAATCCTCATATAAAAGAGGTACAAACTTAGGGTCTATATATTCATCATCACTATCATCACTATCCTCATCATCCTCCTCTTTGGGGTTTAAGGTAAGTTGTTGAAATATTTCCTCAAAGGAGGATGTAGAGGATTGTGGCCTATATCCTAGGCTAGAGTGATCATGCACCTCTTGATAGTGCAATTCAAATATGTTATGAATACCCTATTCATGTCATCCTAAATCATATCCCTACTAGTTAACCCATCAAAAATATCACATTGGGAAATCTGGATTGGATAGATACTTGATATTGGCATAAAATTATTGTTGGGGTTCATCGAGGGAGGTGGATCAGATGAAGAATCGACTCCCCCATATACAAAATTGATCTTATTTGGAGTTGAACCCATGTTATATATTACACCTATAGCTAAAGGTGGGTTATGTGGGTGACCATAGTCTCTAATAGTCTTGATGCTAGGTGGGGTAATTATGATATTCTGAACTATGTACTCACCAATACTTGGGTTGGTGAGATGGACTACAACTTGGGTGGGTATGGATGTGGATGATGTGGGTGTAAAGATGGAGGCTTGAGGAGGGACCTATGGCTTAGATGATGTAGATGGTGAAGGGTCTAGCTGAGTGATGTGGCTAATAGTTTGGGGTTTAGGACAAGGTGGGGTGATGGTAGGTGTTGGCTGAATTGGATTGGGTGGTTGACTCTATGATGTGGAGGCTTGCCCCCTATGTGATGGTTGGAGGGGTGAGAAGTTGATTGTTTGGGTGATTTGATGGGATGTGGTTTGATGAGGGTGAGGGTTGATTTGTGGGATGATGAGGTGTGATGGGAAAGTGATATGAGGTGGAGGATGAAGCATGATTTGGGTTGATGGTTTGGGATGTGGAGGTATGATCGACTATGGGAAGAGCCTCTTGAATGGGTGCTTTTGATGAGGTGTCTTGGCATGGGGCTGATTGAGTGGTTATTGGAGTGATGGATAAATGGGTGGATGGAAAGGATGGTGCATATGGGTTGGAAATGAAGTTGTAGTACTTGAAAGGTTCTTCATCTATGGGTATACAATGAATTTATCCCTCATGCACATATTTTAGGTATTGATGTAATGTTGAGGGTACACTCTTCATGTCTCTAATCTAGGGGTATCCAAGGAGTATGTTATATTGCATGGCCCCTTCTAGGATATGGAACATAGTGTGAATGGTTTTGACTCCTACCCATATAGGGAGGATAACTATTTCGATTGTAGAGCATAGAGCATCATTGAAAGCTTACAAGGTAAAGGTGGAGTTGGCAATGTGTGAAGGTAGAAGGTTAAGGTGTTGAAGTGTTAGTGTGGTGATAATGTTGATAGAGGAGCTAGTATCGATTAGCACTCATTTGAAGGGATTTTTATCAATATGAGCTATGATATGTAGCAGAGGATCAGGTATCTCCATTGGCATGGTTTTGATCTCAAAATCATAAAATGTAATTGATGGTTCCATGCATGTCTGAATATTTCCCACAAAGTTTATAAAAGCATTGGGATCTTGTGTCTAAACTTTAATGGATTTTAGGATCTCCATCAATGCTTCATGATGTGGGGGAGATTGTTGTATCAGCTCATAGATCGATAGTTTGGTCAAATCCAATTTCAAACTATGCATCAACCAACTCCTCAGTGTGATGGTTGGTCTTGGTGGATGGTTTTGGAGATGAATTTGGGGTGGGTTGGTTTGATCTAGTTTTTGAGGCATGATATTTTATGGTGCCATTGGAGGGAGTACCACTTGTGTTGGTTCATTTGATTGTTGTGTGTGATTGGCATTTCTTTGACTTTTGGTGACTATGTGGATAGCACCCACAAAACCTTGGTATTGTTGAGCATTATGTATATGATTGACTTGGTTGGGGGGAACTATAGTAGTTGATGCCCCCATTTTTTGTTGAGTCACCTCATGATGAGGGAGAGGTGTTTGATAAATACCAAGGTTTTGGTTTTGCTATGCTAAAGGGTTATCAATCTTGATAGTCCCCTTCTCAATCATATCTTGCACAATATCCTTGAATGAATAGCAATCACTAATGTCATGACCTTTCTATCGATGAAAGGTACAATATTGGTACTCCTTGTAATTCCTACCACATGGTTTGTTGGGATCTTCTAGTTTGATTTATGGTAGTGTAATCATTTGTACCTCATACAACCATTGGAAGATGTTGGAGAGTGGCTCAGGTAATGGGGTGTAGTTGCAATCTGGTCTATTATATTGTCAATATTGATGGTTATCTGTTGTGTTGCCTTGATTTTGTATTTGAGGTGGGGGTGGTACCACTTGATATGCTTGTTGTTGCTACGATTGTTGGGTTTGGGGTTGTTGGTATTGGACTTGAGTTTGTTGAGTCTATGATTGAGGCGCACTCAAGACCACTTGGTTCACCTAGCCAGATTTGGACTAGCCCTGATTATTCCCCTTTGGTTCTTGTTCTACCATTCCTTTTTCTTAAGCTTGATCTCACCCTCTTGGATTTTAATCTCTTTGATTACTCTAGCTTGGGTGAGTGCTTCTTCGAATGTTCTGTATTATTGTAATTGTAACAATAAGGTGATGGGTTTCAAACAACTTCTTGTGAATATTCTTGTGAGTTCCACCATGGGGAGGGTGAATGGAAATTTAGTTATAACTACCCTCCAATGGTTTCCATAGTCATAAATTGACTCATATTCAAATTGATATAAGTTGAATAAGTCGATCAATGTGGTTTTCTTTCTAACATTTAGAGAGAACCACTCTAGAAATTGATCCACTAATTGCTCAAAAGTGTAGATACTATGGTGCGGCAAATGGTTGTACCATTCTAGGGCATCTCCTCCAAATGTTTGAGGGAAGGTTTAAAGCATCAAAGGTTCATTCTCTTGTATTCTAAAGCACGCATGGATGAATGTACCTACATGCTCTCGAGGGTCCTCATCCCCTTTGAATTTATCAAACTTTGATAGTGTAAAATCTATAGGATAATATGGTGATGGTATTAAAGGATGAATTGGGTGATTGACTAGCTACCTTAGAGTTGGTTTTTGATATAACATTCTAGGCATCTAC
Source organism: Wollemia nobilis (assembly GCA_028583015.1). NCBI lineage: Eukaryota > Viridiplantae > Streptophyta > Pinopsida > Araucariales > Araucariaceae > Wollemia > Wollemia nobilis. The sequence continues at coordinate 1,034,237 of JAQPPZ010000677.1, read as the reverse complement.
ATGGCTAAGCTATCAATCTGGTTCTACAAAAACTAAAATTTAGGATCTTCCAATGGTGATTGAAAGCCTTGGTTTACTTGTTGTGTGTAGGTTGGGTGAGTTTGTTGCATGATGAATTGGGTTGATGAAATGGGGTTTTGATTGGCTAATGGATTGGTGTTGGTTGGTATTTGATTATGTTGGATGTTCTGGTGGTATTGGTTATGGAATGATTATTGTTGATGATGTGGAGGTTGTTGATGTGGAGATGGGGGAATGATGGTGTGTTGGGTTGATGAAGTGGCATAGATGTTGTGAAGTGGATGGGTGGGTATGGTTATGGTGGGTGGTCATGACACCTAGGATGGATCTTGGGTGAAGAATGTGTTTTGGTTTGATATGGGTGGATGATTGAAGTTTTACTACCTATGATTGTTATTGTGATATGGGATGGATGCCTTGATTAGTATTACCAATAAGCAACTGATGTAGATGATGCAAAGCTTGTTGTATAGCAATCACAGATGTGGGTTGTATGGTTGAAGGGGGTAGAGGTTTGGACTTGATGTGTGGTTGCAACTTGAGTGGATGTTGGTGGAGGGTAAGTGGTATAGGGTATCGCAACCGAGGTAGGGATGGTATGTTGTGTAGGATCAACTAGATGGTAATGATGTAGGTGGAATGGATGTTGGCACTTGCAAAGCAATATTGACTTGTGCTTCATAGAGTGGGTTAGAATAGATGATGTTATGGGTGGATGGGATGGAGATGTATTGATTGGATGATGATGGAGGATTTTGGTTCATGGGTATGGATATGGATTCATAAAGAGGGTTGATGATGATTTGGTTGGTGTATGGTGAGGGTGTGAATAGGTGGGTTCCTTCTGGAAGGTAGGAAATGAGTGGAATGGTGAGAGGTGGCAAGGATGGAAATTCCAGGTTAAAATAGGTCATTAAGGCATCAAAATATATGTAGGTAATGCAATGATTAGATGGTGTGGGATGCTTGGTGTGAGGTATCTCTAGGATGGAGGTGTGGATGACTCTCTGCATCATATCCATATCTAAAGGGGGTGCATGATTGGAAGGCCTAATGGATAGATCTAGGTACATGGTCCATGACATACCCCCTTGCTCAGCCATAGAAGTGGCTGGGGCATGAGAAACTTGAGTAGAATGCTCCATGGATGTAGGTGGTTGGATTTGGGTATTGGCTAAAGCTTTGGCTTGACTCTGGTTCATTACCATAATATAGGGGTGATATGGAGTGGAGAATGTGTAGGTTTGCATGTGGAAAATGTGAAACTATGCTACGATTAACAACACACTTTCACACAAGCAAGAAAATATTTTTTTTGTTGTTTATCAATTATGTTCCATTTTTATTTTTGATTTTTTGATGTTTTTGAAGATTATTTTTTAAGTTTTTGAATTTTTTTTGTTTTTATAGTTTTGTGTGTTTTATGTTACCTAGGCCTAAAAAATATGAATGGTAGGTGGTGAAGTGAAATCTAAAAAGGTATGTTCAAACCCACCCCTTTGATGAAGGATGAATCATGAATGGTTAATAAAGCTTCCTAGATGAAGGCTTGGTGATGGGTGTAACCTAAGGGAACAAAATACCTCTCGAGAGAGGCCACACTATCTAGTGCCTTGCTACCAGACCATCTAGGCTTTCACTTCACCCTCGTGTGAGCTTGGACATAAATAATAGCTGTGACTCCACAAATTATTAAGCCCTAGGAATGAAGGGCATCTAACCTTGATTACCTTGAGCTAACCTCAAGGATAACTAGTTTCTTGGTGATGAAATCCAAGAAACTATCATACTAACTATGGTTTATCTAGGGCTCTACTAATGGTTGGTGATGAAGTCCAACTCATTCAGGAGGTTTTCCTTGCACTTGTCAAATTAGAGGTGTGGAATGATGATTCGTGCAAGTGTGTGTAGGTGTTTTTTTAAGTTTTGTAAAGTTTTTATGCAATTTTGTAAAGCAAATCTAGCCTAATTTCACCAAAATGCAAACTAGGATGTGATTTTGATTCAATGCCTACAAAATGCAAATAAGATATACAAAACATATAGTAACACTCAAAACAGTACATACATACCAAATTCTAAGCTAAAGTGTAGACAAAAGATTTCAAAAAGGCCCTAAAATTATTTTGAGGTATAGAGCCAAATGTAGGGTTGTGTTTGGGACTGTTCAAATGTAGGTCTGCATTTGATAAAAATAGTACTACATTTAGGATTGGCCAAATGCATGTCTATAGTTTTTACTACGTTTTAGAAGCAAAATAGGATAAATAAAAACCCCAATATGGCCTAAAATGTACTTAAGAATGCAAAATCAATCCTAGATGCAATTGATATGTCTTTTGCAATATGAAATTTACTCTACGATGTGATTTTTCTTGGGTTCTTCTAAAATATATACATAACACTTCTAGGATGCCTATAAAACACTCTATTCTAGCATGCACTTATAATTTAAAGAAAATAGAGGATTTATTTTCTTTTCTGAAGCAAATTTCAAGCTTAAAAATAAAATTCTTAAGCTCTATTTTGAAACTTTTCCAAATGCATGGTTGCATTTGCATAGGTTCAGAAATAGATCGAACAATCCCTTAAACTCCTAAAATGATTTTTTATTTTTACACGATAGAGTTCCAAAAACCTACAATGAGAAAACAGACATAGATTAGAAGGCAAGAAACAATAAGGTAAACAAAATAAAACCCTTTTGGGATCCCATCGTGATCGTCATTTTGTAAGAAAATAAGATAACACCTTTACACCTAAAAGATAAAGACAAGCAATATATAAATAAATGACTTTTGTATCAAGCTTTAATGGAGACTTGATCTCCTTCAACAATGATTCTGCCTCGAGTGTGTAGGGGTATGATTGAAATATTTGATTACTTTTAGAATACAATGATCAAAAGGAGTGGAAAATACCTATTGCCTAATTAGATGAATGTGGTATTGATGGTCTTATTTGATACAATAAGTTTTTTGGATGGGCTTAAGTATCCTTGTAGACCATCCTTTGCTTTATTAGCTCTTCAGAGACCTATCACCTACCTATGTATGGATGCAAACAATAAAAATGGTTAGTAGAACATGTTTGATATACATAAAAAAAATGCTACAAAAACCCTAACATAAATGTTTGTATAATATTAAACAATGTGTAGAAGATAGAAAACAAAGAAATTTAATACCTTGTTATCTTACTTGTCTAACATGTGTTTGGAATTTTTTAATTTGCTCTTGTGTAGATGCAATTCTGCATTTGGGGATGGTCAAATGTAGTGCTATATTTATGACCCATGGGGCTACATTTATGACTATGGAAATGCAGGGCTACATTTGGGACTAAGCTATAGAAAGGTTTGTGCTCAGGATAGTGATCCTCAACTTTGACGGCTCAACTTCTAGGAATGTCGGTGTCCTCCTAGAAAATTTTTGGTAGTGTGACGATGTCTTTTTTAGTCCTATTTACTTGATAAAATAGTGGAGCCTTTATAGGCTTTTGGGAGATGAGGGGGGTGAGGATAGGTGGAAAGCTAGGGCTACCAAGTGGTAGGGACTAGGCAGCCACCTATCCTGGGTAGTTAGAGTGAGTCACCTAGGGTGTCTCACTTAGGTGGAGTGGTGGCATATGGGTAGGTGGGAGTGGAGTGAGGTGTGTGAGATGTGGCAAGGGGAGGGGTAGTGGTGGTTAGGAAACATGTCAAGTGGAGAGATAGGGTATCCTAGGGGATATTTTATAGATTTTATAAAATATAGAAAATAGATTAATGTGTAGGAAATTATGCCTAAGTTAAACCTTAGGCATATTATTTTATTATGTAGATTTGTGGGATGGATGGGTTTTGTGAAGGGTTAGGGTTTGGATTCTAAACCTAGGCAAAACCTACTTATTATAAGGAAATGTTTACCATCTTACATGTGATAGAAAAGTGAAAGTTTTATCTATTGAGTAGGCATATACTAATTAAAATAGATCACAATAACCCCAATTATTATTTGATTCAATGTATATCTTATCCAAAATAGAATAAATATTTTTTTGTGGAAAACATACCAGAAGGGATGGCACTTTTTGGTAAGACCCAAGGAGGTATAGATGTCTCTTCCACAAAAATCACCCAAGGCTCGCACCTAGCCTACCACCTTTGACATACTCAAGTATCAACCCTAAAACAATAAAAAACAATAGCACACAAACACAAAAACACATTAATATTTTAATTAAAAATATATGCTCCTTGAGTGTGTCAAAAATATAAAGCACAACCAAATACACGCACATAATAAGATAAAAAAGTACAACATGAAATACATAAAAAAAACAAGAACAACATAACACTACAAAGACACAACCAACAAAAACATGAAAAAAAAAACAACCAAAACCTAAAATATATATATATAAAAATATAAAAAAAAACAACCAACAATAGACAACAAACAAAACAAAAAAACATAGAAAACACTCACACACCAAAATATGAAAATACCAATTAATGTAACCAAACGGAAACACAAGAACAAGAACAAAAAAAACACAATAATAACAAAAAAACACAAAGTAATAAAAACACAAGAACACAAAAAAAAACAACACAAAAAAAATTAAAACTAAAAAAAATTAAACACACACACACACCTCAAAAAACAAAACAAAAAAAATATAAATAAAAAATAAAAAAGAAAAATATTGAACACAAAAATGACCTTTCTAGACCAAGAAAAATTTAAGGCAAGAATCAATATATGAAACAAAAGAAATATTAGTTTGATCTATGGAAATAAAATACCATAATCGAACCAAAGAGAAGAAAAAAATAAGCAAGAAGAAACTAGGTACCTCCAGAACTAGAGACATCCAAAGAGATGATAGAAAGAAGAGCTTACCTTATTTGTGAAGCCCATCATCTAGGACGGTGGCCTTAGCAAGTAAGATCACATTTGTACAAATCCCAATTAGCTAAAGCATAAACACTCTTATTTTGATCTCTGACTACATGATTGTAATCAACTTTCAAAAATCCCATCTGGATTAGCTAAATCTTCTCAATAATTATTTTTTTTCTCCAATCAACCTTATGATTCTTAGGAGTATTCAAAATATTAATCATGATTTGAGATTCAGATTCAACTAGAACCTTTTCCCATACAACATTAGTAACCTATTTAAGACCTCTAAGGATACCATACCCCTAAACAAGGTTATTGGATATAATACCCAAATTCTCAATAAAAGTAAAAACCAAGGAGCCATATGAAATTCTACCAATTCCTCCCACACTAGATTTTTCAAAATTCCCTCTAGAGGCTCCATCAGTATTAACTTTTCCAAAATCCTTATGAGGAGGTTGCCAATTCCTTGTTCTATCCATATTACAATTACTCACATTTACTTTAAGTTGGTTTCCCTTAGAATAGTTAATATTCAATCTCTGCATCACTTGATCCCATATTTGGTGGGAGTTTTTGGTGTGATTAAGGAGTTGTTGGACTAATTCAACTAAGTTGGAAATGGTATTTTTCCAGATATAGTGAATATCCTTCCTATCTTAATTAAAAATTTATTTGTTCCTTTCATTCTAGATATTACAAAGAAAAATGGTAGAACCCATTCAAACTAACTACCTAATAAAATGATCAACATCCTTTTTTTTATTCGAATCCCTCTAAAGTTGCTCAAAAGTATTAAAAAATGGACCACTATAAGCCAAGTAAAGTGGTCATTCTCCTCCATAGCTCAGAGGCTAAATTAAACTCAATACAAATATGGCTAAGAGTTTCCACATTATCTCCACACATTTCACATCTAAAAGGGCCATGAAAACATTCATAAGTTTATCATCAGTAAGCGACATGTGATGCAATAAAATCCAAGTAAAGAACCTCACCTTAGGCTAGAGATTTTGATCGTGAAACTAAGAAAATATGTGAAATGATTGGTTAGAATTATTATGACATAAGGCAAAATAACATTGAGAAACTAAATAATCACCCTTAGTAGTGTTTTTCCATCCAAAATAATTTTTTTCATGGGACCAAGAGATGTAATGTAGAAATATTTAAGACAATGGTGTAAGGTAGAAGGAGAACATTGCATGTATCTGATCCACAGGTGTCTAATCAAGATATTATACTACATCTCACCCTAAATGACATGAAATAGGATGGAGATGGTTCGAACACCAATGCAAATAGGTAGGACAATAGAACCTACCATGGATCGCATGGAACCATCAAATGCTCTAAGATCGAGTGATGGTGTGGCAAAGTAAGCAGGTGGAATATGCAAATGATGTAGGGTAGTTGTAGATATGATATTTATGATGAGCCATTATTGACAAACATCCTCTTGTAGGTAATATCATTGATAGTTGCTTGTATGTGATAATATGGATCCGCTCCTTATCCTACAAGCTCTATGATATCATGGTCATGAAAACTAATGGAGGGTGGAGGCAACGAGGTATGTTTCCCATAAAGTTAAAAAATGGATTTGTATCATGCTTTTTGAGGTTTATGGATCAAAGGATTTCATTCATGATGGAGTTGAGATTATTGTAAGAGATATAATATGGATAGCCTAGTTGGGGTATTGCATAACTAGTGGGTGAGGCTACCACAAATGGTGATAATATTTTGTGACAAGCGTGGTGAGGTCTACACTGTGGTAGAGGGCTACAAAGAAGTAAATGGTGTCGAAGGAGAAAATACTAACACATCCTATCAGGGTGGATAGCATTGGGCCCAAGTGGTAAGGTTTATCATGCCAACAATGCCACGTGAGGGTAGATCTCATTGGACATTGTTAACCTATCTAGGTTGTCCTTGGGGTTTAGATTGAGTTCCTTGGGAATTAGTCACCCAATTTTTGGGTAGCGAGTTTTAGTATATGTGCAAATTTTTATCTTAGGGGGCAAGGGGGTTTGATATTTGAATGGTACCTTGATCAATGAGGTCTTGAAAAATACCGTAGAAGGAACAATAAGATTATATATCGTGGTTGCATTGTCGATGGTATGCGCAAAATGCCTACTCGATATATCCTTGAGATTTTGGTTAATTGGGATCAAGGAGTAAAATTTTGAGTAAGGTAATGTGACCTGCATTGTACAATCACTAGAATAGAACTGACAAGGGCTTGGATAGTGGGGTCATATTACACTACAAAAGCTACAGGTGAATACCATGAGGTTGTGTAGGTCAATATGTAGGAAGTGTGCTAGTTTTTAACAACTACTATGGTGGAGGTGGAGGTCGTGAGATGTATGAAGAGGTGGGAGAAGATAATACCACATGATTGGTTTGTGGCAGTCTAGTATAGGATTAATTTGGCATATTTTTTTTCAAGCAAAAGTTAGAATTGTATAAAGTTTTTGTTTGAGTTTGATCTTGCCAGATTGGACTTGGATGTCCTCAATGACCTTGGCCTAAGTGATGGCTTCCTCAAAGGTATGATTTTGATGAAGCTATAAGGAGGTAGAAATATGCTTGTGATAACTCTTTGAGAAGAGTGTGACTAACTCAATGGATGGGAGGCTATGAGTGAGGTCATGTATAATTGATCTCTATTAGGAAATAAACTTTGTAATTGACTCATCGTCTGCCTGGTGTAGGGTGTAGACATCTAGGATATTTATTTTATTCTTGATATTAATAGAAAAGTGTTCCAAGAATGAGTTGGCCAATTGCTCAAAGGTGTACAGGATGTGGTTTGGGAGCTTGTTGTACCAATCTAGGGCTTATCCCAAAAGTAATAGGGAGAAGGTACATAACATGAGTAGGTTGCTACTATGAAGTTGATAGCAAGTTGAGCGATAATTGCTGACATATTTGCAATGATCCTCTTTACCTTTGTATTTATAAAAATTTGGTATCTCAAAGTGATAAATATAAGAAGGAATAGGAATTAATAGATGGACTGGCTCATTGTAGAGTTCATTGTATGTGTGCTTTTTTGGCCCATAACTAGTTGTACAGAGGTTGAGCATCTTAACTTTATCTTTTAGAAGTTGAATCTCAGGTGCTAATGGTGTAGAGGATTGTGTAGGGGTAGGTGGAGCCTAGGAATATGGGTGATACTATATTTTTTGTTCCTCCTAATGTAGGGGAGGGATCTATGGCAATGGTTCCTGTACGTAAAGTTGATGGATAGCATAGGAGGTCGAACCTAAGGGGATACCCTATGATAGAGTAGGTATCTATTTAGGGTAGTAATATTGTTTTTGTGGGGCTTGTAGTTGCTAAATCAGGATCTATGGGAGAAGGATCTACTATAGTGGTTAGATTGTAGGATACAATGACCATGAAGGGGGTGTTGTGAATAATATTGGTGCATTAAGTTGTGATGGGGGTAGTGCTATCTTCATGAGTGGTATCTATGGTGGGAAATATGAGGTGTCAAAATATGGAACATGTATCTGGCTAGTATTATTATGGATGGAAAATGTAGTTAGTGTAGGATAGCCTAGAATATTGGTATGATAAGACATAGGTCATGAGTCGTAAGTGGGAAAGAAACCAGAAGATGGAACTGAAAATAGAGGTGGTGTAGGGATGCATAATATGGGTGCAAATGAATATGGAAGTGGAATGGAATATGTTGCACCATACATTCCAGGAAAGTGGAATTTAGGTGGAGGTAATGAAGGATAAGGATCATGGGCTTCAATGGTAGAAGCCTGAGGAGGTGGTGTGGTGAAAATAGTCTCACTAGATGAAGGATATGAGGTTTTTTGATGTATTTGGTATGAGAATTATTGTGGTGAGAAGGTGGTTGTGATGTAGCATTGAAGTATGCAAAGGAGGGTTGTTGGAAGGATGGTGGTTGTGGTGCCTGAAAAGTGTCCTGATATGATGATGAGAGGGATGCATACTAGGACTCTATAGGAGGTTGCAACAAAGATATTTATGGCGAGGGTGCTTACATGATTAGAGTGGAATATGAGGGGTCTAAAATCGTCCCTACTATAGGGGAAAATAAGGTTACCTAGGGGTGAGTGTGATTGATAAGGTAAGAGTCATTCTTGAATAGTGATTGAGATATACTCTAGAAGAAAGGATGCACAAAGGTAGGTGAGGTAGGAGTGATCTCCTCTTTTATAGTAAAGAGAGGAGGTGAATGTCCTAGAGTGGTGTAGATGATGTGATCACAAAATGTAGAAGGTTTATTGGGTAAAGGTAAATGGGGAAGAAATGAGAGATTTTTGCTTGAGGAAGTGGGCGTCTCATCATGATCTATAGTGTGTATGGGAGGTAAATATGAATATATGGGGAGATCTACTACGAGTGTGGAAACTTCCCCTATAGAAGGAGGGGAATAAGTATACTGACTAGAAGGGGCAAAAAATAACTCCTCCTCAAGGCATTCTTGCTCATACACTTGACTACGTGTGATGATAGGCAATATGTTATGTGTGGTGAATTTATTTTAAAAACTATTCTAAAATCAAAATATAAGGTTCTAGGTGTGATATGTGTGGGTTTTTTGAGTAACCCTATGAAAGTTGAGCAATTTCTATGCTCAAAAATAGGATTCATAGATCACTATGTGAATTGAGACCTGATTTGTAGGTTGACCAATGAATTGGACTCAAACTATGAATCTGATGTCAGAAGTGATAGGTTGTAGATAGCCAATAAATGTACTGATGATCAGTGGATGTGCTAAAACTAGTTTTTGTGAGCATGCAAACAACATTTAACTGGTATCAATTCTAAATGTAGTAAATAAAATATTTATTTTTTTTGTGTGTTTTGATGTTGAAACTTTATTCTTAGAAAATATCATGGAAAGTGGATGAAACTCTAGAAAAAATGAGAGTGTCATCGGGATGAAACCTCCTACAACACCCAAGAGTGCACATAATAGAATAATGTTGCAATGAGCAAGTGATGACCTATATGGAAGGTGTAGTAAAATGATATCCAAATGGGAGGGCTCAAAATATGCTAATGAATCCAATATCCTCTCACGAGAAGAGGTGGTACTGTCTAAGACCTGCTACTAGCCCAGTTAGGTATTTGCTTCACTCTCTAGTGAACTTAGTAAAAAACAATAGTTACTATATTCAGTAATTATGTGAGCATTGTGAACAAAGGTGTCTAATCCTATCCTACTCCGAAGGTCCCTTTTGATGATGAATTCCATGAAACTAGTCTCAAGAGTAGGGGATTTTCTATTGATGAAGTTTATAAAACTACTCATGGGGGCTACTAAGGTGTTTAGGGGGTGAGCTGGTGGAAGGATATGAAATCCAATGTCACCAATATTGAGTGATAGATTAGGGATGAATTCCAATCTCATCATTGTGTATACCATGTGAGTGTGTGTAGGTGTTTTTTTTACCACTGTGGGAAAGCAAATATGACTATCTATATGCCTTTTCAAAAATTAAATCTATGCCTAGATGCATTTTAATTATTAAACTAGATTTATATGGATTTTTTAAAATGTAAACTTGTCCTATGTGCGTTTTTAGAAAATAAATAAGGACCTATTCTATGAAATATGTAAGCATGTAAAGTGAAGCATGTGATAAAAGGAGATTTTAGAACCCTAAGTTTAAAACAAGAAAGAAATGTGAGATAGATTGTGCAAAAAAAAAAAGAAATTTTAAATTCTATGTTAGAATAAGCGAAAATAAATTGAAACCTTAATCTACGTGAAAGAGATTTGAAATTGAATATGCGAAAAGGAATTAGAAGTGATTTGTAAAAAGAGATTTGAAATTGATGTGCAAAAGGAATTGAAATTCTATTTTAATATTAAAAATAAATTATAATCATAATCTAAAATAACTTGAAAGAGAAATGAAACTGACTATGCACAAAGAAATTTGACTCTTATGCTAAAGGATGAGAAAAGTAATTGGAATTGATTTGCAAAAATATATTTGAAATTGATGTGCAAAAGGAATTAAAATTCTATACTAAGGGCAAAAGAGAATTATAACCCTAATCAAAAAAATATGAAATATATTTGAAGTTGATTATGCACAAATAAATTTGACTCTTATGCTAAAGGATGCGAAAAGGAACTGGAATTGATTTGCAAAAACAAATTTGAAATTGATGTGCAAAAGGAATTAAAATTCTATGTTAAGAGAAAAAAGTAATTGTAATCATAATCTAAAAAAACTTGAAAGAGATTTGAAATTGACTATGCAAAAATAAATATGACTCTTATGCTAAAGGATGTGAAAAGGAATTGGAATTGATTTACAAAAAGAGATTTGAAATTGATGTGCAAAAGAAATTGAAATTCTATGTTAAGGGAAAAAAGGAATTATAATCCTAATATAAAAAACTTGAAAGAGATTTGAAATTGATTATGCACAAAGAAATTTGACTCTTATGCTAAAGGATGCAGAAAGGAATTGAAATTGATTTGCAAAAGGAATTAAAATTCTATGTTAAGGGCAAAAAGGAATTAGAACCCTAATCTAAAAAAACTTGAAAGAGATTTGAAATTGATTATGCACAAATAAATTTGACTCTTATGCTAAAGTATGCGAAAAGGAATTGGAATTGATTTGCAAAAATATATTTGAAATTTATGTTCAATAGGAATTGAAATTCTATGTTAAGGTTAAAAAGGAATTCTAACCTTAATCTAAAAAACATGAAAGATATTTGAAATTGATTATGCACAAAGAAATTTGACTCTTATGCTAAAGGATGCAAAAAGGAATTGGAATTTTTGACACAAAAGGGATTTTGAAAACTTAATCTAAATGTGATTTTTGAGAAATGAAATTGAAATGCTTTTGAAAAATAAGAGACACTAAAAAATTCTGATCTAAATGCAGGTTTTGGAAAGGAATTGAAAATACCTATCAAAAATACATAAAGGAATGAATTGCAAAATTTAGAAAAGGGATGAAGAACTAGTTTGACGATTGTAAGTAACAAAGCAAAAAGAAGAATGCAATTTTGAATTGAATGACAACGAATAACTCTAAAATAAATTTAAGGAATTATGAAACATTTTGATAGACCTAATTATAATTTCAAAAGGACCAACCATACAAAATAGCACAACACATTTAGAATGTAAAATTGCTATGCAAAAGAAATACAAAAATAGAAAATACCAAGGGGAATACCTGACTACTGAGATGTTTGATAGGTTTTTTGAAGTTTCTACTATGATACCCTACTGTGTTAGGGTTTTATGAAGCAATATGGAAGAATTTGTAGGGTGACTTGTGAATTAGATTCTGATTCATAGGCTGGGGGTGAATCAGGTTTAGGAGCCTCAAACTCCTTTTTTGTTGGCCTGAAGTGCTTGTCAAGGCTTAGGTATATTTTTTTCTACCTTGAGGGTACCTATAACAAGACAAAAAACCAAATACTAAATCATATTCATAAGAAAACTAGTCTAATGCAACATTTTTGTGGGGTCCCCATCGGGCATGCCAGAATGAAGCTAACTAAAAGTGACCATTTGATCAAATAACTTAATCAACATATAAATTGCTCAAAAATACTTCTTTTCATGTAGTAAGAGTGTTTTTGGGTTACAAAATGAATCTCTCTATTCTCTTTATAAATGTGAAGAACCCTAATGGTCTCCTTTAGGGACCCTCGATGCAAGTTGTCTTTTGTATGCATGGGACACCGATATTTTTGCAGGTGTGGTTCTCTTGTACCTATTTTAAGCCTAAACAATATGGTTAATACATTTGGGGCATTCCTTAGTCATAACCCATGATAAAAAATATAATACAACATGAATTATGCATGAAAAGTACTAAAAATAGGAAGATATGTTATAAAAACATAAAATGAATGATACTTACTAAATCTGCTGATGTAGACCAACTGCATGGTCAATTCATAGGGTGATCTATTAATTGGAACCCATATTCATAGGTCATGGGATGAATCAGTCTAGTATTACATCTTGGTGGAGATCCTTTGTATGGATGGGCTCCCAAGGAGTTATGATGTTGTTTTCAAGTTGTGGAATTATCATATATGATTTTGGTATGATTTTTGTAGTGTTTTTGTAAGGTGAATAAAAGGGGATAGAGAGATGAAATGAGGGGTAAATCCTCTATTTATAGAAAATTCTAAGATTAGGGGGGTGATTGAAGCTAACCAAAAGTGACCATTTGATCAAACAACTTAATCAACATATAAATTTCTTAGAAATGCTACTTTTTATTTAGTAAGATTGTTTTTGGGTTACATAATGAATATCTCTATTCTCTTTACAAATTTGAAGTACTCTGAGGATCTCCTTTAGGGCCTCTCGATATAGGTGGGCTTCTCTATGCACAGGCCACCGATAGTTTTGCCGGTGTGATTCTCTTGTTCATATTTTTAAGCCTAAAAAATATGGTTAGTATGTTTGGGGGCCTTCCTTAGTCAAATCCCATGATAAAAAAGATAATATGACATGAAATATGCATGGAAAAGTACTAAAAATAGGAAGAGATGCTATAAAACATAAAATGAATGATACCTACTAAATCTGCTGATGTACGATAGACATATGACAAATTAGTAGGTTGACCTATGAATTGGAACCCGGATTCATAGGTCAGGGGGTGAATTGGTCTATGACTACTTTTTGGTGGTTATCCTTCATCAAGATGGACTCCCAAGGTGTTCTAATTTTTGCATGATGTGGAATTTTTAGATGCAGTTTTGGTATGATTTTTCCAATTTTTTTGTAAGGTGACTGAAATGGGAGAGAGATGAAATAAGGGGAAAAAAACTCTATTTATAGAAAAGGCTAAGGTCAGGGGGGTGGTTAGATGAACCAAACATTAGATTCAATCCCTAGTGAGGTTAGGTTAGGGTTTTGGGGAGGTGTCAATCCCACATGCCCTAAGAGAATATCTCATCCTCACACGTGTGAGAAAGAGTTAGGGTTATCTAGCATTAGCTAAGTCGTAGGTTACGTAGGGGTTTAGTTAGGATTTCTAGAAATATCCTAACTAACTCATGGTGCACACATGTGTGAGAGTGTGCTTAGGGCTAATTTTGGCTTAGGACCCTAATTAAACTTACTTAGGTGATAAAGTGCACTTAAGTGAAAAGTGACTTTCAAATTAGAATATTGATTAGCCTAATTAGGATTTTTGGTGGGTAATGGTCCCATGGGGTCCTAATTAGGTGGAGGAAAGGGCTTAGGTTGCCTTAGGTGGTTATTAGATGAATTACAAGTGGGTAGGAAGCATCTTGTGTGTTTTTTACCTAGTTTTTGTAGGTTTAGTAGCCTATGGATGAATAAGGTAGTCTGCAGATGACTAAAGTGTTCTACGATGGCCTATGGCAGCCTACAAATACCTATAAGTGAGCATGTGCAAGTTTTGGACGTCTACATGAGTATAATAAGTTTCATAGCTAATGAGGGTTCTACTAATATAATAAATTACCCCTTCTTTATGTTGATCATCATATTGGGCTAAAATTTCACCATATACATGAATGGTTGTAGCAATGTGTAATAACAAAGGTTTTTCAATATTAGGTAGAATAATAATAAGCGTGGATACGAGATATGTGTTTAAAGCATAAAAAAATTCTTGGAACTCATCATCCCATTGGAATTCTAAATATTTACACAAAATATTAGAAAATCATTTACATTTATCTAAAAGTTGAAACATAAATTTTCTAATAGCTTAGAGTTTACCTTGAAGGTTCTAGAGGTTAGTTAAATTTCATGGAGGATGCATATTGATACTAGATAAAATTTATTAGGGTCTACTTGGATACCACATATAAAAACAATGAAACCTAATATCTTACATGATGTTACTCCAAAAATTGACTTAAAAGGTTTAAAATGGACATTATATTCTCTTAATATTCCACCAAGAATATCATCAACATAATATTCCACAATATCATGCATAATATCATAAAATATATATTTCATGGCTCTTCTATTGGTATCACCTACAATATTTATTTCAAATGGCATGAAATGATAACAAAAGGTGCCCCATAGGGTTGTGAATGTATTATTAGTTTGATATTAAGAGGACATTTTTATTTGAATATACCCTAAGAAGCATGCCACAACTGTCAATGAAGTCTACAATCATATCAAAATTGGTAAAGGAAAATAATCTTTAGGATAGGCTTATTAATGCGCTAAAAAATAGTACATACTATGATGTTGCCTTCATTTTTGGAAATAGGGGCTATATTTGGTATCTAGTTAGAATAGTCAATGGCTTTGATAAAAATAACATCAAGGATATTTTGAAGTTCTTTAACTAGCAAGGCAATATTAGGGTGCATCTTATGAGTTTTTTGCTTAACAAATTTAGCATTAGGTCTAATGACAAGGTGATGAAAAACTAAGGATGGATCTAACCCTAACATGTCAGCATAAGACCAAGCAATTGATGAGCACCAGAAATGCTCATATTTTTTGTATATGTACTAACGGTTTTTGTGTGGTATTATATCATGAGTTGTGTTATTTATAAAGCATTATGCATATATTTAATAAAATCATGTGTATTATCTAATATATATGTGAAGTGTGTTGTGTGTAGTTGTTTCCCTTATTTTGTCATTTTTTGCTCAGTCGAGGTCCTACATGGACTTGGAACAGTTTCGCTTAATAAGAAGAAGGTAAACTAAAGCATGCACCTTACTAAGATAGGCACCTTACTGAAGTATGCACCTTATTGAAGTAGGTGCCTTACTAAAGTAGGAACCTTACTGAGTTATACGCCTTACTAAGGAATGTGCCTTACCGAGGTAGGCACCTTACTCAAGTGAGCACCTTACTGAGTTAGGCACCTTACTAAGGTCGATGCTCGAATTATGCATGTTGACCATAATGGCTGGAGAAGGACCCTGTTGACCATCGTTCTACATCATCGATGGGAAACCGCATATGGACGAGTTGTCCCAGCCAGAGTGGATGAACACGTAACCACTTATGAGGTCAAACCGTAATGAAGTGGAGATCATCCGATTACTAGGGAACAACATAGAGTTGTTTATCATGTGCCGGTTGTAGTAACCAAATTTTCCTAGTTTAGGATAAATCGAGACATTGGTTGTAACAAAAATATTGTAGGAAGATTTGTGTGTGTAGTATATAAACACACATACTTCCCTGTAGTAGGGAGAATATATTTGATAGTGCATTATTGTATGTAATATTTCATTGCATCATTAATAAAGTTGAGCATTCGTTAGCAGCGCCTCGTTTGTGAGAATTATTGGGTGGGATCTGCCTGGAGCTCAGACCCACTCTAAGCCAATATTCCTCCCCTATTAGTTATTTACATAATTTCATTATGCACGGTAATATGTTTATGTCTTAGGTTTAAGCTTAGAGGTGTGTTTATTTATAAGAAGCATTTTCATTTCATGTTTTTATTTCATTTGCATTATTATTTATGAGTGAGTATTTTATTTAGGTGGATGATCTTATTGATGTTATGCAAACACTCTCAATAGTAGTTGAATGGACCATCTCTAAAGTGGTAGTGTGACTAGTCTCAATCGTCACCCTTCACAAGATTACGAGTTCCCCGGATTGATAAATTAAATGAGAAGTGTTGTGACAAATATAGGACAAATTCACCAGTTTTTTGCACCCAACATTTTGACATCATTTCTGGGGAATCATCACTAATATACTATTTACATTACCCCTTAAATACCTTCAGCTTGATCTTGTATGAGTCCGCCAAGAAAAAGAGGACCCGACGATCATTTTATAAAACAAAGTCTACTAGATCAGTCAGAGTCAGTAGAAGACTTAGAATTTGAACTAGATTCTCTCGACTCATTGCCAATAGTCCACTGGAGTCAGAGTCCTCACTTCGTGCAAAGTGCCTCCTCATATAACCAACCTAATAAAGAACAAATTATTGTAAACCTATTGTTTCAGAGGACACCCTCAGAGGAAGCCCTATTGTAGAAATTCGTAGAGTATCAGACTATAGTGCTAGATGATTTCAAGGATCTAACACAAAGATTTTTTAATGACTGAGAGACTATAGACACTGTATTAGAGACCACATTTCCTAAAAAATGGTAGAAGAAGATGTCTCATCTGGGTTTATTTTTTTGATAGAGGAATGGGTAAGATACTCTAAAATAAAAAATATTTCCTCTACCCATCTCCCTACATTCAGGGGATACCCAATCGAAGATACTCACCTATTTTTATTTAAATTTGATGTACTGTATAGGTCTATTGATTATAAATCGGATGCCTAGAAGCTAAAACTCTTCTCGTTGACATTATACAAATCAGCCCTATGGTGGTTCATTAGGTTGGCGAACAAGCAGATCACCACATGGGATGGGATGAAGAAGCTTTTTATAGAGTAATATAAAGGCTTCAACAGATCATGGCACTCCAGAGAAGAGGTACTAAGCATGACTCATAAGGAGGATGAATCCCTAGAGGAATACTGGGAAAGGTTTAATTTTAACCTGCAGCGATCCCCTCATGCAAAGTTAGGGGATAAGTCCCTCGAAAGTATTTTTTTAAGGGGACTGAATAAGGAGTCATTAGAAGCATTGAATGTGATCTCTGGAGGAGACATTTACTAGAATTCTATGGAAGATATCTAGTAATTATACCAAAATTACTCATAGACAAGAGGTAAGCCAACCTCCAGGATAGTTAAAATGACCGCATCAGTTACAAAAATGGAGATTGGCAACATGCTGGAGGATTTTAAAAGTGAAATGCTATCCTATTTAGATATACAGCTGGACACACTGTTGCTGAAGAAGAAGAAATATGAGAACGATATATAATTAACTTATTTCTACCCCAAATGCAAAAGGAAGCATGCCAAAAATGCCTACCCAGATAACAAGGTCAGAGTATGTGCAGTTTGCTAGAAAAAACATAAAACTTGACTGTACCCACAACTGTCCAATGCCAAAGAAGATGCTGACGTAACCAAAGCCTACTTTATGGGTAATAAGAGGAATTGGTAGCAAAAACCCATGGGAAATACATCCATGGGGATGCCAAATTATGAAGGAGTATCATATATTCCATAGGGGTAGCCTCAACCACCTAACATGGGATGGTGGGGACCACCATCGTAGATGATCATACCCCCAGGTACGACATTACCAAATCAGAAAATGTGGATGCCATATTAGCAGCCATGGAGGAGCCATGCCCTGTGGAATATACCTCCATAGAACATGGTGCAGGGACTACCTCAGCAAGGCTTACCAACCCTACCTACAGCAAGACCTACATAGTTACCAGCATAGCCGATGGTGAACCCAAACAACAAGGCAAACCAACCGGTATACCAAGTGGAAGGAGAGATGTATCCAATGTACCATATTAGTTGTAATCCAATAAAAATTAGATCAGGCAAGCAACTAGGAGTAGCAATGCCTTCTCTAGTAGAAGTGGAGGAGGAAGTAGAAGAAAAATTTGTTGAGAAGACCAGGGCCCCATCCCCTAAATGGCTGCAAGAGCAAAAGAAGACAACACAACCCAAGTTTGATATCCTATCAAGCCTAAAAATCTCATCGTAACTATCCCACTTTTCCAAGCTATATGAGATGTGCCCATATACACTAAGGCAATAAAATAAATATGCCTAAGAAAATTAGGACACAAAATAGTGCAAAACATCAATATCATGGGAAATTTAGCTAACTTGATTATGGGGAATGCATATAATCCCAAATATGTAGACCCAGGTAGCTCGATATTAATGGTAAATATAGGAGGGCACTCACTAGCGAATACATTGGTTGACTTGGTGGCATCCATCAACGTAATGCCATAAGACACCATGTAGAAGCTGGAACTCACCGATCTAAAACCTATCAAAATGGTGTTACAGATAGCTAATCACTCCATGGTGGCACCAGAAGGAATGCTTGAAGACATCATAGTGATAGTCAATGCATGGGAGTACCCGATAGATTTTTTAGTTCTACAATTCAAAACTAGGTTGGGTGGTTACCCACTCATCCTGGGGAGTCCATGGTTAGCTATGATGAATTTCTACATCAGCTATCGCAATGTATTGATGACCATTTCATATGGCCAACACGTCAAGAGATTAACAATATTTTCCTTAGCCCAATTGATGGATACACTGGGAGAGCCTAAAATAAAAATTCAGGAGAATAGTTCGCTATCTATGCTCCAGTCGGTTATGGCATTAATAGAAGCAGAGGATGAGGCTGAAGAAGATGGCATCATCTCAAGATTTTTCCACAAAGAATCCTCTCTCCCTCTTCCTGAGTCACCATTGGTGGGTGCTCAAGATCACCACATTGAGAAAATCGACGTCGGGCATGGTAGAATGTTGAACATCAGTTGTGAGCTAATTATTGCATAGTTGGCAAAATTGAAGGAGTTCCTAGTCAAAAATCAATAGGCATTTACATGGAATTATGTGAATATGAAGGGAATTAGTCTGAATGTGTGCACTCACCATATTTATCTAGAAGAATAGTCAACCCCTGTTAGATAGCTATAGAGAAAGATGAACCCGACCATGAAGGAAATTGTCAAGGCTAAGTAACAGAAGCTCCTAACAATGAAATTCATTTACTTGATCTCGGATAGTAAATGGGTGTCACCACTTGTGGTGGTCCCTAAAATGAATGGGAAATTTTGGATCTATGTTGACTACAGATCTCAGAATAAGATGACTAAAAGGGACCATTTTCCAGTTCCTTTCATTGACCAAGAGCTAGACACGTTGTTCAGGAGGAAATAATTTTCCTTCCTAGATGGATTTAGTGGGTATATTCAAATCCAAATTGCAGATGAAGATCAAGATAAGACAACATTCACCTGCCCATGGGGAACATTTGGATATAGGGTGCTCCCTTTCGAGCTATGCAACACACCAACCACCTTATAGAGGGCAGTGATTTGCATATTCTTGGATATTATAGGTGAAGCAATCAAATTATACATGGATAATTTCACCATTTATGAGGAAATGTTTGAGGAAGCAATGAAAAATTTGGAGCGTGTACTCTAGATGTGGGAGGAAAACAATTTATCCCTTAACAATGAAAAATGTTTTATGATGATGCGGTAAGTCATAATGTTAGGGCATCATCTCTCGGTAGAGGGGATTAAAGTGGATCACAATAATATAGAATTCATCAAAGACTTACCAAGCCCAAAAACATAGAGAGAGGTATGGAGTTTCCTCAATTATACCAGGTACTACAGGTGATTTATCATCGATTTTAGTAAAATCGCTAAACCGCTACACACCCTACTAAAAAGGACGTAGAATTTATCCAGATAGATGACTTTTAGTAGGCATTTTAGATTTTGAAGGAGAGGCTGATATCTACCCCAATGTTATGAGGCCTAAATTGGTCTATCCCGTTCCACATATATTGTGATGCGTCCAATAATGCCATTGAGGCAGTCCTAGGACATCAAGATGGTGAGGAGTTCTACACCTTCTATTGTGTCATCAAGAACATAGTAGCGGCTGAGCTTAATTACACAGTAATAGAGAAATATTTTCTCATAGTAGTACATGATAATAAATTTCATCACTACATCACTTGGTACAAAGTATTCATCCACACGGACTATGCAGCCATCAAATATCTAATGAGAAAAACCAGTGATCAGTGATAGGATCATCAGGTGGTTGTTGCTGCAATAGTTTGACCTTATCATAATCGACAAGCCCAAAAAATATATTGTAGTTGTAGACTTCCTGTCCAAACTAATTCTAGTAGACTACATAGTAGTAGAGGACTAGTTCCTGGATGAACATCTATTCGTCATCAGCGAATATACATCACCAATTATCTTACCACTAGGAGAACCTCCCCTGCCCTCTCATACTGAGAGAAGCAATGGGTGATAAAAAATAGTACCTCATATTAGTGAATTGACAATCTCCTATTTAAAACAAGGCCCGAACAGATCGTAAGAAGGTGCATAGCAAAGCTCAAATTTGTAGAGATACTCAAGGCCTACCATAATTAGCCTTGTCATGGCCACTTCTCATGGATAAGGACTCATATAAGGTATTATAGACTAGGTATTTTTGGCCCTTGTTGTTCAAAGATGCAACCTCATACGCTAGTAAATATAATGAATGCTAGAGGATTGGCCGACTGACCCACAAGGACAAAATGCCCCTACAGCCTCACATACACATCAAGTCCTTTGAAAAATAGGGTATGGATTTCATGGGACCTATCAAACCACCTTCAACTGGAAGGAGGTACATTCTATTCTATCAGACTATGTCACTAAATGGGTGAAAGTCCAGGTGATACGAGATTCCAAGGAGCATACGGTCACCAAATTCTTGTTTTCCCATATTTTTATGAGGTTTGGGGTGTCCAAGGAGATTACAATGGACCAGGGACCCCAATTCACATCCAGATTAATTGAGGAACTGATGGAACAATATCAGGTTTGACATAATAGGACTACCCCATACCATCTGTAGGTGAATGGACAGGTAGAGGTCACTAATAGAGAAATAGAAAACATCCTGACAAATATCATGTAATAGCATAGGAAGGATTGGGCTGCAAGATTACTTGAGGTAGTATGGGCATATAATATAATGTGGAAGTTGACCATTGGTTTCACTCCCTTCTGATTGGTCTATGGGAAAGACGCAATTATGTCCATCGAATTTGAAGTTAAAACACTTAGAATAGTGGTTGACTTGGACTTGAACCTAGATGATGTATATAAGGAATGAATTTGGTAGCTAAATTAGCTAGATGAATTTCACATGGCCACTCTACAGAGAACAAAAATTGTGTAGAGACAAAGGAAGTAGTGGCATGACCACCATATTAAGAAGAAACAATTCAAAGAATGATATTGGGTATTGTTGTATGACTCCAGGTTCCAAGAGCGAAAGGGGAATCTGATGTAGAGATGGATGGGACCATATGAGGTGGTAGAGATAATCAAGAAAGGTGTTATTCTAGTCAAGACGATTGACAACAACAACACCATCCTAACAGCCAATAGCCATCGGGTGTGGTCATACCATATGTTTGAGGGATTGCTGGTGGAAACCAGAACAGGAATGGCTGAGACCCCATCCAAGTAAAATCTCCCAATTGCTCAACAGCATGGTGGACACATGGAATTCCACCAAAGATAAGTTTGAATAGGTTACTATTTTTTAAGCTTACTTTGTGTTTTGTAGGGAAAAAACCTGCATGCAAGCTGTAGGTATCCTGAGAGCCAGGGCCTAATAGGTATGGAACCCGTTTAACTGTAATTTTTCTTTTTTTTTGTGTTTTCTTTTGCAGGGATATGGCCTAATTGTTCGAACAAGAGGCATCTAAGGAAACTAGGCCTAGGTCAGCTCAACATCCATATACATGCATAGTAGGAGGATAGCAATGGTTCAAGCATGAGGGGGAGGTCAAATTCCTCATCGAACATCCCTGTACCTAGATGAGGTGAATGTTGATGAGAATTTTGAGAGGCTTGATCAACCTCATATCAAAAGACACATCATCCGCTACTGAATTTTCAACAATAATGAAAAGGCACCTTACTATGGAGGAGCAGTGCCTTACTCTGGAGGATCGACACCTTACTCTGGTGCCTTACTCTGACACCTTACTCTTGAGGAGAGACACCTTACTATGGAACCTTACTCAGGAGGAATGGTACCTTACTTTGGTGCCTTACTCTGGAGAAGTGACGCATTACTCTGGAGGAGTGGTACCTTACTCTAGCGCCTTACTCTTGAGGAGCGATGCCTTACCCTGGTTCCTTACTTAGGAGGAGCAGTGCCTTACTCTGGAGCCATACTCTGGAGGAACTATCAAGTAGTGCCTTACCTTGGTGCCTTACTGAGTTAGGAGTCTTATTAGCACCTTAATGAGTTAGGTTCCCTATTGGTGCCTTACCTAGTTAGACACCTTACTGACACCATATCGGGTTAGGCACCTGACTGAGTTAGGCATCCTATTGGCACCTTACTCAAGCAGGTACCTCTATCAACTCAATTCACATGCGCAACTTGGTAGTACAAGGAGCAGTTGAAGCCAATACCATTATGTCACATGATAGAGATCTAGAAGCACCCAAAATTATTTTGAAATTCTTCGGTAATATTTCTTCACATCTCAAGGCCAACCGTCAATGAGATAGGTGTCACAACCTGAACCAAGAGGATCCATTGTATTTTTACCAGTAGGAGCTCAAGCAAATCAAGAATGCGGTACCCAAGGCGACGTAATCAACACATGGGAAAAACATCATCGAATGGTAATTTGGCACACTTCACGCAACATGAAATGACCAATCAGGTATGCACATGCTTTTAATTAAATATATATGTAATTTTTCATATAAATATACACTCAGAAATGATGACAGTGCAAGAACATAAAATCACCCCTCATGCCTAATACATCATTCAAAATTAATTTGGGTGGCGTACCCCGTTGGACCCAACATGGAACAATTTTTATAGTTAGGCACCTTAGGTTATGAAGAGGTGCCTTACTGAGTACAGAACTCAAACTCAATAGGGAATTCACCATGGGAGGAACTTTTAAGAACCATACGATTAAGAAGTAGGAGCCCAGTGACACTGATGGAATTAGGGAGGAAGTCCGCAACCAGTTTGAAGTAGCCAAGTGGATGGACTATTGTCGCCTGGTCAGCCAAGAATAGGATGTGGAGGTAGCCAAAGAACTCACCACCACTCTGAATGGAGAGGTGGCCTAGCTATGTGGACTGATAATTCTAGTCATCCCAGAGCACATTGCTTAGGTCACTAGCATCCCCCTTACAGGGGAATGCATGTACAAGGACAACGTGGCAAAGAAATGCACCAAATTATTACTCGAACATGGGAACATCCTATATGACTAAGTAAGGCTTCCAAAGCAGAGGCTTCTGATGCACCTAAAGAATATTTTTGAGCAGGTTGTGAGATACTTCACATGCACTAGGAAGTATTTGCATCTGAATGCGTACCACATGCATTTCATAAGCCATATGGTGCATGGGAGAGAAATAAATATCTCATTATCCCTGGAAAAATCCCTACAGGATGAGGCATCACAGTATCAAATAGGGGCAATATTTGCCTTAGCCCATTATGGGCTAATTATGATCCTGATATGCTATTCATAATAGCATAGGGGAAATTCATTGGTGGCAAAATTAGAACCCTCTAGTGCATAGGAATAGGTGGTAGTTGAAAGCAAGTCATCCGAAATTGAAGAAAAAACAACTGAGGAGATTAGGGCTAAGCCATAAGATGCAACATAATAGACATCCATAGAGGTAGGGCATGATGCTGAATTGCGAGGAATGTTTGAGGAGGAACACTCCTAATTTTTACCAAAAATTGCATATAAAGGGCAGAGCTCTCGACCCATTTTCATGACCAAAATCCTCTAGTATAGAATACTGGATAGAATTCAAGCGTTGTCTAACATGATGATGACACCTAATCCTATTGAATGAGGAAGATGAAGAAGATATGGAGATTGGCATCATGACACAAAATTTATAGAATTTAGCCACTTGTAGTCCCCAGGACCTACAACCTTTCGTAGGATTGCAAAAATCGGTCGAGATACCAATAGAAGAGGACCACATTGAACAAAGAGAGAGATTCCAAAAATAGGCACTGTTCGAGGAGTACAAGGATATGACCACGAGGAAATTTTAGAGACAGGAGGCCACCATTGCTCAATTACATCAATTGATCCAATAGCTCAAAGAGGAGAACCATCAACCGTGGCCCAGGGTAATATAGAGATAGGATGCCTCTAAACAGACCGATTGGGTGATGGAAGTGCCCACGAAATATCTGATATCGCTTGAGAAAGTAGTATCATCTGGGGAATTTAGGTCAAATTCTAGGTAAGAGGAATTACAAGTAGGGGATAAATTAGGCACCTATGACAGAGGAATTCTAGAGGAATAGGGGAATTTTTTTTTCAAATAGAAACCCTTATTATCAACATTGAGGATGATGATGAGCTCTCAAGGCAGATCCAAGTTTAAAACCCTGAACCCAAGGCCAAGGAGGATTCTCCAAGGCATCAGGCACCTGAAAGTGAGGGGCTGCCACTTGAAGGACCAGTGGAGTAGGCGCTAGGTGGAACATCTACAGGGGACCTCCGATCAAAGGAGCAGTTCCTTGAGTCATCCAATAGGGAGGTCACCTCTTTGGGGTAGGAAGATATCCCCACATAGGAAACCGTAGGACTAGGAAAAATAAATGGAAAGGCCCATAAAACAACTTATAATAGGGAAAAAAGGAAGGCCAGGGTGACATTTTCTGAATCAAACCCTCATTCGGACGAGGAATGGAAAGAAGGTGTGCAAGCCTTCATTGAGCGAAAGGAAATTATAAAAGCTCTCTGAGGAGTTCAAAGAGGAAAAGGTACCTAGGAAAGCTATCAAGAAGGGAGAAAGAGGGCTAGGCATTTGTGTGGACCTCGTTGACGATGATCAATTTTAGGACATTTATGGTTCGTCGTCGGGTTGACCCTCTAAAATGAAGAAGTGGCTAGCAAGATGGGGAACCTATGGACCAGAGGCAGAGGCAATAACAATCACGATAGAAAATGCTAGCCTCACCCCTGAGGAACTTCAAATTAACAAATCCAATATGGTCAAGTGAAAGAGGGATGACTTCAGAATTCCCTTCGATGAGTTGCACCCTCAACATGCTGACCTATGGTAGGAAGAAGAAGAATCCTTCCAAAAAGGGGTGAAAACTATGGTAGCTAGGCCTAGTGCAAGTGTTGGGCCAATCAGGAGATATATCTAGCACAATAAGACGCCAACATAGAATGAAGGTCAATCTAGCACATCCAGACCTCGATGTAGCTAGAGGATAGCACAACCCAGGGATGCCCCACAACAGGCTAGGGCCCCTCAGTAAAAATGAAAACCTCAAGAAGGAGAGCAAGCCATGTCCACAAATAATAAAAGGAAATTAAAAGCAAGGGGCTACAAAGAGGAGGTGACTTCCACGAGGGTGTGGCACATATTAGGCATGAGGGGATGACAAGCACGAAAAATGCTCATATTTTTGTATATGTACTAACAATTTTTGCATGACCTTATATCATGAGTTGTGTATTTTATGAAGCATTATGCATATATAATAAAATCATGTGTATTATCTAATATATGTGTGAAGTGTGTTGTGTGTAGCTATTTCCATTATTTTTTTATCTTTTTCTCAGTTGAGGTCCTACATGGACCTGACACGGTTTCGCTTAATCAGAAGAAGGTAAACTAAAGCATGCACCTTAGTAGGATAAGCACCTTACTAAAGTGGGTGCCTTACTAAAGTATGTACCTTGCTGAGGTATTTACCTTACTAAGGAAGGTTCATTACAAAGGTAGGTGCCTTACCGAGGTAGGCATCTTACTCAAGTGAGCACCTTATTGAGTTAGGCGCATTACTAAGGCCGATGCTCGAATTATGCATGTTGACTGCAATGGTTGGAGAAGGACCCTGTTGAACATCATTCCACATCATCTGTGGGAAACCACAGATGGATGAGTTGTTCCAGCCAAATTGGATGAACACATAACCACTTACGAGGCTAAACCATAATGAATTGGAGATCATATGATTACCAGGGAATAATGCAGAGTTGTTTATCATGCGCCGATTGCAGTAACTAAACTGTCCTATTTTAGGTTGAATCGAGATATCGATTGTAAAAAAAACTATTGTAGGAATATCTGTGTGTGCAGTATATAAACACACAGACTTCCCTATAGCAGGGGGGAAGATATTTGATAGAACATTGTTGTATGTAATATTTCATTGCATCATTAATATAGTTGAACTTTCATTAGCAGTGCCTCGTTTGTAAGAATTATTGGGTGAGATCTACCTAGAGTTCGAGTCCACTCCAATCCAGTATTCATCCATTCTTAGTTATTTACATAATTTCATTATGCACGGTAATATGTTTATGTCTTAGGTTTAAGCTTATAGGTGTGTTTATTTATAAGAAGCATTTTCATGTTGTGTGTTTATTTTATTTGTATTATTATTTATGAGTGAGTATTTTATTGAGGTGGACGATATTATTGATGTTATACAAACACTCCCAATAGTAGTTGAATGGACCATATCTAAAGTGGTAGTGTGACTAGTCTCAATTGTGACCCTTCGCAAGCTTATGAGTTCCTTGAATTGATAAATTAAATGATAAGTGTTGTGAAATATAGGACACATTCACTAGTGTTTGGCATCCAACATTTTGGTTTAGTTGTTGGGAAAGCATTAGGGGATACCCTGTGATAGAGTAGGAATCTATTGAGGGTAGTAATATTATTGTTGTGGGGCTTGCAGTTGCTAAATCAAGATGTATGGGAGAAGGATATACTATAGTGATTAGATCTTAGGAGACGATGACCATGAAGGGGGTGTTGTGAAGAATGTAAGTTGTGATGGGGGTAGTGCTATCTACATGAGTGGTATCGATAGCGGGAAATATGAAGTGTCCAAATATGGCACCTGTATCTGGCTAGGAGTATGATGGATGGAAAATGTAGGTAGTGTAGGATATCTTGGAAGATTGGTAGGATAAGACATAGGTCATGAGTCGTAAGTGGGAAAGAATCTAGGAGATGGAACTCAAAATGGATGTGGTGGAGGGATGCATAATATGGGTGTAGATGAATATGGAAGTGGAATGGAAGATGGTGTGCCATACATTCTAGGTGAGTGGAATTTAGGTTGAGGTAATGAGGGAGAAGGATGATGGGCTTCAATAGTAGGAGCATGAGGAGGTGGTGTGTTGAAAATAGTCTCACTAGATGAAGGATATGAGGTTTTTTGATGTATTTGGTATGATAATTATTGTGGGTTAGAAGGTGGTTGTGATGTACCATCGAAGGATGCAAAGGAGGGTTGTTGGAAGGATGGTGGTTGCAGTGCCTAAAAAGTATCCTGACATGATGATGAGAGGGATGCATAATGGGACTCTATAGGAGGTTGCAACAAAGGAATTTATGGTGAGGGTGCTTACATGATTGGAGTGGAATATGAGGGGTTTGAAATCATCCCTATAGTAGGGGCAAATGAGGTGCCCTCGGGGTGAGTGCGATTGAGCAGGGAAGAGTCATTCTTGAATAGTATTGAGATATACTCTAGAAGAAAGGATGAACAAAGGTAGGTGAGATAGGAGTGATCTCCTTGTTGATAGTAAAGAGAGTAGGCGAATGTCCTAGAGTGGTGTAGATGATGTGATCGTAAAATGTAGAAGGTGGATTAGGTAAAGGTAAATGGGGAAGGAATGGAATATTTTTTCCTGAGGAAGTGGGAGTCTCATCATGAGCTATAGTGTGTGTGGGAGGTAAATTTGAATCTATGGGGAGATCTAATATGAGTGCGGCTACTTCCCCTATAGAAGGAGGGGAAGAATTATACTAAATAGAAGGGGAAAAAAATACCTCCTCCTCAAGGCATGCTTGCTCGTAAACATGACTACATGTGATGATAGGCATTATTATGTGTGTGGTGAATTTATTTTCAAAACTATTCCGAAATAGAAATATAAGGTTCTAGGTGTGATTTGTGTGGGGTTTTTGAGTAACCCTATTAAATTTGAGCAATTTATATCCTTAAAAATAGATTCATAGGTCACTATGTGAATTGAGACCTGATTTGTAGGTTGACCAATGAATTAGACTCAAACTATGAATCTGATAAAAAAATTAGAAGTGATAGGTTGTAGATAGCCAATAAATGTGCTTTTGATCAGTGTATGTTCTAAAACTAATTTTTGTGAGCATGCAAACAACATTTAACTTGTATAAATTATAAATGTAGAAAAAAAACATTTATTTTGTGTGTGTTTTTATGTGGAAAGTTTCTTCTTAGAAAATATTATGGAAAGTGGGTGAAACTCTAGAAAAAATGAGAGTGTCATCGGTACGAAATCTCCTAAAACACCCAAGAGTGCACATAATAGAATAATATTGCAACGAGCAAGTGGTGACCTGTATGGAAGGTGTTGTAAAATGATATCCAAATGGGAGGGCTTAAAATGTGCTAATGAGTCCAATATCCTCTCATGAGAAGAGGTGGTATTGTCTAAGACCTGCTACTAGCCCAATCAGGTGTTTGCTTCACTCTCTAGTGAGCTTAGTAAAAAAAAATAGTTACTATGTTCACTGATTATGTGAGCCTTGTGAACAAAGGTGTCTAATCCTATCCTACTCCGAAGGTCCCTTCTGGTGATGAATTCCATAAAAATAGTCTCAAGAGTAGGGGATTTTCTAGTGATGAAGTTTAGAAAATCACTCATGGAGGATACTAAGGTGTTTAGGGGGTGAGCTAATGGAAGGAGATGAAATCCAACATCACCAATCTTGAGTGATAGATTAGGGATGAATTCCAATCTCATAATTGTGTATACCATGTGAGTGTGTATAGGTGCATTTTTTAATGCTGGGGGAAAGCAAATATGACTATCTAGATTCCTTCTCAAAAATCAAATCTAAGCCTAGATGCATTTTCAAAATTAAACTAGATTTATATGGATTTTTTAAAATGTAAAATTGTCGTATGTGCATTTTTAGAAAAAAAAATAAGGATCTATTCTATGAAATATGTAAGCACGTAAAGTGAAGCATGTGATAAAATGGGATTTTGGAACCCTAATTTTAAACAAGAAAGAAATGTGAGATTGATTGTGCAAAAAAAACAAAATTAAATTCTATGTTAGAATATGCAAAAATAAATTGAAACCTTAATCTAAAAACATGAAAGGGATTTGAAATTGAATATACAAAAAGGAATTAGAAATGATTTGAAAAAAGATATTTAAAATTTATGTGCAAAAGGAATTGAAATTCTATGTTAAGAGAAAAAATAAATTATAATCCTAATATAAAAAAACTTGAAATAGAATTGAAATTGATTATGCACAAAGAAATTTGACTCTTACGCTAAAGGATGCAAAAAGGAATTGGAATTGATTTGCAAAAATAGATTTAAAATTGATGTGCAAAAGGAATTGAAATTCTATATTAAGGGAAAAAAGTAATTATAACCCTAATAAAAAAATATGAAAGATATTTGAAGTTGATTATGATCAAAGAATTTTGACTCTTATGCTAAAGGATGCAAAAAGGAACTGGAATTGATTTGCGAAAAGAAATTTGAAATTGATGTGCGAGAGGAATTAAAATTCTATGTTAAGAGTAAAAAGGAATTGTAATATGAAAGATGGTAAATTTTATGGCAGGAGCAGGAGCAGGAGTGGATGCAAGCGCAAGAGCAGGAGCAAGGTCAGGAGAGGATGCAACCTTTGAGTCTAGGCCTGCAGGTTCTACTGTGGGATCTAGGACAGACAAGAGGCTAGGATGGGCAGGAGAGCAGGATGGAGACAAGATTCAAGGTGCCATACCCCTTGGCAATGTTGATGCGAGTGCAGGCCTTGGGAAAAAACCACCCAAAAAAGGTCAGGGTTCTAGCCTAGGGGGGCCCAAACCCTCTTTCTAGAAGATCCTATCTGGGGCTAGCACCTAGCCTTGGGCTTTGGGCTTAGGTATTTCTTGCAAAGGGATGCACATCTCCATCCAGGGTGATGTCTACTGAACATTTGTGTTAGGGTCCTCCTTCTCCTTGGTGGGGAAATTTATAGGAGGGTGCCCGAACATAGAAACCATCTGACACTGGGCGACCTCCAAGTGGAAAATTTCAAGGCACATGCATCTTGTGGCCCTAACCAAGGTTTTCTTTCTCATCAAGCTCAACAACAATGATGACTTCAATAGTATTATCTCTAGCGGGCCTTGGTTCCTAGGGCGCACAAGCCTCTTCCTCAGGTTCTATGGAACTAACTTTAATCCCAGCACCCAAAGAATTAATATTGCCCTGATTTGGGTTTACCTCCCTTAACTCCCCTTTCATTTGTGGCAGGAGGACATCCTAAGGCTCATTACAAAAGTAGTTGGTGAACTAGTTGCATTCGATCCTACTACCAAGGTAGGATCCCACATGGTCCATTCCAAGTTCTACATCAATGCAAACCTCAAATCCAAACTCCCTTCTATGATTACTATTTCTTTAGGAACCTTCTTCTAGAGACAAACCCTAATCTATGAGAATAAACCTACCTTCTACCCCCTGTGCAGAACATAGGGGCACATTCCCCACCAATGACCCTCTTCTAAGAAGGCTGGTGCATCGCACCCTGAGAACCCCCCTCCTCGACCCAACAGGCCCACCTCCCATGGGCCCCCACATGGTGATCGCAACACCCCAGGATGGCATGGAAAAGAGATAGATTATACTACTGATAAGGAAAAATAGGTGGATCCCAATCACTCGAGAACTCAGTCCTAGGTATATATTAACCCTAAACCCCATCTTTTCAATCTCTTAGAACCTCTAAAGTGTGTAGAGGAAATATCCTTCGAGGTAGCCATGACCCCTATTTTCCAGATAGGCCCGTAGGTCGACCCCACCCTAGCTTGATCTGAGGAAGCCCCTTACATGACTTGCGAGTTGTCAGGCCTCCACAACCCCCACCCTTCTACCTCACCCCTGGTGGGTGGGGTGCCCCTTACCCCCCGTCGGTACCCCTTGATTGATCCCATTCCCCCCTTCCATATTTACCCTCTTCCCACCCTTCCTTAGAGTGTAGTTATGAGAGGTCTATGGAGGCCGATCCTAGAAGTTCCCAGTCTGAGCCTAAAGAGTTTAGCCCCAAAAATACTCGAAGCAAAAATTTTACCATTGAATTTGGAAGCAAAAAGAAGAGAGGTAATCCCAACCTAGGCGACCAGTGTAACAAGCTCACTAAGGACAATATTGCTAGCGGCTCCCAGGCGACCCTCCTTGATGATTCAATGAGTTTTTAGAAAGCTTATTCCCAGAGATCCAAACTCCCCACCCAGGATGGGAAGGGAGGTAAGACAATCCCCAAGGGTATCAAATTAAGCTCATCACTTGGAATGTGAGGGGGCTCAATGGCACCCCCAAGAAAAGGATCCTTGATTAGCTTCACAAGGACCATATGCTGACTATTCTCCTCCTTCAAGAGACCAAACTTGATGAAGTATCCTCCTTGAGGGTCGCCAAATCTATCTATAGGAATAGTGATTTTTTTTCCATCCTGGCCTTAGGCACAGCTAGAGGGCTACTGTATCTTTGGGACCCATGCTTCTTTGAGGGCAGACTAATTTCTTCATCCCCCAAAATCACCAACATCTTGATCCACTGTTTAAAGTCAGGGTAGTCCTGGATTCTATCCAATGTTTATGCCCCCAACAACCCGAATGGAAGAGTGGCATTGTGGAATGAAATCAACATCATGAGGGAGGCATTTTATCATCTCCCCTAGATTCTTGTGGGTGACTTCAATAGTCCCCTCTTTCCCTTTGACAAGAGTGGGTGTCTAGTGACGTTAACTAAAAGTATGGAGAATTTTTGGGCCTTCATTGATTCCAATAATCTCATGGACGTTCACCTAAAAGGAGCCAAGTACACCTGGACTAACAGAAGAATAGGATCCCAACTCATTCAAGTCAAACTGGATAGAGTTTTCCTATCCAAGGAAGCCATCCCCTTGTTCACTGATGTAACCCTACTGGCCCTTCCAAAAGTTGGATCTGATCATAGCCCCCTCCTAATTGAAGCTAGTAAGTGTCCTTCCCACAAGTGCCCCTTCCGCTTTGAGTCCATGTGGCTCCACCACTCAGATTTCAGGGCCCAGGTGGCCTGTTGGTGGGATTGCCTAGTCCCAAAGCACCCTGTTGAGCAAATCTACCAAAAGTTAAGACTCCTCAAAGACAAGCTCAAGATATGGAATAAGTAGGTGTTTGGAAACATCTTCAAGAGCAAATAAACCCTTAAGAAACAACTAGAATATTTTGATCTTAGATTTCATGAAGGGTTCCAGGACTCGGGAGTGCAAGAGGAGGAGTGCTCAGTCTTAGCCAAGTATCACAATGTCTTAGCCAGGGAGGAAACCTTTTGGAGAAAGAAGTCGAGGGACCTATGGTTGATCGATGGTGATGCCAATACTATGTTTTTTCAAACATTGTTCCTCAAAAATAGGAGCTCAAACAGAATCCTCGAGCTTATCTATAATGATGGTAGGGTAACCAAAGAGGAGGAGGATATCAGGGTCGAAGCCATGGGTTTCTTTCAAGAGCTCCTCAGTGATGAGACTCAGCCATCTCCCTTGGAAGTGAAGACACTATTGGAGAACATTTCCCCCTGGTCCTGGACCATTCAAATGAGATGCTTCTTCGACCCCTCTCAAATGAAGAAATTAGCGCAACTATGTTTTCCACGAAAGTATATTCTACCCCAGGCTCGGATGGGTTTACCCCTTGGTTTTTCCAATCCTTCTAGGACCTCATTGGCCAGGAAATATTTGTGGCCATTTGAGACCTATAGTTCACTATATCCATCCCTAGAGGCATCAATTATACCATAATTACCCTAATTCCCAAGTCCCAGGCAGCTAAATCCCTAGCTAAATTTTGGCCCATCATCCTATGCAATGTCCTCTATAAAATCCAGACCAAGTCCTTGTTAACTAAACTTAAAGAAATCCTTCTCATGATAATTACGCCCGACCAAGGAAGCTCTATCAAAGGAAGGCTTATCACAGATGGGGTCATCATCATCCATGAGGTCCTTCACTCCGCCCTCCTTTCCAAGATGTCATCCTTATTTCTCAAAATTGACATGAATAAAGCCTTCGACAAAGTCAACTAGGAGTTACTCTCCAACGTCCTCCTCAATTTTGGGTTCCACCCCTCTTGGGTCAACCTCATTAATAATTGCATGTCTTTCCCTTGGTTCTTTCTCTTGATCAATGGCTCCCCAATTGGGTTCTTTCCTAGTTCTATAGGCCTTTGTAAAGGTGACCCCATGTCCCTAATTCTTTTCATCATCCTAGATGAAGCCCTGGGCCACACCATCTCGAGTTCTACTTCCTACGGTCTCATCTCTGGCATCAGGCATATGCCTGAGCTACCCCTAGTGTCCCATCATAAATTCATGGATGACATCATTCTTGCCACCTCTGCATCGATCCCTCAAGCCAAGGTCATCAAGTAGATCTTGATCCTTTACGAAGAGATAGTTGGGTAGAAGATCAATCTTTGTAAAAGTAAAATCTATTTCCTTAACACCCCTCCAGCTAGGTAAGCCCAGATCGGGCAGATCCTGGGATGCACCCCTAACACCCTTCCCTCCACCTACCTTGGACTAACCCTATTCATAGGGGTTTCTTCCAAGTCCCTATGGAGTGGGATGATCGAGAATGTCTAGCATAATTTGACCTCTTGGAAGGGTCACCTCCTCTCCCAGGCGAACAGGGCCACCCTTACGTCCACTGTCCTCCAAAGTATTCTGGTGTACTTCATGTCTGTCTTAAAAATATTAGCCTCAATTACAGCCCACATTGCACAAATCTAGAAATGGTTTTTATGGTCAGGTAGTGAAGACAATAAGAGGATCCCCTTGGTATCCTGGCCCCTTGTCTACATGCCTAAAGAGGAGGGAGGGATCGATATCAAGTGGGTCCCCCTTATGAATAAAGCCCTTCTGGCCAAGCAAGTGTGGAAGGTGTTCACAAATGCCCCAGATGAATGGGTTAGTATTATGCATAGAAAATAGCTCCATCAACACCCTTTCCTTAGCAAATTCTAGTCCAGATATGGATCAACCTTCTGGAAATACATGACCCTCATAAAGGACATTATTAAGAAAGGGACCCGATGGATCCTTGGTGATGGGGCCAAGATCGACTTCTGGGAGGACATGTGGATCCAAGATGAGACCTTGAGTACTGACAGTGACCTTAGTGTCCTTAAATTGGGTCTGGCGGCCTTCAAAGGGACTAATGTGTTGTACTACATGGTCAAGGATCAGGGGAAATGCACCTGGGGGCCCATCTTGAACCCTTGCCACCCACTTCAAATTTCCAGGATCCAATGCCTACTTGAGACTACCATCATCCATTCCTGTGGGGGGAGGATAGATGTGTCTGGCATGGCACTAGTATTAGCTACTTCTTGTTCAAATCTGCTTATGCCCTCCAAAGAGACCCAATGGAGGTTCCTTTCATGGTCAAGCAGGTGTGGGTCAAAAAGTTGATCCCCAAGGTCAGCTACTTCATGTGGGTAACCATACAGAATAATATCCTTACTATCGAGAATCTAGCTAGGAGGGGCTTCCAAATTCCAAACAAATGCTTCCTTTGATGTTCTACTTGGGAATCAACCAATAATATCTTCTTCACTTGCCCCTTTATCATCAAGGTTGTGGGCCACCTCCTCACCCTATTTTCCATATAGTATGTTCCCCCAGCTCCATAATTGACCTATTTTCCCAATGGCCCAATCCCTTCATCCACACCACCCTCTACTTCCTTTGGGTGTTTTGCCTTCCCCATATGCTTTGGTAAATTTGGCTTGAATGTAACGGGTGAGCCTTATCTTCCCCAACCTGCAACCCCTAGTTTATGGTAGCCAAGGTGGTGGCCTTTGATCTTGACAACTCTTGCTACCTCCCCCCAGGTGGCCCTCCCTAGAAGGTGAGTGAGGCTCTTATCCTAACCAACCTTGGAGTTCACCCCTCCCCAGCCCCCCCTATCCCCTCCCCTAGAGTTGTGACTAGGTGGGTTGCCCCTCCTCTTGGGTGGATCAAACTCAATTTTTACGGTTCCTC
Source organism: Wollemia nobilis (assembly GCA_028583015.1). Classification (NCBI taxonomy): domain Eukaryota; kingdom Viridiplantae; phylum Streptophyta; class Pinopsida; order Araucariales; family Araucariaceae; genus Wollemia; species Wollemia nobilis. The sequence continues at coordinate 998,569 of JAQPPZ010000677.1, read as the reverse complement.
CAAGGGCAACCTCGATCCCTCAGGATCTGGTGGGGCCATTGGGGACCACTCTAGGACCTTGATTTTGGCTTATGTTGAGGCCCTCAACATGAAAACCAACAACTTCGCAGAAGCAACAACATTACTCTGAGGGGTCCTCACCCTCTAGAAGATCCCTAGTAAAGTGATCATCGAGGGTGACTCCCTTAACATCATCAATGTTGCCATCAGTAATGGGTACAACTCATGGCACATCTACAATATTATCCAAGAGGTTCAGGCCATCCTTTCGGGGTTCCCCCAACATTCCATCCGCCACGTCTACATAGAAGGAAATAGGGTGGCTGATTTTCTAGTCAATCTTGTAACTTCTTCGAAAGGGCTCAACATTTGGACCAAGGATTTTACCATCGGTCTAGTGCAAGCAACGTCCTAAGACCTCCTCAATATCAATGCCATTCCAAACACCTAGAATCCCTTTGCACTTTTCCTGGATGAATTGGATCCATGTCAGGCGTAATTGCACATGGCGAATTGACCTTACTATGTTTCTCTCTGCGATGGCAGTTCCCAACAACATCCATGATCACAATAATTTTAGGGTGACCGATATACTGTGTGTAGCACCAAGTGTATTTCTCTCCAACATCCATGTCAAAGGTAGCTCACAAACCTCCTCTTTTTTTAGCATTCCCATGGGGCTCATAGTCAGCACAGTGAGTGGGCCCATGCCACCTCAAGTAGAGTGCCTTACTACTGACTTTGCATCCTGGGATTGCCTTGACCTGGAAGACTCGGCATGGCTACTTCCTGTGCAATACCAAACCTCTATGACAACTCAATTGGTGCACCACATGGATTCCATCCCTAGGCCCCTTTACCCTCACCACAAAACTTGCCATTCACCTCATCGTACCTGTCATTATTCGCTCTTGTCTTCCCCTGTCCTATATGCCAACTATCGAGGCATGTGATCCCTTACTGCCTCTTCGGCTTCCTCCCCATGCCTTTATATCCCTATGAGGCCTATTGCCTTCACCTTCCATTGCCCCATCTATGCTATCTTTTCCTAGCGAACTACTTCCCCTATCGGCCCCACTTCCTTCTAGCACTTTGTGCCCTAGGTGATCTATGAAACCACCATGTCAACTCCCAAGGTCATTTACATCGAGCCCAAGATCCTCTCTCTATCTTAGTCTTCTAGGGTCTTTAATAATGCCAAGGAGTATACCCCCTTTCTAAGCAAATTTGTTGGGATTGATGAGGATATCACCTAGGGCTTCCTGGACACCTGGGACAAGGGTGAGTTTTGGGTGAAAGGGCTACATTTTAGAGTCACCATAGAGTTCTTGTTCAAAGTCACTAGTATGCATCATGAGGAAAAGAGTACTTTCATTCGTCGATACAAACACAATTGGGATGAGGAGCTCTCCTACTTTTCGAAATAGAATTGGGACAAGATGGCTCTATTCAGAACTGACCTCACCAAACCATTCGATGAAGATTTTTTCCTAAGGAAGTGGGAGTCTCACCATGAGCTGTAGTGTGTGTGGGAGGTAAATATGAATCTATGGGGATATGTAATATGAGTGTGGTAACCTCCCATATAGAAGGAGGGGAAGAAGTATATTGACTAGAATGGGAAAAAAATACCTCCTCCTCAAGGCATGCTTGCTCGTAAACTTAACTACATGTGATGATAGGCATGCGTCTGTGTGTGGTGAATTTATTTTCAAAACTATTCTAAAATAGAAATCTAAGGTTCTAGGTGTGATCTATGTGGGTTTTTTGAGTAACCCTATGAAAGTTGAGCAATATCTATGCCTAAAAATAGGATTCATAGGTCACTATGTGAATTGAGACCTGATTTGTAGGTTGACCAATGAATTAGACTCAAACTATGAATCTTATAAAAAAATCAGAAGTGATAGGTTGTAGATAGCCAATAAATGTGATTTTGATTAGTGGATGTGCTAAAACTAGTTTTTGTGAGCATGCAAACAACATTTAACTGGTATCAATTCTAAATGTAGAAAATAATTTTTTTTTTGTGTGTTCTGATGTTGAAAGTTTCTTAGAAAATATCATGGAAAGTGGGTGAAACTCTAGAAAAAATGAGAGTGTCATCGATACAGAACCTCCTACAACACCCAAGAGTGCACATAATAGAAAAATGTTGCAACGAGCAAGTAACGACCTGTATGGAAGGTGTAGTAAAATGATATCCAAATGGGAGGGATTAAAATGTGCTAATGAATCTAGTATCATCTCACGAGAAGAGGTGGTACTATCTAAGACCTGCTACTAGCCCAGTCAGGTGTTTGTTTCACTCTCTAGTGAGCTTAGTCAAAAATAATAGTTACTGTGTTCACTAATTATGTGATCCTTATGAACAAAGGTGTCTAATCCTATCCTACTCTGAAGGTCCCTTCCGGTGATGAATTCCATAAAACTAGTCTCAAGAGTAGGGGATTTTCTAGTGATGAAGTTTAGAAAACCACTCATGGAGGCTACTAAGGTGTTTAGGGGGTGAGCTGGTGGAAGGAGATGAAATCCAACATCACCAGTCTTGAGTGATAGATTAGGGATGAATTCCAATATCATCGTTGTGTATACCACGTGAATGTGTGTAGGTGCATTTTTTACTACTATGGGAAAGCAAATATGACTATCTAGATTCCTTTTCAAAAATGAAATCTAGGCCTAGATGCATTTTCAAAATTAAACTAGATTTATATGGGTTTTTTAAAATGTAAACTTGTCCTATGTACCTTTTTAGAAAATAAATAAGGATATATTCTATGAAATATGTAAGCACGTAAAGTGAAGCATGTGATAAAATGGGATTTTGGAACCCTAATTTTAAAACAAGAAAGAAATGTGAGATTGATTGTGCAAAAAAAAAAAAATGAAATTCTATGATAGAATATGTGAAAAGAAATTGAAACCTTAATATAAAAACATGAAAGAGATTTGAAATTGAATATACGAAAAGGAATTAGAAATGATTTGCAAAAAGAGATTTGAAATTGATGTGCAAAAGGAATTGAAATTCTATGTTAAGGGAAAAAATAAATTATAATCCTAATATAAAAATACTTGAAAGAGATTTGAAATTGATTATGCACAAAGAAATTTGACTCTTATGCTAAAGGATGCGAAAAGGAATTGGAATTGATTTGCAAAAAGATATTTGAAATTGATGTGCAAAAGGAATTGAAATTTTATATTAAGGCCAAAAAGGAATTATAACCCTAATCAAAAAAATATGAAAGATATTTGAAGTTGATTATGCTCAAAGAAATTTGACTCTTATGCTAAAGGATGAGAAAAGGAACTGGAATTGATTTGCGAAAAGAAATTTGAAATTGATGTGCGAAAGGAATTAAAATTCTATGTTAAGAGCAAAAAGTAATTGTAATCCCAATCTAAAAAAACTTGAAAGATATTTGAAATTGATTATGCACAAAGAAATTTGACTCTTATGCTAAAGAATGCAGAAAGGAATTGGAATTGATTTGCAAAAATATATTTGATATTGATTTGCAAAAGGAATTGAAATTCTATGTTAAGGGCAAAAAGTAATTAGAACCCTAATCTAAAAAAACTTGAAAGAGATTTGAAATTGATTATGCACAAAGAAATTTGACTCTTATGTTAAAGGATGCGAAGAGGAATTGAAATTGATTTACGAATATAGATTTGAAATTGATGTTCAATAGGAATTGAAATTCTATGTTAAGGGTAAAAAGGAATTCTAACCCTAATCTAAAAAACATGAAAGATATTTTAAATTGATTATGCACAAATAAATTTGACTCTTATGCTAAAGGATGCATAAAAGGAATTGAAATTTTTGACACAAAAGGGATTTTGAAAAATTAATCTAAATGTGATTTTTGAGAAATGAAATTGAAATTATTTTGAAAAATAAGAGACACTAAAAAATTCTGATCTAAATTCAGGTTTTGTAAAGGAATTGAAAATACCTATCAAAAATACATAAAGGAATGAATTGCAAAAATTTAGAAAATGGATGAAGAACTAGTTTGATGATTGTAAGTAATAAAGAAAAAATAAGAAAGCAATTTTGAATCGAATGACAGCGAATAACTCTAAAATATATTGAAGGAATTATGAAACATATTGGTAGACCTAATTATAATTTCGAAAGGACCAACCATACAAATTAGCACAATGCATTTAAAATGTAAAATTGCTATGCAAAATAAATGCAAAAATAGAAAGTACCAAGGGGAATACCTGACTACTGAGATGTTAAATAGGTTTTTTGAAGTTTTTGCTATGATGCCCTACTATGTTAGGGTTTTGTGAAGAAATATGGAAGAATTTTTAGGGTGACTTGTGAATTAGATTCTGATTCATAGGCTGGGGGTGAATCGGGTTTAGGAGCCTCAAACTCCTTTTTTTGGTTGGCCTGAAGTGATTTTCAGGGCTTAGGTAGGTCTTGTTATAGCTTGAGGGTACCTATAACAGGATAAAAAAACCAAAGATTAAATCATTTTCGTAAGAAAACTAGTCTAATGCAACCTTTTTGTGGGGTCCCCATAGGGCGTGCCAGAATGAAGCTAACTAAAAGTGATCACTTGATCACATAACTTAATCAACATATAAATTGCTCAAAAATACTACTTTTTATTTAGTAAGATTGTTTTTTAGTTACAAAATGAATCTCTATTCTCTTTATAAATGTGAAGAACTTTGATGGTCTCCTTTAGAGACCCTGGATGCAGGTGGTCTTTTGGGTGCATGGGCCACCAATAGTTTTGCTAGTGTGGTTCTCTTGTACCTATTTTTAAGCCTAAAAAATATGGTTAGTACATTTGGGGATATGCCTTAGTCATACCCCATGATAAAAAAGATAATACGACATGAAATATGCATGAAAAATACTAAAAATAGGAATATATGTTATAAAAACTTAAAATGAATGATACTTGCTAAATATGTTGATGTAGACCAACTACATGGTCAATTCATAGGGTGACCTATGAATTGGAACCCATATTCATAGGTCAGGGGATGAATCAGTCTACGATTACATTCAAGTGGAGATCCTTTGTCTGGATGGGCTCCCAAGGTGTTATGATATTATTTGCAAGTTGTGGAATTATCAGATACGATTTTGGTATGATTTTGTAGTGTTTTTGTAAGGTGAATAAAATGGTAGAGAGAGATGAAATGAGGGAGGAATCCTCTATTTATAGAAAAGGCTAAGATCAGGGGGGTGAATGAAGCTAACTAAAAGTGACAATTTGATAAAACAACTTAATAAACATATAAATTGCTTAGAAATGCTAATTTTCATTTAGTAATATTGTTTTTGGGTTACATAATGAATATCTCTATTATATTTACAAACATGAAGTACTTTGATGATCTCCTTTAGGGCCTCTCGATGCATGTGGGCTTATCGATGCATGAATCACTGATAGTTTTGTTGGTGTGATTCTCTTGTACCTATTTTTAAGCCTAAAAAATATGGTTAGTATGTTTGGGGGCTTGCCTTAGTCAAACCCCATGATAAAAAAGATAATATGACATGAAATATGCATGGAAAAGTACTAAAAATACGAAGAAATGCTGTAAAACATAAAATGAATGATACCTACTAAATCTGTTGATGTACGATAGATGTATGGCAAATTCGTAGGTCGGCCTATGAATTGGAACCCAGATTCATAGGTCAGGGGGTGAATTGGTCTATGACTACTTTTTTGTGGTTATCCTTCATCCAAATGGACTCCCAAGGTGTTCTAATTTTTGCACGATGTGGAATTTTTAGATGCAATTTTGGTATGATTTTTCCAATTTTTTTGTAAGGTGACTGAAATGGGAGAGAGATGAAATAAGGGGAAAAAAAATCCATTTATAGAAAAGGCTAAGGTCATGGGGGTGGTTAGATGAACCAAACCTTAGAGTCAATCCCTAGTGAGGTTAGGTTAGGGTTTTGGGGAGGTGTCAAGCCCACATGCCCTAAAAGAATATCTCATCCTCACACGTGTGAGGAAGAGTTAGGGTTAGCTAAGTCGTAGGTTAGGTTGGGGTTTAGTTAGGATTTCTAGAAATATCCTAACTAAATCATGGTGTAAACATGTGTGAGAGTGTTATTAGGGCTAATTTTGGCTTATGACCCTAATTAAACTTACCTATGTGACAAAATGCACTTAAGTGAAAAGTGACATTCAAATTAGAATCTTGATTAGCCAAATTAGGATTTTTAGTGGGTAATGGTCCCATGGGGTCCTAATTAGGTGGAGGAAAGGGCTTAGGTTGCCTTAGGGGGCTACTAGATGGATTCCAAGTGGGTAGGAAGCTTCTTGGGTGTGTTTTACCTAGTTTTTGTAGGTTTAGGAGCCTATGGATGAATAAGGTAGTCTGTATATGACTAAAATGTCCTACAATGGCCTATGGCAACCTAAAAATACCTAGAAGTGAGCATGTGTGAATTTTTGATGTCTACATGAGTATAATAAGTTTCATGTCTAATGAGGGTTCTAATAGTATAATAAATTACCCCTTAATTATGTTGATCATCATATTGGGCTAACATTTCACCATATACATGAATGGTTGTAGCAATGTGTAATAACAAAGGTTTTTCAAGATTAGGCAGAATAAGAATAAGCGCGGATGCGAGATATGTGTTTAAAGAATAAAAATTTGCTTGGAACTCATAATCCCATTGGAATTCTAAATATTTACAAAAAATCTTAGAAAAGCATTTACATTTATCTAAAAGTTGAAACATAAATTTTCTAATAGCTTAGAGTTTACCTTGAAGGCTCTAGAGCTTAGTTAAATTTCATGGAGGATGCATATTGATACTAGATAAAATTTATTAGGGTCTACTTGGATACCACATATAAAAACAATGAAACCTAATAGCTTACATGATGTTACTCCAAAAATTTCACTTAAAAGATTTAAAATGGACATTATATTCTCTTAATATTCCACCAAGAATATCATCAACATAATATTCCACTATATCATGCATCATATCATGAAATATATATGTCATGGCTCTTCTATTGGTATCACCTACAATATTTAAGTCAAATGACATGACTTGATAAAAAAAGGTGCCCCATAGGGTTGTGAATGTATTATTAGTTTCATCTTAAGAGGAAATTTTTATTTGAATATACCCTAAGAAGCATGCCACAACTAACAATGAAGTCTACAATCGTATCAAAATTAGTAAAGGAAAATCATCTTTAGGATAGGCTTCTTAATGCCCTAAAAATATTACATACTATGATGAAGCCTTCCTTTTTGGAAATAGGGGCTATATTTGGTATCTATTTAGAATAGTCAATGGCTTTGATAAAAATAACATCAAGGATATTTTGAAGTTCTTTAACTAGCAAGGCAATATTAGGGTGCATCTTATGAGTTTTTTGCTTAAAAAATTTAGCATTAGGTCTAATGACAAGGTCATGAACAACTAAGGATGGATCTAACCCTAACATTTCAACATAATACCAAGAAATTATATCTTAAAACTTAGATAAAATTTTAGTATACTCCTCATGTTTAGCCAAGCTTAAAAAATTTCCTAACTTAAGGAGATTAGGTACAATAGTTGTTCTAGTATTAATATCAATGGTTTCTTCAATATGTATGATTCATCCTCAAAGTGAGGAGAGGATGGAAAAAATCTTACTTTTTTAATATCATCGAGATTAAGGGATGGTTGATCATCATCCTTAGATTTAGAATGTTCTATGCAACTAAAAGACACATCAAAGAAAATATTATCTTGAAAAATATTATCATAGGGAAAGTCATATAGCAAATTTCCCTATTCATAATTTTCCTTAGTAGCTACCAATTCAAGATACACTAATTTTATAAGGTTTACTCTATCCAAGGGTTTGATTAGGAAGAGGGGATTTTATTTTTCAATCTCATCCCAATCTAAGGTAGAGATGAATTCCTCATAGATGAATATTTCATTATTGAACATGATGATGGATAAAGGTTGATTCTTAATAAGGATGTAACCTATGCCAACGCAACCAAATCAAAATTCTACCTCTAAGGGTTATTTAATTATTTTCTCATGATACCTAAGGTCTTTCCCTTGGTATCCCATGTTTGTGAGTACTTATAAGGGACAATTGTATGAATTGGATATGTAACATGTGGCAATTTATTTTTCAATAGGATAAGGGTTAATACCACAAATTTTCTCTTCATGGGAGGTACCATCACAGATAAAGTTCATGACCCTATTCACATAATTTTTCCATTATTATATGGTAATCCTAGGGTTCTAGGATAAGTAAGAATATTAGTTAAGTCCACAAGGGGATTATAATAATAATGTGGATTAGATTACTAGTATTGGATTGATCATTTATTTTTGTCTTAGTTTGAATTTTAGAATTTTTGGATCAATATTTGATAGTTAATGACTATAATGCCTTTTTAATTTGAGATGTAGAAGATGAAAGGGAAGAATAATAAGAAGAACCATTGTTTAATGCAAAAAAAGTGAGAGAGGGATAAATATTAGTCTTTTAGGGATTGGATTCAACCATTATACAAAAGGTAAAAGGTTGAGGATCAACTAGGATATACACAAGTTTCTCATTATATTCATATTTAAGACATTGATGTAGAGTTGAAGGGATAACCCTCATCGCATGAATTCAAGCATATCCTAGAAGAAGGTTATAGGTAATTTTACAAGGTATGACATAAAAGAGTATTAAGGATATGGGGTCGAACAAGAGGTAAATTTATGGTCCCACTAGTTTCTTAGACTCCATTGTCGAAATATCTTATGAAAAGATCATATTTTTAAAGGTCTTGTTTGCCTAAACTAAATCTATAAATAAATTGAAATATACAAAAAATTAGTCCAAATCCATTATCGATAAGAATTTTTTTAATAAATAGATCACCAATGTAGCCCATAATATAGAGGGTAAGGTATCCATGCATGGATGGTGGGGGAAGGTCATATTCATAAAAGGTGATGGTAGCATGATTTATCCCAAGAGAGCCTACTATGTTAGCAATATTTTTTTGATGAATATCTTGAGGTACAATTTGTTCACTTAACACTTTGAGTAAGGCTTATTTATGGATAGAAGAGGTTTGAAGAAGCTCTAGGATATACATTCTAGTGCAAGTATTGGCAAGTTGTTGTTTAAAATCAAAGGTATTTTGATATCTTAGGAAGAGAGGAGGTTCTTCGGATGAGGAGGCCTTCTTGACACAAAGGATCAAAGGTGGTTTAGAGGCTTAATTAGAAGATTGATCTTTTAGTTGTTGTCTAGTGGTGACATAGACCAAAGATAAAATCATGCTTACCATATTTTGAGGAGGTGGGACATTATTATATGAAACATTATTAGTTTTCTTTTGATAATTATTAGTTAAAGGATTTTTAAATATATCCATGTCTTGATTATATGAAGTTTGAGTTTCAGAGCCATCAAGAATAAGATGACCATTATCTAATAAATATTGGACCAAATGTTTATGGTGCTTGCACTTTTTGGTAGTATGTCCATGTAATTGGTGAAAATCATAGTGGTCATTTGCATTATACCAATAAAAAATGGTATTTGGAGGTCTAATGGGTGGATTTTCAATCATCTTAGTTTTTAGAAGTTGTTAAAGAATAGAAGAGAGAGGTTGATCTAACTTAGTGAAATTCCTTCTAGGCTTTTGTTGTTCATTCAAAACTAATGTTTGAGTGGTTCCTACAATATTCACATTATAATTTTTATAATTATCTATAACACCATTGCCTACTACATGATTGTTATTGTAGTAGAACTTGGATGATTTATCCTCTTCCTTCATAGGTTTTAAATGTCCCCTTATTATAAGAGCAATTTCCACACACCTAGCTAAATCTACAACTAGGATATGATAATGGTGGTTTCTAGTTCATAATATATTTGATATTGTAGGTTACTAATGAAGATGTATAAAATATCTTTAGAAGGGAAATTAAATTATAATTTCAATACTATTTTTTTTCATTTTATTAAAGAATCATAATTTTTTTTATAAATATCCAATAGTAACATTTTTATCAACATAGGTGGTAAAATTTTAGACAAACATCTTGATTGTTTATTTAAAGCTATTAAGAGAATGATAAGGTAACTAATAATACCACTTTAGGGAGGAATCACTAAATATCTTAGGGATTTTTTTATTAGTAGAATGTCATCATAAGCAATGTCATTGCAAGAAGTTTGAAATACCCTAACACGTTGAATAAGATCTTTCATACCCTTATAAATTGGTAGTTGTGGTGCTTGAAAATTAGGATTACATGTGTGACATGATACTATAGGATATAAAGGTTCATTTAATGTCATTATATGAGTATGTATAACTATGGTTTTGAATGATATCTATACATTAAACAAGTTGTTTTACCATGGTAGTCAAGTTCTAAATCTCAAGATCACAATTAATAGGTTACGGGGCCAAAGACATTTTATTAGGGTTAGGTTGTGATATGGGAACATTTAATATATAATTAAGTGGAGGTTTATTATAGGTATTTGATGTACACATTTAATTAAAATTTAGATTTGGGGAAGCATTAAAATAAGGGTTGTTAAAAGGATTATAGGATGGTTTTGAATGAGGAGATAATTTGGAGTTGTTTGTTGAGACATAAAGTAGCTAGTGTTAGTTCTTATAGGTTATTCAAATGGATCTAAGGAGGTAGGATTACCTAATAGGTGTATGATTAGATATTCCATCACCTAAGGTTGTGGTAATAATTATGGAATTAACATAGTTTGCACTCGATGCATTCAAATTTAAGGGTATATTGATTAGGATTGAGGATCATAGGTGGTTGATTATATAAGGTATTATTATTCACATTAGATTTATTGAGGAACATAAAACTAGATTTGGATGGTTGAGGAGGATATGAGGGTCCCTCTCAATCAAAAGTAATATCCCTTTCCATAATTTTAGTCATAATATGCTTATTTTATTTAAAATAGTCTATAACATGATTAATTGAATTAAAGGTTAATATTCCTTTAGGGTCTTATTTAGGATTAAGGGAACCTATAGTTGAGTTTTTTCCATGTTAAAATTCATAATTAGGATTTTTCCTAGAAACTTGATTTTCATTATCATCCCAAGAAAGAGGGTGATTAGGATTGATGATTCGTTTTCCACTATGAAGGTAATAATTTCTTTGATACATAAGGTTTAATGGTTTAGATAAATTAGGTAAGGATATTATTTAATTAAGAATTGTAATTATAAAAAAATAACTCTTGATACATCCTATCGATATATTGTAAGAGTATCTCTTGATATACCTAAACCTACCAAATATACTTGTTGTTATGTGGAAGGATCTTGTTCCCATTGATATATGTCAACATATATGAGGATATACCTTGAGGTACATGGGTAAGGAATGGTACAAGGATTAATCACACCTAGATTCATCATTAAGAATGATATGAGAGATAAAGGTACCCATTGTTATATCATAAGTAAATGAGCTACTCTATACAAACAAAATATTAGGTGGTCTTATTTAAGTTTAAAAAAGAATTATCCTCAATTAAGTGGTATTTTAAATTAAAGGAGGTATTCATATTGGATTCATGATAATATGAGAAACAAAATTATAGATATGAGATTAATCCCACTTATTACCTCAAATGTGTTGTACAAGGGGTTCACTAAAGAGCCTAAAACTATGTTTTGTGTGATTGTTAACAAACACCTATGTTTGTTTTGAATAAAACTATTTTTGTTAAATAAATATTATTTAACCTTAATAACTGGTGATATTTTTCTAAGATGCAATAATACAAGGACATGAATGCAAACAAATTTCTATCGTATATGAGTTTTGATTCTTATAAAACTAGAATAGGAGTTACAAGAAACTAAAAAAAATTACTTTTATTTATGCATGGTTTCAACGGGGATGCATCAAAAATTACTATCATAATCCATAATTATATGATTTCACTTTTCTTTATATAAAAATCTAGAAAAATTAGAAGAATACAAAACTATTTTTTTATCCATTAGGATTCTTTATTTTCATTTCATATTATAAAACAAGGAGTTTTTAAAGCATACAAATGGAATACCAATTTATTATAAGAATGAGATAACATGTAGGAATAGATGTAGGACCTCGTATAGGAGGTTGAAAAAATCATTGTTTCATGAAGTCACCTACTATAGAATCATCTAGGTGATTTTGTCATGCTTGCAAAACTCACAAAACTTGAAAATGGAATTAGATTAAAGGGTTTTCCAAGCAAAGTGATGGTAAGTTTTTTTTTAAAGATAGTTAGACCCATTTGGTTTCTTTACAGATAAATTTTAATGCAATAAAATAGATATTTGTTCATGGATGATGAAATCACTGAGGTTGGTGGTAATTTTGTTCTGAGTAATAAGTTATTATGAATAGGGACCAGTTAACAAAGAAAAAATATGTCCAAATTCTAAGAGTAGAGTTATAGAGATAAAATCAGCACTAGTGGAGGAAATTTTGTTCTAATAATTGTAATGGGTGGAAAGAAAAAATATTTGGTGAGATAATCAATTAAAAAGCATTTTAGTATTGGTAAATAAAAATAGCCATTAGAACTGGTACAATATTTTAGCTTGTGATATTAAAATCTATGTGAAAATTCATATACAATAAAATTTCCAAGGGTGGTGGTAATTTTATTTATGTTAAACAAATGCTAAAATTGTCAATAGAGTATTTGAGGATGAGGTTGGAGTTACTAAAGGGAAATTCCAAGAAACCAAAAATTAGAGCAAAAGTCCTATAATATCAGGTCAAAAATACTTGGATACTAAAAAAATGGGAATGATAAGAAGTCTCTTCTATGGAGGGTATCTAAAGATAACCTACAACAAAAATCTTAGTAATACTTACAATGAAAAATGTAGATGTTCTTCTAATGGTGTTGATTTGGGTCCTCAATTTTTTCCCCAATGCCAAACTCCTTTGCTAATTCTAAATGGAATCTAGGTCAGTATCAACATATGAGCACAATGAGAGAGCTAATGAAAAACACTTTGCGATTAAGTGATTGTTATGCATAGAGCTTCCTACTACATATATTGATAATGTTTTGGAATTATTGAGGGGGAAGAAGGAGATTTGAATTGAGAGTGATTGGGATGAAATTTCAAAAGGCTAAGTTAAGAGTGCAAGGGAGGCTTAATAACAAAATAGCAATCCTAGAATGTTGTAGCTATTTTTAAGCATAAGGTAAGGTTTTTATTGTGGTTTTTAGACTAAATAGGGGTTACCCTAATGCCAAACTCCTTTTCTAATGCTAAAATAAAACCAAGTTAGTATAAGCATATGAGTAGAATGAGAGAGCCAATAGACAACAATTCATAAGCAAGTTATTTTTGTATAAATAGATTCCTACTACCTATATTGATAGAGTTTTGGAATCCTTGGGGAGGGAAGAAGGAGCTTTCAACTAAGAGTGACTGGGAGGAAATTTTGAAAGGCCAAGTTAATAGTGCAATGGAGGCTTAATACCAAAATGATAATTCTAGGACAAGTAGTCACTTTCTAGACTAAGGTGAGGTCTCTATTATGATTTTTAGACTACCTATGGGATGGTGTATCATGGCCTATAAATATGTTATGCATGTATTGAATTACGCTAGTGAAGAAACTAGCTAGGCAATTTTTGACTAAGCAATTTTTTTGTCCTAGCTATTGCAACTTGGACAGAAGTGGGAGACTTTAATTTTGGCATGTTTTCAAGGTTTACTTTTATTTTTTGTGAAATCATATCATTATTTGGTGATTTCATCAATGAAAAAGGAATGCTAAAATTCCAACTAAGGCTAGTTTATTAGACTTATTTAGATATTTTGTGCGCCATTGGAGAAAATATTGTACACAAATTGAGTGTATATAGGATGCTCAAATGCAAATCAACAAAGATATGTTTCCAAGCGCTTGTGAACAACTTTTATTTTTCCATTTATCTAGGGATGGTACGTTGAGCTCATTTTGAGTTGTGTGGCCTATAGTTTGAATAATTTCTACCAAAAATGACTAGTGTAGGTGGGATCACAATAAAATATAATGGATTAGGGAAATGCCATGAAAATAAAAAATGAAATCAAGGAATATTATGAAAGCTATTAAGGTTGTATAAGCATGGGATAAAGGATAGATGTGAATATACCTAGAGAGATAATGCACCACCACAAGAATAAATATTTTTCCTCCATACTTTGAAATCACTTCAAATAAATCCATGGATATATCTATACAAATGGTTTTGAAATAGGAAGAGGTTGGAGTGTGCTTGATGTGCATATAGTGTTCCCTTTAATGCATGTAAAAGTATCACATTCTACAATAAAAGTTTTAATATCTCCTTGTTTTCCTAGAAAAAATGTGTTTAGCCTACTCATAAGTCTTTAAAAACCCAAAATATCCTTTAGTATGAGAAGCATGAATTTATTGTAATATAGATTCATGGAATACCAAATTTGTAGGAAGAACAAGGAGGTCTTCATATCTCAAATATTGTCTATCACATGAATATTATAGAGAAAACCTAGGATAATTTTGAATATGATAAATTAAGTCTTCTATGGTAGAGTCTCGAGTCATATCTTCCTTAAGTTGGTGGATCCATTGAGGGATTGAAGTTGATATGGAACACAACATACCCTGATCTTCATATTGATGATATAGTATATCAACAACTATATTCTCCTTATCCTTCTTATAAATTATTTCTTAGTCATACCCTAGTAGTTTGGTGGACCATTTTTGTTGTTCAAGCATTTAAACCCACTACTTAATAATATATAAGACTAAAGAAATATCAGCCAATAATATAAGGTCTCTAGTTGTTAATAATATATAATATTTTCATCATATCCTTGTTACAGGTTGATTTACCCATGTTTATCCTTGATAAATAATTATTAATGAAAGACAATGACTATTCTTCTTGTGTAAGCACTATACCAATTCCACTTCCTAAATCATATGAACTGCAAAAGGATTGGAAATATTAGGCATCGCTAGCACAAGATTAGATAGCATATCTTATTTGATGCATAATAAGGATTTTTAGTTGGTTTTTTGACAACATGAATGAGTTTTTCATTAGAATTAATATCAAGGGAGATGTAATTTTCCCATAATATAATTTTTTTTTATAATAGTTGATAAGGCCTAGGAAACCTCAAAGACCATTAAGAGTGTGTGGCTTAAGACATTTCTATACAATTGTAATTTACTTTTGATCCACCTTTACCCCTTCTTCTAAAAGTATGTGGCCTGGATACTCCACTTCCTAAATTTCAAAATAATATTTAGACCACTTTGCAAACAATTGGTTATCAACTAGTGATGCAAGAGCTATGGAAAGCAGAGAATTTTGGATAAACGTTGTAATATTAGCTTTATTTTATCCAATTATCCACTATGGTTATGGGAAAATAAAACTTCCCAAGCTGAAATGACATGTCTACATGCAGTTTATAAAAATAGAAGTTGCCAAAGGAACGAAAGATTTGGAGGGAAAGAATTTATCGACTAGCTTATAAAAGCCATTGTGATGTAAAAAAAAAGAAAACCACTACATATGAATGAAATAATATATATATATATATATATATATATATATATATACATATACATATATATATATATATATATATATATATAGATAGATAGATAGATATATGTTTCTAGAGTTTTCAAAGTTGGTTTTGTGAATGTTAATGTTTCTTTTAGATTAAAAGAAAATATCTGTTGAGTACTATTTTTTTTCTTATGGAAATTGGTTTGATGTACATTTTTTTATGTTAGTTGGTATCAGAGTGGAAGGTTATTTATGAAGGAATTAGAGCAAGTATTGGGAGTAAGTAATGGCAGATAGGAGAGCCGAGGCTGAAGGTAGTGGAGGAGAGGAGCGAGGAGAATGAAGGGTCAGAGGAAGGAGGTGAAATACCCATAATATTTGAGAAACCGTATTGTAGGAGGATATTAGAGAGCTACATGTGAGGTTAGCTATAGTGGAAGAATGCAACCAGAGACAGGACAAGAGGGAATTGGTAGAGAGTTAAACCAAATCAATAGAGGATGCATCCAGTTCTAAGGATGAATATGAAGAAACCCCTGAGGAGCACCTCACTATAATATTTTCCAAGCATGTAAGTAAGCCCAAGCCAGATTTGCCAAATTACTCTGGTAGTCTGAATCCAGATGAGCTTATAGACTGGATTTTAGAAATGGAGAAGTATTTTGATTTAGAAAATGTAGAAGAGGACAAGAAGGTAAATTTGGCGGTGACCAAGTTGAAGGGTCATGCTTCATTATGGTGGGATCAAGTGCAGTGAAAAAGGGTTCAGGATGGCAAGAAAAAGATCAAAACTTGGAAGGGAATGGCAAACAAGTTGAGGAAATAGTTCATACCAAAGGATTATGACCAAATGTTATTTAAGAAGATGTAAAATATTTTCCAGAAGGAGATGAGCATGAAAGATTATATAGAGGAGTTTCAAAGGTTGTCCATCATGGCAGAACAACTGAAAACCCCAAATGCTACCATTTCAAGGAATGTGAATGGATTGAGGTTGGACATTCAGGATGAGATTGGTCTACTGAATATTAAATCTATGGAATATGCCTACGAGTATTCTATGAAAGCAGAGGATAAGCTCAACAGTAAAGGCAAGGATTGTGGAAAAACTTTCATCAGAAAGGAGAGGAGTAAGAAGAAAGAAGAGGGGTCTAGTTCAAAAAATGCTCCTGGAGGATGGTACCAGCCATACTCAAATTTTGATAATGCACCTCATGGATGAAGACAAGATGGTAGAAGGTTCAGGGGAATCTATTACAATTATGGAGAAGAAGGCCATAGGGATTATGAGTGAAAGGAGTCTTGAAAGGGATACCATCGAGAAAATAATCGAGCGAATATAGCTAAGAACATGGGGAAATTCAAAGAATTATTCTTCGCAAGCAAAGTATACCAGTGAAGGAGAGTAGTTGATGGTGAGAATAACTCTATTGGCTGGAAACACTAAGGAGCCATGGCAATGGAGAAGCATTTTTAGAACCAGATGTATATCTGGAGGTAAGGTATTCAATGTAATTGTTGATGGAGGCAACACTGATAATCTTGTTTCTAAAGAGATGGTAGAAAAGCTAAAGCTTAGAACTTCTAAGCACCCTTGTCCGTATAAAGTGTTTTGGCTACAAAAAGGACACCAAGTGCTGGTTAGTAGGCAATGTGAAGTCAAAATGGATATTGGGCCTTACAAGGATAAGGTCCTATGTGATGTTATCCACATGGATGTCTGTCATATATTGCTGGGTAGGCCTTGGCAATTTGATAGAAATATTCTATATGATGGAAGGCTGAATACTATAAGCATGGAAAAATATGGAGTAAGGACAAAGTTAAATCCTCTTAAGCCAAAGGAGAAGGAGGCTAGAATTGGTTTAGTATTTCTAGGGAAAAAGGAGTTCCTTAAGGAAGCAAAATAATCCTATGTTTGTTATGCTATTGTTCCTAGGGAGGAACAGAAAGAGGAAGAGGTACCAGAAGAAGTAACAACAATTTTAAGAGACTGTGCAAAGATAGTATCATATGAGCTACCAAAAGGATTAACATCTGTGAGGAGGATTTCCCATAATATTGATTTAATCCTTGGAGAAATCCTGATAAACAAATCACCATACCGCATGGATCCAAAGATGATGATGGAGTTGAACAAGCAAGTGCAGGAGCTATTAGAAAAGGGATTAATCGAGGAGATTCTGAGTCCATGTGTAATACCTATTGTGCTAACACCAAATAAATATGGAGGGTGGAGGATATGCATTTATTCCAAAGCAATCAACAAGATTACTATCAGGTACATATTTCCCATTCCTCGTATAGATGATTTATTGGATTTTTTAAGTTGTACGAAGTATTTTTTAAAAGTAGATTTGAAAAGTGGTTATCATCAAATTAGGATAAGAGAGGGGGATGAATGGAAGACTATCTTTAGAACTAAGGATGGATTTTATGGATGGCTAGCAATGCCATTTGGGATGACTAATACCACTATTACTTTCATGAGGTTGATGAGTGAAGTGTTGAAGCCTTTTCTGGGAAAATTTGTAATTGTCTATTTGGATGATATTTTGATTTATAGCAAAAGTAGGGAAGAGCATTTGAAACATGTGAGGCAAGTTTTAGAGAGGTTGAGAGAAGAAAAATTGATGATAAATTTGAAGAAATGCTCTTTCATGAAGCAGGAACTAATATATTTGGATTTTGTAATATCCAAAGATGGTCTAAAAATGGATCCTGCTAAAGTTGTTGCCATCAAAGAGTGGCCAACACCTAAGAATGTGACAAAAGTTAGGATTTTTCATGGTATGGCTAGTTTTTATCAAAATTTTATCAAGAATTTTAGTGAGGTATGTGCCCCATTGACCTCTTGCATAAAGAAGGGTGTATTTAAGTGGACACCAGAGGTAAAGAAAAGTTTTAAGCTGCTAAAGAAGAATATGAGTGAGCAGCCGATATTGGTGGTACCAAAATTTGAATTTTTTTTTCAAGTCAACTGTGATGCCAGTAGCAAAGCTATAGGTGTTGTGTTGAGTCAAGAAGGGAGACCAATGGCTTATTTTAGCCAAAATATGAGTGAAGAAAAATAGAAATATTTTGTTTATGAGCAAGAGATGTATGCAATTATGTAGGCACTGAAGTATTGGAGGCACTACCTGCTGCCCAAGGATTTTGTGTTGTATACTGACCACCAAGCTCTGAAATATATTAACAGCCAAGAGAAGTTGAGTGCCAAATTGACCAAATGGGTGGACTACTTGCAAAGCTATACCTTTGTTCTAAAACATAAGGCTAGAGTGGAAAATAAGGTAGCAGATGCATTGAGTCAGAGGAGTTTGCTACTGAAGACCATGGAGGTAGAAGTTTTTGGGTTGAACCAGATGAAGGAGCAATATAAAGATGATCCATTTTTTTTTATATTTGGTAAAAGTATCGAGACCATCACGTATGAAAGGAGTATTTCATTCAAGAGGGATTCCTCTTTTGAAATCAGTAGTTGTGTATCCCGCATGGATCACTAAGGGAGAACTTGATTAAGGAGACCCATGGTGGAGGTCTAGGAGGACATTTTGGGAGAGATAAAACATTGCTACAACTGCAAGAGAAATATTATTGGCCATGTATACCAAGATATGTGGAAAATTTTATGTCTTGATGTAGAACCTATCAGCTAGCTAAGGGGACGAAGAGGAATACCGGGTTGTATCAACCATTACCGATACCAAATGGACCTTGGGAGGATATCAATATGGATTTTATGCTGGGATTGTTGAGAACATAGTGAGGTAATGATAACATATTTGTTGTTGTAGATATATTTTTGAAGATGGCTCATTTTATTCCTTGCAGAAAGACAAATGATGCATCTCATATTGCCAAAGTTTTTTTTCAAGAAGTGGTTAGGCTGCATGGATTGCCTAAGAGCATTACAACGGATAGAGATACAAAGTTTATGGGTCATTTATAGAAAATGCTATGGCAGAGATTGGTCATGAATTTGGATTTTAGTTCTTCATATCATCCGTAGACTGATGGGCAGACAGAAGTGATGAATCATAGTTTGGGTAATTTTTTGAGGAGTTTAGTTGGAGATAGGCCGAATCAATGGGATAGTATTTTATCCCAGGTGGGGTTTGCATATAATAACTTAGTAAATCTATCTACAAGAGCATCACCATTTCAAATTGTGTACAGGAGATCACCCAAGGGAGTGACGAATTTAGTAAAGGTTGTGTCCAAGCGGAAGAATGCAGAAGCAGAAGACTTTACGGAGCACCTGAATTAGCTCCATCATGAAATCCGAGAGAAAATTAAAAGTAGCAATCAAAATTATAAGGAGTATGCAGATAAGAGGAGGAGACGTGATTCATTTGAAATCAGATAAAAAGTTATGGTTTACTTGCGGAAGGAGAGATTTTCGAAAGGTACCTATAACAAATTAAAATATAAGAAAATTGGGCCATGTAAAATTCTCAAAAAAAATTCTGATAATGCGTATGAAGTGGAACTTCCTGTGGGCATGGATATTTCTCCAATATTTAATGTAGCAGATATTCATCCCTACAATGGTGATAATGAGGTAGAATAAATCACTCCTGAAGAAACAAATATTATGTATTGGGCATAACACATACCGGAGAAGAAGCAAAGGAAATTATGCAAGTTCTAGGTGAGAGAGTTGGAAGAAAAATGTGACATATGGAGTACAAGGAATACCTTATTTTTTGGAAAGGAAGAGGTCCATCTGAGGATGAATGGATTACAGAGGAGTTTACTCATCTGTGCAAATAATAAAATTTGTACTAAACACATAAGCAAGAGATCACGCCTCTTTCAACCTGGGGAGGTTGACACAGGAGCTACATAAAAGTAGGGAATTTTGAATAAATGATATAATATTATTTTCATTTTATCCAATTATCCACTATGGTTGTGGGAAAAAAACTACTCAAGCTGAAGTGGTATGTCTACATGCAATTTATAAAAATGAAAGTTGCCAAAGGACCGAAATCATTGGAGGGAAAGAATTTATCTGCTAGCTTATAAAATCCATTGTGATGTAAAAAATGAAAACCACTACAGACGGATGAAATAAAATATATATATATATATGGAGTTTTTAGAGTTGGTTTTGTGAATGTTAATTTTTCTTTTAGATTAAAAGAAAATATCTATTGAGTACTTTTTTTTTATAGAAATTGGTTTGATGAGCATTTTTCTGCGTTAACTAGGAGTTACAAGGTCTAGTCCAAATGTTGCAAATATTCCTCCCATGTGTGAATATAAATTAATATAAAATATACCAAAATAAATCTATGTAGAATGGGGCTAGAATATCATGTTTATGACACTCTAAAAGGTGAGACTAAAATACGTGACAAGTAATTCATAATGGTCTTCATGAATCCAAAATATTTCCTTCAGAATATCTTCTTTTGTTAATCTAATTTGATGTTATCCTACACACAAATTTAACTTTGATAAGAAGAAAGCACCATGGAGATCATTGTGTAACACATCAATGACTGAAATGGAAATATTTTCTTTGATAATAATTTACCTAAATTCATGTAAATCTATGCATAACCACAAACGATCATCTTTATTATGAACCAATAGTATGAGAGAGCAATATGGGATTACACTTAGTCAAATGATCCCTACAACCAAAAACTCTTACATGATTCTTTCAATCTCATTATTTTTCACATATGGGTGCTTATAGATGTAAATTATTTGTGGAAAGCTATCAAGAACAATATGGATGACATGATCATGGTCGTATCATGGTGGTAATCCTTGTGGTTCAACAAATATAGAGTCTTGTTTATCCATAATTAGTTTTAATTCAACTGGTTGAACTATATCATCATTAGACAAAGCCTATATTGTAAGTATTTTTACTAGCACCCTTGCTATTTTCATCATCTACATTATGATATTTCTCAATGGAAGGATTTTCCATATTGAGTAAATACAAAATTTATTTCATGTACTAATGGTCTAAGGAGTTTTTATCATCATAGTCCTTGTTCCCTTTGTGTCCCCATTTCTTCTCAGGTAAGAAATTTTGTTTGGGGTGGTTTGTTGGTAGGGTTTGATAATGTCCAAAATAGAAGTAGAGGTTGAACTTATGAAGGTTTAGAAATATGACTTTGATCTATGGTTTATCTTCAGCTATTCTGGCCAAGCCTATTGTTTCCATCATGCTTTTTGGTTTAAAAATTTTCACCTCAACTCAAATATCTTTCTTTAACCCTCTAATGAAAGAATTTTGGAAAAAAAATTCACTTAAGTCCCTTGTGTAGTTTTTTAGATTTTCAAATTATATTTGATAGTTGTGAACCATTATTAATTATTTCAACTTGGTGAGGGCTCTAATGAAATCCTCAATCATTGGGTCTAAAACAAGTGAGTAATTGGGTCTCAAATTCTACCCAAGTGAGATGTGGATGCATATTCACCAACCACTAGTACCATTGAATGACTTCATATTCAAATTTAAAGAATGTTATAATGAGCCTTTGTTCCCATATGATGCATTGAACAACAAAATATTGTTTGACCTAATACAACCAACTAGTGGGGTTCTCTCCACTAAATTTGGAGAATTTTATCTTTGGTATTTTATGATTGTTATTATTTGGAAGGCATTTTATACTCTATTCTTAGAACTACTTCCCTAACTTCATGATTACTTATTTTCTAGATCATCATATTTGGTATTTAGGCCTTGTTTATGACTGCTAAAGTTATTTCTTTTATCCAATTATTTTTATTTAGAGATTAGCTTGTTCCATTTTTCCTAATGCAAGTGGGTCACCTATTCACTTAACTGCTCTAATTGGATTCCTCTAATTGCTCTACTTGTGTACCTCTAGTTGGTACTGTGAGAGTAAATTCCTAGGTTTAATTGCTTATTATTGCACCATAGAACTTACAAAATCAATACCTTCCTATAGATAAAGGTATCTTCTATTCCTATGGGGTCTCCCTATATACCTAAGGGTAAATAGGAATTCACAATCATTTACATGTGTAATCTAAGGTCTAGGTATTGGAGTTTGAACAACCCTGACTTCTCTACATGCCTTATGGAAAATCTAGCTTAACAAAAAATAAAAACTCCTCTATGATATTTTAAAACTCCCAACATATGATTTCTAACCTAATCCACTAATAACAAAAAAAATTACGTGATAGTTTGAACAACCTTCACTTCTATAGATGCTTTATGAAAAATCTAGCTTAGCCAAAAATAAAAACTCCTTCATAGTATTTTAAATCTCCTATGATTTTAAACCTAATCCATTTTTTTTGCATGATAGTTCTAATAGGAAATAAGCATAATGAAAAAAATACAAAATAGAAAAAATAGAAGAATACATATTATTGCAATTACTACAGAACATGGCCTTGGAAAAAAATAGACAGCTTAAGATAATATTGAATAGAAATATAACTTTATTAATCAAGAAAATTGATATCATAAACTTCTTTGAAGGAAAGCTCTAATACAATCTAAAAAACTTGTTACATTTCATTTTTATCCTTACCCTTATATATAGACTTTTATTTACCTTAATCTTAGTATACAAAAATAAGTTTATGAAAGAGGACCCAAGCTAATAACTCCTTAGAATAAAAGTACAATAAATAATGGTTAGGTGCAGCATACTCCCATGCTAGACCAATTACATTAGATAGGATCCTAACAAATATGAAACAAAGTTTATTAACTAGAGCTACCTCCCTCTATGGCACGTGAATGTTACCAATATTATATTTTAAAGAATGCTTTATCAGAAGGAAAGCTCTCAAATTAATAATAATAGACTCGAAAGAATGCATTAGCAAGGCACTGTTAAAAGGAAAACTATTCAAAAGCTTCGCAGAAGCCCGCGACTGGAGCTTCAATTTTTTCAAGATTTTCGTCACTCACTTCCGGTTGTCGCTCATTACAGTCTCCTCGTCTTTTTTAAGCTTTTGGACTGAGTTGAAAATTTTCCTTCTTTTATTTCAATCCAATCATTTCCAGTCAATAATGGGTTCCAACTCCCACGAATTCCACAGCATCTCGAGACCATCTGCTTCCAATTCAACGACTTCCCCCGAATTTGAATTGAAGAGCGAGGGCGAGGGATTCACCGCTTCAGAAACAGCCGCAGAATGAGAACCACCCGGATAAATTTCACTCTCTCCCCCCGATTCCGACAAATCTAGCGGCGGCAACGTGGAGAAAGTATACTGAAGGTACTCGGAAATCCCGTTGATCGCGTAGAGAGAAGCCGAGATTCTCCTCTCGTACATCCTCCGCTTCATATCCTCCTTAAACGCCGAACAATTCTGCTCCGATGGTTCTTCCTCCATAGAGCTTTCCGCCATATTGGCCGGCTCTGCAATTTCCTCGGCCATGGCAAACGCAGAACACTCAAAACGCTCACCACACAAATTTAGCGCATTATCTTTCTCCTCCGCCTCAGTCATCATGGCCGTGAAATTGCACCTTTCTTCTGCCACGGCGCCGGAATCATGTTCCCCAGTGACAGACGAATTACAATAGTTATAATCTACAAAACCTTCGTCGCAGTTGGCATGGGGAACTTCACAGGGGGGCTGCTTGGTGTCTTCGGCCTTGATTGCGTCGAGGTATTGATTGCGAAGGCTAATGTTTGCGGTGGACTCCTCTAAGCTCTGCTCGTGGTAATTGTTATAATTGCTATCATTGTTGTTTTGGGCATTGGCGGCCTTAAGGCGGAGCATCAGCAGGCGGGCGGTTCTGGGGGGAAGCGCGGAGGTTCCGGACGGTGTAGGCCAGAAATTGGTGCGGGTGTTGTGTCCTCGCAGAAGGCAGGCGGCCTCGTCGTAGGCCCGGGCGGCGTCCTCCGCCGTATCAAATGTTCCGAGCCAGACGCGGATTTTCTGAATGGTGTCCTTTATTTCCGCCACCCACCGCCCCGATGGTCGCTGACGAACACCCAAAAATCTTTTGCTGTTTCTGCACAATTGCATCTCCTGCAAATTTGGGTCCGCATAATCAGAAGAATTGGCGTCGTCTCTGGCGGACCGCCGCTTTGGTTTAGCGGAGCTTTCCTTCGCCATTCACAACTGTCAACAGATTTATGGAATGCGCTGTTGCCTGTGATTGATTACACAGCAGAGTATGGAGATACACGTGCTGTGTTGCCTGACCTTTGGAGGGCAACTAGTAGCGGCTATTTAAAGGAGGGGTTTGCGATATTTTTAATCGCCTGTGTTATTCAAACAGAAAGGAGAACAGACTGAGTTTGAAGGGAAGACTTCTGGAGAGAAGATACTGTTTAGTGCGGCTGATGCTGTTGCAACATGTGGCGGATTTAGAGGGAAATGCGACGAGGAATTGTTTAATATGAAGGGTTGAGGTTGTCTTTGCTTCGCTGTCGCTTCGGCGGAGCAGTAATGGTGCCGTGGTGCCGTAATTCCAATTAGGAGGGTTAACCTTTAAATCTCGAATCGATATATGAGAAAACACAAACATGGCTGACCAGGATGATCCGCTTGAGCTAAAATCGCCTCTATGGTGTGTGAGAAACTCTAAACTGAATGCTAAAATTCACGACGCGACAAAATGTTTCAACGAAGACCTCCACCCCGCTTGCAGACCACCATGTAAAACCCTCTCGAAGACATCATGAATGATGAAGTTGATGACATATCAACTTACTATGAATGATGAAAGGGTTATTTTATTCCTTTATAATTCTTTACAAACTCCAAAGGGCATACAAAAATTTTGGCTGTATTTTATTCCTTTATAACTCTTTACAAACTCCAAAGGGCATACAAACATTTTGGCTGTATTTTATTCCTTTATAATTCTTTACAAACTCCAAAGGGCATATAAACATTTTGGCTGTATTCTTTCTTTTAATACATTTAATTTTAGTTCAATATAAGGTTATCTAAAATATTTTTTTATGGTTTTTATAAGGATTTCCTAATCCTGTAATCTGAATTGGAATCATGGAGAGGAAGGTTTCTTGTTGCTATGCCTTCAACGAGTGTGGCCTTAGTTATACTACTTGTAGTACTTAACATTATTTCAAAAAAAAATATTTCTTTATAATTTGTGTGGAACAATCTAGTGGTTCAAAAAAAATATTTTTTTATAATTTGTGTCCACAACCTAGTAGTTAGAGCTTTGTACTTTTTGTCACGAAACCAAATTCAAACTAAAGTGGGATGTAATGTGTATGTATGTATGAGTGAGCTTTTGTACCAAATATATATAAATAAATAAATAAATAAATAAATATATATATATATATATATATATATATATATATATATATATATATATATATATATATATATATATATATATATATATATTTTGTTAAAAGTATTTACATAAAACTATTTCATTATATAAATTAAAAAAAAAAAAAATTAATAGAAAATATCACTTCATTTTATTTAAAAATAATAATATTATAAATTTAAAATAAATAGACATTTATGTTGATGTAAATTTTATTAATATATTTATTTTATTAATAATATAGAGTATGATTATGTCATAGTTGATAATTATATAATAATATAAATGGTGTGATTGAATCTTCAAGATCTTTATACATATTCATCTATACATATAGTCTTATATTTATATAGTTATAAAATTAGATAAAAAATAATTAATTTTAAATCATTTAAATTTTTATTTAAAATATATAAAATTTAGTAGTAACAAATATTTTAATGTTTCATATAAATATTTTATAATCTTATTTTCATTATATTATCTTTTGCATTTAAATTAAATATATAAATTAAGTATTAAGCAGTATGTATGAACTAAAGTGATTAAAAATAAACCTTCAAGAAGACCTACCTTCAAATGTTGTTGAACAAAATTTTGTAGTACCATTATGAGGTTTATTGATATGTTAAAGTTAGAACTACACGGTGGCTTATTAAGACACTTTTGTGTTTTATTGAGATGTTAACATTAGAACTACATGTTATATATTAATTAAAATGAGTGTAAGTGATAGAAATATATGTACCTTAAAGAAGATTTAAATTTTAATCATGTCAAATATAATTTTTAAAATAATAATATAATAAGTTTAAGTAGATGGGTAGAAGAAAGAAGGCATTATTTTGGATAGATTCATTTATGGGATTAATACCCACCTATCATTGTTGAATTTTTAGAACTACAACTAGTAAAAATAATCATAGAAAGTAGAGGTTGGATCCAAATTGAAAGTTATTTCAACACTAGATTATAAGCTTAAGTAGTTTAAGAAGTTGGATGAGTGGCCAATTCCAATTCCTTTATAATTGACACCCATCATGACTAAAATCTTGGTAGAAATATTTCTCATAGGTAGATATGAGGAGGATGAATTAGATTGGGGCTATGGGAGCCTTGGAGTCTACATAGTGAAGTATGGATATGATAAGATCCTTCGACAACCTCCTCCTTGTGAATATTAGGTTGAGGATTGAAGAAAGAATTGGTAGTCCAAGGGTTGTCCAAGACTAAACATATTTTCTTGGTAGTTCATACACAATGTAATTCTTACTTTTGATAATTTGAGATGTATGGGAATCACTGGTCCATATCAATGCATTTTATAATCTAACCACTTGATGTTTGATAATATAACCACTTGATGTTTGAGTTCCTCATTCATTTACTAGATCTCGGAATGATGGTTTTTATCTTATAAAATTCAAGCCAATGGTTATTTGAATTAGATTAATATTTGGAAATATGGAAGATAGGTATATTTAAATCTAAATCTCTTTGTATAAGTTGAAAGCTTGGATTAAACTTCATTTGGTGGTAAGTGTGGTTGGAGAGAAATGGCAAAAATTTTAGAGAAATATTTTCATCCTTAGATGGCATTTGTCAAGTCATTGGAGTAATGTCACAAAAACTATGGTTGTTTATGCTAAAGATGAATCTTAGGTTGATATAGGGATGATGAAGAAGGAATCTAAAGTGTAAGAGGGGCAAGATATAACTAGTTGGAAACCACCCCTAGAAGGTTAGATTAAAATTAATATTGATGGAACTATAAAAGGTAATCTAGGTAGATCTTGAATTGGAGTGGTTTGTGGAAATCATGTTGAGACAGTTCTCTGGGAGCTACAAGGCTTGGGAAAGGCCACAAAAATGAAGTAAAAGCCTTAGCTATCAAATATACTTCCAATAAAACAAGTTTATAAGAGGATAATTCTATAATAAAATTCTCAAACATTGGTAGGAGCTCTAGATTGCATGAAGAACTTTGCTTTGAAGACATGGAGCTTGAGGATGCTTGTCACCCAAACTAAGGAATTGTGGAGGGAATTAGATGATGTGATTCCAATTTATGTGAGTAGAGATCTAAATAAAGTGGCAGACTTCTTGGCTAACATAGGTACCGAGAAGGAGGTAGGACTTAGTGGCACGGTGACATGGCTAGTGAGGGTGAGAGGATTAGGCAAGTTGGTGAGCAAATACAATGTTTAGCTAGTTTAAACATCCATTGTAGAAATATAGTTTAGAAGATTTGGCTCCAATGCAGATGTGGATAACCCTTGTAGAAATATGGTTTAGGAGATTTTGCTCCAATGCAGATACTTTTTTACTATTGTAAACAAGCGTTCTTATCTACTAAAGGTGGGAAGAATCTCATCCCAAATTATAAATAATCTTGTTTTAATATAAATTTAAAATAATAATATTATTATTATATTTTATTAAAATATTATACTAATAATTATTATTTTAATCATATAGAACAATAAAAAAATAAAATTTTATATTTAATTTATTTTTATTTGAAATTAGATTTTATACTATTTATTAATTCAATAATATCAAATTTTTAATTCAAAGTTTAATAGTGCTTAAATTTGTTATAAAAATTCTAACCAATATATTCTAACTACATACAATCTCATATTTTAACTCAGATTTTAATAACGCCTGGTTTAAAAATTCTAACTTCTATCTACTTACAATATCATCTTTTAACTCAGATTTAAATAAAGCCGTGAGAAAACTGCTAATATATTCGAACTCTTTGAAATTTCGTTTACATCGTCCGTTGAGCCAATATCATCTACACAGTTGATTTGGATTCATTAAGTATTATAAGACCCAACTCATTTAGGTCTCTTAAATCTGCTATATGAAAATCAAAGATATTCCAATATAATATCTTTCACCACGGAGATTTTAATGTTTTAACGCCATATAATTACATCGAAAGAAAGCGCAGAATTGTCCGGCAACCCATAAAAGCCTACAGCCATTAATACAAGCTGACGAAAATAACGGATATTGAATATATTTTTTAAAGTAGTTCTGACTATTCCACTTGAAATTCAATAGGCTCTATACAGCTAGAATGGAGATTGGCACCATTAGCCAGCATGAGTAGCAAGACAAGACAATATAATCGGAGTTTCCCAGACAATCGGTTTGCATTCCATTAAGCTATTTTTAACATAAAAACTTCACTATTTAACAAATATATTAAATTTGAGATTGATTTTAATTTTTATATTTGAGATAGTTGATCTTTTTTAATAGGATGATTTTTTTAACAACTTTTTATTTCCAATAATATCACGTTAATGCCTAGAAGAAGATAAAAAAACATTGTATAAAATTTAATTTCACATTAAGCCCTATATTCTTCTAGAACAGCTGTCATTAAGACATAGTTCACACCCAAAACCAACTCTAAACAAACTCTGTTAAAATCCACTGGAAATTATAAAAGCTAGTTAAGCTATATGCTTGTGAATTTTTCTACCTGTGACAACAACATCACGACGTATAAATCAATATAAAACGATATCTTATAAAGTATTATATAATATTCAAAATATACATTGATCAAAGGTGTTGAATTAGTTATTTCCTGAAGCAAAGTCCAAATGAGATACCGTCAGCATATACGCAAATGCTCATACAGATGGCGATAAGGAAAAAATATATAAAATAATTCGTTAAACATGTAGCAACTGTCATCTATAAGTATCTAGGTAATCATAAAATCAATTAAAAATTAAAATTTTTTATTTTAATAATTTAAATTATAATTTTTACTATATTTTAAATTTAAATAAATTAAAATTAAACACGTAAGAAGTACCATTTAACGCAAGAATGAACTACCCTATATACATATGTCTAAACGCTGCACACAGAAATGTTCAGGCAAAATTTCATCGTTGAGGGCCGCCACTCCACTTGGAGACCATTACGTGAAACCCTCTCGAACTTATCGTTAACCATTACATCGATTGCATGTCACTGTGACAACCATTGGACGATAAAAAATATTATAATATATATATGATTTTTTAATTTACATCTGAAATCAATAGTTCCCACGAAAACTGTCCGCCTTTATAGCGGCCAGCCTTCTCTGCCTCGAAAGTTCTCACATTCATTTGAAATATTTTACAAGGGAAAAATGATAAACATTCAATCGGTAGAGACCATGATTTAAACCAGAAAAAAATAAACATTTAATCCGAAAAAGCCATGATTTAAACCCTGAATGAAACTTTGGATGTTCGTACTTCCCCACACCAAATGAAACTAAAATATTATAATATTAAAAAGAAAAACAAAAAAATATACAATCAACACAGCAATAGAAATTATAAATATTATAATATTAAGATAATAAGGACAGGAATAGAATAAAAAATTTGGACTGATTTATTAATTTTATTATTTAATTTTAAATGTTCTTTTAGGGTTTTTAAGTAGATTGATACAAGCGGTTATTACATTGTATGGTTAACCAAAGTTAACTTTACATTATTAATTACTAATGCATTACATATTTTAGATGGTTTCTAATATCTTTTCTTTAAGAGAGTTATTTCACAAACTATTACGTAAGACGCAAGAGTTAGACTTGCGATACATCTAAACATTTATACAAATTTTTAAATTGATGTATAATCAAGGTTTTAGTGAACCACATGGATTGCTTTCATTAAACTTATTCAACTTCGTTATTGTTGACCCGCTGTGAAGAAGATGTCTAAATCTGTTATCGAGCAGGATTGCTTCCATCAAACTTATTCTACTTCTTTAATGTTGACTCTGTGTGAAGAAGACCTCTGAATCCATCGTCTTTATCGTCGTATATACATATTCCCTGTAGTGGGACATATTACATACGAAGTTTTATTTTTTCTACCAGCACTCTAATGTGTTTTGTTTTATATGTTGGGTTTTTAGATAAATTTATTATATTTTAATTGTTAATTTGGATGAATGTCTTACCATGCACTTGACACCTTGCATAAATCCATATGGAGATTTATTTAGGTGATGAACAAAGTATTCCTTTCTTTTTGTGCATAAATCTTGGAGGTTATGCCATGCGAATTTCATTATTACAATCATCATGAAGAAATGCAATTATTACATCCATCTATATATATCCTATCCAAATTTAGTTTACAAAGAAAGAATCAATCTCATTATGGTTATTTTTGTGAATAGTGAAAAATGTTCTCATTATCAATTCTTTCTTTTTAACTAAACCCACATACTACAATGCATGCTTTAATATTTTTCACTTCATCATTTGAGTGGAATATGGTTTGTACAACCATTTAAAACCAACAATATTTATTATAGGACACAATGGACCTAATTCCTAATTCCAAATTTTCATTAAGGACCTATACTCATCGTTTGTTTGTGGTAGCTTCCTAATGTTGATTCCATTCGGGTTCATCATAACAATCATGATCCTAAGAGAAAATGACATTTTCCATAAGAGCATATCAGTAATTTGACTTCTTGGTTGATAAGATAATAAACATTTATGACTATGTTTAAAGGGAAAAATGATAAACATTCAATCGGGAGAGACCATGATTTAAACCAGAAAAAGATAAACATTTAATCCGAAAAAACCATGATTTAAACTCTGAATGAAACTTTGGATGTTCGTACTTCCCCACACCAAATGAAACTAAAATATTATAATATTAAAAAGAAGAACAAAAAAAATATACAATCAACCCAGCAATAGCAATTATAAATATTATAATATTAAGATAATAAGGACGGGAATAGGAATAAAAAATTTGGATTGATTTATTAATTTTATTATTTATTTTTAAATGTTATTTTAGGGTTTTTAAGTAAATTGATACAAGCGGTTATTACAATGTATGGTTCACCAAAGTTAACTTTACATTATTAATTACTAATGCATTACATATTTTAGATGGTTTCTAATATCTTTTCTTAAGAGAGTTATTTCACAAACTATTACGTAAGACGCAAGAGTTAGACTTGCCATACATCTAAACATTTATACAAATTTTTAAATTGATGTATAATCAGGGTTTTAGTGAACCACATGGATTGCTTTCATTAAAATTATTCAGTTTTGTTATTGTTGACCCGCTGTGAAGAGGATGTCTAGATCTGTTATCGAGCAGGATTGCTTCCATCAAACTTATTCTACTTCTTTAATGTTGACTCGGTGTAAAAAGGAACTCTGAATCCATCGTCTCTATCGTCGTGTATATATATTCGCTGTAGTGGGACATATTACATACGAAGTTTTATTTTTTCTACCAGCACTCTAATGTGTTTTGTTTTATATGTTGGGTTTTTAGATAAATTTATTATATTTTAATTGTTAATTTGGATGAATGTCTTACCATGCACTTGACACCTTGCATAAATCCATATGGAGATTTATTTAGGTGATGAACAAAGTATTCCTTTCTTTTTGTGCATAAATCTTGGAGGTTATGCCATGCGAATTTCATTATTACAATCATCGTGAAGAAATGCAAATATTACATCCATCTATATATCTCCTATCCAAATTTAGTTTACAAAGAAAGAATCAATCTCATTATGGTTATTTTTGTGGATAGTGAAAAGATGTTCTCATTATCAATTTTTTCTTTTTAACTAAACCCACATACTACAATGCATGCTTTAATATTTTTCACTTCATCATTTGAGTGGAATATGGTTTGTACAACCATTTAAAACTAACAATATTTATTATAGGACACAATGGACCTAATTCCTAACTTCAGATTTTCATTAAGGACCTACACTCATCGTTTGTTTGTGGTAGCTTCCTAATGTTGATTCCATTCGGATTCATCATAACAATCATGATCGTAAGAGAAAATGATATTTTCCATAAGAGCATATGAGTAATTTGACTTCTTGGTTGATAAGAGAAATATGAAAGTACAACATATTAAAAATCATATTCTTA
Source organism: Wollemia nobilis (assembly GCA_028583015.1). NCBI lineage: Eukaryota > Viridiplantae > Streptophyta > Pinopsida > Araucariales > Araucariaceae > Wollemia > Wollemia nobilis. The sequence goes on along the minus strand of JAQPPZ010000677.1, from coordinate 965,688 downwards.
GTAGCCATGCCACTTAGGTCTATGATGTGCTATAGTATTTATTCTTGTCCTAGGATATTCTTGGGAAACTTCTCCTATTTATAAATCAAAATCAATAATTATAGAGTCCTATTTTGGTACAACAAAATTATAAATGCACTTTTGGTTCATAATATTAATTGGCATTAGCATGTTCTCAATGGAGAAGTAAATACTTATTTATGGGTTCATCCCTATTGCTCTTCTCATTAGGAATGTGAGCATATGTAATGGATCCAAATATCTTCAAATTCTTAATGGAGATATTCCTTTTTAATCACTTTTTATCAAGAGTATTCCCAAGAATTTCTTTTTTTAGGAGATGATTTAAGAGATAAATTATATTTTTAATAGCATCAACACATATTTTTGATGGCATGTTTCTTCCATGTGCTATATATCTTGTGATATTTACTATAGTTAGATTATGTCGCATTGCAACACTTTTTTTGTATTTATTTAACCATGTAGCATATAGTTTGATTCTTTCACATTGCAAACTCGTTTACATTTTCGCTAAATATTTTAATTTTCTTCCCACTTAAATATTTTGACCCTATTCTTGAACCTAGTAAAGCAATCAAATATTTTAAATATAGATTTTAGGTCTTCATGATGACATCATCTACAAATATAAGAGTATACCTAGATGCAAATTCTCTTTTGCCATCCAAGAATGGTCTTGAGAAAAAGTATATTTTTGATGCTTCCTATACAAAAATCCTTTGCATACTTCATTTGAACAATTGATTCTAGGTAATCCTTCCAAAATATTTCATTTGGACATCAAGGTTGTGCTTTTATAATTCAAGTGACTTAACCTCTCATGCCATAATCATTTACAAGTATTTGTACTAGTAATAAGGGCATGGATTTTATCTTGGTACTAAAAGGTATCAAATACCCAAAAATTATTTTCAAATTTTCTTGTAGCCACAACTATAAAGTTGGATTTCATATTATTTACAAGTAATTTATCTTTATACAACTCAATTTTTTACCCTTGCTGACGAATCATTCTAGAAAAAAGAACACTTATTTACATTTATGGTGCTTAATAAAGCCCCTTGAAGCTTTCTCATATATAGGTAGCTTCACCAATACCTTCTACTAAAATGGAGCTAGCATCTCCTAATATAAATTAAGATTCCATTTGATTATCTCAAACAATATGAAGACTCATTTGTTAAAGGATTGGTGCTATTGTGTTTTAATATCAAGAATCTTATAACTTTTCATCTCTCTTCATTTTGAACCATGAATCCTCTTTTTGCGGCCAATATTTTAAAAAAATTTACATCTCATCAACTTATTTAATATCATGTTTGTCTAGATTCTATATTAGCTTGAGTACTTTTTAATAAAATTATTATGCTCCCTCTTTTTCTCTTGGGTCTTAGATATCAATGCATGATTAGTGTCACTTTTCCCAATAGAACATATTGTTTTAGTTTAGCTTATTCAGAAAGGATCAAAACCTTATATTCTTTAAAAGTTATAATCTATATTTTCTCTTTTATGGCATACACTTATTATAACATACTATAAAATGGACTTATCTATTGCATTGCAATTCTAAAGGAGACTCCATTGTCATACCAAGCTTTTAAAGCATCATATAGGTAATCTTGCTTATTTTTTATATTTTGTAGGTTTTTAAGAAACATAACGATGTTGTTCTCCTCTTCCATATAAAGACATCATATTTATAATCATAAAAATTTTAAGGTTGGTTTCCTTAATTTCATATGCTTTGCAAATTTATTTCCACAAATCATGGGGGTATCTATAAATTGATGGATACTTACATTAAGTCATTGACTCAAATTCCAAATCTCCTTTGCTTTGGATCTCTAGAACACTATAATAATTTCTTAATTACTTTATACTCACCAAGATGCTCAGAGAGGCAGGGTGAGAGCATATGATGGGTATTTATAGTAAGTCAATCTAGTTTCTTAGATATGGGTCATAAAGACTTAGACTCACTTACATCTAGTTTTTGATTCTACTTCATATTCACTCATATTTAAATTCTTTCTCTAGCTCAAACTCACATAGATATGATTTCTAACTTTTGGTTAGACTCACTTGGATTTTTTTTATTTCTTGCATTAGTTCATCAAAAGGACTTCAAACCAATGGAATCTAAGGCTTAGGTTCCTAAGGAAAACTATAATATTTAAAAGAATTCAAACATTTATGAGTATTGTAAAATGAAAGGACACTCCATCAAGAATTTAATTACAAAGCTAAATAATATGTAGATAGAAATCCTAAGGACTAGACATAATATTTTTAATATTGAATATGAAGATTGAGGAACAATAATGACTCATTATGAAGGGAGGTGTTACCTCTAATACCTTCTCTCCTTGATGCTCTCAACTTAGATTATGTGGGGTATTGAAATATGTGTAATCTAATCTTATTTAGACCAAGGCTAAATATGTGATATGGTGCTTATGAGCACCATTTATGTAGCCAATGGGCATATGACTATGTAAAATATAATGACACTCCTTATTTATATAATCCCATGAGATGTTCATGTAAGTGCGGTAGTATCTTTAATATTATTATTTTATTGTAAGGTTAATATTAAGGTTAAGTTAATGTTGGCTTGAGGTTAATCTCTCATTGGTGTTTTGGTATCACTATAAATACCCTCAAAGAGGATCCTTTTGCATTGTAAAAGTAAATAAAATATGATATATTGGGGTTTGCATGGGAACCCACCTTCTAATTGTTTTTTTCTTCCTTAATTTATTTTAAGTTATTTACTATTGTTATATTTTAATCGTTCTTTTTACTGTTCTTTTTATGTTTCAACATACGATTTTGGTGAATCCATATTTTGGAAGCTTTCTAAAAAATATTTCAAATGCAAACAATTCCTCCATAAAAGAAAATAGTTATTAAGGACAATGAAAAGAATTTGAAGTTGTCCCCTAGATACCACTATCCTTATTATATATAAAATAAGATCAATCTAATTTCCTAAGTTATTGAACTTACAAACAAAGGTCACATCCATAATTTTATTCATGTCTCACATTTAAAATAAAAGTTGATTGCTCTTACTCTAGTTCAAACTCAACTTCCAACCTTGGATGAGGAAGGTCAACTTATACTTATGCATGAAGGTATATAAAATTACATATGTGATTTTTAAATGCCTAATAAGTCTTAAAATATATGATTAAGTGCAATGTTCTTCCCAACGAAGAATTTTTTTGGGAGTCCCAATCCTTAGTTACTACTCATCCCTTGCTTCCTATATTTCGAGGAAAAAATATTTTATCTAGGAGGACTTGTAGTGAACCATTTTCTTCCCTTATAAATGATGTGTACTATATATATATATATATGTACTTTTATTTATTTAACATTTTATCATCTCATCAAGGTGAATAGTGTCAAAATGAATGTAGAAGTTTCACTATTATAAGGGGTAATATTGGAAATTTAAACTTAAAATGGTTAAATTATTATAAAATTGGGGTGAATCGACCCAAAATAAAATTTGCACCTAGAAATTTTTGGCTAATGGGTTTTGGTCAAGGGTCCCAAATATTAGCCAATTCCAAATTTTGAAAATCCTAATTTTAACCAATTTGGCAATAAATAGCCACCATGCGTAACCCTATCCACTAGTATTTATTTCCTTGGATAAATCACCTCATATTTGGGATGATATGTGAAAATCATATTAATTTGGTTTCATTGAGTGTAAAAATATCCTTCTAAATGTTGCTCATCAATATGAGATCAAAATCATAATAATATTCTTTGGGATGTCATGTAGTTTGAAAATCTAATTCAATAATACTTGAGACACTTTACTTGTACACAAATGCTACAATATGGTCATGCTTAGAAAGACAATGCTTGACCTTGAATATTAAGGACTTCATTTTGATTTAGGAATACATTCAATGTAATCCATAAGGGTATATTGATTTATTTTCTAATGAAGATAAAAAGCTTGAGGTCTTAGCATATTTTCCTTTATTTCATGGTATGATTTGTATCCTATAACAAATAATTGGATATCTACTTTTATTCCTTTCCAAGAAAATGACTACTTCACCATCATATAATATTTCATAAATTATGAAATACCTACAAAAGGAGATACACACAATTCAGGGAGGATTTTGTCTTTGACCTTGGAGTATTTCATAAAAAAAATGAGATTCTTCTTCGTAATATTACCCTTGGTTTAGGATAAATATGGTTCTATTGGCGTACTTATTTCATGACTGCAAATAATATGAGAATTCTTTATGTTGTACATCTAATTATCATAAACCAATGCTATCCAAATAAAAAATGAGGAAGAGACAAGATAATCAACAACAAAAAAAGCATATTTGTGAGATAAAAAATTGATGAAAATAGTTTTTCTTCCTTTTTTACTCAATCTTAATGTCATATGCAATTCCTTGGTCAACCACTTATTTTATTTTGGATAATATAAACATGAATTCAAATAATAATTAAGGTTATTGAAATCCATTTTAATTATGAAATGCCTACACAGTAAATAAGGCTTTCACTTTTTCTATTGTATGTATGATGGTCAACATTTTCTTCTCATATGTAGGTTTTACCCAAATTATTCCTAAAATGCTACTTGCCTTCACAAGGCAACAAGTGATCCTCTTGCATAAATATGCCATTGATACATATTGTTAGAGGAACAAATTAGAATTTATTAAAATCTAGAGTTGACAAAGTTGGGGTTCAACACATAATATCTTTCAAGATATTGAATGATCTCATGGTCTCTTCCAATATTTTAATGCATTTGATAGTATCTTCATTTACAATTCTTTGAAGTTCATTTTTCAAAATAAATTTTCAATATAACATTTTAATAATAATTTTACATTAGTGGTACAACCTAAAACTATAATTTTAATAATAATTTTACATTTTAATAAAAATAAAATTTTAAACATTAAAACTATAAACCAATCAGTACTAATGACTTAACATCCAAGATCAACCAACCATAATATAGGAAAAAACAAACACACAATTTTATCCAAAGTAAAAGAAAATTGTATGCATTTTATTCTAAAAACACATAATTTTATCCAAATTAAAAAATATTTATATACATATTGTTATAACAATATTTACAATTCAATTACTTTTATTAAATAAATAAATTTTTTATTTATTTAAAAAATAAAAAACTAAAATAATACATATTATAAGCTCTCATTGAATACACGTGACATTACTATCTCACCACTTTATTATAGTAAAACTAAGTTCTAAAAAATAAAACTAAAATAAGTTAAACTTAAAATTATCAGTTCTAAAAAATAAAACTAAAATAAGTTAAACTTAAAATTATCAAATATAACTAATTCATAATCCTATAACCAAGTTCGTGTGTTACAAAGTGATTCACATATTAATTATAATAACAAACTGCAACTAATTAAAATATATAACTTTTATTTATAATACGAGAGTATGTAAATGATTGAAATCCATAAATATATTTTATTATTAGTTGAGATGTCATTTAAATTTATTTTACATTTGTTGAAATGCATAATTATCAAAAAAATAAAAACCCTTTTAATTTTATACAATTAATTTATAAAAATTAATATCAAATTATTATTTTTAAATATTTATAATATTATAAAAATATAATTAAATATATAAATCATCTGACGTAAAAAATATTATTTTTTAAAAAATTAAACACATCCCTTTCATGAAAAACTGTATATTTACATTAACATGTTTCTTTCCTCAAATTTTCTTACCCATTGATACCTTTCTCTTTATTATCTCTCTCTCATCTCTTCTCTTCGTTATGGCTCTATCTATTTATATTAACATCTCATTGTCGTTAGTTCTAACCATATATAAATATATATTTTAAAAACTCATTAATACAATTGTCGATAGCATATTCTTTGACTTTCAGCATCAAATAAAGAGAATAAAGAGTATCACGTCGGTGTGTTGTAATAAAGCTTTGAATCTTGCTTATTTTTTATTTCAGTCCCTTCCAAAAATGGTTTAGAAAGCTAAGAAATGTGTGGCCTCGGATCCGCTGCACCGAGGACTACTCACGACTTCCTTGATCTCTGAAGATTTCGAATCTTCCTTTTTTTATGAGCTAGATGCCACCCCTACTACTTGAATTCTGGTGGATTTATTTTTTACTTCAGTCCCTTCCAAAAATGGTTTAGAAAGCTAAGAAATGTGTGGCCTCGGATCCGCTGCACCGAGGACTACTCACGACTTCCTTGATCTCTGAAGATTTCGAATCTTCCTTTTTTTATGAGCTAGATGCCACCCCTACTACTTGAATTCTGGTGGATTTCCCGAACTCGACACCTAGGGGTCCGAGCGGGAGCAAAGAAGGAACGAGGCGCTCCAAAAGGCTAGTTTCAAAGCATATGAACTTCAGTAAGAATCCTATGAATAATGCCTTATTGGCCAAATTGGGCTGAAAGGTGGCTTCAAATAAGGTAGTGAAGTGGATCCACATCCTTAAGTCCAAGTATAATTTAATAATTCTCTTTCTGACCCTTTTCCAGGTGGTGAAATCCATGTTTTGGCAGAGCATAGTTATATCTAGGTCCTTCTTATGGAATAACAGTAGATGGGTTATTGGAATGAACTGGTAGTGTATTTCTGGAATGATGCCTATCTTAGGGATAGACCATTGTCATAAATGACTCAATGCTCTTCTTTCAGTTACCATATATTTGGGTAGGATTAAGGTGATGGACTTAATAATGGAATTTACACCCATAAAGTTTTCCATTAACTTCAATCTACGGTGGGGGATGTTGACATCTAGCAAGCTTGTAGTATAATCACCAATGAGCTCTTATTTCAAGTCTTAAGGTTGGAGGAGGTGGAAGATAGATTGATTTGGGTTGGGGATAGTGAATGATCCTATTCGATTAAGATGTCTTACGCTGTGTTGGACATGAATGTTGACAAACCCTTCCTATTTGGAAAAATATGGTTTAAAAAATTAATACCTAAGATTAATGTATTCTAATGGTTGGTAGTGTAAAATAAAATTCTTTCCATAAAAAATATGCTCAAAAGAGGCTTTAATATTGTGAATATGTGCTTTTTGGGTGAAGCTAATTGGAAGTCTACTAATCACTTTTTTCTTCATTACTCTGTATTTCAAAGTTTGTTCGTTAATTTTTTGTAAGATTGGGATCTAGTGGGTGATGCCAAGTTCTCTAGTTTATTTTGTTAAGCTATGGACCTGCCCCTTTGCCTCTCTTGGTCCTAAGTGTTTGTAGAATTTTTTACTTCCCCACATCTTCTAGGGGGTTTGGAAATAAAGAAACACGAGAGCATTTAAAAGTTTAAAAAAATGGGCTTGTCGTGTTAGTTCGATAATCCTATGGAGTGTTGTGGAAAATGTCTCTTCAATTTTTAGGATTTGGGAAACATTAGATATATTTGCTCTCCAAATGAAGCATGATTAGAGAAAAATTTAGACTTTACATTGATTTCTCTGGACCTATTGCTCCTAATATGAGGAGTATGGTTAAATAGTCCCCCCTCCAATTGATTGGATCAAATTGAAATTTGACGGTGCCTCTAAAGGAATTGTCAAAGTTGGTGGTGTTATTAGAGATAGTAAGGGAGAGTTGGTAGTGTCTTACATAAATAATTTATTTTTCCAAATATCTTAGTTTGTGAAAGCTAGGGCCACATTCCAAGGTATTATGTTGTTGATGGACCTGAGGATATTGAATGCGATTATTGAAGGTGATTCAATAAATGTGATTAACATGCTTAACGGTATCGTTCAACCTAGTTGTAAGGTGGTAAATTTGATGGAAGAAGTGAAAATTAGTCTCCAATACTTGGACCAAGTCTTGGTAACTCATGTGTTGAGGGAAGGCAATCATGTCGTTGACTCTATGGCAAATCTTGGTACTATTCAACAAATATTTTCTCTCTAGAAAAGAGATTTTCCAGATGAAATCTTACATCATATCAATGAAGAGAATTCTTTATAACTATCAGAGGGTTCAACAGTTTTTGAAAGTGAGACTCCTGAGCAATGCTCTTTTTGATGCATGGATTTCATTGGTTTCCAAGGATTTTTTGCTTTCCAATGGACCTTACTTTTTAGACTGTATCAGTTGTTGAGGCTTTAGTATATTTTAAATGCCTCAAATTCAAATTCTATTTCTATATTGGGGAGATTAGGTGGGATAGTTATTGTCCTTCATAATTTCAATCCCTTGTTATGTGGTTTCCTCATGGTTTGTTGAGCCAGCCCTTGCCCATTTTATTTGGGGAAGCAGACCAAGTTCTTTGGTGGGAATTTGTTCTCTTTGTCTTAGAATATTTAATCAGTGATATCAAATATCTTTGCTTTACTGGTAGCCTAAGGGAGAGGTGGTACAATCTGAATATAATGGAGATAAAGCAACATAATATTTGGGGTTCCTTGAAAATTGTTGTCGACTACACGAAGAAGGTGACTAGGATGGTAGAAGATGTTATTGAGGAGGTGGACTTGATGTTCAAGAACTAGCTTGATTTTATCCTCTCTGCCTTCTCTGGTGTTCTTTCCCTCTTTTCATTTCTTTCTTTTTTGTTAGTTGTATTTTAATTTTGTTCCTTCCCGTTGTTGCAGGTGGTTGTTTCCAGATTTTGCTAGGATTCTTCTCTGTGGTTCTCCCCATTGTGTTGGAGCTGATGTAAAAGGTTGAGCTCCTTTCAAAACCCTCAATTCTTAATAGTACCAAAAAAATAAAAAACTATAAGGAGATATGTCCATTGATTTATGAAAATATTCTACTTATCCCTCAATCAATATTTCAAACAAACAAGCTAACATAAGTTTATATATCCATTTAGATATAATATAATATTACATGGATTGAAGGCTTTTAAGCTAAGTTTGAATAGATGATGTGGGACTATTCTCTTTCACATCTAATTTTTTAAAGTTATTAATGCAAAAAAAGAGTAACCATGTAAAGCAAGGATATATAAATCTAGATACAACAAGTCATACTATAATCAATGATAAGAAAGGAAAAAAAAAACTTCCCTCGTTCATTAATGCCATCATCTAGGAGGATATCCATCACAATTGAGGTCTTCTTGATTATCTTTTTTTGATATTTAAATATGTGTATGAACTCCACTAGCTCAAAGCATTGTTGGATCATCTATATTTGTTCAAATAATATTTATATTAGCTAGTCTATATTATTTTTCTTGTCTATTCCTTTTAAGTGGTTAATAAAAATTTGGGAGTCTGATTCCACTAAATTTTCCTCCACCCCACCATCAGAGCCTCTTGTAATCCACTTAATACGATACATCCTATTGTCAAGTTATTGGATAAGATACCAATATTTTTTGTGAATATAAAAAGCAGAGGCATCATTACAGAGGTAGCCTATTCCCCCACACTCACTCTTCCTAGATTTTCTCTTGAGGCTTTATTTATATTAATCTTAACTAGTCCCTTTGAAGGAGGTTTTCAATTCCTAGTTTTTATTACTTGTGCATAATTTAGGGTTACCCTTTTATGTGTGACCAATTTTAGAGATATTTATAGTTTGGATGTTATCATAATCCACTTTTGGTTAGTATTTTGGGGCTTTTTTAATAGGTATTGGATTGACACCATCATATTGACTATGATTCTTTGCTAGACAAAGTGGTTGTCCTTGTACTCTCGGTTGAAGATACAATTATTTCTCTGCTTCCACAAATTTCATAGAAGGAGAGTCATCCCCACCCAAAAAATATACTAACTGGGTTGGTATATTTCCTCCCATTCAGGCTACTTCCTCTAAATTTGTTCGTAGAAGATATCTTAGGCCAATGGATACCTAGCAAATTTATCATATATTTCCATAGTTTTATTGTGATGGGGTATTTTATAATAAAGTGAGACATTGATTCTTCATTATTTCAACACATATCACATTTTAAAGGCCCATACATCCCTATTTTCATCAACTATTCCTTTGTCAAAGTTCTTCTATGAAGTAGAAGCCAAATGAAGAATCTCACTTTGAACTAAATATTATATACAACAGGTGCATGAATATATCATTTAATGAGCTTGGGGTACTCTAGTAGAGGGATAAGTGTATAGAGGTAACTATATATTCACTTTGATTTTTCCTACCCCATCCACGAATATCCTTCTCTTGAGACCATGAGAGGATCTCATCTGGATGGTCATATAGATTTTGTTTTTCTAATCCTTCAAGACTTTGATTGGAAAGTCCTCTATTGGGATCCATTGCCTTCCTACATCTTAGCTACTGCTTTGAAGCTTATAGTATTTAGCTACCTTAAACCAATTGTTTCTATGTAGATTCTCCATAAATGGTCTCCAAGTTAGGAATTGAGTTATTAGAGGAGGATGACCATACCATGAATTTTTCTGTACGTTAGTATTCCAACTATTATGTATAATCTAGAACAATATTCTTTTAATCATATCATCTCCTAATTTAAGTATTATTAATATTGGAGATCCTATGCTAGAAAGCATAATTCAAATAAACTTTGTTAAAATTTTATTATATATATATCTTGGGACCTCAAAATTTGAACCCATTATTCCTTAGGATATTTAAGCAATCTCCAATATAACTTAGAAACCAATGCCTTGTTATTCTTAACAACTGATTTTATTCGTAGTCCTTCCTTTATTTTTATATGCATAAAGTATCCCATTTCAATAGTGACCATTTTTGTTCTTGTTTGACTCCACTCTATAGGAATTTATAGCTTATTTGATTTAATTCTATAAGAACTACCTAAGGGATGGTAAGCATTGAGGAGATATAAATAGGTATGACGTTAAGTTCTACTTTAATCAAGGTCATCCAACATCATGTAGAAATCCACCTATTAGTCCATTTTTAAAATTTAGCTTTCACTCTCTGTGATAGCCAAGCCCATTCCTCCTTTTTTACCTCTCAATTGTAAATGGAATTATTAGGTAGACAATTGGAAGAGATTTGTACCTATATGAATAATGGAAAAAATATGACCTTGTACTTATCTTCATTTATAAGTTTTATAGTCACTTTTGCAAACTATTCTTAAATAATTTTAAATATGGATGTCTCTCTTGTTGTTGCTTTTCCTAATAATTTAAATTCATAAAAACTTGTAGGTGATTAATTTATTTGACTCTAGTTGCTATTTTTTTTTTTTTTTTTTTTTGTGGAAAACATCCCAAAAGGGATGCCAATTTCGGGTAAGACCCAAGGAGGCAGGTGATTAATTTATTTGACTCTAGTTGCTATTATTATTTCCTTAAAAGCTCTCATTTCCTTATCCTTACCCAATGCTCTACTCAAACATTCATCGAATATGATGAATAGATATGGGGATAAGGTGTCTCTCTGCCTGATACTTTTAGAAGCTATAGATAGTTGGGTAGGAAGTCCATTTACTAGAACTAAATATGATACTAAGGAAATATATTTCCTAATTCATTCTACCCAATCCCTTGAAAATTCAAAATATCTCATCATCATTAGGAAGAAGGTCTAGCCAAATCTATCATATGCATTGGATAGGTCTAACCTAATAAACATGAAGGATATTTTGTGTACCTTGATAGAGTGGGTTGTTTCTTAAGCTAAGACTATTTCATTTAAGAATTGTCTTCCTTTCATATGTTTTATTTTTTAATAATAATTTTAAGTTTTAAACATTAAAACTATAAACCAATTAATACTAATAGCTTAACATCTAAGATTAGCCAAACATATGGTATGAAGTATAGGAGATAAAAGTCACTCAATTATATCCATATTCAAAAATATTTATACATATTCCTCTACCATTATTTATTATTCAATTAATTTTTTTGATAAATATATTTTTATTCAATTAAAGACCGCCAATTTAAAATAATATATATATTGTAAAATCTCATTTAATTAGCATAAATTTAGTGCTTCTCCTCTTTCTTACACTATAATTAATTTAAAAAAATATAAAAGATCAAACTAAAATTTTCAAATGTAATTGCTTCAAAATTTGAACTCATGATCCTATAGCCAAGTTCAATTTTTAAGGAAGTAATTCATGCATAATTATTAATTGTAATGACAAATTACATGGTTGATTGAAACATACGACTTTTACTTATAACACCTCATTGTATAAATTGTTAAAATGAATAAATATATTCTATTATACAATTGGTTAGACTCACTTGGATTTTGTTTATTTCTTGCATAAGCTCATCAAAAGGACTTCAAACCAATGGAATCTAAGGATCAGGTGCCTAAGGAAAATTATAAGATTTAAAAGAATTCAAACATTTATGAGTATTGTAAAATGAAAGGACACTCCATCAAGAATTTAATTACAAAGATAAAAAATATGTAGATAGAAATCCTAAGGACTAGACATAATATTTTTAATATTGAATATGAAGATTGAGGAACAACAATGACTCATTATGGAGGTAGGTGTTACCTCTAATACCTTCTCTCCTTGGTGCTCTCAACTTAGATTATGTGGGGTATTAAAATATGTGTAATCTAATCTTATTTAGACCCAGGCTAAATATGTGATATGGTGCTTATGAGCACCATTTATGTAGCCAATGGGCATATGACTATGTAAAACATAATGGCACTCCTTATTTATATAATCCCATGAGTTGTTCATGTAAGCGTGGTAGTCTCTTTAATATTATTATTTTATTGTAAGGTTAATATTAAGGTTAAGTTAATGTTGGCTTGAGGTTAATATCTCATTGGGATTTTGGTATCACTATAAATACCCTCAAAGAGGATCCTTTTGCATTGTAAGCTTAAATAAAATATGATATATTGGGGTTTGCATGGGCACCCACCTTCTAATTATTTTTGTCTCCCTTAATTTATTTTAAGTTATTTATTGTTGTTATATTTTAATCGTTCTTTTTACGTTTCAACATACGATTGTGGTGAATGCATATTTTGGAAGCTTTCTAAAATATATTTCAAATGCAAACAATTCCTCCATAAAAGAAAATAGTTATTAAGGACAATGAATAGAATTTGAAGTTGTCCCCTAGATACCACTACCCTTATTATATATAAAGGAAGATCGAACTAATTTCCTAAGTTCTTGAAATTACAAAAAAATGTCTTATCCATAATTTTATTCATGTCTCACATTTAAAATAAAAGTTGATTGCTCTTACTCTAGTTCAAACTCAACTTCCAACCTTGAATGAGGAAGGTCAACTTATACTTATGCATGAAGGTATATAAAATTACATATGTGATTTTTAAATGATTAATAAGTATTAAAATATATGATTAAGTGGAATTTTCTTCCCAATGAAGAATTTTTTTGAGATTCCCAATTCTTAGTTACTACTCATCCCTTGCTTCCTATATTTTGAGGAATTTTTTTTTTATCTAGGAGGACTTGTAGTGAACCATTTTCTTCCCTTATAAATGATGTGTACTATATATTTATGCACTTTTATTTATTTACCATTTTATCATCTCATCAATGTGAATAGTGTCCAAATGCATGTAGAAGTTTCACTATTATTAGGGGTAATATTGGAAATTTAAACTTAAAATGGTTAAATTATTATAAAATTGGGGTGAATCGACCCAAACTAAAATTTGCACCTGGAAATTTTTGGCTATTGGGTTCTGGTGAAGGGTCCCAAATATTAGCCAATTACAAATTTTGAAAATCCTAATTTTAACCAATTTGGCAATAAATAGCCACTATGCATAACCCTATCCACTAGTATTTATTTCCTTGGATAAATCGCCTCATATTTGGGATGATATGTGGAAATCATATTAATTTTGTTTCATTGAGTGTAAAAAATATCCTTCTAAATGTTGCTCATCAATATGAGATCAAAATCATAAATAATAGTCTTTGGATGTCATGTAGTTTGAAAATCTAATTCAATAATACTTGAGCCACTTTACCTGTACACAAATTCTAGAATATGGTGATACTTAGAAAGGCAATGCTTAACCTTGAATATTAAGGACTTCATTTTGATTTAGAAATACATTCAATATAATCCATAAGTGTATATTACTTGATTTTCTAATGGAGATAAAAATATTGAGATCTTAGCATATTTTCCTTTATTTCAGGGTATGATTTGTATCCTATAACAAATAATTGGATATCTACTTTTATTCCTTTCCAAGAAAATGACTACTTCACCATCATATAATATTTCATAAATCATGAAATACCTACAAAAGGAGATACACACAATTCAAGGAGTATTTTGTCTTTGACCTTGGAGTATTTCATAAAAAAAATGAGATTCTTCTTCATAATATTACCCTTGGTTTAGGATAAATATGTTTCCATTGGTGTACTTATTTCATGACTGCAAATAATATGAGAATTCTTTATGTTGTACATCTAATTCTCATAAACCAATGCTATACAAATAAAAAATGAGGAAGATACAACATAATCAAAAACAAAAAAATGTATATTTGTGAGAGAAAACGTTGATGAAAATATTTTTTCTTCTTTTTTACTCAATATTAATGTCATATGTAATTCCTTGGTCAACCACTTATTTTATTTTGGATAATATAAACATGAATTCAAATAATAATGGAGGTTATTGAAATCCATTTTAATTATGAAATGCCTACTTAGTAAATAAGGCTTTCACTTTTCTATTGTATGTATGACGGTCAACATTTTCTTCTCATATGTAGGTTTTACCCAAATTATTCCTAAAATGCTATTTACCTTCACAAGGCAACAAGTGATCCTCTTGCATAAATATGCGATTGATACATATTGTTAGAGGAACAAATTAAAATTTATTAAAATCTAGAGTTGACAAAGTTGGGGTTCAACACATAATATCTTTCAAGATATTGAATGATCTCATGGTCTCTTCCAATATTTTAATGTGTTTGATAGTATCTTCATTTACAATTCTTTAAAGTTCATTTTTCAAAATAATTTTTCAATACAACATTTTAATAATAATTTTACATTAATGGTACAACCTGCCAAAAATTATTCCACAATAACAATAACAATAACAATAACAATAACAATAACAATAACAATATTTTAAACATTAAAACTATAAACCAATTAGTACTAATGACTTAACATCCAAGATCAACCAACAATAATATAGGAAAGAAAAAACACACAATTTTATCCAAAGTAAAAATAAATTGTATGCATGTTTCTCTAAAAACACACAATTTTATCCAAATTAAAAAATATTTATATAAAAATTGTTATATCAATATTTACAATTCAATTACTTTTATTAAATAAATAAATTTTACATTTATTTAAAAAATAAAAAACTAAAATAATACATATTATAAGCTCTCATTGAATACACGTGACATTACTATCTCACCACTTTATTATAGTAAAACTAAGTTCTAAAAAATAAAACTAAAATGAGTTAAACTTAAAATTATCAGTTCTAAAAAAATAAAACTAAAATAAGTTAAACTTAAAATTATCAAATATAACTAATTCATAATCCTATAACCAAGTTCATGTGTTACAAAGTGATTCATATATTAATTATTAATTATAATGACAAATTGCAATTAATTAAAATATATAACTTTTATTTATAATACCAGAGTATGTAAATGATTGAAATCCATAAATATATTTTATTATTGGTTAAGATGTCATTTAAATTTATTTTACATTTATTTAAATGCATAATTATCAAACAATAAAAACCCTTTTAATTTTATACAATTAATTTATAAAAATTAATATCAAATTATTATTTTTAAATATTATAATATTATAAAAATATAATTAAATATATATCATCTGACTTAAAAAATATTATTTTTTAAAACATTAAACACATCGCTTTCATAAAAATTGTATATTTACATTAACATGTTTCTATCATCAAATTTTCTTACCCATTGATACCTTTCTCTTTATTATCTCTCTCTCATCTCTCCTCTTGGTTACTGCTCTATCTATTTATATTAACATCTCATTGTCGTTAGTTCTATCCATATATAATTTTTTTTTTTTAAAACTCATTAATACAATTGTCGATAGCATATTCTTTGACTTTCAACATCAAATAAAGAGAATAAAGAATATCACGTCATTGTGTTGTAAGAAAGCTTTGAATCTTCCTTATTTTCTATTTCAGTCCCTTCCAAAAATGGTTTAGAAAGCTAAGAAATGCGTGGCCTCGGATCCGCTGCACCAAAGACAGACTACTCACGACTTCCTTGATCTCTGAAGATTCTGAATATTCCTTTTTTTTATGAGCTAGATGCCACCCCTACTACTTAAATTCTGGTGCATTTCCCAAAATTGACACCTAGGGGTCCGGGCGAGAGCAAAGAAGGAATGAGGCGCTCCAAAAGGCTAGTTGCAAAGCACATGAAATTCAGTAAGAATCTTATGATAATGCCTTGGTGTCCAAATTGGGCTGAAAAATGGCTTCAAATAAGGCAGTGAAGTGGATCCACATCCTTAAGTCCAAGTATAATTTTAATAATTTTCTTTCTGACCCTCTTCCAGGTGGTGGATCCATGTTTTGACAGAGCTTAGTTAAATCTAGGTCCTTTTTATGCAATAATAGTAGATGGGTTATTGGAATGAAGTGGCAGTGTATTTCTTGAATGATGCCTATCTTAGGGATAGACCATTGTCATCAATGACTCAATGTTCTTCTTTTGGTTACCATATATTTGGGAAGGATTAAGGTGATGAACTTAATAATGGAATTTACGGGCATAAAGTTTTGCATTAACTTCCATCTATGATGGGGGATGTGGACATCTAGCAAGCTTGTAGTATAATCACCAATGAGCTCTGATTTCAAGTGTTAAGGTTGGAGGAGGTGGAAGATAGATCGATTTGGGTTGGGATAGTGAATGATCCTATTCTATTAAGATGTCTTATGTTGTGTTGGACATGAATGTGGACATCCCTTTCCTATTTAGAAAAATATGGTTTAAAAAATTAATACCTAAGATTAATGTATTCTATTGGTTGGTAGTGTAAAATAAAATTCTTTCCATAAAAAATATGCTCAAAAGAGGATTTAATATTGTGAATAGGTGCTTTTTGTGTGAAGCAAATTGGAAGTCTACTAATCACTTTTTTCTTCATTACTTTGTATTTCAAAGTTTATATATTAATTTTTTGTAAGATTGGGATCTAGTGGGTGATGCCAAGTTCTCTAGTTTATTGTGTTTAGCTATGGACTTGCCCATTTGCCTCTCCTGGTCCTAAATGTTTGTAGAATTTTTTACTTCCCCACATCTTCTAGGGGGTTTGGAAAGAAAGAAACACGAGAGCATTTAAAATTTTTAAAAAATGGGCTTGTCGTGTTAGTTCGATAATCCTATGGAGTGTTGTGGAAAATGTCTCTTCATTTTTTTAGGATTTGGGAAACATTAGATATATTTTCTCTCCAAATGAAGCATTATTAGAGCAATATTTAGACTTTACATCGATTTCTCTAGACCTATTGCTCCTAATATGAGGATTATGGTTAAATAGTCCACCCTTCAATTGATTAGATCAAATTAAACTTTGATGGTTCCTCTAAAGGCATTGTCGAAGTTGGTGGTGTTATTAGATATAGTAAGGGAGAGTTGGTAGTGGCTTACATAAATAATTTATTTTTCCAAATCTCTTATTTTGTGAAAGCTAGGGCCACATTCCAAGGTATTATGTTTTTTATGGACCTGAGGATATTGAATGTTATTATTGAAGGTGATTCAATAAATGTGATTAACATGCTTAATGGAATTGTTCAGCCTAGTTGGAAGGTGGTAAATTTGATGGAAGAAGTGAAAAGTAGTCTCCAATATTTGAACCAAGTCTTGGTAACTCATGTGTTGAGGGAAGGCAATTATGTCACTGACTCTATGGCAAATCTTGGTACTATTCAACCAAGATTTTCTCTCTGGAAAAGAAATTTACCAAAGGAAATCTTACATCATATCAATGAAGACAATTATTTATGACTAACAGAGAGTTCATCAGTTTTTAAAAGTGAGACTCCTGAGCAATGCTCTTTTTGAGTGCATGGATCTCATTGGTTTCCAAGGATTTTTTGCTTTCCAATGTACCTTAATTTTTAGACTGTGTTAGGTGTTCAGGCTTTAGTCTATTTTAAATACCCCAAATTCAAATTCTTTTTGCATATTGGGGAGATTAGGTGGGATAGTTATTGTCCTTCATAATTTCAATCCCTTGTTATGTGGTTTCCTCATGGTTTGTTGAGCCAGCCCTTGCCCATTTTATTTGGGGAAGCACACCAAGTTCTTTGGTGGGCATTTGTTCTCTTTGTCTTGGAAGATTTAATTAGTGATATCTAATATCTTTGCTTTACTGGTAGCCTAAGGGAGAGGTGGGACAATATGGATATTATGGAGATAAAGCAACATGATATTTGGGGCTCCTTGAAAATTGTTGTCGACTACATGGAGAAGGTGACTAGGATGGTAAAAGATGTTATCGAGGAGGTGGACTTGATGTTCAAGAACTAGCTTGATTTTATCCTCTCTGCCTTCTCTGGTGTTCTTTCCCTCTTTTCATTTTTTTCTTTGTTGTTAGTTGTATTTTAATTTTGTTCCTTCCCATTGTTGCAGGTGGTTGTTTCCATATTTTTCTAGGATTCTTCTCTGTGGTTCTCCCCATTGTGTTGGAGCTGATGTAAAAGGTTGAGCTCCTTTCAAAACCCTCAATTCTTAATAGTACCAAAAAAAGAAAAAAACTATAAGGAGATAGGTCCATTGATTTATGAAAATCTTCTACTTATCCCTCAATCAATATTTCAAACAAACAAGCTAACATAATTTTATATATCCATTTAGATATAATATAATATTAGTACCTATTTCTAAATATACCTTGAATTTTATTAAAATTACTTTCTTTTTAAACGTTCAAAACATATTTATTTAAAATTATATTTAGTTTTTTTTTAAGATTAATAAATTAATTTAGTGGAAAATTATATTACATAGATTGAATGCTTTTAAGCTAAGTTTCAATAGATGATGTGGGACTATTCTCTTTCACATCTAATTTGTTAAAGTTATTAATGCGAAAAAGAGTAACCATGTAAAGCAAGGATATATAAATCTAGATACAACAAGTCATACTATAATCAATGATAAGAAAGGAAAAAAAAAACTTCCCTCGTTCACTAAGGCCATCATCTAGGAGGATATCCATCACAATTGAGGTCTTCTTGATTATCTTGTTTTGATACTTAAATATGTGTATGAACTCCACTAGCTCAAAGCATTGTTGGATCATCTATATTTGTTCAAATAATATTTATATTCTCTAGTCTATATTATTTTTCTTGCCTATTCCTTTTAAGTGGTTAATCAAAATTTGGAAGTCTTATTCCACTAAATTTTCCTCCACCCCACCATCAGAGCCTCTTGTAACCCACTTAATATGGTATATCATATTGTCAAGTTATTGGATAAGATACCAATATTTTTTGTGAAGATAAAAATTAGAGGCATCATTCGAGAGGTAGCCTATTCCCCCACACTCACTCTTCCTAGATTTTCTCTTGAGGCTTTATTTATATTAATCTTAACTAGTCCCTTTGAAGGAGGTTTTCAATTCCTAGTTTTTATTACTTGTGCATAATTTAGGGTTACCCTTTTTTTGTGTGACCAATTTTAGAGATATTTATATTTTGGATGTTATCTTAATCCACTTTTGGTTAGTATTTTGGGGCTTTTTTAATAGGTATTGGATTGAAACCCTCATATTGACTATGATTCTTTGCTAGACAAAGTGGTTTTCTTTGTACTCTCGGTTGAAGATACAATTATTTCTCTGCTTCCACAAATTCCATAGAAGGAGAGTCATCCCCACCCAAAAAATATACTAACTAGGTTGGTACATTTCCTCCCATTTAGGCTACTTCCTCTAATTTTTTTCTTAGAAGATATCTTAGGCCAATGGATACATAGCAAATTTATCATATATTTCCATAGTTTTATTGTGATGGGGTATTTTATAATAAAGTGAGATATTGATTCTTCATTATTCCAACACATATCACATTTTAAAGGCCCATACATCCCTATTTTCATCAACTATTCCTTTGTTAATGTTATTTTATGAAGTAGAAGCCAAATGAAGAATCTCACTTTGGACTAAATATTATATACAACAGGTGCATGAATATATCATTTAACGAGCTTGGGGTACTCTAGGAGAGGGATAAGTATATAGAGGTAACTATATATTCACTTCAATTTTTCCTACCCCATCCACGAATATCTTTCTCTTGAGACCATGAGAGGTATCTCATCTGGATGGTCATATAGATTTTGTTTCTCTAATACTTCAAGACTTTGATTGGAAATTCCTCTATTGGGATCCATTGTCTTCCTACGTCTTAGCTGCTACTTTGAAGCTTATAGTATTTAGCTACCTTAAACCAATTGTTTCTATGTAGATTCTCCATAAATGGTCTCCAAGTTAGGAATTGAGTTATTAAAGGAGGATGACCATACCATGGATTTTTCTTTACGTTAGTATTCCAACTATTATGGATAATCTAGAACAATATTCTTTTAATCATATCATTTCCTAATTGAAGTCTTATTAATATTGGAGATCCTATGCTAGAAAGCATAATTCAAATAAACTTTGTCAAAATTTTATTATATATATATATATATATATCTTGGGACCTCAAAATTTGAACCCATAATTCCTTAGGATATTTAAGCAATCTCCAATATAATTTAGAAACCAATGCCTTGTTATTCTTAACAAGTGATTTTATTTCTAGTCCTCCCTTTCTTTTTATATGCATAAAGTATCCCATTTCACTAGTGACCATTTTTGTTCTTGTTTGACTCCACTCTATATGAATTTATAGCTTATTTGATTTACGAACTACCTAAGGGATGGTAAGCATTGATGAGATAGAAATAGGTATGACATTATGTTCTACTTTAATCAAGGTCATCCAACCTCATGTAGAAATCCACCTATTAGTCCATTTTTAAAATTTAGCTTTCACTCTATGTGATAGCCAAGCCCATTCCTCCTTATTTACCTCTCAATTGTAAATGGAATTATTAGGTAGACAATTGGAAGATATTTCTACATATACGAATAGTGGAAAAAATATGACCTTGGACTTATCTTCATTTATAAGTTTTCTAGTCACTTTTATAAACTATTCTTAAATAATTTTAAATCTGGATGTCTCCCTTGTTGTTGCTTTTCCTGATAATTTACAGTCATCAAAACTTGTAGGTGATTAATTTATTTGACTCTAGTTGCTTTTATTATTTCCTTAAAAGCTCTCATTTGCTTATCCTTACCCAATGCTCTACTCAAACATTCATCCAATATGCTGAATAGATATGGGGATAAGGTGTCTCCCTGCCTGATACTTTTAGAAGCTATAGATAGTTGGGTAGGAAGTCCATTTACTAGAACTAAATATGATACTAAGGAAATACATCCCCTAATTCATTCTACCCAATCCCTTGAAAATTTAAAATATCTCATCATCATTAGGAAGAAGGTCTAGCCAAATCTATCATATGCATTGGATAGGTATAACCTAATAAACATGAAGGATATTTTATGTACCTTTATAGAGTGGATCGCTTCTTAAGCTAAGACTATTTCATTTAAGAATTGTCTTCCTTTCATATGTTTTATTTTTTAATAATAATTTTAAGTTTTAAACATTAAAACTATAAACCAATTAATACTAATAGCTTAACATCTAAGATTAGCCAACCATATGGTATGAAGTATAGGAGATAAAATTCACAAAATTTTATCCATATTCAAAAATATTTATACATATTCCTCTACCATTATTTATTATTCAATTACATTTTTTTTATAAATATATTTTTATTCAATTAGAGACCACCAATTTAAAATTATATATATATATATATATAGTAAAATCTCATTTAATTAGCATAACATTAGTGCTTCTCCTCTTTCTTACACTATACTTAATTTAAAAAAATATAAAATATCAAACTAAAATTTTCAAATGTAATTGATTCAAAATTTGAACTCATGATCCTAGAGCCAAGTTCAAATATTAGGAAGTAATTCATGCATAGTTATTAATTGTAATGACAAATTACATGGTTGATTGAAACATACAACTTTTACTTATAACACCTTATTGTATAAATTGTTGAAATGCATAAATATATTCTATTCTACAATTGGCTAAAATATTGTTTAAATTTATTTTATATTAATTAAAATATATAATTGTCAAAACACTTTTAATATCATATAACTAATTTTTTAAAATTAAATTTAAATTATTTTTTTAGTAATGTTTTAAAAATATACCTCAACTAACTGTAAAAAAATAATTTTTAAAACAGTAAAATTAAATAAATCACTTTCATGAAAAATAGTTTATTTAAATTTTTACATATTTATGAAAATTTCTTACCGAGTAATACCTCTTTTCGTGGCGCTCTATCTATACCACTCTTATCTATTATCTCTTCTCTTCATTACCGCGCTCTCTCTATATATTTTTTTTGGTAAATAAAAGTCTTCATTAATTACCGGGTTTTGCAGGTTAACCCAAAACCTATTACAATATCCAGCCTTCTGCTAAGATTGTAGATCCTAGTCATCCTTGAAACTTTCTTACCAGAAATTGTGTTGGATCCCCTACAACACCTTACTAACAAAGCACACCCATACCTAAACATAATTGTAAACATTACTTACATTGATAGGAATTGAAGATTGGAACTTTGCACTTGTGAAACTTGTTGCTTGCCCATTTCCTATTCTCTGTTGGAATCTACAAGGCTTACACCCTGTTACCTTCATTTCCAATTTGGTATGATTTAGAGGGAAACCCCATAGTTATTACAAGCTCCATGGGAAAATAACACCCATTCATCTTTCTCCTTAACGGGTAGGTTTCTTTTCATGACTAATAATGTTTTCCACTTCACGTGGCACACCTTGTGTCCATGTCACCAAACTACCAACATCAACACCTATGTTGGCTAATTTTTTAGCTGACCTGTTGGCCTCACGGTACACGTGACGAGCCCTCCTATTCTGTCTTGCCGCAAAAATGATCCTCACTTCATGGATGACTCCCTCGATTCTCCATGGAGGTTTTTTGCCATTGGTTAACAAGTTGATGATGTTCATAGAATTGCCTTCAATCATCAAGTTACCTTGAGTTGCTTAGGCTACTTGCAACCCTCTCCAAAGGGCTCTAGCTTCTGCTTTGTTATTAGTTTTGATTCCCAATGGTTCAGCGAAGGCCTTGACCAGATTTCCTTGATGATCCCTGATTATTCCTCCAGCTCTAGCTCTTCTCGGGTTCTCCTTGGCTACACCATCAAAATTTAGTTTAAACCAACCCTGGGGGGTGGCTCCCAAGAAATACCATTTTTGGGATTGGGCAAAAGAATGGAAGGTTTGTCCTCAATACCTAAGGCCCGAGCTAATTATTTTTCTTGGGGAAGAATTGAGTGGTTCTCATCCACTAAGGTGCTAAGGTTTTCTTTCGCAAAGATAATAATCCTGTTGAGGATGGTTTTTGGGTTGTGAATGGTATCGTTAAAGGCTCTATGGTTCCTTTCTAGCCAAATCTGCCAGAGAAAATTATGCCAACATATTTTCCATAGGTACTTAATTTTTAGGCTAACAAAGGGTTGAGGCCATTGATGGAACACTTCAGATATAAGAGTAGGCTTAACCCATGAGATCCTAAAGGCTTGGAAAAGTTCATCCAGGATGGACTCCGCTACCGAAAACTCCAGAAACAAGTGTTCGGTTGTCTCCCATCTTGCCCTACAAATGTAGCAATGGTTAGCAATAACCATACCTTTGGATAACATATTTTCCATAGTGAGGATTTTTCCTTGAATCATCAGCCATGAAAAAAAGGATATATTAGGAATTAAGCCTTTGATCCAAACCAAACTCGGTTGAAATTGTTGACCTTCCACATTGAGAAGCAAATTATAGGCAAACTTAACTATGAAGTCACCACTTTCAGTCTCAGCCCAAACAATGTGATCTTCATCCTCTCCAGAGGGAATAATTTGCTGAGTTAAAATGTTATAAAGCTCTTCAGACTCCGTTTCAAAACCCTGTACTATGATGTGTTTCCACCTGTTGATATTTATATCCTGCCACATATAATTTGCAACCTTCTTCCCAATATGCTACTCCATATGCTCTTGAATCCTAGCCAAATGAGGAATCTAGGATAACTCCTCAGTTCTCACCCACCGATCCTTCCAAAAGTCTATTGTTTGCCCATTTCCTAGAATCCATCTAATACCTTTCTTGACAAGATCCTTGCTCATGAGGATTTCCTTCCAAAAAGCAGACCCCTTGCTTGCTAAGTTGTCATTAAGGAAGTTCACACCTTGGAGGTATTTCCTCCTAACTATGGCAATCCATTCATTATCGACCTTAGTCAATAACCGCCACGCTTGTTTGTCTAACAGAGTTGTATTGAGATGAGCAACTCTCCTCAATCCTAACCCCCATCAAATTTAGGTTTGCAAACCTTGTTCCAACCTACTAAATGGATCCTTTTCTTATCCTCAGTCCCTGACCAGAGAATTTTTTTTTGAAGCTGCTGAATTTTGTGAGACACCTTGCTGGGGAGCTCTGAAGACTGATAGGAAGTAAACGGGTATACTTTGAAGTGAAGCCATAGTTAAAGCTGCTTTGCTCGCATGAGATAACATATGTCCTTTCCAACTCTGCTAGCTTTTTTTGGATCCTCTACGGAACTATGTTCCACATTGATCCTTCAGGTTTCCCCGTAAACAGGGGAAGACCTAAATAGGAGGTGGGAAGGGATGCAATCTGACATTCCATGATCCTTGCTATGCTGTTTTGCCTAGGAATGTGGGTATTGATGAAATAAAGTTTGCTCTTATCAAAATTCACTTTCTATCCAGCCTCTTCTTCATACATTATGAGAATATTTTTAATCCTTCTTGCCTCAACCACATAAGCCAAAGTCAATAGCAATGTATCATCAACAAATTGCTGATGTGTCACCGGGGTAGTTAGCGACGTGGCCTTGATACCTGATATGAGTCCAGCTACCGCTACTGCCTTAATGGTTCTTCCCAAGGCCTCAGCTACAATGATGAACATCATAGGACTTATATATATTAAATATATTAAGAACTAGTTATTACTCAAATGTCGATGACATATTCCTTGGCTTTCGGCTTCGAATAAAGAGTCTCCCGCGAAGACCAAAGTATGATAAAATCTTTATGGAAAAAAATATAAAAGAAAATAAATATATATTGAAATTTGTAGACCAGCTCGAAGATTCCCAGCAAAAGATTATAATATTAGAGGCCATGATAATGAAAGGAAGAAATGAAAAAAAAAAAAAAAACCAATATAAACTTTATCTGAAAACGAGTTTAAATATCACCATTACCAGTCAATTTAGGACACCCTCTCCTCAACGAAGTCCACATCGTCTCAACGCTATCAGATTCTGACTCTTACAGTTATTTCGGGCATTGGCGGCAATGAGGCGGAGAATCAGGAGCCGGGCGGTTCTGGCCGTAACCGCCGAAGCCCTCGCTGGGTGCGCCGACGGCGAGGGACAGAAATTGGTGCGGGTATTGTGACCGGGAGAAGGCAAGCGGCCTCGTCGTAGGCGTGGGCGGCGTCCTCCGCCGTGTCGAATGTTCCGAGCCAGAGGCATATTTTCTTGATGGTGTCTTCGATTTCCGCCACCCACTGCCCCTATAGTTGCTGCCTGACCCCCACAACTCTATTTCTGTTTCTCCCCAATCGCGTCCCCCACAACGCCGAGTCCGCCTCATGTCCGAGGTGAGAAAGCCACCGCTGCTGCTGTTGTTGGTAGCACAATTGGAGTGTGTCTATATGTCCATGTATCATACGGCAATTTAAAGCTATAAGGGGTAATGGGCAATTTTAAGTATGTGTACCGGAAATTTAGGTCCTTAACATGTCCATGTATCATACGGCAATTTAAAACTATAAGGGGTAATGTGCAATTTTAAGTATGTATACTTGAAATTTAGGTCCTTAATCTTTGGTTTATGAAATTCTTCTTGCTTATCACTCTATCGATATTTCAAACACAATTTAACTTGCGTTTCTATATTCCATTCAGATATAATATAATATAATATAATATAATATAATATAATATTAATATTAATTCAGATATAATATAATATAATATAATATAATATTAATATTAATATTTTTGTGATTGAAAGTGAACTCGATATTATTTTATCACACTATCCATATAAATAGGTGGTAAGCAAGCACACTTCATAAAGTTTATGTTATGAGATTTTTCCATAACCAATATGTTGCGGAAAACTACGAGACAATTAACAATTCAACGAAATTTGCTAACACTTAGATTGACGGCTCTAGCAAAGAGGGGGCCTTATCCAAGGGATTGCCCAGACGTTTAAGATTTAGGTTTTGTTGCTATCAAAGAGTCCCAACCAAATCCATCATCCTTCTATTTAAGAGCATCCTCAATTCAGATGAGGACTATTTTTATGGGGGAGAAGGTGGAACACAAGCCCTCATGCCTAATGATCCTTGAAAAAGTGTTGGATTTCAAGGATAATATTATTAACCTGAGCTTGGATTTGAAGCAGAATATTAGAGCATATCAACGTTTTAAAAAATCTGTAAAGACTTGTTGTGTAAAAAAAATAATAGAATTAGGATTTTAAATGTTTAACAAAATATTTAATTAAAAATAATATTTAGTTGGTTGTTGGATTGTACTTTTAAATTTTACATTTTATCTTAAAAGCTATAATATATTAAAAGAGAATATGGTATTTAATGTGATCTGGCTTTCTTGTTTGGTCATAATATTTGTTTTAAATATTTACATAAATATTAAAATATGTAAAAATGAAAATAATTTTTTTTAAGAAAATATTTTTGAAAAAAAGATTTGTTGTGTTAAAAAAAAAAAAAATTGTAATTTAAATATTTAAAAAACATTTAATTAAAAATAATATTTAGTTGTTGGATTGTACTTTTAAATTTTACAATTTATGTATAGTACATAAAATGAAATAAAAAGAAGCATATGGTATTTAATATGATTTAGACTTCTTGTTTGGTTATATCATTTGTTTTAAGCATTACTTGAATATTAAAATAAGTAAATATGAGAGATAATTTTTTTTAGCAATATCTTTGAAAGAAATTTTTTAATAATATTATGTGGTTTGAAACTTGGACCTCCCCAAAGATAGGCCAAAGCCCTAACCATAGCATTGTCCTTGTTGGAGAAAATTTAAATTTACAAAATTTGAATGGATAAAATAATGATGTTGGAAGTGTTTTTGATTTTGGAAGATTTTACCAATTTTTTTTTGTAATATATATATATATATATATATATATATATATATATTCTAATATTAGCTTTTGTATAATTATGATTGAAAATGATAAAAAAAATTAAATAAGTA
Source organism: Wollemia nobilis (assembly GCA_028583015.1). Taxonomy (NCBI): domain Eukaryota; kingdom Viridiplantae; phylum Streptophyta; class Pinopsida; order Araucariales; family Araucariaceae; genus Wollemia; species Wollemia nobilis. The sequence goes on along the minus strand of JAQPPZ010000677.1, from coordinate 938,143 downwards.
TGAAATAGTATTAATTTCATGAGTTAAATTTTGGACTTTCAGGGAGGAGAAATATTAAATCTTTTTAAGTGATATATGCAAAATATCTAAGTTCTTAAAATATCACTATGTGGTGTTGACCTAATATGGGACTATTTCAAAAAATTTTAAACAAATAAATAAAGTAAAAAACAACATTGCATGTATATGTGTGGTTTTGTGTTATTAAAAAAAAAAATGAATAAAATTCAATATACAGACACTTATACCCATAACTTTATTTTTATTAAGAAATTTTTTAATAGATTAAAAAGAATATGTTTATTTAATTAAGTTTTTTTGAATAGATTTATCATCGTAGAGTTTTATTTTTTATCAAATATTTCAAAATGTATGTAACATTAATGGTCATATCTCTCTTAATATCTTGACTGTTTTTCCTAATCCTCTTAGTTTTGTACTTTAAACTATATGTATAATAATATTAACTATTTAATCAAATAGTTTTGAATAAAATTATCATTGTAGAGGTTTTTTATTAACCATTTCAAAATATATGCACCAATAATGGTCATATTATCTCTCTTAATATCCTCCCAATCTTCTTCAATCCTCTTCATTTTTTTTATTTTTAACTATATGTCTTAATAGTATTAACTTGGTGGACCATTAGAATTAAAGAGAAATCACACAAATATCTATAAATTAAAATAGAACAATACATCATAAAATTCCAAATACATGGAAAGGATTGGGGATTTATAGGTGTTTTCATGTTATTCTATCATGTTATACATTATTTATATATCTTAGAATCTATATTAATATCAAGCCTTTCAAATACATCTTACAACTAAATATTTTATCACATTATCAATGCATGTTATTATTCTATAAGTCAAATTGGCTACATGTATGTTGTAGACCTTCCTTTATCCTTAATAGTGCAAATCCTTATTAAACATGTCTTATTTTCTCTATCCAATGGTCATATTGATGAATAAATTTTCTAATAAAGGAATAAATTTATGTCATTTATTTATCTTGTTCTATCCATTAATGAGTAATATTTTTGTCACATACCAAAATAATGGGTAAAAAAAGCTACATAAAAACCCTTGATAATTACATTATATCCATATATTGTGAATGGTAATGTAGGAGCATCCATGTTGAGAATGAACAAGAAGTATTGATGCATAAATGGGAAGGTAAACCATTAGGGTAACTTAAAATTCATTACTTCTCACATCTATAAAATAAATATAGTTAAGAGAGATAGGGATGGTGAGGTGAAAAGAGGTAGCAAACAAGCTAATATAAAGAATAGTAGAAGGTGGGGAGGAAAGTAGAAAATTATAAAATAAATAATAGGAGAGCTAACATGAATGCTCTATACCATGATCTATAACCATGTTGCTAGATAGGCAAATTTTTAATTAACAAATTTTTTCATTAGTTTAGATGAAATTCATGTGAGGTTGTTTATATGAATATTTAAACATGTCTATCATCAAAAGAGTGTATTGAAAGAGGATATACATTGATTAATATTGTCAAGGAACATTGATTCTCATCTAAATATTTTTCAAGATACTGTTGTCTAGAGCATAGTTATCTGAGGATTGCCATCATAAATTATTACTTTATTGGGACCTATAGTAGAGTTGTTAGAGCTCATGCATTCTTTTTTCATGACTTCCTAAACCTACTATCATGGAAGAAATTTTTGAATGACATCCACGAAATACTTGACTTAATGGTGAATGAAGTTTTCCTTCAAGAGATATTGTCATCTTAGATGTCACCACCATTGAACTGAATATCAACTTGAAGTTTATTATTTGGAGTGTACTATATATAATCAATCATTGTTGCCTACCTTTGATGTCTATAGCAAATTATATCTAGAAAAAATTATTTATCGATGAGAATCTATTGATATATGTCCTAAGAGTGTCAACATCATTGGATTAAACCATTATTATTGCCAAGGAAATTATGTTGATATGAGTTTGTTAATGTCATTAGAAATAATGATGGAAAACATCATCTTGCAAACTGATGAAGATTTTTGTTGAAGAAATTTGTTGGCTATAAGCAATTATCCTTTATCATCAACTTTTGATAATATATTACCCCCCTTATCACTGCATCATTATGGTATTAAACCTAAAATATTACTAAGGATTGATATGTGTTAAATAAACAATGACACAACATGGAATATGAATACCATGAGATCCCAAACTATAGACATATTTGAGGTGATAAGGGAAATTACTGGTCAACTTGATGTGATCAAAATTTTCCAAAGGAGAGAAAATTAGTGATAGTGAAGAAGAGGAAGTTGGTCATATAGAAGCTTAAGATGAAAAACAAGAGGGAGAACCATAGGAGTGATTGATTCAAGAAATTTCTAATATGTGTCAAAATCCAAAGGTAGAAACCTCATCATACAATGGAAACTTGAATCCAAAGGAGTTTATAGACTATATTATAGAGATGAATAAGTGAATTGATTTTGAATCGATAAAATATCCCAAGAAGGTGAAGTTTACCTCTACAAGGCTAAAAGGACATGTGTCCTTATGGTGGGACCTTGTTCAACCTAAAAGAAAAATAAAATGAAACAAGAGGATTCAAACATGGAACAAAATTATTATCAACTTGAAATCCAAATTCCTCCCATAAAATTACAAAATAGGTTATTCATAAGACTTTAAAAAATCAAGCAAAAGGAGCTAAAAGTGAAAGAGTATACTAAAGAATTTTATAAATTGACCATAAGAGTAGGTCATATTGAATATGATGAGGAGAATCTGGCAAGATATATAAATGGACTGAGATTGTCCATACAATATGGTATTACCATGATTCAAATTACTACTACTGAAGAGGTATACTAGTTACACTCAATGTAGAGGAAATATTATTGTGTAGATGACAAAATAGTGTGATAGGAAGAAATAAATTCTCTCAAGGAAGAGAACAATCAAATAATGGTATAGAGAAGCATGTGTAAGAAGGATAAGCTAGTACTTATCAAAGTGATATCCACAAAATTACCCAAGAAAAAGGTTAATCTTCAAGAGGATAAGGTGGATTTAGTAGATAAAGAGGACATTGTTTGATTGTAAAATGTTATATATTTGGAGAATTTGGTCATCAAGCATTTTAATATTATCAAGCACAATAAACCAATAGGTATGGAAGGGAAGCCCATAATCAAATTATACAAGTAGATGAAGACATTATTGCTTTACCAAATCACATGAAATAAATAGAACAATGATAATCCCTTATGATAGAAAGGATATTATTGAAATCAACAATGAAAGAGATTTTTTAGGTTCATTTTTAAGTTAGGAGGAAAATGTTATAAGATGGTAGTGGAAAACAGGAGTACACATAATCTAGTGTCTATAAAGATGGTATAAAAACTTGTGTTGAAGATAATTGAACACTCCAATCTATACAAGGTCTCCTAATTATAAAGGGGACTCTAAATTTTAGTTAGTGAACAATATCAAGTGAAATTTCAAATTATATATTATGAGGATGAGGTCCTATGTGATATTATGCCTATGGATGCTTGTCATGTCTTGTTGGGAAGACCATGACAATTTGATAGAAGAGTAGTACATGATGGTAGGGAGAACATATACACTATTGATAAGGATGGAAAAGGGTAAACATAAAGGCCATTGAAGGACAAAGGAAAAAGGGTGGAAAATAATCCTACAATTTGACTCAATATAGATAAATAGTTTGTAAATGATTAAAAATCCAAGTTGAAGGGAGAAGAGCTCATGTTAAAATATGTTCTAAAATAAGTGGAGGAAATGGTAGAAATAAGCAGAAGGATGAACATGACAAAAATAAAAATAGCTCAAGTTAGTAGTAGTAGGGATGATGAATATGATGGTATAGTATTAAGGTGAAAGAGAAGGATAAAATATAGGGTAAAGAGATAGTGGTGGAAGATGAACCTCATTAGGTCATTGATGGCTATGACAAAGGCCATTTTTATAGAACTAATAGTGATAATGGTACTTCATGGTGTGGTGAAGGATATTGTGATGGTGATGACAAGGATCATACTGGTGATGAAGATTTTGAGTGCTTTGAAAGGTATGCCAAAGGCATTGGATATATGCTAATGAGAAAAGTGGGGTACAATAGTAACGAATTTGGAAGATATAGGTTTATGTGGAACACAAATTTGAAGCTAGAACTTCCATTATACACAATTGTATAAATAGTACATGAAAAGGAATAAATGTGGTCATAAAGGTTGTAACAATATGCCATGAAAGGCCAACCACCTGTAACAATATACTATGCAGGGATAATCACTTGCAACCAAGAAGGATTCATATAAAATAACAATATACTATAAGACAAGAGAAATCCTCAATAACATAACCATACATCCTAACTATAAACAAAGCATATCTTCACATGGGAATACTATGCCTCACATAACACAATGTAAAAAATATGAAATAGTATCTTAGGATTATAATTAAGCCTAAGGTGCAATAATATCCTCAACAATCCTACTAACCAGCATTGGACCCCAATGCTCTCAAAATATTTGGAATATCACAAGCCATTTGATGGTGAGAAATCTAGCGAGTCTAGTGTGGAAGTTGGTCTCAATGGATGATAAGGTAATAAGTGGAAGAACCATATCTAGTTTGATGAGTCTTCATGTCAAAACATCTATTAGTATCGAGTGGAAGCTAAAAGTCAAGTACCATATCTACTGGGTGGTTGATGATAGGCTTAGTCTCCAAGGTAGAGTCATATGATGGCTTCTTTGGAAAATATCCTTTGTCCAATGGATGCTGAACTTTATCTCTAACCTAAAATGGATGAGGAATATTATGTTTGTCAATTAATTTATTTTGCTAATGATGAGTCTTCTACAAGATCTATGTTACCATGGCCTAAAGGCACTATAGGTGTTCCATGAAAGAAGTTGACTTGGCTTGCTCTTTCTTTGTATGTGCAAGGTAGTAGAGGGCAAGGATAAAGGTAAATTCTATGGAGTAAATGGTTGTTTGTTCATAGGTGCTTTTGGAAGATATGGACTTGGAATGATTTCAATGGTGTGATTGATATCTCTATCAAGAGTGATGGGTTCCTTAACCACAAGTTGATGTGTTTGTACAATCATTTGAAGTGAATCTTCTTTGTCTTGGATATATGGAGGTTCTTTTTCTTTATCATGTGCTTGACATACTGTCTTGGTATCTTACCTATAAATTAGAACCAAATTTGATGTGGGTTTAGTGCTTTGTATCAAATGTGTTTGCAACTCCAAGGTGTATGTGTTCTTTTTATCATGATATACCACATTCCTATCAAAATTATAGGAATTACAAAGAAAAATTACACAACAATCCATATTAGTGATATCACATTTCACCTTATCCATAAATTTACCACCAAAAGAGAAAGACATGGTGTAAGTGTGTGTGATGTTGGATGTAGAACCTATATCCTTCCACCCAAGTGCATAGGGTTGAGGATGTGGCTTCAAGGGAAGCTTCAACTTCTTGATAAAAGTCCTCATAATTATATTTTTTTACAAGCCATTATCTATAATATAATATACATAGAAATTATGTGTAAGGAGGACTTAGGTGAAAAACAAATGGTCACGATCCCCTTGTGTAGAAATATTTGTCATGAGGATAAATTTTTTTACTTTACCCTTCAAAGAAAGATATTTTTATTTTATCCTAGTAGCCACAATGGGACCATCTTCTAGGTCCTCATTTGTAGGCTTTACAAGTAGGGACTTCTTCTTCATATTTTGAAATGTATAACATCTTGATTTGCTATGGCCTTATTTTTTACAAAAATCACAATACAATGATGAAGAGGAATTTCTAGAAGTAGAAGAAGAAGAATGGAATTTGGGTGAAGTGGGAGGAGAAGAAGTGTGAGAGGAATTATTTATCCTTTGTTGATGCTGATTCGATCCCTTGGAAGTGTGTTCATGTGAAGAAGATCATGATTTGAAAGATGCACCAACTTTCTCCTCTGCTAAAATGGCATGTTTGAATACCACATCCAAAGTAAGGAAGGAATTGAATTTTACCTCCCTAAAAATATGATCTTGCAAGCCCCTAGTGAATTTATTGATCAAATCCTCTTCTAAATATTTTACACCAAGAACCTTTCATCTATTGAATTGAAAAATCTAGTCTAAAATTGACATATTATGTGCTTACCTCAACATAAAACATTTGGTCATGAGGTCACTTTGGTAAGTAGGTGGGTAAAAGGTGTTATTAAAAATTTGGATAAGTTCCTTCCAAGTCATGGTAGGGTTTTGGCTTTGTTGTCTTTCTACGATCAATTTTTTTGCTAAACTTGTGAGTTTGACTATGGCAAATGTAACTTGTTCATCCGTAGGGACTTCTGCATAGGAGAACCAAGTCTCCAAATCTAGAATCCAAGTAGACAAAACATTTGGATTCCTTGATCTGTCATAAATTTTGACCTCACACTTTGCCTTGTTGGTAAATTTATTGTTATATATCTTGACATTAGAAGGGGCCAATTGTATTGTGATTTTGTTCACTTTATTTGCAAATGCATCTACTACAGTGGTAATATTTACCATGATTGTTTAGAGGTTATAAAATAATTGATACATTTTATTGGCAAAACTAGGAGGATACTAAGGTTGCAAGAACTATCTAGGCACTATTAGGAATACTTTTTGAAATTTACTAATGCAACAATGAGCCTAGATTACAAAATTTTACCTTTTTCCTTCCGAATTACAAAAAGGGACTAAAGTTAGTGCTTTTACAAAATAATATCAATTGCTGCAATTACAACTAAATTCAAGAAAATTAACCCTTAAAAATTACATAAAATTAGCTTTTTGGAGGCTAAATTATAAATTTTTGCAAAACAAATTAGTGAAAAAGTTTTGCAAAATTTTAGAAAAATAATGTTTTACCTTACAAAATTTGGTGGGTTAATTCAATACCCTTGGAAGTCAATTGGGTTTGATCATAGGTCAAATATTAACGACATAGATATCCAAGTCATGACAAGGTCAACGGTTCACCAATGGTCCACTAGTGAAAATTCAATAAGGTCATAACAAATTCCATAGTTGACCCATCAAAGTGGTAGCACCTATGTGGTACGCTAGCTCTCACGGGTGGCCTAACCAAAGGGTGAAAACTATGAGTTGTTCACAAGCATGTAGGTACACTCATGCCTTCAAACACCAATAAATCTAGAGCATGCTTGATGTGGTAGTAATAATCCCATAAAACAAGCTTGTTGCTTTTCTCACCTACTAAAAACCAACATCCTATCTAAAAATAGATAGATCCGTTGAAAAAATGGTAACATTTTTTCAAAAATATCAAGATCACTAAGAATAAGTTAGAAATGGTTAAAAATTTACCAAAAATAACTTTTTGTCATTGGGAATCAAGAATCATTGCCAAAAATGTGTAAAATTTATTAGAATCATTATTTTACATCGAAAAATGCCAAACGGGTTAAAACCTACCATGTGTCCACTTGTGGATGGTCGACAAGATTTTCTTGAGTTCCATGTAAGCTACTACATGGCACACCATGATTGGAGGGAATATATGGTTGATTATTGCATTTTATTAGCTATTTTAAACCTTTGAAATTTTTTATTTTTGGAAAAGAATTTACTGCACCTAGATTTTTATCTCTTGCACTTGTGGTTCAGGTTGAGAGGTGATTGAAGAGGTGTTGTTGCTTTGGGTTGAAGGTAGTGACTAGTTGTAATTATTTATAGGTAGTATTCTACTACGATGTAGGTGGAGGGCCTATGATGTTGCAAGTGATAGTTGATCGAGTAGTCATCGACACTCTCTATTGTAGAGTTTCATACGTCTAGGCCCAACTATAACAGAAGGGAAGTGAATATAAAATTGGAGAGGAATCAAGGAGGAATGAGGAGGGATAAGGGAAATAGAATGAAGGAGGAATCAATGGTAATATGAAATAGAGGATTGGGAGGAATAGGGGTGCCCCAACTGGTCATTCGGTAGATCAAAAGAATGGTTACCTATTATAGGGGTCCACTTTGTAGTAGAATATAAGAGACCCAATGGAATAATTCAAGAACCAAAAAATTAGGGGTAATAGGGGTGCCCCGACTAGTCGGTCTATAGATCAAAATAAGGGTTTCCTATTCTAGGGGTCCTCTCAATAGGAAAATATAGGAGACCCAATGGATAACCAAAATAATTAAATGATCCTTCGATCTCTCCAAAATGTAAAATTTTCTTCAATAACATGTACAACACCTCCAAATTTTGCACTCTTTTATAGTTCAAGTGCTCTCTTGGTAAGGACTACCAATGGCTCCTCCTATTCATAGCCAACTAAAACTTTCAATGCTATTGAGGTCAAACCAATAGTACTAGATCCTCCATTCTAAATAATTGATCTTGAATATGTAGATTTATTCAAGATCTTATTACCTTCCTCAAGGAAGATTATATTACCCTCTGATGTTTCTCTTATAGGTATTCATTGCAAGGGTAATTTCCACACCCTCTTCCACCTTAGGAGCTTCACCACAGATGCTATAGGCTGGCCCAAGTCAATTCCTTGCAACAACTAGCCTATAAAATGATGCAATGAAGTTGGAACCTTGCCTCCCTTATTTCTCAAAAATTTCCTATAACTCTGATTACTAGTGATGTAGAACTCAAACATAAAGCTAGCATTGCCATTATGCATAATTGTATAAATAGTACATGAAAAAGAATCAATGCAGTTACAAATATTGTAAAAATATGTCTTGCAAGGCCAAACACCTATAACAATATACTATGAAGGGATAACCATTTGCAACCAACAAGGATGCAAACAAAATAACAATATGCTAGAAGACAAGGGAAATCTCCAACAACATAACCATGCATCCTAACTACTAACAAAGCATATCTTAATGTGGGTATACTATGATTCATGTAATACAATGCAAGAAATAAGAAATAATATCTTAGGCTTATAATTAATCCTAAGGTACAATAATATCATCAACATGGGAAATATATAAAAATACCCATAATTCCATAAGTAAGGCCAAATAATGAAGGCCTTGGATATGCAGGTCTAGCAAAAATTATTAAGACCAAATTTGTGAGAGGAGAGAGCAGTATAAGGAATGAAGGTTTGAGAATGGGTTGTTGCAATTAATGTGGAAAATTTGGACACGTTGCAACTACATGTTGGAACCTACATCCTTGTGAGAGTTGTTGAGGATATGATCACTCCAAATAAGGTGTTGGCAACAAGAGGAAGTCAACAAAAAAGTGCATATCGATTATAATTGCATTAATTTGATGCAATGAGATAAGGTGAAGAGAATGTTGGGTGAATTCTATATGAGGAGGTTTAACCCTTAGGGGAAGACCAAGGCAAGACAATGAAATTGGCCTTATGTAGACAACCAAGATAGAGTGGTAATAGCTTGGAAAGATACTTCATGAGATGGAGATCATGAACCATTTTCTATTTCCTACTGATCATTATGCAAGAACATCCACATGGATATCGAAGAAGAGGGATTGATGCAAAATATAGAAGGTAAACTATTGGGCTAGATAGACAATCATTACTTCTCATATATATAAAATGAACAAGTTTCAAGAGAGACAAGGGATGATGTGGTGAGGAGGGCTAGCAAACAAATTGAGGTAAATATGATTAGAATGTGAGGAGGAAATAAGAAAAATATTAGAGAAATAAAAGGAGATATAACATGAATTATCTATACCATTATCTCTAACCACATTGCTAGATAGACAAATTGTTATTAAATAACGTTTTTTCCACTAGTGTGAATGAAATTCATGTGAGGTTATTTATATGAATATGAAAACTTATTTGTCATTATAAGAGTGTATTTAACGTGGATATACACCGATTAATGTAGTTAGGTAATTTTGATTCTTATCTAAAGATTTTCCAAGAGGTCTCTATCTAGAGCATAGTCATCCGATAGCTGGTGTCATGCCTTGTTGTTTTATTTGGAACTGTAGTGGAGCTATTGGAGCCCATGCATTCTATCATCATGAATCCTTAAACCTACCATCATGGAAGGAGTTACCAAAAATATTTATTGAATGGTGAATTAAGTTGAACTTCGAGAGTTGTCATCATCTTGAATTTCACCAATATCAGAGTGATTTTTGGCAGGAATTTGTTTACCTTGGAGTGGACTATCTAAGCAACCATTATCATATACCTTTGAAAAATAAGGTAGTTTTAATTTGAGGAAAAATATTTGTTGTCAAGACTCTTCCAACCAATGTCTTGATAGTGTCAACATTGTCAGAGCAGACCATCATCATTTCCAAGGAAATTTTATTGGCATGAGTTTTCCAATATCACCAGGAATAATTAAGGAAAACGTTTTCTTGTAAAGTGATGAAGGTAATTGTTCTAGAAAGTTTCTAACTAGAAGTGATTACCTTTCATAATTTACTATTGATAATAGATTATCCCCCCTTGCCACTACATAAAATGGTATGTCATAAACCAATATTATAATTGAACACTATTAAAAATGATAAAACATAATATCATAAAACTCCTTTTGAAATAGTTTCATTTTAATTTTTTTTATTAATGTCATATGTTGTATTATAATTAAAATCAATATCACTCAAATATTGTAAAAAGACTCATGAATATTATTTGTTATATGTTATAGAGTAATATTTTATATTCCAAGAAAAATATCATTATGTTACCATAATTCCAATTTTATATATCTTAAGCAAATAGGAGATCAAAAATCATCCTTACATATGTGCATTTTTCTCTAGATATTTCATCTAATGTCATGCATACTTGTAGGTTAAATTACAATATAAATAGGTGACACAAAGGGATGTTAGAGATATCATACCTATAAAGGCAAAATACAAACCTTTAATCCTCATTTCTTTTATGTATGAATAAAAACTACTCACAAATATGTTTTTAAAAAAAGAAGGATCATTCAATATACCCATTATTTAAATTTTTTATAGAAACACTTTACTTACATCTAGAAGGGGATTTATCATATTTATATTGATGTTTATAATATTTTTAACATATTAAAAAAAAAAAAAATTGACATTTCTAAATATTAAATTATTTGAATTATTATTAACAATTAAATTTGTATTTATAATTATATAGGTAAAATAATCATACTTCCACAAGAGACTCTGAATATCCAATATGCTTATCATCCTAAAATATGTTATAAGACTCCTTAAGTCTAGAAGAAATTTCTATACATAATAGTTCATTGATGACTTATTTTAATTCATTAAAGTAAGAATATTCAATTAAAGGTTAATTTTAATATATTTCAATTTTGTATCATTTTGTTGCTATGCCAATTCTTTTTACCTTTGAGAAATAGTATTTTACAATATTATTTTAAATTTTAAAATTCAATTCTAAACATATGGTTACATAGTGAATTTACTTTGAAACACCTTTCTTCTTAGTATTTTAGATATATCATTTCTATTAAAAATAAATATTATTGCTTCCTTTCATTATTTAAACCTTATTTTACTTTAATTATATCATTATTTTTAACAAATATATGGTAATATCACTAAAAGGTTCTTTGATTTTATTCTACATTATACTTAACTTCTCTTATTAATAACCAAATCTCATATTGATAAACCAATTTAATTCTATTAACATTATTTATTTCATTTCTAAAGGATGTGTAAACACCAAAATATAGCCACTTGTCACTCAGGTGTTGTAGGTGAGTTGGAGAGGAGAGGGCAATCCTCCAAGGGAGGTCCTAGGTTCAAATCTCCACCCTACCAAAAAAAAGCTAAATTGGGTATCCAAAATCCAATTGATAATGTTGGTGCGGGCAGGGTCGAGTGCGACTCTCGGATGACTTTGACGGTGTAGAACCACCTGTTCGTGGTCTCTCAGACCAAGGTGGCTCTGCAAGGGGTTTTTAGCCAAAAAATAAAAATAAAAATATAGCCACTGTCATCCATACATGTCCTCCAATCACGACCATCCATTATATATATATATAAACATGTGTGTATTTATATGAATTAATCCTAGCCATCCACCACGTTTTAATCTCAGCCATCCATCCACCTCAATCCATGCCACTTACCCAGAATTTATCCCCATAATTCCTCATGTTAAATCTTGGTCACTCATTTTATGTCATCGAAACCCTAACATGTTCCAGGGAAAATTATATAAGAGGAGTCATTTTGATGAATCGAAGCCCTTAGAATCCTTATAAATCCTTAAGCCTATGAGGATATTAATACCTAAAGCTCTTTTCAGAATCTAAGTACCCCAGTTCTTGAGAGTCCTTGGAGAAATCCTTAAGCTCCCATGAACTTCTACCCTAGCCACTTTGTCATCGCTTTTGCATCACCCGCGTTCACCACCACATAACCCATGCAAAACTAGATCTAGTTCTACAACACTTTCCTTAGTCCTTGAGCACCCCGTAGAGCCACTAGAAAACCTGTAGGTGTTTACAAAATATTTTTGGTGCATCTACCACCATCACATAACATCTTGGTGCATCTACTACCATCACAGAACACCTTTGGGTATTTCTTGTAGCATATCTATATTGCTACAACCCTTGAGAACCATTCATGCATCCTCACAACTATCATTGATAGAAGAAAAAATTTAAAGTGAAAAGGTAAATGTTTTATTTGCATTTATTTTACATTCTTATGTTCTATTTATAGTTTCATTCTGCAACATCTAGGGTTTAGTAATTTTTATTCTTTAAGGGTCTCATGTAGTGGAGCCCTCATAGGTATTACTGATATCTATTGTTGTTTATTGTTTGTAGGTATAAGGATCATATTTCTAAAAGTTGTTGAAGCTAGGGTGGCCCTTTTAGGATACACAAGCCCACCCGCAACCTCATTTGGATCGAAGACAAGCACAAAGATACCAATAATGTATTAACCTAGGGTTTCAGAGAACCCTAGCATTTGTAAAAATTATATCAAAAAAGTATTATAAAATCCCACATTGGGGCACATTGATTTTATAATTTGATATCCGCTCGTCTTAATAAAATTTTATCCATATTGTGCAATTTGGTGTTATTTCTATGCTTTTGATTATTTTATCGTGTGCATTGGTATTGCTTGATTTTGGTTTACAAAATGGTGATAACAGTGGGACCCCCAAATAATTATTCATTCTAATTTACTTTATCACTAGCTTTATATTGTTTTCATCTTACAGGTTCCAAAAATTTGATCGCATGATTTTCATAAAAAACTAGGGTTTCTAGATATTGCAAAATTCAATTAGAGGTTGCATGGATTCCCTACAATGCTCAAGGGATGCCCTCCAGTGTTATAGAGATACCCTGGTGTGTTTTAGTGGCTCTAGTGTGCATTTCACACAAGAAAAAATACGTAGGCTTCCTGGTAAGCCTGCTTCAAAGCCTATCCCATTTTTGTTTCATTTTTCCTACTTTTTATAGTAAAATTAACAAAAGAAAAATCATTTAGTTTATGTTAAAAGCAATTACATTTATTTGTATTTTAGGAATTTACATTCATCATACACATTGCATTTAGAGTATAATTGCATTCATGCATTCATTATAGATTATATTTATTTTAGAATTTTGTTGTTTTATGTATTCATTCATTACTATTTTTGTGTGAAATTACAAAAGCATAAAATAGTCGCATAATAGGGTTAAAAATTTCTATTTTTACTTGTCTGGGTTGGAACAAGATCAGAATACATAAGTATACTCCCACATTTGGTGATTCAAGGTGGAAGAACTAGGTGAACCCTCCACTTTTAAAATCACGTGATGATTTAGAGTGGGTCTTAAGCGGTATACCCTAAGTTCTTTTAAGGAACTTGCTATTATTGGTTTTGGCTTATGATTTGGACCTGTGAAATAGGCTATTTTTAACATTGTATGAACATAATAGATAACACAAATTTTAAAATGAATCACACACATTGCACGCATCACAATAAACAAAAATGAGTTGGATTTCATCATCAACCATTGTTTGATATTTGGCGATGGTGGGCTTCATTTCCATTCGTCAATATCTTCCCTTAGCAACTGTAGACACCCATGAGAATTTTTTTTTGATTTCATCACCATTAAGAATCTCATTTTCCAACCATCCATATATTTTACCTTGCATAATTTAGATTAGCACATTCATAACACACAAACCTCATAAAAACAAATATCTATATATATATAAGATATAAAAAATATAGGTAATAAAAATCTATTTCAAAAACATATGATTGAAATGCTTATTTAATTTTGTAAAATTTTAATTTGCATTTCTTTCCTGCACATTTCACATTTGATTCACCAGCTTAATATTTTAACATGAAATCAAATAAAAATATTGAGTTAAAATTTTCATCAACCAAGTCACTTCATCCATGGAGTTTTCAAAATATTGTCCTACCACTTCTATGGTTCACCCCATTAGTGTGATTACAGATAAGTTCATATTTGATTGTGGGTCCCTTACACTTTATGCATACTTCAAATGTTGATGTTTTGCATAGAGCCATCCATACATGCATTCCAGAAATAGAACCATAATCCCCCACCAACCATAACATCACCCACATTGACATGGCCAAATGGAAGCTTTTAAAATATATGCTAATTATGTTATAGAATAAATCAGTTGTCCACCCAGGCATGATCCTTCTTTTCATTAGGAACTTGCTCATTCCCAACTTTCCAGGTTCACCTATGTGTATACCAACCCTCTTTTTGAGGCATCAAATACACCTTCCCAACATTGGTCCATTCCACCACAATCATGTGCTCAAATCACCTTCATACCATCCTCATACACCACCACCTATGGCAATCCATTATATGAAGCACATGTCAATGTTGCTTCAAAAATACTAGTTTCTACCCTATCTAATGTATCTCATCTAGTTATAATTCCCATTGCAATTTATCCTCCACTTACCTCATCCCTTCGCTCCACATCCACACAATATGACTCAGATGTGACCATACAGAAAGTATGGAAACATCTTAATAAATTGCTTATGGCTCAACGAGGTGCTCAATCTTCTTCCCAATAGCAGGTACATGTGATAGATTTTAAGTCTGAGTCTAGTTTCATAAAACCCATATTTTTTACTATAAATCCATCATGGGCACCACAATATTCTATGATTTCCATTCCCACATCACCATTAACTCACACCCTTGCCATTCCCATAAATAATCAAATTCATTGTACTCACACATCATCTCCTTTTCAACATTCACAATAATTTCTTCATCAAGCTCAACATCACCAAATTCAATTCACTCCACCAAATCATCACCATCTCATCACATCCCAACATCTCACCACATCACCTTTACAAAATCACCAAGTAATTTAGGACTTCCATATTGATGAGCACCAAAAATTCTCATTTTATATACACTTTTAAGGGGCATCATTATTGGTTTAATTATAATATGATATGTATTTTTATATAACTTATGCATATAATTGATATAAAATGTAGTATTATGCTTGACTGGTATTTTTAGTGGAAAATGTATATAAATATAGGTTTTGCTACTAATATGGTATTTTATAGTCTACATCCCACTTGGAACTAGCATTTTGATGGGAGATGCCTTGATGTGCAATAAGGTACCTTGATCCCATACATTTGGAGGTGTATTTATGTGCAGGAAGATGCCTTGATCCCATACATTTGGAGGTGCCTTTATGTGCAAGAAGGTACCTTGATCCCATACATTTAGAGGTACCTTGATGTGCAATAAGGTGCCTTGATACCATACATTTGGAGGTGCCTTGATGTGCAGCAAGATGCCTTGATCTGACCAAGTTAACAGGAAGGTGCCTTGATTTTACCAAGTCAACATGAAGGCACCTTGATCTGACCAAGTCAACAAGAACGTGCCTTTAGGAGGAAGGTGCCTTGATGAGGAAGGCACATTGATGAAGAAGGTACCTTGATGAGGAAGGCACATTGATCTGACCAAGTCAACATAATGTGCTTTGATCTGACCAAATCAATAGGAAGGCACCTTGATCTGATCAAGTCAATAGAAAGGTGCCTTGATGGCACCTTGATGAGAAATAAGGGGCCTTGATGGTGCCTTGATGAGGA
The DNA here is from genome assembly GCA_028583015.1 of Wollemia nobilis. NCBI lineage: Eukaryota > Viridiplantae > Streptophyta > Pinopsida > Araucariales > Araucariaceae > Wollemia > Wollemia nobilis. The sequence goes on along the minus strand of JAQPPZ010000677.1, from coordinate 921,949 downwards.
ATAAGGTGCCTTGATGGCGCCTTGATGTGGAATAAGGTGCCTTGATGCTAAATAATGTGCATTGATACAAAAGTAGGCACCTTGCTCCCACCTTGCTCCCATTGGGAAGATGCACCAAGTCAACATTAATTGGTTAACCGATGGGCTAAGGAGATAGTTGCATGTGAAGATAAAGAAGAAATATTCTAATCATGCATTATTATTAAAATGGCTTTTATTATTGACTGATTGGCCGATTGATTTTGTAAGGTTTTTAAAAGCATTATTTTTAGGATGCATTATTTTAGAATTTTTTATTACGTACACTTAAGGATTCTTATATTTATATTTTTAGGGAATTAACATACTTTCAATAGCTTAATAATACTTGTGTATGAACCGATTGTAACAAATTATGTTATGTGATTAAAAATTGATCGATCTGTTATTGTAATGATATCTTGTTTCATCTTATATAATAACGCAAACTAGATGAATCAAATCAATGATCAATTAGATAGAAAGTTATTTTATTGTATTTTTTGTATAATTTCTTAAGAGTGCAAATACTCTTATTTGCTTAAAGCAACTATTATGTGATTAGATGGGAAAACTATCTAAGGAAGCCTAGGACCACTCCTTGTAGTATTTCTACCCTATTTTAGTTCTATTATTTGTTTTCAGTAGATTATATTTACTACTTTATTTCCCACTTTTTTTTAATTTAGTTGTGTGTTTCATTTTCTTTCATATTTAATTTATTGTACTTTTATTTTTAGTATTTTTATTTTCAGCATTTTAATTTTTAGCACTTTGTTTTATTTGGTTTGGTTGAAATCAAAATGCACAAAAATTTCCCACAAAATTAAATAGGTACATAAGGATTAATTCCCCCACACTGCAGGCATATATTGTGCATGAAACTTGTAATTTTACAAACTTATCAGATTGATAATTTATGGAAGAGAAATGATTATATTATGAACATAATTTTTGCTCACCATTTTAGCACCGTTGCAGAGGAGTATCAAAATTGTAGTGTTATGATCCATAGGTCAGTTAAAAAATCCATTTAAAATTACCTGTAGATCTTGTACCTGACAAGAATGAGCCCACCAAGGGCCTTTTTACAAGGCCAAAATAGTTGTCGGTACAACCAAAGTTGAATACCATATGCAAAAATTTAAATTTACCAGCTTCTCAGGTAAATATGGGAATGAACCTGATGTACCATATTAAGTGTAGAAGTAGGAATATATTGTGTTGTTGAAAAATTAAAAAAAATTGTAATGAAGGAATTTCATCATATGGTTTCAAGAAAATAAAGAAATGGCACAACCCAGGTCTGATATAGTTGAAAATTTGTACTATGAGGGATATGCTTATTTATACAAAAACCATTAGGGAATTATGCCTCAAGAAGCTTAGTTTTAATGATAAAAATTATAGGCTTAACCTTTCTCAACACATTGGTAAATTTTTAACGATGATATTAGTAGAAAAAAAAAATGACAGAGCAAAATTTAAACAAAACATCTTGTTATGAAATATGCTCTTCACTTGTGCTTAAGGTGATCTGGTGAATAAGAAACTAGCACATGTTTTAAAATACTACTATGCCATGTTTTCTTCTAGTTACTAGCCCACAAATAGTCATTTTCTAGCCTACACATTTTTACCAATAAGTTTAAAGAATTTTGGTTTTGAGGCCATGGGATAAAATGCTCTTCTCATGCTACAAAATATCAAACTAGTTGATAAAGAAATGGATGATAATGAGAGATTAGTTCAGTTGTAGGCATGGGGGAGATACCACCTTCACTATTACCACCAAGAATACAATGAAAATTATTTACAATATTCATAAAAAATAAAAATTAAAAATAGTTAGAATTTTATTTTAATGCCTTTAGTTTAGATTTTTCTTTTATGTTTTGCAGGATAACATGAAGTGTGATGTATATGAATAAAGATTTGTCTATGAATATTTCATGAATGGATATTCATACGTGGATTTTGTAATAGCACTATACGAACCATCTTATGCACCTCAATCGTGTAGCATCCAGTCCAAATAGGTGAAAGCTAGCAGAGTTTTACCTTGGCAACATAAGCACCCAAAGATAAGCTAAGTAACTCTAATCAAGTGAAAGGATTCCAACCAAATGTGGTTGTGGAACTTGGGAAAGTTTTGTTGCAAAGTGCATAACTATTATAGCCTAATTAAATGATAAGCAAAGTCATAGATGCTACACAAATATAGGAATATAATGCCAAGGCAATGTTCGAGAAATACTCGATGGGATCCATTTGCAACTGCCTCACATTTGTGAGATTGGATCATACATCGATATGGAGGAGACCCATACCATACCAATAGATTCGATGAATATTCACACATTCATTAAATAAAGAAAAATATAAGGATATGCTAAAAAAAAGTGATTAGGAACCTTGATGCCTTGATCCACAAGTAGGCACCTTTGTCAAGGGCACCTTGATCCACAAGTAGACACCTTGGTTAATGGTGCCTTCATACACAAGTAAGAACCTTGGTCAAGGGCACATTGATCCACAAGTAGGTGCCTTGATTCACAAGTAGGCACCTTTTTCAAGGGCGCATTGATCCACAAGTACGCACCTTGGTCAAGGGTTCTTTGATCCTTAAGTAGGAATCTTGGTCAAGGGTGTCTTGGTCTAGAAGTAGGCACTTTGATTCCATACATAAAGGGTACCTTAATCTACAAGAAGGTTTCTAGATGTCATACATTTTAGAGGTGCCTTGATTCATTTCTAGCACCTATGTAGTTCAATGAAATAGAGGAGTGAACAAAAAAAAATAATTATGTGAATCTTCCCAATGGTTTGGAGTTATTTCAAAAAACAAAAAGAGACCACATGGAACATGTCCTACTTTGCATAATTTTTAGTTTTATTTTTGCTTTGTAGGAAATCATGAACTGCATTCAAGTGTAGGCATCTCGGAAAATCAAGCCTATTAGGCACAGATGTCATGATTCCTATTTTCCTGCTTTCATATATTTTTGCTTTGCAAGAAATTATGAATTGCATGCAAATGTAGGCATCTGAGTAAACTTGGCCTATCAAGTACAAATGTCATGATTCCTATTTTTCCTACTTTTGTTTATTTATTTTTGTAGGACACAACCATGAGCACAACCTGTACACAGAGCTGTATTAAACTAAACCTAAAATATGTGAAAAATTGTGCCCTGTAATTAGGAGTGCAACGAAGTGGAAAAATAAACTTGCTTCCCACCAATAAGATAGTGCCTATAATCAACCCAATACAGTAATGCATTTTTCCAACTAGAGAAGGTACCATTAAGCAGTGTCACTCTTCCACCTGAAAGAGTGGTGCCCATATATTTGAAAAAAATACTTGTGGAGAAAATGATGTCTAGGAAAGAAAAGAGTACCAAAAATAAGCTTTAAGCCTTCATTGAGAAGAGATTTCCAAACCCACTTTATACCTAGTAGTCTTCAAACTTCTTCCACCTAGATTGGTGGTTCTTGTTGTTGAGTATGGGACCTGATGTTCAGAGGGCTACAAACCTATTGCATAGAGGGATATGTTACTGGAAATGAGAGCATCACCAATTTAAGTGAGGGAGAATATGGATGAATCTAAATCTCTTGCAAACAAAATAAAATATTCTACTAAAAAGCCTCCATGTTAAAGTGCAAATCATAAATAGAGCTTTATTTTCTACTAGTTGGAAGAGAGTATCTTCTTTCCCTAGGATCAGCTTGATCTAGAATGGAAATGAGAAATCTCCAATTGGTAGCTAAATAAAGAAAGGGAGGATCCTGGAAGTAATTATATGTCAAATATCTACAAGAAGGCCACATGGTGTTTGAGGATGATAAATCATATGAATGGAGCCTGTAGTGCCAGAAATAGCAACACATAAGTCTCAATGATGTGTCTCATGAAAACATAACACCTTAACACCTGAAACATGCCATGGATGATGATGGATATATTTTTTTTTACCTCACTCCATAAAATAGAGTAAAGGATCGCAGTAGATATAGGATCTAGATTTCTTTTCTATTTGTACAATAATTCTCATCAAATTTGACTTCTACCTACGAAGGAAATAATTCATAGTGGGAGATCATTTCGATTCAGAGGCATGTGTATAAGGGTTGTATAAATTCTAATAAATTGAAAAAAGTGACATGCTCAGGAGCACATGGTGAGAAAATAATGATGCACAAAACTTTTGTTAATTACGATGATCCCTACAATTCATTCAAAGAGTTGTGCTCTTGACATATATAAAAGCAAGATTAAAATATTTTTTTTGTGTTGTTGGTGATGAGCTTATTGTTTTAACATTTGGAGTGTTTTGCTATCATAAATATTTTAATAATGGCACATGGGATGCAAAATTGTTGCACATCAGGTTGTGCAGTTACCTGGTTGGACCCTTCAAAGATATCAACTATGGCCTACATGGCCTCCACTTTTAATGCATAATGCCAACATTAAATTTTTTATTTTTTACGGTAGTATTTCATTCCTATTAAAATATGTGGAAATATAAATTATGGAGAAGAGACAAAATTTCACTATGGTGGAGGAGAACGTCAAATTTTCAAAGAAATGGTGGGGATCTAAAATCATGGAGAACTTTACTGTCACAAAGAAAATATTTTACTATTCTCATAAATAGTTTGGTGGATAAGACATTCCAGTACATAGCACATTCAACCAAATTCCGAGGATGGATAATTGATAGTCCTCTAGTTGGCCACCTAATTTTAAAATCACCAGCTCAAATTGTTGTAGTTGAATTTCTATTCTCTGATGCAGATGATAAAAAAAAAAAAATTAGCCAAGATCTATTCTAGTCATGCTCTCTTCCACGGTAGAATAGATGAAAATAAAAATTATTACTCCAAGATGCACCAATAATCTCATTTATAGTACACCATGATTATAGGCAGCATGAAAATATTTTAAACCAATAGCATCATACACATCAGGTTCTACGAAATTCACCCAGGTATGTACATAGTTTTTCATTAATTATGTGTACAATTATTTTAAAAATCATTTCTATGCTAATACTAGTAGATGCCCCCATAAATTCTCTTTGTCAAAATATTCGATTAGATGTCAACCACATGACATACCTCGTTTATGAAAAATTCATTACTTCAGGAATAATTAGAAAAAAAAACTACGGTGTTTATGTGAAAAAATTGACATTGTTTCATTGTTGCATTGTGACAATGGCAGCCAGCTTATACGGATACATGTAGATGATGCTACTATATACCAAAAATGAGGTTCTAGATATGGGACAAACATGTGAGCAAAAGTAGCGGCATGCAACCATACTCCCCTTCTTAAAATTTTGTCTCACCAAACTTTATCATTGTGCAAAACTGGAACATGTGGCCCTTTGATAGACGCATGAAGGCTCGAATGGGCAATTACATCGCAATATTTATTATAATCAATGCAATGGTGATTTGGTCTTGGTTTTTGAACAATATGGTCATGATTTAATTGTTTACCCATAGTTTGATGGTCGGTCATGATGTGTTTTGGACTTCTACTAGTGCAACTGTGCTCAATGAAAGAAAGACAGATATGCTGAAGGTAGCTAAAAAAAATAAAAAATTATTCTGAGGGGTTGTTGTCACGAGGACGTGAAAATATTTAGGCATGGGGGGATGATGAGCACCAAAAATGCTCATTTTATATACACTTTTAAGGGGTATAATTATTGGTTTAATTAGCATGTGATATGTATTTTTATATAACTTATGCACATAATTGATAGAAAAATACATTATTATGATTGAATGGTGTTTTTAGTGGAAAATGTGTATAAATGCAGGTCTTTCTACTAATCTAGTGTTTTCCAGTTTGCATCCTAGTTGGACCTAACATTGTGATGGGAGGTGCCTTGATGTGCAAAAAGGTGCCTTGATCCCACACATTTGGAGGTACCTTGATGTGATAGAAGATGCATTGATCCCATACATTTGGAGGTGCCTTTATGTGCAATAAGGCACCTTGATCCCATACATTTGGAGACACCTTGATGTGTAATAAGGTGCCTTTATCCCATGCATTTGGAGGTGCATTTATGTGTAGGAAGACACCTTGATCTAACCAAGTCAATTAGAAGGTGCCTTAATCTCACCAAGTCAATAAGAAGGTGCCTTTATGAGGAAGGTGCCTTGATATGACCAAGTCAACAAGAAGGTGCCTTGATGAGGAAGGCACCTTGATGAGGAAGGCACCTTGATGAAGAAGGTGCCTTGATGAGGAAGGCACCTTGATCTGACCAAGTCAATAGGAAGGCACCTTGATCTGACCAAGTCAACAGGAAGGTGCCTTGATCTGACCAAGTAAAGAGGAAGGTGCCTTGATGGTTCCTTGATGAGGAATAAGGTACCTTGATGGTACCTTTATGAGGAATAATATACATTTATGGTGCCTTGATGTGAAGAAGATGCCTTGATGGCACATTGATGTGGAAGAAGGTGCCTTGATGTGGAATAAGACACCTTGATCTAGAAGTAGTCACCTTGCTCCCACCTTGCTTCCATTGAGAAGATGCACAAAGTCAACATTGACTGGTTGACCAATGGTCTAAGGAGGTAATTGCACGTGAAGAAAAAGGAGAAATATTCTAATCATGCATTATTATTAAAATATAATAAAGCACTTTCATTATTGATCGATTGGCTGGTTGACTTTGTAAGGTTTTTAAAAGCATTATTTTTATGATGCATTATTTTAGGATTTGTTACATACACATAAGGATTCTTATATTTATCCTTCTAGTGAACAAACATACTTTCAATAGTAGAATAATACATGTGTATGAACCGATAGTAAAAAATCATGTTACATGATTAAAAATAGACCGATCTATTATTATAATAAGATCTTGCTACATATTATATAAGAATCCAGACCAGATGAATGAAATCAATAATCAATTACATAGAATTTTTTTTTTTCATTTTTAGTATAATTTCTTAAGAGTGCAAATACTCTTATTTTCTTAAAGCAACTATAATGTTATTATATAGGCATACTATCTATGGGAGCCTAGGCCCACTCCTTGCAGTAGTCCTCCCCTATTTTATTTTTGTTATTTTTTTTAGTAGATTAGATTTACTACTTTATTTTAATTTAGTTGTGTGTTTCATTTTCCTACACATTTAATTTCTTGTACTTTTATTTTCAATATTTTTATTTCCAGTATTTTAATTTTTTGCACTTTTTTTTATTTGGTTTGGTTGAAATAAAAATACACAAACATTCCCCACAAAATTAAATAGGTACAAAAGGATTCATTACCCCACACTACAGGCATATACTATGCATGACACTCGTAAGTTTACAAACTTACCGGATTGATAATTTATGGAATAGAAATGATTTTTTTCTAAACATAATTTATGTTGACCACATATACCTAGAGAAGAACCTAGAATTCAAGCCATGCAACAACAAATTGATAGCTTGATGCAAAATACTTCTAGTATTATGAACCATAGGATAACTCTAAGACAACTGATCAATCAACAAATTAATTTTTTGGTACCATCATTGCCATATCTAACAAATTTTGTAGTATCAAAATATAACAAATTCAAGGGGACTGAGGACCCTAGAGAGCATGTGATCTCACTCATTCACTCATGTTTTATAATTCAAATTAATGATTCTTTAATGCTCTAAAATTTTTCTCAGATATTGGGGGGAGACATCGTAGAGTGGTACAACCATTTACCTCTTCATCGTATTTATACTTTTGAATAATTAGTTGACCAATTTCTTGAAATATTTTCCCTCAATGTTAGAAATAAAGTATCATTATCTGACTTGTATGGCTTAAAATAATTTTATGATGAGTTAGTATATAATTTTTGCAATCATTGGAGGGCTTTTATCACAAAACTACCATTCTCCCTACCAATGGAAGAGCTAACCCGATTGTTTACCAAGAGTTGCCTAAAACTAATTTCTTGGTTATTACAATTAAAAAAGTATAGATAATTTGAGGGAGCTCTTACCCAAGCTAGAATTATTGAGGATATCAAAATCGAATAATGTGTGCTTAATCCCAAAAAGAAATAATTGTAAAATAAGGTCCAATACAAAGGTAATATTTCTGGACAATCCAAACCAAATCAGGCCAATCAAGCCAATCAAGTTAATCAAGTGGTCATGAGCCAGTCAGTAATGGCTCAACAACAACCCATGCAATAACAAATGCAACAAATCACATATCATGTGGTTCCTTCACCATCACAATCATTCCAAAACACAATACCAAGTGTGGAAAACTACCCACATCGACAATATTTTTGATAAAACTACCAATACACCCCCTTATCCAAATCGTATACCTCCATATTTCATAGTTTGTACGACACAAACCAACTATATGACCATTATTAGAGTAATAAACTAGATTACCCTACCAATCGTAGTAAAAACTATACGGAATATTTATTTTTCCCTTATCATAGGCAGAATGGACATGATATAAATAGTTATTACAACTTCAAAGACATAGTACAAGATCTTATTGACTTAGGGGCCATCAAAATCGATAGTTCCTTAGCTCAAAAAAACCAAAACCTTGGCATATATAAAATACCACTTCCTCATCATGAGGAGGTGCAACCAACAATAGGATGGTCAAACACTAAGACTCCTCGTAATCAATTTTGTCATGTTTAACAATACCAAGGTTTTGTGAGTGCTATCCATGTAGTTACCCAAGGTCAATAACACATAAATCAATAGAATGTACAATATCATCTTGTTCAATCACCCATAACACCATAGGTAAGTGTGTCTCAATATACCACTTCATCATCACCCATCCGATTCTACACCAATCCTTCGCAACCCATTCATATTCCAAGTCATCCATCTCTACCCATTCATCCTACCAATCATCCATCAAGGTAAATCATCTCTCTAAGTAGTTGGTTAACCACTAGGCTTAAAATAGCTTCAGCTAAACTTTCTATTTATGATCTCATACAACAATCTCCCCCACATTATGAGGCATTAATGGATATTTTAAAATTCATTGAAATTCAATCTCAAGATGCTAATGCCTTTCACAATTTTGTGGGGAAAATCCAAACATATATGGAGTCTTCCATTACATTATATGATTTTGAAATTAAACCAATATCATTAGATTCAATGGACCATCCTTTGCACATCATGGCTTAAATTAATAAGAATCCATTTAAATGAGTATTGATTGATACCCTTTCCTCTATCAATATCATCACCACATTCGCTCTCCAACACCTCAAACTTCCACCATCCCACATTACCAAATCCACCTTCACCTTGAAAGCATTTAGTGATACTCTTTGCTCCATAGTTGGCACTGTTGTTTTACCCATCGAAGTGGGGGTAAAAATATCGCACACAATGTTTCACATCTTGGAAGGATCCATAGTGTAGAATGTACTCCTTGGAAATCCTTGGATGAGGAAAATGAGATGTGTCCCTTCTATATTTCATCAATGCTTAAAATATGTACATGAGGGACAAGTTTGTTGCATATCGATAGATGTTTAACCATTTAAGTATTACAATTTCATTTCAAATATTTATGAATTCATGCTTCCTTCTACTTATCTATTCTTGACTACATCAACCACCTCATCAATCACACAATACACCTCTTCATAAAAAAATCCTATTCCTGAGGAGCTCCCCATCACCACTTTACATCATAATTCCACCTCCATACCCCCATATTCATTATCTTTGAATACATGCACATGTGGTCAAACTCAATCCATATTAGCCACATCATCAATATCAGTATCCTTCACCATTATTCCTTCCATATCATCATCCATCCAACAACTAGTTCAACCAAATCCACCTCCATCTACATCATCCAACGTCTCACAAGTCACATTATTGGATTGTGAGATGTCATCCCAGTCCACACCTCTCTCATTTTTGGATTCATCATCCAATTATGATTTTTCCACATCCACATCTACTTCATCCACCTTCACATCATCACAAGTTGTGGTCCATCTCACTAATCCTAGCATTGGTGAATATGTGGTCCAAGATATAATCTTCACATCGCTTAGCATCCAAACTACTAAGAATTATGGTTGCCCACATGACCCTACCTTATCTATGGGAGTGGTGTAAAACATAGGTTCAATGACCAATAGCATTAGTTTTGTGTATGGGGGGATTGATTCATCATCCAATCTATCTTCCCTAGATGAACCCAAACAACCAACTCTTGCCAATATACATCACATGTCATGTAATCCATCTTGATATTTTTATATAGTTAATTGGCAAGGATGTGGATTAGGACTACATTAATAGGGAATGCATGAGATCATATATGTTTCATATCGGGAAGCACATGACCATTCAGGTTTAGGCTATCATCCACTTTCTTCTGCTTCTTCTTTTGAAAAAGCTTTTCAAAGTTTACATTTGAATTCATAAAGAGATATCCATCACACTGATTAATTTGAAGATGAAATATATGAAGAATACAATGTTCTATATTTTGTTTCTAATGAATATAATGAGGAATAAACACCCATCATTGCATTTATTTAACAATATGAGTATTACCTCATAATGTTTTCCATCCATTAGCCCATCCTTCACTTGCTTATTTTACAAGAGTGAGCCAAACCAACCGATGAACCACCACATCCAGTTCATTAATCCATCTCACTGGTAATTTTTCTTGTAATATATGTACATAACATAAAATAAAATAAAATTCAAAATTCAAAAATTCAAAAAAATCATTTGCATTACATGTACATGGCTTTTTACCTATTGCATTTTTGTGTTTCTCATTGTTTTTCTAGGTTTCAAGAGCTCTAGAATTGGTTCTAGCAGATAGGATCCACTCATCCTCCACTTTTCCAATCCATCATTTTTCTCTTTAGGTCAATATGAATCCTATTGACTTATTCACCCCACTCCCTAATCCATATGATTTGGCAAAGCCAATTTCAATTTACATGAGCCTTATTGATATGAACTAGATTTCTTCACCTCCACCCTTTTTTGAATTTGTCCTTTTCAAGGAATTGCTAAGGGCCTAAACCAACTACATTCCTCCATTGCATCCAAATTCACCTTCATCTTTACCTTTATATCTTGATATTTTCTAGATAGACATAAAATAGGTTGAATCAGAAGATTTTGATAACATCATAGATGGAATTCATCTGATACCAATGCCCATAAACTTGAGTAAGGTTATCATATTTCTATTGAAGATACCATCAATGTGAACCTTAGTTTAGATTCATATAATCCTCAAATTATCAAAATTGGTAAAATTTTATCCATAGATGAACAAAAGCAATTAATTGCTCTTCTCAAGAAAAAGAAGGGTATTTTTGTATGGTACTATTGGTAACCAGATCCGCACAGGAAAGGACTTTCGGTGATTTGTGTGCCCTGGACCTGCGACCAACATTGAAAGGCCGAGGGGAAGAGATGCCCCTCGTGCCGATCTCCGGAGAGAGGCCGGCTCCTATGCTAAACTACTTTTGGGGTTTGAAGACAAGAGTGCAGGAAAGAGATAAAAGGGATAAGGGTTAGAAAAATAAATAAAAAGGGGTTAAGGGAAGAGAGAGTTGTGATTTGAGGTGGGGGAGAACAGGAAGCACGATCACCAACTAGCAACTTGAATAGCAGCAAGGAACACCAAGAGAAAAATGAAAGAAATGTGGTATCAACCTTCCTATGTATCCTCCCGAACGAGTTTCAGGACACTGTCCCCGATCGCACCCCGGATGCAGAGTTCAGCATCTCAGTTTACAAATGAGGAGAGATGGAAGAATCAAGCAAGGCAGGCAACATAAAAGAAAGACAACACAACACTTATCTACTCCTATGTATCCTTCTGAACGAGTTTCAGGACACTGTCCTTGATTGCACCCCGGACGCAGAGTTCAACATCTTAGTATACAAACAAAGAGATATGGAAGAATCAAGCATGGAAGGCAGCATAAAAGAGAAGAAATGAGCTCAAAGTATCTTAGTATTAATTGTAGGACATCAAGTTACAGCAGCTTTCTAGTAGATAGTTCCCCCCCTTTTTACAATACATGCCTGGGTTTTTATAGAGGACCCGACCCTCTGAGTCATTATTACAAAAATTACGGAGTACACTCTCGGGCTCTAAAAAATTGGCTCCTCGCGGCTGCTGCGACTGAGTTTTCAAATCAGTTGCCAAAACTAGCAACTGTGGCCAAGTCAACTATGAAAACTCTCATTTAATGCGCCCCCCGAGTGTCCCTGGCTTCTGGGTGCTATGCTTGATTGATTTTTACGTCCGCCAGGTTTTACTTCGAGAACTGTTACGTCCCTTTTGTTTGCTAGAATTGGTCAACGGACTTATCGGGCAAGAAAGGGGGTACTTGTAAGGGGCCTTTGATCACCTTGGGAAGCTGCTCACCTTGGAACGTGGGCCCGAAAGTGCTTTGCTACATATTTGCCTCGCCAAGGTCTTGGGCTAAAGTAGATTCTCCTTAATTTGTTCTTCGCAAAAACTCCTTCGGGGATGATGATTGTCGATTGGGTTCCATATTTGAAATGGGCCTTTTGTCCTTCATTGGCGAAACTGCTTCGGCTGGAAAATGTTTCGACCCGATTCTCTCTCAAAACTATGGTTCGGGGCATATCCTCCCGAAGCATTCTTCTGCTTCCAACACATTGTCATTTTGCTTCGGGCGCCACTGCTTTGGGTGAAAACTGGCTGAAGTAGGTGTCGAAAATACTTTGGGCCCGAAGTAGTTTCCTTGCCTTGGCTGATTTGGATTATGTTCTCCTCCTTCGGCGAAGTCGCTTGGATGCTGCTTCGCAAAACTTCTGCCCGAAGCGGCTACTGAAAATTCTTTGGGTGTGAAGCGTTATCTTTGTATTTTCTTCGACGAAATTACTTCGCAAGGTTTTCTCCCGAAGTGGTGATTTGAAGTGCTTCGGGCCCGAAACTCTTTTCACATTCTCCTCTTTTTCTCTCGGTGAAGCTATTTTCCTTGGCCTATTTGGTAGCGAAGCTCTTCCTTCTTCACTTTATAAAAGGGGCGGTAGGGAGAGTCAAAATTGCTGTAACTTAAAATAAAAGAAAAACTTTTAACAAGGAAATATTATACAAAATTCTACTATCTTCTACCCCTTGTATAATGTGACAAAAAGTGTCAACATTCTTGGCGGCTCACGGGGCATTTTTCTAGTCTGAATGCAGAGATCCCAGGCCTTTATCCATTGGGCAACAGAGTCATTCCCATTGTCTTCTTCTCTGATCATCCACTGATAGCATTTTTTTTTTTTTATACCTAAGCTCCCAAGTAACACTTAGTGCTTTCGACACTTATTTACTAGCCGGGTTATTTACAATTTATACAAAATTTGTAGCATGACAGACATACCGCCATCACAAACTCAGCCTCAGGTGTTTATCCTATGAACCTGCAGTGCTCGAACCAGATCAGATTGAACTTCAATTGATCTTTGAAGTCCGACTGGCTTCTTCCCGAAACTGTCCATGCCACAAACAGGAAGCAGCGCAGTGAGTTATCACTCCCGCCACCCGCGTTGTTGATGAAACATGTGGTGAAGAAGTTTGCAGCGTGAGGGGCCTCTTGGGGTAGTGGCTGTGGCGGGGGCTGGAACCAATACCAGCATGCTGATGAATCTACTAGCTGCGGGCTGGGTACAGGTTCCTCCATCCTTCTGATGGGGTAATAGGGTTCCTCCGACAAAGAGTGATCTTCTAGGGCCTCCTCGGGTTCAGCTTCTTGATGAGGCATGCCTAATGGGCTCTGGCTGAATGTCTGCGTGCTATCCACTGGGACACAAAAAGGGTGCAAAAATGTGCCCTCTTTGCTCTCAGGCGCTACCACTTGGATCTGCTCCTCTCTTTGGTCTACCTCCTGATGAGGTATGCTTGATAGTTGGAAGGGGTCTTGGGAGCCATCAAAATCTTCGAGTAGTGCTCCCGCTAAGTAATACCACGAGCAAATGCTTTTACGCCCAAACAGTCTGTACCACTGCAGTGCCCTTCCTTCCAGAGACAGGACCAGGAGCCTGATCATGACATCCTCATGGAGTATGTCATAGATGGACCCTAAATCAACAAGATGTTCAAGGTGCTCTAGGGCCATTCCCTTAGCGCCATCATATTTTGGAACATTTTTTAAGATGCCTCTAGGAATTTCATGGTAACTTTGAAGATTCAGAGGGCTATAAACATCCCAGTTGGGATAACATACCCTCTCCATTATAGCGGTGGCCTGCAGAGATCACAATCCTCGCCACTAAGTCGAAGTCGCCAAGTGAACATACTTTTCTCCACCTGTGAGGTCAAGGCTGCTCACCGAACCTTGATTTCTCTGGGATGTCTTCTTTTAGCTTTTAAAATGCACCTACGATCAAGAAATCTGGATCTTTAGCTTAGTCAGAGTCGCCAGGTGATTTTAATAGATGGAGGAAAGCCAGATATTCACCAACTCAGGCTTCCTTAAAACATGGGGACTTTTGCCATTAAGGCACAGATTTGGGAACTGGTCTTTACGACTTGGAGATTTTCAAGTTGAACAGAGTCGCCAGATGCTATAAGTCTTCCGGTAATGAGAGCATCAGATTTCACTACCACTAGTCAGGTGAGACTGACCGGGTCACACCAGGAACTGATTAGAACTAGTGGCCCTGGTGAAATGGGATTGAGTTAAAAATTTGGGACCCTGACTGATTATAGATTTATCCAGGACAGATACAGTTGGGTCCCACCGGGCGTGCCAAAACTATTGGTAACCAGATCCGCACAGGAAAGGACTTTTGGTGATTTGTGCACCCTAGACTTGTGACCAACATTGAAAGGCTGAAGACAAGAGTGCAGGAAAGAGATAAAAGGGATAAGGGTTATAAAATAAATAAAAAGGGGTTAAGGGAAGAGAGATTTGTGATTTGAGGTGGGGGAGAATAGGAAGCACGATCACCAACTAGCAACTTGAATAGCAGCAAGGAACACCAAGATAAAAATGAAAGAAATGTGGTATCAACCTTCCTATGTATCCTCCCGAACGAGTTTCAGGACACTGTCCCCGATCGCACCCCGGACGCAGAGTTCAGCATCTCAGTTTACAAATGAAGAGAGATGGAAGAATCAAGCAAGGCAGGCAGCATAAAAGAAAGACAACACAACACTTATCTACTCCTATGTATCCTTTCGAACGAGTTTCAGGACACTGTCCTTGATTGCACCCCGGACGCAGAGTTCAGCATCTCAGTCTACAAACAAAGAGAGATGGAAGAATCAAGCGCGAAAGGCAGCATAAAAGAGAAGAAATGAGCTCAAAGTATCTTAGTATTAATCGTAGGACATCAAGTTATAGCAGCTTTCTAGCAGATAGTCCCCCCCCCCTTTTACAATACATGCCTAGGTTTTTATAGAGGACCCGACCCTCTGAGTCATTATTACAAAAATGACAAAGTACACTCTCGGGCTCTGAAAAATCGGCTCCTCACGGCTGTTGTGACTGAATTTTCAAATTGGTTGCTAAAACTGGCAACTGTGGCTGAGTCAACTGTGGAAACTCTCATTTAATGTGCCACCCAAGTGTCCCTGGCTTCTGGGTGCTATGCTTTATTGATCGTTACATCTGTCAGGTTTTACTCCGAGGACTGTTACGTCCCTTTCGTTTGCCAGAATTGGTCAGCGGACTTATCGAGCAATAAAGGGGGTACTTGTAAGGGGCCTTTGATCACCTTGGGAAGCTTCTTGCGTTGGAACATGGGCCCGAAAGTGCTTCGCTACATATCTGCCTCGCCAAGGTCTTGGGCCAAAGTAGATTCTCCTTAATTTGTTCTTCGCAAAATAATGCTTCGTAGAAACTCCTTCGGGGATGATGATTGCTGATCGGGTTCCATCTTTGAAATGGGCCTTTTGTCCTTCGCTGGCGAAACTGCTTTGGCTGGAAAATATTTCGGCCCGATTCTCTCTCAAAACTGTGGTTCGGGGCATATCCTCTCGAAGCATTCTTCTGCTTTCGACACATTGTCATTTTTCTTCGGGCGCCACTGCTTCGGGTGAAAACTGGTCGAAGTAGGTGTCAGAAATACTTTGGGCCCAAAGTAGTTTCCTTGCCTTAGCTGATTTGGATTATGTTCTCCTCCTTCAGCGAAGTCGCTTGGATGCTGATTCGAAAAATTCTGCCCGAAGCGGCTACTAAAAATGCTTCGGGTGCGAAGCGTTATCTTTGTATTTTCTTTGGAAAAATTACTTCGCAAGGTTTTCGCCCGAAGTGGTGATTTGAAGTGCTTCGGGCCCAAAACTCTTTTCACATTCTCCTCTTTTTCTCTCGACGAAGCTGTTTTCCTTGGCCTATTTGGTAGCGAAGCTCTTCCTTCTTCACTTTATAAAAGGGGCGGTAGGGAGAGTCAAAATTGCTGCAACTTAAAATAAAAGAAAAACTTTTAACAAGGAAATATTATACAAAATTCTACTATCTTTTACCCCTTGTATAATGTGACAAAAAGTTTCAACAGGTACTACAAAGACATGCCTAGTCTTGACCTTAACATAGTTTTTCAAAATCTCTCCTTGCACTCTAATGCTAAGTCGATCAAACAAAAAATTAGAAATATGCATCCTACATTTGCCCTCCTAGTCAATGAAGATCTTCAAAGAATTTTACATGTTGGTTTCATTGTACCTATTGACTATCCTAAGTGGTTTTCAAACAAGGTATTCGTTTGTAATTCTGATGGGGTGATACACATTTGCACTGACTTTTGAGATCTTAACAAATCATGTCATAAGGATGACTTTCCTCTACAAAACATTGATAATTTTTTTGACACATGCACTGGTCATGAAATGCTTTCTCTCATGGATAGTTTTTCAGGATACAACCATATTTGAATTAATCCTAATGACCAATACAAATAATATTTACTACACCTTGGGAGACTTTTTGTTACAAGGTGATGCCCTTTGGCCTCAAAAATTTAGGTGCCACTTATCAATGTACCATGACATACATATTCCATGATTACATGCATAATATCATTGAAGAATATGTGAATGATCTCTTGGAAAAATCTAAAACTCTCTAAGAGCACATTGGTGTCTTGTAAAAAGTATTTTATCAACTTCTAGAGCACAATGTAAGCTTGAACTTCAAAAAGTGTGTCTTTGATGTTACCTCAGGTAAACTATCAGGGTTTATTGTCTCCAAAAGAGGCATTTTGGTGGATCCAAACAAATCCAAAGCCATCATGGAGATGCCTCCCTCAAAAAACTTGAAGGAATTACATGTTTACAAGAAAATATTAAATAGATCCATCATTTTATTGTGCAACTTTATAACAAATGTAGGCCATTCAATCACATGCTACAACAGGGGTTGACAATTTTATTGACAAATGAATACCAAAAATATTTTTATGACATAAAGCAATATTTGGCTTCTTCACCAGTCTTAACTCCTCATAGTTCAGAGATACCCTTTAATATTTATGTTTTAGCAATGGAATTTGCATTAGGGATAATGATTACATGAAATAATAAAACAATCAAGAGCAAGTTGTCTATTACATTAGTCAAACATTGGTAATCTATGAAACTAGATATGCATACATGGAAAAATTGTGCTTAGAAGTGGTTTTTGCCACTAAAAAACTCAAACATTACATTCTTAGTCACACCACATATGTCATAGCTCACAAAAATCCTCTACGTTATATGATATCTTACACTTACAATAACACCCGCACTACAAAATGGATAATGCTTCTCACTGAATTTAATCTTGAGTTCATCAGCCAAAAATTCATTAATGATCAGGTCATAGCTGATCAACTTGCAGAAGCTCCACTTCCTAGTGATCAACCCTTTATTATTGAGCTCCTAGATTATTCGGTATTTATTATCACTAAACGAGAAGAACGTGTCATTTCAGAGAAAGACACTGATATCACACTATTATTTGACGGTTCTATGTGCAAAAAATATCAAGGTGTTGGAGTCATGTTTCATACACTCCAGGGGATACCTATTCCATAATCATTCAAAATTGACTTCCAATGCACAAAAAACAATGTAGAGTATGAATCCTTAATATTAGATCTTCAAGTAGCCATAGTTATGGGCATAAGCGTATCAGGATATTTTGTGATTCTCAACTTGTTGTTCAAAAAATCAACGAAGAATACCAATGCAAGGAATCTACTATAAATATTTACCATGAAGTAGCAATGAAATTGCTCACTAAATATGATTGGTATGAAATAAATAGTTTACCATGTTCGACTAATATATTTGTAGATGTGATTGCCTCTATAGGATCATTGATTCCAAAGAACTTCGAAGAAGAGGTACAACCACTCAATGTCACAAGGATCTCTAAATTTACAATTGTCTATGTTGAATCTAAGGATAATAAGGATGTTTTCTTTATCCATTCAGATCCATTTGAGCCTTGTTTAAACCAAATAATAGCCTTCCTCAAGTTTGGAACACTCCCATTAGACATGTCATGGACTGCTAAATGCACTTTCAAGAAAACAATAGCTCGTTTTACTCTCTTGGAGGATGTGTTGTATAGATGTGGTTATTATATAGTCCTTCATTATCTCGAGTATATAGAGGGATAAAGATCCATATATGAAGCTCATGATGGTACTTGTGGTGGTCATTTTAGTAAAATAGCCATTGCAAAGCGTATTCTACACATGGGTTACTATTGGCCCACCATGGAATGATATTGTTGCACTTACATCAAGCATTGTAAGCAATGCAAAAATCATGTTAATTTAACACATGTGCCATCACAAGAATTACAGCCTATTCAAAGCCTTTGGCCCTTTTCATAATGGGGTCTTGATTTTATTGACAAAATATCATGTTCTTCATTGAGATAACATACATTCATCATCACAGACATTGAATACTTCACAAAGTGGGTTGAGGTAATTACTCTAACCAGTATGATAGGACCTCTAATTATGGAGCTTATACTTCACTATATAATCTATCATTTTGTTATTCCCTCAAAAATCATCTCTGACAATAACCAGTATTTCAAGAACAAGGATGTTTGAGCACTTTGTGAGAAATATAATATCCAACATAGTTTCTCAACTCCTTAATACCCACAAGCAAATGGATAAGATGAGACTACCAATAATACATTAATTGCTATTCTCGATAAACTATTCAAATAAAATCATCAAGATTGGCATATTTAAATCCCACACACCTAATGGGGCAATACCTTTTTCACTAGTTTATAGAGCCAAAGAAATCATGCTTCTTGATATTGATATCCTCTCATTGCTAATTTTATTGTAAGAATTCATAGATGACAATACTGCTAGACAAGCACATTTTGATCATCTCATGCTTATTTATGAAAGATGATTCAATGCTTTAGAGAATTTACAAGTTTATGAGTACCGCATCAAGCACACTTACAATACCAAAGTTCATCTACGTGAATTCCAAGTAGGATATCTTGTTCTTAAATAGAATCAATAAAACACCAATGCATTACCACATATTTAGGATAAATTCATGGCTAATTGGTTAGGTCCATACATTATCACTCAAAAAGTGGGAAAAGAAACTTATAGGCTTTCCAGTCTAGAGGGAGTTGAAGAGCTCAAACCACTTAACATCATCCACTTGAGAGAATTCTATGCTTAATGTGATATATATATGTATATACATGGCTAATACACAAAAACAAAATTGTATTTCACATATTGCATTTCACACATTGCATTGCACACATTTCATACATTGCACTCACAATCACCTTCACACATTTCATTCACCATATTAGGGGTCATTTATTCATTTTATATAATAATTGATCCAATATAGTTTTGTTGTCTTAATCAAGGGTACCTTCAAATCATAATCCATTTAATTGTACCATTTCTTAAAGTTAAATTATAATTTACAAACCACATGTCCATAATCCCTAGGTTTTTTTGGTTACTCATCCACTCCTCGTGTTTTGAGAAACCTCCAATACATGTCAAGTTTTCTCTAGGACCAAAACACATTTTCATTAAGAAAATATTGAGTTCTAGGAATTGACTCTAACACTCTTGAACCAAACACAAATAAAACATATAAAAAACATATTGTATCAAAGAGGTAAAACACCATGTTTAGGTTGAACCTCAAAGCAAAAAGGGTATTCCTTACATGTCCTATTATGCACATAGTCTAAAAATAAAAAATAGTGGTTTCACAACTATCACAATATTTTTCAAAAAAAATACATAGTAGTAAGGATAGGGTAAAATTCTCATCATACTTTGGTTGAGAATATAATTTCCCAAAACTCTAAATATTTTACACATCACACACCACATACCCTCAAGGTATAAGGATAGAACTACATTTCCAGTTAGATGATTATATAGTATGAATCCCCAAATATTAGAGATCATATTCTTAGAATATGGAGCTAATATCCATCAGATTTATAGATGTTTGACTGTCAATGGAGTACACTCATGCGTGGCAACACATCTCTCTTGAAGATACCTCTACCCACACATAAAGACAAACTAGCTTCTTGATCTTCTCCATGATAGGTTTCATCTCAATTTTCTCAATATAAGTTAATGAACTCACTTGCACACATATTGGTTCTTGATTACTTTAAGTCACTACCATACTCATGATTTAGTAAATGAATTCACTGCACACACATTTTATCTTAAAGAAAATTAGGCAATAGTTAGTGAGTGTTTCAAATATCACTAGTAGGTCTGAGTCTCTACAAAAGAGTCAGTTTTCCATATCAACATCCATATCTTCTTCCATATAAACATTCATATCATTGCATGAGTCTTCCATTTCACATGCCACAAGTTTGACACCCCTGATTAAACAACAATGCTATAACATGGTCAAGTAAAATCTAAACTATGAACGATCATTAAAGTACTAATTCATTTGCATTCATACACATTAGCATTGCATTATCATCTATTACACATACACATATGCATTCACATAAAAGTAAAATCCATATATATATATATATATATATATATATATATATATATATATATATATATATATATATATATACATATATATATCACATGTACAATGAATACCCAAAGGCTATATTCCATGGAGCACCAAGGTTCATATACAAAAAGTGTGTGTAAGCACTAGCTAACACCTATAAGAGGATCCCTATGACCTCAAAGGATCCCTAGAACTAGAGCTACTATGCCTAGACTCACTATCCTAATAGACCTAGATATGGATGAGTAGGGTGGACCTATCAGCCTAATGTGGTGCTCCATTAATCGATCCTCCAAAACCTGGATATATCCATCTTGAACCCAAATATGTCATACGCCATGTCTCTGATGATGGTCCCTCTCAAGTAGCTCTACTTGGAGCCTTGTAATCCCATCCTCACCTCCACTTGGAGTAGTTCATACCTCTATATTTGCATGTATTCAATCTATCTCTGTATTTTGAGCTACTACATATGCAACCTAAGTTTCCATCACTACATCTTGCTCTACCACCAACTGCTCTAGCATTTCCCAATCCTCCTAAGTCCAACTTGGATGTCCCTCCAAAAAATCCTCCATATCATCCATGTCATATTTATCACCTCGAAGCCTTTAATCATGCTCTACTATCTCCCTCGCCTACCTCAATCAACTACTACACTAAAGGCGTATCTAACATCTATGAGCCTCATCTACCTCCTCCATCTTAGTCCCAACCTCATCCTCATCCTCATTTATCTCATCCATTATCAAAATTGGTACCCATTTTGGATGTGCAACAAACCATGCATCATACTTTGTAGTAGTTCCTATGTCATCCACATCAAGGAGATCTATCTCCTTGTCATCCTCATAAGTGACCCTCCATACCTTAGCACAAGGTATACCAGTATCATATTGATTATTCTTGTATAGCATCGGTACCTCAAGAACCTTCTACCTCATCCCAAAATTCCTTAGCACTCATAAGAACTATATGAGCTCCACCTCAATCCTATACATCCCAACCACCCATCTAGCCTATCAAACCCTCTATAGTTGCTCCCCATCACCGGTCCAAGTGGAACCTTACCATGGCCTCCAAAGCACCTGAGTTGATGTCATTCTAACCCATAGATCTCTCTACTCCTACCTAATCTAAATAGGATGACTCGACTGCACCTACTCTGCCATTGACCATCATAGTATAAGGTTTCTCCTTGTCTCATGCCTCAGTAGGCAAGACCATAGGTCAAGCCACACTGTAGTGCTCCCAACCCCAATACTGTAGTAGCAAACTACATCTGAGCCCCTTCTTCCCCCACCTTCTAATATTATATACCTCTTTGAACTATTGAGTTAGTAGAGCAAGTTCTTATGCATACACCCAAGGCACATCCAGCATGCCATACACTAGGTTGATCATGTTCCATGGCAACCAATAGCTAGTGATGTTCGAGGTCACTATGTTGTCCAACATGAGTATGACTAATGTGGGTAGTTATTCTAACTTCTTATCCAAGTGCATCACCAAATACCTTATCCCTCCACCTTTCACACCCTCAGCCTACCATCGATCTCCAAATATCTATCCCATATCATACCCCTTATTACGTCTAACCTTGATACATAATCCCTCCATTGGTAACTTGAGGATGCGATATACATCCTCAAGTGTCACTATCACATCTCCAATAGGGATCTAAAATATCCCCCTATCTGGACCCTATATATTTGTCAAGGTAGAGATATAGCCCTCATTCATTCTCACCATATCAATCTGAGCTATCCTATCAAACCCCACATCCTCCAACCACTTCCACTGATCCTCTTGTAGGTCCTTTATCATCCCTGGAATATAGGGCGAGAACTGATATTGTAGTGGGAAAAATAAATGCACCTAGCAAAGGGAAATGAAATGCATCTATTGATCTAAGCACTAAAAAGAGACATTTAATGTAAACATGATAACAAATAAGTGAAATAAATGGGGGTTCTATTTATATTAATTGATTTGTCAAATCCACGGTTACAAAACATCCTCTTGAGGGCTCTAAGTTGATACAATCATTACATAAGTGTCAAAGGATCTAATCCTTTCAAAGAATCAGATGGGCTTCAATGCCTTCCTCGCACTCAAGAATTGAAGAATGGATTTTTGATACCATTGTGATGATATATCTGTATTCAAACTTGTAGCTCCTTCCTTGCATGCTAAAATACCTAGATCTACACACAAAGGATTCAGATTTGTTAATAGCATGTGTGGATTGAAATGAAATCAGAGATATGCATATAATAGTGAATAAGAAGAGTAAAATAGACGGTGCAAAACTACCCAAAATTATACCAAAACTTAGTATAATGCATATAATCTACTCTAGAATTGATCTATGCTAAAACATAAATAAAATTGGATGCAGAGGTCATGGCCATCCCTAGGTGTTCCAATTGTGACTGTTAGAATGAAAATCCTAATAGAAGGTCCAAAACTACTCCAAATTGCACCAAATCCTAGTATGATGCATATATTCTAATCTAGAAATGATCTATGCTAAAATTGAAATTGTATGCAGATTCATGGCCATCCCTGGGTGTTCCAATTGTGACTATTAACCATCCCAGGTGGGGATGACCACCAAACCTAGTGGTTTTTGCCACCAATTCCTCTGGGATCTAGTTCAAACTATTCCTAGGGGTGTTTTCATCGAATTTTGTGATCTGATTCACTAAAATGGTTGGGTTTTAGAATGGGTTTGCATATTTGGGATCACTTGGAAACCTCCTTCGATCGATGGAGATTTCAAGGGAAAATACGTGGGTGAAAGGTTTGATTGAATCTTAGTAACACTTCATTGCAAAATATTGTGAAGACTCCTTTTTAAAATGGGTGGATTGACTCCATTTTATATCTCAAGAGAGCACAAGGTCAAATGGGAAAGTTAGGGCATGCAGGGTAGGAGTCGCCACTTGTCAAAACCTTGCCATGCATTGGGTGGGAGACATCTCCAATTTGGACCTCCAATTTGTAGGTTTTTAATGGATTTGATGCACCCTAAATCTATCATAAATCAATGGGTGGGATAAATGGTAGAATTTGATTGCCATTTATCCCACCCTTGATGTTTTGAGAGTCCAGGGGCTTAGTTGTCCCCCCTAGGGATGGTTTTTGGTGGTCATCCCACCCAGGGATGGTCGTGGGTGGTCATCCCTGGGTGGGATGACCATGAACTGGTGGCCATCCCAGGGTGGGACAACCATGGCTACATGGCCCAAAACTTCCCAAAAGTGGGGAAAAACTTCCCAAAAGTGGTAAGGACCACTATTTAACCCTAGAGGATTTCCTAAGGAGGCCATATGGTGTTGATAAGAGTGTGTATTGGCAGTCTACTTGGATTGACATGATTTTAGTGTCTATAGGTGCCCCTTTTTGGGATGCATTATGTGAAACATAGCGCAAAGCAAAAATAGATGACTAAACTATCAATTGATTAAGGTTATTCAGTAACCTAACCAAATTTAGATGCCTCCATCATGGAAGGAGCATACATTCTTGGAATCCTTGTTTTTGACATATTTGAAGGATTTGATTTTGGTATACCTTTCATCCGCACTGTAAGGATATGTTTTGGGGCTTAGGGTATACTTGGTCTTGGTTCCTTGTTTCTATTATAAGCCTATTCTCGGACAAGGGTCCCAAGGCTTCAAGGAGACCAAGACTTTGTTTTGTTGAATTGGTGTTGAATTATGTGCCCCAACGTGGGCTTGAAATTGTCTTTGGCAATAATTCTTTTGAATGTATGCAAGTTGCACTTTTGAGTGTTTGAGTGTTGATTTTGATTATGAATTCATAATTATGACTACCCCCTCAAGTGATGAGTCAATGAGGGAATGACCAGTGATGAAATTGATGAGTTGCTTGACCAATATGACTTGATTAGGGTTCCTTCAGCTTTACCCATTGTAAAATTTATCAATTTTGTTAGGATTTTGATGGTTTTGTGGATATTTCATGGAAGAAAGGAAATGAATACCTCATTCCCATGGAGCGGTCCGAACGCAATGGCCTTCTTGGGAATTGAAGTAGAGACTTTTCAATTCATAAATGAACAATTTGGTTCAATATTTACCCATTGTGAATTTTATCAGTTTTGTTATGTTTTTGGTGGTTTTGAGGCCTTTTTATTTGCCTTTTCTTCTATTTTTTTGGTGTTTTTTGGTGGCCATCCTAGGGTGGGATGGCTGCAAATTTCATGGCCATCCTAGGGTGGGATGGTCACCAAATTTTCTGGCCATCCCACCCTAGGGCGACCATGCTTATTCTAGGTCTTTTTAAGCTCAAAATTTCCAAAACGACCTCATTTTCACACTTTTGACTTGGTATATTCGAATTTATGGAGTAGGAGAGTGATTTTTCAAAGTGGAGCACTACCAAAACCATCCCACAATCACCATGAGCCAGCCTCTAGACTCGATGAGCGGTGAAGCCAGCGAGATATGGGTAAGGGCTGAATTTTCTACTAGACTTTGTTTAATTTGGAAATGTAATTATTTTTGTGTTTGCCAATGAAACACACTAAATATCAGTAAATGAACCTCATTAGTGATAGAATTTAGTATTTTGTGCTTTAATTTTTGTTTTTGTGCAATTTTGTTGTGTTTTTATGAGGTTTTTTTTGCTTGTTTTTGGTGGTCGAGGAGGTCATTTTTGAGAATTTTTGGGGGTCGTCCCTAGGTGGAATGGCTACAAATTTCGGAGCCATCCTTGGGTGGGACAACCATGATTTTGGAGGAAAAATGTCCCTTTTTTGGTTTTTTTTTGTTGTTTTTGTGCAATTTTGTTGTATTTTTTTAGCTTGCTTGCCTTTGCCAGGTGATCAAGAGTCGGTATCGATTTTCGACTCTCTTTTAGACTACTAGGGACTTACTGATAGAGGATGACTAGAAATGGCTTGATGCCATTGGTCTCAAACAAGTGACATGGTTAGAGCTAGTGATGGGAGACAGAGCCTACCTGACGGCTTTGATAGATCTGTGGGACCCTCGCACCAACACCTTCCACTTGCCAATTGGGGAGATGATAGTGATGTTAGAGGACATCTATCAAATTTTGCATATTCTGATAGAGGGGCATCCGATTATGTCTACTCATCGAGATCTTAGAGATATAATTTTGTAGAGATACTTCAGAGAGGATTGGTATGAGGCATTACGAGACTTTCCTAGTAGAGGTATCCTAGTGGAGCTATGGTATGAGGTAGATGTTTTGACTATGAGATATGCCTTGCTGATGATGCTTATCTCCAACATGTTGCTGCCAAACTCATCAGGAGCTAGGTTCCCCTGGAACCTTTTGGAGTTGGTATTTTCATTGGTGGAGTGCACCATAGAGAGGTCGTTAGTGATGGCATGGGGCACTACTTTTCTAGCACAGCTTTATGATGAGTTGTATGAGATCCATTATCATGGGTAGAAAGTATTGGGTTGTAACTTTCTATTGCAGGTGTGGGGATGGTAGCACATTGTTGTGGATCGACCATGGGGACTACCTTGGATGATGCGAGGCATAACTCATGGATGTGGAGATAGGATATGGGATCCTATGGTAGTGAGACTAGGAGAGGGGTCAAAGCCATCCTTATGCAGGTATGATTGATCACTATGCATAGTCATTTACATGGCTCAGGGTAGAGGAGGTTACCTGGAGACCATATAGATATTGTCCAGCATGGCCTAAGGCTGAGGTGTAGCTTCAATGGGTATGGTAAGGGATATGGTTAGTTGGTCGACATGGTACCGAGTGAGAGTATTTCCCATATGCTTGAGTGATGTGGTAGTTTAGGATATGCTAGGGGTTGCCTAGTGAGCTAGTGATCTACTCGATATCGTGTGGATGAGAGGACACTTACTTGGCCTATAGTGGAGGTAGTTGGAGAGGAGGAATATCCTACAGAGGATATCTCTAAGCTAGATGATGCAAGGACCACAATAGAGTATGACTCCTGGTGGGTGATGCACTAGTGGCGAGGGGAGGGACCACTAGGAGGTGGTATAGATGTGGTGACAGAGGAGGCTCATGGGGAGGCTCTCGATGAGGCTCCAAATGAGGCTCTAGATGAGGAGGAATCAAACTTAGGTGAGTGACATGTGCATCACTAGATAGATGATGAGTGGATGGACAACATGGATATGGAGGATCAGTATGATGATTATGATGAGGATGATATTTATGAGTAGGGAGTATAGGTACATTTGGAAACATGGGATGCCACCATTGCTGAGCTATAGGGTGAGATGATCAGAGGGAGATAGGAGTGGAGGGAGTACATAGAGGAGAGGGATCTCCTATAGGTATAGGTGTAGACTACTAAGGTAGATATTGCGAGGTAGGTAGTAGTTATTGAGGGGTAGGCGGTAGAGCTAGCTACTTTTTGGTCACAGGTTAGAGTAGGGAGCTCAAGCTAGGAGGTATTATACAGTGATAAGGTAGCTAGGCTATGAGTGAGGTGACACAACTCCAAATTTTATTGGGTGACTACCAAGATCATCGTCGAGAGGATCTATCATACACAGAGATTTAGAGGATGAGGTAGTGCATCTTAGAGGGTGCTTACCAGCTCGTCCTTCTGCTAGTGGGTCCCAACATAGTAGGATGAGTGGTACAGGGTAGTCGTCTACGAGGATGGGGGCTCCTAGATCCATGAGGAGTTAAGATAGGTTCGAGGGGAGCAGATCTAGGATCTCTCGATGAGTGACAAGTGAGGGTGGTGGTGAGAGTCATGGTGCCAGTCCTACGTGACCATGGCTTTTGAGACTCTGTGGTTATTTTTGGATTTTGGGAGCATGAGGTCTGAGGACCCACTTGATTGTAGCCTATGGGAATTTTTTGGATTATGATGTAGCTTTTTACCCCAAACATATATGATTTTTTGTATTATCATCATGTGTTTCCTTACTACTTTATTAGATGTATGAGATGCTTATATTTACTTTATTGATGCTTTTATGGATGCTTATCATGGATGCATGTATTGTAATATGATGTTATTTGATGATATGTACATGTGTGTATGCATAATGAAATGGATGATTTGTTAATATATACTAATGAATTATGAATACTATTTGACACACTAGATGCTAGCACCATAGAATATACAAAATTCATTGATTCATTTTTAACGTTATCATAAGATTATGTAATGGATTATGAAAATGTAAACTAATAAACATGTGATAAAATGGTATGGCATGGAATGAATAGTAAGATGTTATAGAATGTCCTTGAGGTTTTCATGAGACTCAAACACTCTAGTGAACTAGTCAAAAGTTATATATTAACTATGCAAGACTTTTTGGCAAGGTATAAATCTTCTAGGATGACCAAGATATTCAATATCCCTATGTGTGCATGTGAGTTCATTGTTATGATAATGCATAAAGTTACCCCAATGCCAAATAGGATTTATGCAGCCCATATGTACTGAAGATCACCCTGTGAGTATCATGATCTTGAGTTTTGTATGTAGTTGGATTAGACCATTAGGAAATACAGGCTACCAAAAGCTAGCTCATCCACAAGAAAACATTGGTCTATACAAAAGAAGGTCACTAATGTGATAGACATATCATCATGCGTAAGGATACCACCATTGCTAGGTAGGCTTGATGCCACCCAACCTGTAATGAGGATCACCTTATGGTTGTCAAATGCTGAGAATTCTAGGGATTCAAGTTCATTACTCCCTTATTTTCTTTTATTTTTGAATTTCTCTAGGGATTTGCTCATTTTTTTTGGTGAGCAAGGGATTTTGGTAGTGGTGAGAACCACTGTTTATTTTAATTTTTGCTTTTGTTAGTGGTGAAAACCACTTTTTCTTTTGGGGATTTTTTCTTTTGTATTTATTTCTCTTTGGATACTTGCCCAAATTTGGCATGGGGCAAGGGATTTTTATTTCTTTGGGTAGGGAGGATCTTGTCCTTTTTTCAATTCTTAGAATTTTTGAACCATGCACATAGGGGGATGAGCAAGGTAAACTTTTTGCTTAAGGTAACAAGGACCACTTTGTAGGTTTCATATTTCCTTGTGAAAAACTTGGATTTATTAATGTGAGAATGTGTTGGGATTATGATGTATACAAGGTACAATCAAAGCAAGACTCTACCTTCTAAAAATTAGGATAGCTTTCTACAAAATTTGAAAAGAAAACTAGAGATGATTGAGTGACCAAAAACCCTAATGACACCTTATAAAAAATGACTAGGTGAAGGAAAATAGACACAAATACGAAAGGTGGGGAATGTGGATGGAAATGATAATTGTAATGTAGATGGGTGTTAATAATGACTTTTGACAAAGTTGATTTTGAAGGATGGCTAGTGTACATACTTGGTGCTAGACATGTATGAGCAACTCTAGAATGTAAAATGCAATGATGGGTATGCTTAATGCAAGTGATTGTATAATGCAGTGATATGAAATGTAATGTAATGCAATATTTTTGTATTTTTGTTATTTTAATGATGTTTTTGGATTTTTATTAATATATATATATATATATATATATATATATATATATATATATATATATATATATATATATATATATATATATATATATATACTTTTTGACCAATGGGCTTAGTGGATGCCATTGGGGATTTTTGGGTGACCAAAGGGTTTATGGATACCTTTGGGGCTTTTTGGGTGACCAAAGGGTTTATGGATACCTTTGGGGCTTTTTGGGTGACCAAAGGATTTATAGGTACCTTTGGGGATTTTTGGGTGACCAAAGGGTTTATGGATACCTTTGGGGATTTTTGGGTGACCAAAGGGTTTATAGATACCTTTGGGGCTTTTTGGGTGACCAAAGGGTTTATGGGTACCTTTGGGGATTTTTGGGTGACCAAAGGGTTTATGGGTACCTTTGGGGATTTTTGGGTGACCAAAGGATTTATGGGTACCTTTGGGGCTTTTTGGGTGACCAAAGGATTTATGGGTACCTTTGGGGATTTATGGGTACCTTTGGGGCTTTTTGGGTGACCAAAGGATTTATGGGTACCTTTGGGGTTTTTTGGTGACCAAAGGATTTATGGGTACCTTTGGGGCTTTTTGGGTGACCAAAGGATTTATGGGTACCTTTGGGGATTTTTGGGTGACCAAAGGATTTATGGGTACCTTTGGGGCTTTTTGGGTGACCAAAGGATTTATGGGTACCTTTGGGGATAATTTGGGTGACCAAAGGGTTTATGGGTACCTTTGGGGTTTTTGGGTGACCAAAGGATTTATGGGTACCTTTGGGGCTTTTTGGGTGACCAAAGGATTTATGGGTACCTTTGGGGATTTTTGGGTGACCAAAGGGTTTATGGGTACCTTTGGGGATTTTTGGGTGACCAAAGGGTTTATGGGTACCTTTGGGGATTTTTGGGTGACCAAAGGATTTATGGGTACCTTTGGGGATTTTTGGTAGGGTGTGGTAATATCTATGGAAATCATATGGATGGATGGATGATCTCCACTAACTTGGTGATTTGGTCTATTGACAAGAGGTTTTCACAAGACTTGTGGGGGTGGTTGTGGTGGAGGCGGAATGACTAGAGGTGGTCAATATGAAAGGGGATAAGCTTGCTCCTCGAGTGGTAAAATATATTACCAAATGGGATGTGGTAATGGGAACACACGTAGATAGAACTCTTCTTCATCATCCAATGGGATGATCTATTCGTATTACCCATCTAAAATAGGGGAGTTAATGGGTGCTACACCGTAATCTGATTCATCATTCATTATTTATTCATAAGGGGGATCTTGATCCTCTTCCTCATTGTTAAATGGAAGAGTATGCAAACCTTCACCTTATTCATAGGATCAAGTGAAATCATGTGATATTCCTTGATCTATCATATTAGAGGAGAATAATCCCCCAAATAGTGGACATGATTTGGATTAGTGTAAGGATCGCACGAAAGCATATCCCTATAGTTCAAACATAAGTGCTCTAAACTTTCTGTGAAGATGTCGAGAGGCATAGGCTTGTTGCATCCTAAGCCAAATTTAACATATGGCATTTGATATTATGGCTATAAAGGAACACAAATTCCTTGCTTGTACAACCCCAAACAATAGCCATGCCAATGGTAGCGATAGAGATATTACATGGCAAAATTAGGATTAGACATATGATTGATGTCCTCAAAAAAGGGTTATTCATCCTATTATTTCTAAGGATATGGTCAAGTGCCATATTCAATACACCCATTTATGAAGTTCATTTTATTGGGAGGTATACCTAGATGTACAATGGCACCTATGGGAAGACGAGATCATCCCATATTATGTATTATCTCAATGGCTGGAAATATTGTAATATTCCTTACTAAGTATTATCCTAAAGTCGTAGTAGCCAAATGGACTATGATATATGATGGTGAGGATGGAGGAGATAGAACCAAGGCTTGAGATGACTCAATGCCTACCTCATGAGGTGGTTCCTCATCTGCTATACTAGGAATTTCTTTTATGAAAACTATAGATATTACTGGATGGATCTCATCAATAGGCCTCTTCGACATATTCCTCTATGGAGGATTTGATGATGACGAAGGTATATCTAAAGGTGCCAATGATGAGGGTGGTATAGAAGAATATGGTAATGGATCGATGGAAGGTGATAAAGAATGAGTCAGACCTTGAATGGACATATTTAGTTGGAATTCCAAATAAGTTGATGGTAAGGTCAACTCGGGGATGAGTTGTACCAAGTTGCAGTATTTGAAGGGCTTAAGGTCTATGAATACAACATGTACTTGCCCTTCGTGAGTGTACATCAAACATTGGTGAGCTATGGATGGTACGTACTTCATGTTACTAATATAGGGTCTAACCAACAAGATATTATAGGTCATTGCACCCACTAATATGTGACACAACATTGGTATGGTTTTGCATCCTACCTAAATATGCAAGACTATAGTGCCAACTGTTCAGCATAGAGTATCATTGAATGCTCATAGGGTATATGTCGATGCAAAATTTTGGGATACTATAAGACCTAGATGTTGGAGAGCATCTATTGTGATGATATTTCTTGAAGAACCAGTTTCAATTAGAACTCTTTTGTAAGGTGTTCCATTTACACATGCAATGATGTGTAAGGGAGGATCAACCCCATAATTTGATATTGGTTTGAGTTCATGTTCATGAAATTTTATTACTAGCTCTTTGCATTATTGAATGTGCCCCACCAAATTGATAAAGGAGTTAGAATCTTGGGTCTGTAGTTCAATCAACTTAAGGATCTCCATAAGATATTCTCAATGAGATGGATACGATTGGATAAGCTCATAAATAGAGATTCAGGTCGATGTTATTTGCAAGTTTCGAGGAAGCTTACTTTTTATGGTGATCACTAGATGAGGTGGAAGGATTTGCACTAGATGTGGTAAAGGCTATGACATGGAGGAAATTTTATTTGAAGTTCTAGGTGGTGCAACTTGATTTTAATAACACCTATTCCTTGTCACGATGCTAACCATCCTGATGAACCCTTGTTGAGGGGGTGTTGTATGGATCTTGTTTACTTGTTTTTCTTGATTTGCTTGTACCTCATGAGTGAGCAATGGGTCTTTAAAGATACCCATCTATTGATTACTTGTTGCAAGAGGGTTATCAACTTGAAGATCATTCCTATCAATTATATCTTGTACTGGGTTTTTGAATGAGTAGCACATTTGCACGTCATGCCCATTATACCTATGGTACTTATAGTATAGATCTTCACGACATCCCAAGTACTTTGGTTTACTTGGATATATAAATTGGATCTTAGGCAGAGTAATTGCTTTGGCTGCACATAGATGCTCAAATAGAGAATCCATAAACTCAGTGAAGGACATAAATTGTCATGGATGGTGACATTTCTAGTTTTGACCTTTATTTATTTTAGTTTTGTTATTGTAATTTGAAAGAGGAGGTTGGGCCTAATAGTTTAACTTCCAAGGCAGCATTGGTTGCATAGGCCCTGGAATGCTAATGGTAACTTTATTAACTACTTACGGCTATGGTTTTTGAGGATTACCTTTTGTGTTCTTATTCTACTCCTTACAAGGTTTTGTGATCTCCCCCTCGTGAATTTTAATTTCTTCAATTGTTCTAGCCTACGCTAGAGCATCTTCAAGAGTTTGGTATTGTTGGATTTTTAGAAATAATGAAATTGACTTTAAACAACTCTTGGAAAACATGCGAGTCAACTCAGATACTAGTAGTTGATATGGTAGCTTAGCAAGAAGTGTTCACCACCTGTTACCATAATTCGTGATTGACTCATCATCATACTATTTCAACCCTGTGAGTTCTATTAAAGTTGCATTTTGCTATGTTTTAAAAGTGAAATGTTCTAGGAATGCATCCAAAAATTATTCAAAGCTATGGATATTGTGCCTTGGGAGTTTATTGTACCACTCTACATCTAGGCCAGAGAGGGTAATCAAAAATATTCTTAGAAGTAAGGCATCATTATCCTGAATACCGAAGCATTGGTTCCTGAACCTAGTAACATGCTCCTATGAATCTTCCTCTCCTT
Source organism: Wollemia nobilis (assembly GCA_028583015.1). Lineage (NCBI taxonomy): Eukaryota > Viridiplantae > Streptophyta > Pinopsida > Araucariales > Araucariaceae > Wollemia > Wollemia nobilis. The sequence continues at coordinate 888,307 of JAQPPZ010000677.1, read as the reverse complement.
TGAATATATCCAACTTAGAAATTTTAAAATGCTTTGCGTATGGATGGGAAGGATTTGATGGGTGAAGCGGTTGACTACGAAGCTAGTGCAAAGTGGGATTTTGAAGCCCAAACCTAGTAGTCTTGTTTTTTATTTTTTCCATGCGTTCAAGCAATGCTTTATATGCATCAGAGGATTTTATATCCTCTTCTTTACTTTGGTACCATGGGGGAGGGCAAGGAATGCCAAGAATATGACATGGTAGTTGATTGTCATCAACCATACCTCCATAAGGTGCTTCAATATATCTCTCTTCTGGTTCTAGATCATCATAGGATTCATAAGGTGTTTCTTGAATTGGCCTACAAGGAGGAACAAATACCTATGAAAGGTGATCTATGTTTGGCCTAGGAGATAAGTATCTATTAGGCATAGGAGGTCAAGGAGGTAAAATTTGATTAGGCCTAGGAAACCTATTTTGATTAAAAGTAGGTTTCCTCTAATGAACCCCCTTTATATGAGTACTTGGGGTAGGAACCCTATTGCGTAAGGTCTATTGAAACAATGCATGAGTTTGTTGTTCAATTATTTTCTTTTCTAACTAATGTTGGTGATCAAAACATTGTTTATCTAGTTGAATTTTATTGAATTAAGCTTGGTGACTAGCATATATTTTAACAACTTAGTTTATTTGATTAGTCATGCAAGTTCTATTAGCTATAGTGAAAGCACAAGGATATTGAATCCCATAGGTGTACCAGGTGCGGTGCAAACAAAAAGCATGCGAAACGCTAAGTCCTACTAATGAAGAAGAAGGACTAAAGTGCATGAAAAATGGAAAACAAATGAACTGAAATGAGATATAAAGCAAATGTAAAGTGCAACCCTTCTTTTTATTAATTTTTCTTTGAGACCAGGTTACAATACGTCTCCTTCCTTTTTAGGAGCTAGGAGCGTTAGATATAGTTTTTTTACACCACGGATGGTACGCTCCCCTTCGGGATCTTCCGCGTGCCCACATTTGAAATGGGTGGGCCAAAAATCATCGTTGCTTGCATGAATGCATCTGTAGTTCCTTGTTGCCCCTCCAGTGTCGAGATCCTGCATTCAAAGAAATAACAAATGATTAATAGCACCTGTGGATGGAGGGAAATATGCAATCCCCAAGGCCTCCGGTTAATGCATGCATGAAATAATTAAAATGGTAATCAAAACATGTCAGAATAAGATGAAATTTGGAAAGAAGCATGCAAACACTATCAGGAACACACTGCAAAAGGAACAGTCAAGAAATCTACTGTAGATTTCTAATCGCTCCGGGGTGGGACGATTAGGACTGTCATAAAATGTCAAAAAGCAACCTCCTAAATGTCCCATCCAGAGGCCTCCAAAACACCTCCAAAGTTGGGGTTAGGCAAAATAGGGAATTTTGAGATGACCCAAAAGGTTGGATTCTGCATATTTGGCCCCGATCGCCCTGTATCCGAAGATGCTCCCTATATGTTAGTGAAGGCAAAAAACAATGAAAACACAGTCAAAACTCATCAGAATGGCATGAAATTTGAATGGCAGCATATATGAATGACATAAAATAAAATGCAAAAGAAACAGTAGAGAAATCTTCTACATATTTCTAATCACTCCGGGGTGGGGCGATTAGGACTGCAGTAATGCAGGGGGCGCCCGGGGGCAGGACACCCGCCGTTTGGGGCTTGGTTTCGACACCAATCCACTTGGGATGGGTCCAAAACCTCCTAGGGGGTTGTGTCAAAAAATTGGGTGGGGTATTGTGGCCAAATATTTGGGTTTTGGGTCTGTATTGCGCTTCCAATGTTCACCCAATAACCTCCCTTCCAAAAGAGAGATCAAGGATGTAAGAAGCACAAGTGAGGGGTGAGGATGTAATTCGATAGCACTCCGTTGCTCCAAATGCTCCTGCTCTATCCTTTTTGGGAGGGGTGAGAAGACTCACCATTTTATAGACCTGAGGGTCTCTTGTGAATGAGCATGCAGAGGCACCACTTGGCCATCATGCCTTGTCAAGGGAGAGAAGATTCCTCCCTGATTAAGGGCTCCATGACTGCCTCTTTGAGCTCAAAAATGCTCACTCGCACTCCCATGCATTGAAGGTGGAGTTGAGTGGCAGATCTGAGCTACCATTTTTCAAGGTTTGACCTTTTTCCCGTCAAACCTGCTATTCACCCCACCCTGGAGTGAATGCTGCTAATCATCCCAGGGTGGGACGAATACCAGTTTGTAATCGTCCCGGGGTGGAACGAGTAGGGAGCAGAGTGCCTGAAAGGTGCCAAATTGACCTCTGACCTTCCAAAACTACTATGGGAGTGGTTAGGACCACTTTTTAACCTCTGGAGGCTGCCCTAGGGGCTATGTATGTCAATTCGATCAGTGCTTGTCGTCACATAATCGGATTGGTGTTGTTTTGGTGTCTACAAATGCCCCTTTTTGGGATGCGATGTGCATGGCATAGTGCTGAGCAAAAATAGATAACCAAAGCACTAATGATTAGGGTTTCTCAGTAACCTAACCAAATTTTGATGCCCCAAGTATGGAAAGGGCATGCATTCTTGAATCCTTGCTTCTAACGAGCTAAGGATCTTAATTCAAGTGTTAACCTTTTTTGGTGAGGTGTTACTTGATCTTGGACATTGTTCAGTCATGAATAGGCAAAGGGCGCAACCTTTTGTCTGTGGGAACCTTGAGTTCATGATTCTAGAATGCCAAGTGTTTGATCAACTTGTGATAATTGCTTGTTTGCTGCCCCAAGAAGGAGCGTGATTGTCTTTGTCAATGATTCTTTGAATGCATGCCATTTCCTTGATTGGGTGTGTATTTGTTGATTGGTGACTAAGTGTGACTACCCCCTCAAGCGACGAATCGATGAGGGAATGACCGAGATGAGAAAAGTGACGAGTCACTTGACCCAAGATGACTTTTATAAGGGTGCCTTCAGTTGTTTTGCATTGAATGCTTATGCAGTTTCCCAACAATGGGACCTATTTTTGGTGGGTTTTAACCCTTTTTGTGACGCCTTTTGGGGATGAAATTGTCAAAAATCCATCCTCCCATGGAGCGGTCCGGCTATGGTAGCCTTCTTAGGGAGTAGGATATTGATAATTTGTGGCCCCAATGTCGGTTTTGTATGCCAAGAATCACAGGCGCAAAGGCGCCTTTGTTCGGCAATTTTATTATGTTTTTTGGTGGGTTTTGACCCTTTTTGTGACGCCTTTTGGGGATGAAATTATCAAAAATTTGTCCTCCCGTGGAGCGGTCCGGCTATGGTAGCCTTCTTAGGGAGTAGGATAGTGAGGATTTGTGACCCCAACGTCATTTTTGGATGCCTTGAATCGTAGGCGCAAAGGCCCCTTTGTTCGGCAATTTTATTGCTATTTTTGGTGCATTTTGGATGCAGTTTTTGTTGTTTTTTATTTTCTTGCTCTATAATCATCCCTGGGTGGGACGAATACTAGTTTTGTAATCATCCTAGGGTGGGACGAGCACTAACTAGAGTGCTCATCCCAGGGTGGAACGATTACAGGCCTAAGAGCCTATATAAGGGCCAAAACTAGGTTTTGGGCTCATTTGCATTTGTTTTTTTGTATCGACGATTTGGAGCTATGAGAGGAGGAGTTTGAGTCTGCGTAGCGGAGCGCTATCGAGATTTCATGGATACCATGAGTGCACATACCAGATATTTGAGAGGTAGAGCTGAGGCAAGACCGGTAGGTGCTCTTTCTCTTTATTTTGTTTGTTTTTATTTTACAGTTTAAACTAGAGTTAAAAACCCTAGGTTAAAAATTTTGTTTTATTTTATTTTTTTGTTTTTGAGTTTAAACTAAGGTTAAAACCCTAGGTTAAAATTTTGTTTTATTTTGTTTTTTGTTTAAACTAGAGTTAAAAACCCTAGGTTAAAAATTTTGTTGTTTTTTTGTTTTTTGTTTAAACTAGAGTTAAAAACCCTAGGTTAAAAATTTTGTTGTTATTTTGTTTTTTAGTTTAAACTAGAGTTAAAAACCCTAGGTTTAAATTTTGTTGTTATTTTGTTTTTTTTTAAACTAGAGTTAAAAACCCTAGGTTAAAAATTTTGTTGTTATTTTGTTTTTTGTTTAAACTAGAGTTAAAAACCCTAGGTTAAATTTTTTTGTTATTTTGTTTTTTTAGTTTAAACTAGAGTTAAAAACCCTAGGTTAAAAATTTTGTTTTATTTTGTTTTTTGTTTAAACTAGAGTTAAAAACCCTAGGTTAAAATTTTTGTTGTTATTTTGTTTTTTGTTTAAACTAGAGTTAAAAACCCTAGGTTAAAAATTTTGTTGTTATTTTGTTATTTTGTTTTTTAGTTTAAACTAGAGTTAAAAACCCTAGGTTAAAATTTTTGTTTTATTTTGTTTTTTGTTTAAACTAGAGTTAAAAACCCTAGGTTAAAATTTTATTTGTTATTTTGTTTTTTGTTTAAACTAGAGTTAAAAACCCTAGGTTAAAATTTTTTTTGTTATTTTGTTTTTTTGTTTAAACTAGAGTTAAAAACCCTAGGTTAAAATTTTGTTTTATTTTGCGTTGTTTATTGATTTTTTTGAATGTTTGTACTGTGCATTTTGTTAATGTTGCTATACAATTTATTAAATGTTTTTGTTGTACAATTTGTATACATTCTTGTATATTTGTTTTAGTGTTGTACAATTTTTTTTTGTCTTGTTTTAATGTTTTTGTGTTGTTTTGTTTTGTAGGTGGTGAAGAGTCGGTACCGTCAGCCGACGGTATTTTCTGAAGCACGGGAGGCGCTGACTATGGCGGACTAGGAGTGGCTTGATGCCCTTGGGCTCAAGCAGGTGACTCGGTTAGAGCCTATGGTGGGGGATCGGGCATATCTGACTGCCCTGATCAATTTGTGGGATCCCCGCACCAACACCTTTCATCTCCCAATAGGGGAGATGACAGTGACTCTGGAGGACGTTTATCGAATTCTATGGATTTCGATAGACGGGTTGCCCATTCGGATGACTCCTCGTGATCAGTGGATGGTGGTGCTGACACGATGCTTTGGGCATGCGACAGAGATGGGGGTGGATGGGGCGGTGGAGAGGGCAGAGGGGGACTACCTGATTGGCGGGATTTTGGTGCGGTGGTGGTTTGAGAAGGGCATGTTGGGGGTGAGGCATGCATTGCTCATGACCCTCATCTCCAACATGTTGCTTCTCGACTCCTCAGGTGCGAGGTTCCCTTGGAACCTACTTGAGGTGGTGTTTAGACTGGTGGAGTGTCCGATGACAGCACCACTGATTATGAGGTGGGGTCAGATGCTATTGGCACAACTTTATGATGAGTTGTATGAGGTCCGCTATCGGAGGCGAAAGGGGATTGGGTGCAGCTACCTGTTGCAGTGCTGGGGATGGCAGCACATAGCTATGGAGCAGCCATAGGGGTTGCCTTGGACCACTCAAGGAGAGATGGTGGACAGGGAGATTGGCTATGTTGCCCTATGGTAGAGGTCCAAGGAGCAGGGGCTGAGTCAGCGGTGGGCAGGTGTCATGGGGCACTATGCTGATGCCTTCTCACGTCTTGCTCTAGGAGAGGTGTTATGACGGCCATACCGAGACTATCTAGCCTGGCCTAAGGCTAGGGAGTGGCTCCGATGGGCGTGTAGGGGGAGGTGGCTGATCGGGTGGCATGGGACCGAGCAGGAGTACTTCCCATACGTTTGGGTGACTCGATAGTTTGGGGTGCACCAGGGATTTCCTGGTGAGCCTTTGATCTATCGGCATCGGGGTGACGAGAGGACTCTGGCCTGGCCAATCATTGAGCCGCTAGGTGAGGAGTCGAATGCAGTGATCGATGTCCCTGACATGGACAATGTCGGGGTGACTATAGAGTATGACCAGTGGTGGACGATGCGATGATGGTGGGGTGAGGGGCCTCTAGGAGGTCCGGATGTAGCAACATCGGGTGGTGAGGATGCAGAGGCATCGAGGGAGGGTTGGGGCACTCCACGTGATGATGCGGATATGGTGGAGGTTGACGACTTGACTGGGGATGACCTAGGGGTTTCGAAGTAGCTAGATATATAGGACATTCTAGAGCAGTGGGTGCCAGAGCAGCCCACCATCCCGAAGATGCCCATGCCTCAAGCAGTCCCAGGGGACATGGAGGCTAGGTATTGCGTTGAGATAGCGCGATTGGAGGATCTACTGCGGAGACGAGATGAGGAGCACAGGGAGGTTCTATAGGAGAGGGATCTCCTACGGACTCAGTTGGCAGAGTGGGAGAATGCATTGGCTACATACCGCCGATGGGATGGGGACACAGATGCTTCATGGGAGAGGGATCTCCTACGGACTCAGTTGGCACAGCGCGATGACGCATTGGCTATGTACCATCGGTGGGAGGTGGATTGGGTCCGACACCGGTTGGATTTGGAGGCAGAGATTATCCGCCTCGGTGGGCAGTTACCTGAGCTCACTAGAGGTGGATCTTCGCGCCAAACGAGAGACAGTGAGACTGAGCAGTCTGCTTCCTCTCATCGCAGGCGGGTGGGTGAGGGCAGCGCTAGTGGGCGTGATGCGAGGGCTGGCAGCAACCGCCCTGAGAGGTCCCATAGGACCCACACCACTGGGGGTAGTTCCAGTCGCACCGATCCTGCATGATCATGGTGGCCGACTCCCTAGGCTTGGGGTTTTTGAGTTTTTTATGTTTTTGTGAGGTCAGAGGACCGACTTATTGTAGCCTACGGGCATTTTGGCGATATATATACATGAATTTCTTTTTGGTTATACACTTGTCATGATTTATTGTTACTTTTATGCACATTTATTTATGTTGATGTATGCATGTGTTATTATGAATGCGATGTTTCTAATTATATGATGTATGCATATGGAATGGATGAAATGATTTGTTGATAACTTGTCGGTGGCACCATAGACTGTACAAGATTTACTGGATTTTTGTACTATGTGATGACTTTGCATGTGTATATTTTTTTGTTTGTATTTTCTGATGGTGATGTAAGAATGGAATGTACCATAGATGTTCTAGAATGTAGTTAAGGTTTTTCTGAGATTCAGATGTTTTAACTAACTAGCCAAGACTGTACATTTATCTCACAAGACTTTTGAACAAGGTACGAATCAGACTTGAGTTTGACCAAGTTATTTCACATCCTTGTGTGTGCGATTGAATTTGTTTATGTGGTATTTGTCAGGATACCACCAGTGCCAGGTAGGCTATCCACCAAACCTATATTGAGGATCACCTAATTAGCTCCACTAACTCCTTTGTTGTATTTAGTAATATTAATCCACAGGACAATCTAAGGTACCATAAGCTAGCTCATCCACATGCAAACATTGGTCTACTCACATGCAAAGCTAATGTGATAGACATATCGTCATGCGTTTAGGATACCGCCATTGCCAGGTAGGCTGTCCACCAAACCCATAATGAGGATCACCTAGATGGTTTTTCGAATGCTGAGAATTCCAGGGATTCAAGCTCAGGCATCTTTCGGTTGCTCAACTTGTTGGGATACTTGCTCTCATACATAGTGATGAAAATCACTATTTATTTTTCTCTTTTGTTTTTCTTTTTGAGCAAGGGGTTTGAATAGTGGTGATAACCACTGTTATTTGATTTTGCATTTTAGGTTTCAAAGTTGAGCTCGTAGGTTTTTGGCTTGCGAATGGAATTGATCCCTTTTGGCTTTGGGGATGACTACCCATCCTGTTTAGGGACGTGTAGTATGAATCCTTATGACTTTGGGGACCAAAGGTGATTTGGGATCTTATTATGTAATGGCATTGATATTTTAGGCCTTGGGGATGACTACCCATCCTTGTCAGGGGCGTGTAGTATGAATCCTTATGAATTTGGGGACCAAATGTGATTGGGGATCTGATTATGTAATGGCATTGATATTTTAGGCCTTGGGGATGACTACCCATCCTTGTCAGGGGCGTGTAGTACGAATCCTTACGACTTTGGGGATCAAAGGTGTTTGGGGTTTTTTGATAGTGGATTTTAACCACTATTTATTGTGGGGAATTGGATGGGGAAGAGCTTGTCCTTTTGTCAATTCTCAGCATTCTCGAACCATTCGCACAGGGGGATGAGCAGGCTAACCTTTCACCCATGGTACCCTAGACTACTTTGTAGGTTTCTCTTGCGTTCACACAACTTGGGAATTTTTATGTGTTTTAACTTGTGTGGGGATGCTACGTAACGAGGCGTGATCCAAGTAAAACTCTACCTTTGTAAAATTTGTCTGACTTCGTACAACATTTGACCAGAAATCTAAAGATAGCTGAATGACAAAAAACCCTAAAGACATTAGCAGACAACTGACTATGATAAAAAAATGTGGATGGTGTTATTCTAGATGGATGTGTTTACAAAATGGACTGAATGTGGAAAATTATGGAATTTCCTAGCAATTACAATCTATGGTGCTTATGACGTGTATGACCAGCAAATATGCCATGTATGGATGCGATGCCTAATGCAGTTTATTATATTTTTGTGTTTTGATTTTTAAGAGTATGCATGGAAGTGAGATGCAATTTTTTTTGTTATTTTTGATTATCTTTTGTTTTTGTTTGTTTTTGAATATTTGTTTTTGACCAAGCGATTGTGGGAACCCTTGGAGCTTTTGGTTTGACCAAAGAGTTTATGGATACCTTTGGGGCATTTTAGGTTGACCAAGCGATTGTGGGATCCTTGGAGCTTTTGGTTTGACCAAAGGGATTATGGGCACCTTTGGGGCATTTTGGGGTTGACCAAGTGATTGTGGGAATCCTTGGAGCATTTTTGGGTTGACCAAGTGATTGTGGGAATCCTTGGAGCTTTTGGGGTGACCAAAGGGTTTATAGATACCTTTGGGGAATTTTTGGGTTGACCAAGCGATTGTGGGAATCCTTGGAGCTTTTGGTTTGACCAAAGGGATTATGGGCACCTTTGGGGCGTTTTGGGGTTGACCAAGTGATTGTGGGAATCCTTGGAGCTTTTGGGGTGACCAAAGGGTTTATAGATACCTTTGGGGCATTTTTGGGTTGACCAAGCGATTATGGGAATCCTTGGAGCTTTTTGTTTGACCAAAGGGATTATGTGCACCTTTGGGGCGTTTTAGGGTTGACCAAGCGATTGTAGGAATCCTTGGAGCTTTTGGTTTGACCAAAGGGATTATGTGCACCTTTGGGGCATTTTGGGGTTGACCAAGCGATTGCGGGAATCCTTGGAGCTTTTGGTTTGACCAAAGGGATTATGTGCACCTTTGGGGCATTTTGGGGTTGACCAAGCGATTGTGGGAATCCTTGGAGCTTTTGGTTTGACCAAAGGGATTATGTGCACCTTTGGGGCATTTTGGGGTTGACCAAGCGATTGTGGGAATCCTTGGAGCATTTTTGGGTTGACCAAGCGATTATGGGAATCCTTGGAGCTTTTGGGTTTGACCAAAGGGATTATGTGCACCTTTGGGGCATTTTGGGGTTTGACCAAGCGATTGTAGGAATCCTTGGAGCTTTTGGTTTGACCAAAGGGATTATGTGCACCTTTGGGGCATTTTTGGGGTTGATCAAGTGATAGCTGGAATCCTTGTAGCTTTGGTTGACCAAGCGATTGTGGGAATCGTTGGAGCTTTTTGGGTTGACCAAGTCATTACTAGAATCCTTGGAGCTTTTGGGGTGGGCCATGGCTCTTTCAAACATGGAATGGCCTCAAATGACTGATGTTCAAGGGTTCGAGTTCCTTGATTTTGTCAAGAGAGGTGAGCCGGTATGTTCCAGGTCCTATTTTACTATTGATGAGATAAGGACCTAACCAATTTTCCATGAACTTATCCCTTAAATGGGGCGGGAAGTTAGAATTTTGTTGGCTCTCTTTTAAGACCAAGTCACCAACCTGAAAGTCCCTCAGATGAACTTTCATGTTGTATGCTTTCTTAAGTCACTCTTGATAGATAGGTAAATGCTCGAGAGCATTGACACATCATTCGTCGAGCAACGTAATCTGGTCTAATCAGGTCTGTCATGCAATGTCATCATCGATGAACTCTTGCATTGATATGCGTAGGGAAGGTATTTCCAACTCAAGAGGCATGACTGCCTCGGAGCCATACACCAACAAAAATGGAGTTGCCCCGATGGGCATCCGAATGCTAGTGCGATAAGCCCAAAGAGCAAGTGGGAAATGAATGTGCCAATCCTTATGACTATCTATGAACATATTTTTAAGGATGGAAACTAGCATTTTGTTTGACACCTCTGCTTGCCCATTTGCCTACGGATAATAGGGTGTTGAAAAATTGTGTTGAATTTTGTACTTTGTTGTCAAAGCACACACATATTTGTTTTTAAATGACGTCCCATTATCCGAGATGATCTTGGATGGAATACCAAAATGACATATGATGTTATATAAAATAAACTCCGCAATGTGAGGTCCAGTCGTAGAGGTAAGCATAATTTCTTCCACCCACTTGGTGAAGTACTCTGTGGCCGTTATGATAAACGTGTGACAGCCTAACGACATAGGGGAAATCTTTCTAATTAGATATAAGCCCCACTACAAAAATGGCCAAGCCAATTGAATCACCTGCAAGGCCTGAGAAGGTACATGTGTCAAATTAGCATGGTGTTGACATTTCATGCACTTCCTTACATACGCACAACAATCTCGCTCTAAATATGGCCAATAATAGCCCATGCAAATAATGCGCTTTGCGATGGCCATACCGCTTAAGTGGCCACCGCATGTACCATCGTGCACTTGGGTGATCGCCCAAGCGGACTCCTGCTGGTCCAAGAAATGAAGGAGGATTCCTTCGTAGCTCCGATGGTACAAAATTTCTCCTAGCAAGACATATTTTGTTGCTTTCTATTTGAATGATATTTTCGTGACGTGCGTCAATCCTAGTGGGATGTTACCTAGCTTGAGGTAGTCTCTTATGGGTGTGTACCAATCCTACTAATCATAAACCTCGATGGCATGAACTTCCAATCCCTCTTGAAGTTCGTCCCTAGCAAAATCTGAGCGGGAATGAATTTGTAAAAATAGCGTTGTGTTGCTATTGAGAGGGTTTGGGTAGAACAAGGACCCTAGTTGGCATGATTTAGACTATCACAAATTTGAGAGAACTTATCCTGAGAGGGTTCAATCTGGATCAGGTGGATTCCTGGCGTTAGGTCAGAGCTTGCACGCTCCATCATGGATTGCGATAATGTTTTGACTTGAATGGTTGTCATATCACCAGAAGGATCTTGAGGGATTAGTGACCCCAAGGAGGCCATAGTGTCCGCAAAATGATTCGATGATCGAGGGAGTGCCTCGATGTCGTACCATTCAAGATTTTCCAAGAATTTGTCCACAAGGGCTTTGTAGGCCTGCAAAACTAGGCATTTGCATCGGAATACCCATTTTACTTGGAATGTGTATATTTTTTGGTTTGTATTTTTTGATGGTGATATAAGAATGGAATGTACCATAGATGTTCTAGAATGTATTTTAAGGATTTTTTGAGATTCAGATGTTTTAACTAACTAGCCAAGACTGTACATTTATGTCACAAGACTTTTGAACAAGGTATGAATCAGACTTGAGTTTGACCAAGTTATGTCACATCCTTGTGTGTGCGATTGAATTTGTTTATGTGGTATTTGTCAAGATACCACTAGTGCCAGATAGGCTGTCCACCAAACCTATATTGAGGATCACCTAATTAGCTCCACTAAATCCTTTGTTGTATTTAGTAATATTAAACCACATGAAAATCTAAGGTACCATAAGCTAGCTCATCCACATGCAAACATTGGTCTACTCACACGCAAAGCTAATGTGATAGACATATCGTCATGCGTTTAGGATACCACCATTGCCAGGTAGGCTGTCCACCAAACCCATAATGAGGATCACCTAGATGGTTTTTTGAATGCTAAGAATTTCAGGGATTCAAGCTCAGGCATCTTTCGGTTGCTCAACTTTTTGGGATACTTGCTCTCATACATAGTGATGAAAATCACTGTTTATTTTTCTCTTTTGTTTTTCTTTTTGAGCAAGGGGTTTGAATAGTGGTGATAACCACTGTTATTTGATTTTGTAGTTTAGGTTTCAAAGTTGAGCTCGTATTTTTTTGGCTTGCGAATGGAATTGATCCCTTTTGGCTTTGAGGATGACTACCCATCCTATTTAGGTACGTGTAGTATGAATCCTTATGACTTTGGGGACCAAAGGTGATTTGGGATCTTATTATGTAATGGCATTGATATTTTAGGCCTTGGGGATGACTACCCATCCTTGTCAAGGGTGTGTAGTATGAATCCTTATGACTTTGGGAACCAAAGGTGATTGGAGATCTGATTATGTAATGGCATTGATATTTTAGGCCTTGGGGATGACTACCCATCCTTGTCAGGGGCGTGTAGTACGAATCCTTATGACTTTGGGGATCAAAGGTGATTGGGGTTTTTTGATAGTATATTTTAACCACTATTTATTATGGGGAATTGGATGGGGAAGAGCTTGTCCTTTTGTAAATTCTCATCATTCTCGAACCATTCGCACAGGGGGATGAGCAGGCTGACCTTTCACCCATGGTACCCTAGACTACTTTGTAGGTTTCTCTTGCGTTCACACAAATTGGGAATTTTTATGTGTTTTAACTTGTGTGGGGATGCTACGTAATGAGGCGTGATCCAATTAAAACTCTACATTTGTAAAATATGTCTGAATTCGTACAAAATTTGACCAGAAATATAAAGACAACTGAATCACGAAAAACCCTAAAGACATTAGTAGACAACTGACTATGATAAAAAAATGTGGATGGTGTTATTCTAGATGGACGTGTTTACAAAATGGACTGAATGTGGAAAATTATGGAATTTCCTAGCAATTACAATCTATGGTGCTTATGACGTGTATGAATAGCAAATATGCCATGTATGGATGCGATGCCTAAGGCAGTTTATTATATTTTTGTGTTTTGATTTTTAAGAGTATGCATGGAAGTGAGATGCAATTTTTTTTGTTATTTTTTATTATCTTTTGTTTTTGTTTGTTTTGGAATATTTGTTTTTGACCAAGCGATTGTGGGAACCCTTGGAGCTTTTGGTTTGACCAAAGAGTTTATGGATACCTTTGGGGCATTTTAGGTTGACCAAGCGATTGTGGGATCCTTGGAGCTTTTGGTTTGACCAAAGGGATTATGGGCACCTTTAGGGCATTTTGGGGTTGACCAAGCGATTCTGGGAATCGTTGGAGCATTTTTGGGTTGACCAAGTGATTGTGGAAATCCTTGGAGGTTTTGGGGTGACCAAAGGGTTTATAGATACCTTTGGAGCATTTTTGGGTTGACCAAGCGATTGTGGGAATCCTTGGAGCTTTTGGTTTGACCAAAGGGATTATGTGCACCTTTGGGGCATTTTGGGGTTGACCAAGTGATTGTGGGAATCCTTGGAGCTTTTGGGGTGACCAAAGAGTTTATAGATACCTTTGGGGCATTTTTGGGTTGACCAAGCGATTATGGGAATCCTTGGAGCTTTTGGTTTGACCAAAGGGATTATGTGCACCTTTGGGGCGTTTTGGGGTTGACCAAGCGATTGTAGGAATCCTTGGAGATTTTGGTTTGACCAAAGGGATTATGTGCACCTTTGGGGCATTTTGGGGTTGACCAAGTGATTGTGGGAATCCTTGGACCTTTTAGTTTGACCAAAGGGATTATGTGCACCTTTGGGGCATTTTGGGGTTGACCAAGCGATTGTGGGAATCCTTGGAGATTTTGGTTTGACCAAAGGGATTATGTGCACCTTTGGGGAATTTTGGGGTTGACCATGCGATTGTGGGAATCCTTGGAGTATTTTTGGATTGACCAAGTGATTGTGGGAATCCTTGGAGCTTTTGGGTTTGACCAAAGGGATTATGTGCACCTTTGGGGCATTTTGGAGTTTGACCAAGCGATTGTAGGAATCCTTGGAGCTTTTGGTTTGACCAAAGGGATTATGTGCACCTTTGGGGCATTTTTGGGGTTGACCAAGCGATAGCTGGAATCCTTGTAGCTTTGGTTGACCAAGCGATTGTGGGAATCGTTGGAGCTTTTTGGGTTGACCAAGCGATTACTAGAATCCTTGGAGCTTTTAGGGTGGGCCATGGCTCTTTCAAACATGGAATGGCCTCAAATGACTGATGTTCAAGGGTTCGAGTTCCTTGATTCCGTCAAGAGAGGTGAGTCGATATGTTCCAGGTCCTATTTTACTATTGATGACATAAGGACCTAACCAATTTTCCATGAACTTATCCCTTAAATGGGGCGAGAAGTTAGAATTTTGTTGGCTCTCTTTTAATACCAAGTCACCAACCTGAAAGTCCCTCAGATGAACTTTCATGTTGTATGCTTTATTATGCCACTCTTGATAGATAGGTAAATGCTCGAGAGCATTGACACATCGTTCGTCGAGCAACGTAAGCTGGTCTAATCAGGTCTGTCGTGCAGTGTCATCATCGATGACCTCTTGCATTGATATGCGTAGGGAAGGTATTTCCAACTCAAGAGGCATGAATGCCTCAGAGCCATACACTAGCAAAAATGGAGTTGCCCCAGTGGGTGTCCGAATGCTAGTGCAATAAGCCCAAAGAGCAAGTGGGAAATGAATGTGCCAATCCTTATGACTATCTGTGACTGTCTTTTTAATGATGGAAACTAGCATTTTGTTTGAAACCTCTGCTTGCCCATTTGCCTACGGATAATAGGGTGTTGAAAAATTGTGTTGAATTTTGTACTTTGTTGTCAAAGCACACAAATATTTGTTTTTAAATGATGTCCCATTATCCGATATGATCTTGGATGGAATACCAAAATGACATATTATGTTATATAAAATAAACTCCGCAATGTGAGGTCCAGTCGTAGAGGTAAGCGGAATTGCTTCCACCCACTTGGTGAAGTACTTTGTGGCCGTTATGATAAACGTGTGACGGCCTAACGATGCAGGGGAAATATTTCTAATTAGATCTAAGCCCCATTGCAAAAATAGCCAAGCCAATTGAATCACATGCAAGGCCTGAGAAGGTACGTGTGTCAAATTAGCATGGTGTTGACATTTCATGCACTTCCTTACATACGCACAACAATATTGCTCTAAAGATGGTCAATAATAGCCCATGCAAAGAATGTGCTTTGCGATGGCCTTACCGCTAAAGTGGCCACCGCATGTGCCATCGTGCACTTGGGTGATCATCCAAGCGGACTCCTGCTGGTCCAAGAAACGAAGGAGGATTCCTTCGTAGCTTCGATGGTACAAAATGTCTCCTAGCAAGACATATTTTGTCGCTTTCTATTTGAATGATATTTTCATGACGTGCGTCAATCCAAGTGGGAGGTTACCTAGCTTGAGGTAGTCTCTTATGGGTGTGTACCAATCCTACTGATCATAAACCTCGATGGTATGAACTTCCAATCCCTCTTGAAGTTCGTCCCTAGAAAAATTTGAGCGAGAATGAATTTGTAAAAATAGCGTTGTGTTGCTATTGAGAGGGGTTGGGGAGAACAAGGACCCCAGTTGGCATGATTCAGACTATCACGGATTCGAGAGAACTTATCCTGAGACGGTTCAATCTGGATCAGGTGGATTCCTGGTGTTAGGTCAAAGCTTACACGCTCCATCACGGATTGCGATAATGTTTTGACTTGAATGGTTGTCATATCACCAGAAGGATCTTGAGGGATTAGTGACTCCAAGGAGGCCATAGTGTTCACAGAATGATTTTATGATTGAGGGAGTGCCTCGATGTCATACCATTCAATATTTTCTAGGAATTTGTCCACAAGGGCTTTGTAGGCCTGCAGAACTAGGTATTTGCATTGGAATACCCATTTTACTTGGTTGACAATTAATAGTGAATCACCAAAGATGTTCAAGCATTTGATGTTCATGGTGATTGATGTCTGAAGACCTATGAGCAAGGCTTCGTATTCGGCATTGTTGTTGGTGCACGGGAAATCTAGTTTAAATGATAAAGGCATTGGAGCCCCTTGTGGTGTGAAGGATACAATTCTCGTGCCACCCCCTTGCTCACATTTAGAACCATCGAAGAATAAGGTTATGGAAGACCCCATCATCGGGTAGCTCTATGGTCAGAGGCTGATCATCTTCGAGAGGAGCCTCTACTAATTGATCGACAATGACTTGACCTTTTATGGAATTTTGTCCAATGAATTCGATGTCAAACTCCGTCAACAACATGATCCATTTTGTCATGCGGCTATTATGATAAGTATGACTCATCATGTACCATAATGGATTCTCCTTAGACACAACTACATCATATTGCTCAGCATGTAGTGGCATAGCTTTTTGGTAGCAAATACCATTGCTAAGCATAGCTTCTCGATGTATGCATAGTTAAGTTCATAACTGACCAGGGTGCGACTAAGATAGTAAGTAGCCTATTATTTATGTATGTCATTTTTATAGGCTAGCATGGCACCCAGTGCCACCTCAGTAGCTGAGATGTATAAGTAGAATGACACTCTTGGTCTAGGTGGTGCCAATACTGGCGATGAAGCCAAGTTTTGTTTAATGTCATCGAAGGCTGACTGGAACTCATCATCCTAGTGAAATGCTACCACCTTGTGTAATAATTTATTCATGGGTCGGCACTTTTCAGACAATTGCACTATGAAGCGCTTTATTGATGTGACCTTTCCCTATAAGCTTCTGAGTTGCTTGATGGTGGTTGGGGGAAGCATCTCAAGGATTGCCTTGACTTTATGTGGATCTACCTGGATGCCTCATTTTGAGACTATGAAACCAAAGAGTTTTCCAGATGTGACGCCAAACACGCACTTATTGGGGTTTAGTCTGACTTTGTGTTCGATGAGGCGATCGAGGATCTTGCTTAAGTCATCGAGATGATCTAGGCGCAAAAGAGATTTGGCCAACAAATCATCCATATAATATTCCAAAGTTTTATGCATGTGATCATGGAAGATGTATGTCATAGCACGTTGGTAGGTGGCGCCATCATTTTTAAGGCCAAAGGGCATGACCTTATAACAAAATGTCCCCCAAGGCATTGTGAATGCCGTTTTGAGTTGATTGTCGGGATTGATACGAATCTAATTGTATCTTGAGAAACCATCCATGAGGGAAAGCATTTTGTGGCCTACTATAGCGTCTACCAATGCGTCGATGCTAGGCAAGGGGAAATCATCCTTGGGACTCGCTTTATTTAGATCTTGAAAATTGGTGCATATGCAAATCCTCCCATCAGGCTTCTTTACGGGTACCATGTTGGACAACCATGGTGGGTAATCCATGCAGATGACAAACTGTGCATCCAACAACTTTTGTAGCTCATATTTGACCATTAAGGCTACTATTGGGTGCATCTTATGTAGTTTTTTCTTGACTGGCTTGACTGTTGGATCAAGCGTTAGATTATGCATGACAAGCTACGGGTCTAGCCCCGACATGTCATTGTAGGACCATACAAAAACCTCCTTCTCTTTGAGAAGGGCAATGTAATCGGCTTGCTATTCGGGGGATAGACTTACCCCCAACTTGATGATTTACGGATTCATTGGATCAGA
Organism: Wollemia nobilis; assembly: GCA_028583015.1. Classification (NCBI taxonomy): domain Eukaryota; kingdom Viridiplantae; phylum Streptophyta; class Pinopsida; order Araucariales; family Araucariaceae; genus Wollemia; species Wollemia nobilis. Next base: position 870,741 of record JAQPPZ010000677.1, on the reverse strand, counting down.
GCCGATGTCTACGTCAGTCGTCTCTTTGATTGACATGTGGGACCCGTCCTCCAACTGGTGTGGAGTTGGGATCAAGTGAATATCATTTTTTGAATTTAGATCTACGTTTGGAATGTTGGGTTCCTCTTCAGCATGGAAGATATCTTGAGTTGGTCTTAGGGTGAAATGAAGCATTTCATTACAAGGCTAGTACTCTGATGGGGATGGTGGTGAGTTAGCGTGATCCCAGTCTATGGCATCTAGGTTCAAATACAATGGTCATGTTGGATCAGCTGGATTGCGGATGGGGGAGGTTAAGTCAATGGAGATCATGTTGATGAAGTGAATTTGGTCTCCATTACCGTGCGGGTGGTGACTCGGACATCCTTGGTGATCTTTGTGCTCCGGATCTGGCTCTGTGGGTATTGGCACAAATGGATCAGCCCTATGTGCGGATAAAAGGATAGGGTCTACCCTTGGCACTGATGGCTCTATAGAGTCTCTCGACGGAGGGTGCTCTCTGTATGCCTGAAGTGGCAGATGCAACACTTGGTCCAACTGTGCCTGGTTCAAATGCCACCTATGTCTTGGCCCCATGTTTAGCTATTCAAAAATGTCATCAATGTCCATGGGCTATTGCTACTTCCGCATATGATTGAGATATGCCATCTCAGTCTCGTCTTCATAATCGCTATCAGATATCCATAGGCCTTCATTGGCTTCGATAGCTATTTGCGGCATGTGAGGCTCGTTATGCTTGAGCAAGTTAAATTGGTCCCATAGGGGTTGTTTCGCTCTCTACGGAAGGACCTGATTCTCTTGAGGTGGCATTTTCTCAATTGGAGCATTCAAGGGGAAAATCGCCATGAAGTCCTCCTGATAATCATCTATGGGCGTCACTTGCGAGTGATTGCTATTAGACTCCAAATGGTCCCAAGGTGCTACCTCATACTCTGACTCGTCTTCTGAAGATCCTTCTTGGCCCTGTCTATATCCATTTTGGAGGAAAGTTCTTGAACTTTCCCCTTTCTTGATCAATGGGAAGGGGTTGTTGAGGCCCACAAGGTTGGTTGTTAACAATGGGAGATAATCCCCCAATGTGTACGTTGTGTTAGGATTGGCATATGGATCTTGTGCCAACCCGTCCTTGTTGCTTAGCCCTAGGCCTTGCATGTTCTCTACCAAGATGTCAAGGGGCAGAGGGTGGTTGAACCCTACTCCTGATTTTTCATACGACATCTGATATCTTGGTTGACAAAGAATGCACACCCCTTGTTCATATCTGCCTAACCCATATCCATGCCAATTACATTGGCCAAGGTATCTCAAAGCAAAGTCTGGGTTGGATAGATAGTTTACATTCTTGGCAAATGGCTCTTCATCCTCTTCCTCTTGTAGGTAAGGTTCAATACCATTGTCGAGGCCCCCATATACAAAATTTGTCTGGTTTGGTGGGTAGCCCAAAGGGACAATAGTGTCGATGGGGAGGTGAGGTCTCCCCATGTCCTGCATGGACTCAAGTGTGGGTGTTGCTACAATGTTCCGCACTAGATATTCCCCCAGTCCCGTATTGGCCATCTCAACGGTGATCATTGGCGGTTGAGGGGGATGGAATGGGAGTTCTTCCTGAGTCCACTCCATGTCGGGTGAACTAGGTGCCTCGACTTCCATTCGGCTAGGCACCTCTTCGGTAGATATGGTTGAGACTGATGGTGGTGCCTCTTCCAGGGGTTTCTTCCCATTGTCCTTTAGTGTGGCCACCATAGGTGGCATCGTTGGTGAAGGACCAGACGATGAAGATGGACCCGAATGGGGATTTAAGGTACTTAATAGCTGGGATGTATGCGAAATTGAACCCTATTTGGATGGATTCAACTGAAAGTCCAAATGTGTCGATGGAAGGGTCAATTGTGGCATCAACTGCATCGCATTGCAATACTTGAAGGTCTCTAAGTCTACCGGGACTACATGCACTTGTCATTCGTATGTGTACTTTAGGCATTGATGGGCTATCGAAGGGACACACTTCATGTCCCTGATCCAAGGCCGGCCTAGTAAAATATTGTAGGCCATATCACCTTCCAGGATGTGGCACAATGTAGGAATAGTCTTTTGTCCCACTTGGATGGGCAGGACAATTGTGCCAACCGTCGAGCATATCGCGTCATTGAATGCTCGAAGGGTATAGGTGGAGGCCATAATGTGAGATGCTGGAAACTTGAGGTGTTTCAATGTTGTTGTTGTGATTATATTACTGGATGAGCCAATGTCCACTAACACCCTCTTAAATGGAATCCCATTGACCCGTGCAATGACGTGTAGGGGTGGATCCACCATATCACCAGTCATTGATTTTAGTTCGTCTTCTCTAAAGGTGATGACTAGTTCTGTACATCATTTTACATGTCCCACAAAGTTGTTGAAAGAGTTTGATTCGTGGGACTACAGCTCGATGGCTTTTCATATCTCCATTAGAGCCTCCCGATGGAGTGGTGATTGTTGGATGAGCTGGTAGATGGAGAGCCTAGCCAACATGGTCCTTAAACTTTGGGTAAGTTTAGTCTGAATCATGGCCATTGGTATAGGTATGGGAGGTTGTGTAGGGTGTTTTTGAGGTTGTGACATTGATGGAACCTCTCCTGTAGCTGCCGTAGGGGCAGCTGTGCTTGGGTACCTCTTGTTCCTAGTCACTATGCTTATCATCTCTAGATACCCCTGCATGGGGCAATTCTGTTTCACCTCATTGACTTGAAGGGTCTTTGCCTGCACATCATGGGTAGGCAGGGGTTCTTTGAAGACCTCCATATGTTGGTTATTTGGCACAATAGGATTATCCACCGCTCGCATCTTGTTGTCTATTAGGTCTTGCACTAAGCTTTTGAAATTCCAACACGCGTAAAGGTCATGTCCTTTCTACCGTGAAATCTACAGTACAAGTCTTCCCTATAGCCCTTGGGTTTTGGCACATTGGGGTCTATGGGTCAAATTTCTGGCAGGTTTATCAGGTTTTCCATGGACAAGCGGTCAAACAAGGAGTCTTTAGACTCTGTGAAGGGTGTGAATTGTTGCCTAGGGCGACGTTGCTGATTTTTCTCTTGCCTATGATTTTCCTTTTCATAGCTGTCAAGAGGAACTTATTGATAATTAGCCTTTGGGGGCTGTGTTGCTTGTGCAGGATTAGGTATGTTTATAGAAACCTAATTAATCGTGGCGGGTTTTGGTTGCATTGACCTAGTTTTAGCATTTTTGGGCCACTCTTTCTTGCGTGGCTTAGCAATATCGCCATATTGTATCTTGATCTCATTAATGATTCTAGCTTGCACCAGGGCTTCTTCAAGAGTGGCATATTGCTGCAAATGCAATAGCATGAAGATCAACCTCAAACAACTCTTCAAGAACATTTGGGTCAGGTCGGCCATGGGAGGGAGGTAAGGTAGCTTTGAAAGCAACATCCTCCACCAATTTCCATAAGCCGCCATGGTATCCTCCTCATACTATCTGAGGCTAGCTAGGTCACTTAATGATGCCTTCTTCTTAGTATTAAAAGTGAAACGTTTGAGGAATGCATCCACTAGCTGGTCCAGGTTGTTGATGCTATGCTTCGACAACTAGGTAAACCAATCCGAGGTAGGGCCTGCGAACGTGGTTATAAATGTTCATAGAAGCAAATAATCATTGTCCTTAATGCCAAATAATTGGCTCAAGAATCTTGTCACGTGCTCTTGGGAATACTCATCCCCTCTAAAGATTGCCAATTAAGGCATTTTAAAGTGTTCAGGGTATGGGGGTGCAGGCACTGAAGGATGCACAGGGTGACTACGGATCTAGCGTAAAGTGGGATTTTGGGGCCCAGAAGTCTTGGTCTCCATAGACTCTAAGCACTCTAGCAACACTTTGTATGCATCGAAAGATTTGATCTCTTCCTCTTTGGTTTGTTCCCATCGTGAATTGCAGGGAACTTGAGGCCTATGAAGGGGTAGTCGGATAGCACCCCCCCTGCCTTGGTAGGACGTTTCAGCCCGCTCTTCTTCTTGCTCAAATTCTTCATAGGCTTCTTGAGGAGTTCTTGGGCATGAACTATGGGTGGGTGCCCGCGGAGGGTACCCATCATTGGCTCTAGGGGTGGTCTCCCACTTAGGTCTAGGAGGTCTTGGAGGCAACATTTGATAAGGTCATGGAGACCTGTCTTGCACCAAGGGGTTGTGCCTCTCATACAACTCTATCCTATGTGTGCGAGGGGTTGGGACCCTCTCAGGCATAGTTTTCTAGAGTAACTCATCTGTTTGATGCCGAATGCACTCTTTTCTAAGGCGATATAGGTGCTCTAACTATTGTTGATCTTGCTCAAGCTACGTGATTTGTGCTCGACGGGTGGCATGTTTGGCAAATGCCAAGTCAATTTGTTCTACCGTCTTGAGTCTAGGAGGCCTAGATGCCTCCCCTACACATCTATCTCGGTCATGGTGATCCGAGATCTCTATAGGTCGCTTCCATTTGTCGAGGTTAGTGGCATTCACCCGAGGCTTTGGCCTCAGTAGGTGATCCTGATAAATAGCAGGTGTGGAAGCACATTTTTCCCATGCTATGTATTGCTCTTAAGGAATGTAGTGGTCTTCCTCATGCTCCCTTTCATATATGTGAAAGGGGCGAGTAGAGTTGGCTCACCCTGTCTGAAGAGCCTTGCGCTCTAGATTTTGCCTATTATTTCTGATAGTAATAAGGGGTAGAGGAGGGATGATGTAATCATGTGGCCCCTCCTTATGGACCCTATGCTATTCTAGCACTTCATCACACAGTGGCCACTCATAACGAGTGTCTAAGGGAGCCTTCTCGTCTATGTTGAGTGCCACATGTAAGGACTCCTCCTAAAAGGGTCTATGTTGAATGGGAGTGCCCCTCGAAGGGGTGCCTCTATAGTCCTGTTTTGTGGTTCAAGCTGCCAATGTGGTATGACCAAGTCCTTGGGGCTATAGCGGAGGTGACTTGTGCCCCCTTGTACACTTTTCGCAACTTTTGCCCATGATTGGGCTTGGCTACGGGTGTACACCATGGTGGTGTCTCTCTACAAGATATGTAGGTTTTTATATTCTTTACAATTTTTTTATGCTACACTAAACAAACAGGAGCCACACAAACAAAGAAGTGATTATCTTGTTTATATATTAAAGGTGTGCCCTAGATCTAGTTTAGTGTGTTTTGATTTTTGTTTTGAAATCCTTATGAAGGAATTTTTTTTGTATATGCAATATGAGGGCTCTTATGTCTCCCAAAATGGTCACCCCTTAAATATACCACTGCCAGGTCATTATACCAAACCTCTCAATATACCCGCCCTTATGTGAGGGAAACTATTGGTACACGAGAGCAGAACAGTATGTGGAACATAGGTGGTACGGAAGGGGAATCGCTCTATTTTTGAAACCTACCATAGAAGACTTATCCTCATGCATTGGGAATCACCCCAACTACACTTGGTCAGCTTTCATCAAGATTTACGTCTAGCAATAGTAGCGATCAGGGTTATGTATGTAAAATTCAAGCCAAGGTGGTGATGAAATCCACCGTTGGTCTTGATCAAGTATTGGGGTTTTGCGACCAATGCCTTGATGTTTAGATTATCTCATGGTGTGTGTGGTTCTTTTTACTTGTGGAAATAAAGGAAACATGCAGTAAAATTTCCTATGCAAGAAAATAAATAGAAAAATCATAGAAACAAAGATAGAAAATTATAGAGAGTGTTCAGACAACCTACCTCTTCTCTGCCCACACCAGATGCCCCTAAGTTTTTGCTCAAAAATTGTATAGAGAGATAATAATCCTGGGGTGGGATGAATAGAAAATTTGTATTCATCATAGGGTGGGACAAATGCCTTATTTGTCCTAGGGTGGCACAAATTCTAGTCTGTATTCGTCACAGGGTGGCATGAGCAGTAGTCCAGCGCTTGAAGTATTAACACCTGAAAGCAAAAACACACAATTTTGATCAGAAATTTGATCCCAAAATCAAGGGACAGGGTCCCACCATGATCTCCACTAAAATCATGAGGATACAGAAACTCATAGGCGTACTGGGTGTGGTGAAAAAAAAAAGCATGCGAAACACTAAGTCCTACTAATGAAGAAGGAGTAAAGTGCATGAAAAAGGGAAAACAAACGAACTGAAATGATATATAAAGCAAATGTAAAGTGCAACCCTTCTTTTATTAATTTTTCTTTGAGACTAGGTTACAATACATGTATTCCATTTTAGGAGCTAGGAGCGTTAGATATAGTTTTGTTGCACCACAGATGGTACGCTCCCCTTCGGGATCTTTCGTGTGTCGACATTTGAAATGGGCAGGCCAAACGTCACCACCGCTTGCATGAATGTGCCTATAGTTCCTTTCTACCCCTCTAGTGTTGATATATTGCATTCAAAGAAACAAAAAATGATTAATAGCACCTGCGGATGGAGGGAAATATGCAATCCCCAAGGCCTCCGGTTAATGCATGCATGAAATAATTAAAATGGTAATCAAAACATGTCAAAATAAGAAGAAATTTGGATAGAAGTATGCAAATACTATCAAGAACACACTACAAAAGTAATATTCAAGAAATCTATTGTATATTTCTAATCGCTCCGGGGTGGGACGATTAGGATTGTCATAAAATGTCAAAAAGAAACCTCCTAAATGTCCCATCCAAAGGCCTCCAAAAAACTTGAAAAGTTGGGGTTAGGAAAAATAGGGCATTTTGAGATGACCCAGAATGTCGGATTCTATATATTCAGCCCCGATCACCTTGTATCTGAAGATGCTCCTTGTATGTTAGTGAAGGCGAAAAACAATGAAAACACAGTCAAAACTCATCAGAATGGCATGAAATTTGAATGGAAACATATATGAATTACATAAAATAAAATGCAAAAGAAAAAGTAGATAAATATGCTACATATTTCTAATCGCTCCTTGGTGGGGCGATTAGTACTGCAACAGTGTGGGGGGCGCCCGAGGGCATGACGCCCATTGTTTGGGGCTTGGTTTCGACACCAATCCACTTGGGATGGGTCCAAAACTTCCTAGGGGGTTGTGTCGACAAATTGGGTGGGGTATTATGGAAAAATATTTGGGTTTTGGGTCTGTATTGCGCTTCCAATGCTCACCCAATAACCTCCCTTCCAAAAGAGAGATCAAGGATGTAAGAAGCACAAGTGAGGGATGACGATGTAATTCGACAGCACTTCGTTGCTCCAAATGCTCCTGCTCTATTTTTTTTTTGGGCTGAGAAGACTAACCATTTTATAGACCTAAGGGTCTCTTGTGAATGAGCATGCATACGCGCCACTTGGCCATCATGCCTTGTCAGGGGAGAGAAGATTCCTCCTTGATTAAGGGCTCCATGACTGCCTCTATGACTGCCTCTTTGAGCTCAAAAACACTCACTTGCACTCCCATGCATTGAATGTGGAGTTGAGTGGCAGATCTGAGCTGCCATTTGTCAAGGTTTGACCTTTTTCTCGTCAAAATTGCTATTCACCCCACCTTGGAGCAAATTCTAATCATCCCGGGGTGGGACAAATACGAGTTTGTAATCATCCTAGGGTGGAACGAGTAGGGAGCAGAGTGCCTGAAAGGTGCCAAATTGACCTCTGACCTTCCAAAACTACTATGGGAGTGGTTAGGACCACTATTTAACCTCTAGGGGCTACCCTAGGGGCTATGTATGTCAATTTGATCAGTTCTTATCGTCACATAATCAGATTGGTGCTGTTTTGGTGTCTACATGTAGAACTATTGCCATGATGCCTATCTTTCTCAGGAGGATCTAAAATATTGACTACGAGCTTCCCTATATTGAGAGATATTGCATTCACTTGAGGCTTAGTCCTAAACAAATGTTCTTTATAATAAATTGGTGCAGAAGCACATCGTGTTTGTGTGGAATAATGAGATTGAGAATAATCAGGATTCTCCTAAGGTTTTCCTTCAAAAATGAGGAAGAAATGTGCTGAATTTTCTCACCTAGGGTGATGAGTATCATACTCATATTGGTACATATATTTTTGAGACCTATTAATTCAATTTAAGGGTGTAGTGTGATCGTTTGGTACTTACCATGGTGAATAATATTGATCTTGTACATAGGTGTTCAAGGTAGACCGAGGAGGCATGCAGATGCATGGTATTGCTCTATTTGTTTGGACCTCAAAATTCAATTGTCATTCTTGAAAGAAGGTGTATGAAGTTTTTATATCTAGAAAGTATATTCCCTTATTAGGACAAAGACCTATAGGGGTGTCCCACGTAGGGGTATCTTGTAGGATAGGTTACTGATTTGAAATTCTAGGACTTGGGCAAGTAGGAGGCTTCTAAGGAGGTATAATAATATCCTTATGTTCAAATCAGATATGGTCTATGTCTCTTGGCCTACTCTCCGTAGTGTCAACCCTTGGATGGGATTGGTTGTGGGTGCATACCATAACTACTTTATTCCAAAACCTATGTGATTATATCTTTTACAAATTTTAATGATGCAAAACATAAGAATGAAAACACATAATAGTACAAGTTTTTGTCTCTTTTAAATATTTTATATGTGTTCCCTAAAATTGTTTGGTGTGTTTTTGATTTTTGATTTTAAAAGAGATCTCTTTTCATGTGTTTTAATTTTGTTGGATGATATTCTCAATTTTAAAAGTATTTCACCAGTATACTCACAATGAAAAAACCTGGTGATGAATTCCAAGTAGTCATACCCACTAAAATATGGATATGAAACCCATATCTGATCAGGTAGAACAGGTCCTACCAGTCCTCACCCATATTGACCATGGGCAACAATACACCCTTGTAAGAGGAATACATGCCATTTTCCATGTCTATTATGATTCTTGGAGTAGGATTTGGCCAAAAAATAGAGTTCATATCATGCGAGCCAATGGGTTGAGATGAAACCGACCATTGTTTGTCTCTATTAGTGGTTGGGGATGAAATTCCAACTCACTAATGTTCAAATGTGACATGGTGTGTGTGTTTCCTTTTATACTTAAGAAAATTAAAACAAAAAGTACTCAATTATAATCTCACTAAATGCAAAATATCATTTCACTTTCAAAAGTATTGAATAAATAATGGAAACTAAAAAATGCATACCCTATATGTCAACCTAACCATTATGTAGGTCACAAGTAATCAAACCACACAAATGCATTCCTAATTGGTTATTTTCCTATTTTTCTTCTTTCTATTATTTTTGAGATTAAGAAAAAGTAAAATCTACTTTTCAAGCAAACAAGGGAAAGAAATAAAAACTAAATCTAACTTTCTTTAAATAGTAAGAATGCAAAGTAAGGTACATATACTCATATTGAAAGCCTAATATTCTACTATTTCTGTTAATTTGAGTTGTAGGATCTATATTTGATGGCCATCCTAGGGTGGGATAGTTGCTAATTTTGGGACCATCCCTAGGTGGAACAACTATTGTGGCCAATTATGGAATCAAGGGTTTTTTTCAGGGTAAAATGACTAAAACCTGTAAAATTTTAGAGGTAAAAATAGAGTTAAAACTTACCTAAATAAATGGGATAAGGGTCCCACCATGATTTCCACTATAGAGGGAAAAAATGGTGCACCTAGAAAAGAGAAATGAAATGCATCTATTTATCTAAGCACTAAAAAGAGACATTTAATGTAAACATGATAACAAATAAGTAAAATAAATGGGGGTTCTCTTTATATTAATCAATTTGTCAAATCCACGATTACAAAACATCCCCTTGAGGGCTCTAAATTGATACAATCATTACATAAGTTTCATAGTATATAATCCTTTCAAAGACTCATATGTGCTTCGATGCCTTCCTTGCACTCACAAATTGAGTAGCAGGTTTTTAATACCGTTGCGATGATCTATCTATATTCAAACTTGTAGGTCCTTACGAGCTCAAATACCTGGATCTACACATAAAGGATTCAAATTTATTAATAGCATGTGTGGATTGAAATTAAATTAGAGATATGTATATAATAGTGAATAAGAAGAGTGAAATAAATATTGTAAAACTACCCAAAATTATACAATAACTTAGTATAATGCATATAATCTACTATAGAATTGATCTATGCTAAAATATAAATGAAACCGCCCTTAACTTTTTGAGATTCTAAGGTCTTGGTTTCCCTACCTATGTATGGCTATTGGTGGTCATCATAGCCAAGGATAGTTGTGGATGGCCATCCCTGGGTGGGATGGCCATGAACTGGTGGCCATCCCAAGGTGGAACAACCAAGATTGCATGGCCCAAAACTTTCCAAAAGTGGTAAGGACCACTATTTAGCCCCATAGGGTTTCCTAAGAAGGCCACATGATGCTAATAAGAGTGTGTCTTGGTATTCTACTCGAATTTACATAATTTTAGTGTCTACAGATGTATAGCATCCAAAATCCTCAACTACAACACAACACATGTATAATGCACATACATTAATAAAACATCCATTTTCATATTCAAAAAATAATAATTTTCACAAGTCCAAACTAGGGTTCCAAGGGAACTTACCTCAACAATACACACCTCTGCTCCTACTACCACATCTAAACCCTCCATAACCATAGCTTCCGCACCACCACCCTCCTTAACTCCACTCCACTTCACTTCCTCACTTCCTTAGATGTAGCTTTTAGAGTCCACAAATGTAAGAATAAATTTTATTTCACATGTGCAAGCTATTTATATCTATTTATGGTGCATTGGAACACCCATGGATGTTCACAAGTAGATTGAATTGTACATCCACATTTTTAGAGCAGTAAGCTTTAGTCGACGTCTATGCATGCTATGTATTCCCATTGACGTTTGATATCAAAATTTGTAGAAATACCAAAATGATCCAAAAATTTAGCTTACCTCCACCAAATCACTCCAAATTGCATCCATAAATTCAATTCATCATCATATCATGTTTTTTGAAAATAAACATTGATTTGGGTGCATAATTGTTGCTTGCAACCGTAAGGCATAAAATTGCTTTACAACTTTCAAATTGCACCAAAATTGTCTAAATTTTCACAAAACTACCATAGTCATCATTCCCATAATCCATCACATAATTTCATAACTTTTGTGATAATATGAATTGATTTGGTTGGTTAACTTTTTTTTGTGATCAAAAGTCACAAAATTATCCAAAATTGCTTCATGCTCCAAAACGATGCATAATTTCACAAAATCATACAATCCAATCATCAATGTATTTCTCATTATCAAAACTTAATTTCAACATAATTTTCATCAATCAATCATTACATTTGCACATTTTACAAGTTCAAATACCAAATTTAAGTGAACCTTGTATCTAGTGGTATATTCTATATCCTTGGTGATTGCAATGATTGGTTGTCCATGCAATTTGGTAATATGAATAAATCATCATAATGGCACTTGTCCATATTAATCATCCAATATCTTATTGTTAAAAAAAAAATCACTTTTGGTCCCTCACTTTTAGAGTGAGACTATGCCAGGACCAATTTTCTAAACATTTGTCATTGATTCCCTTTTCCATTGGTTTCCCAACATGGATACATTTCATCATTTCCTTTGCAATTACACCAGTATCCAAGGATACAGGCCAGGTAAAGTGATTGAGCAACCATTTAGGAATTCTGTGTGGGAATTAGCTAAAATCATGAGTAGTCCCAAGGATAGACTATTTCTCCTTTTTTCTCTGCATTTGCATCTTTGCATTTCAATGATGCGAAAAGGCAATTTGTTCATCAAAATGGAATCACCCCAAACTTGGGGTAACCACATTTGATTTTTATTTCCCACAATGGGATACATCTTACATGACCATGGCATCTACACTTGGAAAAAACCTTTTCTTTGTTGAGGCAAAAATAGAATCAATCACTTGCATTAACAAAAACCCGTTTTCTCTATTGGAACAAAAACAACATCCATTTACATCATTCATATCATCTGCATTTACATCATTAATTTACATTTACATCATACATTTTCATTTACACATTTAGTTACATTTTTCACCACACAATTCTATCAATTAGCTTATGAGTCCCATTCTTCACTCATTCACAAGTTGAGGGGTTAAGATACACATTCAAATTATTTTATCTTCAAGATCCTCTTCACATTCCAAGTAAAAAAAGTTGCTTCTTCATCAGGCCAAACCAGGTGTCTTGTATTTTTACACCACATTGTGTTTCACATAACATGGTACAAAAAGGGGTATCTATAAACACCAAAATATAACCACTTGTCATCCATTTGTGTCCTCCAATCACAACCATCCATTATATATATATATGTGTGTGTGTGTATTTGTATTTAAATATTAATATTTTATATATTTTTTATATATAAAACAAATATGTGTATTTATATGAATTAATCCTAACCATCCACCATGTTTTAATATCAGCCACTCACTTTGTGTCATTAAAACCCTAACATGTTCAAGGGAATATTATAAAATAGGAGTCATTTTGATTAATCAAATCCCTTAGAATTCTTAGAAATCCTTAAGACTTTGAGGATCTTAATTCCTGAAACACTTTTCAGACCCTAAGCACCCCAGTTCCTGAGAGTCCTTGGATAAATTATTGATCTCCCATGAAATTCTTCCCTAGCGACTTCACCGTTGCTTTTCCATCACCCACGTTCACCATCACATAACCCGTGTAGAACCAGATATGGTCCTGCAACACTTTTCTCAGCCCCTAAACACCCCCTAGAGCCATAATAACACCTTTAGGATTTTGAAATCTTTTTGGTGCATCTATCACCATCACATAATGTCCTAGTGCATATGCAACCATAATTGAACAAATTTCGGCATTTCCCATAGTAGATACGTAGTCCTACAACCCTATGGTGTCGTTCGGGTGTCCTTGCAACCATCATTGACAGAAGCAAAAATATGAAGTGACAAGGTAAACATTTTATTTGCATTTATTTTACATTATTCTGTTCTGTTTATAGTTTCATTCTACAACATATAAGGTTTAGTAATTTTTATTCTTTTGAGGGTCTTATGCAGTGGAGCTCTCATTTGTATTACTGATATCCATTGTTGTTTGTTGTTTGTAGGTATAAAGATCATATTTATGGAAGTTGTTAAAGATAGGGTGGCCCATTTAGGATACACAAGCCCACCTGCAACCTCATTTGTATCAAAGATAAGTGCAAATATACCAGTAGTGTATTGAGCTAGGGTTTCAAATAACCCTAGCATTTGTAAATATCTTTCTCCTTTTAAGTATAGATTTCTTGTAATTAAGGACCATAGTATGGTCACATGCACATGTTTATCAAAGATCATAATTCATTTAATATAATTTATGTTTGAAAAAAGAATCTATTTTTTTCAAATCAAATTTTTTTTATTATTATTATTATTTTTTAAAGATAGTTAAATTAAAAAATAAGTATTTCAAAATATATAAAAGTAGATTGTTAGGTACCTAGATACAGGAATGTGGAGGATATAATATTATATTGTATATGGGTAGTATGGTATGGACCACACATAACCCAAGGGTGATTATATTTTAATAATTTATTATAATAAAGAGTGGAATAAGGGATATGAAGTGTTTAGGAATATGGTTTAATAAAGAAAGGGATATTGTCATTGTAAGCAAGTCATATCAATGTCAAGTATTTTTTGTAATAGTCTTGTTTTATGGAGTAGAGTTGGAGTGATTCTTTCCTTAAAGAGTAATATTGGTGGTGTCCTACATTAAGGGTATTATCTATCTCTATCTAATTATTGTGGAATATAATTTATGAATGGATGTTTGATATTTCTACATAAATGGTGAATGATTTTCTATTAATAAGAATTAAGATTCATAGCATAGATATTAGATGCTTTTTTATTTGGGTACAACATTAAAATGGAATTTTATGAATAGTAATTATATTCATTTTTAAATTTAGTATAATCAAGACAAAATTTTATTGTGTAGCCACCTCATATATGGAAAGTGCATAGCATGTGCTATTGATGGTTATGAAGTATGCATTCAACAATATAAACTTTATTGTCCTATTTTAGTTTGTAAAATAGGAACATTAGAGGAAAATATGATTATGTAATTAAAAACCATAATTTTATTTTGAAATAACTTATTAATAGTGCCCATTTATGATAGATCATAATTGAGAAGTTAATTAATAATAGAAACATTATCATAACTAGTCTAAATTTTTTGAAACAATATCAATAGCCCTCTATATTTTTTTATATATGTCTAGATTTATTGACTATATTTTTGTATAATTATAGTCTAAGTTTTTATTCACTTTCTATGTGTGTTGGGTAAATATGATACTTATAAAACTAGAAAGGTATTAATATGTGAATGAGGTATGTTGAGGCCATCATATTTCATTTTTACAATTATAATTATGAAGAAGTGTATATTATGAACACACATGTATGTAAAGAGTATCTATGTGGATATATTTATTTGTTGATAGAATTATTGCATGATATATCCTAAAAAAATATAATTGAAATCAGTCATGTGATATGGATATTTAGTTGAAACACTCGTAATTAAAGAGTACCTTTCAAGGTTATTAGTTAGTAGTTCCTCTATGATTTTAATGTGAGTAGGTGAATTTGTATCATAGGATATGAATTACAATATATATTCACAAAAATCATAAAACACATGCACCATAGACATATGTGTAATTTATACACCACTAATAATAAGGTGAGTTTATATTATAGGTATTATTACTTTTTATATAAAATTCTTGTTGAATTAGAAGGCATTCCAAAATTAATCTCTCTCTCTATCTCACACACACACACAAAGATAAATAGATAGATAGTAAACAACATATATTATTCACATAATTTTATTATTGAGATAGTCACAAGTCACAAGGACTTAAATATAAATGAATGTTAAAAAAAAAGATATACTTGCTCACTTGAAATTTATAGTAAATTTTGACAAAATTAAATTATAACAACTCTATATTTTGTGATTGTGATAAGATATTTAAAAAATCATAATTTTGATAGGTTATATCATTACATTGGGAAAATATGATAATGGTAATGAACATGATTTATAATTATGATCTTATTTTGAATATAATGAGTAATATACGAAGTAAAAATAAAATAGCATGCATATTCCATTAGAATTGGTAGATATGAGAGATATAATTTTTTAATAGAAAAATGCATAAGCCATTAAAGTTCCTTGTCAATTGAACAAGAGTAAGGATGAAAATGAAATATAAATTAAAATTACAAAAATTCATACTAAGAAAGAAATTTGATAAGAATAATAAAAATCTTGCAAGTTTCATGTTTATGATGTTATATATATTCTTCCTAAAATTTTAAAGTTATTTACATTTCATGAATACAATGGTTTATACATACAAAAACAAATTCTAAAGAGGACAAGGTTGAATAGGCAAGCAAATACACACAAAGTAGAAAAAGAGATATTCTAGAAAACAACCCATTTTGAACAAGATTATCATCGAGGGTTAGTGATCTAAATGTCTACTCAATATAATTCAAATTTGAGGACTTCATAATGATGGTAATATTGTGTAATGAAGGAAATAAATAACAAGTAGAATAAAGAAAATATAATAGTATGGAGACACAATAAATAAATAAAAAAATAAGAATATTTTAGTCAAAGAAAATATGTCATTTAATTGATATCAAATAATTATTTTGATATATATTTTTCAAATGTCATTTGGGATACAATTAGGGTCTTCCAATGAAGAAACCCTTTACAATAAAATTCTATGGCACTCCATGCCTATGGCCACCTCAAATGGGGGGTGGGTTTATGCCTACCACCACTGGTTGAGTGAGTATCCAAAACCTACACACAACCAAAACAATATATTAGTACCACCTATGGGTCTACCTCAGTTAGACCCAAATTTATAAAAGAGTTCAAGAATGAAACTTAAAATTATGCATTAAAATAAATCTAAAATAAGCAAAAAACACATTTACTCACCTCTATTTTTGGTTTTTTGGTATTTAAAATTGGTTCTTTATGGGAATTATCCCTATTAGGAATAATTTAGATATAAACCATCCCTATGCATATGGTTTTATCTTGGTTTGACTTGGTGAAATTTCCTTTCGATAAAATCATTTTTTGGTGCCAAAATGACTTCTAGAATCTAAACATACAAGTAGTTTACAAAACAAATGGATATAAGGAGAGGTACAAAAGTGCATATGTGGCGTTAACACAAGAGAGAGATTGCATTAAAATGGGGCAAGAGTTATTTTAGAAGAGTTTCTCCAAGAAATTATCACACTCTTACAAATAAAAGGAAGAGGGGGCTATTTAGAGAATTTGGTAAGGATTGGGGGGTAAGGTGGCATGGGTGCACCATGCCTCATCAATGAGTTTGGGTGGATAAAGTACTCACCCCACCCATATGCATTAAATGGGAATGGGTGCACCATACCTCATAAATGCACAGGGGTGGAGAAAGTTTTCACCCCATTTATGGCATGTGGATGAAAGTCTTCAATATCATTAATGCACATGGATGGAGAAAGTATTCATACTATTTAAGGCATTGAATGAGCATGGGGATGTGGAGAGTAGGGGGTAAGGTAGGCTAGGGTGAGGTGGACCTAGTCTAAATTCAAAAGGTTATACTAGGGTGATGTGGACCTAGGCTAGGTTAGACAGATGATCATATGGTGACCATGGCCTAGTTGTAGGATAGGGCTTAGTGCAGAAAATATGTTAAGATGGGAAATTAATGTTTTAATGTAAATTAATTGGATTTTTGGATTTTTTTTCAAAAAAATTAATCATTAGAACAACACAAGGGATAATGTGACATTTTAAGGTGTCTATATTTATCCCTTTTTGTACTATAGTGTGTGTAAAAATGTAGTGTAAAAATATATGACACTAGAGGAGTGGCTAACTATAAGAAGGATGAGTTGATAATGGATTATCATGGTTGATCATGATTTATCATGGATTTTGGTACACCATAATGATAGTCAACGGAGGAGATGTAAGGTTATCTAAAATCATGAACAATATAATATGTCTCAATTGTGGAAGGGATGAATATCCTTGAAACTTTTTGTTTGATATATTGATGAGATCAATTTATTTAGCAAGCTAACCAGCCATAGGTAGGTATCCTCATGATGCTCTGATGGAATTGTAAGTGGGAATAAGTTGCCACCTCGATAAATTGAGTGCATGAGTAATCATACAAACATTTGTATAGAGCGTACCAAATTGAATTAGATTAGAGTGTAAGTTGATAAGATTTGCTTTTTTTCGCTAGTAGAGGAGTGTTAGTGATAGTCTCATGCATATTTCTTGGACAAACATGATTTTAGGATTAAGTTTTTTGATATTAAAAATGTTCAAGATAATATTGATGGATAATATCTTCCCCCTAAAGTGGTGATTTGATGAGTGAAGAAGTGAAACACAACAAATAAGTTCTTGACAAAAGATCACTATGCAATAAATAAGTGGAAATGATGGGTGAAAAGAAAGCAAAATTTTACAATTAGAAAAAAACACCCAGACAAATGAAAACCATATAGTAGGTGGGAGAGATGTGTGAACCGTATAGTATGGTCACTAATTTTATAGTATAATCATGGATCATGCCAAAATATAAAGGGGGTCACGAGGCATGGGAGCTCATTTGCACCATTAAATTTAAAAGAGGATAGAGTGAGAGATGGATGATGTTGATAATTTGACATGGAACATTACTATATTGAAAATAAGAGTAGATGAGATGATGGGTAGTGGTGTAGAACCTAGCAGTGGAGGGAGTGTAATGTCGATTAGTGGAATTTTACCCATTTTCTTTGTTTCTTGTATTTTTAGAATAAAATAAACCCTAGGGATTATTTTATAGTGAAATAAAACTATAAAAGCATATTCTAGCTTAGGAACGATTAAAAGAGTGTGATGTGTGGTTTTTTAGGCTATCGGATTTGTTGATTTTTAGTTTTTTTTGGGTTTTTTGTGTGTTTTTTGGTATTTTCATGGAAAAGGGTGTCCAAAGAAACTATCAAACACCAAAAATCCATCTTGGGATGATTTTAATATCCATACATTATATATATTGTATGAACATATGGACCGTTATAGGATCCATCTGATGTCGTACAATAATTTTTAATGAAATTTAGGGGGTGATGGGAAAAGGGATTTGATGGGTGGAATGATGGTAGGTGAAGATGTTGTAGCCACAATATGGATTCATAACACTTTTATTTAGGTTGATAAGGAACTTGGATGAGTTTGAGGAGGAACTAGATAACATGGATGGAGATAGTTTATGTAGATCGAGCATATATGTTGATTTTATGCGAGTGTTGGGATCCAAACATGGGTGCCTTTCATTTACCTATAAGGGATATGAATTTAAAATTAGAAGATGTATTTAAGATATATTATGTACCTCTGGAGGGATGTGTGGTTATAGAAGTTGGTACAACACAACGGGTGATGGTGATGGAAAGGATTTTTGGAGTAGAGTGGAATCATGTGAACATTGATAGTGGTAGGGTACTATATGAGCACTATTGTGAGAAGGGTGTATTATCATATTATCATAGAGGTAGACATTGGTCATGGTATTGATATCTAGTTTTTTTCTATCAAAATTATTAGGTGTATGGTTCTTGTGGAACCTATTAGGAGTTATGTAATATTTGATAGAGGTATTAGTGATGTATACATGGGCATTGACCTTTCTATAATAAAACTATAAGGAACTATATTTAGTGATTGTGACTAATTAGGTATGCTTGAGCTGAAACTTACTAATATAGCTATGGTCATGAGAGCATGTGGTGGTTAATAGACCACTAGGTTTACCTTATGATGCACATAGCTTGATATTGATGGAGGTGCCATACACCTTAAGGTGGCATACATACATGGAGGTACAGATGAGGAGGGTCAATGAGGGAGATTGACTATCACCAAAGGTGGGTGGACCTAAGGCAACATGATGTGATATGAAGACCATGGAGAGGTGGGCTAGTATGGGAGGAGGAGACACCATCTATTATGTGTGGAGTAAACGATATGGGTGATTGGTTGTAGGGTCATGCAAGTCAAGTATTTTTAGTATACTCAAGTTTTAAGGTAGTTTATGCTGAGGTAGAAAATACCAAATCCACCTATGGTATACCATAGGATCAAAGATAAGGTTGGTTGGTACCATATATAGGACAACTAGATTTGAATATGGATGAGGTAGTATTAGTTCTAGATATATATTATGTTGGTATAACACCATATTATGATAGATGGTGGCCCACTCAATAGTGGCATAAAGGTAGAGTTGAGGAGGAAGAGGTGATGGATAGGGAAGAGGTTGGTGATGATGAGGCTATTGGAGGGTGAGTAGAGACTAGTGGAGAGAGGGAGGAGGAGGAGGATCTAGTTAGAAAATGAGTACATCATTTAGTACATGAGAGAGTAGATCCATTAGAGATAGTAGATGAGGAGGTGCTAACAATAGGTTATAGGGTGGAGAGGAACCCAATTTTGATGACACTGTGGATTTTAGTTAGGTGGAGACAACGACTAAGGAGGATGAATTATTGAGAGAAAAAGTATGAAAACTTTAATAAAAACTAGTGGATCAAGAGGCAACAAGATCACTAGAGAGGATGGGGCTATGGGTAGAGAGGGATGGGCTACAAGGTTGGATAGAAATAGTGACTACTAATTGATATAGAATCTAGACAAAGAGAGAGCATGGGGGTGTAGGCTAAGAGAGATGAGCCATGGGGGTACTCAATATAGTGACTACCAATATAGAAAATCTTTGATAGAATATTGAGCAATTGAAGGTGTCACCATTAGCATTAGAGGGTGGGGAAGACATGGTTGTCTTGTAGACAAAGATTGTACAACTATGGCAAGCTAGGGATGAGTTTAGGTCTAGTTGTATGAGGGAGAGGGAGAGGGTTTCACTATATGAGGAGAGAATGATGCTCTAGGGTATGATTATTTTATCATTCTCATCATGTCAATATTGATGAAGTTACAGGAGCACACCATAAATGGTCCCAATAGTATCCCATTTTGTTGAGCCAACAACATGATAGATGTCAGGAGCATCTTTGTCTTAGGGTGGTAAGAGGTATTAAAATAGTGGGGGTGATAGGTTGGTAGGGCAAGAGGGGAGTAAAGAGACTCCTAGAGATTAGAAAATATGATTCTATTTTTGGATGTGGTAGATTGACCATGATTTTGTAGATCAATTTTTGTGAAATATGATGTACTAGTGCAACATGTATATATGTATATATGATGTAGCTCAAGGGGTAAGTTTTTTGTAGCCTAATAGGAATTGATTATGATTATGTACTTTTGATGTTTGTCATGATATGATGCATATATTTAAGTTATTTTTATGTGTATGATTAATGTATGTATGTTATTATATATAGATGACTTGTTAGAGGCTATGGATGCGATATGTTCATGTGATGGATGATGATTTCTCTATTGGTTTGCATGGTTTAAAATTGCATGTGTTTTTTTATTCAATTTTTGGATTAGTGTATGTGAATTTCACAATAGAAATGGTTTATTTAATAAATGAAACATTAACAATCACAATTAATTAAACATGAACCTAATGAACATGAGAAACTAAATGAATGAACATCGGAAAAATTACTTGAGGACCTAGATAGTAAGATAAAATACAATGGATTACTTGCTAGCCCAATAAGCAATAGAAAATGACTAATTTATTAATGTCATTACTCAATACATAGTATATATTGATAGTGAAGTGAGGTTAGCGTTGATGTAGTTCACCCATATACCCTAGGGTTTTTGGATGCTAGAAGAATCTCAAGGAAGTCAAAAAATCCTAGTTTGAACAATCACAATAATATAATGATTAGTCAATATTCCATAGAAATCTATACCAACATAAATAAGATCAATCCTATCATGGACTAAAGTGTGTGTAATGATGTTAATTTTCTATATTGAGTAAGTTTGGACTAACCAATTGTGACTAAATCAAATATAATCTAGCTCATTTGCAAGTATGTAGAGGTCTATGCAAAAAGTTGCTAGTGTAACAAACATGTTGCCACTCAGAAGGCATACTCCACTACCATATTGGAATATATACCCACAATGGAGTCTAGCCCCATAATACTTTGAAAAATATCCACTTCCAACCAAGCATCTATATCCCTAGTGGAGGGACCTAAAATACCTAAGGGGGCCAACCTATGCATACATTTTTCTCTTTTCTTTCTTTTGCTCAATTTTTTGTAACTTATAATTTGGATCCTTAGGTTCAAATTATGTACATGATAGGATGAGTGAGAAAAATATTGCTTTATGGAAAGACTACTCATGGTGTTTTC
Organism: Wollemia nobilis; assembly: GCA_028583015.1. Taxonomy (NCBI): domain Eukaryota; kingdom Viridiplantae; phylum Streptophyta; class Pinopsida; order Araucariales; family Araucariaceae; genus Wollemia; species Wollemia nobilis. The sequence goes on along the minus strand of JAQPPZ010000677.1, from coordinate 849,337 downwards.
TTATCTAAACTCAAAATCTGATTATTGTGCGATATATGATTAGTCTAAGAAATAACTCACGTCATTCAAGGGAAGACTAAAATCACATTAGAACACAATGATTTTTGGTAAAGGTTGATTGGAGAAACCAATAATAGTTGAATAATAGAAAAAACTTCTAGTACAAAGCAACATAATAATATGATTAAACAAGACATCACAATAGTCAGAATAACTAGTGGATGCTTATTAACAACTTGTGAAAGATGAAAGAGATGTTTGTGTATAAGAATATTGACAAGACAACATAACACAGGATAGAACACTACATTTAGATGCATGAAAATGATACAAAAACATAACACATATAGATGGGAATAAAATATGTGATGTATATGTTATATATTAATTATACCAATTAGGATTTGGGAATGTGTATCCATGCATCTAAAAGGTGACCAAATTAGCACACTATGACTTTTGATCTATTTACGCACAAATGTGTTGGATGAATGCAATGCAAAAAAATGATGAGAGAGACGGCTACATGATTGGGAGAATCACTATGAATATGAGAAGTGAGTGAAATTAATTTAGAGGGAGTTTCAAATCCCATAGCCATAAAATTAGATTGAAATAGTTTCAAATTCCCTAGACAAAAAAGTGGTTTGAAAGAGGGTCGACTTCTCCAGACATAAAAATGGCTTGAAGAGGAGGAGAGAAAGGAGGAGGAAAATAAGGTTGAGGGAGTGGTGTGGGATGAAGAGGAGAAGAAGGTTGACGAGAGGAGGAAGGAGTATTAGTTAGAGTGAATTTAGTGGGAATATATATGATGATGGGGATACAAAAAGAGGATCATATTGTTGGTATGGTCACCTTGTATATCATTGATGTCTAGTAACAATATTTATCATTCCCATAAAATGTTGATGGAGAGTGATATGATTTACATGGTTAATTTTTTGGGACATAGGCGAATATGTTGAGGATTTAGATTATTTTTGTTGCATCCCACATTACAACAATGGATCTTTAAATATACCAAGGTATTGGGTGGGAGGAGGAGATTGTCAACTTGTACATCCCCTTGATCAAGTAGATCTTGTACTAGGTGTTTGAAATGTTGATAGTCACAAACATTGTGACCTCTGTGCTAATGGTAGATACAAAAATTATGCTCACTATACCACTTTAGTTTTATGTAATTTGGATCTTTTGATTTAAAATTAGGCAACATGATTGCTTTTACATCGTATAATATTTGAAAGACATTGGATAATGGCTTAGAAATGGGAGTTTAATTACAAGGTGGATGAAGAGGATGCTAAGGTCAAGAAAAAGGTTTGGTGAATGCTTCTTGAGGAGTACTGTAGGATTGAAAGCCCTAATATTAAGGTTAAGTACTCTGTTGTGATGGAGTTTTTGTGGTACTCTTATCAACCTGATTATAGGTGGGTTTATTGTAGATCTAACTATAAGTGGGTATTTTATGCACATACCTAACTGACTATAGCTTAGGAATTTTGAGTTTCTCCAACATCTGTTGTGTTTAATGTGAAGGAGAAGTTTGATTTTCATAGACAAGGTTGATAGTAATAGTAGTGTGGAAAGTATCAAGTTGTTAGGGATATGAATATAAATAGGGGTAAGGTAGAGGAGGTGGTTAAGAGGGATGGGAAGCTTATAGGATGTAAGTCATTTGGTCCATTTGGAATGTAGAAGGGGATTTATAAAGAAGAGGTGGATGATATGATGTTTGAATAAGAAGTATAATGTATGGTTTTTGAAGAAGAGATGTAAGATATGGTTTTTGAAGAAGATAAGAGGACAAAGGAGGCTTATACAATGCTGGAATTACCAATTGATTAACTTGGAATGGAGGAGGTTTATTTTGGATGTGTATGGTTTGATTTGGGACCTATAATTATGAGGGTGGACAATGATAAGGAGTGTGGAGGTGGTGGAAGAAGTGGAGTGGCAGGTGGGTGCGGGTCCATGAAGAAGGGTGAGTGAAGAAAAAAAATTGAATAAAATGGGAAGGAGGAAAAGTTTGAGAATGTGAAATTAAAGGGATTTAAAAATTAAGATGAGGATGAGGTTGAGACATGCTAGGTTGCATATGCTATAATGAGGAGGATAAAGTGGTCCCCTCACTAAGGCTCTTGAGTAAAGTAGTGTGAGTGGCCTAATGCATTAAGCCTTGATAATAGTAGGAAGGCCCATGTTTTGATATGTCACTTGGATATAGGAAATGGAAGAGGGTGGAGAGACTAGGAGGGAAGGTGGAGGATACTTCCTTTAGATATCCTAGTAGGTTGGCCAAAGAAGGAGGGGTTGCTCTAGAGGTATCCATGACATGACAATATTATAATTGACCATGGGATCTAGTTAGAATTATAGTGGATAGATGAAGTGGTGGTGGAAAATAAGTAGATGCATGAAGGAGAGATTGTAACATAGCTCTAATAGGAATTGTATCTACAGGGATGATTATGGCTATAAACCATTTGAGTCATGATAGTTTCTGACAAATATGATTTACCAAGTGAGCGATGGTTGGAAAAATAGAAAGGGGGAGTTTTTTGTTCTTTTTGTATGTCTATTTTTGTTTTTTATGAATAAGAAACCTAACTAAAAAAATAAACAATTTTGCATGCATTAAACAATGAAAGTGAAGGATTTGTACATGGTTGTATGTCAATTTTTTTGATGTTGCTTATGCTTTGATTTTTTTGTTATTTTTTGTTGTTTTGAATATTTTTATGTGTTTTTTTAATGACCTCTAAATTCCACAAAGGATGGATGAATGAAATATAAAGGTGTGTTGATGCATGCTCCTCAATATACCCAAAGGTATATGAAGAGAGATAATGTGCATACATAGGTAAAGGCTACCTAAGATAGAGATAGCTCAAGGTATGCAAAAGGGGAAAAGAGACCTCTAATACCATTGTTAGGGTATGTAGGAGGTAACACTTTCTAAACCTATATCAGACCAATTATCCTTTGCTTCACCCTTGGGCAAGCTTGGTAAAACCTGATAGCTACACACTCACTATTTCTATAGCCCTACGAGTGCAGGCTTCAAACCTAGACTACCCTAAGATAATCCCAAGGGTAGTGAGGTTTCATATGATGAAGTCCAAGAAACTATACGCAAGATACTATGGTGTCTAAGGGGTGGGTCAACGGTTGGAGATCAAATTCAACATCATAAATCTCAATCAATGGTTGGTGATGAAATCCAACATCATCAATATATGTCTAGAAATATATGCACATGTGTGTTTAAAATTGATTTTAAATAATATATGCAAAACAAATATAACCTAGGAATGCGAATGCATTTTTTTTAATTTTTAAAATCTAAATGCTAAGGATTGAATCCTAAACTAGGAATGATGATTTCCTACTTAGAGTGGAATACAACACATCTAACCTAGGAAAGAGGACAACTAATTTGATGGAATCAAAGGGAAATTTAAAGAAAATAACTATACTAATTGAAAGAAAGTAATAATTTTTGAAGGAAAAGTTATTCTATTGAAAGTAGAGTACAAGACAGAAAGGGAAATGACTTCAAAATAGATTTATTCTATGACAAGGAAAATACAAAAATATAATGTAAAATATGTGAAATGAAATTCATTCCAAGGGAAGAGGGGAATGAAAAACAAGAAAGAGAATTGCATTTTAAAAATATATATTTACCCTAAAGACAATAAAAGTAATTTCTTCTGAAGCAAATAAATGCTAAGGACAAGAAAGGTCAATGCACTTATAGCAAATCTATCCTAAGGATAAGGAAGGTAAATGATTTTGAAGCAAATATATGCTAAGGACAAGAAAGGTAAATGTTTTTAAAGCAAATCTATACTAAGGACAAGAAATGTTAATGTTGTTGAAGCAAATCTATGCTAAGGATAAGAAAGGTAAATGATTTTTAAGCAAATCTATGTTAAGGACAAGAAAAGAAAATGCTTTTCAAGAAAATATATGCTAAGGGCAAGAAAAGTAAATGTTGTTGAAGCAAATATATACTAAGCATAGGAAAGGTAATTAATTTTTAATAAAAATTTACCCTAAAGTGACCTATGAAAACAAGTAAATTTTATGAAATGAAAGCAACATAAATTGAAATTCAACCTAAAAATGAAAATAAGAAGAACCTACCTAAGATCCTATGCTCTCTATATTTTTTAGGGATTGTTTCATAGGCTTTACTTTGTTTTTGAAAACTTGTTGTTCTACAAAAGTTATATTATTTTGGATGATTTACAATAGAAATCATTCTTATCTAAATAGTATATGTTGGGAGAAGTTTTTTATCCCCATCTCTATTGGGATATATTTTTTTATGATGGAGGACTAGATTTTATTGATTTTCCTATAAATATAAATAGTTGAAATGTAAAAATTTACAAGAAATATAAATGGAGCTAATCCTAATAGCTAGTGGTAGAAAAAGAGCAGTGTGGTACCTTGGTTTGAGCGATGTTGAAGCGGTGGATGTGGAGTTGGTGGTGGATAATGTTCCTGATTCCTTTTCCCCTCTTAAAAATCCAAGTAAATTTTATCTTCTACTCAGGATGCTTCTACATCCTATTCCAAGGTGATGGTTGGATATTTGGAAGGGGATTTCAAAATCTTGTGTGATGTTAACTTAGATATGAACCAAATCCATATCCTAAACTACATTATGAATAATATTCTACAGAAAGGGACATGGAATTTGGTTGGAAAACTCTAGGGGTAGACCAAAATTGGATGTTCTTAAGTGGTGTAATGAAGCTAGGTGGTGCTCATGGGAGTCTCTAAATATTTTTGCATTTCCAAAGAACTTATTTTTATCAAAATCAACTGTGAATTCTATTTGAGGAGAATTATGGAAGGTAGCCCTTGGTTTTTCCTTCAAAAATGGTTACCGGATTTCAATTCGACCTCACAAAGGGTTAATTTGGTTCCCATGTGGGTTAAGCTGCCTAATTGTCCCTCACATATTTACATATTATTATTTTTAATGTAGTGGCTCAATCTACGAAATAATTTGTCTCCTTTGATCAAACCACCAATTCCCTTTCTAGGATGTAGTATGTGCACATGTATTTTTTGGTGGACACTGAGAAGATGCTTTCAATTTATGTTGAACTTATATCCCACCTAGGGAGTTGGTCTAAACCTATTGAGTATGAAAATAATCCAATGGTTTTTTAGGCTTGTAGAAGGGGTGGACATCAAAGAAGTGTTTTTTCAATTAGGCTGAAGGCCTAGCCTTTGGCCCGTCAAGGTCAAAAAAGAATATGGACTCCCAATAAATTTTTATTGGTGGATAAAAGAAAGGAAATTATTTCTTCCCTTTTTGAGTAGGATGGGCTAGGTAATGCTTCAGAAGAATCCATCCAAGGTGAATAATTTCTATCATATATTCCTTTGGTGGAGGAGGTGAGTGAACCTCACTAGAATTTACAAGTAGTATTGGGGTCAGGGCATGCGGAGAAAGGTTGTGAAGTCCCTTTACATAATGATTTTGAATACCTAGCATATGAGATCCCTATTATTTAGTAGATCAATGTGAATTTGTCCAAGGCCTTTGAGTCAAACCTAAATGTTGGGGATTCCATAACTTTTCCAAGCAAAGAATTTGTTTCTCCTTTGTCTAGTTCTAGTAGCCCAATGGTTTCTCCCAAACCAATTTTGGAGAAAGGCTCCCCTCACAGAAAGACAAAGTAATAGGAGGGGTGTGTTGATGTTAAAGTGGAGAAGAAAGTGGTAAAACATCCAAATATATTTGTGAGGAAAAGGAAACTAGAAAATAATATTGCTAAATATGGTCAAGATCATCTGATGGTGGATAAGGGAAGTGACACGGATAGTAACCAGTTGATTTTACATGGGTATAAGTCCCATATTCATGGGAGGACTACTATGAAACTATCCTTTAATTCTCACCAACGAAGATGTGTTTGTGGAATATTAGAGGACTAAATAGTGCTTCTAAAAAGTATCTTGGCCTCTATTAGAAGAGACAAGTCCCCATACTTTTCTATTATTTAGGAATCAAAGTTAGAGGAGTTTTGTTGGAACTCAGTTCATTCGACTATTTGGAAAGTTGTATTTGCAGCTAGTGAAGCCAATGGATCATTGGGAGGATTGTTATGTTTTTGGAATAAAACCAAGTATGAGACCAGTGTTATTTCTTCTTTTAATAGTGTTATAAATATTTGTTTTTCTATAAATATGTCGAGAGAATATGGGTATCATCCAATATTTATGCTCCAAATTTTGTTATGGGGCACCATATTTTTGGATGGAATTACTAGAAATGAGGAAGGCTTTTCAGAATTAACCTTGGGTCTTGGTGGGGGACCTTAATTCCTCACTTTTCCCATCTAAAAAAAGAGGTGGTGATTGTGTAGATGTTCGTAGTATGGATGACTTCACAAATTTTATTAGGATGGTGGAACTTTAGGATCTTGATCTTAAAGGTGCAAAATTCACTTGGACTAATCAGAGAACTAGATTGAATCTCATTTTATGCAGATTAGATAGGATATTAACCTCCATTTTGAGTATTACATTAATCGGGGATGCTTCTTTATCCTCTATTCCCTGGGTTGGATCTAATCAAAATCCTATTTGGTTTGAGGTACTGACTCCCTCTCCCTTCATTTTGAGGTCATTTATATTTGAAGCAATGTGGTGCTCTCATCCAGAGTTTGAAGATCTTGTTGAGGAATGATGAAGTGAAGATTATTTGGATGTGAGAATGGAATTACTATTCAATAAGATTCAAAATATCAGATATTATCTCAAAGTTTGGAATAAATTCATCTTCGATGACATATTTAGAGCCAAAGAAATCTTGAATTCCCAGATCCAAGAATTGGAGGCCAATGTAGAAACTTGTGGTTTTTTTGTGGAAGCAACTAAAGAGGAAAAAATGTTTTATCTAAAATTCATAATAATCTAATAGAAGAGAAGATTTTTTGGAAGCAAAAATCTTGGGATCTCTAGCTGAAGGAAGAATATTGAAATTCAAAAAAATTGTACACTTCCTCGCTTTGTCATCGTAGTCACAATAGAATCAAGAAACTGTCTAGGTCTGATGGTTTGGTTTACTAGAGATATCTTAGAAATTAGAGTTGAAGTTGTAGATTTATTTTTCTCCCTCTTGGGAGAGTCTTTGGCTAGATATTGTCAGGATGAGGAGACTCTTCTTGCATCTATTCCTAGGGTTGTTTTGAGTGAGATGAACACTAGTCTTGTAGATCCCTTATTCGATGATGAAATCAAAGAGGTATTAAAATCTACGTGTGTTGTGCTTTAAGGTCTATGCAGGGATCCTTGGAGATTTTGAAAGCTATTAATTTAACCTTCCTCGTCCTTATTCCCAAGAATTTCAATGTCATTTCTTTGAATAATTTTATGTTGATTAGTCTTTGTAATATGATTTATAAGCTTATTTTAAAAGTATTAGCCAATAAAATTAAATCATTATTATACATTTTGATTAACAAGGCTCAAAGTGGTTTCATGGTTAGCAGGTAGATCCTTGATGAGGTCATTTTTATGCATGAATTTATCTACATAGTCTATAAAATTTGTAGATACGGTCTTTACCTAAAAAAATGATATGAAAAAGGTCTATGATAGTGTCTCCTAGCCCTTTCTATTCAAATTTCTTAGAAATTTTGGTTTAAGTGAAATTTGGATCAGGTTGATCGAAGCTTGTGTTTATTTTTCTTGGTACTCGATCTTGGTGAATGGCTCTCCTATGGGATTTTTCAAGTGTGTCCGTGGTATCCACCAAGGTGATCCCCTTTCCCCCTTCCTATTTATCCTATTGGCATGGATCTAAATCTGGTCATTGAAGGCTTGGATACTACCCTTCCTTGTCAACCTATTTTGACCATTCCTTGTCTACCTATTTTGCATCAATATTTTATTGATGACACACTCATGCCGTGCTTTACTTCAATAGTTAAAGCTAAAGAATCAAATCCCTACTATCATATTTTGAGAAATTTGCAGGTCAATAAATTAATTATCTAAAGAGTAGTTTATATTTTTTAAATATCCTGATGGAGCATCAAAGAAAGATAGTTAGGATTTTGAATTGCAGAATATCAAATATTCCTACCACTTTGGATGCCCATTTTGGAAAGGTTACAACGTAAACTTGCCACTTGGAAAGGAGCTCTATTGAGTTAGGTTGGAAAGCTAGTTCTTGTTCAAATTTTGTTACAAATTATTCCCATTTATTTCTTGTCTTTCCTTTCCATTTCTAGTAGAATTACAGCTAAGATTGAAAACATTTGTAAATATTTTTTGTGGTTTAGATCTAATTTGAAGGGTAAATTTCATTTAGTTTCTTGGGATCAAGTGTGTCGGCCAATAAGAAGTGGATGTTTGTATCTAAATAGAATATCTCAAATGAATAAGGCTCTTCTAGAAAAGTTGGGATGGAAAGTGGCATCCAATAGTGAGAACCCTTGGGTTCGTATCCTCAAGGTGAAGTATTTGTTTAATAATTTCTTTTTTTACCTTCTTCTGGTTGGTGATTCTTTTTTTTGGTAGATTCTTATTAAGATAATTTTTTTTTAATGTTCTAATAACACATGGATCATAGGTAATGGCTCTTCTATGGATTTCTAGCATAATCCCTGGTTTAGAGATTCTCCTTTGGTTCAGGATAAATGTCTTATGGTGTTAAAGTATTTTACCCATGAAATAGCTCATATCAAAGTTGGTGATTTTATTGATATTTCGAATGGGTATAGAGTTTGGTTTTATTTTTCTTCAGGGATTGGCAACTTAGAGGTGTAGCATGCTTGGAGTTTGGTGGAAAACAAATTTTGTATTTAGGTTTTATGTAATGAGGATATAGAAGATAGACTAATTGGTATGGGTTGCAGTGAAGGATATTACTCTGTTAGATCAGATTACTCATTATTAGATTCAAAGGAAGAGTGTTCCTTCTCAACAAGAAAAATCTGGATTGGTAACTTAGAGGAGCAGTAGGCTTGGAGTTTGGTGGAAAAAAACTTTGTCTTTACGTTTTATGTAATGAGGACGTAGAAGATAGATTTGGATGGGTGATGATGAAGGATCTTACTCTATTAGATCGACTTACTCATTATTAGATTCAAAGGAAGAGTGTTCCTTCTCAACAAGAAAAATATGGTAAAAAAATTTGATTTCCAAAATTAATATTTTTTATTGGTTAGTAGTGAAGAATAAAATTCTCTCCATCAAGAATTTGCATAAAATAGGGTTTAACATTGTTAACAAATATTTTCTTTGTGATTCCAACTAGGAATCGACTAAACATATGCTTCCTAGTTGATCATTTTTTCAAAAGGTTTATTTTGTTATTTTTGAGAAGCTTGGGATCCAGTGGATCCTTCCTAAGTTCCTAGAAGATTGTGTTCATCAATGGGCTTCTGCATTTTTCATCCCTAGCTCAAGTGCCTCTAAAATTTCTTGCTTTCACATTTATTGTGGGGTGTTTGGAAGGAGCGAAACATTCGAGTGTTTAAAAGCTTCAAGAGAAGCATTGTTAGTGTCAATTTGAAAATTCTTTGGGGTGTTATAGAGAATATCTCTTCATTGTTCAATGATCCTAGGAAAATCTGCATGGATAGCACTCTGGGTGAAGTTATTTTGGAATATGCCTTAGTATTTACTCATATTGATTATGGTTATTCCTTACCCAATATGAGGAGTGTAGTTAGGTGGTCCCTCCCTGATAGAGGATGAATCAAATTAAATTTTAATGACACATCAAAAGGTAATTCAAGGGTTGCAAGAGCATGTGGAATTATCATATACTTTAATTGAGAGTTGGTGGTAACATTTTATGAACATATTTTTTCCAATCATCTTAGTTTTCAGAGGCCAGTGCCACATTCCAAGTCATGATGCTGCTAAAAGAGTTGGAGGTTCTACATGTAGTAATTGAAGGAGATATTTTTAATGTCATAAACATGCTTAATTGTGTAGTTTCATCCAGTTGGAAGGTGGTCAATATGTTGTGGTAATCGAGGATAACCATTCAAATTTTTAGGCAAGCTAAATTTAAGCATATTTGGAGAGAGAAATTTTGTGCATATTTTATGACAAAACTTGGATCCAATCAGCCAAGGTTCGTGGTTTGGAGAGGTGAATTTTTGGACGATCTCATTAATTGTGTCCATGATGATTATTTTTAATTCCTCTTAGAGGATGGGTTATTTTTTAAATTTGAAATGGGTGAGCACTGTGCTTTTTGAGTTCCAGATACCTTTTATATTTTGGTGACTTTGCAAGTACTATCCTCCCTATTTCTCAAGCATGTGATAGTGGGTGTTGGCTTCTTGCATTCTAAACTTAAATCCTAAATGCCTCCTTAGGTGCGTTGATTTCATGGAGATTGTTTCCCTTAGTGTTTGACCTTGTTGCTTTGTTTTGTGGGTTCAATTTTGTTCGATGAGATGGTGATTAATTATCATCTAGGTCATGGGTATTAGTGCCCCATATGGTTATTTACCTTTCGATATGTAATCGTTGTGTTGAATGCTCTTTTTCTATCCTTGTACTTCATTGTTTGAGTGAGGTATGGGTGGTTACTAGATGGACATTATCCTTGTCTAAATTACATTAAGACTAGAGAAGATAAATTTTCTTGAAAAATTCAAGTTTGTTCTCGAGGCATCAAAGGGAAGACCTTGTCAATCTATGTGAAGCAAAAATAGTCTTTGAATATCTCTGAGAAGAAGGCTCAATCTCCTTGTGGCTCGGAGGGTGGTCAGATTAATTTCTTCAATTCAAGAAGGAGATCGGTAAAAAATTCAAAAATATATTTGGTTTATTCATTTAGTAACATTGATCCACAATTTTCTAAGAATCATTTATACTATGACCCATTGCCCAGAGTTCTTCTTAAGGAAACAATGGTTAAAGAATTGTATTCATCTAACATTTCTGACGGAGGGTCATCAATTGTTGATCACAATATAAAGTTGATGAATGTTAAACATAGTCTCATTATGGGTTCTCTTAAAATTGTTGTGGATTATACTAAGGAAGTGTCTGATTTGGTGGGCAAAACTATTCTTGCTCTGGATATAGTTGTAAAATCCTAGAACTAACTCAATTTAGTTATTTTGTCGGGTCTGGTATATTCCTCTAGTTTTTTCCTTATTTCTTGTTTGGTTGGATCTATCTCTTATGGTTCCTCCTCACTGTATCGGGTTGTTTAGTTTTATTTTCATGGTTCATTATTCTTGTTCTTTGTAGCCTTATCCCTAGGTGGTGTTGTTGTTTAAGGTTGAGAGATCCTTTCAAAACCTTCTTTTTTAATAATACCAAAAAAAAAGGAACTAATCCTAGATACTTAAAACCTAGATGTAATTTGAAGCAACTAACCTAATTAAAAACAACAATATAAGGTAGAAAAACATGAAATTTGCAATAAAATAGATTAAAAGGACTTATTTTGGGAGATGGTAGGTTGGAAGAGACACATTTGAATATCTCTGAATGTGATGTGTTGGCCTAAGAAAACACTTGATACATAAAAATGATTTGGTTAAGCAGAAAAATTTTATATCATACTTACTTGCAATTGTTATGGTTGTTGTGTTAGATGTGTAAAATTAGTTTCTTGACATGATGGGTCCTATTTTTGGAGCTCTAAAGAAATTATCTGAGATTGCACAGATCTAGATGAAAATTATCCATGTCTAGATAGTTGTGGTTGCATACTATTTGTGTGCCAAGATTTCCTACCAGGGGTTTTGCTTTGGACTAACCATGATGTATCCAATTTTTGAGGGTCTATGATAAATTTCTAATCTATGAACAAATACAAAAATACAAAAAGTTAGTACATAAGCTAAAAATCTAACAAAAACACATAGAAAAAGTGAGGAACAATAATTTGAGCATAGAAATTCTACAATTGAAAAATATTGTTTGACTATGTGTGGTGTAGGTTTTAGAGGTCCCACCATGATTGCCAAAATGTAGTAAAAAAAATCATTTCATTACATGTAAATCAATGTTACAACTTTGATTTGATAAATACCCCTTAGGCTACATTTAGGATCTTCCAATGAAAAACCCCTTTTCAATACAATATTTTAACACTCTCACTTTCTATAGCCACATTAAAGGAGGGTGGTTTTATGCCTCCCAACATTAGTTGAGTGCATCTCCAAAATCTACACACAACCATTTTACATAGCTAGTAGCACCTATGGGTCTACCTCAGTTAGACCCATATTCATAAAAGTGTAAATTAAAAAACTAGAATAAGCTAAAAAGCACATTAAAATAGTCTTATTCACCTCTATTTTTGATTGTTTCACTTGTTGGTGTTTAAAATTAGTTTTTAACATGTTATGACTATAAACCATCCATGTTTGTATGATTTTTGCAGTTTTGCGTTGGTGAAATTTCCTTTGGAGGAAATCTTCTTCTGGTGCCCAAGTAGCTTTGGTCTGAATCTGCTGGCTTCCGGAATCTAAACTCGTAAGCAGTTTACAAAATAAGTGGATGCAAGGAGAGGTACAAAAGGGCATACATGTAGTTAACATAATAAAAGGATTACATGCAAAGAGGGGTTGGAGTGATTATGGTGGAGTTTCTCTAAGCACTTATCACACTTTTACAAATGAAAGAAATATGAGACTCTTTATAGAATTTGGAAAGGGTTAGGGGGTAAGGTGGCATGTGAGGTGGCATTGTTAGAATAAATAATTATTATCTTAAGTTCTATTAGGATAGACTTACTTGAGTTACCACTCTTCCATGAGTCAGGTGAACTCTCAGTTTATCCTAGTTCAGATTTGATGAGTTGTTGTAACCCTTAGGAGCTTTTCCTCATGGGGGATTTCCCTCATAGAAATTTCCCCCCTCGTCTTTTTGGATAATGAGGGAGAATTCTTTCCATCCTCTCATGGATGGATCAGAAACCAGAAGTTGAAGAAAAAATAGCTGCAATTTTTATCTAGAAACACTCTGCTATATCTCGTGCGGCTCCAGATCTGCCTGATTAAAAAAAAAATGGGCGAATCTCTTTTTTGATATTCAGCAAGGTGTTGCTGGTGTTGATTTTTCTGTTCTTTGGGTGCCCACTGGAAGCGCTATTCCTTTTTGTTTGGAAGCGCTGTTTCATTTTGTGATCCACTTCTTCACGGAGGAGCGATTCCAAGGTCTGGCTGCAATGCTATGGCAAGCACAGATTTGTTTTTTCAAGCCATTTTGATAGACCCTATTTTCGGTGGTAGAAGAGACGTTTTAATATTTGCAGAAATAATCAGATACAAAGTGGCTGTAATCTGTTAAAACTAAAACTTACTGGCGGACATTTTTTTTAACTGAAGCTAGCTACGGTATGGCTTATGGATATTTTTTTACTGGAGCTTACTAGCCGAGTTTTCTGCTGGAGAGATGTAGTGTGACAGTGGAATGTTTCTCATGACGGTATACCAATGGAAGAAGGTGTTGATATTCAAGTACCCACTTCAGCTGTATTTCTGGTGATCTTCCAGATTTGATCTTGGCATTTTCAGCGTCCGAGGACCAAATTACGGAGTTTTTAGAATATCTGCTAGCCTACAACTCAGACGATGGAACTAATTTACTAATCGCTATTTTTTATGTGCAAATGATTCACTAAAAATGTGCCTTCCCAGTTAATTGCGGAGAGCAATTCCGATAGACCCAATAATATTGTGCATGGAAAAACTATTTCTGCACGTGGGGGAACCTATTTCTAATGTCGGTTTTTGGTGGAGCGGCACTATTGGTGGATGGCCTTTATCAACAACGGCCTGTAGATGTAGATCTCAGTTTCGTCGGATATTTCTCGTCTTTACTAATCCTAGGCTCATGTCGGGGATTTTTTGTGAAGAAGATTTGTTTGTTTATTTATAAAGACGGATCTATTTTTTTAAGCGGATAGATTGAATGCACCATGTTGCCCTCTACTGTGGGTTTTTTAAGCCAGAAAAATGATAGTAATTGCAGACGAACGAATTCCGTTGGACGAGATTAGATTTGAAGCTATATAAACCATGATTTACCTGCACTTGGAGGACGTTGATCGAGTTAATTTGTGCCACATGTGTCTAATTTCCATGATTTGCTCACGTCTAATGTAGCACCAGATGCCTGAATAGTCTCCCGTTAAGAATTGAGCACACAGGATGGAGCGGCGGTGATTTGGCATATAGGAACCTGTATTTCCGCATGTGACTGCTTGTTACGAACAGTTCGAGGAGGAGTTTAGTGTGCCACCGAGAGTTGGATCGATAGGAAAAGAATGCAACGGATAAATATCTTCAGCCTGTTGATCTCTAGTATTGACGTCATGGCCGCCCACATTAGCGGTGATCTTTGCTACGCCATCTACAACAAAATAAAAGTGTAATGGCGATTACTGGTGTGAAGGAGAGGACGTGACTGTTTGACGTTGCTGCTATTTTTTTTCCCTACCATTAATAGTGGAGGAGGAGGCACAGTGTTTTTTAGCCTATTTACGAAGGAAAGAAATTTTTTTCTGCAGCCACAAATGAAATGGAGGACCATCATATTGGAGACGTCAAGACGGTGTTACTGTTGAAGTTCTTGCCCACGCCATTTGTTCATGGCTTGCCGAGACTCCATTTAACCAGGCCCTGCTAAGCGCCGGAACTGCTGCAAAAGCTTTATTGCGTCTCACAAATGGTCAGCGTCCAGCCAGCTGCAGACGAAGATATTTTTTTGGGAGCTCGATGAAATTTTTTTTTGGTGCTGCGACGTTAATAGACGCAGTAAAGACTTATTATCGGCAATGATCGGTTAAAAACTCGGCTAGGCTGAAGGTTTTCTAATCTAAAGATCTCATGCTCCGGTGTTCGCGACGGTGGTGCAGCAAGACATGTCGCGATTGTCCGCAATTGAAGATGGTGGTGATCTAATCTAAATTTGTTTTGTTGACTTTCGGCAACAGCCATTGGTCTGGCATATTCAAGAGCAAATACCTCAGATTTATAGACAGTATTTCTTTTTTGAATGTTGAAATTTAGTTGTGATGGAGCGCGTGCGAGACTTGGCGACGACAATCCACGTTGGAAGTGCGAGTGGCGACTGTGATGAGATCGTGGTGCCCTGCACGATGATTTTTTGTGGAGGTTTTTTCCTGTGGGATACCGAAGCGGTCTTTGCAATGGAGTAGTTGCGCATCGGCGGAGGCTAGCAAAAATGACGTAAGGGACGTGGCTCAAGGGATAGTTCCCTACCACCCCCGGATTGAACCCGAGATGCAGTTCATTTACTGCATGCTGTATATCTTTCCCTCCGCCGTATGGAGAGATTGTTCAAGTTTTTTTTTGTCATACTATAAAGGAAGCATGAATTTGACAAGAAGTTAATAATGCCAGGAGCATATTGAGCACTACAGTAGCAGACTTGTGGGCTCCGTGATCGTCGATGCCATGATTGATGCAGACGGCCCTATATCAGAATATGTTCAACGTGCTACAATTACTCAGAAAATGGTCAAAGAAGCTTGTGATGTCTATGAAGCACTGAGTTCTCCAAGAATAATGTCAGCTATAAACATTTTGCCAATTTCAAAAGTTGTAGTATTTGTAATAGATGCTAATTGTGAGCGGTGAAGAATTTAATTTCTTTTTTATTTGCCGACGTTCGTCAAGAACGGAGTGCGGACTGCGCTCGGGTTGCGGCGCAGTGCGAACGTCGGGGGCGCCGACGGACTTCGCCCGGAAAATGGGCGAAGTGCAAACGTCGGGGGCGTCGACGGACTTCGCCCGGAATATGGGCGAAGTGCAAACTTCGGGGGCGCCGACGGACTTCGCCCGGAATATGGGCGAAGTGCAAACTTCGGGGGCGCCGACGGACTTCGCCCGGAATATGGGCGAAGTGCAAACTTCGGGGGTGTCGACGGACTGCGGCCGACTTCAGACTTCGCTCACGCACTCGGGCTGCGCTCGGATCTCGGGCGCAGTCGGGTTGCGGCAGCGAACTTGGAAACTCTTTCGTACTTAGCCAACTTTGGCTCTGCAATATTTTCTGCTCGGAAGGCTTGCGCGGCTGCGGCAACTGCTTGCTTGGCTGGGAGGAGAGAAACACCGAAACTGTGATCTGAGTCTCGGATCTGAGCTCTAACTATTAGAACCCGAACACAATCGCTCTGAGGCGATTTGTACAGAGAGCAAGAGACTTTAACACATAAAATAACTGCAAACCCTAAAGATGCTTAAAACAAACAACAAACTTTATTTATATGAAACGAGGGTTACAGAAGTCCTCAACTGAGGAAAATAAACATCTGCAGACTAAGCTGCAGGATAAACCGAGAGGAGAAATGTCGAGACGGCTGCTCAGACATTAATCAGGTGAGCCACATTGCTCACTGAAACGTTCTCCTTTCTCTGCTCTATTCTCCGCTCTTCTTCTCCACTAACTACCTTCTTATTCATCCTGAAGACCCGAACTGCCTTATATAGCCACGGGGAGAGGAGGATTAGGGTTTGTCCTCTGACAGGTTCTGACAGGCCCTCAACTAGGGTTTCTAACCAATCGTCGAACTAGCATTAAATCGTCGAACTGGCATTAACTTCTACGGCGATCGGATCTGTCAGATGTCACATCTGTCAGAGGGTAGGTGCGACATCATGTCAGACCTTTTTGCCGGGATCCCCAACTGCGCGAGCGCAGTCCGGCTTCGCCCATTTTTGGAGCACAGTCTGGCGGAGGCATGAAATCTGGGTTAATATTTCTAACACCCTCCTTTAAGCCTGATTTCACGAGCGCTTTGACTCCAAGCTGCTCTCGCAATCTGCTGAAGTCTTCCTCCTTCAAAGGCTTCATGAAAATATCTGCCAGCTGCTCCTTGGATCTGCAAAACTAGAGTTGAATTTCTCCAGACTTCACCAACTCTCTGATGAAGTGATAACGAATGTCGATGTGCTTCGTCCGGCCATGGAACACGGGATCCTTTGAGAGCGCGATTGCAGAGTTATTATCACAGAATATTGTTGTTGCTACTTTGGGCAGATGATGTAGTTCACATAGAACTCTTCTCAGCCAGACTGCCTGGCAGGCGGCTGAGGTGGCAGCAACGTACTCTGCTTCTGCTATGGACAACGCAACGATGGGTTGCTTCTTGGATGCCCATGAGACTGCCCCTGATCCGAGATGGAAAGCATACCCGGAGGTGCTCTTTCGATCATCGGTACTACCAGCCCAGTCACTATCTGTGAAGCCGACCAGGTCCAACTGGTCCTGTCTGGCGTAAAATAGGCCATGGTTTCGTGTCCCGTTGACATAGCGCAAGATCCTCTTGCCTCGCTTCCAGTGCGTGTCCTTCGGAGTCTCCATGAAACGGTTGATCAAACTGACTTCGAACATCAGATCTGGCCGAGTTGCAGTCAAATACATCAGACTGCCAACTAGCCTCTTGAATAGGGTTGGATCAACATTCCTCCTTGAATCCAATTTTCTCAGCTTCAAACCTGTGGCTACAGGTGTGATGGCAGGTTTACTGTCCTCCATCTTGAACCGCTTCAGGACATCCTTCGCATACTTGCCCTGAGAAATGAAGATGCCATCTGCCGATTGGTCAACTTCAATGCCGAGAAAGTACTTCATCAGCCCTAAGTCCGTCATCTCGAACTCCTTCTTCATGGCTGTTCTGAACTGGTCGAACAGGACATTGTTGTTGCCAGTATAAATCAGATCGTCCACATACAAGCAGACGATAATGAGCTCACCTGCTTCATTTGTCTTCATGTACAGGGTATGCTCATATGGGCATTTGACAAACCCATTTTCCTGAAAATAGCTATCAATCCGGCTGTACCAAGCCCGGGTGCCTGCTTCAAACCGTACAGGGCCTTCTTCAGCTTTAGGACTTTGCCCTCCTGGCCTTCAATTTCGTAACCTGGTGGCTGGTCTATGTAGACCTCTTCCTCCAACACTCCGTTGAGGAAGGCTGACTTGACATCCATCTGGTACATCTTCCAACCTTGTTGGGCTGCCAATGCCAGGATCATCCTGACTGTGTCAAGTCGGGCTACAGTGCATATACCTCATGGTAATCGATGCCTGACTTCTGCTTGTAACCCTTTGCCACCAGTCTGGCTTTATGCTTGTCAACGTCTCCTTGGGCGTTGAACTTTGTCTTATACACCCACTTGACCCCAATGGTCTTCTTCCCTACTGGAAGATCTGTCAGCTGCCATGTCTCATTCTTTTCAATGGTTGCTATCTCCTCATCCATCGCATGCACCCACTTCTGATTCTGACTTGCGTCTTCGAACTCTACTGGATCAACTTCAGTAAAGAATGCAAAGTCAGAGTACTCTTCATCTATGTGGGTTTGGGTTGCCTCGTAGATTTCTTGCAAGCTCCTTGTCTTCGCTGGCGTCACCAGGTTCTGGATTCTACTTGCAAGTGGAGGCGACCGAGATGGAGTGGCTGTGCTACTGCTGGCACCGCTGTTGCTGCTGGAAGTTGCAGGTGGCTGCACACTTCCTTCTTCCAAGTCAACAGACTGTACTACTATCGCGCTCGATCGGCCGCTCTCGACTTCCCGTTCCAGGCTTGATCTTCAAGAAATTTCACATCACGACTGATGATGAGCTTCTTCGTCACAGGGTTGTACAGCCTATATGCCTTCGCTTGCTCACTGTACCCTATGAAAATGCACTTCTCAGCTCTATCATCCAACTTCTTCCGCTTCTCTTCTGGAACATGTGCATATGCAATGCACCCGAACACACGCAAGTGAGCCACACTTGGCTTCACTCCGCTCCAGGCCTCCTGAGGGATTTTGTCCTTCACACTTTTGGTGGGACATCTGTTCAGTAGGTAGACTGCACATGTTACAGCCTCTGCCCAAAATTCATGTGACAATCCCTTCGCCTTCATCATGCTTCGTGCCATTTCCATGATGGTTCGGTTCTTCCTCTCAGCTACGCCATTCTGTTGTGGCGTGTATCTGGCAGTGAACTGCCTTCGAATTCCGTGCTGCTTGTAGTAGTTATGGAATTCGTTGGAGATGTATTCACCTCCACCATCTGTCCTAAGAGTCTTGATCTGATATCCACTCTGTTTCTCCACCATAGCCTTGAACTCCTTGAATCTGGCAAATGCTTCTGACTTCAACTTGATGGCATAGATCCAAGTCTTTCGGTTGAAGTCATCTATGAACGTCAAGAAGTATTTGTTGCCGGAAAACGTGGTGGTCTGCATGGGACCACAAATGTCTGAGTGCACCAGCTCCAATGGCCGTGATGCTCTCCAAGACTGTCCTATAGGGAATGCATCCCTGTGCTGCTTGTCGACTAGGCAACCTTCACAAACTTGGTTCGGTTGCTCAATAAGGGGTAAACCCTTCACCATTTGCATCTTGTGCAGTTGATTCAGGCCACTGAAGCTCAAGTGACCAAATCTGAGATGCCACAACCAGGTAGCATCCTTCACAACTGCACTCAGAGACATCAATGATTCATTCTGAATCTACAGCGAAAACATTTTGTTCTTCGTCATGGACACTATAGCAATCTGCCCATGCGACTTGTCTCTGATGGTGCAAGCTCCGTCTTTGAACTGGACCGTATGTCCCTTCTGCACGAGTTGTCCAACGCTCAGTAGGTTATGCTTCAAGCCAGGCACATAGTAGACGTCACAGATGTGCTTCCGTTCGCCGTGCCTGGTGCGGATGAGGATTTTTCCTTTCCCCATCATGGGAACCTTGTTGTTGTTCCCCATCTTCACTTCAGACTGGACTGTTTCATCCAGTTGGGAGAACATCTCCTTGTTCCCCGTCATGTGGTTGCTGCACCCACTGTCTAAGTACCAGACATTCTTCTGGCACTCCTCCTCAATGTTGCAAGTCAACAACACATTTCCTCCTGCCGCATTTTTGGTTTCATCCGTGTAATGGGCCTATTGTTGGTTCTCCGTGGCCATCCATTTTTTGCACTGTGAGATGTAATGGCCGAACTTCTTGCAGAAATAGCACTGGACCTTTGACATGTCCTTCTGACCAGATCCAGCTTGCTGATTTCTCGAACTGCCTCTTCCACCTTGCTGATGGAAATTATAGTTGGTCTCCCCTTCGCTAGGGTTTGACCTTCCTCCTTGCTTGTTGCCTTTCCCACGTCTACCTTTGCCTCTTCCTCCGTGAGAACTAGAGGCGCCATGGTGGGAATCTTGTCTGCCGCTGTCTCGAAATGAGACCTGAGCCCTGAATGCTTGCTCCAGAGAGGTCTGAGATGAACGGCTCAGCCTCTGTTCATGGGTCTGCAATGAACCCATGAGTTCGTCTATCGAGAGGGTTGTCAGATCCCTTGACTCTTCGATTGCTATCACAACCGAGTCAAACTTAGTAGGCAAACTTCTGAGAATCTTCTCCATGATTCTCTGGCTCTGCACATTTTCTCCGTTCAACCGCATCTGGTTGATAATGTCCATCGTCCGGGTGAAGAAATCACTCATGGACTCGGACTCACTCATCTGCAGATTTTCAAACTCCCTCCTGAGCATCTGTAGTTTCACCAACTTTACCTTGTTGGTGCCCTGGTATGAGCTGGCTAGAATCTCCCAGGCCTGCTTCGCTTTGGTGGCTGATGCGATCCGCGGGAAGATGGTCTCCTCGACCACTTGCATGATGTAGAAGAGGGCCTTCTGGTCCTTCTTCTTGTTCTCTTTCAATAGATCCTTGTCTACTTGAGAGAGGGCGATCGATGCCGCCGCATCTCGTCGGCTTTGGGTAGCCGTTCTCGACTAACTCCCACAGCTCCCGAGATCCGAATAGGATCTTCATCTGGATGCTCCAATAATCGTAATTTTTCCCATTGAAGCGCGAGATCTACAACTACAAATTGTTGCTAGTGGAAGCCATTCTGCTTCGGTCTCCGCGTCAAGGGATCAGTGGCTCTGATACCAATTTGAAGAATTTATTTTATTTTGATTTGTCGACGTTCGTCAAGAATGGAGTGCGGACTGCGCTCGGGTTGCGGCGCAGTGCGAACGTCGGGGGCACCGACGGACTTCGCCCAAAAAATGGGCGAAGTGCAAACGTCGGGGGCGTCGACGGACTTCGCCCGAAATATGGGCGAAGTGCAAACTTCGGGGCACCGACGGACTTTGCCCGAATATGGGCGAAGTGCAAACTTCGGGGGCACCGACGGACTTCGCCCGAAATATGGGCGAAGTGCAAACTTTGGGGGCCGACGGACTTCACTGGGCGAAGTGCGGACTGCGGTCGACTTCAGACTTCGCTCACGCACTTGGGATGCACTCGGATCTCGGGCGCAGTCGGGTTGCGGCAACGAACTTGGAAACTCTTTCGTACTTAGCCAACTTTGGCTCTGCAATATTTTTTGCTCGAAAGGCTTGTGCGGCTGCGGCAACTGCTTGCTTGGCTGGGAGGAGAGAAACACCGAAACTGTGATCTGAGTCTCGGATCTGAGCTCTAACTATTAGAACCCGAACACAATCGCTCTGAGGTGATTTGTACAGAGAGCAAGAGACTTTAACACACACAAATTAACTGCAAACCCTAAAGATGCCTAAAACAACAGCAAACTTTATTTATATGAAACGAGGGTTACAGAAGTCCTCAACTGAGGAAATATAACATCTGCAGACCAAGCTATAGGATAAACTAAGAGGAGAAATGTCGAGATGACTGCTCGGACATTAATCAGATGAGCCACACTGCTCACTGAAACGTTCTCCTTTCTCTGCTCTATTCTCCGCTCTTCTTCTCCACTAACTGCCTTCTTCTTCATCTGAAGACCCGAACTGCCTTATATAGCCATGGGGAGAGGAGGATTAGGGTTTGTCCTCTGACAGGTTCTGACAGGCCCTCAACTAGGGTTTCTGACCAATCGCCGAACTAGCATTAAATCGTCGAACTGGCATTAACTTCTGCGGTGATCGGATCTGTCAGATGTCACATCTGTCAGAGGGTAGGTGCGACGTCATGTCAGACCTTTTTTCCGGGATCCCCAACTACGCGTGAGCGCAGTCCGGCTTCGCCCATTTTTGGAGCGCAGTCTGGCGGAGGCGTGAAATCTGGGTTAATATTTCTAACAAGTGGTGCATTCTTCTTTTTGACTACATAACAAAAAGAGTTTATTCTCTTCTCGAAAGGGATGTTGATAGTTTTGACAGATTATCAGCAGGAGATCTAGAGTATTCAAAGCAGAATAAAGACAATAATTTATGAAAGAGGTCACTTGGGAGTATGTCAAGTGGAGTAGATGTAAGAGTCAATGAAACAGTGATCAATGAAGCCCAAAAGCTTTTACACCTGGCCTTTTCAGCTGTTAGGGAAAAAACAAGAATTGAGAAGGATGATCTAGAAGTGGATGACCAATATTTGGTGTATTATTTTAAACTAAAGCAAAGACAAGTTGTTAGTTATATATCATGCATAGCATAAAGGGCTTTAATGAGACTCCACTGAATTTTGGTCCTGATACAGAGTGTAATTGGGTTTCAATTGAGGATGCTCTAACCAATAAAGAAGGTGCTATGCTTGAAAGTAAACCATGTAGTTATGAGACAGTACCAACTGTTTCCTATTTTCATCTGTGCCTATTTTTTGACGTTATCAATGATTGGTTGTCAAGAAGAGAATCATCTACTATTGATGGAAATTCAAAAGCTTTTGAGTCCATCAAGGGTCAAATCATTGCAGTATTCGTACCCTTGATCAAACGAGGCCTGTGATAGAAGGAGGCAGATATTAATTTTTGAGCCTTGCTCATTTGGAGGATTGAGGAGGCGTTTGCGATATGCTAATGAACGCCCATTGAAAAGGAGCACCTTTTGTTCATGTCAGAGGAATTCCAGTGCCTGAAAATGACGATGTCGGTAATCATTGGAGATCCACATATATCGTGTGATCTGAAGCATAGTCCCGTGAATGTGTGGATTCCATTTTATTTTCTTACTTAGGAGGTCACATGCATCGATGTAGTTTTCATTGAGACCTGATGCTGGTTAGTGCTGATGAAGTTTGGCACTGTGTTTTATGAAGTTTTAATTAATTTTTTTTAATTTTCGTCAGGAGCGAAGGCCAAAAGGGGAGGACCGAAGTCGGGCTCTATAGTGGGAGTCAAGCTACACACCTGACTATTGCGCAATCGGGCTGCACAAGTAAAACTTGTGCAGTCAGGTTGCGCACGGAGTAACGTGCACAGTTGGGTTACACATGAAAAATGTGCACAATCGGGC
Source organism: Wollemia nobilis (assembly GCA_028583015.1). Lineage (NCBI taxonomy): Eukaryota > Viridiplantae > Streptophyta > Pinopsida > Araucariales > Araucariaceae > Wollemia > Wollemia nobilis. The sequence continues at coordinate 826,114 of JAQPPZ010000677.1, read as the reverse complement.
TATGCATGAAAGAAAGTTCTAAGTCGAGGAGCATTCGATCAATGCTCGACTGTGCTGGTCAAAGGCAGTGAAGTCTGACTTTGCTGCGTAGTCTGGTGGACAGCTCCAAACTTAGGAAAATTTTTGGGGAGAGGCTGGTCAATGCCTGACTACTCGCCCAAGTTTGGAGAGCAGTTCCACTTCACTCAAGTTTAGAGCATAGTCCGACGGAGGCATGAAATCTGGATTAATATTTCTAACACCCTCCTTTAAGCCTGATTTCACGAGCACTTTGACTCCAAGCTGCTCATGCAATTTGCTGAAGTCTTCCTCCTTCAAAGGCTTCATGAAAATATCTGCCAAATACTCCTTGGATCTATAAAACTATAGTTGAATTTCTTCAGAATTCACCAACTCTCTGATGAAGTTATAACGAATATCGATGTGCTTTGTTCGACCATGGAACACGAGATCCTTTGATAGTGCAATGGCCAAATTGTTATCACAAAAAATTATTGTCGCATCTTTCGGAGGATAGTTCAGTTCACTCAGAACTCTTCGTAGCCAAACTACCTGGCATGCGGCTAACGTGGCAACGACATATTCTGCTTCAGCTATGGACAATGCAACAATAGGTTGCTTCTTGGACGTCCATGAGACTACCCCTGATCTGAGATGGAAAGCATACTCGAAGGTGCTCTTACGATCGTCGATGCTGCCAGCCCAGTCACTATCTATGAAGCCCACCAGTTCCAATTGGTCCTATCTGGCATAAAATAGGCCATTGTTCTATGTCCTATTGACATAGCGCAAGATCCTCTTGCCTGCTTGACAATGCATGTCCTTTGGAGTCTCCATGAAACAATTGATCAAATTGACTCTGAAAATCAGATCTAGCTGAGTTGTAGTCAAATACATCAAACTGCCAACCAACCTCTTAAACAATGTTGGATCTACATTCCTCCCTGAATCCAACTTCCTCAGCTTTAAACCTGTGGCTGCAGGTGTGATGGTAGGTTTGTTGTCCTCCATATTGAACCACTTCAGGACATCCTTCGCATACTTTCCCTGAGAAATGAAGATGCCATCTTCCGATTGGTCAACTTCAATGTCGAGAAAATACTTCATCAACCCTAAGTTCATCATCTCGAACTCCTTCTTCATGGTTGTTCTAAACTGGGCAAACAGTGTTGTGTTGTTGCTAGTGTAAATTAAATCATCCACATACATGTAGACAATTATGAGCTCACCTACATAATTTGTCTTCATGTATAGGGTGTGCTCATATGGGCATTTTACAAACCCATTTTGCTAAAAATAACTGTCAATCCAACTGTACCAAGCTCGGGGCACCTACTTCGAATCATACAGGGTCTTCTTCAGCTTTAGGAATTTGCCCTTATGGCATTCAATTTTGTAACCTGGTGGCTGGTCTATGTAGACCTCCTCCTCCAACACTCCATTGAGGAAGGCTGACTTGACATCCATTTGGTACATCTTCCAACCCTATTGGGCTACCAATGCCAGGATCATCCGGACTGTGTCAAGTTGGGCTACAGCACATAAACCTCATGGTAATCGATGACTGACTTTTTCTTGTAACCCTTCACCACTAGTCTGGCTTTATGCTTTTCAACGTCTCCTTGGGTGTTGAACTTTGTCTTATACACCCACTTGACCCCAATGGTCTTCTTCCCTACTGGAAGATCTGTCAGTTGCCATGTATCATTTTTTTCAATGGCTTCAATCTCCTCATCCATAGCATGTACCCACTTCTGATTCTGACTTGCATCTTCAAACTCTACTGGATCAACTTCAGTAAAGAATTCAAAGTAAGAGTACTCTTCATCTACATGGGTTTGGGTTGCCTCGTAGATTTCTTGCAAGCTCCTTATCTTTGCTGGCGTCACAAGGTTCTGGATTCTACTTGCACATGGAGGCGACTGATATGGAGTGGCTGTGCTACTGTTGGCATGGCTGTTGCTGCTGGAGGTTGCAGGTGGCTGCACACTTTCTTCTTCCAAGTCAACAAACTCTACTACTGCTGGCTCTCACTAGCCAGTCTCTGAATTCCAATTCTAGGCTTTTTTTTCAAGAAACTTCACATAACAACTGATGATGAGTTTCTTCGTCACAGGGTTGTATAGCCTATATGCCTTCGCCTACTCACTGTACCTTATGAAAATGCATGTCTTAGCTCTATCATCCATCTTCTACCGCTTCTCTTTTGGAACATTTGCATATGCAATGCACCAAAAAACACACAAGTGAGACACACTTGGCTTCACACTGCTCCAAGCCTCTTGAGGGATTTTGTCCTTCACACTTTTAGTGGGATAGTTGTTTAGCAGGTAGACTACACATGTTACACCCTCTACCTAAAATTCGTGTGACAATTCCTTTGCCTTCATCATGCTTCGTGCCATCTCCATGATGGTCCAGTTCTTCCTCTCAACTATGTCGTTATGTTGTGGTATGTATCTGGAAGTGAAATGCCTTCGAATTCTGTGCTGCTTGCAGTAGTTATGGAATTCATTAGAGATGTATTCACCTTCACCATCTATCCTGAGAGTCTTGATCTAATATCCACTTTGTTTCTCCACTAGAGCCTTGAACTCCTTGAATCTGGAAAATGCTTCTAACTTTAGCTTGATGGCATAGATCCAAGTATTTCGACTGAAGTCATCTATGAACGTTAAGAAGTATTTGTTACCGACAAACGTGCTAGTCTACATCGAACCGCAAATGTCTGAGTGCACCAGCTCCAATGGCTATGGTGCTCTCCAAGACTAACCGAAAGGGAATAAATATCTATGTTGTTTTTCGACTAAGCAACCCTCACAAACTTGATTTTACTACTCTATTAGTGGTAGACCCTTCACCATCTACTTCTTGTGTAGGTGATTCAGGCCACTGAAGTTTAGGTGACCAAATTTGAGATGCCACAACTAGGTAGCATATTTTACAACTGCACTCAAAGACATCAATGATTTGTTCTAAATCTGTACTAAAAATATTTTATTATTTGTCATGGACACTGTACCAATCTTCTCATAAAACTTGTCTCTGATGGTGCAAGCTCCGTATTTGAACTGGACTGTATGTCCCTTCTGCATGAGTTGTCCAATTCTTAGTAGGTTGTGCTTCAGGATAGCCACATAGTAGACATCATAGATCTGCTTCCATTCACCATGCCTAGTACGGATGAGGATCTTTCCTTTCCCCATTATGGGAACCTTGTTGTTGTTCCCCATCTTCACCTCAAACTAGACTGTTTCATCCGGTTGGGAGAACATCTCCTTGTTCCCCATCATGTGGTTGTTGCACCCACTGTCTAAATACCAGACATTCTTCTGGCACTCCTCAATGTTTCAAGTCAACAACACTTTTCCTCCTGCCACATTTTTGGTTTTTTCCATGTAATGAGCTTGTTGTTGGTTCTCCTTGGCCATCTATTTTCTGCACTGTGAGATGTAATGGCTGAAATTCTTGCAAAAATAGCACTGGACCTTTGACATGTCCTTCTTATAACCAAATTTAGCTTGTTGATTTTTTGAACTGCCTATTCCACCTTGCTGATGCAAATTACAGTTGGTCTCTCCTTCTTTAGGGTTTGACTATCCTCCTTGCTTGTTGCATTTCCCATGCCTACCCCTGCCTCTTGCTCTGTGAGAACTAGAGGAACCATGATGGGAATATTTTCTATCGCTATCCCAGAATGAGACATGAGCCTTGAATGCTTGCTCCAAAGAGGTCTGAGATGAACAGCTCAACCTCTGTTCATGTGTCTATAATGAATCCATGAGCTCGTATATCGAGAGGGTTGTTAGATCCCTCGACTCTTCGATTGCTATCATAACCGAGTCAAACTTGGCAGGAAAACTTCTAAGAATTTTATCCATGATTCTCTGGCTCTACACAATTTCTCTATTCAACTACATCTGGTTGATAATGTCTATCGTCCGGTGAAGAAATCACTCATGGACTCGGACTCACTCATCTACAAATTTTCAAACTCCCTCTTGAGCATTTGTAGCTTCACCAACTTTATCTTATTGGTACCCTGGTATGAGCTGGCCAGAATCTCCCAGGCCTGATTCACCTTGGTGGCTAATGTGATCCATGAGAAGATGGACTCCTCGACCGCTTGCATGATGTAGAAGAGGGCATTTTTGTCCTTATTCGTGTTCTCTTTCAACAGGTCTTTGTTTGCTTGAGAGACGATGTCTAGTGCTATTGCATTTGTTGGTTCTGGGTAGTCGTTCTCGACTAACTCCCATAGCTCCTGAGATTCGAACATGATCTTCATTTGGATGCTCCAGTAATCATAATTCTTCCCATTGAAGCGCGGGATCTACAACTACAAGTTGTTGTCATTTGAAGCCATTTTGTTTCATTCTCCGCATCAAGGGATCAGAGGCTCTGATACCAATTTGAAGTTTTAATTATTATTTTTTTTAATTTTCGTCAGGAGCGAAGGCCGAAAGGGAAATGCCTGAAGTCGGGCTGCGTAGTCGAAGTCAGGCTGCACACCCGACTATTGCGCAATTGAGCTGCACAAGTAAAAATTGCATAGTCAGGTTGCACATAGAGTAATGTGCGTAGTCAGGTTGCGCAAAAAAAATGTGCGCAATCGGGCTATGCACAAAAGAAAGAGCTAAGTTGGGGAGCACTTGGTCAACGCCCAACTGCGCTGGTCAAAGGCAACGAAGTTCAACTTCTTTGCGCAGTCGGGTGGACAGCTCCAAACTTAGGCAAATTTTTGGGGAGCGGCTGGTCAATGCCTAACTACGCTGGTTAAAGGAAGTGAAATCCAACTTCACTACGCAGTTGGGTGGATAGCTCCAGACTTAGGCAAATTTTTGCCTTGCGAGTTTTTACTGTCTGAAGGCTTGCGTGGCTACAGCGATGGTTTGCTTGGCTTGGCAAGAACTATACGGGGAGGAGAGAAACACCGAATCTGAATGCAATGTTTCAGATCTAAGCTCAAACTTATAGAACATGAAATAAAAATGCTCTAATGCAATTGTACAAGGAACAACAGATTTTATGCATACAGAGATAACCGCAAACCTTACAGATGCCTTAAAACAATAACAAAATTTATTCTTATAAGACAAGGGTTACAAAAGTCCTCAATTGAGGAAAACTAACATCTGCAAACTACAGCTGTAGGATAAACTAAGAGGGAAAACAAATGTCGAGTCTGTTTCTCATACATTAAACAGATGAGCTACATCACTGAAATGATCTCGTCTGCTATGTTATTTCTCCAAATTTCCTCTTGCTCTCCACTTCTTGTCTGAAGACCCAAACTGCCTTATATAGCTGTAGGGAGAGGAAGATAGAGGTTATCCTCTAATAGGTTCTGACAGACCCTAAACTAGGGTTTCTGACTAATCACCGAACTGGCATTAACTTCTATGGCGATTGGATCTATCAGAAGGCATGTGCGACGTCAAGTTAAATGTTTTGTCAGGATCCCTAACTGCACAAGCATAGTCTGGCTTCGCCTATGTTCAGAGTGCAGTACGGATTCACTCAAGTTTGGAGCATAATCTGACAGAGGCATGAAATTAGAATTGATATTTCTAACATTTTTGGACCTTAATGGCGATAGAGAGAAAATACCAGTCTTCGCAGATGGAGAGTTCGTCATCCGATGCACACGATTGATGGTCTTTGCTACGATAAGTTTTTTGATGGTAGCCTTGAAAGAAAATTGTATAGCAACAACCGTTTGGACTGATGACCGGATACAGTGTTGTGCAGAAGGATGCATACTTAGCAGAGACGACTATTATGAGAGACATTATGACTGGGTGAGTGTTTGAAACAGGCGACATCAAGAGTATGATTTCTTTTTGTAGTGGTGCAACACAGTAAAGGTGCTATGTGATTTGAAGTGACATGTAAAGGTGCTTGCTGTGAGTGAGGGTGTATTTCTGTATGATATACACCAAGCTCGTCGTTGATGAATTTTTTTTATTTTTATTTTTTCTACTGGTAGTTGCAAACGATAAATGCATGTTAGGTATAACACAAGCCAAAAAATCATGTTGATGTGCATGCATCGAATTTTAGAGTTGATGTGGTGAAATTGTGTGACCTAGAAAGCACCTACGGAATCCATCTTGTGATGGCCCTCTTGTTTTTAGCTTGGGAAAACTAAATATCTACTGACTGATTGAAGTACCAGTTGTATGACTGCCACCCCCAGTGAAGTCATTCGCTGTGTTAAATTGCTCCACTAGTGCACTAGTTTTGTTATGCAAATTCTGTTATTATAAATGATTGTCGCCCAATCCTATGAATGTCTTCTTGTTGTTGTTTTTTATCTACAGTTGTTATGTAATCAATGGCCCCTGTGAAGATCAATTCGATGGCCCCTATGAAGATTAGTTGAAGGAGGATGGCAGATGGTTTTCATTCCACTTGCTCCCAGATTTGTGATGCCATCAAAATTTTCTCAAATGTGGAAATTATGTACATAATTTTAGATCCCTTGTTTGATGTGCCCATTGACCGTTGTTCCATTGGGCGTACCCATGTTTTTTGGTAAAATATATTAAATGTGAAGGTGAGTAATTTTTTTTTCAAATGGGTTATTTATTTAATGTAAGGGGACTCTAATTTTTTTTTCGTGGAGGGTGTTGTGAATTTTTTTTTTCTCAAGTTGAATGTAAATCCTCATAATGAATTTGTATATGCATCTCATTGACCATAAATGAGAGCCCCAAATTTTGGATCGGTGGGGTATAATGGGTTCATTTTTTTAGGGGCCATTTTATTTATCTCATTGTATAGATATTTTAGCATGTAAAAGTATTTCGGAATAAATTTTTATTTTGAAGGATATTTCGCAAGATTTCTTTGAGAAGAAAGAAGAAGGTTGTTGTTTTTCTGTAAATGAAGGCCATTTTTGACATCCAAGCATAGGGGTGTTTATAGTCGTCAGAAAGGTTTTTTTGAGCAAGACACAATGGAGGCAATAATTTTTAGTTTTGAAACTATTTTCCATATTTTTTTGTGGATCGAATATTATTGTATCATGGAGTGCATTCACGGTTGAACCAGACACTCCAATATCATCTGGTGACCTTGTTTTGTTGTTTGTCCATTTTTTTGGACATTTATCAGCCCATTGTGTCCATATAGGTGGTAACCACATACTCATGCTTGTGAAGTCAATTTGGACTTCCCTAGCGATTCTTGTGGTTCTTTCCACACTATCTTCACACTTTTTTTTTATGAGTCTCTACTTTTTTGAGACATTTGATGGGTCCTTTGCATATTTCTTGATGGAAGTTGTCCTAGGGGGGTTGAAGAGGACATATTCCTTCCTCTCCATCCTCCATTTCACAAGATTTATTTGAGTATAAAGAAGAAGGTTGTTGTTTTTCTATAAATGGAGGCCATTTATGACATCCAAGCATATGGGTGTTTATAGTCATCAGAAAGTTTTTTTTGAGCAGGACACAATGGAGGCAAAAATTTTTAGTTTTGAAACTATTTTCCATATTTTTTGTGGATCGAATATTATTGTATCATGGAGTGCATTCACGATTGAACCAGACACTCCAATATCATTTGGTACCCTTGTTTTGTTGTTTGTCCATTTTTTTGGACATTTATCAGTCCATTGTGTCCATATAGGTGGTAACCACATACTCATGCTTGTGAAGTCGATTTGGACTTCCCTAGTGATTCTTGTGGTTCTTTCCACACTATCTTCACACTTTTTTTCGATGAGTCTCTACTTTTTTGAGACATTTGATGGGTCCTTTGCAGATTTCTTGATGGAAGTTGTCCTAGGGGGGTTGAAGAGGACATCTTCCTTCCTCTCCATCCTCCATGCACATATTCCTTCTTCTTCTTCTATTTTGGCAGGTGGTTTTCTCCCTTGGGGTTTTTTCATCATTCCCTTGTTTTGTTGTTTGTCCACAAGTTTTGGACCTTATTTCAGCCCATTGTGCTCATATAGGTGGAAACCACATACTCATTCTTATGGAGTCATTTTTGACTACCCTTGTGATTTGTGTGGTTCTTTATCCATCCTATCTTCACACTATTTTTTTTGAGACACTTTGGTTTTAAGGAGGTTCTCTTTGGTGATATTTGTTCTTTTTTGATCATATATTGTACATGAGTATCTTATCAGGCATTGTTTCTAGGACTCATACTTGTGGATATGCTACTTTTTTTTTTGTTTGTCCACTGGTTTTGGGCAGTTATCAACCCATTGTGTTCATATAGGTGGAAACCACATACTCATGCTTATGGAGTCATTTTGGACTACCCTTGCAATTTTTTGTGGTTCTTTATCCATATTATCTTCACACTCTTTCTAAAGACACGTGGTTTTTTCATCATATTTTAGTAGAGACTTTTTGACCACATATTGTACATGAGTACCTTATTAGGCCTTGCTATCAGGACTCATTTCTGTGGATATACCATCTCTTTTGTACATGAATATCTTATTAGGCCTTACTTTCAGTTATCATTTATTTGCGACTATGCCACATCTTTTTTATTCTTTTTTTAGGACAACATTCACCATCCTAAGATATATCTCTTCTCTTTATTTTTTGATATATGGTTTTTTCCCATGGGGTTTTATCATCTCTTCAAAAAGAATCATTGTAAATGAGTATCTCATTAGACCCTATTTCCAGGACTCATTTGTTTAAATCCACCCCTAGTATCACTTAAGGGGGGTGTTAGAATAAATAATTATTCTCTTAAGTTCTACTAAGATAGACTTACTTGAGTTACCACTATTCCATGAGTCAAGTGAACTCTCAGTTTATCCTAGTTCATATTTGACGAGTTGTTGTAATCCAATGACTCTCAATGATCAAATTTTCTATTTATACAAAGTTGATCCATGAAATAAAACAATGAAGTATTCTTATTTTCTATCAGACATGGGTGCACCATGTCTCATAAATGCATGGGGGTGGATAAATTCTTCATCCCATTTATGGTATGTAGATAAAAATATTCAAAGTAATTAATGCACATGGGTGAAGAAATTGTTCATCTCATTTATGTCATTGAATGAGCATGGGGATGTGGAGAGTAGGGGGTAAGGTAGGCTAGGGTGAGGTGGAGCTAGGCTAGAGTCAAAGGGTAGACTAGGGTGAGGTGGACCTAGGCTAGGTTAGAGGGATGGTCACATGGTGACCATGGTCTAGGTGTAGGATGGGGCTTAGTGGGGAAAAGGGGCTAAGATGGATAATTAGTATTTTAATGCAAATTAATTATATTTTTTGGAGTTGTTTGCCAAACCACTAAGCATTAGCACTACATAAGGTATAATGTGATATTTTTAGTTATCTATAAATATCATATAAATGAATAAATGGGATTAAATACTAAAAAACAAAAACATTCTATATGAATTATTTAAAACATATACTAGAATTTTTTTTTCTCGTCAAAATTAGGGTAAATGTTCTATAAAATATCTCATATTTTAAGAGTCGTATCTTTGCATAGAGTTATTTGATTCATATGGTTCTTGTACCATTTCATGTAGAGTTTAAATATATTTGAAATAAGTGGTCATACAAAATATACCAATTAGTAGTGAGGGAGAAACATCCATGTGAAAACAACCATCCAAAACAAGGGCATCATTAGGGTAAAATTTTATATAAAAAAATTGATATTTTAGGAGTCATATATTTGCAAAGGGTTGTTCGATTTAGATAATTTTGTGTGAAATTTTAAGATATTTAAAATGTATGGTCATATGAAGGAACCTAAGTAGTATTAAGGGAGATATAAGACTATGAAGCCATCCATATGTAACAAAAGAAGTGATAAATTTTTAAGTCATAGAAAAATAAAATTGTAGAAATCTATTAGCCACTGTATGGATGATGCTAGGATAAATGAAGCTCTAGGGCATAAATGAGGCAAGATATTCCATTTGGACATAGAATTGTTTAGCTAGGTTTCATTTAGTTCTTCATTTTATTTTAAGTTCTAGAAATTTTTAGCTACATTTTAGTTATCCCTTCATTATATTCCAATTTTTGCATGTAAATTATTATAGGTTTATTTTCAAATAATATAATTATTATAATATATATTAATAAATTTTAATAGATATTGAGTTATAGTGTTCTTCCCATAGACTTATTTATAGCTAAATCCTTTGAATCATCCCTAGTAGTAGAGGTTACAAAGGACCTCATAAAGCAATAATTTTCATTTCTCAAACATAATACACATTGGTAAATTTAATGGATTGTAGACAAAGGATTATACTCTAAGAAAATAGATTAATAGGAGATGAAAGGCTCTAGAAATGATTATATACTTTCTTACTAAAGGTTTCTTCCTTATAATTTTCTCTTCTAGGGAGGAAAGAGATAGAATTCTAAAAGGGGGCTCTTGGTTTCTGGGAAAAGTAAAAATCTTCCTTATCTATTGGTATGAAGGATTTGCACGTAAAAGCATAAATATATTATTGGTACTAGTTTTGGTCAATATGTATGCATTACACATTGAATTCTAGGAAACATATATGTTTAAAGCAATGGAAAACACTCTAGAATAATTCCTTGAGATTTTAAAAACTAAAAAAGGAGGATTCTTTATTATTTATGCCTATATATTGGTCATGATTGATATAAGTAAACCTTTACCAAAATAAATCATTCTTATGTATGAGGGTAAGTTGTGGAACCAAATATTGGACTATGAAAATATACCATTTAGATGTATAAAGTGTTATGAAGTGGAGCATATTGGGATATCATGCCTTAAGAAGAGTCCAAGAGAAACATATGTAGAAAACTACAAGAGAAAATTACAAATGGATATGGATGAGGATGGTTTTCAAAATCCAAAAAATAGGTCTAGATAGATTATAGTAAATAAATAATGGAGACCAATAAATAAGCATATTGGAGGAAACACTAATTGTTTTGAGGCTTTAGCCTGTGAAGGAAAAATAAATAATAGCTTATAGGATATGGTACAATAATATCAAAATATTAACAAGGAACTATTTCCTTAGTCTTAACTTGGTTTAGATATTAACATTCCTATTGAACCTATGGAATGTGCATCATTATATTTTAAAGAATATCTTAAAGTATCAAGCATAATTCAAGATAAGGGAAGAGGTAGAGAAAATATAATGTTAGATAACTCTACAATTAACAAGGAAAAAAAATAAGGATATATCAAAAACTTCCTTAGAAAATCTAAATGAGGATAAATCTAATGATTTTTTTTTTTTGTGAAAGACTATAAGGAAAAGAATAATAAGATGTACCCTAAATACTAGCAAGGCAAAAAGAATGAGAAAAATTTTAATTATCAAGCAAGATCCAGGGAAGTAAGAGCAAACACAGACAAAAAAACATAATCTAAGTTTGTTGAACTTCTCTTTACCAAAAAAGAAAATAATATTGGTAATTTATGAGAGGAACCAAGAATCCCTAAAGATACATGATTACCATATAATAGAATATAAGGGGTATTAATGCCCCTATATATATATATATATATATATATATATATATATATATGTGTGTGTGTGTGTGTGTGTGTGTGTGTGTGTGTGTGTGTCAAGGGCCTCTATTTAAGTAATAAGTTTGATATTATTTGTATCCAAGAAACTAAAATGTCAAAAAAATAACATTACAAAACTATGAAAGTAATATGGGCAAGATGTGAATGGGATTATATGTATTTATGAGATATAGGAAAAATTCTAACTTGTTAGAATCGAGTTAGAACCTCCTATGAAACTATTCATAAAACTAAGCATTGGATAACCTCATTAGTTACATGATACTTTGTAGATATTTATTTTATCCTTATTAATGTCTATGTACCTACAACTCAGTTACGTAGATTAGAAGCATGAAATGATATTAAAGCCTTTATGAGAAGTAAATACCAAGAAACCTAGTTCATGATCATAGGAGATTTTAATACCATAGCTAATCTAGATGAAAAATTTAGAGGAATTAGGAAAATAACTTAAAGTGTGAGGAGATTTATTAGGTTTCATTCAACACTATAATCTATGGAAATTGAGTTTGAAAAGGATAACTATGCATGGAAAAACAACAAGATAGGCTAAACTTGATAGAAAAAATGGATATATGCATACTCCTAAATGATTGGCTAGATGAATAGATTTCTACTAAAACTAATAGCTTAACAAGGATTAGTTTAGATCATTGGCCAATAAGAGTTAAAATAGTAGTAAGTAAATAAAAATTATATATCATATTTAAAATATCAATAGATGTGATAAAACCATCCTCAATTTGTTGATATGATAACACAAACATAAAATTATTTAGGAAATGGTGTGTTGTATACATTTCCAAAATAAATTAAATCAATGACATCTAGATTAAAATAATGGAACAAGAACTCAGGTGTTGTAGGTGAGTTGGAGAGGAGAGAGCAATCCTCCAATGGAGGTCCTAGGTTCAAATCTCCACGCTACCAAAAATTTGAATTTGGCATCCAAAATCCAATTGATAATGTTGGTGTAGGCAGGGTCGGGTGTGACTCCCGGGTGACTTTGATGGTGTAGAACCCCCTGTTCATGGTCTCTCAGACCAAGGTGGCCCCACAAGGGATTTTTTGCTTAAAAAAAAAATAATGGAACAAGAATACTTTCAGAAAATATATTAAGGAAGAACTAAAAGATAAGATTTTGCAATTACCCAGGTGTTGTAGATGAGTTGGAGAGGAGAGGACAATCCTCCAAAGGATGTCCTAGGTTCAAATTCCAACCCTACCAAAAAGCTAAATTGGGTATCCAAAAACCAATTAATAATGTTGGTATGGGTAGGATCGGGTGCGACTTACGAGTGACTTTGACGGTGTAGAACCCCCTATTCGTGGTCTCTCAGACCAAAAACCGGCCCCACAAGGGTTTTTTTGCTTAAAAAAAAAAAAAAACTTTCACAATTTAAAAAAGTTAGCACAATAATCCAATCTTGGAGGAAAAGGATTTTATTAGAGAATATCATAATATTTTGAGAAAGAACAAAAAATTTTGGAGATTAAAATCAAGACAAATTTGGTTAAAAGGAGATAAAAACAAAAAGTTTTTATAGAATGGAAATAGTACAAAGATAAAAAACTAGAATTAATAGAATTAAATTAGTAGAAGGGGTTTGGATTGAATACTAGAGCAAAATTAGAAATAAGACAAGATATTTTTACAAGAATATTCTAGGATCGAAGGAGATTGATGTTATTAATGATAAGCTACTATAAGAAGTGCCTTTAGTTATAATAGATGAAGACAATAGCAAATTTATGGAGCCTATTACTATAGAAGAAATTCATTCAAATCTTTTGTCTTTTTATAAAGATAAATAAGTAGGTCTAACTGTATTATCTACAACATTCTATTAGAATAATTAGAAAATAGTGAAGGATTTTTTATTGGTTGCAATGGAATAGTATAGGATAAAATAATACACACTTTATGAAATAATTGCAACATATATTACCCCGATTCCAATAAATAAGGATGCAAATTTCTTTAACTCATTCATACTCATAAGCCTATGTAATATGGCATATAAGATAATCTTCAAAGTGATGGAAAATTGGTAATGACCACTATTAAAAAATATATATTTTAGAAGAGTAAGAAGGATTTGTGAAAGTGAGATGAATTCTAGATGGGATCGTAGTAGCTCATGTGTTAAAGCATTCAAAAAATTCTAGGAAAAAGAGAGGAATGATTAAAACTTGATATGAATAAAGCCTATGATAGAATTAAATGGGATTTTTGTTTTTAGTATTAGAAAATTTTGAATTTTGAAAGAAATGGGTCAGATGGATTAAAATTTGTGTCTTTATAGTATCATATTTAGTACTAGTCATTGAGCTACTAACATAATCATCTAAATACAAGAGGGGTATTATATAAGGAGATCCTCTATCATCATATCTATTCATTATTATGATAGTGGTATTGAGAAGGAACCTAAAGAAGGACTACAAAGGTGGGCTACTAAATAAACCTAAGGATAGTAATAACATTGAAAACATCACCCATTAATTGTTTGTAGGTGACACATCCTTTTGTGAGGGCAAGGAAAAAAGAGAGCTTTGAATAACTTATTAAAGAAAAATGAAAGAGTGTCAAAGTAGAAAGTTAATAGGAAAAAATATAAAATTTACTTCCTAAACACTCTCGATAGAATCAAAGTAGGGACATGTAGGTTACTTCAAATGGAGGAGGTAAATTTACCACCAAAATATCTAATGATGCCCTTATTTGAGGGGAGAATCTAGATAGAATTGTGGAATCCAATTATAAGTAGATTTTAGAATAAACTACCAGCATGGAAAGGTAGATGGTTATTGTTAGTAGAAAGAGTGCAACTAATTAAATCGGTCTTATATGTCATTCCAACATATTATATGTCCTTTTATATTATGCTGAAATTGATAAAAAAACATTTAATCTATATTATGTGGTCATTTTTGTGGTCACAATTACATGATAAAAGGAAATTTTATTTGGTGAAATAAAGGAAGGTTTGAAATGATAAAGTTAGAGGAGGTATTGGTTTAGGGGTTCTTATAGATGCAAACTTATTCCTAATGGGAAATGTAATTTGGAGATTACACAAAGGTATTCAAAGTTAATGGAAAATAATTCTTCTAAGTACATTGAGCCCAATGAATCCTAATCCTAATCTTTACTACATTCTCCCTACCTATGGTTTTGTACTATGAAATTACTTTAAAAAATTAATTGACCTAGTGATTAAAAGGTGGTGGAAATTGAAGAAAAAAGTTCTAATTGGATGGATACATTTTTTAACGAGAGACGACTCAATCTAGATCCAATTTTGAAACCATGGATGAGATTACTTCAATACAATACACATGTGGTGATAGGGTTTCAAATATTATGTATAGAGAGAAAGGAAAAGTCAAATGAAAAGAAGATTTTTTTACAAGTATACCAGACATTGTTGCTAGGAGGCCATTGACTAGAAAGATAACAACAATAATTATTTTGAGGAGAGCCAACAATAAGTTGATTTAGAAGGTGGATAACTCAAGAGAATACATACAAAGAAGTGGGTATAATGTAAAGCACCAAAAGAATAGGAATCTGAAAAAAATATAGAGATATATTTGGGATAACCCTAGCATTCCAAAATTCAATGACTAGTAGGTGATAAGAATTTTTTTTAAAATATAGTAATAAGATAACAAAGCTAGTAAGTCTATCTTTTAAGAAAAATAAATATTTAAAAATATATTATTAAAATATATATGTCCATATAATTTTATTTTCAATTATTAGGTTTGGATTTATGCTACTTAAAAAAAAAACTAAAAATTATTATTATAAATTTTAATATTATGAAAATTTAACTAAAATGTTTGAAAAATATATATATATATATATATATATATATATATATATATATATATATATATATATATTTCACAAATAACTTTATATTTTATAAAAAAATATTAACTTGCAAATAAATCTATAGATAAAATATGTTCAAATTAATTTTTCTTTTTAACTTATTTGTTTTAAAGTTAGCTTTTTATAAATATAAAAAAATTAGGTGTTATGTATTTACCTATTGCATAAATTTATCCACATAACATTAAAAAAATCACCAAATTTTTTTAATAAAAGACACTAGCACTTATGAGAGATTGCATGTATATACTTTACAAATACCAATAATATGGACTATTTTTCTTAAGATAGAAATTAATAGATTTTAAATAAATTAAACCTATTCAACCTACATAATTATTGAAAATTTATAAATATATTTAAACCAATAATTTATTTAAGCAAAGTAACCTCATGCACAAGAATCAAATAGAAAAGAGAAAATAAATTATGTGAGCCCAGCTCTGCTTTATGACTGTCAGATAACCTTAGAAATCATGTTATTTAATCAAAAGAGAAAAGAGACGACTGAAAAATATACGTGAAACAAAAGCCGACGAGAACATATGAATAAAAACTTGTAAATCTTGTCAAACTCCGCCTACGAAATGAACATCATCTAAATAGGGGACTGGATGCATTACAAACAAGAGCATCTTGGGATTCAAGTCAAAGTCTTTCCCGCATATTCACAGGACTGAACTCAATTGCCTCGCACCAATATCATCCCTGCTGATGGGTCCAAACAATAAATAACATTCAGTCGTCATATTTCATAACTTTTCCATCGGCTTTCCCGTAACTGTCACCAAGTGTAGTGGAGGCCTTGACTTGTAAAATTGTGCGTTACTTGGCTTTAAAAAGATGATTATGCTCGCAGCGGAATGTAGACTTAAGATGATTATGCTTGCAGCGGAATGTAGACTTCTGTTTATTGTTAGAAATATTAACCCAGATTTCATGCCTGTGCCCAACTGCGCTGCCGCAAATCCGAGAACCCGACAAAAGTGTGACAGGACGTCGCACTTATCTTCTGACAGATTTGACACCTGGCAGATCCGATCTCCGCAGGTGTTAATACCCAGTCGGCGTTTGTCAGAAACCCTAGATGTGGGTCGGTCCGAGGATGACCCTTATCCGAAGCTGTCCGAGGATAACCCTTATCCTTCTCTCCCCGCGGCTATAAAAGGCGGTTCGGTTCTTCAGACAAACTAGAGTGCGAAGAGAGCGTAGAAGAAGGAAGCAGAGCGGGTGTGAGAGAAGTTCGTGAAAGTGAGCAGAGAAAGAAGGGAAAGTGTTTCAGTGAGCAGTGAGGCTCAGCTGATAAATGTATGAGCAGCAGACTCGACATTTCCCTTGTCCAGTTTATCCTGCAGCGTAGCCTGCAGATGTTGTTACTTCCTCGGTTGAGGAATTCTGTAACCCTAGTTGTTCATATGAATAAAGTTTGCTTTTGACTGTAACATCTTTAGGGTTTGCAGTTGATTAAGTCTTATCTTGTTGTTCTCTGTTCCGGAGTTACTCTCCTATCTTTCGGGTCTTGCCAAGCCTGGAAAACCCATCAGCACCCGCGAAAGACGAAGAAGTTCATGGCCAGAGTTGGCCAAGTCTGAAGCTTGCAAGTTGGACGTCGAGCGAAGTTCGCACCTCGCTGCGAAAGCCACGCTTCGGCAGCTCGAAGCTGCGAAGTTCGCACTCCGCGCGAAGTGCGCACTTCGGTCGGCTGCCTAGCGCAATCCGCACTTCGGAATTTTCTCCCAGCGAAGTTCGCACTTCGGCCGAAATGCGCACTTCGGCTGGCTGCCTAGCGCAGTCCGCACTTCGGCATTTTCTCCCAGCGAAGTTCGCACTTCGGCCGAAGTGCGCACTTCGGCTGGCTGCCTAGCGCAGTCCGCACTTCGGCATTTTCTCCCAGCGAAGTTCGCACTTCGGCTGGCTGCCTAGCGCAGTCCGCACTTCGGCAGTTTCTTCCAACGAAGTTCGCACTTCGGCCGAAGTGCGCACTTCGGCTAGGAAGAAGTGTGAAGTACGCACTTCGCCGCAGTTCCAGCGTAGGACGCACTGCGCGGCGAAGCACGTCCTTCGCCCGAAGTCTTGCGCAGTCCGCACTACGCTCTGTAGCTTGGAGCTTGCCCTGCGCGGTCTGAGCGGACGCTCTTCGATGAAAAAAAAAAAATCGCTGCTATTCCTTCAAATTGGTATCAGAGCTGATAGTGCCGTGACACAGAGATAGAAGCATGGCTTCCGAGAGAAACTCGTTGCAGTTGCAGATCTCGTGATTTAACGGTAAGAACTACGATTACTGGAGCATCCAGATGAGGATCCTGTTCGGATCTCAGGAGCTATGGGAGTTGGTCGAGATCGGCTACCCAGAACCGGCAGATGCAGCAGCACTGGCTGCCCTCTCTCAAGCAGATAGGGATCTATTGAAAGAGCACAAGAAGAAGGACCAGAAGGCCCTCTTCTACATCATGTAAGCGGTCGAGGAGACCATCTTCCCGCGGATTGCATCAGCCACCAAGGCCAAGCAGGCCTGGGAAACCCTGGCGAGTTTGTATCAGGGCACCGACAAAGTGAATTTTGTGAAGCTGCAGATGCACAAGTCCGAGTCGATGAGCGACTTCTTCACCCGGAAGATGAACATTATCAACCAGATGCGGTTGAACGGAGAAAATGTCCAGAGCCAGAGAATCGTGGAGAATATTCTCAGAAGTCTGCCTGCGAAGTTCGACTCGGTTGTGATAGCAATCGAAGAGTCGAGGGATCTGACAACCCTCTCGACTGACGAACTCATGGGTTCCCTGCAGACCCATGAACAGAGGCTGAGCCGCTCAACTCAGTCTTCTTTGGAGCAAGCCTTCAAAGCGCAAGTCTCAGTTCGAGACAGCGACAGACAAGACTCCCAGCACAGTGCCTCTAGTTCTCAAGGAGGAAGAGGCAGAAGCAGACGTGGGAGAAGGAACAAGCGAGGAGGGAACTCAAACCCTCAGGACGCTGAGCCAGATTGCAACTTTCATCAGCAAGGAGGAAGAGGCACTGGCAGAAATCAGCAAGGTGGCTCTCAGCGAGAAGAAGGACATGTCAAAGGTCCAATGCTACTACTGCAGCAAGTTCGGCCATTATGCCACACAGTGCAGAAAGAAGATGGCGAACGAGAATCAGTAGCAAGCCCATTATTCAAAGGAACCTAAAAATGCGGCAGGAGGAATTGTGTTGCTGACTTGCAGTATTGAAGAGGAGAGCAAGAAAAACGTCTGGTATCTTGACAGTGGTTGCAGCAACCACATGACTGGGAACAGAGAGATGTTCTCACAACTGGATGAAACAGTCCAGTCCGAAGTCAAGATGGGGAACAACATCAAAGTTCCTGTGATGGGGAAAGGAAAGATCCTCATCCGCACCCGACACGATGATAGAAAAACAATTCAAGATGTTTATTATGTGCCTGGGTTGAAGCATAATCTGCTTAGTGTTGGATAGCTTGTGCAGAAGGGGCACACTGTACTGTTCAAATATGGAGTCTGTTCCATCAGAGACAAGGTCCATGGACAAATTGCATCTGTGTCCATGACGAAAAACAAGATGTTTCCGCTGCAGATTCAGAATGAATCTTTGTTGTCTCTAAGTGCAGTTGAGAAGGATGCTACCTGGCTGTGGCATCTCAGATTCGGTCACCTGAGTTTCAGTGGCCTGAATCTGCTGCACAAGAAGCAGATGGTGAAGGGTTTACCCCTTATAGAGCAACCGAACCAAGTTTGTGAAGGTTGCCTAGTCGGCAAGCAGCACAGGGATGCATTCCCTGTAGGGCAGTCTTGGAGAGCATCACGGCCTTTGGAGATGGTGCACTCAGACATCTGTGGTCCCATGCAGACCACCTCATATGCCGACAATAAGTATTTCCTGACCTTCATTGATGACTTCAGCCGGAAGACTTGGATTTATCCAATCAAGTTGAAGTCAGAAGCGTTTGCAAGGTTTAGGGAGTTCAAGGCTCTGGTTGAGAAACAGAGCGGTTACTATGTGAAGACTCTCAGATCTGATGGAGGTGGAGAGTACATCTCCAACGAATTCCACAACTTCTGCAAGCAACATGGAATTCGGAGGTAGTTCACTGCCAGATACACGCCGCAGCAGAATGGCATAGCTGAGAGGAAGAATAGAACTATCATGGAGATGGCATGGAGCATGCTGAAGGCAAAAAGTTTGCCACATGAGTTCTGGGCAGAAGCTGTAAGTTGTGCAGTCTATCTGTTGAACCGGTGTCCCACCAAGAGTGTGAGGGACAAAATTTCAGAGGAAGCGTGGAGCAAGTTGAAGCCAAGTGTGGCTCATTTGCGAGTTTTTGGGTGCATAGCATATGCACATGTTCCAGATGAGAAAAGGAAGAAGCTAGATGACAAAGCTAAAAAATGCATCTTCATAGGGTACAGCGAACCAGCGAAGGCATACAGGCTGTACAATCCTGTGACAAAGAAACTTGTCATCAGCCGAGACGTGAAGTTCTTGGAGGATGAAGTCTGGAACGGGAAGTCAAAGACTGGTCAGTCTGAACCAGCAACTGTTGAGTCTACAGACTTGGAGGAAGACAGAGTCCAACCACCCGTGCCTTCAAGCATCAACAGTGGTGCCAGCAGCAGCACACCCTCATCATCCCGGTCACCTCCACTTGCAAGCAGAATTCAGAACCTGAGGAATCCTGCAAAGACTCGGAGCTTGCAAGACATCTATGAGGTAACCCGTAATAATTTAGATGAAGATTATTCTGATTTTTCTCTCTTTACTGAATGTGATCCAGTGGAGTTTGAAGAGGCAAGTCAAAATCACAAATGGGTGAATGCGATGGATGAGGAGATAGCAGACATTGAGAAGAATGACACATGGCAGCTAACAGATCTTCCAGCACGAAAGAAGACCATTGGGGTCAAGTGGGTATATAAGACGAAGTTTAATGCCCAAGGAGAGATTGACAGGCATAAGGCCAGATTAGTGGCGAAAGGCTACAGCAAAAGTCAGGAGTTGACTATCATGAAGTGTATGCACCTGTAGCCCGACTTGACACAGTCAGAATGATTCTGGCACTCGCAGCTCAGAAAGGATGGAGCGTGTTCCAGATGGATGTCAAGTCTGCCTTCCTCAACGGAGTGTTGGAAGAAGAGGTCTACATAGACCAGCCGCCTAGTTATGAAATATCAGGGCAAGAAGGCAAAGTCCTGAAACTGAACAAGGCCTTGTATGGGTTGAAGCAAGCACCCAGGGCATGGTACAGCCGTATTGATGGCTATTTTTAGGAGAATGGGTTTCAAAAATGCCCATATGAGCACTCCCTGTACATGAAGACAAATGCAGTAGGTGAGCTCATCATCGTATGCCTATACGTAGATGATCTGATATTTACTGGCAATAGTAGCAGCCTATTTGCGCAGTTTAGAACAGCCATGAAGTCTGAGTTTGAAATGACTGACATGGGGCTGATGAAATATTTTCTCGGCATTGAAGTTGACCAATCAGCAGATGGCATCTTCATTTCTCAGGGCAAGTATGTGAATGATGTCCTGAAATGCTTCAAGATGGAGGACAGCAAACCTGCCATCACACC
The DNA here is from genome assembly GCA_028583015.1 of Wollemia nobilis. Lineage (NCBI taxonomy): Eukaryota > Viridiplantae > Streptophyta > Pinopsida > Araucariales > Araucariaceae > Wollemia > Wollemia nobilis. The sequence goes on along the minus strand of JAQPPZ010000677.1, from coordinate 805,097 downwards.
TGTAGCCACAGGTTTGAAGTTGAGCAAGTTGGATACAGGGAGGACTGTAGATCCAACCTTGTTCAAGAGGCTAGTTGGCAGTCTGATGTACTTGACTGCAACTTGGCCAGATCCTGATGTTCGAAGTCAGTCTGATCAGCCGTTTCATGGAGACTCCGAAGGACACGCACTGGCAAGCAGGCAAGAGGATCTTGCGCTATGTCAGCGGGACGCGAAACCATGGCCTATTTTACGCCAGACGGGACCAGTTGGAGCTAGTGGGCTTCACAGACAGTGACTGGGCTGGCAGTACTGACGATCGAAAGAGCACCTCCGGGTATGCTTTCCATATCGGATCAGGGGCAGTCTCATGGGCGTCCAAGAAGAAACCCATTGTTGTGTTGTCCACAGCCGAAGCAGAATATGTCACTGCCACGACATCCGCATGCCAGGCAGTATGGCTGCTCAGAGTTTTGAGCGAACTGTTTAATCCTCCGGAAGGCATGACAACAATTTTCTATGACAACAATTCGGCCATTGCACTGTCAAAGGATCCCGTGTTCCATGGCCGGACGAAGCACATTGATATTCGTTATCACTTCATCTAAGAGTTGGTGAAGTCCGAAGAAATTCATCTACAGTTTTGCAGATCCAAGGAGCAGTTGGCAGATTTTTTCACGAAGCCTTTGAAGGAGGAAGACTTCGATGAGATTGCGAGAGCAGCTTGGAGTCAAAGTGCTTGTGAAATCAGGTTTAAAGGAGGGTGTTAGAAATATTAACCCAGATTTCACGCCTGTGCCCAACTGCGCTACCGCAAATCCGAGAACCCGACAAAAGTGTGACAGGACATCGCACTTATCTTCTGACAGATTTGACACCTTGCAGATCCGATCTTCGCAGGTGTTAATACCCAGTCGACGTTTGTCAGAAACCCTAGATGTGGGTCGGTCCGAGGATGACCCTTATCCGAAGCTGTCCGAGGATAACCCTTATCCTTCTCTCCCCACGGCTATAAAAGGCGGTTCGGTTCTTCAGACAAACTAGAGTGCGAAGAGAACGTAGAAGAAGGAAGCAGAGCGGGTTTGAGAGAAGTTCGTGAAAGTGAGCAGAGAAAGAAGGGCAAGTGTTTCAGTGAGCAGTGAGGCTCAGCTGATAAATGTACGAGCAGCAGACTCGACATTTCCCTTGTCCAGTTTATCCTGCAGCGTAGCCTGCAGATGTTGTTACTTCCTCGGTTGAGGAATTCTGTAACCCTAGTTGTTCATATGAATAAAGTTTACTTTTGACTGTAACATCTTTAGGGTTTGTAGTTGATTAAGTCTTATCTTGTTGTTCTCTGTTCCGGAGTTAGTCTCCTATCTTTCCGGTCTTGCCAAGCCTGGCAAACCCATCAGCACCCGCGAAAGACGAAGAAGTTCATGGCCAGAGTTGGCCAAGTCTGAAGCTTGCAAGTTGGACGTCGAGCGAAGTTCGCACCTCGCTGCGAAAGCCACGCTTCGGCAGCTCGAAGCTGCGAAGTTCGCACTCCGCGCGAAGTGCGCACTTCGGCTGGCTGCCTAGCGCAGTCCGCACTTCGGCATTTTCTCCCAGCGAAGTTCGCACTTCGGCCGAAGTGCGCACTTCGGCTGGCTGCCTAGCGCAGTCCGCACTTCGGCATTTTCTCCCAGCGAAGTTCGCACTTCGGCTGGCTGCCTAGCGCAGTCCGCACTTCGGCAGTTTCTTCCAGCGAAGTTCGCACTTCGGCCGAAGTGCGCACTTCGGCTAGGAAGAAGTGCGAAGTACGCACTTCGCCGCAGATCCAGCGCAGGACGCACTGCGCGGCGAAGCACGTCCTTCGCCCGAAGTCTTGCGCAGTCCGCACTGCGCTCTGTAGCCTGGAGCTTGCCCTGCGCGGTCTGAGCGGACGCTCTTCGACGAAAAAAAAAAATCGCCGCTCTTCCTTCACTTATCACCTTCTTGGCTGCCATCTGTGGCATTTATAGAAAGAGGTTTTCGTTTATGCTGACCGCTGCTTCCAATACTAATCTTTTCAAACCTTGTGGTGATTATACATGTTGGTTTTTCTATGAAGTTTTCTGTATTATATTATACGATAATATTTATGATGACCTGTCGTAGAATCTTGTGGTCTCTTGCCTGGTTTGCAGGAAGAAGTGGACAAAAACAAAGGGGTTAACTAGCTTTGTATTGTTCACTAGTTTTCATGAGGGTTGACCTGTCGTAGAATCTTGTGTTCTTTTCCCTGGTTTGCAGGAAGAAGTGGACAAAAACAAAGGGCTTAATTGGTTTTGTATTGTTCACTGGCTTTCACGAGGGTCGTCCTAGAAAGAGACTTTCTGTATTTTTTAAAGATACTTGAGACGTCTCAAATATTTTCGACGTCTACCGGAGTGATATCTATATTTTATTTTCATACAAAAATTTAAAAGCCAAAATGTTTTCCAAGTCTTTTTTTGGCCCATGAAATAAGATAGTAATATGGACCCAAACATTACTGGTTGAGTCCTTATTCCTATATTAATTTTTTAGGAAGAACGAACCATTAGCTATGGCTTGTTTGACTTGTAGAGATGTAAACATAAAAAAATTATATTTGTTTGAGTAAAAATTTCATATATTATATTTTTATAAATAAATTTGGTTAAGGGAGATGATCTTAAATAAGTAATGAATGAATTTTAAAAGATATTTAATTTTTTTTTAGGGATGAGTTGGGTTGAAATTTATCAAAATTAAAATTTCTTGCTAAGAAAGTGTGTTTGATCACTTGCGGTCTTCCTTGTAGCTTAATATTTTCTTAACCAACAATCCTAAATAAAATTCCTATAGATGATAATTTGGAAAGAAGTGGATATGATAGACCTTTTAGATGTGTTTTATGTATTGAGAATCTAGAATCTTTAAATTATTCACTTCTTCACTGATCATTTACTTCTACAATTTAGAAATAAATTTTTAGACAGATGAGAAAATATTTTGTTGCTCCATTGATTTGTGTCACTCTAATATCCATTAGTGCTACTTTGGTTTGATATGTTAGTTATCTCACTATGAGAACCATACAAATTGCTTCTTTAGTGTCATGTTGTTACGACACCACAACAGACAAAAAGATATATGTTATGCATGTTCATAGAGTTTTTAGAAATAGAGACATCTTTAGAAAAAAGTTATTATAGAGGAAATAATTTATCAAATGAATCACACTCCTTCATATACATCGTGGGCCCATTGATGAAAAGGGACTATAGAAAGTTTGAATCAAACTCCTACAGTTATGGATACAAGCGCAATTCAAATTCCTGGTGAGTTATACATTTGTGTATTTATAAGACCATTGACTATTTGTTGAAGCTCAATCTCCCCTTCGGATAGACCATATAGCCAAGAAAGACCATAAACTAGAATAGAAGAACTTGCTCCACCCATAAGTAAATATTTCATAGTAGCTTCATTAGTCCGTACATCTTTCTTGGTGTATCAATATAGTTACTAAATGGCTATAACAAAGTTTATGTTCTTATCTATTATTTGGATATAGAAAGAAAGATATACGATCTAATGAAGCTACTATGAAATATTTACTTATAGGTGGAGCAAGTTCTTCTATTTTGGTTTATGGTATTTCTTGGCTATATGGTCTATCCTAGGGGGATATTGAGCTTCAAGAAATAGTCAACGGTCTTATAACTACACAATTGTATAACTCACCAAGAATTTGAATTGCGCTTATATCCATAACTGTAAGAATTGGATTCAAACTTTCGTTAGTCCCTTTTCATCAATGGACCCCAGATGTATGCATATGAAGGAGTGTGATTCGTTTGATAAATTATTCCCTCTATAATAACTATTTTCTAAAGATGTCTCTATTTCTAAAAAGTCTATGGACATGCAAAACAAAAAAGGACTTCACAAGGACATATGTCCCTTAATATTGCTCAAATTATTTCACATAACATTGGTTTTAATGCTCTTCAAATTCTACATAATATGGTGGAAGAAACATTTGAATTAAAAAAATTCATAACAAAATATGGGATATTATCTAAATTCTAAAATACATTTAAAAAACAATCTTCACCTTTTTAAAATCATTACTCTAATATTACTTCTTGTAAAATTTTATTCTCATAATAATTAACTCATCAACAAAATAAAAATCCAAATACAATCATCCATATAATAAAATAAAGATAAATAATACCCTTAAATAATACTCTTTCTAATATTACTCTTTCTTTAAGAAAAGAATAACACCATAAAATATTTCAATATGGAAGGGCTCTTTGCTCCATTTAAGGGAAATTCTCTTGGAAAAAGAAATTACAAATATTGATTACAATAACAATAATTCTTCTCTATATACTTTCATCTAATGCTACTTAAATATCTGATCTTATCGCTTTTTAATGTTTCAGAGTATTGTTCTTCAGAAATCGCTACCCACAGGCGGAAAAAAAAGAAAAAGTAAAAAATAAGATTCACCTCGACACCATCATGATGCTTCATCTTTCAATCTCCGTAAATATATAGATTAGAAAGCGTTATAGATTTTAACAATTAAGCAATTCTTATTTCCTATTCGAATAGTTTTTCCTGAAGTTGAAGAAAAAGTAAAACTAAAAAAAGCAAAGGCAACTGATGTTTCTGGCGTAAACTAAATTATATTTATCATTGACAACTGAAACAGACGATGTCAAACATCTCTCTTCATAAACAAACTAATTTTTAAATGTTTTTAAAATTTCTTTCTCTAATTTTGACACATGGCAAACAGCCATGGATCACGGCATCTTTCGGCTTCCTATTCCAGTTGGACGTTTTCACACCATAACCTCACGTTTACCAGAGTATGAAAAACCCTTCCTATATATAGCAAGCCATGTGGACATTCAGAGCTCAGCCCTAAAAGCTCAAAGCCCTGTTTCCTCTCCATGATCTAACCTACAAAAGAATAGTATCTGGTTAATGATGGCCAAGAAAGAACGCTCTGCCAAGACGAAGCGAAGGTCCGATAATTACAAGTCTGTGTCGAGTGCTAAAGACAACACAGCATCGGACATGGAGGCGGACCCGAAGTTCTGGGACAGGCGATTGGACGAAAACAGAAAGAGATTTGTGGGGGTTAGGCAGCGGCCTTCTGGGCGGTGGGTAGCCGAAATAAAGGACACAATTCAGAAAATCCGACTTTGGCTCGGCACATTCGATACAGCGGAAGAGGCTGCCCGGGCCTATGACGAGGCCGCCTGCCTTCTCCGCGGTTACAATACGCGCACCAACTTCGGGCCTTCGCCTTCGGCGCACTCCGCCGGGGCTTCAGCGCTTCCGGCCAGAACAGCCCGGCTGCTGATGCTCCGCCTCAACGCGGCCAATGCGCGAAATAACGGTAACCCCCATCAGAGCTCGAAGGAGGCCACGGCTAACAGCAGCGTTGCCAATCAATACGTAAATTCTATCAAGGCCGAAACCCCCGAGCCGCCCTCATCGCCGGAACCCGATGACGTGGACCTCCCTTGGTCGGACGAAATGCATACTGTAAATTACGGCTATGATAACGGCAAGGATCATAGTTCGATGGAGGATCTTGATCATAATAATAAGTGGCCTTTAGAAATGGAGGCGGACTTTAGTGGCATAGAAGACGAAAGTTGTAATTTCACGGCCATGATGACGGAGGCGGGCAACGGGTCGGGGTATCTCGATTGCCATAGCGCTGTGAATGCGGAGATGAATGATGGCCTAAATTTATGCGGTGTGGAGGAGTTAGCGGCGGCAGAGGTTGGGTACTGTCCGTTTGCCATAGCTGAGGAAATTGCAGATCCGGCTAACATGTCGAAGTGCATAAACGTGACGGAGGAGGAAGAGGAGGAGAAATATGAGTGTGGGGAGGGAAGAGTGCAAATGGCTTGTGAGGGCGAGGAGGATAGTTCGATGTTTAGGGAGGCGATAAAGAGGAGAATGTACGAGAGGAAGATCTCGACTTCTTTCTATGCAATCAATGGGATTTCAGAGTGTCTTTCTTATACAAGCTCGCCCATGGCTTCATCCAAGTCTTTCGGATCTGGTGGTGGTGACGAGATTTGTCGGAGTTGTTTTCCGTTGATGGCTTCCGATTGTGATGTGACGAGTTGTGAGCAGAGCGAAAGGTCGTTATCGTGTTGTGATTACAATAGAGGAGAGGGTGCAGAGTTAGAATCTGATGGCTTTGAGATGATGTGGACTTCGTGGGACTTGCCTCCCATTTGTGTCGTTAATTGAGTGGTAATGGCTTTATCTTTAATTCCTTTCAGTCTTGTGGCATCTAATATTATTGAATATTTAACAAAATTTAATTATCCTTAATTTATTCTAAGTTAGATTACTCCCTAAATTTAGAATATATGTTGGTTGGACATAGTATATTGCGAGAAGGGTATGGAAAGAGATATTCAAAAGTATATACATGTTGAAGACAGTAAACTGAACATGTCTTGTGCTTATAAGTACTACAACCATTACACGAATCACAACAAAAATGGGATCAAATGTCCATTAATTTTATTACTGACCTTTGAATTACTACAATCATTACAAAAATCATAACAAAAATAAGATGAAAAGCTCATGACTTTTATGTACGGCCTATTTTTCGTAGATGGCTATGATAGATTATATGTGGTGATAGATCCTCTCATCAAATTTCCTTATTTCATTTTAATAAAGCTTACCTACTTCATATAAGTGGTAAAATAATTTATTCTATCATGCATGCATTTTCAAAAATAATTGTATATGATTAATAATCCATTATTTATTAGTAATACATTTTAAAAAAAATATCAGCAAACATGGGTTTCATAACCACGAGTTCATCTTAACATCTTCAAACTTATGGTTAACAAAGACTGTTAATAAGTTCCTAGGGTTATTTAGAATGTTTTATATATGAAAACCCTAAAAATTGTCTAAATGGTTAAAGTTTTTTAAATGGTTATATAATATCACTTATTATACCTTCTTCATCACCTCGTATGTCTATAAATTTCCATGATTTTAAATAATTTATTTTTATTTAAGATAGAGGTTTTAGTTGTATGTGATTATCTCGAGGAATCCAATGCAATTATACATACCTTAAAAAGTAACATAGATTCTGTTAAAATTAATGTGAAGCAACATATTGATAATCATCATGCTGAATGAGAATATAAAAAAATAATTGGGTTTATGTGCATATTTATGTTGAAATACGTGTAATATAATCTTGTGTACACCAAGGTCAAATGTGTGATATGGAACATATAAGCATTATGTACCTTACAAGTAAATATTTCTAAGGACAATGGAAAGAATTTAAATTTTTTCCTTAAATATGACTATCCTTATTATATACAAAGGAATATCAGTCTAGTTTCTTTTGTTCTTGAACTTACAAAAAAAGATCACCTTCCTAATTTTACTTGTGTCTCATGCTTAAAATAAAATTGGGTGCTCTTACTATAGTTTCAACTCAACTTTCAACATTGGATGAGAAAGACCAACTTAAACTTATATCTAAAGGTATTTTGAAAACACATATGTCATCATCATAGACTCAATGAATCATAAAATACCTTATTAAGTGGAAAGTTCTTCCCAAGGAATAATTTTTGTAGGATTTCAAATTATTCATTACTGTTCATCCTTTGCTTCCTATATTTTGAGGATAGAGAATTTTAGCTAGGATTATTTGTAATAAATTTGTTTCCTACTTTTAAATGATGCTTACTATATATTTATGCTCTTTCATTTATTTTCCACTTTATCATGTCATCATTCAATAATATGTTCATATTTTTTAAAATATAACTCTCACTATATGCTCATGTCCACTCCATCTACCTTTTAGTTGGTTGTGATTTTTAGAGATTTAATTGTATGGTTGGTGGTACAAGGAAAACATATTATTGGTTTCAAATTACTTCTTAGAATAATTATATGATGATACTATAGCTACTTCATGTAGTTTCAATATTATCAAATATCATTTTTGAGTATCTTGAGAATCCATTTTCTTTATTAATTCAAGCTATCAACTTGTGTAATAAAAGATGATCTAGAAAGCTAACTTGTTAAGGATTTAGGCTTCTAGCCATATAATGCCTCAATGGAGGTTCATTTAGTGGGATGACATTAGGAATTTTTGTACCACCACATAGTCATTTAATCCACTAGTATTTATTACCTTGGGTAAAGCACCTCAATTGCATATTTTTATTTCTTATCTATTTTTAGATGATATATGAAAATCATGTTAATTTGGTTTCATTGAGTATGAAAATATCCTTCTAAATGTTTCTCATCAATATGAGACCAAAAAATGTAAATTATAGTCTTTGGAATCTCATGTAGTTTGAAAGTATATTTCAAGAATACGATTAAGTACCCAATATAAGTATTTAATATTATAATATTGTAATGTTAGGTACCCAAGATAAATATTTAATATTATAATATTGTATAAATATTATAATATTATATTATATGTAATTATCCCACATGCATTGATAAGTGGGAGTGGTGTGTAGTTAGACATAAATAGAGGTAAATAATCATGGATATGATATGAAGAGAATTATATTGTAATTTATCTCAAGTTGAGATATTGTAAGGAGTGGCTTCCTTCCAATAAGGAGCATTGTACGGTGTTTCCTACCTCAAGGATTTAAAATATAAATCAAGAACACCTAAGCAATTTTGTATTGATTATGTTATTTTATTATTCATTGTGGTTTTTTTATAAATTGCAATAAATTATTGTGGAAGAGCAAAGAAGAGTTATATATGAATATTTTTATTTCAGTAAATATGAATATTATTTTGATAATAAAAAAGCAAGTTCAAAACAAGTGGTATTAAAGCATTTTCCAGGGCCATGTTTTGCTACTAGAGCATCAATATAAGAGCACATTCCAAGATTGTGTTTTATTACAAAAGTGTCAATACCAAAGCACTTTTTAGGGCCATGTTTTTTTTGTAGAAGCTTTAGTACCAAAGGACATTCTAGGGCTAAATTCAACTGCAAATATTTTGATACTTAATAATCACCTGCATTAAGCTAATAACCTCTTATAGGATTAGGTGTAAGTCCAAACCGATTGAGTGGGAGAAGTACTTGGGCCAATAATTTCCCTAAAACTCATTATGAGGAGTACCGTAGGAACCCTAGAGTAACTGGTTCAACTATGTCACTAGTAAAAAGGGTTGATCCCACACCCTATTAGTAGTATTTTTACCATATGATATTATAAAAAGAGCTATCATTTAGAGGTAAACTGTGCCTAGTTGATCAAAAATTATTCCTTAGGAAAATATTGTTGGTAATCAAAGAGTAATACTCACTTATACAAACTTTATGGCTAGTGAGATTTACCTTAAGCCACTAGGAAGCCAAAGTTTGGGGCCCAGGTCATTGCAAAAATTTTCAAAGAAGTTTCATACAACCATAAACAAAAACTTTAGCAAGATTCTATAATTCCATAGCTTAAACAAAGTAGACAATTTATAGACTATCAACAATATGAAAGTGGTAGTTGTTTAAAAAACTAAAGAGAGAAGTCTACATTTTAATCACAGTAAAAGAAAAAAATTAGTTTGCAAAGCAAGTTGTTGTTAGTGTTAAAGAAAGGGAGTCTATAGAGTAGAAAATTATAGTCTGGTAGTAGTCCATGGAGTAACAGTTGTTGTTTGGTAGCAGTGCCAAAATTCTTAGTCTACAATTTAGTAGCAATTCAAAAAGAAAGAAAAGGGTTTACAGTTTGGTAACAACTAAAAGAAAAAGTTTGTAATTTTAAAGCAGTCTAAAAGTGACAATTTGTTTTAAAAAATAGAGAGAAAGAATTCCACACTTTGGTAATAGTCCAAAAAATTGTAATTTGAAGGTTATTTATTTTTTATAAAAAAAAACATCAAGTTTTGATTTTTTTTTATTTGAGATCATGGATTTGTTTGTATTCACTAGAAGGAATGATAATGCTAAGGGATGGTGGAGAAATATTAATTCTTTAAATAATTATGAATGAGAATATAAGATTCATAATTCTCTTGATGGGGTACTTACATCATGGTTTACGAACTTTTGATTTACCCATCAATATAAATACACATGAGAGGAATTTGAATACGCATTATTAATCAGATGGGTGTTTGGAAACACAATAGTTAAAACCCTAGTTGAACAAATGGAACTAAAGAGAGAGTTAAAAAATTTCAAGTTAGTAGAAGAAAAATGTAAGGTTGATAGTATACAAATTAAAGGAAGCACAACTTGGATTTCATATAGGTTGAACCATGTTAAATAAAAAATTGTGTTTACTAAAATGTATAGAAGAAATAAACAATATAAATAGGTATACCAAACACTATGTAGAAGAAGTAAACAAGCAAATAATTTGTAAAAACATGACAAATAAAAAAGAGAAGGATGATAGTATACTGACTGAAGGAAGCACCAAAGGCTATGTAGAAAAAAATGAAAATATGAAAATTTTGATAGATAAAATAAAGGGGCAGATAATTTGTAAAAACATGGAAAAATAAAAAGAGAAGGATGATACTATAGAAATTGAAGAAAACACTAAAGGTTGTGTGGAAATTCTTGAAAATACAAAGTTGACAAAATAGGTAAATAGGCTTCAAGAGAAAACATAAAAAATGATTAAAGATGAAGAAAGAAAAAATGTAGATGAAAACATGCAAGTTGAATGAACCATGTTGTTGGTATTAGATAAATCAAATAGTGGTTAGAGAGGATTGTTCAATATTAAAACTTCTATTTTACAGGTTCATGGTTACACCCAGAAGAAAAATATTATTATTTATATAAACCCTAGTAGTAGATACAATTTCATTAATATGTCTTTGGCTAAGAGGTTGCAAGTTCAAATAAATAAAATAAAAGACATACAACTTGAGGGTACAAATGTTCTAGTTTTTGAAGATTTAAAAATCACCACAGACATATATATTTTACACTAATATTTTTAGGCTATTGATATGGATGATGCAACTATTTTTCTTGTTTATCATTGGTTAAATTATTTGGGTACTATTAACATTAATATACAAAAGAAGTTCAAGAAATTTTGGTAAAGGAAAAACAAAATAACAATACAAGATATTTCCCAATGTAAAAGGTAAAAATCCAAGAAAAAATAAGAAGCAATTACAGTAGGAGAACAAGTTGAAAAACCATTAAAAGAATCAAAATTTGAATCGACAAAAACAATAATAGCCTCAGAAAAAACAATAGCAAATTTCCAATAAACTATATCAAATATCAAAGAAAATTTGAAAAAAGTTGAAGAAGAAGCAAAAGAACCTAAAATAGAGGCAAAGGAGGAGGTAGTAAAAAAATAAAAGAAGAAGCAAAAGCAAAGTCTAAGGACAAACCAAAATATGAGAGCATGATAGAGGAGCATAAAATAAAAGAACAAAATATTGAACAATTAAAGATAATAGAACATCGGGTTAAGGTTACAACATATCACCACCCACACCACCAGAAGTGACAACAATTTTGGAGGCATGGATTTGGGAAATAATATTATGGTTCCACATGGAATCAGAAGGGTAGCAACTATGGTAGTGTTTGGAAAAGAAAGCATAGTGACATTGGTTTTCAGAGTGGTGCAATAGCATCAAGGAACAAATGGACCCATCATTTGAGTTACCATAGTAGGGTAGCATAAGCATGAAGCCAACAAAGCAGCCTTCAATACTCAAGTGGAAAATGCAAACAAGTATGGATGAAAAAGAGTGATGTTTATTGCCAATAGAAATATACGTACAATACATGGAATCAAAGGATTACTTCTAAAAATTAAAATGGTAGAAGGGTATATCAACATCAAAAAATGCCAAAAAATGCCACCACCAATCAAAGTTTCACTGGGATGGATGGATTATCAATCATTACCAATTCACATCATAGCTCAGAATATCATATTGTTTAGTCTCTTCTTATATTTCGAGGATGAAACATTTTGTAATGCGTATGAAATGTTAGGTACCCAATATAAATATTTAAAATTATAATATTGTATAAATATTATAATATTATATTAGATGTAATTATCCCACATGTATTTATAAGTGGGAGTGGTGGGTAGTTAGACATTATAAATAGAGGTAAAGAATCATGGGGAAGATATGAAGAGAATTGTATTGTAATTTATATTGTAAGGATTTGCTTCCTTCCAACAAGGAGCATTGTATGGTGTTGCCATATTGTAATTTGATTATGTTCATTTATTATTCATTGTGGTTAATTTTATAAATTAAAATAATTATTGTGGATGAGCAAGGAGTTATACTTGAATATTATTTTTTGGTACTATTAATAAGAAAGAGGATTTTAAAGGATTTCCATAACCTATACAATAAAAATGGCACATGGGAAAACAAGACCATAAATAAACACCCCTATAGATAAAGAGGGCCAGACCAGAAAGCAACTACACAAAACCAAGACCCAAGAACAAGTACAAAGTAGAGAACTAAGAAGGTTCTACCCCAACATACCCAAATATTGAGAAATAGTAGCAGCAAAATGGGAAATAGCCTCTGAGTAGTCCAACATAATATTTAAAGAGCCCTATATTTTCCTTTATTGGTGTCAATGAGCTTCAAATTATAAAAAAATAGAGCGATTTTTATCCTGGGTGTCCTCCAGGGCATAAACCTCTGAAAGCATGAGATTTCGGAAGAAAAATAGTATTGAGATGCAATATAAACAAAAACTAACTCGATGCATGAAATAGGACGAACGTAATCAAATCAAGACAAAACATAAAGAGAAAGTAGGAGCATAGCCCTTTTATATTAATTCCAAACTCGGTTACAATCCATCTCCTCCCCTTTTAGGGGCTAGGAGTGTTAGCATGTTTTGGTTACAATCGTGATCAATACTCCTTCTTCCGCATGCCCACATTTGAAATGGGCGGGCCAAAGTGTTGCCACCGCTTATGCTGATGAATCCTCGCTTCTTGTTGTTCCTCCTACATGCAAAGAAACAACCAAGGCGTTAGTAGCACCTGCTGCAAATAGGAAAAGTTTGTTCCTTGAAATTAACAAAAGATGCATGTAAAAGATTATCGAATACAGTGAATAAAATGGATCTAAGTAACTTGCAAACATTATAGAGGTTAGAAGACATTACCAGAGGACCACTGCCATTGAAACAGTTGGCCAATCTGCATTCAACTGGAATTCATCCCTGGGCAGGACGAATTCTACTATTATTCGTCCCTGGGTGGGACGAATTCTGCCTGTGATAAAAAGCTGAGTTGATGTCGCTCCAATGTCACACCTCGAGGTCTCCAAAACACCTGTAGACAAAGGGGTTAAGTAATTGGGGCCATTTTGGGACGACCCAGATGGTCGGATTCTCCCAATTTGACCTCCATCACCAAGAATTTGATGTTGTTACCTGCAAGTTAGTGGGACAACAAAGTGACAAAAAGCATGATGAAATCTGATCAAAACATTATGGAATTGAAGCTATGAATTATCTAGATAGCATAACATGAAATGCAAAATGAAAAAATGATCTAGAATACTTTAGAATGAAACTTAGAAAATGTAGGGTGCTCGAGTGGGCCTCCCACCGTTGGCACTTGATTTCGATGCCAATCCACTGGGGATGGGCCCAAAACCTCTTAGGATTGTGTTGTTGGCAAATTGGTGTATTAAAGTGGTCAAATGTTAGGTTCGGGTTCGGATCCACACTTCCAAAATCCACCCAATAACCTCCCTTGTGAAAGAGATTAATGGATGTGAGAAGGTGAATAAAAAAGGATGCAAATGGGTGTTCGATTGGGCAGCACTTCGTTGCTTGAAAATGCCTTCCTATCTCTCTTTCTTGGGTGGGAAAGTCCACCATTTTATAGACCCATGGGGTCTCTTTGGAGGGGCATGCAGGGATGCCATGTGGTGGCCATGCCTTCCCAAGAGGGAGGAGACTCCTCCCTAACTTGGGCTTCCATGACTGCCTTTGTGATAGTCCACTAACTGCCAACCTACCCACCTACATGCGCATGCACGACAGGAGGCAATAATTGACTGTCCTCGGCTACCACTTGGCGAAATTTTTCTTTTTGCCTGTTAAACCTGGAATTCGTCCTGACAAGAGACGATTTCAGAATTCGTCCCTGGGTGAGACGAATCCCAGTTAGTATTCATCCCTGGGTGAGACGAATACTGGGAAAAGTGCCTAAATGTGCCAAATTGCTTCTTGACCTTACAAAATTGCTATGAAAGTGGTTAGGACCACTATTTAACCTCTGAGGGCTGCCCTGGGGGCTTTGTGTGTCAAAGCGATCAGTGTTTGCAGTCACATAATCAGATTGGTGCCATTTTGGTGTCTACAGATGCCCCTTTTTGGGATGCGCTATGCATGGTGTAGCGCCGAGCAAAAATAGATAACCAAAGCACTAATGATTAGGGTTCTTGGTAACCTAACCAACTTTTGATGCCCCAAGCATGGAAAGGGCATGCATTCTTGAATCCTTGCTTCTGACGAGCTAAGGAATTTGATTTCAAGTATTAACCTATTTTGGTGAGGTGTGACTTGAGCTTGGACATTGATCAGTCATGATTAGGCAAAGGGCGCAACCTTTTGTCCACAGGGGAACCTTGTGTTCATGCTTCGAGAATGCCAAGTTTTTGATCAATTTGTGATAATTGCTTGTTTACTGCCCCAAGCCAAAGTGTAATTGTCTTTGTCAATGAATTCTTTGAATGCATGTCATTGCCTTGATTGGGTGTGTGCTTATTGATTGGTGACTAAGTGTGACTACCCCCTCAAGCGACGAATCGATGAGGGAAATACCTTCGTGAGAAAAGTGACGAGTCACTTGACCCAAGATGACATGTGCAAGGGTGCCTTTAGATGGTTTATAGTTAAGCATGTGCAATTTTTTCAACATTTAGACCTATTTTTGGTGGGTGTTAACCCTTTTTGCGACGCTATTTGGAGCTGAAATTGGCAAAAATCCGTCTTCCCATGGAGCGGTCCGGCTAAGATAGCCTTCTTAGGGAGTAGGATAATGACAATTTTGTGACCCCAACATCTATTTTGTATACCCGGGATGTCAAGTGCAACAACACTCTCATTGGGCAAATTTATTATCTATTTTTGTGCATTTTTGTTCATTTTTTGATGTTTTTGAAGTTTCTGGCCTGAATTCGTCCCAGGGTGGGACGAATTCCAGCTTTAGAATTCGTCCTTGGATGGGACGAGTGCTAACCAGAGTGCTCGTCCCAATAAAGGATGAATTCCAGCTCAAAAGGCCTATTTAAGGGCCAAAACTTGGGTTTGGGCTCATTTGCATCTAATTTTTCTTGTGATTTGGAGCTTTGGGGAGGAGGAGGTTAATTCTGCGAAGCGAAGCGCTGCCGGATTTTCCCTGCCATCATGAGTACACAAACCGGTTCGAGCGGCGGAGCCGAAGCGAGACCTGTAAGTGCTCCCTAGAGTTTTTTTTTTTTTTTTTTTTTTTAAACTGTAAGTGTGTTGTTTTTTTGTACAGTTCTTTTCCATGATTTTAATTGATTTTTTTGGTGTGTTTTGTTTTGCAGGTTGTTAGGAGCTGGTACTGTGTACCCACTGCTTTCACTGAGGCACGGGGGGCACTGACTAAGGTTGAATAGGAGTGGCTTGATGCCCTTGGGCTCAAGCAGGTGGCTCGACTAGAGCCTATGGTCCCGGATCAGGCCTATTTGACGGCCCTGATCAAACTTTGGGATCCACGGACCAACACCTTCCATCTCCCGACAGGGGAGATGACTATGACTCTGGAGGATGTCTATCGGCTTCTTCGATTCTGATAGATGGACTGGCCATCAAGACATCGCTGCGTGATCAACGGGCTACTATACTGACGAGATGCTTTGGGCATGGGGAGTGGTTGGGTGTAGAGAACCCAGTGGAGATGACTGAGGTGGACTGCTAGGTTGGCGAGATTTTGGTTGGATGGTGGTAGGATAGGGGTGTGTTAGGAGTGAGGCACGCATTCCTAATGGGCCTCATTTCTAACATGTTACTACCTGACTCATCAGGCACAAAGTTCCCATGGAAGCTACTAGATTTGGTGTGGTAGTTGGTAGAGTGCCTGATAGAGGCACCGCTGGTCTTGATATGGGGACAGACATTGCTGGCACAACTCTATGGGGAGCTATATGGGGTTCGCTACCAGTAGCGAAAGGGGGTCAGCTGTAGTTATCTATTGTAGTGCTGGGGTTGGTAGCACATAGCAGCTGAGAGGCCAACCAGGTTACCATGGACGACTCAGGTGATGATGGAGGATAAGGAGATAGGGTATGTAGTTTTGTGGCGGAAGTCTACAAAGCAGGGGTAGAGTCGATGATGGGCAGGTGTCGTAGGACATTATGCTAATGCCTTCTCTCAAGTCACTCCAAGGGAGGTGGTTTTGTGCCCTTATCGAGACTGTCCAGCCTAGCCGAAGGTTGGAGAGTGGCTCCGATGGGTACGTAGGGAGCGATGGTTGATTGGGCGACACGAGACCGAGCATGAGTTCTTCTCATATAGCTAGGTTACATGATAGTTTGGGGTGCACTAGGGGTTGCTTGGTGAGCCCATGGTCTATCGACATCGGGGAGATGAGAGGACTCTAGATCGACCGGTCATCGCGCCATTGGGCAAGGATTTAGATGCGGTGATCAACATCCTAGACATGGATGACGTCAGAACTACCACTGAGTATGACTCGTGGTGGGTACTGCGATGATGGTGAGGATAGGGACCACTGGGAGGCATGGAGGCAGCAGCAGAGGGTGCTGAGGCACCAAGGGATGATTGGGGAGATCCGTTGGAGGATGCAGACATGATTGAGGTGGGGGATGAGGATGTATATTTGGAAGCTCCGAATCAGTCGGACATGTAGGACATGGAGGAGTAGTGGGAGCCAGAGTAGGTTGCTATTCTAGAGAGTCCTGTGCTTCAGGTGGATACGAAGGAGATGGAGTCTGGGGTACGTACTAAGAATGCACGGTTGGCAGAGCTACTATGGATACGATATCAGGAGCTAGGGAACGCACTACGGGAGATGGATCTCCTACGGTCTCAGCTAGTAGAGCGGGATAGGGTTTTGGCATAGCGCTACGATGTAGTAGCTTACTACCATCGATGAAAGGTAGAGTGGTGTTGGCATTGACTAAATTTGGAGAGGGAGGTCATCTACCTCGACGGGTGGCTACCTGAGCCGTCGAGAAGTGGATCTTCATGCCGGATGAGGGACAATGTTACTGAGCAGTCAACATCATCTCGTCGTAGGTGATTGGATGAGGGAGGCGATAGCAGGCATGATGCATGGGCTAGTAGTAGCTGCCCTACAGGGTCCCATAGGACCCACACCATGGGGGGTAGTTCCCATCGCACCGATCTTACGTGATCATGGTGGTCGACGCCTTAGGCTGGGTGATTTTTTTATATGATTGTGAGGTCTGAGGACCAGTTTTGTAGCCTATGGCATTTTTTTGATGATATATATATATATATATATATATATATATATACCAAATTTATTGTGGTTATGCATATGTGATGATTTGATATTATGCATTATGGTTGATGAATATGGATGTATGCATGTTTATTTATTTTGATGGATGCATATGCTATGATGAATGCAAATATTTTTGATTTGTATGTGATATACAAAAATGAAATGGATGGATGGAATTTGTGATGGTTGGTTATGGCACCATAGACTGTTTAGGACTTTGTTTATTTCATTTTTAGGCGATTGCTGTGGTAACTGACTTTGTATGTATATATGTGATTTTTGATGATATTGCAAGGATGAAAAGTAGCGTAGTTGGTTTAGAAATGTAGCTAAGGTTTTCTGAGACTCAGATGGTTTTAACTCACTAGCCATGACTGTACTTTATCTTACAAGACTGTAGCACCCTAAAATTGGCGCAGTAAAATTATAAAATTTACATTCACCTTAGTAAATAAATTTAAATTCAAATTTAACCTCCCAAACTTCCCGTTAACCGTTGGGAAATCCGTTTCCCCCTTTTCCATGCCATTTTTAGAGGTTTTTTTGACCGTTTGACGATATCGTCGCCGATCAGACGATATCGTTCCAGATTTGACGATTTCGTCTGGACTAGGATGTCCAGACGATCTTGTCACAAAACTAAATTTGCATAGTTGGAATCTGTTCCAACGGGTCTCCAATCTGGGAAGAAGTGTGTCTGCACCATTGGGAACCTCCTCCATTGGAGATCTCCCAAATTGGGATGATCTCCAACCTCCTAACTACTCCCCCTAAGCCTATTTAATCTTTAAGATTTTCCCTCCCCAACCCCTGGCTGAAATTTTCTGCAAAGTGATTCCCTTTGCATAAAAACATCCTAATCTTGCTTTTGCACTAGTCCCATAGCAATTTTGTTGCAGGTACATCACTAATTTTCAGCCGGAGCCAACATCCATCGTCACCGATGAACCTATTCAGATTGAAGGCGATCCCATCAAATGCGAGACGATTTCATACTGATGCGAGATGATATCGACTGCAGTCCACATCGAGGCAATCAGTGCCTAGAGTTTGCTTTTCTCAACCTTTTATTTGTCATTTTATGCTACAAATTAGATCATTTACTCAGTGTTTATATTATTTTGCATTTGGAGTTCACCCATTTAGCTTAGATTGCACATTAAGTTCATGATTTATTGTTAAAATACAAAAATTGGCTAGGATTGTTGTTTTAAACTATTGCTCAATATTCATTTTATTATTTGGTGTAATTTGCCTCTGTTAGCATAGTATAATTTCTTGTATTTTGCATCTATTTTCTGTTTTGCAGGTCTCTGATGAATTCGTCTGACGAATTCGTCAGAGCTCAGACGATTCTGTCAGTTTCAGATGATTTTGTCAGATTGCAGGCGATTCTGTCAGATTACAGGCGATCCAGACTGCTTCAAACGTCAAAATATTCTTCAGACATCCGGATCAGGTATTCTTCATTATCATTCTATAAAATTCTCTATTTTTTGCTTTCAAATTTGTTTGTTGTGTTCATGAAAGTTGCATTTTCATGTAGTTTAATTTAGATTCATTCGGCCAAACCTAGGACTTGAATGCTTAATATTAAAATGAACACATCAAAACACATTCCAAAACCTAGGCATGGAAACTGCCGCCAAATGTTTCCTGGTGAACCCACCATCCATCAAAAAATCACCAAAATACACCTCCCTTGAGAGGCGGGACCTTCGCAAAGTCCTCTCAGTCCGAGGTACCACACCATCCTTTTCCCATCCTCCTTCCGGGCACGGATCCTATAGCCTGAAGGTAGGGATGCAAAAAAATTTGGAGCGATACATTTTGGTGAACCCGACGTGAATGCATCATAACCTTTTGAAAACAAAAACAAAAACAAAAACAAACAAAAAAAATTAGAACAACTAAAACTTAGATGCATTTTAAAACATTTAAGGTTTAAAGTCATGTTTATATGGTAGCTCCTAAAAGTAGGTTAGCAGTTACTATAAACATAGAAAATCAATTGGCAGCTATAGAAGTTAATTATGTCCTTAATATCCCTAAAATAAGTAGAAATCAATTCCTGTGGAACGAACTTGATAGGAGACTTAGTCTCATTTCATCTAGGTCCACACAACTTAAGAAAATTAAGAGGCTAGTCTTGGATAGAATCCTGGATCCTCATCAATTAGTTTTTTATCATGAACTTCAGAGAGCCTGCCATAGATGGTTAGCCTATAGGAGAGCTTTAGTATCTTCAGAGTTGTTCACCTTCGAGGAATACCTCGAGAACGCAACTATTGTGCACCAATTCCTAGGCCTTGTAGAAGACCAAGAGGTTGTTCTTACAGATAGGGAAATATGGAATAGAGTTCCTCGTGTTGTGTTATATCGAGAGTATTGCCACGAGCTTTACTTCTATCAACCAGCATCTGAGACAGATAATATTACCATAGCCCTTTTCATCAAATTCTTAAAAGAAAACTTTCAATTTGAAGAAGAACATTTCATGACTCATGAACAACTTGAACCTATTAATGATATTCATAAGTTATTCATAGAAAGCTAGCTCATTTACTTTCAGTATTATTATTTCATGCATTTATTGTGTTATTTGCTGTCTTTATTATATTGTTTCAAAAAAAAAATTAAAGAAAAAATTAAAAATAAAAAAAAATTAGCAAAAACTTAAACATTTCAATTTCAAATATATACCTCTTAATTTGTTGCATATATATATTTTGAAATCAAAACTTAGCACCATGCCTAAACTTAGGAATGGTAAAGAAACTTTAGGGGAAGGAGAATATTGGTTACAAGATACAACTGAAAATCCAAATGTCCTTCTTGGAGATACAAATCTGGAAGGAGAAACTCTAGGTCAATCAGATGAAGACTTAGGTGAAGATAAGGAACAAGAAGCAAATGTTAAAGAGGATGGATCCTCATCCCCTAGAGTAGCTCCAAATGGAGCTATTGCCTTTGACAATGCAAAGCATTTCAAGAGATTTCTCATGGAAAACATTGATGACCTTAATGTGGCAATTTGCCTTGATAAAGGGCAAATTAGTAAAACTTAAGCAGCCATGGAATATATATGCAATATGTAATATGCAGACTAATCCCTTGTCTTTCATTGATCAAGAAAGTGACAAGGGTGGACCATCCAATACGGATATGGTCACTATAGCCCAAAGCATGTCAAAACAACAGGTTACCCAACCTCCTAAGGAACCTGTTACTCAACCTAAAATCACTCCCGCACAAAAGAAAATTCCCTTCACTACTTTGTTCCACCAAACTATTGAACAAAATGCTTTAAATAAATAGAAACCTAAAACAAAGCCAAATACAAATTTTCAACAATCCGAAATACAACATCATCCAACTTCAAAATCCCTCCATAATACTTTTCCTACCAATACTTTACACAACAGTAACATGGCATCTAACCTACATGTTCCTCCATCATATGCCCATAACACTTATGTCAATGCCGTACCAAACCAATATGGGGGCAAACTAGTAATTTGGAAGCTATGGTGAAACAATTGGCTTCACGTATGGACCAAATAGATCCCTACCGTCCCTCGTATAATTATCAAGAGATTTTTAGTCAACCTTTGGATCCCATAGTTGTAGCTCAACCATATCCTAAACATTTTCCCATGCCTGTTCTGCCTATATATAAAGGAACCGAAGATCCCATAGAGCATCTTCGCATGTTTAGGATAGCATGTCACGACATATCGCATGATGACTTGCTATTACTAAAAATGTTCCCCAAAAGTTTAGGTGGAATGGTATTAGAGTGGTACTACCAATTACCCACTCACTCTTTGAGAAACTTTGAAGAAACAACTGAATCATTTGTCCATCAATTTAGTGCCTACATCGAGAGGCATGTAACTATTAAAGACCTATATAATTTAAAACAAGATAAGGATGAGTGCTTTGCCGATTTATTAGCTAGATGGAGGCAATTGACAGGAAAACTGCACTTTGTGCTACCCTATAGGGAAATTTTGGACATTTTCATCAATAATTTACAAGAACAACTTTCTTATGAGCTATCAACAGCTACTTTGACTACCTTCGATCAAGCTATAGATTTAGCTCAAAGAGTAGAAGATGCCCTCATTAGGAGAGGCCAACTTAGGAAGAAGGATGACGAGAAAACATCTAGAAATCAATATAAAAACAAACAGGTTGTCGGTGACGGAGTCACTGACAGCAAAAATGTTGCTAATATCAATGCAACGAAGACAACAGAAAAATTCATATTGAAACCTCCTGACAAGCCTCCTCGAGAATTCACTAGATTAAACCAACCTTTGTCAACTATTTTACCTCAACTTCTCGAAAGAGGTTTAATCCAATTGCCAACCATCCAGGAACCTGACCCAACTATACTCGGATATAGATCTGATTTGCACTGTGATTTCGATAGAGGACCTGGAAATTCTACCAACGCCTGTAAAAGGTTGAAACATAAAATACAATATTTGATTGACAATAATGAAATGGAAGTGCAAGCCTTCCAACATAAACAAAACCCTCCTAATAATACTCAAAATACTGTTCCCCAAAATCAAAATCAAAATGCCAATCAAACTCTAGACATATTTCAACACCCTTTACCAAGACATGGTAAAGAGGTAGCCAATCAAATTGAACATCATAATGTTCCCCCTCCTACCCGATATGTAGGAACCATTAGCGAACAATTACCTATTCAGGATCCTCAAATATTTGACACGACCTTATCCTTGGTTACGACCAGGACCTTACATAATTTTCAAACTTCTAATTCTAGTGATATAGATTCAGATAGTGAAAGTGAAGTAGACATTACTTCAAACCAATCGAATAGTTCTGAAAACAAATCAGATCCTATTCAACCTGTCACAGATGATATGGTTCCAGAAGAACCATTTCCTAGAAGAGTCACTACTCGACCTTCTTCTAATATATTCCTTTCAAATGAACAAGCCATTAATGCTCAACCAAGACCAGTTCAACGTCTTCACTATAACATTGTAGGTACCATTGGAGTCATTACTCGACAACAAGCTCAAAAATCTCAACAAGAATCAAACCAGAACGATGGATCAGCTCCATTCATTCTGAAAAACCCTAATAAAGGGAATCATGCTCCTAATATCCAATCTAAACCCCCTTACAGCATTAATGAGCAATTGTCTAATACCACGGCCAAAATTTCCCTCTTAGATTTATTAAGATCCTCTCCCACCCATAGGGATGAGTTGATGCTTACATTGAGTCAAATGATGGTGCCTCAAAACATTCAACTTGAAGCTATGGCCAATACTATCATCACTCGAGAGATTGATTGTATTGACTTTCGGGATAAAGATATCCCACAACACAGTTTACATAAGGACAATCCCTTATACATTACTGCTTTAATTGGAGATGTAGCTGTCAAACGAGTTTTGATTGATAATGGCTCATCTCTAAACATTTGCACCTTTGACTTCTACCAACGATTTGGCTTTAGAAGTGATGAAATGAAGAAAACTGATATGATCATCAAAGCTTTTAATGACGAAACACAAGAAACATGTGGAGTTATTACCCTCCCATTGCAAGTTGGTCCTAGAACCCTAGAAACAACCGTGTTCATTGTACATTGCCCAGCATCGTACAATATACTTTTGGGTCACCCTTGGATCAACGCCATGCGAGCGGTCCCATCAACTTTACACCAATGTGTTAAATTTGAGTTCAAAAATCAGTTGGTTACTATTCATGGTGACCCTAGACATTTTGATATGGGTGCTTTGGTAGAACCAGTTGGAGTGCAATTTTGCCTAGCTCTGTCATCCACACATTCTAGTTCTTATTTTTCATCTAAAACTGTGAAACATAAACCTATAACTTCACCTAGTTCCCCTCCATTAACTTCATCCTCCTATATAGATCAACAACCCTCTAAAAAAATTACTTTAGAACCTCAAAAATATTTCAAATCTACAACCAATTCTTCAACTACTACCCCTACAAATTCAAAACCTCTAGACACATCTATCATCCCTTCCACATCTCAAGACATAGGTAATAAGCCTTCTACATATTATGCCCTTTCTGATGATCTTTTACCAGATTTATCTACAACCTTAATATCAGAAAAAATGAATGCTTTCATGCAATATTCAAACCTTTTAAATAAATTACTGCCATCTCCTCGTACTTTGGGCCTCCCACAACCTCTGGGAAGTACTTGCCAAGTTGGGAGTTGTGCCTTCATTTATAAAGGATATGACTGGGGAAGAATCCCTCAAAATATCAAAACTCATCATGAGGGATATGCTCGGTGCTATTTTACCAATGATTATATTAAAGCTAAACCCATGATGCTTAAAATGGGATATATAGGGAAAGTCTTGGGACCTTTCCAAAATGGCATGAAAGAACCTTTCAAGGTAGAACCGTGGCCTGCCCACTGTGGTGTGGGCCTATTTCCTAGTAAGGGTCAACCCTTTCCTTTTGAGGATGATGATCATCTCATATGCTATCAATATTATTTGGATAGGCATGTTGATTTGCCTCTTAAAAATTAGTCGTTTTCATGCAACATGCTATCCATAGCATACCCTGAAATGATTGCTAACCTTGATGAAGAATTGGAAGGAGATATCTTCCATGATGTCTCTGTTGAAGAGATGCTACACAATGGATTTTTTTTTTATGGTTCTATACCAACTATAGCCCAAATTGAGGCCACTGACCCTCAGAATGAATTATCTAAATTAACCTTACAAGAATTACAAGAATTGGGCGTGTCACCCGCCCCACCTAACTTTGAAAGAGATCTACACATGGAGGTAGAAAATGTCATTAAAATTAACATTGGAACTGAGGACAATCCTCACATAATCAATATTGGAGCAGAACTAAGTCAAGAAAAATAAGAACAATACACCGCATTTCTTAAAGAGTATGAAGATGTATTCACTTGGACATACGAAGATATGCCAGGTCTAGACCCTTTCGTAGTCATGCATCATCTAGTAGTCCATCCGGATGCTAAACCGGTTAAACAAAAACTTAGAAAAATGCATCCCAAAGTGGCTCTACTAGTCAAAGGGGAGTTAGAAAAACTCCTGAATGTTATCTTCATACAAGCTATTGATTATGCTGAATGGATCTCAAATGTAGTTCCAGTCACCAAGAAAGAAGCTACCAAAGTTAGAGTTTGCACCGATTTTAGAGATATCAACGCTACATGCCCTAAAGATGAATTTCCTCTTCCAAACATGGATCAAATTATTGAATTCACTGCCATAAGTGGGATGATGTCCTTAATGGATGGATTCTCCGATTATAATCAGATCAGGATAGCTCCTGAATATCAGGCTAAAACAACCTTTATTACCCCCTGGGGTACCTTTTGTTGGAAAGTGATGCGATTTGGCTTAAAGAATGCCGGTGCAACTTATCAAGGAGCTATGACCTACATTTTTCATGATATGATGAATGATATCCTACATGATTATGTAGATGATATCATAGCTCGCTCTCTTATTGAAGATCATCATTTAGATGATTTAAGGAAAGTTTTTAATCGATTACGAGAATATCTCATTCGATTAAATCCAGAAAAATGCATATTCAGAGTTAAGTCCGGCAAACTATTAGGGGTTTTAGTTTCTTTACGTGGTATCGAAATTGACCCTCTCAAAATTGCAGCCATCACCGATATGCCTGCACCTACTAATATATCTGAATTACAAAGTTTACAAGGTAAGCTTCAAGCCATCCGTCGCTTCATCGATAAGCTGGCAGATAAAACTAGTCCCTTTCTTAAACTCCTTAAGAAGGATGTCCCATTTAATTGGGACACAGAATGTAGAGAAGATTTTGAACTTCTCAAACAATATCTCCTTAATCCGTCGGTGCTTTCACCACCTAAATTCGATCGCCCATTTCTCCTATATATTTTAGCTTCAGATTCTGCCTTAGGATCTATGTTAGCTCAACTTGATGATGAAAAACGAGAACGTGCTAATTATTACATTAGCCGAACCTTCATCAGTTATGAAACCCGCTATACCGTGTTGGAAAAAATATGTCTAGCAGTCATTTTTTCTACGCAAAAATTATGACATTATATGCTTAGCCAAAAAACTTATGTCATTGCTAAATATGATCCCTTAAGATATCTCATGCGTCGACCTTATTTATCGGGTCGCATAGCCAAGTGGGTTCTTGCTCTAAGCGAGTTTGATCTCACCTTCATAGGACAGAAGTCTGTTAAGGGCCAAATCATAGCAGATCAATTAGCTGCTGCACCCTTAGAGTCTACTCATCCCCTCATCATCGAGTTTCTAGATGAATGCCTCCAATTTGAGGCAGACCATCCTAAATAATGGTCCTTATACTTTGATGGCGCCCGATGCATGAGTGGGGCTGGTGTGGGTATTATTTTAATATCTCCACAAAAACATCTTATTCCTCTGTCCTTCAAACTGACCTTTGCTTGCACCAACAATACCACTGAGTATGAGGCTCTAATCCTTGGATTACGAGCTACTCTAGCACTCAAAATTAAAAATCTCTTAGTTTTTGGTGATTCCAAATTGGTTATAAATCAAATTAATGAAGTTTATCAAACCCGAGATGATAAACTATGCCCATATAAGGCCTATGTTTTACAACTAATGTCTTTATTTGATCAAGTCACCTTGGAAGCTATTCCTCAAACTAGCAACCGTGCAGCTGATGCTATGGCCGCAGCTGCATCTCTCCTGCCCTTGGAGTTAGACGACGAATACGCCACTATCATTATTCGTCGACTCCAGGAACCCGCTTCAAATAAGTCATGCTTAGAGCCTTTGGA
This sequence comes from Wollemia nobilis, assembly GCA_028583015.1. Classification (NCBI taxonomy): domain Eukaryota; kingdom Viridiplantae; phylum Streptophyta; class Pinopsida; order Araucariales; family Araucariaceae; genus Wollemia; species Wollemia nobilis. The sequence goes on along the minus strand of JAQPPZ010000677.1, from coordinate 778,721 downwards.
TGTGTTTCTAATCAATGAAACTACTCCTGAACCTTGGTATACATACATATTTGATTTTCTCCAAAATGGGACTTTCTCTGCTAATTCTAATAGAAACCAGTGTCGGTTATTACGTCGACGAGCAAGTCAATTTGTAATAATTGGCAATACTTTATATAGGAGATCTTTTGAAGGTATCCTATTAAGATGTTTAAACTTAGAAGAGTCTAAATCAGCCTTGAGTGAAGCCCACGATGGATCTTGTGGAGGACACTTTAGTGGTGGTGCCATTGCTAAAAAGCTCCTTCGGATAGGATACTTTTGGCCTACCATGGAAACAGATGCACATGAGTATGTGAACCATTGCGACAAGTGTCAAAAACATGCTGACCTTGTCCATGCGCCTGCACAAGAGTTGTATGCTATTTCATCTCCTTGGCCCTTTTCTAAATGGGTCTTGGATATTATTGACAAAATCAATCCTGTGTCTTTTGATGGACACAAGTTCATCATAACTGCCACTGAGTATTTCACGAAGTGGGTCGAAGCTATGCCTTTAGCTTCTTGCACTGGCACACAAGTTTCTAAATTTATTTTTAATCAAATCATTTGCAGGTTCGGAATCCTTGCCGACCTCATCTCTGACAATGGAACTCCTTTCAAAAATAAATATGTTAAAAATTTATGTCAAAAATATAAGATTCAACATCGTTGGTCCACTCCCTATTATCCTCAGGGTAATGGTCAAGCAGAATCTTCTAACAAAACTTTAATCAAAATTCTCAAAATATTAGTCAATAAAACTGGTCGTGACTGGCATATTCAATTATATCCAACCTTATGGGCTTATCGAACTAGTGTTCGAACCCCGACGGGCACTTCACCATTTGTTTTGGTATATGGTGCTGAAGTAGTTTTTCCATTTGAATTGGAAGTTCCTTCTTTGGCTCTGCTACTTCAAGATACCGAAGTAGGAGATGAATATCATGCTGGCAGACTCAGTCAGCTAGAACTCCTCGATGAAAAATGCATCAATGCTTTGGAGCATCTTTGTGCTTACCAAATAAAGCTTCAAAGATCATATGCTAAGAAAGTTTGTCATCGATCCTTTGAGATTGGCGACCTTGTTTTAAAAGAAAATAAAAAAAATACAAATGCAACCAAAGAACTTAAAGGTAAATTTGAGCCCAACTGGCTTGGACCATACATTATTACTGCAAAATTTGAATCAGGAGCATATAAATTATCTACCTTAGATGGTAAAGAACTTAAATAACCCATGAATATTTTGCATCTTAAACGTTACTATGCATAAACTTGGTCATTTCATCCATGTATATATTTGTTCAAAATTACTATCTTGTATTTCTTTCAATTTATTCAAAAACACCAAAAACATTCATAAATATCCAAAAATCTTCAAAAACTATCTATTGCATTTGTTTAAGGCAGTTGTTAAATTTTTTGCTCAAAAATATAAAAACAACAATATGCTTGACTCTTTCGAAACCAAAACAATATACAAAAGAAAGAGAGAGTCAACATTCTCAAAAACTTTCTCACAAATCATTTATATATATTTTCTTACAATTATTGCAGTTATATGTTTCAACTTATTTTGGATAAATTAGCATTTATTTTGAATCCCTCACTTGCACACTCACAACAATAAATATCTTGATTTTATTTGGCATGATTACTAATCTCTCTTATATCAAAGTTCACAAAATTCAATTAAATAAAGTTTGAGCATAGAGAATTGATCTTGTTATTTACTTAAACCACACACATCTTTCCACAATAAAATGATTATATTTGTAATTTCCATGTTTTGCTACATAGTAGAAGTGATTTCTTGAGTGAAAAGTTTCCCCTGCTATCCTATCATGCACATGGTCTAGAATCTTTGAGAATTGGCAAAAGGACAAGCTCACCCCTACCCAAAATAAAAATCCCTTGCTCTACAGCTAATCCGAGCAAGTATCCCTAGCAAAGAAAAAGAGAAGAAAAATTCAAGAAAGAAGAGAAAAGAAAAATGTTATTTCAACAATGTTCCAAGCATTATCAAGCAAAAGAAATACAAAAAGAAAAATAAGCAAAGTTCAAAAGAAATCAAGAAAGCAATAAAATCCCTTTCCATACCCTTTGAAAAGAAAAGAAGGGTTGATGAGCTTGAATCCCTGGAATTCTCAATTATTTGAAAATTGTGAGGTAAGCCCCATAACAGGTAGTTTGTGCCCAACCCGCTTGGCCTTGGGTAACTCCTAGCGTGGCGATATGTCTATCACATTAGCGACCTTATTTTGTACAGACCTATGTCTGCTTATGTATTAGCTAGCTCTTGATAATCTGACCTACATAGTAGTCTAATATGGTTATATGCATCTACATCATGGTTAATGCACACTTATTTGGTTTCTTCAAATCACTTGTATCATAGTATCTTGCTCAAAATTGGTAAATGAACAATGCAATTGCACACACATTTGTATTTGAGAGATTTTGTGTATCATTATGATAAATCAAGATCGAAAATGAATGCACATATGCACATGGGATTCCTTATAAATCTAACTTTTGTCTTCAAAATACTTTGAAATATTATTTTTGCAACTTGTTTGGAATAATCAAGTATAATTATTTTTCACAAAGACAACTATAGAATTAGAAAAATAAAAAATTTCTTCCAAATTACACAAATCAAATCATATATATCTGGTTGACTTTCGCGACGATGGTATAGTTTCAAAACCAAAATTGGAATTTTATGCCTAGCGCAAGTCCTCATTTTCATCTTTTTTGTTCATCAAAAATCAACCATGCAATAAAACTATTTTTTTGGATTTTCGTGATGATGGTATAAGTCTATACCTACATGTTCTATAACTAGCACAAACCATTGTAACAATTTTTATTCCCCATTTCTTCAAAATCATGAAAACCATATGACTTCATTTTACACAAATTATGCTTTTCAAAAGCAAACACATTATCATTATTTCATGTCATTATGTCAACCTTTAACTTTGCAATGATGGTATAATTCCTAAGGAATTATTCACAAATTTTATCACACTTAGGGATTTATGCCTAGCAAAAATCATTTTAAACAATATTTCATGCATAATATTTTTCATGAAAATCTGAAAACAAAACCATCATCATCATCATTATCATTTGCACTATTACACCAAAGTCTTAAGACAGTCTCTTAAGCAATCTTTTTCTTTTTAACAATATTTCTATAAATGGGATTAGCTTTACGACCGAGTGAGCAGCGACTCCATGAAATGGTCTATAATAGCGACAATGTCCTTTGAAATTATTGTTAGAAGTCTTTTTATTTTTATCACATTGCATCACAAACAACCACTTTGTTATATCAGATTATTTCATTTATAATGTTATAGCATGACATTCAAATTATAATATTTCCAACGACATAATTACATGAATCCTCAATGAATTATTAAATCAATCAATTAAAACATCTAAAAGCATCATAAAAATACATAACACAATATAAGTCATATGATCAAAAATATCTCATATATATATATATATATATATATATATGTCACAAATATATATGTACATCATATCAAAAATGGATTGATATGCCACAATCTACATCTTGGCATACTCAATCCCCTCAATCAAATACCCTCTGTGTAGTGTCTCGAGAGCCCCTCGAGCTCTCAGCCTCATCTCCTTCCCCCCCTGAGGTGGAGGAGGTGGCCCCATCGCAGTTCGTGTGGTGTCGTGAGTCCTGGATGCCGATTGTGATGATGTCCTAGATGACCCCATCATGACAGGCTCTGCAATGTGTGCTGGTAATGGCACCCTCTGCTTCGCTGGCATCGCCTGGTAGTATAGAGCCTGATAGAAAGTGATATGGGAGATAGCACATGCTAAATACCGAGTGCTCGCTCCTCTGCCCCAAGCTCTAAGCCGTGTAGCCTCATCCTGTAGTGTCTGCACCTAAGCTCATAAGCGGGAAACCTCAGCTTGAAGAGTCGTTGTCTCGCTGCTCTCCCCAATGTCTACACCCTTGCCCTTATCGAGCGATGGTGGTCTCTCTCTCTATGGAGATGGGGGTCTCTCCTCCCTCCTATCCCGCTACTACGACCTCTCCTATTCCTGTGGCCTCCTCTGCTCCCTCCCACCGTGACCATGGGCTACCTCTATCGTTGCCTGGCACCGCTTCCCTATCCGATGCACAACTATGTGGATCGGACCCTGTGCCCTCGTAATCCAAGGAGGGCAGATGCCTATGTACCAGGCATCATATCCATCGGCTACTCCTACGTCATCCCCATCCACTGGCTGGATGGGGGCATCATCTACGTCCTGGCTCCAGAAGCGTTGCATGTCAGGAGCCCCGCTAACCGTGGTGTTATCCCAGACAGTCTGGGAAAACTTGTAATCCCTCAGAGATGGGATCCCCTGCTGCAGATCGAACTGTCTCAAAACTCGATCATAGCGGTGGAGCTCCACCTCTCCTCTCTCCATCCGTAGCCAGTAGAATCACCTGATGTGAGCCAGCTCTTGTCCATCCTCGGCCCACCCTGGGTGCCCTCTCCATGGTCTCCAAGTGATCTGGTCTAGGACCAAATCATCCAGTAGTCTTCAAGACATCGACAGGTCGATCCACCGCTGTGACCCTCTTCGGAGCCACCAGTAGAAGACTCGGGGCCTCTCCCCGTCAATACCTGTTAGTGGAATCCCTACCGGCCTCCGCACTGCAATGTGCTCCCAGCACCAAACCTGTAGGAGCGATGTCATCACTAGACATCGCCCGCCCTTGTACACGACCCCATACAGGATCTTGTACAACCGGCATAGAACAAAGCTGCCCCAAAAAAACCTGTACCCATGGTCCCACATATCGTAGATCACATCTATGAGCATCCATGGTACCCTGCATCCACTCTGGTGGCACAGTAGAAGTCCACCAACCACTCCAGCTAGTACTCGTGTGAGTCTAGATGCCCTAGGCATCTGGCGTAGTGCCTCGATATTCACTCCGCCCTTCTATAGGGCAAAGCTTGGGTCACCACACAGTCATCCCATAGCATGGACCTGATTGGTCGTAGGAGTGATCATCCGTCTTTGTATGGGGATTCTCAGAATCCTCCATACGTCCTCTAGTGTGGGAGCCATCTCCCCTGTCGATAACCAAAAACAGGAAGAACCCGGATACCATCTCTCTGCTAGGGCTGTTAGAAGCCCCATGTCTGTGGATACTTGTGGCATCTCTGCCACATGCAGTAAGCCATCCTGTGCCAGCAGATCTCGCTCTGCCTATGTTAGAGTGGCCAAGTCATCTCTCAATCCTCCATATTTCCATTATCTACTTTTTAGCAATCCTCTCTGCAACATAAGCAACTTAAACAATAAACAATCATTAATCAATAATTCAAGTAATCAATAATGCAAATTAAAAATTCAATTTTGTGCAATTGATGATATTGCCCACTATTGGACGATATCGTCTCAAATTTGAGCATAATCGTCTCCGATTTCGTAGTTCAAAATCGTCTCTAATTTGACGAAATCATCCCCCTTTCGACGATTTTGCCCTCGGGCGAAATTGCTGAAATTGAGATGATTTCGTCGAAATCGGGACAATTTCGTCCCGACGACGTCGACAATTTCATCTAAAATCTACCTAAAAAGCATGTAAAAATAAAATTAAAGCATTTTAAACTAAGTTTAGACTCTTACCCGTATATCGCACCGGACTTCTGTCGATCTATGCGTTGTCTCCACCATTTTGCTTCAGAGCTCTAAAAACAATAAAAATGAACAGTAAAAATGAATTAGGGTTTTACCGTATTTTTCTTAATTTTATTCAACAATAATTTTTTTGCTTTTTCGCGTTTTTACCTCAAATGTTCGATTTGGGTAAAAACACGGAGGGGGCACCATAGTGAGCTGTCATACGATTCGACCAAGAATCGTCGCCTAAAAATGGGAATAATTTTTTGCTTTCTCGTAGATCGAGAATAACTCATCTTTAATGCATTTTCTTCAGAAAATTCGCTAAAGAGGGGGCAAAATGTAGCACCCTAAAATTGGCATAGTAAAATTATAAAATTTACATTCACCTTAGTAAATAAATTTAAATTCAAATTTAACCTCCCAAACCGCCCGTTAACCGTCGGGAAATCCGTTTCCCCCTTTTTCACACCATTTTTAGAGGTTGTTTTGACCGTTTGATGATATCGTCGCCGATAGGACGATATCGTCCCAGATTTGACGATTTCGTCTGGACTAGGACGTCCAGACGATCTTGTCACAAAACTAAATTTGCATAGTTGGAATATGTTCCAACGGGTCTCCAATCTGAGCAGAAGCGTGTATGCACCGTTGGGACCCTCCTCCATTGGAGATCTCCAAAATTGGGATGATATCCAACCTCCTAACTACTCCCCCTAAGCCTATTTAATCTCTAAGATTTTCCCTCCCCAACCCCTGGCTGAAATTTTCTGCAAAGTGATTCCCTCTGCGTCAAAACATCCTAATATTGCTTTTGCACTAGTCCCATAGCAATTTTGTTGTAGGTACATCACTAATTTTCAATCGGAGCTAGCATCCATCATCGCCGATGAACCTGTTCAGATCGGAGGCGATCCCGTCAAATGCGAGACGATTTCGTACTGATGCGAGACGATCTCGACTGCAGTCCACATCGAGGCAATCAATGCTTGGAGTTTGCTTTTCTCAACCTTTTCTTTGTCATTTTATGCTGCAAATTAGATCATTTACTTAGTGTTTATATTATTTTGCATTTGGAGTTCACCCATTTAGCTTAGATTGCACATTAAGTTCATGATTTGTTGTTAAAATACAGAAATTGGCTAGGATTGTTGTTTTAAACTATTGCTTAGTATTCATTTTATTATTTGGTGTAATTTGCCTCTATTAGCACAGTAGAATTTCTTGTATTTTGCATCTATTTTTTGTTTTGCAGGTCTCTGACGAATTCGTCAGAGCTCAGATGATTCTGTCAGTTTTAGATGATTCCGTCGATTGCGGTGATTCGTCGGATTACGAGCGATCCAGACTGCTTCAAACATCATAATCTTCTTCAGACATCCGGATCAGGTATTCTTCATTGTCATTCTGTAAAATTCTCTGTTTTCTGCTTTCAAATCTATTTGCTGTGTTCATGAAAGTTGCATTTTCATGTAGTTTAATTTAGATTCATTCGGCCAAACCTAGGACTTGAATGCTTAAGATTAAAACGAACACATCAAAACACATTCCAAAACCTAGGTGTGGAAACTGCCACCAAATGTTTCCTGGTGAACCCACCATCCGTCGAAAAATCACCAAAATACCCCTCCCTTGAGAGGCGGGACCTTCGCAAAGTCCTCTCAGTCCGAGGTACCGCACCATCCTTTTCCCATCCTCCTTTTGGGTGCGGATCCTATAGCCTAAAGGTAGGGATGCGAAAAATTTGGAGCGATACAAAGAATTTTAGACAAGGTATGAATCGAACTCATTTTTGACCAAGCTATTTCATATCCCTATGTGTGCAATTGAGTTCATTTATGTGGTATTCGTCAGGATACCGCCAGTGCTAGATGGGCTTTCAACTGAACCTGTACTGAGGATCACCTAACTATCTCCACTAATTCCTTTGTTGTATTTAGTTAGATTAATATATGGTGTTATCCAGGATACCATAAGCTAGATCATCCTTATGCAAACATTGGTTTGCATGTACGCAAAGCGAATATAACAGACATATCATCATGCGGGTAGGATACCACCATTGCCAGATAGGCTGTCAACCAAACCTGTAATGAGGATCACCTAGATGGTTTTCGGATGCTGAGAATTTCGAAGATTCAAGTTCAGGTTATTTGTTGGCTGAATGATTTGGGATACTTGCTCATCTATATAGTGATGCAAATCATTGTTTATTTTTCTATTTGTTTTTCTCTTTGAGCAAGGATTTTGAATAGTGGTGATAACCACTGTTACTTGATTTTGTATTTTGAGTAGTGTGAGTCTGAGCTTGTGAATGGCTTTGATCCTCGTGGCCTTGGGGATGACTACCCATCCTGGTTAGGGGCAGATAGTACGAATCCTTATGATTTTGGGAACCAAGGGGATGATGGAGATTATGAAGTAAGGGCATTGATCTTTTAGGCCTTGGGGATGACTACCCATCCTGGTTAGGGGTGGATAGTGTAGACACCAAAATCCAGCCACTTGTAAGTCATCTATACCTTCCTGTCAGCCACGTGTCGGTCATCCACCTTCCCACCATTATTTGGCCCAAATCCACACTTTCCCACCATTATTTGGCCCAATTTCACCTTTCTCGCCATTTTTCATCCCCAAATTTATTTAAATTAATATTTATATATATATATATATATATATATTAATATTTTAATATTTTAATATATATATTTAAATAATAGTTTAAGTGATTTAATCTGAGCCGTCCATCCTTCATTTAAAATCATCCGTCCATCCATCTTAATCCATTTCACAACCTAAATTTATTCTCTACCCTTAGATCCACTTTAATCTTAGCCACACGTTCAAAGTGTCGTTAAAACCCTAAAGTGTGCCCTAAGAGTGGATTATAAATTGAGTCACTTTGATGGCTCAAACCCTATGTCTTTTACCTATCTCCTATGCGCTATCTCTAATTCTAATTCTTCTACTGCTATCTCCTCTATCTCTCTTCTGCTACCCTTTTCGCCGCATCTATCACCGTTTTCGTCGCCGCTTTCGCCGCCATTCCTTCTGCAGCACTCTGCAGAATCTCCCATTCCTGTCGCAAGTGCCCACGGGCATTTACCCCTTCACCAAGTGCCCACGGGCATTTACCAAGTGCCCACGGGCATTTAACAAGTGCCCACAGGCGTTTACCTTCAGCCACAGACTTAGACCAACGTCTGTAATCCAGATCCAGAAGCACGTGGGCGTTCGGCGAGTGCACCAGGGCGCCTTTCGTAGCCTATTCTGACAACAACATTACTTCCAGGTGTCGCCTGGTCTAGCTGCGTTAACAGAGAACAGGTATAAATTAGTTTAAAGCAAGTAGCCGTATTTTATGTATTAATCTGTTATTGATTTCTTGCATTCCATTTTTATAAGGTTTTAGATTGTTTCTGAGGGCTCACGCAGTGGAGCCCTCATTAATTTCTAACTCCTTGATAGTGTTAATGTGTGCAGGTTTTTGATGACAGATCCAGTTTATTGATGGCAGCTGATTAAGCTGGAGTGGTCCAAGCAAGGGATACGACAAAGCCCACTCACTCTGTTGGGATTGAAGATACGTTCTTCGGAAGTGCCACCATTCGTGTCAGCTAGGGTTTCGGAGAACCCTAGCATAATTTGTAACTGTGTATCACAAATAAAGGGTTACAGGCCCAGTTGTATTCAAAAAGGAGTTTTTAAACTCCATCGATTAATATAAATCGTTTGTTTTGTGCAACTATTATGTACTCCGTTATTGTGGTTTTATCTTTTTGTTTGGCGTGTATTTTTAATCTACAGATAGTACGAATCCTTACGACTTGGAGACCAAAGGTGAATGGAAAGTGTTAGGATGATGATTTATTGGAATTTTGTTCGCGAATGGTGTTGATCCTTTTAGGTCTTGGAGATGACTACCCATCCTTGGCAGGGACGTGTAGTATGAATCCTTACAAATTTGGGAACCAACTATGATTGGGATTTGGTAGTGGTAAAAACCACTGTGTGTTAAGGTAAATGGATAGGAAAGAGCTCGTCATTTTATCAATTCTTAGCATTCTAGAACCATTCGCACAGGGGGATGAGAAAGATAACCGTTTCGCTTACGTTGACCTAGATTACTGTGTAGGTTTCATTTTTCATTCACACAACTTGGGAATTTTTATGTGTTTTAATTTGTTTTGGGATGCTACGTAACAAGGCATATTTCAAGTGTAACTCTACCTTCATAAAATCTGTCTAACTCGGTACATTACGTGGCTAAAGAGCAAAATGATGACTGAATTACGAAAAATCTTGATACATTAGAAGACCACTGACTCTTAGTGTGGTAAAAAGTAGTAAATGGCATTTGTTTGTTTGTTTTATAAGATGGACCAATGTGGAACAAGATGGACTAGCAGAGCAATTACAGCCTATGGTGCCTTTGACCTTTACGACCACAAATATGCGATGTATGGATGCAATGCTTAATGCAGCTATGTATTTTTGTATTTTTGATGGATTGATTTTTGTGAATATGAAGATGAGATGTGAGAAGCGTTTTTTGATGGATTTGAACATGCCTAGAAATGAGATGCAAATTTTTGTTGTTTTTGATGATTTTTGAATTTTGACTTTTCTTATTTTTGACCAAGTGATTGTGGAAATCCTTGGAGCATTTTGGGATTGACCAAGCGATTTTAGAGATCCTTGGAGCATTTTTGGGATTGACCAAGTGATTTTAGAGATCCTTGGAGCATTTTTGGGATTGACCAAGTGATTTTAGAGATCCTTGGAGCATTTTTGGGATTGACCAAGCGATTTTAGAGATCCTTGGAGCATTTTTGGGATTGACCAAGCGATTTTAGAGATCCTTGGAGCATTTTTGGGATTGACCAAGCGATTTTAGAGATCCTTGGAGCATTTTTCGGAATTGACTCTCTTAGATATGAAATGGGCACAAATGACTGATGTTCAAGGGTTCTGTTTCCTTGATTCCGTCAAGAGAAGCTAGCCGGTATGTCTCGGGTCCTATTTTTCTATCAATAACATATGGACCTAACCAATTTGCAACAAATTTATCCCTTAGGTGGGACGACAAACTAGAATTCTGCTGGTTTTCCTTCAAAACCAAATCACCAACCCGAAAGTCTCTCAGGTGAACTTTCATGTTGTAAGCTTTCTTAAGTCGCTCTTGATAAATACGTAAATTCTTGAGAGCATTAACACGTCGTTTGTCAAGCAACGTAAGTTGGTCTAACCAGGCCTGCCATGTAGTGTCATCATCGATGAACTCCTACATTGATATGCACAGGGAAGGAATCTCCAACTCTAGAGGTATGACTACCTTGGAGCCATACACGAGCGAAAACGGGGTGGCCCTAGTGGGTGTCCTAATGCTAGTGCGATAGGCCCATAGGGCAAGTGGGATTTGGATGTGCCAATCCTTATGACTGTCTGTGACTGTCTTTTTAAGGATGGCAACTAGCGTTTTGTTTGACACCTCTGCTTTCCCATTCGCCTGTGGATAATAGGGTGTCAAAAAACTATGCTAAATTTTGTACTTTGTGGTCAAAGCACGCACGTATTTGTTCTTGAAAGGCGTCCCATTATCCGAGACTATTTTGGATGGAATACCAAAATGACATATGATGTTATGCAAAATGAACTCCACAATGCGGGGTCCTGTCGTAGAGGTAAGCGGAACTGCTTCCACCCACTTGGTAAAATACTCTGTGGCCGTTATGATAAATGTGTGACGGCCTGACGATGCAGGGGAGATCTTTCCAATTAGATCGAAGCCCCACTGCAAAAATGGCCAAGCAGACTGGACTATCTACAGGGCCTGGGAAGGTACGTGCATCAAATTGGCATGATGTTGACACTTCACGCACTTCTTGACATATGCACAACAATCTCGCTCTAAAGATGGCCAATAATAGCCCATGTGAAGAATGCACTTTGCGATGGCCATACCACTAAAGTGGCCACCACATGTACCATCGTGCGCTTGGGTGACTGCCCAAGTGGACTCTTGTTGGTCCAAGCAACGAAGGAGGATTCCTTCATAGCTACGACGGTACAAAATGTCTCCTATCAAGACATACTTAGCCGCTTTTTGTTTGAATGCTCATTTTGCGGCATGAGTCAATCCAAGCGGGAGATTACCTAACTTGAGGTAGTCTCTAATGGGTAAATACCAGTCCTGTTGATCAAAAACCTCGACGGTATGAACAACCAATCCCTCTTGAAGTTCATCCCTAGCAAATGTTGAACGGGATAGAACTTGTAAGAATAGCGTTGTGTTGCTATTAATGGGAGTAGGGGAGAACAAGGATCCCCAATTGGCATGCTTCAGACGATCTTGGATTCGAAAGAACTTATCCGAGGATGGTTCAATCTGGATCATGTGGATTCCTGGCGTCAAGTCAGAGCTTGAACGCTCCATCGTGGATTGTGATAGGGTTTTGACTTGAATGGTTGTCATATCACCGAAAAGGTCTTGCGGAATTAGTGACCCCAAGGAGGCCATTGTGTCCGCAAAATGATTCGATGATCGAGGGAGTGCCTCGATGTCATACCACTCAAGTTTTGCCAGGAATTTGTCCACAAGGGCTTTATAAGCCTGTAGAACTAGGCATTTGCATTGATATACCCCTTTGACTTGATTGACGATTAACAACGAATCACCAAAATATGTTCAATCATTTGATTTTCATGGCGATTGATGTCTGAAGACCTATGAGCAAGGCTTCATACTCTGCATTATTGTTGGTGCACAAGAAATTTAATTTAAATGACAGGGGCATTGGAGCACCCTACGGTGTGAAGAATACTATTCCCGTGCCACCACCTTGCTCACATTTAGAACCATCAAAAAATAGGGTTATGTCGACCTGTGACTCGGGCTCATCAGAATCTGGTGATTCTGAGACATGGAAGACCCCATCATCGGGTAGTTCTATGACTAGAGGCTGATCGTCTTCAAGAGGAGCCTCCGCTAGTTGATCGGCTATGACTTGTCCTTTGATAGATTTCTTTCCAATAAACTCTATGTCAAATTCCGTCAACAACATGATCCATTTCGTCGTGCGACTACTATGATAAGTACGACTCATCATGTATCGCAATGGATTCTCCTTAGACACAACATACGTAGTGTTGCTCAGCATGTAGTGGTGTAGCTTTTTGGTAGCAAACACCACTGCCAAGCAGAGTTTCTCAATGTATGCATAGTTAAGTTCATAACTAACCAAGGTGCGGCTAAGATAGTAAGTAGCCTATTCCTTGTGAAGTTCATTCTTCTGGGCTAGCATGGCACCCAGTGCCACCTCAGTAGCTGAGATGTATAAGTAGAACGGCACTCCTGGTCTAGGTGGTGCCAATACTGGTGGCAAAGCCAGGTATTGTTTGATTTCGTCAAAGGCTGACTGGCACTCGTCATCCCAGTGAAATGTAACCCCCTTGTGCAATAATTTGTTCATGGGTCGACACTTGTCAGATAATTGCGCTATGAAATGCTTAATTGACGTGACCTTTCCCTGCAGACTTCTGAGCTGCTTGATGGTAGTTGGGGGAACCATTTCAAGGATTGCCTTGACTTTCTTTGGGTCCACCTCGATTCCTCACTTTGAGACTATGAAACCCAAGAGTTTTCCAGATGTGATGCCAAATACGCACTTCTTGGGATTTAGTCTAACTTTATGCTCCATGAGGCGATCGAGGATCTTGCTTAAGTCATCGATATGATTTGAGCGCAATAGAGACTTGGCTAACAAATCATCCATGTAATCTTCCAAAGTTTTATGCATGTAGTCATGGAAGATGTACGTCATGGCACGTTGGTAGGTGGCACCAACATTTTTAAGGCCAAAAGGCATGACCTTATAACAAAATGTCCCCCAAGGCATTGTGAACGCCATTTTTAGTTGGTCTTCAGGATTGATACGAATCTGATTGTATCCTGAGAAACCATCCATGAGGGAGAGCATTTTGTGACCTACTGTAGCGTCTACCAATGCGTCGATGCTCGACAAGGGGAAATCATCCTTAGGACTCACTTTGTTTAGATCTCAAAAATTAGTGCATATGCGAATCCTCCCGTCGGGATTTTTGATGGGCACCATGTTGGACAGCCATGGCGGATAATCCATGCAGATGACAAACTGTGCATCCAACAGCTTTTGCAATTCATCTTTGACCATCAAGGCCATTGTTGGGTGCATCTTACGTAGTTTTTGCTTTACGGGCTTGATTGTCGGATCAAGCGTTAAATTATGCGTGACTAGCTGTGGGTCTAGTCCTGGCATATCCTTGTATGACCATGCAAAAACCTCCTTCTTCTCTTTGAGAAGGGCAATGTAGTCGGCTTGCTCTTCAGGGGATAAACTTACCCCCAGCTTGATAATCTATGGATTCATTGGATCCAAGCCGATATCTACGTCAATCATCTCCTCGACTGACATGTGGGATCCGTCCTCCAACTGATGTGGAGTTGGGATCAAATGGATATCATCAGCTGAATTTAAATCTACGTTGGGAACCACGGGTTCCTCTTCAGCCTAAAAAATATCTTGAGTTGTCCCTGGGGTAAAATGAGGCATCTTACCAAAAGGCCAGTACTCTGATGGTGAGAGAGGTGAATTGACGCGATCCCAGTCGATGGCATCTGTGTCTAGATGCAATGACCATGTTGGATCGGCCGGATTGTGGATGGGTGCGGTCAAATCAATGGAGATCATGTGGATGGAATGAATTTGGTCTCCATTACCATGGGTATGATAACTCAAACATTCTGGATGCTCCCTATACTCTGGATCTGGCTCTAGGGGAATGGGCACGAACGGATCTGCCCTATGTGTTGATAGGAAGACAGGGTCTTCCCTCGACACTGATGTCATTATAGGGTCTCGGGGTGGACGGTGCTCATCGTAGATTTGGAGCCATGGATCCAACACTTGGTCCCACCCTACTGGGTCTACATACCACTCATGCCCTAACCGTATGCCCATCTGTGCCATCAGATCTTCATGAGTTAAAGGGTGATTGTGCCGTCGTGCATGATTAAGATAGTCCATCTCAGTTTCATCTTCGTAATCATCATCGGTGATCCAAAGGCCCTCGTTGGCCCCGACAGCTGTTTGTGACATATTATGCTCCTCTTGTTCGAGCAAATTAATCTGATCCCATTGTTGTTGTTCCACACTTGGTGGAGGGACCTGATTCTCTTGACATTGCACTGGTTCAATTGGAACCTCTAAAGGGAATAGTTTCAGAAAGATCTCTGGACACCGTTTATGCTCTCCTTGGGAGTTAGTGTCCGAAATTTCACCTCTCTCTAGCAAAGGAGAGGGATTATTGATGTTACCAAGGGTGTTTGTTGACCATGGGAGGTAATCTCCCAATGTATATTCTGTATTTGGGTTGGCATAAGGATCTGATGCCAATCCACCCTTGTTGCCTATTCCTAGGCCTTGCATGTTTTCCACCAAGATGTCTAAGGGCGGGGGTGGTTGAACCCTACTCCCGACTTATCATACGACATTTGGTATCTTGGCTGGCAAAGGACACGCATCCCTTGCTCATACCTGCCTAGCCCGTATCCATGCCAATTGCATTGGCCGAGATATCTCAGAGCGAAGTCCGGGTTTGATAGATAATTGACATTTTCAGCAAAAGGCTCTTCGTCCTCGTCCTTTTGCTTGCATGGTTCAGGACCATGATCAAGGCCCCCATACACAAAATTAGTCTGGTTTGGTGGGTAACCTAGAGGAACAACTGTCCCTATGGGAAGGTGAGGTCTCCCCATGTCTTGTACTGATTCTAATGTTGGCGTTGCCACAACATTCTGCACTAGATACTCCCCCAGGCCCGTACTGGCCATTTCAACAGTAATTGTTGATGCTTGGGAGGGAGGGAACGGGAGGCCTTCCTGAGTCCATTCCATGTTTGGTGGTTTAGGAGTCTCAGCTTTCGTTGTGCTAGGTATTTCTTCTGTTGAGACAGTTGATATCGTTGGCAACGCCTCTTCTAGGGGTTGAGCCTCTTCCAAGATCTGTTTTCCTTTGTCCTTCTATTTAGCCATGACAGGTGGCATTGGTAGTGAAGGAACAGATGATGAAGATTCACCTGGTTGGGATTTTGATGGTTTAGTCACCAGTGGTGCCCACGGTATTGGACCCTATCTAGATGGATTTAACTGGAAATCCAAATGCATTGAAGGGAGGGTCGATTGAGGCATTAATTGCATCGCATTGCAATATTTGAAGGGTTCTAAGTCCATCGGGACTACATGCACTTCTCCTTCAAATGCATACTTTAGACACTAGTGAGCGATCGAAGGGACACACTTCATGTCCCTGATCCATGGCCGCCCTAGCAGTATGTTGTAGGCCATCTCGCCTTCCAAAACATGGCACAATGTTGGTATTGTCTTTTGTCCTACCTGGACGGGCAAAACAATTGTGCCAACTATCGAGCATATTGCATCATTGAATGCTCGAAGTGTGTATGTGGAAGCCGTGATATGAGAGGCTGGAAGCTTTAGATGTTTTAATGCTGCAATAGTAATGATGTTACTGGATGAGCCAGTATCTACCAACACTCTCTTGTACGGGATCCCGTTGACCCGTGCGATAACGTGCAGGGGTGGATCTGCCATGTCATTCGATATTGTTTTAACTTCATCCTCTCTGAAGGTAATGACCGGCTCCATACATCGTTTCACATGTCCCACGAAGTTATTGAAAGAATTTGCTTCATGAGGCTATAACTCGATGGCTTTCAAAATTTCCATGAGAGCTTCCCTATGGGGTGTTGACTGTTGAATAAGCTCGTAAATGGAAAGCCTAGCCGATGTGGTCCGCAAACTCTGCGTGAGTTTGGTCCGTATCGTGACCTCGGGTCTAGGCGGAGGCAACTGCACAGGGCATTGTTGAGGTTGCGACGTTGTTGGAACTTCTCTTGTAGCTACCTCGGGGGCAACTCCTGGGTACTTTTTGTTCTTGGTCACTATGCTGATCATTCCCACGAATCCTTGCATGGGAAGATTCTGTCGCACCTCATTGACCTGAAGAGGTTTTGCTTGTGCCTCGTGGGTAGGCAAAGGGTCCTTGAAAACCCCCATCTGTTGATTATTTGGCGCTATGGGGTTGTCCACGGCCAATGTTTTATTGTCGATCAAATCTTGGATTAATCCCTTGAATTTCCAACATCCATTCAGGTCATGTCCCCTTCGCCTATGGAACCTGCAATATAATTCCTCTCTGTATCCCTTAGGCTTGGGAGCATTAGGATCTACAGTTTGGATTTCTGGAAGGGTGACTAAATTTGCCGCTGACAAGCGGTCAAATAGGGAGTCCCTAGACTCCGCATAAGGGGTGAATTGTCGCCTAGGGTGACGCTACTGATTTTGCTCTTGTTTTTTATTTTCTCTTTCATAAGTAGGAGGCATTGCCTGATAATTAGCCTTTTGGGGCTGTATTTCTTACATAGGCTTGGGGACATTTATCGCAACTTGATTAACCGCAGCGGGTTGTGATTGCGTAGTCCCGGTCTTAGTGTTTTTGTTCCACTCTTTCTTTTTAGGCTTGGCGATTGTGCCCTCCCCTATTTTGATCTCTTCTATAACTCTGGCTTGCGCCAAAGCTTCTTCTAGGTTGGCGTATTGTTGTAGCTGCAATAGCCCAGAGATCGATTTTAAGCAACTTCATGCAAACATCTGTGTGAGGTCAGACATAGGGGGAAGGTAGGGTAGCTTAGAAAGCAAAGCCCTCCATCGATTCCCGTATTCTGCCATTGTCTCTTCCTCATATTGCCTGAGGCTGGCCAGATCACTCAGTGATGCCTTCTTCTTGGTGTTGAAGGCAAAGCATTCAAGGAACGCATCTACTAATTGATCTAGGTTATTTATGCTATGTTTTGGTAACTGTGTGAACCAATCCGAGGTAGGGCCCGTGAATGTGGTTATGAATGTCCTAAGCAACAATGCATCATTATCTTGAATGCCGAAGCATTGGCTCAGGAATCTTGTGACATGTTCTTGTGCATCCTCTTCACCTTTAAAGACTGCCAACTGAGGCAACTTGAAATGTTTGGGGTAAAGAGGTGTGGGCACTAAGGGATGCACTGGATGACTACGGAGTTGACGTAACGTGGGCTTTTGATGCCCAGAAGCTTTTGTCTCCATAGACTCCAAATGCTCTAATAGCGCTTTGTATGCATCGAAAGATTTAATTTCTTCCTCTTTTGTTTGCTCCCGTTGTGAGTTATGGGAGACTGGAGGCCTATGGGGGGGTGGCCGAATGGCAGCCCTCCCGCCTTGATAGGGCGTTTTGGCCCGTTCTATTTTTGGTTCATATTCCTCATGAACTTCTTGAGGAGTCTCTAGGCGAGACCTATGACCCTGAGTGAGTCCCCGCTGAGGGTACCCATCATTGTTTCGGGGAGTGGCCTCCCTCTCGGGTCTATAAGGTCTCGGAGGCAAAGCTTGGCGAGGTCACGGAGACCTGTCCTGCACCAAAGGGTTATGCCTCTCATATTGTTCTGCTTTTTGGGTGCGAGGGGTTGGCCCCCTCTCAGGTAGTTTATAACGCAGCTCATCCGCTTCGCGCTGCATGCGCTCTTTATTAAGGCGGTATAAGTACTCTAACTCCTGATGACCTTGCTCAAGCTACGTGATTCAGGCTTGGCGAGTGGCATGTCGCGTGGTTGTCGGGTCAATTTGGTCTGCCATATTTTGCTCAGGAGGCTTGAATGTTTCTCCTATGTATTTGCCTCGGTCTTGATGATCTAAAATTTCAATGGGTCGCTTCCCTCTATCGAGGTTGGCGGCATTTACTTGAGGCTCTGGCCTCGATGGGTGACCATGATATCTAGCAGGTGCAAAAACGCAAGGTTCCCGTGTTGTATGTTGTTCTCAAGGAATGCGATGGTCTTCCTCGTACTCCCTTTCATGGGTGTGAAAGGGGGGTGGAGTTAGCTCGCCCTGTGTGGAGAGCCCTGCGCTCTGGGTTTTGTCTTTCAGTTCTAATGGGAGGCAAAGGAGAGGTGTCGTATTCATGTTGTCTCTCCTCATGGACACTATGCCTCTCTAGCGCTTCATCGCATTGTGGCCACTCAGATCTAGCCTCAAAAGGCGGTTTTCTATTTACGTCGAGTGCCACATGTAAAGCTTCTTCCCGAAAGGGGCTGTGTTGAATGGGCATACCCCACAGAGGGGGGTCCCAATAATTCCTTCTTGATGTGGCTTGATGTGGACTTTCTTGTAGGCCAGACCGCCAAGGCGGTATGGCCAAGTCCTCAGGGCTAAAGCGAAGGCGACCAGCGCCCTCTCTTTGTGCACCTTCCACAGCATCCGCCCTTGATTGGGCTTGGCTATGGGTGTACACCATTGTGGTGCTCTTCTACTAGCTAAGCAGATTTTTATCTTGTTTATGATGATTTTTTTTTGTTACACTAAGCAGAAATGAACACACACATACACAAACAGTGATTATCTCTTTTAAGGATTAATAGTGTGTCCTAAACTGGTTTAGTGCATTTTGATGTTTTGTTTTTGTTTTTGAAAGTTTTGAAGAACGTTTAAATGCAGAATGTTGGCTCATATGACTCCCATAAATGGTCGCCCCTTCAATATACCATTGCCGGACCGATATACCAACCTCTCTATATACCCGCCCTTACGAGAGGGAAACTATAGGTACGTGAGAGCAGATGGTACGTGGAACATAGGCGGTACGAAAGGGGGATTGTCCTGTTAATGACACCTACCATAGAAGACTTATCCTCGCGCGCATGGGAATCACCCCAGTGACACTCGGTTGGCTTTCGTCGGGATTTACGCCTAACAACAGTGACAATCAGGGGAAATGGATGCAAAGTCAAGCCAAGGTGGTGATGAACCCACCGTTGGTCTTGCTCAAGGGCTGGGGTCTTACGACCAGCTCCTTGGTTAAAAACGTGCCACGTGATGTGTGTGTGGTTTATTTTACTTAAAATTGAAACATGCAAGCAACCACTATTTTCTTTAAGCATGCAAGAATTGATAGAAAGTGAAAGCAAAAAATCAAAAAATGACAAAGACAGTTTTGGAACCCTTACCTCTCTCTGCCCAGACTTGCTTTTTTGATCCTCGGCTCTAAAAATTTACAGACAGAAATTCGTCCCTCTGTGAGACGAATTACAGAACAGAATTCGTCCCTGCCAGAGATGAATTTAAATTCGTCTCGGGGTCAGACGAATTACAGTAAAGTATTCATCACAGTCAGAGACGAATAACAGTATGCTTTAAAAAAATTGTACCTATCAAGCACAAAACACAAAAATGGATCAGTTACTTGATCTTAAAAACCAAGGGACAGCATCCCACCGTGATCGCCACTGAAAGCATGAGATTCCAAAAGAAAAATAGTATTGAGATGCAATATAAACAAAAACTAACTCGATGCATGAAATAGGATGAACGTAATCAAATCAAGACAAAACATAAAGAGAAAGCAGGAGCACAGCCCTTTTATATTAATTCCAAACTCGGTTACAATCCATCTCCTCCCCTTTTAGGGGCTAGGAGTGTTAGCATGTTTTGGTTACAATCGTGATCAATACTCCTTCCGCATGCCCACATTTGAAATGGGTGGGCCAAAGTGTTGCCGTCGCTTATGCTGATGAATCCTCACTTCTTGCTGCTCCTCCTACGTGCAAAGAAACAACCAAGGCATTAGTAGCACCTGCTGCAAATAGGAAAAGTTTGTTCCTTGAAATTAACAAAAGATGCATGTAAAAGATTATCGAATACAGTGAATAAAATGGATCCTAAATGACTTGCAAATCTTACAGAGGTCAGAAGACATTACCAGAGGGCCACTTCCATTGAAACAGTTGGCCAATCTGCTTTCAACTGGAATTCATCCCTGGGTGGGATGAATTCTGTTGTTATTCGTCCCCGGGTGGGACGAATTCAACTGTGATAGAAAGTCGAGTTGATGCCGCTCCAATGTCACACCTCGAGGTCTCCAAAACACCTGCAGACAAAGGGGTTAAGTAATTGGGGCCATTTTGGGATGACCCAGATGGTCGGATTCTCCCAATTTGGCCTCTATCCTTCGAGAATTTGATGTTGCTACCTGCAAGTTAGTGGGACAACAAAGCGACAAAAAGCATGATGAAATCTGATCAAAATGTTATGGAATTGAAGCTATGAATTATCTAGACAGCATAACATGAAATGCAAAATGAACAAATGATCTAGAATACTTTAGAATGAAACTTAGAAAATGCGGGGTGCCCGAGTGGGCCTCCCATCGTTGGCACTTGATTTTGGTGCCAATCCACTAGGGATGGGCCCAAAACCTCTTAGGATTGTGTTGTCGAAAAATTGGTGGATTAAAGTGGTCAAATGTTGGGTTTGGGTTCGGATCCACGCTTCCAAAAGCCACCCAATAACCTCCCTTGTGAAAGAGATTAATGGATGTGAGAAGGTGAATCAAAAAGGATGCAAATGGGTGTTCAATTGGGCAGCACTTCGTTGCTTGAAAATGCCTCCAATCTCTCCTTCTTTGGGTGGGAAATTCCACCATTTTATAGACCCATGGGGTCTCTTTGGAGGGGCATGCAGGGATGCCATGTGGCGGCCATGCCTTCCCAAGAGGGAGGAGACTCCTCCCTGACTTGGGCTTCCATGACTGCCTTTGTGACAGTCCACTAACTACCAACCTACCCACCTACACGCGCATGCATGGAAGGAGGCAATAATTGACTATCCTCGGCTGCCACTTGGCGGCATTTTTCTTTTTGCCCGTTAAACCTGGAATTCGTCCTGACCAGAGACGATTTTAGAATTCGTCCCTGGGTGAGACGAATCCCAGTTAGTATTCATCCCTGGGTGAGACGAATACTGGGCAAAGTGCCTGAATGTGCCAAATTGCTTCTTGACCTTACAAAATTGCTATGAAAGTGGTTAGGACCATTGTTTAACCTCTGAGGGCTGCCCTGGGGGCTGTGTGTGTCAAAGCGATCAGTGTTTGCAGTCACATAATCGGATTGGTGTTGTTTTGGTGTCTACAACCTCATCAATAGATCTTTCCTTATGGCAATATCTTAGGAGAACATCAAAATCTAGAGGGGGAGAGAGAGATGAGGAGCCATCATCCTCATGCTTCTTATTTCATATATGTTTGGACTTATGGGTACCACTACCCTCCATCACACTGTTCGATGTAAGGTCCACATTCACTAGCCCAGATTCAACCACCATAGGAGATGCAACATTCCTAAGATAGGGGCTAGATATAGGAACATGACTACCATAAATAGAAGCCTTACCTTGAACAACTTTAGCCAAAACTTGAATCTTGAAACCTTTTCTGAGCCTGAGCCAAAGGTGAACAAGTAAATATCTTTCTAAATTAAGTAGCCTCCTCCAACGTCACCTTAGAACCACCAAAAATAGGGGAGGGAAGATCCACAAATGGTTTAAGAATTTCATTGGTAGATAAACCATGCTCTAAATATGCCTATTAAAACACAAGCAAAGCAAGGCCTTGATGGAGGGGCACCTACCCACGATCACTTTGCATGTCCACAAAGGATTTTTTCATAAACTAAACATAAACAAATAAATATTCATGCATTCATTATGATGTAAATGATTTAGGAAAATATCATGAAAACTCCTAATGATATCATAGGTTGAATCTAAAGTGAAATAATTCATAATAACCCTTGCAACATGATCCCAGGGAGGGGAAAATACCATTGCACTGAAGCCATTCTAGGATTTTAGAAGAAATTTCGCTTTATCTAGGAATAGACTAATCTCCTTCATTAGAGTGTCTATCACGATTATTATGAGCTCCATCAAGAATGAAACCAGTGGTCCTGCTTATCAACTCCGTCAAAACCTAGAATGACCATGAGCCAATCCTAACCTAGTAGTCATTCCAAGTAGCCACCATGCAATTAGTGAGCACAAAGTTGTGCCCATAAAATTTCTAAATGCACTCTAGAAGACCCCCCTACACTAGGACATATTTGGTTTCATCATCAAAGTTAATGGAAGCAAGTTCCAATCGAGACTTAATAAACTTCTATTTGGGAGAAAATATCTTAGCTTTACCCATCAGTGTAGCAAACCAATTCCACCCAAACATAGAAAGAAGAAAAAGAACATAAACAACAGAGCTCAAACCAACAAGAAGACACAGGTGGAAGATACCCCATGATGAAGCAAGAAATAAATACATGATATCTATTGCTAAAATCAAAGTACGAACACTAGAGTTGGGACTCACCAAAGAGGGATACCAAGAAATATCAAGAACTAGCAAGAGGAAAAATAGGCTAAAATCGAGCATAAATGTAAAATCCAAAGTGAGGAGAAGCACTAAAAACCCACTCACAAGGAGACACAAACTCAACATCGGGACCAAAAAATAAAAACAACTTAGAATTACCCCAGGAAAAAGGGGGATGTCCATAAAGCCTTGAAAACCATCGAGAAAGGGTCAATCTCATAAAAGCCACATGTCACCACCTCAAAAAAACCTCCAACAAGTGTGAGGACAAACCATGAAAGACAATAAAAAACTCTCCCATGAGGGTGCTTCCACTTCAAAAAAATGAGGACACGAAAAGGCTTCTCATACACTATGGGAAAGGTAATGATTGATCATTTCCAAAATTTGAGAAGAAAAACGGACAATTTCCAAAGATAAAACAAAAAGGAAGCATAAAATAAATGATAATCTGACATTTATAAGCTTAGAGAAGTTTCAAGACACCATCGAACAACTAGGGAGGCCCACCAAACCACCAAATGATGGGACGTTGGGATGACAAATTTTGAATTTTGAAATTTGAAAAGGAAGTGAAGGGGAAAGCCCTCCCGACAACAACAGGGAAGATCTTCATGCCAACAAAACTAGAGAGGACAACATTGGTGCCATAAGTTAAGACTTTCCACTTCTAGGGTAGAGATAAACAAACTCCACCACCAACTGAGAATAGGTAGAAACACTAGATTATGAAGCGTCACCTGACAATAATTAAAGTTTCTTTTCATAAGCAAGGTGAAGGATCTTGGGTAAAAAATTTGAATGTCATACCAAAATACTATGATGAGATACACCAAGATTTGTAAGGGTGTCAGCCACCACATTCCCTTATCTATATTCGGGCTTAATTAACACCTCCTCCAAAGAATTCTAATGGGCTCTGGATTTGTCAATTAAATTGGAGATACTCGAACTGGGGCGACAATCTCCTTTAAGCATGTTTCTAATATTCAAAGAGTCCCCCTCAATAATTGCCCTACAAATGCCTAGATATTTTAGCATTAAAATTCCCAAAAAGGAGGCACGGGCTTCATCAATATGTGAAGATTAGAT
Source organism: Wollemia nobilis (assembly GCA_028583015.1). Taxonomy (NCBI): domain Eukaryota; kingdom Viridiplantae; phylum Streptophyta; class Pinopsida; order Araucariales; family Araucariaceae; genus Wollemia; species Wollemia nobilis. The sequence goes on along the minus strand of JAQPPZ010000677.1, from coordinate 754,650 downwards.
GTCAATATCCTCTGTGAAGGCCTGGATCACGTCACCACTACTATCACGAATAACACCCCAGTGTCAGCCGAGCCAAGATTACCCTTCGATGCACCATCAAAATTAAGCTTAAATCAACCTATAGGGGGCAAGGTCCAACAAATAGTTCTTCTTAAATTAGGAGTTGTTGGGGGTCTTAACTTTGGACGAAAACCAAGATAATTTTTTACTACAAATTCAGGGTGGCCATGGGTTGTAGAGGAACATGTTTCTTTAGTAGCCATCAACACATTCTCTGTCACCCTCCACATATTATCTAACTAACATAAAATATATCATTATCAGATTTCTTAAACACCCTAGCATTCCACTCCTTCTACGCGCCGCAAAGAAGATGGGGTAATAAGAATCTCTAGAAGCATTTGAGCCGAGGGGAAGAGAAAGGAGATGTCCATTACTGAACATAGTCACCAATGTAATCTGGAAATATCCAATAAACATCGATGTGTTGGAGAATAAAATAAAGAATATCATGGAAAACCTAACACTTAAGAAATAAATGAGAGGTTGATTCCCACTCTTGCTTACACAAAAAAATTTTGTTAATCAGATTAAAGCCCCTCTTATGCAAGTTTTCAATAGTTAAAATCTTATTCTACACCATCAACTAGAATAAAATATTAATCTTTGGGATTAGGTTCTTGAGCCATATCTTCGAGCAAGGAAAATTACCATCTCCTTGAGGATAGAGAATAGAATAATAAAACTTAACCATGAAAGAACCCTCACTGTCTCCATCCCACACCAATAGATCCACCACCTCCTCATGACGAACGACAAACCATCACATTTCAAGCAAAAGAGAATCCCACAACTGACGACCATGGGTGTCTCAGAGGAAGGGGGGAGGGTGACCACATTTTACGGCCATTTAACATAGTCACAAAGTCAGCAAACTTGGAGAAACCCGCCGCTCTAAAATAAAAAAACTTCCCTAAAACGAGGATCCTCCATAGGGGGGGAGGTCTATAAGCCAAGGGTCATCCCAAAATGAAACTAACCTCCTATTACCAATCACCCAACAACAATTATTCTTAATGAAGACCCTAGATTTAATCAAGCTGTCCCAGAAGGCAAAACCGTCAGTAGAAAGATGATTCAATAGAAACTGCTAAAAATTATATTCAGTTTTAAAAATCCAACACGGTAACCGATCAGAATTTATAGAAACTTTCCAAGTAATATTAGAGACCAGTGCCTTGTTCATCACAACAACATTCTTAATATTTAAACCATCATCTTTTTTCCTTTGGCAAATTTACTCCCAAAAAATAATATAAAACTTAACTTTCATGAGAAGAATTATACTTGAATGTTGTTACTTCATTAAATATAAATAGTATTTCAGTAATAAGAAAGTAGTTCATAACACCACTTGTTATGAAAAGTAGGTTTAGTAATAATAATGAACTTATTTACAATTTTTTTTTTTAATATACTAAATAATCTACAAACTATAAATTGACAAAACTCAACTCATGTATATAACGTTCATATATTTCCTTCCTACTATTTCCTTCCTAAAATTTAAAAGTTATTTATATCTTATGAATATAATGGTTTATGCATATAAAAACAAAAAGAAAAAATAAAAAGACAAACAAAAATATAGGACACAACCCAGTATGAATAAGACTATGATTAAATATTAGTAATCTACTGTTTATTGAATCCTTTAAAACATCACAGTGATAGTAATATTGTGTAATGAAGGAAATAAATAATAGGTAGCATAGAGTGATTGAATATTATTTATATCTGATAATATTCCTTCATGTGTCAGGTTCTACGCATAATATTTTTTCAGAAAAATACAGAAAGTCTCTTTTTCAGTCGACACTCTTATGAAAACTAGTGAAATTTAAGATAACACCTAAGTTTTTGTCGACTTCTTCCTGCAAACCAGGGAAGAGAACACAAGAACCTACTACAGCTCATCATAAATATTAGAGAACACAAGAAACTACTACAGGTCATCATAAATATTATTGTATGATATAACGCAAAGTACTTTATTATATTGCATGCTAAGAAAATACGAATATAACGCAAAGTACTTTATAAATATTATTGTATGATATAACGCAAAGTATAATCGCCATAAGATTTGAAATGGTCAATCTTCAAAGCAGCTGTCAACATATACGAAAACGTCTGCTATAAAGGCCACAGCTAGCAGCCAAGAGGTAATACGCGTAGGTGTACAGGCTGCCAAAATCGGAATCATTTAATTCAAATCAATTAACGCACATTTTACCAGTCAAGGACTCCTCTACGCTCGGTGACAGTTAGGGGAAAGCCAAGGGAAACGTTATGAAATACGACGTCTGAATGCTAACGATGCTTCGTCGGCTCCTATTGTTCGAACCCATCAACATAGGTGGTATTGATGCCACGTAATTGAGTTCAGTCCTTCAAATATGCTCTTGTATGTAATGCATCCAGTCCCCTATTTAGATGATGCTCATTTCTAGTCCTTCAAATATGCTCTTGTATGTAATGCATCCAGTCCCCTATTAGACTAAGTGTGTCAGTAGACAGGCACTTGCCTTAGTAATTAAGATGATGGTTACCTTAAATGGTTGTTTTTTAAATGGTTGCTTTTTAAATAGTTTTGTGTTCAAACCCAAGATTTACAAGTTTTTATTCCTATGTTCCTGTTGTTTTTCGTTTCACGTATATTAGTTAGTCGTCTCTTCCGTCTTTTGATTAAATAACCTGATTTAGGTCCCCTTGCAGTAGGCATAGCAGAGCAATTCTGTTCTAGGTTCGCATAATTTATTCTCTTTTTTCTATTCGAATCTTGGGTTTAAATTGAAAACATCACGTTATTTTAAATAATAAATTGTTGATTTAAATGTATTTATAAACCTTTATTAATTATGCAGATTGAACACGTTTTATTTTATTTTTTTATTAATTTTATATTTAAAGTATGTAAATAGTCCATCTTATTGGTTGTTTAATAATTCTAATATGTAAAATATAAAGATACAATCTCCTGTAATTGGGTGACTTTTTATAAAAGGATTTGGAATAGTGTATGGTAAAGTAGTACATATCTTATAACATAAATGTAACAAAAAAAAGTCGAGGATGTCTCTATTAGGGTGCAACGCTTGCAAGGATTTGTGTCCACGGTGGAGAAAGGGAAGAGACATGCCTCTATTTTCGGTGTTAGCAAGTCTGTTTGGTCTTTCCCCTAAAAGAAGCGAAGAATATGGAAGAAGATATTGTTCACTACCCCGTTGGTCAAGGAAGTCGTTGCTCCTTCGGTGGCTTTTCGAAAATCGGCTCCCCCTCTTTCCTCCTCTCCATTGGTGCCTGTGGTTAGGGAGGAGGAGTTGGTCAAACCATTGTGTTTGGATATTGCAATGGAGAATTCTAATAGGCTAGAGGTGGACTTGTTTTCGAAAGTCAATCTGGCAGAGGCTTCTATCCCCTTAGACAACTCTTTCGAGTGTCTAAATGCTCTGGCAGAAGACTTGGGTCCATCGTGCTCTAAGGCCCAGATGGCGACCCCGGTGGGGTCCTTAAGGGAATTCCCACAATCCTTGGTGCCTCGTTGTTTGTCCTTCTCTCCTGGAACAACCAATCGTGTGGATGGTTGTTTCCCCTTTGTGGTAAAACATGAAGCTTTAGTGATGGATGTGGCTCCTGTTTCCCCGTCTCCTTAGCCGGTGGTAATGGATAAGGGCTATCCTAGCCCTAAAACCCGTAGTCACAAAAGATGTTTGATGGATTTGGGCAAGGCCTATAAACCTAGAAGGCCTATGTCTAAAGTAAGCAGGAAAATAAAGGCCAATGAGTCTATGGCCAATGGAGGTCAATCTAGACTAGTTCTAAAAATTGGTGAAGGTGAAAACGATTGAGCTTGGATGGTTTCTTGAGCTTGTCGATAGGTGGTGGAGATAAAGTGAGTTACCCTTACCATGAAAATCTGCTTGTAGAACATAAGAGGGCTTAATAGCTCCTCTAAGAAGCACTTATTGGCATCCTTGAGAAGAGAATTGGCCCCTGATCTGTTATGCATTCAAGAATCAAAGCTTGAGGTCGAGTCATGGAGATCGATCCAAAGGACAGTATGGAAGGACTCGGGTTTCATGGCCAGTGAAGTTGTGGGAATAGCGGGTGGACTCCTTTTTTTATGGAATTCACATAAATTTGATGGGCATGTAATCTCTGCTTCACATAGAGTGATAAATATTCTTTTTTGGTGCAACAAAACCCAAAGGCATTGGGTGGTCTCCAATATCTATGCTCCGAATTCCACTTATGAAAGGAGAGATTTCTGGAAGTTGTTGCTAGAAATGCATCAAACCTTCATTCATGAACATTGGTTAGTGATTGGAGATTTTAACTCCCCTCTATATCCTTCAGAGAGAAGGGGTGGAAGTGGCCTTGAAGACTACAGTCTTTCTAACCTGGTGGACTTCATATCTTCCATAGAATTATGAGACATGGATTTGAAAGGGGGGCATTTTACATGGAGTAACAAAAGTTTGGGTAATGGTTTGATCCTGAGCCGGCTGGACAGAGCGCTAGTTTCATCTGGAAGTCTCAATTTATTTGGGGATGCGATGCTTTCCACCTTGCCTAGAGTGGGCTTGGATCATAATCCTCTCCTTTTGGAGACTATTGAAAACTCTTCTTTTGTTTCGAGACCCTTCTGCTTTGAAGCAATGTGGTGCAACTTCCCTAACTTTGAATATTGTGTGAAAAAATGGTGGGATGAGGAAGCACCAGGATCGGGCCTTTTTAAAGTTGCCTTCAAAATTCAAAGGCTTCATCATCAATTAAAATGGTGGAACAATAACGTGTATGGCAATATCTTTAGGGAGTTGGAAGCTTTAAAAAATAAGGTCATTGAAACAAAGAAAAATATTGAGTCATAGGGAATCAATGAGGTGTTATTAAGGTAGGAAAGGGAATTCTCAGCAAATTATCATAACAAACAAGCGGATATTGAGTTGCACTGGAAGTAGAAATCTAGATAATTATGGCTAAGAGAAGGTGACAAGAATACGTGGTTATTTCATGCATCCACCATGCGGTGGAGGAGTAGGAATAGAATAGTGGATATTATTAAGGAGGATGGCAACTCTATTAGGAAGAGCGAGGAAATTCGATTGGAGGCTATCAATTTCTTCAATTCTCTTCTTGGTCCCCCCAATATCAGGATTTGGTGGCGAAACGTGTTATTTTAGATGCCATTCCTATGTTGGTGATGGAGGAAATGAACGCGGGTTTGGAGGCCTCGCTTACAGATGATGAAATATTTAATGTTGTTAAGGAGATGGGGACTTTAAAGGCTCTAGGACATGATGGATTTACTCCATTGTTCTTTCAGAAATATTGGAATATTTATGTGTCTGAGGTGGCAGAGGCTTTGATAGAATCCCAAATATTGGCAAAGATTCCTAAATCCCTGAATGCCATGTTGATTGCCTTAATTCTTAAAAAGGATTTTGCCTCGTCATTTAAGGATTTTATACCATTCAGTATATGCAATTATTTATATAAATTTCTCTCTAAGGCTATGTCTAATAGACTCAAGGGGATGCTTCTAAATCTCATTGATATGGCTTAGAGCGCCTTTGTGTCGGGTAGACAAATATTAGATGGCACTATTGTCATGCATGAGCTTCTTCATTCGGTCAAGTATAGTGGTAGAGAGGATTTCCTTTTAAAGCTCGACATTAGTAAGGCTTATGACAAAGTGACGTGGCCATTATTACAAGAGGTGATGAGGAAGTTTGGCTTCAATGATCGGTGGGTCACCCTTATTTTGGATTGCATTTCTTCAGTTTTGTGCTCCATTCTAGTGAACGGATCGATGTCTAGCTTTTTTAAGTCTCACTACGATTTGAGGCAAGGCGATCCACTTTCCCCCTTCCTCTTCCTCTTTGTGGCAGAGGCTTTAGGGAGAGCGATTGGAAGGTTGAGCAAGGAGGTGGGTCTTCGTCCAGCTCTCCCATGTCCACCTGTATCTCATCACCAATTTGCTGACAATACTCTGATTGCTAGTGGTGCATTGGTATTTTTCTCCCAGGATATTAAAAAGATCTTATTGTGTTATGAGAGGGTTGCTGGTTAGAAGATCAACTTTGCTAAGAGCTTTATCTACTTTGTTAATACTTCAGAATCCAGGCAGTCAAATTTTATGAATATACTCAATTGTAGGATTGCCACGTTGCCAGTGACCTATCTTGGACTACCTCTCTTTGTGAGGAGAATTAAAGACTCACTGTTGGACCCTTTTATTGAAAGAATCCAATGTAAACTAGCCTCTTGGAAAGGGGTGTTGTTGAGCCAAGTAGGGAAGGTGATACTTGTTCAAAGCACACTCCAGAGCATACCCATTTATTTCATGTCCTTATTCATGCTCCCTGCTAAAGTAATGGACAAAATTGATCATATTTGTAAAACATTCCTTTGGGCTGGATCAAATTTAAAAGGTAAGTACCACTTGGTCGCTTGGGATCAGATTTGCAAGAGGAGAAAGGATGGGGGTCTTAATTTGAAAAGAGCAGCACTTATGAATAAATCCTTGGTTGATAAATCAGGGTGGTTGGTTGCTTTGAATGTTGAGGTACCTTGGTGTTCTATCCTTAAAGCGAAATATGAATTTAATTCTTTCTTGTCAGATGATCTCTCCCTGAGAGGCTCCATTTTTTGGAGAAGCTTAACAAAGATTAGGGACTTTGTGAAGGCTAAAAGTAGGTGGATCATTGGTGATGGGAGAAATTTCAAGTTTTGGGAAGACCATTGGTTGAGGGAAGAGCTGTTATTGGATGACCCAAATCTTAGGGCTCTTGCTTTGAAAGTGATAGAGGAAGGCAAAATTTGGGTTTCCCAATATATACCTATTGTCAATGGTAGGCGTTCGTGGAATTCTCATCCCTATTGGGTGTCCAACCAAAATGATTTGGTCAGTTGGTAGAGACTTTTAGTGGAACTTAATAGGTATGCGATCAGACAGGATGATTTCAAAGACCATTTGATTTGGAGTGAGGAAGCTTGTTGAGCAAGGTGCAGCAACAGTATTGTCATTGTTGTCAACACAGTCAGATAGATCTGTTGATGCAGTGGATAGGAAGTTCAAAAGCTATTCAGATGCAGAAGATAGGAGTTCAAAGGTTATTCAGAGTATGTACAATGATTTTCCAAGAAGACCGAAGTGGCCCATATGCAAAAGATAAAAAAAAATACAAGAAAAGTGTCGCGATATCGCGACATATACAGCAGGCAAGAAAAACTATTGCGATTTTGTGACATGTTGGAAGAGAGAGAAAAAGCAAGAAAAACTATCACGATTTCGTGACATGTTGAAGAGAGAGAAAAAGCAGTAAAAACTGTCACGATTTCACGACATGTTGGAAGAGAGAGAAAAAGCAAGAAAAAACTGTCGCGATTTCGCGACCTGTTGGAAGAGAGAGAAAAAGCAAGAAAAAACTGTCGCAATTTCACAACATGTTGGAAGAGGAAAATTTGTCATGATTTCGTGACATGTTGGAAGAGAAAGAGAAAGCAGGAAAAAGTGTTGTGATTTCACAACAAGTTCGAAGAAAGAGAACAAGTAAGAAAAGTGTCGTGATTTCGCGACATGTCACATTTTTGCGACTAAAATAGGAGAGAGAAAGTAAGTTTGAAAAGTGTCGCGATTTCGTGACATGTCGCATTTTCGCAACTAAAATAGGAGAGAGAAAGTAAGTTTGAAAAGTGTCACGATTTTGCGACATGTCGCATTTTCACGACTAAAATAGGAGAGAGAAAGTAAGTTTGAAAAGTGTCACGATTTCATGACATGTCGCATTTTCACGACTAAAATAGGAGAGAGAAAGTAAGTTTGAAAAGTGTCATGATTTCGTGACATGTCACATTTTTGTGACTAAAATAGGAGAGAGAAAGTAAGTTTGAAAAGTGTCACGATTTTGCGACATGTCACATTTTCACGACTAAAATAGGAGAGAGAAAGTAAGTATGAAAAGTTTCATGATTTCATGACATGTCACATTTTCATGACTAAAACAGGAGAGAGAAAGTAAGTTTGAAAAGTGTCATGATTTCGTGACATGTCACATTTTTGCGACTAAAATAGGAGAGAGAAAGTAAGTTTGAAAAGTGTCGCGATATCGCAACATGTCGCATTTTCATGACAAAAGAAAGAGAGGAAGCATACGGAAGTAGAACTATCACGATTTCATGACAAAAGCAGAAAGCAAGACTTTGGAAGCAGAAGTGTCATGATTTCGTGACAAAAGAAAAGAAGTAAAGTATGAAAGCAGAAGTGTCACGATTTTGCGATAAAAGCAAAGAAGAAGACTTCGAAGGCAGAAGTGTCACGATTTCGTGATAAAAGAAAAGAAGCTAAGTACGGAAGTAGAAGTGTCACGATTTCATGACAAAAGCTAAGTTGAAGACTACGGAGGCAGAAGTGTCACGATATCACAAAAAAAGAATAGAGAAAGCGTACAAAGGTGAAAGTGTCACGATTTTTTGACATGTATTTTTGTGGCAACAGCAACAAAACAAGCTACAGAGGTAGAAATAACACGATTTCATGACAGGTCGTAAAAGTGCAAGTCAAGAAGGAGAACCCGAAAAAGACCGACGACAGCCAACAAAAATTAGGGTTTATAGTTGTTATGAAAGCCGACTAAGATTAGGATTTATAGCCGACTAAGATTAGGGTTTTCATCATAAAAATATTGTTATAAAAGGAGGGTTGTTTGGAGAATTGATGAGATCATGGAATGTGTGTGAAATATGGTCATTGTGTGTAGAGAGCAAGTAGTGTTGAATTGTGCTAAGTGTGAAATTTGCAAAGAGAGTAGAGTGTACAAAAGGGAGAAGATGATCGTGAAGTTCGATCGTAACGATTTAGAGTGTGTGAAGTGATTGCGTAGAGAGAGTAGAGTGCGCAGAGAATGCAAAGGTAAAGAATACCAGTCAGGGTCTTGTAAAATTAAAGGTATCTTACTGTCAAACTTATATATTCAAATTGAAGTCCATGTTGTATCTTGGCATCAAGGTTGGGTGCTCCTTTTTGTTGGTGCAGATAAATCAGGGGTTGGTGCTCCTTCCAATTGGTGCTGGTAAATCAGGGGTTGGTGCTCCTTTCTATTGGTGTAGATAAATCAGGAGTTAGTGCTCCTTCCAGTTGGTGCTAGTAAATCAGGGGTTGGTGCTCCTTTCTATTAGTCCAGATAAATCAGGGGTTGGTGCTCCTTTTTGTTAGTACAGATAAATCAGGGGTTGGTGCTCCTTCCAGTTGGTGCTAGTAAATTGATTGTAAAGTTGGTGCTTTGCAAAGGCTGGATTTGGATGGTAGTCCAAGCGATCAATTTTTGAGGATTAGCCACATTGGTGAACCTCGTTAAATCTTGTGTTGTGTGATGCTCTTTTGTTATACTTGTTGTATCTAGTAATAAGTTTTAATTGTTACGGTATTAAGAGCTATAAATTCAATTTTAAAGAGCTACATTGATTCACCCCCCCCTCTTAGTGTCATTGTAAGACTAACAAAGCTGAAGGTGACTTTACTATGAAACCATCTTATTCCTTCCTTCTCCCAGAATATGAGGCTCCTTTTACAGTGAATCTTATTTGGATTAAAAGACTAATCCCAAAGATCAATATTTATTTCTTGTTGGCAACTTAAAATAAAATACTTTCTTTGGAGAATCTTCGAAAGAGGAGTCACATTATTGTGAACATATGCTATCTATGCAAATAGGATTGGGAATCCACCCAACATCTACTACACATCTGCATGTTCACATGGCAGGTATTTATGTTTATTTTTAATTGGTTTGATATTTATTGGTGTTTCCAGGTACGTTTATGGACATCCTTCAATGGTGTTCATCGTTCATGTCCCAATGACTATCTTTATTGTGGAAAATTATGCTTCCCCATGTGTGGTGGGGGGTGTGGAAAGAATAGAATGCCCATGATTTTAATGATGTTGAGACCGATGTTGTCAGGGTGGGTACTAAGATCATTAATAGAGTATTAGAGAATGTCTTGGCTTCCTTTGTAGGTAAACTACCCAAGGTGCCCTCCTCCTCTGATGAAGTTGATTTGGAATTTAAATTGGATTGGAGACCTCTTCCTTGCCACCCCCCATGAACCTAAAACTAGAGCAAGAATTAAGTGGGCCCATCCGATTCCTAATTGGCTGAAACTCAACTTCGATGGGGCCTCAAAGTATAACCTTGGCAAGGCTAGAGCAGGCGATGTTGTACAAAACAAGAATGGTGACATCTTCATGGTATTTTTTGAACCTCTTGATTCCCAATATTCACACTTCATGAAGTTTTGCACAACTTATATGGGGGTGAAACTGTTAGCGGATTCTAGCTATCAGAATATGGAAATCAAAGGTGACTCATTGAACATAATCAATATGCTCAAAAGGGAGTGTACACCTAGCTGGAATGTTCTCGATATTATTGCTAAAGATAGGATATTGTTGTGCGCTTTTGAATAGGTGAACATTCACCACGTATTTCATGAGGGGAATGCACTAACCGATATGCTAGCCAACCATGGTGTCCACTGTGCTACTTTTTTGATGTGGAAAAATGATTTCCTGAATAAGGTAGTTTCCCTTGCTAGGAAAGAGGCTCGGAATACTTTGTTTTTGTAAGTAGGAGTCAGACATCCCTTTGAATCTCATTGGAAGGGGTGTTTGGTCTCGCTTTGACCTTTGATCGGAGTTTGTTAGAGTTTGTTTTACCTTCAAAGCATTGTGCTTTTCTAAGTTCTCTTTGGAATCATTATGGTTATTAGGAATTTAACTCTCTCGGTTATTCCTAATAGGTATAATATTTTTGAGATTGTTATTATGGTTGAGAGTTTGGCTGTATGTATAAGGTTGTGGGGACCCTTTCAAAACCCTCTCTTTAATTTAATACCAAAAAAAAAATGTAACATATTTTATATTAATTTAAAAAATTAGATTTGTTTGGTTCCTTTAAATTTATAAGTTGGTATATAAGATAATCACTAAAGTAAATTGGTTAAGACCGCTATTACACAAAATTAGTTTTAAAAAGCAAGAAGAATTTGTGAAAGGGAAATATATTTTGGAGGGAATTATAGTATCTAATAAAGTAATGCATTTAATAGCTTCTAGAAAAATAATCAAGTGACCTTAAAACTTGATATGAATAAATCCTATGATAGAATTAAATGGGATTTTTTTTTTGCAATCTCAAAAACTCACAAACCAAAAACTAAGCTGAAAAATAGTGCATTATTAATTATTTTTTCTAGGGTTATTTGGAAAAGTAGCAATACATCCTATTTATGTTTCCTCATCAATGAAAATGAAGGTGGAATCTAGAAGGCTAAAATTGGTGCCCATTTGTCTTCCAATCCTTCTACAAAATTATTTATTTGTTTTTATTTTTTCTCAAGACTACTCAAGAGTAGTGCTTGTATGACACACTTGTATGTCAACATCACTCATAAGATGACAACATCAATTGTAATACAATAACAACACTTTTATGATATAATCTATAATGATAATAGCAACAATTTTATGGTTGTAGTAGCACTTGATTGTAGTAGCCGCTATATATTTGCTTACTTGACATGCATGATATAAGAGCATTCAAGTAAATACATGTCTATATATATATATATATATACCATAAGATCCAATTCATAAACATTTCATAAACTCTAAAAGCAAAAATCCATACTTAAAATCTTCGAATGAACCCATCTATGTTGCCTCTTCAACTACCCAAATTTTCCACCTAACCAAATACTCATAATAGTCCTTGCATATTATTCTCAATGCTACTCTAGAATCTATCATTGCTTCATTATCATCCTACTCTTTCTTTGATAACTACTATACCCACTCTTCCATTGTAAATTCAAGAGTGATATCCCCATTAGTAGCCATTTATCTATCCTAATATAGATACAAATAAACCACTTAGAAAAATAAATGATACATTTACTTCTTTTGGGAGTTTAATTTCATAGGCATTAATTGTAAATTTTCTCAAGACCTTACAAAGTCCAATATTTTTATAATTTAGCTTGTTGTAATAATATTTTTGAAACTTTTTAATTATAAATGTGTCAAAACTAAGTTCCCAACCTAAAATTCTTGTGTCCTACACTTGATATTAGCATGTTGCTTGTATCTTTGAACACTCTTATCAATATCGTATTTCACTTCCTAATGTAAATCATGCATGTAATCACCAAAGTCCTTTGATATAATACTTGGCCTTATCAAATCAGCTATACTTCCTAACTCATTCACTCCACATAGATGGATTTTATACATAATTTGCAATCCTTGGATGTACTTCTATTTACTAAACTGTTATATGCAAACTCTACTTATGTGAAGATGATATCCCATAACTTTGGATTTCTTCAACTAGGAACCTCAAAAAATTCCCAAGTCTTTTATTCATAACTTTTATTCTTCCATCATTTTATGGGTGATAGTTTAAGCTAAACCTAAATTTAGTGTCCAATTTCTTCCACAAAGTACACCAAAAATAGTCCATAAATTTAATGTCTTTATCTAAAATAATGCTCTTTGGAAACCCATGCAACCATACCACTTCATTGAATTACAACGTGGTAATATGAGTAGCATCATTTATCTTACTTTAAGGTATGAAATGTGTCATATTTGAAAATCTATCAACAACAACAAAAATGTAGTCATTGTCTTTGTGTTCTTCGCAACTAAAAAATGAAGTCCATGATGACATATTCTCAAGTTCTTTCTAGTATAGGTAATGGTTGATATAAACTAGTGTTCTTGTTCCTTCCTTTGGCATGTTTGCAAACTCTATAACTTTGCACACAATTATTGATATGTACACCCATTATTGACCAATAGTAATGCCCATGATGTTGTCCCAATGTCTTAACCACTTTGAAGTTTCCAAGTAGACCTTCACTATGTTTTCCTACTATTAAACTTTTTCTCATAGAATCATGTGGTATGCATAATTGTTTTACTTTGAATAATAATCCTTATTTCATGAAATAGTCCAACCATGAGGTCCTATCTATCTTTGTTGGGTTATTATAATATGCCAAAGCCTTCTTAGAGTCTACATCATTTTTCATATATATCATTCATGAAATCTAAACTAGCAACCTCTATTCTCATCTCATGCAATAATAAACCTCTTATAATCAATGCATAGGCTACTTAGCTTGAGTTACCACTTCAATTATTCAAAACAAATGAATAACCTTGAAGAAATTCTACCCACTTCCTGAGTCGTTGGTTTGACTTACCTTAACTATTAATAAATTGTAAAGTTGTAAAGCATGATGATCCATGTATAAAATAAATTATTTTGGTAATAAATAATGTCTTCACTTCTTAAAGGCTTGAACAATGGCATATAAATCTTGTTCATAGATTAAATATTTATTCTTTGTTTTATTTAATTTCTTGGTGAAATTAGAAATGGGCGTACCTTCTTTGCTCAAAACTCCACCTATAGTTTTCCCACTGACATCACAATCTACTTGAAAAAAAAATTGAAATCTAGAAAAGCTAAAATGAATTATTTCATTAGCTTCTACTTCATGATTTGAAAACTCAATTCTACTATAAATATACATTTGAGCTCATTCCTACTATCCTTCATTATTTTCAAGATTGGAGTAAAACCCCACTAACTTTTTTGATAACTTTCCTATAAAAACTTGCTAAACCATGAAATATTCTTGCCTCATACATACTTTTTGGTGATTTCCAATCCACAATAGATTATACCTTTTGAGTATTTATCCACAAGCCATCTTGTGAAATAACAAATCCCAAATATACTAACTATATTTTTAGAAATATACATTTCTTGAAATTGACCAGTAATCATTCTTTTTACAATATTTTCTAAACGAATATCAAATGCACCAAAAAAAATTATTTACATTTACTAAATATCAAAATATAATCTAAATGAACACTAACAAATTTACCAAGAAATGGTTTCAACACTTTATTCATTAATTGCATAAAATTTTAGTGCTTTGGTCAATTCAAATGGCATGACCAACCACTCATACAATCCATCCCTTATCTTGAACGTGGTATTTCCTTCATCCCCTTGTCTAATTTGAATTTGATGATAGCCACTCAAATATATATTTTTAAAGTACTTCACTCAACAAATCAATCAAATCATCCACATGTGGCAATGAAAACCCATACTTTATGGTTATCTTATTAATGACCCAAGAATTTGTGCACATATGTCATTATTTTACTTTCATTGGTGGTAGTAGTACTTGTACTGCATATGGGTTAAAGCTCTCCCTAATAAACCTCTTATCTAGTAACTCTTGGAATTTCCTCTTCATTTCCTAATTCTCTATATGTTTCATCATATAAGTGAAAGCATGAGGATACGGAAAAAAAAAAGGAAAATGCCAAGTACGATGCGTATAAAACCAAACTTAACGCCAAAAGCCTATGTATTGAAAAATGCATAAAAGGAAAGAACATGAGCGAATCGACACAAGATAAAAGCAATATGGAATAGGGTCCTCTTTATTGATATGCTTTCAAAGTCATGTTACAATACGTCTCCTTCCCTTTTAGGGGATAGGAGCGTTAAATATGTTTCTTATCACATCCATGGATAGCAATCCTTCTTCCGCGTGCCCACATGTAAGATGGGCGGACCAAAATGTCACTACCGCTTGTGTATATGAATGTTGGTTCCTCACTACTCCTCTGATTTCAGAAACCTACGTTCAAGGAAACAGAAAAGATCAGTAGCACCTACAGATAGAATAGAACATGTATTTCCCAAGGCCTACTGTTAGTGTATGCATGAAAATATTAAAACGATAACCAAATGACCTCAGATCGACCTAAAAATTTAACAGAAGCATGAATATGTTACCAAGAGGCCACTGCAAAAGGAACAGTCTAGAAATTCCTCACATATTTGTATTCGCTCCAGGGTGGGACGAATAGACCTGCAATAACTTGTCAGAAAGCACCCTCTTCAATGTCCTATCCAGGAAGCTCCAAATGACCTGCAAAGTTGGGGTTAGCTAATTGGGGGTGTTTTGGGAAGACCCATAAGGTCAGATTTCTCCAATTTGGCCTCTATCACCCAGATTTTTATGGTGCCATCTGCAAGTTAGTAAAGGCGGGAAATGATAAAAACCTGGTCAAAAATGCTCAGAATGAAGTGAAATTTAAACTACAGCCTATTTAAATAACCTAGAATAAGATGCAAAAGAAAAATCAAAGAAATATATCACAGATTTCTAATCGCTCTGGGTGGGGCGATTAGGGCTGCGACAGCTTGGGGGGCGCCCGGGGGTAGGACGCCCATCGTTTGGGACTCTGTTTCGGCACCAATCCACTTGGGATGGGTCCAAAACTTCTTATGGGGTGTTTTCGACAAATTTTGTGGAATATTGTGGCCAAATATTCGGGTTTGGGTCTAGAATGCGCCTCCAATGATCACCCAATAACCTCCCTCCAAAAGAGAGATCAAGGATGTGAAAGCACAAACAATGGGTGAGGATATATTTTAGCAGCACTTCATTGCTCCAAAAGCTCCTCTCTGTCTATTCTTTTTGGGTGAGAAGACTCACCAATTTATAGACCTAGGGTCTCTTTGTTTTGAATGTGCATGCGAGGGCGCCACTTGAGTTGATTGTCCTATTTTGAGAGAAAATATTATTCCCTGATTTAGAGTCTCCTTGCATGAGGTCTCTAAAATAAAGACATGCATGACTGAAGTCTCTCTTCTTGATTTGAAGCCGTTCCTCGCAATTGCATGGCTTGAAGTTGTAGTTAACTGGCGGACTTGTCGAGGTTTGACTTTTTGCCAGTCAAACTTGCTATTCGCCTCACCCTGGGGCGAATGCTGCTATTCGTCCCTGGGTGGGGTGAATACCAGTTTGTATTCGTCCCAGGGTGGGGCGAGTAGGGAGCAAAGTGCCAAAAAGGTGCCAAATTGACTCTTGACCTCCAAAATGCTTTTGGGAGTGGTTAGGACCATTGTTTAACCTCTAGGGGCTGCCCTAGGGGCTGTTTGTGTCAATGCGATCGATGCTTGTTGTCACATAATCGGATTGGTGCTATTTTGGTGTCTATAGATGCCCCTTTTTGGGAAGCGTTGTGCAAGGCACAACGCTGAGCAAAAATAGATACCCAAAGCACTAATGATTAGGTTTTCTCAGTAACCTAACCAACTCTTGATGCCCCAAGTATGGAAAGGGCACGCATTCTTGAATCCTTGCTTCTGACGAGCTAAGGAACTTAATTCAAGTGTTAACCTTTTTTGGTGAGGTGTTACTTGAGCTTGGACATTGATCAGTCATGAATAGGCAAAGGGCGCAACCTTTTGTCTGTGGGAACCTTGAGTTCATGATTCATGAATGCCAAGTGTTTGATCAACTTGTGATTATTGCTTGTTTGCTACCCCAAGCGGGAGCATGATTGTCTTTGTCAATGATCCTTTGAATGCATGTGATTTCCTTGATTGGGTATATTTTTGTTGATTGGTGACTAAGTGTGACTACCCCCTCAAGCGACGAATCGATGAGGGAATGACCGACATGAGAAAAGTGACGAGTCGCTTGACCCAAGATGACTTAGGTAAGGGTGCCTTCAGTTTTTTACCATTGAATGCTTAAGCAGGTCCCGAACATTCTGACCTATTTTTGGTGGGTTTTAACCCTTTTTGTGACGCATTTTGGAGCTGAAATTGTCAAAAATCCGTCCTCCCGTGGAGTGGTCCGGCTATGGTAGCCTTCTTAGGGAGTAGGATAGTGACAATTTGTAACCCCAACGTCTATTTTGGATGCCAATAATGTCAGGCGCAAAGGCGCCTTCGTTCGGCAATGTTATTGCTATTTTTGGTTGGGTTTTGACCCTTTTGGGGGGATGAAATTCTCGAAAATCCGTCTTCCCGTGGAGCGGTCCAGCTATGGTAGCCTTCTTAGGGAATAGGATAGTGAGGATTTGTGACCCCGACATCTATTTTGGATGCCCAGAATGTCAAGTGCAAAGGCACCTTCGTTTGGAAATGTTATTGCTTTTTTTTTTTTGTGCATTTTTATTTACATTGATGTATGCATATGCTATTATGAATGTGATGTTTCTAATTATATGATGTATGCATATGGAATGAATGAAATGAGTTGTTGATAACTTGTCGATGGCACCATAGACTGTACAAGATTTACTGGCTTTCTGTACTTATGGGATGGCTTTGTGGAATGACTTTGCATGTGAGAACTTTGTTTTTGTATTTTGCATATTTTTTGATGGTGATGTATGTAATGAAATGTTCCAGTTGTTTTTTAAAATGTAGTTAAGCTTTTCTGAGATTCAGATATTTTAACTAACTAGCCAAAATTGTACATTTATCTTACAAGACTTTTGAACAAGGTATAAATCCGACTTGAGTTTAACCAAGTTATTTCACATCCCTGTGTGTGCAATTGAGTTCGTTTATGTGGTATTTGTCAGGATACCACCAGTGCTAGATAGGCTATCAACCAAACCTGTACTGAGGATCACCTAATTAGCTCCACTAACTCCGTTGTTGTATTTAGTAAGATTAATCCACGGGACAATCTAAGGTACCATAAGCTAGCTCATCCACATGCAAACATTGGTCTGCTCACATGCAAAGCTAATGTGATAGACATATCGTCATGCGTTTAGGATACCACCATTGCCAGGTAGGCTGTCCACCAAACCCGTAATGAGGATCACCTAGATGGTTTTTGAATGCTAAGAATTCTAGGGATTCAAGTTCAGGATTTTTATTTGCTCAATGGTTTAGGATACTTGCTCGTATACATAGTGATGAAAATCACTATTTATTTTTCTTCTTGTTTTTCTTTTTGAGCAAGGATTTTGAATAGTGGTGATAACCACTGTTATTTGATTTTGGATTTTGAGCTTTGTAAGGTTGAGCTTGTAGGTTTGTGGCTTATGAATGACATTGATCCTTTTAGGCCTTGGGGATGACTACCCATCCTATTCAGGGACGTGTAGTACGAATCCTTACGACTTTGGGAACCAAAGGGGATTATGGAGATTATGAAGTAAGGGCATTGATCTTTTAGGCCTTGGGGATGACTACCCATCCTTTTCATGGACGTGTAGTACGAATCCTTACAACTTTGGAGACCAAAGGTGATTGGAGATGGTCGTGATGATGGCTTGTGGGAATTTTGTTTTTGAATGGCATCGATCCTTTGAGGCCTTGGGGATGACTACCCATCCTTGGCAGGGACGTGTAGTACGAATCCTTACAACTTTAGGGACCAATGGTGATTGGGATTTTTTGTAGTGGTGAAAACCACTGTTGATTAGGGGGAATTGATGGGGAAGAGCTTGTCCTTTTGTCAATTCTCAGCACTCTTGAACCATTCGCACAGGGGGATGAACAGACTAATCTTTCACCTATGGTACCCTAGACTACTTTGTAGGTTTCTCTTGCATTCACACAACTTAGGAATTATTTTATGTGTTTTAACTTGTGTAAGGATGTTACATAACAAGGCGTGATCCAAGTAAAACTTTCCCTTGTAAAATCTGTTTAACTTTGTACAGTTTTTTGGCTAGCAATTTAAAGACAACTGAATGACGAAAACCCTATATACATTAGGAGACAACTGACTATGCTAAAAATGATGATGGTGTTATTCTAGATGTATGCATTTATAAAATGGATTTGATGTGGAAAATGATGGAATTGCCAAGTAATGACAATCTATGGTGCTTTTGACTTGTATGACCTAGCAAATATGCAATGTATGGATGTGATGCCTAATGCAACCTATATTTTTGTATTTTGATTTTTATGAGTATGCATGGAATTGAAATGCAATTTTTTTTGTTATTTTTGATGATTTTATTGTTTTTGTTTGTTTTTGAATATTTGTTTTGACCAAGCGGTTATGGTAACCCTTGGAGCTTTTGGTGTTTGACCAAAGGGTTTATGGATACCTTTGGAGCATTTTTGGGGTTGACCAAGCGATTGCAGGAATCCTTGGAGCTTTTGGCTTTGACCAAAGGGTTTATAGATACCTTTGGAGCATTTTTGACCAAGCGATTATGGGAATCCTTGGAGCTTTTGGTTTGACCAAAGGGTTTATGGATACCTTTGGAGCATTTGTGACCAAGAGATTATGGAAATCCTTGGAGCTTTTGGGTTGACCAAGAGATTATGGAAATCCTTGGAGCTTTTGGTTTGACCAAGAGATTATGAAAATCCTTGGAGCTTTTGGTTTGACCAAGAGATTACGAAAATCCTTGGAGCTTTTGGTTTGACCAAGAGATTATGGAAATCCTTGGAGCTTTTGGTTTGACCAAGAGATTACGAAAATCCTTGGAGCTTTTGGTTGGACCAAAGGGTTTATGGACACCTTTGGGGCATTTTTAGGTTGACCAAGAGATTACGGAAATCCTTGGAGCTTTTGGTTTGACCAAAGGGTTTATGGACACCTTTGGAGCATTTTGGGTTTGACCAAGAGATTATGGAAATCCTTGGAGCTTTTGGTTTGACCAAAGGGTTTATGGACACCTTTGGGGCATTTTGGGGTTTGACCAAGCGATTTTGGTCTAGCCTTGACATGTCTTTGTAGGACCATGCAAAAACCTCCTTCTTCTCTTTGAGAAG
Source organism: Wollemia nobilis (assembly GCA_028583015.1). Taxonomy (NCBI): domain Eukaryota; kingdom Viridiplantae; phylum Streptophyta; class Pinopsida; order Araucariales; family Araucariaceae; genus Wollemia; species Wollemia nobilis. Next base: position 734,938 of record JAQPPZ010000677.1, on the reverse strand, counting down.
GGCAATGTAGTCGGCTTGCTCTTCGGGGGATAGACTTACCCCCAACTTGATGATTTGCAAATTCATTGGATCAGAGCCGATGTCTACGTCAGTCATCTCCTCGACCGACATGTGGGACCCATCCTCCAACTGGTGTGGAGTTGGGATCAAGTGGATATCGTTTGCTGAATTTAGATCATCGTTCGGAACATCAGGTTCCTCTTCAGCATGGAAGACATCCTGAGTCTGTCTTGGGGTGAAATGGAACATCCCACCACAAGGCCAGTACTCTGATGGGGATGGCGATGTGTCAGCGTGCTCCCAGTCTATAGCATCTAGGTCTAGATGCAATGACCATGTCGGGTCAGCTGGATCATGGATGGGGGCGGTTAAGTCAATGGAGATCATGTTGATGAAATGATTGTGGTCTCCATTACCATGGGTGTGATTACTCGGACATCCTAGATGATCTTTGTGCTCCGGATCTGGCTCTGTGGGTACTGGCACAAATGGATCAGCCCTATGCATGGATAAGAGGACAGGGTCTACCCTAGGCACTGATGGTTTTATAGGGTCTCCAGGCGGAAGATGCTCTCTATGTACCTAGAGTGGCGAGTGCAGTAATTGCTATAACTGTGCCTGGTTTAGGTGCCACCTATGCCTTGGCCCTATGTGTAACTGTTCAAACATGTCATCTATATCCAAGGGATATTGTTGTTGTCACATATGATTGAGATAAGCCATCTCAGTTTCATCTTCGTAATCATTGTCAGAGATCCAAAGGCCTTCGTTGGCTCCAACAGCTATTTGCGACATATGAGGCTCATCTTGCTCGAGCAAATTAATGTGGTCCCATCGAGGTTGTTCCGCTCTCTATGGGGGACCTGATTCTCTTGAGGTGGCATATGCTCAATTGGAGCATCCAAAGGGAACATTGTCGGGAAGCTCTCCTGATCATCATCCATGGGATATACTTGTGAATGATTGCTATCAGACTCGAAAGGATCCCAAGGTGCTACCTCGTACTCCGACTCATCTTCTCGAAGACCCTTCTTGGTCTTGTCCATATCCCTCTTGTGGGTGAGTCCTCGAATTTTCTCCCTTTTTGATCGAAGGGAAAGGGTTGTTATGGTCAACAAGGTTGGTTGTTAGCAATGGGAGATAATCTCCCAATGTATATGTTGTGTTAGGATTGGCATATGGATCTAATGCCAACCCATCCTTGTTGCCTATCCCTAGGCCTTGCATGTTCTCTACCAAGATGTCTAGGGGCAGGGGGTGGTTGAACCCTACTCCTGACTTGTCATACGACATTTGATATCTCGGTTGGCAAAGAACACGCACTCCTTGCTCATACCTGCCCAACCCATATCCATGCCAATTGCATTGGCCAAGATATCTCAATGCAAAGTTTGGGTTGGACAAATAGTTGACATCCTCTGCAAAGGGCTCTTCATCTTCGTCTTCTTGCATACAAGTTTCAATGCCATTATCCAGGCCCCCATAAACAAAGTTTGTCTGATTGGGTGGGTAGCCTAGAGGAACCACAGAGCCGATGGGGAGTCGAGGCCTCCCCATGTCCTGCATGGACTCAAGTGTGGGTGTTGCTACAATGTTTCGCACTATATACTCCCCCAGGCCCGTGTTGGCCATCTCAACGGTGATCGTTGGCGGTTGAGGGGGAGCGAATGGGAGTCCTTCCGGAGTCCACTCCATGTGGGGCGAACTAGGCATCTCGACTTCCATTCGGCTAGGCATCTCTTCGGTAGAGATGGTTGAGACTAGGGGTGGTTCCTCTTCTAGGGGTTTCTTTCCCTTGTCCTTTGATGTGGCCACCGTAGGTGGCATCGTTGTTGAAGGACCAGATGAGGAAGATGGACCCAGCTGGGGATTTGATGGACTTGTCAACGGGGATGCCTATGGAATCGGACCCTGTTTAGATGGATTCAACTAAAAATCCAAATGCGTTGATGGAAGGGTCGATTGCGGCATGAATTGCACCGTATTGCAGTACTTGAAGGGCTCTAAGTCTGTCGGGACTACATGCACCTGTCCTTCAAATGTATACTTTAGGCACTGATGAGCTATTGAAGGGACACACTTCATGTCCCCGATCCAAGGCCGGCCCAAGAAGATATTATAAGCCATCTCACCTTCCAAGATGTGGCACAATGTATGAATAGTCTTTTGTCCCACTTGGATGGGTAGGACAATTGTGCCAACCGTCGAGCATATTGCATCATTGAATGCTCACAATGTATAGGTGGAGGCCATGATGTGAGATGCCGACAACTTCAGATGTTTCAATGCTACTGTTGTGATGATATTACTGGATGAGCCAGTGTCCACCAACACCCTCTTATACGGAATCCCGTTGACCCGTGCAATAACGTGCAGGGGTGGATCCGCCACATCACCAGTCACTGATTTCAATTCATCTTCTCTAAAGGTGATGACTGGTTCCGTACATTGTTTTACATGTCCCACGAAGTTGTTGAAAGAGTTTGCTTCATGGGGCTGCAGCTCGATGGCTTTTAATATCTCCATTAGAGCCTCCCGATGGGGCGCTGATTGTTGAATGAGCTCGTATATGGAGAGCCTAGCCGACGTGGTCCTTAGACTTTGGGTAAGTCTAGTCCGAATCATGGCCACTGGTCTAGGCAGGGGAGGTTGCGTAGGGTGCTATTGAGGTTGTGACGTCGATGGAACTTCTCTAGTGGCCATCACAGGGGCAGCTCCTGGATACCTCTTGTTCCTAGTCACTATGCTTATCATCCCTACATACCCCTGCATGGGGCAATTCTGTTGCACCTCATTGACTTGAAGGGGTTTTGCCTACGCATCATGGGCAGGCAAGGGGTCTCTAAAGACTCCCATATGTTGGTTGTTTGGCGCTACGGGGTTGTCCACCGCCAATGTCTTGTTGTCGATTAGGTCTTGTACCAAACCTTTGAACTTCCAACATGCATTAAGATCATGTCCCTTCCGCCTGTGGAACCTACAATACAAGTCCTCCCGGTACCCCTTAGGCTTTGGTGCATTGGGGTCTATGGTTTGAATCTCTGGCAGGTTGATCAAGTTCGCCATTGACAAGCGGTCAAACAGGGAGTCCCTGGACTCTATGTAAGGAGTAAATTGTCACCTAGGGCGACGCTGCTAATTTTGTTCCTGCCTCTGGTTTTCTCTGTCATAGTTGTTAGGAGGCACCGCCTGATAGTTAGCCTTTTGAGGTTGTGTTGCTTGTGCAGGCTTAGGGATGTTTATAGCAACCTGATTGACCGTAGTGGGTTTCTATTGCGTGGTCCCTATTTTGGTGTTCTTGGGCCATTCTTTCTTCTTTGGCTTGGCGATCTCACCATCCTGTATCTTGATCTCCTCAATGATTCTGGCTTGCGCCAGAGCTTCCTCAAGAGTGGCATATTGCTGCAGCTGCAATAGCATGGAGATCGATCTCAAACAACTTTTTGAGAACATTTGGGTCAGGTCTGACATGGGAGGGAGGTAGGGTAGCTTTGAAAGCAACGTCCTCCACCGGTTCCCGTATGCCACCATGGTTTCTTCCTCATACTGCTTGAGGCTAGCTAGGTCACTTAATGATGCCTTTTTCTTGGTGTTGAAGGTGAAGCATTCGAGGAACGCGTCCACTAGCTGATCCAAGTTACTGATGCTATGTTTTGGTAATTGAGTGAACCAATCCGAGGCAGGGCCTATGAATGTGGTTATAAATGTTCTTAGTAACAAAGCATCATTATCCTGAATGCCAAAGCACTGGCTCAGGAATCTAGTCACGTGCTCTTGGGCATCCTCCTCCCCTCTAAAGAGTGCCAACTAGGGCAGTTTAAAGTGTTCAGGGTATGGAGGTGCCGACACTAATGGATGCACAGGATGACTGTAGAGTTGGCATAAAGTAGGCTTTTGGGGCCCAGAAGTCTTGGTCTCCATAGACTCTAAGTGCTCTAACAGCACTTTATATGCATCGAAGGATTTAATTTCTTCCTCCTTAGTTTGCTCCCATTGTGGGTTGCGAGGAACTTGAGGCCTATGGAGGGGTAGCTGGATAGCACCCCCTCGCCTTGGTAGGGCATTTCAGCCCACTCTTCTTCTTGTTCATACTCCTCATAGGCTTCTTGAGGAGTGCCTGGCCGAGACCTATACACATGGGTGGGTGCCCGTGGAGGGTGCCCATCATTGTTTCTGGGAGTGGCCTCCCGCTCAGGTCTAGGAGGTCTTGGAGGCAATACTTGATAAGGTCGCGTAGACCTGTCTCGTACCAAGGGGTTGTGCCTCTCATACACTTCTACTTTATGCGCGTGAGGGGTTGGGACCTTCTTAGGCACATTGTTATGTAGCAATTCGGTTGTCTGATGCTGAATGCACTCTTTGTTAAGGCGATACAGATGCTCTAACTATTGTTGATCTTGCCTGAGCTATGTGATTTGCGCTTGGTGGGTGGCATGTATGGCAAATGCCAAGTCACTTTGTTCCACCGTCTCATGTTTAGGAAGCCTAGATGCCTCTCCTACATGTCTATCTCGGTCATGGTGATCCGAGACCCCTATGGGTTGCTTTCCTCTGTCGAGGTTAGCTACATTAACCCGAGGCTCTAGCCTCAATGGGTGATCCTGATACATAGCAGGTGCGAAGGTGCATCGCTCCCACATTGTGTACTGCTCTTGAGGAACATGGTGGTCTTCCTCGTACTCCCTTTCATATGCGTGCAAGGTGCGGGAAAAATTGTCTTGCCCTGTCTGGAGAGCCTGATACTCTAGATTTGGTCTAGTGTTTCTAACAGCAATACGGGGTAGAGGAGGGATGACGAAATCATGTGGCCCCTCCTTATGGACCCTATGTTGCTCTAGCACTTCATCACTAGGCCACTCATAATGAGCATCTAAGGGAGGCCTCCTATCTATGTTGAGTGCCACGTGTAGGTTCTCCTCTTGAAAGGACCTATGCTGAGTGGGGGTGCCTCTCAAAGAGGTGCCTCTATAGTCCTGTTCTATGATGGCATGATGTGGACTATCTTGTGTGTGTCAGGCCACCAAGGCGGGATGACCAAGTCCTCAAGACTATATCGGAGGTGACTTGCCCCCCTTTGTACACTTTCTACAGTGCTTGCCCGTGATTGGGCTCGACTACGGGTGTACACCATGGTGATGCTTACCTAAAGATGCGTAGATTTTTATCTTCTTTTAGGATTTCTTATGCTACACTAAATAGGAAATATCACACACACAAAACAATGATTATCTCGTTTAAAGATTAAAAGTGTGCCCTAAACCTGGTTCAGTGTGTTTTGATGTTTGTTTTGAAAGCTTTTGGAAAGAACATTTAAATGCAATATGATGGCTCTTATGACTCCCAAAAATGGTCGCCCCTTCGATATACCATTGCCAGGCCGATATACCAACCTCTCTATATACCCGCCCTTACGTGAGGGAAACTATTGGTACGTGAGAGCAGATGGTACATGGAACATAGGCGGTACGGAAGGGGAATCACTCTGTTTATGACACCTACCATAGAAGACTTATCCTCATGCATTGGGAATCACCCCCACTACACTTGGTCAGCTTTCGTCAGGATTTACGTCTAGCAACAGTCGCGATCGGGGTTATGTATGCAGTATCTCAAGCCAAGGTGGTGATGAAATCCACCGTTGGTCTTGCTCAAGGGTTGGGGTTTTACGACCAACTCCTTGTTGTTTTAACTTGCCACGTGGTGTGTGGGGTTCTTTTTAAGTTGCATAAATGAAGCAAACAAGCATTCAAACTCTCCTATGCAAGCAAATAACCAGAGAACAGAAAGCAAAAATTGATAGAAGGTGTTTAGGACCCCTACCTCTTCTCTGCCCAAATCGGATGTCTCTAAATTTCTGCCCTAAAATTGCATAGGGAGCTATTCATCCCGGGGTGAGATGAATAATAGATCTGTATTCATTCTAGGGTGAGATGAATTCCTATTCGTCCCTGGATGAGACGAATTCCAGCTTTGCACTCGTCACAGACTGAAACAAACAACAGTCCAGGGTTTGAAAACTTGGTACCTGTAAGCAAAAACAAGCAAATTTGATCAAAAAGTTAATCTTAAAAATCAAGGGATAGAGGTCCCACCGTGATCACCACTGAAAGCACGAGGATACGGAAACAAAAAGGAAAATGCCAAGTACGATGCGTCTAAAACCAAACTTAACGCCAAAAGCCTATGTATTGAAAAATGCATGAAAGGAAAGAACATGAGCGAATCGACACAAGATAAAAGCAATATGGAATAGGGTCCTCTTTATTGATATGCTTTTAAAGTCGTGTTACAATACGTCTCCTTCCCTTTTAGGGGATAGGAGCGTTAAATATGTTTCTTATCACATCCATGGATAACAATCCTTCTTCCGCGTGCCCACATGTAAGATGGGCGGACCAAAATGTCACCGCCGCTTGTGTATATGAATTTTGGTTCCTCACTACTCCTCTGATGTCAGAAACCTACATTCAAGGAAATAGAAAAGATCAGTAGCACCTGCAGACAGAATAGAACATGTATTTCCCAAGGCCTACTATTAGTGTATGCATGAAAATATTAAAACGATAACCAAATGACCTCAGATCGACCTAAAAATTTAACAAAAGCATGAATATGTTACCAGGAGGCCACTGCAAAAGGAACAGTCTAGAAATTCCTCACATATTTGTATTCGCTCCAGGGTGGGACGAATAGACCTATAATAACTTGTCATAAAGCACCCTCTTCAATGTCCTATCCAGGAAGCTCCAAATGACCTAAAAAGTTGGGGTTAGCTAATTGGGGGTGTTTTGGGAAGACCCAAAAGGTCATATTTCTCCAATTTGGCCTCTATCACCCAAATTTTTATGGTGCCATCTGCAAGTTAGTAAAGGCGGGAAATGATAAAAACCTGGTCAAAAATGCTCAAAATGAAGTGAAATTTAAACTACAGCCTATTTAAATAACCTAGAATAAGATGCAAAAGAAAAATTAGAGAAATATATCACAGATTTCTATTCACTCTAGGGTGGGGCGATTAGGGCTGCGATAGTTTGGGGGGCGCCCAGGGGTAGGACGCCCGTCGTTTGGGACTCTGTTTCAGCACCAATCCACTTGGGATGGGTCCAAAACCTCTTATGGGGTGTTTTCGACAAATTTTGTGGAATATTGTGGCCAAATGTTTGGGTTTGGGTCTAGAATGCGCCTCCAATGATCACCCAATAACCTCCCTCCAAAAGAGAGATCAAGGATGTGAAAGCACAAACAATGGGTGAGGATATATTTTAGCAGCACTTCGTTGCTCCAAAAGCTCCTCTCTGTATATCATTTTTGGGTGAGAAGACTCACCAATTTATAGACCTAGGGTCTCTTTGTTTTGAATGCGCATGCGAGGGCGCCACTTGAGTTGATTGTCCTATTTTGAGAGAAAATATTATTCCCTGATTTAGAGTCTCCTTGCATGAGGTCTCTAAAATAAAGACATGCATGACTGAAGTCTCTCTTCTTGATTTGAAGTCGTTCCTCGCAATTGCATGGCCTGAAGTTGCAATTAACTGGCGGACCTGTCGAGGTTTGACTTTTTCCAGTCAAACTTGCTATTCGCCTCACCCCGGGGCGAATGCTTCTATTCGTCCCTGGGTGGGGTGAATACCAGTTTGTATTCATCCCAGGGTGGGGCGAGTAGGGAGCAAAGTGCCAAAAAGTGCCAAATTGACTCTTGACCTTCCAAACTACTGTTGGGAGTGGTTAGGACCACTGTTTAACCTCTGGGGGCTGCCCTAGGGGCTGTTTGTGTCAATGCGATCGATGCTTGTTGTCACATAATCGGATTGGTGCTATTTTGGTGTCTACAATAAGCTACCTTATTTGGTAAATTTGTTAATGAAATCTATGTGAGGACTAATAATTCTTATAGATGGTAACCCATATACCTATTATTTTGAAGGAACCTTTGCATATTCCTCAAAAAAATACTTCACATAATGAGGAATCTCATCCATCTTATTTGTTGTCCCATATCCCATGGATTTAGCAATGAAATCAAAAGATGCTTTCTTTTTTCTTCATCCTCTTCAAGAACTGTTTTTCCAAGATCAAGCACACTGTAGAAATTCTATCCATATCTTCTCCTTTGTGCTTCAATGGACATAATGTGTACCTCTTTTCATCCTTCATAATGGCATAGGTGTTCACCCTATCATCATGCATCGTATTTTTATCAAATTTCCATGGCCTTTCCAATAAAATATGACAAGAATCCATAAGCATTATATCACTACTATCTCATATTTGTAAGAACCAATTTAAAATATGACAAGAATCCATAAGCATTATATCACTACTATCTCATATTTGTAAGAACCAATTTAAAATATGACAAGAATCCATAAGCATTATATCACTACTATCTCATATTTGTAAGAACCAATTTAAAGTTTACCATACATTGTTCAATTTCCAAATTTTGATGTTCCTTTTGAAGCCATGACACTTTGAATGGATTGGGTTGTTTAATCCTCTTGAAATATTTTTTTTCTACCATATCTATAGACACTAAATTATCTATACTCTCACTATTAACTATAATTTTGCAACACTTGCCTCTCAATTTATATATGATTGTAAAAATTTCATTTTTCCACTTTTTCATGCTCCTTTTTAGATGGTTTCAACTACTTTGTCTCCATCATGAGAGATTATTCTTTTTGTGGTTCCTCATATGCTTTGATGAGCCAATACATTATTCATATGCTTATGTAATATGGTTCCTATACTCCTTTCCTTTACCACTACCCTACTAAATGCATTATGACTAACTTATCCACAACTAAAGCAATTTTTTGGGAACCCTCTACCCCTTCTTCTACTATAACCACCTCTTTCTCTTGAGAAATATCCACTTCCTCTAGTATTCTAGATTAAATTACTTTGAGAAGTACTAGATTTTCCCTATTGCCTTTGTTTTCCTCTCCCACTATTGGATTATCCTATTCATTAGGAGAACTTTCCTCTTTCTCTTGATTTGTTTTTTTGCCTTGTACACAAATTCTCTTTCACTTTTAATGAACATCGGTAGGCTTATTCTATGTATTTCAACCTAACCATTCGAAACTCATCTTAAATTGACATATAGAATCCTTTGATATTCCTTGCTATTTTTCTTCATTGTATTCCATATAACTATATTGAATAGTAAGCTTATATAACTCCTTGATGTAAAATTCACACTCAAATATTTCTACATTAGCTTTTCTAATGCTGTAAAAATGCCCAATTGGTAGTTATATGGTAGTATTTTGATCTTCATCTTGCCAACCATTTTATCCCAAGTTTTGAACTACTCCTTTTTCTTTTTTTGTCTCTCCATTTTAGCATGATCATACCATAAGAATGCATACAAGAAAAATTTACTCTTTTGGAATCTTCCATTGATTCAAATTTAAAATATTTATCCATATTTGTGATAAAATATATGAGTTCTTCTATGTTCAAACTCCTATTGTAGAATGGGGTCTTCAAATTCCCATTCTAGTGATAGCCTTCAAGAATCTATTTTCTAATTCATACACTAGTATTCTTCTTCAAGCTCCCAAATCGATTCTGCTTCTTCATCATCACTAACATATTTTACATGGAACCCCATTTTCTATGTTGTCATAGTGGTAGCCAACTTGTCTATAGTTCCACTTAACATTTTAACAGTGTTAATATTCTTAATATTCCATGGTGTCTATGAACTTCCTCTATGTGCTATATATTCTCCATCCTTGTTGTGATACCAAATTATATAGTCTAATTGAGGGATTTAATGAATTAATACCTATTATAGCATCTAAATATTCATAACAAATTAATAATAAAAAAAATTAGCCAAAAATAATATGTCATTAAAATTACTTCTTGTTAAGGTTAACTTGAAAATGCAACAGTACATCCCAATTAATATTTTTCATCAATGGAAACAAAGGTGGAATCTGGAAGGATAAGAGTCATGATCCTTCATCTTTCAATCCTTCTTCAATTTTTTTTATTGTATCTACTCAACAAAAATGCTTGTATGACACTTATACAACAATGACACTTGCACAATAATAACAATATTTGTATGCTACTATAAATACATGTATGATAATAGAAGTAATTGTACAATATCAAAACTTAATAGCAACAATAATAATTGTATGGTAGTAGGATCAATTGTATAATAATGATAATTATACAATAATAATACTTCTATGATAGTGTTTTCATATTTGATTATCCATAGTGGGGAAATTATTCCTTGTAAGGAGTGACATAACAAGGTTGTGATAAAGAGCATGAGGTTTGGCTTTATCAGGGGCCTCTAAGAGATTTTTAGAAGGCCAAATACTTATTAGGATGTAATATTCAAGGCATACTAGTGCTAAACAAAGGGAAAGGAGGGAAAGAGATGAAAATAAAAAATCTCAACAAAATAAAAGGGATGGCGATGCACCAATAGATCCACTAAGATCTTCATACAAAAATAGGTTTTTATGATATGTGTCAATAGTGAGCACTTCCTCTATTCAACATAATGAAGCACAAATGAGATCTACCAATTGTATGTGAGCATGAGCAAGTGGATATTGTAATAAATTCAAATAAGTGGCTGGTCCAAAAATAGATGCAGGTCCTCACACACACACATATACTTAATAAAACTCAAATAATAGGTAAAATATTACAAACAAATACATACACATAGAAACAAGTCAGTAGGAGGCCATAGATGGCTATACCAAAAATTTGGCATAGGCTCCCATATATATATATAAGGAATGTCTTATAAAAAATGTGCTATAAGCAAGGGTTTGAGATGGCTCACTAGACACTTAGGTTTCGATTATTTTTACAAAAAGAAACAGAATAAAATATTACAAATGAATAAAATTGCAAAATCTCTAATCCTTTACAAAGCTATTACTTCCCCTATTTATAGATTATTAGGGTAGGGTTTTCCCTTCAAAACTCAAACAAATATTTCTAGGTGGTTATTATTTTTTATACCAAGCAATGTATTTCTTGATCATTTATCCCTTTTATATCCTTTGGATTTATAGTCATGAATGTCAAATGGTCCTGAGCCCTTAGATAAGTAGCTATCATCTTTATTTCCATGTACCCATTTATGGGAATTCCCATAATTTGGGTGTAAAACATTGCTTTATTTAATACTCTAGATATTTGAGTTGCTTTTTCCATGGTTCTCATGCTACTATTTTTTTTCTTAGAGATACAAAACATTATATTATAGGAAAGGACAATATTCCTTGAAGAATGCACACCTCAATTAGAAATTTGAAGCATCGATGTTTTCTTCTTCAAGAATTATCCTTCACCACTTGGGGATGCTTGACTTATGATCTTTGAGACTTTATAACACAAATATATTCATCAAATCTATTGCTTCTCATATTACATCCATGAATTACAAACTTTTGACCTTCAAATATTCTTGGCTTTTTATATCTGAATATTTATCATTAGACCTTTTTTGTTGAGGTTTTCTCTTGTGCTTTTCCATCAGTCAAACTTCCACTTTCAAAAGGTGTAGTTATTCATAACTATAGTTATAGTAGATCTTTTTGGATATTTAGCTTAATAAATATAAGAAACCTAGAAAATTTGTGCCTTTATCCATTGAGCATAAAGTCAAGAAAAATATCCCCTAAAAATAAAAGTTTTTATAAATCAAACCATATATTTGGAATTCTACAAATGATTGGGACTTCTACTATCTCATAAAATTGAGATCTCATATGGTACATATGTACACATTTTTAAGTGAGTGGCCTTTATTCATTGTGTATGGAGTCAAGGGCCCCTCACTTATTGACCAATAATCAATTGTTTTTTCTTTTCTTTTAGGTTCATGGGGAAATTGCTTCCACCACCCTAGGACTAAGGTTTATGAGCAACTTATATTGATCAAATTTATTGGTACTATAGCCTAAGTGTCTTATTGTTGATAGAAGGATAGTACCCATGTCAAATCCCTTCTTATATTTGACCTTATTAGGATGTATTTTTCTCATCTAGCTTAGATTATTTACCTTCTTTGTATGGGAGGAGGGAAAATTTAATTCTTCTACGCCTTTGGAAATTCCCACGCCTATTTTCTTGCATATTTTTTAGGTAGTATATTCTACTACCTATACTATCCTCTGGTCTACTTACTTATATTTTTTCTAATGGGATATATTGAGAATTATTACCTTTACCTCCATAAAATATTTTTCCTCTTCCCAAATTGGCATAACCTAGTTAAGAACAATAGGTTGTTGAGTGAGTGAGGGTTGAGAAGTATTAGCTTGGATAATTGGGTTGATTATTTTATCTCTTTGAATTTATTGATAAATAGGTCAACAATTTGATTCCATTATACAATTGAGTGTAGGAAGAGGGAGTATAACCCCTTATAAGCCTTTTCTTGGAATGAGGCTACAATAAACCTTGGAGTCATTTTTTATTTGTAATGTTGTACAATTGATAAAATTAGACCATATATTATATGTTTTCTTGTAGGGTTGACAATCCTTCACCATTAAAATATGGAAAATTTTACAATATGGACATAGGATAATCATCCCAAACATTTGGTGGCATAGGAGGATGTAAGGGACTTCTCTTGCTATAATATGAGAAGTTTACAAGCAAAAAATCATTCTTATTCTAGCATGAAACTCCCATGGTGGAGATTTAATAATCTCTTTAGGCCCTCTAAATTATAGAAGAGTTCTAGGTTAATACTATTTCTTGTTTCTAAAAAGTAGGTAGACTAAGGCCCTCACCCAAACCTTAGTTTGGTATCTTCAATAATGATTTCTTCTATTGTTCATTATGGAGTTCAATAACTAGATAAATATAGCTTAATTCCTCTATATAAGTGGGTAGACAAAGGCATTCACCCAATTCTTGGTATGGCATATTCAACAATGGCTTCTTCTAGTGTTTATTATAGACCAAAGTGATTAGGTGAGTGAAGATGTGCTTCAATAAGTAGAAATAAATAAATACCCTCATCAAGTATAAGCCCTACTCCTTGTTGAAATTTTAGGACCAATGATGTACACTAGAGTCCCATCAGGTGTGCCTTTAAACTATTGTATTCTTTTATTATGCCTTGCAAGGAAATCATACCTCATAGGGAGTGACATAGTGGAGCCATGGTCAAGACCATAGGGTTTGGCTCAATTAGAGAACCTTGAGAGTTTTTTACAAGGTTGGCTTATTTTTAGGATGTTATCTTCAAGGTGCACTAGTGATCAACAAGGGAAAAAATTATGTGAGAAATAAAATTAAAACAACCCAACAAAATAAAAGGGGTGGCAATGGGTCAACAGATTTGCTAAGATATTCTTACAAAAACATACATGAATATTATGTGTTAGTGGTGAAAACTTCATCTCCTTCACATAGTGAAACACATATAAGATCTACCAATTGTATGCGAGCATGAGAAAGTGGGTCTTGCAAGAGAACCAAAAAAGTGATTGGTCCAAAAATAGATGTAGGTTCCTCATACACACATATAGTTAATAAAACTTAAATAATAGGAAAAAAATTACAAACAAATACATTAACATAGAAACATGTTAGAAGGAGACCACAAATGACTATACTAAAAAATTGACATAGGATTCCATATATGTGTGTGTGTGTACAAGCAATATCTTACAAAGATTGTGCTAAAAGCGAGGGTTCACGATTGCTCATAAGTTGCTTAAGATTCAACTATTTATAAAAAATAAATAAAGGGAAATGTTACAAATGGATACAATTACAGACTTGTTGATCATTTACAAATCTATTGCTACTCCTATTTATAGATTACAAGGGTATGATTTTTCCTTTAAAACTCATGTAGAGATTTTTAGGTGGCTATCATTTTTTATACTAATTTTGTTAGAGTATATTACATTATTTAGGTACATACTAATGTACCACATTGGTTACATTACTAGAGTAGGATTTTAATTTAGAATAAATTTATGTAGTTAGTTCATCATGTAATAAATACACAAGTGTTATAATGTGCAATGATGTAAATGTGCATGTAGTCATAGGATAGATTCAAGGGTAGAGTGAGAGCCAATGAACTTATATTCCTATATAAATACCTTATAGTGAGTGAAATAGAGAGGAGAGAATATAGAGAGTGTGTAATATAGATTCGTAGTGTGGTACAATGTATCTCTACAAAAATAATGCATGGAGTGTTCATGTCCTCCATTATAATGCATTGTACTATTTTTGTAAGATTTCATTAATGTCATATTTTTGAGTTATTGCAGAAGTTTCTCATATAATTATCTTGCATATTATAGTTCCATTATCATATAGTTATCATATCTTACTTATTTTACATATTGTGGCTGCATTTCCTATATCATATACTCATCAAAAGCTAATAGTGGTATCAGAGCACATGGCATATCGATAGAAAATAGGAAGAGCCGCAAGTGATATTGCGAGAAATATAAAAATCTTATTTACAAACTTTCTAAGATTACATTTGGTGAGAGTCTTTCCATAGGGTTGTAAAAAAACTCATGAAGACTAGGACTCAACAAGGATTCCACTAGATTGACAAATCAACTAGTGAATATTGATCACCTCTAGATTTATAATTTTTTCCATTATAGTTTCTAAAACTTCGTTGTAGAAAAATAAGATTCAAATAAAGATGGGAAGCTTCCTACATAAATCTAGGAAAAATATATTTTTTGGGATCAATCTAGCACCAAAAGTAACAAACATAAGAACAAAGATTTGGAGGCCTATATATAAGGTCCCATTTCTAGAGATTGTAGAGCTTAAAAGATTAAAATAATAAATTGCCATAGGAGCCTTGTTACAGACTCAAGGAAGAAGAGATTCTAAATAAGAGTGTGGGAGAAAATTGGAGGTTGGTGATCTCCATTAAAGAATGCATATTGTAGATTAAAGAGATTCAAGATACTAGTCTTGGTGCAGATAGGAGATTGGTGATCTCTGTTGAATATTAAAGACTTCACCTTGAATAAATTAAGAGATCCATAGAGATTCTTGTTTTGAAAGAGATAGAAAATGACTAGCAAAATTAATATTCCTAAATTAGAATATTTCAAATTTCCATGAAGGAGATCTCATTGCCAACACTTCTGTAATAAAAGGTTGAAGAAAAGGTCTCATTAGGAAGACCAAAGAAGCTGTAAGAGTGAAGACCATAGAGAAGAGGTCTCAAGAAAAAGGCTTAGTGAGCCTCATTGAAGGATATTCGAAGAATGCCATTTAAAGAAGTTCTTAGGAGAAATCATCGAATAAATTTACTACCAAGGAGTTATTGATAAAGGAATTTTTTGGGACAATTATCATCATATGAAAAACCCAAATAAATATATATTTGGCAAGAAGCTTGATAATTTTTAAATGATATTGATGAAGACCTCAATACTTTAAAATTTTTGAGAAGAAGGCCTAGATTGAAGTCAGAATTTGACAAGAAGGTTGAAGAAAAAATGATCCAGACATTAGTACTAAACTTGAGAGGTCTAAAGATTACCTTTAAAGTCTATAAGGCTTATTTAAAGAAAATAGATTTGCTAGTTTCTACAGCAGAAAACTGAAGTTCTTGAGGAAAATCTCAACTAAGATTTCGAGGATTTCCCTAACAAATTTTTGAGATTCAAGGATAGCATTTTATTGAAATAGTTGATTGCAAAAGGGCAGTAATTAGGATAGTATTACCAGCTACAAAATTTTATATTTACATAATACATTTTAAAGGATAATTAAAGTCACCTACTACAAATTCAGGGCAACAAGTTAGAGGGTTTCAAAGCTGCAAATAGGTGAGCTAAAGAACTATTTCAGATAATCAAGAAGAGCTACGATTTCATCTAGTAAAAGGTAGCAATAAGGTGAATCTAATCACCTTGCAATCCTTCATATATAGAGTTCATTAAGGTAAGATACTCTTTTGCAAATAGGTTCATGAGTTAAACTTTAATTTGTTATCAAGTTCCATTAAGCATAATATTAGAGTTTTAAGAATTTGCAAAGAGAACATTTCATATTATAGTCTTCAAGGAAGTGTAGAAGGAAGTTTTTTTTATGGGTTATACCTACACATTAAAATAGGAGTTACATATATTTTGACAAAAAGGAAAATACCATATTTTAAGTTAAAGTTGTAGAGTTTACTAGTGCTTTTGAGAGTTCTTCAAGAGTTATTATTAGTGCATCTTGAAGAGAAATAAAGAGCCCAAATAAAATAAATCATAAAATTAATAGTTGCAACATTGAAATAAGAAGATATCATTTTCACACATTGCAAAATATTTATCCTAGAAACCTTCAATTGAGAAAAAACCAACATAGTATTATCTTCTTATTGTATTAGATTGACGTATCCAATATAATATTCTTCCTATGTATATCTCTAAACCCTAATGCAAGCACGATATATATAACAGAGTCACATGCACATATTTTTACAATATCATGAGCGAACAAGCATGGGTTGAAATATAGTAACCCTACAAGCCCATATGGGTCTAAAAATAACTTTAAAACCCCTAAAAATTTTCAATATGTTTTCAAAATTCTCCCACTTGTTGAATAATTTCCATAGGGGTTAATAAATGCTATTATCAACTATCAAGGGTATCCATACCCATAGATATTCTACACAAAGAAATTTTTTGAGTGGGTAAATTCTTTGATAATGAATCAACAATATTCTTCTCTGTATCAACTTTCTCCAATATCACTCGATTCTCTTCAACCATATCTCTCAAAAAATGGTATTTTATATCAATTTGTTTTAATTGATCATGAAAACTAGGATTGTTTGCTATAAATATTGCACTCTGACTATCACTATTAATTCTCACAACATTCTATTAATAGGTGAGATTACTATTGCACTATTATAGTATCCTTAATTTCATTAAGTAGGAGGTATTATTGGTGGAGTAAGGATTGATCAAATGTGAAAATTAGTGCATTGAACATGTTACTCTCAAATGTTATTATGTGCATTGGTTGTTAGTTTAAAGTGAAAACCAAAAATAATACATCAATGCACTATCAAAGTATCTAGAGACACTATTCAGCACCCAAAACCTATAACATGTCTTGGTGAAATCAAGTCACCAAAAAGAAGACAACATAGATTTCTCTCAATAAGCCATCTTATCAGAGACGTTAGAGAGCTTAAAAAAATATATATTTGGTCGAAAAACTTATTACAAGTTAATGTACACTATCTTAACTATTGAAACAATATTTACATTTCAAAGGAAGCACCATTTTTATCCTTTAAAATAGAAAAATAAGGACAAATCCTTTAAAAGGTATTACAATCACCATCAATACATAATCAGCATAGTATAGTCATCAAGCAACCACATCATCGATGTTAAGGGGTAGACATCAAAGCATAGAGGTAGAGCCATAAAAGGGATCATAAGTTAATTTTTTTGGAGGTGTACAGAGATACTAAATCAAGTGTCCATAGCACCATATACCTAAAACATCAAATCCAATGTGATTCCATTATCCAGTACATATCCACATAAGAAGTATAGCATAACAAGGTCTACTTAAAGTGCCCATCACCTATTGTATATCAATGTAGAAGCAACAATGCAAAAGGATAAATCATTACAATGAATAGAGGAAAGTTACAGAGAAAATAAAAGGTGCATTACCAAGACATATCATGGTCAAACCACCAAATAAAAGCTCTCAAGAGCTACCATCGATTGGATATGAATCACCAATTATGAAGATAGTTATCACAGCACCTAAATCCATTGTTAAAAATTCATATAACCTCCATTGTAGTGTACTTGATACATCTTAGCTAGAGCCACCCACAAAGCATCATTGTTTGTTTGGAAAGAAGGCATAGAAGAAAAGTTACTAAAGGTGTTTTCTAGAAACAAGTATACAAATAAAGAGATATTACAAGGAATTATACATGCATAAAACTTGAGCACCACTTGCAATGTGAAGCCCAAGCATCTTGTACCACTTGGAACATTCAAACTCCTCAACATCCGCCTAGGAGAGAAACGCTCAAGAGGAAGGATAACATCTATTATCAAGCATTAATATTTATCATTGGAAGGTTGCACAATGTAGTAATTGTTGTACTTCATATAAGAAATGTTGAAATAACCTAAATCAATGCCCAAAATTAAATTCTAATGATACAATATGTGGTATATCATTTGCAATGCTAATATTACGACATAACCTTCTAAGGGAAGGAAATTAAGCTTTGAATAACCTAAAAGTGACACTTGTCACTTGGACCAAGAAAATTTCCATATTAATAGCCACCCAAGGAGACTGCATAGAGAGAAGAGTAAATTAAAGTTATTTCCAGTAGAAGTCACACAATGAAAGAAGTTTATCTACTACAAGCATTGAATGTAGAGGAGTCAAGATGAATTTAATTTGGATTAAGAGAAAATTTGAGGGATGATTAAGAGTGAGTATCCAAGGATTTGAATAAGAGTCAAATGATACTCACTGCCATAACTATCATACGTCCACCATTGAAGGTATACAACACCCACTAATAGCACCTACTATTTAAGAGTTGCAACATTATAAAGGTAAGGTTTCACCTTGATCAAAATTATTTTCATAAAGGAGTGATAAGAAGTATGACATAAGGTTGAGTTCATTTATTATTCACGTAGGAAATACTAGAAAAATCAACCTTAATCCATTGGAAAACAAATCAAAGGAATTTATCCTTAATAGTATTTCAAAGCACATTAGTTTAAATACAATTATCTATAATATTTACTATAGCACCCTAAAATTGGCATAGTAAACCCCTAGTAAAAATATAAAAATTTGAATTTTTAACCCTGAAACATTTCGTTAACCGCTCTCCCCATTTTTCATGCCATTTTTAGGATTTTTTTTTACCATTGGACGATATCATCGTCGATCAGACGAAATCATCCCAAATCAGATGAATTCGTCTGGAACAGAACATCCAAATGATTTCGTCCCAAAACTAAATTTTCATAATTAGATTCTATTTCAACAGCCTCTCCAACTTGGACAGAAGCATGTCTGCACAGTTGGAGATTCCTCCATTGGAGATCTACCACATTGGGATGATCCCTAACCTCATAACCTCTCCCTAATCCTATATAAACTTGGGATTTCCTAGTTTATACCCCTGGCTGATCATTTCCCTGCAACTCTAGTTTTGTTATATTAGAACATCCTCGCCCCCATCATTTGCATTTGTATTTTCATGTTTTTCATTGCAAGTTTTCACTGTGCTTTAGCTAGAGGAAGCTCAAATCATCGTAGGAGATTCCAGATGATTTCAGATGATCCTATCGCAGATCGACGATGATATCATACAATTTGAGGTGATCTCGATAGCAGTTTAGATTGGGGGCAACCAGAGCCCTGAGTTTGCATTTCTCATCTTTCTTATTTATTTTACTATGCATTAGCTTGATTTATTTTCATTTTGCATCTTGGATTTCACCTCATCTAGCATAAATGCATGATAAATTTAAAATAAGTTATTAAAACAATGAATTTCCTTTAATATGCTATCTAGATTTATCAATTAAGCATTCATACTATTATTTCTATTATTTTGCATTATTCTTGCAATAGCATTTTTTGTTTTTGGTGTATGTTTCTATGATTACAGGATTTTGACAGATTCATCTAACGAATTCATCAGATCGACGATGATCTTATCTGGTTTCAGACGATCGCCTATGATCTGAGATGATTCTATACAATTACAGATGATCCTATCATATTCAGGACAATCTGGCCTCTTACAAGCTTCAGAATCTTCATCAGACATCCAAAATTAGGTGCATTCTTTCTTATTTAGTATATTCTTGGTATTTAGGATTCATTCATGCTTTCTATATTCATATAAATCGGCATTTCATATAGAATAGCTTAGATTCATTCTAGCCAACCTAGGGATATGAATGATTAAAATGCAAAATGAACACATGAAACCCATTCTCAACCTAGGCATGGAAACTACCACTCAAATTTTCTTGGTGAACCCCACCATCCGTCAAAAATTCACCCTAATACCCATGCCCCAAGAGGCGCGACCTTCAAAGGGCCTCTCAGTCCAAGGTATTGTTCCATCCTTATCGCATCCCCATTTCGGGCACGGATCCTTTATCCTAAAGGTAAGGACGCAAAAAATTTGGGTCGATACATTTTGGTGAACCCGACGTGAAACTAAAACCTTTTGAAAACAATCCAAAAGAAAAAAAAACATCTAGAATCATTAGACAAACAATTAAAATCGCATATCATGTTTAGATGGTAGATTATAATAAAATATGAGCTTTCACCATATATGTTGAAAATCAATTAATAGCCATAGAGATTACGTCTGTCCTTAGAGTACCTCAAACGAATAGAGTCCTACCTTTATGGGATGAACTTGATAGGAGATTGGATATTATTTCATCTAGATCAACCGAACTTAGGCAAATCAAGAGGTTTGTCCTAGATAGAATCCTAGATCCCGATCAGGTAACTTTGTACCATGAAATTTAGAGAGCTTGCCATAGGTGGTTAGCCGATAAAAGAGCACTTGTGTCTTCTGAATTGTACACCTTTGAAGAATACCTTTAGAATGCAGTTGTAGTACATAAGTTTCTATCTCGTATAGAGGATCAAGAAGTCGTTCTTATAGATAGAAAAATATGGAATAGAGTTCCTAGAGTTGTGTTATATCAAGAATATTGCCATGAAATTTATTTCTATAGGTCAGAATCCAATACAGATCATATTACCATAGCACACTTTGTCAAATTTTTGAAAAACCATTTTTAATTTGAATAGGAGCATTTCATGAATCCTGATGAACTTGATCCCATCAACAATATCCATAAACTATTTATAGAAAACTAAGTCATTTCTATTATAATTGTTATTTCTTGTGACTAGAATGCTATTTGTTATCTTTATAATAATATTATATATAAAAAAAAACAAACAAACAAAAGAAATCAAAACATTTTCCTTTTAAGTATTATAGTAGGTATATAATTAAAATATGTACCTCTCAAACCTATCGCATATATATATATATATATATATATATATATATATATATATATATATATATATATATATATATATATATATATATATATATATATATATATATATATATATATATAAGTATATATATTTTCTAAAATCTAAGTTTAAGCACAATGCCTAGACTTAGGAATGGAAAACATACTGAAGAAGAAGAAGATTGGTTAGGAAAACCATTAAATAACCCAGATGTCCTTCCTGAAGATAAAATTCTATAAGAAGGAACCCTATATTAGCAAGAAGAAGATCTTGTTGTAGGAAATGAACAAAAATAAACTAATAGAGATGAAGGATCCTCATCCCCTAAAATGTCTTCGGGAGGAGCTGTCATGTTTGAAAACATGGATCACTTCTGGAAATTCATTAATACTAATATTGGTGTTCTTAATAGAGTAGTCCACATGGACAAAGATCTAATTAGTGACACTCAAGCAACTCTATAAGATGTATTTCACACATGCACTAATCCCTTGTCCTTTACTGAATAAGAGAGTGATCAAGCTGGACCATTCAATTTGGATATGGCTGCTATGATCCAAAACATGCAACAACAACAGGTTACCCAACCATCTAAAGTGCCTGTTAGCAAGCCTAGGGTAATTCTCACACAAAATAAACCCTCATTTACTGCTCTATTTCACCAAGCTATTGAGCAATATACCTCAAATCAGCAAAAACCCAAAACAAAACCAAACACCAATTACCAACAATCTAGGATACAACATAATACTATTACAAATCCTCTTCATAATACTCTTCCTACCAAAGCTTTGCATAATAGCAATATAGCGTCTAATCCTTATGTCACACCGTCATACACTCATAAATCCCATACCTATGTCCCACCAAATCAATATGGTGGAAAAACTAGTAATCTTGAAACCATGGTGAAACAGTTAGTTTCCCACATGGATCAGATAGATCCCTACCGTCCCTCGTACAATTATGAGAGATGTGTAGTCAACCTCTAGATCCTATAGTTGTAGCACAACCATATCCTAAACATTTTCCTATGCCTGTCTTGCCCATATATAAAGGAATAGAAGATCCCATAGAGCATCTTCGTATGTTTAGGATAGCATGTCATAATATATCGCATGATGACTTATTATTGCTAAAAATGTTCCCAAAAAGTTTAGAGGGAATGGCATTAGAGTGGTATTATCATTTACCCACTAATTCTTTGAGGAATTTTGAAGAAACTGCTGAGTCTTTTGTGCATCAATTTAGTGCCTACATCGAAAGGCATGTGACCATTAAAGACTTGTACAACTTAAAACAATACAAAGATGAATGTTTTACTAATTTCCTAGCTAGGTGGAGACAGTTGATAGGAAAATTGCACTTTGTGTTACCTTATTAATAATTTACAAGACCAACTATCTTATGAATTATCAATTGCTACCTTGACCACATTTGATCAGGCTATAGACTTAGCCAGACGAGTGGAAGATGCCCTTATTAGGAGAGTTCAACTTAAAAGGAAAGAAAATAAGAAAACATCCAGAAATCAACATAAAAATAAACAAGTTGTGGGTGATGGAGTCACTGATAGTAGAATATTGCTTTTGTTAATGTTGCGAAGACAATGGAGAAGTTTATACTGAAACCTCTCGATAAACCTCCTTGAGAATTTACTAGATTAAATCAACCTTTATCAACCATTCTCCCATAATTATTAGAGCGATGTTTGATTCAATTACCAAATATCTGGGAAACTAATCCAACTATACCCAAATATAGAGTTTATTTACACCGTGACTTCCATAGAGGACCTGGACACACTACCAACTCTTGTAAAAGATTAAAACATAAAATACAGGACCTGATTGATAATAATTAGATGGAGGTACAAGCCTTTCAACATAAGCAAAATCCTCCTAATAATGCTCAAAATAACATTCCTCAAAACCAGAATCAGAATTCCAATCAGTCATTGGACATATTTGAACATCATTTACCAAAGCATGGCAAGGAAGTGGCTAATCAAATTGAACATCATAATGTTCCCCCTCCTACCCGATATGTAGGAACTAATAGTGGGCATTTACTGGTTCATGAGTCAAAAATATTTGATGCAACCTTATCCGTGGTTACAACCAGGCCTCTACATAATATTCATACACTTGATCTTAGTGATACAGAATATGAGATTGAGAATGATATGGAAATCACCTCAAATCAGTCGAATAGCTCTGAAGATGAATCAGATCCTATTCTCCCTATCACAAGTCATATGGTCCCAGAAGAACCATTTCCAAGAAGAGTCACTACTCGACCATCGTCTCACCAATTAATTTCTAATGAGAAAGCCATAAATGCTAGACCAAGACCCATTCATCATCCGTAGAATAATATTGTGGGTACCATCGGAGCTGTTACTAGACAATAGGATCTAAACTCCCAACAAGATCAAATGCAGAACAATGGATCAACTCCATTTTTTTTTAAAGTTCCTAATAAAGGGAATCAGGCACCTAATGTGTAACCTAAACCTCCTTATAATATTAATGAGCAACTATCAAACATTACAGCTAGAATTTCCTTTTTGGACCTTTTAAGATCATCTGTTACACATAGAGATGAATTAATGCTCACATTAATCTAGATGATGGTACCACAAGACATTCAACCTGAAACCATGGATAATACTATAATAATTCATGAAGTTGATTGTATTGACTTCCGAGATAGAGACATACCTCAACATAGTTTACATGAGGATAACCCCTTATATATTACTGTATTAATTGGAGATGTAGCAGTTAAACGAGTCTTGATTGATAATGGTTCATCTTTAAACATCTGCACTTTTGACTTCTACCAAAGATTTGGGTTTAGAAGTGATGAAATGAAAAGAATTGATATGATCATAAAATATTTCAATGACGAAACACCAAAAACATGTGGATTTATTACCATCCCATTGCAGGTTGGTCCGAGAACTTTGGATATGACTATGTTTATTGTACATAGCCTTGCATCATACAATATACTCTTGGGTCACCCTTGGATCAATGCAATCCGAGCCGTTCCCTCAAATTTACATCAATGTGTTAAATTTGAATTTAAGAATCAGTTGGTTACCATTCATGGTGATCCTAGACCCTTTGATATGTGTGCTTTGGAAAAACTTGTTGGAGTTCAATTTTGCCCTGCTTTGTCATCCACACATCCTAATTCTCATTATCTATCTAAACGTGTGAAACACACACCCACAACACCATCTACACCTTCTCCATCAGCTCAACCATCCTCTAAACAAACTATATTAGGACCTCAGAAAGATCCTAATCCCACAACCAAGGCTTCTTGTTCTACTCCTATAACTTCTATACCTATAATAGAATCATCCATCGAAATCTCTACAACATATACATCCACCAAAGGCATAGTTTCTACATAAAAAGATGTAGGAAATGTTCCTTCTAACTCTAATGCTCTTACTGACGAGCTCTTACCCAATTTATCTAAAATTCTTATATCAGAGCAAATGAATGCTGCTATGAAAGATTCCCTTATTTTAAATAATTTTCCACCATCTACTCATACCTTGGGTCTCCCATAGCCTATGGGAAGTATTTACCAAGCCGAGAGCTGCATTTTTGTTTATAAGGGATATGACTAGGGTAGAATAACCAGAAACATCAAGACTCATTATGATGGATATGCTCGATGTTATTTTACTAATGAGTATATTAAAGCCAAATATATAATGCTTAAATTGGGATATAAAGGGAAAGGTTTAGGACCTTTCCAAAATGGTATGAAAGAACCTTTTGAGGTAGAACCATGGCCCACCCAATGTGGTGTGGGCATATTTCCTAGTAAGGGTCAGCCCTTCCCATTCGACGATGATGACCAACTCATGTGTTACCAAGATTATTTGGATAAAAATGATGCTTTGCATTTAATGAATAAGCCACTTACATGTAATATGCTATCTATAGCTTACCCTGAGATGATCGCTAAATTCGACGATGAGTTGGAGGGAGATATCTTCCATGATGTCTCCGTTGAGGAATTATTACATCATGAATTTTATTTTAATGGCTGCATACCTACCATAGACCAGATTGAGGCCATGAATCCTCAAGACAAATTATCCAAAATAACCTTGGAAGAATTACAAGAATTGGGTGTTTCACCCGCCCCACCTAATTTTGAGAAAAATCTACACATGGAAGTAGAAAATGTCATAAAAATTAACATTAGAACTGAGGATAATCCTCACATAATCAACATTGGATAAGAATTGAGTCAAGAAAAATAGGATAAATACATTGCATTTCTTAAAGAATATGAAGATGTCTTTGCTTGGACATATGAATATATGCTAGGCTTAGACCCTTCTGTAGTTATGCATCACCTAGTAGTCCATCCGGATGCTAAACCTGTTAAACAAAAACTTAGAAAAATGCATCCTAAAGTGGCCTTACTAGTCAAAGGGCGATTAGAAAAACTCTTAAATGTTATTTTTATACAAGCCATTGATTATGCTGAATGGATCTCGAATGTAGTTCCAGTAACTAAGAAAGAAGCTACCAAGGTTAGGGTTTGCATAGACTTTAGAGATATTAATGTTGCATGCCCTAAAGACGTTTTTCCTCTTCCCAATATGGATCAGATCATTGATTTTACTGTTGGGAATGGAATGATATCCTTAATGGATGGATTTTTTAGTTATAATAAGATCAGGATAGCTCCTGAAGATCAGGCTAAAATAACATTTATTACCCCTTGGGGAACCTTTTGTTGGAAAGTGATGCCATTCGGTTTGAAGAATGCAAGTGCAACCTATTAACGAGCCATGACTTATATCTTTCATGATATGCTACATGATATACTACATGATTATGTAGACGACATTATAGCTCGTTCTACTGAAGAAGATGACCATTTAGATGATTTGAGAAAAGTATTTAATCGGTTAAGGGAGTATCTTATCTAATTGAATCCAGCTAAATGGATATTCAGATTTAAGTCCGATAAATTATTGGGGGTTATAGTTTCTTTACGTGGCATCGAAATTGACCCTCTCAAGATTACGGCTATCACTGATATGCCCATGCCTACAAATATATATAAATAATTATGAAGTTTACAAGGTAAGCTTCAAGCTATTCGTCGCTTCATCGATAAGCTGGCAGATAAAACCAGACCCTTTCTTAAGCTTCTTAAGAAGGATGTCTTTTTCCATTGGGACTACGAATTTTAGCAAGCATTTGAACTCCTCAAACAATATATTCTTAACCCACCTATGCTTTCACCACATAGACCTGATCGCCCATTTATCTTGTATATTTTTGCTTCAAATTTTTCCTTAGGAGCTATGCTAGCTCAACTTGATGATAAGAAAATAGAGCGTGCTAATTATTACATTAGAAGAACATTAATTAGTTATCAAACCCACTACACAGTATTAGAGAAGTTATGTCTAGCAGTCATATTTTCTACATAGAAATTATGCCATTACATGCTCAATCAGAAAACATATGTTATTGCTAAATCTGATCCTTTATAGTATCTCATGAGTCGACCTTATTTATCTAGTCGTACATCAAAGTGGGTTCTTATGCTAAGTAAGTTTGAACTCATGTTTATAGGATAGAAGTCTGTTAAGGGGCAAATCATAATAGATCAATTAGCTACTGCACCCAGTCTACCCATCCCCTCATCTTTGAGTTTCCTAATGAATCCCTTAAACTAAATGCAGACCATCCAGAGAAATGGTCCTTATACTTTGACGAAGCCCGATGCATGAGTGGGGTTGGTGTAGGTATTATTTTAATATCTCCATAGAAACATCTTATACCTCTATCCTTTAAATTAACATTTGCTTGTACTAATAACACTACTGAATATGAGGCTCTAATCCTTGGCTTACGAGCTGCCTTGGCACTAAAAATTAAAAATCTATTGGTTTTTGGTGATTCTCAACTTGTTATAAATCAAATTAATGATTTTTATCAGACCAAAGATGATAAATTGCATCCATATAAAGCATATGTATTATAATTAATATCTTTATTTGATCAAGTTACCTTGGAAGCTATTCCTCGAACTAGCAATCATGCGGCTGATGCTATGGATGCAGTTGCATCTCTTTTACCCTTGGAGTTAGATGATGAATATGCTACCATCATTATTCATAGACTCCAGGAACCCACTTCAAATAAATCATGCTTAGAACATTTGGATGTGTTTCTAATCAACGAAACTACTCCTAAACTTTGGTACACTAATATCTTCAATTTCCTTCAACATAGGACCTTCCCTGAAGGTTTTAACAGAAACCAACATCGATTATTGCATAGAAAAGCAATTCAATTCATCATAATTGGTAATACATTATATAGGAGATCTTTTGAAGGTATCCTACTGAGATTTTTGAATCTAGAAGAAGCTAGATCAGCTTTGAGTGAAGCCCAAGATGGATCTTGTGGGGGATACTTTAGTGGTAGCACCATTGCTAATAAGATCCTTAAGATAGGATATTTTTGGCCTACCATGGATAATTATGCAAATGATTACGTGCACCATTGAGAAAAGTGCCAGAAACATGCTGACCTTGTCCATGTGCCTGCACAAGAACTGCAAGCTATTTCATCCCCTTTGCACTTTTCAAAATGGGGCTTAGACATCATTGAAAAAATCAATCTTGTGTCATCTGATGGACACGAATTCATCATAACTGCCATTGAGTATTTCACAAAGTGGGTTGAAGCTATGCCCTTGGCTTCTTGCACTAGAACCCAAGTTTCCAAATTTATTTTCAATCAAATTATTTGTAGGTTCAGAATTCCTCCAAATATTATCTCAAATAATAGAACTTGTTTCAAAAATAAAGATGTCAAGAAATTATGTCAACAATATAAAATTCAACATCGTTGGTCCACTCCCAATTATCCTTAGGCTAATGGCCAAGCAAAAGCATATAATAAAAAATTAATTAAAATTCTCAAAATATTGGTCAATAAATCTGGCCGAGATTGGCACATTCAACTATATCCTACTTTGTGGGCTTATCAGACTAGCGTTTGTACCCCTACAGAAACTTCACCTTTTGTTTTGGTTTATGCCACTGAAGTAGTTTTTCCCTTTGAATTAGAATTTCCTTCTTTGGCTCTGCTACTTCAAGATACTGAAGTAGGAGATGAATATCGTGCTGGAAGATTTAGTCAGCTAGAACTCCTAGATGATAAGTGCATCAATGCTTTGGAGCATCTTCGAGCCTACCAGAACAAGCTTAAATGAGCATACCTCAAGAAAGTTCATCATTGATCATTTGAGATCGGTGACCTTGTCTTGAAAGAAAATTAAAGAAATACTAATGCAACTAAATACCTTAAAGGTAAATTTGAACCTAACTGGCTTGGGCCATACATCATCACTACTAAATTTGGATCGAGAGCATACCGATTAGCTACCTTAGATGGTAAATATCTTAAATAACTTATGAACATTATGCATCTTAAGTTCTATTATGCATAAGTCTGGTCATTTCATCATTGTATATATTTTTATTTTGCATATTGTTTCATTTTAGTCATCCATATAAAAATTTCAAAAAACAATCACATTGTGTATCTTCTCAATTCATCAATCAAAATAAAAATATAAAAACATCAAAATCTTCAACATCTTTTATTTTTGCACCTATCAATTCTTGAAGTATTGCAGTTATATTTTCAATTATTTTGAATAAATTAGCATTTATTTGGAATCCCGCACTTTCACACTCACATGAATAAATATCTCGATTTTATTTGGTATGATTATTAATTTCTCTTATATCAAAGTCCACAGTTGAATTACATAAAGTTTTGAGCATAGAGAATTGATCTTGTTATTTATTTGAACCAAGTATATCTCTTCACATTAAAATGATTTCATTGCAAATTCAATATGATGCTACATAGTAGAAGTAGTTTCTTGAGCAAAAAGTTTCCCCTGCTATCCTATCATGCACATGGTCTAGAATCTTTGAGAATTGAAAAAAGGACAAGGTCACCCCTACCCATAATAAAAATCCCTTGCTCTACAACCAATCCGAGCAAGTATCCCTAGTATAGGAAGAAAAAAAAAAGTCAAATAAAATGAGAAAAATAAAAATATCATTTTGTACCATCGCAACAATATTCCAGCATTAATACAAAAAATGCAAAAAAGAAAAAAAAGAATAAGCAAGAGAAAAGAACAAGAAAAATGCAAATAAATCCCTTTCCCTACCCCTTGAAAAGAAAATAAGGGTGAATGAGCTTGAATCCCTGGAATTCTCAATTATTCAAAAACTGTGAGGTAAGCCCCATAACAGGTGGTTTGTGCCCAACCCGCTTGGCCTTGGGTAATTCCTAGCGTGGTGATATGTCTGTCACATTAGCGACCTTATTTTGTATAGACCTATGTCTACTTATGGATTAGCTAGCTCTTGATGACCCGAATTACATAGTAGTCTGGTACGGTTACATGCATATAAATCATGGTCAACGAACACTTATTTGGTTAATTCAAATTACTTGTATCAAATTATCTTGCTCAAAATTGGTAAATGAACAATACAATTGCACACACATTTGTATTTGAGATATTTTGTATCATTATGATAAATCAAGATCAGTAATGAACTCACATTTGCACATGAGGGTTCCTTATAAATATACATTTTGTCTTGAGATAATTTAAAATATTTATGCAAATCTTTTGGAATAATTTCATCTTCTTATTTGAGAACATTTGCTTAGCATAATTTTTTTTTAATACATTTCTTTCCAAAATCCAAAATTTTCTTTCAAAACATCTTCAAAAATCTAGAAAATAAAGTCACATTTCTATATACTTTCGACTTCTGCAACGATGGTATAGTTCCTAAAACCTAAACTGAAAATTTTATGACTAGCATAAGTTCTCATATTATATATTTTTTGTTTATCTCAAAATCAAAAATCAATTATGCAATAACATTATTTTTGGATTTTGTGATGATGGTATAAGTCTATACCTATAATTCTATGCCTAGCGCAAACCATTGTTCTAATTTTATTTCCCATTCATTTTAATTCATACAAACATATGGCTTACATCATTATGTTGCACAATTGTGCTTTAAACCGAACGAACACCTTTTTCTATTTCATTTCATTATGTCAACATTCAATTTTGCAACGATGGTATAATCCCTAAGGAATTGTTCAAAATATCATCACACTTAGTAATTTTATGCCTAGAAAAAATCATATTTTTTAATATTTCATGCATCATATTTTCATGAAAATTTGAAAACAAATAATCACCATCATTTTTTTCATCGACACAACACAAAGTCTTAAGATAGTCTATTAAGCACTCTTTTAATTTTAAGCAATATTTCTATACTGGGATTATCTTGACGACCTAGTGAGCGACGACTCCATGAAATGGTCTATAACATCGACAATGTCCTTTGAAATTATTGTTAGAATTCCCTTTCTTTTTCATCAAATCATACCACAACAACCAATTTGCTTACATCAGATTATTTCATTTAAAATTTATGGCATAACATAAAAATTATAATATTTTCAATGACATAATTACATGAATAATAAAATCAACAATTCAAAAAATTAAAGAATCATAAAACATATGGACAAGTCATATCACAAAAAAAAAAAAATCATATATATATATCAAAAATATATGTACATCATATCACAAATGGATTGGTATGCCATAATCTATACCCTGGCATACTCAATCCTCTCAAACATATACAGTCCAGCCAAAGAGCAGCTAGTCTCGAGAAGCCCTCGAGCTCTCAGCCTCATCTCCTCTCCCACCTTGGCATGGAGGAGGTGGTCCCATCGAGGTCCGTACTGTATTGCGGGTCCTCGATGTCGATCGTGATGATGTCCTTGATGACCCCATCATGATCGGCTCTGTAATGCTAGTTGGCAGTGGTATCCTCTACCCCTCTGGAACCACGTGATAGTATAATCCCTAATAGAATGTAGCCTAAAAAATAGACCACACCAGATCCTGAGTGCTCGCCCCTCCGCTCCAAGCCCCGAGTTGTGTAGCCTCATCCTGTAGCATCTACACCTGAGCCCAGAGGCAGGCATTCTCAGATCGTAGAGCCACCATCTCACTACTCTCCCCCACCTTGATACCCTTTCCCTTATCATGCGATGTTGGCCTATCCCTCTACTGAGAAGAGAGTACCTCCTCTCTCCTCTCTGGCTTTTGTCATCTCTATAGAGACTATGGTGCTCTATGAAATCTCTCCTAAGGAGAACGTCACTACTCCCTCCCTCTGTGAGCCCTCACTACATCAATGGTAGCTTGGCACCACCTCCCCATTCGTCGCACAATAGCTTGCATCAGATCCTATGCCCTTGTCATCCAAGGAGGGCGGATGCCTATGTACTAGGCATCATATCCATATGTGACCCCTATGTCATCCCCATCCACTAGTTTAATGGGGGTATCATCTGCATCCTGACTCTAGAATCACTACATATCTTGAGCCTCGCTTAGTGTAGTACTATCCCGGATAGTCCGGGAGTACTCGTAATCCCTAAGAGAAGGGATCCCCTACTGTAGATCAAACTGCATCAAAACTCGGTCATAGCGATGGAGCTCTACCTCTCCCCGCTCCATCCTCATCCAGAAGACTCGCTTGATGTGGGCCAACTCCTGTCCATCCTCTCCCCACCCTGGGTGCTCTCTCCATGGCCTCCAAGTGATCTGGTCAGGGATGATGTTGTCTAGCAACCTCTAGGACATCAATAGATCTATTCACCGCTGTGACCCTCTTTGGAGCCACCAATAGAAAACTCGATGTCTCTCCAGGTCAACCCCTGTTAGTGGAAGCCCTACTGGTCTCGACACTGCAATGTGCTCCCAGCACCAAACGTGTAACAACGATGTCAAAACCAGATATTGACCTCCATTGTATACAACACCATACAGGATCTTATACAAGAGGCATAGTACAAAGCTGCCCTAAGCAAATCTATAGTTGTGGTCTCTCATATCGTAGACCACATCTGAGAGTAGCCATGGTAACCTGCATCCGCTATGGTGGCATAGAAGTAAGCCACCCACTACCCCTACCAAAACTTGAGTCAATAGAGACACCCCATGCATCTACCTTAATGTCTCGATGTTCACCCCGCCCTTCTCTAGGGCAAAGCTAGGATCTCTGCACAGTCGCATCATGGCATGTCCCTGATTGGCCGCAAGAGTAATCAATCATCCCTGTATGAGGATCCTCAAGATCCTCCATACATCCTCTAGAGTGGTAGCCATCTCCCCTAAAGATAATCGAAAGTAGGATGACCTTGGATACCACTTCTCTGCTAGGGCTGTTAGTAGCTCCATGTCTATCAGTATTTGTGGAATCTCTACCACATGTTGTAGTATGACCTCCACTAGTTGGTCTCACTCCGCCTGGTCAAGTGTGGCTACATCCTCTCTTAGTCCCCTGTATTTCCACTCCTAAATTTTTAGTAATCCCCTCTGCAAAATAAACAATAAAAAACAAAAATCATCAATAGATAATCATTAAAATCAGTTAAATTAATGTCATATTATATAAAAAAAATTATATCATCCATTATTGGATGATATCGTACTAAATTAAGTCAAATCATCATTGGTAGGATGAAATCGTCTCTGATTTCTCAATTTGGGGATCGCCCCTTGTTGGACGGGATCGCCCTTATTTCGCAAATTTTGCCCCTCGATGAAATCGGTGATCTAGGGACAATTTCAATGAAATTGGGATGATTTTGTCCTGACGTCGTCGACGGCCTAAAAATGGCCGCAATGCCCCCAAAACAATCAAAATTTAAATTAAAAATCACATTAAAAACATAATTCACTAGGTTTATATCCTTACCCGCAACTCGTGCCGGACCTCTGTCGATCTGTGTGTTGTTTCTAGCATTTTTCTTGAAGAGCTCTAAAAAAGCAAAAATGAACAGTAATAATGAAATAGGGTTTTACCCTATTTTTTTAATTTTATTTAAAAACAACGTGCTTTTACCTCAAATGTTCAATTTGGGTAAAAACACGGAGAGGGCACCATAGTAATCAGTTGTACGATTCGACCTAGAATCATCATCTAAACAATGGAATAAATTTTTTCTTTCTCGTAAAATGGGAAGAACTCATATTTAATGCATTTTCTTTAGAAAATTCGCTAAAGAGGGGGAAAAATGTAGCACCCTAAAATTGGCGCAGTAAAACCTTAGTAAAAAGATAAAAAATTGAATTTTTAACCTCGAAACTGCCCGTTAACCGCTCTCCCCACTTTTCATGCCATTTTTAGGAGTTGTTTTGATTGTTGGACGATATCATCGTCGATTAGACGAAATTGTCCCAGATCGAACGAATTCATCTAGAACAGAACATCCAGATGATTTCGTCCCAAAACCAAATTTTCATAATTAGATTATGTTTCAACAGCCTCTCCAACTTGGGTAGAAATGTGTCTACACAGTTGGAGATTCCTCCGTTGGAGATCTCCCAGATTGGGATGATCCCCAACCTCCTAACCTCCCCCTAATCCTATATAAACTCGGGATTTTCCTAGTTTATAACCCTGGTTGATCATTTCCTTGCAACTCTAGTTTTGCTATATTAGAACATCCTTGCCCCCATCATTTGTATTTGTATTTTCAAGTT
This sequence comes from Wollemia nobilis, assembly GCA_028583015.1. Classification (NCBI taxonomy): domain Eukaryota; kingdom Viridiplantae; phylum Streptophyta; class Pinopsida; order Araucariales; family Araucariaceae; genus Wollemia; species Wollemia nobilis. Next base: position 701,149 of record JAQPPZ010000677.1, on the reverse strand, counting down.
TTTCATTGTGCTTTAGCTAGAGGAAGCTCAAATTATCGCAGGTGATTCTAGACGATTTCAGACGATCCTGTTGTAGATCGACGATGATCTTGTATGATTTGAGGTGATCTCGATAGTAGTTTAAATTGGGGGCAACAAGAGCCCTGAGTTTGCATTTCTTATGTTTCTTCTTTATTTTACTATGCATTAGCTTGATTTATTTTCATTCTACATCCTGGAGTTCACCTCATCTAGCATAAATGCATGATAAAGTTAAAATAAGTTATTAAAAAAATGCATTTCCTTTAATTTGTTATCTATATTTATCAATTAAGTATTCATACTGTCATTTCTATTATTTTGCATTATTCTTGCAGTAGCATTTTTGGTTTTTAGTGTATGTTTCTATGATTGCAGGCTTCTGATGGATTCTTCTGATGAATTTGTCAGATCGACGATGATCTTGTCTGATTTCAGATGATTGCCTATAATATGAGATGATTTTGTACAATTACAGATGATCCTATCATATATGGGATCATCTGGACTCTTACAAGCTTTAGAATCTTCATCAGACATTCGAAATCAGGTGCATTCCTTCTTATTTAGTATATTCTTGGTATTTAGGATTCATTCATGCTTTCTGTATTCATATAAATCGGCATTTCATATAGAATAGCTTATATTCTTTTTGGCCAACCTAGGGATATGAATGATTAAAGTACAAAATGAACACATCAAACCCATTCTCAACCTCGGCATGGAAACTGCCACTCAAATTTTCCTAGTGAACCCCACCATCCATCAAAAATTCACCTTTATACCCCTCCCCCGAGAGGCGCGACCTTCAAAGGGCCTCTCAGTCCGAGGTATTGTTCCATCCTTCTTGCATCCCCCTTCTGAGCATGGATCCTTTAGCTTGAAGGTAAGGACACAAAAAATTTGGGTCGATACATTTACAATTAAATATCATAGGATATATAAGGATTTCTACTTGGTAAACCAAATTATTATTGCAAATATTATTTTCTAATATTCTAAATTAGGGAATTATAACGTATACTACATAAAAAAACATAGTCAATTAGAAATTAGAAAAATGAAACTATTGAAGCTAAATTATTAGAGAAGGAAGTTCATTATATACTTAAGAGAGTTGGAAATATTTACATATACTTGGAATCCAACCTTAGAGAACTTCATTAAAATAAAAGTACATGGTTCAATAGGAGAAATAAGGTAAAATAAGAGTTGATTATTATCATTCTCAAAACATTACAAAATAAATTGAAAAGGTGAACTAATATCTACTAAGCACTTTATCAAGCTTATAGATTACTCTAATAACTAGGGATACATAAGTATTCTACAAAACCTAAATCTTCAAAGGTTTTATCAAACTAGTTTACATACTCTAAACTAGGAAGTTATAAGGGAGCCTACAAGGACAATCATGACAACAAATAAAATCTTTCTTTCAAAATCCCAACTTATTAAAGGTCCAAATTATGCATCATGGAAAAACAAAGTGATGGTAATTCTAGTAGTTGAAAAGCTTTGGGATATAGTTAAAGGAACAAGAATTAAACCTACTTTAGATGATAGTGAGATTCAAAAGTTTGAATAAATTGAAGCAAAGACATTAATGATCATAACTTTTACCATTACAAACGAAATTCAACCCTACACTAGTTTAACAAGAACATCTATAAAATCATAGATAAAATATTTCAAGGGAAAAACAAAGCCACTATATTAAATCTTCAAACTCAATTACATTCTCTAAAAGTAAATAGTGGTGAAAATATAGAACTATTCCTAAGGAAGGTAGCAGATATAAAATAAAAATTATTAACCTTAGGAGAAATATAGAAGATAAACTTCTTGTTCAAGTTACCTTGAGAGCACTTCTAGATAGCTACAAGCACTTAGTTAAATATTTTCAAATCCTTAGTAAATATAATTTTTTTTATGAGTTAGTCAATATTCTTCAAGAATATGAAGTGGAAAATACAGTTAAATATAAAATTACTAAAAAAGCATTAGTTTCAAAAGATAATCCATAGGTAAATGTTGCACCATCATCACAAGGATGAAAACCATGGAATAATAGGTATTTGCAAGTCTGCAAGAAGAAAGGATATAATACCAACTACTGTAGATTTAATCCTAGAAATCAATATCAAGGAAATTAGATAAAATATGGAAGCCAACCAAATAAGACATTCCAATCAAGACAATATCAATATTAGTGCAGTCCACATCAACAACAATTTTAGCATTCTTAGAACCAATACAGTTATCCATAATTGCAATATCAATAAGGGAATAAAAAAGGCACTTATTTCACAAAATCCAAGAAATTCAAGAACTAGAAGAACCTACAATAGAATATGAAGCTAAATATCTCTCATAAAGGATAAAATTTTATGAACACACTAACTACTTGCTTGAACATGATACATAAAGGAAGTAGAATACATAAAATAGAGAAGGAGAATACAAACTCCAAAACCAAGATGAAGATCCATATTGAAGACTAAAGTTTTCAATACCCAAATAATGTAATACAAGGATATGTTAGACTATATTATATTATTTAGGTACATACTAATGTACCACCTTGGGTACATTACTAGAGTAGGAGTTTACTTTAGAGTAAAGTTATGTAGTTACTTAAGCATGTTGTAAATGCACAAGTGTTAGAATGTGCAATGATGTAAATGTGCATGTAGTCCACATGTACATAAGTCTAAGTCAAAGGTAGAGTGAGGTCCAAGGAAATTATATTCCTATATAAAGGCCTTATATTGAGTAAAATAGAGAAGAGAGAATATAGAGAGTGCATAGTATAGATTTATAGTGTGGTACAATGTAGCTCTTCAAAAAAAAATTATGGAGTGTTCATGTCATTCATTATACTATATTGTAATATTTTTTTAAGCTTTCATTAATGGTATATTTTTGAGTTATTGCAGACGTTTCTCTTATCATTTTCTTGCATATTATAGTGTTAATATCATATAGTTAACATAGTTTACTTATTTTACATATTATGGTTACATTTCCTATATCATATACTCATCAAAAGCTAACAAATTTAGATCTAACCTTATCATTTATCCCTTTGATATCCTTTATATTTGCAAACATGAATTTCAAATGGTCTTGAGCCCTTGGATGAACAACTATCATTTTTATTGTCATCTAATAATTTTAGGAAATTCCCATCATCTAGGTGTAGAAGAATACCTTATTTAATTTTCTATATCTTTGAGTTGCTTCTACTATGGCTCTCATGCTATTATTGTCATTTATCGAAGATACAAGATATTATTTCATAGTAAAGAACACTCTTCCTCAAAGAATGTACACATCATTGGTTTGACTTCTAAGGCATTAGTGTTTTCTTCAAGAATTCTCCTTCATCACATGGATATGCTTGAATTTTGATCTTTGGGACATGTATGTCACTAATATATTCAAATTTTGCTCCTCATATTGCATACACAACTTAGAAACTTTTGACATTCAAATATTCTTGGATTTGTATATCTAACCTCTGATCATCCCTTTTTCAATAGGGTTTTCTCTTGTGCTTGGATTCGATTCAAAATTTTACTTTCAAAAGGTGTAGGGATTCATCACTACAAGTAGAAACATCAATGGCATGGTAACAACAATAGCATTTGATGATAGCAGTAGAAATTGTATGGCAACAACAATTATATGGTAGCAACACTTGAAAATTATTGTTATTATATATATATAATAACAATAATACATATACATATATATATATATATATATATATATATATATTATTGTTATTATATATATATATAATTTGTTTACCAGAAAGATCTTGCATCATAAGGTTACTTACAATGTTTTATATATGACAAACTCTAATAATTATCTAAAAGATTAAAATTTGATAAATACATCAACCAAAATGACCTCCTTCATCACTTTATCTATCTATGAACCCTCGTGACCTAAAGAATTTATGGTTATTCAAGTACAAGTTTTATTTGTATGTGATTATCTAAAGAAATCCATTACAATCATACATACCTTAAAAGCAACTTGGATTGTGTTAAAAAATGTATGAAGCAACATGTTGATAATCATCATTTTTAATGAGAATATAAATAAAATAATTGGGTTTATGTGCATCTTGATATTTCAATATTTGTAATCTTATCTTGTTTAGGCCAAGTCCAAATGTGTGATATGGTGTTTACGATTGCCATTTATGTAGCCTACAAGCAAATGCATCTTAAATATCACTATCCTTACTACAAAAAAATGAATACCATCCCAATTTTATATGTTTTTGAACTTTAAAACAAAGGTTACATCCATAATTATATTCAAGTCTCATGTTTAAAACAAAAGTTATGTGCTCTTACTCTAGTTTAGACTAAACCTCCATCCTTTTAATGAGGAAGCTCAACTTACACTTACACTTGAAGGTATTTTTGAAACATGTATATAATATTTACATACTCAATAAAGCATAACTACCTGATTAAGTATATAGTTTTTCGCAAGGAAGAATCTTTCTGGATGTCCCAATTCTTTGTTACTATTCATCCTTTGTGTCCTATATTTTGAGGATAAATCATTTTAGCTAGGAGGACATGTAATGAACCATTGTCTTCCATTATAAATGATGCTTGCTTTATATTTATTCTCTTTTATTTTTTTACCACTTTATCACCTCAAAATTCAATAATATATTCATATTTAACTCTCACTATATCCTCGTCTACATAATCTAGCTTCTAGTTGATCTTGATTTTTTGAGAAACATAATTGTATGGTTGGAGCTGCAAAAAAAATCATATTACTATTTCAAATTACTTCTTAGAATAATAACATAATGATATTGTAGATATTTCATGTAGTTTTGAGCTTAATGAATATTGTTGTTGAAGATCCTAAGAATCCATTTTTTATTGGAAGAAGTTAATGTATGCAACAAAACATGACCTTGAAACTAACCTATTAAGTATTAGGGATTTTAACCATATAATTCCTAAATGTATGTTTTTATCTTTATGGGAGCATGTTAAGAATTTTTGTACCACCACTTAATCACTTAATCCACTATTATTTATTTCCTTGGATAAAGCACATCAATTAGATATTTTGCTTTCCTTAGAATGATATGCAAAAATCATGTTAAATTGATTTCATTGAGTATAAAAATATCAATATAAAATAAAAATAATAAATAATAGTCATATAGCTTGAAAATATAATTCAATGATATTTGAGTACCTTTATTTGTACACAAATACTACAATATAAAATTATGGTAATACTTAGAAAGGTAATACTCAACCATAAAAATCACACACTTCATTTGGATTTAGAATGCCTTCAATGAAATCCATATATGTATATTCCTTGAATTACTAATGGACACCAAAAGCATGAGGTCTTAAAATATTTTACTTTATTCGATGGGTATGGATTATATGCTATGAAAAACTACCACACATCTACTTTTATTCATTTTTAAGAAAAGGATGACTTCATCACCTAATAAATTTTTAGAAAATATAAGTGGCAAAATTAGGGTTCAACACATAATGTATTTAGATATCTTAAATAATATCATAGCCATTTTCAATATTTTAAATAATTTTATAGCATTTTTATTATAATTATTTGAAGTTTATTTTTCAAAATAGATTTCGAGTACAATGTTTTAAATTTGAAACTTTAAAACTAGAAATCAAATATACTCAAAACTTAACATATATTATAAGTGAACTATATGATATGAAGTATAAAAGAGAATGAGAATATAAAGCATAATTTTATCAAAAATATTTATATATATTACTTTAACATTATTTATTTATTTTTGGATTTGGCTATTGCCAAAAACTATTATGACCGACGTACAGGGTTGAGTAGTCTCCTCCCAACCATGACCCCTCTTAAAGTTGAGAGCTATACTTATAAATAGGGAATTTAACAAAATCTTCCACACATCCACCTCCTCACACAATCACCGACATCGTAGTTTGAACCTTGGATTTTGTGTACAATATTTTAAATTTTAAACTTTAAAACAAAAAACCAAATATATTCAAAACTTAATATCTATTATAAGTGAACTATATGATATAAAAACTTAACATCTATTATAAGTGAACTATATGATATCAAAACTTAACATCTATTATAAGTGAACTATATGATATGAATTATAAGAGAGAATGAAAATATAAAGCAAAATTTTATTAAAAATATTTATATATATTACTCTAACATTATTTATTTATTTAATTTTTTTTTTTGGATTTGGTTACTATGAGAAACCCTTATGAGGGACGTACAGGGCTGAGTAGTCTCTTCCCAACCATGACCCCTACTAAATTTGAGAGATATACTTATCCATAGGGAATTTAAAACAAAACCACCAGACACCCATCCCTCACACACTCGCGCACGCTACGGTTTGAACCTTGGACCTGCCAAAGAAGAGCCAAAGCCTGAATCATTTTGCTGCATTCCAGGTGCACTCTAAAATTATTTATAATTCACTTATTTTATTTAATAAATATACATTTTACTCAATTAAATATTAACAATTAAAATAATACATATTATAAAATCTTATGAAAATATAAAGCAAAATTTTATTAAAAATATTTATATATATTACTCTAACATTATTTATTTATTTATTTATTATTTTGGATTTGGTTACTGTGAGAAACCCTTATGAGGGACCTACATGGCTGAGTAGTCTCCTCCCAACCATGACCCCTCCTAAAGTTGAGAGATATACTTATCCATAGGGAATTTAAAACAAAACCACCACACACCCATACCTCACACACTCGCCCACGCTATAGTTTGAACCTTGGACCTTCCAAAGAAGACCCAAAGGCTGAATCATTTTTCTTCACCCCCAAGTGCACTCTAACATTATTTATAATTCAATTATTTTATTTGATAAATACACATTTTACTCAATTAAATATTAACAATTAAAATAATACATATTATAAAATCTTATAAAAATATAAAGGAAAATTTTATTAAAAATATTTATATATATTACTCTAACATTATTTATTTATTTATTTTGGATTTGGTTACGGTGAGAAACCCTTATGATGGACGTACATGGCTGAGCAGTCTCCTCCCAACCATGACCCCTCCTAAAGTTGAGAGATATACTTATCCATAGGGAATTTAAAACAAAACCACCAAGTGCACTCTAACATTATTTATAATTCCATTATTTTATTTGATAAATACACATTTTACTCAATTAAATATTAACAATTAAAATAATACATATTATAAAATCTTATTTATTTTACATGAAATTAGTGTTTCACCCTTTCGTACACTAATATTAATTTTAAAAATAAAAAATTCAAATAAAATTTTAACTTAAAACTATCAAATACAATAAAGTTGCAAGCTTACTGTTGTGGTAAGGGCTTTGGCCAGTTCAAACCCCACTCAATACAAGGGGATCAAACCCCTCATAAAAACCTATGTAAACTCATAGAAAAGAAAACTATGAAATGAAATTGGTTCAAAGCAAGAACTCATGATCCTTATAGTCAAGTTCAATTCTTACAAAGTGATTACTGCATGGTTATTAATTGTAATAAGTGTAAATGATTGAAATGCATAAATATATTTATTGTGCAATTTGTTAAAATGTTGTTTAAATTTATTATATATTAGTTTTTTTAACAGGTTTAAAAGTTAAGGTATATCCTGGCCACCCTTCTTGTAAATTGAACTTAGATCTTCATTAGTAAAGCCCAATACCAAATTGAACTTGGATCTTTGTTAGGAAAGCCCAATACCTTTTGCCATTGTTGTGTCCTTGTCAAAAGTATTATATATTAATTGAAATACATAATTATTAGATATAAAATAAAGACCCTTTCAATTTCATATTACTTATTTATAAAAATTAATTTTAAATTATTATTTTAGAATGTTTATAAAATTTTAAAAACACATTTAAATATATAATTGACATAAATATAAAATAAAAATTTTAAATAATAACATAAAAACATTTATATAAAAAATTATTTATTATTATTTTTCATATTTCTATAATAATTTTTTTGGTTACATAGAAGAGTTGGTCACAACCACACTATTTTTAGTAACAATAAAATTTCATTACATATAAATACATAAATTCTTGGCTCTATCTATCTATCAATTTTTTATTACAAATCCCTCTATATAAACAACTAATCTCTTTGTCTACATATGGTATATGAAAACCCAGTGGTTAGGACATTGGGCTCTCCTTAGAGAGATCTAGCTTCAAACCATGACATATCCAAAAGGGGATAAGCTGGTTGGTAGTGGTTGAGTGTCTTCCGGTTAATTTTTTTAATTTGATTCCTTGGCTTTTTGGGATCTTGTTGACTTTGTTATACTTAGCTAAGGTTTATAATTGGAGTGTTTGAGTTGGTTCAATTCCTTAAATGTTTGGGCACTATTAACTTCATTTTATCCAACGAGCTAGGACTTATAGTGACAATATTTAAGTTAGTTCAATTCCTTGAAAGTTCAAGCCCCATTTACTTCATCTTTACCAGAAAGCTAGGGTTTATAGTGATAGTTTCCAAGTTGGTTCAATTACCTAGCAGGTCTTACCTAGTGAGCTTGGGTTTGTAGTTAGATTCAAAGTCCTCTCTTACAGTCCTAAATTTCCTGGTTTGATTCCCTTGAGATTTGGGGTCCCATTGATTTTCTCTTAGTAAGCTAGGGTTTATAGTGATGGTGTCCGAGTTGGTTGAATTCCCTAAAGGGTCAAGTTCCATTGAATTTGTCTTATACAAACATTGAGACATATTCCTTGACTTCCAACATTGAATAAAGAGCACCACACAAGAATTAAAATATACTAAAATAGTTTAAATGGAAAAGTCTTTCGGTTTTCATTTAAGAGACCAAATTGAAACCTCATTCAATAAGAGGGAACAAAGGACCCTTGCATAAACCCATGCTTTACTTTAACATTTTGCTCCAGAATGATACCATAGTGGTAAGTCTCTAAGTTTTTATTTAGGAGATCCAAATCCCTCGTAAAAAAAACATGCTTTATCTTAACATTTTTAGTCTAATAAAGACAACATAGTTGTCAGGGCTTTGGCCTCTCTTCAGAGAGGTTCAAGGTTCAAACTAAAGATAACACAATGGTTAAGGCTTTGGTATCTCTTAAAGGAGGTTCAATGTTTGAACTAAGGACAAGAGAGTGGTTAGGGCTTTGACCTCTCTTCTGAGAGGTCCATAGTTTAAACCAAACCAATTTCCTTTCTTAACGACTGAGTGTTTGCCAATTGACTAACCCTAATTAAACGTCTTATTGACTTTGTTTTACTAACCACATGAACCCTACCAAATCCGACTAAGCATAGGATTCCTGTATGCAATAAATAAATAAATAAAATTAAGTATTGAAATCTGCACACCAGCTTTAAGATTCCCATCATGAGATTGCTAAAATATTGTCATTGCTAGTCAATTTATGATACAAATGGGAAGTCCCACGAAGTCCACATCATCTCAACGCTATCAGATTCTCACTCTGCACCCTCTCGTCCACTCGATTCATTCCCCTATGTATATATAAAAAAAATCTTTTAAATAATAAAAATCAGCTTGGAGATTCCCATGAAGAGAGTGTTAAAATATCGCCATTGCCAGTCAATTTATGATACAAATGGGAAGTCCCACGAAGTCCACATCATCTCAACGCTATCAGATTCTAACTCTGGACCCTCTCCTCCACTGGATTCATTCCCGTATGTATCTATGGAAAAATATTTTAAATGGAAAAGAATATATGTATAAAAGAAAGAGAAAGTATTGAAATTTGCAGACCTGCTTGAAGATTCACAGCAAGAGATTGTTAAAATATCACCATTGCCAGTCAATTTACGACACAAATGGGAAGTCCCACGAAGTCCACATCATGACAACGCTATCAAATTCTGACTCTGGACCCTCTACTCCATTGGATTAGCAACACGATAACGACATTCCACTCTGTTGACAACTCGTCACACCACAAACGGAAGCCCTCAACGGAGAACAATTCCAATAAATTCCATGACCAACGCCACATTCGAAAGAATTGAATGGAGTCAGGGTCGCGCTCGTATAGCGAAGACACTCTGAAATCTTGTTGATTTCATAGAGAAGACGTGATCTTCCTCCCATACATCCTCCTCCTTATCGCCTCCCTAAAAATTGAACAATTCTGCTCGCCCTCACAAGTCATTTGCACTCTTCCCTCCTCAGTGCCCACACTCATATTTCTCTTCCTCCTCCGTCACATTCATGTACGCCGACATAATCGCCGGATCCGCAATTTCCGCTGCCATGGCAAACGCACAGAACCCAACCTCCGCCGCCGGTAACTCATCCACACCGCATACATTTAGGTAATCATTCACCTCCGCATTCAGACTGCTATAGCAACCGACAGACCCCACTCCGTTGCCCGCCTCCATCATCATGGCCGTGAAATTACAACTTTAGTCTCCTGCTACCAAAGTCCGCCTCCATTTCTATAGGCCACTTATTATTATAATCAAAATCCTCCGTCGAACTGTGATAGTTCCCGTTATCATAGCCGGGATTTACTGTGAACACTTCGCCCGTCCCAGGCAGATCCTCGTCATGGGATTCCGGAGATGAGGGCGGCTCGGGCACTTCGGTCTTGATAGAATTCCCGTATTGATTGCCGTGGACTCCGAGCTCTGGTCGGGGTTACCGCTATTTCGCGCATTGGCGGAGCATCAGGAGGCAGACGGTTCTCGCCAGAAGCGCGCGGGTATTGTGACCCCAGAGAAGGCAAGCGACCTCGTCGTAGTGTGGGCGGCGTCTTCCGCCGTGTCGAATGTTCCAAGCCAGAGGCGGAGTTTCTAGATGGTGTCTTTGATTTCGGCCACCCACCGCCTCGATGGTCGCTGCCTGGCGCCGACAAATCTCTTTCTGTTTCTCCCCAATCGCTTCCGCAACAACGCCGAGTCCGCCTCCATGTCCGAGGTGACAGAACCGCCCCTGCTGGTGATGTATATATATATCATATGTATACAGTAATTTAAAACTATGAACATGTACTTTGCTATCATACGTATGTATACGGGAGTTTTAGTTCCTTAACCTTTGATTTTCTGAAACTCTTCTTACTCACGTACACTCTCAATGTTTCAAAGAGAAAATTCAACGTAACTTGAGATGTATATATATTTTATTAAGAGATGAGATAGTATTAACGTTTTATATATAATAATTTTTTATAGAAAGTTATACTTATTTTGTATACAAGTTTACTTACTTATATATATTTGCATACACATCCAGTCTTAAGATGGTTTGAATATGAATTTTTGGATAGAAAGTCCAAAGCCTTAATCACATGGGCCTCCCACTCCAACAAAAGTTTTAAATTTATTTAAAGTTTTAAATTTATTTAAATTAATTATTTTTTAAAATTTGAAAAAATGACTGAACTAAAATTTATATTTAATAATCGTAAAGAGGCCAGAGAGGTGATAGGCGACGTGGTATGCAGGCGAGAGTATGAAGAGGAGCTTGAATTGTTGTTGGATCTTGAGTTTGTTTATGTTGTCCGTGCAACTACGAAGGTTGGTGTTTTGAGGCTTGCTGACGAGATTGTTAGAGTTAGTTTTGCTCTCGAAATTTTGAGTCTAGTGATTTCTCAGTTCTTTCGAATTAGATTTCCTTGGTTCCAACCCCCATCGTCCCCTTTTCTCAAGTGGTGCCTGGGGTGATATTTGGTGGTGCTTTTACCCCATGCTTTGTGGTTGGTGGTGCTCCAATAAGTGTTTGCCCTGTTTTAGGGTTTGGTGAGTCCCCTATTCTAGCTTTGGTGGTGAATTGGTGGTTGGGTGGTGGTCTACATTGTGTCATTGTTTCTTTGGAGGGCAATGTTTGATTTTTTGGTAGAGGTGGATTTCTCCCTCTGGAGTGTTCTCCTTTTTTCTACTTCCCTGCGGGGTTGGAACCCACAATATTCGGGGTTTCATTTTTGTTATTTGCCTATGGGGTTTTGGCCCATAGGCTTCAAGGATCTGGTTTCTCTGTCAGTTTCGTGGATCCAGGTTTTACCTCTGGTTTAGTGTTTTCATGGTAGATTCTGGATGGTGTTCGATTAGAGACTCTGAGTGTTATGGGGGGCTCCATTGTGAGATCCCAGTTTCCAGCTTTTGCTTGGAAGGTTTTCTTGGGGATGTGGGTGTCTTTTTCACATCTCTTCCTTTGCACTCATTCTCCTTTTTGGTGGGGATTTTTTCGAGTTTGGTTGGGGGTTTCGTTGTTGGGGCTCGCGTGGCTACTAGATTTAGTTCATATGGAGCTATCGTGATGTTAGTTTGCAGATTTATCCTCTCTGGCAAAGGTTTTTTTTGAAAGAATAAAAAGGTTTGCTATGGGACTTTCTTCATTTTGATGAGGTTTTTTCCCAGTCTAGCAAGGGTTTTTGATGTTGGGGCTCGTGTGGCTTCCAGATTTAGTTCAAATAGAGTTTTTGTGGTGTTAGTTTACATATTTGTCCTCTCTGATAGTAGATTTATTCATAATATTCAGAAGACCTTTTGGGTCTTCAGGCTCTGGGTCCAATTTAGGGTTTTTTTCCCTGTTTCTGGTTTTGGTGGCCCCTAACCAAGTGTTCATATTGGTCCTTGAAACCACCTATTTTGATGTTTTGTCAGGATCTCTGAAACTGATGATTGGTTGCTATTGTTAATCCCATTTGTTGTTGCTTCTGGAGTCTAGTTCAAGTTTTCTCCTTTTGGCCCCTTTCCTACTGGTTTGTTGCTATGTAGGAGCTATTTTTGGCTGATAAGTTTGAGTGGGTTTGGATTTTTAAATTTCAATTTTTATTTTACCGCTCTTGTGGATGGTGGTGGTTTAGTTGCCGATGACGTTGTCGAATTTTGTTGGGACCTATCGGATGTCGAATTGTTTTATGGCTTGAATCTTTCTCCGGTAGGAGCTTTAGTCTGTTGTTGGACTAGTCGATCGGTGTGTGGTTTTTCTATTTGCCGATTGTGGGTTGTTCTTCATTTGGAGTTGTTTTTTATTTTAAATTCTTTGTGCTCATCCTTGGATTTGTTGTTCAAAGTTGTGGGACTCCTTTCAAAAACCTCCTTTGTTTGTGATGCATTGTGCGCCTCCTTGAAGCTGTTATAAAAAATTGTGGGTGACCTTTCAAAACCCTCTTTCTATTAATATTACCAAATATATATATATATATATATATAATAAATTGGAAATTTTTATTTAAGAATCCACAATACAGTCAATGAAAACAAGGAAGCATATGCTATTTAATGTGGATCTAATCTTCTTCTTATTTTTTTAAATAAATGGGTAAAAATTTATTGATAAAAAGTATGGATTACAGAGTACAACTGAGCTTCCAACCATGACTCAAATAAAAAACCAAACATGCTAAAACCACTAGACTAGAATGACACCCAAAAAAGACAACAAGAACAAGCCACATTAAATTTGTACGTCCTTATGGATCAACCCCCATAGGCGTTGAGAGTCCTCATACGAGAGACTCTCCCAATTATTGATACTCCAAGCATCCAGCAGCTCAGAATCCCTTTTTTCCAGGTAATTAACAACCACATCCCATTCCACTTGGAATGTGCACAGAGGATATAAATTTGAATTCTTCACTCATTCTTAGAATCTAAACAGCTATAGATGCCAACTACCAATTAAGTTCCTCCACCCTTTTACTGTTTAAAATATTAACCACAATTTGAGAGTCAGAATCACAAATAATCCTATGCCAACCAAGAGAAAATCGCCTCCCCAAGGCCTCAAGAATTACAAGATCTTCCATAAAATTGTTGGAGTGAACACCTTTATAAATGGAAAAGAAAAAACTGACACCACCAGTAGAATCTCTCCCAACACTGCCAATGCCAGCATGTCTAGGATTATCCCTGGATGATCCATCAGTATTATTTTTTAAAACCCCTCTAGTGGGTGGCCTCCATCTACCATCTCTCCTAACCTTCTTGTTGAGCTGAGGAACCCTACTAGGGCTAGAAAAGTTCACACCATCCGCAAAGAGACCAAGGGCTTGTTGTACCTTCTTCTCCCTAGAATCCAAAAGAGGGTCCACATCACATTTACTATGGATGGTTTTCTAAACCATATACAAGATCCTTTGCCAGATTTGTTGCACAGCCAAATAACTGCCCTAAAATATGTGCTAGTTCCATTCAAGCCAAATTTGCCAGATGATGCAAGAAGGGCCCAAATTCTAAGCCACCCGAAGGAAAGGGACCTTTGTTAGAGGTCTACCCAGACTATTCCAAAACTCCACCAGGGACAACACATGAAAACATGGATGGTTCTAGGCGCTTCACCAACGGTGCCAATAGTCTTTGGCAAAGGAGCATTGGAAAAATAAATGAGAAGAGTCATCCTCATTCTTACTGCAAAGGACAAAAAAAGAGGGACCCTGAAATCCCCTCTTCCTCACATTATCCTAAGTGAGGCATTTAGTACGAGCTACCAACCAGATAAAGAAGTTACATTTTGGCTAGGAAAATTTGTTCCACACATTTTTCCACCAAGTGATAGGAAGACTACCATACTTTTGCTTATCAAGAACCTGATAACCATAGGCTATCGAGTAGGTTCCCTTAGGATCAAGGTTCCAAACCAGAATATCTTTACCCCTCAATGAAGAACAATGCCTCCCCATAAGAATAAGAGAAAGCACCTCTCTGTCCTTGTCCAGTCCCCCTTGGGACCATTCTTGTGGATATTTCCACATATACATCTCCATATTTCGAAAAGACTAGATTTTTTTAAAGTCCTCCACACGAGACCAGCCCACTTCCAAGAAAAAAATTCTAGGGAACGTAACCTAGGATATTGATTCAATATAGGAGGGTGGTCATCCCAAGAACCCTCCCAAAAAAGACCATTTGATCCCTGATTGCAAATCCAGAACAAATCCTGCTTGATTAAATTAGCTTCTCTTTTCAGAGTGTCCCAGATAATAAAAACTTTCCCAACCAAGATGAATCTAAGGATCTCAGCCTTAGAAATACCTCTCAAGTATTTACAAGATAATGGTTTAGCCCAAATATGATCTTGAGAGGTACACCATCTCCAATAAAGTTTTGTAGACAAAGCCTACCCAAAAAGAGTTGTCTATCACAACCCAAGGCCTCCCTCTTGCACCGACTTACATATAGAATCCCGCCTAACCAAAATCCATTTAGATTGATCAAGTTTTCCAGACCATAAAAATTGTCTTGACAAAGCATCTATGTCCTTGATGAAGTTAGAGGGAGCTATTTGTACAAAACATATATAAATGGGTAAAGCTTGAACAACAATTTTTAAAAGCAACACTCTACGTACAGTGGATAGCCATCTAAAAGTCCAGTGATTCACCTTCCTTCTAAACTTATCAAGCATAGACTGCCAAGAAGATTTAGGTAGAGGATGAGATGAAATTGGAATACCAAGATAAATGAATGGGGGAGTCCCGACCTGGAATCTTAAAATGCGAGCAATCCTGGCTTGAATAAGAGGAGGGGTATTGAAGAAGAAAATAGAAGACTTGTCCTCATTAATCAACTATTCAGATTCACCAAGATATATGTCAATAGACTGTCTAATATTGCCAGGTTCCCTGATAGTTGCAACTCCCAACAAAGTAGTATCATCAACAAATTTAAGATGGGAAAGAGGTGGCAAACTACTATCCCACTTCCACCCCTTAATGAGACCCTGCATGACTTGATATTTGAGCAATATTTCCAACCCTTTCGCCATAATGATAAACAAATAAGGAGATAAAGGATCTTCGTGCCTCAATCCCCTTGAGGCCTCAAATAGCTCTGATGGCTCATTATTAACAATAATACATAATTAGGAAGAAGAAATACATCTCGTCACCCATCTAATCCATTCCTCCTCAAATCAAAAAGTAGTAAGAAATTTCTAAAGAAAGGACCATCTAACCCGATCATAGGCTTTGGCCATGTCCAACTTAATGAACATAGTTTTCTCCTTAGAAGTTTTCATCGAGTGAATAGCTTCTGTAGCAATAACAACCCCATCTAAGATTTGTCGACCAACAACAAACCCTCCTTGCTCCTCAGAGATGATTTTTCTCAACCATATCTTTAGCCTCTCAGCAATAATTTTTGTGATGATCTTATACACAACATTGCAGATAGCAATAGGCCTAAACATATCCAAGGAATTTTCTCCCTCTTTTTTGGGTATAAGCACCACAAAGGTAGCATTTAGGGCCCTTAGCATATATTTGTTCTTTTGGGACTCATGGACCACCTCCAAAAGATCAAATTTGATTAAATCCCAAAACTCTTGATAAAACTAAATTGGGAATCCATCTGGGCTTGGGGATTTTCCTTTTTTCATATTGAATACAACATTTTTCAACTCCTCAAGGGAAATTGGACCCATCAAGTGCTCATTCATCTCTCTAGAAACAATCACTGGAATACAATTTAGAATAAGATTTTCATTCTCATCATCTTATAGGGAGTCCTCCTTGAAGAGAGAGGAAAAATACCTCTTAGTCTCTTCTAAAATATCCCTGAAAGAAGAGAGAAGGGCACCTTGAGAATTCACAAGAGAGATAATTAGGTTACCATTACGGTGAGCCTTAACTGAGTTATAAAAGAAGGTTGTGTTCCTATACCCTTCCTAAAGCCAATCTACATGAGATTTTTGTTTCCAAAAAATATTCTTCTCTCAATTCCCATTCAACAAGGTCTTTCACAACCTCAGATTCCTCAACAAGAAGCTCCTTTGTGAATCCTTGATCTCTAATCTTCCTTGAAGCTTCTTCCATCCTCCTAAGAGTTTCCAGCTTAGCCAAGGAAAGGTTCCCAAAATTCAGTCTATTCCATCTCTTCAATTTATGTTTTACAAATTGTAGTCACTTCATAAAGGAATACATAGTAGTGCCATGAGGAGGTTTTCCAGTGGTCCACCAGCCTTGCATGAAATCATGAATCTTAGTATCATGAAGCCACATAAGTTGAAACTTAAATGAGGGATTCCTTTTTAGCCCTAACTCCAAATCAGAGAGTTTTATAGGCCAATGATCAGATCCCCTACCCTCCATAATCATAGAACTAGCACTTCTGTTATTACCCATCCAATAATTGGATATCAAAAACCTATCCAGTCTCTCTGATATGGAAGCTTCCCCACACCTTCTATTGTGCCAAGTAAATGTCCCATTATTTGGCTTGATTTCAACCAATTTTAGGGCTGGATATGAGCACTAAATACAGAAGAAAAAGGCTTGAGACGGTCCACCCCACCACGTTTCTCCTCTAGACAAGTGATAGAGTTGAAGTCTCCAACCAAAATCCATGAACACAGGGGAACCAAACTTCTCACAAAGCAAATGTGATTCCACAAATTCACTTTACCATTGTAATCAACAGGAGCATACACATTTGTAAGTAGGATGGTTTCACCAGATTCATTATCATGCTTGACCATTGAAATAGACCATCTGCTGGAAATCCAAGTAAGAGGGGATATCTTAACCGAATCCCATAAACAAGCGATGCCACTAGCATATCCACATGCATCAATACACTAGAATTACCCCCTTATCCACAACTTGGGAGCAATATTGAACATATTATCAATAGCCAATTTAGTCTCCTGAATAAACACGACATCCGGAGAATGGACATGAACAAAATCATGAACAACTTTTTGTCTGGGGATATTGTTCAACCCCCTTACATTCCATGAGAGGATAATCATTTTTGGGGTTATAAAAATGGGAGTCCAATGTTATTACCAAGCCTGACTCCACCAAAGTCTCCCCCATTAACTTAATTTTATATTGGTCCTTATTCTGACCCACCCTCATATTCTTATTGAATTTTTTTTTAATTATTTTCTGCTACAATCCCAACATCGTAGGAGTTTTGTAGTCCAAGGATGACTGCATCAGTTCCTGAGTAGGAGAGAGCATAACTAAATTTGTACTACTTTCCAAAATAGTTTCCCTTATAGGGCTAGACCCATCTATGTCCCCTATACTCAGATCCAAAGCCCTTTATTTTTTCATTTAAACCCCCTATATCTGATTCCTTAAGTTCCCCCTCAAGAGGAGACATCTGATTCGACCTTGTTATCTTTGCATCAGGTAGTGACGTTTCAGGTATCTCCATGCACTGATCAAGATCATCTAATATTTCAAAATGGTTGAGTAGAGCATCTAGATGGCTATCCTTAAGGTCTTTGTTTGCCCTTTGTCCTCTATTTTGGGCTTTTACCAAAACAAAATCTTCCTTATCCCATTCCCCTTCCTTTATCGAGGCTTTTCCTTTGTCTAAACTTTTTCGAGACCGAGAGGGCCCAAGATTTGAAGCCATAGGTTGGACAAACTTAGGTAATTTTCTTTGCAGGTGGCCATATTCATGGCAAATCCGACAACGAAATAGAAGAGCTTCATAGTCATCTTTTTGAACCCATGTAGTTTATCCAAATTGTATTTTAATAGAATCTGGAATAGGATTATTTAAGTCAATTTCAACACAAATACGAGCAACAGAGATTACATTTTTATCCATTGTCTGTTGTGATGGTCCACTGGCTTCCCAAGCAGAAGGGCAATCTTATGCAAGATATCATTTCTCCAAAATTCCAATGGGAGCCTTGGAAGTCGCACCCATAATAGAACCCGCGACGACCGCTCCTCTGATGGGTTGAAACCCACATGCTAGGGTTTTTAAGAAAGAGTCCCACTTGGTTATAGAAATAAGGATCCCCTTCAAATGCTTTCTTATGATCTGCAATACAAGAGAAAACCACCATAAAATAGTTGTTCGCACTCAACATCACCTCCACATCGCCTTTAGAATTCCAAGTTTTCTTGACCCAAGCCTCCACAAAGGGGAGAGAAACTCATATGCCCATGAATTTGCCAATAAAGGCATGTATGGTTAGATACTCCACATCTTCCGCCACCGAGTCTGGTTGAACCACTAGAACTGGTCTGGATTCACATCATTCCAAACATCCATTATTCTTTAACAAGCGGTTCGCGAAATGCACTGGAAAATATTTTTCCTTCCAGTAATTTTCAGATGAAAAAATATCATGAGCATGCACTCTTTTTGCCGGACCCGATGCCATCACAACATTCCTCCAATTTTTTAGACCTCCTCCGAAAGCTACTTCCATCCCCACAAAGTAGTTTTTCTTCAACAAACCCTAGCAGAGTAGTCTTTCTTCATCAAACCCTAGTAGAGCTCTAATGTGGATCTAATCTTATTGTTTGTTTGATCATGGAATTTGTTTTAAAAATTAATTAAATAAAAATTAAAGATAAAATTTTTTAGTTTTGTTTTTATATTTTTTGTATACAATATTTTTAAAAAATATTTGAATGTTGTTAGTACCCTATTAAATATGAAGAGAATAAGTAATAATAATATAAAAGTGATTTTGATTAACTTTTACCAATGTTTTTATAATTTATATTAACAATAAATTTATTATTTTATAAAATTTATATAAAAATAAAATAATTATTTTTTAATGTTATATTTTATTGAATTATAATTATATATGATAAATAAATAAAAACAAACAATAAATACTATTTATTTTAAGAGTTTTTTTTTTTCCAATTTTAATAGTCTGACTTTTAACAATATGTGTTAATAGTATTAACTTGGTGGACGATTACATTAAAGTGAAATCATACAACAAAGATCTCTACATTTTTATAGGATACTACATCATAGAAATTTTAATACATGGAAAGAATGTTTGTAAGTGCTGTCATGTTATTATAATATTTTATACATGACTTTTATATCTAGAATCTATATTGGTATTGATGTAGGAGCATCTTTATAATACCTAGAATATGAACATTCATGTTAGTGAAAGACCAATCGTTTGCCTCTTATGCAATTGGGACCATAAATTGTTTGATTTTGTTAAAGAGTGGGCTACCAGAGAGGAAAAGGAGAGGTTTCCAATATAATTTGTAATTCTGATAATTAAATAAAGCTTTTTCATTCCTTTACCTTTGTGATATTTGTTCCGAATTGCATATTTGGAATTGCATATGTTCTATTGCTTCCATTGTGCAGGATCGTGATGATTGTTAGGTACATTGTAGCCCGATAAGGGAGAACCGTGGCATTGGAATTCAAATTTGCGTAGCCCTTCGAATGAGAGGAGGGAGAAAACATTGATGATAGTCACCAACAATAGAGGATAGCAAAGCCATATAAATACAATCCCATGAGCAAGAACACCATTCTAAAAACCAATGTGATTAAGGATGTTAGGTACCCAAGATAGGTACTTAATATTTAATAATTTAATATTGTATTGTATAATGGTATGAGCCATAAATTAATTATTGAATAAATAAGGCCACATGTAAAATTAGAAAAAGGTATTTCATAGAATCATATATGTAACTTTTGTGGAATAGTGTCATATGTAACCACAAGGAGTATTGTCATATCATTATGCACTTTGTAACTCGTGGAAGGTGAACAACCATACTAGTGATCTTGTAACTCATGAAAGGTGAACCATCACACTATTATATAAAGAGAGATGTACCCCCATTGTTAAAGTTATCTATGAAGTATTCTTGTAGAAGTATTGGTTTGTGTAGTTGAAGATCTTGTGGAGTGGCTTCCTTCTAAACGAAGTATTTTACGATGTTGACCTACCTCAAGGGTATACTCAATATCTATTTTATTGTAAGTAATTTAATTTGAAATTAATTTATTTATGGATGCATGTTTGATATTTTGAATTATTTATAGTAATGATAAGACAAAATGAAAACAAAGGAGTTGCAAACTTGCTTTCAAATGGTAGCGCGTGAAATCTTAATATGTAAGGAGTTGCTACTCATTTTGGAGCTATATTGGAAAGAAGGAAATCATATGCAATAGGTTACACAGTTGGCCTACAAATATTCAATTCCATATAGACCTTGCAAGTGGAGGTCAACAATTCAAGTTTACTAAGGAGGAACATACAGTTAGGGTTCAGGTTGGAGTGTATAGTTATGCTATCTCAATCAAGGAATCCTTGTACAATTAAACGCTTTGAATTTTAGGTTGAACAGTTGCCCAAATTGTATGACTACTTTGATGGAATGATTGAATATATAAAATTATTATCCAAAATTAATCAGTTATTGATTAGATTGAATGGTTGCCTAGGATTGTATGATTGCCTAGGGTTGAATGATTGTTTGTTGAACGACTATAGTTTGGATTGTATGATTTCCCAAGGTTGTACGATTGTATCTTGAATTGAACGAGTGCCTAGGGTTGTACAAATAAAACTTGAATTCTATAATTTCCTAGGATTGTACAATTGTAGTTTGAATTGAATGATTGACTTGGGTTGTATGATTGCTACTTAGGTTGTACGATTACCCAAATTGAATGGTTTTCCCTATTGTTGAATGATTGCCTAGATCATACAATTTTTTCATTGAACAATTTTCTAGACCAAATGATTACCCATTGTTTGCACAATTTTCATGGCCAGATTATTGAAGAAGAAGATATTATCTTGATTGTGTCTTCTTGGAGGTGTTGTGTTTTTCTACTGCATCATTTGGTATTAGAGCCAGAAGATATCTAAGGAGAAAGGGGTTATACATTTCTAAGAAGATATGGTGCA
Organism: Wollemia nobilis; assembly: GCA_028583015.1. NCBI lineage: Eukaryota > Viridiplantae > Streptophyta > Pinopsida > Araucariales > Araucariaceae > Wollemia > Wollemia nobilis. The sequence continues at coordinate 679,408 of JAQPPZ010000677.1, read as the reverse complement.
ACAAGGAAGAGGGATACTATGAGGGATTCAAACCACATATGTGGTGGAGATGATGAAAATAATCATTCTCAGTTGGATGCATTAGAAACTACTCAGAGGAGGGCACCCATGTCAAGTATGTGAGTGAGAGTGAAGAATATTAAGAAGAATGAGTGGACCAAGAAGGAGTTCACAGTAAAGAAAAAGAAGAAAACCTAGGTGAAAGGATAATCTATGTAATTTCTTCATGGGGAAAGAGTTGAATTTAGAAAACCTAGAATATAATGGAAATTTAAACCCTAAAAAACTCCTCAATTAGATTGTAGAGATGGAAAAATATTTTGATTTTGAATCAATTGTAGACCATAAGAGAGTGAAATTTTCTTGTAAAAAGTAGAAAGGACATGCATCCTTGTGGTGGGACCATGTTCAAACTAAACGGTAAATAAAAGGAAAATAGAAGATACAGACATGGGAGAAAATGGTCACTATTTTGAAGGCCAAATTCCTCCTGTTATATTACCAATTAGACCTTTTTAGGAAGTTGTAGAATTTGGGACAAATATAATTGAGTGTGAAAGACTACACATAGGAATTCTATAAGCTCACCATTCAGGCCATCCATATGGAAGGTGAAGAGGAGAAGGTTTTGAAGTATATCAATGGACTATGATTTTCCATACAAGATGAAATTAGCATGATAAATATAAGGATGATAGAGAAATTCCTACCAATATTTCTTGAAGGCTAAAGAGAAGTTGTTGCGAAGACAGAAAAATAATCAAAGAATAATATGATGGTCTTCACGAGGACGAGGGCAATCAAGCAATGGAAGAGGACAACAAAAACATAAATAAGAAGCTATTACTTCTCATAATATCTCTAGCCATAATTCTAGAGTAGGCTATTTCTCAAGGGGAAGAGGTAGCTTTGATAGAGGAAGAGGTAGAGGATTCTCTTGAAGGTGTTATAGGTATGAAGAAGATGGTCATTAGGTATTTGAACATCCAAACGTACAAGAAAGTAGCAGTAAAGGAAAGGATATTAGGAATCATGTTGTAGTAGTATATGAGGAAATATTTGCTTCCCCAAGACACATGGAGGAGATAGAACAAGGAGAATCTCTCATGATGAATATACTCTTCTAAAATCTGAAAAGAGGGATTGTGAACCTGCTCAGAGGAGAAGTATTTTTAGAATAATGTGCAAATAAGGGGGAAAATATTTTAAGGTTATTGTAGATAGTGGGAGTATGCATAGTATTGTATCGAATGAAATGGTAGAGAAACTAGGGTTGATTTGGATAGAGCACTCCAATCTATACACAGTCTCTTGGGTACAAAAGGGACAACAAATTTTAGACAATGAATAATTTTGGATGAAATTCCAAATAGGATCTTACAGAGATGAGGTCATGTGTGATATTATGTCTATGGATGCTTGCCATGTATTTTTGGGAAGACTTTGGAAATTTGATAGAAAGGCTACAAATGATGGTAGGAAAAAAACCTACACAATTATGAAGGATGATAAGAAGTATGTTTTGGGTTCATTAAAGGACAAGAATGAAAGAAAATACAATGGTTCGAAGGTATGTTTTATTTCTGGAAAGCATTTTTTAAAGAAATAATAATGAATAATGTGTTTTTAACATTGATTTCAAAACCCACAAAGAGTAGGGCAATAAACCAAGAGAATAAGGTTCCAGGTGAAGTCAAGGAGTTTTTAGAAGAGTATGCAAAAAAATTATTAGAAAAAGTGCTATATGGATTACCCCTAATGAGGACCATTAGACATCACGTCGATTTGATTCTAAGATCGTGTTTGTCTAATAAGGTAACATATAGACTAACACCAATGGAGAATGAGGAAATAAATACATGTCCAAGAGCTATTGTACAAGGGTTTGATCAAGGATATTTTGAGCCCACGTGCAATACTAACTATACTTACACCAAATAAAGGTGGAGAATGGTGAATTTGTATAGATTCAAGGACCATCAATAAGATAACCATAAAGTATAGATTTCTATTACCATGCATGGATGATTTGATGGACTACTTGAGTGGAGAAAATTACTTCATAAATATATATTTGAAGAGTGGTTATCATCATATCCATATTAGGGAAGGAGATGAATGAAAAACTACATTCAAGATAAAATATGGATTGTATGAGTGGTTGATTATGCCATTTGGATTAAAAAATGCACCCAGTATCTTTATGTAGTTAATGAATGAAGTGCTTGAGCAATTTCTTTGCAATTTTGTGATCATCTATTTGGATGATATTTAGATATTTGGTAAAATCAAGGAAAGAGCATTTGACATAAATGAGACTAGTCCTACAAATATTGAAGGAAGAGAAGTTTTTGGTCAACCTAAAGAAGTGTAGTTTCATGAAAAAAGAGTTGATATATTTAGGTTTTGTGATTTCATCAAGAGGGTTACAAATGGGTCCTAAGAAAGCTAAGGCCATTGTAAATTATCCATCAATAGGGAATTAATTTGAGGCGAGGAGCTTCCATGGTCTAGCAAGTTTTTATAGAAACTTTATCAAAAAATTCAATGGGATTTGTACATCGATTACAAAGACCCTAAATGGATGAAGGCATGAATTTAAGTGGATAAATGCAATAGAAAGGAGTTTTCGAGTCTTGAAGAAAAAAGTAACCGAGCAACCAGTTCTAGCCTTGCTAGATTTCAACAGGTTTTTTTAGGTGGATTGTGATGCAAGTGGAACAATAATAGGATTTTTAAGCCAGGAAGGTAAGCCCATTGCATATATTAGGGAGAATATAAATTAAGTAAAGATAAAATGTGTAATCTATGATCAAGAGTTTTATGCTATCATTCAAGCCCTTAAAAAATGGAGGCACTCTTTACTTCCAAAAGAATTTATCTCGTTTATAGATAATCATGCTTTGTAATTTTTAAATAATCAAAGCATGTTGAACCAAATTTATATGATGTGGGTTGAAGGATATTCATTTGTATTGAAACATAGAAGTGGTAAATCAAATCGAGTAGTTTATGTCTTGATTAGACAAAATTTGTTGGTAAATATGATGATGATAGAAGTTGGTTTTGATGCCATGAAGGGGCTTTATAAGGATGATGGATATTTCAAGGAAGCTTGGATAGCATGTAGTTATCATATGGTAGGAGATAAGACTCCATGACCTGAATATTTCATCTGAGAAAGGATGTTATTCAAGGGGTATTGACTATGCATACCAAAAAGTTCAATGAGAGAAAATTTGATAAGGGAAAAACATTATCGGAGACTTGCAGGATATTTTTGGATGGACAAAACCATGAAAAAAATTGAACAAGGTAATTATTCACTTGGAATGAATACGAATGTAAGAAAATTTATGTAAGGTTGCCAAGTATACCAACATGTAAAAGGAAAAAGCCAAAATACCATATTATATCATTCATTACCAATTTTAGAGAGACCGTGGGAGGATATAAGCATGGATTTTGTTCTTGGCTATCGATAACACAAAAGGAGAATGATTCTATTTTTATTGTAGTTTATATATTTTTATATATGTTACATTTCATACATTGCAAGAAGACAAATGATGTGACTCATATTGCTACTTTATTCTTTGCAGAAGTGATGATAGCGCATGGGTTACCAAAGAGCATTATTTTAGATAGGGATAGAAAATTTGTGTGTCATTTTTTAACGATATTATGGAGGAAATTAGGTACTAAGTTGGAGTTTATTTTTGGTTTTCATCCATAGATTGATGGACAAACTAAGGTTGTGAATAAGAATATTGGAAAATTATTGAGATGCTTGGTTAGCAAGAAGGTGAAGCTTTGGGATACTATTTTGGCACAATTAGAGTTTACATACAATAACCCAGTAAATCAAAGTATAGGTAAAATTCCATTTCAAATTGTATATGGAATACATCTACGAGGAGTAGATGAGTTATGAAAGACAACTGATTTGCAGAGACCAAGTGCTATTGCAGAGGATTTGGTTGAATATATTCATGATTTACATCAGGAGGTGCGAAGTGATTTAGAAAGGAGTATCATAAAGTATAAACAACATGTTGATCACAAGAGAAGGGTTCTAGAATTTTAGGTTGGATATTTGGTTCCAACATATTTAAAAAAGGAGCAATTCCCAAAATATACTTACAATAAGTTAATCTAGAAGAATATTGGACCCTATAAGGTCTTGACAATTTTTTCTACCAATTCTTATGAAATAGAACTTCCTGAAGGAATGGATATATCACCCATCTTCAATGTAGCAGACTTATATCCCTACCATGAAGGATCAACTTGTTAACAAGTGGATGTAGTTTCAAGACTTTGAAACATTGATTGTGTATAAAAACTACCTAAAAATAAATGTGATGAAATTAAGATGATCAAAAATTTTAGGATTGTCAAAAATATGAGAGACAAGGAATATCATGAATACTTAGTCAAGTGGAAGAATCGAGCAACTAAGTAATCCATATGGATGAATGCATTTGAGATTACCAAATACGAATTTCAAATTCAAGAATTATTGAATGTTCATGAACCATTTCTTCTACCTGGTTAGTATGATGCGAGAGCATACTGATAATACTTAAAATATGAATAGTAATGGAATTGAAAGGTCATCTCTTATGCAACCAGGACTATAAATTGTTTGTTTTTGTCAAAGAGTGGGCTGGTAGAGAGAGGAAAAAGGAGAGGTTTCCAATATGCTTTGCAATTCTAATAAATAAATAAATATTTTTCATCCCTTTACCTTTGTGATATTTGTTGTTGTGAATTGCATATTTAAAATTACATATGTTCTATTGTTTCCAATGTGTAGGCCCCTAATAATCATTAGGTACTTCGTAGCTCTTTAAGGGATAACCATGGAATTGGCATTCAAATTTGTGTAGCCATTCAAACAATAGGAAGAAGAAATAACTTGATGATAGTCACCAATAATAGAGGATAGAAAAGTCGTTGAAATGTAGTCTTGCAGTCAAGAACATCATTTGAAAAACCAATGTGATTAAGGAGTTATGAACTTGCTTCCAAATGATAGTGCATGAGATCTTAATATGTAAGGAGGATTTTATGCTTATTTTGGAGCTAATATCAAAATAAGGAAACCGTATGTAATAGGTTATGCAATTGAACTACTAAAACTCATTCCATCATAAACATGCAAGTGGAGGTCAACCATTTAGGTTTACAATGGAGGAACACATTGTTAGGGTTCGATTTGGAGTGTATAGTTGTGTTACCTCAATCATATAATACTCATACAATTGAAAGATTTAACTTCTAGGTTGAACAACTTTTCAAATCATAGGACTACTTGGATGAAACTTTTACCCATAATTTATCAGTTGTTGTTTGGATTGAATAGTTACCTAGGATTGCATGATGTCCTAGGGTTGAACAATTGCTCAAATCGTACGACTACCTATATGGAATGATTGAATAGATTGAATGATTTCCTATAATTGATTGGTTGTTTTTTGGATTGAACATTATCCTAGGATTGTATAATTGCCTAGGGTTGAACGATTGCTATTTTGGTTTAACTATTGCAAATTGGATTGTATGATTGCCCAAGGTTGTATGATTACAACTTAAATTGCATGATTTCCCAAGGTTTTATGATTGTAGCTTGGATTGTATGATTGCAACAAGTTGTAAAATTGCTACTTAGGTTGTAAATTTAGCTAATTATCGTACGATTACCCAAATTGAATGGATTTTCCTAGTGTTGAATGATTTCTTAAATCGTATAGTGTCTAGATTGAACAATTTGCTATACTGAATGATTACCCATTGTTTACACAATTGTCCTCACCAAATTATTGAAGAAGAATATATTAGTTTGATTGTGTCTTCTTGGAGGTGTTGTGTTTTGCTACTACATCAGATATCAAGCCTTTGAAATGCATCTTAGAACCTGATATTTTTTTTTATTAACACATGTTAATATTTTATAAGTCAAATTAACTATATGTATGTTGAGATCTTCCTCACTATTTAATAATTCAAATCGTTGTTCAATAGATATTACATTTCTCTATTAAAATGGTCATCTTGATAAGTGAATTTTTTGATAAGGGAACAAAGTTTTATCATTTATTTATCTACTTTTATCTATTAATTAATGGCATTGTTGTCATATACCAAATTAAAGGGTAAAAAAACTACATAGGGAACATGATAACTACATTTTATATAGTATGCCATAAGACATTATTATGATCCAACACTATTACTAATGATAAAAACATAATATGATATAACATATTTTTTAAATTTTTTATCTTCAAAAATCCTTATTGATGTCATATATTGTCTTACTATTAAAATAAACATGAATTAAATATTATAAAGATACCCAAGTATATAATTTCTCATATGCTATAGAGTATAGTTTGATATTGTAAAAAAATATCTTGAAGTTACCTTTATATATTTATATAACATAATCAAATATAAAAGTAAAAATAATCCTTACATATGTGTATTTCTCTTTAGACATTTCATTTAATTTAATGCATATCTACAAGCTAAATTAGAATATAAATAGGTGACACAAAGGAATGCTAGAGATATATTACTTATAAAATCAAAAGAGAAACTTTTAATCCTTAATTCTTCTAATTCTTCTATATGCATGAAACTACTCAAATATATTTTTTGAAAACGAAGGATCATTTAATAAACACATTATTTCAATTTATTAAAGAAACATTATAGTTACCTCTGAAAAAGTACTTATCCTAGTTATATTAATGCTTATAAAATTATTAACACCTTAAAAAAATAAATAATAATAAAATCACAGTTTCAACCATTATATTATTTAAATTACTATTAAGAATCATATTCACATAAGTTAAGATAATCATACTTCCACAAGAGACTATGAATATTTAATATGCTTACCATATAACATGTTATAAAACTCTAGAGGTATAGAAGAAAGCTCTTCATCAATGAATTCTTTAAATTCATTAAATTAAAATGATTCAAATAAATAATAATTTTAATATATTTCAATTTTATATTATTTTGTTGGTGTACCAATTCTTTTTCCTTTAAGAATTAGTCCTTTATAAGGTTTATTTGAATTTAATATTCAATTCCTAATAAATATTTACATAGTAAATTTTATTCAAAGCACTTTTTTTTAGTATTTTAAATATATCCTTTCTTTCCAACATAAATATCATGGTTTATTTTTATTGTTTAAACCTCACATTATTCTAATCATATCCTTATTTTTAATAAATGTATAACAATACTAAATAAAATATACTTTGACGTTATTTTATATTATACTTAGCTTCTTTTATTAGTAACCCAAGCTTGTAGGTCAATTTATTTTTTTAATATTATTTATTTCATTTCCAAAGTATGAAAGTAAATAATTGTCAAATTTATAAAGTTATTAGTATGGATTTCTAGTTTCAATCTAAAGTAAATAAATCAAATTTTCATTAGAATGTATTACACTCTTTCTATTTCTGCTATTGTGGGTTACTTTACAATAATTATTAAAATTTATTCTAGCCATTCTATTAATTTTTTATAAAAAATAATTTCTTCTTAGAGTTATAGATTTCTTATAACTAAGGACCTTAGTATCTTAGCTTGCATATATTTTCCAATGAAGATCATGTATATGATAAAATTTTAAATGAACAATATTTGTTTTAAAATCAAATTTTGGTTTATATATATATATATATATATATATATTCAAATATGTTAAAGTAGATATTAGATATTACAACGCTATAATGAAATTCTATAGATAATGATTATGTTTATTTTAAAATTAATGAACATAGTAAGTGTTGGTTGTGTTTATGAAGTATGTATTCAACAATGTAAGCTTTAGTGTCCTATTGTAGTTATATAATTGACACCAATTATTTATTTTTCAAATAACTTATTAATAGTGCTCATTTATAACTATTCATAATTTAGAAGTTAGTTGATACTAGAAAAAATATCATATACAGTCAAAATATTTTGAAATAAGATCAATAGCCCTCTATGTTTTGTTAGATGTATTTAGATTGATAGAATAGGGTTTTGTATTATTATAGTCTAAGGATTTAGTCACTTTTTAGGTGTTTGAGTAAATATGTTGCTTATAAAAGTAGAAAGTTATTGAGATGTGAATGAGGTACGTTGAAGCCATGATATTTTTTTATTGGAAGTTATAATTAACAAGGAGAGTAGATTATAAATATACATGTATGTAAGCAGTGTCTATGTGGATAGATTTATTGAATTATACATATTGAAAAAAACATAATTTAAATTGTTCATGTGATGTGTATATTTAGTCAAAACACTCGTAATTCAAGAGTATCTCTCTAGGTTATTAGTTTGTAGTTCCTCTTATGATTTAATATGAGACCGTGAATTTGTAGCATAGGATATGATTTCAAATATATTATCACAGAAATCATATTACACGGGTTACATGTATATGTGTCATTTATACACTAATGATAATCAAGTAAACTTATATTATAGAAAATAATAATTTTTCTACATAAGTTTCATATTGCATTAGAACATATTTCAAAATTACATATACACATATATAGTCCAGGAAAAATATTCATTTTATGATTGAGATAATAAATCATAAGCACTTAACTATAAATGATTAAATTTTAATATAATTCTATATATTAAAAAATAACATATTTGTTAAATTGAATATTATAATGAATTTTGATAAAATTAAATTGCAACAACTCTAGATTTTGTGATAATGATAAGATATTTGTAATATAATAAGTTTGATAGTTTATATCATTGTATTGAGAAAAATATAATAATGAAAATGAATTTGGTTTATAAAATGTGATCCCTTCTAAATATAATGAAAAATATACATAGTAAAAATAAAATAATGACATCCCTATTCCATTAAAATTGATAAATAAGGGACATATTTATTTATTTATTCATTTATTTATTTATATATAAAAGTAAAAGTATTTAAATGCTTCGTAAATTGAAAAAAGTAAAGATTAAAAAAAAGTAAAATTACAAAAATTGAATAAAAAAATGATAAAATATATCAAAAATATGGTAAGTTTCATGTATGTGAAATATATATATATATATATTGGTATTAATTTAAAGAGAGGGTTTTGAAAGGGTCCCCACAACCTTATACATACAGCCAAACTCTCAACCATAATAACAATCTCCAAAATATTATACCTATTAGGAATAATCAAGAGAGTTTAATTCCTAATAACCATAATAATTCTGGAGAGAACTTATAAAAGCACAACACTTTGAAGGTAAAACAAACTCTAAAAAACTACGGTCAAAGGGCAAAGTGAGACTGAACACCCCTTCCAATGAGAGTCAAATGGATGTTCAACTCCTCCTTACAAAAATAAAGCATCATGAGCCTCTTTATTAGCAAGGGAGACTACGTAATTTGGGACATCATTTTTCCACACCGAAAAAGTAGCACAGTGTACACGGTTGGCCAGCATATTGGCCAGTGCATTCCCCTCATGGAACACATGGCGAATGTTCACATGTTCAAAAGTGTACAATAATCTCCTAGCTTCGGCAATAATATTGAGAACATTCCAGCTAGGTGTACACTCCCATTTTATCATCTTGATTATGTTCAAAGAGTCGCATTCAATTTCCTCATTTTGACAACCAACATCCACTAACAATTTCACCCCATATAAGTTGTGCGAGCCTCCATGAAGTGTGAATATTGGGAACCAAGGGGTTCAAAAAATGCCATGAGGATATTTTCATTCTTGTTTCGTACAATGTCTTCTACTCCATCCTTGTCGGGGTTACCCTTTGAGGCCCCATCGAAGTTGATTTTCAGCCAATTGGGAGTCGTATGGTCCCACTTAATTCTTGCTCTAGGATCAGGTTCAGGGGGTCAAGGAAGAGGGCTCCAACCCAATTTAAATTCCAAATCAAATTCGTCGGAGGAGGAGGGCACCTTGGGCCGTTTACCCACAAAGGTAGTGAAAGCACGAGATTCCGGTCAAAGGAAACACCAAGTGCGATTGCATTCAAAATTAAGTACGCTTAAGTCCTAGAAATGTAAATTGCATGAAACGGAAAAGAGACACATTGGAAGAGACACAATCAGATAAAGAAAACACAGCCCTTTCATTAATTTCCTTTGATCTCCGTTACAATGATGCCTCCTCCCCTTTTAGGGGCTAGGAGCGCAAATAGGGTTTGATTACAATCGCTGAATGATTCCTCCTTCCGCGTGCCCACGATTGCAATGGGCGGGCCAAGATGATGCCGCCGCTGATGTCGATGAGTTCTTCGCCTCTGCTGCTTCTCCTACGAACAAAGAAATGACCAAGGCGTCAGTAGCACCTGCTGCAAATGAAAAGCATTCTCTCTCTAAAACCAACGAAATATGCATATGAATATTTGCCTAAAACAGTGAATACAGTGACACCAAATTGCTTCAAAACTTGACAGAAGGTAAGAAAAGTTACCAGAAGGCCACTGCCACTGAGGCAGCTGGCCAATCCACCTTAAACTGGAATTCGTCCCTGGGCAGGACGAATTCTGACTGTAATTCGTCCCTGGGTGGGACGAATTCTTCTGAGTTGGAGAAACCGACCTGCTGCTGCTCCAATGTCGGATCCCGGGTCTTGCAAAACGCCTGCAGACAGGGGGGTTAGGTAATTGGGGCCATTTTGGGACGACCCAGATGGTCGGATTTTCCCAATTTGGCCTCCACCCTCGGGAATTTGACCTTGACACCTGCAAGTTAGCGAAACGACAAAGCAATACAAAACATCCTAAAATCTGACCAAAAGTTACAAAATTGCAATTATGGACTAATCAGACCTAGTAACACAGAATGCAATCTAAAAAATAATCTAAAGTGCTCAAAAACTAAAATTAGGACTTGGGAGGTGCGGGGGTGCCCAAGTGGGCCTCCCACCGTTGGCCCTCGATTTTGGAGCCAATCCACCGGGGATGGGCCCAAAACCTTTTAGGATTGGGGGGTCGGCGAATTGGTAGGTTCGGATGTCCATGCGTCGGATTTGAGTAAGGTTCGAGCTTCCAAAGGCCACCCAACAACCTCCCTTGCAAAAGAGATTGGTGGATGTAGGAAGGTGAACAAAGGGGGATGCAAGTGAGTCTTCAATTTGGCGGCACTTCGTTGCTTGAACACTCCTTCAACTTTGTATATTTTGGGTGAGAAAAGTCCCACCTTTTATAGACCCAAGGGGTCTCTTTTGGGAGGGAAGCACAAATGCCAAGTGTTGGCCATAGGCGCCATGTGGCAGTCTTGTCTTCCCATGAGGGAGGGAGTCCTCCATTGACTTGAACTTTGATAAATGCTTTTTGTAACAGTCCTCTAACGGCCCCTCTGTCCACTTACACATGCGTGCAAGGTAGGAGCCCTTAACTGACTGTTCTGGGCTGCCACTTGGCACCATTTGCCTTTTTGCCCGTTAAGCTTGGAATTCGTCCCACCCAGGGACGGATTCAGAATTCGTCTTGGGGTGGGACGGATTCTATTTTGAATTCGTCCCGGGGTGAGGCGAGTACTGGGCAAAGTGTCCAAGTGTGCCAAATTGCTTCTTGACCTTACAAAATTGCTATGAAAGTTGTTAAGACCACTGTTTAACCTCTGAGGGCTGCCCCAGGGGCTGTGTTTGTCAAAGCGATCGGTGTTTGCGGTCACATAATCGGATTGGTGCTTGTTTTGGTGTCTACGAGATGCCCCTTTTTGGGAAGCGCTACGGGTGACGCGATGCTTGAGCAAAAATAGATAACCAAAGCACTAATGATTAGGGTTTCTTGGTAACCTAACCAACTTTTGATGCCCCAAGTATGGAAAGGGCATGCATTCTTGAATCCTTGCTTCGACGAGCTAAGGAATTTGATTTCAAGTATTAAACTGTTTTGGTGAGGTGTGACTTGAACTTAGACATTGATCAATCATGAACAAGTGAAGGGCGTTTTTATCCTCGGGGGGAACCTTGTGTTCATGATTCACGAAATGCCAAGTGTTTGATTGATTTGATTGTTGCTTGTTTATTGCCCCAAGCAGGAGCGTGATTGTCTTTGTCAATGATTCTTTGAATGCATGTCGTTTTCCTTAATTGGGTGTGTGATTGTTGGTTGGTGACTAAGTGTGACTACCCCCTCAAGCGACGAATCGATGAGGGAATGACCTTCGTGAGAGAAGCGACGAGTCGCTTGACCCAAGATGACTTGTGCAAGGTTGCCTTTAGAGGGTTTACCGTTAAGCGTGTGCAATTTTTCCAACATATGGACCTATTTTTGGTGGGTGTTAACCCTTTTGGTGATGTCATAATGAGGTGAAATCGTCGAAAACCTATTTCCCGTGGAGCGGTCCGGCTATGATAGCCTTCTTGGGGAATTAGGAGAGCGATAATTTGGACCTCGACATCGATTTTCTTTGCCTAGAGGCTAAGTGCGAGAGCACTTGTGTCCGGCATTGTTTTTGCTGTGTTTTTGTTGAATTTTGTACTGTTTTTGTTGTTTTTGTGACACCATTTGGTGATTGAATTGTCGGCAATCCGTCCTCCCGTGGAGCGGTCCGGCTATGGTAGCCTTCTTCGGGAGTAGGATAGTGACAATGTAAACCTCGACATCAATTTTGCTATGCCAAGAGGTTAAGTGCAAGAGCACTTTTGTCTGGCAATGTTTATTGCTTGTTGTTTGTGTTGATTTTTTGTTGTTTTTTTTTTTGTGACGTCATTTGGGGATTGAAATTGTCAAAAATATTTCTTCCCGTGGAGCGGTCCGGCTATGGTAGCCTTCTTAGGGAGTAGGATAGTGATAATTTGTAGAACCCGATATCAGTTTTGTATGCCAAGAGGTTAAGTGCAAGAGCACTTGTGTGGCAATGTTTTGTTATTGCTTTTTTTTGTTGCATTTATTTGTTTTTTTTGTTGTTTTGATTTTCTTTGATCTTGTGCATGATGGTTGATGAATATGGATGTATGCATGTTGATTTATTTTGATGGATGCATATGCTATGATGAATGCAAATGGTTTTGATTTATATGTGATATGCGAGATATGAAATGGATGAATGGGGTTTGTGATGTTTGGCTATGGCACCATTGGACTGTTTAGAGCTCCGTTATTTTGTTTTTAGGCGATTGTTTGTGATGCATGGCTCTATATGTATACATGTGGTTTTTCTATTTTTGTATTTTTTGATGGTATTTGCAAGGATGAAAAGTAGCGCAGTTGGTTTAGAAATGTAGCTAAGGTTTTCTGAGACTCAGACGGTTTTAGCTCACTAGCCATGACTGTACTTTATCTTACAAGACTTTTTGAACAAGGTATGAATCGGACTTGTTTTTGACCAAGTTATTTCACATCCCTGTGTGTGCAATTGAGTTCATTTAGTGGTATTTGTTAGGATACCGCCGAGTGCCGGATGGGCTTTCAACCGAACTTGTCTCGAGGATCACCTAATTAGCTCCACGAATTCCTTTGTTGTATGTACTAAGATTAATCTGCGGTGTAATCCGGGATGCCATAAGCTAGCTCATCCACATGCAAACATTGATCTGTACGCAAGTTAATGTGACAGATATATCGTCATGCGGGAGGTTTACTTCTGTTACCGATAGGCTATCAACCAAATTGGTATTGAAGCTTGCCTTATGACCTACAGAATCTTTGAGAGTTCCAGGGATTCAAGGTCAACTCCCTTCTTTTTTTCAATTGTATTGGGATACTTGCTCATTGTAGTGATGAGATCACTTGTTTATTTTGATTTGTTTTTCTTTTGAGCAAGGGATTGGGGATATGGAGTGATGAAAATCACTGTTGTTTGTGCCTTTTGATGTGTGCACTATAGTTTGTCAAATTTTTGAGTTTTGACATTTTGCAAATTTTTGTGTTTTGCAACTGTTGAGAACTTTAGGGATTCTTAGGGAATTGGGTAGGGAGGAAGCTTGTCCTTTTGCCAACTCTCAGCATTCTAGGGGTCATTCGCACAGGGGGATGAGCAAGATAACCGTTTCGCTTGTGGTGACTTAGATTATTTTGCGAGGTTTCGTCTTTCGTTCACACAATTTTGGGAATTTTAATGTTTTGATTTGTGTTGGGATGTTACGTAACAAGGTGTATTTCAAGTATGACTCTACCTTTGTAAAATCCGTTCGACTTGGTACACTACATGGCTAAAGAGGAAAATGATGACTGAATTCCTCAAACTCTTAGTACATTCCCAGACCACTGACTGTAGTGTGGTAAAATTTATGCATGGTGTTTTTGTTGATTTTGATGAATTCGAGTATGCCTAGAATTGAGATGCAAATCTTTGTTGTTTTTGATGATTTTTGTTGTTTTGTTTTTGTTGAATTTCTTGATTTGTTTGACCAAGAGATTGCGATAATCCTTGGAGCTTTTGGGTTGACCAAGAGATTGCGATAATCCTTGGAGCTTTTAGGGTGACCAAGAGATTGCGATAATCCTTGGAGCTTTTTAGGTGACCAAGAGATTGCGATAATCCTTGGAGCTTTTGGGTTGACCAAGAGATTGCGATAATCCTTGGAGCTTTTAGGGTTGACCAAGAGATTGCGATAATCCTTGGAGCTTTTTGGGTTGACCAAGAGATTGCGATAATCCTTGGAGCTTTTTGGGTTGACCAAGAGATTGTGATAATCCTTGGAGCTTTTTGGGTGACCAAGAGATTGCGATAATCCTTGGAGCTTTTTGTTTGTTTGTTGTTTTTTTTTTTTTTTTTTTTGGTACATGGCTTTCTTAGATATGAAATGGTCGCAAATGACTGATATTCAAGGGTTCTGTTTCCTTGATACCGTCAAGAGAAGCTAGCCTGTATGTTCCTGGTCCTATTTTGCTATCAATGACATAAGGACCTAGCCAATTTGCCATGAATTTGTCCCTCATATGGGACGGCAAATTAGAGTTTTGTTGGTTTTCCTTCAGAACCAGATCACCAACCCGAAAGTCTCTTAGGTGAACTTTCATGTTGTAAGCTCTCTTAAGCCGCTCTTGATAGATACGTAAGTGCTCGAGAGCATTAACGCGTCTTTCGTCAAGCAACGTAAGCTGGTCTAACCGGGCCTGCCGTGCAGTGTCATCATCGATGAATTCCTGCATTGATATGCGGAGGGAAGGAATTTCCAACTCGAGAGGCATTACTGCCTCTGAGCCATACACTAGTGAAAACGGAGTTGCCCCAGTGGGCGTCCGAATGCTAGTGCGATAGGCCCAAAGGGCAAGTGGGATTTGTATGTGCCAATCCTTATGACTGTCTGCGACGGTCTTTTTAAGGATGGCGACTAGCGTTTTGTTTGACGCCTCTGCTTGCCCATTTGCTTGCGGATAATAGGGTGTTGAAAAGTCTGTGCTGAATTTTGTACTTTGTGGTTAAAGCACGCACGTCTTTGTTCTTGAATGATGGCCCATTATCCGAGATTATTTTGGATGGAATACCAAAACGACATATGATGTAATGCAAAATGAACTCCGCAATGCGGGGTCCTGTCGTAGAGGTTAACGGAATTGCTTCCACCCATTTGGTAAAATATTATGTGGCCGTTATGATAAACGTGTGACGGCTTTGACGATGCAGGGGAGATCTTTCCGATTAGATCGAGGCCCCACTGTGAAAATGGCCAAGCAGACTGGACTGTCTGTAGGGCTTGGGAAGGTGCGTGCATTAAATTGGCATGATGTTGACATTTTATGCACCTCTTGACATACGCGCAGCAATCTCGCTCTAAAGATGGCCAATAATAGCCCATGCGAAGAATGCGCTTTGCAATGGCCATACCATTGAAGTGGCCGCCACATGTACCGTCATGCGCTTGGGTGACTGCCCAAGTGGACTCTTCTTGGTCCAAGCAACGAAGAAGAATTCCGTCGTAGCTGCGACGATACAAAATGTCTCCTATCAAGACATATTTTGCCGCTTTCTGTTTGAATGTTCGTTTTGCGGCTTGCGTCAATCCAAAGGGTAGATTACCTAACTTGAGGTAATCTCTTATTGGTAAATACCAGTCCTGTTGATCGGATACCTCGACAGTTTGAACAGCCAATCCCTTTTGGAGTTCTTCCCTAACAAATGCTGATTGGGAGAGAACTTGTAAAAATAGCGTTGTGTTGCTATTAATGGGAGTGGGGGAGAATAAAGACCCCCAGTTGGCATGTTTCAGATAGTCTCGGATTCGAAAGAACTTATCCGAAGATGGTTCGATCTGGATCATGTGGATTCCTGGCGTCAAGTCTGAGCTTGCGCGCTCCATCGCGGGTTGCGATAAGGTTTTGACTTGAATGGTTGTTATATCACCGGAAAGGTCTTGCGGGATTAGTGACCCTAAGGAGGCCATTGTGTCCGCAAAATGATTCGATGATCGAGGGAGTGCCTCGATGTCATACCACTCAAGTTTTTCCAGGAATTTATCCACGAGGGCTTTATAGGCCTTCAAAACTGGGCATTTGCATTGATATACCCCTTTGACTTGATTGACGATTAACAGCGAATCGCCAAAGATGTTCAATCTTTTGATGTTCATGGCGATTGTTGTCTGAAGACCTAGGAGCAAGGCTTCATATTACGCATTGTTGTTGGTGCACTGGGAAGTTTAATTTAAATGACAGGGGCATTGGAGCGCCCTACGGTGTGAAGAATACAATTCCTGTGCCACCACCTTGCTCGCATTTAGAACCATCAAAAAATAAGGTTATGTCGGCTCGAGACTCGGGCTCTTCGAATCTGGCGATTCGTGAGACATGGAAGACCTCATCATCGGGTAGTTCTATGACCAGAGGCTGATCGTCTTCAAGAGGAGCCTCTGCTAGTTGATCGGCTATGACTTGTCCTTTTATAGATTTTTGCCCAATAAACTCAATGTCAAATTCCGTCAACAACATGATCCATTTCGTCGTGCGACTACTATGATAAGTACGACTCATCATGTATCGCAATGGATTCTCCTTAGACACAACATACGTCGTGTTGCTCAGCATGTAGTGGCGTAGCCTTTTGGTAGCAAACACCACTGCCAGCGAGTTTTTCAACGTATGCATAGTTAAGTTCGTAGCCGACCGAGGTGCGGCTAAGATAGTAAGTAGCCTATTCTTTGTGAAGTTCATTCTTACGGGCTAGCATTGCGCCCGGTGCCACCTCGATAGTTGAGATGTATAAGTAGAACGGCACACCTGGTCTAGGCGGTGCCAATACTGGCGGCGAAGCCAAGTATTGTTTGATTTCGTCAAAGGCTGATTGGCACTCGTCATCCCAATGAAATGTGACCCCCTTGTGCAATAGTTTGTTCATTGGTCGGCATTTGTCAGATAATTGCGCTATGAAGCGTTTAATCGACGCGACCTTTCCTTGCAGACTTATGAGCTGCTTGATAGTGGTTGGGGGAGCCATTTCAAGGATTGCCTTGACTTTGTTTGGGTCCACTTCGATGCCTCATTTTGAGACTATAAAACCCAAGAGTTTTCCGGATGTGACGCCGAACACGCACTTCTTGGGATTCAGATTGACCTTATGCTCTATGAGGCGATCGAGAATCTTGCTTAAGTCACCGAGATGATCTGAGCGCAAGATAGACTTGGCTAACAAATCATCCATGTAATCTTCCAAAGTTTTGTGCATGTAATCGTGGAAGATATACGTCATAGCACGTTGGTATGTAGCGCCAGCATTTTTAAGGCCAAAAGGCATGACCTTATAGCAAAATGTCCCCCAAGGCGTTGTGAATGCCGTTTTGAGTTGGTCTTCAGGATTGATACGAATTTGATTGTATCCTGAAAAACCGTCCATTAGGGAGAGCATTTCGTGACCTGCTGTAGCGTCTACCAATGCGTCGATGCTTGGCAAGGGGAAATCATCCTTAGGACTCGCTTTGTTTAGGTCTCGAAAGTCGGTGCATATGCGAATCCTCCCGTCGGGCTTCTTGACGGGAACCATGTTGGACAACCATGGCGGATAATCCACGCCAGATGACAAATTGTGCATCCAACAGCTTTTGCAATTCGTCTTTGACCATCAAGGCCACTGTTGGGTGCATCTTTCTTAGTTTTTGCTTTACTGGCTTGATTTTCGGATCAAGCGTTAAATTGTGCATGACTAGCTGCGGGTCTAGTCCTGGCATATCTTTGTATGACCATGCAAAAACTTCCTTCTTCTCTTTGAGAAGGGCAATGTAATCGGCTTGCTCTTCGGGGGAAAGGCTTACCCCCAGCTTGAGAATCCTTGGATTCATTGGATCTATGCCGATGTCTACGTCAGTCGTCTCTTCGACTGACATGTGAGATCCGTCCTCCAACTGATGTGGAGTTGGGATTAAATGGATATCATCAGCTGAGTTAAGATCTGCGTTTGGGACCTCGGGTCCCTCTTCAGCTTGAAAAATATCTTGAGTTGTCCTTGGGGTAAAATGAAGCATTTCACCGAAAGGCCGAGTACTACGATGGTGACAATGGTGAATTGACGCGATCCCGATCAATGGCATCCATGTTTAGATGCAATGACCGTGATGGATCGGTCGGATTGCGGATGGGTGTGGTCAAATCAATGGAGATCATGTGGATGGAATGAATTTGGTCTCCAGAACCACGGGTGTGATGACTTGATTCTTTCAGATGTTCCCTATACTCTGGATCTGGCTCTACGGGAACAGGCACGAATGGATCCTCTCTAGGTGCAAATTCATCTCTATGTGCGAAAAGGAAGGCGGGGTCTTCCCTTGGTACTGTTGTCCTGATGGGATCTTGAGGTGGACGATGCTCATCTTGAATTTGGAGCCATAGGCCTAACACTTGGTCCCACCTCGTTGGGTCTACGTGCCATTCATGTCCTAACCGTATACCCATTTGTCCCATTAGATCTTCATGGGTTAGAGCGCGGTGATGTCGTCGCGCATGTACGAGATAGTCCATTTCAGTTTCGTCTTCGAATCGCTTTCATAGATCCAAAATTGTTCATCCTCTTCAGCATCTGTTGCTTGCGACATTGAGGACTCTTCCTGTTCCGGTGAATTAATTTGGTCCCATTGCGGTTGTTCCACTCTTAGTGGAGGGACCTGATTCTTTTGAGGCTGTGTTATTTCATCTGGAACCTCTAAGGGGAACAGTTTCAAAAAAATGTCCGGAGGCCGTTGTTGTTCTCTTTGAGGACTGCTCTTTGAACTTTCACCTCTCTCTAGCAAAGGAGAGGGATTATTGCTATTTCCGGGGGTGTTTGTAGACCATGGGAGATAATCCCCCAATGTGTATTCTGTGTTTGGATTGGCGTACGGGTCTTGTGCCAATCCCCCCCTGTTGCCTATTTCTAGGCCTTGCATGTTTTCAACCAAGATGTCTAATGGCAGGGGATGGTTGAACCCTACCCCCGACTTGTCATATGGCATCTGATATCTTGGTTGGCAAAGGATCCGCATCCCTTGCTCATATCTCGCCTAGCCCATACCCATGCCAATTGCATTGTTCGAGATATTTTAGGGCAAATTCTGGGT
Organism: Wollemia nobilis; assembly: GCA_028583015.1. Lineage (NCBI taxonomy): Eukaryota > Viridiplantae > Streptophyta > Pinopsida > Araucariales > Araucariaceae > Wollemia > Wollemia nobilis. Next base: position 659,909 of record JAQPPZ010000677.1, on the reverse strand, counting down.
TCGACAGATAATTGATGTTTTCGACAAAAGGTTCTTCATCTGTTTCCTTTTGTTCGCATGGTTCAGAACCATGATCAAGGCCCCCATACACAAAATTCGTTTGGTTCGGTGGGTAGCCTAGAGGGACGATTGTTCCAATGGGAAGGCGAGGTCTTCCCATGTCTTGTACTGACTCCAGTGTGGGGGTTGCCACAACATTTTGCACTATGTACTCTCCCAGGCCTGTACTGGCCATCTCAACGAGTGATTGTTGATGATTGGGTAGGAGGAAACGGTAGTCCTTCCTGAGTCCATTCCATGTTTGGTTGTTCAGGAATCTTGGTTTCCGTTGCGTTGGGCGCTTCCTCTGTTGATATTGCTGAGATCGTGGGCAACCCCTCTTCTAGAGGCTTAACCTCCTCCATGATTTGCTTTCCCTTGTCCTTCTGTTGGGCCACGATAGGTGGCGTTGATGATGAAGGAGCCAATGATGACGTCTCACCTGGCTGGGATTTTGCCTTATTGGCCACCAGTGGTGCTTGCGGTATCGGACCCTGTTTAGATGGATTCAATTGAAAATCCAAATGCGTTGATGGGAGGGTCGATTGAGGTATGAATTGTACCGCATTGCAATACTTGAAGGGCTCTAAGTCCATTGGGACTACATGTATTTGCCCTTCATAGGCATACTTCAAGCTCTGGTGTGCGATCGAGGGGACACACTTCATGTCCCCGATCCAAGGCCGCCCTAGCCAGTATGTTATAAGCCATTTCGCCTTCCAGCACATGGCACGGTGTGGGTATTGACTTTTGTCCTACCTGTATAGGCAGAACAACTGTGCCGATCGTCGAGCATATTGCATCGTTAAAAGCTCGCAGTGTGTACGTGGAAGCGGTGATGTGAGAGGTCGGCGGTTTTAAATGCTTTAACGCTGCGGTGGTTATGATGTTCTTTGGACGAGCCGGTATCTATCGGCACTCTCTTGTACGGGATCCCGTTGACCCGCGCGATAACGTGCGGGGGTGGATCCGGCATGTCATTTGATATCGTTTTGACCTCATTTTCTTTGAATGTGATGACAGGCTCCGTACATTGTTTCACATGTCCCACGAAGGCGTTGAAAGAATTTGCTTCGTGGGGTTGTACTTCAATGGCTTTTAAGATGTCCATAAGAGCTTCTCTATGTGGAGCTGATTGTTGAATAAGCTCGTAGATGGACAGACCTAGCCGACGTGGTCCGCAAACTCTGCGTGAGTTTGGTTCGTATCGTGACCTCAGGTCTAGGCGGAGGTAACTGCGTTGGGCGTTGTTGAGGCTGCGATGTCGACGGAACTTCCCTCGCAGGTACCTCGGGGGCAACTGTTGGGTATTTTCTGTTCCTTGTTACAATGCTAATCATTCCCACAAATCCTTGCGTGGGAAGATCTTGTCGCACCTCGTTAATTTGGAGCGGTTTTGTCTGTGCCTCGTGGGCAGGCAAGGGGTCCTTGAATACCCCCATTTGTTGGTTGTTAGGTGCGATGGGGTTGTCCACGACCAATGTTCGGTTTTCGATCAAATCCTGGACTAGTTCTTTGAATTTCCAGCACCCATTTAGGTCATGTCCTCTGCGTCTATGAAATCTGCAATACAATTCCTCCCTATACCCCCTAGGCTTGGGAACGTTAGGGTCAAAAATTTGGATTTCTGGCAGAGTAACTAAATTTGCCGCTGACAAGCGGTCAAATAAGGAGTCCCTAGACTCCGCATACGGGGTGAATTGTCGCCTAGGGCGACGCTGCTGATACTGTTCCTGTCTCCTGTTATCTCTTTCGTAAGCAGGAGGCACTGCCTGGTAGTTAGCCTTTTGAGGCTGCGTTTCTTGCACAGGCGCGGGGACATTTATCGCAACTTGGTTGACTGCAGCGTGTTGTGGTTGCGTTGTCCCAGTTTTAGTGGTTTTATTCCACTCTTTCTTCTTAGGCTTGGCAATTGCGCCTTCGCCTATCTTAATCTCTTCTATGACTCCGGCTTGCGCCAAAGCTTCTTCTAAGTTGTCGTATTGTCGCAGACAACAATAGACCGAGAGATTGATTTTAAACAACTTTTCGTGAACATTTGCGTGAGGTCCGACATGGGAGGACGGTAGGGTAACTTAGAAAGCAAAGCTCTCCATCGGTTCCCGTACGCTGCCATTGTTTCCTCCTCAAATTGTTTAAGGCTAGCAAGATCACTAAGTGATGCCTTCTTCCTTGTGTTGAAGGCGAAACGTTCAAGAAACGCATCTACTAGCTGATCTAAGCTGCTTATGCTTGTGTTTGGGCAGCTGTGTGAACCAATCCGAGGCGGGGCCTACGAATGTGGTTATGAATGTTCTAAGCAATAATGCGTCATTATCTTGAATGCCGAAGCATTGGCTTAGAAATCGTGTAACATGTTCCTGTGCGTCCTCTTCACCTTTAAAAGCTGCCAATTGAGGCAACTTGAAGTGTTCGGGGTAAAGAGGTGTAGGCACCGAGGGATGCACCGGATTATTGCGGAGTAGACGTAATGTGGGTTTTTGATGCCCGGCGAGCTTTTGTCTCCACCGACTCTAAACGCTCCAATAGCGCTTGGTATGCATCGGAAGATTTTATTTCTTCCTCTCTTGTTCGCTCTTGTTGCAAGTTACGGTAAACTGGAGGCCTATGGAGGGGTGGCCGAATGGCATCCTTCCTGCCTTGATGAGGAGTTTCAATATATTCCTCTTCTGGTTCATACTCCTCGTAAAATTCTTGAGGAGTCTCAGGGCGAAACCTATGACCCTGATCAAGTTCTTGCTTGAAGGTACCCATCATTGTTTCGGGGAGTTGCCTCCCTCTCGAATCTATGGGGTCTTGGAGGCCGAGCTTGACGAGGTCGTGGAGACATGTCTTGCGCCAACGGATTATGCCTCTCATACTGTTCAGCTCTTTGGATGCGAGGGGTTGGCCCCCTCTCAGGTATTTCATAGCGTAACTCATCCGCTTCGCGTTGCATGCGTTCTTTATCCAAGCGGTATTGATACTCTATCTCTTGCTGACTCTGTTTAAGCCGCATGATTTGGGCTTGACGGGTGGTATATCTGGCGACAGCCGGGTCAATTTGATCTACCCTATTTTGTTCAGAAGATTCAAATGTTCCTCCTATGTGTTTACCTCGAGTTTGCTGGTCTAAGGTTTCAATGGGTCGCTTCCCTCTGTCGAGGTAAGCGGTATGTGCTCGAGGTTCTGGCCTCAAGGGGTGATCATGATATCCTGCTGGTGCGGAAATGCAAGGTTCCCGCATTGTTTGTTGCCCTCGAGGAATGCGATGGTTTTCCTCATACTCCCTTTCACGGGTGTAAATGGGATGGGCGGAGTTAGGTCGCCCTATGTAAGGAGCCCTGCGCTCCGGATTTGGTCTCTCTGTTCTGATGATAGGTAAAGAAGGGACGCCATATCCACGTTGTCCCTCCAAATGGACAGTGTGCCTATTTAGCGCTTCATCGCGCGGTGGCCACTCATGCCTAGCTTCAAGAGGTGATTCTCTATTTATGTCAAGGTCTACATGTAAGGCATCTTCCCGAAAGGGGCTGCTTTGAATAGGCATACCCCACCGAGGATTATGAATTGGATTCTTTTGTAGGTTTGACCTATAAGGCGGTATGACCAAATCCTCAGGACTGAAGTGAAGGCAACTTGCGCCTGCTTTTTGTGTACCTTCCGGAGCTTCTGCCCTTGATTGGGCTTGACTGCGGGTGTACACCATTGCGGTGCTTCTATGCTACCTAAATAAGTTTTTATCTCGTTTTTATGATTTTCTTTTTTTTTTGTCTACACTAAGCAGAATTAAACACACACATTCACAAAACCGTGATTATCTCTTTTAAGGATTCTTGGTGTGTCCTAAACTGGTTTAGTGCATTTTGATGTTTTGTTTTGTTTTTGTAGGTTTTGTAGAACGTTTAAATGCATCATGTAGGCTCTTATAACTCCAAAAGGTCGCCCCTTCAATATACCAGCCAGGTCGATATACCAACCTCTCTATATACCCGCCCTTACGAGAGGGAGACTATAGGTACGTGAGAGCAGAAGGTACGTGGTACATAGGCGGTACGGAAGGGGGATTGTCCTGTTAATGGCACCTACCATAGAAAACTTATCCTCGCGCGCATGGGAATCACCCCGGCTACGCTCGGTCTGTCTTCGTCGGGATTTACGCCTAACAACAGTTGACAATCGGGAAATGGATGCAAATCAAGCCAAGGTGGTGATTAAATCCACCAATGGTCTTGATCAAGGGCTGGGGTCTTACGACCAGCTCCTTGGTTTAAGATTGTTTCGTGATGTGTGTGGGATTCGTTTTATCCAACAAAATGAAACTAGCATACATGACTTTTCCTAATGCAATGCAGGATTAAATGAAAACAATTAAAGAAACAGAAACAGAAACAGAAAAAATATAACAGAGATCATGAAAATCCCTACCTCTTCTCTGCCTTCTCCTGTTGTCTCTGAATTTTTGCTCTGAAAATCTACAGACAGGAATTCGTCCCTCTGGGAGACGAATTGCAGAACAGAATTCGTCCCTCCCAGAGACGAATTTGAATTCGTCTCAGGGTCAGACGAATTCCAGAAAAGAATTCGTCCCTGTCAGAGACGAATAGCAGTCTGCAACAAAAAAAGATGTACCTGTCAAGCACAAACACAAAAATTTAATCAGTTTCTATGATTTTAAAAACCAGGGAACAGGTCCCACCGTGATCGCCACTGAAAGCACGAGATTCCGGTCAAAGGAAACACCAAGTGCGATTGCATTCAAAATTAAGTACGCTTAAGTCCTAGAAATGTAAATTGCATGAAACGGAAAAGAGACACATTGGAAGAGACACAATCAGATAAAGAAAACACAGCCCTTTCATTAATTTCCTTTGATCTCCGTTACAATGATGCCTCCTCCCTTTTCAGGGGCTAGGAGCGCAAATAGAGTTTGATTACAATCGCTGAATGATTCCTCCTTCCGCGTGCCCACGATTGCAATGGGCGGGCCAAGATGATGCCGCCGCTGATGTCGATGAGTTCTTCGCCTCTGCTGCTTCTCCTGCGAACAAAGAAATGACCAAGGCGTCAGTAGCACCTATTGCAAATGAAAAGCATTCTCTCTCTAAAACCAACGAAATATGCATATGAATATTTGCCTAAAACAGTGAATACAGTGACACCAAATTGCTTCAAAACTTGACAGAAGGTAAGAGAAGTTACCAGAAGGCCACTGCCACTGAGGCAGCTGGCCAATCCACCTTAAACTGGAATTCGTCCCTGGGCAGGACGAATTCTGACTGTAATTCGTCCCTGGGTGGGACGAATTCTTCTGAGTTGGAGAAACCGACCTGCTGCTGCTCCAATGTCGGATCCCGGGACTTGCAAAACGCCTGCAGATAGGGGGTTAGGTAATTGGGGCCATTTTGGGACGACCCAGATGGTCGGATTTTCCCAATTTGGCCTCCACCCTCGGGATTTTGACTTTGACACCTGCAAGTTAGCGAAACGACAAAGCAATACAAAACATCCTAAAATCTGCCCAAAAGTTACAAAATTGCAATTATGGACTAATCAGACCTAGTAACACAGAATGCAATCTAAAAAATAATCTAAAGTGCTCAAAAACTAAAATTAGGACTTGGGAGGTGCGGGGGTGCCCAAGTGGGCCTCCCACCGTTGGCCCTCGATTTTGGAGCCAATCCACCGGGGATGGGCCCAAAACCTTTTAGGATTGGGGGGTTGGCGAATTGGTAGGTTCGGATGTCCATGCATCGGATTTGAGTAAGGTTCGAGCTTCCAAAGGCCACCCAACAACCTCCCTTGCAAAAGAGATTGGTGGATGTAGGAAGGTGAACAAAGGGGGATGCAAGTGAGTCTTCAGTTCGGCAGCACTTCGTTGCTTGAACACTCCTTCAACCTTGTATATTTTGGGTGAGAAAAGTCCCACCTTTTATAGACCCAAGGGGTCTCTTTTGGGAGGGAAGCACAAAAGCCAAGTGTTGGCCATAGGCGCCATGTGGCAGTCTTGTCTTCCCATGAGGGAGGGGAGTCCTCCATTGACTTGAACTTTGATAAATGCTTTTTGTAACAGTCCTCTAACGGCCCCTCCGTCCACTTACACATGCGTGCAAGGTAGGAGCCCTTAGCCGACTCGTTCGGGCTGCCACTTGGCACCATTTGCCTTTTTGCCCGTTAAGCTTGGAATTCGTCCCACCCGGGGACGGATTCAGAATTCGTCTGGGGTGGGACGGATTCTATTTTGAATTCGTCCCGGGGTGAGGCGAGTATCTGGGCAAAGTGTCCAAGTGTGCCAAATTGCTTCTTGACCTTACAAAATTGCTATGAAAGTGGTTAAGACCACTGTTTAACCTCTGAGGGCTGCCCTGGGGGCTGTGTTTTCCAAAGCGATCAGTGTTTGCAGTCACATAATCGGATTGGTGCTGTTTTGGTGTCTATAGGTAGCCAAGACATTCTCTGATGCTTTGTTAATGATCTTAGTACCCACCCTGACAGTATTGGTCTCAATGTGATTAAAAGCATGGGCATTTCTTTCTTTCGACACCACCACAACGCATGGGGAAGCATAATTTTCCACAACCAAGATAATCATTGGGACATGAACGACGAACACCATTGAAGGATGTTCTCCATCAACGTACCTGGAAACAACCAATAAATGTTAAACCAATTAAAAATAAACATAAATACCTGCCATGTGAACGGGAAGCTGATGAGCAAATGTTGTGTGGATTCCTAGTATGATTTGTATAGATAGCATTTGTTCACCATAATGTGAACCCTCTTTCGAAGATTCTCTGAAGAAAGTATTTTATTTTGAGCCACAAAAAAGAAATAAATATTGATATTTGGGATTAGTATTTTAATCCAAATAATATTTTCTAGAAAAGGAGCCTTGTCTTCTAGAAGAAGGAAGGAATAAGTTGATTTCACAATAAAGTCATCTTCAGCTTCCCCGCTCCAAATCAAACGGTGTCTAGAATCATCCTGTTTGATCACATATCTGTTAAGTTCCACTAAATGTCTCTATCAACTAACCATATCATTCTATTTGGACACCCAAAATGGATGATAATTCCACGAACGCCTACCATCGACAATAGGCATATATTGAGAAACCTAGATTTCTCCTTCCTCAATCACTTTCAAAGCAAGAGCCCTCAAATTTGGGTCATCCAATATGACTCTTCCCTCAACAAATGGTCTTCCCAAAACTTGATGTTTCTCCCATCACCAATGATCCACCTACTTTTAGCCTTCACAAATTCCCTGATCTTCGTTAAGCTTCTAAAAAAAATGGAGCCTCTCGGGGAGAGATCATCTAACAAGAAATAATTAAATTTGTATTTTGCTTTAAGGATAGGACACTAAGGTCTCTCGGCATTCGAAGCCCCTTGAGTTTGTTAGACAAAGCCTTAGAGAGGAATTTATATAAATAATTGCACAAACTAATTGGTCTAAAATCCTTAAATGATGAGGCGAAATCCTTTTTTGGAATTAAGGCAATCAACGTGGCATTTAGGGATTTAGGAATCTCTATCGATCTTTGGGCTTCTCTTAGATCCTCTGTTAGCTTGGACCCACAAATATTCTAGTATTTTTGAAATAACAATGGAGGAAATCCATCAGGCCTCGAAGCCTTTAAATGCCCCAACTCCTTAACAACATTAAATATTTCATCATCTGTGAGCAGGGCCTCCAAACCCGTGTTCATTTCCTCTATCACCAACATAGGAATAGCATCTAACATAACATGTTCCACCACCAAATCTCAATATAGGGGGACCAAGAAGAGAACTTAAGAAATTGATAGCCTCCAATTGAATTTCCTCGCTCTTCCTGATAGAGCTGTCATCCTCCTTAATAATATCCACTATTCTATTCCTACTCCTCCACCACATGGTGGATGAATGAAAGAACCGTATATTCTTGTCACCTTCTCTTAGTCATAATTCTCTTGATTTTTTCTTCCAGTGCAACTCGATATTGTAATGTCCCTTTCTCTACAATAGATGAAGCAGAGACCTATTAGCCTAGTCATAGGGGTCGCCTAGGCTAAACAGTTTGGTTAGGGACTCAACTTGGCGAGAATCCCAGCATTCAAAGGGTATAATTCAACTATTTGCAAGTTTTGACCTTGGAAAAGGGTTGCTAGAAAAAGTGAAAGGGGACATGTTTTAATGTTAAGTTATAACTTTAATTTATAAAGTGTTATAACTTAAAATCATAAAGTTATTTGTCTAAGACTTAGGTGACCACTTTAATGACATTAAGAGACATCAATTAAAAATTATAAAATAATGACTTGTGGAAACCTAAAATAGGTGCCCAAACCCTAATTTGATGTTCTCTTTAAATTGGATTTTTGAGGTTCATTGGTGCATGGAAGAATTTATGTTTTTTTTTAGAATTTTTTTATGGGTTTTCACCAGAAGATCACAGGGCTTGTTGGGAGTGGATTTCTCAGTAGTATTATCAGTTTTAGATGTGTGAGACCATATCTAGCTGATAAGGAATTGAATTTATCATCACAAAGAGATTATTTGAGCTTAAAAAAGGCATATAAGGGTTTGCTAAATTTTGAATTCATCTAGGTTGATGAACTGGCCATTTGGGTTATATTGGTTTTGTTATACTTCATCTGGGTAAGTGCCATTTTTATTTATTTTTGAGTGATAAATGCAATACTAGAGTAGATCATACAACATATGGGTGCTTAGGGAATCGTGTCATTTGCTCACAGTAGGTAAATATCCCATCAAATAATTTTGGACAATTTAAAAGGCAAGGTTGAACCCTTCAGCAACTGTACATCTTTCTTGCAGTGACCTCAGGGTGCATGCAACAATTAATTAGTCTTGGATTCACATTTTTTAAGGTTACATTTTGGGTGGCTTCATTTTGAGAGACAACTACACTTTACGAGGAAGGAATTGGAGTTTCGGTGATCAAGTTACGAGCAAATAAACATTTCAACTATGTAATTTCTAGTTTACTGTGCAAATATAGACCTGTACTTTCAGGTTAGAAAAATAAATAAATAAATATCCATATCCTTACTGTAAATTTATCATTTGTTCAAATGTTTTTTTCTTTATTGTATTATAAATGAAATTCAATTCAATGTCTCAAACTAAATAAGCAAAACCAATCATTTCATTGCAAAAACAAACAAGCACAAACCAAAATAACTCAGAACCAACAAGTGGGGGTGTATATTATAGTGGTATCAGAGTCACTTTTCCTGCCAGCCTATGAGTCATAATTACATGAGTGAAAGAGACAAACATGCCTACAAAAGAGAAAAGAAAAAAGCAGAGCAAGACAAATTGAATTGGCAGTTTAGATATAAGAAGTGGCCTAAACCAACTCCAAGACAAAATATTACTGAGATTTTGGGTATATCTATAGATTCATCTTCATTAGTTGCCATGGGGTACAGAACCAATCAAGATGAAATAGAAAGGAAAATTGCTGATGATATTACATAGACACAACATCAAATGCGACATAGTTTGGATCAGTTGGTTGGGTTAATGACACAACATGTACATGGGATTAACATACTGGTGAACAATACACAAAATATAAAGAATGAACCAACACAGGACAAGGAGCACATAATGAGGAGTCAGTGGCCAATAGGGAAGGTACACCTACCATGATAGAGATTTCAAGGCCATTCATGCCAATATTTCTACCATGTCCAGAACCAATTGTTCCTCAACTAGTTGAGGAAGAGTTAGAGCCTATAGTGGTAGACCAGTATAGACAGTACAGGTAGGAATGGGATGAGCTTGGCCCATAATTTCAGACCCTTATGTCATTCTGAGACTTTATGGATACCAAAAATAGACAAACTCCTAGGAATAGGGGAAGGCCTATTCATCATGGACAACAGGGACAATAGGGTCAAGGAGAACTTGTGCAGCATATGCCACATGGATGCCAAGAGATTCAGAAAAAGATTGAAAAAATCCATAGTCCTTTCTTTGATGCATCTGAAAAAATGATAGCCAAGGCTTGGGTCCAGAATATGGACACATATTTGCAGTTGAACCAGATGACTGAATATGACACCATAAAATTTTGTACATTGCATTTGGAGGGTGTTGCTCACGATTGGTGGCATCATGGTATGCACACTCTGGGACATGACCGAGTGAATACTTATGTCGAGTTCATAAAGAGACTCTAGAAGAGGTTTGATAAAAAGGAACAAGAATTGGAGTTCAAGGAGTTAACTCATTTGAGGCAGTGGGGTTCAGTTAACTCCTACATAATAGAATTCCAAAGACTATCCATCATGGTTGCAGATATGTCAGACAAACGGTTAGTAGTCCTGTTCATGGATGGATTTATGGAGCCATTATGAGGTTGGGTCAAAGCCTTTAACCTAGACACATTGCATGATGCTATCAAATAGGCTTGAGACATGGAGGTCACATAATGCAGGACTAAAATCCAGTTCAAAGGTAAGGAAGTCAAATATTTCAATAAATATAGGGACCAAAAACCATTCAAGAAGGAAACTGACCAGCAAAATGGAACATTTAAAAAACTAGATCCTAATACCCTTCATGAACTCCAAAATAAGGGGTTATTTTTTACATTCCAAAAGACTTGGTCCCCGGGGCATAAGTGTGAATTTAAAGGGAAGTTACATCTGATAGAGTATCATTCAGATGATGATAATAATTATGAAAATTCTGATCAGGGATTAGAGAGTGAGGAAAACGATAGTGAAAAACCTCCAGAAGAACAAGAAACCACCTAAGATCAAGTAGGAAAGGAGAGTAATACTCTAGCTCACCTCCATAGCATCTAGGGAGCCCAATATTTGTGGGTATGGGGTGTACTTAAGGGGCATCATGTGATGAATTTGATTGATATTGGAGCCACACATAATTTTATTAATGAGGGATTGGTTGCACGAAGGGGATTGGAGACATTTGAAGTAGATACATTCAAAGTTATGATCGCAGATGGATTCTCCATTACTTGTACTAGAAAGGTGCCATAGTTGAAGATTGCATTGGGGAATTATGAGGTATGTGATGATTTCTTTGTGGTTAGCACAAAGAATATAGATGTGGTACTTGGTATTCAGTGGTTGCGTACATTGGGAGATTTCATCTTCAACTTCTAGAATATGGAATTGAATTTATATTTGAAGGTCGACAAATAGTGTTAAGAGGGATGACATCAGGAGGAACTCAAGTAGTTTTCTTCAAACGGATGGAGAAGCTTATGAGACATAATCAGATTAAGTGGTCAGCCCACTATGTTATCCTACCTGCATCTACAGAGGATAATAAATGAACTTATCATCCAAACATCCAGGATTTGCTTACCAAACATAGCAAAGTTTTCAGTAACATACCACCAGGGGTACCACCAGACAGAGGGGTTGAGCATATTATCTAGTTGGAGGAAGGTACTAGGCCTATTATAATTACTCCATACCAGTACCTAAAGAGATATAAGGATGAGATAGAGAAGACCATCCATGAGTTGATTGACATGGGGCACATCAAACCAAGCAAGAGCCCATTTGCTTCGTCTGTAGTTTTAGTAAAGAAAAAATATGGCACTATGCATATTTGCATTTATTATCAGGTGTTGAACAAAAAGACAATAAAAAACTGATACCCAATACCACGCATAAATGAGTTATTAGATGAGTTGCACAATGCATTTTATTTCACCAAGATTGATCTGAAATCAGGCTATCATCATATCTGGATGAGGGAGATAGATGTGGAGAAGACTACTTTTTTTATGCCACTATGGGTATTTTGAGTTCTTAGTTATGCCATTCAAGCTAACCAACGCACTTGCCACATTTCAGTCCTGCATGAACAATATTTTTCAAATTCAATTGAGGATATTTGTGTTGGTGTTCTTTGACGACATTCTCATATACAACCGCACATGGGACGAGCACTTGAGGCATCTGGATGAGGTGTTAAGTATTTTGGAGGCAGAGTCTATTTTTTTCTAAAAGACTAAGTGAGAGTTTGGGATGACTGAGTTGTTATACTTAAGTCATATCATCAATGCTCAGGGAGTCAAGATGGACCCTGAGAAGATACAGAATATATTGGATTGGTCACCTCTGACCACCATTACATAGCTCAAGGGTTTTTTAGGGTTGTGTGGTTTTTTACCACAAATTTGTCAAAGGATTTTCAAATATGGTAGCACCTTTGATAGAACTTACTAAAAATGGAGCGTTCCAATGGTCAGACAATGCACAATAGACGTTTGACAAATTCAAAGAAGTCATCAGCATCTATCCATTATTGGTCATTCTAGACTTCACCAAACCTTTTGAGGTGGAGTGTGATGCATCAAGTGAAGGTATTAGAGTAGTGTTGATGCAGAAAAAATATCTAATAGTCTTTGAGAGCCAAAAATTGAGGGGAGGAGAGACCAACTATTTGGTGTATGATCAAAATATGCTAGCCATCATGCATGCACTAGCTAAATATAGACAGTATTTGTTGTGCCAAAAATTTATTTTTAGAACTGACCACAATAGCCTTAGATACTTCTTGAGTTAGAAGGATCTTAATGAAAGGAAGATGAAGTGGATCAGTAAGATACATGCCTATGACTTTGAAATTGAATTTATCAAAGAGAGGAAGAATGTGGTGGTAGATACACTGTCTAGACACCCCCACTTGTGTTCATTGGGAGCGATTACTAAGGATTGGATGCCTAAGCTTATATCAGATTACACCAAAGATGATTTTTCTTGTCGGATATTGGAGGGTACACAGGACGATGATAGATATGTTGTTAGGGATGAGGTGATTTACTATTGGGATAGAATTTGGATAACATCAAATTCCAAGTTCAAGAGATATATATTCATACTTCTACATGATACACCTATGGCAGGACACCCTGGCTACTATAAGACCTACAGGCATATCAGGGAGAGGGCTTAAGGATGATATCTTGTAGTACATCCGAGAGTGTTCTCTGTTCCAACGAAACAAATACGAGCATACATTCCCTGCAAGTTTACTTTAGCCACTCCCCATTCCTTCATAGAAGTGGGAAAGCATATCTATGGACTTTGTTATAGGACTTCCCAAGCCGCAGGGGAAGGATTGTTTATGTGGTGGTAAACAGACTCAAAAAGTATGCCCATTTCTTCGCCATCACCACAGGGTTCACAATAGTGTAGGTGGTTGAGCTATTCTTTAGGAAGGTATTCAGACTGCATGACTTGCCTAAGACCATTGTCAATGATTGAGATAGTAAATTCATGAGTCTCTTTTGGTAGGATCTATTCATATTATGTGGGACAAATCTGACATCGAGCATGAGTTATCATCCTCAGACTGGCAGACAGATAGATATTGTCAACAAATGGATTGAGGGATATCTAAGGAATTACATTTTAGGACAACAGAAGGCATGGGTTATATGGTTGCATTTAGGATAATATTGGTACAATTCATCCTATCACATGTTGATTAAGATTTCAACGTTTATGGAATTGTACGGGCATGAAGCATCCAACTTCATGGATTTGGTTTTAGGTCATAGTTGGGTTTCTAGGGCCAAGGATTTTTTGTAGGAGACACAGGATGTCATGCATTCACTACAAGAGAACATAAAACAAGCACAAGAGTAGAAATATAAATATGGTCATTAGAAGAGGATTGAACGCTCAATTGAGATAGGTGACATGGTTTATTTAAGACTGTAGCCAGTCAGGCAGTCATAGCTAAAGAGGAGTGGAGCTGGGAAGCTTATGCCTCAATTTTATGTCCATTTGGAGTCTCATGATGTGTGGGTGAGGTAGCTTATGAGCTGGAGCTACCTAAGAGAAGTAGAGTGCATAATGTGTTCCACATATCACACCTCAAGAAGGCATTGGAACACAATGTCACACCCTCAAAAAATTTACCACCTCTGGATGAAGAGGGCAAGTTGGTATTAATTCCAGATGTAGTAATTGGGCAGAGAGAGCGTACCCTCAGGCGAAGGACTATAAAAGAGTATTTTATAAAATGGAGGAACTTACCTGAGGAAGATACCACTTGGGAGGGCGGTGCTATATTGCAGACTCCAGAATTCCAATTGCTTGAGGACAAGCAATTTTAAGGAGAGGAGACTGTAATATCCCCTTCTCTATAGTAGATGAAGTAAAGACTTGTTAGCCTGGTCACAGGGGTCCCCTAGGCTAAAAATTTTTGTTAGGGACTCACCTTGGCGAGAATCCCAGCATTCAGAGGGTACAATTCTACCATTTTCAAGTGTTGACCTTGGAAAAGGGTTTCTAGACAAAGTGAAGGGGGACATGTTTTAATTTTAAGTTATAAATTTAAGTTATAAAGTGTTATAAATTAAAATCATAAATTTATTTGTCTAGGACTTGGGTGACCACTTTAATGACATTAAGAGACATCAATTAAAAATTATAAAATAATTACTTGTGGAAACCTAAAATGGGTGCCCAAACCATAATTTGATGTTCTCTTTAAATTGGATTTTTGAGGCTCATTGGTGAATAGAATAATTTATGTTTTTTTGGAGAAGTTTTTTCAGGGGTTTTCACCAGAAGGTAACAAAGCCTGTTGGGAGTGGATTTCTCAGTAGGATTATCAGTTTTAGATGTGTGATACCATCTCTAGCTAATCAGGGATTGAATTTATCATCATATAGATATAATCTAAGCTTAACAGAGGTAGAAAAGGGTTTGCAAAATTTTGAATTCATCTGGGTTGATGAACTGACCATCTAGGTTATATTGTTTTGGCTATAATTAATCTGGGTCAGTGCCATTTTGATTAATTTTTGAATGATAGATGCAATACTAGAGTAGGCCATGCAACATATGGGTGCTTAGGGAATTGAGTCATTTACTCATGGTAGGGAAATATCCCATCAAATCATTCTAGGTAATTTACAAGGCAATATCGAACCCTTCATGAACCATACATCTTGCCTCCAATGACCTTGGGGTCCATGCAAAAATTATTTAGGCTTGGATTCATATTTATGAAGGTTACATTATGGATGGCTTCATTTGGAGAGACAACTACACTTTACGAGGAAGGAATCAGAGTTCCGGTGATTGAGTTACGAGCAAATGAACATTTTAGCTGTGTAATTTCTAGTTTGTTGTACAAATATAGACCTATACTTTCAGGTTAGAAAATTAAATAAATAAATCTCCATATCCTTATTACAAATTTATCATTTGTTCAAATGTTTTTTTCCTTATTGCATTATGAATGAAATTCAAGTCAATGCCTCAAACTAAACAAGCAAAACCAATCATTTCATTGCAAAAACAAACAAGCACAAACCAAAATAACTCAAAACTAGCAAGTGGGGGTGTATATTATAGATATCCACTTGTTTGTTATGATAATTGGCTAAGCACTCCCTTTCCTCCCTTAATAACACTTCATCGAGTCCCTATGACTCAATATTTTTCTCTATTTTAGTGACCTTCTTTTTTAAAGCTTCCAGATCCCTAAAGATATTACCATACACATTCTTGTTCCACCATTTTAATTGATGACGAAGCCTTCAAATTTTGAAGGTAAATTTAAAAAGGCCCGATCCCGACGCTTCCTCATCCCACCATTTTTTCATGCAATCTTCAAATTTAGGGAAGTTGCACCACATTTCTTCAAAGCGAAAGGGTCTCGGAACAAAAGAAGAGTTTTCAACAGTATCCAAAATGAGAGGATTATGATCCGAGCCCACTCTAGGCAAGGTGGAAAGCATCGCATCCCAAAATAAATTGAGACTTCTAGACAAAACTACCACTTTGTCCAGCCGACTCAGGATCAAAATTTTTATGAATATAATATATGCATTAAAAATTTGTTTAAATAATAAGGATAAATAAAGAAACAAAGAAAGACAAAAAAAAATTATAGAACACAATCCATTTTGAACAAGACTATGAGTATTAATAATCTAGTGTCTATTGAATACCTTGAGGAATCCATAATGATGATAATATTGTGTAACGAAGGAAATCAATCTAACTGTCTTGAGCGGTGGTCACTCACCCTTATCAATTGATATTTTAAACCCCGAGATAATCCTCCAAACAAATGCTGATGATATAGTTATTTGGGTTGGATAATTAGATGGATTCTTTTTTGTTCGGTCAATAGTTTATAGATTGTCTAAACCTGATGGAGACCAAACTTCAAGGTATGGATTAAGAGCCTACTTCCCAAAATTAACATATTTTTTTGGCTTGATGTCCAAGATAAAATTATCTCCATTGAAAATTTAAAGAATCGAGGCATGGTCTTCCTAAGAAGACGCTATCTCTATGATTCAAGCCTCAAATAAACCGAGCATATATTTTTCTCTTACCTCTTTTTTAGAGGAACCTGTGAGGTGGTCTTGGACCTTCTAGATATTAACTGGGTGTTCCCCAACTCTCTCATGAAAACTATTATTCAGTGGGAACCACCTTTCTCTTTTTTGAAGTTGAGAAGTTTATGGAGATTGCTTCTCCCGTATATTATGAGGAAGACATCGAAAGATATGAATGCTTGGGCTTTCAAGGATTATAAGCACAACTCTCAATAGCTAGGACTTAGATCCCTTTGGGCAGTGGTTGAAATGTCAAAGCTCCTAGTCAAGAGCAATAGGAAAGGAATCAAACCTATTCTAATTGGGAGATATCTCTAGCATGTTCTATTTGTTTGACTTAGGCAAAAACCCCTAGCATCATCCCAAACCTATGACTGCATGTCATGTGGATCCCACCCTTGGCTAATTGGGTTAAGCTCATCTTGGATGATGCTTATAAAGGGAACCCAAGCATGGTTGGTGTTAGGAGAATTATTAGAGATTCCAATAGTAGGGTGGTGAATGCCTTTGCTAAGCATCTATCAGTCAAACTTTTTTCTTTTTTGAATCCATAGTAATATTTTTGGGTGTGTCATTGCTCCAAGATTTAGGGTTTAAGAAGGTGGTGGTGGAGGGGGACTCTCTAAGCCTCATTAATTTTCTAAATTATGATAAATATCTGAATTGGAACCTTTTAATATGGTATGTGAAACATAAATAATTCTTTAGCTTATGGAGGATGTCCAAATCTCTCATGTTTGGCATGGATGCAATAAAGGAGTAAACTTCTTGGATAACTGGGGTGTGACCCATTTGGGTAGGTTCGATTGGAAAATAAACTTTACTGAATACCTAAATTCCATTATTGATGTTGACTTATCCAGTCTGGATCGGGGTGGTCCCAGCTGATTGAACTCATGACCTTGCTAGGTATTCTATGGGGGTTCAACTTCCTTCGTGGCACCTATGTTGGTCCATGGATTCTTGTTTGTTTCTTTAAATTCACATGGCCTCTTCCTAGTTTGCCTTGGCCACGTGGTTTTCCTTGAGTGTTTGGGACTTTCCTATCTTGTAAAGGTTGGAATTTTGTTTTCTCCCATTCGGGAATTGGTTCTCTCGTGCCTCTATCTTCATTTCCTAGGAAGGAAGTAGCTTGAGTTTTGCTAATCATACATCTTTGTCATCCTCTTTTTCTATGTGTTTTTGGTTGATTTGAATCTCCCGAGCTTCTTAGGGTCTCTGGAATTATTCCTTAACTTGAATTTTGTTGTATCTAGAGCGAAGTATTTCTTGTGAAGTTTAGGTTGTGGCAAAGCGTGTCCGGTGAATATGGTGAGATCCAAATATCTTAATGTAAGGCCTTCTTGATCAAAGCTTCACTTATAACCTACCTCCCTATGTGATGATGAAGAGGTTTTAGATATTTTGAATAAGGGTGGCCTATTGGACTGCATTAGGAAATTTCATGGACATAATCTTCTTATGCCCATATTGTTAGATTTCTCTTGAAATGAAGGTATGGTCAAGGTGGAGAACCTTGTCTTTTTGATTGGTGAATCCCTCATTACTAAGGTGACTCATCTCCCCATGGATGGGTTCCTTCATAATCATGATGGGCATTCTCTATTAATGGAGCTAGGTTTGTTTTCGGATGTGGGAGAATTCTTACCTAAAGAAAATAATGACTTTAAGGCCAAGGACCTTCTGCCTCCTTGGGATAGAATAATTCAAGTCATCATGGACTATTTCACTCTAGATACCTTAAGAAAAGTCATCAAAAGCTATCATGTTATGTTTCTAGATCAGCTAAGGAGGGCAAGGAGGATGAAATTCCCAAATTTTCTATTCCATTCCTTAAAGAACTCAATGACTGATGTTAAGAATGACAAGGGCCTAAATCTGTTGCACTAGGGATTAGTCTTGTTAATTATGGAATTTGTTGTAGTAGAAAGGGAAGTGTATCTTGTAGAAATATTCAATTTAATACAATCCATCCCATTGAAATCTCTTGGAATACTAGAATCAAAGGACTTATTTGTTGTCTTAGTGATTCAAAATTTTATCCGGGCAATTTGGATCTTGCTCTGGCCATTTGGTCAAAGAACTCTTTACCTCTGCTCAGGGTGTTTAGGGTGGCAATGTGCGTGTGGCTACTAAGTATGGCCCTTTGTTTGTTAAATTAGTTCACATTGTGATCCCAACATTGCCCTCTAGGGATTCTAGTAAAATTAAGAGCCTTTCAATGATGTCTCAAGGGGTGAGAGGCTACCTAAAGCGTCCTTCCAAGCACTTATTGGTTTAGGGTGCTCTAAAGGAGGCTTCAAAGACAATGTTTGACAAATCAACTTCTAATGCCCTGCCTAAGGTGGTTTTGGATGTTCAGATGGATAGAGTGGCAAATTTAGGCCCCTCTCATTCATACCCCAATCATTCCTTGTTGTAGGCGATTAAGAAAATTGATGATAAACAAAAATCAATTTTGGGTACTCTTAATATAGCGGTTGATTTTATCGAGGATGTGAACAAATCGATGGGTGGCATTCTAGAGATTGTATCATCCAACAATGATTTGACGTTCAACCCCCAAGCCTTGCATTGGTATTTTCATTTCTTTCTGTTTTCGGGTTGTCTTTCATTTTGGCTATTGTTTTTGGTCTTTGATTTGTTCTCTATTTTCAGCCATGTTTATTACTACTTTATTATTGGTGATCGCTTGGTTTTGGTTTTGAATTCTTTATAAGATTCCTGTTCCTTTTGACCTCCTCCAAAATTTTTGTTCTGGGTCGTGGGTTCCTCTCAAAACCCTTGTTACTTACCTAATAAAAATAATAATAGGTGAGATAAAGTAGTTGAGATAAAGTTATTAATATATGATAATATTCATCCACGTGTCATGTACAGAAAGTCTCTTTCTAATACGACACTCTTACGCAAACCAGTGAATAATACAAAGCTAGTTAACCCCTATGTTTTTGTCCAAGTCTCTTTCTAAGACGACACTATTATGAAAACCAGTGAATAATACAAAGCTAGTTAACCTCTATGTTTTTGTCCTCTCTTCCTCCAAACCATGGAAGAGAACACAATAAACTACTACAGGTCATCATAAATATCATCGTATGATATAATACAAAGTTCTTTATTATATTAAATGCGAGAACACAAGAAACAACTACAGGTAAACATAAATATTATCGTTTGATATAATACAAAGTACGTTATTATATTACATAGTATAAAAACCGACATGCATAATCACAAGATTTGAAAAGGTCAGTCTTGGTAGCAGCGATAAGAATATACGAAAGCGTCTGCGATAAAGGCCACATATGGCAGCCAAGGGGTAATACCCGTAGGTCTACACGCCGCCGCAGTCAGAATAGTTTTTTCCAAGTCTATTAACGCACATTTTATCAGTCAAGGCCTCCGCTACGCCTGGTGACAATTATGGGAAAGCCAAGGTAAAAGTTATGAAATACGACAACTGAATGCTAACAATGATTCGTCAGCTTCTATTGTTCGAACCCATCAACAGGGGTGATATTGATGCCAGGTAATTGAGTTCAGTCCTGCGAATGTGCGGGGGAGATTTTTGACTGGAACCCCAACATGCATCCAGTCCCTTATTTAGATGATGCTCGTTTCGAAGGTTGAGTGTGAAAATATTTACAGGTTCTTGTTCATATGTTCCCGTCCGTTTTTGTTTCACGTATATTATTCAGTCGTCTCTTTTCTCTCTTGATTAAAAACCTGATTTTTGAGGTCCTCTCGCAGTATGCATAGCAGAGCGAATCCTGTTTCACATAATTTATTCTCTCTTTTCTCTTCGAATCTTGGACTTCAATGGAAAACATCATGTAATAAATTATTGATTTAAATATATATAACTTTCAATAATTATGTAGATTGAACAATTTTTTTTTTGTTAATTTATTAATTTTTATTTAAAATATATAAATAGCCTATCTTATTAGTTTTTTAATAATTTTTTTTTTTAATTTTACAGACACAATCTCTTGTAAGTGTTGCATAAATAATTTTATACAATGAATAGATAGAGATAAGACCTGCAATTTTTCTTACTTTTGTTTTTACATTTAAAATTTGAACTTCAAAAATAAAATTTTCCGGAATTATTATGGTTATTAGGAATTAAACTCTCTTCGTTATTTCTAATAGGTATAATATTTTGAATATTATTATTATGGTTGAGAGTTTGGCTGTAGGTTGTGGGGACCTTTTCAAAACCCTCTCTTTAAATTAATACCAAAAAAAAAAAAAAAATTGAAATTCAAACAATTACAAAATAAATTAAAAGAGAAGGCAAAATTGTTTTAAGATAATTCATTTATAGGTTTATTTGTAAAATAATATATTTTTTAAAAATAAAATATAAAATTATTTGTGCAAGTTTATATTTATTTTATATATTTTTCAAACACTTCAGTTAAATTTTTTATTATTAGTAACTATTTTTTTTTTTTATCAAACTCGATGCTTAAACCTAATAATTTATAATATAATTATATAAATATATATATATTTTTTTAACTATATTTTTAAAATATCTTTTTTTTAATTGTTCTTTAAAATTTAATAAATTTCAAATGATTAGTTTTTTCTATATTCATTAATTTTATATGGTTAAAATAGTCTCACTCATATAAGTATGTTATTATGAATCTTTATTATTAGAACACTCTAATGAAAAATCTATCATATTAATATCATCAAACATTAAAATTATATGTAATTTATCATTTCTAATATTACAGTATTGACCCACTATTCTTAATTATATTGCACACTTATTAGATATTAATTATAATGTTAATCCTAATATATTTCATTCTAGAAAAAACTATCATACTTCATACTTTTTTCACTCTAGATGAATGAATGGTTTTGTATCATTTTTAATTTAAATGACCCTTGGAATGTTGTTTTTCTTTGAAATGATGTTCCTTGAAACCTTCAAAATACAATGTATTAAACAAAATCATGTGGCATGTAATATTGGATAGGTTTTTGATATGCAATACCTATGTGAATAAAGTATACAATTTTTTCATATATTTTGTTGTAAGTACGATCAGATCAAAATCAATATTTTCATATGTGATCTACATAGAAAAATGGTCCATGAAAGTCATTTTTTTTTAGTTTATGTGCCTCTAGGATCCTTATTTGCTCCAAATGCATATGTTGTGGTGGGATGAAGCAAATTTTGAAGGATCATGTATGAAAATAATTTTTTGAAAGATGAAATATCTAAAAGCACATACAAATATCTTAATTATCTAGTCCTTAGGTGTTATATTTAAAAGAACCAAATTAATACAATATCAATAATTATAATAGATAGTGAAAATAAATAAAATGAAAAAATATGATTATTTACAATAAAAATAATTAATTTTGACTATCATAATATATTACAAAAGGAAGATTCATATTGGCCCATGAAGAGATGGATTAAGAAATCAAAATTTTAATGCTACCACCAAAGAATTGTTTTCTCTCATCCAACCAAATATATTACAACGCAAAATTGAATAATTATTAAAGAAGAAGAAAAGGAGATTAAAAAAAATTAAATAATTAATTATTTCAAAGATATTTTATCAAAATTTGGCCAAGATAAGGAGCTTAGGCTGAATTTTATAAAAAAAGTAGATCAATTATCATATAAGGATATAATTTAATAATAAATAATTTAATTGATTAGGTAAATGGGAAATAGGATCAAATATTATCTTTTGGAAGAGGTTGTAATTAATCAAAAACATATTAGATTGTCAATCAATGAGATGAATTTTAAAATTCATTAGTTTAACACTTGGTTGGATCTATATTATCTTATTTTTTATTTTAAAAAGTAGCCATTAGCTTTGAATTTCTTTCTTGGCTTGTAGAGATTTAAAAGTAAAGAATAAATTTTATTTGAACAAAAATTTCATATCCTAGATTTTCATAAATAATTTGGTTAAGAGAGAGGACCTTAAACAAGCAATTAATGAACTCTAAAAGATACAATAAAATTTCTATTTTACCTTTTTTATGGTAAAGGATGAGCTAGACTAAGGTTTTAGAGCAACCAAAATTTCTTGCTCCTAAGGATTTTCCTTGGAAATGTGTTGGCCACTTGTGTCCTTATGTAAGAACTCAAAATTTCTTTAGTCAAAAATCCAAAATAAAATTCTTACAAGTGATAATTTGGAAAGAAGAGGATATCATGGACCTTCTAGGTGAGCGTTATGTATTGAGGTATTATCAACTTTATTGTTGTTCCTATACTTCCACCATTTAGAAAAAAAATTCAAAAATATGATAACATATTTGGTTGTTATGTGACTCTAATATCCATAAGTGCTCCTTTGGTTCCATATGTTTATTATGTCATTCACTCTTAGAACCATACAAAATGCTCCTTTAGTGTCGTGTTATTGCTACACCACTTCAAATTAAAAGATACCTTCAATATTGTTTTGAAAAAAATGTCACTACAAATGTTCTATATGATTGCCTTCTCAAGGACATATATCCCTCAATATTGCTCAAAATTCCTTAATTTGACAATGGTTTTTAAACTTTTCAAAATCTAAATAATATAGTAAAATAATTATTTAAATTAAAAAATCAAGTGGCATTAGCTCAATCAGCTAAATTCCTCAACATTTCAAGGAGGAAACTCAAGTTACAATATTGCTAAATTATACATGGATAATATCCAAACTTTATTATAATACCACTATGTGATGATGATGTAATATAAGTGAGACCTATTTCAATCCCATATAATCCATTAAAAATATAAATATTTAAATTTAAAAAATCTATATGAAAATATAACTCTAAAAAAATAAAATATTTATAAAAAAAATTATCTAAATATTAAAATTAAAATAATAATAATATAAAACAATTCATATTTTTCCATAATCTTTGTTATACTACCACTTATTACAAAATTTTAATCTCATAACAATTAATTTATCTGCAAGAAAGATAAATAGTACATGTAAAATAGAACAACACCAATAATGCTCCATCTAAAATTATTAAGACCATACAAATTTTCATTATAGGAAGGCCTCTCTACCTAGCTTAACTTAAAAGAGGAAACAATCTTTTATGTACACCAAAGGCCACCAAAAAAAACAAATATAAATAATAATTACAATGACAATAGATATGCTATTTATACCCGTCATTTAAAGCTAATTAACTGTCCGATCGTGTTTAAGCACACCTCTTCACAATTAGCTACCCCAAAAAAGCCATGTCTAGTGAGTTTTGAGATTTAATTATTTTAATGAATAATCGAAGTTTTGTTAACTTCAAACTAAAATTAATAAAAAATTTCAAACAAAAAATAAAATCAAATATTAAATGACCAATAACAAAATTCACTTCCACAACATCATTCTGCTTCATCTTTCAATCCCCATAAATATATAAATTAGAAAGCCTTATAGATTTTAACAGTCAAGCAATTCTTGTTTCCTTTTCGAATCGTTTTACCAGGAGCTAAAAAACGGTATTGCATCTTAAATTCATCATGGAATTGCAGAATTTGATTTTGTTTTTATCGTTGACAGTGGAGCCAAGTAAGTCTCTTCATAAAAAAGACAAATTTAAATGTTTTTAACATTTGCATATCAAAATTTGACACATGTCACACAACCATTGATCACGGCATCTTTCGGCTTACGATTCCAGTTGAACGCCTTCACACCCTCAACTCACCTCAAATCTACCACAGTATGAAAAATCCTCCCGTGGACATTGGGAGCTCAGCCCTTAAAGCTCACGGCTCTGTCTCATCTCCATGATCTAACCTACAAACATAAAGTATTTGGTTAATGATGGCCAAGAAAGAAAGATCTGCCAAGAGGAAGGGAAAGTCAGATAATTACAATTCTCTGTCGAGTGCTAAAGACAACACAGCCTCGGACATGGAGACGAACCGGAAGTTCTGCGAAAGGCGATTGGGCAGAAACAAAAAGAGAATTTGTGGGGATTAGGCAGCGGCCTTCGGGGCGGTGGGTGGCCGAAATAAAGGACACAGTTAAAAAAATCCGCCTCTGGCTCGGCACGTTCGATACGGCAGAAGATGCCGCCCGGGCCTATGACGAGGCCGCCTGCCTTCTCCGCGGTTACAATACCCGCACCAACTTCTGGCCTTCGCCTTCGGCGCACTCGGCCGGGGCTTCGGCGCTTCCGGCCAGCACCGCCCGGCAGCTGATGCTCCGCCTCAACGCGGCCAATGCGCGAAATAACGGTAACCCCCATCAGAGCTCGAAGGAGGCCATGGCTAACAGCAGCGTTGCCAATCAAAACATAAATTCTATCAAGAGCGAATCCCCCGAGCCGCCGTCATCGCCGGAATCCGATGACAGGGATCTCAATTGGGCGGGTGAAATTCTCACTGTAAATCACGGCTATGATAACGGCAAGGATCACAGTTCGATGGAGAATTTTGATTATAATAATAAGTGGCCTGTAGAAATGGAGGCCGACTTTGGTGGCATAGGAGACGAAAGTTGTAATTTCACGGCCACGATGATGGAGGCGGGCAACGGAGTGGGGTATCTCGATTGTCATAGCAGCACTGTGAATACGGAGACTAATGATGACCTAAATTTATGCTGTGTGGAGGAGTTTGCGGCCGCGGAGGTTGGGTACTGTCCGTTTGCCATAGCTGCGGAAATTGCAGATCCGGCTGACATTTCCGAGTACATAAATGTGACGCAAGAGGAAGAGGACGAGGGGAAATATGAGTGTGGGGAGAGCAGAGTGCAAATGGCTTGTGAAGGCGAGGAGAATAGTTCGATGTTTAGGGAGGCTATAAGGAGAAGAGTGTACGAGAGGAAGATCTCGGCTTCTCTCTATGCAATCAATGGAATTTCAGAGTGTCTTCGTTATACGAGCGCGCCCATGGCTTCATTCAAGTCTTTCGGATCTGGCGGTGGTGACGAGATTTCTCGGAGTTGTTCTCTGTTGAGGGATTCCGTTTGTGATGTGACAAGTTGTGAAAGGTCGTTATCGTGATATTTTAAACTCGTTTTCAAACAAGGTTTGGTTTCTTGCTTTCATTCTCGTGGTGGCCTCTAATATTATTGAATATCCAACAATCACTAGTTGGAATCTTCAATCTAGTCCTCTTGAATTTCATTTAATTTTATCTAATTATCCATAATTCATACTAAAAGCTCTTATAGTCAGCCACGACTCCTTAAATTTATAACATGTTGGTTTCTTGAAACCGTAATATAATGTTCGATAATTATCTTCTTCAGAGGAGGTATGTGAAAATATATTGAAAAGTGTGCGGTTAAGTGTCATACATATTAAAAGAATAAAAGTGAGGATGGCATAAAAGGTGAGGATGTTGTATACTTAGGATTATTGTAAATATTACACATATCACAACAAAAATAAGATTTATCCATAGTTGTTTTTTACACATCATTATCGTAATTATATACAAAGAAATATTAGTATAGTTTCTTGCGTTCTTAAACTTTCAAACAAAGGTTACATTCATATTTTTATTTGATGTCTTATGCCTAAATAGGAATTGGTTGTTCTTACTCTATTTTAGAATCAACTTTCAAATTTGAATGACAAAGATCAACTTATACTTACACACGAAGGTATTTTGAAAATATACTTACACACGAAGGTATTTTTTATTTGATGTCTTATGCCTAAATAAGAATTGGTTGTTCTTACTCTATTTTAGAATCAACTTTCAAATTTGAATGACAAAGATCAACTTATACTTACACACCAAGGTATTTTGAAAATATACTTACACACGAAGGTATTTTGAAAATAGGTATTGCATCTTTGCATACTCAATAAATAATAAAAATACCTAATTACTGGAATGTTCTTCCCAAAGAAATGTTTTGCTGAAGTCCTAATTCTTCGCTACTATTCATCCTTTGCTTCCTTGAGGACAAAGCCGAGAGGACTTGTAATGAACCATTATCTTACCTTCTAAATGATGTTTACTATATATTTATGTTCTTTCGCTTATTTACCACTTTATTATCTTATCATGCAATAATTTATTTATATATTTTTAATAAAACTCTCACTATATACTCTTGTCCACATCATCTAGCTTCTAGTTAGTCTTGCTTTCTAGGGAGACTTAATTGTATGGTTAGGGCTACAAGAGAAGCATATTACTAGTTTTATGTTACTTCTTAAAGTAATAACATGGTGATGCATAGCTACTTCATGTAGTTTTGAGGTTGAAAAATATTATTTTTTGAGGATTGTGAGAATCCATTTCCTTTATTAGAAGTAGCTATCAACTTTTACAAGAAGAGATGACCATGAAAGTTAACTTATTAAGGATTTGAGATTTTAACCATATAATACCTCAATGGATGTTCATCTTAGTGTCAAGACATTAGGAATATTTGTGCCACCATTCAACTATTTAATCCGCTAGTATCGATTTCTCTATGTAAAGTACCTCAATTATATTTTTCTTTGTGATATATATTAGGATGGTATGTAAAAATCATGTTAATTTGGTTTCATTGAGTACGATAATATCCTTTTAAATTTTTCTTATCAATATGAGATCAAAATCATAAATAATACTCTTTAGCATCTCATGTAATTTGAAATCTAATCCAAGAATACTTGAACCACTTTACTTGCATAAGTGCTCCAATATAAAATTATGGTCATACAAAAAATAGTGGTACTCTATCCTAATGATTATGGACTTCATTTGAATTTAATAATATCTTCAATAAAATTCATAGATACATACTCCTTGAATTGATAATAGACACAAAATTATTGAGGTCTTAGCATAATTTTCTTCCTTCATTTAATGTTATGATTCATATCCTGTTGTTGGAAATCTACATTTATTATTATTTTTCAATAAAAGAAGTAAAATTTTAGAAAATATGAATGAGCACAATTCAAAGAGAATTTTGTATTTGACCTTGAAGGATTTCTTGATGCATAAACTTGATCTGAATATAAGTTTAAAATATCAACATTGGCAATCAATTTACAACACAAATGGGAACCATATTTGTAACAACCCAAGTCTACTCACTTGGTTGTATCACTAGAGATCTCTAATGTTTTCAAAGAGTTTTTTTTTCATCCTACAGTTTGTTTACAAAAGTTTTTTTAGGTTCTTAGAAATTCTGTTTCACCCAAAGAATCAATATCATATACTATAGATAGTACAAACATATCATACCACTTTTATATTCTATATTGATATAGATAGCCATCCAAGTGGACAATATTAGCCAAATCTCATGAAGGTGCTACTAGTGGAGTCAAATTGTATCATTTAACATCCTCATTTTCTATCATGAGGATCGATCCATGTAGGGTTATCCTATAGAGCCCATAACACCTAGAGGATGGGTGCTTAATTTCCTCATCCCTTAACATTGGTGAACCCATGACCTTATTGGTAGACTAGTTCTAAACCCATGACCTATATGATCAACTTGTTCAACAATCTATTTGTAAGGGATCATCATTCATATACCTTCATGAATAACTGATTGTCTCCTTCTCGAAGTTAGTTAGTGCCATCTCAATTCCTTGACCTTGGACTTCATCACACATTCTCATCATGATCCTTGACCATTTATCCCATACCAAACATTTAGGCCAATCCAGCTAAGTTAGATGAATAAGAGACTTATCACCAGTACCATTGAGCAATAATCCAAAAATTGTGTCCCATAGCACCATCCCAAGGTAGTTCTTACTGTGTCTCATATTCCAACCCAGTTCTATCATACTATAGTTGCTCTCATAAACAGTTGAGTGCATACCCACACCTCAATGAATTAGAGTGAATAATGAGCATCCTTCTCACTCGATGCCTTGTTTATGATCGTTTAATTGCTTTGACCACTATCTTTAAAAAAATTTAGTTTCATGCATATATTGTTCCCAAAGGATTACTTCTATAAAAAATAGATTTATAATTCTTCACTAAGATATGGTTTAATAGAAAATTTATAACTAGAGTAGGTTAAGGTTTGATACATATTTTAAAGTTATATATATATATATATATATATATATATATATATATATTTTGACTACTCTAAGTCATGATTCTATACTATATAACATATTTTATTTAATACCTTCAAAGAACTTTACAAAAATCCATAATATTTACATCATAATACACTTAAATAATACATGCCTTCAAAGCTCATACAGTATTTTTTATTATTGAACAATTAATTAAATAATAATTTCAGCAATCATGAAGACAAAATGCAATGCATCCATCTACTAAAAATAGAGTCTTTTATGGAAAAAATACCATGTGGGTAACATCGTCCTTCTGGAGATTATTTTTTAATAATATTGATTTGATTCAAAATAAAAGGCTGAAGAATCCGACGAGCTTTCAAACTTAAAATCATAGGAATATTGATGATTTAGTCCTCTTAAACAATTATTCTTTTACAAATATAGCCATTTCATTTGGGTTATAGACTACACCCAGAGAATTATGCCAGCTCACTTGTGCTTCAACACAAGATTTAAGAAGGAAGTAGGAAGATATAATTCTTTTATCCAAAATTAAAGATAAGAATTTGTTCATCTATTCGTCGATTGCAGGTTGGTTTCGTTTTAATTTATCTTCTATAACTTTAAATGTACTCAAATGGTTCTACCATAACCATCATTGTACTAACATCTCTAAGTTCCCCTTTTATAAAGGTTTATAATTTGTAGAGTTAAGTCATTCACTACAGTAAAACCAATTGATTTGCTCATTTAGAAAAGTTGTGACTTAATGTCGTATTTGTGTCTAAATCCCATTGACTAGAGGTTTTAATAAGATCATAACTAGAAATATCTGTTTATGATTTGACCTTCACCTACAGTGAACAAGTCACATTTCTATTTCCAGATTTTACATGTTATGAGTTCAACACTTAAGCTTACCCAAGAAAATATAATTATCAAGATATATTTTCATATGCTTAACACGCTTGCTTTGAATTTTGTTCAAGATGCATTTTCATATGCTTAACACAAATCATATGCTTAATAATAATAATAATAATAATTTTTTTTATTATTATTTTTGTACCATTCCCACATATATCCATATTCCTACATATTTTTTATTTAACTATCTTAATTTCTACTTTTAAACATATGCATAACTAAGTGGCTCTCATTATCATTGTGACATAAACTATATGCACACTTTTGATCCCTCAATAAAAAAACAAACTGTCAAGCAAAGTGCACACATTATCCAAACATTCATGAGGTCTACATGATATGTAATGTGTGTGAGCATCCATGTACTACTCAAACATTCATGAATTCTACATGATATGCAATATGTGCAAGCATCCATATACTGCTCAAAAATTCATGAGGTCTACATGATATGCAATGTATGCTAGCATCCATGTACTACTCGTGAGCACCATGTACTACTCACAAGCTGAATCATAACTTTCCTTATTACCTTTTCCATTGAATTGCTTCCCTTTATCGATAGCTAGAATTTGGTCATGCACTCACATAGGCTATTAACATTACCACAATTCATAAGAAAAAAAGGTAAGTTTATTATCTATTTTACTTATTCCTAATGTGTGTGTGAGGAGGGTTGTTACAAATTTCCCCTAATTTTTTTGTTTAATCAATAACTATATATTAAAATGTAATCCATTTTATAAACCGGTGAACATCACACACCTAGTTAACCCCTATATTTTTGCCACTTCTTCATGCAAAACATGAAATAGACCACAAGAATAATATTTTCTTATAAATATTAACCCCTTTGTATAGTTACAATTATATTACATTATATTACATATAGAAAACCAACATGTACAATCAGTGAAAGGTTTGAAAGGGTCAGTGATGGAAGCAGTTATCAGCATATAAAAAAATCTCTACTATAGGGGCCATAGATGGCATCCAAAAGGGTAATACTTATAAATCTACACTCCACCACAATCACAATCATTTATTTCAAGTCAATTAAAGCATATTTTACCAGTCAGGACCTCCACTAGACTTGGTGATAGTTACGGGAAAGCCAAGGGTAAAGTTATGAAATATAAAAACTGGATGCTAATGATGCTTGCAATCTCCTATTGTTTGAACCCATAAATAGGGGTGATATTGATGCCACATAATTGAGTTCAGTCCTGTGAATATGCAAGAAATATTTTTGACTAGAACAGTGAAATTTTTAATGCACACTATGCATTGGATAGCACATGCAACGAGAAGCAGCAGATGTTGTATGTCAATGGAAAATACATGGAGATATCAGCATGTTGCAACATGCATTGTTTCCCTCTAAAAAATATATGTAGAATGTTGTGGGCCATGCCAACTTTTTAAATATGCTTCAGAATAGAAAAGGTTTAAAGTATGTGAGTGGCAACAAGGAGCATGTCGTATATTGTGATAACTAATGATATATGCTCCACATAACTTATGTACAATATTGGGCACACACACTGATGCACAGTAGGATATGGATGGAAATAACACATTAATTTCAGTGACCTAGAGCAAATGAGTGACACAGACTTAAGAAAAAGTTAAGTCTACAAAGCTCGTTAATTAATTAAATGAAGCCCTCATGTTATAAGAAGAATGTATCCTACACTGCTAAGCAAAACCTTTGGCATGCTTTACTATGCCAACTTATGAGCGGGATATAACATACTTTTTCTACACCGCTATAAAATACAAAGCTTATTGAGCAGGATGGAGCACATTCTCAACTGTGAGATTTTACAAAGGATCTCTAGCGAGATGGAACATAGATAATAGATAATACAAAAGTGAACTATAACCTAAATTTGCTAAGTTAGATTAATATATGCAGAATATCATATGTAGGAAGAAATACACAGATGTTATTTATATTGCTAAATATTGGAAATACATCCACAATATAAATTTTAGAAATACATCCATAGAACTACAAATTAGAAATATGCAGTGTACATTTACTTAGGAGTTTTTGAAGGCTACAACTTCAACTCCTATCTTTGCTACACTCTTCTACTGCACTACTCTATTTTTGACTTTTGTGCTCCTTCTACTACTCTATCTTCTATTACTCCACACTGCTTTGCTCTATTGCTATCCACATATTACTTGCAAGATGACATCGACTTATATAGCTAGATAAAGGAGGGAAAGGCTTACCAGCCTTCTGACATGCATTTAATTCAAAAGTAGGGTTTCTATCCAATCGTCGAACAACTACAACTCGGTAATAACTACGCACACTTTAAAATACGATGATCAGATTTGGAAGATAAGATCTATCAGAGATCTATCAGGTGTGAAATCTGGTTTAATTTCTAACATCCTCCTTTAAACGAGATTTCACAAAGACTTTGACACCTAGCATTTCCCTCAACCTTTTAAAATCTTCCTCCTTCAAAGGTTTTGTGAAGATATCCACAACTTGGTCTTTGGACCTACAAAACAATAACACAACTTCATTAAATTTTACCAGCTCTCTGATGAAGTGGTAGCGGATATCGATGTGCTTGCTCCTACCATGAAACACTGGATCCTTTGATAGTGCTATGGCCGAATTGTTGTCACAATATATTGTTGTTGCCCCTTCCTGGTGATGATTGAGCTCACCCAAAATTCTTCGTAGCCAAACTGCCTGGCATGCGGCTGAAGTGGCGGCAACATACTCTACCTCAGTAGTGGATAATGCAACAATTGGTTGCTTCTTTGATGACCATGAAACTACACCCGATCCAAGATGGAATGCATAACCGAAAGTGCTCTTCCTATCATCTATATTGCCAGCCCAATCGCTATCTGTGTAGCCAACAAGTTCAAGTTGGTCTTTTCTTGCATAAAAAATTCCATGGTTCCTGGTCCCATTGACATAACATAGAATTCTCTTCCCTACCTGCAAGTGAGTGTTCTTTGGTGCTTCCATAAATCTGCTAATCAAACTCACTGCAAACATCAGATCTGGTCTAGTTGCTATCAAGTACATGAGACTTCCAACTAACCTTTTGTAGAAAGTTGGATCAATATTGTTGCTGCAATCTTTCTTGCTCAATTTTAGGCCTATTGCAACCGGCGTGATCGTTGGTTTGCTGTCCTCCATTTTGAACCTCTTCAAGACATCTACTGCATACTTGCCTTGAGAGATGAAGATACCATCCGCATATTGGTCAACTTCAATGCCAAGAAAATATTTCATCAGGCCTAAGTCCATCATCTCAAACTCCTTCTTCATGGCATTTCTAAACTGCTCAAACAACATATTGTTATTGCCAGTATAAATCAGATCGTCTACATACAAGCAGACAATTATCATCTCCCCCTCTGCATTTGTCTTCATGTAGAGAGTGTGCTCATATGGGCATTTGATGAACCCATTCTCCTAAAAATATGCATCAATGCGGCTATACCAAGCCCTGGGTGCTTGCTTCAACCCATACAAGGCTTTCTTCAATTTTAGGACCTTGCCTTCTTGCCCTTCCAGCTCATAGTCGAGTGGTTGGTCTATGTAGACCTCTTCTTCCAACACTCCATTGAGGAAGGTAGACTTGACATCCATCTGGTAAACATTCCAACCCTTTTGGGCTGCCAATGCCAGGATCATTCTGACTGTGTCAAGTCTCACTATAGGTGCATATACCTCATGATAGTCAATCCCTGACTTCTTCTTGTAGCCTTTTACCACCAATCTGGCCTTATGCCTATCAACTTCACCTTGGGCATTAAACTTGGTTTTATATACCCATTTTACTCCAATGGTCTTCTTACCTACTAGAAGATCCATTAACTTCCAGGTCTGATTCTTCTCTATGGCTTCTATCTCATCATCCATAGCTTTCACCCATTTTCTATTCTTAATTGCATCTTCAAATGAAATTGGATCACACTCAAAAAATAAAGCAAAATCAGAATGTTTTGCTTCTTCAATTTCATTTCTAGTTACCTCATATATATCTTGCAAGCTCCTTATCTTTGATGGTGTCTTCAAGTTGGAGATCCTTGCTTGCAAGTGGAGGTGACCATGATGATGAGGTAGTGCTACTACTAGCACCAATATTACTACTTGAAGCTACAGGTGGATGCACTCTATTTTCTTCCAAGTCCTCAGACTCAATAATTGTTGGCTCTTGCTGACCAGTCTTGGATTTCCAGTTCCAAGCTTCATCTTCCATGAACTTCACATCTCGGCTTATAATCAACTTCTTTGTTATAGGGTTATACAACCTGTAAGCCTTTGATTCTTCACTATAACCAGTGAAGATGCATTTCTCTGCTTTGTCATCCAACTTCTTTCTCTTCTCATCTGGGATGTGTGCATATGCTATGCACCCAAAAACTCTTAAGTGAGCAACACTCGGCTTCTGGTTGCTCCATGCCTCTTGAGGAATCTTGTCCTTCACACTCTTTGTGGGACACCTATTCAGTAGATAAACTGCACAAACTACAACTTCTACCCAGAACTCATGTGGCAATCCCTTTGCCTTCAACATACTTCGTGCCATCTCCATTATGGTTCTGTTCTTCCTCTCTGCAACACCATTCTATTGTGGTGTGTATCTAGCTATGAACTACCTTCGAATTCCATTTGCTTTGCAAAAATTATGGAATTCATTGGAGATGTATTCACCTCCTCCATCTATTTTTGAGAGTCTTCACATAATAGTCACTCTATTTTTCAACCAAAGCCTTGAACTCCTTGAATTTTCCGAAAGCTTCTAACTTTTGCTTGATGGGATATACCCATGTCCTCCGACTGAAATCATCTATAAAATTCAAAAAATACTTGTTACCAATAAATGTGCTGGTTTGCATAGGACCACAAATATCTGAATGCACCAGCTCCAATGGCTGTGAAGCTCTCCATGACTATCCTATAGGGAATACATCCCTGTGCTGCTTGCCGACTAGACAACCTTCACATGCTTGATTGGGTTGCTCTATAAGGGGTAAACCCTTCACCATCTATTTCTTGTACAACAAGTTCAGGCCACTGAAACTCAAGTGACCGTATCTGAGATGCCACAACCATGTAGCATCTTTCACAACTGCACTAAATGAAAGCAACAATTCATTTTGAATCTGTAAGGGAAACATCTTGTTCTTTGTCATGGACATAGTTTCTATGAGCCCATTCTCTTTGTCTCGAATGATACAGGCTCCATTTTTAAATTGAATAGTGTGCCCCTTCTGCACAAGTTATCCAACGCTCAACAAGTTATGTTTCAACCTAAGCACATAATACACATCAGAGATGTGCTTCCTTTCACCTTGCTTAGTATGGATTATGATCTTCCCTTTTCCCATGATAGGTACCTTGTTGTTGTTCCCCATATTCACCTCAGATTTGATGGTTTCATCTAATTGTGAGAATATTTCTCTATTCCTAGACATGTGGTTATTGCACCCACTATCAAGATACCAAGTATTCTTCTGGCTCTCTTCATCAGTACTACAAGTTAACAATAAATTCCCACATACATCTCTACTTTCTATATTTTCATTTTCATTTGTATAGTGGGCTTGTTGCTTATTATCCTTGGCCAACTTCTTTCTACACTCATAGCTATAATGACCAAATTTCTTGCAATAATAACATTGGATCTTTGATTTATCATACCTCTGATTTGATCCTCCTTGCTGATTTTTGCCATTGCCTCTTCCTCCTGCTTGATGGAAGTTGTAGCTAGTCTCTCCTTCATTGGAGTTTGACCTTCCTCCTCTCTTATTACCTCTTCCATGCTTACCTCTATTACTTTGTCCTCTTCCTCCTTGAGAACTTGAGGTACCTTGGTGGGATTCTTCTCTTCTACTATTGTCTCAGAATGAGACCTGCGTCTTAAACGCTTGCTCTAATGAGGACTGAGATGATCGACTCAGCCTCTGCTCATGTGTTTGCAGAGAACCCATGAGCTCATCTATAGAGAGGGTTGTTAAATCCCTCGATTCTTCAATTGCTATCACAACTGAGTCGAACCTTGTTGGTAGGCTCCTCAGTATCTTCTCCACAATTCTCTGGTTCTCCACATTCTCACCATTCAACCTCATCTGGTTGATGATACCCATTGTCCGGGTAAAGAAGTCGCTCATGGACTCTGACTCACTCATCTACAAGTTCTCAAACTCCCTTCTCAACATCTGCAACCTCACCAACTTCACTTTATTGGTGCCTTGGAAGGAGCTGGCTAGAATTTCCCATGCCTCCTTTGATTTGGTTGCTACTGCAATTCTCGAGAAAATTGTTTCCTCGACTGCCTGCATTATGTAAAATAATGCCTTCTGGTCCTTCTTTCGATTCTCCTTCAATAAGTCTAACTCCGCTTGGGAGAGAGCGCTCAATGCTATTGCATCTACTGGTTCTGCATAGCCATTCTCCACCAGGTCCCATAGCTCTTGAGACCCAAATAGGATCTTCATCTGGATGCTCCAGTAATCGTAGTTCTTGCCATTGAAATGTGGGATCTGCAACTGCAATGAGTTACCACTAGAAGCCATTGCTTCTTATCTTCCACGAATCTGGTGCTAGCTCTGATACCAATTTGAAATTTTTAATGCATACTATTCGCATGATAGTGCATGTAGTGGGAAGCAACATATGTTGTATACCACTAGAAACACATGGATACCTCAATAAGCTGCAACACGCATTGTATCCCACTAAATAATACACATAGAATGCTATGGGTTGCGTTAAATTTTTAAATATGCTCTAGAATAGAAAATATTTGAAGTATGTGGGTGGCAGGAAGGAGCATATTGTAGGCCACAACAACTAATGAAATATACTCCATGTTTCTTATGTCCAATCTCGGGTACACACATTGATGTGTAGTGGGAGCAGGATGGAGCAAGGCTTTATGTCACGTAATATAATGCATTAACTTCAACGGCCTGGTGCAAATGAGTGATGCAAACTTAAGAAAAAATTAAGTTTGCGAGGCTCGTTAATTAATTAAATGAAGCCTCCAAGTTATAACAAGAATGTGTCTTATATCACTAAGTGAAATATTTAGCACACTTTACTATGCCAACTTATGAGTGGGCTAGAACATACTTGTTCTACACCACTAGAAAATACATAGCTTATTAAGTGGGATGGAGCACGTTCTCAACCGTAATATTTTACAAAGTATCTCCAGTAGGATGGAGCACAAAAAATAGATAATACAAAAGTGAACTATAACATAACTTTGCTAAGTTAGATTATATTATGTAGAATATCATATGCAGGAAGAAATACACAAATGTTATTTATATTTCTAAATATTAGAAATACATTCACAATATAAATTATATAAATACATCCACAAAAGTCCAAATTAGAAATATGTAGTGTATATTTACTGAGGAGTTTCTGAAGGCTATAGCTTCAACTCCTGGCTTTGCTACACTCTTCTACTACAATGATATACTCTGGGCTACTCTGCTCCCTCTACTAATCTATCTTCTATTACTCCACACTGTTTCACTCTATTGCTATCCACGTCTTGCTTACGATATGACATCAATGTATATAGCCAAAAAAATGAGGGAAAGGCTTACAAGCCTTCTGACATGCATTTAATTCAAAATTAGGGTTTCCTTCCAACTGCCAAAAAATTGCAATTATCGGTAATAACTATGCACACTTTAAAATATGACGATCAAATTTGGAAGATAAGATCTGTTAGAGATCTATCAGGTGTGAAATCTAGTTTAATTTCTAATATACAAGATGCTCTTTTATGTAATGCATCCAGTCCCCTACTTAGATGATGCTCATTTCGTATATGCATCCAGTACCCTATGATGACTGTGACAAGATTTACAAGTTTATATTCATATGTTCCAGTCAGATTTTATTTCACATATAATATTTAGTCATCTCTTTTCTATTTGGATTAAATAACCTAATTTTGAAGATCCCAGCCAGTAAGGACAACCAAGGAATTACTATTCATGGCTCAGGAAATTTATTCTCCCCTATTCGAATCTTGGGCTTAAATTGAAAATATCATGTTATTTTATATATATTTATAAATTTTCAAAAATTGTATATATTGAATTGTTTTTATTTTTTAAATTATTAATTTTTATATTTAAAATATATAAATAATTTATTTTATTATTTTTTTAAATTAAGTTTTTTATATAAAATATATAGGCAATTTATCATATGCATTGGGTGAATTTTATGAAAAATATTATGTTAGGTAAATAAATTTATACAACGGTTAAATATCTTAAAAGACAAGGTAAAATAAAATGTAAACTTTTAAACAAAGAAAATTAAAAGATAAGTTAAAAGTTATGGAAAAATGATTTTAATATAAATTAATTATAAGTTTATTTGTAAAGTTAATATCAATATTTTATAAAATATAAAGTTATTTGTGCATGTTGATGTTTATTTTAGATAAATTTAAAATATTATAGTTAATTTTTTATGATTATTTTTATAAAAGTTAAATTTTTAATATATATATATATATATATAATTCTCGTAAAACTTAATACAAATTCAAAACTAATAATTTAAAATATAATTATATAAATATATACATTTTAATAGTATATATATATATATATATATATATATATATATATATATATATATATATATATATATATATATATATATATTTTATTTATTTATTTATTTATTTATAAATATCAAATAATTATTATCTTGTACTTACATAAATGTTATTGATTGAAATAATCTCATTTATATATTACATTATTATTATGTTTTTTTTTTAAAACACTTTATTTTGAAGATTTTTTGAAAAATCAAACACATTAATAATATAAAACATTTAAATTGATGAGACGTTTTTTGTAGGACTGCCCAAACTACCGAACTCGTTTCGGCCATATCTCACTCATCCGGACTCGGATTGAGCTGAAATTTTGAGGGTAGATGCCTGAAAAACCCTAGAACGTCTCCACCAATTTTCATATCATTTGGAGCAACACAGATCCTAGCACATCCCTATGTGTGAACGAGATATTTGGCAAGCGGCTATGCGAGGGTTTCATCTGGGTTGAGTGCAAGCAGCTCCAGAGGTTGGTTTTTAGGGCCTTTGGGCCCTAGCGGCCAATATTTTTGTGGTTTATGCTCAATATTTTAGCAGGAAATGTTGCAGGGGATCCAATATGGGTTAGAAATTTATCTTTCAATAGATCATACTATGAACTTGAGTGACAACGGCTTCCAATTTGCTGCACAAAAGAAAAGTGAAAACCATACCTTTCCACGACGTCTAGGGCAAGGATTAAAGAGATCACGAAACAAGTTTCAAGTAGTTGATCAAAAAATGGCTCATATCTCAAGTGAATCTGGTGCTAAGGTGCACCCACAAAATAATTCTACTATGAAAACCCCTGTCAAGGGTAAGAATTTCGAAGACTCAGTCCCAAAAATGAATTTTAGGGATGCCCTTCATGGTGGACAGCCTCAGCCCAATGCTAATATCAATATTAGGGCTTCCCATAAACCTCTAAGAATGCCTAAGATTGATCCCAGGAAAATGGAGTCAGGATGTCTTAAAGCAGCTGATGGAACTCCTATTGTTAAGCTTGATATGGGTAACATTCAGACCGGCATTGAAGATTTGGAAAAAAGAGGACTAATTTGTCGGTTCGTGGGTTTTCGTCCGAGTCTATCTGCTTTCAAAGTCTGGGCTGCAAAAAGTTGGAAAACTAAAGGTGAGTTACAAATCTCTATTTATCCAAATGGTTATTTTCTTGTTTTATTTGCTAATAATGAAGATAGAGAGAAAACTTTTCAAGGGGGTCCTTGGTTTTTGGAAGGGCAGGGCTTTTCATGAAGCCCTGGCATACTAAATTTAAAGCCGAAGAAGAGATGCCTTCTATAGCTCCCGTGTGGGTTAGACTCTTTGGCCTCCCTATTGAATTTTGGAATCCTACTATTTTTTCTTCAATTGGAAACTCTTTAGGAACTTTTATGATGACTCGTTGATTGTACTCAAAATTTTGAACATATTATTTATGCTCGGATTTGTGTTTTAATGGATTTTGACAAACCCCTACCTAAAAATATCACATTACAATTTGGGGAAGACACTTGGGAGCAAGTAGTGGACTATGAGAACATTCCTTTTCATTGTAGAATTTGCCATGAATATGGTCATTTGGCCGATGCTTGCCCAAATAAAATTCTTGATCAAAAGAAAGAAGATATAAACTCAACAGGTTTCCAAATACCTAAGAAGAAGAACACTCGGAAAAAACTAGTTATGAAGGATCAATCAAAGTCATCTGCTAATATGTTTGAAATCCTTTCCACAAATGATGTCCCAAGTGAGGAAGAGGAAATAATGGAAACTGAAATCTTAGAAACACAATTTAAATATGAAGGGAAGAACTCGGAGACAAACCAACAAATCAAAGGTTTTCAACAGAAAAAAAAGGAGAAAATTTACACAAGAAAAACAATCTTTCAAATGTCAAAACTTCAAATAATGCAGGTCCCAATATAGACTCCGTTGAACCATCTAGTAAAATTTTGGCTGTGTACGAGCATTCTTCAAGGTTAGAAGCCATCTCAGATTCAATTGGAATAAGTCAAGAAAAAGGGAAAAAAAATTGAAGATGGATTCTAATCAAAAAGTAGGTCGCAAGACCAATCAATATCATATGGTAAAAGAAGGTGAAAAGCTTGTAGAGGAAGGTAATATTAATGCCCTTCCCAAATTTTTTAGCCCTCGGTATTAATGAAGATCATCACTTGGAATATTAGAGGACTCAAAGGGAGTCTTTCAAAACAAAATGAAATTAGAAGAATGATTCAGATAAATCATCCACATCTTGTTTTCCTTCAAGAAACAAAGATGTCAATGGAGGATATGGACTCAATTGCCAATAAAATTTGGCCAGCTGGAAAAGTGGTTTCCCTCAGTTCCCAAGGGACTTCGGGTGGCATTGCTTGTCTTTGGGACCCAAAAGAGGTAGTTATTCACCATATGGTTGGCAGTTGGGGTTTGTTGGCTATAGCTATTCAAAGTAGACATTCCAACCAGATTATGCTCTGCATTACTATTTATGCTCCGACTTCTTTGGAGGAAAAAAGAAGACAATGGAAGGATATTACTCATATTATCTCTCATTTTCCTAAATCTTGGATCTTGATCGGAGGAGATTTCAATACCATCCTCTCTCTGGATGAGAAAAGGGGGGAAATAGAAATTTGGACAAAAGCACTGACCTCATGAGCGAATATATTGCAAACCTCCATCTTGTGGATATCCAACTAGATAATGGCCTTATGACTTGGTCTAATATAAGGCAAGGCTTAGCTTGTATAATGGAGAGATTGGATAGGTTTTTGCTCTCTAAAAATTTCTTAATCCATGGTCACATTCCTAAAGTGAAGACTCTTAATAATGTTGGTTCGGATCATTGGCCACTCATGGTGGAAATGTGGAAAACCAATGTGAGTTTCTCTCCTTTTTGTTTTCAATTAATGTGGCTTAGAGACATTTCCTTCAGACCTCATGTGCAACAATGGTGGAAGGAAGGTAAACCTAGGCATGGGACTAAGATGTTCTGTTTTTCCAAAAGACTGCAATACATTAAATCCAAAATCAAGACTTGGAACTGGAAAGAGTTTGGGGATGTTCATAAAAAAAATATGAAGTTATTGCTCATCTTGAAAATTTGAATAAGAAAATCCATTTAGATGGCCTCACAGAGAAGAGAAGTGCAGATGAAATTAAACTCACAACTCAGCTAGAGGAATGGGAAAAAAGAGAAGAAATCTTATGGAAGCAAAAATCTAGAATTCAATGGCTCAAAGAAGGAGATCGAAACACAAATTTCTTCCACAAATCTCTTCTAGCTCGAAGATCTCACAACTTTATTTCTTCCTTAAAATCAGATTCTGGAGATGTTGTTTATACTTGGGATGGCATGAACTCTATTGTTGTTGATTACTTTTCCAATATTTTTGTTGCTACTCCTCTTGACTCAACTTCACAACAAAATGTTCTTCAAGCAATCCCTTCTCTTATCACTTCTGAGGAGAACTCTATTTTGACTGCTCCTGTTACTATCAATGAGCTTCAACAAGTAGTTTTTAAAATGCAAAAAGGGAAAACCCCAGGTCCCGATGGTTTTCCCATTGAGTTCTACCAAGAGTTCTGGGATATCCTTCATGTTGATTTATTAGAGGTGGTGGAAGAAGCCAGGAAAGCCAAAGAAATTTTGAAGGTTATCAATAAAACTTATATTACTCTTGTTCCAAAAGCTCAAGAGGTTGATCATATCTCAGCTTTTAGACCTATTGCTTTATGTAATGTTCTTCTCAAAATCATTACTAAAATCATGGCAGAAAGGTTGAAGCCTCTTTTGCATAAGATTATTTCCCCAGAGCAAGGGGGTTATGTGGAAGGACGTCAAATAGTAGATGAGATAGTTCTTGCTCAGGAAGCCATCCATTCCATGGATATGCAAAATTCTCCTTCCATGTTCATTCGGTTAGACTTATCCAAAGCTTATGACAGAGTGGATTGGCACTTCCTTATCAAAGTTTTGAGGCAATTTGGTTTCTCTAAGGATTGGATGGATTGGATTATGGGATGTATCTCTTCAGTTTCCTACTTAGTTCTTATCAATGGCAGGCCTTCTCAGTCATTCCCAGCTTCTAGAGGTATTAGGCAAGGTGACCCGCTATCCCCTTATTTATTCATCATTCTTGTTGAATGCTTGGGTAGGACTATAACCAAAAAGAGGGAAAACAAAACCCTTGAGGGAGTTACCATTGCTCATGGAGCTAGACCTATCTCTCATCTTCAATTTGTGGATGACTCTACTCTTTTAGGTAAAGCTACACTTAAGGAAGCTTCTAATATTAAGCAAATCATTAGCTATTTTTCTAAGGCTACTGGGCAGTTGATCAATGAAGACAAATCTAAAGTTATTTTCTTTCACCGCTCTGCTAGACAGGAATCCATGGTCTTGGATAAATTAAGATATAAGAAGACCTCTCTTCCAATCACTTATTTAGGTATTCCCATAAATATTCAAAGGCAAAAAAATAAATATTGGAATTGGTTGTTGGACAAAGTCAAGAAGAAAATTGGAAAGTGGACCAACAAGTGGCTTTCTTCTGGGGGTAGAATCACCTTGGTAAAATCAGTCCTTCAAGCTATTCCTATTTATGTTTCTTCCATTTTGAATATCCCAAAGGTTGTTCTTCGAGAATTGGATCAAATCAGTCATCGTTTCCTTTGGAGTGGTACTAAGGAGAAAAGAAAATGGGCCTTGGTGAAATGGGATACTTTATGTCTTCCTAAGAGTGAAGGGGGTTAGGATTCTGGTCTTCTATTAATAACAACAAAGCTTTAGCTGCTAAATTATATTGGAGGATGTTGCATAACCCCAATGCTCTTTGGGCCAATAATCTTCATGCTAAATATGCTGAGAACAAAAGTCCTGAAGACCTTGTTCGCTATCAACTTCCTACCAAAGGTTCTCCCATTTTAGCAGTTCTTAAGACTGGTGAGGATTTGATAAAGAAAAAATTATTTTGGATCATTCATAATGGTCAACATGCAAATTTTTGGATAGATTCTTGGGATGGTCACAAGCCTTTGATAACTCAGTTTCCCGATTGGAGGCCTTGGATGGAGGAGCTTCACCGAGCTAATTGGATAAAGGTGGCTAATTACTGTCGGTACCATACTGGTAATTCAAAGGTTGGTAGATATTGGATCCCTATTGAGGACTGGCCTATTCAAATCCTAGAAAGGCAAAGACAAGATATCCAAGGCATCCTTCATATGAGATCCCTCTCTTGGTCCCATGAAAAATATTGTTTTGGATGGAACAACACTACTAAGGGTGAGTATTCAGTTGCTCAAGGTTATTTGACCTTATGCCATAATAATCCCAACCATTCTTCTGACATATTTTCTCGATTGTGGGCTCAAAAGCTCTGGCCTAAGGTGAGGTTCTTTAATTGGCTTTTATTGCATCGTAGGGTGCTTACTAGTGAGCAACTTATGAAGCATGGTTTTCATGGCCCTTTTAGATGTGAAATGTGTGAAGAGAATGTAGAAAATCTCAACCATATTTTTATTGAGTGTACTTTAGCCTCTGAGCTATGGAGGAGAATGGCCACTTTACTTGGCTTACAGTGGTCCAATTTTTTTACTTTTGAACAGCTTTGGAGGGATTGGCCTAATCAAGAGGGTGTTGATCATTTTATTAGGCAGTTAGTTTGGATGGGTTCTACCATTCTTCTTTGGAATATTTGGAATGAAAGGAACAACCAAATTTTTAATCAAGATAGGAAGGATATTCACTATATTTGGCAAAATACCATAGCCAACTTAGTTGAATCAGTCCATCAACTCCTTAATCACCCCCAAAACTCCCACCAAATATGGGATCAAGTGATGCAAATATTGAAGATTAAATCTTCTAAGGGCAACCAACTTAAAGGGAATGTGAGTATTAGTAAGATGGATAGGACTAGAAATT
Source organism: Wollemia nobilis (assembly GCA_028583015.1). Lineage (NCBI taxonomy): Eukaryota > Viridiplantae > Streptophyta > Pinopsida > Araucariales > Araucariaceae > Wollemia > Wollemia nobilis. Next base: position 616,001 of record JAQPPZ010000677.1, on the reverse strand, counting down.
GGCAACCTCCTCCTAAGGATTTTGGAAAAGTCAATACTGATGGAGCCTCTAGAGGGAACCCTGGAAAAGCCAATGTGGGAGGAATTGGTAGACTTTCAGATGGCTCCCTGGTTTTTACTTTTGCTGAGAATTTGGGTATTCTTTCCAATAACCTTGTTGAGGGGTATGGTATCCTCAGAGGCCTTCAGGAGGCTACTAAGGTTGGATGGGAAAAGGTGTTAGTTGAGTCTCACTCTCAACTTATGATTAATCTCTTGAAGACTCCTTCTAAGAATCATAAGGTGGATTGGAGAATAAAAAGAATTATTGAGAAGATTCAATTAATCCAGATGGGATTTTTGAAAGTTGATTACAATCATGTGGTCAGAGATCAAAACAAGAGTGCTGATGCTTTAGCTAATTGGGCTTTGGACAAAGGTGATCTTACTTGTTATGGCCACCCTCCTATATGGTGGGCTTCTCAAATTAGGGAAGCTCTTCTTTCTATCATTTCTTTGGATGGCTCCAGTTCTAAGGTACCTAGTTTCTTCTTGTTTTTTTTTTTTGCTTCTCTTTGGTTCATTCAGTTTTTTTTAGTTCCCTAGCTCATTCTATTCTTTATTTTGTTTCCTCTGTTGATTCTTGCCTTAATAGTCTTCTGGTCTAGATAGGTCATTGTTATGTTCAATTTTTTTTCTTTTTTCTTTTTTGTTTTTTTGTTTAGTTTTTTAAGGTGGGTGGGTTCTTTTGTTTTGTTTTGTTTTGTTTTTGTGTTCTTTGTGTTGTTTTTTGTTGTTCATGTGTTTTTGTTGTTTTTTTTTTTATGTTTTTTGTTATTGTTCTTGTGTTTTTTTCGTTCTTGTTCTTGGGTTTCTCTTTGTTTGTGTTATTTCGTGTTTTTATGTGTGAGTGTTTTCTATGTTTTTTGTTTTTGTTTATTGTCTGTTGTTGGTTGTTTTTTATTTTTATTTTTTTTTTATTTTTTAGGTTTTGGTTGTGTTTATTTTTCATGTTTTTTTTGGGTTATGTCTTTGTAGTGTTCTGTTGTTTTTGTCTTGTTTGTGTTTTGTTATGTGGTTCTTGTGTTTTTCTATGTGGTTTGTGTTGTGGTTTCTTTTATCTTATTGTGCGTGTTTGGTTGTGCTTTTGTTTTTGACACACTCAAGGAGCATGTTTTTTATTTTATTTTATTATTTTTGTTGTTATTTACTTATTTTTAAATTGGTTTTGTGTGTTTGTTTGCTCCTTGAGTATGTCAAAGGTGGTAGGCCAGGTCCGAGTCCTGGGCATTTTTGGCGGAATGGATACCCCTGCCTCCTTGGGTCTTACCCGAAAGTGGCATCCCTTTTGGGATGTTTTCCACAAAAAAAAAAAATAATTAATTGTGAGTCAAGTAGCAGTGGTTGTAGAGGGTTTGAATCTATGCAATGATGGCTTTGGAGGATTTTCAATCTATAATTAATTCAGCGATTGTAGCTATAAAAGGTTTGAACCTAGGCATTGGTGGTTGTGGAGGGTTTTTAATCCATAACTAATTTAGGTGGCAATTGTTATAGAGGGTTTGAATCTAGTAAACAATGACTTTGGAGGGTTTTTAATCCATAATTGAGTCAAGTGGTGGTGGTTGTAGAGGTTCTAAAGCAAGGTAGTTATGATTCTAAAGGGTTTTTAATCCATAACAGAGTTAGGTTATGATGGTTGTAGAGGGTTTGAAGCTAGGCAATGACATCTTTGGAGGGTTTTAAATCCATAGTTGAGTTAGGCGATGACAGATGCATAGGGTTTAAAGCTTGGAAGTGGTGGATCTAGGGGGTTTTAATCCATAGCTAAATCAAGCAATGATGGTTGTAGAGGATTTGAAGCTAGGTATTAATAGATTTGGAGGATTATCAATCCATAGTTGAGTTACACGATGATAGTTGTAGAGGGATTGAAGTTGGGTAGTGGTAGTTCTAAAGGGTTTTCAATCCATAATTGAATTAGTAAATGATAACTATAGAGGGTTTCTAATCCATAAATGAGTTATGTGATGGAGAACTTGTTGGAATATGTAATGCAAAATTGTGTAAATTATTCTTAGACTAAAATATAAAGTCTAAATAATAATATTTGAATTAGAATATAATTCTATCTTATGTAAAATATTCCTACCCAATTAATAAATAAATTAAGGGTGCTAGGAATATTTAATTTCTTGGAAAAAAGTTATTTTCCTTTTCTAGCAAATATTAGAAAGTAACTAATCACTTTCTAATATTTGATAGATGCCACTTATCACATATCTCAAATATTAGATTGTGATAAAATTAGAAAGTAACTAAAGCACTTTCTAATATTTGATATATTGTGATAAGATTAGATTGTGATAAGATTTAGGGTTGTCGTAGAAAATCTTCTATTTAAATAGGGGTGTTTTCTACTACATATGATTATATCTTGTCATATTGACTTGTGTTGTAGTTTATGTTGATGCATATTATTACATAACATTGAAGCATTCTTTTACTATTGAATCATTGAGTAATATAGTGAGCTTCATAGTGGATTTTTCCCTTCTTCATTTGAAGTAGGGTTTTACCACTCAATATTTGTGTTGTGGGTTTACCTCTTTTATGTGTGATTGATCTTGTGGAGTATTCTTCGATATTGAGGAGACTTTACTTGTCTCACAGAACTCAATTCTGGAAGGCAAGGGTGGATTATAGAGTTTGATTGGTGGACAAGGTGGAAGTAGTGGAGATCAAGATGTGGGCAATAGTGGAGGTTAGGTTATGGTGATTGGTGGTGGGGATGGTTAGGATATATATAAAAGTTAGAGCATGAGGAGTTTTGGGGTTAAGGGTTCTTTTTTTGAAGGTAATTAGGCTATGGGAAGTGGTTTTTTTTCAATAGAAAGGAAGCATTGTGGGTTTGGCTATGATGAGTGGTGATAGTAAAAAAATCTCTAAAACATGTTCTATTTCAATAACATTTTGTCTTAGGAGGCTGATATTAGGTTAGTCTTAATAAGGGGAAGAAAAAATCAATGAGCCTAGGATTAAATATCCTTTCTTGTTTAGAATGATGTATGGTTCTAGGCCATCTTGTAGATATGGTTGCTTCCCATGGGGATTTTTATCTTGTTGGGAAATTTTTTGGAGTTCATCTAGATATGGATGTTATTAAAAAGTGTACTCATTTAAAATGGTGTCAAAAGGGTTCTTTGGAGAGTACTGCATTACCTAAGGGTTTTTTCCTTGTTAGGCTCAATGATTTGGAGGACCATGATAGGATTATTCAATGTGGTCTATGGTTATTTATACATAGAGGTATGTTCATAAGGAAGTGGGCATCCGATTTCAACCCTAATTCCCAATGCATTGACCAAGCTCCTATGGGGTGAGGAAGACCAAAAAAATCTAAGGTGTTATTAAAGAAAATGACTCAAGCTATGGATAATGGCTCCCAACCTACATTACCTATGAGCGAAGGGAATTCTCTATAATCATTGAAGTCTCATGGAATATTTGGTGTTTGCATACCCTTACTAAACAAAGAGTGCTAAAAAAATTTAGAAAAAGTTTCAAGCCTGATATTCTTTGCTTACAAGAAATTAAGATGGGTAATGAGTATTTTTGTATATTATGAAGATTTATTTGGAAGGTGAGTGAATGTGTGAGTACGAATGCTCGTGGTTATTCTAATATATAGTGGATTATTTGGAATCCTAATTCTATGGAGGTAAAGTTCATTCATCAGGTTGATAGATTCTCTTAATTTTTATTTTATTTTTAAAAACTAAATTTTCTTGGATCTCTACCAATGTGTATATTCCCAATGTTGTTGTGGATAAAAGCAAACTTTGGATGGAGCAACAAGGATAAGGAGTAAGAGGTCTAGGGGTGGAAAAATCTAGGTGTGGGGTTTCAGATGGTAGAATAGTAGACACGGTAGGTGGGGTCTCTAGTGATATAACAGGGTCCCAGGCAGAGGATGTGGATAACAAAATTTCATTGGAACTGGACCCAAGGCATTGGGCGGATTCGGTCGACTATATATATGATGGGGGCTAGGACTTTATGCATCAGGATCAAGGGAAGACCTAGGAAGGAGACAAAGAGAAACTTGACAACTTGAGACCATATTATCTTAATGCTCTGCGTGGTAAGTAAAAATTGTCCAACTCTTTTTTTAATATAAAACCCATCAATGGTAGGCTAGACATCCTGGATACCCTAGCTTAGCATGTGGCTATTGAGGGCATAACATATCTGGTGGCAAAATTTATGGGAGTTCGACTGGACTTGGAAGTCATAAGGATATGGGTCATCCATAAATGGTGGTCAAGGGTTGGTATGATGATTAGGGCTTTACATAAGAGATTCCTTTTGGTAACATTTCAATGTGACCAGTACATGGAAAGGATTATTCAAGGAGGTCCTTGGTTTTTTGGGAAAAGGGGCTTGTATCTGAAGTGTTGGACCCCTGATTTTAGTCCCCAGAACTAGGTGTTGGATTTGGCTCCTATTTGGGTTAAGATGTCGGGATTACCTCTACTTTACTGGAATGAATAAATCTTGGATAGGATAGCTATAGAGATTGGTAAACTGGTAGCTATCAATCCTACAACCTTGAGCACAACAAGACTTCTTTCTTCTCACATGTGTGTGTTGGCAGACCTGAGTAAAGAACTCCCTAAATCTATTATATTGTCATCTATGTATGGCCTTCATACTTAGGACTTTGAATATGAAAATATGTCTATTAAGTGTAGTGTTTACATGAAGGTAGGACACTAGGGTATCCACTACCTTTCCAAGAACTAGCCACCACCCCAAAATACTATTCCACAAACCCAGAATAATATCCCTCCCCTGCAGGTCTCCATTCATGCCCAATATGGGCCTCAATAACGTGGGGCTCAAAATCCAAATATAAAAGACCCTGTTTGGCCTAATGTTAGAAAGATACAACATTATAACCCTCCTCAAAGAAATAACTATGCCCTAGAATCATCTCACAAGGGATATGGTCCCTCTGGTAGGAATCCTCAAGTACAACCTGCTCCAAAGGTGATGCAGAAGTCCGTAGAACCAAATCACAAAGGAAAATCCGCATAGATCAATGCCCTAGAGCAAGTAAGTTTGATTGGGTAATACGAGAGACCTATGGAGGTTCAATAGAAGTGGTTACCTATACTACAAAGGAATTTATGGGAAGAAATTCCAAGGAGATCAACATCCCAATGGAGAACAATTTTTATGCATTAAATCATCTAAAGGAAGATCAAATGGATTGCCAAGAAGTAGAATATGAGATAGAGGAGACCCAAGAGAATGATTTAGAGGAGTAAAACTATAGGAAGGAGATAAGACAGGTAAGTATACTTAGGAGGTAGAGGTGAACCACCAAGATTAGTGTACCCCCAAAGCAAGGACAAAAGAACCTACTACTCAAGAAGCTAAGAGAATGAAATCATATCCACTGTCAGAAATACTAGTTAAGTTGGAGATCCAGGTTGTTACCCCAAATACCAAGATTGATCCATACACTATGGTGACCATAAGCCAAGTGAAACCCAAGGAACCCCCACCTAAAGCGGATGTATGGGGATATGGTTTGGTAGGAAGAGGGAAACCTAGAAATGTTGCCTTAAGGTAGACAGAAGCACGACGAGGAGTCGATGATGGCACTAAAGCAATATTATACTTTGGGACAAAGGTTCAGGGATCTAAAGCCCATAAATAAATATTATATCATGGAATATATGCGGGATCAATCCTGCAAAAATGAGAACTCTATATGCTCTTAGACAAGAACACAAATCAGATATGATATTACTACAAGAAACTAAATTTGAGGAGAGTAGAGTGATCCCTTTTAAGAATAGGACTCTACGAGAAGTTGAAGTAGTAGCCCAGGAGGCCACTAGAATAGCAGGAGGGTTGTTGGTTATGTGGAACAAAAATATGATTGATAGTAGAGTGATTCTTATGTCTAGTTGGTTTATTTGTCTCCTATATTTGGATAAAACCATGCAAGAAGAGTGGATCTTAATGAATGTATATGCTCCAGTTAGACAGGGATTGAGAAGGGTTATTTGGGGTCAACTAACTAAACTGAGGGAGATGGTCCCAAACTACCCTTAGATTGTGGTGGGGGATTTCAATTGCTACCTTAATCCTACAGATAATTTTTTGGGTCTCTCAAAGAATAATTGTTGATATCTATGAGTTTAGAGATTTTGTTTAACATGAGTTTATGGATGTGGACCTGCATACATTCTCCTATACATGGTCTAACAAAATACTGAAGGAAAACAAAATTCAGATCATATTAGATAGGTTTCTTCTTTCTTAGTATTTCCTAGAGATGTTTGAGGACTCTTCATTAACGACACTACCAAGAATCGGGTTTGACCATAACCCAATTTTGTGGGAAACTGGGGAGGACTCTAATAAAAATACATAACACCCTTTCGATTCGAACTTATGTGGCTCCAACACCAGGATCTCAAGGATCTGGTTGCCCAATGGTGGGACAAAAAGTATGATGGTTCGAAACTAGCCCAAGTGACATGTAAACTATGGAATGTGAAGGTTAACATTAGAGAGTGGAACAAACCTTCCTTTGGCAATATTTTCACAAAAAAAAGAGAACTAAAAGACAAGATCAATGAACTACAAGAGAAGTTGAAGTCATATCAGCTTACAAAAGATTTGAGAAACCAAGAGAGGGAGCTGTTATCCGAATACCACACGGTGCTAGGATTTGAAGAAACCTTTTGGAGGTAAAAATCCAAACTATGTTGGTTGAATGAGGGTGACATAAATACAAATTTTTTCCATGTCTCTACTCTTTGCCATAGGAGTACTAACAAAATTAAGGAGATCAATATGGTCGATGATTATAACACCAAAGATATGGAATCCATAATGAGGGAAGCAACCGAGTTCTTTAAATCATTGCTATAATATGTAAATCATACTATTGAAGAAGATGACTCTCTAGTGGATGCCATTCCACCTCTTGTCACTAAGAATATTAATGGATTCTTACTCAGCCCTTTTACATAAGAGGAAATCAGGAAGGCAGTTTTTGACATGGATGGTAATAGCTCCCCAGGACTGGATGGCTTCCACGCTACTTTCTTTCAGAATTTTTGGGATATCCTAGGCAATGATGTAGTGGAAGCTATAATTGAGGCTTAAAAGGACATGGAAATCCCAGGATTTAATGCTACATTTTTAGTCATCATCCCTAAACTAGTGGGAGCAATGGAATTTTCTAGTTTTTGCTCTATCATATTATATAACACTAATGAAGATTCTCATGAAAACAATCACCAATAGGCTGAAGCTTATCCTACCATTCATCATTGATATGAACCAAGGAGTTTTTGTGAAAGGGTGGAAAATACTAGATGGTATCATCACAATTCACAAAGTTATTCATTCAATGGTGGATATTAAGGAAGCATGAATGTTTCTAAAGCTATACATGAATAAAGCCTAGGACCGGGTCTCATGGAATTTCCTTACCAATATTTTGGGTAAGTTTGGTTTCTGTTCCTAGTGGATTAAGTTGATTTTTAGTTGTATCTCTACCATAATATTTTCTATCATGGTGAATGGGTCACCCTATGATTACTTTAAGAGTGAAAGGGGGTTGTGACAAGGATATCCTTTGTCTCCATACTTGTTTATTATTTTAGTGGAAGCATAGGGTAGGAATATTTCAAAATTTGTGGCAGAAGGTCTATTGGGAGGTTTCAAATCAGCCTCAACAATAGAGCTAGTGTCTCACCAATAGTTCATGGATGATACGATCATTGTGTCCAAATTCTCGATTCCTCGGGATAGAAATTTGAATAGAATTATAACCAAGAATGATACGGAAGCAAGATAGTACATAAACTATAAGAATAGTAGCATATATTTCTTTAACACATCTGGTGGGAGGGAGGAAATAATAGCTAACCTATTTGGATGTGGAAAAGAGCTTTTATCGATGACTTATCTAGGCATGCCTATATTCGAAAGAATAATGAAGGCTACTTTTTGGAACTCAATCATTGATAAAATCTCAAAAAAGTTAGCAGGGTAAAAGGGCAGCCTTCTCAACTCCGTAGGGAAAGCCTTACTAGTTCAAACTATTTTACATAGTATTCCAATCCACTGCATGTCTCTATTTAGAATGCCTGCAAAGGTCTAAGCTACACTGGAGCAAATTCAATGCAACTTCTTATGGTCAAGTTTGGAGGAGAGAAAGAGAATTCCATTGGTAGCATGGAATCAGGTGTGTGCAAGAAAATATCAAGGGGGCTTGGGGATGAAGAGAATGAAAGAAATGAAACAAGATCTAATTGGAAAACAGGTCTGGATATTTGTCAATAATGATCAATTGGGATGGGTAAAACTTCTTAAGGCAAAATATATCAGAAATAATTAGGACTTCTTGAAAGTTGATAATCTCCCTAGAGGATCTTATTTCTAGAATTGTTTGCTCGAATTTCATGAGGTAGTCATGAAAGGCATCATATGGAAAAATTGTAATGGAATACAAGTGGAATTTTGGCAAGATCCATGGCTGGAAGAAGTCCCTCTTCAAGATAACTTAGACCTTTGGGTCCTCCAACACAAAATTTCAGAGGAAATGGGAGGAAAAGTAGGGGATTTTCTTGCTGTAGCACAGGAAAATTCCTCTTGGAATAAAATCATAGTTTAAAATCCTTTTTGAGCAATATAAGGTGGCCCTGACCAAACTAAATTATGCTTTAAGGGTGTTCCCAATAATTCCAAGGAGAGGAAGATACAAGATGATTTGGGGCAAAACTACAAGTGGGATCTATTGAGTAAAATCTGCCTATAAACTAATCCACTCATGATTTAATGGTTGAAATCTGAATTCTATTGTTTGTTTAAAGAATTTAAACCCAAAAAATATCTTTCTTATTTGTGTTGGCAGTTCAAAATAATATTCTGACAACAAATAATTTGCAAAGGAGAGGTTTCCAATTCATAAATCGATGTACCCTATGTTAGAAAGCGATAGAATCTGTAAGTCATATCTTTCTAACTTTTAAATTTTCTTATGTAGTCTTCCAAATAATTATATCCAAATTTCATATAGATTGGGTCCGCCCAAATAGCATGTCTGACTTATGCATACAGTGGGCTTCCCCCTTCCAGGTGAAACTTTTGACTTGGCTCTGTAAGCTCATCTTACCCTATTTTTTATGGGGGATATGGAATGAGAGAAATAAGAGAGTATTTAAAGGATGGAAGAAATATCCAAGGTTATGTGGTAATAAAATAATCAAAGCTCTGAAAGAAAATTGGAAAACATTTTACTTCAAAAATGAGACATTGTCTCCTAAGGAAAGGAGGATTTTAGAGAACTAGGGAGAGGAACCTCCAGACCCAGTCATTACAACCAACCCATGGGATGGTGTCAAGTGGATACCTCCCACATAAAAGTGGGTTAAGTTCAATTTTTATGGGGCATCCAAAGGAAATCTGGGGGCTGCAAGAGCAGGAGGAGTTCTGAGAAATTAGGAAGGAAAAGTGGTTCTTGCCTTTGCATATCCTTTGGAAACTCAAATAAATCATTTTGCAGAAGCCTGAGCTTGCATGCAGGCAATGAGAATTACCATATTAGAGGGTTATAAGGAAGTAATATTTGAAGGGGATTTGCTTAATATAATCAAGGCAATTAAAGAGGATAAAGACCCCAGTTGGACCATCTCAGAGCTTATCCTAGAAGTAAATATTCATAAATCCCATTTGGTTAGTTCCTGAATACAACACACCTTCAGATAAGGGAACTAGGCAATGGATCTAATGGTAAATATTGTAGTTTTTTCTGGGGAGATTCAAATTTGGAAGGATAACTTCCCTCAATAATTACTGGTGATGTGGGTCTTGGGAAGATCCATTTTGTATTTTTATTAGATGGGCTTGGAGCTAGAACCAACCCATTTTGACTATGTAAAAGGTTTGTGGGACTTATAACCACCTCTACCTAATACCAAAAAAAAAGGGAAACTTTAGGTTGACTTAAAATCCCTTGGTTCTTTGTTTGACCTTCCATGACTACTTTTTGGTGATTTTAATTCCATTCTTATCCCTAGTGAGAAACTTGGAGGCTCGATTATTTTTTGGAATAGTATGGAGAATTTTGGTGAGTTCTTGACCTCCATGGGATAAGTAGATATTGATTTACAATGTTCTAAATTCACTTAATTCAACAGAATAAATGGAGGGGGTCTAAATGAGGATTGATATGGACCTTGCTTCAGTGAGTTGTCTTACCATGGTTCAATATTTTTCTTTGATAAATTTATCAAGAATTGTTTTGATCACAACCCATCCCTATTAGAATTCATGCAAAGGAAAAATTTGAAAGGTTATCCTTTCAAGTTTAAGATAATGTGTCTTTCTCATCCATATCTTGAAGGTTTGCTAGAATATGAATGTCTATGACACTAATATATTCCAAGTGGCCAAGAATTTGAAAATCACAAAATCTATCTTGAAGAGGTAGAATCAAGAGGGTTTTTAGAACCCTTTCCATAGAAAGCAAAAATGCATTCAAGAATTACAGTGAATTGAGGAAAGAGATCAAATTTAAGGTTGGTTAGAGGAGTTGGCAAACAAAGAGCAAATTACTCTTGTAAAATTCCATAATATTCTTGCCAACAAGGAGTCATTTTGGAGGTAAAAGTCTAGAGCTACGTGGCTTGAAGAGGGGGATAGGAATACCATGTTTTTTTACCTCTCAACCTTGAGAAATAGGAGTGCTAAAAAAATAAGAGAAATTACAGTGAACTTCTATGAATACCTTAAAGACAAGAAAGAAATTACTACTACCACATTATCCTTCTTTCAAGATTTATTTTATAGAGATAGGGAGGAAGATGGAGATGCTTTGGAGGAACTTATTAGGAATATTCTCCAGCTGGTGATAGCTGAAATGAATAACACTTTAAATATCCCTTTTTCTAATGATGAGATCAGGACCAACCTATTTAGTATGAATAAGGACAAAGCACTTGGGTCAGATGGGTTCCCTACTAGTTTTTTTAGAGGTTTTAGCACCTTCTTGGTTTGAATATTTCAAAATCCTTAAGATAATTCCAATATTCTTCCTCTTTGTTGTAGGTATGGAATAGTACCTTTATTGTTTTCATTTCAAAGAAACATGGTGCCTCTTCTCTAAGGTATTTTAGACCTATTATCTTATACAATATCCCATATAAATTTCTTACTATGACACTTGATAATAGGTTGAAAAGGCTTCTCCCCATATTGATTTCTCCTCTTCAAGGTAGATTTGTGCATGGTAGGTAGATTGTGGATGGGATGATTATAGTTCATAGGACTTTAAATTTTATGTCTAAAAGTAGGTTGTTTGGAATGCTTCTTAAACTTGATATATAGAAGGCTTATGACAGGGTATCATGGGAGTTCCTTGACAAGGTGTTGCAAAACTTTGGTTTTGGGGATCTATGGAGGAAGTGGATTAGAGTTTGTATTTTATCTACAAAATTTTCTATCATCATCAATAGGGTTTTGGGTGGTTTTTTGGAGTTCAAAGAGGTATTAGGCAAGGTGATCCATTTTCTCCATATCTTTTTATTTTTATAATTGAATATTTAGGAATATCAATTATTTCGTCTACCTTGTCCTCTAAGATTAAGGGTATTAGGCTTGCTAGTATTGCAGAGGCAATTTCTTATCAATAGTTTGTAGATGACATTGTACTTCTTGGAGAGGTTAATGTGAGAAAGGCTAAGGAATTCTTCAATATTTTTTAGTTGTATGAGAACTAGGTACCCTTATATAGACTTCAAAAATGGGAGTCCAATCTTGTAAGGAAATCCAAGAAATAGTTAGATTCAAGAAAATGTAACTGTCCAATCTTGAAACTTCCTTTGCAAGTAACTGAATATCATTATGTTTAGCTAGCATATGTAACTGTTTCATCTATTGTGCATTCAAAATTACTTCTAATGTGACTTTATCGATATGATATAGTGATGAATGTGGGCCATATTAGCGTAATATGGTCTCAACTAGGGATAATCTTGATGTAAGATGTTCTTGGCTACAAAGGAAAATTCCTTCCTTTTTGAGTGGTGAAAACCACTATTGAGCCCTAGGGTTGCCTAAGGTGGGTCATATGGCCTTAAAGGAGTCCATATAGGTAGTCTCCTCAACATGATGTGTTTTAGGTGTCTACAAATACCCATTTTTGGGATGCATTGTGTGAAAGCATAGCGTGAAGTAAAAATAGATGACCTATTTGTCAAATTGAGGGTTGATGGTGTTCATTGATAGGATCAATGATAGATGCCACAATTATAGAAAGAGCATGCATTTTTTAATCATTGCTTCCAATATTTTAATGGACTTGATTTTAGGTAAACCTTGGTATATAGAAGACCTTCTAGGTCGTTTATTTTCTACATATAGGAATTTAGACCTACCAAGTTTTTGTTGGTACTTTTTTTCTTTTGTTGCTTCTTGAAAGAATGTAATTTGCATTATTAAGTATTTTATTATTGATTTGATTATGAATTATATGATATATGAGTACCCCCTTAAATTATTAGTCGATCAGAAGAATAAAAGTGATGAAAGCAATGAGTCGCTTGACCAAGATTAATTGTTTTTGGTTTTATAGAACCTTTGCGAAAGTGGAAGCAGGAAAATCCCATTAAAACATTTATTTTAACCATAATTAGTGATTATTTTATTCAAGTTACATTATGGTAATATACCCATATGACTATATTGCATGGATAATTAGTCACTAAAACCACTAGGTGTATAGAGTAAATCACTGCATACGAGGATCACTTGAGGCTAAGTGGAAGAAGGAAATGTACACCTCTATCCCTTGGAGAATTCTAGCAACATGGATTTATTAAGGAGTTGAGATGATAGCACTTTGATTCTTTCAAGAGCATTCTAAAATAAATTTGACCAAAGGAATTGGGGTACCTTTGGATGCATTTTTGTTTTGCAATTTTTAGGATTTTTGCATTTTTTTCAAATTTTGGGGTCATCCCTTGGTAAGACGGTCACAAAAAATGTGATTGTTTTATCCTAAGATAGTTGAGTTGTTTGGAAAATATAAAAGTAATATTTTTTATTTTTATGATGTTATTTGCACAACTATCAATTGGAGAAAAGGAGATGTAAGGAGGAGGAATCATTTTCAATGCGAAACGTTGGTGAAATGTTGACCTACTACCACGATGGATCAACTCAAAACTACAACAACTAGAGGAGTTCAAAGGATAAAGGTAAGCATTATTTTCCTTCCTTTGTTACTTTCCAAAGTAAAATGAACCTCACTAATAAAAGTAGAAAATGAACCTCACCTAAAATGTTAAGACAAATAACACACCCTAGACTAGAAAATGTAGTGTAGGTTTTTATATGTGCTTCTGCTTTTTTGTTTTTTGGTTGAGATGGTTTGCATGCGATACAACTTATTAGAGTGTGCCACACATTTTTGATAGTATTTAGGACTATGTGAGGGTGCCTTACTGATACTGATTGGGAGTTTCTTGAGGCCATTAGCCTTAAGCAGTTCATAAGGCTAGAGGTAGTGACAACTAACCAAGCTTATTTGAATACCTTGGTTGACTTATGGGATAGTCAGACCAATACCTTCCACCTCCCAACTAGCAAGATGATATTCACTCTAAATTATATCTATAATATTCATTGTGTGTTGATCGAGGGTCACACCATTAGTTTGACACATTTTACTTAGCAAGATAGAGTGCTATAGAGGATTTTTGGTTATGATTGGGAGGTTGGTTGATAGGGCCTAGGTAGTAGCAAGATATTAGTGGATGTTTGGTATAGCACGAAGATCTTGACTAGGAGGTATGTAGTGCTAATGTAACTCATATCCAACTTTCTGCTACCAGATTCTTTAGGAGTGAGGCTCCCATGGAACCTCCTCAAGTTGGTCTTGGAGTTAGTTGATTGTAATATGCAGGATCCATTGATTATGGCATGGGGGTGTACCCTACTAGTGTATTTATAGGATGCATTATATGAGATCCATCAATAGGATACACATGGATTGGGGTGCAACTTCTTACTTTAGTTTTGGATTTGGGAGCACATCTGAGTAGATAAACTAGAGGGACTTTCATGGGCACCACAGACACAAATTGTGGACTTTGATATTGGATATGTATTTTGGTGTATTTAGGATTATGGAGTGGATTGAATTCGACCTCATTTAGGCAATTTGTCTCACTATAGAGAGTGCTTTGAGGGCCTAAGACCAAATCAGGTGACATGGAGATCGTATAAGGATTTTCCACATTGGATATAGGTAATAGCTCAACTAGGGCATGTGAGGCATGGGCTATGAGTGGTTTGATGGCATGCTATAGAGTGATATTACTTTCAATATTCTTGTATTACTCAATAGTTTAGGGTTTTCCAGGGTGTACCTAAGGATCATGTCATTTATAGCCATCGAGGAGTAGAGACTTAGCTTGAGTGGCTTTAGGTGGAGCCATTGGGAGATGAGGTAGATTAGCTGCTAGTCGATCTAGGTGTGGAGGACCTAGATACCATTGTAGAGTATAACATATGGTTAGTCACTCAGCTATGGTAGGGAGGTGGTCCTATGGGTATACAAAATGGACCTACAGTAGAGGAGGGTGTGGTAGAGGAGGCCTGACGAGATGAGGCAAGTGAGGGAGAGTAATGTGTGTGTCACTAGATATAGGGGGGTAGGGCCACATCCTAGAGGAATTATAGGAGCCATTTTATGAGGGTGAGAATCATGAGTATATTCAATATGGGGATGGTTGATTCAAAGAGTAGGTGTAGTCTCTACAAGTATAGTTGGATGAGTGAGATACTAAAGTGGTAGTATTTCAAATCCATCTAGCTAGAAGGAGGTAGTAGTGGAGAGGATTCTTTGAGGAAAGGGGCCTAGTTAAGACCCAAGTAGATAGCTCCAAGAAAAATATTGATAGAGTGATGGTAGAGCATGATGTTTTGCAATCATAGATAATGAGTAAGACAATAGAGTGATATGATCTATAGGCTCAGGTGGTAGCCAAGATAGTAGAGAATGATGCTCTATAGGCTCAAGTGGTAGCCTTGATCATGACTCGAGGGTAGGTAGGTACAGGTGGATAAACCTCAGGTGATGATACTAGGATGTAAGCATGGGTGGTAGAGCTCTAGGGGATAATGGTATGCTATGTCTCTCGATATTATGGTTTGATTGAGAGTATATATTGATATTGGAGGATGATATGGATAGTTTAGGAGGTACTCTACCTTAATGAGCCTCATCATGGGTATCTCATTGTAATATATGTAGTGAGGTAGGAGAGCCTTTAGTGCGGTAGTAGATGCCTGGGTTTGAGATACTCCATATAGGTCATAGGCCAATGGATCTAGAGGGACTCATAGAGATACAACCAAGGGTGTTGGTGAAAGTGGAGGTGTAGGTCCCTCTTGTGATGGACTCATTTTGTATTACTATTTTTTAGGAGTGATTTTTGAGGACCTACACTATTGTAGTGTACGGGCATTTTGTATCATGATGTACAAAAATTTACCATGTATATATGATATATATTCTTTTGTGGCTTATCATGTGTTTATTGCATATTTTTATTTTATGTATGTATGTGATGATAGATGTAATGCCTAGATTATGTGATGTATGGATGTAGTACCTAATGTTAGATGCATGATTAGATTTATTTATTTTATTTATGAATGTAAATTCATGTTTTTGATATGACAAATCTAATGCGTATGAGATGCACTAATTTTTGTATGGATGTTCTAATGCAAATTGTGTTGTATATTTTATTTTCTTAAAACATAATGAATGCGTCTAAATATTTTTAATAAACTAATTGTACACACCATGTCTATAAAATTCATGAATCAAAATGTTAACCTTGTCACAAAAGTCATACATTTGGATGTGAATGTGCGAGATGAATGTATGGTATCTGTGAGTTTTTCCTATGATATTTTACAAAATAATATTTATGTATATAATAGTCAGTGGTTGTCTAAATATTATTGTTGATATTCATCCAGTATCTATCCTATCTTACAAGGACCCCTTAATAATCAAAAACTCATAAGAAAAAATACAAATGATGATGAGATAGTTAGGTGCTATGAGGAAATTTTAAGGTTTTCCATGAGACTCAAACACCCTAGTTGACTAGTCAAAAGTTTACATACTCGATACACAAGAATCTTAAAGATACCAGTCTATTATGAAGATACAAATATTCAATATCCCTTTGTGTGTAAAGTGAATGTATAATACTATTTCATTGCTAGGCAGGTTTCATGCAACCCATTGCTGAAATGAGGATCATCTTATGATTATATTACCATAAGTTTGGACATAGTTGAAATTGACTATTAGGTAATACAAGCCACCAAAATCTATCTCATCCACAAGTAAACATTGGTTTGTACAAAAGAATATCACTAATGTGATAGATATATCACCTCACGTAAGGCTACTCCATTGCTAGGAGGGTTTCATCCAACCCATTGTTGTAGTGGATATTAACCCATGGATTTTGAATAACTAAGGATTCCAAGGATTCAAGCTCATTACCCCCTTCTTTTATTTTTATTCCTTGTGATATTTGCTAATTTTATTTTATTTTATTTATTTTTTTCTTAGTGGTGAAAACCACTCTTTTTAGGAGCAAGGGATTTTAATAGTGGTGAAAACCATTGTTTCTCTCTTCTTATTTTTTTGGAACTTGCTTTTTTTGTGCAAGAGAAAGGGGATTACTTGGGTAGGTAGGAGCTTGTCCTTTTTTCAATTCTCATAGTTCGAGACCATGTGCATAATAGGATGAAAAATGGAAACCTTTCGCTCAATGTGGCAAGGACTATGTTGTAGCATCATCCTCCCTTGTTTGAACTTAGGTGTTAAATGTGTGAAATTGTGTTGGGATTTTGATATATACAAGGTACTATCAAAGCAAGACCTTACCTTCTAAAATAAAAGATAGTTTTCTACAAAATCTAAAAAAAAAAATTAGGGATGACTGAATGATCAAAAACCCTAATGAACACACTATAGCAACTTATTGGTTGTGTTGAAAAACATAGTTACTCACAAAAGGAAATGTGGATGGTAGTGGTATGTGAAATATGGCAGTTTTCCCAATGATATTTTGTAAACTAAAATGTGTGCATGAAATAGTCAATGGCAAGATAAATAGCATTTCTAATGTTCATCCAATATCTATTCTATATTACAAGGATCCCTTAATAAGAAATTTTTCATAAGGAAAACTACAAATTATGATGATCGATAAGGTTGATTTAAGACTCAAGACTGGGATACAAACATGGTGTCATTCATAATAATGCAAAAATAACTTATACTAATGCAAGTGTAATGGATGCAAATATTTAATGCAACTAGTCAATGATTGTAATGAAATGCATGATGATGTAATGCAAATATTTTTTTCTTTTTTATATTTTTGATGTTTTTTATTGTTTTTGTGTTTTTATGTTTTTCTAGTTTTTTTGAAATTTTTGATGATTTTAATTTTTTTAATGCATTATGTGTTATGCATGAAATTCCCATAGATGGATAATGTTAAGAGGCTCACATTCCTCAACACCCTCAAGATAAGCAATATGGTAAGTCCCTAGCCCTATCTTCTGGGTGATGATAAAAGGGCCTAACCAATTTGTCATGAATTTGTCATGTAAATGTGGTGGTAAGTTGGAGTTTTGTTGATTTTATTTGAGCATAAGGTATCCAAATTTGAAATCCCTTAGGTGGAATTTCATATTATAAGCTTGCTTAATGTGATCCTAATAAATGCGAAGGTGCTCAAGAGCATTAATGTGATGTTCATCAAGAAGGCTCAACTGATCAAGGTGAGCTTATTGCATAGCATCATCGTCAATGAAATCTTGTAAAGATATGTACAATGAAAGAATTTATAATTCAAAGTTATGATGGCCTCATCACCATATACCACTAAAAATAAATTTTCCCATGTATGTTTCTGAATGCTAGTGCGATAAGCCCATAATGCTAGACGTAGTTGAAGATGCCAATCTTTGTAATTTTATTTTATGGTTTTATTAAGGATGGTAACTACGGTCTTGTTTGATGCCTCTGCTTACCCATTGGCTTATGAATAGTAGGCTATATAAAAGTTGTGTTGAATTTTGTACCTGGAAGTTAAAGCATGCACATATTTTTTTTGAATGGTGTCTCATTATTCAAAATGATCTTGGATGGAATACCAAAATGACATGATATTATGGAGTATAAACTCCACAATACGAGATCCAATCATAGTGGTAAGAGGGATAGCTTCCACCCACTTGATGAAGTACTCTATGTCCAGTAAGATAAATGTGTGACAGTCCAAATATGGGGGTGATATTTTCCTAATAAAATCAATTCCCCACTATGAAAAAGGTCATACTGATTGAATCGATTGTTAGGGCTAAGAAGGTAAGTGTGAAATATTAGCATGATTATAGCATTTCATACACTTTCTAAAGTAAGTATAATAGTATTTATCCATAGTAGGCCAATAATAACCCATTTGAAGTATGTGCTTAATGATGGCCATGCTGCTAAAATGGCCATCGCAACTACCATCATGATCTTGTAAAATTACTCAAGTAGATTCTTAGGGCTCTAGACAATGAAGGCAAAGGCCATAATAGCTTTGGTGATAAAGGATATATACTAGCAAGACATATTTTATCACTTTTTGTTTGAATTTTCATTTTACGACATGCAGCAATCTTGAAGGGATACTACCAAGTTTTAGAAAATCTTTTAGCTGAGTGAACCAATCTTGATATGCCTGGGTCTTGACTAAATGAACTACTTGTTCCCATTGTGACTCATCATGCATGAATATGGATTAGAAGATAACCTTAAGATGAATGGTCATGTCATTATCATAAGGACCCTATAGGACCAAGGACCCCTAGGATGCTTATTTTAGAAATTTATGTACCTAAGAGAACCGATATTGGTTCGATTCAATATATATCCTATGGATAGCTTCTTCATCATTTGAAACTTCATGCAAAATCATTGATTATGAAGTTTGGTTGTGATATTTTTAGAAGAGTTATAAAAAAATTAAATGCCCTAAAGAGGCCATTGTATTCAACACTTAGATGACTCAGGGACTACCTCGATGTTGTACCATTTCAATTTAGCCAATATCTTATCCACAAGATATTTGTATAATTTTAAGATTAGACATTAACATTGACATATTTCCTTGACTTGGTTAACTATTAGCAAGGAGTCTCCAAAGATGATATTTTTAAATTTCATGGTGATGGTTATTTGAAGACCCAAAAGGAGAGATTCATATTCAAAATTATTGTTGGTTCATGGGAAGTCTAGTTTAAAATATAGGTGTATAGGAGTTCCTTGTGGTTTGAAAAACATGATTTCTATACCACCCCCTTGCTAACACTTAGAACCGTCGAAGAACAAAGTCATGCAGGCTTTGTTTTTAGGTTATTTGGGTTTTGCTGAGTCTTATAATGTAAAAATTGCATCATTAGGAAACTCGATAGTAAGAGGCTTATCATCTTGGAGAGGAGACTTTTATAGTTGATCGATGATGACTTGACCTTTATTGACTTTTTGACTTATGAATTCTATCAGCAACATGATCTATTTTATGGTTTTACTATTATGGTACGTGCAAATCATCATGTACTACAAATTATTCTCTTTAGAAATTATATACATCGTATGATTTGACATGTAATGTCAAATATTCTTAGTGACAAATACCACTACCAAGCAAATTTTCTCAATGTATGCATACTTGATCTCATAGCTCACCAAGGTGCAACTAATGTAATAGATAGCCTCTTCATTATTTTCCTTGTTATTTTGGGCCAAGATGGTCCCTAAGCTAAAATAAATGGTTGAAATATATAGCAAAAATGGCACACCTAGCCATGACAAGGCTAAAAATGGGGGCGATGCCAGGTATTGCTTAATCTTGTCAAAGGCCCTTTGGCACTCATAATACCATGGGACCCCATTTTGTAGTAGTCAATTCATGGATCAAAATTTATTTGAAATTTACACTATGAAGTATTGGATAGATACTACCTTCCCTTGTAAGCTATGAAGCTAATTAAGTTTGGTAGGGTGGAGCATTTCAAGTATTGCTTTGACCTTGGTGAGACCAAACTCGGATCCCTCACTAAGAGACTATAAAACCCATAAGTTTTCTAGATGTGACTCCAAAGACACACTTTTTTAGATTAAGTCTAATGTTATGCTCAATTAGGCAATCGAAGATGTTTTGTAGAACATCAACATGCTCATGACACAATAGATATTTGGATAGCAAATCATGTATGTAATACTCTAGTATTTTATACATATAGTCATGAAATATATGTCATGGCTAACTAATATGTTACAATAGTATTTTTAAGGCAAAATGGCATGACTTTGTAGTATAAAGTCCCCCAAGGGGTGGTAAAGGTTGTCTTTGGTTGATATTTGGGTTTGACCCAAATTTGATTGTATCCTAAAAAACCATTGATGAGGGACATCTCATGACCTATGGTAGTGTCAACATAACACATCAATACTTGGAAGGAGGAATTTGTCCTTAGGGCTCACTTTGTTAATATCTAAAAAATTGGTACAAATGTGATTTCTCCCATTAGGTTTTTCTATGGGCACCATGTTGGAAACCCATTTAGGATAGTCAATAGGTTAGATTAATCTAGCATCCAACAATTTTTATAATTTTTCTTTCACCATTAAGGTTATTACTGGATGCATTTTATGAAGCTTTTTCTTGATTGGTTTTATTTTTGATCAACTGTAAGTTTGTGCATGAACAACTTTAGGTCCAAAACTAGCATGTCTTTATACAACCAAACAAAAGTTTCTATCTTCTCTATCAAGAGAGTTGTGTAAATGGCTTTCTCTTCAAGGGATAAAATTTATCCCAATTTTATATTTTTGGGAGCCTCAATATTAGTGCCAATGTCTACATCAATTGTTTCCTCTATTGACATGTGATATTCATCCTCAATTTGATGAGGTGTAGGAATGAAGTGGATGTCATCAATTGGATTCAAATATTGATCATGTGTGGTTTGATCTCAGCTTGACAAACATATTTGGAAGGCCCTTCAGAGATATGAATTGGTTGTAACATTTCTTCGCAAGGAAAGAACTCTTCAAGTGAAGGTGGTGATGCGGTGTGATAAAAATTGTTGGCCTCATGGTTGAGATGCAAAGGATTTAAAGGATCGCTATGATTATGAAGTGGTGTTAAAATCAGTGGAAATCATTTTGATGGACTAATAGTTTACATTTTTGAATGGAAGGAGCCTATCAAATATGGGATTCCCTAGGTGTGTCGAAGGTGGATGAGGTGGGGATGGAATTACTGGATCAGGCCTAGGAGGAGCGAGGATGATTGTATGTTATAGGGGTATAAGGTCTCTCTAGGTGGGCAGGCATGGAGGAAAAGCCCTATGATAGGGCTCATTTATGTTTATGGGGGAAAATTATATTCTTTCATTGTTAATTCACCAAATGTAGTGAGGACCTAGTTATACTAGTTTTTTTTCATCCTCATATTCTTCTAATGCCTTACTAACGAAGTCAAGAGGCTACTTACTATGACAAGGACCGAGGTATGCAAGTTTCATCTCATTCTTGTATTCTTATTATGCCTCCTTAAGAGAGTTAGATGGTTCAATATAAACTACTATAATAGGGATATAATCTCCTAACATATGAAAATAGCCTAGGTTAACATATTTTTTCTCATTGATATCATCCCTAAAGGATATGGTTAGGCACTAGAGGGATTCTGCAAGGAGTTCATATGGCATACATATGGAATACCCTAAGCCAAACTTATCTATAAGAAGCTGGTATTATGGCTGATAGGGTGTTCAAAGACCCTTATCATATCAGCCTAGGTCATTCTCGTGCCAATGATAGTGGTAAAAGTATCGCAAGGCAAACTTTGGGTTTGACATATATCCAATGTTTCTTGAGAAAGGTTCATCATCATGGTCTATTCTAGGAAACTAATGTGTAAATTCATCAAAAATCCCATAGATGAAGTTAGTTTGATTTTGGGGGACCCCCAAGGGTAGAATGGTACCAATGGGTAATGACATCACATGGTGTCTATCCATATCTTGGACAGAAAAAGAAATGAATTTTGGATTTCCATAAATTTTTTTCAGTTTTGCTTATTTTTTATTAAAATTTACAAGGGGAAAAATGTACAAGTATGATGAATAGTACAAGGTTGCAAATGCATGATGTGAAATATCATTTAAATTAAATGAATTGTACATTTGGGATGAATTTGATAAAAATAAAATAATACTTAGTAAAACCTTGTAAAGAATTGTTTTTGCAGTTAATTTTGGATGGCAGTTGTAAGTAATGTGATGTCTTCGAAACAACTTTTGAAAATTTTGGAAATGTACTATATAGCCCCTCATTCATTTTTTTTAGGTTGTTCATTCATCAATGGAGTTGCATATTGTTCATTGTTGATATCTATTGTTGTTGAGTTAATGGTTGTGAGCAATGATGATGGATATATTGTACAAGAATACCCATAATATAAATATAATAGCAATTCTCTTTGTTTCCATGTCATTGTGAATTTCGTTGTATGTATTGGTTGTTGCATGTTGTGTAATTGATGTTAGGTGCATAAATTGTTAAGATAATTTGATGGAATTGTATTATGAATTATTCTGGTCATCCTACAGACTTTGTTTGAGGATATGAATTGATTAAATTATGAATTATGGTTATACAATTGTGTTTCTAGATAGTTCTATGATTTTTGGAATAGCTCTTGTTGATTGTAATTCATTTCTAAAGAATTAGGGTTTGCATGTGGGAAGTAAGTGAGCAATTCTCATAAATAAATATCCCAAAAATTGATTTAAAATGAATTATTGTGTAGACTAATAGATCCGAGTTTAAGTTGTAGCACAAGTTTGTAAAAATCGTACAAGTGTTGTATCAAATCGTACAAATTGATTGTTTACCCAATTTGGCAATATGGCTGCAAGACAAAACCTACCAAATAAGTAATAATTACTAGTTTAGATAAATTGATTACAAGGTTGATCATTTTGAATTTCAAAACTTGTTCCAATGAATTGAATAAGTACCAAATCATACAAGGTCACCATATTATTTGGTGAGAATACAAATTGTTTGAAAAACTAACATAGCATACAAAGCAAACCATACAAGATTTACGATTTGGACAAGTTGGGTTTGAGACTTTGAAAATCATTTCTAGGCCTTATAAATCACCTCCCCCTCTAGGAATACTATACCCCTATGTTAAATTTGTCATCGTTTCCTTATCAAACTTCGGAATTTTTGTTAAAATAAGTCAAAATTATTGTATTCAAGAAGATTCTACAAAGTGGCAAATTGCGAGTACCAAAAATTGGAGGTGAATGATGGACACAAGTGTACAAAGGCATATGATATGATGTCAATGAGAAGACATCCTATTTAGGAGGAGCACAATAATTTCTCAAATAAGGAACATGAGCAGTGTTGAACACAATATGCATGAACCAATGATAGAACAAGAATGAATAGTTGATAGAGGAGACATTGAGAGGTTGGACACATTGTTGATCAACATGAAAGGATAGAAGGCAAAAGCACCTAGGACAAGATAATAATAGAGGAAAAAGGTAAATTTAAGAAATATAGGAAGGATATTTGGTGTATATAATGCATGTATAAAGATCACATGAATGTGACTTGTCCTCAAGATGAATACTATCACATTTGCAATGTACTAGGACATGAAGTGGTAGTGTCCATTCAATGCAAAGGTACGCCAATAGGTTCTCTCAATCCAAGAATATGAAGAGAAGATAAAACCTCAAGGAAGTTTCCAGAAAGACACCAGTGGTGGTTATAGAAATAATCAAAGAGGGGGAATACAATACCAAGGTAACTAGTAGGGAGGATAAAGCTGCTTACAGTATGATTCAAAAGGAAGACCAATCCTATAGTGTTATAATTGCTAAGAGTGGGGGCATTTTGTGAAGAATTGTCCTTCACTTTAGAAAAAAGAGACATAATAGACTAATGCTACACACATGTGTAGATGGTGTGGTATAGAGAACCACAAAAAAATAAATTGTCTAAAGAAAGCAAGTTCTAGTAACATGTAGAACATGAAATTTTTGGATATATAGGCACCTCCAGTTAGAGAGGAAACCAAAGAAGTACTAGCTATGATAAGGAATCAAGGTAATAAGGATAAGTATCTTGAAATCGCTAAGTAAAATAAATTATGGAAATTGGAAAGGAGTGTACTTGAGGAAGAAGCATAGAAGGTAAAGCAATTGAGAATAGTAGGAGAAAAAAAGTTAAATAAACCATTAGAATACAAAGTAGTTGTGCAAAATTTGGAAGCACAAGTCTTGAATTCGATTTTCGAGATTAAGGTGGCAATTTTTATAGAAGCCATTCCATCATTGCATAAAGTGATGGCAAAAGACATACAAACTCATAAGGTGATGGAAGTCCAAAGCCAACAAATCAAGTAAGATTAAAATATATATATTTTATAGACCCAACCATATTGATGATTGTTGTTGGGAAGAAACCCGTATTAGTCCATATGGATATCTTAGGGCACAAGTTGACACAAGTCATTGTGGATTGAGGATCTAGTGTTACCGTATTTCCTAAGAATAATTGGTGAGAAATTGATGTTCCATCATTATGGGCACCTATATTTCGATTGTATGGTTTTGAATTGTATGATATAGAGACAAAGGTTGTCTTGAATACACAACAAGTTATAATAGCTAACCAATAATTCATCTTGGATTTCACTGTGATTACCATGCAAAAGCCAACATATGATGTTTTTTTGGGGAGAGGATGGCTACGAATAGCCAAAGTTAATAACAACTAGATAAAGGACCAAATCACCTTCAAGAAGGGAAAACACAAATACATGATCAACTTGAATAACCAGAGGATCAGTGATGATGTGGCCATGATAGATGAGTCAGGTAGTTCTTCTAGTGAAGAGGAGTATGCGACTAATGAAGAAGAGATGCTATACCTAGATGACTATGGTGAATATGAAGATCAATATGATAGTAAAATTCTCCATTGGTAGATGGAGTATGAGGTTTTTTAGCCTACCTGCCTTTGTATTAATATAGAAGAGATCACATAAAAGCAAGACAAGATGAATGTCAGCTCAAAACCATAGAAAGAAGAAGGGGATAAATGGACATTCCCTAAACTTTTTGTAGGATATACAGTGGGAGACATTGAAATCGATGTGATATCAACACATCCAATGAATGTGGAAAATGCAATAACAAAGCTTGTGAACATTAAGCATTTTTGAGTGGAAAATTTGCTCAATTGCAAAATCACCATAACAATTAGAATTTTGATTAGAAAACCATCTCTTACAAAGAAATAGAAAAATTTCCAAGGTTACTTTTACTTAATGTGTGCTTATATGTTGTGAAGGTGTATTAAATAAGTGCTAGGAATACCTCAGTGATTTGCAAATAGTTGAAAAATGGACTAGAATGATTAAAATATAAACATACAAAGAACTCTTAGTCTAATGCTACACTATCTTGCAAAATCGGAGATGTGAGATTTTATGAATGTAACACAATTCATCCAAAGTTGCATTTGCATAATCTAAAATAAACTAAGTGCAATATTCTAGGGACAACAATATACTAGACTAAAATTTCCATTGGTTACAATATGTTCTGCACCATGTCAAACTATCGCAGGACATGAGAGAAAAAATAATACTCTCTGATCTCAGACTTTTGATCGAGTAACCATCTATCTCGGTGAGACTATCGAAGCCACTCGTCAGCCTTAGGCCAGTCAGGACACTCCATGTAGGGCCACCACTCAACATCATCTGGCTTGAGTCCTACGATACATGTGATATAATGTTAGACGTTTCCAGCATGGGTCCTACTATGGAAGTCCTCCTCCTCTCGAGGTGAGCAGTCAGCATAGCACTGATGATCATCATCGATCTCTGTGATGTGTAAGGGTAGCTCCCCATGATGCTATATCCTAATATGTTGCCAATTCCAAATCTATAGAAGTAGACTGTATTTGATCCCTTGGAGGCTCCAATCAGTGATCTGATATAGCTCTTAATATAGCTAAGCCAATAGAGTGCTCACCTAGGCTAGGAGTAGTGGTTGTCGGATAGAGCTCTAGACAACTCTATGCACAATAGCTAATAGGTTCCAGGGAATCCTCAAGTTCGAGGAGTCTGGAAGCACATATTGCACCACCAGGTGCATGAAAATGGTCTCACACATGGAGAAGACATTCTTTCCCTACCAATAGCCAATGTGTACCCCTCCGTGGTCAATGGTGTGCTGAGCCTCCTCGCTCTGATCATCGAATATGGCATCGAATATGGACTCCTTAGCATTGTAATTCAAAGATATAATGGCCTCACCATCAATGGGGATCCTAAAGATCATGTATATGTCCTCTAATGTAACTATAATTTCACCTGTAGGCAGGTGAAACGTGTTGGTCCACACATTCTAGCACTAGGCCAATGCAGTCAAATAGGATTGATCTACCCTGATAGTGGGTAGATCCAATATGTACCTGAAGTTGACAGCTCTAAACCACTCTCGCTCACCATCAATGAGATCTCCATGGAGTCTTTAGAATGTCAGGATCTCAAGCTCTAGAGGTCAATCTCTAAAATAAATAGCATGATATAAGGAAAAAGCTAACTAAAACAAGCTAAAACATTTAAAAATGACCTAAAAATCATCAAAAATAGTAAAAAAATGGATAAAATTGTAAAAACATGTCATCATGCAGGCCTACCAATCAAATTTGTCAATCAAAAAGGTAAAAAATGCATTAAATGATATTAATTACCTTTAAAAACTTAGAAAATTTAAAAAATTTGTAAATTTTTCCTAAAGTTCATGAACTGCGGATCAACCCTACGGTCCACATGTGGTTAAAAATTGACCGTTGGGATTTTGAATACTGAACATAGCTGGTAGTTGCACCAATTGACCAATTGGGAACCATAGTTGGTACCTACGATCTTCGATTGAGATCCGACCGGGTGCGATACCGTGGCCAAAAATGGAAAAAAAATTAAAATCTAAGCTACCCTAGCCTATGGTGAGGTTCATTTCCAGCAATTTAGTGAAATTTATTTACCAATTACTTAATTGGGTTCATTTTTAAGTGGTAATGGATGCGAGGTCTTGGTTTTTGAGTTACCTTGCCCTCACCTCGTCCGCCATGGCTAGAAGACGCTTGCCTGTGCCTAACCATCATCTTGTGAGTAGGCGCGCAGGTAAAGTGTAGTAGGTTTCAGGTGAGTTCTCAAATATCACTATCAGAGCTCTAGTTTTGCAAGTCGCTATCAAGGAATAATGAGAGACATTTTGAAATTTGAGCTTTTAATAGACTTCTCATTTTTTGCACGGACCGCAGGTCCTAGCCGCGGTTCCCAAATTTGCAAATGGGAATTGTAGACCCTAGTCGTGGTTTGCAACTGGCAAACAATTTAGAAAATTCCCACAATGTGAAGGGCAAAAAAGATAAATTAATGCCTCCCCTTGGGTCAGAAATCAATAAAAGAAAACTAATTTGGAAATTTGGTGATAATCAAGCATCGGGATCCAATTAAAAATTAAAAATATAGCTAATATTATAAAGTACATTCAACCGAGGTCGGTGCTATGACAATACTTTCATTTAGAAATGGACCTCCTAGCAAAATAAATAAGCTCAATGCATAATTCAAAATATTAAAAAAAATCAAATAATTCAAAACACCAAATGCGCCTCGTATTCAATAATTTACCCTATACACTTGGCGGTTGTAGCGACTTGTGCTCCATGCAATCCGATAGGATGAGTAAATTACCATAAGGAAATTTGGGGCAAAAATTATCATCGTTGATCTGATATGCTTCTTTTCAATCCCTAAGAAGGCCTTCATGGCTAGACTACTCCATGGGAACGAGGTGTTTCATATCATTTCTTCTATGACCTCTTTTTAGCAAATCATTGATAATTTGATTCAACACAAATCTAATTGGATTTGTATCAATTCGATTCCCTAAGACAACTATTGTAGCCCGACTAATCCATGGGATAGAAGTGTGAAAATACTATTAACAATTGGAATCAAAAACTGAACTAGGCCTAGCCAATGCATTAATTTGCACAAATCTAAATTTGTTTAGATCATCCATGGTGGTCAAGAAACATTGCCGCTTTAATCATTGTCATTACTCTCATCGAATCATCGCTTAAGGTGGTAGTCATAATATCAAATCATAATAAAAATCAATAAAAAATCTTAGAGATCGTAGATCCCGTGGTCTTGTCAAAATTGTGTCCGTCCTTGCGAATCATTGTCAAAAACTATCATAAGCTTACCCATTTGCTTGGGGAAAATAGCAAATATGATAATTAGTTTGTAACTCTCATCCTTTCGATTATATAGGCCTAACTCCTATTGTAGTGCTAAATCTACTTGAATGTCTGATGACGAGTGCAAACTCTTTCAATTTTAAGCCTCCAAAGAGTTGGAAGCAATGATTCCAGGATGCGCATCCTTTTGCTAGACCTGGGGCATCTAATGTTGATCTTACTAATGATCATCATAGAACCTTTAGCATCATTTTAGGAGGTCTATTTTTTCTCAACGTTATTCAATCTCACAACGCATATCAAAATGGGAATTTGTAGACACCTAAAATGCATCATGTCGAGGGTGACTACTCATATAGACATGCTACAAGACCATATGGAATATCTTGGACAAACTCCAAGATGGAGCAATGGTTATAACCACTCAATTTGGGATCCTTGGCCTAATCAGTTTGAACCATAGTCCAGACCTATGGCTTACAGCTGAATCGTGGTTGAGACCTGTGATTTACAGTCTAGACCATAGCTGTGACCTACAATTTTAACTGAAGTTCAGTTGGCCTTCAATCCGATCCAAATCGGTTGGAACAACCATTTTATCTAGAAGAAGGTGGTTAGAGGGTAGAATATTCCATTCCAACTACCCTAACCACCCCTTATTGATCTTGGCTTCTCCAGGAAGCCACCCCTAGCCCTTAGGTAGTCCTATAAGTACCCCTAAAAATTAGGGCAAACTATCAAAGAGAGCATTGGAGATTTGAGTAGTGGAGCCCTGTCAAATTGTACACTCAATCGAGTATACTAAGAGAGATATTTTATTTATCCTCTACGTACTTGCCAGTATTCATGATGAATTGTATTATGGATGCCTTAGGAGCCTAGAAGGATCAAGAAATGCAAATTCAGGCAAATAAAGGCCCATCATAGTGATTCAACCACCAAACATGTCAGAAGGACATCGAAGGTGAATCTTGAACATAAATTGGACAAGGAGGTCAAGCCCACTACCCTTGGAATTGAGGGTAAGCCTATCAAAGTGCTAACCATGGCTGCTAGTCATGGTTTACAGTGCAGATCGCTCACCAAAGTTGTGATTTGCAACAAAGGTATAACCACCTTCCTATTTTCATTTTTGTATGGTTAACTAGCTTAGATTAGTTGGTTTCATGGTTAAAATACATTTTAGCAAAATTTTGACCATATATTTAGGTTAGTTTAGCTTCTTTCTATTTATGATTTAATTAGGACTTAAATGGTTTCTTTATGCATGTTTATGCTTCATTTTATACATTTGTTCCATGCATAGTGTAGTTGCTACTTTCCTTTATGCTATTATATAAATATTTATTCAATTTGCATAGCTTAGAAGCACTTTATATGTTTTCTTGATTATGCATGTTTAATGGTGTCATTATGCAATTTACCTAAAAGGGCCTCATCATGAGAGACTACCTATATTTTTGACATTCTTGTGTTTTTTCTTGACCGTAGGAAATAGTTTCAAAGGAGAACCAACTATCAAGTTCTTTCCCCATCGTGAAGAAGAGGGCACCTCCACCCTAGAGCAGTTTGTGTCATCCTGAAAGGCATTTGGAAATCACACCTACCCTTAAGAGGGAAACAATTGTGCACTCCTATTGTAATATTGTATCAAAATAATTATACCTAAGAGGGATGTACTTGTAATTGGATTTTGACTTCGAATACAATGGAATAAAGCATTTTTATTTTTGATTCATTTGTTGTCAATTTATTGTTCTTGTATGCATGCTATATTTTTATCATTTATCGCAATAGGATATGCCATTGGGTGTGACCCTTTCTTGAGGTTACACTCACCACATTGGTGCAACCCGCATCATTTCCTATACTTTATTGGAGCATGCTGATTTTTCCATGATCTCTGCTTCGTCGAATAAAAATACAAATTTACATAATGTCCACGCTATCATTACTACTCATCATCCATTTTGGCCATAGTTTACCATTTATCATGTCACCATCCACATCCAATGTGCCTTCATCTGTATTCCTTGAACTTGGAACACCAAAACCTATATCTTCCAATCGTCGTTACCTGTTGCGTGCCTTTCGTTGCTGCATCACCTTGTATCTATGTCAAGGAGAAAAAAACATATAAAAAGGGCATTGAAGTATATATTGGAACCTAATTCTAAGAAACCCTAAAATAATAGAAATAAAGAAAAATATCTTTAATATAAAATATCCTAAAACGACAACACAGTCAATCATGGAACATTGAATTTAAAAAAACATGTACTAAAATAAAACATTAAAATGTATATCCTTGTGGTCTACCGACAAGGACATCACTTGCATTATGGGTTATGTGACCCGGTTAAATCTCCATGGTGGATATGTATAATAAGTATTACTCCAAAAAGAAAAAGAAAAAATATTAAAATGAAGAAGCTACCTAGATACATACATAAACATACAAGTCTATTTTATTATTATTATTTTAATCATTTTTTCAATTTAATTCAATAATATATATAAATGAATATATATATATATATTTAATTATTATATATTTTTATTTTTATTTTTAAATCTAATTCATTAATTTTCAATACTTGATTCAAAGCATTAAAATTTATAAATATTGCACACCTAATCAAGCAAACTAAACTTAAAACAATAGCAAGTATCTAATTGACCAACGCGACTCAATCCTTAATCATCATCACCAAAAAATAATGATTTAGGATATTCACCCAAACTCAAGCTTTGCATATGAAGGATATTGATGAGGAAGCACATACTAAACTTGCGAAGGACAATTAAAACATTCAATTAGCACTAAACTTCAAATCAAATTCAAAAATAAAATTGTGGGTCCCCAAGTTTTGGGGTAAGTTGTGCAATGGCCACAACAAGTATGAACGACCTCAGATAGTGGATGTAAATATAGGAAAAAAGGAGTAGCCTAGGATGATCTACTATGGAAATGAATGGAATCCAGTATTGAAAGAAATAGCTTTCAAGATATTATTAAAGTACAAGGATGGCTTTGATTGGAAGTATAAGTACTGTAAGGGGAACCAAAAAAGTTATGTGTCAACAAGATCACGTTAATGCATGGTGAACAACCAGTGAGAAGAAGAGCTTATAGGATTAACCCTAAGTATGCCACATTGGTAAATGTAAAAATAAAAAATATGCTAGATGTAGACATAATTTTCAGAGTCACTACTAGTGACTGGGTTTCACCTATTGTGGTCACCCTGAATAAGGAAGTGGATAAGATCCAAATATGTGTAGATTTTAGGAGTTTCAATGCAGTGACGATCAAAGTTCCCTTCCCTATTCCCTTCATAGACTCAATTCTGGAAGAGGTCGCAAGACATGAAATTTATTCATTCTTTGATGGATTTTCTAGGTATAATCAAATAAGTATAGCCGAGGAGGATAAATTGAAGACCACATTTATTATGGAAAATGTAATCTATGCATATAACCAAATACCATTCGGGCTATGTAATGCCCCAAACATATTTCAGTGCATTATTCTATATATCTTTTATCAATTGGCCATAGAAAATTTTAAGGTAGTTCTGGATTATTGGTCCATTTATGGTATGATCAAGGATCATTTACCTGGTCTCGGTGAATGTATGAGCAAGTGTAGGAATGAAAAAATCTCTCTAAATATGAGAAAGTGTTTTCTGATGGTACCTTATGGGAAAATTTTGGGACATATAGTGTGCAACGAAGGGTTGAATACTGATCATGATAAAATTTGTGTTATATTACAGATGAAGGAGCCATATTATGTGAGCTCATTAAAAAAATTCCTTGGATCTATGAGATACTATCAAATATTTATCAGGAACTAAGCACACGTGTCCTATCCATTGGATTATTTGACTAAGAAGAATATTTCCTTCAGATAGATAGAGAATCACCAAGGAGCTTTTGAAGAGTTAAAAGCTAAACTTGTCAGTAGTCCCATTTTGGTGTTTTCTAATTGGGATAAGTAATTCCATGTCCATATCGATGCCTCAAACATTATTATTGGATGTGCATTGGCACAATAGGGAAAATTTAGGCTAGATCATCCTATGTTTTTTGCAAGTCACCTATTGTCACGGGCAAAGAGAAATTACAGTACAATGAAGTGAGAAGCTTTAGGTATGGTATATGCTATACAAAAATTTAGGCATTGCCTACTGGAAAACCCTTTTGCTTTTTATGTAGACCATCAGGCCTTGTTGTACTTGATAAATAATTCAACCATACAAGGACAATTTATGAGGTGACTCGTCAGTTTACAAGAATTCATATTTCAATTAGTGGTTTGACATGGTAAGAAGAATGTGATTGCAAATCAGTTATCTCAAATACAATCAGGATAACCTATAGGGATGAGGATTCCAGATGAATTCCTTGATGCTCAATTATTTATAATTAATGGTGTGTTATCTTGGTACAAGTTACTTAGAAAACACTTATCCATAGGAGAGTTACCACAATATCTATTGATAACAAAAAATAAAAAGGTAATTATAAAGTTAGAATCTTTTCATTTGATTGTTGACAAAATGGGTATTGATGGTATCCTACGAATATGTATGATGGACAAGGAAGTTAAAGCAACATTTAAAGAATCTCGTGAAGGGTTGGTAGGAAGACACATGGGGCCTTATGCAACTGCTTGGAAAGTACTCTTAGTAGAATTATGGTTTCCCACATTTTATAATGATGCAAAGTAATATGTACGAACATGTGCTACTTGAGAAAGAACAAGGAAACTAGTACGATGAGACTTTATGCCCTTACATCCATCACAATCCCAAGAACTATTTGAGAGATGTGGGTTGGAATTTGTTAGACCATTAAAAACTACTCGTAGGTAGAAGTGTTGATATATTGTGTTAGCTACTGAATACCTAACAAAATGGATCAAAGCAAGAGCACTACCAGATAACATGGCAAAGAGTACAACTCGATTCTTGTATGATCAAGTAATTATAAGATTCAATATTCCACTACAAATAACAAGTGATTAAGGAGGTCACTTTGTGAACAAAATTATCAAAAAAATGACAACTTACTTCAATATTTTGTATTCATTGTCTAGTCCATATTATCCTAGAGCCAATGGGCAAGTGGAGGCAAATAACAAAGTCCTAGTCTCAACTTTGTAAAAAACATGTGGGATAGATGTAGTATATTGAAAGGAAAGGTTACCATCTATTATTTGGGCATATCAAACTACCTTTAAGCCAATGATAGACCATACACCATTTTATGTAATGTATGGTTAGGATACAGTAGTGCCAGTGGAGTTATTTGTACCATGTTTGTGGGTAGTTGTGGAGCATCGTTTAGGTGACCAAAAAATACTAGAGGAAATACTAATGTAACTAATCAATTTTGATGAAATAAGAGTCATGGCATAGTGGGCGATCAAAGTGGCCTAGAAGAGAAGGAAGTTGTGTTATGACAAGCACCTTTGGAAGTTAGAACTTAAGCAAAGTGACTTAGTTCTAAAATTTAATGGGAAATGAGAAATCAAACCTGGAAAGTTAAAAACCATGTGGCTTCATCCCTTTAAAATTGTAGAAGTGAGGTGCAATGTTACAATCAAACTACAAAACTCGAATGGAACTAAAGTGTCAGACATTGTGAATGGTTTGAAGTTGAAGCCATATAAAGTACAGTGTCTTTTTATCTCTTTAGAATAAATTGAATAGAGATAGGAAGTTGAGTCCAATGAACCACAAAGAAGAATTCAAGGTCCATCATAGGAAGACCTTGACATGGGACTCACACGCCTATTTGTATAAAGGGATGAGGCAAGGCCAATTATTTAACAACAAGAATTGGTACCCTAACCTAGTGAGTGAAGAATGAGGTGGGTACATGTAAGGTTCAAAAATGAAACTAAAAAATCGAGGAAGAAGATGAAGAAGCGATTCCTCAAAATGAGGGAAGGAACCCAAAATAACAAGGAATGGTGTATCCACAATTGGAGTATAGAGAATTACCCCAACCAAGAGAATATCAGTGAAGAATACGACTAATGGTTCAATATACAGATAGGATGTATACTTTTGACATGGAAGTTTCCAAAAGCACCAAAGGTGACACTACAGAGGAATATATCATTGGATATAAATCGTTAGATCAAATAGAATTATTGCAGAAAAGGATGTGAGACCATATACAATAGTTATAAGAGGAGTATGAAATATTGTAGGGTCATACTGTAAGATTATGTTAACAAACTATCCAATATTTCGATGAGATGATGTGAAGGCTGGATGAGCAAAGGATAGTTAGACTACAAGAATTAGAAGCCAAAGGAAAGGAACATAAGGTGACACCACAAGTGGTACACACCATGAGGGTGCAAGTACCATAAAATGAGAAAGGTCACAAATAGAACCTCATGGGATGCCCAATGACTTGTAAATGATAGAAGAATATGCAGAGATAGCTTGGAAAGACATTAAAAAAGAAATTACATCACTCGAAACACAAGGCAATATACATGAGGATTCAAGTGAATCCAATGATGGATATTTTCCTTGGCTACTAAGATATGAGAGTTTTAATAGTGATGATAATGACTTCTTAATGCAACCACATGTACCTCATGCTCATACTAACCCTAAGACCTATGCAATAGCCTATCAAAAAATGAGGTGGCAAAGGAAACAAGTATGAAGACTTCAAATGTTAATGAATTTCCTAGATAATTGGTTAGAACAAAGGGATGACGATCGTAATGATTCTAGTTATGAGTTTAATTTTTTGGAACCATATAGGGAAAATCTGACAACCATCTCTCCACAATGATGCTTTGATGAAAGGTGATGGATACACCGACTATTACATGTATATCATCGAATGCAAGCACTCCAAAAATTTTCACCCAGAACACAAAGAAATGAAGGTCACTTGGCCAACATAGAATTGGTGGATATAACACCTAGTAATTGATAAAGGGGAGAAATCATCCAACAAGTATCTCCAAGGCAACAACAAAGCCATGGAGGAGGAGTAAATACACTTTATATTGGAAGGGGTAGTGGATATGTCCTACCTAGAGGAGGTAGAGGACAAGATAGGATTCAAAACCCTAATCCTAGATGGACGAGAGATACACCATTGGACTTTTTAAACTAGACCAAAAACTTGCAAGGTATCCCAT
This sequence comes from Wollemia nobilis, assembly GCA_028583015.1. NCBI lineage: Eukaryota > Viridiplantae > Streptophyta > Pinopsida > Araucariales > Araucariaceae > Wollemia > Wollemia nobilis. Next base: position 580,327 of record JAQPPZ010000677.1, on the reverse strand, counting down.
GGTTGATAGGGTATATACCAAACCTTAGAGGATAAAACCACGCGGATGAACTCCATTGATATGATAAGGACCAAGAAGAATTAAAAATAGGAGAGGATTGCTCCAAGAAATGAACTTCCATTTAATGTTCAAAGAAGTATTGTGTCGAGAAGATTAAGTCATGGAAGACCTATGTAGGGGAGAGGACTTGCTAGTAGGGGAAGAGTACTCTTCATCGATGAAAGAAGTCAAGGATGAAAAAAGGCTCATTCACCAAGCTTAAAATATTATTTTATCAAAGGAGATAGGTGGAGGAGTCACTAAAATTATAGTAGACCAGTAAGAGCACCCCTTCCTCATGATCAATCACTAGAATGATGGAATGAAGTATTGCCAATAAGAAGTCCTATAATTTGTAATTGTACAATTCCAAATTATTCACATGGCAATAAAAATATAGTAAATGATAAAACCCTACAAATATAAAGAGATCAAACAAATGGTTGGTTGGAACCTAATGACACGATTACTTGTAATGTAGAAGTGGGACACCCAACTAATGAGTCAACAAAGGGGATCATGCAAGTGAATGTCATTGTATGATTTCCACGATGGTAAGTTGTTAGTATGTATATATATATATATATATATATATATATATATATATATATATATATATATATATATATATATATATATATATATAAATGAGATAGGGAGAGAAATATCTTAATTGTGAAAATCCTTCGGAACGCAATTAAGATGGAAGGTGGTTGAAAATAAAAAATGGCAGCCCCTTCTAAGAAAAAAAGAGAAAAATAGAAATAAATATTAATTGTGAAAACCTTTGGGATGCAATTAATATGGAATTTTTTGAAAACCAGAAACAAAGGCCTCTTTTGAAAAATAAAATAAAACAAGAAAATAAAATAAAATAAAAAGACAAACAAAATTGACAAAAATAATAAAAAGATAAAATCGCATGCTCAAGGACAATAAGTTGTCAATAATCCATACAAGAGTAAAAATGACATGCAAAGGAGGCTAAGGTGGTAGAATTTCATGGATTAAGATGTTAGGGTTTCTAAAATAGATAAAAAGCAAGCACCATACAACTTTGTGACAAATCATACAGATGCAATTGGAATTCAGAGGATTCAAGAGAAAAAAGGGTGCAACCAGATAATTTTCTTCTATTTGTGCATTTGAATTCAATACTTTGCTGTAATTTTTCTTGAACCATTCCATATTTGCACCAAAACATTTTTTTGATTTCAATAAAGCAAACCAGATTGGAGGAAAAGCTACCAAAGATAGGGTTTACTCCAGAAAAAGCTAATTTTTTAGAAATCATGTTGCAGGTGAAGAAAAGCTACTATACAAATGATATTTTGAAGAAATAAGACACCCAAGAAAACCCTTATTGCAAAAAAAATAGGGCTAGAGTTTGATTTTTCTAGAAATAGTGAAGTGCGGGAATTACAAGGAGGCAAAACGATAAACCCTAGTACTATAAATAATCCATAAAAGCAGAAGGATATTTTTATAAATTTTTATGTATGAAAAAGAAAAAAATGATGTTTGTATAATGCTTCCATACTACCAAAAAAAATATTTTGGATGAATATTGTACCAAGTGAATGAGAGATTGCATAATCACACCGAAACTGCATCAAGAAGGAAGATTGCATACTTTTGGCAAATGGGTTTACCAAAAATCATACAAATTTGACAAAATTGAGGGTTTTTATCCAAGTGACATTTTTTAGGGTTGTATGTACGATAGTATGGAATGTTTTGTAGTTGTATGGATTATATTGATTTTGTACAAATGGGGACACCCTTGTATTATTTGGGAGCTAATTTTATGATTTCATATTGAAATTGTATGATTTGATGTCCCATCTGTACAATTTTCTGCAATTGTACAGAATCAGGTGTAGTTGAACAACATTTGTTGGAGTTGCATGATTTGGAAAGGGTTGTATGATTTCAAAGTGTACATGTACAATATACTAAGACCATGTATGATTTCTAATAGCTTGTGTACATTTTGGAAGTAGTTGTATGGATTTTGAATTGATTTTGTATGGATTTGTCCTTAAGTGCCAAGTTGACCAGAAAGTGTGTGAATGAAGTTTCCACTTAGTGATGGTGGAAACATGAGCTCCAAGAAAGATTTTTGAGCTCATTCTAATTTAATTGCAACAACTAGGATGGAAATATCACTAGGGATAATAAACCAAAAAGATTCATGACCCAGAATATCTCCCTTAGTTTACCCCATTCAAGACCAAGGATATTGATTTCAATCATTCAGAAAGCAGGGTAATAATCCTTCTAGAGGGAGAGGGCATGGGCCATGGAGGGGTTAGATATATTGGTGAGTTTTTAGAGGAGTTACACCACTATAATATAGGATGGAGGATATGGAGCCACTCAGGGCATATAGAAGGAAACTTCGTAGTGAAGTTCATTGAGAGAAGACTTCGAAGGAGTAGGAAGAATTGCTTAGTGAAGTAGATGAGGAGCAAGTGGATATCAATGATATCAATTTTGGATAGCCAAAAATGTAATTTTTTAGGAAATGGTGGGACAATAATGAGGTAAAATACCCATTTAATATTGTGGTGAGGAAGGCTCGAGTGAGCACGATGGGAAGGCTTGAGTGAGCACCATCATGCAAATCCTATTGCAAGATAAAGTATTATTCAATGAATACTTGTTGCAAATTCTAAAATCCTACAAAACCACTATGAATCATACTATTGTGAGAGTGGGTAAGAGGTTCATCAAGGTGGATTTTTGAGTGAAGGTATTTCGAAGAACATTTGGATTGCCCAAGGATGAAGCTCCATTTTTGAAGAAGATAGTAGATCCAATTGAGGCTCACAAGTTGATTACGACACTCACATCTGTGAAGTCACCTATGGTAGCCAACATTTTTGGATCTAGAACCCATGGAACAAAATAGAGCCAATTTAAGACTGATGAATTGGCATGTTAAATAAATGTTGTCATGGCTCATTTTTTGAAGAATCACAAGCTTTTGAAATGCCAATCTCAATGGCATAGTACGTGGAAGGTGTCCACAATGGTGTGAAATATGATTTGGGAACCTACTTAAAGGAATAGATGCAACAATTTCTGACAAATAGGAGGAAGATATTCATCATTAATTTTCATGCCATTGCTCTTTTATTAGACGTAGTATCTAAAATTGGTATTCCCTTTCCTAGTAGGACCCAACCTCGATATTTATCATATTACGATGGGAAAATATTGTGCCTCTACTAAAGGTAACTCCAAAGAAATCAAAGGCTAAGAATAGTACAAAAAAACCAATAACTTCGATGAAGGAAGAAACATAGACTACATCTAATAAATAGTAATTCCATTTGAGGAACCTATAGGAATAAAGAAAATAAATATTGTGATGAGAGGTGATAGCGGTCAATAGGATCAGACAAGTACACAACCACCATAGGAGGAGTTTGTTACTAACTAGACATTTACAACCCCAAGGGAAGTGCAATCAAATCCATAAGAGGAGGGGTTGGAAAAAATGCAATAGGAAGACTTACCTAATACATAAGGGGAAGTCCAAGAACTAGTGATAGAGAAACAATATCTACAGGATGTCACTAATGTTGAGCATATTAGATCATAAAAAGAAGAAGAGACAAATATGACAGTAGCACACATTCTGCTACATGAAGAGAAAGTAGCCAGTGTGATCAATGAAATTGGAGGAAGTTTGATTTCTTAGGAAGAAGAAGAGGAAGGACAAACCCCACTACAAGATGATATTGTAGATCTTCATACAATATTTTTAGTTGAAGTACCTCACATTGGTATTTTGGGTTATGAGGGTGAAAATAATGATGAATATGTGGAGCACTTCTTCTAACAAGCTAGCAAAATTTTTTCCAGTGCCAAGTTGTAGTTTTACATCGGTGGTTTTTGATAGTTGAAACAGTGGATGGAGCAAATATTTACTAAATTAGAGAATATTGTGGAGTGGGTATGCAATGAATATAATACCAAGTAGATAATGAACATTCGTGCACAACACCCATGGTTGTTTCCTAGAGGAGAGGTAACTATGATGCTAGGAAGATAGGATTTACTAGAGGGAGTGAAGACCAATTACCACAAGTTTCCACAAGTATACTTGGATAATACAACCTGTGATACTTATCCATTGAATACATTGTGTAAAAAATTTCAAAGATTACCTTCAGAATTGGCCTTCACCCTAAGGAAATTGAATTTCTTGACATACTAGATCGAGTGGCTCAAATTGGATCTTGAACATATTTATCAAGCCAAGGAAGCACAATAGGAAGAAGTGGAAGCTACATGAAAGGATATGGTTGTGATGGAAGAATAATTAGTACACAATAAAATAGAGATTAAGGAAATATTAAATAAGGTATAAATAGAGTGGGCTAACATAAAGTAGGCTTACGAGGATAAGCTACGCTCGTAGGAGGAGGACAAGTAGCTTGTGATTAAGCAAGTGGATTAGCGCACAAAGTAGTTGGAATCTCAATTGGTAGCACAAAATGAACAATTGGACAACCAAGAAAATCATTCAAAGGTAGTAGAAGATCAACTACAAGATAAAAACCATAAAATGTAGGATATGACAATGTATGCCAAGAACTATAATGAGATCATCATGGAGCATAAGGCTTGACTTAAGGCTAAGGATAAGTGTATGGCAACTTACAAAGCTGACATGCATCAAAACCTGTAGGTCATTATGAAAAAGAACGAGGAATTATCTGTAGTAGCCAAAATAGAAGCCATGTTGATGAATAAAATATGAAAGGGAGAATTCAAGTGTGAAAAGGAGATAGTTGTAGTTCTAGCCACTACAGAAGAGAAAGCAAATGAGTATGGGCTAAAATCCCTAGAATTTAGTCAATACGTAGCTCGATTGAAGGATGATCATCAGGATTTGTGTACGTAGATTGACGAGTACCACAAATATTTTCTGGCCAAGACTAAAAATATTGAGTCGATGAGGACACCATCTAATTTAAAGGGGAGTGCAGATGTAGGTAGCAGATCCACCTCTTTGAAGAAGAAGAAATGATTTTTGGATTTGCACAATTTTTTTAGTGTTTCTCATTTTTATTAAAAAGTACAAGGGGTAAAATGTACAAGTATGAGTAAAATATACAAATTTGCAAAGGTACAATGTGAAATATCAATGAAATTAGGTGAAATGTACATTTGGGATGAATTTGATAAAAATCAAATTAGACTTAGTAAAACCTTTTAAAGAATTATTTTTGGAGTTAATTTGGGATGGTAGTTGTAAGTAATGTGATGTCTCAAAAACTGCTTTAGAATGGTTTGGCATGCATTATATAGCTCCCCATTCATTTTTTTAGGTTTTTCATTAATTCATGGAGTTATTGATTGTTCATGGTAGAGTTGCATTTTGTTCATTGTTGATATCTATTATTATTGAGTTTATGGTTGTGAGCAATCATGATGGATATACTATACAAGAATACCCATAATATGAATATAATAGCAATTCTTTTTGTTTCCATGTCATTGTGAATTCCATTGTACATTTTGGTTGTTGTAGGTTGTGTAATTGATGCTAGGTGCATAACTTGTTAAGGCAATTTGATGGAATTACATTATGAATGATTCTAGTCATCCTAAAGACTTGGCTTGAGTATATGAATTGATTGCATGATGGACAACGTCCATACAATTATATTTCTAGATAGTTGTACAATTTTTGGAATTGCTTTTGATGATTGTAATTCATTGCCAATGAATTAGGGTTTGCATGTGGGAAGGAAGTGAGCAATTATCCTAAAGAAACATCCAAAAACTTATCTTCAAAGGAATGGTTGTGTATATTGATAGATCTGAGTGTAATTTACAGCAAGGTTTCATACAAACTGTACAAGTGCTATACCAAATAGTACAAACTGATCGTTTACCCGATTTAGCAATAAGGTTGCAAGATAAAACCTGTCAAATAAGAAATTGGAGAAATTGATTACAAAACTGATCAATTTGAATTTCAAAACCCATTCCATTGAATTGACTAGGTACAAAATCATACAAGATATAGTGTTGTATGATTTGTATCATTTAAGTATATTATTTGGTGACCGTACAAGTTGTTTGGAAAACAGACATAACGCACAAAGCAAACCGTATAAGTTGTACGATTTGGACAAGTTGGATTTGAGACTTTGGAAATCATTTCTAGTCCTTCTAAATAACCTTCCACTTCTATAATACTATAAAATTGTGCTATATGATTCTTATTCCTCCATAGAAATTGGAATTTATACTACAGAGATAGTAGGGGTGAATGATGGGGTTCCCTCCATTGGCACCTTCAACTCCTTCACACTCAAAGGAACCTATGATGAAGAAGGGATATTAGAAGATACCAATGGAAAGGTCTAATATGAAGGTGATGATGTGGATGAATTAGTGGATGGGGTGATGGTATTGATGGAGGCCTTGGATGTTTAATAAGGTTGTCAGAATGAATGTCTAGATGAATGGATGACAAAACAAATTCTCATGGATTACTACTCATATTAATGTATTTGAAAGGTTAGGATCCTGAAGATACTACATAAAATTATCCCTCATGGACATATTTGATGCATTGGTGTAGTATATATGGGATGCACTTCATGTCTGTAATCCAAGGTCATCCAAGAAATATGTTATTTTATATCGCACCTTCCAAAACATGGCATAATACTAGAATCATATTTAGTCCAACCTAGATAGGAAGGACTATTATGCAAACCATATAGTAAAGAGAATCATTAAATTATTTAAGAGTGAATTTGGACACCATAATATGCGACACCATAAGACTAAGATGGTTTAGTGCATCTATGGTGATGATGTTGATGGAGGAACTCGTGTTAATCAACAACCACCTATTATAAATTATATTTATGCATGCAATGATGTGTAATGGAGGATCAAATTTGTTAGGAGGTACTAGTTTGATCTTGTAATCATAGAAAGTTATAATAGGTTATTTACATTTTTAAACATACCCCACAAAATTGGTGAAAGCATTGGGATCTTGGGGCTATAATTCAATAGATTTTAGAATCTCTGTTAGAGCTTATCTATGTCTTGGTGATTGTTGTGTTAAATCATATATGGAGAGTTTGGTCAATGTCATACGTAGAATTTGGGTAAGCCTACTTTTTATTGTTACCACTAGTTGTGGTGGTGGACCTTGGATAGTATTTTGAGACAACAAGGGTCGTGATGTAAAAGGAATGTTAATGAGAGTTTCCCATGGTGCAATTTGGTCATATCTTCATATTATTTTGACAATATTGATCATTTCAATGAATCCCTGATTAGGTGGGGTCATATGGACTTCATTTACCTATCTTATTTGATCCTCCTTAAGATCTTGGATAGGCAAGGGATATTTAAATATTCCCATTTATTGATTATCCTGGGTAAGAGGATTATCAATTTGCATTGAGCATGTCCTGTACTATATTCTTGAATGCATAACATGCATAAATATCATGACCATTTTATCGATGATATATACAATACATATCATCTCTATGCCCCTTAGATTTTGGATGATTTGGATCTAGGGGGTGAATATCCAACAAGGTAATAGCCTTCACCTTGCACAATCGATTAAAGAGTGATACTAAATATTCAAGCAATGGCGTATAGTTGTGAGGTGAGCAACATGGTCAATTTTGTATCTAAGTTCATTGAGGTTTGGTTGTTGTATTGCATAGGAGGGGGTTGAGCTTGATAATTAGGTTGTTGGGGCATTATTTTTTTAGGCTTGGGAACACTTAAGACAATATGGTTGACTAAGGCTAGTTTTTGGTGTGTATTGTTGCCTCTGGGGTTCTTGTTCCATTCCCTCTTTAAAATTTTTATGTTCCCCTCTTAGACTTTCATGTCCTACATGACCTTGGACTGTGCCAAAGTCTCCTTGAATATATATATTGTTGTAAGTGTAATAAGACCATGATTTTCTTTGAACAACTTCTAGTGAACATTCAAGTTAGTTCTATTACGAGTAGGGTGAAAGGTGATTTTGACATCACCTTTCTCCACCTATTGCCATAGTTTGTGACTAGATCATCATTGAATTGTCAAAGGTTATACAAGTTAGTCAAGTTGGCTTTCTTATTAATTCCAAATGAAAAGCATTCCATGAAGGCATTTGCAAGCCACTCGAAGCTATAGATGTTGTGCCTTGGTAAATTATTGTACCACTATAATGCAAGGCCAAAGAGTGTTATAAAAATGGTCCTAAGTAATAAGGCATCATCATCTTGAAGTTGGAAACAAAGTTTCATGAAAATAGTCACGTATTCCTATGCATCCTAATACCCTTTAAATTTATCCAATATGGTTATTTCAAAATACTTAGAATATGGAGGACATGGGACCAAAGGATGGAGTTTTTTATTGCACAGTTGATGCAACATGGGATTTTGATAACCCATTCATTGTTTCTGTAACGATTTTATGTGCTCTATGAGCACCTTGTAAGCTTGATATGATATTATCTCATCTTATTCTATTGGTATTCATGGAGGGAGAGGTGGAAGATTCTTGTGGGGATTACATGGTTGAATATAATAATAAAACATATCCTCACAAAGTAATTTAGGATATCCTTGGTCTTGATACTCTAATTCTAGATCATCATAGACCTCATAGTATGGTCAATTATTTTACGGTTGATGCAGTTGAGAACTATGGTGATGAATGGGCATACGAGAAGGCATTTTTTGATTTGGCCTAGGAGACACATCATGGTGTTGTGCAATATGCCTTTGTCGGTTTTTTTCCCAATAGTTACTAGGTGTGTAGACCTCCTCATGCATTGTTCTTTGTAATTGTTCTTGATGTAATATTTGTTGTTGCACCTTTTGATGCTCTACTTGGCTTCTTTCTAGGTATTCTTGATTCTTATGTAACATATCTAGCCATAGCTGGTTTATGGTTTTACTAGGTAGTGGATCAATTGTGTGAGGTCTATGAGCTCTTGCATCCATACGAAGAGATTCTAATTTTTCTATTGGTTCAATAGGTTTGGATACCCATTTACCATAATCAAGGGAATTCATATTAACCTCATGCTCATGTTTGAAGGTGAACTCTACATATTTGGATGATGTAGAGGCACAATGTGCTTACATGGAGCACTCTTTTTTAGGAGAAATAGGATGATCGGGGTCTTCCTCTTCCTCATACTAAAAATAGAGGTAATAAAATGAGGCTACCCTATTAGGATGATGAGGTCCATACCTATCTAAGTTATAAAATTTCCTACTTATCCAAGGATGATCAAGAAATTTGACCTACTCATCCAGGATAGGTGATGGTACACATTCCTGATCCTACTCGGATCAATGGAGAGTTCGAGTTGGAATGTGCATTTGTGACACTCTCCTACTAGGTCCCTCACTAGGTGGATTATGTCTAATAGTAGAACACGATCATATTCGACCAAGAAGATCATCTTATTGATCATATTCAGGACTCATAAGTGCATCCTATATAGGGATATCTTGAAGGTCAAATTTCCTAGGGGTGATATTAGCATTATGATGGATACCAAGATGCCATTGTGGAATGACCATATCCTTAGGACTGAATGAGAGATGTTTTATGTTTCCTTGAAAATTTTTGGTAGCATCACCTCATGAATGACCTCGACTTCATGTTGTTACCATCATGTTTAATTAAGCAAAATAGTAAAGGAGCAAAAAAACAAACAATGTGATTATCTCATTTAAGTTTTAATTGTGAGTTCCTATACTATTTTGTGCATTTTGATGTTGAAAAACTCTATGTCCAATGAACTAATGGTAAATAAAATAAAAATACTAAAAGGTGTTTCAAGCACACCCCCTTGTCAAGGGATGTGACTCAAATGGTAAAAAGTGGCTTCCTATTGGATATTAGATCAAGGTAACTTTATGGGAAAAAATTGCCCCTTTAAAGAGGTCACACTGTCTAATGTCCTTGTATCGATGAAGCCTAACTTTCCCTTAACCATCATATTTAAGCCATGGATAGTAATGCCAACTACATCCACTGGTTATTTTAAAGAACCCCAGGGTAAAATAGCTCTACTAACCTTCTCACTTTGAATGCACCTAAGAGTAGGGGAACTTTTGGTGATGATGTATGAAAAGCCACTCATTTTTTACCACTAAGTTTCTAGGGTGCAAGACAAAACATGGAGATGAAGCCCACTATCACTAGTCTCAATCAACGGTTGGTGATGAAGTCCAACTCATTGATGTTAAAGTGAAATGTGGTGTGTGGGGTTCCTTTTATTTTATGCAAAATAAAGTAAAAGCAAGAAGCATTCCATGATATTTTACTAATGCATAAAAATAATATTTGATTTTTAGAAACCCTATAATAAAAATAAATTCCAACAATGTAGAACCCTACAATGATACCAGCCATTATACATACAATAAGAAATAAGACCACAATAATATCCAAATAGAGGTCATATCTACAAGGGATGGTTGTAGGTTGACTATCTAACATAGAGAAAATTTAGAAATGGAGGCTTTTGGGAATAGGGATGACCACAGATAGAGGCCATATGACCTAGGTACGGTCATAGAAAATTATTTTAAAGGCTCAAAACCTTCTAAAATTCATTCACTTAAGCATGAAAAAATCTACTTTTCTTTATTGAAAATATATAAAGAAAGTCAGAATGGCTTACTGTGATAGCCTATGTTCGATGTAAATATTGTATTTTGGTGTTTCTATTTTTTTCTTTGAGGCCATATCTAAGAGGGATGGTTGTGCCTACTGACCATCTCTATAGGGGATGGTTGCACCTGCTGGCCATATTTGCAAGGGATGGTGGTACTTGCAATTCAAAAATACCAAAATAACAACAATTAGCAATGAAATTACAAAATGTGGATTACGTCCCACTATGATATCCAATAAAAAATGCTAAAATGATAATACGCCTATGCAATAAAATAAATAATACACTAGATAGCAAACTATGTAACCATAATGACAAAACAAGACATGAAATGATGGTGCCATTTTGATTAATATCAATTATGTCCTTCGAAAGGTTTATAATGGGATCCCATTGAGGGATTTGATACCAATTTGATACAAAGATTTATAATAATAATATTAATACAGGTGTATCTAGTAGGATATTTCTTCCATCCACAAACTGATTATTGACAGGTTCTTGGGACCAGGGTTATGCATAAGGGGTCGGTCCCAAAATCTATTTATAAAATCAAGGTGAATTTTCTTGGAATTTTGGTGAATTATGTAGAAGTATACATGGCGATCTCCAAAAATTTCAAACCATGGTGAATTGCATTAATTTGTATCTAAAAATTTTCAAACCGTGGCAAATTTTTCTGTGTTGGGGGCTATGAATATCATTTTGCAAAATCTAAAAATGTACAACAAACTTAAAAGCTTTAGGTTGACATGAAAGACTTTTAGCCTTTATGCTTTATGACGATCGATCTGAGACATGTATGATGATCGACTATAGGCATGATGATCGGCTATAGATATGATGACCGATGGCATGCATGATGATTGATTGTAGGCATGACGATCAGTTGTAGGTATGTCGATTAGTTTAAGTGATTTTTAACCCTTTTCCTCCCATTTGAACCCTTTTCCATAAAATATTGCATAACATCCACTGTATCTTCTTATCCATACTCGTACACAATGAAATAACCCTATGGTATCCCTTGTAATCCCTAGAATGTTTAAAATTAATTTTAAAAACCTGGTTTACCTCCTAATTTCTAAAGTTTTATCAACACCAAGTTACAACATGTCATGGGTCACAAAATCTGGTCTTTACTGTCTAGTTTCAATGTCGTAGTTTGACATGGATACAAAACTACTGGAGAAGATCATTGCAGGTTATAATATTGATTCGGGTAAGATAAATCTTGTCATTGATAACAAAAATATTGTTCTTTCTTTCACAACCTTTGATGTCGCCAGATTGACAACATTGGCCCACGCTCATTGTGAGACTATCACTTCCAAATACCAATTAACTGATGATGACAAACTCTACTTGGAGACCAACTTCAATGTGTAGTTGGATTATTTTCAAGGTATAACTATTTTTTATTTAATTGGATTTAAATTCTAGTCACTAGTGTACAACTATTTTTTTTTTTTGTAGTTACGTCCACCAAGTCCAAAAGGGGTTTGACTGTACCAGTAATTGAAAATAAATTTCTTCAGACATGTTGTGAATTCTTCCTTGCCGAACTTATTTTGTAAGGAAGACTGATAAAAATTTTGATGTGGGCCTTAGAATATTTGGTTCGTTGTGTTGCACACAAGAAATTCGACTAGTCCAGCTATGTCTCACATCCGATCATATTGGAAATCCAAAACATGAAAACCCACACTTTACCCTCGTCGATAGTTAGCACATGCAATTATATTATTACTTTTTTATGAATCTTTTTATCATTTGTAGAATACTCAAGTACCAACATCTTGGCACTCAACCCTAGCCAATGCAGCCATGATAAAACAGTAGGTTCAGGTAAATTTTTATTAATATTTAAGTAAAATTGTTTAATTTTCATATGTTTGTATTTTTATAATTTTGATATTTTATACCAAACATAGAAAAGGACATCCTCTTCATATTCAAAACAGGATGTTGGTATCAGAGGTTATAATCTAGAGGAATTAGGAGACTCTGAAACACCTGCGGAGGAAACAACACCACCACTAAGGAGAATATCAATAAGGAAATTTAGAAGATCTAGTTGTCTTGATCATCAACAACCTCCACCTATAGCTACACATCCACTACGAACAGTCGTAGTTGTGTAAGAGGTTTCATATTCGGGGAGTAAGTTTTAATGACTGCCAAAACAAAAATTTTACAAATTTTTTACTGTTTTTAATTAGTTAAAATTTTTTAGATGTACAACATGCCCACATTTCATTTGCATCAGTAGCTATGCAAGATGTTTTTTCTTCTGTCGGTAAGTGTTATAACAAATTTTGCAACCAATTTTCATAATGTAATTTTATAACTAGTTTTTATTTTCTACCTTCACAAATTTTTTACCTTCACAAATTTTATAACTAATTTTTATTTTTATGTTTTAAGTTCCCATACAACAATATCGTCAACAAAATTAACAAACGATGTCACACCCTCCTCCACCATGCCAAATGAGAGGTCAATTCTTCCTAGTTGGAAAACACATTCTTCTAAAGAGAAGCAACACAACAATTTTTCAGAGAAAGAAGCATCAAAGACATTTTCAGGATTTGATCATATTTCTCTTGCTAATTTTAATTTTGAGGATATAGCAAAAGATTTTGGTGCTGGGTTGGATGAGGTTCCACTTGATAAATATTTATTTTTGAAAGAGAACACACCCAATACTTTTCAAGTATCAGAATTGCTTCAAGATAAAGGAAATGAAGGAGCAGAATATTCAAGCAAATCTCCTCCTAGGGAAACAAACACCCGTCAGGCTCCTCCTTGACCAGAGGATGAAAGATTAAATATTTCAAAAAAATATTTGGTTTCTGATAACGTTGAATCTACCATTAAGGATTTACTACTTCTACATATAACATAAATGAAAAAATTGGAGTATCGGGCCAAAGTGTTGATAAAGGAAATTAATGCCCGATACAATAATTTTTCAAAAAGAGAAAAAAATAATTTTGTTATTGAAAATGAACCTGAAAATATGGAGGCTCTACTACAACAAGTAAAATATGGCACTGTGAAGGTGAATACATCTTACACAGATGAAAATTTTAAATTTTACAATGAACAGATTGGAGAACATAAATAGTGAGGTCCAATATTATTACAATGAATGGACAAGTGATAATAAAAAGTTTTGTTGTTGCTATAGCTAAAAAGAATGTTGATGAGGTTTGAATTACTCACTTTTGTGTGAAAAAATTTGTTGTTTTTTTTTTTCAAATGTAATTATATGTTGATTAACTATTTTTCCTTTTTATAGGTAAAGTATGATAATCTCAAGAAGCAAGTTCAAAACCTACAAGACTATCTCAGGATGGCAAAGTAGTTCTTAAACACTTCCATTACAATGAAAAAAAGAGCACAGGAAGTAGTTCGATAAAATAACACTGTGAAAAATCATTATTCGCAACGGATTGGATCTTGATGTTATGATAAAGGATAAGGGCAAAGAAGTTCAAGGACCAACATATGAAGATGTTGGTGAAGAAGAAAACACCCTTCTCGATGGATTACAAAATGTTGATAATATCCTTGTCAATTCTAGAGCAATTGATAGTACTATTACCCAGCCTGAGGGAAGAGTCATTGGAATGCAGAATGTGGAAATCGTGTAAGTAGTGGATGAGTAAAAAGGAGTTGAACATGGGAAAGATGAGGTAGGAGCCATTGCTATGGAGAATGTGGAAGTCATTGAAAAGGCAAAAGGAGTGGTGGAAGGGGGAAAAGATTCTGAAGCATGAGATTGAATTTCAAAATTTGATATTTCAAAAAGACTATTTTATGACATTTCAAATGTTTTCATTTGAAAACAAGATACTTGCTTTTATTATTTTACTATTACACTATTTACTATTTATAATTGTGTGTTATTTTCATCTCTTGAGTATTATGCTATTTCAAATATGCTTGATTTTATGTAGAATATATGTATGCATAGGTTTAGATTTAGATGTTATTCAAAGTTATTCATGTTGTGATATAAAAATGAGTATTGTCTTGTGTATTATGCTATGTTGTTTTTATATTTCAATTTTAAAATGCGTTTATGAATGATATATCTATGCATGGGTTTAAATTTTAGTTTATTCACAGTCATTCTTGTTGTAGTATATGTTAGAATAAGTGAATATTATCTTAAGTTGTACTATGATAGACACACTTGAGTTTCCACTCCATGTGTCAGGTGAACTCTTAGTGGTGTCTTCATTAGATTTGATGAGTTTTTGTAATCCAACGACTCTCAATGATCAATTTTATTATTTATACAAATTTGATCCTTAGAATAAATCAATCAATTCTACTCTTCTCTTCATATCTTTTGTAATGCTTTGCATGTCCATTGTTGGGAAATTCTAACTTGGTAGCAGAGTAGGATAGATCCTTCTAGGATTATCTCTTGAAGGTTCTAGGAGCTGATTCTTTGTATCTTTTGTTGTTGTTTTTTTTTTAAAGGGCCTCCAATAAGATTTTATATATAGTTTTCTTTTCAGCTATATTTTTCATATATATGTATGTGGGCTATTTTGGAAAATATTTGTCTCCTTCTCAGTAAAGGAAGGGAAGGATTTATCTTCTAGTGTAATTTTTTTTTCTAGAATATTTGCCCATTTGCTTTTCATAGAATAGTTTTTTAATAAAAATATATTGTTGTTTATGAAATAATCATACATATTTTATTATTTTTTTTCTCTTAAGATAATCATGTTATTCAAGCAATCCTTTTAGCTTGATATCATAGAATTTTTTTCATATATTTTAGTGTTTGATCTTAGCGGGAAAAATCGTTGCTCTACCCTATTCGTTGCTCTCAGAGTCCTAGGGAAACTCTCAGTTTCCCCTGATGGTGCCTCTCTTCCGTATCTCTAGTGAATATTGATACACTCTCTCCAGTTTTTCCTCGATTGGCATAGCGTTATTCATCAATTTGTTCTATTTTTATCTATTTTTTTGTTTGCCTTCATGAGATTCGAATGATATATTTTTAGATTGATTTTTATACGTTTTTTAATAAACATATCTTCTAAATATAATTTTTCTTTATGCTTGGTGAACTTCAATTTATGGTTTCAAATAGTTCTAAATTTTCCTATTAATGTTGTTTGCCTTCATCAAATGAAACAACATCTTAAGATTTATTCTATTTAAAATCTATTAAAATCATTTTTGTGAGCTTCGAATGATGTCTTCTCATATTGGATTTGATACATTTTTTATAAACGTATCTTCTAAATATCTTAACATCTTAATGCTCGACGAACTTTGATTTCTAATTTCAAATAGTTCTATTCATGTTGTTTGCCTTCTATATTAATTTGATACATTTTTTAAAAGGATCGTATCCTCAAAATCTTTGTAAACATCTTTATGCTTGACGAAATTCAATAGTCCCACTTAACCTGGTATCCTTTTTTGCCACGTCTCTATTTAATTTTACTAGCAAATATTAAACGGATGTCCTTGGGTTTCCTTTTATACCCATTCAGTGACTCTCTTTCACAGTGTATCCACATTTTTTAAGCTTGCTATTTTGTTTGCATTCTCTAACTCATTTTAGGCAGAAACAACAAATATTAGTTTTTATATTCATTTTTTTTTCTAAGAAATAGGATATATTTCTTTTCAAAATTATGCCTCTTCTGTTCTTCATTGTAGGTTACAGATTTACATCTCTAAGGACTATGCATATCGAAGAAGAGAGCCTTGTTCGGAGTCTTCTGTGGCTCCAATTAACGGTTCCTAGGCCTACAGCATTGGTGGCCCACCTGGATTTTTGTGTCTCAATGCATCTGCCACATCTACCAAGGAGGAAGGCACTGAATATTTTTTAACAATTATTTTCCACTGCAGGTTGTTCTATGGTATTTTTTAGGCGTCTCCTTCTTAAAACAAGTCTTTCGAAGTAATCTTGGTGCTAGTAGTGTTCGGGTCAGCCTCTGTTATTCTGACCATCATCGCCTCCTTTTTATGATATTTTATTGTTCTACTTGGTGATATTTTGTAAGGTTTATTAACCCTTCGATTTCGAAGACCTTCTTGCAAAATATCTCTGACTCCTTTTTAGAGAGCCTTTTTCATATTTCAAAGGCTCTCTTCAAAAGTCACGAGTCTTTTTGTAAGCAATTTAATAAAATTTTATTTGGGGGGTTTCAAGTGCACTTTAGTGCACAATTTTTATTTTGTCTTATAAGGGGGGGTTGTTACAATTTTGTGTCTATCTTCTTCAATCTTCATTATAGTTCCTTTTAGTAGCATATATTAAAAGGTTCCTTTTAGTAGCATATATTAAAAGGTGTTGATGTTAGAAATATTCATTTAAATATTTCATAAAGAGGTACTCACTAATTAGTCTCACCCTCTTAACATTTAATAATATATTATTATTTGTTATTAAATTTTTTAAGGCATCAAAATTAAAGTAATCTCATATATTATTCTTTCTTAAATATATTGATCTTACTCATATTGACATAATAACCTCATAATTTTTTTTCATTCTTTTGGTTATATCTATTTCTGAGGTGTTATAATTTTTCCTATTTAACTTTTTATTTTCTAAAAAGTAATCTCTTTATACTATTTTTTTGGTTACAAATTTTCTTACAAAGAGTTCTTATTCAATTTTTTTTTAGAAAAAATATAATAATCTCTTTCTTAACTTTGAAATCTAAAGATAATTTTTATATCTTTCAAGAGACAATTATTTTATCAACTCTCACCCATATTGGCAATCTAATATAACTTATAGTTTCCCTCAAGTAAGGGCAGGTTATTAAGATTACCAGTATAGGTCTGAAAGATATAGCCTATGTTCCAAGTATCATATCTAATCAATACTTATAGTTTCCCTCTCATCAGGGTGGGTATTTGAGATAGATAGATATATAGGTCTGGCATATTTGTTCTCTTTAAACCAATCTTATACACCAAATCTCCTCAAATACTTATAGTTTCCCTCTCGTTAGGGCGGGTATTTTTGAGTTATTTGGTGTTTCTTAAAAGCTTTGGCATATTTGTTCTCATTAGCCTCAAACTAATATCAGCTATCCTCAAATTACTTATAGTCTCCCTCTCGTTAGGGTGGGTAATTTTGAGGTACTTGGTATTTCCTTCAGGCTTCTGAAACTATTTTCCATTGCATTCTATAAATTAAAGTTAAAGGGGGGAACTTTGGGTTAACTTCAATTCAAAATGAATTCAATGAATACAATTGATCCTCTCACTCCTCATAACTATCATACATGGAAACCCAAAATTTTAAATCTCATTTCTCAAAAAGGGCTCACACACCTATTAGAATAAAAGCAACCTGAGTTTGAAAAAGAATATGAAATATTTGTTCACAAAGGAAAAATGTATGAAACAATGGGTATTATTAGCTCTAATGTTCATGAAAGTTTGTGGTTTCACATTACAGATTGTAAAAATCCTCATGAAAGTTGGGAGAAACTAAAAACTTTGTTTGGAAAAGTAGATCAAATAAGATCAATGCAACTAGAAGCAAAACTAACAACTTTGTCTCCTGAAGACTTTAGCAATATTGTTGACTTCCTCACCAAATTCAAAGAAGTCCTCACTCAATACAAAGGTAGTGGGAAGACTAAGATTGAAGAAGAATACATTTATCTAATTATTTCTAAACTAAATGGTGCATTTCAAATCTTTGCAACCACTTTTCTATCTACAAAATATGCTCTTGGTGCAACCTTTAAAATGCCCTCCTTAGAAGAATTTTGTGATAGACTAACTAGGGAAGAAACTAAAATTGCAAGATATGAGTCCTCTTCCTCTTCCTCTTCCTCAAAATCCTTAGTAGCCTCCACCTCTTCTAAAGAAAAATTCAAAAATAAGGAAAGGAATCCCATAACTTATACTCACTGCAAAAAGAATGGTCATTCTACAAATAAATGCTGGAAAATATTACAACAACTAGAGGCAGCTATGAAGGATAAAAAAATAGACAATAAAAAGAAAATAGGGAAAGCCCTAAATGTTCAAGGGAAAACCTCCAATTCTTCCTCTAATTATTGGGTCCTAGATTCTAGAGCTACTCATCACATGACTGCTTCAGATGAGTCATTCTCTTCTATCTCCTCAAGTTCTACATGTAGCATAGAAGTGGGTGACTCTTCCTTTATCCCAATCAAAGGAAAGGGGGACATAACCATTGATGGTGGCTCTATAAATAATGTTCTCTATGTTCCAAACATTGCCACAAATCTCCTCTTTGTCTATCAGATTTGTACTTTTGGAAAGGGGAAAATAGTTCTCTTCTCTCCAACAAGAGTTGAGATAAGAGACTTTCAAGATCCCCATTCTCTCATAGCCAAAGGAGTTATTGATCACAACACTTACCTATTTCACTTCAAAGGATTCAAAAATCTAGAAGGGGCCTCCTATTTTGTGGCTCATGGAGATCTTGAAAGTAAAATTTGGCATGAAATGTTTGGTCATCTTAGTTACAACTACCTAAAGGAATTGAGCACCCATGATATGGTAACAGGTTTACCCCAAGTCTCTTCTATTGATGGAGTTTGTCCTAGATATTCTCTTGGAAAGCAACATCAATATCCTTTCCACCCAAGTAGTTCTCTAAAATCCTCATCCCCTCTAAAATAGTGACTTGATGTCTTTTCCAGAACCTTCTTTCAAAGGAGCAAAGTATGCTCTAACCTTTATTGATGACTTTTCTAGAAGAAATTGGGTCTACTTCCTAAAATATAAAAGTGATGTTCTATCCCACTTTAAAGTCTTCAAAGCCTTAGTTGAAAATCAGGCCTCTTGCAAAATCAAGCAAATTCACACAGATAATGGGGGAGAATACTGCAGTAATGAGTTTTCCATATTTCTATCAAGTCATGGCATCATTCATAAACATTTTGTCTCTCATAATCCTTAGCAAAATGGCATTGTAGAAAGGAAAAACCGAACATTAAAGGAAATGGCAAATTGTATGCTCCATTCAAGAGATCTTCCAAAAGTTTTTTGGGAAGAAGCTATTAACTATGCCAATTATATTCAAAACCGCACACCTCATAAAGCTCTTGACCATTTAACTCCTAAAGAAGCATGGACTGGATCAAAACTGGATGTTTCCTTCTTCAAGATCTTTGGGTGTACTACTTGGGCACACATTCCAAAGAATAAAAGGAAGGCTCTAGATAAGAAAAGTAAAAATCTCATATTTGTTGGTTATTGTGAGGAAATGAAAGCATACAGGCTCCTTGATCCCTCAAATCATGAGGTATTTTTCATAGGAATATCCAATTTGATGAAACATTCCCTTAGAAATATCCTCAACCCTCCTCTTCCTCTATTGAGCCCTCTCCTATAGTAGAACCTCAATATTATGAAGAACCAACTCTAGAGATTAACTTAGATATTGATAATCAAGATGAGGAACCTATAACTCCAACTCAAAGTCTTTCCACTCTTTCTACTCCTTCCACTATGCCAAAATGGGCCCTCACCATTGTTAAAGAAGCTACTCCTTACATCCAAAATATTCCAGAGGCACTGGTCTTGTCTATTAGTCTATTTCCTCTGATCCTCATTCCTTCAAAGAAGCAACTGGTATTAAATAATGGGATGATGCCATGGAAGACGAATTCTCTTCCTTAATCAAAAATAATACTTGGGATTTAGTTCCCCTGCCTAAAGGAAGAAAATTAGTCCGTTGTAAATGGATTTACATAACCAAATATGGTCCTAATGGAGAAATTGACAAACACAAATCTCACCTAGTAGCCAAAGGTTTCTCTCAAATTGAAGGAATTGATTATGCTGAAACCTTTTCTCCAGTTGCAAAAATGGATTGTGTAAGACTAGTTCTTGCTCTGGCCGCTTCCCAAAAGTGGTCTATCTTTCAAATGGATGTAAAAAGTGCTTTCTTACATGGGGATTTAAAATAATAAATATACATGGAACAACATGTTGGTTTCACTCAAGACTCCTCTCTTTTTTGTAGGCTAAAGAAGTCTCTCTATGGCCTCAAACAAGCCCCTAGAGCTTGGTATGAAAAAATTGACTCCTTCCTTCTTGCCTCAGGTTTTTCTCATTGTGAGTCTGATAACACAGTCTACATTTGGAGAGATGAAGGAAAAATCACCATACTTGTTCTATATGTTGATGATATGCTACTCACTGGTAGAGACTTCACTCACATTCAGACTATAAAATAATCCCTCTCTAAAAAAATTGATATGGCTAATCTTGGTCTAGCTCATTACTTCCTTGGGATCCAAATAAATCAAACAAATGCAAGAATTTCATTGTGTCAACAAAAATACACTCTAGATATTCTTCAAAGGTTTAAAATGATAGATTGCAAACCATCTCCTACACCTTTTCAGTTTGGAGTCAATCTTAGTACTTCTTGCACATCCCCTATTTGTGATGCAACTCTATACCATCATATTGTAGGAATTTTGTTATACCTTACTCATACTTGCCCAGATATATCATATGTTGTTGGCCTAATATCCAGATTCTCTCATCAACCTCACTTCAGTCATTGGCAAGCAACAAAAAAAATCCTCCATTACTTGCAAGGCACTACGCACTTTGGGCTCTTATATAAGAAAAAATCCATGGATATCATTGGCTACATGGATTCATATTGGGCAGGTTTAGTAGAAGATAGATGTTCAACCTCTGGCTATATCTTTTGCCTTGGTTCTTCTCCAATAGCCTAGTTATAAAAGAAACAACAAGCGATAGCCTTATCTTTTATGGAGGTAAAATACGGTCAGCAGTTTTAGCTAGTCAGGAAGCTCTTTGGCTTCATCAAATTTTGAGAGAATTTGGTTTCTCCCATGAAAAGCCTATAACTATTTGGTGTGAAAATCAGAGCACAATTCATATTGCATGCAATCTAGTTGAGCATCAATGCACCAAGCACATTGAGATACACATGCACTTCATATAACAACATATTCAGAATGGGGACATATACTTGGACTATATTCCAACTAAGAATCAAATTGTAGATATCTTCACCAAGTCATTTCCTTCTCTGTGTTACCTTTAGTTGTGAGATAAACTTGGAGTAATACAAATGCATTGACATAGAGGTATTCCACCTCTCATTATATTATTTGGAGAATGGTTTTTTCCCTTGCATTTTTTTTTTTATCATCTCTCCAAGAACATGTATATTATGAGGACAATCTTTGCCATCCAAAGACATGCCTCTATCTTGGATATTTTTTGTGATAGATGGTTTTTCCCCAAGGGGTTTTTTCACCATCTATATATTATAAATGAGTACCTAATCAGGCCAAGTTGTTGGGACTCTTTAATTGTATGAGGACAATATTCGTCATCCAAAGACATGCCTCTATATTACATATTTTCTTGTGATAGATGGTTTTTTCCCAAGGGATTTTTTCACCATATCTATAATGTAAATGAGTACCTCATCAGGCCATGTTATCGGGACTCATCATTCTTTTTGTATTAAGAGGACAATATTCACCATCCGAAGACAAGCCTCTTCCTTATTTCTTTTTTTATTGATGGATTTTCCCATAGGGTTTTTACCATCTCTTAAAAAAAGGAAATCATTGTACATGAGTACCTCATTATGCCTTGTTGTCGAGACTCATTTGTACAAACCACCCCTAGTATCACTTAAGGGGTGGTTAGAATAAGTGAATATTCTCTTAAGTTCTACTAGGATAGACACACTTGAGTTTCCACTCCTCCATGTGTCAGGTGAAATCTCAGTGGTGTCTTCATTAGGCTTGATGAGTTCTTGTAATCCAACGACTCTCAATGATCAACTTTGCTATTTATACAAAGTTGATCCTTGGAATAAATCAATCAATTCTACTCTTCTCTTCATGTTTTGTGTAATGCTATGCATGTCTATTGTTGGGAAATTCTAACAGTTTAAAATTGAGTATTGTCATTTGTATTATGCTATATTATTTTTATATTTCAAGTGAGTTTACGAAGGATATATCTATGCATAGGTTTCAATGTTCAGTGCATTCATATTCATTCTAGTTGTATAAATATGTGTATGGTATTTTGTATTATGCTATACTGTTTTTATATTTCAAAGTGGGTTTACGAAGGATATATCTATGGATGGGTCTCAATTTGTAGTACATACATAGTCATTATAGCTGGTGTATAAAAATGAATATGGTCATTTGTATTATGCTATATTGTTTTTATATTTCAAAGTGAGTTTATGATGGATATATCTATGAATGGGTTTAAATTTTCATTTTCGATATCTAGAGTAATATACTACATGCATTTTTCATACATATAGAGAGAATTTTTTACTAGTTATGTATGCATACAAGGTTTACTCAATGACAAAGCATAAATCATAAAAAATCACTATATTTTATCATACCATACAAATAATGATACTAATGATACATACAAACATACATTTAAATTCAAAGCAAAAATCACTATATTTTGTCAACATATACAATTAGTTCAATAACATAGCATCATTACGTATACATGGTTTTTAAATTTTTAGCTTACTCAAAGCTATAACATAAATAATAAATTTTGAAAACATAGACAGTCCATATCATCATAATTATTAAAAATAGAATTATTATATGATTTTTTCAAATCACTGAACTTTTACAACAAATCAAATATAAAAATTCATTGATAATATGAAAATTTTCAAGTCATTGATAATATGAATTTATTCAAATTACTAAAATTTTACAAAATGATTTCAAATCCAAAAAATTATAGATTATATGAATTTATTATATAATCATTGCAATTTTTACATTTCTGGAAATTGATGCAAAGCTTTATCGATTTCTCCAAAAGAACTGAGAATTATTTGTGAATTTCACGTTTTCGTAATCTCATCATCACTCCAAGTTGAATAATTTTAGTCATTATCAACATTATTAGTGATACCTCTTCTTTCTGCTCGGACTTCCAATATGTCAACGCTCTGTCATAAGGAAACTTACCCACCTCATACAATGACACATACATTCTCAAACAATTTTCTAAATTTTTGTCCAACCTATTACAAACTTTTGATTTAACAAAATATAATACACTAAAAATCCTTTCGTCTTCAACAGATCCCAAAATCATCGTCTGACATTATTCATATAAAATAAAGTATTCACTCATAGTTTCTTGTAATACACTAATTTGATACAATTTTTGCCATAAATGCGTGATTGAACCAGTCTTATGTGGATTTTTGAAATGTGCAATTTGATTATTCATTTTTACTAAAATATTTTTTGATTGTTGTCTTAGAATATATTTGTTTAGAATACCATTGATTTCAATACCATTTATTTCCACACTTTTAGAGAAATGTGTCATAAGATTGCCCATATATTTTACAAACAACTCACTTCTACTACTATGGTCACCACAAGGATTCCAAAATATGGGATTAACAATAGCCACAAACTCAAGTGTCTCATCTCTCTTAAAAGGATCTCTTATTTCACTTTTTAATGCATTTACAATTCTTTTCAATTTTATTCTTAGTGCTATCCAAAATCTCATTGAATCTGGAATGTGTAATGGCCACTTGTTCAACATCATATGTTAGTGTATCTAATTAATTTTCAAAATAATATACAAGAATCAACTTTCCATGGATAGCAATACAAATATTATCGTTGATGTTGAACTTTAAAAATTTGTTCAGATCATTGAAATTAACTAACGTATTCCAACTATCAAACTTGGTATTGTCAAAAAAAATTTTGAATAAATAAATCCTATAAATAATCATACATATTTGTTTTCTCATCCCCATGAAATCGATAATATAAATTGCCCTGGTCTATGCAAGTTTAATCAAATAATTCATTTTTTGTAACATTGGTAGAATACCACATAATGTGAGAATATTTTCCAAGTCAATCATACGAAAAAACAAATATTTTAGTTTTTCAACATCCCTATAATGTGCATACATAAACCCAACCAAGGATTGATATTCTGAAAATACCCTTTTTGCAGGAAGAATAGTGAAATCCACCTGCTTTCCACATCTTTTAATAATTTTTTTCCTTCAGTTACACCTAGAGAAAACTATTGTAACTTTGCAAATATTTCTAGACTGCATGAAAAGTATGAGTGTATTTCACGGATGAGTTCTTCCACTCTAGCTACATTATCAAATTGCTCATAATTTTGTATGCAAGATTCATTCGATGAGACATGCAATGTATAGGAATCACATATGGGGCAATTTATGTCTGAAGCCTAACACAAAGACCATTCCTTTGTCCTTGCATTGTAGCCGCACCATCAACTCCAACACAAATTAACTTTGTTACAATTTCCTTTTCGTCCATTCTAGAAATATCCTTTAAACTAGTTACAACATTATAAATGTTTTCCGTATTATAATTTTAAATCATCTTATGTAGTGCTATTAAATGAGGTTGTCTCAAATTATTTTTGAATGTGTAAACATGTATGCAAATCCAAGATGTGTTATCAACAACTTTTACCTCATCAATGGAAAGTGAAATAAATTTGGCTTGTTTCACATTCTCTCCCAAGTCTTCCTTCTCAACCAGTGATAGACATTTTGCCATTTCCCAACCACTTTGATCTGACCAATGTGAATTGGTAAGGTTTTGTACATCGGCTAGTTGAAGTACTTCCTTAAAATCAGCAAAATTAGACATGGGTCGACATTTTGTTTGAATACTATATACAATAGAAAACTACAATTTTTTGAGGCTAATAGAGTCTTATTAATTTTTTAAATTAAACCTCGATTGTTCCATCCTTATAAATGAGAGTTTGTTTTTGTTTCATTGCTTTTTTATATTCAAGTGCATATATCACATGCACACATTCTGATGCATCCTTCCACCTATGAAATCTGTTAATTGTTCCATCACTTCATATTTCTTTGATGTAAAATTTCCCATAGTGTTTTTCTACTGTGTCTTTCTTATTTTGCAAAAAATGATCCTTTCCCAAATTCCATGTACAAATAATGCATTTACATACATTCAATTTCTCATATCACTCAATAAAGGGGTATAATCGTGCCCATTTATTTTTAAAATCCTTTCCAATAGTCCGTTCGCTTATATTTTGACGTTTATATTTTTGACTACAAGATTTCTCAGAGTTCTACAATTTAATTGTACTGTCATTTTATTTTTCGGTTGATGTGTCTAAATTTAAAATATCCTAAAGTGGTTGTTGAATTTCATTATTAGGAAAATTATCATTTGGTCCCATCTCATATGTTGGAATATCTTTGAGTGAACACACATCAAGGTCAAAAATGTTTACTACATTCAATGTTTGATGTTCTCTATCATTTTTTGAAGTAAAAAAGGTGCTATTTTAAAGAATTAACAGAATACAATTTTACAAATCATTTAAAAAGAGGTAGATAAGCAGAAAACCAAATATCTATTAATATATAAAGGTTTTATATTTAAGAACAACATAAGTATTAAAAAAAATATGGTAAAAGGTGTTTGTACCTATATGTTGTGTAGAATCTTTAGAGATTGATGCATCATTGTATTTTGATATTTGTGTAAAATATTTTAGAGTTGTCTTTTTACAAGAAGATTGACCTCCCTTATTTCCATATTCAATATGTGACATTGTATTTGTAAAGAAAAAACCTTTAGATGTTAGGAAATGTATATGAAATTGAAGGAAAATAGCAGATATACCTCAAGAGGAACCTACGTCACCCTGTAGAATGACATCTAAAATACAAGAAGTAGTCTAACAAGAAAATTCTCCTAAAACACAACATGACATGGATACTTATCGACCACATTTGTAGATAGTGCTTCTACACTACCTATGCAACATACTCTAAGAGACAAGAAGAAGTCTGTGACAAGACAAATGCTCCTAACACACAACCAGATGACATTGATAGTTGTCTACCATAGTTGCATATAGTTCACCTACAATGCCTATAAAACTAAAAAAAAGAGCTTTGGACAAAAGAGAAATGGAAGAAGACTACTCTACCGATTTTTAGTCATGAATCCTATCTAACTGATGACCCTATGCCGATCGACACACTTCTGCAATGGGTCATACCATAGACACTCCTCTGCAATCAATCAGATTTTCTTGACAGTATCTTCTAAAAAATCGATCAGCTTAGGCCGATTAATACGTCTCTGCAACCTTGTGTGAATAGACATTGCTTTGAAATCGATCGGCTTATATCGACAGAGACTTATTTGTAATTGATTACCTTATACCGATCGAAACATCCCTACAACAAATCATATTATATCGACTAACACCTTTGCAACTAATAGAATAATATTGATCGACATGTCCCTACAATTGATAGACTAATGTCAAGTGCCACCTCTACAACCGATAGATAAATAATGATTGATAGTCCCTACAATTGATAGACTGATGTCGATCGACACCTCTACAACTGATCGAATAATATCGATCAACATGTCCCTGCAACCGATAGATGAATATCGATCAACACCTTTGTAATAGATCGACTAATTTCGATAGACACAACCCTACAACTTATATATGAATGTCGATCAACACCTTTGCAACCGATTGAATAATATCGATAGACATGTCCCTACAACTAATGGTCTAATATCGATCAACACCTTTGCAATCAATAGATACAACTCTACAACTAATCATCTTATATTGACAGACACGGCTCTGTAACCGATCGACTTATACCGAAATACATGGCTCTGCAACCAATCAGCTTATGTCAATCGTCTTGCATCGATTATCGATCGAAAATCCTCTACAACCAATCATCTTATTTTGACAAAAAATCCTCTACAACCTTGTCAAGTTTTTCATTGTTTTAGAGCTATTTTCAAGTTAGAGTATTTTAGATGTATGTTTATCGATACCCACTACAATATATATACGGGTAGTATATGAGGCGATTTGGGAAGGAAAAATAAAATCATTTATAATTTGAAGGCGAATTGGGCGAGAAAATAAAAATCATTTATAATTTGAGGTCGATGAATTAAAATAAAAATATTTTAATTATTATCAACAATGGGCGAATTTACCTCAAAAAAACATCCACCTCGTAAATTTCGGGCGAATGGGCCCCAGTGAAAGGATGCAAAATTAGCCAATTTAAAATCTTGAAAATCCTAAATAGATCCAATTTACAATATTATGCGCTTATGCATAACCCTGCTTGGGACTATTGTGATGTACGATAATGAGGTGTGGATATTTATGTTATTTCTTCCATGTAAAGACTTGTAATATGCACATAAGAAGATCTAAATAGCATCAAATAATATGAAGAGCCTTTCAAGATAAGATAATGGCAAAGAAAGTGATAAAGAAAGTTAAATTTGACAAATACAATGCATGAAAATGAAATCAACTTATGCTAAACAGTAATTAAAATGCTACTAGAATCTAATAAAATAAATAAAATAGGGAACATATATTTACCTAAGAGGTCATCTCTATGTGATATGATCGTGCTTGCTCGTTGTATCTTATAGATATGGTCGTCCATGTGATCCAAATCTGAGAGAGATAATCCCTAAGCTACAAGTTATTTTCTTGTGGCCGATTTGAGGCGATACTGGGTTTTGATCCATGGATTGGTCGATGAATTGGTGCATTCATGAGGAATGACTTAGGGGTAGAATATGATACTGAAGCAAGGATATTGGATGGTACAAGAAGTATGAATTCAATCTTCAACCTTCGAGATGGTCCATTGGCATGCTTGGAAGCTTCATGGTTGAAATTTGGTAACACTTTGTTGCTTTGAGGATGAAAGCTCTTTGATTCTTCAGTTCAACAATACTTTATTGCATCAAAAATTTAGACTTTTTAATAAGTGCTAGGTACCATTATATAGACTTCCAAATGGGAGTCCAATATTGTAAGGGAAGCCAAGAAACAATTAGATTCAAGAAAACATAACTATCCATTCATGAAACTTCCTTTGCAAGTAATTGGATAATGTTATGCTTAGCTGGCACGTGTAACCATTTTATCTGTTGTGCATTTAAAATTGCTTTTGGTGCAATCATTTTGGGGTGATACGATGATGACTATGGGTCATATCGAGGTAAGAGGGTCTCGAATGGGGATCATCTTGGGGTAATATGGTCTTTTTTGTAAAGGAAAATTCCTTTCTTTTTGAGTGGTGAAACAACTATTGAGCCTTAGGGCTACCCAAGGTGGGTAATATGGCCTTGAAGGAGTCCATATAGGTAGTCTCCTCAACATGACGTATTTTATGTGTCTACAAAAGCTACTATTGAGAATAACTTGGCTATCTTTACTACTAGAAATGGTAGGAAAAAAGCTATGAAGAAATGTGATCTTGTTAGTTGGAATTTGAATCTAGAGATTTTTTCTTTTATATGCACTATTAAAAAAATATTTGCTACTAGATGACATAAATTAGTTAAAAGGTGGGTCAGTCTAAAATTTGATGGGGCTGTCAAAGGTAACCCTGGGAGGGTTGGTGGAGGGGATGTTTTTAGAAATGATAATGGTGAGGTCATTTAGTCTTACACCAAATATTATGGTATTCAAACCAACCACCTAGCCTAAGATAAGACACTTTTCTTAGGTGTCCATTAGATTCTTGAGAGAGCTTCAAAAGACTTCTAATTCAAGGTGAATCCATGAAAATCATTTAATATCTACAAATTGGAAAGAGTGACAATTGTTTCATCCTGAATATTATTAAGGACACCTCAAATATTTTGAAATGTATGTTAGAAGTTAAAATTGAACGTGTTTATAGGGAAGGTAACTAGGTTGCTAATCTTATGGCCAATTTGGGGGTGGATAGTTGTCAGTTCAAAATTTAAGAAGATAATTTTCCGTCACGGTTAATAACAATTGTTGCTTTCGAAGCATTGGGCCTACCTATCCAGTAGGCCTTTTTATTATCTTTTTCTTGGATGAGATCTCCTTTGTGTTGCAGTAATCCTCTCTCTAGGGGGTATTTTTTGGGGGGCTAGCCCTTTTGATCCTTGGTGGTTACCATTCTCAAAAAATATGCTTAATATATTGCCTTCACCCTTACTCTTTGAGTTTGGGGTTTTGTTATATGTATCTTGATGTATTTGTTGCCCTTCAAATCTTATGAAAAAATAAAGTAGGATTGTTGGTGTCTTTAAAACTCTCTTTTACACCTTGCTAGGTGTTGAGCTAGTCTTTGCTTTTGGATGGTTGTTTTGCTTTAATTTATGTTTCTTTTGGCCTTGGAGGCTGACTTGTACTTAATTGACTTTATCTTTCTCAACGTCCTCTAATGTAAAACATTCTTGAACCTTTCAAAACATTGTTTTTCACCATTAATAAAAAACCTTATAAATTATAATATATATATTATTACACTATCACCATACTATTTTAATTGTTAGACATTGCAAACCATAATTAAAAGTATTATGTTAATCCTAATATATTTCATTCTAAAAAGAACGATACTACATATTTTTTATTATAGATGAATGAAATATTTTGTGCCATTTTTCAATTTAAATGACCTTTGCAATGTTGTTCCCCTTTGGAAGCATCGAAGACCTGGAATAATTGTTGCAAGTACCCCAAAGAAGGGAAGCGCCCTCATTGTAGGCATACTCGGCGTTCTCTGCCGTGTCGAGTGTTCTGGGACAGAGGCAGATTTATCAGATGGTGTCTTTGATTTGAGCCACCCACTGCCCCGATGGTCGCTGCAAGACACCCACAAATCACTTTTTCTGCCCATCACCTCGCCCACAACGTCGAGTCAGCGTCCATGTCTGAGGTGAGAAAGAATACTTGAATGTTTTTAACACCATTTAGAAAACAAGTAATAATAATGTTGACATGACTTTGATTAGATTTTAGCTATATTTTATAATAATTTTATTATTTTATATAATTTATATATAAATAATTTTCTTTTATTTAATGTTAGATTTTGTATATTTATGACTTTATATGATACACAAATTAAATAAGTATATAATTTTTTTCATGAGTTAAATTTATTCACATATAAGAATCACAAGTTTAAATATTTTTAAATAAATATATTAAAAAGTTAAGTTTTTATTATATTATTATCTGGTATTGATGTAATATAGGTGAAACTATTTTTTATTGGAACCAATAATTTTATTCAATAAAAATAGGTTAAAAAAAAAAATTGCAAAGATCACAGCTCGGGGCACAATGCCACCTATACAATCAAAACCGGAACCAACCCTTAAAAGGATGAATACACAATATAAATAAGCATAGAAAAATAAATTAGAGTAACAAAAAACTTTAAATTGTAGAATTGTAGCTCTAAGCACTAAGTAGACTTATTACTTCATCATTATCTGTTATTTCAATGACGTAAAGTTATTGGAATTTTTGAATTGAAAGGAAACCCTTTTTTCGGTAGACTGTATCCATCTTCTTTTCTCTATAGAGGACTACAAGAACGTAAAAACTGTATAGAAGGATAAGGAACTTTAGATTTTTCTTTTCGTGAAGGAACCACCAATTTCATTGATGATGGCTTTGCATCCAACGACATATTCTCAATACTTCTAAGATACTTCAATACACTATAGTTGTTGGATGAATCAGGAACATAATTGCCTAACTAAATACTGATCATATGAAGTCTTTTTCTGAAGTGACATCTTCTTCTACAAATCCCCTTCTCAGGCTACAAGAGTGCCTTGCGTTAGTAGGAGGAAATGTACTAGAGGACTGGCTGGTTGGGCATACCGTGAAGCAACCTCTATTGCATCCCATGGGGTATGAATCTGTTGAGATTGAAGAGCCTCATTGTTGGCAGTTTTAACTAGGGCACCAAATTTTTCCTTTTCATACCCTTTTTTTACTGGTTGTGAGACATGTGTCGACTTGGACTGTGTACCATTAGAAGTATCCAATTGTTGATTTTTACTCCCTTTTATAGTCTTCCAATCATCCTCCTAAGGTTTAGGAGTGGGTGCACTCGGTGTGGTGGGGATCTACTTGTCCCTATTGTGTGGCATCAAGGAATAATATATGATATTATGTGTTGAGGACTGACACCAAAAACATGTGTTGAGTAAATTAATGTAGAGCACCCATTGAGATAGCACAGTGTCACCAACTTGTATGTCAATGGACTTCTTGAAATCTTGAGAAATATCAATCTCGATGTTAACACATTTTTGAGGGCATCCATGTAAAACTTTATCCACCTCCACCAAAATGACATGCCCTAAAGAAGCTGTCATACCATTGACAAAGGGCCACAAAGCCCCTGGTACATGACAAGTGAGAATATTTCAATCCCATATAAGTAATATATAAAAATAAAGTAAAAATATGTTATATATATATATATATATATATATATAATTTTAAATAAAAAATTGAATAAAATTCAACATAAATTCACTTACACCCACACCCTTGTTTTTGTTAAGAATTTTTTTGAGTAGACTAAAAAAAATTATGTCTATTTAATCAATAATAGTTCTAAATAGACCTAACATTGCATATTTTTATTTTTAACAACTATTTAAAAATTTATGAAACAATAATGGTCTTTTTTTTCTTATAATATCCTTCTCATCTTTTCCAATCTTCTTAGTTTGGTAATTTTACCTATATTGTAATAATATTAACTTGGTTGACCAATATATTAAAATAAAATCACACAAAGATCTCTAAATTGAAATGGGATACTATACCATAAAAGGTCTAATACATGGAAAGGATTAGAGATTTATAGCCATGGCATATTCTATCATGTTATACATGATTTCTATATCTCAAAATCTATATTGAGATCGGGGTCTTTCAAATACATCTTAGAACCTAATAATTTGTCACCTTATTAATACATGTTATTATTTCATAAGTCAAATTGTCTACATGTATGTTAGGGACCTTCCTCACTTTTTAATAATGCAAATTCTTATTCAATATTTCTTATTTTTCTCTATCCAAATGGTCATCTTGATAAATAAATATGTTATTATGGGGAAATTTTTTTATTATTTACTTTATCTAATTTCATCCATTTGGTGAGTGGCATTGTTTTCACATACCAAATTAAAGTGTAAAAAATCTACATACAGACCATTGATAGTTACATTACGTCCATATATTATGAATAGTATGTTATAAAATACTCTTATAATCCAACAATACTAGCAGTGATAAAACGTAATATCAAAGTTGTTTTTTGAAATAATTTCATCTAAAAATACTCATTAATGCCATATCTTGTCTTGTAATTAAAATAAACATTGATTGAAGTTAAAAGACAAAGTAATGCCATGATACTTTTGTAGGGTTATGGTGCTTCTACTTTCAAGGCATTTTGAGTTATCAATTCTTAGACATGCTTAATATAGTTGGAACTGTCTTTTTGACCCCTTTATAAAGGTGTCACTTTACTAAAAGTTTGTGAATATATGTACTAGTTTTGTGAACTTTGAAGATGATGTCACATTTTTCCCTTGCTTTGGGTATGACAAAGTCAAGTTGAATTTGTTGTTTACAAAATAGGCTAGTGAGGTAAATGAATCATTTAATGCTTAATTGATACACAAAATTGAGTGTCTACGAGTCTAAGATTTTATTCACTTTATAGGTGTGTTTGGGTAAGTATGATGCTTATAGAACTGGAAAGTTTTTAAGATGTGGATGAGGTATGTTGAGGCCATGATATTTCTTTTTGAAGGTGAGAATTAACAAGTGGAGTATATGATGAAAACACATGTATGTAAAGGTATTTGTGTGAATATATTTATTTTTTAATAGATTTATTGCATGGTAGATCCTAAAATATATAATTAAAATCATTCATGCGATGTGGATATTTAGTTGAAACACTCTTAATTCAAGAATAACTCTCAAGGTTACAATTGGTAGTTTCTCTATGGTTTTAATGCGAGTTGGTGAATTTGTAGCATAAGATATGATTTCAAATATATTAGAACAAAAATCATATAACACATAAATCACATGTATATGTATTATTATATATCATTTAAAATCAGGTGAACTTATATTATAGGCATTAATATATTTTATGCATAAATTTCATGTTGCATTAAAATGCATTCTAAAATTACATATATATATATATATAGTCAAGAACATAAATATATATCGTTGATATCATTATATTTTTGAGATAATCATGAGTCATAAGGACATAACTATAATTAATCATATTTTAGTATAGTTTATATATAGGATTAACTCAAGATAAGGCAACCTACTCTTCTCTATTGATTTAGCCCTTTAGACCGTGTCATTGGCTACTTTCTCTGGTCAGTTTGCATTGCTAGGATCTAGTTAGTTGTTGTTTGATTATTGGCTGTGGAGGAATATGGTCAAATGGGGTGGCTTCTTGTGGATTCTTTCTATGTGTTTCTCGAGTCCCTCCCCTTTTGATCCTAGGGGTAGACCTTGGGCTTATCGAACGCTACGGAGGAATCTTGAGAGTGGTCCCCTTGTTTGCTGGGGTCCCTTTGCACCATTGGTAGTTATGGGTATTTTTCTCTCTACTTTATGTTTGTTGGGTGGGTTTGTTTCTAGGGTTCATTGCCTATTGGGGGTTTTTCTTGGGTTGCTATATGTTTCTTATGGGTTTCTCATAGTTGAGGAGGGGGTTTATTTTGGGCATGTTTACCGACCCAAACATGTTAGGGTGATCTTGGGCTATTGTATCACTATAGAGGAACCTGGTTGTTGACCCCCTAAATGTCTTTGTTCTCTAGTTCTTTTGTTTCTCTAGTTGGAGGTTGTGTTCGGTGGATTTGTTACCTTTTGTGGGGTTTTTGGGGTTATTTCATGTTTCTTATGGGTTTTCTATCAATCCAAATCTATTTTGGTGACCTTGGGCTGTTATATCAATGTGAAAGAAATTTAATGTTAACCCCACAGATGGCTTTGTTTCTCTGGTTGGGTGGTTTTATAGCCTTGTTGATAGGGTTTGTTGCTAGTTTTGGGATCTTGTTTGGGTTTCTCCATGTATCTTATGGGTTTTAGGTTGACCCAAATCCATTGGGGTGAATTCGTGCAATTTTTCTACGAAGGAATTTGGTTGTTGATCCCTATCTGGTGGGGTACCCTAGCTGTGGTGGTTTGTAGAGAGTGCTTCATTTCCAGTTATAGTAGTTTTTGTTGTGGATGATCCTAGGGCTCCAAGGCTTTCTATTTTCTTTGGGATTCTCTCCTTTTCCCTCTCAAGTGTGGTGCTAGGTGCTTTTTGATATTTCTATTCAACTACCTTGAGAATGATTGTTCTCCAACGAGTTTCATGGTATTGTTTCCTGCCTATATATGTGGTACTTTATTCATTGAGAGATATCTGAGTTTCATGATTATAGGAAATAGGGTTGTTCTTCCTCTTATTAGTTGCCCTATTTTCAGCTTTTTGTTGTGGGCCTCCCGTGGTTGTGGTGGAGACGCGATTGTATTTCTCAACCCATCTAATTTTATTGGTCATCTATTTTTACTAGGTCATTTTTTGTTCTCTCCTCTGAGCTTCTTAGGTGCAGATGTTGCTTTCATTGATATTTCTTAAGCACTTGATTCTTAGATGGCTTGTTGGGATGCAGCCTATTTTGTTGAGTAAAATAGGGATGTTTTATTTTTAATCTAGAAGCACTAGTTTTGGGTGGTTTTTTCATATGGTTCCTATGTCTAGTTTCATGTTTGGTCCACCTATGATATTTAATGGATTCACCTTCTCTATTGGTTAGTTCTTCTATGCTTTCCCCAATATTTGGTTGGGTGGGTTCACGAGGTAGGTGGTTTTGGGATGGTGGTTTGTGTTCCTGGTTTCCAACCTAGTACTTTTATCCTACTTGAAAGGGTACTTCCAGTTTAAATTTTTAATTTTGAACATGATGTTATTTTTGACCTTTGGATCAATCATTTTCGCCAATATACTTAGCGTGCCATGGATCTCTAGCAGATTTGCTTTGTAAAAATGGGTCGGACCTCTTTCAAAACTCTGCTTGTTTTATATATATTTATATATATATATATATATATAAACAATATATTTATCCAACTTAATTTTATAATGAATTTTAACAAAATTAAATTATAACAACTCAAATTTTTGTGAGAATGATAAGAGATTTGAAATATCATAAGCTATGTAAATGCATTGGAAAAAATATAATATTGATAATACACTTGAATTATAAAATAT
The DNA here is from genome assembly GCA_028583015.1 of Wollemia nobilis. Lineage (NCBI taxonomy): Eukaryota > Viridiplantae > Streptophyta > Pinopsida > Araucariales > Araucariaceae > Wollemia > Wollemia nobilis. The sequence goes on along the minus strand of JAQPPZ010000677.1, from coordinate 544,373 downwards.
CATATTTTTTTTTAAATATAATAAATAATCTGAAAAGTAAAGATAAAATAGCACATCTATTCCTTTATAATTAATAAAAATGTGAGATGCAATTTTTTTATAGAATAATAATAAGACATTTAAGTGCTTTGTAAATTAAACAAAAGTAAAGAAAAAAGAATAAATCAAAATTAAAAAATTCACATTCAAAAAGAAAATTAATAAAACTCTAACAAAAATTTGTAAGTTTTGTGAAGTTTTTATATTTAATTTTTAAAATTTAATAATATCTAAAATTTTTATGAATACAATGATCTATGTATATAGACAAGGGAAGAAAAATTCTAGCATACAACCCATTTTGAACAAGACTATGATCAAATATTAGTGCTATAGGTTTCTATTGAATTTCTTCCGGAATCATAATGATGGTAATATTATGTAATGAAAGAAAGAAAGAATAGAGAAATAAAACATAACATGATTAAATATTGTTTATATTTGATAATATTCCTTCACGTCTCACGTCCTACGCATAAAATTAAAAAAAAAAAAAAAATACAGAAAGCCTCTGTTAAAGACGATACCCATATGAAATCCCGCGAAAAATACAAAGAAAGTTAACACCTATGTTTTTGTCGACTTCTTCCTGCAAACCAGGGAAGAAAACACAAGAAACTACTACAGGTCATCTTAAATATTATCTTATGATATAATACAAAGTACTTAATTATATTAGATAGTAGAAAAACCAACCTGTATAATCACAAGATTTGAAAAGGTCAGTTTTGGAAGGCGGCCAGCATATACGAAAACGTCTGCTATAAGGGCCACAGATGCCAGCCAAGGGGTAATACGCGTGGGTTTAAACGCCACAGCAGTCAGAATCATTATTTTTTGAAGTCAATTAACGCACATTTTAACAGTCAAGGCCTCCCCTACGCTTCGTGACAGTTAGGGGAAACCCAAGCGAAAATTAATGAAATATGACAACTGAATGCTAACAGTGATATTCAGCGGTGATATTGATGCAACGTAAGCTGAGTTGAGTGGGGCTTCTTCTGCATTGACATATGCTTGGGCGACCATGTCGCATTTGAGTGGTGGTTTGAATCACGTTTGTCGTTTGGCCTAAACCCAATATGATTACGCATATTTCAAATGGTTTCGTCTAGAGGCATCCACACCGACAACAATAATTATATTGAGTGCAACCTTGGTTACGCATAGCATAGCAGGTGATAACCCTCAATTTTGATGGATTTCTTATAATTTTTTTTTTTCTTTTACTTTAAAGAATGAGATGTTATATATGGTTGAGGAGGTTATAATAATTGAAGTCAATGGAAATATTATTACATAGCATTTTGAAAAATATATATATATATATATATATATATTTTGATAGTTTGTGTTATATAATTCTTGTAATATGATATAGAAAATTAGATTAAAAAAGTATTTTGTATTTGTAAAACCTTGATGTTATAATCATTATACAAAAAGTGAGACATTTTCTTAAATAAAGTATTTTTGTAAAATTAGATATGGAAAACTTATCATATATTATAGGAGTTGTTGGATTTTTCTGTATAATATTTTTATAAAATTGAAGTTTCAATTAAGGTTAGTGTGAATAGATTATAATATGTTATAGTACTTTAAAATATTTTTTTTGATATGTAGCTTCACCATTAGATACTTTGAATCATTTTATTGTCTCCACTAAGGTGACCCATTATATCCTTATCATATCATTATCTTTTCATTATTGTCGTAGAATATCTGGAGAGATCTTTCTCAAAGGGTAAGTTAGAAGAAAACATCAAAGGTATTTAGGTTATGACAAGTCATCCTTTTTAATCTAATCTCCAATTTTATTAATGAAACCATGAAATTTAAATCTTACTATGATGATATGAAAAAATGTTAGATAGTTGATTACTGTGAAAAATATAAAATATTCTTATTAATAGTATTCTTAATTTACTATGAATTTCTATAAATATAATAAGTGATTAAAATTAGAAAATTATATTCACATATATAAGTATTTTACTATAAATTTTTATAAATATTATAAATGTTTAAAAATAGAAAATTATATTCACATATATAAATATTTTCTTATTTTATTAAATAAAGAACAATGATATATGTGACCCAATTTTACATAGAAGAGAACTTTTTGGTAACTAGTTTGAAAGGTAAATCGTAAATAGTGTCTAGGACACATTGTAATCTATACCTATATCTAGAATATCTGTATAATTACGCTGACAATAGCTCTTTTTCTTATGCCCGTCATCTACTCCTTAAATGTCCGATAGTGATGCATTTGAATGTTTCAAGTATACCTCTTCACAAATCCCTACAGGCAAAAAAGAGGTCGGTTAATACCCGCTTTTGTGGACTTTGTCTAGAGTTTATTAAAAATTTTAGAAAATTAATAATAAATAATGAAATTCACCTCCTTCATCTTTCAATCTCCATAACTGAGGCAGCTTTATAGATTTTAAAAACCAAGCAATTCTTTCCTCTTCGAATCGTTTTCCCATAAGTTGAAAGAAAAACAAACGGTGAAACTTTAAAGCAAAGCCAACTAATGTTTCTGGGGTAAACTAATTTCATCAAGGAATCGTAGAAGTTTTAACGTTGACAGCAGAGCCAAGACGAAGCCAAGTCTCTTCATAAACAAATAAAATTTTAAATATTTGTAACATTTGTTTCTCAAAAATTTGACACATGTCACACAACCATGGATCACGGCATCTTTCGGCTTACGATTCCAGTTGAACGCTTTCACACCCTCAACTCACCTCAAGTCTACCAAAGTATGAGAAAACCTCCTTATATATAGTAAGGCATGTGGACATCGGGAGCTCAGCCCTAAAGCTCACAGCTCTGTCTCATCTCCCTGATCTAACCTACAAACAAAAATTATCTGGTTAATGATGGCCAAGAAAGAAAGCTCCGCCAAGCCGAAGCGAAGGTCAGATAATTACACTTCTTTGTCAAGTGCTAAAGACAACACAGCCTCGGACATGGAGACGGACCGGAAGTTCTGCAAAAGGCGATTGGGCAGAAACAAAAAGAGATTTGTGGGGGTTAGGCAGCGGCCTTCGGGGCGGTGGGTGGCCGAAATAAAGGACACAATTCAGAAAATCCGCCTCTGGCTCGGCACATTCGACACGGCAGAAGATGCTGCCCGGGCCTATGACGAGGCCGCCTGCCTTCTCCGCGGTTACAATACCCGCACCAACTTCTGGCCTTCGCCTTCGGCGCACTCGGCCGGGGCTTCGGCGCTTCCGGCCAGCACCGCCCGGCAGCTGATGCTGCGCCTCAACGCGGCAAATGGGCGAAATAAGGATAACCCCCATCAGAGCTCGAAGGAAGCCACGGCTAACAGCAGCCTTGCCAATCAAAACGTAAATTCTCTCAAGAGCGAAGCTCCCAAGCCGCCCTCATCGCCGGAATCCGATGACAAGGATCTCAATTGGTCGGGCGAAATGCTCACTGTGAATCAGGTACATGATAACGGCAAGGATCACAGTTCCACAGAGGATCTTGATTATAATAATAAGTGGCCTGTAGAAATGGAGGCGGACGTTGGTGGCACAGGAGACGAAAGTTGTAATTTTACCGAAAGTTGTAATTTTACCGCCATGATGACGGTGGTGGCGGGCAACGAATCGGGGTATCTCGATTGTCATAGCACTGCGAATGCGGAGATGAATGATGGCCTAAATTTATGCGGTGCGGAGGAGTTAGCGGCGGCGGAAGTTGGGTACTGTCCGTTTGCCCTAGCTGCGGAAATTGCAGATCCGGCTAACATGTCGGAGGACATAATTGTGACGCAGGAGGAAGAGGAGGAGGAGAAATATGAGTGTGAGGAGGGAAGAGTGCAAATAGCTTGTGAGGGCGAGCAGAATAGCTCGATGTTTAGGGAGGCAATAAGGAGGAGGATGTACGAGAGGAAGATCTCGGCTTCTCTCTATGCAATCAATGGGATTTCAGAGTGTCTTCGTTATACGAGCGCGCCCATGGCTTCATCCAAGTCTTTCGGACCTGGCGGTGGCGACGAGATTTCTCGGAGTTCTTCTCAGTTGATGGCTTCCGTTAGTGATGTGACGAGTTGTGAGCAGAGTGAAAGGTCGTTATCGTGTTGCAATTACAATGGAGGAGAGGGTGCAGAGTTAGAATCTGATAGCGTTGAGATGATGTGGACTTGGTGGGACTTGCCTCCCATTTGTGTCGTTAATTGAGTGGTAGCTATGACCTTTTAAATTCGTATTCAAATCAAGTTTCTGCCTTTGGCATTTCTTCCTTTCGTTCTCGTGGTGGCCTCTAATATTATTGAATATTTAACAATCTAGTCAACCTAGTCTGCAAATTTCCTTTATTTTTATGTTAATTAATACTAAAAAGTTCTTATAGACAGCCATGACTGCTTAATTCATGACATAATGATTTCTTTAAAATCTAATATAATGTTAGATAACTATCATTTTAAAAGGTGTGTAAAAAATATAAAAAAAGATGCGGTTAACTCTGACACCTATTAAATACATAGAAGTGAGGATACATCTTTAAAATGCGATATAATGCTGAAACCCTAGTGATTAAGATGATGGTTTATAATGTTAGATAATGATATCATTATGTAAAAAAATATTGAAAAAGAATATTTTCATTAGGTATTTTATTGGTGAGTTACTTCAAAAGGAGGTGTGGGGTTCAAGCTTGTGGCTTGAGCTAGATAAAAAAAAAAACTCGATTAGTCTAAGAGGTATATCCAGATGGGATAGGTCATTTGGAACAAGACTTTAGACCCTATGGAACGGAAAAATTGGTCTCAGGGGATACGGGGAACAGTTTTTCTTAACATAAATTTTAAAGTCTCCGAGGGCTAGGTGGATTAGTAAGTGTTTGTTTAGCCATGAACTTACCAAGAAGACCTAGGTTCAAACCTCAAGGATAATTTGTTTGCAAATATAGTAGTCTGTCCTAATTTTTCTAAGTGCATGCCAGATCGAGATGATGCAACGAATCCCAAGTGACCAGTGGTCCCCTTCATGCCTAGTCAACAATAACAAAGTGGAATAGGTTTGATTGAAGTAGCCTTTGTAGTTTGAAACCTATACTTATCAATTACTAAAAATAGTGTGATTGTAACCAACTCTTCTATATAGCCGAAAGTGACACATCAAAGTGAGGATAGATATTAAACACATAGAAGATGAGCATGTTGCATTCTTTAAGTTTTAAATATATTACAAAATTGGGATGAAATACGTATGGATTTTATCAATGGCTTATTTTTTATAGATGGTTATGATTAAATTTTTGGCGTTAAGATTATTTTATTAAAAAAATATTATTTCATTTCGAAAAGTATATTTATTTTAGAGGTTGAATAATTTTTTAATTATGTTTATAAGTTTTATGGATTTTCAAAAGTAATTTTATATAATGATTTAGTATTTATTAGTATTTTCTTAAAAAAGTTAATATGGATCTTATAAATAGTGATAGATTGTGATTAGTTACTTGCAATTTTTTATATAAAAAAACTTCAATAATAGTTTAAATGGTTAAATTTTTCTCAATGGTTATATAATATCATTAAGTAGAGAATTTTTTAAAAAAATAAAAGAGATTTTCATAGAATATTAGCTTGAAGATTATTATCATGTAGAGAATTTGAAAAAAAAAATCAAAAAGATTTTTATTGGAAAGGATGGGAGGAGACACATAGGGTTCTTTTTTGCAAATGAAATAAGGCATACAAAAATAAAATATTTTGAAGGGATAAACTTTGCAAAAATTTGATTTTTGTAATGATCCTCCTTTTACAATGAAGGAAGAAAATAAAAAAAATAAAAAATTTATCATTTTATTGTGAAACATGATATTGTTGATGATCCTTGTGAGTGCAAAAATAGTTGCAGGATGACAAGGAAAAGAAGCCAGTCAACAGGAAAAATGGTAAGAAAGGGAAGTGATGATTCGGTTCATGAGTACATTGATGCTCGCACACCTGCATTTCATATAGAATTTTTATTTTATATATATGTGTGTCTGTTCATTTTGAAGAAATAATTGTTTTGAATGAAAAAGAGTAGAATGTGTTTGTGTTTTGTGTGGCGATGATGATGGGAGCCATCTTATTTATTTTATTTTTTTTATCTCTAATCAAAGGTATAAAAGAGATATATATAAATAATTGTATGCATGGAACAAGGATGGAACAATTTTACACATGAGGAAGGAGACTATATTTTACAACTATATTGTTGTGTGGAAATGCATATATATCTAAGTATATCCTTGCAAAGGAAGAACTGTTTTGATTTAAATTATTGGAAGTTGGAGTGGAGGGATATGGTCGGTTTGTGCATAACCAAACAAGGTGGTGTCATCATGGTTTAAACCTCTCTCCATACCAGATGTTTTAGGATATGGAAAAAAAAGACCTCAAGGTAAAAAGAGGGAAAAAAACATAGAAAGAAAAGGGGCTAGCTATGAAAGAAAAAAAAAAAATTAGCGAAAGAAATAATAGAAGACATAGAGATAGAAGGAGCTAGGATAAATTTGGGGTGAGCTTCATTTCTAGGTGGATTTCTTGTGTGAAGTGAAGAACACAAACTTATACTGAGGGGGGTGTACAGTATAAGATCACTTTTTTCTTTTTTTTCTCAAACAATATTATGCAATGTAAAGATAGAAATATCAACAACAGTAATCAAAGCAATTTACAAATCATCACACACAATAGAGACACCAATTTAATGTGGTTCACCCAATGTGGACTACTCCATAGAGAAAATATTTCACTAAAATTTTCTCAATCAATCTCTTTGGAATCCTTTACCTATTACAATGTTTATGGACCTTTGTCCAAAGAAGACACCAATCCCCTAATAAAGTTAGTGGATATCTATCCATAGGAGAAATCCTTTCCATTCTTACTCTATATGGTGATCTTCTAGAAGAATTTTTTCCCCCGCTACTCTGGCTAATGTATATCTATCCATTGAAGACACCTATCCTCACTACTTTGGCTAATGGAACTCTATCCACTAGAGACTGGCATCCTCTATACTCTGTCACGTTCAAATATCTATCTCAAATATGCACTAAACACGGTCCTTAGGTCTAGCACAAATATTCTCAATATTTGTCTCTATTTTGACACAAACCTATCCTCAAATCTGCACCAACATCTATCCTTGAATCTGTACTAAACACAGTCCTTAGGTCTAGCACAAATTTATCCTCAATCTCTGTCCTATGATATGCACTAAATTCAGTCCTTCGATCTAGCACAAATCTATCTGCAATCTCTATCCTCAAGCCTTAGCATAAAGATTGATCCAATCACAAATAAACACTACTATATCTGCCTCAAACCTTAACCCAATGATTGAACAAATCAATCAATAAACTATGCTCACAAGTCTACTAAAAGAATGATCTCGAATATGCCTTGTAAGCTTCCACAAAATCTCACACTAATTTGTCCACAAGTCCTCTCTAGAACTTGTCCAAATCTGCACAAGTCCTCACTAGAACTTGTCTAAACCTGCTCAACAAGTCCTCACTAGAACTTGCTCAATCTCATAGAAACATAAAGAGAATTGTTAGAGACTCAATATGCTTCACATCCATCACAATACTCAATCACTTTTAATTACTCTTTTAGAAACATATAAATAATTATTAGAGACTCAATATGCTTCACACTCACAAACTCTCAATCACTTTCAATCTCTCTTTTATCATAGAAACATATAGAAAATTGTTCGAGACTCAATACGTTTCATGCTCATACATACTCAACCTCTTTCTTAAATAAATTTAGAATATAGAACAATTTGTTTTATAGAACTTGAACAATCACTTCACACATCCACTTGACTAGGTTCAACCAACTCTACTCAACCAATGACTCAATGAAGTAAACCTTGCTCACAAACCCTAGTCCAAGCATATGAACACTCACTCAAAATGTTTTCAACAATGCTTATCAACCAAAATGACATAACAATGATACTCATGTTCTTTCCAAACCCTAGTTCAAGTTCTTCACATAGTTATTCACTTCAACAATAATGCTTATAAACCAATATCACATAACAATGATACTCATGTTCTTTCCAAACCCTAGTTCAAGTTCTTCACTCAATCATTTACTTCAAAAACAATTATTATAAACCAAGGTACATAGCATCATTTCACAATGGCTCAACAACTCAATAAGGATACCTAATCAAGTCCTTTTCACTCCAAAGTTGTTTTCTAGAAAACCAACCAATCAACTCAACCAAGGAAGAATATGCCCATACCTTTTTATTTGATGAAGAATGATATTCAAAACCTATTTCAATTATCACCACTTTATTTTTCCAAGTACAAAGGGTTAGATGACAAAAATTATCACCCTAACACTTTTCACAATTTACCTCAAACACAAAGATAAATTAAATTCCAAATACATCTTATTGCTCCATCTCAACAATAAATTTCAACATCATAAATTTCATAAAAATCCCCTTTGAAATATAACACAACTTCTACTTATAACTCCTTTATCAATATTGCATTTAAATTGAATATTTCACTTTAACACTAAATGCAATAAATTAATTTTTACTTCCCTAAGGTAAAAACAATAATTACCCTAGCAACATTTACCATTTACCACTTAGGTAAATAAAAACATTACTCACACCTTATCTCTCCAACAACCTTAGCATAGGTAATTAATAAAAAATTAAATTATAAAAACCTTGTTCCACTCCGCAATTCATGGTATTTGATCCTACATCCTATGCTACAGCAGTGCCTTGGTTGTGGCTTCCACGTCGTGTGAGCCAAGTGCTCACCTTGCTCCACTAAAGTGCAATGTGTGATTTATTTTCTTTGCCTTCCTTAGAGCCCTTTGGCTCCTTCTCCAACACGTCTCCTACTTCCATGTAGCGCTTCGAAGGTGCTTCCCTTTTTGAATTCGCATGAGCCTTTTGCACCGAGTATTACGGATATCAATCGAATTGCTCTTCCAATGTTTTTGGCTAAGGTATAAATACCTTTATGCCTTTGTTCCATGCACATCGATGAAGGTAATTTATTTGAGGTCGACGCTTATGACTTTGCCTTTAAATATTTAATTTATAAATTATTTAAATTCTTTAGAATTTAAATATTATAAATTAATATTTAAATCTTTTGACTTTAGGGTTTAAAGCCTCCTTAGGATTTACCACTTCGAATAAATAATATTTATTTATAAAATTTAAATTCAATTTGAATTTAAATATTTTTAAATTAAATATTAAAACTTCCTTGGGCTTTCTAATTTGATATTAAAAGCCTCCTTGGGTTTTTATGAAAAACCTCTTATTTTTGGTCATCCATGGTTTAAATCAAAACCCTTCTACTTATGCTTCACATAATATTAAAAATAAATATTATGAAGCTATTTTGCCATCAACTTTTTGCATTGCACCTTTTGGCATCAACGATAGATTATTCCTTGACATCAATGACAACTTCATGCCTTGACATCAAAATGTCCAACAATATCTACCTTTTTCATTGATGGCAACCCAAATTATTTTTACAAAACACTTGATATTTTTCTTGTTCTGCTCCCCCTAGGACATTGCTCCCCTTGTATCAATGCTCTCTCCTTAAACCAAATCTCTCCCCCTTACTCAAATCTCTCCCCCTTTGATATCAATGGCAAAGGGTCACCTTTGGGGATCGGGGATAAGAATGAGTCTCTTATCTTAGGCCCTCCCCCACCTTCTCTTGAGTTGGTTAATTTTGGGGTGGGAGTATTTCTACTCCAAAAAAGCACTGGTATTTACCTTTATCCTCTTTCCTTCTCATTCGATCCTTATGATTTCTTTGATTGTTCCTATTTTTGTCCTTGTCCATGTCCATATTCCTATTCTTGTTCATGTCCATATTCTTGTTCCTATTCATATCCATAATCTTGTTCATATTCCTATTCCTATCCATGTTCATATTCCTGTTCTTGTTCCTATTCCTATTCATGCTTGATTCTAGAATGTCTGCTCTACACCACTTTGTTGTATGTCCATCATTATTGCATTTATAACACTTAATGCTATTATCACTTGGAGGTGTAAATATATTAGGATTTCTCTTGGTGAAGCAATATATTTTTCTATCATGAACCCTGCAATTCATTGCTTTGTGACCAAACTGATTACATGAGTAGCAATACCCATGGAAAAGTTGTTTGTTCCTGAAATTCCCATATTCCTATCTTTCATGTGTCCTGCACTGTGAAGCAATGTGACCAAATCTATGACATGAGAAACATAATCTATTGAAACTTCCTTGTCTTGACCTCATTGGTATCTTATTCTCTCTTAACCTATTCTGATTGTTGTTCCATATATTTCTTATTTGTGCATTGTTACTTTAATTTTTGAACTTTCTATTGTCCAACTCATCCTCAGAAGTCTCACTTTCTCTTACACTATCTTATTCTAAAGTTTCTTCTTCTTCAGAACTTGAGGTTGACTCTTCTTTTTATTTCTTTTGAGTTTTTTCAAATCCAAGACCTGTTTTGTTTGTTGAACTTCTTTGTACCTTGAACTTCTTATCCAAATTCTTTGAACTCTTTCCAAAATTGTGTAGTTTATCCTTGGAATTTTCTAAATATTCCCTTAGTAGAGCTACTTCTTGTTCTAACTTTTCACATTCTAAGACCTTTGCTTCTAAATTATCCTTGAAAATATTTATCTTAGCCATTGACTTGTTTAAATGCTCTAAAATCTTTCCTCTCTCTTCATCACATTATTGAAACTAGAATTCAAGTTGGGAGTTTTGCTTTCTTACCTTATTTAAATTTTTAAGAGCATAAATAAGCTCTCCCTTAAGATCAAATCCTCCATTTTTTTATTCTTCCTCTATTTTTTTTTTTTTTTTTTTTTCTTTTTTTTTTTTTTTTTTTTTTTTTTTTTTTTTTTTTTTTTTTTTTTTTTTTTTTTTTTTTTTTTTTTTTTTTTTTTTTTTTTTTTTTTTTTTTTATTTAGTAGAAATATTTTCACTAAATATTTTTGGAAGAGATCTTAAGACCTTAACACAAACATCTGATTCTTCAACATTAAGTTCAAGTCTTTGCATAGCATTAACAACCTCATCAACTCGAAGTAGATAATTACTATTTTTTTCCTCATCCTTCATCCTTAATTCTTTCAACTGTGCTTTGAGATTTCATATATTTACCTTTTTGACACCTTTATCTCCTTCATATATACTTTACAACTTATCCCAAATTCTTTTTGCATATTTACAATGCATAATATTTATGGACTCTGATCTATGCAAACCTCTCAAAATTGCGTTCATAGTTTTTGAATTGTAATGCTATAGAAGCTTACATTCCTTATCTATAGGTGGATCAACTAGTGGTTTGTATCAATTTTCAACTGGTTCCCAAATTTCATTGCCAAGCGCCATTAGGTAAATATTCATTCTCATACTCTAGTATATACAATCACTTGCATCAAACACTGGTGCTGAATTATCCGATGATACATTCTTAGAATCCATTGTGTTCTTGAAATATTTTCCTTAAAGTTGTTAAAATATTCCTAAGTAACCCTCTCTGATAGCAATTGAAGAACACAAGCTTATACTGAGAGGGGGTGAACAGTATAAGACCACTTTTTACTTTTCTTTCCAAATCAATATTATGCAATGTAAAGATAGCAATATCAATAGCAATAATCAAAGTAATGTACAAATCACCACACACAATAGAGACACCAATTTAATGTGGTTCACCCAATGTGGGCTACTCCACGGAGAAAATCTTTCACTAAAATTTTCTCAATCAATCTCTTGGGAATCCTTTCCCTATTACAATGTTTATGGACCTCTGTCCAAAGGAGACACCAATACCCTAATCAAGTTAGTGGATCTCTATCCATAGGAGAACTCCTTTCCCCTCTTGCTCTTATTGGTGATCTTCTAGAAGAACTATTTCCCCCACTACTCTGGCTAATGGATCTCTATCCACTGAAGACACATATCCTCACTGCCCTGGCTAATGGATCTCTATCCACTGGATATTGTCATCCTCTATACTCTGTCACCTTCAAATATCTATCTCAAATATACACTAAACATAGTCCTTCGATCTAGCACAAATATGCTCAATATTTATCTCTGATCTAGCACAAACCTATCCTCAAATTTGCACCAAAATCTGTCCTCGAATCTGTACTAAACATAGTCCTTTAGTCTAGCACAAATCTATCCTCAATATCTATCCTTTGATCTGCACTAAACTTAGTCCTTTGGTCTAGCACAAATCTATCCTCAATATCTATCCTCAAGCCTTAGCATAAAGCTTGATCCAATCACAAATCAACACTTCTAGATCTGCCCCAAACCTTAACCCAAGGTTTGAAAAAATCAATCAATCAACTCTACTCATAAGTCTACTCAAAGACTTGTCTCAAATCTACCTTGTAAGCTTCCACAAAATCTCACACTAATCTGTCCATAAGTCCTCTCTAGAACTTGTCCAAATATGCTCAACAAGTCCTCACTAGAACTTGTCCAAACCTGCTCAACAAGTCCACACTAGAACTTGTTCAATATCATAGAAACATAAAGAGAATTGTTAGAGACTCAATATGCTTCACATCCATCACAATGCTCAATCACTTTCAATTACTCTTTTAGAAACATACAGAGAATTGTTAGAGACTCAATATGCTTCACACTCACAAACTCTCAATCACTTTCAATCTCTATTTTATCACAGAAACATATAGAGAATTGTTAGAGACTCAATATGTTTCACACTCATCCATACTCAACCTCTTTCTCAAATCAATTCAGAATATAGAACAATTTGTTTTATAGAACTTGAACAATCACTTCACACATCCACTTGACTAGGCTCAACCAAATCTACTCAACCAATCACTCAATGAAGTAAACCTTACTCACAAACCCTAGTCCAAGCATATGAACACTCACTCAAAATGTTTCCAACAATGCTTATCAACCAAACTCACATAACAATGATACTCTGTCCCTCAACAATCTCACATAACAATGATACTCATGTTCTTTCCAAACCCTAGTTCAAGTTCTTCACTCAATCATTCACTTCAACAACAATGCTTATAAACCAAGGTGCATAGCATTCATTTCACAATGGCTCAACAACTCAATAAGGAAACCTAATCAAGTCCTTTTCACTCCAAAGTTGTTTTCCAGAAAACCAACCAATCAACTCAACCAAGGAAGAATATGCCCATACCTTTTTCTTTGATGAAGAATGATCTTCAAAACCTGTTTCAATTATCACCACTTTCTTTTGCCAAGTACAAAGGGTTAGATGACAAGAATTATCACCCTAACACTTTTCACAATTTACCTCAAACACAAAGATAAATTAAATCCCAAATACACCTTATTGCTCCATCTCAACAATAAATTTCAACATCATAAATTTCATCAAAATCCCCTTTAAAATATAACACAACTTCTACTTATAACTCCTTTCTCAATATTGCATTTAAATTGAATAATTCACTTTAACACTAAATGCAATAAATTAATTTTTACTTCCCTAAGGTAAAAACAACAATTACCCTAGCAACATTTACCATTTACCACTTAGGTAAATAAAAACATTACTCACACCTTATCTCTCCAACAACCTTAGCATAGGCAATTAATAAAAAATCAAATTATAAAAACCTTGTTCCACTCCGTAATTTACGGGATTCGATCCTGCACCCTATGTTGTAGCAGTGCCTTGGTCGTGGCTTCCACGTCGTGTGAGCCAAGCGCTCACCTTGCTCCACTAAAGCACAAAGTGTGCTTTATTTTCTTCGCCTTCCTTAGAGCCCTTTGGCTCCTTCTCCAACATGTCTCCTACTTCCACATAGCGCTTCAAAGGTGCTTCCCTTTTTGAATTCACACGAGCCTTTTGCACCAAGTATTGTGGATATAAATCGAATTGCTCTTCCAATATTTTTGGCTAAGGTATAAATACCTTTATGCCTTTGTTCCATGCACGTCGACGAAGGTAATTTATTTGAGGTCGGTGCTTATGAATTTGCCTTTAAATATTTAATTTATAAATTATTTAAATTCTTTAGAATTTAAATATTATAAATTAATATTTAAATATTTTGACTTTAGGGTTTAAAGCCTCCTTAGGATTTACCACTTCGAATAAATAATATTTATTTATAAAATTTAAATTCAATTTGAATTTAAATATTTATAAATTAAATATTAAAACTTCCTTGGGCTTTCTAATTTGAGATTAAAAGCCTCCTTGGGTTTTTATGAAAAACCTTTTATTTTTGCTCATCCATGGTTTAAATCAAAACCCTTCTACTTATGCTTCACATAATATTAAAAATAAATATTATGAAGCTCTTTTGCCATCAACATTTTGCATTGCTCCTTTTGACCTTTTGGCATCAACGGTAGCTTATTCCTTGACATAAATGACAACTTCATGCCTTGACATAAAAATTTCCAACATGGAGAACTTAATGTCTAATAAATGTTTCTATTTTTTGTAGAAATTAAACATGCTCTATATATCCCTGGTTGTTGTTTGCAAATGTAGAGAATAAGACTGCATGTTGTGGTTTATTATATTTTAAAATAAAAGAGAAACTCTTTTTATTCACTGTGTTTGGATAGGAAAGGAAAAAGATAAATGAATTTCTAGATCTAAACAAGAAGAATGATATGTTGGTTGAAACTATGTGTAAATATTTTTTGGAAAGCATGCATGGATGACAAGTATTGTCTAGAAACAATGGATAATAAGGTCTAAAAACTTGAATGCATTATTTGGTTGCAAGAACAAAATTATTGTGTAGTAGTTTGTTTATATAATTGTTGCACTTAGGATTGCATTCATTTAATGTGAGTCAAGATCTGATCCCACCAAGTTTGTAAAACCATCTTCCCTTGAGCTGGCTATGGCTGGGATCTAGATGACGACTTTGGAGGTAGATGGTTGTGTAGAAGCTGAAAGAGGATTTGTGATGCCCATGCTTGATATCAATCTCTCCTATAAACTCTAAGTGAGCCATTACAGTGTAATAATGATCGAAGAATATCAATATTTGTAAAATGTGATCAGTGTTGTGGTGTTGCTGATCTGTGTAGTGATAAAATTAGGTAACCATCTGGTCATGTAGATACTGAGTAGTCTAGGAATTTATAACTTGTTTGGAATACTGCCTTTAGTTATCGTCAGAGAAAACCGAATATGTATTATGTTTGGAATATAAATTGTAAAGATTGGACAATAGTGATGTATACCTCTTTCTATAGAAGCTTGAATGATTTTAAAATATGTTTAAGTTTGGAGTTGTTTGTATGCTTTGGCTGCCAAGGAAAAACCTTTTGTTTGTTGTATAAATTGAAGTTATGTTTACCTTCTTAAGGCTTCATAAAATAATATTATTATATCTTTATTGGAATCCAGTAAAGTGTATGTTTTAGAAAATCTGATTTAATTACCCCATGGAAGTATTAATTTGGTTGTAATGTTTGGCTTTCAGGTATCATGTAAAGCAACCAATAGCAATATAGGACTAATTTCTTAAGTTAGCACAATTTTATTTTAAAACATACTATGTTGATTGTGATTTTGCCTTTATCTCTTTGGTTGAATGGAAATTAAGTAAGCTTAATTATTTTAAAGAAATCAAAACAACCTCGTGGATGGTAAAGACTCTTAGTCAATGTAATACAAATCTGAAATTAAACCTATACTGCTAGTCAAAACAAAATTTAGAACTTAGACTATTGTGCTTTTTGGAATTGCTGATTTGCATGGTTTGGATTTAAGGTATTTAATCCTTGAGGTAACAAATGGTTTGCCAATATATATATATAGTATTGACAATGATAAGTTTTATTGTTAATGATTCCTTTACTTGAAGAAAAGAATTGTGTGATGGCAATCAATTATTTTGATTCGCTTTGTAAACAATTTCTTGTGAATCATTGTGGAATAGTAACATGAATTTTGGATGTTCTAATAGAAAATATTTTTAATGATACAATGGTGTTTCTGCCATGTTAGGAGGTAACACTGAACCTTTAGTTCTAAGGGTTAAATCTTCAATTGTTTACCTTTAGACCATAGGTAAAGTGACCTATTTATAGTAAACACTATACCTTAGGTCAGAAGTTAGAATGCTCTACCTTACCTTTTAACCAAGCATTGATATTGAAGGATGTTGTAAAAATAAAGGAAAACCCAATATGTTGAGGTGTAGGAATGCACACAACAAGCATGGGAATGGTCATTGGATTGACAAAATTGATCAGAATATGTGACTTGGTCAAATCCTTTAATGAGAAGGTAGTATGGGACACCATATCTAGATTATTACTCATTAGTACTGTGATAAATCCCATGCCCAAGTAACTTAGCTAAATTAGCCTCAAAATTTGGTATGAGACAAATGAGCGTGAGTTATTTAGTGTGTGTGTGTGATTAAGAACTAGGTCAAAGAATTGATAAGGCTCTATTTAACTCTAGGTAAAAGGATAATTAGATAGACATGGGAAAAATTTATGCTAGAACCCTTAATAGAACATGTTCATCAGAAGTCGAGGGTTCAAAATGTAAATATATGGAGAAGAAAACATTAATACATTAGGTGTTATGGGCCCTAATGTACAACCCATGTTGTATATCGAACCTCATGCCAAAAAATGAGGATGATAAATGAGATTGTTGATTCCACTAAATGGTGCAATTACAGGATGTGGCCTATCTCATCCACTTGGATGACTGTCTACAATAGTCATGAATCCAAAAGGTTATGCAATATGTTGTAATATGTTAATTTTTTCTTAACGATATATTGGGTAAAACAATTCTTACTTAGCATCTTGAAGGTATAACCTTAGCAAATGTAGGTTGAAAATTAGAAAAAAAAAACCTCTTGCTTATCTTGTCTATTTTGAGTAGGTAAACCAAGTGAGTAGACTTGGGTTGTTACATATGGTATCAAAGAAAAATTGATCCTAAGTTGTAGACTCTGAATATGAGAATGAATATTTGTTTCAAACTAATATAAAAATTCTTCCACCTATAAGTTAAAATGGCACCAATGCTATGTGGTGGGTCCTCGAGGAATCCAGTAGGAGGCAGAGAGGAAGAAACCACTGAAAGACATGTAAGGGGATCAATAATGAATTTAAGAAGAGGAGGCCCTCAAAATGAAAGAAGAATGAAAGGTTTAAATTAGCCACCCCCAAATGAACTAGAAAAGGAGGGGAAAATATTGCAAAGGTTGTGAAATTGCTACATATTCAAATGGAGCAGCAAAGGAAAAATATGACCCAACATAAAATTCATATGACCCAACAACAAGAATTTATTTCCCAGCAACAATGAGTAATAGAAAACCTAACAATGGAAATAGGAATTGGGTTAGACATGGCAGGGAATGTACCCAGGGAAATTGATATATCAAGTGTTGGAAGGGCCAAGGTAAGTAAAGTGTTGGACAAAAACCTAAAAAATGTTGTGGTCTCCAAGTTTAATGGAAAGGGTGATGGTGAATCAGCAGAGAATTGGTTAAGTTAATTGGATTCATATTTCTCTTTAGTTGTCCCATCCTATGAATCTTAGACTACCTTGGTAGTTATGAATATGACTGAAGTAGCCCTAAATTGGTAGAAATATTATAAGAAAGGGCATGTAGTAGAAGTTGCTGACCTCAAATGGGAGAAGTTTGTCAAGGAATTCAAGGATAGATTCTTGACAAGGCAGTATTATGTGGAAAAGTTTGGGTAATTATCAAATTTGTGTCAAGAAAGAATTTTAGTACGAGGGTACCACCAAAAGTTCATACAACTGTTAAAATATGCATTCCAATATGAGAGTAATGAGGAGATGAAAACTTAGAAATTTATTCTGGGATTGCATAACCATGAGATGAAAATTTATTCTAATATGAAATATTAGAAATATGACTGTAGTAAATATGCACAACCCTACCAATTTACCTACTACTTTTGATATGGCAATAAAAGAGGAAGCTAATAAGGAAATAAGAAAAGCATATTTCAATTATCAAAATCTATCCTAAAAGAAAAAGGATGAACTTCAGAAGTGAAAAAATGTTGGATTTATGAAATGGGAGAAGCAAAAAATAAGAAACCTAAAGGAGGTGGTCATAATAGGTAAATTTGTAAAAATAAACTTAATTACCAAGGTGGTAACTACAAAAAATATGCAAAGGAGTGTCCAAGAAGACAGGATCAAAAATCAGCAAGTTAAGAAATTGCTAGGGAAACTACTTTTGTAAATAGAAATAAGAATTACAAGGGTAAAAAAGCTCCATGAATAGGATTCTATGTGTGTAAAGGAGCTCACTACACTAATAAATCTACCCATAAAACCGATATACCACCTAAAGTTCTAGAGGAGGCTAGCCATAGGATCTATGCTACCATAGGTAGTTCTAAACTTATTGGTCAAATTACTCCTTTCTTATTAAAAGGGAATATATTTGATAGAAATATGAAAAATTTGATTGATAGAGGGTCAAAAGATAGCTTTATTTCATCTAGATTAGTAAGGGATTTTTCTATTAGACCTAAATTTTTGGCTAAAATTTGGAAGGTAGAGTATGGCTCAGGGTAAACCTACCATGTTGACTAATGCCTATTTGACCCCCACATTTCCTTGCCCAAAGGAAAAACCTATTGGCATATGTAGGCACCTTTGCATGTGTTTGATATCATTCTAGGAGTGGATTGGTTGAAAGCGCATAAGACTCTTCTAAATTTTGAAGAAAGATGGGTGGAATTTTTGGATGAATCTAATCAAAGGATTAGAGTTAATTATGGTTGAAAAGAAGTTAAACCACATCTATTGACCAAAATGTATATTAAAAAGGTTGTAAAGAGGAGGGGTATAATTTTCATAGTTAAGATGAATGAATAATAAGAGACTGAAAAAGAATCAAATATATTTTAGCAACATATGGTATTGGAAGCATTCAAGGATGTGTTCCCTTAGGATATACCAATATTACCCCCTCAGAGAGAATTTGATATCTCAATAGAGTTGTTACTTGGTGCTGCACCAATTGCAAGATCACCCTATATAATGACACCCATAGAGTTGCAAGATCTTAAAACACAACTTTAGGATTTGTTGGAAAAAGGTCTAATCAAGCCTAGTGTGTCACCTTGGGGAGCTCCTATTTTATTTGTTGAAATGAAATATGGTACTTTAAAAATGTGCTTAGACTATCAGATGCTGAATAAATTCACTATCAAAAATAGATACTCTCTGCTAAGAATTTATGATTTGTTTGATCACTTGAAAGGAGAAACCATCTTTTCTAAAGTAGACTTGAGATCTAGTTATCATCATTTAAGAATTTGGGAGGAAGACACTTCTTAAACAAAATTTAGAAAAATATATGGACATTTTGAGTTTATTATCCTACCATTTGGGCTAACTAATGCCCTAAACACATTCATGAACATCATGAATAGTGTTTTTAGAGATCAGTTGGATCGATTTGTACTTGTATTTTTGTATGATATATTAATCCACTTTAAGAGTAAAGAGGAGCATGAATGAGAACTATACTAGATATTCTTAGAAGGAATCAATGTATATAAAGTTAACCAAATGTGAGTTTTATACCCCACAAGTACAATATCTTGGGCATATTGTTTTTGTTGTAGGGATTGTAGTGGATCCAAAGAATATTGAAGCAATTATTGATTAGCCAACACCAACTAATGTTTCTGAGGTGTGAATATTTATGGAAATTGTAGGGTATTATACGCTATTTGTCAAGGGGTTTTCAAAAATTTCTCAACCCATTACAAACCTTCAAATAAAAGGGAAAATATTCAAGTGGAAAAAGCAGTGTGAGGAGTCTTTTCAAATTTTGAAAGAAAGGTTGGCAACGACACCAATTGCAGATCCTAAGAAAAAATTTATATTTTATACTGACACATCATTTGAAGGGTTATGATGGGTATTGACTCAAGACTATGTGATTATTGCCTATGAATCCAAAAACCTTAAGTGGCATAAGGTTAATTATGCCACTTATGATCTTGATTATACCTCTTAATTATATATATAGGGCAACGTTGTTGGATGGAATAAAACACAAGGACTGTGTTTATATCTAGTGGGGGAAGATGTACCGACCCTCCTCTCATGATGAAGGAAGAAAATAAAAAATATAAAACCTACTTTTTATTGTGAAACATGGTATTATTGATGATCCTTGTAAGTGTAGGATAATTGTAGGATGACAAGGAAAAGAAGCCAGTCAACAGGGAAAAAGGGTAATAAAGGGAAGTGATAATTCAGATAGTGAGTACATTGACGCTCACACACCTGCATTTCATATAGAATTTTTATTTTATATATATGTGTGTGTGTTCATTTTGAAGAAATAATCGTTTTGAATGAAAAAGACTAGAATGTGCTTATGTTTTGTGTGGCAATGATGATGGGAGCCACCTTATTTTAATTTATGTTTTTTTGTATGATCTCTGATCAAAGGTATAAAAGAGATATATATAAATAATTATATGCATGGGACAAGGATGGAACCATTTTACACATGAGCTTACGAATGTATCTTGGCTAACGTGTCCTTGCATGGTTGTTTTTAAATATTGATTTATTGGTCTTTACAAGGAGATTATTTTTCATAGCTATCTTGTTGTGTGGAAATACATATATATCTAAGTATTTACCTGTGAAGGAAGAACTATTTTGATTTAAATTATTGCAAGTCGAAGTGGAGTGATATGGTCGGTTTGTGCGTAACCAAACAAGGTGGCATCATAATGGTTTAAACCACTCTCCATACCAGACATCTGAGGATATGAGAAAAAATAATAAAAATGTCCCGATGTAAAAAGAGGGGAAAAAATACATAATGGAAGGGGGGCTAGCTACGAAAGAAAAAAAAACTTGGCAAAAGAAATAATAGTAGGCGTGGATATAGAAGGAGCTAAGAGAAATTTTGGGCGAGCTTCATTTCCAGGTGGATTTCTTGTGTGAAGAGCTTAATGTCTAATAAATGTTTCTATATTTTATAAAAATTGAACATGTTGTATGTATCCCTAGTTGCTGTTTCAAAACGTAGATAAAAAAATGCATGTTGTGGTTTATTATATTTTAAAATGAAATAGAAAATTTTGTTATTCATTCTATTTGGATAGGAAAGAAAAAAAGATAAATGAATTCCTAGATCTAAATAGGAAGAATGATATGATGGTTGAAACTATGTGTATATGTTTCTTGGAAAGCATGTTGGATGAAAACAATAGGTAATAAGGTCTAAAAACTTGAATGCATTATTTGGTTGCAAGAATAAATTTATCGTGTAGTAGTTTGTTTATATAAATGTTACACTTGGGATTGTATTCATTTAATGTGATCTAGGATCTGATCCTACCAAGTTTGTAAAATCATCTTCTCTTGAGCTGGTTGTGGCTCAGATCCAGATGATGAATTTGGAAGCGGGCGATTGTGTAGAAGCTGAAAGAGGATCTGTCACACCCATGCTTGATATCAATCTATCCTATAAACTCTAAGTGAGCCATTATAGTGTAACAAGGATTGAAGAATATCAATATCTACAAAATGTGATTAGTGTTGTGGTGTGTTGATCTTTGTAGGGATATGATTAGGTAACCATATCATCACGTAGAGACTTCATAGTTTAGGAATTTATAACCTGTTTGGAAGATCACCTTTGGTGATCTTCAAAGAAAACTGAATATGTATTATGTTTTGAATATAAATTGTAAATCTTGGAGAATAGTGATGTATACCTCTTTCTACAGAAGCATGCATGATTTTAAAATGGGTTTAAGTTTGACGCTATTTGTATGCTTTGGCTGCCAAGGAAAAATATTTTGTTTGCTATATAAATTGAAGTTATGTTTACCATTTAAGGCTTCATAAAACAAAATTATTATATCTTTATTGGAATCCAATAAAGTGTATGTTTTAAAATCTGATTTCATTATGCAATGAAAGTATTAATTTGGTTCTAATGTTTGGCTTCCAGGTATCATGTAAAGAAACCAATAATAGTATAGGACTAATTGCTTAAGTTAGCACAATCCCTATTTTAAAAATATTATGTTGATTGTGATTTCACCTTTATCTCTTTGGTTGAACAGAAATTAAGCAAGCTTAATTATTTTAAAGAAACTATAGCACCCTCATGGATGGTAAAGACTCTTAGTCAATGTAAGATAAATCTGAAATCAAACCTGTACCATTGGTCAAAATGAATTTCAGAACTTAGACTATTGTGCTTTTTGGAAATGTTGATTTGCATGGTTTGGATTTAAGGTATTTAATCCTTGAGGCAACAAATGGTTTGCCAACATATATATATATATATATATATATATATATATATATATATATATATATATATATATATATATATTGCATGTTAAGTTTTATTGTTAATGATTCATTTAGTTGAAGGAAAGAAATGTGTGATGAAAATAAATTATTTTGATTCACTTTGTAAATAATTTCTTGTGAATCATTGTGGAATAGTAACATGAGTTTTGTATGTTTTAATTGAAAATATTTTTAATGGTACAATGGTGTTTTTGCCATGTTAGGAGGCAACACTGAACCTTTACTTCTAAGGGTTAAATCATCAATTGTTTACCTTTATACTAGAGGTAAAGTGACCTATTTATAGTAAACACTATACCTTAGGCTAGAAGTTAGAATGCTCTACCTTACCTTTTAACCAAGCATCAAGATTGAAGGATGTTGTAAAAATAAAGGAAAACCCAATATGTTGAGGTGCGAGAATGCACACAACAAGCACGAGAATGGTCATTGGATTGATAGAATTGGTTAGAATATGTGACTTGGTAAAGTCCTCTAACAATAAGGTGGTATGGGATGCCATATCTAGAAAATTACTCATTAGTACTGTGATAAATCTCATGCCTAGGTTACTTAGCATAATTAGCCTTAACATTTGGTATGGGATAAATGGACATGAGTTACTTCATGTATGTGTGATTAATACCTAGGATAGATAATTGCCAAGGCTCTATTTGACTTCGGGTAAAAGGGATAATCATATAGACATAGGGCATATTTACAATAGAACCCTTATGATCCATAATAGAACATGATCGACCAGGGTTATGCATAGCAACTACTTATCTCCAAGTTGGATAAAATTAGGATTTTCAAAATTTGAAATTGGCTAATATTTGGGACCCTTGACCAGGGCCCATTAGCCAAAAAATTTTGGGTGCAATTTTTTTTGGGTCGATTCGTCCCAATTTTATAATAATTTGACCATTTTAAGTTTAAATTTTGAACATTGCCACTAATAATAGTGAATATTCTACATGCGTTTTGATACTATTCACTTGAATTTTAAAACTAATTCACTAAATTTTTATAAATACATTTTGGGGTTAACTCCTTATGCATAACCCTATGTTCGACAAAAGTTGAAGGTTAAGAATGTAAAGGGATGGGGAATCAAGTATCAATCCAATAGGTGTTAATGGATTAATCCTCATGCCATAAAATGAGGATGATAAATGATATTGTTGAATCTTCTAAATTACACAATTATAGGATGTGGCCTATCTCGTCCCTGTTTGTAGTAGTCTTTAATCAAAAAATTAATGCAATATTCATACTATTTTAATTTTTTGTTAATTATATATTGGGTGAAACAATTCTTACTTAGCACATTGAAGGTATACCCATGGAAAATGTAGGTTGAAAAAAAAACCTTTTGCTTATCTTATCTATTTTGAGTAGGGCAACCAAGTTAGTAGACTTAGGTTGTTACAATTTTAGTGTTAGAGGTAAAACATGGATGACAATTATTCATAGGTCAAGAAAATATTTGGAAGAACATTTTACTTTAAAATTATATAATATTATATGGATGTAATAAAATTATTTAATATATGAAGCTTTCCTGGGAATTTAATAAGATGGAGCAACATCTCTTAGAAGAGGTTGTAATTAATCAAAAATATATTAGATTGTCAAACAATGAGGTGGATTTTAAAAATTGTTGGTTTAATTTTTGGTTGGGTCTGTATTATCTTAATTTTTATTAGAAAAAGAACCATTCTCTTTGGCTTGTTTGGTTTGTAGAGATTTAAAAGTAAAACATAATTTTTATTTGAGAAAAAAATTCATATCTTAGATTTTCATGAATAATCTGGCTAAGGAAGAGGGTCTTAAATGAGTAATGCGTGAACTCTAAAATATACTTTAAAATTGCTACTTTACCTTTTTTTTGGTAAAGGATGAGCTCGCTTGAAATCTATCAAAACATGGTGGATAATATATCAAATTAGGATATAAGGTTTTAAAGCAACCAAAATTTATTGCTCCTAAGGATATTCCTTGAAAGTGTGTTTGGATACTTGTGTATTTTTGTAAAGCGTTAATATTTCTTTAGTCATAAATACACAATGATAGTAATCTAACATTATATTACGTTTTAAATATGTATCCTCACTTTTATGTATTTAATAGGTGTCACAGTTAATCGCATGTTTTTTTATATATTATACAAAATTTTTGGAATGATAGTTATCTAACATTATAATACTATAGACACCAAATTATAGCCACTAATCCTCCATCCTAACCATTCCACCACCCACTTGTCCACCATACACCTTTCCCGCCAATTATTTGGCCCAATTACACCTTTCTCGCCAATTATTTGGCCCAATTCCACCTTTCTCACCATTTCCTAACCCAATTGAGATTATTTTAATATTATTTTATATTATTTAATATTTAATATAATATTTTATATTATATTATAATATATTTATTATAAAATATATATTTATAAACTCAATTAACCACAATCGTCCGATCCAATATAATCCCCACCGTCCATCTTCATTAATCAATGCCACATCTAAAAAGTAATCTCAAACTTAGGATATAATTTAATCTTAGTCACACGATCAAAAGTGTAAGGTTAAAACCCTAATAAAACCATAGGTTGGATTATAAATAGGGGCATTTGCAAATACCCAAATCTTGGAACCTTGAGATTAGAAATTACAACCTGGAGGAGTCATTGTTGAAGCCCTAGCGAAGCAAAAAGAGATAGAGTTTGAATATCTAAAGCCCTATCTAAGCCAACAAGACTTATTTTGTTCCAGTCATCCCCCATTCATCCTCCATCACTGTAATAGCCCCTTCCATCCATTGCATTCGTTGCCACCCCTAGCTCTGCTTTTGTAGATTCTATTGTATCTTGTAGGTGCACACGAGAGCCTATGAAGCTCGTGTCAGAGCCTACCAGGTGCGCATCCGATCCTGCTACAACCATATAACGTGAACCAGAGCCTGATGCATCATGTCATCTACTACCAAACTACAACAACTAAGTGAAGAAACATCACAAGCAAGGTATATATTTATTAGTTTTATTTTGTTACATGATTTGTAGATTTTGCATGCCATTTGATCCATTTTTAGTTAGGGTTTACTGATGTATGATGGCCTCACACTATGGAGCCCTCATGGTTATTATTAACCCCTTTATCTATTTTTGTGTATGCATATCTACAAATTTCACATATTATTGAATGGATTTTGAAGCTGGAGTGGCCTGCCATAGGATATCCAAAACCCACTCACCCCGTTGGAAGTAAGAACACATAAATCTAAAGACACTTAATTTTTATAGCTAGATTTTTGAAGAACCCTAGCATTTCTGTAAATCATTGTATCAAATACCCTCATTGAGGATAAATTGTATCAAAAGGAGTTTATTGGCTCATCTTGTATTATTGAATATATCTATTTGTGCAATCTTGTATCTCATTGTGTTAATTGATTTCCTTATTTTATTTAAGTGTCATGTTATTGTCTTCACAAATGGTGATCACAATGGGACCCCACAAGGGTTTGATTATTTAATAGATCTACCTTGCTACTTAATTTTATTTCTATTTGTTATAGGAATTTTTAGAAGTGTAGAGATCACTGATTTTGTCTCTAGGGTTTTTGAAGTAGTCTACAACATTTTTAGATATTACGTAGGCGTTCAAGAGCTTCCACAGAGCATTCGACAATGTCTACAGACAACTGTAGACACTCTACTATGCCTACACAAGTGCTCTATTGTGCCTACGTAGGCGCTCGGTTGTGCTTGACAGTGATTTGGAGTACAGCTAAGGCATTTCAAGTAAATTTCATAACCCTAGGTGGCCATTTAGCAATTTACGTATTCTGCATTCTGCTTCTATCTTTCACTATTTTCGGGTTTAACATTAAGCAGTTTGGAAAATAATTGGTAGCAAGTTACATCTAGGGTTTGTGTGTGTTTCATTATATCAAATTAATTTATTGTCGTAAAATTTGTAGATCTAGGTGATTGTTTACATTTTTGAGTGCATATGAAACAGAAACGCATCCTAGATTTTGCATTTTAGGGTTAAAGGTCACTTTAATTTTGCATATCTAAATAGGAACAACATCTTGATGCATAAAGTAATCCTGCCCTAGGCTGGCCCCTTTGGCAGAGAGGTGAACGAACCCTCTGGTTGCTCTTGTGATTTTAATCACTTGTAGGAAGGGGATTTTAAGGGTGTACTCCGCACTCTTTAGGTGAAATTTGCATCTTTGTATTGGCTTATGATTTATATTAGTGAAGTTAGTAATATTTAATATTGTTTGCACACAATAGAGAATGAGAAATCTAATAAAATAAATCACACACACACTTGCATGATTCACATTTTTAATAGTAGTGGCTGCATTTCATCACCAATCATTGCTTGAGATTTGGTGACAATGGCCATGATTTCCATCCACAAATATCTACCCTAGAAACCATAGGACTACCCTCGAGCAAACTTGTTGAAGGTCATTACCAACAAGAATCTCGTTGCCCTAACCAGCCTTAGTTTTTACCTTTTTTATTAAACAAGATTAAGTTACATCAAAACACACAAATCAATAATTCACATTATTGAAAGAAAATAATTAATGAACAAGGTAAGTCACACATAGTGAAACCTAGGACTTATTGTTTTATTTGCTTTAAATTTTGCAAAAGTTGTTAGTTTGTGTGATTTAGATAAGCTTTTAATCTTTGGTTCAACTACTTTATGGTTTTAACACGACAACAAAAGAAAATAATAAACCAAAGTAGTTTAATGAAAAGAGCTCCCATGAGCCTGCTACTTCGGTAGCCCCATCCAATATGGTTCAGACTACTTTGTCTGGATTATCCCATCCACCCCACTCTCAAGCAGAGACACATTCAAACAATGTGGAGATAAAAACCACCTACATATACATGGATAGAGTGCAGGCCCTTTACAAGGCTTCTAACTATGTCTTAGAACCTCTTATCCAAGAAGGTTTTGAAGAATATGAATTGCTACCACCTACCTTACCCAAGTATTTCCTAATTCTAGTTATGAATATGGTATTCCTTCCTCCATGAGCTAACCACCACAAAGCCCAAGTGTTCCAAACTCTTATCTCACATCCACCTATACCAACCCCTTGTTGAGGAGTATGTCAATACTGCATCACAAGTCCACATACTCCATGTTGTAACATCAAACACAACTTGCACCATACCCATGTCCTCTCATCCATCATCATCCACACCTCCATCATCTCACGTAGCCAACATGACCATGTCATCCACCCCTCCATCATATCACTTAGCCAACATGACCATGACTAATCATCCATCATCATCAAATCATCCATCGTCTCATCCAACCACAACCCCATCATTCGACACATGATCAAATCAAGAACTTATGGATAAATTATGGCTCATCAATAGACTGCTTTCACAATGAACAAAAGGAAAAAAATCAGCTTACATAGAACCTATGACCCAAGGAGTCCCAAATCAACCTTCGCTCACCAATCAAAATTCAGCATGGGTCTCTCAATATTCCATAGTGTCCATCCCCAATCCACCACCACTCCACACATCCACAATACCAATCAAAGTTACCACTAACCAACAACATAATACATTTCTCCATCATCATCCTCATAAATCATCCCCATATTTCAACCATCAATATTATGCACATACCCAACCCAATTCATTCCACAACACCATGTTGGTCACACCCCAACATCTACCATCCAGCCCATCAACCAACCGTCACATAATCCAAGGTCCTCATATTCCAGCATAAGATCTTAGATTCCAGGCAATGCAAAATCAAATCGATCAGTTCATGCAAAACTCACCAGGGATAATGAGCCAAAAGATCACATTAATTCAACTAATCCATCAACCAATCCATCCATCGGTACCATCACCGCCATATCCGACATATTTTACGAAACCAAAATTTGACAAATTGAGGGGAACCGAGGATCCTAAGGAGCATGTGAGTTCATTTGTCCATGTATGTTTTTGGATTAGAGATGATAATGCTATTATGCTCCAAACATTTCCTCAAACGTTAGGGGGAGATGCCATGGAATAGTACAATCAGTTGCCTACACATAGTATTTATACTTTTTATCAATTGATAGATCTATTCTTGGAATGCTTCACCCTTAATATTAAAAATAAGGTGTCCTTATCAGATATATATTATTTGAAACTATGGGATGAGGAACCTATCTATGATTTTGGAAACTGTTGGAGGGAAGTCATAACCAAGTTACCATTCTCCCTCCCAATGGAATAAATTATCAAACTTTTTACCAAGAGTTGCTTAAAACCCATCTCTTGGATGCTTTAGATAAATATTTATAGAAAATTTGAGGAGGCTTTAGCACAGGCTAGTGTCATTGAGGATATAAAAATCCAAGAGGGTATCATTAAGCCTAAGAAGAAAGAATGGTAAAATAGGGGCCAATACCGAAATAATCAATTTGGCCAAACCAAATCCACACAAGCCTCAATGGCTAACACAGCTAATCAAGTCAATCAAGTGGTCATGAGCTAGCTTGTAATGGCTCAAAAAACTAGTGCAACAACAAATTTCCTATCATGTGATCCCATCAGTAACCCAAGCATCAATGATACAAAACACAGTGCCAATTGTGTAACAACCTACCCGCGACCAATTCAATCGACCCCAACGTCAATACACTCCCTTAGAGAAATCATATTCATCCATATTTTGAATGTTTTATGAGATAAATAAATTAGCCTTGTCAAACATTAGGCCCGATGATCCCACTAAAAGGCCTATAATTTATAGGGAGCACTTGTTTTGCCCATACCATCGATAAAATGGGTATGATATCAATTCCTACCATGTGTTCAAAAATATAGTGCAAGACCTCATATACTTAGGGGCCATTAATTTGGATAACCCCTTAGCTCCACAAAATCAAAATTTGGGCATATATCAGACACCTCTACCTAACGATGGGGAGGTCCAACATAAAATAGGAGGTAACAATCAACAACCACCTCCTAATCAAGTAAATCATGTCCAACAATACCAAAAATTTGTAGGAGCAGTCCATGTGGTTACTAGAGGGCAAAAGAAAAATCAACAAAATACTCAACAACCTTCAAACCCACCTCCCATAAAAACATCATATAACCTTCCATCTATATACCTAAATAACCTATATACGTCTAGGCTTCCCTATATACATATCCACTCTTGATATACCCATCTATGCATGAGGAATATTTGATATATGGATGACAATGATACATGGAAATGACCATTAGATATGTAGCCCAATATGGTATCGAAGGTATACTCAAAGCCCTCCTCATGACTCCCACTAGTTCGTCATGTTATCCTCCCATACAGTCATAAAGCACATGTAAGATCTTATGTGGGTATCGATAGCCTAGGCTTACAATATAGCCAATTTAGCCTATAGGTTTGTACTTTGATTACTCAAGAGATTATATATATTCCCAAATATGACTAGTCCCAATAGGTTAGGTTCTTCTTAATCTTGATTAATGTATTTTAACTAGAAAAAGAAATTAGATGGTCTTGTGTAAGTGTTTAATATAGTTTTATCTTGATTAGGGATTTTGAGTAGGATAGGAAATACCTTTGGCACCCATGTGGGTTTCATGTTGGGTTCACCAAAGATGTGATTATGCAAGTTGAGACAATTCCAAATGTGTGCCCTTCCTTGTGTGAGATCACACTGAAGACTTTTATCTTTTTATATCTTGAGAGAACTAATATTTGATGGATCAAATTCACATACACCTAAGGTTTCAATGGTAAATATAATCTTCCCTTTAAGGTCTTATATCCTTAAAGGCCTAGATTTTATTGATGCAATGCAAGATATAGATGTGGACAAGTGTAGGTATACAAATATCGTATTCTATATGAAATTTTGCTTTTGAATGTTTACAAAAACTTATGAAACCTATTTTTTTAGTACAAGAATAGAAATAAACAATGTAAATAACCAAGGCTACTCTAAAATATAGCTACATGCATTTCACTTTTGTGCCTAGCGCAAAGATATGAATTAGATCTTATCAATTTACAAATAAAAAAATCAACTTATCCCTCTCACAAATCTCCTTATAAAACATAGTAAAAATATATAAAATAGTAATATTATTCTATGATGCAACTAAATTCATCTTCAATATTTAATGCCTAATGTAGTGACTGAGGTCTATCATTACCTTTTTAATAGTTTTGTAATCAAAGATAAAATTTGCTACTCTTTTATAAAATTTTATTGCACAATCAGAAAGAGAATGTTAAAACAAACTGACCATGCAATGCTAAAGCCCTAAAATAGAAACAAACAAAAAACAAGATAAAATGTACCTAATCCACATATTGAGGAAGAAGTGCCATGCAAAAGCACTAGATAAAAACACTGTATAAAAGATCCAAACAAAAGCATCATACAAATGTGTAAAGCAAAAGCACTATAGACATATTTGTGTGATGTTTTTTCTCCCAAACAATGCTTTTGACTAAAACTAAAAAATAAATTTATCTATAGAAAGAAACATATAAAAATAGGTGGTTAGTGCAAGGGGGTTTATCTAATTTTGACAAGGAGAAAACATGCTTCCTTTTTTCAAGGGATCAAATCCCTATTTTTTTACACAAAATAAAAATATTGTCAAGCATGAAAGGAAATATCAATGCTAAAATTAAAGAGTACACAAATATGATAAATGCAAAATAAAGAAATAATATAATAATGTATTATTGAATGTTGAATTATTAAATGCAAAAAAAAATGTTAAGCAGATCCAAAAGAGGAAAAGAAGTCTACAACCTAGCAAATAGTTGATTACCCTTTTATTGATAAAAACAACCAACAAACGCTTATTGATCAACTTGTACACTAGTATATGATTGATGGAAACATGTCAATGTACTTGATTTGCTAAATATATCACCAATAGAGGTTTCAAAAACATGATGGTTTGCAGAAAATTGATTGATCTTCAAAAGTGACTCAATAGAGTAGAATTATGATTAGAGATTTTTCCTTTAAGCCTCCCTAAGGGGGTGATTTTATAGAAGATCCAAATCCCTCCTAGATATTTTAAGCATTGCTTTGGTAGAGAAAGCAAGGTACTTAGGATTTAATTGCATGGAATCTAGAGTAAATTTGATAGGGAGTTTATATCAATTGCATGGAGATGATAGAAGTCTGATTAAGAGTTTCAAGTAGTGAGGTGTCATGCAACTATTAATCAAGAAGATTCAATTTACAATCTAGTATCTTGACATACACAAAAGTAGTTGACAAGATGAAATACATAGTGAAACAAAGTGTGATGGACAATTAAACTATTACAAATTTAGTTTTAGTGGTGGCAAAGAAAAAGTTACATGATGGTGTCAAAGTATTACAACTTTTTCTAATGATGATATTGCTCCATAACAACAATAACATAAGTAGAAGGTTAATAGGTTTGACCGAAAAATCCACTATAGGTAATATGAGTTCCATTGAAAAGTACCACATCAATTTCATAAGGTTACAATGCTTCTGCTTTCAAAGCATTTTAAGGCATCAATTCTCATCTAAGTATAAGCATGTTTATACTCTTTGAACCCTTTCCAAATGTATGAATTAACTAAAATTTTGTGAAAATGTATTTTTTATTTTGTGATCTCTAAAGATGATGTTACATTTTACCCCAAATTTGAGTATGAAAAAGTCGATTTGATATGGCATGTTTACAAAATGGGCTAGTGAGGTAAATGACTGATCTAATACATAATTAATGCACAAAAATTGGTGTCTACAAGTCTAAGGTTTTATTTACTTTTTAGGTATGTTTGAGTGAAAATAAAATGGCATGCATATTCCATTAGAATTGATAGAGAGTCCAAATATAATATTTAATAGAATAATGCAAAAGGCATTTAAGTGATTTGTAAATTGAACAAGAGTTAGGATGAAAATAAAATATAAATTAAAAATATTAAAATCCTCCCTCAAATAGAAAATTAATAAGACTAACAAAAATTTTACAAATTTCATGGATATGACATTTATATATCTTCTTCCTAAAATTTAAAAATTATTTAAATTTCATGAATACAATGGTTTATGCATATAGAAACAAATTTTATATAGGACAGGGATAAATAAGTAAACAATGATAGACAAAGTAAAAAAAGAGATATTCTAGAATACATCCCAATTTAAACAAGACTATAATCAAAGGTTAGTTATCTAATATCTATTAAATCCCCTTCAACTTTAAGGGATCCATAAAGATGATTATTTTATGTAGGAAGGAAATAAATAAATAAATAACACATATAACATCCAAGAGTACGGAGATAAAAATAATAATAATAAATATAAAAGTAAAAAAAACAATTATTATGTAAACGAAGAAAGATACCTTAATATTGACACACAATAAGTTTTTAATTATTATTATTATTTTTATTTGAGTAATTCTTTATAAGCTTTTTCATAATTTTTTATTAATAAACGAACAAAGTTTTTAAAATATATATAAAACAAAAATAATATAAAATATTAATATATAGTACAAATACATTGTACTATTTGAAATTACAAGTCACGATTCAAAGATTCACTTCTTACTATTTCCTATCCAACCCTTAAAATTTTTAAATGTTATTACTTTAAAACCACATAAAAAAAAATCATTAATATAGGTGTAATAAATTCTCTAACCTATCAATATAAAAATATAAATAAATATTTATTATTTATGATAACCAATTCAACCATGATATTTTTGTTTAATAAAAAATTATAAACTAATATGTAATCCACTTGATAAACCAGCGAAAACTACAAAGCTAGTTAACCCCTATGCTTTTGTTCACTTCTTGCAAACCAGGGAACTACGACAGATCATCATAAATATTATCGTATAATATAATACACATTGAACTACGACAGATCATCATAAATATTATCGTATAATATAATACACATTACTCAATTAAATTACATGGTAGAAAAACCAGCATATATAATCACCACAAGATATGAAAAGGTCAGTCTCCGAAGCAGCCGTCAGCATATACGAAAACCTCTACTATAAAGGCTACAGATGGCACCCAAGGGGTTAATAAGCGTAAATCTACAGGTTTTCAAGTCAATTAACGCACACATTACCTGTCAAGGCCTCCGCTACACTTGGTGACGGTTACCACAAATCCAAGGGAAAAGTTATGAAATATGACGACTCAACTTGGTGACGGTTACCACAAATCCAAGGGAAAAGTTATGAAATATGACGACTCAATGCTAACGATGATTGATGATTGTCAGCTCCTATTGTTTGAAGTTGAACCCATCAACGGGGTGATATTTATTTATATTGCACAGGAACTTTTATAATAAAGACGAAGTAGATCGTTATCCTGACTGCGAAACCAACCGACTTATTGTTTAGGTTTAAAAAAAAAAATTGATATTAATGCCAAGTAGTTGAGTTCAGTTCTGTGAATATGCGGGAAAGATTTTTGAGTAGAACAGGTAGATGCTCTTGTATGGGTGACAAGACTTTTTAAAAATCTATTTTTAATAATTTTTATATGTGAAATATATAGACGCAATCTCTCATATGCATCGGGTGACTTGTATTAAAAAAATTTAGTGCTTTTTATGATAGGTAAATAAATTTATGCAATGTGTAGATAGACAGATAACACCAATTGTTTTATTTTTATTTTTTAATTTCATATTTCTAATATTTAAATTTAAAAAATTAAAATTAAAAATAAGTTAAAATATAAATTTTTTCGTATGCATCAGTTGACTTGTATTAAAAAAATTTAGTGCTTTTTATGATAGGTAAATAAATTTATGCAATGTGTAGATAGACAGATAGCACCAATTGTTTTTTTTTATTTTTAATTTCATATTTATAATATTTAAATTTAAAAAATAAAAAATAAGTTAAAATATAATTTTTTTCTTTCCACCGTGATAATGCATTTAATTTTAATGGTTTTTTTTTTTTTTGGTAAATTTTAGGTTAAAGAATGCGATGTTATATGTGGTTGAAAAGACTAGGATAAAAAAAACTAATATATATATATATATATATATATATAAAGGATAAAAAAAAGTTGAGATAAATTATTTTCATAATTTTTATCATATAAACCTTTATAAGATATATAAAATCACTTAAAAAGATATGGAAAATACATGTTCAAATATTTTTGAAAAAAATTTGGTTTTCTTAATTGCAAGGAAATTCTTGATGTCATAATCATCTCACAATAAGTGATACATTCTCTTCAATCTATGAAAAAACCATCATCGCCTTATGTATCTAGGATCTAGAATGTTTAAATTATCTTGTTCCTTTACTTCTATTTAAATATAAATTTTGAAAAAAATAAGAACATATTTGGTTATTCCATTGAATTGTATTGCTCTAATATCCATTAGTGTTCCTTTTGTTTCATA
Organism: Wollemia nobilis; assembly: GCA_028583015.1. Classification (NCBI taxonomy): domain Eukaryota; kingdom Viridiplantae; phylum Streptophyta; class Pinopsida; order Araucariales; family Araucariaceae; genus Wollemia; species Wollemia nobilis. Next base: position 509,422 of record JAQPPZ010000677.1, on the reverse strand, counting down.
TGCTTGTTATGTCACTTTGAAAACCATACAAATTGCTCCTTTAGTATCATGTTGTTGTTACACCACTTTAAACTAAAAAATACTTTTATTATTATTATTATTTTTAATTGTCGCTACAAATGTTCTAGATGAAGGACTTCACAAGGACATATTTCTTGTTGCTACACCACTTTAAACTAAAAAATACATTAAATTTTGATTTTTTTTTTTAATGTCACTACCAATTTTCTAGATGAATGACTTCACAAGGGCATATGTCACTCATTATTGTTCAAATTCCTTCATATTTTATTGATTTTGAAGCTTTTAAAATTCTTAATATTATGGTAGAAGAGTCATTTGAATTAAAAAATTTCATATGAAATTATGACTTTAAAAAAATAAAATGTTTACCAATAAAATTGCCCAAATTTTAAAATTCACTAAACAAATAGTTTTTTTTTTTTTAAATCATTACTTTGACATTACTTGTCACAAAATTTATTCTCTTAAAAATTAATTCCTCTATAAATTATAATCCATAATATAATAACCCATATAATAAAACAAAGATAAATAACACTCAAAATAAGGTAACACCAATAACACTATTTAAAAGAAAAAATAAAACCATAAAATCTTTTTATAAAAAAAAAATCTCTTAAAAAATAAATTTCTTATATACAAATAAGATATGAGAATTTTTTTTTACATAAATCAATGTGAACTCTTTTTTAATAAATATAAATAATAATTGCAATGACAATAATTCTTCCCCATACGCAATGGTAAAGGGAAAAGGAAAAAATAAGATTGGCTTCAACACCATCATGGTGCTGCATCTTTCAATCTCCATAAATATATAAATTAGGAAGCGTTATAGATTTTAACAACCAAGCAATTCTTGTTTCCTGTTCGAATCGTTTCCTCCAAAAGTCCACAAAAAACAAAAAGGTAAAACAAAAGAAAAAAAAAAAAAAGCATCGGATGTTTCCGGTGTAAAGAATTTCATCAAGGAATTGCAGAAATTTTATTCTTTACAGGGAAGCCAAAGGAAGTCAAGCACGTCTCCTCATAACCAAACAAATTTTAAAATATTTTGAACATTTCTCTCAAAAATATTTGACACAGACAACCACGTATCACGGCATCTTTCAGCTTACTGTTCCAGTTGGACACTTTCACACCCTCAACTCACCTCACGGCCACCACAGTATCAGAAAAAACTTCTTATATATAGCAGGGCATGCGGACATTGGTAGTTCAGATCTTAAAGCTCACAGCACCCTCTCATCTCCATAAAAAGTATCTGGTTAACGATGACCAAGAAAGAAAGCTCTGCCAAGACGAAGGGAATGTCAGATAATTACAATAGTTTGTCGACTGATAAAGACAACACAGCCTCGGACATGGAGGCGGACTCAAATTCTGGGACAGGCGAGTCAACAGAAGCAGAAAGAGATTTGTGGGGGTTAGGCAGCGGCCTTCGGGGCGGTGGGTGGCCGAAATAAAGGACACAATTCAGAAAATCCGCGTCTGGCTTGGCACATTCGATACGGCAGAAGACGCCGCCCGGGCCTATGACGAGGCCGCCTGCCTTCTCCGCGGTCACAATACCCGAACCAACTTCTGGCCTTCGCCTTCGGCGCACTCTGCCGGGCTTCGGCGCTGCCGGCCAGAACTGCCCGGCTGCTGATGCTCCGCCTCAACGCGGCCAATGCACGAAATAATGTTAACCCCCATCAGAGCTCGAAGGAGCCCACTGCTAACATCAGGGTTGCCAATCAATACGTAAATTCTATCAAGACCGAAGTTCCCGAGCCGCCTTCATTGCCGGAATCCGATGAAGAGGACCTCCCCGGTTGGGGCGAAATGGTCACTGTAAATCACGGCTGTGATAACAGCAAGGAACACAGTTCTACGGAGAATTTTGATCATAATAATAAGTTGCCTGTAGAAATGGACGTGAAATTTGGTGGCACAGGAGATGAAAGTTGTAATTTTACGGCCATGATGACGGAGGCGGGCAATGGACCGGCTTATCTCGATTGCCATAGCACTGTGAATGTGGAGATGAATGATGGCCTCGATTTATGCGGTGCGGAGGAATTAGCGGCGGCAGAGATTGGTTACTGTCCATTTGCCGTAGCTACGGAAATTGCAGATCCAGCTAACATGTCGAAGTACATTAATGTGACGAAGGAGGAAGAGGAAGAGGAGGAGAAACATGAGTGTGGGGAGGGAAGAGTAGAAATGGCTTGTGAGGGCGAGCAGAATAGTTCGATGTTTAGGGAGGAGATAAGGAGGAGGATGTACGAGAGGAAGATCTCAGCTTCTCTCTATGCAATTAATGGGATTTCAGAGTGTCTTCGTTATACGATCGAGCCCATGGATTCAGCCAAGATTTTCGGATCTGGTGGTGGTGACGAAATTTGTCGGAGTTGTTCTCAGTTAAGGGCTTCCGTTAGTGATGTGACGAGTTGTGAGGAGAGTGAAAGGTCGTTATCGTGTTGCGAATCCAATGGAGGAGAGGGTGTAGAGTCAGAATCTGAGAGCGTTGAGATGATGTGGACTTCGTTGGAGTTGCCTCCCATTTGTGTTGTTAATTGAGTGGTAATGGGGATATTTTAAATTCGTATTCAAAACTTTCTGGCTGTTGCATTTCTTCCTTTCATTCGCCTGGTTTCCAAATTTCATAATTTTTTTTATTTTCATTTATTTGTTTATTTTTTCCATTTTAAAGATAGAGTTAAAATAAATAATTTTTATTGGATAGAATCATATTTTTACATTTGATTTACTTTCATTATTTATTATAATTTTTCATTTTAGATTAATTTGTTTTTTAAGTAATATTTCTTATACACATTTACCATTGGAATTTAATCTGGGTCACATCACCCATAATGCAAGTGGCGTCCTTTCCTGTAAACCACACTCATGAGAATTAATTTGATTTTTTTAAATATATTACTTAACTCTTTGATAATTTACATATTTGTATGTCTTTTTAAATATTTTTATGTTTAAAAAAAATATTTTATATGTGATCTTAAAACTTTGCTTAATTCTATTAAAACATATCAATTATAAAAGAAATAAGGGACCTAAATCTACATACAATTAAATCAAAATGATTTTGAATTACTTTTTTTTTACGTAGATAACACATCAAAATAATTGGTTTTGATCTTATCTTACTTGTAGCATATTTGAAGAGATTATATATTTTCGTAATAGCCAATTGTATATTAAAAATCTATCCAATCTTTTTTACCACATAATTTTGTTCAATATGTTAAATATGTTGCATTTTGAATATTCTAAAGAAAAACATTTTTGAATGTCATTTGAACTGAATAATAACACCAAACCCTTCATTCTTCTAAAGTAGAAAAGAGTATAAAGTATCATACTTCTTTTTAAAATGAAATATATTAGGGTTAATATTATAATTCTAATTATGGTCCTTCATGTTTAACAATTATACAATAATTCATTTTTTAAAGAATTTATAAATTAAAGTGATTTTGTAATAAAAACATATCATAATATATTTATATAAGTGATATTGTTTTAACCAACATATATAAAATAAAATGATCATTTAATATTTATGAAATTTTAAAGAATAATAAAAAATATATAAATAAAAAAAAATACTAAAAAAAAAATTATGTTTATATAAATATATTCTAAGTTATGAGGTTTTAGTTTGTTTAGGGTTTGAAAAAAATAAAAGCAAAAAATTAAAAATTGTTTTTTTTTTTTTAAATCATCTTTAAAAATATTTTAAATAAATATATAAGTGCATAAATAACTTTATATTTAATAAATCATTAATATTGACTTGAAAAAAATTTACAAATTAATTATCTTAAAAATTTTCCCCTTTTAACTTATTTTATAATTATTGTATTTTAAAAATCAAAATAATAATTTTTTAAGATGTTATCTATTTATTTATAGATTGGATAATTTTACTCAATTCACATGAAAATATCATCTTTGTTTAAAATAAAAAGTCTTCCAACACTTTAATATATTTAATATATTTTTTATTTAACATAATAAATGTTGTCAGGACAAACATTCAATTCTACAAAACTCAAAATTTAAAACTTTCAAGGTCTGAAAGTTAATTAAAAATCAATAATTAAAAACCAGTAAGATGAATGTTGTCAGGACAAACATTCAATTCTACAAAACTCAAAATTTAAAACTTTCAAGGTCCGAAAGTTAATTAAAAACCAATAAGATGAACTCAATTGTGTGGCATCAATGTCATCCCTGTTGATGGTTTCAAACAATAGATAACATTCAGTTGTTATATTTCATGACTTATCCATTGGCTTTCCCCTAACTGTCACCAAGTGTAGAGGAGGCTCTCACTGGTAAAATGTGCGTTGATTGACTTGAACAAAATGATTCTGACTGCCTCTACACTGGTAAAATGTGCGTTGATTGACTTGAAAAAAATGATTCTTACTGCGGCGGCGTGTAGATTTATGCGTATTACCCCGTTGGCTACCATCTGTTTTCAGAGCAGAGGTTTTCGTATGTACTGACCACTGCTTCCAAGGCTGACCTGTCGTAGTTTCTTGTGTTCTCTTCCCTTCTTTACAGGAAGAAGTGGACAAAAACATAGGGGTAAACTAGCTTTGTCTTGTTCAGTGGTTTAAATAAGAGGGTCGTCTTAGAAAGAGACTTTCTGTATTTTGTTAAAAGATATTATGTGTAGGACCTGAGACGTCGAGGATTAAAATTTTTAATATGTTTAAAACATACTTGATGAAACTCTGTTCAGAAAAGAGACATTCAGTTTTGTTATATTGAATAAATCTCCACATTCCTCTTCAACGATTATAGTCCATCAATCTTTCCTAAGTTTTCCTCCGAGAGGAAATATTTCGATGAAATGTTATAGCAAACTGGTGTGCGAATTCCAAAATATATAAGATTTTCTTTTCACCTCCTTCGCCGCATTGAATTTCCATATGACATATTCTAGTTAGAATCTCTTCTTCCGTGTTTTCTACATACGGTTCCGTCATGTGCATGGACATTTCTCATTATAGTATCCTTTATACATAAAATATATATTCTATTTATTTAATTTTTTTAAAAATATTTAAAATACTCAAATTTTTATTATCATGTTTAGATGTATATCTACTATTTATGTCTGGCCTTTAGTTATTCCCACATTATCCTATATCATATATTCGATAAATTTATTTGTAAAGTATTGTATACAAATTTTTATAATATTTGATAATTAATTATTAAATCTAGCGCATTTCGGTATTGAGCTGTTTTGAAATGGAAGTTGGCAGGAAAGGGTCTCGTGAGGGTTTGTCCTGTGAGAAGGTTACAACCAGAATCTTTGTGGGTGCAAATCTTTTCAAGGGGAGCAAACCCTTTGCAGGGTCTTTTTTTAGAGGTTTTTTTTTATTCTTGAGAAAAGTTTTATGCAAAAGTGGTTATGAAGGATTCTGGAAAGTGAAAAGTTCTGAGCATACGTTTTGACTTACATCTTGAGCAAGGGGGAGACTTTGGGTCATTGCAAATGTCTTAAAGCTATCAATGGATCATGGAGCTAGTAAATTGGTAGGAAAATTCCTAGGCCCACATTTTGATAAAGACTCCATCCATGGATCATGGAGCTAGTAAATTGGTAGGAAAATTCCTAGGCCCACATTTTGATAAAGACTCCATCCGTTGATGAGCCTGCCCTAAACATAAGTAGTAGGACCATATAGAGGATATAGTACTCCTTAAAGAATTCTTCCTTGTAAAATTAATATGCGAAGAAGATAAGTATCGAATCTTAGTGGGAGGTCCTTGATTATTTGGATGACGAGGTCTCTTTTTATAGAAATGGGACCAAGATTTTGATCTAAATATTCAAAAAGTTAATACGATGCCTTTATGGGTAAGACTCCCGAGCCTTCCATTCTAGTTCTTGCATGATGTTATCCTACTTGGAATAACAAGGGTGATAGGAGATATCATAATGATCGACTTTGTCGTGAGGACTAAATCAAGAATGGTATATGCGAGAATGTGTGTAAGTGTCAATCTTAAAGCGGATCTTGTCAACTCCATAAAACTAGTATACGAAGAAAGCACATGGGTCCATGAAATATAGTATGAAAATAGTCCTTCCTTCTATGCCTCCTGCAAAAAACAAGGGCACTTTGTAGTCCAGTGCCCTTTAAAGAAAAAAATCCCTAGCCATAAGCAAGTTTGGCTTCGTAAGGAATCAACTAGTCCCTCTACTTTGTTAAAAGGATACAACAAGCTCATCTAAAGAATCCATTATCAATATTTAAGAAAACCAAGAAGCTTTGCAAGATGTCAAATATCATCAAATAAGAGAAGATGAGGATATTCTAGAGGCCATGACCTAGGTAAGCCCTTTTATTCCTAAATTAGTTTGTTCTTTATTTGATTCTCTATGGAAAAAAACCTTTGATTATTTAGAAGTTTTTTCTCAAATTGCAAAAGAAAATAAGAACTCTCAAGAGGAGGATTATGTTTTAGAATACCACCTAGATTCCTTTATATATGAAAGAAAAAAGGCTCAGCCCTTCAAAGGAAATAAAAACTTAAATCCTTTAGTCAAGGAACTAAAATATGGTAAGTGGTTAGTTACTCCAGGTCCTGTAACCAAAAATGAGAGGAAATGAGGAGCATATGTTAACAATGACGGGAAGGTGGGTAAACCCTCAAGCCATGAACTTTAGAAGAGAGAAACGAAAGCATATATAGACAATGGCTCATAGAGAATCCTAATCTTAGGAGGAAAGGAAAACCAATAGTTTGACTATAGTATTGAAGCTACCCTTAGAACCAAATTTACCTTAGCTCTGGATAGAGGGAAGAAACATCATGTTAATCCTCATAAATGAAGATATTATCTTGGAATGTGAGAGACCTAAATGGCTAAGCCGAATACATAGTGGTAGCATCTATAGGAAAGTAATTAAACCCTCATATTATCCTTCTCCAAGAAACAAAATTTGAGGAGTCCAATATTGATAAGGTTAAAAAATCAATATGAAAGGACTCTAATTTTTTTCCAATCAAGGCCAAGGAGATTTGGGAGGACTATTATGTCTTTGGGACCCCTTAAAATTTGAAGGTAGACTTGTTTCCTCCTCATATAGATTAACCAACATCCTTTTTTTTGCAAATAGATCAAATGTAAATGGGTTCTTTCTAATATCTATACTCCAAAATTTATCCCTGGTAGAGTTTTTTTATGGAGCACTCTCAGTCATATGAGAGAGGTTTTTAAAGATGATGCATGGATGTTGGTATCAAACTTTAATTCCTATCTCTATCCTTTATATAAAAAGAGATATAATCCAATTATGTTTAAAGGTTTAGAAGATTTTGCCCAATTTGTGAATAATAATGAGCTAATATATTTGGACTTGAAAGGGAGTAAGTTTACTTAAAGCAATAGAATATTTGGTAGCCAGTTGATCCAGCTCAAACTTGATAGAGCTCTTATATCCAAGGAATTTTTGGTCGCCTTTGGAGATGCTACACTAAGAACTCTCCCTAAAGTTGGTTCCAACTACAATACATTGGTTTTGGAGGCTTTCTTAAAAAATAGGTAGTTCAAAAGCCCTTTTATATTTGAGGTGATGTGGCTCCATCATGGATATCTAGAATCCTAGGTTGTACAATGGTGGGATCAGAATTTATCTAGACCTCTAGTCTCTCAAATTGTAAAGAAACTCATATTGTTAAGGCCACCACGTACATCTTTGACAACATACACTTAGTTTTTGATGCCATAACCTTCTATGCTTTCATTCCTGCTTCATTATTTCACCACCTCAATGTTCACCCTCCACCATATCCACCACTCCTCTACAGTAACCAACAACATTTCTTGTTGTCTGTCAGCTTCACGATGCCACCCATACAACCATTTTCTTCAATAATTGGTGTTGTCATACTAATTTTTGTCGATGCTCACCATTCGATCCATTAATATCTCACTCTTTAGTGACCATATGTAATATTTAGCATCTTCATCAATTTTTCAATATGAATCCTACGTAATTCAATTCTCTATTGCTCTTTTCGGTGAGAGTTCCATTTTCCAGCAACAACAATTTCACTTATTCCTTAGGTTTAGATGTTTTCTGGCATAGAACACACTTTCTAATGATTTTCATTTTTTTCTAAAGTTCGGCAATGTTGTTCTTTGTGGTGCATCCATTTTCTCATTTTGACAGCTAAATCAGTGCATTCCACCTTCATTCCCATTGCGTACAAACTATTCTAGCATGCATATGTTTTCAGGCATTCCTTTTTGATGAGCACAAAGAATTTATACATATTTTATTCGTGGTATTCTCCCACATTTACCATGTGGTTGCCATCTTAAATTTTTTTATATGGTGTGATACAGATGATATATTAGCCAGCTTTCACTAGATACCATACCATCTTGACTCTGTTTTGTGTCACCCTGTGTTGGTCTTACTTAACCTACCACCCCGTTAGTCCTATCCAATGGTTTATCACCACATATTCTACTCGCATCAATAAAATTTCTTGTTCATTGAGTTCATTCACATGGGTTCTCAATTTTCATATGGCACGTGTTGTCCATCGACGTCACAACACCTGTTAGCTATATCACATGTGTGTCTATGTTTGCAACCTATTGAAATTTTGCTTAGCCCATCCTCTGTGCATTGACATCATTCATGAGTTGTCCACATTGGTCCAAATTCTATCATTTATCATATGCCATATGCATTTCGATCCATCAACTTTGACCTCTAATGTCATCCACATTCCTTGGTTGTCGCACCTCTCTATCCATTGCATCATGATGATATCGCCCTGCATCAAGTCTAATGTCTTATATCTGTATCGACCACGCTGATTTTAACTATAGTTCTATCTTGTTTGTTAGTTTTATCAGTCAACCCATATCCAAAGTGGTCCTCCACTATTATTCTATCCTATCTATCGGTCGTGTCGATCAACACACATCCAAAGTGGTCCTCCATTGTCATTTGTGTTCGATCTGTAGGGTTATGCATAGTGGTAAATATTCTCAAACTGGGCAAATATTAGGATTTCTAAAATTGGAAATTGGCGAATATAAGGACCCTCGACGTCGGCCCATTCACCTAAAATTTTTAGGACCATTTTGATTTTAGGGTCAATTCATCATAATATATATCCAAATATAGTCATATTTGTACTCGTTGGAAAGCTCTTTTTGAGCCTTATATAATGGAAGTGCATTTATAAAGTTATAATGGGATTTTAAAGGTCAAAATATGTCCCAAATATGGCCTTAATTTTTAGGGCTTCAACTACCCCAAATTTTGGTCTGAAGATGATTGATTTGATTTACTTAGGATTTGCCATGATTCACCTTGATTTCGATTAGGATTCACCATTTTTTTACAAGTATAGTTTTATTCCAACCCCTTATGCATAACCCCGTCGATCTGCATCCCAACCATTTCACCACTAGTTGTCTCCCACTTTACGTCCTTCATATGAACATTACTCATCATTAATTTTTCCTTTAATGTAGGCACATTGAAGTCATCTTTCATTAAATTAAATTATTTTTTTCTATTTAATTTAATTTAATCACTAACAAGACTTTAATGCATGTTATATTTCATTTAATGCTTATGCACCGTATTCATTTAATGTATGCAATCATTCATGGTGGCCCAAAATTAAATTAAAACCAACCATCAAATACATCTGTCATTTCTAGCTTGTCACATTTTGGCACATGGTTCGAGGTATATTCCATAGTATCTCCTTTTGAAATTAGTTACTTTATTCTTCTATCGTTCAAGGGACCCATTTTAGCTATCCTCCGGCATAGTAGTGTTTACAGTCGATGGAGAGCATTTTTCATGCGCGACTCAGATCTAGTACCAAATTTTGGTTTTTTGAAGACCTGTACAAGTTCATCATTTTTATCTTATTATTTTCTAATAGGAGTACATTTTCCATTGTACCTGATACTCCTGGTTGTTTTCCTTCTTTATCTTCCACATTTGTATGCATTGAGGATCAATGCTTCTTCAATGGGGAGGAATGATAGGGATTGGGATATGAATTAGGTGTGATTTAATAAATATTTATTTTCAATGTCAGTTTTTGTCAGGATTAAGGTGCACTATTATCATTGAATGCAACCTTATTATTTCCATGTCTTATAATGCCTATTTATAGGCTTATGTTGTTAATCAAAACTAATTTTAGATTGTCTTTTTATTTCCTTTGTCTGTGGTAACTGCTTCCATATCAAATGTATCATGTGTGAGTTATGTAATTATGAGATCTTTATCATTATGAGAGAAGAGGGGAGGTCAAGATATATGCATGTGGATTCACATGTAATTATATATTGCTGACAAATAATTATAAAAATAATCGAACTACTATAGCTTCATGCATGCTATAGTAGACTTTATTAATAATATTTTTAGTATTTTGTGTGTACATTATTGTAAGAAATATTTGTGTGATCCCTTGGATATTTACCTATGAGATAATTGGGTATATTTACCAACATGATGATGTCTCCAATGAAAGGAGTGCATAGATAAGGTTGCAAGAGAATATTTTGTGACTATAACTACTAATTTCCTTCCTCCTTCCTACCTATGTGAAGAATCTCCCCCTTCCCATTTTTCTCCTCTCACTTCAATGCTTTTTGCTTGCTTTTTGTTTTCTTTCCTCTTTAATCCTGTACATATTCTACTACACTCTCTTTCCTATCATAAATACAACCATTGGTTCTTTAGGATGAACACCACCTCTCATTGATAGTTAAATATCCAACATGTCCACTAAAACTATCACATTATTTTTGTTGCTTATTCTCAAATTTACCACAACTCACCAAATAGTTTCATACTTTGATAATCAATATTAACCTTCACTTATGTCACCTCTCTCCATAATGCTAATTTTTTTATAGTGTTAGTGTATACAACCACCTTTGCTTCAATCTCCACCTCATTTTCTCATCAACCATTTCATATTGTCTACCTCATCCATCAAGTTTTCTATCCTAAAGATCACTTAGAGGGACATTGATGTCCTTTAATATCCACCTAATTTGTACCATTAAAATATATTACATTTTGTTTTTATCCTTGTTTAAAAGAAGAAATATAAAATATTTTTATGAACTTATATAACCTCCCCTTTATATACCTAAATAACTTATATACCTCTAGGCTTCCCTATATACATATTCACTCTTCATATACCCATCTATGAATGAGGGATATTTGATATATGAGATGACAATGGTACATGGACCATTGGATATGTAGCCCAAGATGGTATGATCATATTCACATACACCTAGGGTTTCAATGGTAAATAAAAGCTTCTCCTCTAAGTTCCTATCATATCCTTAAATGCCTATATTTCATTGATGCAATGCAATATGTAGATGTAGACAAGTGTAGGTATACAAAGATCCTTTTCTATATGCAAGTTTACTTTTGAATGTTGACAAAAAGTGATGAAATATATTTGTGTTTTAGTACAAGAATAGAAATAAACAATGTAAATAAGCAAGGCTACTCTAAATTGTAGCTACATGCATTTCACTTTCATGCCTAGTGCAAATATGTGAATGATATCTTATCAATTTGTAAAGAAAACAAGTCAAATTATCATTTTTATAAATCTCCTTAAAAAATATAGTAAAAGAATACCAAAAAGTAATATTATTCTATGTTGCAACTAAATTATTCTTCAATATGTAATACCTAATATAGTGATTGAGGTCTATCACTATCTTTTTAATAATTTTGTAACCAAAGATAAAATTTGTTACTCTCTTGCCAAATTTTATCACATAATCAGAAAGAGAATGCTAAAACAAATAGACCATGCAATGCTAGAGCCCAAAAGTAGAAACAAACAAAAATAAGGTAAACTATACCTAATCCATAGATTGAGGTAGAACTTCCATGCAAAAGCACCAGGCAAAATCATTGTATAAAAATGCCAAACAAAAGCATCATACAAAAGTGTCAAACAAAAACACTATAGACATAGTTGTACAATGCTTTTGCTCCCAAAAAATATTTTTGATTAAAACTACAAAACAAAAGTATCTATAGATAAAAATATATAAAAATAGATGGTTAGTGCAAGGGGGTTTGTTTGATTTTGGTAAGGAGAAAACATGCTTCCTTATTTCAAGGGATCAAACCCCTATTTTTTACAAAAAATAAAAATATCGTCCAGCATGAAAGGAAATATCAATGCTAAAATTAAAGAGTACACAAATATGATGAATGCAAAATAAAGTAAGAATAAAATAATGTATTATTAAATGTTGAATTTTTAAATACAAAATAAAATATTAAGGATATCCAAAAGGGAAAAAAAATTCTACAACCTAGCAAAGAGTGGATTACCCCTTTATTGATAAAAGAACCAACTTGATCCACTTGTACGCTAGTGGATGCTTGATGGAAACATGCCAATGCACTTGATTTACTAAATGTACCACCAATGAAGGTTCCAACAACATGATGATATGTAAAATAGTGATTGATATTCAAAATTGATTTCAGTAGAGTAGCATTATGATTAGAGATTTTCCCTTCAAGCCTCTCTAAGGGGGTGATTTTATAAAAGATCCAAATCCCTCTTAGAGATAATTTGAGCAATGATTTGATAGAGAAAACAAGGTACTTAAGGTATAGTTACATGGAGTCCTAAGTAGAGTTGATAGGGAGTTTATATCAATTGCATGGAGATGACAGAAGTCTGATTAGAAGTTGCAAGTAGTGAGATGTCACGCAACTACCAATCAAGAAGATTCAATTTACAATCTAATAGCTTGACATACACAAAATTAGGTGATAGGATGAAATCCATAGTGAAACAAAGTGTGATGGGTAGTTAAACTATTGCAACATTAGTTTTAGTGGTGGGAAAGCAAAAGTACCATGATGGTGTCAAAGTATTGACACTTTTTCTTATGACGATATTACTCCATGACAACAAGAAGATGGATAGAGGGTCAATAGGTTTGACTAGAAAAAGCACTATAAGTAACATGAGTTCCACTAAAAAATACCATGACACTTTCATAAGGTTACGATACTTCTTCTTTCAAAGCATTTTAAGGTATAAATTCTCATCTAAGTATAAGCATGTTTATACTCATTAAACCCTTTTCAAATGTATCAATTTACTAAAATTTTGTGAAAATATGTTTTTATTTTGTGATCTCTAAAAATGATGTCACATTTTACCATAAATTTGAGTATGACAAAGTCGATTTGACATGGTATGTTTACAAAATGGGCTAGTTAGGTAAATGACTGATTTAATGTATAATTAATGCACAAAAATAGGTGTCTACAAGTCTAAGGTTTTATTTACTTTCTAGGTGTGTTTGGATGAAAATAAAATGACATGCATATTCCATTAGAATTGATAGAGAGGAGGGATACAATATTTAATAGAATAATGCAAAAGGCATATAAATAATTTGTAAATTGAACAACAATAAGAATGAAAAAAAAAGATAAATTAAAATTATTAAAATCCAGACTCAAATAGAAAATTGATAAGACTATCAAAAATCTTACAAATTTTATGGATGTGACATTTATATATCTTCTTTCTAAAATATAAAAACTATTTAGATTTCCTAAATACAAGGGTTTATGCATATAGAACAAACTTTTATATAGGGCAAAGATAAATAAGCAAGCAAAGGTAGACAAAGTAGAAAAAATAAATAAAATTAAAACACAACCCATTTTAAACAAGACTATGAGCAAGGGTTAGTGATATAGTGTCTATAAAATCCCCTTGAAGGGTCCATAACAATGGCAATTGTATGCAAGAAAAAATAAAAAATAAATAATAATAATAATAATATATTTTTAATTATTATTGTTGTAATTTGAGTATAAAAAAATATTCATATATATTTTTAAACTTTTTCATTTTTTTTTATTAATGGTCAAAGTTTCTAAAAATATATTCATATTTTGTTTTTTAAGATAAGACAAAAATAACATAAAATATTAATATATAGTACAAATACATTGCACTATTTGAAATTAAAAGATTCACGATTCACCTCTAGCTAAGATAATTTTGTCCCTTCAATTTTTTAAATGTTATTACATGAAAATAACATAAAAATACTTATTAATATAGATGTAATAAATTCACCTACTATATATATTATTTATATAACCAACTCAACCATGATATTTTTTGTTTAATCAAAAATTGTAAACTAATCTGTAATCCACTTGATAAACCAGTGAAAATTACAAAGCTAGTTAACCCCTATGCTTTTGTCCACTTCTTGAAAACCAGGGAACTACGTCAGATCATCATAAATATCATCGTATAATATAATACACAGTACTCCATTATATTACATGGTAGAAAAAACAACATGTATAATCACCACAAGATATGAAAAGGTCAGTCTCCGAAGCAACCGTCAGCATATACGAAAACCCCTGCTAAAGGCGGGCAATCAGAATCATGTTTTCAAGTCAATTAACGCCCGCTTTACCAGTCAAGGCCTCCGCTACACTTGGTGACAGTTACGGCAAAGCCAAGGGAAACGTTATGAAATATGACGACTGAATGCTAACGATGATTGTCAGCTCCTATTATTTGAACCGATCAACAGGGTGATATTTATTTGTTTTGCACAACAACTTTTATAATAAAGACGAAGTAGATCGTTATCCTGACTGTGAAACTAACCGACTTATTGTTTAGGTATAAAAAAAAAAGAAAAAATGATATTAATGCCAAGTAATTGAGTTCAGTTCTGTGAATATGCAGGAAATATTTTTGAGTACAACAGGAAGATGCTCTTGTATGTAACGCATTCAGTCCCTTATTTAGATGATGCTCATTTCGTAGGCTAAGGATGTCAAGACTTTTTAAAAAACTATTTTATTAATTTTTTAATTATTTTTTATCTGTGAAATATATAGAAGCAAGTGACTTTTATTTAAAAGATTTAGTGTTTTTTATGTTAAATAAATTTATGCAATGTGTAGATTGACAAATAACACCAATTATTTTATTTTTTTTAATCTTATATTTATAAGATGTAAACTTCTAAATAAAAATAATTATAAAATAAGTTAAAATATAATTTTTTTTTTTTTAGTCATAATGTATTATTTTTTTTTGGTAATATTAAGAGAAAAGGATTTTGAAAGGGGCCCCTAAACCTTTTACATCAGAGAGAAAACCAGCTAGGAAAGCTGAGCACTAGAGCATGAAACATCAAAGCACAAAATAAAACAAATAGGAGATGAAACAACACCACAAACTAGGAGGGCCGAAGTGACCGAAGAACCCCGAGAAGACCAGTGGAAGAACCGAGGTAGTTCTACACCACTGCATCAAACTCAAAAATAATACCCCCAGACATTTGGGTCGCCTCCTCTGCATAATCCAACACCATCTTGATGGAACTCCACACCGCACGTTGTTTGATCTCCATCAGCTAGAGACAGTGAAGAATGGAACTCTTCTTAGCCACGGAGTTGCCTTGAGAATACATATCACTCACCAAATTATCCTTCGAAGCTGATCTGGGAAGGACTTCGATCTCCCCATCTAAAATGTGTGTTTTAGAGCTAGGGAATACTATCCTGACTTGCTTTTATTACCACTAAAGTGTTTGGACTTATGCACCCCCACATTCACCTTGAAAACACCTTCCCCAGCATCATCAGAATTAGGAGCTAGAGACACCAACTGAGTATCACCCCCACCAGAGGCCCTCCTCCACGGAGAGCCCCAAACACCCATAACAGACTCAAATCCTTTAGAAAGAAATTTCCCTGACCCTAAATCCAAAGAAGGATGATTCCCCAACTCTTCCTCAGAGCAGCCATAATCATTCGAAAGCATCAACGTATCATTGTGTACCAAAATAGAAATGGAATTTAAAGAACATAGAATTTCATCAGTGGCAATACCTTATTCCTGTGTAGCATGTTCAAAAAGTATAAGCACCAGCCCCTGATGCAGTGGAGCCTTGCATTTGACATCCTGAACGACCATCATTGACCTGCTAAGCGAGTGAAATAGGAACACTAGAATGTTCATCCACCTCTGTCTCCTGATATGGTTCAAAAACATTGCATGGAAGCTCTGCACTATTTCATACGAAGATTCCATCATAAATAAGTCCATAATAACCTTAATGACTCTGTTCCACAGTTACATAAGGGCTTTGGCATTGAACCCATTCTGGATTCGAGGTAAAAACTCATCTTCATCCAAAAAATATATGATTTCCTACACCAGTGAATGCCTCTCCTTATGAGTAGCTCCATCCACCATGAGCCCAGTAGCTCGGCTCACAAGATCCATCAAGACTTCGAAGGACCAAGAGCCCACACGGACCCACCCCTCCTTCTAGGAAGCCGCCATCCAGTTCGAGAGAATTGGATTATGGCCATGAAATTTTTGGATGCAATCCAACAGGCCCCCATTATTTAAAATATTTATGACCTCCTCATCAACACTTAGTGACACAGGTTCAATCCTAGACTTAGGGAGAACCAACTTACGTTTGCACACTTTGGACTTGCCCATCCTCTCACAACATGTGTAGCACCAAGGGGGACTCAAAACAAAAAACCACCAGTAAGAACCAGAAAGGGACACCCAAACATCCTTAGAAGAACACCAAAAAACCCATCCCCCACCCATGGTTAAAACAACAACAAAGCCCACCTTGAACCAGACCAAACTAGCAAAGCCAAGAAGCTACATAAAAATAATATCAACATGTGAGCTTCAAAACTAATAAAGGGACTCAGCCTAGACTTGGATTGGCATAAACGAAACTTTGAAACACACCAAACCATGACTTTCGAGGAAGATTCAGAAGCCATAGCCCAGAGGAGGGGCCAACAGGGAGGAAAACATGAAGCGCCTAGGACTAAGCAAAACCACCTCAATAAATGACCAAACATCGATAAGTCTTCGTGAAGCCACGTGAATGGGATAGCTTAAACTACCAAACAAAGACACCTCACCTCGACCAACACCAACGATAACACGTAGGAATAGTGAATTTCAATACAGGAAGACCAATGGTCCCCAAAAAATAGATGATTCCTGAGACAAAATGAGAGGAAGAGGAAGATGACTCATATATTGTAATTTTAGTTTCTTCCATAGTTAGTCTATCATAAAATTATTCTAAAGAGGGCATTTTAAAGGTTGTGCCAAGAGCATCTTTTGTAGATAGAAAAGTGGTTGCAAATATTTGAAATGCACCATTTAGTTTAGAAAGAATTAGATAGATGCACTCTTCTTCAGTATTAGTCTTCCCACTACCTTTGTATTAAGAGACTTCTTTGAATTTGGTGAGGAAGTCAACAATACTACTAAAGTCTTCAGGAGACAAAGTTGTTAGTTCTACTTCTAGTTGCATTGATCTTATTTGATATACTTTGCCAAAAAAAAAATTTAGTTTCTCCCAACTTTCATGAGGAGTTTTACAATCTGTAACATGAAACCACAAACTTTCATGAACATTAGAGCTAATAATACCAATTTTTTCATACATTTTCCCTTTGTGAACAAATATTTCATATTCTTTTTCAAACTAAGCTTGCTTTTATTCTAAAAGGTGTGTGAGCCCTTTCTGAGAAATGAGATTTAAAATTTTGGGCTTCCATGTATGGTAGTTATGAGGAGTAAGAAGATCAATTGTATTCATTGAATTTATTTTAAATTGAAGTTAACCCAAAGTTCCCCCCTTTAACTTTAATTTGAGAATGCAAGGGATATTATTTACAGAAGCCTTAATGAAATACCAAATGCCTCAAAATTACCCGCCCTTACTAGAGGGAGACTATAAGTAATATGAGAAAAATGATATGAGTTTGAGGCTAAAGAGAATAAATATGCCAATGTTTTTTTTTTGAATCAACATAAAACGTAAAATACCTACCCTAACGAGAGGGACACTATAAGTATTTTGAGTTTTATTAAGTAAATATTGATAAAGGGAACACATATGCCAGGCCTATATATATATATATATATATCTCAAATATGTGCCCTGATGAGAGGGAAACTATAAGTTAAATAAGATGTCCAATTTTGGTGAGTGATGTTTTTTTTTGTCTCTATAATGTTTTAGAATAGTTTAAAAGAGTTATTTGAATTTTGAAAATAAACAATTATAAATATGAACTCTTTTGGAAACTTGTAATTGAGAATATTTTATATAATGATATATATATATATATATAAGAGCTTTAAAGAAATTTTAATTTTTGTTAAACGGATGAAAATAATCAAACATAATATTTATGCAATATTTTTAACAAAAATGAATTCCTTTAAATGAGAGTGTTATAAAAAGATAAATAGAGAGATTTTTAAGCAATTTATATATATCTTAAATTATAAAATATAATATTTGATAGAGATATGAATATTGCGGACTCTAAAACAATCATATAGAAGAACACCCTTTTTGATAATATGAAATGATTTAAAATTTAACCAAACATATAATTTTAAGCAAGATTTTAAAAGGAATTATTTCTTCTGATGCAAGTGAGGGTAAATTAAAAATTATTAATAGAGAGATATCTAAGCAATATATATATCTCCTAAAATAAAATAATCAATAAATTTAGAGAGATATGAATATTTTAGACTTTAAAAAATCATGTAAATGAACACCCCCCCAAAATATAAAGAACTAATGGTGCAAAAAAGGCACCCGAAACCCCCCCTTGAAAAATATATTTTATTTAAATTCTTACAAATGACTCCTTTCACTTTCTTCCCCGAAAGAGGCGAAGAAAAATATGAGTCAGAAATAAAAATAAATAAAATATAGGGAGTAAAAATAATGATTTTTACCTTCGAAATTGAAGGGAAAAAGACATTACAATGATATTTTAAAATTTAACCATATGAGAGAAGAAAACCAATTTGTTCGTTGGTGCACGATATAAAATATGTCCAAGAAATCCAAGGAGACGAAGTGAGTTTTGACGTCAGATGAAGCCACTAGCTATCATAGTTCTATTGTCTTGGATGCATGTGAAAGGCTCTGTCGTGGTCGTTGATGAAAGAACCGTTCAACCTGATGGTTTCCTATGTACTATGGTATTTGAGGACGTTCTCTACCACCGAGGTCACATTCTAAGGTCTTCGAAGACAAATATCTGTATACGAAATAACCTAAACCTATAGAGAAAAAAACATAGGCAAACAAGGAAAAAATACCTACTAAAAATTGTAATTAATATATATCATATAAAGTGTCTCCTCTCAGTGCTTCAAAAGAGGGATCGAATCCTGCAACAAAGGAGAGTTAGAAAAGATTGATATAAATAAATTTGATCAGAATATTCTTTAGCTTCTGTCGCAATGCTTGAGAAAAATTATCTGCACAAATATATGTTAGAGAATTGATAAAAACAATGCGAATCTAGATAACTAAATAGGATGGATGAGAGTTGTTTGCATATCAGTAACTGAGAGTGAATCCATCGAATATAAGTGATTCAAATCATCCTAGTTTAAAGGCATATTTGAAGGTGATCACCAAAAAAGCAAACGAACGCCAGGGAGGAGCAAGATACAAAATATAATGACGTTAAATGCAACTTTCAATGACGTAATAGCTCAAAATGATTTTAAAGGAGCACCAAGCGTTAAATGGGGATGCCATGATTCATATATCCATGAAAGGAGATTTTATCTTGGATGGCATAACGTATCGTTGACGCCCAAAAGTAAATGGGTGCCATGATACGATAGCTTTGAAAGCTTCCCAAGAACATTGTGATGGCAGCAAAAAAACTTTTACCCTTTCAATGACGTTATAAAAGATATTTTAAAGGAGCACCAAGCATTAAATGGAGATGCCACGATTCATATCTCCATGAAAGGATATTTTGATATCGATGGCGTAACGTATCATTGGCACCCAAAATAAAATGGGTGCCATGATACGATAGCTTTGATATCTTCCCGAGAGCAACGTGATGGCAGCAAATAAAATCCTTTACCTACAAAAAAATAATATTAGAGAAAGGGATATCCCTTTTTATCAAGTTGCTATATAAGTTTTTTTTAAATAAAGGGGTAAAAATTTATTGATAAAAATTTGGATTACAGAGTACAATTGAGCTTCCGACCAGGACTTAAATAAACAACAAAACAGGCTAAAACCACTAGACTAGAATGACACCCAAAAAATACAACAAGAAAAAACCACATTAAGTATGTACATCCTTGTGGATCAACTCCCACAAGTGTTGAGAGTCCCCAGACAGGAGATTATCTCAATTATCGATACTTCAAGGATCCAACAACTCAAAAGCCCTTTTGGCCAGGTAATCAGCAACCACATTTCATTCTTCTTGGAATGTGCACAAATGATATAAATTCAAACTCTTCACTCATTCTAAGAATTTGAACGGCTATAGAGGCCAACTGCCAATTAACTTCCTCCACCCTTTTACTATTTAAAATATTAACCATAATTTGAGAGTTAGACTCGCAAATAATCCTATGCCATCCAAGATAAAACCCCCTCTGCAAGGCTTCAAGAATTGCAAGAGCTTCCATAAAATTGTTGGAGTGAACACCTTATAAATGGAAAAGAAAAAAATGACACCACCAATAGAATATCTCCCAACATCGCTAATTCCAGCATGTCCAGGATTACCCCTGGACGATCCATTAGTATTAATTTTTAAAACTCCTCTAGGGGGTGGCCTCCACCTACCATCTCTCCTAACCTTCTTGCTGAGCTGAGGAACCCTACTAGGGCTAAAAGAGTTCACACCATCCCCAAAGAGACCAAGTGCTTATTGTACCTTCTCCTCCCTAGAATCAAAAAGAGGGTCCACATCACAGTTGCTATGGATGGTTTCCTAAACCATATACAAGATCCTTTGCCAAATATGTTGAACAGCCAAATAACTGCCTTGAAATATGCATCGATTCCATTCAAGCCAAAATTTCCATATGATGCAAGAAGGGCCCAAAATCCAAGACACCCGAAGAAATGGGGCCTTGGCCGAAGGTCTGCCTAGACTACTCCAAAACTCCACCAGGGATAGCACATGAAAACATGGATGGTTCCAAGTGCTCCACCAATGGTGCCAAATGTCTCTGGCAAAGGAGCATTGGAAAAATAAATGAGAAGAGTCATCCTCATTCTTACTACAAAGGACACAAAAAGAGGGACCCTGAAATCCCCTCTTCCTCACATTATCCCAAGTGAGACATTTATGACGAGCTACCAACCAGAAAGAAGTTACATTTTTGCCAGGAAAATTTGTTCCACACTGTAGACACCAAAATAGCACCAATCCGATTATGTGACTGCAAAAACTGATCTCTTTGACAAACACAGCCCCCAGGGCAGCCCTCAGAGGTTAAACAGTGGTCTTAACCACTTTCATAGCAATTTTGTAAGGTCAAGAAGCAATTTGGCACACTTGGAAACTTTGCCCAGTACTCGTCTCACCCCGGGATGAATTCAAAATAGAATTCGTCCCACCCCAGGACGAATTCTGAATTTGTCCCTGGGTGGGACGAATTCTAAGCTTAACGAGCAAAAAGACAAATGGTGCCAAGTGGCAGCCTAGAACAGTTAGTTAAGGACTCCTGCCTTGCACGCGTGTGTAGGTGGACAGAGGGGCCATTAGAAGACTGTTACAAAAAGCATTTATCAAAGCTCAAGTCAATGGAGGACTCCCCTCCCTCATGGGAAGACAAGACTGCCACATGGCGCCTATGGCCAACACATGGCATTTGTGCTTCCCTCCCAAAAGAGACCCCTTGGGTCTATAAAAGGTGGGACTTTTCTCACCCAAAATATACAGGTTGAAGGATTTTTCAAGCAACGAAGTGCTGCCGAATTGAAGACCCACTTGCATCCCATTTGGTTCACCTTCCCACATCCACCAATCTCTTTTGCAAGGGAGGTTGTTGGGTGGCCTTTGGAAGCTCGAACCTTACCCAAATACAACGCATGGACAACTGAACCAACCAATTCGCCGACCCCCCAATCCTAAGAGGTTTTGGGCCCATCCCTGGTGGATTGGCTCCAAAATCAAGTGCCAACGGTGGGAGGCCCACTTGGGCACCCCCACACCTCCCAAGTCCTATTTTTATTTTTTGAGCATTTTAGATTATTTTTTAGATTGCATTTTGTGTTATTAGGTTTGATTAATCCATAGCTACAATTTTGTAACTTTTGGTCAGATTCTAGGATGTTTTGTGTTGCTTTGTCGTTTCGCTAACTTGCAGGTGGCGACATCAAATTCCTGAATATAGAGGCCAAATTGGGAGAATCCGACCATCTGGGTCATCCCAAAATGGCCCCAATTACATAACCCCCTTGTCTGCAGGTGTTTTGGAGACCTCGGGAGTCAACATTGGAGCGTGTCAGTTCGGCTTCCCCAACATAGAAGAAATCGTCCCACCTAGGGACGATTTACAGTCAGAAATCGTCCCACCCAGGGACGATTTCCAGTTGAAAGCAGATTGGCTGACTGTATCAGTGGCAGTGGCCTTCTGGTAACTTTTTTTATCTTCTGTCAAGTTTTGAAGCCATTTGGACTTAGTGTAATTACTGTTTCAGACAAATCTTTGCATGCATATTTTGTTAGTTGTAAAGAACAAACACCTTTCATTTGCAGCAGGTGCTACTAACATCTTGGTTGTTTCTTTGTTCACAGAAGAAGCAGCGGAGGTGAAGAACTCATCGACATCAGCGGCGACATCATCTTGGCCCGCCCATTGCAATCGTGGGCATGCGGAAAGAGGAATCATTCAGTGATTGTAATCAAACTCTATTTGCGCTCCTAGCCCCTGAAAAGGGAGGAGACGTCATTGTAACAGAGATCAAGGGATATTAATAAAAGGGTTGTGTTTTCTCTATTTGCTTGTGTCTCTTCCAATGTGTTTCTTTTCCATTTCATGCAATTTACATTTCTAGGACTTAAGCGTACTTGATTTTGAATGCAATCGCACTTAGTGTTTCCTTTGCCCAAAATCTCGTGCTTTCACACACCTTTTTCCACCAAGTGATAGGAAGACTCCCATACTTTTTCTTATCAAGAACCTGATAACCATAGGCTACTGAGTAGGTTCCCTTAGGATCAGGGTTCCAAGAAAGAATATCTTTACCCCTTAATGAATAACAAGGCCTCCCCATAAGAATAAGAGCAGGCACCTCTTTGCCCTTGGCTAGTCCCCCCTTGGGCCATTCTTGTGGATCTTTCCACCTGTACATCTCCATATTTCCAAAAGACTAGATTTTTTTAAAGTCCTCCACATGAGACCAGTATGCTTCAAAGAAAAAATTCTTAGGGAATGTAATCTAGGATATTGATTCAAGATAGGAGGGTGACCATCCCAAGAATCCTCCCAAAAAAGAGAATTTGATCCCTGATTGCAAGTCCAGAACAAACGCTGCTTGATTAAATTAGCTCCTCTTTTTAGAGTGTCCGAAATAACTGAACCTTTCCCAACCAAGCTGACTCTAGGGATCTCAGCCTCAAAAATACCTCTCAAGTATTTACAAGATAATATTTTAGCCCTAATATGATCTTGATAGGTACACAATCTCCATTAAAGTTTTGCAGAAAAAGCCTGCCCAAAAGAGCTATTCGTCGCAACCCAAGGCCTCTCTCTTGCATCGGCCTACATATAGAATCCCACCTAACCAAACTCCATTTAGATTGATCAAGTTTTCCAGACCATAAAAATTGTCTTGACAAAGCATCCATGTCCTTGATGAAGTACGAGGGAGCTATTTTTACAAAACATTTATAAATGAGTAAAGCTTAAACAACAGATTTTAAAATCAACACTCTACTTATAGTGGATAGCCATCTAAAAGTCCAGTGATTCACCTTATTTATAAACTTATCAAGCATAGACTACCAAGAAGATCTAGGTAGAGGATGAGAATTGGAATACCAAGATAAATGAATGGGGGAGTCCCAACCTGGAATCTTAGAAAGTGAGCAATCCTGGCTTGAATAAGAGAAGGGGTATTGAAGAATAAAATAGAAGACTTGTCCTCATTAATCAATTGTCCAGAAGCACCAAGATATATGTCAAGAGAGTGTCTAATATTGTCAGCTTCCCTAATAGTGGCAACTCCCAACAAAGTAGTATCATCAACAAATTGAAGCTGGGAAAGAGGTGGCAAACTACTATCCCACTTCCACCCCTAAATGAGACCCTGCATGACTTGATACTTGAGAAATCTTCCCAACCCTTTCGCCATAATGATAAACAAATAAGGAGATAAAGGATCTCATTTCCTTAATCTCTTTGAGGCCTCAAACAACTCTGATGGATCATTATTAACAATAACAAAGAATGAGGAAGAAGAAACACAACTTATCACCCATCTAATCCATTCCTCGTCAAATCCAAAAGTAGCAAGAACTTTCTGAAGAAAGGACCATCTGACCCGATCATAGGCTTTGGCCATGTCCAACTTAATGAACATAGTTTTCTCCTTAGAATTTTCCATCGAGTGAATAGCTTCTGTAGAAATAACAACCCCATCCAAGATTTGTCGACCAACAACAAACCCTCCTTGCTCATCAGAGATGATTTTGCTCAACCATATCTTCAACTCTGAAAGCACGAGGATACGAAAACAAAAAGGAATATGCCACAAGAAAAGAACAAGAAAGAACATATGCAAATTGACACAAGATAAAAGAAATATGAAATATGGTAATCTCTTTATTGATACGCTTTATAAATTGTGTTACAATACGTCTCCTTCATTTTTTATGGGATAGGAGAGTCAGATGTGTTTCTTGTCACAATATCCATGGATTCATATCCTTCTTTCGCATGCCTACATATAAGATGGGCGGACCAAAATGTCACCGCCACTTATGTATGTGATTCTTTGCTCTTTTCTGCTCCTCTGCTGTTGGAAACCTGCGTTCAAAGAAACAAAAAATATTAGTAATACCTGCAGACATAATGAAACATGTATTTCCCAAAGCAGATTGTCAGTGTATACATGAAAATAATAAAACGATTGTCAGATGACCTTTGATTCACCTGAAACTTTGACAGAAGCATAAAAATATTATCAGAAGACTATTGCAAAAAGAACAGTCTAAAAATTCCTCATAGATTTATATTCGCTCCAGGGTGGGATGAATAGAACCTGCACAGATTGGGATTCGTTCCAGGGTGAGACGAATAGACCTGCAATAACTTGTCAAAAAGCACCTTCTTCAATGTCCTGTCCCGGGAGCTCCAAATGACCTGCAAACTTAGGTTTAGCTAATTGGGGGTGTTTTGGGAAGACCTAGATGGCCAGATTTTTCCAATTTTGCCTCTAGCACCTAGATTTTGAAGATGGCATCTACAAGTTAGTGAAAGCGGGAAATAACAATAACCTAGTAAAAAATAATTAGAATGCAATGAAATTTGAACTGTAACCTATTTAACCTATCTAGAACACAATGCAAAAGAAAAAAAAAATCTATCACAAATTTCTATTCATCCTGGGGTGGGGCGAATTTGCCTGTGACAGATTGGGGAGCGCCCGGGGGCAGGACGCCCACCGTTTGAGGCGCTATTTCAGCACCAATCCACTTGGGATGGCTCCAAAACTGATTATGGGGTATTGTCGACAAATTTTGGGAATTGTTGTGGTCAAAAATCAGGTTTTGGGTCCGGATTCGTGCTTCTAATAGTCACCCAATAACCTCCCTTTCGAATGAGAGATTAAGGATGTAAAAGCACAAATCGCAAGTAGGTATGTAAATTGGTAGCACTTCGTTGCTTAAAATGCTCCTTCTATGTATATATTTTGGGTGGGAAAACTCCCCAATTTATATACCTTAGGGTCTCCTTGTTTGAATTGCGCATGCGAGGGCGCCACTTGAGTTAACTGTCCTATTTTCAGAGAAAAGCTAACTCCCTGTTTAAAAATATTCTTGCATGATGTTTCTAAAATAAAGACACTCATCACTAAAGTCTCTCTTCTTGAATAAAAGCTATTCCTCGCAATTGCATGGCCTAAAGCCTCAGTTAACTGGCGGAGTTTTTGAAGTTTGACTTTTTTTTGCTAGTCAAACCTTATATTTGTCTCACCCTGGGACGAATTTTGTATTCGTCCCTAGGTGGGACGAATGATAGTTTTTATTCATCCCGGGGTGAGACGAACAGAGAGCAAAGTGCCAAAAATGTGCCAAATTGACCTCTGACCTCTAAAACTACTTTTAAAAGTGGTTAGGACCACTGTTTAACCTCTAGGGGCTGCCCTAGGGGCTGTGTGTGTCAATGTGATCAACGCTTGTCGTCACATAATCGGATTGGTGTTGTTTTGGTGTCTATAGATGCCCCTTTTTGGGAAGCGTTGTGCAAGGCACGGCATCGAGAAAACATATATAACCAAAGCACTAATTATTAGGATTTCTCAGTAACCTAACCAACTCTTGATGCCCCAAGTATGGAAAGGGCACGCATTCTTGAATCCTTGCTTCTGACAACCTAAGGAACTAGAGTCAAGTGTTAACCTTGTTCAGTGAGGTGTTACTTGAACTTGGACATTGATCAGTCATGAATAGGCAAAGGGCGCAACCTTTTTTTCTATGTGAACCTTGAGTTCATGATTCATGAATGGCCAGTGTTTGATCAGCTTGTGATGATTGCTTTTTTGTTGCCCCAAGCAGGGGTGCGATTGTCTTTGTCAATGATACTTTGAATGCGTGTCATTTCCAAGATTGGGTATGTTTTTGTTGATTGGTGACTAAGTGTGACTACCCCCTCAAGTGACGAATCAATGAGGGAATGACCTACATGAGAAAAGTGACGAATCGGTGTGTCTGTCGGACACTCCACCATCCTGAACAGCACCTCTAGCAGGTTCCATGGGAACCTCGCCCCCAACGAGTCAGGAAGCAGCATGTTGGAAATGAGGCCCATGAGTAATGCGTGCCTCATTCCCAACACACCCCTCTCTAGCCACCATCGAACCAATATGCCACCCATTTGGAAGTCCATCTCTACCCTCTCCACTGGGCTCTCCACACTCAACTCCTCCCCATGCCCAAAATGTGTCAGTACTACTATCCTCTGATCCTACGACGTCATCCAGATCTTCAGTCCGTCTATTGGAATCTGAAGAAACTGATAGATATCCTCCAAGGTTACTGTCATCTCCCCTGTGGGGATATGGAAGGTGTTGGTCCAGGGATCCCACAGATTGATCAGGGCCGTCAGATAGGCCCGATCCCTGACCACCGACTCCAGTCAATTCACCTGCTTGAGCCCAAGGGCATCAAGCCAATCCCAGTCAGCCAAGGTCAGCACCGCACGCGCTTCAGTAAAAATAGTAGGCACCCGGTGCGAGCTCTTCACAACCTGCAAAATAAAACAACACAAAAACATTAAAAACAATGAAAAATTGTACAACTCTAACATGTATATACAAATAATGCATTCAAACTGTACAACCAAAAACAATTACAAAATTCAATAAAATTATTTGTCAGTCCTAGGGTTTCTAATCCTAACTGATAAATTCCAAAAACACAACAAAAATTTACAAAAATTAATTTGTCAGACCTAGGGTTTTTAACTCTAACTGATTAATTAAACCATAAAAACAATTACAAAATTCAATAAAATTATTTGTCAGTCCTAGGGTTTCTAATCCTAACTGATAAATTCCAAAAACACAACAAAAATTTACAAAAATTAATTTGTCAGACCTAGGGTTTACACTCTAAACTGATTAATTAAACAACAAAAACAATTACACAACTAGGGTTCAGTCAACTAGGGTTCACGCTACGCTTTTCGCTTAGTTTTACTCTACATTTTTTAACTTACAGTTTAGCTTTTGGTTTCATTCAGGTTCAACGCAGTTTTTAAGTTCTGTTCTAAACTAACTTTCTAAGTTCAGTTTTCACTTAAAATTTTGATCTGTGTTTAACTAGGTTTAACTTGAGTTTTTAGTTATGTGTTCAACTAGGGTTTTCATTTTTAACCATACATAACAACCAAAAAAAAAAAACATAAGAAATAACCAAATTGCGGTTTTCAAACTGCGACACAAAACAATAAAAAGGAAAGGGCACTCACTGGTAGTGCTTCGGCTCCGCCGTTCGATCCAGTGTGTGCACTCATGGTCGCAAGAAAATTATATAGTGCTTTGCTTCACATAATTGTCCTCCTCCTCCTCAGATCTCCAAATTGCCCAGAAAAACAAATGCAAATGATCCCAAAACTCAGTTTTGGCCTTTAAAAAGGCTTTTTGAGCCTGTATTTGTTCCCCCTTGGGACGAGCACTCTGGTTAGTGCTCGTCACACCCTGGGATGAATAATAAATAGATATTAGTCCCATCCTAGGATGAATACAGAGCAAAAATTTCAAAAACAACAAAAACTGCACAAAATTGCACCAAAAATAGCACTAAAACTGTCCAATGAGAGTGCTTTTGCACTTGACTTTCTGGGCATGCAAAATAGATGTCGGTGTCACAAATACTCATTATCCTACTCCCTAAGAAGGCTATTATAGCCATACCACTCCACGGGAAGATAGATCTTAGAGAATTTCATCCCCAAACGGCGTCGCCAAAAAGGGTCAAAACCCACCCAAAAATAGCAATAAACATTGCCAAACGAAGGTGCCTTCGCGCCTGACATTCTTGGCATCCACAATAGACGTTGGGGTTGCAAATTGTCACTATCCTACTCCCTAAGAAGGCTACCATAGCCGGACCGCTCCACGGGAAGATGAATTTTTGACAATTTTAGCTCCAAAAAGCGTCACCAAAAGGGTTCACACCCACCAAAAATAGGTCAAAATGTCAAAAAATTACATGCACATTCAATGCTAAACATCTGAAGGCACCCTTACCTAAGTCATCTTGGGTCAAGCGACTCGTCGCTTTTCTCATGTCGGTCATTCCCTCATCGATTTGTCGCTTGAGGGGGTAGTCACACTTAGTCACCAATCAACAACAACATACCTAATCTTGGAAATGACACGCATTCAAAAGATCATTGCAAAAGACACTTATGCTCCTGCTTGCGGTAGTAGACAAGCAACAATCACAAGCTGATCAAACACTTGGCATTCGTGAATCATGAACTCAAGGTTCCCACAGACAAAAGGTTGTGCCCTTTGCCTATTCATGACTGATCAATGTACAAGTTCAAGTAACACCTCACCGAACAAGGTTAACACTTGACTTTAGTTCCTTAGCTCGTCAGAAGCAAGGATTCAAGAATGCGTACCCTTTCCATACTTGGGGCATCAAGAGTTGGTTAGGTTACTGAGAAACCCTAATGATTAGTGCTTTGGTTATATTTTTTTGCTCGGTGCTATGCCTTGCACAGTGCTTCCCAAAAAGGGGCATCTATAGACACCAAAATAGCACCAATCTGATTATGTGACGACAAGTGCTGATCGCATTGACACACACAGCCCCTAGGGCAGCCCCCAGAGGTTAAACAGTTGTCCTAACCACTTTTAAAAGCAGTTTTAGAGGTCAGAGGTCAATTTGGCACATTTTTGGCACTTTGCTCTCTGTTTGTCTCACCCCATGATGAATACAAACTGTCATTCATCCCACCCAGGGACGAATACAAAATTCATCCTAGGGTGAGACGAATATAAGGTTTTACTGGGCAAAAAAAGTCAAACTTTGGCAACTCTGCCAGTTAACTGAGGCTTCAGGCCATGCAATTGCGAGGAATAGCTTTTATTCAAGAAGAGAGACTTCAGTGATGAGTATCTTTATTTTATAAACATCATACAAGAAGATTTTTAAACAAGGAGTTAGCTTTTCTCTGAAAATAGGACAGTTAACTCAAGTGGCACCCTCGCATGCGCAATTCAAACAAGGAGACCCTAAGTTCTATAAATTGGGGAGTTTTCCCACCCAAAAGAGATACAGATAAGGAGAATTTTGAGCAACGAAGTGCTGCAAATTTACATACCTACTTGCGATTTGTGCTTTTACATCCTTAATCTCTCATTCAAAAGGGAGGTTATTGGGTGACTATTAGAAGCGTGAATCCGGACCCAAAACCCAATTTTTGACCACAAAAATTCCCAAAATTTGTCGAAAATACCCCATAATCAGTTTTGGACCCATCCCAAGTGGATTGATGCTGAAACAGTGCCTCAAATGGTGGGTGTCCTGCCCCCGGGCGCTCCCCAA
This sequence comes from Wollemia nobilis, assembly GCA_028583015.1. Lineage (NCBI taxonomy): Eukaryota > Viridiplantae > Streptophyta > Pinopsida > Araucariales > Araucariaceae > Wollemia > Wollemia nobilis. The sequence continues at coordinate 479,174 of JAQPPZ010000677.1, read as the reverse complement.
TCTGTCACAGGCAAATTCGCCCCACCCCGGGATGAATAGAAATATGTGATAGATTTCTCTAGTTTTTCTTTTGCATTGTGTTATAGATAGGTTAAATAGGTTACAGTTCAAATTTCATTTCATTCTGATTATTTTTTACCAAGTTATTGTTATTTCCCGCTTTCACTAACTTGTAGATGCCACCTTCAAAATTTGGGTGTTAGAGGAAAATTTGGAAAAATCTGGCCATCTGGGTCTTCCGAAAACACCCCCAATTAGCTAACCCTAAGTTTTTAGGTCATTTGGAGCTCCCAGGATAGGACATTGAAGAAGGTGCCTTTTTGACAAGTTATTGCAGGTCTATTCGTCTCACCCTGGAATGAATCCCAATCTATGCAGGTTCTATTCGTCCCACCCTGGAGCGAATATAAATATATGAGGAATTTTTAGACTGTTCTTTTTTCAATAGTCTTCTGATAATATTTTTATGCTTCTGTCAAAGTTTCAGGTCAATCATAGGTCATCTAACAATCGTTTTATTATTTTCATGCATACACTGACAATCTACTTTGGGAAATACATGTTTCATTTTGTCTGTAGGTATTACTAATATTTTATGTTTCTTTGAATGTAGGTTTCCAATAGTAGAGGAGCAGGAAAGAGCAAATAATCACATACGTAAGCGGCGGTGATGTTTTGGTCCGCTCATCTTATATGTGGGCACGCGGAAGAAGGATATGAATCCATTGATATTGTGACAAGAAACACATCTGACTCTCCTATCCCATAAAAAAGGAAGGAGACGTATTGTAACACAATTTATAAAGCGTATCAATAAATATATTACCATATTTCATATTTCTTTTATCTTGTGTCAATTTTGCGTATGTTCTTTGCGTTTGTCAATGTTGTGTCTACAGATTTGCTAGATTTTGAATAGTGGTGAGAACCACTGTTATTTGATTTGGCGTTTGAGCTTTGTAATAACATGGATCTGTTTAGGCCTTTGGGGATGACTACCCATCCTTGGAAGGGATGTGTAGTACGAATCCTTATGACTTTGGGAACCAACGGGTAGTATGGAGATTGGGAAGTGAGGGTATTGATCTATTAGGCCTTGGGGATGACTACCCATCCTTGGCAGGGATGTGTAGTACGAATCCTTACGACTTGAGAGACCAAAGGTGATTGTGATGATGGCTTATGGAAATGTTTTTTTTTGGAATGGTCATTGATTCTATGAGGCCTTGGGGATGACTACCCATCCTTGACAGGGACGTGTAGTATGAATCCTTACAACCTTAGGAACCAATGGTGATTTTGGAATTTTTGTTAGTGATGAAAACCACTATTGATTAGAAGGAATGGATGGGGAAGAGCTTGTCCTTTTGTCAATTCTCAGCATTCTTGAACCATTCACACAGGGGGATGAATAGGCTAATCTTTCACCGATGGTACCCTAGATTGCTTTGTAGGTTTCTCTTGCGTTCACACAACTTAAGAATTATTTTATGTGTGTTAACTTGTGTAGGGATGTTACGTAACAAGGCATGATCCAAGTAAAACTTTCCCGTGTAAAAATCTGTTTAATTGTGTACCGTTTTTGGCTAGAAATTTAAAGACAGCTGAATGACGAAAACCCTAAATACATTAGGAGACAACTGACTTTGCTAAAAATGAAGATGGTGTGATGCAGGATGTATGCATTGAGAAAATTGATTTGATGTGAAAAATGATGGGATTTCCAAGTAATGACAGTCTATGGTGCTTTTGACTTGTATAACCAGCAAATATGCAATGTATGAATGTGATGCCTAATACAACCTATATTTTTGTATTTTTGATGTTTTATGAGTATGCATGGAATGGAGATGCAATGTTTTTTTTTTTTTTCTTTTTTTTAATGATTGTATTGTTTTTGTTTATTTTTGAATATTTGTTTTGACCAAGCGGTTATGGTAACCCTTGGAGCTTTTGGTTTGACCAAAGGGTTTATGGATACCTTTGGGGTGTTTGTGGGGTTGACCAAGCGATTATGGGAATCCTTGGAGCTTTTGGTTTGACCCAAGGGTTTATAGATACCTTTGGGGAATTTTGGGTTTACCAAAGGGTTTATGGACACCTTTGGGGCATTTATGTTGACCAAAGGGTTTATGGACACCTTTGGGGCATTTGGGTTGACCAAGAGATTACGGAAATCCTTGGAGATTTTTAGGTTGACCAAGAGATTACGAAAATCCTTGGAGCTTTTTAGGTTGACCAAGAGATTACGAAAATCCTTGGAGCTTTTTAGGTTGACCAAGAGATTACAAAAATCCTTGGAGCTTTTTAGGTTGACCAAGAGATTACGGAAATCCTTGGAGCTTTTGGGTTGACCAAAGGGTTTATGGACCCCTTTGGGGCATTTGGGGGTTGACCAAGCGATTACGGGAATCCTTGGAGCTTTTTGGTGAATGTAGTCGGCTTGCTCTTCGGGGGATAGAAGTACCCCCAACTTGAGAATCCATGGATTCATTGGATCTGTGCCAATGTCTATGTCATTCGTTGCCTCGACTGACATGTGGGATCCGTCCTCAAACTGGTGTGGAGTTGGGATCAGATGGATATTGTTTGCTGAATTAAGATCATTGTTAGGAACGTCAGGTTCCTCTTTAGCATGGAAGACATCTTGATTATGTTTTGGAGTGAAATGAAACATCCCACCGCAAGGCCAGTACTCTGATGGGGATGGTGGTGTGTCAGCGCGATCCCAATCTATAGCGTCTATGTCTATATGCAATGACCATGTGGGGTCGGCTGGATCATGGATGGGGGCGGTCAAGTCAATGAAGATCATGTTGATGAAATGATTGTAACCTCCATTACCGCAGGTGTGATAACTTTGACATTTCGAATGTTCTTGATGCTTTGGATTTGGATCTATGGGCACTGGCACAAATGTATAAGCCCTATGTGTGTATAAGAGGACAGGATCTTCCCTAGGCACTGATGGTTTGATAGGGTCTCCAGGCGGAAAATGCTCTCTACGTACCTGGAGTTGCGGGTGCAGTAATTGCTATAACTATGTCGGGTTGAGATGCCACCTATGTCTTGGACTTATGTGCAGGTGTTCAAACATGTCATCTATGCCTAAGGGATACTATTATTGCATTTTTCACATGTGGTTGAGATAGGCCATCTCGGTTTCATCTTCGTAATCACTGTCAGAGATCCAAAGGCCTTCGTTGGCTGCAACAGTGATTTGCGACAAATGGGGCTCATCCTTTTCGAGCAAATTAATATGGTCCCATCGAGGTTGTTCCACTCTCTATGGGGGGACCGGATTTTCTTGAGGTGGCCTATGCTCAATTGGAGCATCCAATGGGAACATGGTCAGGAAGCTTTCTTGATAATCATCCATGGGATGCATGTGGGAATGATTTTTTCCTGACTCAAGAGGATCCCAAGGTGCTACCTCGTACTCCAACTCATCATCCGAAGACCCTTCTTGGTCTTGGTCATGCCCTTCATGGAGGTGAGTCCTAGAATTGTCTCCCGTTGCGACCGAAGGGAAAGGGTTGTTGAGGTCAACAAGGTTGTTTGTTTGTAATGGGAAATAATCCCCCAATGTATAAGTTGTATTTGGATTGGCATATGGATCCGATGCCAACCCATCCTTGTTGCCTATCCCTAGGCCTTGCATGTTTTCAACCAAGATGTCAAGGGGTAAGGGGTGATTAAACCCTAATCCTGACTTGTCATAAGGCATTTGGTATCTTGGTTGGCACAAAACACGCACTCCTTGTTCATACCTGCCCAACCCATATCCATGCCAATTGCATTGGCTAAGATATCTTAATGCGAATTCTGGGTTAGACAGATAATTGACATCCTCCACAAAGGGCTCTTCATATTCCTCTTCTTGTAGGGAAGGTTCAACGCCATTATCCAGGCCCCCAAAAATGAAGTTTTTCTGATTGGGTGGGTAGCCTAGAGGCACCACAGAGCCAATGGGGAGTCTAGGTCTCCCCATGTCTTGCATAGACTCAAGTGTGGGCGTTGCTACAACATTGAGCACTATATACTCCCCCATGCCCGTGTTAGAAATCTCAACAGTAATCGTTGGCAATTGAGAGGAAGCGAATGGGAGTTCTCCTTGAGTCCACTCCATGTGGGGTGAACTAGGCATCTCGACTTCCATTCTATTAGTCATCTCTTCTGTCGAGATGTGGGAGACTAAGGGTGGTTCGTCTTCCAGGGGTTTCTTTCCTTTGTCCATTGGTGTGGCCACCGTAGGTGGTGTCATTGTGGGAGGACCAGATGAAGAAGATGAACTCGCCTAGGAATTTGATTGATTAGGTAATGGAGATTCCTGCATAGTCGGACCCTGTTTAGATGGATTTAACTAAAAATCCAAATGCGTTGATGGAAGGGTCGACTGTGGCATTAGTTGCACTAAATTGCAATATTTGAAAGGCTCTAAATCTGTAGGGACCACATGCATTTGTCCTTCAAATGTATACTTTAAACATTGATGAGAAATTGAAGGGACACACTTCATATCCTGGATCCAAGACCACCCAAGCAAGATATTGTATGCCATCTCACCTTCTAAAATGTGGCACAATGTATGAATGTTCTTTTGTCCCACTTGTATGGGTAGGACAATTGTGCCAACTATCGAGCATATCGCATCATTGAATGCTCAAAGAGTATAAGTGGAAGGTATGATGTGAGAGGTCGATAGCTTCAAATGTTTTAATGTGGCGGTTGTAATAATGTTACTGGACAAACCAGTGTCTACCAACACCCACTTATACAGAATCCCGTTGACCCACATAATAATGTGCAGGGGTGGATCTGCCACATCACCAGCCATCGATTTTAATTCATCTTCTCGAAAGGTGATGACTGGTTCCATACATTGTTTCACATGGCCCACGAAGTTGTTGAAAGAATTTGCTTCATGGGGATGCAGCTCAATTGTCTTTAAGATTTCCATGAGAGCATCCCGATGGGGCGTTGATTGCTAAATAAGCTCATATATGGAGAGCCTAGCCGACGTGGTCCTTAGACTTTGAGTAAGTCTAGTTCGAATCGTGGCCACTAGTCTAGGTGGAGGAAGCTGTGTAGGGGTTGGTTGAGTTTGTGACGTTGATGGAACTTCTCTTGTGGCTGCCACGGGGGCAGCTCCTGGGTATCTCTTGTTTTGAGTCACGATGCTTATCATCCCCACATACCCCTCCATGGGGAAATTTTGTTGCACCTCATTGACATGAAGAGGTTTTGCTTGTGCATCATGTGCGGGCAAAGGATCTCTAAAAATTCCCATTTGTTGGTTGTTAGGCGCTATGGGATTATCCACTGCCAATGTATTATTGTCAATGAGATCTTGCACTAAACCTTTGAACTTCCAACAGGCGTTAAGGTCATGCCCTTTTCTTCTATGGAACCTACAATAAATATCCTCTCTGTACCCCTTAGGATTTGGCGCATTAGGATCTATCGTTTGAATCTCTGGCAGATTAATCAAGTTTGCCACTGACAAACGGTCAAACAAGGAGTCCCTAGACTCTGTGTATGGTGTAAATTGCCGCCTAGGGCAACGCTGCTGAATTTGTTCCTATTTTTGGTTTTCTCTATCATAGTTGGTTGGAGGCACCGCCTGATAGTTAACCTTCTGAGGCTGTTTTGCTTGGGCAGGCTTAGGGGCGTTGATAGAAACTTGATTGACCGCAGTGGGTTTCTGTTGCGTAGTCCCTGTTTTAATGCTCTTATTCCATTATTTTTTCTTAGGCTTGGTGATTTTTCCATCCTGTATCTTGATCTCTTCTATAATTATAGCTTGTGCCAGAGATTCTTCTAAGGTGGCATATTGCTACAGTTGCAATAGCACAGAGATCGATCACAAATAGCTCTTTGCAAACATTTGAGTTAGGTCGAACATAGGAGGGAGGTAGGATAGCTTTGAAAGAAACGTCCTCCACCGATTCCCATATGCCACCATAGATTCCTCCTCATACTGCTTGAGGCTAGCTAGATCGCTTAGTGAGGCCTTTTTATTTGTGTTGAAGGCAAAATGTTCTAGGAACACATCCACTAGCTGATCCAAGTTGCAGATGCTATGATTTGGTAAGTGGGTAAACCAATCCGAGGCAGGTCCTACGAATGTGGTTATAAATGTTGTTAATAGAAACACATCATTGTCTTGAATACCGAAGCATTGGCTCAAGAATCGAGTCACATGCTCTTGAGCATCTTCTTCCCCTCTAAAGAGTGCCAACTGGGGCAGCTTAAAATGTTTGGGGTGTGGAGGTGCCGGCATTGACGGATGCATAGGATGACTATGGATTTGGCGTAAAGTAGGCTTTTGGGGCCCAGAAGTCTTGAGCTCCATAGTCTCTAAGCGTTCTAACAACACTTTGTATGCATCGGAGGACTTGATCTCCTCCTCCTTGGTTTGCTCCCATTGTGGGTTGTGGGGAACTTGAGGCCTTTGGAGGGATAACTGGGTAGCACCCCTTCTATCTTGATAGGGCATTTCGGCCCGCTCTTCTTCTTGCTCATAATCCTCATAAGCTTCTTGAGGAGTGTCTGGCCTAGGCCTGTAAACATTGATGGGTGCCCGCAGAGGATGCCCATCGCGGTTTCAGGGAGTGGCCTCCCGCTCAAGTCTAGGAGGTCTTAGAGGCAGTGCTTGATGAAGTCATGGAGACCTGTCTTGCACTAAGGGTTTGTGCCTCTCATACATCTCAGATTTTTGTACACGAGGGACTGGAACCTTCTCATGCACATTGTTGTGAAGCAATTCAGCTGTCTGACACTGAATACGCTCTTGGTTAAGGCGACACAAATGTTCTAATTGTTGTTGGTCTTGCCTAAGCCACGTGATTTATGCTTTGCGAGCGGTTAGTTTGGAAAATTCCAAGTCACTTTGTTCCACCATATCTTGGTTAGGAGGCCTAGATGCCTCCCCTACATGTCTTGATCGATCATGGTACTCAGATACCCCTATATTTTGCTTCCCTCTGTCGAGGTTAGCAACATTGACTTGAAGCTCTGGTCTCAATGAGCGATCTAGATATAAAGCGGGTGCAGACGTGCATCGTGCCTGTACTGTGTACTGTTCTTGAGGAACGTAGTGATATTCCTCACACTCTCTATTATATGCATAAAATGTGTGGGCAGAATTGTCTTGCCCTGTCAGGAGAACCTGATACTCCGGATATGGTCTAGTGTGTCTGACATTAATCAGGGGTAAATTAGGAGTAAAAAAATCATATGGTTCCTCCTTGTGGACCCTTTGTTGTTCAAGCACTTCATCACTAGGCCATCCATAACGAGTTTCCAAGGGAGGCCTTATATCTAGGTCGAGTGCTACATGTAGGTTGTCTTCTTGAAAGGATCTTTGCTGAGTGGGTGTACCCCTTAAGGAGGTGCCTCTATAGTCTTGTCTAGTGATGGCATGAGTTGGAGTGCCCCTCAAGGAGGTGCCTCTAGAGCCATGTTCTGTAACTGCATGGTGTGGACTAACTTGTGTATCCTACCGCCAAGGCGGAATGACCAAGTCTTCAAGACTATATCGGAGGCGACTTGTCCCCCCTTGGTGCATTCTCTACAGCTTCTGCCTGTGATTAGGCTTGTTTACGGGTGTACACCATGGTGATGCTAACCTAAAGATGCGTAGATTCTATTTTTGAATTTTTATTTTTATGATTTTTTGATACACTAAGCAGAAAATAACATACACACACAAGCAATGATTATCTCTTTTAAAGATTAAAAGTGTGCCCTAAATCTGATTTAGTGTGTTTTATTATTTTTTTTTGAAATATTTTTTGTGAAAATCATTTAAATGCAATTATGAAGGCTCTTATGACTCCCAAAATGGTCGCCCCTTCAATATACCATTGTCGGACCAATATACCAACCTCTCTATATACTTGCCCTTACGTGAGGGAGACTATAGGTACGTGAGAGCAGATGATACGTGGAACATAGGTGGTACGGAAGGGGAATCACTCTATTTATGACACCTACCATAGAATACTTATCCTCATGCGCTGGGAATCACCCCAAGCTACACTTGGTCAGCTTTCGTCAGGATTTACGTCTAGCAATAGTCGTGATCGGGGTAATGTATGCAATATCTCAAGCCAAAGTGATAATAGAATCCACCTTTGGTCATGCTCAAGGGTTGGGGTTTTACGACCAACTCCTTGCATTTAAAATACCACATGGTGTGTGGGGTTCTTTTTAAGTTGCAAAATTGAAACAAGCAAGCCTCTAAACTCTCCTATGCAAGCAAAAATCTGAAAATAAAAAAACAAAAAATTGACAAAGGGTGTGTAAAACCCCTACCTCTTCTCTGCCTAAATCGAATGGCTCTAAATTTTTGCTTGAAACAGTCTAGCGTTGGAAAGCTTGGTACCTATAAGCAACAAAACAAGAAACTTTAATCAGAATCTTAATCTTAAAAATCAAAGGACACAGGTCCCACCGTGATCGCCATTGAAAGCACGAGGATACGGAAACAAAAAGGAATATGCCACAAGAAAAGAACAAGAAAGAACATATGCAAATTGACACAAGATAAAAGAAATATGAAATATGGTAATCTCTTTATTGATACACTTTATAAATTGTGTTACAATACGTCTCCTTCCTTTTTAGGGGATAGGAGAGTCAGATGTGTTTCTTGTCACAATATCCATGGATTCATATCCTTCTTCCGTGTGCCCACATATAATATGGGCAGACCAAAACGTCACCGCCGCTTATGTATGTGATTCTTTGCTCTTTCCTGCTCCTCTTCTATTGGAAACCTGCATTCAAAGAAATAGAAAATATTAGTAATACTTGCAGACAGAATGAAACATGTATTTCCCAAAGCAGATTGTCAGTGTATGCATGAAAATAATAAAACGATTGTCAGATGACCTCTGATTGACCTAAAACTTTGACAGAAGCATACAAATATTATCAAAAGACAATTGCAAAAAGAACAGTCTAAAAATTCCTCACATATTTATATTCGCTCCAGGGTGGGACGAATAGAACCTGCACAGATTGGGATTCGTTCCAGGGTGAGACGAATAGACCTGCAATAACTTGTCAAAAAGGCACCTTCTTTAATGTCCTATCCCGGGAGCTCCAAATGACCTGCAAACTTAGGGTTAGCTGATTGGGGGTGTTTTGGGAAGACCCAGATGGCCATATTTTTCCAATTTTTCCTCTAGCACCCAAATTTTGAAGATGGCATCTACAAGTTAGTGAAAGCGAGAAATAGCAATAACCTAGTCAAAAATAATCAGAATGAAATGAAATTTGAACTATAACCTATTTAAGCTATCTAGAAAAAAATTCAAAAGAAAAACTAGAGAAATCTATCACAAATTTCTATTCGTCCTGGGGTGGGGCGAATTTGTCTGTGACAGATTGGGGAGCACCCGGGGGCAGGACGCCCATCGTTTGAGGCACTGTTTCAGCACCAATCCACTTGGTATGGGTCCAAAACTGATTATGGGGTATTGTCAAAAAAATTTGGGAATTGTTGTGGTCAAAAATTGGGTTTTGGGTCCGGATTCGCGCTTCTAATAGTCACCCAATAACCTCCCTTTTGAATGAGAGATTAAGGATGTAAAAGCACAAATCACAAGTAGGTATGTAAATTGGCAACACTTCATTGCTTAAAATTCTCCTTCTCTGTATCTCTTTTGGGTGGGACAACTCCCCAATTTATAGACCTTAGGGTCTCCTTGTTTGAATTGTGCATGCGAGGGAACCACTTGAGTTAACTATCCTATTTTCAAAGAAAATCTAACTCCCTGTTTAAAAATATTCTTGAATGATGTTTCTAAAATAAAGACACTCATCACTGAAGTCTCTCTTCTTGAATAAAAGCTATTCCTCGCAATTGCATGGCCTGAAGCCTCAGTTAACTGGCGGAGTTGCCGAAGTTTGACTTTTTTTTTGCCAGTCAAACCTTCTATTCGTCTCACCCTAGGACAAATTTTGTATTCGTCCCTGGGTGGGACGAATGATAGTTTGTATTCATCCCTGGGTGGGACGAATAGAGAGCAAAGTGCCAAAAATGTGCCAAATTGACCTCTGACCTTTAAAATTGCTTTTAAAAGTGGTTAGGACCACTTTTTAACCTTTGGGGGCTGCCCTAGGGGCTGTGTGTTTCAATGCGATCAGCGCTTGTTGTCACATAATCGGATTGGTGTTGTTTTGGTGTCTACAGATCTGTGTGTCTCAGCAATAATTTTTGTGATGATCTTATACACAACATTGTAGAGAGCAATAGGCTTGAACATATCCAAGGAATTTTCTCCCTATTTTTTGGTTATAAGCACCAAAAAGGTAGCATTTAGGTCCCTTAGCATTTGTTTGTTCTTTTGGGACTCATGGACCACTTCCAAAAGATCAAATTTGATTAAACCCCAAAAATCCTGATAAAAATCAATCGGGAATCCATCTAGGCCTGGGGCTTTTCCTTTTTTCATCTTGAATACAACATTTTCCAACTCCTCAAGGAAAATTGGACCCATCAAGTGCTCATTCATATCTCTAGAAATAATCACTGGAATACAATTTAGAATAAGTTTTTCATTCTCATCATCTGATAGGGAGTCCTCCTTGAAGAGAGGAAAAATACCTTTTAGTCTCTTCTAAAATATCCCTAAAAGAAGAGAGCAGGGCACCCTTAGAATTCACAAGAGAGGTAATCAGGTTACCATTACGATGATCCTTAACTGAGTTATAAAAGAAGATTGTGTTCCTATCCCCTTCCTGAAGCCAATCTACTTGAGTTTTTTGTTTCCAAAAAAATTCTTCCCTCAGTTCCCATTTAGGAAGGTCTTTCACAACCTCCGATTCCTCAACAAGAAGCTCCTTCGTAAATCTCTGATCTCTAATCTTCCTTGAAGCTTCTTCCATCCTACTAAGATCTACCAACTTAGCCAAGGAAAGGTTTCCAAAATTCAGTCTATTTCATCTCTTCAATTTATGTTTACAAATTGTAGTTGCTTCATAAATGAATACATAGCGATGTGATGAGGAGGTTTGCTAGTGGTCCACTAGCCTCGCATGAAATCATGAAGCTTAGGATCATGAAGCCACATAATTTGAAACTTAAAGTAGGGATTCTTTTTTAGCCCTAACTCCAAAGCAGAGAGTTTGATAGGCCAATGATCAGATCCCCTACCCTCAAGAATCATAAAACTAGCACTCCTGTTATTACCCATCCAATAAATAGATATCAAAAACCTATCTCGTCTCTCTGATATGGAAGCTTCCTCACACCTTCTATTGTGCCAAGTAAAGATCCCATTATCTGGCTTGATGTCAACCAAGTTTAGGGCCTGGATATGAGCACTAAATATAGAAGAAAAAGGCTCAAGACGGTCCACCCCTCTAGACAAATGATAGAGTTGAAGTCTCCAGCCAAAATCCATGGGTACAGGGGAACCAAAATTCTCACAAAGCAAATGTGCTCCAACAAATTCACATTACCATTGTAATAAATAGGAGCATACACATTTGTAAGTAGGATAGTTTCACCAAATTCATTATCATGCATGACCATAGAAATAGACCATCTACTAGAAATCCAATTAAGAGGGGATACTTAATCGGATCCCATAAATAAGCAATGCCACCAGCATATCCACATGCACCAATACAATGACATTGTACCCTTCTCCACAACTTGGGAGCAATATTGAACATACTATCAATAGCCAATTTAGTCTCCTAAATAAACACCACATTCAGAGAATGCACACGAACCAAATCACAAACAATTTTTTGTCTAGGGATGTTGTTCAACCCCCTTATATTGCATGAGATGATAATCATTTTTTGGGATTATAAAAATGGGAGTCCAATGTTCTCACCAAGCCTGACTCCACCAAAGTGTCCCCCATTAACTTAATTTTATCCTAGTCCTTCTTTCGACCCATCTTCATATTCTTATTCGATTTTTTTTAAATTATTTTCTGCTACAATCCCAACACTGTAGGATTTTTGTAGTCCAAGGATGACTGCATCAGTGCCTCAGTAGGAGAGGGCATAAATAAATTTGTACCACTTTCCAAAATAGTTTTACTTATAGGGTTAGACCCAACCATGTCCCCTATACTCAGATCCAAAGCCCTGTGTTCTTCATTTAAACCCCCTATATCTGATTTCTTAAGTTCCCCCTCAAGAAAAGATATATGATTTGGCCTTGTTATATTTGCATCAGGTAGTGACGGTTCAGGTATCTCCATGCACTGACCAAGATCATCTAATATTTCAAAATGGTTGAGTAGAGCATCTGGTTGGCTATCCTTAAGGTCTTTGTTTGTCCTTCGTCATTTGTTTCATAATTTTATTGGAACAAAACCTTCCTTATCCCATTCCCCTTCCTTTATTGAGGCTTTTCCTTTATCCAAACTTTGTCCAGAATGAGGGCCAAGGATTTGAAGCCACAGGCGAGACAAACTTAGGGCATTTTCTTTGCAGGTGGCCATATTCATGGCAAATCTAAAAATGAAATGGAAGAGCTTCATAGTCAAGTTTTTGAACCCATGTAGTTGATCCAAATTGTATTTCAATAGAATATGGAATAGGATTATTTAAGTCAATTTCAACACAAATACGAGAAACAGAGATTACCTTTTTATCCATTGTCTATTGTGATGGTCCAACCGTATTCCCAAGCAGAACGGAAATCCTATGCAAGATATCAGTTCTCTAGAATTCCAATGAGAGCCATAGAAGCCGCACGCATACTGGAACCCACGACGACCGCTCCTCTAATGGGTTGAAACCCACATGCCAGGGTTTAAGAAAGAGTCCCACTTGGTTATAGAAATAAGGACCCCCTTCAAATGCTTTGTTATGATCTTCAATACAAGAGAAAACAACCATAAAATAGTTGTTTACACTCAGCATCACCTCCACATCACCTTCAAGATTCCAAGTCTTCCTGACCCAAGCCTCCACAAATGGGAGAGAAATTTGGATGCCCAAAAATTTGCCAATAAGGGCATGTTTGGTTAGATACTCCACATCTTCCATGATTGAGTCTAGTTGAACCACTAAAACTGGCCTAGCTTGACATCGTTCCAAACATCCATTGTTCTTTAACAAGCGGTTACCGACATGCACTAGAAAATCATGTTCCTTCCAGTCATTTTCAGATGAAAAACATCACGAGCATGCACTCTCTGTGCTAGACCTAATGCTGTCATGACATTCCTCCAATTTTTTAGACCTCCTCTAAAAGCTGCTACCATCCCCGCAGAGCAGTTTTTCTTCATCAAACCCTAGCAAAGTAGTTTTTCCTCATCAAACCCTAAACTGCTATATAAGTTAAGACTTGAAAAAGGGGTGAATTTCATGAAAAAAATATTTATTATAATGGGTAATAAAAAATTTACAAATATTGCCAAAAATAGAGATTTTAGATCTTTACAATTGAAGATTATTCAAGATAGGATTAAATAACTAGGCATGATAATTGGTAAAATCCGCTATCAACAAGTAAGGTGGGAATTCAACAAAGAGGTTGATACACTAGCAAATTAGACAATAAATATAGCCTCTGGTTTTTGCTACCAAATCATCAAGAAGCATAAGGAGAAGGATGGTATATGAGGATGACAGGGACTCCAATAATAAATGAGGTCCTTTTTTATCTTCATATTATATTTTTTAGAATGTTGTGTTCACTTTAATCTCTTTGATTAAAGACTTATACTTTTTAAAGTAAAAGTAAAATAAAATCTATTTTTTATTAACCACTATTTTTTAAAATAATACAAAAAATAATATAGAATATTAATATTCAGTAGAAATACATTGAACTATTTAAAATTAAAAGATTCCAGATTCACCTCTTATAAAGATAATTTTGTTCCTCCAAATTTTTAAATGTTAGTACATTAAAAAACATAAAAGTATTTATTAATATAGGTGTAATAAGTTCACTAACCTATAGATATAAAATTATAAATAAAATGTGTATTTACTATATTTATTATTTATGATAACCAATTCAACCGTGATATTTTTGTTTAATCAAAAACTATAAACTAATCTGTAAATGAAAATTACAAAGTTAGTTAACCCCTATTCTTTTGTCCACTTCTTGCAAACCAGTGAAGTACAACAGATCATCATCAATATTATCGTATAATATAATACACCGTACTCCATTATATTGCATGGTAGAAAAACCAACCTTCATAATCACCACAAGATATGAAAAGGTCAGTCTCCGAAGCAGCCGTCAGCATATACAAAAACCTCTACTATAAAGGCTACAGATGGCAGACAAGGGGGTAATAAGCGTAAATCTACACTCCGCCGAAATCAGAATCATGTTTTCAACTCAATTAATGCACACTTTACCAGTCAAGGCCTCCGCTACACTTGGTGACAATTACGGCAAAGCCTAGGGAAACGTAATGAAAAATGACGACTGAATGCTAACGATGATTGTCAGCTCCTATTGTTTGAACCCATCAACGGGCTGATATTTAATTATATTGCACAGGAACTTTTATAATAAAGACGAAGTAGATCGTTATCCGACTGTGAAACCAACCGGTTTATTCTTTAGGTATATATATAAACAAAAAAAATGATATTAATGCCAAGCAATTGAGTTCAGTCCTGTGAATATGCGGGAAAGATTTTTGAGTAGAACAGCAAGATGCTCTTGTATGTAACGCATCCAGTCCCTTATTTATTTAGATGATGCACTTTTTAAAAATCTATTTTATTAGTTTTTTATTAATATTTATATGTGAAATATATGGACGCAATCTCTCATATGCATTGGGTGACTTTTATTAAAATGATTTATTGCTTTTTATGTTAGGTAAATAAATTTATGCAATGTGTAGATAGATAACACCAATTGTTTTATTTATTTATTTGTTTTATATTTATAATTGAAAACTTTTAAACAATACAATTACAAAATAAATTAAAATACAAATTTTCTTTTTCTAGTGTGATAATTTATTTAGTTCTAATGGCTTACTTGTAATTTTTTTCAAATAAATTAGGTTAAATAATGAAATGTTATATATGATTAAAAGGATTAAGATAAAGAAGGTTATAATATGTGAATTTAATAGAACCATTAATATAGGGTTTAAAGAAAGGTAATAAAATATTTTGATAATTTTTATGGCATAATTTTTTATAACATTATATATAAGATAATTTATAAAAATATGTAAAACATATTTAAAAAGCATTTTGTGTTCAAATATTTTCGAGGAGAAGTTGGTTTTCTTAATTGCAAGGATATCCTTGATGTTATAATCATCTCACATGAATTGATACATTCTCTTCAATCTATGAAAAAACACAAGTGTGTCCCTTATTTATGGAAGATTTAGAATATTTAAATTATCCACTTTTTTATTGTTACTTTACTTCCACTAATTAGAATTTTTTTTTTTAAAAGATGAAAATATATTTGTTATTCCATTGAATTGTGCCATTCTAATATCCATTAGTGCTCCTTTTGTTATGTTACTTTGAAAACCATACAAATTGTTCAAGGACTTATGTCATTAATAAACATTTGTTATTAATAAACAGATGTTTATTAATAAAATCGCTCAAATTTTAAAATCCATTAAACAAATAGTCTCCATTTTTCTTAAATCATTTTTTTGACACTACTTGTTACAAAATTTTATTCTCTTAAAAAAATTAGCTATAAATAATAATCCACAGCATAATAACTCATATAATAAAACAAAGATAGTAAAATAACACCAAAAATATTAGTTAAGGAACAAATAAAACCATAAAATCAAACCATAAAATCTTTATATAAAAAAGCCTCCCTTGAAAAAACAAAATTCTCCAAAAACAACAAAAGTGATATATATATATATATATAATAATTACAATGACAAAAATTCTGCGCTATCGCTATACGGAACGCTACTTAAACGTCTGATACTGACGCATTTGGATATTTCAAGTATCCCTCTTCACAATTCGCTACCCATTGACGATAAAAAGGAAAAGGGAAAAATAAAATTCACTTGGACACCATCATGGTGCTGCATCTTTCAATCTCCATAAATATATAAATTAGAAAGCGTTATAGATTTTAACAACCAAGCAATTCTTGTTTCCTGTTCGAATCGTTTCCTCCAAAAGTCCACAAAAAACAAAAAGGTAAAACAAAAAAAATAAGAAAACGCATCGGATGTTTTCGCTGTAACGGCATCCTTCGGTTTACTGTTCCAGTTGGACACTTTCACACCCTCAACTCACCTCACGGCTACCACACTATGAAAAAGCCTTCTTATATATAGAGCAAGGCATGCGGACATTGGTAGTTCAGATCTCAAAGCTCACAGCCCCCTCTCATCTCCATAAAAAAGTATCTGGTTAATGATGGCCAAGAAAGAAAGCTCTGCCAAAAGGAAGGGAAAGTCAGATAATTACAATTCTCTGTCGACTGCTAAAGACAACACAGCCTCGGACATAGAGGCGGACTCAAACTTCTGGGACAGGCGAGTTAACAGAAGCAGAAAGAGATTTGTGGGGGTTAGGCAGCGGCCTTCGGGGCGGTGGGTGGCCGAAATAAAGGGCACAATTCAGAAAATCCGCGTCTGGCTTGGCACATTCGATACGGCAGAAGACGCCGCCCGAGCCTATGACGAGGCCGCCTGCCTTCTCCGCGGTCACAATACCCGCACCAACTTCTGGCCTTCGCCTTCGGCGCACTCTGCCGGGGCTTCGGCGCTGCCTGCCAGAACTGCCCGGCTGCTGATGCTCCGCCTCAACGCGGCCAATGCACGCAATAATGGTAACCCCCATCAAAGCTCGAAGGAGGCCACTGCTAACAGTAGCGTTGCTAATCAATACGTAAATTCTATGAAGACCGAAGCTCCCGAGCCGCCTTCATTGCCGGAATCCGATGAAGAGGACCTCCCCGGGTGGGGCGAAATGGTCACTGTAAATCACGGCTATGATAACAGCAAGGAACACAGTTCTACGGAGAATTTTGATCATAATAGTAAGTGGCCTGTACAAATGGACGCGAAATTTGGTGGCGCAGCAGAAGAAAGTTGTAATTTTACGGCCATGATGACGGACGCAGGCAACGGATCGGGGTATCTCGATTTCCATAGCACTGTGAATGTGGAGATGAATGATGGCCTAGATTTATGCGATGCGGAGGAGTTAGCGGCGGCGGAGGTTGGGTACTGTCCGTTTGCCGTAGCTGCGGAAATTGCAGATCCAGCTAACATGTCCGAGTACGTTAATGTGACGGAGGAGGAAGAGGAGAAATGTGAGTGTGGGGAGGAAAGAGTAGAAATGGCTTGTGAAGGCGAGGAGAATAGTTCGATGTTTAGGGAGGAGATAAGGAGGAGGATGTACGAGAGGAAGATCTCGGCTTCTCTCTATGCAATTAATGGGATTTCAGAGTGTCTTCGTTATACGATCGGGCCCATGGATTCAGCCAAGACTTTCGGATCTGGCGGTGGTGACCAGATTTGTCGGAGTTGTTCTCCGTTGAAGGCTTCCGCTTAGTGATGTGACGGGTTGTGAGCAGAGTGAAAGGTCGTTATCGTGTTGCGAATCCAACGGAGAAGAAGGTGCAGAGTCAGAATCCGAGAGCGTTGAGATGATGTGGACGTCGTGCGATTTGCCTCCCATTTGTGTTGTTAATTGAGTGGTAATGGGGACATTTTAAATTCGTATTCAAATCAAGTTTCTGGCTGTTGCATTTCTTCCTTTCATTCTCGTGGTCTCCAAATTTCATAATTTTTAATTTTTAATTTTTTTTTTCACTTTAAAAATCTTATCATAGTCAAAATTATTATTATTTTTTACGTAATCATATTTTTGCAAAATATTTTTAATATTTTGATTTGAATACATAAAAAATCAATACGATGTCTTTATGGGTAAGACTCATGGGCTTTTCATTCTAGTTCTTGCATGATGATATCCTATTTGGAATAGCAAGGGTTATAGGATATATCATAATGATTGACTTTACCATGAGAGTTGAATCAAGGTATATACTAGAATGTGTGTAAGTGTCGACCTTGAAGTAGAACTTCCCATATCAATAAAATTTGTATATGAAGAAAGTACATGGGTCCAAGAAATAGAGTATGACAATAGGTTTTCTTTCTATGTCTTCTACAAAAAGCAAGGCCACTCTGCAACCCAATGCCTTTTAAAGAAAAAATCCCTAGCCATAAGCAAGTTTGGTTTCATAAGGAATCAACTAATCCCTCTTCTTGTCAAAAGGATACAATAAGCTCATGTGAGGAATCCATTATGAATCTTTAAGAGAACTATGAAGCTCTGAAATATCTCAAATATCATCAAGTAAGAGAAGAAGAGCAGATTCTAGAGTCCACGATTTAGGTAAGCCCTTTGATTCCTAAATTAGGTTGTTCTTTATTTGATTCTCTATGGAAAATCCCCTTTGAATATTTGGAAGAAGTCTTTTTTTTAAATTGCAAAAGAAACTAAGGACTCTGAAGAGGAGGATTCTATTTTATAATCCCATGTAGAATCTATTATAGATGAAAGAAAAAAGACTCAAACCTTAGAAGGAAATAAGAACTCAAATCCTTTAGTCAATGAGCTAAAATATGGGAAGTGGTTAGTTACTTCAAGCCCTGTAACCAAAAACCAAAAGAAAGGAGCAAATGTTGGCAATGATAAGAAGGTGGGAAAACACTCAAGCCATGAACTTAGGAAGAGAGAAACAAAATTATATACAGACAATGGCTTGCAAAAAAATATGATCTTAGGGGAAAGGAAAACCAACAATTTGAATCTAGTATTGAAGCTACCCTCAGAACAAAATTTACCTCAACCTTGGATAGAGGGAAGAAACATCATGTCAATCCTTGCAAATGAATATTTTATCTTGGAATGTGAGAGGCCTAAATGGCTAGCCCAAACACAAATTGATAGCATCTGCAGGAAAGTAATTAAACCCTCAGATTATCCTTCTCCAAGAAATAAAATTTGAGGAGTCCAATATTGATAAGGTTGAAAAAGCAATATGGAAGGACTCTAGTTGTTTTTCCAGTATGCTCAAGGAGCTTTGGGAGGACTATTATATCTTTGGGACACCTTAAAAGTTGAAGGTAGAATGATTTCCTCCTCAGATAGACTAACCAACATCCAATTTTTTGCAAAGAGACCAAATGTAAATGGGTTCTTTCCAATATTTATGCCCAAACTCTATCTTTGGTAGAGTTTATTTATGGAACACTCTCACTCAGATGAGAGAGGTTTTTAAATATGAGGTATGGATGTTGGTGAGAGACTTCAATCCCCCTTTTTATCCTTTAGATAAAAATGGAGGTAACCCAATTATATCTAAAGGTTTAGAAGATTTTTCCTAGTTTGTGAATAATAAAGAGCTAATGGATTTGGACTTGAAAGGAAGTATGCTTACTTGGAGAAATAGAAGATTTGGTAGTTTATTGATTCAATTCATACATGATAGAGTTCTTATATCCAAGGAATTTTTGGCCCCCTTTAGATATGCTATGCTAAGAATACTTCCTATAGTTGATTCCAACCACAATCTAATGGTTTTGGAGGCTTTCTTAACAAATAGGTAGTTCAAAACTCCTTCCAGGTGTGAGACGATGTGTCTCCATCATGGAGATCTAGAATCCTAGGTTGTATGATGGTGGGCTTAGAAGTTCTCTAGACCTCTAGTCTCTCAATTTGTAAAGAAACTCATATTTTTTAAAGCTAACCTAAAAGTTTGAAATAAATCAATTTTTGGGCACCTCTTTCATAGGAAATTTGAATTGAAAAAGCAGTTGTTTGACATTGAATCCTCCATCAATGGAGGTAACATTTTAGATGAAACCAGATAAAGAAATAAAAAGATCCTTACAAGATACCACAACACACTGGCCTGTTAAAAGTCCTTTGGAGACAAAAATCAAGGGCCCTTTGGATAAAGGATGGGGACCACAACACCAAGTTCTTTCATGTTTTCACCCTGAGGCATTGAAGCTTCAACAAAATTAGGTAAATGGTGAAGGTGATGGCTCCTTATTTGAAAATTTGCTAGAAATATGAGCTAAAGCAATTAGATTTTATGAAAAGTTACTTGGGCCCAAGGAAAATGGTAAATATTAGGCTATGAACAAGCTTCTTTCCAATTTTACTTTCTCCTTTCTCAATATTTGAACTCCTTATTGATCAGACATTTCTTAGAGGAGTAAGTGAAGAATTCCTTTTTCTTTCTGTTAGGGAAAAATCTCCAAGGCTAGATGGTTTTCCTACCTTGTTTTTCATAAATTTTGGCACATAATTTGGGTAGAAGTTGTGGCTACCATTTGCAAAGTTCAAAAAATCATCTTATCCCTAAACATGTAAAGTCCACATTTTTTGTCCTCATCCCAAAAGTGGCAAGAGCTAAATATTTTAAATACTTCAGATCCATTATCCTATTTAACACACTCTACAAAATCTTGACTAAGGTAATGGCTAATAGAATCAAAATGATCTTACCCTTTATCATTGATACATGTCAAGGAAGTTTTATTGAGGGTAGGTTAATCATGGATGGCATCATAACTATTCATGAACTCATTTATTCTATGGATAAAAGTGGGAAATTTAGCCTCTTCATAAATCTTAACATGAATAAAGCTTTTGATAGAATCTCTTGGGATTTTTTGCTTAAAGTCATGTCCAATTTTGGCTTCCACCAGGTCTAGATTAATCTCACCAAATAATGAATATCCTTTAAAAGATTCTTGATCATTTTTAATTGGGCTGCTATAGGGTGCTTCAGGATTTCCAAGGATCTACAATGAGGGGACTCCCTATCCCCCTATATATTTATCATTTTGGTAGAGGCTCTAGGGAGAGCTTTGAAAACTGCCTCTTTCCAATGGGTTATCAATAAAATCAGACTTTCCTTCTTAATCAAATCTTTCATAAACAATTTATTGATGACACCATCTTGGCCATAAGCTCTTCTATTTTACAAGCTAGAGATATCAACGATATCCTAAGCATTTATGAGTATTGCAAGGTAGAAAGTCAACTTTATGAAGAGTAAAGTATTTTTACTCAACACCCATATGAGAAGGTAGATAAGAATAGTTTCTATTCTTGTGTGTGAGATAGTCGACCTCCCCTCAAGCTACCTAGAGATGTCGTTCTTTAAGGGAATAATGAAATACAATTTTTGAAACCCTATTCTAGAAAGAATCTAAAGGAAACTAACAGGCTAGAAAGGAGTGCTCCTTAATCATGCTGGTAAATCCCAACTTGTCAAAGCCACTCTTCAAAGTATCCAAGTATTTTTTGTCCCTATTCAAACTACATATGACAATCTATTAGAGAACTGAGCAAATTCAAAAAATATTCTTGTGGTATGAATCTGAAGATGAAAAAATATTTCCCTTGGTTGTTTGGGAGTGGTTATATTCTAATAAGGAAATAGGGGGCTTGGGATTTAATAAAATGAGATAGATGAACCATGCTTTAATGTCAAAATAGGATTGGAAGCTCCTAATACAAATTGATTAGGGATGGATGTGTATTCTCATGGCTAAATATATTCGATAGGGAAGAAATTTCCTTAAAGAACCTAATCCTCCTAAAAGTTTAGATTTCTGGAATAACCTCCTCAAGATAAAATACATTATCCAAAAAGGGTTAATATGGAAATGCTGAATCAATAATTAGTATATATATATAAAGTTGTCTGGTGATGTGGTACTCTAGTGCAAGCAACGATGAGATGGAGAATGTGGAGCTATTTCTAGATATTGACCTTGATGTTCCTAGTTCAAAGTTTGTGAGGGATAATAATTATTTTCCTTCTCTTTGAGACCCAGGTAAAATATTTCCTTCATCCCAAGAATTTCCTAGAAATTCCCCCTCCTTTATTTACTTTGCCAGGGTGGTGGTTGGATCTAAGGATGGGGACGTTAATTTCCCTTGTGACATTAACTCTAAAATAAACCAGATTCACATCCTAGACTGTATTGTGAATAATATTCTTGAAAAAGGGATGTAGAATTTGGTTGGTAAACTCCAAAGGGAGCACTGGACCTGGATGCCCTGAAGTGTTAGGCTTTGGCTAGATGGCATCCCTATGGATATCTAAATATTGTGGCCTTTCCTAGGAACTTTTTCTTGATAAAATACGACTATGAATAAGAATTAAAGAGAATTCTAGAATATGGTCCTTGGTTCTTTGGTCAGAAGGGGATTTTTCTCAAAAAATGGAGACCAAAATTTAATTTAGCTTTGCAAAGGATCATTTGGGTTAAACTATCATATTTCCTCTCGCATCTCTAATATGTTAGTATTTTCAAAGTGATGGCTCAAACCATTTATGATTCTACCTCTTTTGATCACACCACCAACTCCCTATCTTGGATGCAATATGTTCACATGTGTGTTATGGTAGACATTGAGATGAAGCTTCCAAGTTTAGTTGAAGTAATTTCTCATTTGGGTAGTTGGTTGAAATCCATTGATTATGAAAACAAGTTGTTGGTTTCCCAAACTTTTGGAAAGTGTGGACATCATAAAAATATTTGTCTCCTTAGTCAAAAGTCTCAACCTTCGATTCATCTGAATTTGAAAATAAGGTGGACCCCTAGAAAAAAATCGATGGCAAAAAAAGGTAAGGTGATTATCTCATCCCAAAAAGAGCAGAATTTATTTCTTGTGGCTAGAAAGGATGCTTTTCAGGGTGATGAATTAATTCCTTCTAATATCTTGG
This sequence comes from Wollemia nobilis, assembly GCA_028583015.1. Taxonomy (NCBI): domain Eukaryota; kingdom Viridiplantae; phylum Streptophyta; class Pinopsida; order Araucariales; family Araucariaceae; genus Wollemia; species Wollemia nobilis. The sequence goes on along the minus strand of JAQPPZ010000677.1, from coordinate 456,442 downwards.
TGGAGGAGGTGATTGAACCTCTTAAGAACCTAGAAGTGGTGATTTTAGGAATTACAGATAAAGGAAATTATGTTCCTTTACATAATTCCTTTGACTATTTAGCATCTCAGGACCATGTTCTTCAATAGGTAGTTGAATTGACCCCAATGAAGTTGGGTCCACTGACCTCTCATAATTAGGACCTTGTCTCTCCTTTTCTTGGACATGAAATATTGTCGGTCTCGTACAAGTCAATCTTGGAGAAAGGCTCACCTAGTCTTAAGACTTGAAGTCACAGGAGGGGTCGAATTAATTTCAAAGTGAAAAAAAATGTTTGTAAACCACCAAACAAGTCTATGAGAAAAGGAGAAACAAAAAATGATATTGGTAATGCTGGCCAATATCTCTTGAATATGGATAAAGGAAGTACCAATCGTAATAACCAACTAAAATTAGATGATTATAAGTCTCGTCTAGATGGGGGGCTATCAATAAATTATCCTTTAAGTTTTGTCAATGAAGATGTGCTTGTGGAATATTAGAGCACTAAATAGTACCTCTAAAAAGTGCATCTTAACCTCTTTAATAAGAGATAAATCTCTATATTTTTTTTTTATACATGAATCTAAATTGGAAGAGTTTTGTTGAAAGCCAATTCATTTGACTATTTAGAAAGAAGCTAGATTTGTGGCTAGTAAAGATTCTAGCTTGGCAAGAGGTTTTCTTTGCTTTTGGAACAAATCCAAGTTTGAGGGTAATGTCATTTCTTCCTCAACCAGATTATTAATATATTTTTTTTTTCTACAAGGCAATGGGGAGAAGGTGGGTTATGTCCAATGTTTATGCCCTCAATTCTTCTCTTGGGCAACATATTTTTTAGATGGAATTGTTAGAAATTAGGAAAGAGTTTTAGAACAAAGCTTGGGTCTTAAATGACGATTTTAATTCGCATTTATTTCCTTTGAAAAATATAGGAGGTAATTGTGTGGATGTTCAAAGCATGGAAGACTTTATAAAATTAAAATTTTGTGGAACTTCGAGATCCCAATCTTAAATATGATAAATTTACCTAGAGTAATCATAGAACTAGTTGTAGAGCAGCAAAAAAGGTGCACCTAACAACAGGAAATGAAATGCATCTATTGTTCTATTTAAGCATTCAAAATCAACATTAAAGTAAGCATGAATATGAAAAATACATGAAATAAAAGGGGAGTTCTCTTTGTATTAATATATTTTCCAAATGCATAGTTACAAAATGTCCCCTTGAAGGCTCTTAATTACAAATCATTACAATGTCAAAGGATCTCATCCTTTCAAAAACTCAATGTGTGCTTTTAGTGTCTTCCTCACACTCATGATTGAAGAGCATGATTTTTTCTACTGTTACGATGATATATCCATGTTTGAATTTGTAGCTCCTTCCTTGTGCACTGGAATACTTGGATATACATACAAGAAACTGAAATTGATTAATAGCATATGTAGTCTGAGATGAAATCATAAATATGCATGCAACATTGAATACAAAAGTGTAATAGATGTTACAAAACTATTCCAAATTGTACCAAAACTTGCCAAAATGCATATTGTCTACTTTAGATATGACCTATATAGAAATTGAAGTTAAATTGTAAGCAAAATCCATGGTCATCCCTAGGTGTTCCAATTCTGTCATCATGAAAAACCTAATTGATGGTCCAAAACTACTCCAAATTTCACCAAATTTTAATATGACATCTATAAAATAATTTAGAAATGATCTACATTAAAATTGATTCAAAATCGTATGCCACTTTGTAGACATCCCTGGGTGTTCCAATTGGTACTATTAACCATTCTAGGTGGGGACGACCACCAAACCTGGTGGTTTTTGACACCAATTCCTCTATGATATGGTTCAAACTACTCCTAGGGGTTTTGTCATCAAATTTTGTAATCGAAATCATAGGAATAGATGGGTTTTGGAATGGATTTACATATTTATGGATGTCTTGGAAAATACTTTGATTGATGAAGATTCCACAGGTAAATACACAGGTAAAAAAGGAGAGTGAATCTCAGTAGCACTTCATGGTGAATTATTACAAAGACCTCTCGTTGAAATCAGGTGGAATAACTCCAATTTACATCCCAAGAGGGCTAGAGGGTCAAAGGGGTAAGTTGGGGCATGCAAGGCAGGTGCCACCACTTGTCAAAACCCTTGTCATATGTTGGGTGTAAGAGATCTCCAATTTGGGCCCCCAATTTGCAGGTTGTGATGGCTTTGGCAAGACCTCAATATATCATAGATCATTGGGTAGGATAAATGGTAGAATTTAATTACCATTTGTCCCACCCTTGACTTTTTGAGGGGCCTAGGACATGGCCATCCCACCTAGGATTAGTTGCTAGTGGCCATCCCTAGGTGGGATGACCATGAACTGTGGTCATCTTGGAGTGGGACAACCATGTCTACATGGCCCAAAACTTCTCAAAATTGGGGTAAACCTTCCCAAAAGTGGTTAGGACCACTATTTAACCCTTGAGGGTTGCCAATAAGGCCATATGGTGTCGGTAAGAGTGTGTCATTGTAATCTAATCGGATTGACATTATTTTAGTGTCTATAGATTCCTCTTTTTGAGATGCGTTGTGTGAAATAGAACATTGAGCAAAAATAGATGAATAAACTATCAAATTATTAATGTTATTTAGTAACCTAACCAAATCTAGATTCCTCCATCATGGATGGAGCATACATTCTTGGAATACTTGCTTTTTGACATATTTGAAGGATTTTATTTTGGTAAGTGTAATGACAAAATTATGGGCTTAGGGTATACCTGATCTTGGTTGCTTATTTGGATTGTAATCCTATTCTAGGATACGTGTCCCAAGGATTCAAGGATACCAAGACTTTGTTTTGTTGAATTAGTGCTAAATTATTTACCCTAGCGTAGGCTTGAAATTTATTTTTGGCAATGATTCTTTTGAATGCACGCAAGTTGCACTTTTGAGTGTTTGAGTGTTGATTTTGATTATGAATTCATTATTATGACTGCCCCATCAAGAAAAAATTCAATGATGGCATGACCAATGATGAAAGTGATGAGTCACTTGATCAATATGACTTGATTAGGGTTCCTTCAGATTTACACACTAAAATTTATCAATTTTGTTAGGATTTTGATGGTATTGTTGATATTTCATGGAAGAAAAGAAATGAATACCTCATTATGATAGAGCGTTCCAAACACAATGGCCTTATTGGGGATAGAATTAGAGACTTTCCCATTCATCAATGAACAATTTTGGTTCCATATTGATCCTTTGTGAATTTTATTAGTTTTGACCCATTTTGGTGGTTTTTAGGCTATTTTCTTCGATTTTTATTCTCTTTTTTTGGTATTTTTTGGTGGCCATCCTAGGGTGGGATGGTCATCCAATTTTTTGGTCATCCCATCCTAGGATGGCCAGGGTTATTGTGTCTTTATAAGCTTAAAATTGGCAAAATGAGCTCATTTGCACACTTCTAATTTGGCAAACTAAGAGATGAGGAGTAGAAGAGTGATTTTTCAAAGTGGAGAAATTCTGAAACCATCCCAAAATAACCATGATCTAGACTCAATACTCGATGAGCAGCGGAGCTGGTGCGAGACGGGTAAGGGCTGAATTTGCTCCTAGACTTTATCAAAATTGGAATTGTAATTATTTTCAATTTTACCAAAAAAAACACACTAAATATTGGTAAATGAACCTCATTAGTGATAGCATTTAGTATTTTTTGCTTTATTTTTTGTTTTTGTGCAATTTTTTAATGTTAAATTCCAAGGTTTTAGCCTATTTTTGGTGGCTACGAAGGGCATTTTTCAGAATTTTTGGGGTCGTCCCTAGGTGGGATGGATGCCAATTTTGGGGCCATCCCTGGGTGAGATGAACATGAATTTAGGAGAAAAATATCCCCTTTTTGAGCTATTTTTTGCTATTTTTGTATAATTTTATTGTATTTTTGCTACATATTTTGTTATCTTGCTTGCCTCTACCAGGTGATCAAGAGTCGATATTGATTTTTGAATCTCTTTTAGACTACAAGGGAATTACTAACTAAGGATGATTGGAAATGGCTTGACACCATTGGTCTCAAGCAAGTGACACGGTTAGAGCCAATGTTGGGAGACAGAGTATACCTAACAACTTTGATATATCTGTGAGACCCTCCCACAAAAAACTTCCACTTTTTGATAGAGGATATGATAGTGACATTAGAGGATGTCTATCATATTTTATAGATTCTAATAGAGGGGTGTTTGATTATATTTACTCATCGAGGTCTTAGAGATATGATTTTGTAGAGATACTTTAGAGAGGAGTAGTGCAAGGCAGTATGAGACTTCCATAGCAGAGGCATCCTAGTGGAGCTATGGTATGAGGCAAAGGTTTTGACTATGAGACATGCTTTACTGATGATGATTATCTCCAACATGTTGCTACCAGACTCGTCAGGAGCCAGGTTCCCTTAGAACCTTTTAGAGTTGGTGTTTTCACTTGTGGAGTGTACCATAGAGAGGCTATTAGTGATGGCTTAGGGCACGATATTGCTGGCATAGCTTTATGATAAAGTTGTATAGTATCCATTGCCACGGGTGAAAAGTATTGAGATGTAAATTTCTACTACAGTTGTGGAGATGGTAGCATATTATTATGGATCAACTGTAGGGACTACCTTGGATGATGTGGGCACATCTTGTAAATGTGAATATTGACTATGGGATCCTATGGTAGTGATACCAAGAGAGGGGTTGAAGCTATCCCTATGTAGGTACAATTGATCACTATGTGAAAGCATGAGATTCTAAAAGTTTTGGAAAGGAAAACTATTTCGATGCATTCAAAATTAAACTAACGCTTAAGTCCTAAAGAGTGCAAAGCATGAAATGAAAGAAGCCAATCGAATGGAGACAAAAGAAATTAGAGAAATCACAGCCCTTTTATTGAATTCTTTTAACCTCGGTTACAAAGATGCATCCTTCCTTTTTAGGGGTTAGGAGCGTTTAAATGAGTTTTTGGATTACAATCGTGACTTAGTCTTCCCTCTTCCGCATGCCCACATTTGAAATGGGCGGGCCAAAGTGTTGCCACCGCTTGCGATAATGAATCCTTGATGTTTGCTGCTTCTCCCGCGACAAAGAAACACAAAATGCGTTAGTAGCACCTGTAACAAAAGGATAAAGCATTTAACTTTAGAAATCAATGAGAAATGCATGCAAAATATTGATTAAACCAGTGAATAAAATAACTCTAATCAACCTGCAACTCTGACAGAGACCAAAAAACATCACCGAAAGGCTACTGCCAGCAAAACAGTCGGTGAAAGTCTGTCGATTTGAGTTTGACTGTAATTCATCCCTGATCAGGACGAATTCTGCTATAATTCGTCCCCAGGTGAGACGACTTCGCCTATGATGAAAAGCCAAAATGCTGCCACTCAAATGTCACACCTCCATCAGCGATAATTTGGCGTCGATACCTGCAAGTCAGTGGGACGACAAAAAGCGACAAAAATGACAAACATATGATGAAATCTATTTAAAATATTATGAAATTGAATACATGACTATCTGGTCAGCATAGAATGGAATGAGGAATTAATAAATGACAAAAAATGAATTATAATGAAATTTAAAAGGTGCGGGGTGCCCGAGTGGGCCACCCACCGTTGGAACGTGATTTTGGTGCCAATCCACTAGGGATAGGCCCAAAAACTCTTAGGTTGAATTGTCAGCAAATTGATGGATTAATGTGGTCAAATGTCTAGTTCTAAGGTCCGGATTCACCCTTCCAATATCCACCCGATAACCTCTCTTGCGAAATATATTAAGGATGTAAAAGAGATGAATCGAAAAGAGGTGCAATAGGGTGTTCAGTTTGGCAGCACTTCGTTATTTGAAAATGTCTACCAACTTCTCCTTTGGGTGGGAAAGTCCACCATTTTATAGACCCAGGGGGTCTCTTTGGAGGGGCATGCAAGGATGCCATGTGGTGGCCATGCCTTCCCAAGAGGGAGGAGACTCCTCCTTGACTTGTGCTTCCATGACTGCCTTTGTGACAGTCCTCTAACTGCCAATCTAACCACCTACGCGTGCCTGCATGATAGGAGGCAATAATTGACTGTCTCTGGCTGCTACTCGTTTAATGTTTGCTTTTATTGGTTTAAAGTCTGCCTTCGATTGGTTTAAAGTTCGCATTTATTGGTTGATGTCTACCCAGGTGCAAACACGAGAGTTTGTCATGATATCGTGACACCTAAGCCTTAGGTTTCCTTTTGGCCAGAAGTGTCACGATTTTGCAACATCGTGAAATCGCGACGTCGCGATTTCGTGACACTTCTGGCAAAGGCTCTCTTTTGGCCTTTGGTGTCACGATATCGCGACGTCGTGATATCGTGACACTTTTGGAAAAGGCTCTCTTTTGGCCTTTGGTGTCACGATATCACGACACCTAAGCCTTAGGTTTCCTTTTGGCCTTTAGTGTCACGATTTCGCGACGTCACAAAATCGCGACGTCATGATTTCGCGAGACTTCTGGAAAAGGCTCTTTTTTTATTTTTGCCTTGTTTAAAACGACCAACTTCTGTCTGGAAATAAAACAATATTGCGACACCAAGAAGAAGCCAGGGAGCAAAGGCGAATTTGAAGCAGAATGTTTGGAGGTACCAAATTACTTTTTGACCTTCTAAAACTGCTGTGAAAGTGGCTAGGACCACTGTTTGACCTCTAAGGGCTGCCCTGAAGGCTATGTGTGTCAATGTAATCAGTGTTTGTAGTCACATAATCGGATTGGTGCTATTTTGGTGTCTACACTATGTAGAGTATTTTGCACAGTTCATTGTAGAGAAGGTTATTTGGACACCTTATAGGGATTGTCCAACATGGCTTGAGGTTGATGCATAACTTCATCGAGTATGGTGAGGGATATTGTTAGTTTGTTGACATGGGATAAAGTGAGAGTATTTACCATATGCTCGAATGATGTGGTAGTTTGGGCTATACTAGTGGTTGCCTAGCAAGCTAGTGATCTATGGATACCATGGGGATGAGAGGACACTTACTTGACCTATAGTGGAGGTAGTTGTTCCTAAGGAGAGCATATTTGATCTAGATGATGTAGGGACCATAGTAGAGTATGACTCTTGGTGGGTGATGCACTAGTGGTGAGAGGAGGGGTCGTTAGGAGGTGCTATAGCTATGGCAATAGAGAAGGATTATAAGGAGGCTACATATGAGGTACCATATGAGGATCTAGACAAGGATGAGCTAAAATTAGATGAGTGACATGTGCATCATCGGGTAGATGATGAGTGGATGTATACCCTGGATATGGAGGATCCATAGGATGATTATGTTAAATATGACTTTAATGAGCATGGAGTGTATGCACAGTTGGTAGCATAAGATGCTACCATTTTTGAGGTACAGGGTGAACTGATCAGAGGGATATTAGAGTGGAGGGAGTATGCAGAGTATAGGGTTCTCCTATAGGCATAGGTGTAGACTACACATGTAGATATTTATAGGCATACAGTAAATTTAGCTACTCTCCAGCCACAGGTTAGAGCAGGGAGCTCAAGCCATGGGGTACCTATAATTGGTGAGGTGGCCAAACTATGAGAGGAGATGACAAAACTCTAGAACTTACTAAGTGACTACCAGGATATTCATCGAGTGGATATAGCATACACATAGGATTTAGAGGATGAGGTAGCATACCTTATAGAACACTTACCAGCTCACTCTTCTATTAGTGGGTCCCATTAGAGTAGGAGGAGTAGTATAGGATAATCATTTATGAGGATGGGGGCTCCTGGTTATACAAGGAGAGCAGATAGGGCCAGGGATAGTAGATCTTAGAGCTCTTGATGAGCGATGACCAAGGGTGGCAATGAGATTCATGGTGTCGGTTTTGCACGACCATGGATTTTGAGACTCTGTGGTTATTTTTGTATATTGGCAGTGTGAGGTCTAAGGACCCACTTGATTGTACCCTACAGGAAAGTTTTAGATTATTATGTATCTTTTTACCCCACACACACACACACACACACACACATATATATATATATATATATATATATATATGAGTTTTTCTATTGTCATCATGTGTTTCCTTACTACTTTATTAGATGTATGTAATGCTTATATTTACTTTAATGAAGATTTTATGAATGCTTATCATGGATGCATGTATTGTAATATGATGTTGGTTGATGATATGTACATGTGTGTATGCATAATAAAATGGATGATTTGTTAATGTGTACTAATGAATTATGAATACTATTTGACACACTAGATGATAGCACCATAGACTATAAAAAATTCATCTATTCATTTTAACATTATCATCAAACTATTTAATGGATTGTAAGAATGTGAACTGACAAACATGTCATGAAATGGTATGGCATGGAATGCATAGTAAGATGTTATATAATTTCCTTAAGGTTTTCATGAGACTCAAACACTCTAATTACCTAGTCAAAAGTTGTATATTAACCATGCTAGACTTTTTGGCAAGGTATAAATATGCTAGGATGTCCAAGATATTCAATATCCTTGTGTGTGCATGTGATTTCATTACTATGATAATGCATAAAGATAAAATAGCCTCTCAAAGAGATCATATCATCCACTTTTTTTGATAGATGTATCAAGGTACCTGCAAGCAAATACAACATAATGCAAGGGAGGAGAAATATTATTACAAAGGCAAATACATTGTAGGTTGAAAGAAGGAGAAAACAAAGGACAAGAAAAAATGCTATACCAAATAGACATACATCCACAAGGAGCACTCAAGGGAATCATTGGAGTATCTCAAAACTCCACCAAAGCACTACCCATAGCTACCAAAGGAGTTGCTCACAATCCTAGCTCATAGCCACCGAAGTGTTGCTCATTACTACAAATAGAAACAATTAGAACCAAGCACCATAGAAAGCATATAATAAAGGAGAAGTTGACCACAATACGTTGATAAAATAACCTTGTAAAGTATATGTTGAAATATATTAAGAAGAAAAGGTTCATGCAAAGAGGTAAGGTAACACTTGTCACATTGAAGGAAACCCTAATGTCTCCCACATGAGCACTCACCCTTTGCATGCTTGAAGGAAGGACCAAGAATCAATTACATAAAAGGAGGAATATGAGCATTCATACAATACTGTAACACTCATTCTATAGAAGAGTTCAAGCATCAACTCTCCCAGGAGGTATCAGAATTCACTAACAAAATTCATAATGAAATTCATAGCAGTATTCATAGCCAAGTTCGTAGTAGAATTAATAGCAAAATTAGCATTCATAGCAACATTGAATAGTAACAAAAAGAGAGAATTTAAAGCTCTTGGTCAATAACAGTTAGATGTGAGGCATTCACTATCCAAATATTTCAATCAAATGGAATATAAATTCAGCCATCATTTGAGTTCAAGATAAGCATTAAAGCCTACCGATCTCATCTACATCCATATGTTGGAAATAATGGTCAAAGAGATCTCTAAATGTTGCTATCATCTATGTCTAAAATTAGTGTCGAATACATAGAGTTTTGGAGCATTATAAAGGTAAGAATTTACCTTATTCTATTTTGCTTTCATTAATAGGAGTAATAAGGATATAATATAAGGTTGAAAACTATAGGGAAATCAACTATATTTGAAAGCAAAAATTGAAGGAGAATTATATCTTAATATTTACAAATTAAACATAGGAGAAATAAGGATTTCTACCTAGAAAATTAAAATTCCATTATTGCAAATATTATTGTTTTCTAATATTCCAAATTAGGGAGTTGTAAGGAATGCTACACCAAAGTAGGATATTGGAATTTAGAAACATTGAATATCAAATATCAAAAGCTATAAAAGGGGGTTCATTAATGAATATCAAGAGATGGAAATTAATTGGTATACTTATATTAAAATTACATTAAAGGGACAAAAAGGATCCAACCATTAGAACCTCATAAAATGAGAAAGTGCTTAGTTCAATAGCAGAAATAAGGAGTAATAAAAGTTGATTTTGGTATTTAGAAAACTTTACAAAATCAACCTAAAATTGAACTACTATTCACAAAAGACACTCTATCACTCATATAGCATATCCAAAATCACTAGGGAGACATAATATATTCTACAAAACTTGATAATAAAAGCATTCATCAAAGTTTATCAAGTACTCAATCCATTTGGGAATCATAAGGTCTCTACAAAACTTAAAATTCTACAATAATTTTATCTCTTAACTAGGGAGTCATAAGGAAGCCTACAAAACCTAATATCTATAAATTTTTTATCAAGTTGACCCATATATATCTCAGAATAGGTAGTTATGAGGTATACTACTACAAAGGTTATATAACCTTAAGTAATAGCAATAAACACTATCTCAAATAGGAATATGGATGAAATAATAAGAAATGTATTTATTAATAAATAATTATTTCATGAAATAAAATTGTATTATCACATCTTGATAGATACATTTGAAGGATACGAGAATATATCAACTAATGATAAGGAGAGATTCTCCTTATTTCTTAAAGAAGCAAAAGATGGTAGCTTTGAAACATTAATTGGTTATCTTCATGAAAACCTCTTCAAGGCATGGTGGAATTCAAGAAAATATAATTATATTCACATATAAGGAATGTTTGATGATATACCTATCATTTATTGTGTTTGTACTCACTCAACACATGAAACAATCTAGCAATACAAATCAATATTGTTGTGATGATATACTAACTCCTCATGAAGCAGAAATTCCACTAGTATCAATGCAAACTCATAGGATAAGAAGGAAAAGGAAGAAAAGACAGGCTAAAAGATTAGCAAAGAAGACTTGAATACCAAATAAACCATAAATTTTGAACTAGACAATCATCTTCAAAATACTAAAGAATACTCAGCTACAACTCTCTTTGCATCATATGAATACACTCACTACCTGCTTAATAAAACTATAATAAGTAATAAAGAAGGATAAAATTTCTAGTACCCAATAGAAGAAGATCCATATTGGAGATTGAAATCTTCAATACTCTAATAATGTAATACAGGGGGTGTTAGAGTTAGATCATATTACATCATTTGGATAATGTAAATATACCACCTTTGGTACATAGTTAGATTAGGAGATTACTTTAGGAGGAATTTAGCTAGTTACTTCAAACAATGTAATAAATACACAAGTGTCATTATGCAAGTTGTAATGTGCAAGGTGTCCCATTGTACAACTAACTAGAGTGTTGCCCAAGGAATCTATCTTCCTATATCAAGGGCCTCATAGATATATATAAAATATCAAGTGCATTGTAGTAGAGAGTAGTATATAGTAGTAGAACTCTTGTATGGAGTACAATGTAGTTCTTTAGCTTATATTAATGGAGTGACCATTACCTCCATACTATATTGTATTTTCATCACTTTATATATATAGTATATTTTAATTATATTGCAAAATCACTCTCTCATATTTATTGCATCTTATTAGGACCTATGTTAGATATATCCCATTGCATATATCCTAAAAAACTAACAAAACATATTTGTATGATCCCATGGATATTTACCTATGAGATAATTGGGTATATTTACCAACATGATGATATCTCCAATGAAAAGGGTTACATAGATAAGGTTGCAAGATAAGTTTTTATGATGATAACTACTGCTTTCCTTCCTTCTTATTACATATGTGAATAATCTTCCCTTCCTATTTTCTCCTCCGACTTTTATTTTTTTGGTTGCTTCTTCTATTCTTACCTATTTAATCCTCTACTTATTCTAATACACTCTCTTCCCCTATCATAAGTGCAACCATTGTTTCTATAGGAGGAACACCACATCCCACCTATGGTCAAATATCCAACATATCCACTAAACCCATCACAATTCATCAACTAGTTTCATACTTTGATAATTGATCTTCATCTCCACTCATGTCACCTCTCTCCACAATGCTAATTTTGTTTGTAGTGTTAGTGTCTACAACCACCTTTCCTTCAATCTCCACCTAATTTTCCCCATCAACCATTTCATCTTGTCTACCTCATCCACCAATTTTTTTGTCCTAAATATCCCTTAGAGGGACATTGATGTCGTTCAATATCCATTTAAATTGCACCATTAAAATATATTACAACTTGTTTTTAACATTTTTTAAAATAAGAAAGAGAAGATGTTTTTATGACATTATATAGCATTCCTTCTACATATCTACATAACTTATATACCTCCAAGCTTCCCTATATACCTATCCACTCTCGATATACCCATTTATGCATGAGGGATATTTTATATATGGGATGACAATGGTATGTGGAAATGACCATTGAATATGTATCCCAAGATAGTATCGAAGGTGTACTCAAAGCCCTCCTTATGACTCCCACTAGTCCATCATGTTATACTCCTATATAGTCTTAAAGTACATGTGAGACCTTATGTGGGTATTTTGTAGCCTAGGCTTACAATATACCAATTTAGCCTATAGGTTTGTACTGTGGTTACTTAATAGATTGTATATATTACCCAATAGTACTAGCCTTTGGTTAATTTCTTAACCTTTACTAATATATTTTAAATAAAATATATATATGGTCTTGTGTAAGTTTCAGTTTTATCTTGATTAGGGATTTTGGATAGGATAGTAACAACCTCTGATACCCATGTGGGTTTCACGTTGGGTTCACCAAATATGTGATTATGCAAGTCAAGACAATTGTACATGTGTGCCCTTACTTTTGTGAGATCACACTTAAGACTTTTATATTTATATATATTGAGAGAGCTATATTTGATAGACCAATTTCAAATACACATAGGGTTTCAATGGTAAAAAAAAAGCTTCCCCTCTAAGGTCATATATTATACTTAAATGCTTATATTTAATTGATGTAATGCAAGATATATATGTAGACAAGTGTAGGCATACAAGGATCCTATTCTATATGAAATTATACCTTTGAATGTTAACAAAAAGTGATGAAACCTATTTGTGTTTATTTACAAGAATAGAAATACACAATGTAAATAAGTAAGTCTACTCTAAAATGCAGATACATGCATTTCACTTTCATGCCTAGTGCAAAGATGTGAATGAGATTTTATCAATTTGCAAAGAAAGAAAATCACCTTATCCTTATCACAAATCTCCTTACAAAACATAGTAAAATAATACCAAATAATAAGATTATTCTATGATGCAACTAAATTCTTATTCAATATTTAATTCTTAATGTAGTGACTGAGGTCTATCACTACCTTTTTAATAATTATAATCAAAGATAAAATTTGCTACTCTTTTGCCAAATTTTATCGCATAAATAGAAAGTTAATGCTAAAACAAATATGTCATGCAATTCTGGAACCCTAAAATATAAACAAACAAAAAACAAAGAAAAATGTACCTAATCCATAGATTGATGTAGAAGTGCCATGCAAAATCACCAGGCAAAAGCATTGTATAAAAGCACTAGACAAAAGCATTGTACAAAAGTGTCAAGAAAAAGCACTATACATATATTTGTACAATGCTTTTACTCCCAAATAATTATTTTGACTATAACTACAAAATAAAAGTATCTATAAATAGAAACATATAAAAATAGGTGGATAGTGCAAGGGGGTTTGTTTTATTTTGGCAAGGAGAAAACATGCTTCCTTATTTCAAGGGATCAAACCCCTAATATTTTACACAAAATGAAAATATTGTTGAGCATGAAAGGAAATATTAATTCTAAAATTAAAAAGTACACAAATATGATGAATGCAAAATAAATTAATAATATAATAATGTATTATTAAGTGATGAATTCATAAAAAAAAAAAATATTAAGCATATCCAAAATGGGAAAAGAAGTCTACATCCTAGAAAATAGTGGATTACCCCTTTATTGATAAAAAGAACCAGCAAACGCTTGTTGATCCCCTTGTATGCCACTGGATGCTTGATGGAAACATGCCATTGTACTTGATTTGCTAAACGTACCACTAATGGAGGTTCCAATAAAATGATAATATGTAAAAATTTGATTGATTTTCAAAAGTGATTTCAATAGAGTAGAATTATGATTAGATATTTTCCCTTCAAGTCTCCCTAAGGGGGTGATTTTATAGAAGATCCAAACCCCTCCTAGAGATATTTTGAGCATTGCTTTAGTAGAGAAAGCAAGGTACTTAAGGTGTAGTTGCATGAAACCCTGAGTAAAGCTAATAGGGAGTTTTTATCAATTGCATGGAGATGATAGAAGCTTGATTAGGAGTTGTAAGTAGTGATGTATTATGCAACTACCAATCAAGAATATTTGATTTACAATATAGGAGCTTGAGATACATAAAAGTAGGTGACAAGATGAAATCCATAGTGGAAAAAAGTGTGATGGGAAGTTAACCTATGGTAAATTTAGTTTTAGTGGTGGCAAAGCAAAAGTGCCATGATGGTATCAAAGTATTGATACTTTTGCTCATAATGATATTGCTCCATGACAACAAGAAGATAGGTAAGGGTCAATAGGTTTGAATGGAAAAATCACTAGAGATAACAAGAGTTTCATTGAAAAGTACCACAAAATATTCATAAGGTTACGATGCTTTTTATTTCAAAGCATTTTAAGGTATCAATTATCATCTCAGTATATGCATGTTTATACTCATTGAACCCTTTCTAAATGTATCAATTTACTAAAATATTGTGAAAATATATATTTATTTTGTGATCTCTAAATATGATGTCACATTTTATCCCAAATTTGAGCATGACAAAGTCGATTTCACATGGTATGTTTACAAAATGGGCTAGTGAGGTAAATGACTGATTTAATGCATAAAAATGGGTGTTTACAAGTCTAAATTTTTATTTGCTTTCTAGGTGTGTTTGGGTGAAAATAAAATGACATACATATTCCATTAGAATTGATAGAGATAAGAGATACAATATTTAATATAATAATGCAAAAGGTATCAAAGTGATTTGTAAATTGAACAAGAGTAAGGATGAAAATAAAAGATAAATTAAAATTATTAAAATCAACACTCAAATAGAAAATTGATAAAACCCTAAGAATTTGTTTACAAATTTCATGGATGTGACATTTATATATCTTCTTCCTAAAATTTAAAATTTATTTAGATTTTCTTAATACAATGGTTTATTAATATAGAAACAACTTCTATATAGAAAATGGATAAATAGGCAAACAAAGATAAACAAAGTAGAAAAATAGAGATTCTAGAACACAACCCATTTTAAACAATACCATGATCAAAGGTTAGTGATTTAGTATCTATTAAATTCGCTTCAACATTGAGGGATCCATAATGATGGTAATCTTGTGTAAGAAGGAAATAAAGAATTGATAGCATATATGTCATCCAAGAGTATGGAGATAAAATCAATAATAATAATAAATATAAGAACAAAAAACAATTATTATGTAAATAAAAAATGGACCTTAATAAATATTGATACACAATACATTTTGTATTTTGTATTTTTATTTTTAATCTGAGCAATTCTTCATATAAAGGTAAACTAGCAGATAAGTCACTCCTGAAATATTTGTGGAGCTCTATACCATATTGTGTCATCAGGCACATTTGGTTGGACATAAACCATAGTATTTTTGAAGGCAAAGGTAAGGATAACAAAAATATAATATGAAGGATAGAATAAGAATTAGTCCTAAATGTCAAATCTATTTTCTGTCAATAGTAATATGAATATTTATCACCCACAGAAAGAAGAATGATCTACCAACTTAATCTCCAAGCTTTCCTGACATTGAGAGGCTACAGAGCAAAAAATTATTTGTCTAACATATATTTTTTGGCACTCTTCCTTTATGGTGCCTCCAAGTCAAAACTCGGTCAAGTAGTGACAGAGGGACTAATTCTTACAGGAACCTATGAGATTCTGCTCAAATACATTATTAGCTTGGGAACAACATCTAATAATATGTCAAAGACTATTAGATGTGAAATTGGCTTAAAATTGGTCGCAAAGCAAGGAATCACTTAGGTCACAATTTACAAGACTTCTAAACTAATAATAACAACTCTTGCCAAAAATAAATATTTAAGATCTTTATAATTGAATATTATTCAAGACATGATTAGACAACTAGGGAGGATAATTGGTAAAATCTCCTATCAATATGGAAGGTGGGAATTTAACAAAGAGGTTGACATACTAGCAAATTAGACAATAAATATAGCCTCGGGTTATTTTCGCCAAATCATCAAAAAGCAAAAGAACAAAGATGATATAAGAGGATGACAAAGACTTCAATAATAAATGAGGTCCTTTTTTTGTCTTCATATTCTATTTTTTTAAAATGCTCTATTCACTTTGATCTCTTTTTTAAAAACTTTTATACTTTTTGTTAAATAACAAAAATATTTTTTTTCTATTTTTATTAACCAATGATAAAAGTTTGTAAATTATATTCCTATTATTTTTAGATAATACAAAAATAATATAGAATATTAATATATAGTACAAATTTTCCTAATTTTATCCCTTTTAATTTTTAAATGTTAGCACATTAAAAAAACCTAAAAACATTTATTAATATAGGTGTAATAAATTCATTAACCTATAAATATAAAATTATAAATGTATAAATTACTATATTTATTATTTATGATAACCAATTTAACCATGATATTTTTGTTTAATTAAAAAAATATAAACTAATCTGTAATCCACTTGATAAACCAGTGAAAATTGCAAAGCTAATTAAAACCTATGTTTTTGTCCACTTCTGGCAAACCAGGGAACTACGACAGATCATCATAAATATTATCGTATAATATAATACACAGTACTTCATTATATTACAAGGTAGAAAAACCAACATGTATCATCACCAGAAGATATGAAAAGGTCAGTCTTCGAAGCAGCCGTCAGCATATAAACTGTTTCTTTATTGTTGTCCCTACACCACTTTAAACTAAAAGTTATTTTACTTTTTTTTAAATGTTAATGATTTCATAATTGCTCAAATTTTTTCATATGACATTGTTTTGAAAATTTTATATGGAAATGTGGCTCTCAAAAAATGAAAGGCTCACCAATAAATTTGTTCAAACAATAAATAAAGTTTTTTACAAGTTTGAGGTGCTAAATTTGTCTATAACTTAAAGCTAAAATAGGGAGGTCCTGCTGTTTTCAAAATAATTGCTAGTTTTCAATTTAAGTTTGTGCTTGTTTCTTGACTCCCCTAGGTGGGTTCTCTTCGTGTTGGTTTTTCTTGATTTTTCCTTGAAAGCTTCCACTTCTTTGTTGTAAAAGGTTTGGGGATCTTTTAAAAACTCCTTCCATCAAATGACCAAATAAAAAAAACAATTACCATTTTTTTCTTTGAATTTACATGATGGAATCAGTAGTCGCCACGAATCCTGACAAGGTATCTAGCTTTTATTCTAGTATTCTGCGTTGTGCACCCTAAAAGCCTCCACAGAATTCTTCCCCTGCCACAATCATTTTAAACCTTTTACACCGCTGAAAGCACCAACAATTACCAAATTTTAAAATCCACTAAACTAACGGTTTCCATTTTTTTAAAACAACAATTACCAAATTTTAAAATCCACTAAACAAACAGTTTCCATTTTTCTAAAATCACTGCTTTGACACTACTTATTACAAAATTTTATTCTCATAAAAATTAATTCCTTTATAAATAATAATCCATAACGTAATAACTCATACAACAAAACAAAAATAACACCAATAATAAACCATAAAATTTTCTTATAACAAAGAGCTTCTCTTAAAATATAGTGTTGCTATATACAACCAAAGTAATATATATAATAAAAATATATATAGAAAAACAGCGAATTGAATTTTATAAATAATAATTATAATGACAATAATTCTTCCCTATACGCAACGCTACTTAAACGTTCGATACTGACGCATTTCGATATTTCAAGTATCTCTCTTCACAATTCGCTACCCATAGAAGATAAAAAGGATAAAGGAAAAATAAGATTCGCTTGGACACCGTCAAGCTGCTGCATCTTTCAATCTCCATAAATATATAAATTAGAAAGCGTTATAGATTTTAACGACCAAGCAATTCTTGTTTCCGGTTCGAATCGTCTCCCCAAAAGTCGACAAAAAAAAACAAAAGGTAAAACAAAAGAAAAAGACATCGGAACCGCTGTAAAGAAATCCATCAAGGAATTGCAGAATTTTTATTCTTTACATGAGAGGTCTCTTCATAACCAATCAATTTTTCAAATATTTTGAACATTTCTCTAAAAAATTTGACACATGTCACACTACCACGTATCACGGCATCTTTCGGCTTACTATTCTAGTTGGACACTTTCACACCCTCAACTCACCTCACGGCTACCACAGTATCAAAAAAACTTCTTATATATAGCAAGGCATGCGGACATGGGTAGTTCAGATATTAAAGCTTACAGCACCCTCTCATCTCCATAAAAAGTATCTGGTTAACGATGGCCAAGAAACAAAGCTCTGCCAAGCCCAAGGGAAGGTCAGATAATTACAAGTATGTGTCGACTGATAAAGACAACACAGCCTCGGACATGGAGGGGGACTCAAAATTCTGGGACAGGCGAGTTAACAGAAGCAGAAAGAGATTTGTGGGGGTTAGGCAGCGGCCTTCGGGGCGGTGGGTGGCCGAAATAAAGGACACAATTCAAAAAATCCGGGTCTGGCTTGGCACATTCGATACGGCAGAAGACGCCGCCCGGGCCTATGACGAGGCCGCCTACCTTCTCCGCGGTCACAATACCCGCACCAATTTTTGGCCTTCGCCTTCGGCGCACTCTGCCGGGGATTCGGCGCTGCCTGCCAGAACTGCCCGGCTGCTGATGCTCCGACTCAACGCGGCCAATGCACGAAATAATGTTAACCCCCATCAGAGCTCGAAGAAGGCCACTGCTAACATCAGCGTTGCCAATCAATACGTAAATTCTATCAAGGCCGAAGCTCCCGAGCCGCCTTCATTGCCGGAATCCAATGAAGACGACCTTCCCCGGTGGGGCGAAATTGTCACTGTAAATCACGGCTATGATAACAGCAAGGAACACAGTTCTACGGAGAATTTTGATCCTAATAATAAGTGGCCTGTAGAAATGGGTGCGAAATTTGGTGGCGCAGGAGATGAAAGTTGTAATTTTACGGCCATGATGACGGAGGCGGGCCATGATGACGGAGGCGAGCAACGGATCGGGGTATCTCAATTTCCATAGCACTGTGAATGTGGAGATGAATGATGGCCTCGATTTATACGGTGCGGAGGAGTTAGCGGCGGCAGAGGTTGGGTACTGTCCGTTTTCCATAGCTGCGGAAATTGCAGATCCGGCTAACATGTCGGAGTACATTAATGTGACGGAGGAGGAAGAGGAGGAGAAACATGATTGTGGGGAGGGAAGAGTACAAATGGCTTGTGAGGGTGACCAGCATAGTTCGATGTTTAGGGAGGAGATAAGGAGGAGGATGTACGAGAGGAAGATCTCGGCTTCTCTCTATGCAATTAATGGGATTTCAGAGTGTCTTCGTTATACGATCGGGCACATGGATTCAGCCAAGACTTTCGGATCTGGCGGTGGTGACGAGATTTGTCGGAGTTGTTCTCCGTTAAGGGCTTCCGTTAGTGATGTGACGAGTTGTGAGCAGAGTGAAAGGTCGTTATCGTGTTGCGAATCCAATGGAGGAGAGGGTGCAGGGTCAGAATCTGAGAGCGTTGAGACGATGTGGACTTCGTGGGACTTGCCTCCCATTTATGTTGTTAATTGAGTAGTAATGGGGATATTTTGAATTCGTATTCAAATCAGGTTTCTGGCTGTTGCATTTCTTCCTTTCATTCTCGTGGTCTCGAAATTTCATAATTTTTTATTGTTATTATTTATTTTTTCGATTTCAAAGATCTGATGTAAAAAAAAAATTGACTTTGAATGACACATTAAAATAATTAGTTTTGATTTGATTTTATTTGTTGTTTTGATCTGATCTTATTTGTAAGAAAATATTTGAATACGTATTTTATTAAAAGTTAACTTATACAATCTTTTTTGTTACATGATTTTGTTGAATATATTTAATATGTTATATTTTGAATGTTTTTTTTAGTAACATTTCAAAAGTCATTTAATTAAATAATAACACACGAAAAGTTTCATAATTTTTTAAATAAAATATATTAAATTAATATTATAATTTTAATTATTAAAAATTAAAGTTCATGTAATAAAGATTCATAGCATACTTATATAAGTAATATTGTTTCAACAAATAAAATATATTAAAATTAATATTATAATTTTAATTATTAAAAATTAACGTTTATGTAATAAAGATTCATCATAGCATACTTATATAAGTAATATTGTTTCAACAATATAAAGTTTATATATGTATAATAAAATAATTATTTAATATTTATTAAATTTTTAAAATAATAAAAATTATATATGTTTATAAAAATATATTCAAAGTAATTAGGTTTTGGTTTGTTAGTTTGAAAAAAATAAAAAATAAGAATGATTATTATTATTTTTTTTTAAATCATTATAAAAATTAATTAAAATGTTTTAAAACTATCTTAAATAAATATATACGTACATAAATAACTTTATAATTTATAGAATATTAATACTAACTTAAAAAATCTTCTTTTAAACTTATTTTATAATTATTATATTTTAAAATTCACTTTTATAAATGTAAAAATCAAAATAGTAAAATCTCTTAGATGTTACCTATTTACTTGGATAAATTTATTCACTTAACATGAAAAAATCACCAAACTTAAAAGAGATTGTGTCTACATATTTTAGATATAAAAGGTAATAATAAAAATTAATTAAAAAACTCAATAGTCTAAACTATTTATATATTTTCGATATAAAAATTAATAATTAAAAATAAAACTGTTTAATCTACGTAATTCATAAAAAATTATAATCACATTTGAATCAGTAATTTATTAAGTAAAAATAACGTGATGCGGATAAATTATGTGAGCTCAGGACAGGAATCCCTCTGCTATGCTTACTGCCATGAAACCTTAAAATTCAGGTTTTTTAACGAAAAGAGAAAAGAGACGACTGAATAATGTACGTCAAACAAAAACCGACTGGAACATATGAATATAAATTTGGAAATATTGTCACACTCAGCCTACGAAATGAGCATCATCTAATATAGGGGACTGGATGCATTACATACAACAACATCTTGATGGGTTCAAACAATAGATAACATTCAGTCGTCATATTTCATAATTTTTCCCTTTGCTTTCCCGTAACTGTTACCAACTGTAGTGGAAACCCTGATTTCTAAAATTGTGTGTTAATTGACTTGCGGCGGCGTGTAGACTTATGCGTATTAGCCCGTTGGCTGCCATCTGTTTTCAGAGCAGAGTTTTTCGTATGTACTGACCACTGCTTCCAAGGCTGACCTGTCGTAGTTTCTTGTGTTCTCTTCCCTGTTTTACAGGAAGAAGTGGACAAAAACATAGGGGTAAACTAGCTTTGTCTTGTTCAGTGGTTTAAATAAGAGGGTCGTTTTAGAAAGAGACTCTCTGTATTTTGTTAAATGATATTATGTGTAGGACCTCAGACGTCGAGGATTTAAAATTTTAATGTGTTTACAACACACTTGAAAAAACTCTGTTCAGGAAAGAGACATTCAATTTTGTTATATTGACTAAATCTATGTTAGAAATATTAATCCTGATTTTACGTCTTCCCTAATCCTGATTTCACGCCTCCGCCAAACTGCGCTCCGAACTTGGGCGAAGCCGGACTGCGCTCGCGAAGTCGGGCATCCCGACAAATTTTTTTGACTTGACGTCGCACGTGCCTTCTGACAGATGTGACGTCTGACAGATCCGATCGTCGCATAAGTTAATGCCAGTTCGGTGATTGGTCAGAAACCCTAGTTTAGGGTCTGTCAGAACCTGTCAGAGGATAACCTCTATCTTCCTCTCCCCGTGGCTATATAAGGCAGTTCGGGTCTTCAGACAAGGTGTGGAGAGTGGAGGAATTTTGGAGAAATAGGCAAGAGAAAAGCAGTCATTCGCAGAGCAGTAGACGAGATCGTTTCAGTGAGAAGTGTAGCTCATCTGTTTAATGTCCGAGCAACAGACTCGACATTTGTTTTCCCTCTTAGTTTATCCTGTAGCTTTAGTTTGCAGATGTTAGTATTTCCTCAGTTGAGGACTTTTGTAACCCTCGTCTTATAAGAATAAAATTTGTTGTTGTTTAAGGCATCTGTAGGGTTTGTGGTTATCTCTATCTGCATAAAATTTGTTGTTGTTCTTTGTTACAATCGCCTCGGAGCGATTTTTGCCCCACAGCTCTTGCCAAGCCATTCAAGCCATCGTTGTAGCCGTGCAAGCCTCAGGACAGCAAAAGTTTGCAAGGCAAAATTTCCCTAAGTGTGGAGTTGTCCACCCGACTGCGCAGCGCAGTCCGACGATGCAATCAGTTTTGAGCGCAGTTGGACGGGTCAGCTTAAAGAAGGGTAGTTTTTGGCTAAGTCTTAGCCAACCGCCCGACTACGCAGCGCAGTCGGACTTCGCTGCCTTTGACCAGCGTAGTCGAGCATTGACCACCTCCTCCCCGACTTCGCACTTTATTCCGTGCGTAGCCCGATTGCACACATTTTTTGTGCACAACCTGACTACGCACATTATTTCGTGTACAGCCTGACTATGCAAGTTTTACTTGCATAGCCAGACTACGCATAGAGTTCGGGAGCACAACCCGACTTCGGGAGTGCAACCCGACTTCGGGCCCCCCTTCGTCCTGTGCTCCCAATGACTATTGTTTAAAAAATAAAAAATAAAACTTCAAATTTATATCAAAGCCACTGATCCCTTGACGTGGAGAACGAAGCAGAATGGCTTCCAGTAGCAACAACTTGCAGTTGCAGATCCCGCGCTTCAACGGGAAGAATTACGATTACTAGAGCATCCAGATGAAGATCTTGTTCGGATCTCAGGAGCTATGGGAGTTAGTCGAGAACGGCTACCCAGAATCGGCAGATGCAGTAGCACTGGCCACCCTCTCTCAAGCAGACAAGGACCTATTGAAAGAGAACACGAAGAAGGACCAGAAGGCCCTCTTCTACATCATGCAAGCGATCGAGGAGTCCATCTTCCCATGGATCGCATCAGCCACCAAGGTGAAGCAGGCCTGGGAGATTCTGGCCAGCTCGTACCAAGGCACCAACAAGGTAAAGTTGGTGAAGCTACAGATGCTCAGGAGGGAGTTTGAAAATCTGCAGATGAGTGAGTCCGAGTCCATGAGTGATTTCTTCACCCGGACGATGGACATTATCAACCAGATGCGGTTGAACGGAGAAATCGTGCAGAGCCAGAGAATCATGGAGAAAATTCTCAAAAGTCTGCCTGCCAAGTTTGACTCGGTTGTGATAGCAATCAAAGAGTCGAGGGATCTGACAACCCTCTCGATAGATGAGCTCATGGGTTCATTGTAGACACATGAACAGAGGCTGAGCCATTCATCTCAGACCTCTCTGGAGCAAGCATTCAAGGCTCAGGTCTCATTCCGAGATAGCGATAGACAAGATTCCCACCATGGCACCTCTAGTTCTCATGGAGCAAGAGGCAGAGGCAGGCATGGGAAAGGCAACAAGCAAGGAGGATGGTCAAACCCTAGCGAAGGAGAGACCAACTATAATTTCCATCAGCAAGGTGGAAGAGGCAGCTCAAAAAATTAGCAAGCTGGATCTAGTCAGAAGGACATGTCAAAGGTCCAGTGCTATTTTTGCAAGAAGTTCGGCCATTACATCTCACAGTGCAAAAAATGGATGGCCAAGGAGAACCAACAACAGGCCCATTACACGAATGAAATTAAAAATGCGGTAGGAGGAAACATGTTGTTGACTTGCAACATTGAGGAGGAGTGCCAGAAGAATGTCTAGTATTTAGACAACGGGTGCAACAACCACATGACGGGGAACAAGGAGATGTTCTCCCAACTGGATGAAACAGTCCAGTCTGAGGTGAAGATGGGGAACAACAACAAGGTTCCCATGATGGGGAAAGGAAAGATCCTCATCCGCACCAGGCATGATGAACGAAAGCAGATCTGTGACGTCTACTATGTGCCTGGCCTGAAGCACAACCTACTGAGCATTGGACAACTCGTGCAGAAGGGACATACGATCCAGTTCAAAGACGGAGCTTGCACCATCAGAGACAAGTCGCATGGGCAGATTGCTACCGTGTCCATGACGAAGAATAAAATGTTTTCACTATAGATTCAGAATGAATCATTGATGTCTCTGAGTGCAGTTGTGAAAGATGCTACCTGGTTGTGGCATCTCATATTTGGTCACCTGAACTTCAGTGGCCTGAATCAACTGCACAAGAAGTAGATGGTGAAGGGTTTACCCCTGATAGAGTAGCAAAATCAAGTTTGTGAGGGCTGCTTAGTCAGCAAACAACATAGGGATTCGTTCCCTTCTAGTCAGTCTTGGAGAGCATCACAGCCACTAGAGCTGGTGCACTCAGACATTTGTGGTCCGATGCAGACCAGCATGTTTGTCGACAATAAATACTTCTTAACATTCATAGATGACTTCAACCGAAAGACTTGGATCTATGCCATCAAGCTGAAGTCAGAAGCATTTTCCAGATTCAAGGAGTTCAAGGCTCTGGTGGAGAAACAGAGCGGATATCAGATCAAGACTCTCAGGATAGATGGCGGAGGTGAATACATCTCCAACGAATTCCACAACTACTGTAAGCAACACGAAATTCGAAGGCAGCTCACTGCCAGATACATGCCACAGTAGAACGACGTAGCTGAGAGGAAGAACCGGACCATCATGGAGATGGCACGAAGCATGATGAAGGCGAAGGGATTGTCGCACGAATTTTGGGCAGAAGTTGTAACATGTGCAGTCTACCTACTGAACAGATGTCCCACCAAAAGCATGAAGGACAAAATCCCTCAGGAGGCCTGGAGCGGTGTGAAGCCAAGTGTGGCTCACTTGCGTGTGTTCGGGTGCATTGCATATGCACATGTTCCAGAAGAGAAGCGATAGAAGTTGGATGATAGAGCTGAGAAGTGCATTTTCATAGGGTACAGTGAGCAAGCGAAGGCATATAGGTTGTACAACCCTGTGACGAAGAAGCTCATCATCAACCGTGATGTGAAGTTTCTTGAAGATGAAGCCTGGAATTGGAAGTCGAAGACTGGCCAGTTAGAGCCAATAGTAGTAGAGTCTGTTGACTTGGAAGAAGGAAGTGTGCAACCACCTGCAACCTCCAATAGCAGCAGTGGTGCCAACAGTAGCACAGCCACTCCATCTCGGTCACCTCCACGTGCAAGTAGAATCCAGAACCTCGTGACGCCAGTGAAGACAAGGAGCTTGCAAGAAATCTATGAGGCAACCCAAACCCATGTAGATGAAGAGTACTCTGACTTTGCATTCTTTACTGAAGTTGATCCAGTAGAGTTCGAAGATGCAAGTCAGAATCAAAAGTGGGTGCAGGCGATGGATGAGGAGATTGAAGCCATTGAAAAGAATGATACATGGCAACTGACAGATCTTCTAGTAGGGAAGAAGACCATTGGGGTCAAGTGGGTGTATAAGACAAAGTTCAACGCCCAAGGAGACGTTGACAAGCATAAGGCCAGACTGGTGGTAAAGGGCTACAAGAAGAATTCAGGCATCGATTACCATGAGGTATATGCACTTGTAGCCCGACTTGACATAGTCAGGATGATCCTGGCATTGGTAGCCCAACAGGGTTGGAAGATGTACCAGATGGATGTCAAGTCAACCTTCCTCAACGGAGTGTTGGAGGAAGAGGTCTACATAGACCAGCCACCAGGTTACGAAATTGAAGGCCAGGAGGGCAAAGTCCTGAAGCTGAAGAAGGCCCTGTATGGTTTGAAGTAGGCGCCCTGGGCTTGGTACAGCCGAATTGATAGTTATTTTTAGGAAAATGGGTTTGTAAAATGCCCATATGAGCACACCCTGTACATGAAGACAAATGATGCAGGTGAGCTCATAATCGTCTGCCTGTATGTGGATGATTTAATTTACACTGGCAACAACACAACACTATTTGCCCAGTTCAGAACAACCATGAAGAAGGAGTTCGAGATGACGGACTTAGGGCTGATGAAGTATTTTCTCGGCATTGAAGTTGACCAATCGATAGATGGCATCTTCATTTCTCAGGGCAAGTATGCGAAGGATGTCCTAAAGCGGTTCAAGATGGAGGACAACAAACCTACCATCACACCTGTAGCCATAGGTTTGAAGCTGAGCAAGCTAGATTTAGGGAGGAATGTAGATCCAACCTTGTTCAAGAGGCTAGTTGGTAGTCTGATGTATTTGACTACAACTCGACCAGATCTGATGTTCGAAGTCAGTTTGATCAGCCATTTTATGGAGACTCCAAAGGACACGCACTGGCAAGCAAGCAAGAGGATCTTGCGCTATGTCAATGGGATGTGGAACAATGGCCTATTTTATGCCAGATAGGACCAGTTGGAACTGGTGGGCTTCACAAATAGTGACTAGGTTGGCAGCATCGACGATCGAAAGAGCACCTCCGGGTATGCTTTCCATCTCGGATCAGGGGCAGTCTCATGGGCATCCAAGAAGCAACCCATCATTGCATTGTCCATAGCCAAAGTAGAATATGTCATCACCATGTCAGCCGCATGCCAGGAAGTTTGGATGCGAAGAGTTCTGAATGAACTGAACTATCCTCCGAAAGGCATGACAACAATTTTTTGTGATAACAATTTGGCCATTGCACTATCAAAGGATCCCATGTTCCATGGCCGGATGAAGCACATCGATATTCGTTATCACTTCATCAGAGAGTTGGTGAAGTCTAGAGAAATTCAACTACAATTTTGCAGATCCAAGGAGCAGTTGGCAGATATTTTCATGAAGCCTTTGAAGGAGGAAGACTTCAGATTGTGAGAGCAGCTTGGAGTCAAAGCACTCATGAAATCAGGCTTAAAGGAGGGTGTTAGAAATATTAATCCCGATTTCACGCCTCCGCCAAACTGCGCTCCGAACTTGGGCGAAGCCAGACTATGCTCGCGAATTCGGGCATCCCGGCAAATTTTTTGACTTGATGTCGCACGTGCCTTCTGACAGATGTGACGTCTAATAGATCCGATCGCCGCATAAGTTAATGCCAGTTCGACGATTGGTCAAAAACCCTAGTTCAGGGTCTGTCAGAACCTGTTAGAGGATAACCTCTATCTTCCTCTCCCCGTGACTATATAAGGCAGTTCGGGTCTTCAGACAAGGTGTGGAGAGTGGAGGAATTTTGGAGAAATAGGCAAGAGAAAAGCAGTCATTCGCAGAGCAGCAGACGAGATCATTTCAGTGAGCAGTGTAGCTCATCTGTTTAATGTCCGAGCAACAGACTCGACATTTGTTTTCCCTCTCAGTTTATCCTGTAGCTTTAGTCTACAGATGTTAGTATTTCCTCAGTTGAGGACTTTTGTAACCCTCATCTTATAAGAATAAAATTTGTTGTTGTTTAAGGCATCTGTAGGGTTTGTGGTTATCTCTGTCTGCATAAAATTTGTTGTTGTTCTTTGTTACAACTGCCTCGGAGTGATTTTTGCCCCACAGCTCTTGCCAAGCCATTCAAGCCATCGTTGTAGCTATGCAAGCCTCAGGACAACAAAATTTTGCAAGGCAAAATTTCCCTAAGTGTGGAGTTGTCCACCCGACTACACAACGCAGTCCAACGGCGCAATCAATTTTGAGCATAGTTGGATGGGACAGCTTAAAGGAGGGCATTTTTTGGCTAAGTCAAACTTCACTGCCTTTGACTAGCGTAGTCGGGCATTGACAACCTCCTCCCTGACTGCGCACTTTATTCCGTGCACAGCTCGACTGTGCATATTTTTTGTACGTAACCTGACTACGCACATTATTTTGTGCGTAGCTCAACTATGCAAGTTTTACTTGTGCAACCAAACTGCACAGGAGTTTGGGAGTGCAACCTGAGTTCGGGAGCACAACCTGACTTTGGGAGTGCAGCCCGACTTTGGGACCCCCTTCGCCCTACGCTCCCCAACGACTGTTGTTTAAAAAAATAAAAAATAAAAACTTCAATCTCCACGTTCCTCTTCAACGATTATAGTCCATCAATCTTTCTAATGTTTTCCTGCGAGATGAATCTATTTCAATAAAATGTTATAGCAAATTGTGTGCGAATTCCAAAAGTATTTAATATTTTCTTTTCACCTCCTTCACCGCATTGAATTACCATATGACATATTCTAGTTAGAATTCCTTCTTCCTTGTTTTCTACGTATGGTTTCAACATGTGCTTGTGCTTGGACATTTCTCATTATGGTATCTTTATACATTGAATATTTATTCTATTTTTAAAATTTAAATTTTAAATATTTTATTTAAAGTATATCCACTATTTATGCCTGGCATTTACTTATTCCATATTATCATATATCGTATACTTGATAAATTTATTATTAAAGTATTGCATGTCAATTGTTATAATATTTAATAATTAATTAGTAAATTTATGGTACTTTGGTATTGAGTTGTTTTGAAATGGAAGGAGGCAAGAAAAGGTTTAGCGAGGCAGGAAGGTGACAACCAAAATATTTATGGGTCAACAAATTTTATTAGGGGAAGCATATTTTTTATAGGGGCCTCTTTTACAGGTTTTCTTTGATTTAGGAGCAAATTTTTATTCAAAGGTGGTTATGAAGTATTCTGAAAAAAAAAAGGTTCTAAGCAAACACTCTAATTTGCATCTTGAAAAAGGGAGAATTTGGGTCATTGCAAAGCTCTAAAAGTTATCAATGGATGAGGGAGCTAGTAATCTACTAGGAAAATCACTAGTCCCACATCTTGATATAGACTCATTTGTAGATCGGCCTTTTCTATGTGGAAGTTGTATGGCCATATAGAGGTTATAGCACTACCTAAAGCTTTTTTCCTTATAAAACTGATATTTGAAGAAGACATTAATCAAATACTAGTGGGAGGTCCTTAGTTATTTGGATGGTGAGGTCTCTTTCTATAGAAATGGGGTCAATATTTTGATCTGAATACTCAAAAAATCAATACAATGTCTATATGAATAAGACTCATGGGCCTTCCATTCTAGTTCTTGCATGACGATATCCTAATTCGAATAGCAAGGATAATAGGATATATCATAATGATTGACTCTACCATGAGATATAAATCAAGAATTGTATATGCCAGAATATGTGTAAGTGTCAATATTGAAGTGGAGCTTCCCAACTCCATAAAACTTGTATTTGAATAAAGTACATGGGTTCAAGAAATAAAGTATGAAAATAGGACTTCCTTCTATGACTCCTACAAAATGCGAGGACACCCTATAGCCCAATGCCCTTTAAATAAAAAATCCCTAGCCATAAGCAAGTTTGGCTTTGTAAGGAATCAACTAATCCCTTTGCTTGTCAAAAGGATACAACAAGCTCATGTAAGGAATCCATTATGAATATTTAAGAGAACTAGAAAGCTTTGCAAGATGTAAAATATCATCAAGTAAGAGAAGAAGAGGATATTCTACAACCCACAATGTAGGTAAACCCTTTGATTCCTAAATTAGATCATTATTTATTTGATTCTCTATGGAAAATCCCCTTTGAATATTTGGAAGAATTTTTTTTCAAATTGCAAATGAAACTAAGGACTCTAAAGAGGAGGATTCTATTTTATAAGCCCATGTAGAATCTACTATAGATGAAATAAAAAAGACTCAACCCTTAAAATGAAATAATTACTCAAATCCTTTAGTCAAGGAGCTAAAATATGGGAAGTGGTTAGTCAATTCAAGTGTTGTAACCAAAAACTAAAAGAAAGGAGTAGCAATTGTTGGTAATGATGAGAAGGTGGGTAAACCCTCAAGCCATGAAATTAGGAAGAGAGAAATGAAGGCATATATATACAATGGCTTGCTAAAAGTTTTGATCTTATGGGGAAAGGAAAACCAAAAATTTGAATTTAGTATTGAAGCTACCCTCAAAACCAAATTTATCTCAACCTTGGGCAAAGGGAAGAAACATCATGTCAATCCTTGAAAATGAATATTTTATCTTGGAATTTGAGGCCTAAATGGCTAGGCCAAACACAACTTTATAGCATCTATAGAAAATTAATTAAACCCTCATATTATCCTTATCCAAGAAATAAAATTTGAGGGATCCAATACTGATAAGGTTAAAAAAGTAATATGTAAGGACTCTAGTTGTTTTACCAATCATGCTCAAGGAGCTTTGGGAGGATTATTATACCTTTGGTACCCCTTGAAATTTGAAGGTATACTGGTTTCTTCCTCACATAGACCAACCAACATCCATTTTTTTTTTTGCAAAGATACAAAATGTAAATGGGTTATTTCTAATATCTATGCCCCAAACTCTATCTTTGGTAGAGTTTATTTATGGAACACTCTCACTCAAATGAGAGAGGTTTTTAAGGATTACCTATGGATGTTGGTAAGAGACTTCAATTCTCGTCTCTATCCTTTAGATAAAAAGTGAGGTAACCCAATTATATTTAAAGGTTTAGAATATTTTACCCAGTTTGTGAATAATAAAGAGCCAATGGGAGTATGTTTACTTGGAGAAATATAAGAGTTGGTAGTTGATTGATTCAAATCAAAATTTATAGAGTTATTATATCCAAGGAAGGTTTGGTCCCATTTGGATATATTATACTAAGAACTTTTCGTAAATTTTGTTCCAACCACAATCTAATAGTTTTGGAGGCTTTCTTAACAAATAGGTAGTTAAAAACCCCTTTCAGGTTTGAGGCGAGGTGGCTCCATCATGGAGATATAGAATCCTATATTATACGATGGTGGGATTAGAAGTTCTATAGACCTCTAGTCTTTCAAATTGCAAAGAAACTCATATTTTTTTAAAGCTAACCCAAAAGGTTGGAATAAATCATTTTTTGGGCACCTTTTTTGCAGGAAATTTGAATTGAAAAAGAAATTGTTTGACATTGAATCCTCCATCGAAGGAGATAACCTTTTATATGAGACTAGAGAAAGAGGCAAAATAATACTAGTAGACTTCCACAATACATTGGCATATTAAACATCCTTTGGAGATAAAAATAAAGAGCCCTTTGGGTAAAGTATGGGGACCACAACACCAAGTTCTTTCATGTTTCCATCCTAAGGCATTGAAGCTTCAACAAAATTAGGTAAATGGTGAAGGTAGATGGCTCATTGATTAAGAATTTTATATAAATATGAGCTAAATAAATTACCTTCTATGAAAATTTTCTTGGGCCTAGGGAAATTGATAATTATTAGGCTATGAACATGCTTCTTTCCAATATTCCTTTCTCCTTTCTCAATATTTGAACTCCTTCTTGATTAGACCTTTCTCATAGGAGGAAGTGAAGAATTCCTTTTTCTATATGGAAATGAAAAACTCTCCAAGGCCATATGGTTTTCCTACCTTATTTTTTCATAAATTTTGGCACATAATTGGGGTAGAAGTTGTGGCTACCATTTGTGAAGTCCAAAAAATTACCTTATCCCTAAACATGTAAACTCAACATTTTTGGTCCTCATTCCCATAATGGCAGGAGCTAAAGAATTTAAATACTTCAGATCCATTAGCCTATTTAACACACTCTCCAAAATTTTGACTAAGGTAATGGTTAGTAAAATCAAAATGATCTTACCCTTTATCACTAATACATGTCAAGGAAGTTTTATTGAGGGTAGGCTAATCATGGAAGACATCATAACTATTCATGAACTCATTCACTCCAAGGATAAAAGTTGGAAATTTGGCCTCTTCCTAAATATTAACATGAACAAAGCTCTCTATAAAAAATCATGTCCAATTTTGGCTTCCACCAGGTCTAGATTAATCTCGCCAAAGAATGCATCTCCTTTACAAGGTTCTTGATCATTGTTAATGGAGCTGCTATAGGGTTCTTAAGGAGTTCCAAGGGTCTACAATGAGGGGACCTCCTATCCCTCTATCTATTAAAAACTACATCTTCCAAAGGACTTATCGATGAAATCAGACCTACCTCCTCCCTTAATCCAATATTTCATAAACATTTTTTTTATGACACCATCCTGACCATAAGCTCTTCTATTTTACAAGCTAGAGAAATCAATGATATCCTAAGCATCTATGATATTGTTGCAAGGTATAAAATCAACTTCATGAAGAGTAAAGTATTTTTTCTCAACACCCATATGATAAGGTAGAGACAAATAGCTTAGTTTCTTGGGTGTGAGATAGTTGACCTCCCCTCAAGCTACCTAGAGATGCCTTTCTTTAAGTGAAGAATGAAATACTGTTTCTAAAACCCTATTATAGAAAGAAACTAAAGGAAACTAAAAGGCTAGAAAGGGGTGCTCCTTAATTAATTTGGTAAAGCCCAACTTGTCAAAGTCACTCTTAAAAGTATCCAAACTATTTTTATGTCCCTATTCAAACAACCTATGACAATCTATTAGAGAATTAAGAAAGAATAGTTGTTTTCCTCCTATTTGGTACTGAGGTAAAATATTTTCTTCATCCCAAGAAGTTCCTGGAAATTATCCCTCCTTTATTTCCTTTGCCAAGGTGGTGGTTGGATCTAATGATGGATACGTTAATGTTCCTTGTGATGTTAACTCTAAAACGAACCACACTCACATCCTACAATGTATTATAAACAATAATATTGAAAAAAGGATGTAGAATTTGGTTGGTAAACTCCAAGGGGGTAGACTGGACATAGATTCCCTAAAGTGTTGGGCTTTGGCTAGATGGTGTCCCTATAGATATCAGGATATTACGACCCTTCCTAGGAATAGTTTCTTGATAAAACTCAACTATGAATTTGACTTGAAGAGAATCCTAAAAGGTGGTCCTTGGTTCTTTGGTAAGAGGGGGATTTTTCTCAAAAAATGTGGATCAAAATTCAATTCGGATTTACAGAGGATTAATTTGATTTCCATTTGGGTTAAACTATCATATTTCCTCTTGCATCTCTATCATTTTAGTATTTTTAAAATTGTGGCTCAAACCATTGGTGATTTTATCTCTTTTGATTGCACCACCAATTCCCTATATCAGATGCAATATGTTCACATGTATGTTATGGCAGACATTGAGAAGAAGCTTCCAATTTTAGTTGAACTAATTTCTTATCTGGGTAGCTGGCTGTAATCCATTGAGGATGAAAATAAGTTTAGTTTTCTAGGCTTGTGGAAAGGGTGGACATCATTAAAAATTTTGTCCCCTTAGTCAAAAATCTCAACGTTTAGTTCACCTGAATTCAAAAATAAGATGGCCCCTAGAAAAAAATCAATGGCAAAAAAAGGTAAGGTGATTATCTCATCCTAAAAAGAGAAAAATTTATTGCTTATGGCTAGAAAGGATGCCTCCTAGGGTGAGGAATTCATTCCTTCTAATATATTAGTGGAGAAGGTGATCGAACCTATTAAGAACCTAGAAGTGGTTTTGGATTCAGGAATTGCAATAAATGAATTGATGTTCCTTTATAGAATTCATTCACCTATTTAGCATCTAAGGACCATGTTCTTCAACATATGATTGAATTTTTACCTATTTCCTTAATACTGATCCCAAATAAGTTGGGTTCATTGACCTTTCCTACTCAAGGCCTTGTCTCTCATTTTCCTGGACCTGAAAGCCCTTTGGTATCCCCCAAGCGAGTCTTGGAGAAAGGCTTACCTGGTCCTAAGACTAGAAGTCACAAGAGGGATTAGATTCATGTTGAAGTGGAAAATAAAGTTGGTAAACCACCAAAAATGTCTGTGAGGAAAATAAAAATAAAAAATTATATTGCTAATGGTGGCCAATATCTCTTGAATGTGGAGAAGGAAATCAACGATGGTAATAAGCAACTAAAATTAGATGGTTGTAAGTCTCGTCTGTATGGGGTGGCTATCAAGAAATTATCCTTTAAGTCTTGTCAATGAATATGTACTCATGTAATATTAGAGGATTGAATAGTACATATAAAAAGAGCATCTTAACCTCTTTAAGAAGAGATAAGTCTCTATATTTCATGTTTATATAATAATATAAATTGGAGGTGTTTTGTTGGAAGTCAGTTTATTCAGCTATTTGGAAAGAAGTTGGATTTGTGGCAAGTGAATCTTTTGGCTTTGTGGGAGGTTTTCCTTACCTCTAATTATGCTTTTGGGAAGCATCATTTTTGGATGGAATTTTTAGAAATGAGGAAAGAGTTTCAGGATGAGGCTTGGGTCTTAGCTGATGATTTTAATTCACCTTCATTTTTTTTAGAAAAATAGGAGGTAATTATGTGGATGTTAAAATTATGGAAGACTTTGCAAAATTTATTAGTAATGTAGAACTTTGAGATCTCTATCTTAAAGGTGCCAAATTTACCTAGAGTAATCATAGAGTTAGCTTGAATCCCATTCTTTACAGATTATACAAGATCTTGGTCTCCATTTCAAGTCTTCCTTTCTTTAGTGATGCTTCCTTATCCTCTCTTCCTAAGGTTGGATCTGACCATAATCCTCTATGGTTATAATTATCAGTCACCCACCCCTTTCTTTCGAGGTCATTTAGATTTTAACCTATGTGGTGTTCTCATCCAGAGCTTTAAGGTCGTGTTGAGGAATGTGGAATGAAGAATCAGTGGGTAAAGGTTTTGATATTCTTATCAATAAGCTCAAAAATATTAGATCCAATCTTAAAGTAAGAAATAAATTTATCTTCAGTGACATCTTTACTAGAAATAAAATTTGAGGTCATAACTCATGGAGTTGGAGGTAAGCATTGAATCCCATGTTTTATTAGTTGAAATGGTTGAAAAAGAGAAATATCTTCTTTCTAACCTTCATAAAAAAAAAATTTATGAGGAAAATTTTTGGAATAAAAAATTGCATGACCTCTGGTTGAAGGAAGGATACTAAAACTTCAATTTTTCATGCTTCTATTCTCTGTCATTGAATTCATAATAGAATCAGGGAAATATCTAGACTTGATGGCTCGAATATGAAAGATATTTTAGAAATCAAAGAGAAAGTCATTGAATTCTTCATTTCTCTCTTAGGATCATCTCCTTCTAGAGATATTCAAGCCGAGGAGGCTCTTCTCACCTCTAATTATAGTGTTGTTACTATTGATATGAACTTCGATATCCAAGCTTATTTTATATATGATGAAATTAGGAGGCATTAGACTCTATGAGCCCTCTCAAAGCTCTAATACTAGATGGATTTTCATCGCTCTTCTTTAAAAATTTATAGAATATCTATGGGGGGATTTTTGTAGTGCATTAAGGTCTGTGCATTAGTCCATGGTTGTTTCATAATCCCTTAATTCAACCTTCCTAGACCTTCTTCCTAAAAAAATTTCTATCACTTCCTTCAATGAGTACAGGCCAATCAATCTATGTAATATAATGTATAAGCTTTTGATAAAAATTTTAGCCAATAGAATTAAATCCCTCTTGTTGTCTTTAACTAATAATTCTCAAAGTAAGTTCATGATGGGTAGGCAGATCCTTGATTGGATTATTTTTATGCATGAATTAATCCACTTAGTTCATAAAAGCTCCAAGGCTACTTTTTTACTAAAACTTGATATGAACAAGACCTATGATTGGGTTTCCTAGCCATTTTTGTTCAAAATTATAAGGAAAATTTTTATTTTATGATAATTGGATTAGGTTGGTCGAAGTGTGTGTCCTCCACAAGGTTTTTGGTCTTGGTGAATGGATCTCCCACTAGGTTCTCTAAGTCCAGTCGAGGTATTCACCAAGGTGACCTAATTTCCTCATTTTTTTTATCCTCATGGTGGAAATTTTAGGAAGATCCCTTGCACAAAATCAAGTTATTGCAGGTTTGTCTCATGCCTTATCTTGTAGACCTATTTCTCATCAGTAGTTTATTGATGATACTCTTATGTCTTACTTTCTTTCAATTATTTAGGTTAAAGAGATTAAATACCTTCATTCTTGTTATGAGAAACCTACATGCTAGCAGATAAACTATCTTAAGAGCATCTTATATTTCATAAACACTATGGTGGAGTGGCAGAGAAATATAGCTAGAATTCTAAATTGCAAATTTCCTAGCCACCTACCTTGGTCTTCGACTTTTATTGATCAGGATTAGGGACTTGCTTTGATAACCAATTTTGGAAAGGATGATGCATAAACTTACCACATGGAGGGGTAACTTTTGAGTTAGTTTGGAAATATGGTTCTTTTTTAGAGTACTTTGCAAAGTATCATGTTTTATTTATGTCTCTCTTTTACCTTCCTAGTAATATTGCAGCTAAATTCGAAAGCATCTATAAATATTTTTTATGGGTGGGTCTTGAATTGAAGAGTAAAACATAGTTAGCTTCATAGGAGCATGTTTGTCATCAAAAAAATAATGGGGTTCTAGTTTCAAAGAAAGTGTCTCAGATGATTAAAGCTCTCGTGGCTAAACTAGGTTGGAAAGTAGCATCGAATAATGGGGAGCATTGGGTTTGAATCCTCAAGGCAAAATATTTTTTTAATAATTTTCTTTTTCACCATATTTCAAATTTTGGTTCTCCATTTTGGCAAAGTCTTATCAAATATAGGCCTTTTTACAGAGTAATAGTATATGGATCATAAAAAATGGTTCTATGTAGATTTCTGGAATGATTCTTGGCTTAGGGATTCCCCTTTGGATATTGATAAGCATCTATCGATGATTGAACCCTTCACTCATGAGATGGAATGGATCAAATTTAGTATTTTATTTAATTTTTAATAGCTACATATCATGGTTTCATTTTTATTCAAATATCGATGGAGTCGAGGTTTAGTAGGCATGGAGACATATTGAAAATGAGATTTAGTTTCATGTCTTAAGAAATGAGGATGTTAAATATAGATTAATTTGGTATGGTGACAATTAAGGTTATTACTCCATTAAATCAGCTTATTCTTTGTTAGAATCAAATGTTGTTTATCCTTTTTCGGTAGGAAAATTTTGGCTTAAATATCTGACTTCAAAAATTAATTTGTTTTATTAGTTAGCTTTGTAAAATAATATTCTCCCTATTGAGAATTTACATAAAAGAGGAACTAATATTGTTAGCAGGTGTTATTTATGCAAAGCTGACTGGGAGTTGACCAATCATATTCTCCTCCACTATTCTTTCTTTTCTCCATCATTTTTGAGAAGCTTGGGATCATTTAGGATTTTCCTAATTCTCTGGAGGATTGTGTTCATCAATGGTCTTCACCCTTCTTCACCCCTCATCTTAAGTTCCTTTGTAAATTCTTTCTCTCTCATATATTATGGGGTGTTTGGAGGTAACAAAGTGCTCTCTCTTTCAAGAGCTACAAAAGATATGCCTTTTGTGTTAGTTTGAAAATTTTGTGGTGTGTGGTTGAGAATGTATCTTATGTGTTCCATGAGTCTGGTTAAAAATTTTATTGATAGGGCAAAAATAAAATTACATTAAGAGGTCTACCACTTTTGGCAAACCCTAAAATCTAAATAAAAAAACTGATTAACATCTTCAAAAAAAAAAATATTATGTGTTATCTAAAGAGCAAAGACCAGCTTGATCTCACTTCTGCTTTATGATAATCCAAAGTAAACTAGTAGGATTGAAAGTATTACAAACACTATTAGTGTTGTTCAAAAAGGGACGCAAGGGTGTTGCAAGAGGTAGCAAAAAATCCAACCAATAAATTTTCATATTTCATTGACCCCTAAGGCTCAATGTACTCTAGACATATTTTCATCCTTAAATAAGTCTTTGTTGTCCAAACTAAGAACCATTTGGTTCACCTCCATCCATTCAAAACTATCCATATCCCGATTAGAATTCAACATGCATCCAATTGAACTTTCACTACCATGTTTAGCCAAAATGTTAGTCATTGCATTATTGTGTCTATTATCATAGTCTACAATGGAATCCTCAAATTACTACCATATGGACTTAAGTCTCACAATGTTTCTTATCATCTAGATATTTGGTCTAAAATTTCTAACAACATATAAAATTCCCACCATAATTTATGATTTAGAGTCAACTATGATCTTTCTAATGACATTCACCCAAGCATTTAGAGAACCTTGTTTGATAGACAACCATTCCAAGAACCTCTAACTCCCAATGAAAAAATCATCGTCTTAAAATTTCTTTTGAGGAAACCAATGCCTTCAACCCTCGATTTGGAAGCAAAAATTGTGTGACCTTTGGCTCGACTATGAAAGATATTTTAGAAATCAGAGAGGAAGTCATTGACTTTTTTGTTTCTCTCTTGAGACCATATATTACTAGATATATTCATGCTGAGGAGGCTCTTCTCACCTTTATTCCTAGTGTTATTACTAATGAGATTAACTTTGGCCTCCAAGATCCTTTTATAGATGAAATTAAGGAGCCATTAGACTCTATTAGCCCTCTCAAAGCTCTGAGACTAGATGGATTTTTGTTGCTAGTGTTATCAAATCCAATGGATTCATTACTAGTGTTATTGCTCTACCATCAACATATTCACTCTTTCAATAATCAATGCTTAACATGTGTGGAAAAATACTTGATTAGCCTAGTTTGATTTTTTTGTGGATTGTTAGGAGTTTTCATGTGCCAAAATTAGGTGTATACAACCCCCAATGGATGTTTTAACAAATCTATAGAATCTAAAGGGATGAATATATTTAATGGCATGAAACAAAGATATAAGGTTGAGAAAGAGGATAATTTGACCAAGTAATTGAAACTAGATAAGTTTTAGGTGCCTCATGGGTATGAATATGAAATATAGCAATAGTATGAGCAACCTATAAGGTGTTATACATTTTATGTTGATGTAAGGAAGAAATTTGATGTCCACCCTAACCACAATATAAATCACAAACTAAGAAGTTCCCTAGAAAAGTGTGGATAAAAAAGAGGAAAATCCTAGCTTGGTAGGAAATGGTGTACTATATAGGGGCTTTGAAAGCTCCTATGCATAATGGGTTGCTTAATGTTCATTTTTGAAGTATCTAGGTTCAAGGGTACATTAGGGAAATATAGAGGGCAAGAATAATAGGAGTCTCTTGTTATAGTCTATATATCACCTTATTGGATTATCCATCCACCTTGGTATGAGTCAATAACATAGTTCAAGAAACTACTAGGGAGCACATAGAGAAAGTGAATAATGATCCACATGGCTCAATTTTAGAAAAAATGGCTATGCAAATAGAAAGAGTGCACGGTGAGGGTTTAATCAAAGGAAAAATGCACTTTGTAGACACCAAAACAACACCAATCTGATTATGTGACTATAAACATTGATCACTATGACACGCATAGCCCCCAGGGCAGCCCCCAAAGGTTAAAAAGTGGTCCTAACCACTCTCACAGCAGTTTTGGAAGGTCAGAGGTCAATTTGGAACCTTTCAGGCACCCTTCTCTCTACTCGTCTCACCCAGGGATAATTACAAACTGGTATTCGTCCCACCCTGGGATGATTAATAGTATTCGCTCTTGGGTGGGGCAAATTACAGGTTTGAGGGGCAAAAAGTAAAATCTTGATAAATGGTAGCTCAGATCCACCACTTAACTCCTCCTTCATTGCATGTGAGGGTGAGTGAGCATTTTTTAGCGCTAGGGACAATTACAAGGGCAGTCATGAAGTCCTAAATTAGGGAGGAATCTCCTCCCTCATAGGAAGGCATGATTGCCAAGTGGCACCTCTGCATGCTCATACAAAGAGACCATTAGGTCTATAAAATGGTGAGTCTTCTCACCCCAAAAATATATAGAGAAGGAGAATTTTGAGCAACGAAGTGCTGCCATTTTACTACCTCACATCTTTCGATTTGTGCCTTTCACATCCTTGATCTCTTTTGCAAGGGAGGTCATTGGGTGACTATTGGAAGCGCAAATCCAGACCCCAAAACCTGACATCTGGTCACATTGTCCTACCAAATTTTTTGACAACACTCAATAAGAGGTTTTGGACCAATTCCAAGTGGATTGGTGCCAAAATAGAGCCTCAAACGATGGGCGTCCTGCCCGCGGGTGCCCCCCGCACTACTACAGGTCTAATCGTCCCACCCCGGAATGATTAGGAATCTATGGTATATTTCCTTTCTGTAATTTTTGCATTTGATTCTATGCTTCTTAAATAGGTTGTAGTTCAAATTTCATCTTGTTTTGAGAAATTTTGACCATGTTTCTATTATTTCTCGCTTCTACTAACATACAGGTAGCATCTTCAAATTCCCAGTGACAGAGGCTGAATTGGAGAAATCTAACCTTCTTGATCTTCCCAAAATACCCCCTTTTACCTAATCCCTAACTTTGTAGGTCATATAGAGCCTTCAAGATAGGACATTTAGGGCAGTGCCTTTTGGCATTTTGTTGCAGGTTTATTCGTCCCACTCCAAAGCGATTAGAAATCTGCAATGAGTTTTTTGACTGTTCCATTTGCAGTGCCCTCCTGGTAATGCCCTTGTGCTTCTGTGAAATTTTCATGTCATTTTGATTCATTTTATCTGTCATTTCATTCAATTTTATGCATGCACCCTTCATGGGATCTAGAGATCAAATGCTTCATTTTGTCTACAGGTGCTACTGACTATTTCTTGTTTCCTTGAACGTAGGATCTTGACACTAGGGGAGTAGCAAGGAGTTAGAATTCATCAACACCAATGGTAGCGACATTTTGGTCTGACCATTTTACATGTGGGCACGTGGAATAAGGTTCATTAATACATGATTGTAAATGAAGCAATGTTAACACTCCTAGCCCCTAAAAATGGAGGAGGCGTCTTGTAACCGAGATTTAAAAGCA
Organism: Wollemia nobilis; assembly: GCA_028583015.1. Taxonomy (NCBI): domain Eukaryota; kingdom Viridiplantae; phylum Streptophyta; class Pinopsida; order Araucariales; family Araucariaceae; genus Wollemia; species Wollemia nobilis. Next base: position 415,597 of record JAQPPZ010000677.1, on the reverse strand, counting down.
TATCAATAAAATGGTTGTGCATTCCATACTTGCTTTTGTTTTGTTTCAATTCATTCATTTCTCTCCTTTCATGCATTTTCAATTTCTAGGACTTAAGCGTTATCTTTTGCCTCGCATGCATCGCACTTAGTGTTTCCTTTTTGCTTCCGTATCCTCGTGCTTTCAGTGGCGATCACGGTGGGACCTTGTCCTCTATTTTTTGAAATCAGAAATATGATCAAAACATGCCTCTTTTCTCTTGTAGGTACCACTTTTCAAACGCTGGACTGTTGTTCATTCCAGTCTGTGGCGAGTATAGAACTGTAATTCGTCTGACCCAGGGATGAATGAGAATTCGTCTCACCCTGTGAAGAATTCAGCTCTGTTATTCATCACACCTAGGGACAAATAGTCCTCTGTGTAGTTTCATGGCAAGAACTCAAAAGCAACCTATTTGGGCAGAGAAAATGTAGGGGTCCTAAATAGCCTCTATCATTTTATGGTTTCTGTTTTCTATTTTCTGGTTATTTGCTTGCTTAGGGAAAGTTGTTGCTGCATGTTTAATTTTCTTTGCATAAATAAAAATAACCACACACACCACGTGGTGATTTAAAAACCAAGGAGCTGGTCGTAAAACCCCAACCCTTGATCAAGACCAACGATGGATTTCATCACCACCTTGGCTTGAGTTTTGCATCCATTACCCCGATCGCTACTATTGCTAGACATAAATCCTAATGAAATCTGACCAAGTGTAGCTGGGGTGATTCCCAACACATGAGGATAAGTCTTCTATGGTAGGTGTCATAAACAGGGCGATCCCCCTTTCGTATCGCCTATGTTCCACGTACCATTCTGTTCTCACGTACCTATAGTTTCCATCACATAAGGGCAGGTATATAGAGAGGTTTGGTATAACATCCTGGCAATGGTATATCGAAGGTGTGACCATTTTTGGGAGTCATAAGAGCCATCATATTACATTTGTTACAAAACGTTATTTGCAAACTGTCAAAACAAAACAAAAAAAAAACAAAACACACTAAACCAGGTTTAGGGAACATTCTAATATTTAAACAAGATAATAATTTCTTTGTGTGTGTGTGATCCTTTCTGTTTAGTGCAATATAAAAATCATAAAAATATAAAACAATAAAAAAATCTATGCATCTTGTAGAGAGGCACCGCCATGGTATTCACTCGTAGCCAAGCCCAATCATGGGCGTAAGCTGCAGAGAGTGTACAGGGGGGGACAAGTCACCTCCGCTACAGCCCCGAGGACTTGGTCATTCCACCTTGGTGGCCCGACACACACAATAGTCCACGTCATGCCTTGACGGAACGAGACTATAGGGGCACCCCTTTGAGGGGCATGCCCACTCAGCACAGCACATTTCGGGAAGATTCCATACATGTGGCACTCAATATAGATGTTAAAGCCCCATTAGATGCCCATTATGAGTGGCCATCATGCGATGAAGAGCTAGGGCAATGTAGGGTCCATCAGGAGGGGCCACATGATTATGTCATCCCTCCTTTACCCCCTCTTGTTGTTAGAAACAACAGGACAAATCTAGAGCACAAGGCTCTTCATGTGGGGCAAGCCAAATCTGCCCGTCCCTTTCTCACTTACGAAAGGGAGCATGAGGAATACCACTACCTTTCTCAATAGCAATATACAACGTGGGATCAATGCACCTCCACACCTGCTATCTATCATGGTCACCCACTGAGGCCAGAACCTTGGGTGAATGCCACTAACCTCGATAGAGGGAAGCGCCCTATAGAAATCTTGGATCCCCAAGACTAATACAGATGCATAGGTGAGGCATCTAGGCCTCCTAGACTCAAGATGACAAAGCAAATTGACCTGGCATTTTCCAGACATGTTTCCCGCCAAGCGTAGATCATGCAGCTTGAGCAGGACCAACAACAACTAGAGCATCTATATCACCTTAGCAAAGAGCGCATTCGACGCCAAACAGATGAGCTACTCCAAAACATTGTGACTGAGAGGGTTCCAACCCCCCAAACATAGAGGGTAGAAAGGTACGATAGGCATAATCCCCTAGTGCAAGACAGGTCTCCAAGGCCATACCAAGCACTACCTCCAAGACCCCCTAGACCTGAGCGGGAGGCCACTCCCAAGAACAATGATGGCTACCCTCCGCGGGCACCCACCCCTATTCATAGGTCTTTCCTGAGAACTCCTTAAGAAGATTATGATGAGTATGAGCAAGAAGAATAGCAGGCTGAAATGCCCTATTAAGGTAGGGGGGCTCCTATTCGGCCACCCCTCTATAGGCCTCAAGTTCCATGCAACCCGCAAAGGGAACAAGTTATGGAGGAATAAATCAAGTCCTCTGATGCATATAAAGCATTGTTAGAGCACTTAGAGTCGATGGAAACCAAAACTTTTGGGCCCCAAAAGCCCACTTTACGACAACTCCATAGTCACCCTATGCATTCGTCAGTGTCGACACCCCCTTACCCTAAACATTTTAAACTGCCCCAGTTGGCAACCTTTAGAGGGGAAGAGGATGCTCAAGAGCATGTGACTAGGTTCCTAAGCCAATGCTTTGGCATTCAGGACAATGATGCTTTGTTGTTAAGAATGTTGATAACCACATTCGTAGGCCCTGCCTTGGACTGGTTCACTCAACTACCAAAGCATAGCATCTGCAACTTAGATCAGCTAGTGGACGTGTTTCTTGAACGCTTCGCCTTCAACACCAAGAAGAAGGTGTCACTAAGCGATCTGGCTAGCCTTAGGCAATATGAGGAGGAAACCATGGCAGCATATGGGAATCAGTGGAGGACGCTTCTTTCAAAGTTGCCCTACCTCCCTCTTATGTCCAATCTTACATAAATGTTCTCAAAGAGCTGTTTGAGATCGATGTCCATGCTATTACAGCTGCAGTAATATGCCACCTTGGAAGAAGCCCTGGCGCAAGCAAGAATCATCGAGGAGATCAAAATTTAGGATGGCGAGATTGCCAAGATAGGGACCACACAACCAAAACCCGTCGTGGTTAATTAGGTTGCCATCAACGTCCCTAAACCTGCATAAGCAACATAGCCTCAAAAGGCTAACTATCAGGTGGTGCCTCTAAACACCTATGAAAGAGAGAATCATAGGAAAGACCAGAATTAGCAGCATCACCCTCGACGATAGGTCACACCATATACAGAGTCTAAAGACTCCCTGTTTGATCGCTTGACCACGACAAACTTGATCAACCTACCAGAGGTTCAACCTGTAGACCCCAATGCACTGAAACCAAAGGGTTATAGGGAAGAATCGTATTGTAGGTTTCACTGATGGAGGGGACATGATCTTAATACATGTTGGAAGTTTAGAGGCCTGGTGCAAGACTTAATTGACAACAAGACCTTAGCAGTGGATAATCCTGTGGTACCAGGAAACCAATAGATGGAGGTCTTCAAAGACCCCTTTCCCACCCATGATGTGCTGGATAAGAACCTCCAATTCAATGAAGTAACATAGAACTACCCAATGCAGGGGTATGTTAGAATGATAAGTATAGTAACTTGAAACAGAAGGTATCCGAGCACAACTACCCCCGTGGCAACTACAGGAGAGGTGCCAACAACGTCATAACAACAACAACACCCTACGTAGTCTCCTTCGCCTAGACCCGTGGTCACGATTTGGACCAAGCTCACCCAAATCTTGAGGACCATGTCGGCTAGGCTCTCCATCTATGAGCTAATACAAAAATCATTGTCCCATCGGGAAGCTCTAATGGAGAAATTAAAAGCCATCGAGTTGTAGCCCCACGAGGCAAATTCCTTCAACAACTTTGTGGGACATGTCAAAAGATGCATCAAGCCAGTCATCACCTTCAGAGAGGACAAGTTAAAGTCAATAACTGGTGACATGGTGGATCCACCCCTGCACGTTATTGCACGGGTCAACGGCATCCCATATAAGAGAGTATTGGTATACACTGGCTCGTCTAGTAATATCATTACAATAGTGGCCTTGAAGCACCTAAAGTTGTATGTATCTCATATCGTGGCCTCAACCTATACACTTCAAGCATTTAATGATGCAATATGCTTGATAGTAGGAACAATTGTCCTACCCATCCAAGTGGGAAAAAAGATAATTCCTACATTGTGCCACATATTGGAGGGTGAGATGGCCTATAACATCTTGTTGGGCCGGCCATGGATTAGGGACATGAAGTGTGTCCCTTCAATAGCTCATCAGTGCTTGAAGTATACATTTTAAGGGCAAGTACATGTAGTCCCAACGAACTTAGAACCCTTCAAGTACTACAACACGGTGCAACTGATGCCTTAGTCAACCCTTCCATCAACACACTTGGATTTCCAATTGAAACCATGTAAACAGGGTCTGATTTCACATGCATCCCCGCTGTCAAGTCCACCAATTCCCCAATCGAGTCCATATTCATCGGCTGGTCCTTCACCAACGATGCCACCTACAATTGTCGCAACGAAGGACAAAGGGAAGAAACCCACAGAAGAAGTACTGCCCTCAGTCTCAACCATCTCCATCGAGGAGATGCCTAGTAGAATGGAAGTCGAGGTGCCTAGTCCACCCGACATGGAGTGGACTCAGGAAGAACTCCCATTCCCTCCCCCTCAATCGCCAACAATCACTATTGAAATGGCCAATACAGGCCTAGGGGAGTATCTAGTGTGGAATATTGTAGCAACGCCCACACTGGAGTCCATGCAGGACATGGGGAGACCTCGCATCCCCATCGGTACTATCATTCCTCTAGGCTACCTACCAAACTAGAAACTTTGTGTATGGGGGCCTTGATCATGGTATTGAACCATACATGCAAGAGGAAGAAGATGAAGAGCCTTTCATGAAAGATGTCAATTATTTGTCTAACCCAAACTTCACTTTAAGATATCTTGGCCAATGCAATTGGCATGGATATGGGTTAGGCAGATATGAGCAAGGAGTGTGGGTACTATGCCAACCAAGGTATCAAATGTTGTACGACAAATCAGGAGTGGGGTTTAACCACCCCCTGCCCCTTGACATCTTGGTGGAGAATATGCAAGGCCTAGGGATAGGCAACAAGGATGGGATGGCATTAGATCCGTATGCCAATCCTAACATGACATATACATTGGGGGACTATCTCCCATTGTTGACAACCAACCTTGTTGGCCTTAACAACCCTTTCCCTTCGCTCGAGAGAGGAGAAAGTTCAAAGACTCGCCCACAAGAGGGGTATAGACAAACTTGGGAAGAATCTTCTGAGGATGAGTCAGAATATGAGGTAGCACCATGGGACCCGTTCAAATCTTACAGTAATCATTCACAAGTAATTCCCATGGATGACTATCAAGAGAGCTTAATGGCAATATTCCCCTTAGAGGTGTTGGTCGAGAAAGTGTTGCCTCAAGGAAATTAGGTCCCCCCGCAAAGAGCAAAACAACCCCGTTGGGACCATATCAATTTGCTCGAGCAAGAGGAGCCTCACATGTCACAAACAACTGTCGGAGCCAACAAAGGTCTGTGGATCTTCGATAGTGATTATGAGGATGAAACAGAGATGGCCTACCTCAATCACATGCGACAGCATCAACACCCCATGGATATTGATGACGCACTTCAATAGCTAAACATAATTCAAGGGCATGAGTTGCGCGTTAACCCAATGTAGTGGGACCAAGTGTTACATCTGCCACTTTGGGCATATAGAGAGCAACTTCTGCCTAGAGACCCTATAGTGATAACAGTGCCGAGGGTAGACCTCGTCCTCCCATCTACACATAGGGCTGATCCATTCATGCCAATCCCTCTAGAACCATATCCAGAGCATAGATATCATCAAGGAAGTCTTAAGTACCACACTCGTGGTAATGGAGACCAAAATCATTTCATCAACATGATCTCCATTGACTTAACTACCCCCATCTGCAATCCAGTCGATCTAGCATGGCCATTGCATCTAGACCTAGATGCCATAGGCTGGGATCATGCTAATTCACCACCATCACCATCAAAGTACTAGCCTTTTGGTGAGATGCTTCAATTCACCCCTGGCCCAACTCAGGGTGTCTTCCATACTGAAGAGGAACCCGAGGTCCCCAACGCAGATCTCAACTCAGCAAATGATATCCACTTGATCCTGACTCCACATCAGTTTGAGGATGGGTTGCACATGTCAGTTGAGGAGACAATTGACATAGACATCGGCTCAGATTCAATGAATACATAGATTATCAAGCTGGGGGTAATTCTATCCCCCTAAGAGCAAGTCGACTACATTTCCCTTCTTAAGGAAAAGGAGGTTTTTGCATGGTACTACAAAGACATGCTGGGGCTAGATCCACATCTAGTCATGCATAACTTGACACTTGATATGATAGTCAAGCCTGTAAAGCAAAAACTATGTAAGATGCACCCAACAGTGGCCTTGATGGTCAAAGATGAATTGCAGAAGCTGTTGGATGCATAGTTTTTCATCTACGTGGATTACCCACCATGGTTGTCCAACATGGTGCCCATCAAGAAGCCTGATGGGAGGATTCACATAGGCAGTGATTTTTGATATCTAAACAAAGCGATTCCTAAGGATGATTTTCCCTTACCAAGCATCGACGCATTGGTAGATGCTACAACGGGTCACGAAATGCTCTCCCTAATGGATGGTTTCTCGGGATACAATCAAATTTGTATCAATATTGAATACCATCTAAAAAAGACGTTCACAACGCCTTGGGGAAAATTTTGTTATAAGGTCATGCCTTTTGGCCTTAAAAATGTTGGCACCACCTACCAACACGCCATGACGTGCATCTTCCATGATTACATGCATAAAACTTTGGAGGATTACATGGATGATTTTTTTGCCAAGTCCCTCTTGCGCCCAGCTCATCTTGATGACTTGAGCAAGATCCTCAATCACCTCATTGAACACAAAGTTAGACTAAACCCTAATAAGTGCATATTTGGCATCACATCTGGAAAAATCTTGGGTTTCATAGTCTCAAAGTGAGGAATCGAGGTGGACCCAAACAAAGTCAATGCAATCCTTGAAATGCTCCCCCCAACTACCATCAAGTAGCTCAGAAGCCTACAGGAAAAGGTCACGTCAATCAAGTGCTTTATAGCGCAGTTATCTGACAAGTGTCGACCCATGAATTGCATAAGGGGTTGGCATTCCACTGGGATGACGAGTGCCAGTCAGCCTTTGACGACATAAAACAATACTTGGCTTCTTTGCCAGTATTGGCACCACCTAGACCAGGAGTTCTGTTCTACTTATACATCTCATCTAATGAGGTGGCACTGGGTGCCATGCTATCCCAGAAGAATGAACTTCACAAAGAATAGGCTACTTACTATCTTAGCCACACCCTGGTCAGTTACGAACATAACTATGCATACGTCGAGAAGCTCTGCTTGGCAGTGGTGTTTGCTACCAAAAATCTATGCCATTACATGTTGAGCAACATGACGTATGTTGTGTCTAATGAGAATGCATTGTGATACATGATGAGTTTTACTTATCATAGTAGCCACACGACAAAATGGATCATGTTGTTGACGGAGTTTGACATACAATTTATTGGACAAAAATCCATCAAAGGTCAAGTCATCACAGATCAACTAGTAGAGGCTCCTCTTGAATATGATCAACCTCTGACCATAGAAATACCCGATGATGGGGTCTTCCATGTCTCAGAATCACCATATGCTAATGATCCTAAGTCACAGGCTGACATAACCCTATTTTTTGATGGTTCTAAATGTGAGCAAGAAGGTGGCGCAGGAATTGTATTCTTCACACCGTAAGGGGCCCCAATACCCTTGTCATTTAAACTTGATTTCTCATGCACCAATAACAACGCTGAATATGAATCCTTGTTCATAGGTCTTTAGACAACAATCACCATGAACATCAAACGCTTGAACATATTTGGTAATTCGTTGTTAATCGTCAACCAAGTGAAAGGGGTATTCTAATTTAAATGCCCAGTTCTATAGGCCTACAAAGCCCTTGTGGAAAAATTCTTGGTAGAGCTTGAATGGTACGACATCAAGGCACTCCCTCGATCATCGAATCATTTTGCGGATGCTATGGCCTCCTTAGGGTCACTAATCCTGCAAGACCTTTCTGGTGATATGACAACTATTCAAGTCAAAAAACTATTGCAATCTACGATGGAGTGTGCAAGCTCTAACTCAATTCCAGGAGTCCATTTGATCTAGATTGAACAATCTCTAGACAAGTTCTCTCGAATCCATGACTTTTTGAATCACACCAATTGGGGGTCCTTGTTCTCCCCTACTCCCCTTAATAGCAACATAATGCTATTCTTGTAGATTCTTTCCCACTTAGCTTTTGTTAGGGATAAACCGCAAGAGGGATTGGCTGTTCATGCCATCAAGGTTTCGGATCAGTAGGATTGGTATTCACCCATCAGAGACTACCTCAAGATAGGTATCCTCCCACTTGGATTGTTGCATGCCATGAAAATATCATTTAAACAGAGAGCGGCAAAGCATGTTTTGTTAGGAGATATTTTGTATCGTCATAGCTATGAGGGAATCCTCCTTCGTTGCTTGGACCAGCAGGAGTCCACTTGGGTGATCACCCAAGCGCACGATGGTACCTGTGGTGGCCACTTCAGCAGTATGGCCATCGCAAAGCGCATTCTTCGCATGGGCTATTATTGGCCATATTTAGAGTGAGATTGTTGTGCATATGTAAAGAAGTGCGTAAAGTGTCAACACCATGCTAATCTGACACATGTACCTTCTCAGGCCTTGCATCCAATCCAATCAGCTTGGCCCTTTTCGTAGTGGGGCCTAGATCTAATCTAAAAGATCTCCCCTGCATCGTCAGGCTGTCACACGTTCATCATAATGGCCATAGAGTACTTTACCAAGTGGGTGGAAGCAATTTTTCTTACCTCTACAATAGGAACCTGCATCGTGGAGTTTATTTTGCATAACATCATATGTCATTTTGGTATTCCATCCAAGATAATCTCGGATAATGGGACGTCCTTCAAGAACAAAGATTTGCGTGCTTTGACCACAACGTACAAGATTCAACACAGTTTTTCAACACCCTATTATCCGTAGGCAAATGGGCAAGCAGAGGCGTTGAACAAAACGCTAGTTACCATCCTCAAAAATATAGTCGTAGATAGTCATAAGGATTGGCACATACAGATCCCACTTTCCCTATGGGCTTATCGTACTAACATTCGGACACCCACTGGGGCAACTCTATTTTCACTGGTGTATGGCTCTGAGGTAGTCATGCCTCTTGAGTTGGAGATTCCTTCCCTACGCATATCAATGCAAGAGTTCATCGATGATGATACTGTGTGGAAGGCCCGATTAGACTAGCTTACATTGCTTGATGAATGACGCATCAATGCTCTTGAGCATTTGTGTATCTACCAAGAACAACTTAAGAGGGCATACAACATGAAAGTTCACTTGAGGGAGTTTTAGGTTTGGTGACCTAGTCTTAAAATAGAACCAACAGAATTCTAACTTGCCGCCCATCTCAAGGACAAGTTCATGGCAAACTAGTTAGGTCCTTACATAATTGAAAGTAAAATAGGACCTGGAACATACCGGCTAGCCTCTCTTGATGGAATCAAGGAACTAGAACCCTTGAACATCAGTCATTTGAGGCCATTCCATATCTAAGAGAGTCATAGCCCAAACCAAAAGCTCCAAGGATTCTTGCAATTGCTTGGTCAACTCGAAAATGCCCCAAAGGTGCCCATAAACCCTTTGGTCAAACCCAAATGATCCAAGGATTCTCGTAATTGCTTGGTCAACCCAAAAATGCCCCAAAGAATCACTTGGTCTGCACCCATGTGTAATAAACCAACCATAAAGAAAATTAAAAAACAACAAAATCATCAAAATTACAAAAAAAATCTACATTTCATTCTCATGCATACTTCATCAATCAAAAGCACAAAAAATAAGTTGCATTAGACATCGCATCCATACATTGCATATTTTTTGATCATACAGGTCAGAAGCACCATAGACTGTAATCACCTAGCAATTCCATAATTTTCTACATTCTCCATTTTGTCTATAATCCAGTAAAATTAAAACACCATCCACAGTTTCACCACATCACAAGTTAGTTGTTGTCTAATGTACCAAGAGTTTTCGTCATTCAGTTGTATTTATATTTCTAGCCAAGGACTGTACAAAGTCAAAAAATATTTTACAATGGTAGAGTTTTACTTGAAATACACCTTGTTACACAACATCCCATCACAACTTCAAACACACAAAACAATTCCCAAGTTGTGTGAATGAAATATGAAACCTGTGAAGCCGTCTAAGATACTATACAGTGAAAAAGGTTATCTCACTCATCCACCTGTGCGAATGACCCCAAGAATGCTGAGAGTTGGCAAAAGGACAAGAATCTTCCCTACCCAATTCCCCAAGAATCCCAAGTTCGCCAAAAAGTTGCAAAACATCAAAAAAATTGCAAGAATTCAATACTCTAAAATTGACATCAAATCCCACAAAGTGCATACATCAAAAAGCACAAGCAAAGGCTAGTTGGATATTGAGGTAAATATTGGCTATGCATTTTTCATAAGGGTTTCAGTGGGAAAATCCTATTTGTTGCATTAACACCGCATTGAGGCGGTGTTAATTCACCTTTTTTAATGGTTGTCGCTGATGCAGTTGGCTCCATTTATTCTGAGCCTACTGGAGAGATCAATGGTATCGAGGAAGCGTCCATGCAAGTTCATGCTGACAATGTATCACAAGGTATTGGCCTTGTCTCTAAAGCTGTTATTCCTTTGCATGAATTCCATACATCTTGTGAATGGTTTGAGAGTCATACCCTGGTGGGTTATTTTTTGGGTCGTATCCCATATGATACCCTTATTCGTTCATGGGTCCAACAAGTTTGGGGCCCATATGGAGTCAAAGTGGAGAATGTACAAAACCTTACAAAAGGGTATTTCCTTTTTCGCTTTTCAGATCCAGATCAAGCACAGAAGGTTCTGTCTAGGGGTCCATGGACTATCCGTAATTCTCTATTGATTTTGCAACCCTACTCTCGAAATTTCCAAGTTAGTGATCAAGCTGCACTGGAAGTCTCGGTGTGGGTTGAATTCCCTGGTCTTCCTATTCCTCTTTGGGGTTTTTTGTAGACTTTAGTTGCCCCCTTAGATAAGTTTTTTTGCCTTGAGACAGAAAAGTTTTTCTCTGCTCGACCCACTAGAAGGGTTTGTATCAAAATTGACCTTACTAAGGATTTGCAGGAGTTTATTGATATTAAAATAAGGGACCAATCCATAAGGCAAAGAGTTGCCTATATCAATTTACCCAATACCTATTATCAATGTCAATATGCAGCTCAAAAAATTTGAGAGTGCCCTTTGATGCAATGGAAATATAAGGCAAATCCCTCGCCCACTCCTGTTGCTCTTGCTAATGGCTCATGGGGAAACACTGAAGAATGGACTACTATCTCTAGCAAGAAATCTCGTGGTACTAAGCAACAAGAAGCTTTGATTTCTGCTGCACAACCTGCCCCTTCTCCTTCTCAAGACATGCAAGCTTCTGCTGAAGTTGTTCAGAATCCTATTGATACGGCCCCTCCGGTTGTTGACATGCAACAACCAATTCCACCGATGTCTCAACTTCTTTGGTCGGGCCCTTCTTTGGCCTCAATGGTGGCAGCTCTAGATAATTCTTTAGTGGAGGAGGGTCAGGCCTTGAAGGTCCGTCGCTCTCGTAGCCCTATTCGGAATGATAAACGTTGACAACTAAATAGTGATGCTTTCCATGCGACCTCCAACTATTTTGGCTCACTTACAGGTTTGGGTGATGTAGAGGATGTCATGGAGATCATGCATCCTGAAAAATCCCAATGATTTTTTTATCATGGAATGTTCGAGGACTGACGGACCCAGTCAAAAAATATTTGGTCTGAAATGAGATGTCAAATGTTTCTCGAATGCATGGAAGCCTCGATATTTTATGTCTACAAGAAGTTAAGATTTTTTATTTCAATCTGCAGTGTACATGTGATTTTTTGTGGCCATGAAGTACCTCTTTTGTCGCAAAGCATTCCCCAGGAAAAGGAGTTTTCACTATCCTTGGGCCTCGATTACAGAAGAATGTTGTGACTTGGGGTGTTGACCCATCCAATCAAGCTATCTGGATTTTGCTCGAGATCTGTGGAAAACCGTTTGGGGTGGTTAATGTGTATGCCTCAAATGTCGCTTCTGACAGATGCGAGTTGTGGATATGGCTTGACATGAATCCGCCATTTGCCACTTGAGTGCTTTATGAATATTTTAATATGGTGGAGAAATCTTCTGATAAGGTCAGTCATGTCCCAATGCGGTGGTGTTTAGGTGAAAGAGAAGCTTGGTCTTTTATGAAAAACAAGCTTCACCTTTATGACCCTAATTCCTGCTTCTCGCCTTCTGACTTCCTGCAGGCTCTTTGGTACACTTGGTCCAATTTTCAAGCTACTTCTTCTAGGGTTTTGGTAATATTGGACAGAGCCATGATTTTTGAGTGTGACAAATTTTAGTTCTCCCGTATTTTGCCTTCTTCACCGTATGTGTTGACTTTTCCTGGTATTACACTGTCTGATCATTCACCTATTTTATTCTTGGTGGCAATGTTGAAATTTCAACCTAGAGTGCATTCTTCATCGTTTTACCTAAATGTTTATTTCTTGCATATCTTTAGCATGAAAGCTCATATATGTCGCATTTGGAATTTGATTCCTAGACCTGATGGTATTTCTGGAAGGATTGAATGGTGGAATGCTGCCATTCAACGAACCACTAAGGTGTTGCAAACTCTAGGTGTTGAAGTTGCAAAATGACGAAAATAGGCTAAGTCTGCCTTGCAAAGTGAGCTATCCAAATCTTAGGCTTGAAGCCTCTCCTTTCAACTCTGTTGCTCAATTCCAAGTTTCTTCCATTCGACATGAGCTAAAAAGGTTGATTTGTATGAATCCAAGGGGGCTCAATTACGTGCTCGAATGCATTGGCTCAATGTGGAGGACAGAGTGACCAAAGAATTTTTTTAGCACCTCAGACCTCCTACTCAACATTCTCAGTTTCAAGCCATTCAAGTTGATGGGCAGAGATTTATAGATCTTTCAGACATTGTCAAAGTATTTGTTTCACATTATCAAGGTGTTTTTGCTTCTCAACCCCTTGATGATGCTAGAAGGCAAGCTCTTGCTGATTGTATTGTTGTTGTCCCCAACAAGCTTTCTCCTGAGCAAATGTTATTTTGTGACACTCCTCTTTATCTAGAAGATCTAAAAATTGCCTTGTCACTTATGGCCAATGATAAGGCACTTGGGCTTGATGGCTTCCCATGTGAATTCTATAAAGAATTTTGGGATATGCTTGGTTCTTATCTCCATAAAGTTTATCTTGAAGCCCTACAATGTGGTTCACTGGGTTCCATTATTAACAAAGGCAATGTTAAATTTATTCCTAAGTCTAGATATCCTAAGCTCATAACCAATTGGAGGCCGATCACCCTGCTTAATGTGAGCTACAATATTATTGCTAAAGCCCTTGCACTTAAGCTTAAATTTATTCTACCTTTGATTGTCAGACCTGAAAAAATTGGCTTTGTTAAGGGAAGATACATTCTTGATAATGTTCTTGCTATTTGGGAAGGTATGGAGTGGGCAAGAAATTCTGAACAAGATGCTTTATTAATTAATATAGACTTTGAGAAATCCTATGATAAGATGGAGTGGTACTTCATAACTGCCATGCTTCAAGCTCTAGGTTTCGGGCCAGTATTTGTGAGCACCATTCTTATGTTATTTCAAGATGCTTCAGTTATTCTTACTTTGAATAATAGTCAATATCAGTCAATTTCTCTTGGTTTCTCTATGAGACAGGGGTGCCCTCTTGCTCCATCTCTTTTCATTCTTGCTACAGATGCCTTTGGCTATTTGTTGGCCCATAAGATGGATCAAGGATTAATCAAGGGTATTGCTATCTCTAATTCTGACCGTCAATTGTTAAATGGTCATTTTGCAGATGATTCCTTCTTAATGCTTCAATAATATGAGCAATCCCTTTCCTCAGCTAATAGTTTCTTAGAGGTGTTCTGTTTAGCCTCTAGTTCTTCTATACAATGGAAAAAAACATCCTATTTTTGGCAATCTCAATCTCAACTGCCACACTGGTCACATCAATTCCAATGGACTTGGATTCATCCAGGTGAGGTGTTTAAATTTCTTGGAATTCCTTTTGCATTTCATGGTTCCTCTGCTCAATTGTGGTAGTATGTTATTGATAAAGTGGAAAATAATATTTCTTACTAGACTAGTAAGAAACTTTCTCTGGCAGGAAAATTTCAGATTTGTTCTAAGGTTTTAGCCACTACCCATGTCTATTATTCATCTTGTTGGGTTCCATCCAAATCTTGTTATAAAAAACTGGATAATCTTCTGAGAGAATTCTTGTGGACCAAAGACTCTGTCAAGCAAGGTTTTCATCGGGTAGCCTAGGAAATTTGTTGTTTGCCCAAGGATTGTGGAGGCATGGGTTTGTTTGATTGTCAACAACAAGGTCTTGCCCTTTGTGCTAAATGTATCACCCGATCTTTAATTGGGGATGAATCTTGGAAAGTGTTGGTCAGGCATTGCATTTCTTCTGGTTTGCTTTAGGGAAAGAAAATTTGGAAAGGGGTGGGATTGCAATCCATTCTTACTACCCCTGTCCCTATTAAATTTAAGGGTTATTTTGTCATTCAGAGTATTTGGAAATCCTTGGAGGCCTTCAAACCCTGGCTTAGTTGGAAAGGGAGTTTTCGCAAAGCAGGTGCCTCTTTGTCTTCCATGAATATTTGGTGGTCTCCTATTATCACTTGGCAAGGTTCTCCCTTAGCTATGGTGCAGTGGGTCAGAGTGCAGAGGTTCTATAAGCGTGGTATTGCTTCCATTTTTTATTTCTTCTCCTGACATGCTAGGTGTTGGGTACCCTGGGAAAGTTTTCGTCAAATTCACAATTTAAATCCTGGTGATAGAGACACTTATGAGGTGGTTATTGATAGTATTTTTTTTTCTATTTGGAGCAAACTACATAAGCATTTTCAAAAATCCTGGTGGTCAGATTCGTGTTGGCCTGGGGAGCATCCTGTTTTGCAATATAAAGCTCATATTGGTTACAAATGGCTCACCCCACAAGTTCCAATGGTTGATAAGCTCACTCTGAGATGGAATTTAGTCTCTCTTCCCTCCCAATGGAATAAGAGGTTTCAGATTGCTTGGGCTACTTATATTGAACCTTAACAGAGTTTTTTTTCTTGGAGTCTCTTACATCAAGGGTTACCTGTTGGCAGTAGGCTCAAGCATCTAGGTGTTCATAATCTCATTTGCCCGGTTTGTGGACAAGCGAAATATTTAATGCATGTTTTTTGGTCTTGTGATCGGGCTCAATCAGCTTGGGAGTGACTTATTGAATTTTTTAGACCTTTTATGCAGGAGTATTTTACTTGGGTGCATGCTATTTTGGGTGACCCTATTGCTTTTTCCTTCAACTTGGATGTTGTTTGGAATATTTTTAGAATTTGTACCTTGTTTTATCTATGGAAGTCCCAGAATAGAGCTGCTTTTTCTCAGCAAGATGTCGAACATGTCTTCTCTGTTGCTAATAAATATGATGTACTCTTTGATTGCTGGTTACAGATTCAAGTACAGGTTAAAAAAGTACAGGTGGAGCTACAGTACTTGCGTACTCTTATGGATCATTGGGGGAATGCAACCTGCATTATGAGTCATGTGCATCTTCCTTCCCCTTCCAAGTGGTAGTAATTTCTTGGCTTCTTTCTTTCTGAATGCATATACTATTTTGGTAGTTGTTATTGGTAGTTGTTATTGGTAGTTTGTTATTGGTAGTTTGTGGGCTGTTTCTGACACTCTTGTATACTCTTAACCACAATGGTTAATGTATTGTTTTACGGGGTGTGCTAATCCCACCCACCCTTTTTGTATGATTAAACATTATTTTATTAATATAATGGCTTTTTCATCCAAAAAAAAAATCACAAGTAATAGTGATTCTCATCTCTCAGTATTTAAATCCCTTGCTCAAAAGAAAATACAAAAATAAACAGTTATTTTCATCACTATAAAAGAGCAAGTATCCCAATATAATTAAAGAAAATAAGGGAGTCGAACTTGAATCCCTGGAACTCTTAGCATTCAAAAGGTCATGAGGTGAACCTCAGTACCAGTTTGGTGGATAGCCTATCATTCACTGGTGGCAAACCTCCCACATGACGATATACCTATCACATTTACTTGTGTGCAGATCAATGTTTGCATGTGGATGAGCTAGCTTATGGTATCCTAGATCGCAAAACAGATTAATCTGACTAAATACAACAAAGGAGTTAGTGGAGCTAATTAGGTGATCCTCAGTATAGGTTTGGTTGAAATCCTATTTGGCACTAGCGGTATCCTGACAACTACCACATAAACAAACTCAATTGCACACACAAGGATGTGAAATAACTTGGTCAAAAACAAGTACGATTCATATCTTGTTCAAAAATATTGCAAGATAAAAGTATAGTATTGGCTAGTTAGTCAAAACATCTGAGTCTCAAAAAAACATAGCTACATTCTAAGTCGACTGTTATATATATTCCATTCTTACATCACCATCAGAAAATACAAAAACAACATATATACATAAAACGTCATTTCATCAAGCACTCAACAAAAAAAATAAAACACAACTGTCAAGTCAGTTCGCAAAGCAGTTACAAAAAGCCATAAGCTCAAAATAGTCTAAAAATCAACAATTCATTTCATCCATTCCATACGCATATCATATAAATTAGAAACATGTGCATTCATCATAAATATTTGCATTCATCACAACCTGTGCATCCATCAATGTAAATTAACATGCACACATCAACATCAATCATTATGCATAACATAAATCCAAACATGACATGTGTATAAACAAATGAATGCCATCTATATATATATCATCAAAAATGCCTGTAGGCTACAATAACCGGTCCTCTGACCCCGCAACAATAAAGCAAAACCTCAAAAACCTCCATGCCTAGGGCATCGACCACCATGATCATGCAGGATCGGTGCGAGGGGAACTACCCCCCATGGTGTGGGTCCTCTAGGACCTCTCCGAGTAGCTACTACTCACCCCCAAATCATGCCCACCATTGCCTCCATCATCCAGTCACCTATGCTGAGAGGATGCTGACTGCTCAGTATCACTCCCTCTCGAGCGGTGCGACGATCCGCCTAGAGAAAGTGTAGGGATCCGCCCATCGAGGTGGCCAATCTCTGCCTCCAAATCCAACTGATGTCGCATCAAGTCCATCTCCAACTGATGATACATATCCAAATTGTCGTTGCATTGTGCCAACTATGTCCACAGCAGATCCCTCTCTCATGCAACATCGGTATCCCCATCCCATCAGCGGTACATAGCTAATGCATTCTCCCACTTTTCCAGCTACGTTCGTAGGAGATCCCTCTCCCGTAATGCCTCCTCGAGCTCTCCATATTACCTACAAAGCAACTCTACCAATCGTGCATTCTCAGTGCGTAACCCTGCCTCCGTATCCCCTAGAAATGCCTGGTGCATCGGCATCTTTGGAACGACAGCCTGCTTTGGCTCCCACTGCTCTGGGATATCTTGCCCCTCTGACTGATTTGGAACCCCAAAATCCTCCCCCATATCATCCACCTCTACCATATCAACATCCTCCAATGTAGCTCCCCAACCCTCTCCTGGTGCCTCTGCACCCTCCCTGCCTGTTACTGCCACCTCATCTCCTCCTAGTGGCCCCTCTCTCGGCCATCGTCATAGTGTCCATCACTGCTCATACTCAGTCGTCACCTCGATGTTCTCCACATTTGAGGTGTCAATAGTTGTGTCTGCCTCCTCCCTCAAAATCTTGATGATAGGCCAAGCAAGTTCCCTCTCATCCCCTCGAGGCCGATAGATCAATGGCTCACCAGGAAACCCTTGGCAAACCCTAAACTATCGTGTCACCCGAACATATGGGAAGTACTCCTGCTTAGTCCCATGCTACCCGATCAGCCACCACACCCTCTGAACTTGTCGAAGCCACTCCCTAGCCTTAGGCCACATGGGACAATCCTGGTATGGCCTCCAAACCACATCTCCATGAGTGAGTCATGTAAAGGTCTCGGTGTAGTGACCAACATCACCAGCAAACCATTGACTATTCCCTTGCTCCTCCAACCTATACCATAAGGTCGCATATCCAATATCCTGGTACACCATCTCAGTCCGTGTCATCTAGGGTAGACCAAGTGGCCGATCCATCGCTATGTGTTGCCATGCCCAGCTCTGCAATAGATAGCTGCAGCCAATCCCCTTCTGCCTCTAGCAACGGACCTCATACAGCTCATCATAGAGCTGTGCTAACAGTGTCTGACCCCATATCATGATCAGGGGCTTTTTCATAGGACACTCTACCAATCGAAACACCACCTCTAGGAGGTTCCATGGGAACATCGCACCTGAAGAGTCTGGTAGTAGCATGTTGGAAATGAGGCTCATTAGTAATGCGTGCCTCACTCCCAACACGCCCTGCTCAAACCACCATTGTACCAGGATTCTACCAATCTGGTAGTCACCTTCTACCCTCTCCACTGGGTTTTCCACACCCACCTCCTCCCTGTGTCTGAAGCAGTGTGTTAGGAATTTTGTCCTCTGATCCTAAAGTGTCGTCCTAATAGGAAGCCCGTCTATGAGAATCCAAATAATTCGATAGACATCCTCTAGTGTCACTGGCATCTCCCTTGTTGGGATATGGAAGGTGTTAGTTCGCACATCCCATAAGCTAATCAGTGCCGTAATATAGGCCCGATACCCCACCACCGGCTCTAATTGATCCACATGCTTGAGCCCAAGGGCATCAAGCCACTCTCAGTCCTCAACTGTCAAGGCCTCTCGAGCATTGAAAAACATCGTAGGAACGTGGTATCGGCTCTTCACCACCTGCAAATCATAGAAAGCACAAAAACATTAAAAACAAGCATGAAAAGCATAATGTACAACAATAACATACATTCACAACAATGTACATCTAAGCAAAACAGTTCAAAATCAGCAATCAAAAAAATTAAAAAAAAAAACATTTGTCAGTACCTACAGTTTTCCTAACTGTACAGTTTAAACTGACAGACAATCAATAAAAACAAAATCATCAATCAAAAACATTTTTTAGTACCTACAGTTCTCCTAACTGTACAGTTTAGACTGACAGACAATAAACAAATAACAAACAATAGTTTAACCTAGGGTTTCCATCCTACGTTTAAAATTGATAAAAACATAATTCTATTACAGCTTAAAAACAACAAACAATGCCAAAAGCAAATAAAAAATAAAAGCAGTCAACCTAGGGTTTACATCCTAGTTAAACTAACAAAAACAATTAAAAACAAAAAATAAAAACAGCCAACCTAGGGTTTACATCCTAGTTAAATTGACAAAAACAATTAAAAACAAAAAAATAAAAACAATCAACCTAGGGTTTACATCCTAGTTAAACTGACAAAAACAATTAAAAACAAAAAAATAAAAACAATCAACCTAGGGTTTACATCCTAGTTAAACTGACAAAAACAATTAAAAACAAAAAATGAATGACAGTTTTTTAACCTAGGGTTTTCAACTAAGTTTTAAAAACTGGCAAAATTAACCTAGAAAATTTTCTTTACCCTAGGGTTTTGCGTTCAGTGTATTCTAGGGTTGTAGTTTAACAAAAACATCAAAAAATAGTAATTTTATTGTAACCTAGGGTTTCAGTTTCACTTAGGGTTTTAGTTTCACCTAGGCTTTTAGTTTCACTTAGGGTTTCAGTTTCACCTAGGGTTTCAGTTTAACATTAGGGTTTTCGTTTAACCTAGGGTTATAGTTCCAGTTTTGTTGAGTCTTTTAGCCCAGAGTTTAACTTTATTTTAAAAATAAAAAACAAATTTCAAAATTACGTCTGTTAACCTAGAGTTTCATTTTAATCCAAGCACACAAAACAGAAGAACACAACAATTATTTTATTGTTACCTAGGGTTTCATTTTAAATCGTAAAACAAAATCTTTCATTTAAATTAGGGTATCGTTTTTTAAAGTCTAAAAACAAAAGAAACAAACTACGATTTTAAACTGTTAAAAATGAAAACAACATAAAAGAGGTAGTGCACTCATCGGTATCGCTTTGGCTCCTTTGCTGTATGATGCATTTCATGCGATCATGGTGTCTGGAAAAATTTTGGCAACGCTTCGCTTCACAGACTTGACCTCCTCCGCCTCAGAGCTCCAAATCACCAGAAAAATCAAATGCAAATGAGCCCAAACCCTGGTTTTGGTCCTTAAATAGGATTTTTAGCATGTATTCATCCTTCCTGGGATGAGCACCCTAGTTAGTGCTCGTCCCACCCTAGGACGATTACTAACTAGCACTCGTCCCACCCAGGGACGAATACAAAGCAAGAAATCCAAACAAAAATAAAAAACAACAAAAAAATGCACCAAAAAAATGCAATAAAGTTGTCAAATAAGAGTGTCTTTGCACTTGACATTATTGGCATAAAACACTGATGTCGGGGTCACAAATTGTCACTATCCTACTCCCTAAGAAGGCTTCCATAGCCGGACTGCTCCTCGGGAGGATGGATTTTTGCCAATTTCACCCCCAAAATGCGTCACAAAAATGGTCAAAAACCAACCAAAAATAGCAATAAAATTGTCGAACAAAGGCGCCTCCGCGCCTGACATTCTTCGCATGCAAAACTGACATCGAGTTCACAAATCGTCACTATCCTACTCCCTAAGAAGGCTACCATAACTAGACCGCTCCATGGGAAAATGGATTTTTGACAATCTCATCCCCAGATAGCATCTTAAAATGGGTTAAAACCCACCAAAAACAGGTCCAAATGTTGGGAAATTGCATAAGCATTACAAGAAAAACATCTGAAGGCACCCTCACCTAAGTCATATTGTGTCAAGCAACTCGTCGCTTTTCTCATGAAGGTCATTCCCTCATCAACTTGTCGCTTGTGGGGGTAGTCACACTTAGTCACCAGCCAACAAATACACACCCAATCAAGGAAATGACATGCATTCAAAGAATCATTGACTAAGACAACCACATTCTTGCTTGGGGAAGCAAACAAGCAATAATCACAAGCTGATAAAATGCTTGGCATTCATGAATCATGAACTCAAGGTTCCCAAAGATAAAATGTTGCACCCTTTGCCTATTAATGTTTGATCAATGTCCAAGATCAAGTCACACCTCACAAAAATAGGTTAAAACTTGAAATTAAGTTCCTTCGCTCGCCAGAAGAAAGGATTCAAGAATGCATGCCCTTTCCATACTTGGGGCATCAAAATCTGGTTAGGTTACTAAGAAACCCTAATCATTAGTTCTTTGGTTATCTATTTTTGCTCAGCACTACACCATGCACAGCACATCCCAAAAAGGGGTATCTATAGACAGCAAAACAGCACCAATCCGATTATGTGACTGCAAATACTAATTGCTATGACACATACAGCCCCCAGGGCAGCCCCCAAAGGTTAAACAATGGTCCTAACAACTCTCATAGTAGTTTTGGAAGGTAAGAGGTAAATTTGGCACCTTTCAGGCACCCTGCTCTCTACTCGTCTCACCTAGGGACGATTACAAACTAGTATTCATCCCACCCTGGGACGATTAACAGTATTCGCTCCTAGGTGGGGTGAATTGCAGGTTTGATGGGAAAAAAGTCAAATATTGACAAATGGTAGCTCAAACCCGCAACTTAACTCCTCATTCATTGCATGTGAGGGTGAGTGAGCGTTTTTTAGCGCTAGGGGTAGTTACAAGGGCAGTCATGAAGTCCTAAATCAGGGAGGAATCTCCTCCCTCATAGGAAGGCATGATTTCCAAGTGGCACCTCTGCATGCTCATCCAAAGAGACCATCAGGTCTATAAAATGGTGAGTCTTCTCACCCCAAAAATATATAGAGAAGGAGCATTTTGAGCAACGAAGTGCTGTCATTTTACTACCTCACATCTTTCGATTTGTGCCTTTCACATCCTTGATCTCTTTTTCAAGGGAGGTCATTGGGTGATATTGGAAGTGCAAATCAAGACCCCAAAACCCAAAATCTGGTCACATTATCCTACCAAATTTTCCGACAACACTCAATAAGAGCTTTTGGACCAATTCCAAGTGGATTGGTGCCGAAACAGAGCTTCAAACGGTGGGTTTCCTGCCCGCGGGTGCCCCCCGCACTGCTGCAGGTCTAATCGTCTCACCCTAGAATGATTAGGAATCTATGGCAAATTTCCTTTCTATCATTTTTGCATTTGATTCTATGCGGCTTAAATAGGTTGTAGTTCAAATTTCATCTTGTTTTGAGCAATTTTGACCATGTTTTTATTATTTCTCGCTTCTACTAACATACAGGTAGCATCTTCAAATTCTTGGTGATAGAGGCCGAATTGGAAAATCTGACCTTCTGGGTATTCCCAAAATACCCCCTTTTACCTAACCCCTAACTTTGTAGGTCATGTGGTGCCTCCGGGATAGGACATTTAGGACAGTGCCTTTTGGCATTTTGTTGTAGGTTTATTCGTCCCACCCTGGAGCGATTAGAAATCCACGATGAGTTTTTTGACTGTTCCATTTGCAGTGCCCTCCTGGTAATGCCCTTGTGCTTCTATGAAATTTTTAGGTCATTTTGATTCATTTTATCTATCGTTTCATTCAATTTTATGCATGCACCCTTCATGGGCTCTAGAGATTAAATGCTTCATTTTGTCTACAGGTGCTACTGACTGTTTCTTGTTTCCTTGAACGTAGGATATTGACACTAGGGTAGCAGCAAGGAGTTAGAATTCATCAACACCAGTGGTGGAAACGTTTTGGTCCACCCATTTTACATGTGGGCATGCGGAAGAAGGTTCACTAATACATGATTGTAAACGAAGCAATGTTAACGCTCCTAGCCCCTGAAAATGGAGGAGGCGTCTTGTAACCGAGATTTAAAAGCATATCAATAAAATGGCTGTGCATTCCATACTTGCTTTTGTTTCATTTCAATTCATTCATTTCTCTCCTTTCATGCATTTTCAATTTCTAGGACTTAAGCGTTATCTTTTTCCTCGCATTCTTCGCACTTAGTGTCTCCTTTTCGCTTCTATATCCTCGTGCTTTCACACTTAAAAAATGGAAAACTCTAATAAAATTTACTCTTATCCAAGTGTACATATTCAAGAACAACAAAGGGCATGCTATCACATTTTTGCCAACATAAGTGATGAAAAGATCAAGGTACATGATGATGATTGCTAAAGAGTAATGCACCTATACATAACTACTATAGAGGAATTTTATGTGTCGAAGATATTAATTTATTTGATCATGTAATAGTTTTAAGGAACACTGTAATGTTTTAGAGAGTGTGTTTAATATTGGAGCTTATAAGTATATGTCAAGGTTGTAATTGTGAGTCATGTTAGTGAAGAGTTATATAAGGTGTCATGTGCGAGTTATGTGATTATGAGATATTTTTCATTATGAGATAAGAGGTAAGGTCAAGAGACATACATGTGGAGAGTCACATGTAATTATAAATTGATGATAAAGCATTGTAAAATATAATAAAATAGCATAGCTTCATTATTGCTATTGTAGACTTTATTAAATAATATATTTAGTATTTTATATGTGCATTATTGTAAGAAATATTTGTGTAATCCTATGGATATTTACCTATGATAAAATTAGTCATATTTTTCAATAGTGGTATCATAGATATCTTGGCTTAGAGCTACGTTGGTGAGGAGCTATTAATAATGAGGAAGTATTATTGGAAAAGATAAAAAAAGGTTGAGGTAGCCCAAATTATAGAAGAGAATAATATTAACAAGGTCAAGCATATTTAAATTCATTTGATAAAGTTATTTGAATTGGTTTTTTTTTTTTTGAGGAAATTATGTCGATGATGTTCTGTAAATCTCTAGTAACATATCATGCCAACCATAAGGAGTAATAAAGCATAGAGATAAACTGACTAATGAATGTGAGGTATACTTTACACATAATATTTAACCACTGCTATGACTTCCTAAAGTTACTAGTCAAGTTTGCTTAGAATACAAAGATTGGGGAGAGCATTACCATGAAAGTATTGGATAAGGGAACCAATTTTGGGAATAAGATATTGGATCATATTAATAGATAAATATTTATAATGAATCTTGTGAGACACCCATGTATTGTTCATCTGGAATATTTTTTGGCTAGTGTGACAAATATCTATATTAACTTCGAGTTTGTCACTAGAGATGAACTATTTGATAAAATTATTGATCAAGAAATATTTAGTTAAAATGAGTCACATAAATATTTCCACTAGGTTATAGATGTTGTATATTATTATCACAACAATGATGTTTACCACAAGAATTTGAAGCCTAAAAATCTTCTCCAAGATTCTTAAGAAAATTTACAAATTCTAGTTTTTGTATTGAGTGCATTGTTGCAACAATGATATGGACTATTGCACAACACATGCTAAGGTTTTTGACCACAATGGTAATTATGAAGTAACAACATGAGATAAATTAAAGAAGTTGGTGTAAGAATTGAGAACATTGAGTCATAATGAACATGAAGATTTATTTCTATTGGAATTTACTAAAGTCCAAATTTTTTGGGTTAAGTGTTTTATTTTTTATATTAGCAAGGAAAATATTTTACCAAAAAATGTACTACAAGGCTGTGTTGGAGATATTTCATTATTTGGTCATGTAATAATTTTAGGGAGTGTTTTAATACTTTAGGGAGTGTGATTAATATTTAGGAGTGTGTTTAATATTGGAGCTTATAAGTATGTTTCAAGTGTGAGAGTGTGTTTAGGTGTTAAGTGTGCAAGTGTAAGTTGTGTGATTTGGTGAAGAGTCATGTAATGCATCATGTGTGATCTATGTAATTATGAGACCTTTATAATAATGATATAATAGGGGGAGGTCAATAGAAATGCATGTGGAGAGTCACATGTAATTATATATTGTTGATAAAGCATTATCAAAAACACCAAACTAGCATAGCTTCATGCATTATATAGTATAATTTATTAACAATATTTGTAGTATTTTCTATGTGAATTATTGTAAGAAATATTTGTGTGATCTCGTGGATATTTACCTATGAGATAATTGGGCATATTTTCCAACATGATGATGTCTCCAATGAAAATGAGTGCACATATAAGGTTTCAAGAAAAGTTGTTGTGACTATAACTACTACTTTCCTTTCCCCTTCTTACATATGTGAAGAATCTCCCCCTTTCCCAATTTCTCCTCCCACTTCTATTTTTTTGCTTGCTTCTTTTATTCTTACCTCTTTAATCCTCTACTTATTCTACTACACTCTCTTACTATATCATAAGTGCAACCATTGGTTCTCTAGGAGGAACACCACCTATAGTCAAATATCCAACATATACACTAAACCCATCACAATGTTTCCATTGCTCATTATAAAATTCACCACAACTCACTGACTAGTTTCATACTTTGATAATCTATATTCATCTTCACTCATGTCATCTCTCTCCACAATGCTAATTTTTTCTATAGTTTTAGTGTCTACAACCACCTTTCCTTCAATATCCTCCTAATTTTCTCCATCAACCATTTCATATTGTTTACCTCATCCACCAAGTTTTCTATTCTAAATATCCCTTAGAGGGACGTTGATGTAATTCAACATCCACCTAATTTGCACCATTCAAATATATTACATTTTGTTTTTAATATTGTTTAAAAGAGGAAAGAGAATATATTTTTATGGCCATATATAACCCTCCCTCTATATATCTAAATAACCTATATGCCTCTAGGCTTCCCTATATACATATCCACTATTGATATACCCATATATGCATGAGGGATATTTGATATATGGGATGACAATGATACATGGAAATGACCTTTATTTATGTATCCCAAGATGGTATTGAAGGTATACTCAAAGCCCTCCTTATGACTCCCACTAGTCCATCATGTTATACTCTCATATAGTCTTAAAGTTTGTGTAAGATCTTATGTAGGTATTGGTAGCCTAGGTTTATAATATACCCAATTTAGTTTATAGGTTTTTACTTTGGTTACTAAAGAGATTGTATATATTTCCCAATAGGACTAATCCCAATAGGTTAGGTTCTTAATATTGATGAATGTATTTTAACTAGACAAACAAATTAGATGGTCTTCTGTAAGTGTTTAATACAGTTTTATCTTTATTAGGTATTTTGGGTAGGATAGGAAATACCCCTCGCACCCATGTGGGTTTCATGTTGGATTCACCAAATATGTGATTATGCAAGTCAAGATAATTCTAAATGTGTGCCCTTCCTTGTGTGAGATCACATTCGAGACTTTTATATTTTTGTATCTTGAGAGCTAATATTTGATGGATCAAATTCACATACTCATAGGATTTCAATGGTAAATAAAAGCTTCCCCCTTAAGGTCTTATTCTATACTTAGATGCCTATATTTGATCGATGCAATGTAATATGTAGATGTAGATAGGTGTAGGTATACAAAGATCCTATTTTATATGAAATTTTGCTTTTGAATGTTATAAAAATGATGAAACCTTTTTTTTTTAGTACAAGAATAGAAATAAACAATGTAAATAAGCAAGGCTACTCTAAAATGTAGTTACATGCATTTCATTTTCATGCCTAGTGCAAAGATGTGAATGATATCTTATAAATTTGTAAATAAAAAATCAACTTATCCTTCTCACAAATATCCTTGCAAAACATAGTAAAATAATACTAAATAGTAAAATTATTCTATGATGCAACTATATTTTTGTTCAATATTTAGTGCCTAAAGTAGTGACCAAGGTCTATCACTACCTTTTTAATAGTTTTGTAATCAAAGACAAAATTTGCTACTCTTTTACCAAATTTTATTGCACAATCAAAAAGAGAATGCTAAAACAAATCAACCATGCAATGCTAGATACTTAAAGTAGAAACAAACAAAAAGCAATACAAAATACCTAAACAATATATTGAGGTAGAAGTGCCATGCAAAAGAACCATGAAAAAGCACTGTATAAAAGATCCAAACAAAAGCATCATGCAAAAGTGTCAAGTAAAAGCACTATAGATATATTTGTATGATGTTTTTTCTCCCAAATAATACTTTTGATTAAAACTATAAAATAAATGTATCTATAGATATAAACATATAAAAATTGGTGGTAAGTGCAAAGGGGTTTGTCTGATTTTGGCAAGGAAAAAACATGCTTTCTTATTTCAAGGGATCAAACCCCTGTTTTTTACACCAAATAAAAATATTGTCAAGCATGAAGGAAATATCAATACTAAAATTAAAGATTACACAAATATAATGAATGCAAAATAAAGTAATAATATAATAATGTATTATTACATGTTGAATTAATAAATGCAAAACAAAATATTAAGCATATCCAAAAGAGAAAAATATGTCTACAACCTAGGAAACAATGGATTACCCATTTATTGATAAAAGGAACCAACAAGCGCTTATTGATCCACTTGTACACTAGTGGATTATTGATAGAAACATGCCAATGCACTTGATTTTCTAAATGTATCACCAATATAGGTTCCAACAACATTATGGTTTACAAGACGTTGATTTATCTTCAAAAGTGATTTCAATAGAGTAGCATTATGATTAGATATTTTTTCCTTCAAGCCTCCCTAAGGGGATGATTTTATAGAATATCCAAACCCCTCCTAGAGATATTTTGAGAATTTCTTTGGTAGATAAAGCAAGGTACTTAAGATGTAGTTGCATGGAGTCCTGAGTAAATTTGATATGGATTTTATATCAATTTCATGGATATGATAGAATCTAGATTAGGAGTTTCAAGTAGTGAGGTGTCATGCAATTAACAATCAAGAAGATTAAATTTACAATCTAGTAGCTTGACATACACAAAAGTAGTTGACAAGATGAAATCCATAGTAAAACAAAGTGTGATGGGCAATTAAACTATTGCAACTTTAGTTTTAGTGGTGGTAAAGCAAAAGTGTCATGATGGTGTCAAAGTAACGACACTTCTGCTTATGACGATATTGATCCATGACAACAAGAACATAAGTAGATGCTTAATAGGTTTGAAAGGCAAAAGAACTATAGATAACATGAGTTCCATTTAAAAGTACCACATCAATTTCATAAGGTTACGATGCTTTTGCTTTCAAATAATTTTAAGGTATCAGTTCTCATCTAAGTATAAGCATGTTTATACTCATTGAACCCTTTCCATATGTATCAATTTACTAAAAAATTTTGAAAATATGTTTTTTAAGTTTTCCTGCTAGAGGATTTTATTTCAATTAAATGTTATAGCAAACTGGTGTGTGAATTCCATAAGTATGTAATATTTTCTTTTCACCCCCTTTATGACATATTCTAGTTATAATTTCTTCTTCCTTGTTTTCTATGTATGGTTCCATTTGCTTGGACATTTCTCATCATGGTATCCTTTATACATAAAATTTATATTCTATTTTTTAAATTTAAATTTTAAATATTTTATTTAAATTACCCATTTTTTTTAATTATCATGTTTATATATATCCACTATTTATGCCTGGCCTTTAGTTACTTCATATTTCATATACCTGATAAATTTATTTGTAAAGTATTGCATGTTAATTTTTATAATACTTAATAATTAATTAGTAAATTTACTATACTTTGGTCTTGAGCTGTTTTGAAATGGAAGGAGTCAAGAAATGATCTCGTGAGGGCTTGTCCAGTAGGAAGGTGACAACTAGAATATTTGTGGGTCTGTAAATCCTTTTAGAGGAAGCAAATATTTTGTAGGGGCCTCTTTTACATGTTTTCTTTGATTCAGGAGAAATTTTTTATTCAAAGGTGGTTATAAAGTATTCTGGAGAGAATTTTTTTTTAATCAAACACTTTGACTTGCATCTTGAGCAAGCGAGACTTTTGATCATTGCAAAGCTTTTAAATCTATCAATGGAACATGGAGCTAGCAATCTACAAGGAAAATTCCTAGGCCGACATCTTGATATATACTCATTCATATATGGGCCTTCTATAAGTGGAATTTGTTGGGCCATATGGAGGTTATAACACTCCCTAAAGGTTTCTTATAAAAATAATCTATGAAGAAGAAATTAATCAAATCCTAGTAGGAGATCCTTAGTTCTTTGGATGGTGAGGTCTATTTCTATAGAAATGGGGTAAATATTTTGATCTGAATAATCAAAAAATCAATACAATGTCTTTATGAGTAAGAATCATGGGCCTTCCATTATAGTTTTTGTATGATGATATCATACTTGGAATAGCAATGGTGATAGGATATATCATAATTATTGACTCTACCATGAGAGCTAAATAAAGAATGGTATATGACATAATGTGTGTAAGTGTTGACCTTGAAGTGGAGCTTCCCAAACCCATAAAACTTGTATCTAAAGAAAGTACATGGGTCCAAGAAATAGAGTATGAAAATAGGCATTCCTTATATAACTCCTACAAAAATCAAGGGAACTTTGTATCCCAACGCCATTTAAATAAATAATTCCTAGCCATAAGCAAGTTTGGCTTCGTAAGGAATCAACTAATCCCTATGCTTTTCAAAAGGATACAACAATCTCATGTAAGGAATCCATTATGAATATTTAAGATAAGTAGGAAGATTTGTAAGATCTCAAAGATCATCAAGTAAGAGAAGAAGAGGATATTCTAGATCCCACAATGTAGGTAATCCCTTTGATTCCTAAAATAGTTTGTTCTATTAAAATTAACAAGAGTAGAACTACAAAGCATTACAAGATTTGAAAAAATAAAATAGAACTGATCGATTTACTCTAGGCATCAACTTTGTATAAATAGCAAAGTTAATCATTGAGAGTCGTTGGATTACAACAACTCATAAAGTCTTATGAAGACACCACTAAGATTTCACCTGACACATGGAGGAGTGGAAACTCAAGTGTGTCTATCCTAGTAGAAATTAAGATAATATTCACTTGTTCTAACACCCCCCCTTAAGTGATACTAGAGGTGGTTTGTACAAATGAGTCTCTGAAACAAGCTATGATGAGGCACTCATGTACAATGATTTATTTTCTGAAGAGATGGTAAAAAACCAATGGGAAAAGCCATCAATAAAAAAATAAATAAGGAAGAGGCTTGTCTTCGGATGGCAAATATTTTCCTCTTAAAATAATAAAAGTATGAGTCCCGACAACATGGCCTAATGAAGTACTCATTTATAATATATATATGGTGAAAAACCCCTTGGGGAAAACCATCTGTTACAAGAAAAATATCCAAGATAGAGGCATGTCTTCGGATTGTCCTCTCAACACAAAAAATGAATGAGTCACGACAACTTGGCCTTATTAGGTACTCATGAACAATATATGCTTTTGGAGGGATGATGTAAAAACCACAAGGAAAAAACCATCCTCCAAAGAATACAATAGTAAAAGGAGAGGTGGAAGACCTTTGTGTCAATGCAGTTGTATTACTCGAAATTTCTCTCGCAACTATATGTAACACAGAGAAGGAAATGACTTGGTGAAGATGCATGCAATTTTCTCCTCAATTAGAATATAGTCTAAGAATATGTCCCCATTACGAATGTATTATCGAATGAAGTGCATATGTATCTCAATGTGCTTGGTGCGTTGATGCTCAACTAGATTTTGTGCAATGTGAATTATGCTCTGATTGTCACACCAAAGAGTTATAGGTTTGTCATGGGATAAACCAAATTCCCTTAGAATTTGATGAAGCCAAAGAGCTTCCTGACTTGCTAAAACTATTGCCTTGTATTCTGCCTATGTAGATGATAAGGCTATTGCTTGTTGTTTTTTGCATAACAAGGCTATTGGTGAAGAACCCAGGTAAAAGACATAGCCAGAAGTTGAAAATTTGTCTTCTACTGAACCTGCCCAATCTAAATCTGTGTAGACAATGATATCCATGGATTTTCCATTATATAAGAGCCCAAATTGAGTAGTTCCTTGCAAGTAGTGGAGGATTATTTCTGCTTCTTGCCAATGACTTAAGTGAGGTTGATGGAATAATCTATATATGAGGCCAAAATCATATGAGATATCTAGACGAGTATGAGTAAGGTATAACAGACTCCCTACAAGCTAATGGTATATAGTTGCATCACATAGAGGAGATGATAAGAAAGTACTTAGATTTATGCCAGATTGAAAAGATGTAGGAGAAGGTTTGCAATCTGACATTTTAAAACTTTGAAGAAGATCTAGAGTGTATTTTTGTTGACACAATGAAATACCTATATTTGTTTGATTTATTTGGATTCCAAGGAAGTAATGAGCTAAACCTAGATCAGCCATATCAATTTTTTTAGAGAGGGAGTATTTTATAGTCTGAATGTGATTGAAGGTACTACTGATGATTAGAAGATCATCAACATATAAAACAAGAATGGAGATTTTTCCTTTATCTCTCCAAATGTAGACTGTGTTATCAGAATCACAATGAGAAAACCTACAAAAAGAAGGAATGAGTCCATATTTTCATACTAAGCTCTAGGATATTTTTTGAGGCCATAGAGAGACTTGTTTAGCCTACAAACAAGAGATGAGTCTTGACTGAAACCAACAGGTTGTTCCATGCATATCTCTTCCTTTAAATCCCCATGTAAGAAAGCACTTTTTAGATCCATTTGAAAGACATGCCACTTTTGGTAAGTAGCCAGAGCAAGAACTAGTCTTACATAATCCATTTTAGCAACTAGAGCAAATGTTTTGGTATAATTAATTCCTTAAATTTGAGAGAAACCTTTGGCTACTAGACGAGCTTTGTGTTTGTCAATTTCTACATTAGGACCATACTTTGTTCTATAAATCCATTTACAATGAACTAATTTCCTTCCTTTAGGCAAGGGAACTAAATCCCAAGTTTTGTTTTTTATTAAGGAATAGAATTTGTTTTCCATGGCTTCATCCCATTATTTAATACTATATGCTTCTTTGAAGGACTGAGGATCAAAGGAAATAGACTGGCAAACAAGACTAGTGCCTATGGAGTTGGTTGATCTAGATGATGGAAGATTTTGGATGTAAGGAGTAGCTTCTTTAACAATGGTGTGGGCCCATTTTGGATAATGTAAGGAGTAGAAGGAGTGGAAATACATTGATTTGGAGTTACAAGTTCCTCATCCTAATTATCAATCTCTAATTTAACCTCTACAGTTGGTTCTTCATAATATTGAGGTTCTATTATAGGAGAAGGCTCAATGGAGGAAGAGGAGATTTGAGGATCTTTATAGGGGAATGTTTCATCAAATTAGACATTCCTATGAAAAATACCTCATGATTTGAAGGATCAAGGATCTTGTATGATTTCATTTTCTCACAATAACCAACAAATATGAGCTTTATACTTTTCTTATCTAGAGCATTCCTTTTTTGGGATGTGCGCCCAAGCAGTACACCCAAAAATATTGAAGAAGAAAACATATTATTTTCAACCAGTCCATGCTTCTTTAGGATTTAAATGAACAAGAGCTTTATGAGGTGTGTGGTTTTGAATATAATTGGCACAGTTAATAGCTTTCACCCAAAAACAATTTGTAAGATATCTTGAATGGAGCATACAATTTGCCATTTCCTTTAATGTTCGATTTTTCTTTCTGCAATACCATTTTGCTGAGGATTATGGGAGACATAATGCTGATGAATGATGCCATGATTTTATATAAATATGGAGAACTCATTACTATAGTATTCACCCCTATTATCTTTGTGAATTTACTTTATATTGCAAGAGGCCTGATTTTCAACTAAGGCTTTGAAGAATTTGAAGTGGGATAAAACATTATTTTTATATTTTAGGAAGTATATCCAAGTTCTTCTAGAAAATTCATCAATAAAGGTTAGAGCATATTTTGCTCCTTTGAAATAAGGTTTTGTAAAATACATCAAGTCACTATGGATTAATTCTATAGGGGATGAAGTTTTTAGAGAACTACTTGGGTGGAAAGGATCTTGATGTTGCTTTCCAAGTGTACATACAGGACAAACTCCATAAATAGAAGTACTTGAGGTAAGCCTATTACTATTTCATGGGTGCTCAATTCCTTTAGGTAGTTGTAACTGAGATGACCAAACCTTTCATGCCAAATTTTGATTTCAAGATCTCCATGAGCCACAAAATAGGAGGCCCCTTCTAGATTTTTGAATCCTTTGAAGTGAAATAGGTGAGTGTTGTGATCAATATCTCCTTTGGCTATGAGATAATGAGGATATTGAAAGTCTCTTATATCAACTCTTGTTGGATAGAAGAGAAGAGTGTTCCCATTTCTAAGGGAATGTTTCATCAAATTGGAAATTTCTATGAAAAATGCCTCATGAGTTGAGGGATCAAGGATCTTGTATGCTTTCATTTCCTCACAATAACCACAAAATATGAGCTTTATACTTTTCTTATCTAGAGCCTTACTTTTCTTCTTTGGGATGTACGCCCAAGAAGTAGACCCAAAAATCTTGAAGAAGAAAACATCTTATTTTGAACCAGTCCATGCTTCCTCAGGATTTAAATGAACAAGAGCTTTATGAGGTGTGTGGTTTTGAACATAATTGGCATAGTTAATAGCTTCTACCCAAAAACAATTTGGAAGATCTCTTGAATGGAGCATATAATTTGCCATTTCCTTGAATGTTTGATTTTTTTTTTCTACAATACCATTTTTTTGAGGATTATGGGAGACATAATGCTGATGAATGATGCCATAAATTTACAGAAATATGGAGAACTCATTACTATAGTATTCACCCCTATTATCTATGTGAATTTGCTTGATATTGCAAGATACTTGATTTTCAACTAAGGCTTTGAAGACTTTGAAGTGGGATAGAACATTATTTTTATATTTTAGGAAGTAGATCCAAGTTATTCTATAAAAGTTATCAATAAATGTTAGAGAATATTTTGCTCCTTTGAAATAAGGTTCTGGAAAATATATCAAGTCACTATGGATTAATTCTAGAGGGGATGAAGTTTTTAGAGAACTACTTGGGTGGAAAGGATCTTGATGTTGCTTTCCAAGTGTACATACGGGACAAACTCCATAAATTGAAGGACTTTAGGTAAACCTGTTACTATTTCATGGGTGCTCAATTAATTTAGGTAGTTGTAACTAAGATGACCAAACCTTTCATGCCAAATTTTGATTTCAATATCTCCATGAGCCACAAAATAGGAGGCCCCTTCTAGATTTTTGAATCCTTTGAAGTAAAATGGGTGAGTGTTGTGATCAATATCTCCTTTGGCTATGGAGAGAAGAGAAGAGTTTTCCCCTTTCCAAAAGTACAAATCTGATAGACAGAGAGGATATTTTTGGTAATGTTTGGAACATAAAGAATATTATTGATAGAGGCACCATCAATGGTTATATCACTCTTTCCTTTGACTAGGATGAAGGAAGAGTCACCAACTTCTATGCTACAGGTTGAAATTGAGGAGATAGAAGAGAATGAATCATATGAAGCAGTCATGTGATGAGTTGCTCTAGAATCTAGGACCCAGTGATTAGAAGAAGAATTGGAGGTTTTTTCTTGAACATTAAGGACTTTTCCTAGTTGCTTTTTACTATCTATATTTTGATCCTTCATAGTTTCCTCTAGTTATTGTAATATTTTCCAGCATTTGTTTATAGAGTGACCATTATTTTTGTAGTGAGTACAAGTTATGGGATTATTTTCCTTATTTTTTATTTAGAATAGGTGGAGGCTACTAAGGATTTTGAGGAAGAGGAAGAAGAAGATATTTCATATCTTGAAAGTTTTGTTTCTTCCTTACTTATTCTATCACGAAACTATTCTAAAGAGGGCATTTTAAATGTTGCACCAAGAGCATATTTGTTAGATAGAAATGTGGTATCAAAGATTTAAAATACACCATTTAGTTTATAAAGGATTAGATAAATGTATTCTTCTTCAGTCTTAGTCTTACCACTACCTTTGTATTGAGTGAGGACCTCTTTGAATTTGGTGAGGAAGTCAACAATATTGTTGAAGTCCTTAGGAGATAAATTTTTAATTATGCTTCTAGTTGCATTGATCTTATTTGATCTACTTTCCCAAACAAGATCTTTAGTTTCTCCCAAATTTCATAAGGAGTCTTACAATTTGCAATGTGAAACCATAAACTTTCATGCACATTAGAGCTTATAATACCCATTGTTTCATACATTTTCCCTTTGTGAACAAATATTTCATATTCTTTTTTGAACGGAGGTTGCTTTTCTTCTAATAGGTGTGTGAGCCCTTTCCGAGAAATGAGATTTAAAATTTTGGGTTTCCATGTATGGAAGTTGTGAGGAGTGAGAGGATCAATTGTATTAATTGAATTCATTTTGAAGTTAACCCAAAGGTCCCTCCTTTAACTTTAATTTAGAGAATGCATGGATATTAGTCAACATAAGCTTACAAAAAATACAAAATTACTCAAAAATACTTGCCCTAACGAGAGGGAAACTATAAGTAATTTTGAGGTTATTTGATATTTAATGAGTTTAATGAGATAAATATTTCAAAGATTTTAGAAAACACCAAATAACTCAATAAATACCCACCCTAACGATAGGAAAAATATAAGTATTTTGAGTAAATTTGATATTAATTATGATTAAGAGAACAAATATGCCAGGCCTATATATATTTTCTTCTCAAATACTTGCCCTGGCTAGAGGGAAATTATAAGTATTTGATTAGCTATGATACTTTGAACATAGGTTAATATCAACCAGACCTGTATTGGTTACCAAATAACTCACCCTTACTTGAGGGAAACTATAAGTTAAATAGTATGTACAATAAGGTGAGTGGTGATATGAATTATTTGTTCTTCTTAGGAAGTTTAGAATGAGAAATAATGCTTTTAAAGAGATAATTAAAAAATACTCTTTGTCAAAAATAATAATTTGAACACATAAAGGTTTTAAATTGCTTAAGGAAATACTAAAGAAAGAATAGATATATTTTATTTATTCTTTATTATGTAAGGATTGGATTGAATACCCTTTTATTTCATATAAGTTAACTAAATGTAACAAATTGATTCCAAAAAAGTTAATTAATATATAGAATATTTTTAAAGGAAATATTTTTCATTCACTAAAATATCTCTATAAAATATTAAAGAAGTTTGGAAAATAGAGAATTTAAGTTGTTAATATAAAATTTTTCTTAATGAAATAAAGAAATAGTAAAAAAAATATTTTAGTAATTTATTTAATTAAGGATTGAAGATTTAATCAACACCTTTTTAATATTAAGCAAGATATATAAAGAAAAATAATATTACCAACTTAAGAACGAAAGTAAAGAAGGCAAAATAAGGCAAAAAGTGACGCAATGACACCCCCCGAACTTAGTATAGGTGCAAAAGGCACCTATAAACCCCCCACAAAAAAAATTATTAAAATTTTTACAATTCTCCTTTGATTTTTGGGCAAATAAAAAGCTGGAAAGGAAAGGGAATGAAATGTTTTTTTTTCTTGCTACAATATATATATATATATATATTATAGATTAAATTAAAGGGGTTAACGTTAGACAGAGGATGTAGTGCAAAAAACATCTTGAAAGACAATGAGTAAGGGTCCACAAAGCGCATTTCAACCAACAAGTAGTGAGGAAGGATGGCATCTATGTTTGTCGCTCCAATGGTGGCATCCAGGAAAAATGAAACTCCTATATCTACACTGGATATAAGGAAGGGTGGTGTCTACATTCACTGCATTGATGGTAGCGTCCAGGAAAAACGAGACTCCTTCTATATCTACAATGGATAAGAAAAATATTATTTTAAAAAATTATATATTACCTTACCATTTGATGCATTGAAGATGTGTTGAGATGAGTGACGCCAAAGCAGAGAGTCTCCCTTAGCAGCTATGCCATAGACCAGCTTTAAAAGATGAATCGGAGATGCTGAGAGCAAGGCGTCGAAGAGAGGATGTAGTGACCTGAGTGTTTTTGAATATTTCACTTGCAGAATAGATTATCTCACCACACACTAACCTGAAGATAAAACACTTGCAGATATTTATAGAGAATAGTATAAAATGGGCCCAAAGAAATATCAATCTAATATTTATCGAAGAAAATCTTAGGAATATAAAAGAGTTGTGATTTTAAGCTTAGAAAGATGTTTATATAACAAGAGGAAAGAAGATCCTCTTGAGCATCGAAGGACAAACAGATATGACAAAATTTGAGTAGCACGCTTCCTAAAATCTCAAAATATTTGAACAATATAAAAAATTAACGAGGGAACTGCCCGTTGAGAGACGCAGTCTCAAGGTGCACCACAACAAAACTTTGGCCAAAGGCCATGTTCGAAAAAAATTATGAACATTGGTCTAGGTAGGTAGACCAAGAGCCATTAATTTGTGACACAAAGAGCGATCCTTACATTAATTAAAATTTACGAAGACAAAACGATTTGAGATTGTAATATCAAAAAAATTAAATGCCCACCAAAAGTAAGGGCCTACGGTTTTTACCTTTCCTCCACATTAGAAGATAAGAAGTGAGGGCAAAAGGATATTGAATGCTTATCTTCTACATTATAAAATACACAGCGAAGGCTATTGAAATCCGAATGAACTCGCATTTAAGGGAAAAATAAATAAATGTAGGCAAAGTCGAAAGACAAATAAAAATAGGGGGCCTCTAAAAAAATGTTTGAATTATATTAGTTTCCTTCTTGAGTGAAATGCAGTGATGGCTATGTTTGAGAGGGGAAAAAATAATATAAATTAAAACATACTAGAATGGGATGCAATGTTGCTTGAATTGTTTTAAAGCAAGCTGCATTCATTAAGGAGTATTTTTATAGAGGCAAAAAAAAATTCAATATGCATACACAAAGTAGTGAATAAATAAATTTTGAAAGATTTGCATCAATGGTAAAAACAAATTTATATATACTAGTAGATATTACCATAAACAAATATCTTTTAAAAAAATTGCATATATGAGCAATACTACAATATGAAAAAAACCTCTTTCTTTAAAAAACCAAAGAATAAGAGATTAAGAACTAGTTCGAGAAATCTCCTTCAAGAGAGAATGCTAGAAGAATATACCCTACTTTGATACCATGTTAGAATTCCCAAGTGTAGAACTACAAAGCATTACAATATTTGAAGAAATAAAATAGAACTGATTGATTTATTCCAAGGATCAACTTTGTATAAATAGCAAAGTTGATCATTGAGAGTCATTGGATTAAAACAACTCATCAAGTCTGATGAAGACACCAATGAGAGTTCACCTAACACATGAAGGAGTGACAACTCAAGTGTGTCTATCATAGTATAACTTAAGAGAATATGCACTTATTCTAACGTGTTCTTTATTTTTTTTCTTTATGTAAAATCCCCTTTGAATATTTGGAAGATTTTTTTTCAAATTGCAAAAGAAACTAAGGACTCTAAAGAGGAGGATTCTATTTTAGTAGCACGTGTAGAATCTACAATAGATGAAAGAAAAAAGACTCAACCCTTAGAATAAAATAAGAACTTAAATCCTCTAGTCAAGGAGCTAAAATATGGGAAGTGGTTAGTTACTTCAAGCCCTATAACCAAAAACTAGAATAAAGGAGGATCAAATGTTAGAAATGATGAGAATGTGGGTAAACCATTAAGCCATGAATTTAGGAAGAGAGAAATGAAAGAACATATACAATGGCTTGCAAAAAAAATTGATCTTAGGGGGAAAGGAAAACCAACAATTTGAATCTAGTATTGAAGCTACCCTCAGAACTAAATTTACCTCAACCTTGGGCAAAGGGATGAAACATCATGTCAATCCTTGCAAACGAAGATTTTATCTTGGAATGTGAGAGACCTAAATAGATAGGCCAAACACAAATTGATAGCATCTATAGGAAAGTAATTAAACCTTTAGATTATCCTTCTCCAAGAAATAAAAGTTGAGAAATCCAATACTAATAAGGTTAAAAAAGCAATATGGAAGGACTCTAGTTGTTTTGCTAGTCATGCTCAAGGAGCTTTGGTAGGACTATGATACCTTTGGGACCCCTTTAAATTTTAAGGTAGACTTATTTTCTCCTTAGATAGAGTAACCAACATCCATTTTTTTGCAAAGAGACCAAATGTAAATGGGTTCTTTCTAATATGTATAACCCAAACTCTCTTTGGTAGAGTTTCTTTATGGAACACTCTCACTCAGATGAGAAAGGTTTTTAAAGATGAGGTATGGATTTTTGTGAGATACTTCAATTCTCATCTTTATCCTTTATATAAAAATGGAATTAAACCAATTATATCTAAAAGAATAGAATATTTTTCCCAGTTTGTGAATAATAAAGAGCCAATAGATTTGGATTTGAAAGGGAGTATGTTTACGTGGAGAAATAGAAGAGTTGGTAGTTGATTGATTCAACTCAAACTTGATAGAGTTATTATATCCAAGGAAGGTTTGGCCCCCTTTGGATATGTTATGCTAATAACTCTCCCTAAATTTGGTTCCAACCACAATCTAATGGTTTTGGAGGCTTTGTTAACAAATAGGTAGTTCAAAACCCCTTTAAGGTTTGAGGTGATGTGGCTCCATCATGGAGATCTAGAATCCTAGGTTGTACGATGGTGGGCTTAGAAGTTCTCTAGACCTCTAGTCTCTCAAATTTCAAAGAAACTCATAATTTTTTAAGCTAACCTAAAAGGTTGGAATAAATAAAAAAATTTACACCTCTTTCATATGAAATTTGAATTGAAAAAGCAATTGTTTGACATTGAATCCTCCATCGAAGGAGGTAACCTTTTAAATGAAACTATATAAAGAGAGAAAATATCCTGGAAGACTACCGCAACACACTGTCCTATTAAAAGTCCTTTGGAAACAAAAACCAATAGCCCTTTGGCTAAAGTATGGGGACCACAACACCAAGTTATTTCATGTTTCCACCTGAGGTATTGAAGCTTCAACAAAATTAGGTAAGAAATGAAGGTATATGGTTCATTGATTGATAATTTTCTAGAAATATAAGCTAAAGTAATTAACTCTATGAAAATTTGTTTGGTACTAGGGAAATTGGTAAATATGAGGCTATGAACATGCTTCTTTCCAAAGACTTTAAATAGTTTAGATCCATTAGCCTATTTAACACACTCTAGAAAATATTAATTAATCTAATTGCTAATAGAATAAAAATAGCCCCAAAATATATTTATAAAAATTTGGTGAATCAGTTTCAAAATCTAGGTGAATAGTGTCCAAACGCATGTAGAAGGTTCACTATTATTAGGGAAAATGCTAGAAATTTAAACTTAAAATGGTCAAATTATTATAAAATTGGGGTGAATAGACCCCAAAAAAATTGCACCCAAAAATTTGTGGCTAATGTGCCCTGGTCAAGGGTCCCAAATATTAGCCAATTCTAGATTTTGGAAATTTTAATTTTAGCTAATTTGGCAATAAATAGCCACTATGCATAACCCTATCTCAATATCATAATATTACATGAAACACCAAAAACTATTATAATTATCATTGCTATCCAACATAATTAGGGCCTCTAGGTAGTCCAAGAGGAGGCCCCAAGCTATATCCTTGAGAAACCAACAATTTTAGGAACCATGAAACTCTAGAATAGGAACTACTAGGCCTTGAATTACTCCATAAACTAGATCTTGATCTCATAAAAGCATATCAACCTGGTAGTGTGATATCTAACTCCATAAGTAGTTCCTCTAAATACCATGCATAAGAAATATCCTGTCATAAATATCACTTATGCACCGACACCTATACCTGAGAAGCAACAACTACAACTTCATCACCATAGTTACCTAGGGGACTTAGTAGCCTCTCCTCCTCACTCCATAGTCATACCATCTTGGCATATTGAGCTCCAATCGTTGTACCATCTTAGCATATTGAGCCTCCATATCGCCCTACAACCTCATCATATTAAAATATTGAGCCTCCCTAATATGTCAAAGGTAGTCTCTCTTCCTCTACTAGGTTGTCATGTTCAACCTGGAGTGGCACCCACTCCCCCTTACACCACCTAGGAGCACTCTCTATATTTTCATCCATAGCCTCCATATCCAAACCAATATCCATCTCCTCATCCACATGGTTGACATCCATAGATCTATCGATGTTAACCCTTCTGGGATTAGTGCCACTACTAAATCAATGATATCTCTATCATCATGGAGGATCCTTCACCACCCCTATAGTTCCAACACCCCCATAATCCCCACAACCATCATCCAATGCCTTACTAGACATCATACTTAGTTATTTTCTTTACACCATCCACATCTGAAATATCTAATGTCTCATCATCCTTATCCTACACTAGTCAATCATTAGGATAGGCTAAGATAATCTCATCCATCCAATGCTTATATATCATAGGGTCATCTAGAACCCTCTTTGGTATCCCAAAGTATCACAAAATGTGAGATAATTGAATGAACTCCTTCTATCTACCATGGTGTCATGATACCCATAGGGAACATCAGACTCACCATAATTGTAACCTATCCTTAGGCCATCTGTCATCTCCACACCATGGGTACCAAAACACATCAAAAGTTTTTAGTCCTACCCATATATCCTTATACTCCTGGCCACTACATCTAGGGTAGCTAGGATACAACTCCTCAT
The DNA here is from genome assembly GCA_028583015.1 of Wollemia nobilis. NCBI lineage: Eukaryota > Viridiplantae > Streptophyta > Pinopsida > Araucariales > Araucariaceae > Wollemia > Wollemia nobilis. The sequence goes on along the minus strand of JAQPPZ010000677.1, from coordinate 373,828 downwards.
CTAACTGCCACCTAAGTGCATAAGGTCACGAGCTATCTCACTCGTAAGGAAAACCTATAGGGTGACCCACACTAAAATTTTCCCAACCTTATATATAAAGTAGTAGGTTGCATCCTAGTCCCTTTTGTGCATGTCTCTTCACCTCATAAATCTCAATTTAAGTTTGAGCTAATAAATTAGGGGTCCAAGCATAAACATAAGTCTCACTGATCATGTCCAAAATCAACCAAATTTTGTTTGAAGGAAACTTGGCTCTTGTCCTATTAAGTAACAACATATTGAAAAAATTGAACATAATGTAAGTCAGAAGTGCCTCTAACTCCCCCATTTGGAACATCTCCAAGTACTATATGCCACCCTTATTAACATCCACATCCTCCCATATATCACCATAGAGAAACCTAAACTTAGTCCCCTTGTACCATTTAACTCTAACAAAAAACCCCTTAATAGGCACATAGAATATGTAACAAATGTCATCCAAGGTAATCATCATATCCCCTATTGGGAGCTAGAAGGTCCCCCTATTAGGGTCCCACATCTCCACCAACATTGACAGGTATCCCTCATCCACCCTAAGCACCTCTATTTATGCTACCCCAGCCAATCCCACCCTCTCTAGCCACTTGCAATCATCACCAATCAAAGTCTTCCTAACATGAGGTAGAACAAGAAAAACTTAGTGTTGTAAGACCATCATCTTCACCTACATCAAAAACAATAATAAAAACACATCAATACATCATCCATTTTTATTCAAAAAAACTTTTTGCCCACCCATTATTGTTGTCAAGATATATATATATATATATATATATATATATATATATATATATATATATATATATCACTTTACTAGAATTTTGTGAGAATATGTTTTTGTTTTATGATCTCTAAAAATGATGTCACATTTTACCTCAAATGTGAGTATGACAAAGTCGATTTGACATGTTATGTTTACAAAATGGGCTAGTGAAGTAAATGATTGATTTAATGCATAATTAATGCACAAAAAAGGGTTTCTACAAAGTCTAAGGTTTTATTTTCTTTCTAGGTTTGTTTGGGTAAAAATAAAATGGCATTCCCATTCCATTATAATTGATAGAGAGGAGAGACCATTTTTAATAGAATAATGCAAAAGGTATTTAAGTGATGTGTAAATTGAACAAGAGTAAGGATGAAAATAAAATATAAACTAAAATTATTAAAATCGACTCTCAAACAGAAAATTAATAAGACTCTAACAAAAATATTACAAGTTTCATGAATGTGACCTTTATATATCTTCTTGCTAAATTTAAAAGTTTAAAGTTTATTAGATTTTTGAATACAATGGTTTATGCATAAAGAAACAATTTCTATATAGAAAAAGGATAAATAGGCAAATAAAGATAGAAAAAGTAGAAAAAAAAAAAAGAGATTCTAGAACACAACCCATTTTAAACAAGACTATGATCAAAGGTTAGTGATCTAGTATCTATTAAATCGCTTCAACTTTGAGGGATTCATAAAGATGATAATATTTTGTAAGAAGGAAATAAAAAATATATAACATATATACAATCCAAGAATATGAAGATAAAAATAATAATAATAATAAAGATAAGAATAAAGAACAATTATTATGTAAATGAAAAAAAAAAAAAAAAACTTAATCAATATTGATACACAATACATTTTTAATTACTTTTTCGTAGTTAAAGTAATTCTTCATAAACTTTTCATAGTTTTAATTAATCAATTATGAAAGTTTCTAAAATATATTCATATTCATTTTTAGATAATACAAAAAATAATATAAAATATTAATATATAATACAAATACATTGTACTATTTGAAATTAAAAGATTCACTTGTCCCACGTTAGTACATTAAAAAAAAACATAAAAATATTTATTAATATAAGTGTAACAAATTCACTAACCTATCAATATAAAAATTATATTTAAAAATGTGTAAATTACCATATTTATTATTTATGATAACATATTCAACCATGATATTTTTGATTAATCAAAAACTATAAACTAATCTGTAATCCACTTGAGAAACCAGTGAAAATTACAAAGTTAGTTAACCCCTAAGCTTTTGTCCATTTCTTGCAAACCAGGAAACTACGACAGATCATCATAAATATTATCGTATAATATAATACACACTACTCCATTATATTAGATGGTAGAAAAACCAACATATATAATCACCACAAGATTTGAAAAGGTCAGGGAAGCAGCCGTCATCATATACGAAAAATTCTGCTATAAAGGCCGCAGATGGCGGCCAGCGGGGTAATAAGCGTAAATCCACACGCCGCCGCAATCAGAATCATGTTTTCAAGTCAATTAACGCATACTTTACCAGTAGGCCTCCTCTACACTTGGTGACAGTTACGGCAAAGCCAAGGGAAACGTTATGAAATATGACGACTGAATGCTAACGATGATTGTCAGCTCCTATTGTTTGAACCGATCAACGGGGTGATATTTATTTATTTTGCACAGGAACTTTTATAATAAAGACGAAGTAGATCGTTAGCCGACTGTGAAACCAACCGGCTTATTGTTTAGGTATATAATGATATTAATGCCAAGTAATTGAGTTCGGTCCTGTGAATATGCGGGAAAGATTTTTGATTAGAACGGCAAGATGCTCTTGTATGTAACGCATCCAGTCCGTTATTTAGATGATGCTCATTTTTTAGGCTAAGGGTGACAAAACTTTTTAAAAATCTATTTTATTAGCTTTTTTTATTAAATTTTTTATGTGAAATATATAGACGCAATCTCATATGAATTGGGTGACTTTTATTAAAATGATTTATTGCTTTTTATGTTAGGTAAATAAATTCATGCAATGTGTAGATAGACAGATAACACCAATTATTTTATTTTTTATTTATTTTTTATTTATAAGATGTAAATTTTTAAACAAAATAATTACAAAATAAGTTAAAATATAAATTTTCTCTTTCTAGTGTGATAATGTATTTAGTTTTAATGGATTTCTTGTATTTTTTTTTTCAAATTTGTTGGTTAGGTTAGAGAATGAAATATTATATATGGTTGAAAAGACTAGGATAAAGAAGAATATAATAAGTGAAATCAATAGAATCATTAATTATAAGGTTTAAAGAAAGATGATAAAATATTTTGATAATTTTCATCACGTAATTCTCTATAACATTATATATAATATATTGTAAAAAGAAATGCAAAATGCATTATCCTCTATAATATTATATATAAGGTATTTTAAAAAGATAAAATACATTGAAAAAACATTTTGTGTTCAAATATTTTTAAGAAGAAGTTGGTTTTCTTAATTGCAAGGATATCCTTGATGTTATAATCAGCTCACAAGAAGTGGTACATTCTCTTCAATCTATGAAAAAACTACAAGTGTGTACCTTATCTATGGAGGATTTGGACTATTTAAATCATTCACTTCTTCATTGTTCCTTTACTTCCACTATTTAGAAATAAATTTTGAAAATTATGAGAACATATTTAGTTATTCCATTGAATTGTGTCACTTTAATATCCATTAGTGCTCCTTTTGTTTCATATGTTTGTTATGACACTTTGAAAACCATACAAATTGCTTCTTTAGTGTCAAGTTGTTCTACACCACTCTAAACTAAAAGATACTTTAAATTTTATTTATTTTTAAATGTCACTACAAATGTTCTAGATGAATGACTTCACAAGAACACATGTCATTTATTATTGCTCAAATTCCTTCATATGACATTGGTTTTAAAGCTTTTCAAATTGTAAACAATATGGTAGAAGAATCATTTGAATTAAAAAAAATCATATGAAAATATCTCTAATACAATGAAATGTTTACCAATAAAATTACCCAAATTTTAAAATCCACTAAACAAATCATTTATATTTTTCTTAAATCATTGCTTTGATACTACTTATTATAAAATTTTATCCTCCTAATTTTTTTTTTTTGATAAATAATAATCCACAATGTAATAACTTATATAATAAATCAAAGATAAATAACACCCAAAGAAAAATAACACCAATAATACTAATTAAAAAATAAATAAAACCATAAATATATTTATAAAAAAAAGCTCTCTTAAAAAATAAAATTATTAGAATAATTAATATATATATATATATAGGTTTTTTAAAGAGGAAAAAAATTATATAAAAGAAAGTGAATTTTTATTTATATAAATATAAATAATAATTACAATGACAACAATTTTTCGCTTTATGCAACGCTACTTAAACGTCCGATACTCACATTTATATATTTCAAGTGTATCTCTTCACAAGTATGCATTTGGATATTTCAAGTATCTCTATTCACAATTCGCTACCCATAGACGATAACAAGGATAAAGGAAAAATAAGATATATATAAATATATAATTAGAAAGCATCATAGATTTTATAAATATATTTATAGATTTTAACACCATCATGCTGCTACATCTTTCAACCTCCATAAATATATAAATTAGAAAGCATTATAGATTTTAACAATCAAGCAATTCTTGCTTCCTGCTCATATCGTTCTTCCAGAAGTCAAAAAAACAAAAAGGTAAAAAAAAAAAAGGCATCGGATGTTTCCCTATACATCCTTGTGGATCAACTCCCATAGGCATTGAGAGTCCCCATACGAGAGACTCCCAATTATCAATACTCCAAGGATCTAGTAGCTCAAAAGCCCTTTTGGTTAGGTAATCAGCAACCACATTCCATTCCCTTGGAATGTGCACAAAGGATATAAATTCAAACTCTTCACTCATTATAAGAATCTGAACGGCTATAGAGGCCAACTGCCAATTAAATTCCTCCACCCTTTTGCTTTTTAAAATATTAACCACAATTTGAGAGTCGGACTCATAGATAATCCTATGTCAGCCAAGAGAAAACCCCCTCTGCAAGGCCTCAAGAATTGTAAGAGCTTCCATAAAATTGGTGGAGTGAACACCTTTATAAATGGAAAATGAAAAATTGACACCACCAGTAGAATCTCTCCCAACACCGCTAATGCCAACATGTCCAGGATTACCCCTAGATGATCCATCAGTATTAATTTTTAAAACTCCTCTAGGGGGTGGCCTCCACCTACCATCTCTCCTAACCTTCTTGCTAAGTTGAGGAACCCTACTAGGGCTAGAAGAGTTCACACCATCCCCAAAGAGACCAAGGGCTTGTTGTACCTTCTCCTCCCTAGAATCCAAAATAGGATCCACATCACATTTGCTATGGATGGTTTCTTGAACCATATACAAGATCCTTTGCCAGATCTGTTGAACAGCCAAATAACTGCCCTGAAATATGCATCGGTTCTATTTGAGCAAAATTTACCAGATGATGCAAGAAGGGCCCAAATGCTAAGCCACCCAAAGGAAGGGGGCCTTGGCCGGAGGTCTACCCAGACTACTCCAAAAATCCACCAGGGACAACACATGAAAACATGGATGGTTCCAAGCACTCCACCAATGGTGCGAAATATCTCTGGCAAAGGAGCATTAGAAAAATAAATGAGAAAAGTCATCCACATTATTACTACAAAGGACACAAAAAGAGGGATCCTGAAATCCCCTCTTCCTCATATTATCCCAAGTGAGGCATTTATTACGAGCTACCAACCAGAGAAAAAAGTTATATTTTGGCAAGGCAAATTTGTTCCACACCTTTTTCCACCAAGTGACAGGAAGACTCTCATACTTTTGTTTATCAAGAACCTGATATCCATAGGCTACCGAGTAGGTTCCCTTAGGATTAGGGTTCCAAGCCAGAATATATTTACCCCTCAATGAAGAACAAGGTCTCCCCATAATAATAAGAGCAAGCACTTCTTTGTCCTTGGCTAGTCCCTCTTGGGGCCATTCTTGCGGATATTTCCACCTGTACATCTCCATATTTCCAAAAGACTAGATTTTTTTAAAGTCCTCCATGCGAGACCAACCTGATTCCAAGAAAGAAATTCTTTGGGAATGTAACCTAGGATATCAATTCAATATAGGAGGGTGGCCATCCCAAGAATCCTCCCAAAATAGAGCATTTGATCCCTAATTGCAAATCCAGAACAAACCCTACTTTATTAAACTAGCTCCTCTTTTTAGAGTGTCGCAGATAACTGAACCTTTCCCAACCAAGATGACTCTAGGGATATTAGCCTCAGAAATACCTCTCAAGTATTTACAAGATAATATTTTAGCCCATCTTGAGAGGTACATCATTTCCAATAAATTTTTGCATCCAAAGCTTACCCAAAAAGAGTTGTGTGTCACAACCCAAGGCCTCCCTCTTGCACTAGCCTACATATAGAATCCCACCTAACCAAACTTCATTTAGATTGATCAAGTTTTCCAGACCCTAAAAATTGTCTTGACAAAGCATCCATATCCTTGATGAAGTGAGAGGGAGCTCTTTGTACAAAACACCTATAAATGGGTAAAGCTTGAACAACAGATTTTAAAAGCAACACTCTACCTACAGTGGATACCCATATGAAAGTCCAATGATTCACCTTCCTTCTAAACTTATCAAGCATAGACTGCCAAGAAGATCCAGGTAGAGGATGATATGAAATTGGAATACCAAGATAAATGAAGGGGCAGTTCCAACCTGGAATCTTAGAATGTGAGCAATCCTAGCTTGAATAAGAGGAGGGGTATTGAAGAAGAAAATAGAAGACTTGTCCTCATTAATCAACTGTCTAGAAGCACCAAGATGTATGTCAAGAGACTGCCTAATATTGCCAGCTTCCCTGATAGTGGCAACTCCCAACAATGTAGTATCATCAACAAATTGAAGGTGGGAAAGAGGTGGCAATCTACTATCCCACTTCCATCCCTGAATGAGACCCTACATGACTTGAGACTTGAGCAATATTCCCAACCCTTCCACCATAATGATAAACAAATAAGGAGATAAATGATATCCTTACCTCAATCCCATTGAGGCCTCAAATAGCTTTGATGGTTCATTATTAACAAGAACAAAGAATGAGGAAGAAGAAACACAACTCATCACCCATCTAATCCATTCCTCATCAAATCCAAAAGTAGCAAGAAATTTTTGAAGAAAGGACCATCTAATCTGATCATAGGCTTTGGCCATGTCCAACTTAATGAAAATATTTTTCTCCTTAGAAGTTTCCATCGAGTGAATAACTTCTGTAGCAATAACAACCCAATCCAATATTTTTTGGCCAATAACAAACCCTCATTGCTCCTCAAATATGATTTTTCTCAATCATATCTTCAGCCTCTCAGCAATAATTTTTGTGATGATCTTATACACAACATTGCAGAGAGCAATATGCCTGAACATATCCAAGGAATTTGCTCCCTCTTTTTTGGGTATAAGCACCACAAAGGTAGCATTTAGGGCCCTCACATATTTTTTTTCTTTTGGGACTCATGGACACCTCCAAAAGATCAAATTTGATTAAATACCAAAAATCCTGATAAAACTCAATCAGGAATCCATCTGGGCCTGGGGTTTTTCTTTTTTTCATCTTGAATACAACATTTTCCAACTCCTAAAGGGAAATTTGACCCATCAAGTGCTCATTCATCTCTCTAGGAAAAATCACTAGAATACAGTTTAGAATAAGCTTTTCATTATCATCATCTGATAGAGAGTCCTCCTTGAAGAGAGAGGAAAAATACCTCTTAGTCTCTTCTGAAATATCCTTGAAAGAAGAGAGTAGGGCACCCTAAGAATTCATAAGAGATGTAATCAGGTTACCATTACGGCGAGCCTTAACTGAGTTATAAAAGAAGGTTGTGTTCCTATCCCCTTCCTGAAGCCAATCTACTCGAGCTTTTTGTTTCCAAAAAAATTCTTCCCTTAGTTCCCATTCAGCAAGGTCTTTCATAGCCTCAAATTCCTCAACAAGAAGCTCCTTCGTGAATCCCTAATCTCTAATCTTCCTTGAAGCTTATTCCATCCTCCTAAGAGCTGCCAACTTAGCCAAGGAAAGGTTTCCAAAATTCAATTTATTACATCTCTTCAATTTATTGTCACTTCATAAAGGAATACATAGCGGTACCATGAGGAGGTTTGCTAGTGGTCCACCAGCCTCATATGAAATCATGAATCTTAAGATCGTGAAGCCACATAAGTTGAAACTTAAAGGAGGTATTATTTTTTAGACCTAACTCCAAAGTAGAGAGTTTGATAGGCCAATGATCAGATCCCCTACCATCCAGAATCATAGAACTAGCAGTTATGTTATTACCCATCCAATAACTGGATATCAAAAACCTATCCAGTCTCTCTGAGATGGAAGCTTCCCCACACCTTCTATTGTGCCAAGTAAAGATCCCATTATCTAGCTTGATGTCAACCAAGTTTAGGGCCTAGATATGAGCACTGAAGATAGAAGAAAAAGGCTCAAGATGGTCCACCCCACCACGTTTCTCCTCTAGACAAGTGATAGAGTTGAAGTCTCTAGCCAAAATCCATGGGTACATGGGAAACAAACTTCTCACAAAGCAAATGTGCTCCCACAAATTCATTTTACCATTGTAATCAATAGGAGCATACACATTTTTAAGTAGGATGGTTTCACTAGATTCATTATCATGCCTGACCATCGAAATAGACCATCTGCTAGAAATCCAAGTAAGAGGGGATATCTTTACTAGATCCCATAAACAAGCGACACCACAGCATATCCGCATGCACCAATACACTGGCATTGGCCCCTTCTCCACAACTTGGGATCAATATTGAACATACTATCAATAGCCAATTTAGTCTCCTGAATAAACACCACATCCGGAGAATGCACACGAACAACTTTTTATCTGGGGATGTTGTTCAACCCCCATACATTCCATGAGAGGATAATCATTTTTGGGGGTTATAAAAATGGGAGTCCAATGTTCTCACCAAGCCTGACTCCACCAAAGTCTCCCCCATTAACTTAATTTTATCCTGGTCCTTCTTCCGACCCACCTTCATATTCTTATCCGAAAAAACTTTTTTTAATTATTTTCTACTGCAATCCCAACACCGTAGGAGTTTTGCAGTCCAAGGATGACTGCATCAGTGCTTGAGTAGGAGAGGGCATAACTAAATTTGTACCACTTTCCAAAATAGTTTCCCTTATAGGGCTAGACCCATCCATGTCCCCTATACTCAGATCCAAAGCCCTTTGTTCTTCATTTAAACCCCTTAGATCTGATTCCTTAAGTTCCCCTTAAGAAGAGACATCTGATTTGGCCTTGATAACGACGTTTCAAGTATCTCCATGCATAATAACATATTCAACCATGATATATTTGTTTAATCAAAAACTATAAACTAATCTGTAATCCACTTGATAAACCAGTGAAAATTACAAAGTTAGTTAACCCCTACGCTTTTGTCCACTTCTTGCAAACCAGGGAACTACGACAGATCATCATAAATATTATCGTATAATATAATACACACTACTCCATTATATTAGAGGGTAGAAGAAACAACAAATATAATCACCACAAGATTTGAAAAGGTCAGGGAAGCAGCCGTCAGCATATACGAAAAATTCTGCTATAAAGGCCGCAGATGGCAGCCAACGGGGTAATAAGCGTAAATCCACACGCCGCCGCAATCCGAATCATGTTTTCAAGTCAATTAACGCATACTTTACCAGTAGGCCTCCGCTACACTTGGTGATAGTTACGGCAAAGCCAAGGGAAACGTTATGAAATATGACGACTGAATGCTAACGATGATTGTCAGCTCCTATTGTTTGAACCGATCAACGGGGTGATATTTATTTATTTTGCACAGGAACTTTTATAATAAAGACGAAGTAGATCGTTAGCCGACTGTGAAACCAACCGGCTTATTGTTTAGGTATATAATGATATTAATGCCAAGTAATTGAGTTCGGTCCTGTGAATATGCGGGAAAGATTTTTGATTAGAACAGCAAGATGCTCTTGTATGTAACGCATCCAGTCCGTTATTTAGATGATGCTCATTTTGTAGGCTAAGGGTGACAAAACTTTTTTAAAATCTATTTTATTAGCTTTTTTTTTATTAATTTTTTTATGTGAAATATATAGACGCAATCTCTCATATGAATTGGGTGACTTTTATTAAAATGATTTATTGCTTTTTATGTTAGGTAAATAAATTCATGCAATGTGTAGATAGACAGATAACACCAATTATTTTATTTTATATTTATAAGATGTAAATTTTTAAACAAAACAATTACAAAATGAGTTAAAATATAAATTTTCTCTTTCTAGTGTGATAATGTATTTAGTTTTAATGGATTTCTTGTATTTTTTTTCAAATTTGTTGGTTAGGTTAGAGAATGAAATGTTATATATGGTTGAAAAGATTAAGATAAAGAAGAATATAATAAGTAAAATTAATAGAACCAGTAATATATAGGGTTTAAAGAAAGATGATAAAATATTTTGATAATTTTCATCACGTAATTCTCTATAACATTATATATAAGATATTGTAAAAAGAAATACAAAATGCATTATCCTCTGTAATATTATATATAAGATATTTTAAAAAGATAAAATACATTGAAAAAACATTTTGTGTTCAAATATTTTTAAGAAGAAGTTGGTTTTCTTAATTGCAAGGATATCCTTGATGTTATAATCAGCTCACAAGAAGTGGTACATTCTCTTCAATCTATGAAAAAACTACAAGTGTGTACCTTATCTATGGAGGATTTGGACTATTTAAATCATTCACTTCTTCATTGTTCCTTTACTTCCACTATTTAGAAATAAAATTTCAAAATGATGAGAACATATTTAGTTAGTCCATTGAATTGTGTCACTTTAATATCCATTAGTGCTTCTTTTGTTTCATATGTTTGTTATGACACTTTGAAAACCATACAAATTGCTTCTTTAGTGTCAAGTTGTTCTACACCACTCTAAACTAAAAGATACTTTAAATTTTATTTATTTTTAAATGTCACTACAAATGTTCTAGATGAATGACTTCACAAGAACACATGTCATTTATTATTGCTCAAATTCCTTCATATGACATTGGTTTTGAAGCTTTTCAAATTGTAAACAATATGGTAGAAGAATCATTTGAATTAAAAAAATTCATATGAAAATATCTCTAAGACAATGAAATGTTTACCAATAAAATTACTCAAATTTTAAAATCCATTAAACAAATAATGTATTTGTTACAAAATTTTATTTTCCTAAAAAAAAAAAAAATTCTTTGATAAATAATAATCCACAATGCAATAACTTATATAATAAAACAAAGATTAATAACACCCAAAATATAATAACACCAATAATATTTTATTCTCCTAAAAAAATATATTCTTTAATAAATAATAATCCACAATGTAATAACTTATATAATAAAACAAACATAAATAACACCTAAAATATAATAACAGTAATAATACTAATTTAAGAACAAATAAAACCATAAATCTCTTTATAAAAAAAGCTCTGTTAAAAAATAAAATTATTAAAATAATTAATATATATATAGGTTTTTAAAGAGAAAAAAATTATATAAAAGAAAGTGAATTTTTATTTATATAAATATAAATAATAATTACAATGACAACAATTTTTCGCTATACGCAACGCTACTTAGACGTCCGATACTCACATTTATATATTTCAAGTATATCTCTTCACAATTACGCATTTGGATATTTCAAGTATCTCTTTTCACAATTCGCTACCCATAGACGATAACAAGGATAAAGGAAAAATAAGATTCACTCGGACACCATCATGCTGCATCTTTCAACCTCCATAAATATATAAATTAGAAAGCATTATAGATTTTAACAATCAAGCAAAAAGGTAAAACAAAAAAAAAGAAAAGAAAAGGCATCGGATGTTTCCCTGTAAAGAAATTCGTCAAGCAATGAATTTGTATTCTTTACAGGGAGCCAAAGGATGTCAAGCACGTCTCTTCATAACCAAACAATTTTTAAAATATTTTGAACATTTATTTCTCCATAAATTTGACACATGTCACACAACCACCGATCATGGCATCTTTCGGCTTACTATTCCAGATGGACACTTTCACACCCTCAACTCATCTCACGGCTACCACACTATGAAAAAACCTTCTTATATACAGCAAGGCATGCGGACATTGGTAGTTCAGATCTTAAAGCTCACAGCCCCCTCTCATCTCGATAAAAAAGTATCTGCTTAAAGATGACCAAGAAAGAAAGCTCTGCCAAGACGAAGGGAAGGTCAGGCAATTACAATTCTCTGTCGACTGCTAAAGACAACACATCCTCGGACATGGAGGCGGACTCAAAATTCTGGGAGAGGCGAGTTAACAGAAGCAGAAAGAGGTTTGTGGGGGTTAGGCAGCGGCCTTCGGGACGGTGGGTGGCCGAAATAAAGGACACAATTCAGAAAATCCGTGTCTGGCTCGGCACATTCGATACGGCAGAAGACGCCGCCCGGGCCTATGACGAGGCCGCCTGCCTTCTCCGCGGTCACAATACCCGCACCAACTTCTGGCCTTCGCCTTCGGCGCACTCTGCCGGGGCTTCGGCACTGCCTGCCAGAACTGCCCGGCTGCTGATGCTCCGCCTCAACGCGGCCAATGCACGAAATAATGGTAACCCCCATCAGAGCTCGAAGGAAGCCACTGCTAACAGCAGCGTTGCCAATCAATACGTGAATTCTCTCAAGACCGAAGCTCCCGAGCCGCCTTCATTGCCGGAATCCGAGGAAGAGGACCTCCCTCCGTGGGGCGAAATGGTCCCGGTACATCACGGCTATGATAACAGCAAGGAACACAGTTCTGCGGAGAATTTTGATCATAATAGTAAGTGGCCTGTAGAAATGGACGCAAAATTTGGTGGCACAGGAGATGAAAGTTGTAATTTTACGGCCATGATGACGGAGGCGGGCAACGAATCGGGGTATCTCGATTTCCATAGCACTGTGAATGTGGAGATGAATGATGGCCTCGATTTATGCGATGCGGAGGAGTTAGCGGCGGCTGAGGTTGGGTACTGTCCGTTTGCCATAGCTGCGGAAATTGCAGATCCGGCTAACATGTCGGAGTACATTAAAGTGACGGAGGAGGAAGAGGAGGAGAAACATGATTGTGGGGAGGGAAGAGTACAAATGACTTGTGAGGGTGACCAGCATAGTTCGATGTTTAGGGAGGAGATAAGGAGGAGGATGTACGAGAGGAAGATCTCGGCTTCTCTCTATGCAATTAATGGGATTTCAGAGTGTCTTCGTTATACGATCGGGCCCATGGATTCAGCCAAGACTTTCGGATCTGGCGGTGGTGACGAGATTTGTGGGAGTTGTTCTCCGTTATGGGCTTCCGTTATTGATGTGACGAGTTGTGAGCAAGGTGAAAGGTCGTTATCGTGTTGCGAATCCAATGGAAGAGAGGGTGCAGAGTCAGAATCTGAGAGCGTTGAGATGATGTGGACTTCGTGGGACTTGCCTCCCATTTGTGTTGTTAATTGAGTGGTAATGGGATATTTTAAATTCGTATTCAAATCAAGTTTTTGGCTGTTGCATTTCTTCCCTTCATTCTCGTGGTCACCAAATTTCATAATTTTTAAATTTTTATTTATTTACTTATTCCATTTTAAAGATCTTATGATACTCAAAATTAGTTATTCTTCTCGGAGATAATCATATTTTTGCATTTTATTTACTTTCATTATTTATTATAACTTTTGATCTTTAGATTAATTTAGTTTTTTTTTTAAATTAAGTATTTGATAATTCATATATTTTTGTTTTTTTTTTAATATTTTATTTTTAAAAAATTATTTGATAGGTGATCTTTGCTTCATTCTGTTATAATATATCAATTTAAAAGAAATAAGAAAACTATATCATATACAATTAAATCAAAATGGTTTTGAATACTTTTTCTATATAGATAACATTTCAAAATAATTGGTTTTGATCTTATTTTATTTGTAATAATATATTTGAAAAGATTATGTATTTTATTGATAGCTAACTATTATATATCAGAAATCTATCCAATTTTTTTTGTCACGTGATTTTGCTAAATATGTTGCATTTTGAATGTTTGAAGGAACAACATTCCAAAAATCATTTAAACTGAATAATTGACACAAAATCCTCATTCATCTAGAATAGAAAAGAGTATGAAGTATCGTAATTTTTTTTAAAATGAAATATATTAGAATTAATATTATAATTCTAATTATGGTTTTTAATGTCTAACAATTATACAATATTTTTTTTTGATAAATAATTTGAAAAAACTTGTATTAAAACAAAGATCATTTACAAGTTGGGATGATACTTTTCCCAGTCTTAGTCAAAGAGAACACATGTTTACAACAGTAAAAGAAGATTTGCATTGGAGCCAAATCTCTTAAACCATATTTCTACAATGACTGTTCACTTGTTTACAACTATAAAAGAAGATCTACATTGAAGCACAAATCTCCTAAACAGTATTTCTAGAATGGTTATCCAAATTAGCTAAGCACTGGATTTGCTCACCAACCTGTCTAATCATCTCATCCTCAATAGCCATGTCATTGTGCCACTGAACCCCTACCTCCTTTTCAGTACCCATCTTAGCTAGAAAGTCTACCACTTTATTTAGATCTCTACTCACATAAACTGGAATCACATCATCTAATTCTCTCCATAATTCCTTAATTTGAGTGACAAGAATCCTCAACCTCCATGTTTTCAAAGCAAAGTTCCTCATGCAATCTAGAGCTCCAACCATTATTTGAGAATCTGATTCTAGGATTATCCTCCTGTGACCTTGTTTTATTGCCCAAATAGAAGCATATTTGATAGCTAAGGCTTCCGCTTCATTATTTGTGGCTCTTCCCAAGCCTTGCAATTCCCAATAGAGCACTGTTCTAACATGATTTCGGCAAACCACTCCAATTCTAGCTCTACCCGGATTACCTTTTACAGCTCAATCAGTATTAATTTTAATCCAACCTTCTAGGGGTGGTTTCCAACTAGCTCTATCCTGTCCCTCTTGCAATTCAAATTCCTTTCCCATTGCCCCAATAACAACCTGAGTTTCCTGATTAAAATATTTTCACTAATGGTTGGATTCACGGGGATGAATAGCATTCACAAACTTGGGGAGAGCTAGGGTTTTGATGGCCAAGATGACAACGGGCGAGAAAGCTTCTGCAGGAGAGCATGGGAACGCCAACAGACTGAACCAAGGGCACAGCAGGGCGAAGGGAGGGCAGTCAGAGATCGAGGGCGCTAAGGAGTCCTCTCCAACCGAAGAGGATGTAGGTCATGACAAGGATCCACCAGAAAAATGGTGAGGTGGAACTCAGAAGTCGTACGCTCAGGCAGCGGCTTCAAAAACCCTTAGCGGTCTGCTCTCCAAGGAGTTGTTTCCTGTCGGGGATGAGTTGGACATCCCGGCAGAAATTCTTTCAAGCTTTGTGGAATTCAAAAAATTTACCCTCATTGGTAAGTTTATTGGCGGCCGTCCCGACATGGAGACCATTCGCAAGTGGGCGGCAGGTAAATGGCGAACCTCTGGTCACATGGAGTTGGCGGCCTTATCCCGGGGTTTTTTCGTGATTAGACTGAATAACAAGGAGGACTACCGTAAAATCCTGGTCGGTGGTTCCCTGGTTCCTAGGTCACAGAAGTCTCTTTCTAAGGAAGTGGGGTATGGACTTCAACCCCGAGACCCAAAATATCAACATTGCTCCAATATGGGTTAGACTCCCGAGTCTCCCCCTCTTCTGTTGGCATAAAAATGTAATCAGAGGAATTGCATGCTCCATTGGTGAGTTGGTTACCATTGACCCTCCCACCAAAGCTCGAACCAGATTTGTTCAAGCTCGGTTCGCATTCCCGCGATTTGGAGGCCGACCTTCCATCATCCATCACTCTCCGATCTGGAGATATCATTCTTCACAAGCAAGCCATTGTGTATGAGAACAGACCGGCTTTCTGCCCCCTGTGCAGTTCTCAAGGGCACCTCCAGTCCAACTGTCCTCTTCAAAATCCAGGGATGAAGAAACGAGATTCCAGCAACCCCTTGGAACACGGTGAAGGTCAGACAAAGCACCCTGCTGCAAAAGGGCATGATTCTCCAGGCCCGTCTAGGGACCATCCTGAATCCTCCCACCTGGTGGAAGTAGTCTCCCCCCAAACGGTCTCTAAGCCGTGTGGTACAAGCCCTCACCTTGGACCACAAGAGGAGAAGGACCAGTCCCTTCAACCAATCACCGCACAGGAAGATTCACCCAAAATCCTGGACCATAACCACCCCAAGTCCCAAAATGTGCTGGAAGATTACCTACTAGGAAGAAGGGGTGAGCAGTCTGGTAATATCAGCCCTCGTAATACGAGAAGCTGAAAGTAAGGTGTTGATTTTGGTAGCGAAATGAAGCAAGGTCGTCCCCCCAACAAAGACAGGTGGGACAAGGATACGACGACAGATGTTGCAAATGGTACTCAACGGCTACTTTTTTAGGATGATTCTGATTCCCAGATGGGTGACTCGTCTGTCCCAAAACCTCCCCTCCAGCAAGGAAAGGGAGGTAAGAAGAATATCAAACTGTTGAGATGAAATTCCTCTCATGGAATGTGAGAGGGCTTAATGCAGCTGCCAAACGGAGATTGGTGGCTGATCTCAGAAAGAGGACGAATCTGTCCATCCTAATTTTGCAAGAGACTAAGACCGATGCTATCTCTTCTGCCAGAGCTGCTAAGGTCATTTGGGCTAAGGCAAAATTTCTCTCCAGTCCTGCGATGGGAACGGCAGGCGGTCTCCTGATTCTTTGGGATCCAAATATTTTTGAGGGCAGCCTTCTCTCAACTTCCAGCAGGATTATCAATGTTTTGTTTCATTCCAAAGCCATTAACTTTTCTTGGATCCTGTCTAATGTGTATGCCCCAAAATCTATCTCGGAGAGAGCAGAAATGTGGAAGGCTATTTCCCAGATGAGGGAAACGTTCTGTAATTTCCCTTGGATTCTAGGGGGAGATTTCAACTGTCCTCTTCACCCATCTGAAAAGAAAGGAGGATCAGACCACTCTAGCCACGATCACGGAAGACTTTCAAGATTTTGTTTCTACCAATAACTTGCTTGACATTGACCTCAAGGGGGCATCCTTCACTTGGAGCAACAGGAGGATTGGGAGCAATCTTATTCAAGTCAAGCTTGACATATTCTTCATATCCCAAGAGGCTATTCCCATTCTCGGTGTGGCAACTCTCTCGGCCTTACCAAGGATTGGGTCTGATCACAATCCTATTGTCCTGGAGATGGTTGATGGGCCTATTTTTAAAACCCCCTTCATATTTGAGTCCATGTGGATTTCTCACAAGGACTTTAGAGGGTTGGTTACAGCCTAGTGGCAGCAGAAGGTATCAGGTTCCGCTTCCAAGAGAGTGGCCTTAAAACTCAAGTTAATCAAAAGGAATTTGGAAACATGGAACAAGGAGGTGTTCGGCAACATTTTTGAGTCCAAAAGGTCCATTTACGTGAACCTAAAATTGGTGGAGGAGAGAATGGAGCTCGAAGGTTACACCGATTGCCTCAGGGAGGAGGAAAGGAGGCTCTTGGTGGATTATCATTCTATTCTTGCAAGGGAATAAACTTTTTGGCGCCAAAAATCTAGGGACCTCTGGTTGAGAAATGGAGACTCCAATACGAAGTTTTTTCATGCGTCAACTTTGTGGCACAGAGGGGCTAACAAAATTAGGGAAGTGGTGTGCAAGGATGGACGCGTTACCAAGGATATTGAGGAAATCCGAAGTGAAGCGGTTGACTTCTTCCAGGATCTACTCGGTGTTCCTCCCGACAGTGATCTCCGGGGTTCAGAAATCTCTGTTGGATAACTTCCCAGTCAAAGTTCCTCCCGAGGTAAGCTCTAAGCTTTTGGAGCCTTTTTCTATGTCTGAGATTAAAGAAGCTTTGTTCTCCATGCAACCAGACAAGGCCCCTGGGCCTGACGGTTTTCCCCCCCATTTTTTTCAAGTTATGTGGGATGTTGTGGGTTCGGATGTATGTGAAGCAATTCAGGAGATTCAAGCCTCTAGATCCATCCATCCAAAACTAAATTCTACCTTTCTTGCTCTCATCCCTAAGTCTTCTGCCTGCAAAAGTTTCTCTGATTATCGTCCCATTAGCCTGTGCAATGTTTTTTATAAAATCTTAACCAAGTCCATAGCCAACCGTCTGAGGTCCCTTCTTCCCTCCTTGGTTGGTCCTTCTCGAGGAAGCACCGTGAAAGGCGAGAAACATTCTCGATGGTGTCATCACCATCCATGAAACCCTCCATTCTGCTCATCGCTCCAAAAATGCTTGCTCTTTTCCTCAAGCTGGACATGAATAAAGCTTTTGACAGAGTTGACAGGAGGTTCCTCTATGCTGTCCTCTTCAAGTTCGGTTTTCACCCTCAATGGATTGACCTTGTCAGTAGTTGCATATCCACTCCCTCCTTTTCGTTCTAATCAATGGATCCCCTGCTGGGTATTTCCAAAGTGCCAGAGGCCTCAGACAAGGTGACCCTCTGTCTCTTATTCTATTCATCCTTCTGGCTGAGGTTCCGAGTTGGTCTTTGAAAGAGGCTCTTCGTCAGAATAAGATCTCTGGCATTTTTCCCACCTCCAGAGTCGATCCTGTCTCTCATCAGCAATTTGTGGATGACACCCTCATCTCCACTGGGGCGTCTGTAACTCAAGCCAAAACCATCAAGCGAATCCTCTCCCGTTATGAAAATGCTGCCGGACAGAAATTCAATTACATCAAAAGCAAAATTTATTTTATTAACACTCCTATGCGAAGGCAGCTCCGCATAGCCAGAATTTTGGAATGCACTATTGATTCCCTGCCTGCGTCTTATCTGGGTTTGCCTCTGGCTTGTAATGGCCGGGCTATTGGAAGCTTGTGGGACATGATCCTGGAACGTCTTCACAAAAAGCTAAGCACTTGGAAAGGCAAATTCCTGTCGCAAGCTGGGAAAGCCACCCTTACCAAAGCTTGTCTCCAAGGAATCCCAACTTACTTCATGTATGTGTTCATGCTGCCTGTTTCTGTCCATTCCAAGATTGAAAAGATTCAGAGGACCTTTCCGTGGTCTGGCAATGAAGAAAAATCCAGAATTCCTCTTGTGGCCTGGGATAAGGTTTGCTTGCGAAAGGACCAAGGTGGCATGGGAATGAGGAGATCAAGACTCATGAACACTGCTTTGATCACTAAGCACGCTTGGAAGATCCTGACTAATGACCCAGCAGAGTGGGTCAAGCTGGTTAAGAGGAAGTATCTTGGATCGAGTTCTCTTTTTGATGTCGGGATTCCTCCTGAAGCGTCTGCCTTTTGGAAATCTATGCTTCAAGCCCGCTCTCTGATCAACTCTGGTGCTCATTGGATTTTGGGTGATGGCAACTCCATTCTCTTCTGGAAGGACAGGTGGGTTACTGATGAAGCTCTCGAGTTGAGAGCGGACCTTGCTGGCCTGAAAGCCCAGGTGGATCCAAATTCCCAACTCAAGGTTGCAGACTTCATTGATCGGAGCTCTCTTCCCCCTCGGTGGAATTTTCCAGTCCTGGACGGCTTTAACAATGAAATGACTTTTTTGTCTAATATTCTTCGGTCTATTTTAATTCCATCTGTTAGAAGAGATGACAGAATCATCTGGCGTGGCACAGAGGATGGTCTGTTCTCTTTCAAGACTGCCTATGACCTTCTTACTTGCGATATTGCCATGGATCACCGATGGAAAGTGATTTGGAGGAAGGGTATTATTCCTAAAGTTAATTACTTTGCATGGATTTCCTTTCATAATAAAGCCTTAACCATCGACAACCTCCATAAGAGGGGTTTTTCTATTCCCAACAGGTGCTTCTTGTGCTTTGCTAATTGTGAGACGACAGACCACTTATTTTTGCACTGTCCTTTTTCCCATTCTGTCCTCAGCACTGTCTTGTCTTCCTTTCAAATCCTTTGGTGCACTCCCCGCTCCCTCAAAGATGCCTTCCACCAATGGCCCAATCCTTTCAAGAATCCTAAACTTCGCTTCCTTCTTGAGGCCTCTTTCCACCACTCCATTTGGCAGATTTGGCTAGAGAGAAATTCTAGAGTCTTCAGCAAGGTCCCTAGAGTACCTCCATGTGTCGCTCAGAGAGCCTTATCCTTCGCCATTGAGAATTCTAAAGTTGTTCCTAGTTCCCGTCCCCGCCTTCCTGGCGAAGCAGCGATATTCCAAAGTTTGGGCTTTTTCCCTATTCTTGATGGTGTTTCTAAGTCTCAGCATGGGGATGTTATTTGGACCAAGCCCCCTGTGGGCTGGATTAAATTAAACTTTGACGGTGCGGCCAAAGGCAATCCTGGCCCTGCTGGTTCTGGTGGTGTGGTTAGAGATCATAACGGGAATCTCGTGCTGGCTTATTGTGAAGATTTGGGTGCCCAGACTAATCACTATGCTGAAGCCAGAAGTGTTTTGAAAGGTATCCAGATCCTCTTCGAGGATCCTCGGCCTTTGATAGTCGAAGGTGATTCGCTCAATATAGTCAACTATCTGCTAGGCTCTAAAGACCCGTCTTGGAGGGTCTACAACATCATTCTTGAGGCTAGGATGCTCCTCTCTCAACATGACAGGTGGAAGGCATGCCATATTTTTAGGGAAGGAAATCACGTGGCAGACCACATAGCCAACAAAGGGCTTGTGACCACGTGTCCTGTTGTGTGGCGCTCATGCTTCCCATCTGAGGTGGTGAGTTTGGCCAATGCGGATATCCTCTCATGATGTTCTCCTCGCTTCAGAAGGTCATTCGTTTGGTTTGGCTATTTTTGCTTTCGATGGTCAAATTTCTCCAGCTAGTATTTTTGTTTTCCTTGGTAAAATGTGGTTTGTTTCTAGGATATTCAGACATAAGGGCCCTACTTACAGCCTTCGGGCAATTAGCAGTTTTTGGTTTCTGTCATCAGGTTTATTCCTCCAGCCACAAGGCATGATGCACATTCCAGCCAAGCTGATTTTGTACATAAGGTTTTGGGATTCTCTATAAAAACCCATTGTTAATCTATTAAAATAATTACCAAAAAAAAAACAACCTGAGTTTCCTCTTTAGCATAGACTGCCACAATTTTTGTGACTTTGCTCCAAATGACCTGCCAAACTCCATCTAAAGAAGAAAAAATTTCTCTAAAAATTTTTGCATTTCTCTCCAACCACACTTGCCACCAAATAAAGTTTAATCCAAGCTCCCAACCAATACAAAGATCTTTAGATTTAAATATACCCCTCTTCCATCTTTCCCAAATATTAATCCGATTCAAATCACCATTAACTTGAATTTATAATATAAAAACCATCTCTCCCAAATTTGGCACGTGAATGGGCACTCAAACATCAAGTGATCAGTTGTTTCCTCACTCTTGTAGCATAAAACACATTGAGATGGACCAATGATTCCCCTACATCTGAGATTATCAAAAGTAAGAATTCCATTATGCATGACCTGCCAGGCAAAAAAGTTTACTTTCGGCCAACCCTTGGACCGCCAAATATTTCTCCAATCCTCAACCTCGATATGTATGAGGAGGAGGCTCGGAAGGATCTTATCATACCCATCCTTCACTGTGTAGACACAAAGGCTCCCATAGCCCCAAGCTAATTCATCCTCCTCGTCTCTTCCTGTGAGAAATATTTTTGCCAAGATTTTAGTCATGATGGGTGTCAAATCTAGAGGGATTGAAATTGGCCACTCATCCAACTTCTTAAATTGCTTAAACTTATAATCCCCCAACTGACTAGTGTTGAAATAACTTTCAATTTTGACCCATCCCGTGGTTTCTATGGCTGTTTTTATTGGTTGCAGTTCAAGAAATTCAACAATGATAGGTGGGTATTGATCCCATTAATATGTCCAAAATCGTGCCTTCTCCCCTCTCCCCACTTTCCAAAATAATCTATCTTTTACTACCTGAGATCCTAACTTGAGAGCCTACCACACTAAGGATCCATTACCATCCAAAGGGAAACGACCCACCTCATTTGGGTTTACCTATCCCAAATATTTACTAGTTAAGATTCTATTGAATAAAGAAGTTGGTTGGGAAATCCACCTCCATTAAAGCTTTCCAGCAAAAGCTTTATTATTTAACTTTGATCTTCTCAGTCCGAAACCTCCTTTTACCTTGGACTGGCTTACTTTCTCCCAACCTACTAAGGCTCATTTCCTCTCTCCTTTTACTCCTTCCCATAAAAATTTTCTAGCCATCTTGTCCAACTCTTTCCATATGGTATGTGGGGCAGCAAGGATAGAAAATTTATAAATTGGCATGGCTCGAATGATTGACTGTAAAAAAGTTAATCTACCCCCATAGCTTAACCATTTGTGAGACCAATGATTAACTCTGTCCTTGATACAATATAATTGAATATAATAATTTATTTATTTTTAAACTTATAAATTAAAGTGTTCTTGTAATAAAGACTTATCATAACATACTTATATAGAGTGATATTATTTCAACCATATAAATTTTACATAGAATAATAATTTGATATTTATCAAATTTTCAAGAATAATTAAAAATAAATATATAAAAAAATACTTTATATAAATATATTTTAAGTTATTAGGTTTTAATTTGTTTTGAGTTTGAAAAAAATAAAAGTTAAATATTTAAAAATTATTATTATTTTTTTAAATCATCCTAAAAAATAATTAAAATATTTTAAAAATATCTTAAATAAATATATTTGTACATAAATAAATTTATATTTTATAAAATATTAATATTAGCTTGGAAAAAATCTACAAATTAATTATCTTAATTTTATTTCTTTTTTAACCTATTTATTATTGCGTTTTAAAAATCAAAATAATAAAAATTTTAAATTGTATCTATTTATCTACACATGGTTAATTTTATTCACTTCATATCCGCCCATGTAGAGGAGTTGGAGAGCAAGTGGGTAGTTAAACATCTCTAGTTGCTGAGAGGCCCAGGTTCAAATCTCTCGCCTCACATGTTGCGGATATGTTATGTAATGGTTCCCTGGTGGTCACAGTCTGTTTACCCCTTGTGGCATAAAAAGTCACCCGACACTTACTAGAGATTGCGTGTATATTGTTTAGATATAAAAGTTAAATTAAAAAATTTTAGATATAAAAGTTAAATTAAAAAACGAATAAGATGAACTCAATTGTGTGGCATCAATGTCATCCCTGTTGATGGTTTCAAACAATAGATAAGATTCAGTTGTTATATTTCATGACTTATCCATTGGCTTTCCCCTAACTGTCACCAAGTGTAGAGGAGGCTCTCACTGGTAAAATGTGCGTTGATTGACTTGAACAAAATGATTCTGACTCCGGCGGCCTGTAGACATATGCGTATTACCCCGTTGGCTGCCATCTTTTTTCAGAGCAAAGGTTTTCGTATGTACTGACCACTGCTTCCAACGCTGACCTGTCGTAGTTTCTTGTGTTCTCTTCCCTGCTTTACATGAAGAAGTGGACAAAAGCATAGGGGTTAACTAACTTTGTATTGTTCACTGGTTTTCTTAAGAGGGTCGTCTTAGAAAGACACTTTCTTTATTTTTTTTAAATATATTATGTGTAGGACCTGAGACGTCGAGGATTAAAAATTTTAATCGGTTTACAACAAACTTGAAAAAGACTCTATTCAAGAAAGCGACATTCAGTTTTTTTATATTGAATAAACCTCCACGTTTCTCTTCAACGATAATAGGCCATCAATCTTTTTAAGTTTTCCTGCGAGAGGAATTTATTTCGATGAAATGTTATAGCAATATATAAGATTTTCTTTTCACCTCCTTCGCCGCATTGAATTTCAATATGACATGTTCTAGTTAGAATTCCATCTTCCTTGTTTTCTACGTATGGTCCCATCATATGCTTGGACATTTCTCATTGTGGTATCCCTTACACATAAAATATATATTCTATTTTTAATTTTAAATTTTAGATGTTTTATTTAAATACACAAACTTTTTTATGATATATATATATCCACTATTTATGCATGACCTTTAGTTATTCCAATATCATCATATATCATAGTATTGTATATTAATTTTTATGATGTTTAATAATTAATTAGTAAATTTATCATACTTTGGTATCAAGTTGTTTTAAAATAAAATTTGGTAGGAAAGGGTCTTATAAGGGTTTGTCTGGTGGGAAGATGACAACGAGAATCTTTGTGGGTCTTCAAATCCTCTCAAGAGAAGCAAACCCTTTGCACGGGCCTCTTTTACAAGTTTTTTTTTATTTGGAAGTAAAGTTTTATGAAGGATTCTGGAAAGTGAAAAGTTATGAGCAGATGCTTTGAACTGCATATTGAGCAAGGGAGACTTTGGGTAATTGCAAAGCCCTTAAAGCAATCAGTGGATCATGGAGCTCACAATTTGGTAGGAAAATTCCTAGGCCCATGTCTTCATATAGACTTCATCTGTTAATGGGCTTTCTCTAAATGGAAGTCATAGGATCATATGGAGGATAGAGCATTCCCTAAAGGTTTCTTCCATATAAAACTAATATGTTAAGAAGACATGAATTGAATCCTAGTGGGAGGTCCTTGGTTCTTTGGATGACGAGGTCTCTTTCTACAAAAATGGGGCCAAGATTTTGATCTAAATACTCAAAAAATTATTATGATACCTTTATGGATAAGACTCTCATGCCTTCCATTCTAGTTCTTCCATGATGATATCCTACTTGGAATAGCAAGGATGATAGGAGATATCATAATTATTAACTCTGCCATCATAGCTAAATCAAGAATGGTATATGCCTGAATGTTTGTAAGTGTTAACCTTAAAGTGAAGCTTCCCAGCTCCATAAAATTAGTATATGAATAAATCACATGGGTCCAATAAATATAGTATTAAAATAGGTCTTCCTTCTATACCTCCTGCAAAAATCAAGAGCACTTTGTAGCCCAGTGCCCTTTAAAGAAAAAATCACTAGCCATAAGCAAGTTTGGCTTTGTAAGGAATCAACTAGTTCCTCTGCTTGTTAAAAGGATGTAATAAGATCATCTAAGAAATTCATTATGAATATTTAAGAAAACCAAGAATATTTGCAAGATGCCAAATATCATAAATTAATAGAAGAAAAGGATATTCTATAGCCCATGACCTAGGTAAGCGTTTTGATTCCTAAATTAGGTTGTTATTTATTTGATTCTTTTTGAAAAAACCCCTTTGAATATTTAGAAGATGTATCTCAAATTGTAGAAGAAAATAAGGACTCTCAAGAGGAGGATTATGTTTTAGAAGCCCATCTAGATTCTACTATAGATAAAAGAAAAAAAGGCTCAATGCTTAGAAGGAAATAAGAACTAAAATCCTTTAGTCAAGGAGCTAAAATATGGGAAGCGATTAGTTACTCCAAGCTCTATAACCATAAACAAGAGGAAAGGAGGAGTAGATGTTGATAATGATGGGAAGGTGGGTAAAACCTTGAGCCACGAACTTCGAAAGATATAGACAAAAGCATATATAGACAATGGCTCATAAAGAATCCTGATCTTAGGAGGAAAGGAAAACTAATAGTTTAACTCTAGTATTGAAGTTACCCTTAGAACAAAATTTATCTCAACCCTGGATAGAGGGAATAAACATCATGTCAATCCTCACAAATAAAGATTTTATATTTGAATGTGAAAGGCCTAAATGGCTAGGCCAAATGAATATTGATAACATATATAGGAAAGGAAATAAACCCTCATATTATCCTTCTCCAAGAAATAAAAGTTGAGGAGTCCAATACTAATAAGGTTAAAAAAAATAATATGGAAGGACTCTAGTTTTTTTCCAATCATGCCCAAGGAGCTTTGGGAGGACTATTATGTCTTTGGAACCCCTTGAAATTTGAAGGTAGAATGGTTTCCTCCTAATATAGATTAACAAACATCATTTTTTTTATAAAGAGACCAAATGTAAATGGGTTCTTTCTAATATCTATGTCCCAAACTCTATCTCTGGTAGAGTTTATTTATGGAACACTCTCAGTCAGATGAAAGAGATTTTTAAATATGAGACTTGGATGTTGGTGTGAGAATTTAATTCCCTTATCTATCCTTTATATAAAAAGTGATGTAGGAGCATCCAGAGGTAGCAGACCAATCTTGCATCAACAATAAAAAAAAATCTAAGTTTTTTGTCTTTGTGTTTGTTGGTTGCCAGTTGGACGGGAAAGTAGAATTTAAAATTTTGCATAGGCAGGAAAAGGAGTTACACTTATTAGAACATTCATCGAGAAGTGATTAATAAGGGGAATAGATATTACTGAAGGGTCGGGTATCATAGATCATGTCTCCAATATTGTATGATCTAGCAGTGTAATTTTTGCCCCTTTTGGCTGGCATTAATAAAATAATTCTTTTCTATTGTGATTGGGCTCCTTGGATGGTTTTCTTCGTGTTTTTTCAGCATCATAAAAAAGAGAGGTAATCCAATTATGTTTAAAGGCTTAGAATATTTTTCCAAGTTTGTGAATAATAATGAGCTAATAGATTTGGACTTGAGGGATTAAGTTTACTTGGAGCAACAGAAGATTTGGTAGACGATTGATTCAGATTAGACTTGATAGAATTCTTATATTCAAGGAAGGTTTATCCCCCTTTGCAGATGCTATGCTAAGCACTCTCCCTAAAGTTGGTTTCAACTACAATCCATTAGTTTTGGA
The DNA here is from genome assembly GCA_028583015.1 of Wollemia nobilis. Taxonomy (NCBI): domain Eukaryota; kingdom Viridiplantae; phylum Streptophyta; class Pinopsida; order Araucariales; family Araucariaceae; genus Wollemia; species Wollemia nobilis. Next base: position 347,174 of record JAQPPZ010000677.1, on the reverse strand, counting down.
GGCTTTCTTAACAAATAGGTAGTTCAAAACCACTTTCAAATTTGAGGTGATATGGTTCCATCATGGAGATATAGAATCATAGGTTGTATGATGGTGGGATAAAAATTTCCCTAGAACTCTAGTATCTCAAATTGTAAATAAAATCATTATTGTTAAAGGTAACCTAAAAGGTTGGAATAAATCAATTTTTGGGCACCTCTTTCATGGTAAAGTTGAATTAAAAACGTAGTTGTTTGACATTGAACCCTCCATCAAAGGAGGTAACCTTTTAGATGAAACCATAGAAAGAGAGAAAAATATCTTGGTAGACTACCACAACATGATAGTTAATGAAGAGTCATTTTGGAGACAATAATCAAGAGCCCCTTGGCTAAAGGATGGGGATCGCAACACCAAGTTCTTTCATATTTCCACCCTAAGACATAGAATCTTCAACAAAATTAGGTAAATTATCTATGGCAAGGGAAAAATCTCGAGGGCTAGATGGTTTTCTTGCCTATCATATAATAGGGGTAGAATTTGTGGTTTCCTCTAAGCATTAATTGGGTTCTAGTTGGGTCTGAATATTTAGGTATTATCTAATTATCATTCCTTTTGCTTGCTTATTTTATTGGCTTTTGAGCTCCAGGTCAGGGTATTAGGACCTCAATGGATTTTGACCAGGTATGAATATTTTGGTGCCTTAAGACTCTGCCATTCCTTTTATAGGGTATTTTGGGTGTTGTTGGGCTCTAATAAAGCTTAATAGCTTTGGCCTCCCTTGGACTTAACCATTTTATTTGACTAGGTCATTATGATGCTTTTGGGATTCAATCGGGCCTAATTCTTCTGAGCTTGATAAAAATATGTTGCTTTCCTATCCTAGAAAATGTTGGTATCTTGTGGACCTACTAGGTTTCAACTAGGTGCAATAATTTTTATCATCCCTAGTCTTGGTCATTTTCACACTCCTTTTCCTTTTTGATATCGATGTGGATGCTTGATATTTCACTAGGCTTTGGTCATCATAATTACTTTGGGGCTCATGATGTTTGACTCACTTTTCTCTATCCATGCATATTGGATATTTCACCTTCTAATGAGTTCCAACCTAGGTGCAAATCTACCAATTTTCTTCTAACTTAGCCATTTCTTCCATTCTACCCTGGTTAGGCTTCGATTAGTGGATGGGGAATTAGCATCATCCTGGGCTTATGGTTAGGTGTAGTTCATTTGGCATGATGAAGAGATGGTAATTCTTGTCAAAGCTTGACTTTTTTTGGTAGGACTTGACATGCTTTCTTTGAATGCTTCATCTAGTACCATATTTTTGGTGGCTTCATGCCTTAGTCCATTTACCTTAATCCTCTTCTAGTGCCCCAATGGATAGTAATGCACTCACCTCCTCACCACTTTTTGACCTAGCTCTACTTTTGGCAATGCTTTTAGGCATGCTGACAAAATTTTGTTGGTGATCTTTGGTTCTATCTAAAAATAAACTTAATATATAGCTTCCAGTAATTAGGTGTGGGTAGTTGAAAAAAACACCCACACATCCATACCCACCCAAGTTGTAGTCCACATCAACAACCCAATTATTGGTAAGTACATGATTTAAAATATCACAATTACCCAAACTAGCATCAAGACTATTAGAGATTACAGTTACCCATGCAACCCACCTTTAGTTATAGGTGCAGTATATAACATTGGTTCAAATCAAAACAATATCAATTTTGTATATGGTGGATTCGATTCTTCATCTGATATACCTCCTCCTTATGAACCCCAACAACAATTTTGTGCTAATATTGAGTATCTATCCAAACTATATTTTCCAATGTGATACTTTTTACGTCGTAGGGATATGGTTAGGATTACATGAATAGGGTATTTATAATATATTTGAACCACACTATCGAGAAGAACATGATAACTCTAACTTAGAATATAGGCCACAATCCTTTACATCCTCCTTTGAGGAATCTTTTTAATAACTTACCTTAAACCTTGATGAAGAGGATGACGAGGATAGTGATGATAGTGATGATGAATATATAGACCCTAGGTTTGTACCCCTTTATATGAGTATTTTTAGAAATGTGATCACACTTTGCCATCATAAATTCTATTTCTAATGACAACTTTGAGGAAGAATTTCAGGAGGAATTTGACGTAATCTCAATAACGTCTAATAGATTTGAAGAATAATCGGTTATCGTTGCACCTTGCACCAATGAATATGAGTTTTACCTTCACATGTTTCCTATCAATAAACCCATATTTCACCTCCTCCTTATTTTTGAACAACTCGATGCACTAGTTGACCCACTAGATCAATCTTAGCCACCTCTACGACATCATGATAATTCATCAAGCCTAGGTTAGCTACACCCTTGAGAGTGATAACTAGAGAACCCAACCTCCACATCACAACTATCATATTTACATCAAGTAAACATGATTTTTGTTGAATTTTTGATTCCCCTTTGTAATCCATTTGATTTGGTAAAACCAATTTCTATTGACATTAGCCTTATCAACATGGACCGAATCTCATTTCCACCATCCATATTTGAATTCATCTTGTCTATGGAATTTGTAAGAGCTTCCAATGCATATATCCCTTTGTAATATTTACCATTACCCTCCTCCTTGTATCATATCAAAGTCGAAGAGGTAGCACCAGAAGTTTTTGAGAATGTCACCAATGATATTCACTTAGTTTCTACATGCCACCAGTTGCAGGAAGATTCACACATAAATATTAAATATACTTTCAATGTGAACCTTAGCACAAATATAGATAATTTTCAAATCATTAAATTAGTTCAAAGTATATATGAAGAAGAAAAAAGTGGCTTACACATTACTAGTAGCAAAGAAAGATGTTTTTGCATGGTCATATAAAGACATGCCTTATCTAGACCCTAACTTGGTAGTCCATAATATCACCTTTGATCCTGATGCAAAGCCGATGAAACAAGTTAAGAAAATTACATCCTACCATTTCCCTCATGGTCAAAGAAAAATATTAGAAGCTATTAGATGTGTTTTTTATTCAATCCATTGACTATTCTGTGTGGCTTTTAAACATGGTACCCATTCGCAAACCTAATAGGGGGATTCACATATGAATGGATTTTTGAGATCTAAATAAAGCGTCCTAAGGATGAATTTCCATTTCCAAACATAAATACTCTCATAGACTCTATTGTGGGCCATAAAATGCTTTCTCTAATGGATGGTTTTCAAGGTACAATCAAATTCAAATTAATCACGATAATCAATATTTAATATGCCTTAGGGGACATTTTGTTACAAGGTGATGTCATTTGGCCTTAAAAGTATAGCATCTACGTATCAATGTTCCATGATGTATACCTTCCATGACTACATGCATAATATAATTGAGGATTTGTGGATGATTTAATAGCAAAATCAAAATACATCTTGATCATATTGATGTATTAAGTAAAGTATTTGATCAACTTCTAGAGTAAAAGGTCAGATTGAACCCTAAGAAATGCATACTTGGAGTTACATCACGTAAACTTCTAGGGGTCATTATCTCCAAGTGAGGCATTGAAGTGGACCCAAACAAGGTCAAAGACATTACAAAAATACGACCCCTAAAAAACCTTAAGGAACTTACAAAATGCAGAGATCCAGTCCTAAAAGTTTACAATGAAATAGCAACAAAATTGATAGTAAAATTTGACTAGTATGAGATTGACAACTTACCTCGATTGACTAATAGATTTGTATATGTTATGGTCTCTCTAGGATCATTGATTCCAAAGAACCTAGTTAGAGAGGTTCAACCACTAATTATTATGACTATGTGCAAATATGCAATTTCATAGGGTGAGTTTAAATATGAAAGTGATGTTTTCTTCAATAACATAGAGTCATATGAGACTTGGTTTAGTAAAGTAAAGAAAGTTCTCAAGTTTAGTACTATCCCTATATATTTATCATAAACTTCCAAACACACTTTCAAACAAAAAGTACCTCATTACATTCTTTTAAGGGATGTGTTTTATAGATGTGGCTATGATGTAATATTACTCTAATGTCTTGATCCCACAAAGGTATAGTGGTCCCTATCTAAGGCCCATGATTGTACATGTAGTGTCCATTTCAATGGGATGGCCATTGCAAAGCACATTTTATATATGGGTTACTATTGGCCCACCATAGAATGTGACTATTACAAATATGTTAAGAATTATAAAAATTATCAACAACATGCCAATTTAACTCATGTATCATCATAGGTGTTACAGCCGATTCATATACTTTGGCTCTTTTCACAATGGTGCCTCAATTTTATTGGCAAAATCTCACCCCCTCAATGGGACAACACAAATTCATCATCATTACTATAACATACTTCACAAAATGGGTCGAGGCAATTCTTATGACAATTATGACAAGAAAAAATTGTGGAGTTCATACTCCATCACATTATATATCATTTTGGCATTCCCTAGAAGATAATTTTTGATAATGACAATTATTTGAAGAATAAGGATGTTTGAGCGCTTTATGAGAAATATCATATTCAACATATTTTCTTGACTCCTTATTACCCACAAAAAAATGGATAAGCTAAGACCACCAATAAGACCTTGATAGACATTCTAAATAAACTCATTAAAGACAATAATAGATATTGGAATATTCAAATCCCCTTAGCATTATGGTAATATCGAATAAGCATTCATATGCCTACAAGGGAAACTCTATTTTAGTTGGTATAGGGATAGAAGCAATTATGACTCTTAAGCTCGAGATCCCCTCACTATGCATTTCATCACAAGAATTCATGGATGCCAATACTTCTATACAAGCACATATTGACCAACTCATTCTCCTTTATGAAAGGTTAATCAATGTCTTAAAGCATCTATGAGTATATATAGATTGTATCAAGCGTTCTTATAACACAAAATTTCATCCACATGAATTCTAAGTAGGAAATCTTATCCTCAAAGAGAATCAACAAATCACCAATGCCTTGCTACAATTTCATGATAAATTTATGGCTAATTTGTTATGTCCATTCATAATTAAAGAGAATTTGGGTTTGGGAACATACAATTTTACTAGTATCAATGAAATAGAAGAGTCTGATCCATTGAACATTATTCACATGAGAGCATTCTATACTTGATGTGAACTATCTATATTTACATATACATGGCTAAAAAAAAGAGAAAAATAATAATAATAAATTTTATTTTTCACATTGCATGTCATGCATTGATTCATACATTTCATAATTCTTATATTCCAATTACACTGCATTCACTTATTCTTATCATTTGGATTCATACATGTTGTTGGTTGTATTGGTAGTCATTCAATTACTTTAGATAATTGTTTTTCCATGAAGTCTTGTTGCCTTAATCAAGAGCACCTTCATCCTAATATTGATTTCATTCCACCATCCACCACAAAAAAAATAAAATAACATAGCAATAGATCTCGTAAAACCTTATTGCTCTCGTAATATTTATTTTGATGAGTCTATAGGTATTTTCAGTCACTCAACCACTCCTAGTGTTTCATACAACATTCATTGAATGCCAAACAATCCTTAGGTACTACAAGTTTTTCCTAGATAAATTAATTTTCCTCTTGAAACATGCACATTGTCACACATTAATCACATTGTGATATCTTGGAATGATAAACTCATGAGTAGCTATTACCATAAAATAAATTATTTCCTCTACTCACTCTATCATGCACATGGTCTAACCCTAATAATTGGCAAAAGGATAAGCGCAAAAGCAAAAGACAAAAGTTCTTTACAAAAAATAAAATAAAAGGTTAAATTCTTGAAATTATTAGGTCATTATATCATGGGGTTAACCTCTATTTGGGCTATATATGCCTAACTAGTAGTGGAGTACACTTCGCATGGAGACATGTTTGTCATATTAGCAACCTTCGTTTCTAAAAATATATGTATGCTCATGGATGAGATAGCTTATTGGTATAAGTTGAAATTGATTATCTAGACCATTCTCATGATTAGAAATGAACACTCAAAGAACACAAAAGTGATGCTTAAGAAATTTAAATATACTATGACATCCTTAGTATCTCATGGATTTATGAGATTAATAGATGAATTTGTTTAAGGTCACTAGGATTTTTTACTCTTTGGAAAACAACACTAGATACCTCATCACTAAGATAAACAATGTGATAAAGGAGCTTATATTCCATACCATCATCACAATATTACACATATATGTCAATTCATCATCAAATTACTATTACTATGTTGGTACCCCCGATTAAACATTAAAGGCAAAGTCTACTAAACAATGGTCCATAACCTATTCAAATGATAATTTGATAAGGTCATACCATTATTTCATTTACATACATCATCACAATATCATATTCATTCATTCATAGTACATTAATTTTAACCCATGCATATACAATCAACCATAAATTAAAAAACAAAATAACACACACAAAGCATAATAAAAACTATACATAAAAAGCCATGTATACATATATATAATCACAAAGTACATAGTTCACCCATAGGTTGTGTACAACAAAGCTCTCATGGTCATAATAATAAACAAAATATCAAAAACTAGTACAATAAGCACTATTATCCAACACCATCAAGACCTCTAAGCAATCCAAGAGGAGACCCTAAGCTAGATTCTTAAGACACTAATGGTTTTGGGAATTATGGAACTCTAGAATAGGAACTAACAGACCTTGAATCACTCTATCAACTTGATCTTGATCTTATAAAATAGGATCACCCTGGTAGTGTGATACCTAAATCCAATAGCATGTCCTCTAAATACTATGCATAAGCAATATCCTATCGTAACTATCACTCATGCACCACCACCTATACCTAATAAGTAGGAACTATAGCTTCATCACCATCTCTACACTTTGTAGCTTCTCCACCTCACTCCATAGTTGTACCATCTTGGCATATTGAACCTTCATCTTGTTTTGTAGTTGTACCATCTCAACATCTCGATCCTCCATATTGCCCTACAACCTCATTATCTTAGCATCCCGAGCCTCCTCAATCTGTAGGAGCATCCCAAGCTTCTTTTTCTAAGTTTTCACCCACTCCCCCTTGCCCCACCTAGGAGAACTATCTGGATTATCACCCATAGTCTCGATGTCGAAACTAATATCCATATCTACATCTGCATGATTGGCATCCATAGGTCTATCGGTCTCAACCCTCAAGGGCTTGGTACCACCACTCAATCGATGATGTCTCTATCATCATGCAGGCTCCTAACTACCCCTATAGACCAAAAATCCCCCTCATATCCACTACCATTATCTAAATTATATATAGTAATAATACTCAACTATTATTCTAACATCATCTACATATAGAATATCTAATTCCTCATCATCCTCATCCTACACTGGCCAATCATCTTGATAGGCCAAGCTAAGCTCATCCATATGATGATTATATATGATAGGTTAATTTGTAACCCTCTATGGTAGCCCAAAATATCACAAAATATGAGAGAAATAAATGAACTCATTCTCACTACCATGGCATCCTGATACCCATCTGGCATGTCAAACTCATCATAACTATAACCTATCCTTAGGTCATTTATCATCTCCTCACCATGGGTAACAAAATGCATCAAAAATTTTTAACCTTGGCCACATATACCTGTACTCTTGGCCACTATGGCTAGCATAGCTAGGTTGTAGGTCATCATCTACCTACCACCTAAGTGCATAAGGTCATGAGCTATCTCACTTGTAAGGAAAACCTGTAGGGTAACCCACACTAAAATGCTTTCAACCCTAGATCTAAATTAGTGGGTTGTAGCTTAGCCCCTTTTGTGCATGCATATTTATGTCATAAACATCAATGTATTTTTGAGCCAATAAATTAGGGGTCCAAGCATAAACACAAGTCTCACTGATCCAAATCTTGTTCCAAGGAAACCTAGCTCTTGTACTATTAGGCAACAACATATTGAACAAAATTAACATAATGTAAGTCAAAAGTACCTATAACTCCTCACTCTAGAACATCTCTAGGTATTTGGATTCTACCCGTACTAACATACACATCCTCCCATCTATCACCATAGAGGAACCTCAACTCAATCCCCTTGTCCCATCTAACTTTGATAGACAGCTCCTTAATATGCACATAGAAGATGTGATAAATGTCCTCCAAGGTAATCATCATCTCCACTATTGGAAGTTGGAATGTCCTCCTATTAGGGTCCCACCTCTCTACCAACACTGATAGGTACCCCTCATCCACTCTAACCACATCTATTCATGTCATCCTAGCCAATATCACCCTCTCTAGCCACTTCCAATCATCATAAGTCAAAGCCATCATAACACAAAGTAGAACAAGAGAAAATCAGTGGTGTGTGACCAAAATCTTAACCTACATAAAAAACAATAAAAACACATCAATATATAATCCATTTTAATTTAAAAATAAATAAATAATTATCCATCCCAATACTCTTTCCAATATATATATATATATAAGAATGCTCAAACACAAGAATGAGATACAATGACCCCCAAGCCTATTTATAGCCTAAAAGGACACTAATAAATATAGTCTTTCTTTTGATAGACACTTCCAAACACAGTGTTGTGTTTGATAGGTGCCTCCAAATGTAGCACTACATTTGTAAAACCTCAAACATAGCCCCGTTTTTGGGACCAATAAGTCTCAAAATGATCCAAAACATTCCAAAAGGCTACAAAACTTTAAAAAATCAACAAATCAACTCATCCATACATCCATCACATCATGCCACTTCATCTTATCCCAAATTATATAAAATTGGTAACTAAATTTTGTAATGCAACTACATTCAATAAAATTTACTCAAATCTATGATCAAGCCCTCTTCACAGGGTCAAAAGAATGGAAACCTTTGACAAATTGTAAATTTGTATGCACTATGCCACTAAATAGTTTGACATGTGGTGTAGACACCAAAACAGCACCAATCCGATTATGTGACTGCAAAAACTTATCGCTTTGACACACACAGCCCCCAGGGCAGCCCTCAGAGGTTAAACAGTGGTCCTAACCACTTTTATAGCAATTTTGTAAGGTCAAAAGGCAATTTGGCACATTCAGGCACTTTGCTCAGTATTCGTCTCACCCAGGGACGAATTCTAACTGGGATTCGTCTCACCCAGGGACGAATTCTAAATTTGTCTTTGGTCAGGATGAATTCCAGGTTTAACGGGCAAAAAGAAGAATGCCGCCAAGTGGCAGCCGAGGACAGTCAATTATTGCCTCCTATCGTGCATGCGCGTGTAGGTGGGTAGATTGGCCGTTGGAGGACTATCACAAGGGCAGTCATGGAAGCCCAAGTCAAGGAGGAGTCTCCTCCCTCTTGGGAAGGCATGGCCGCCACATGGCATCCCTGCATGCCCCTCCAAAGAGACCCCTTGGGTCTATAAAATGGTGGACTTTCCCACCCAAATGAGAGGTTGGAGGCATTTTCAAGCAACGAAGTGCTGCCAAATTGAACACCCCATTGCACCCTTTTTCGATTCACCTTTTCACATCCTTAATCTCTTTCGCAAGAGAGGTTATTGGGTGGATTTTGGAAGTGTGGATCCGAACCCAAACCCAACATTTGACCACCTTAATCCACCAATTTGCCGACAACCCAATCTAAGAGATTTTGGGCCCATCCCTAGTGGATTGGTGCCGAAATCAAGTTCCAATGGTGGGTGGCCCACTCGGGCACCCCGCACCTTTTAAGTTTCATTCTAAATGCATTTTTCTATCATTTGTTCATCTTCTATTTCATGCTATGCTATTTAGCTAATCTTAACTTCGATTCCATAATGTTTTAATCAGATTTCATCATATTCTTGTCGCTTTTGTTGTCCCACTAACTTGCAACGCCAAATTCCCACTGATGGAGGTCAAATTGGGAGAATCTGACCATCTGGGTCATCCCAAAATGGCCCCAATTACTTAACCCCTCTATTTGCAGGTATTTTGGAGATCCGAGGTGTGACATTTGAGTGGCATCAACTCGGCATTTTAACACAGTCGAATTCGTCCTACCCGGGGACGAATTATAGCAGAATTCGTCCTGCCCAGGGATGAATTTTAGTTGAATGCAAATTGGCCGACTGTTTCAATGGCAATGGCCCTCAAGTAATGTTTTCTGGTCTCTTTCAAGTTTGCAGGTGATTTAGATTCATTCCATGCATCATTTTAGTCAAATCTTAGGCATACATCCTTCATTATTTTAGAGAACTAACGTTTCCTATTTGCAGTAGGTGCTACTAACACCTTTGTTGTTTCTTTGATCGTAGGAGAAGCAGCAAGAACCAAGGATTCATCAACACCAGTGGCAGCAACATTTTGGCTCGCCCATTTTGCATGTGGGCATGCGAAAAGAAGATCATTATTCACTTTTGTAATGGAAACATGTTAACGCTCCTAGCCCCTAAAAAGGGAGGAGACGTCTTTGTAACCGAGGTTAAGAGAATTGAATAAAAAGGGTTGTGCTTTCCATACCTCTTTTCTTTCATTTTCGATTCGTCTCTTTTCTTTGTTTTGTGCATTTCAAAGGCATAGGATTAAAGCGTTATATTTTGTTTTACATTGCATAGCTATAGTTTTCCTTTTATTTCTGAAATCTCGTGCTTTCAGTGGCGATCACGGTGGGACTCAGTCCCCTGATTTTTAATATCACAGAAACTGATCGAAACTTGTGTTTTTGTGCTTACAGGTACCTTTTTCAATTTTTGACTGTAATTTGTCTTTTCTTGTGGTGATTACTTTACTGTAATTCATCTGACCCTGGGACGAATTCCAATTCATCTCAGACCAGGACGAATTCTGTTCTGTAATTCATCTCTGACAGGGACGAATTTTTGTCTGTAAATTTTTAGAGCCGAAGATCAAAAATAGCAGGTTTAGGCAGAGTAAGGTAAAGGTTTTAAAACTGTTCCTGTTATTTTCTATTTTTTGTTTCTGTGTTCTTTCAAATTTTGCTTGCTTAAGGAAAATAGTTGCTTCTGCTTGTTTCAATTTTAATTAAAATAAACCACACACACATCACGTGGTATCTTTAAACCAAGGAGCTGGTCGTAAGACCCCAGCCCTTGATCAAGACCAACGATGGGTTCATCACCACCTTGGCTTGATTTTGCATCCATTTCCCCGATTGTCACTGTTGTTAGGCATAAATCCTGATGAAAGCTGATCGAGTGTCATTGGGGTGATTCCCATGCGCACGAGGATAAGTCTTCTATGGTAGGTGTCATTAACAGGACAATCCCCCTTCCGTATCGCCTATGTTCCACGTACCATCTGCTCTCACGTACCTATAGTTTCCCTCTCGTAAGGGCGGGTATATAGAGAGGTTGGTATATCGGTCCGACAATGGTATATTGAAGGGGTGACCATTTATGGGAGTCATATGAGCCAACATTCTACATTTAAATGTTCTTCAAAACTTTCAAAAACAAAACAAAAACATCAAAATGCACTAAACCAGTTTAGGACACACCATTAATCTTTAAAAGAGATAATCACCGTTTGTGCATGTGTGTGTTCATTTTTGCTTAGTGTAACAAAAAAAAAATCAAAAATCATAAACAAAAAGATAAAAATATGCTTAGCTAGTAGAAGAGCACCACAATGGTGTACACCCATAGCCAAGCCCAATCAAGGGCGAATGTTGCGGAAGGTGCACAAAGAGCGGGCGCTGGTCGCCTTCGCTTTAGCCCTGAGGACTTGGCCATACCGCTTTGGTGGTCTGGCCTACAAGAGAGTCCACATCAGGCCACATCAAGATGGAATTATAGGGACACCCCTCTGGGGGATACGCCCATTCAACACAGCCCCTTTTGGGAAGAAGCTTTACATGTAGCACTCAACGTAAATAGAAAACCACCTTTTGAGGCTAGATATGAGTGGCCACAGTGTGATGAAGTGCTAGAGAGGCATAGTGTCCATGAGGAGAGACAACATGAATATGGCATCTCTCCTTTGCCTCCCATTAGAACTGAAAGACAAAACCCAGAGCGCAGGGCTCTCCACACAGGGCAAGCTAACTCTACCTGCCCCTTTCACACCCATGAAAGGGAGTACGAGGAAGACCATCGCATTCCTCGAGAACAACATACAGTGCGGGAGCCTTGCATTTTTGCACCTACTAGATATCATGGTCACACATCGAGGCCAGAGCCTCAAGTAAATGCCACCAACCTCGACAGAGGGAAGTAACCCATTGAAATCTCGGATCATCAAGACCGAGGCAAATACATAGGAGAAACATTCAAGCCTCCTGAGCAAAATATGGCGGACCAAATTGACCTGGTAGTTGCCAGACATGCCACCCGCCAAGCCCGAATCACGCGGCTTGAGCAAGGTCATCAGGAGTTAGAGCACTTATACCGCCTTAATAAAGAGCGCATGCAGCGCAAAGTGGATGAGCTACGTTATAAACTACCTGAGAGGGTGCCAACCCCTCGCACCCAAAAAGCAAAACAATATGAGAGGTATAATCCTTTGGTGTAGGACAGGTCTCCACGACCTCGTCAAGCTTTGCCTCCGAGACCCTATAGACTTGAGAGGGAGGCCACTCCCCGAAACAATGATGGGTACCCTCAGCGGGGACTCACTCAGGGTCATAGGTCTTGCCCAGAGACTCCTCAGGAAGTTTATGAGGAGTATGAACCAGAAATAGAATGGGCCAAAATGCCCTATCAAGGTGGGAGGGCTACCATTCGGCCACCCCCCCATAGGCCTCTAGTCTCCCATAACTCACAACGGGAGCAAACAAAAGAGGAAGAGATTAAATCTTTTGATGCATACAAAGCGCTATTGGAGCATTTGGAGTCTGTGGAGACAAAAGCTTCTAGGCATCAAAATCCCACGTTACGTCAACTCTACAGTCATCCAGTGCATCCGTCAGTGCCCACACCTCTTTACCCCAAACATTTCAAGTTGCCTCAGTTGGCAGTATTTAAGGGTGAAGAGGATGCCCAAGAGCATGTGACAAGATTCTTGAGCCAATGCTTTGGCATTCAGGATAATGATGCGCTATTGCTAAGGACATTCATAACCACATTCACAGGTCCTACCTCGGATTGGTTCACATAGTTGCCAAAGCACAACATAAATAACTTGGATCAATTAGTAGATGCGTTCCTTGAACTGCTTTGCCTTCAACACCAAGAAGAAGGCATCACTGAGTGATCTGGCCAGCCTCGAGCAATATGAGGAAGAGACAATGGTGGCATACGGGAATCGATGGAGGGCTCTACTTTCTAAGCTACCCTACCTTCCCCCTATGTCCGACCTCACACAAATGTTTTCATGAAGTTGTCTGAGATCGATCTCTGGGCTATTGCAGCTGCAGCAATACACCAGCCTAGAAGAAGCTTTGGCGCAAGCCAGAGTTATAGAAGAGATCAAAATACAGGAAGGCAAAATTGCCAAGCCTAAAAAGAAAGAGTGGAACAAAAACACTAAGACCGGGACTACGCAATCAAAACCCGCTGTGGTTAATCAAGTTGCGATAAATGTCCCCAAGCTTGTGCAAGAAATACAGCCTCAAAAGGCTAATTATCGAGCAAGTGCCTCCTAATTATGAAAGAGAAAATAAAAAATAGGAGCAAAATCAGTAGCGTCGCCCTAGGCGACAATTCACCCCTTATACGAAGTCTAGGGACTCCCTATTTGACCGCTTGTCAGTGGCAAATTTAATCACCCTTCCAGAAATCCAAACCATAGATCCTAACGCTCCCAAGCCTAAGGGATACAGAGAGGATTTATATTGTAGGTTCCATAGGCGAAAGGGACATGACCTGAATGGATGTTGGAAATTCAAGGGATTAATACAAGATTTGATCGATAATAAAACATTGGCGAGTGGACAACCCCATAGCACCAAATAATCAAGAGATGGGGGTTTTCAAGGACCCTTTGCTTGCCCACGAGGCATAGGCAAAACCTCTTCGAGGTCAATGAGGTGCGACAGAATCTTCCCATGCAAGGATTTGTGGGAATGATCAGCATAGTGACCAGGAACAAAAAGTACCCAGGAGTTGCCCCCGAGGCAGCTACAAGAGAAGTTCCAACAATGTCGCAACCTCAACAATGCCCTGTGTAGTTGCCTCCGCCTAGACCCGAGGTCACGATACGGACCAAACTCATGTAGATTTTGTGGACCACATCGGCTAGGCTTTCCATTTATGAGCTTATACAACAGTCAGCACCCCATAGGGAAGCTCTCATGGAAATTTTGAAAGCCATCGAGTTGCAGCCTCATGAAGCGAATTCCTTCAATAACTTCGTGGGACATGTAAAACGATGTACGGAGCTAATCATTACCTTCAGAGAAGATGAGGTTAAAATAGTATCGAATGACATGGCAGATCCACCCCTGCACGTTATCATGTCGGTCAACGGGATCCCGTACAAGAGAGTGTTGGTAGATACTGGCTCGTCTAGTAACATCATTACCACTACAGCATTAAAACATCTGAAGCTACCAGCCTCTCATATCATGGCTTCCACATACACACTGCGAGCATTCAACGATGCGATATGCTCGACAGTCGACATAATTGTTCTACCCATCCAGGTAGGACAAAAGACGATACCTACATTGTGCCATGTTCTGGAAGGCGAGATGGCATACAACATACTGCTAGGGCGGCCATGGATCAGGGACATGAAGTGTGTCCCTTCGATCACTCACCAGTGTCTAAAGTATGCATTTGAAGGAGAAGTACATGTAGTCCCGATGGACTTAGAACCCTTCAAATATTGCAATGCGGTGCAATTAATGCCTCAATCGACCCTCCCATCAACGCACTTGGATTTCCAGTTAAATCCATCTAAACAGGGTCCAATGCCACGGGCACCACTGGTGACTAAATCATCAAAATCCCAGCCAGGTGAGTCTTCATCATCTGCTCCTTCACTACCAATGCCACCTGTCATGGCTAAATAGAAGGACAAAGGAAAACAGATCCTGGAAGAGGCTCAGCCCCTAGAAGAGGTGTTGCCAACAATATCAACTGTCTCAATAGAAGAAATACCTAGCACAATGGAAGCTGAGGCTCCTAATCCACCCAACATGGAATGGACTCAGGAAGGCCTTCCATTTCCTCCCTCTCAATCATCAACAATTATTGTTGAAATGGCCAGTACGGGCCTGGGGGAGTATCTAGTGCAGAATGTTGTGGCAACGCCCACATTAGAATTAGTATAGGACATGGGGAGACCTCGCCTTCCCATAGGGACAGTTGTTCCTTTAGGGTACCCACCAAACCAGACTAATTTTGTGTATGGGGGCCTTGATCATGGTGCTAAACCATGCAAGCAAAAGGACGAGGATGAAGAGCCTTTTGCCAAAAATGTCAATTATCTGTCAAACCCGGACTTCACTCTGAGATATCTCGGCCAATGCAATTGGCATGGATATGGGCTAGGCAGGTATGAGCAAGGGGTGCGTGTCCTTTGCCAGCCAAGATACCAAATGCCGTATGATAAGTCGGGAGTAGGGTTCAACCACCCCCTGCCCTTAGACATCTTGGTGGAAAACATGCAAGGCCTAGGAATAGGCAACAAGGGTGGATTGGCATCAGATCCTTATGCCAACCCAAATACAGAATATACATTGGGAGATTACCTCCCATGGTCAACAACCACCCTTGGTAACATCAATAATCCCTCTCCTTTGCTAGAGAGAGGTGAAATTTCGGACACTAACTCCCAAGGAGAGCATAAACGGTGTCCAGATATCTTTTTGAAATTGTTCCCTTTAGAGGTTCCAATTGAACCAGTGCAATGTCAAGAGAATCAGGTCCCCCCACCGAGTGTGGAACAACAGCAATGGGATCAGATTAATTTGCTCGAACAAGATGAGCATAATATGTCGCAAACAGCTATCGGGGCCAACGAGGGCCTTTGGATCACCGATAATGATTACGAAGATGAAACTGAGATGGACTATCTTAATCATGCGCGATGGCACAATCACCCTGTAACCCATGAAGAACTGATGGCACAACTAGGCATAAGGTTAGGGCATGAATGGTACGTAGACCTAGCAGGGTGGGACCAAGTGTTGAATCTATGGCTCCAAGCTTACGACGAGCACCGTCCACCCCGAGACCCTATAATGACATCAGTGCCGAGGGAAGACCCTGTCTTCCTATCAGCACATAGGGCAGATCCATTCGTGCCCATTCCCCTAGAGCCAGATCCAGAGTATAGGGAGCATCCAGAATGTTCGAGTTATCATACCCACGGTAATGGAGACCAAATTCATTCCATCCACATGATCTCCATTGATTTGACCGCACCCATCCGCAATCCGGCCGATCTAGCATGGTCATTGCATCTAGACACAGATGCCATCGACTGGGATCATGTCAATTCACCTATCTCACCATCAGAGTACTGGCCTTTCGATAAGATGCCTCATTTTACCCCAGGGACAACTCAAGATATTTTTTAGGCTGAAGAGGAACCCGAGGTTCCCAACGTAGATTTAAATTTAGCTAATGATATCCATTTGATCCCGACTCCACATCAGTTGGAGGACGGATCCCACATGTCAGTCGAGGAGACGACTAACGTAGATATCGGCTTGGATCCAATGAATCCACAGATTATCAAGCTAGGGGTAAGCTTATCCCCTAAAGAGCAAGTCAACTACATTGCCCTTCTCAAAGAGAAGAAGGAGGTTTTTGCATGGTCATACAAGGATATGCCAGGACTAGACCCGTAGCTAGTCATGCATAATTTAACGCTTGATCCGACAATCAAGCCCGTAAAGCAAAAACTATGTAAGATGCACCCAACAGTGGCCTTGATGGTCAAATATGAATTGCAAAAGCTATTGGATGCACAGTTTGTCATCTACGTGGATTATCCGCCATGGCTGTCCAACATGGTGCCCATCAAAAAGCCTAACGGGAGGATTCGCATATGCACTAATTTTTGAGATCTAAACAAAGCGAGTCCTAAGGATGATTTCCCCTTGCCGAGCATCGAGGCATGTTGGTAGACGCTACAACAGGTCACGAAATGCTCTCCCTCATGGATGGTTTCTCAGGATACAATCAGATTCGTATCAATCCTGAAGACCAACTAAAAACGGCGTTCACAACGCCTTGGGGGACATTTTGTTATAAGGTCATGCCTTTTGGCCTTAAAAATGTTGGCGCCACCTACCAACGTGCCATGACGTACATCTTCCATGACTACATGCATAAAACTTTGGAAGATTACATGGATGATTTGTTAGCCAAGTCTCTTTTGTGCTCAAATCATATCGATGACTTAAGCAAGATCCTCGATCGCCTCATGGAGCATAAAGTTAGACTAAATCCCAAGAAGTGCGTATTTGGCGTCACATCTAGAAAACTCTTGGGTTTCATAGTCTCAAAGTGAGGCATCGAGGTGGACCCAAAGAAAGTCAAGGCAATCCTTGAAATGGTCCCCCCAACTACCATTAAGCAGCTCAGAAGTCTGCAGGGAAAGGTCACATCAATTAAGCATTTCATAGCGCAATTATCTGACAAGTGCTGACCCATGAACAAATTATTGCACAAGGGGGTTACATTTCACTGGGATGACGAGTGCCAGTCAACCTTTGATGACATCAAACAATACTTGGCTTCACCGCCAGTATTGGCACCACCTAGACCAGGAGTGCCATTCTACTTATACATCTCAGCTATTGAGGTGGCACTGGGTGCCATGCTAGCCCAGAAGAATGAACTTCACAAGGAATAGGCTACTTACTATCTTAGCCGCACCTTGGTCAGTTATGAACTTAACTATGCATACATCGAGAAACTCGCTTGGCAGTGGTGTTTGCTACCAAAAAGCTATGCCACTACATGTTGAGCAACACTACGTATGTTGTGTCTAAGGAGAATCCATTGCGATACATGATGAGTCGTACTTATCATAGTAGTCACATGGCGAAATGGATCATGTTGTTGACGAAATTTGACATAGAGTTTATTGGACAGAAATCTATCAAAGGACAAGTCATAGCCGATCAACTAGTAGAGGCTCCTCTTGAAGACGATCAGCCTCTGGTCATAGAACTACCCGATGATGGGGTCTTCCATGTCTCAGAATCTCCAGATTCTGATGAGCCTGAGTCACAGGCCGACATAACCCTATTTTTTGATGGTTCTAAATGTGAGCAAGGTGGTGGCATGGGAATAGTATTCTTCACACCGCAGGGCGCTCCAATGCCCCTGTCATTTAAATTAAACTTCCCATGCACCAACAATAATGCAGAGTATGAAGCCTTGCTCATAGGTCTTCAGACAACAATCGCCATGAACATCAAACGACTGAACATCTTTGGTGATTCGTTGTTAATTGTCAATCAAGTCAAAGGGGTATATCAATGCAAATGCCCAGTTCTACAGGCTTATAAAGCCCTTGTGGACAAATTCCTAGCAAAACTTGAGTGGTATGACATCGAGGCACTCCCTCGGTCATCGAATCATTTTGCGGACACAATGGCCTCCTTGGGGTCACTAATTTCGCAAGACCTTTCCGATGATATGACAACCATTCAAGTCAAAACCCTATCGCAATCCGCGATGGAGCGTGCAAGCTCTGACTTGATGCCAGGAATCCACATGATCCAGATTGAACCATCCTTGGATAAGTTCTTTCGAATCCACGACCATTTGAAACATGCTAATTGGGGATCCTTGTTCTCCCCTACTCCCATTAATAGCAATACAACGCTATTCTTACAAGTTCTATCCCGTTCAACGTTTGCTAGGGATGAACTTCAAGAGGGATTGGTTGTTCATACCATCGAGGTTTCTGATCAACAGGACTGGTATTTACCCATTAGAGACTACCTCAAGTTAGGTAATCTCCCGCTTGGATTGACGCATGCCACAAAACGAGCATTCAAGCAAAAAGCGGCTAAGTATGTCTTGATAGGAGACATTTTGTACCATCGTAGCTATGAAGGAATCCTCCTTCGTTGCTTGGACCAGCAAGAGTCCACTTGGGCAATTGCCCAAGCGCATGATGGTACATGTGGTGGCCACTTCAGTGGTATGGCCATCGCAAAGCACATTCTTCGCATGGGCTATTATTGGCCATCTTTAGAGCGAGATTGTTGTGCATATGTCAAGAAGTGCGTGAAGTGTCAACATCATGCCAATTTGATGCACGTACCTTCCCAGGCCTTACAGACAGTCCAGTCTGCTTGGCCATTTTCATAGTGGGGCTTCGATCTAATTGGAAAGATCTCCCCTGCATCATCAGGCCGTCACACGTTTATCATAACGGCCACAGAGTATTTTACCAAGTGGGTGGAAGCAATTTCGCTTACCTCTATGACAGGACCCCGCATTGTGGAGTTCATTTTGCATAACATCATATGTCATTTTGGTATTCCATCCAAAATAGTCTCGGATAATGGGACGCCATTCAAGAACAAAGACGTGCGTGCTTTGACCACAAAGTACAAAATTTAGCATAGTTTTTTGACACCCTATTATCCGTAGGTGAATGGGCAAGCAGAGGCATCAAACAAAATGCTAGTTGCCATCCTTAAAAATATAGTCATAGACAATCATAAGGATTGGCACATCCAAATCCCACTTGCCCTATGGGCCTATCGCACTAGCATTTGGACGCCCACTGGGGCCACTCCATTTTTGCTCGTGTATGGCTCCAAGGCAGTCATGCCTCTAGAGTTGGAGATTCCTTCCCTACACATATCAATGCAAGAGTTCATCGATGATGACACTGCGTAGTAGGCCCGGTTAGACCAGCTTACGTTGCTTGACAAACGATGCGTTAATGCTCTTGAGCATTTACGTATTTATCAAGAGCGACTTAAGAAAGCTTACAACATGAAAGTTCACCTCAGGGACTTTCGGGTTGGTGATTTGGTTTTGAAGGAAAACCAACAGAATTCTAGTTTGCCATCCCACCTAAGGGACAAGTTCACGACAAATTGGTTAGGTCCATATGTCATTGATAGCAAAATAGGACCCGAGACATACCGGCTAGCCTCTCTTGATGGAATCAAGGAAATAGAACCCTTGAATATCAGTCATTTGTGCCCATTCCATATCTAAGAGAGCCATATCCCAAAAATGCTCCAAGGATCTCTAAAATCACTTGGTCAATCCCAAAAATGCTCCAAGGATCCCTAAAATCGCTTGGTCAATCCCAAAAATGCTCCAAGGATCCCTAAAATCGCTTGGTCAATCCCAAAAATGCTCCAAGGATCTCTAAAAATTGCTTGGTCAATCCCAAAAATGCTCCAAGGATTCTCGCAATCGCTTGGTCAATCCCAAAAATGCTCCAAGGATCTCTAAAATCGCTTGGTCAATCCCAAAAATGCTCCAAGGATCTCTAAAAATCGCTTGGTCAATCCCAAAAATGCTCCAAGGATCCCTAAAATCGCTTGGTCAATCCCAAAATGCTCCAAGGATCCCTAAAATCGCTTGGTCAACCCCAAAATGCTCCAAGGAGTCTCACAATCACTTGGTCAGAAACTCAAAAAAAAAAAAAAAAAATCCAAAAATCATCAAAAATAACAAAAAATTGCATCTCATTTCTAGGCATGCTCAAATTCATTAAAAAGCACTTCTCACATCTCATCTTCATATTCACAAAAATCAATCCATCAAAAATACAAAAAATATGTAGCTGCATTAAGCATCGCACCCATACATTGCATATTTGTGGTCGTAAAGGTCAAAGGCACCATAGACTGTAATTATTCTGCTAGTCCATCTTGTTCCACACTTTTCCATTTTACAAAACAACAAACAAACGCCATTTACTATTGTTTACCACAATAGAGTCAGTGGTCTTATAATGTATCAAGAGTTTTCGTAATTCAGTCATCATTTTGCTCTTTAGCCACGTAATGTACCGAGTCAGACAGATTTTACGAAGGTAGAGTTACACTTGAAATACGCCTTGTTACGTAGCATCCCAACACAAATTAAAACACATAAAAATTCCCAAGTTGTGTGAACGAAAGATGAAACCTGCATAGTAATCTAGGTCACCATAAGCGAAACAGTTATCTTGCTCATCCCCCTATGCGAATGGTTCTAGAATGCTGAGAATTGATAAAAGGACGAGCTCTTCCCTATTCATTCACCTTAATATACAGTGGTTTTTACCACTACCAAATCCCAATCATAGTTGGTTCCCAAAGTTGTAAGGATTCGTACTACACGTCCCTACCAAGGATGGGTAGTCATCCCCAAGACCTAAAAGGATCAACGCCATTCATGAACAAAATTCCAACAAATCATCATCCTAACCCTTTCCATTCACCTTTGGTCTCCAAGTTGTAAGGATTCGTACTATCCGCCCCTAACTAGGATGGGTAGTCGTCCCCAGTTATATGGTAGATCCCCAAGGCCTAAAAGATCAATGCCCCTACTTCATAATCTCCATCATCCCCTTGGTCCCCAACGTCGTAAGGATTCGTACTATCCACCCCTAACCAGGATGGGTAGTCATCCCCAAGGCCACGAGGATCAAGGCCATTCACAAGCTCAAACTCACACCGCTCAAAATACAAAATCAAGTAACAGTGGTTATCACCACTATTCAAAATCCTTGCTCAAAAAGAAAAATAAATAGAAAAATAAACAGTGATTTGCATCACTATATAGACGAGCAAGTCTCCCAAATCATTCAGCCAACAAACAACCTAAACTTGAATCTTTGGAATTCTCAGCATTCGAAAACCATCTAGGTGATCCTCATTACAGGTTTGGTTGACAGCCTATCTGGCAATGGTGGTATCCTACCCGCATGATGATATGTCTATCACATTCGCTTTGCATATATGCAGACCAATGTTTGCATAAGGATGAGCTAGCTTATGGTATCTTGGATAACACCGCAGATTAATCTAACTAAATACAACAAAGGAGTTAGTGGAGCTAGTTAGGTGATCCTCAGTACAGGTTCAGTTGAAAGCCCATCTGGCACTGGCGGTATCCTGACAAATACCACATAAATGAACTCAATTGCACACACAGGGATGTGAAATAGCTTGGTCAAAAATGAGTTTGATTCATACCTTGGTCAAAAGTCTTGTAAGATAAAGTACAATCGTGGCTAGTGAGTTAAAATAGTCTAAGCCTCAGAAAACCTTAGCTACATTTCTAAACCAACTACGCTACTTTTCATCTTTGCAATACCATCAAAAAATACAAAAAAAAGAGAAAAATCACATGTATACATACAAAGTCATTCATCACAGCAATCGCCTAAAAACAAAATAACAGAGTGCTAAACAGTCTATGGTGCCATAACCAACCATCACAAATTCCATTCATCCATTTCATTTTGCATATCACATATAAATCAAAAACATTTGCATTCATCATAACATATGCATCCATCAAAATAAATAAACATGCATACATCCATATTCATCAAC
Source organism: Wollemia nobilis (assembly GCA_028583015.1). NCBI lineage: Eukaryota > Viridiplantae > Streptophyta > Pinopsida > Araucariales > Araucariaceae > Wollemia > Wollemia nobilis. Next base: position 324,705 of record JAQPPZ010000677.1, on the reverse strand, counting down.
CATAATGCATAATATCAAATCATCACATATGCATAACCACAATAAAGCCGGTATATATATATATATCGTCAAAAAAAATGCCCACAGGCTACAAAACTGGTCCTCTGACCCCGCAATCATATAACAAAAACCACCCAGCCTAAGGCGTCGGCCACCATGATCATGCAGGATCGGTGCGATGAGAACTACCCCCCATGGTGTGGGTCCTATGGGACCCCACAGGACGGCTACTGCTAGCCCCCACATCACACCTACTGCCACCTCCCTCATCCAATCACCTACGACGAGATGATGCTGACTGCTCAGTAACACTGTCCCTCGTCCAACACAAATATCCACCTCCGGATGGCTCAAGTAGCCGCCCACCGAGGTGGATGACCTCCCTCTCCAAATCTAGCCGGTGCCGACACCACTCTGCCTCCCGTCGATGGTAGTAAGCTACTACATCATCGTGCTATGCCAAAACCCTATCTCGCTCTGCTAGTTGAGCCCGCAGGAGATCCCTCTCCCATAGCGCATCCCCTAGCTCCCACACCGCATCCCCCAGCTCTTGATCTCGCATCCGCAGTAGCTCTATCAATCGTGCATTCTCAGCACGTACCCCGAACTCCATCTCCTTCGCATCCGCCTGAGGCATGGGACTCTCCATAATAGTAGCCTACTCTGGCTCCCATTGCTCTGCCATGTCCTGCATGTCCGACTGATCCGGAGCCCCAAAATCTACATCCTCATCCCCTACCTCAACCATGTCTGCATCCTCCAATGGAGCTCCCCAATCATCCCCTAGTGCCTTAGCACCCTCCGCTGCCACCTTCGTGCCTCCTAGTGGCCCCTCTCCTCGCCATCGCCGCAGTACCCACCATGAGTCATACTCAGTGGTAGTCCCGACGTCATCCACGTCCGGGACATCGATCACCACGTCTGAATCCTCGCCCAGTGGCGTGATGACCGATCGGTCTAGAGTCCTCTCATCTCCCCGATGCCGATAGACCACGGGCTCACCAGGCAACCCCTGGTGCACCCCAAACTGTCATGTAACCTAGCTATATGAGAATAACTCATGCTCGGTCCCATGCCACCCAATCAGCCACCGCTCCTTGCATACCCGTCGGAGCCACTCTCCAGCCTTCGGCCAGGCTGGACAGTCCCGATAAGGGTGCCAAACCACATCCCCTAGAGTGAGCCGAGAGAAGGCATCGATATAGTGCCCTACGGCACCTGCCCACCGTCGACTCTGTCCTTGCTCTCCGGACCGCCACCACAAAATTGCATACCCTATATCCTTATCCTCCATCGCCACCCGAGTCATCCATGGTAACCCGGTTGGCCTCTCAACTGCTATGTGCTGCCAACCCCAGCACTGCAACAGATAACTACAGCTGTGCCAACAGTGTCTGTCCCCATCTCAGGATCAGCGGTGCCTCTATCGGGCACTCTACCAACTGCCACACCAAATCTAGCAAGTTCCATGGGAACCTTGCGCTTGACGAGTTAGGTAATAGCATGTTGGAAATGAGGCCCATAAGGAATGCGTGCCTCACTCCTAACACCCCCCTCTCCTGCCACCATCCAACCAAAATCCTGCCAACCTGGTAGTCCACCTCGGCCATCTCCACTGGGTTCTCTATGCCCAACCGCTCCCCATGCCTGAAGCATCTCATCAATACAGCGGTCCATTGATCACGCGATGATGTCCTGATGGGCAGTCCATCTATCAAAATCCGTAGAAGTCGATAGATATCCTCCAAAGTGACAGTCATCTCCCCTGTCGGGAGATGGAAGGTGTTGGTCCGCGGATCCCAAAGATTGATCAGGGCCATCAAATAGGCCCGATCCATGACCACAGGCTCCAGTCGAGCCACCTTCTTAAGCCCAAGGGCATCAAGCCACTCCCAATCAGCCTCAGTCAGTGCCCCCCATGCCTCAGTGAAAGCAGTGGGTACACGGTACCGGCTCCTAACAACCTGCAAAAGAAAACAATTCAAAAAAAAAAATTAAAATCATGGAAAAGAACTGTACAACAATAACATGCATATACAATATTGCCTACCAATGTACAGCAAAAACAAGCACAAAAATTCAAACAAAAATCAAATTTTTAGTTCTAGGGTTTCTAATCCTAACTGATTAATTTACAAACAAAAATTCAAAATTCAAACAATTTTTCAGTTCAAGGGTTCCTAAATCCTAACTGATAAATTTCAAAAAATAAAATGAAACAAAATTAAAAAAATTAATTTTTCAGTCTTAAGGTTTCTAATCTTAACTGATTAATTTAAAAACGCCATAATTTTTTTTTTTTCAAAAACACAAAAATTATGTCTTAGGGTTTTACGTTTCGTTATCCTAGGGTTTAGTTGTAAGCAAAATTATTTACCTAGGTTTTACGCTACGTTTAGTTGTACACTAAGTCTTAGTTGTCTTCAATTTAGTTTCAGGGTTAAGTTTTAAAAATTTTGAAAAACATCATCACAAAAATAATCAAATAAAACAATTGCAATTTTAAACAAAAATAAACTCTAGGGAGCACTTACTGGTCTCGCTTCGGCTCCACCGCTCGATCCGGTTTGTGTACTCATGATGGTAGGGAAAATTCGATAGCGCTTCGCTTCGCAGAATTAACCTCCTCCTCCCCAGAGCTCCAAATCGCAAGAAAAATTAGATGCAAATGAGCCCAAACTCAAGTTTTGGTGCTTAAATAGGCCTTTTGAGCTTCAATTCATCCTTCACTAGGACGAGCGCTCTGGTTTGCACTCGTCCCACCCAGGGACGAATTCTAAAGCTGGAATTCGTCCCACCCCGGGACGAATTCAGGCCAGAAACTTCAAAAACATCAAAAAATGAACAAAAATGCATTAAAACCGATAATAAATTTGCCCGATGAGAGTGCTGTTGCACTTAACATCCCGGGCATACAAAACAGACGTTGGGGTCACAAATTGTCATTATCCTACTCCCTAAGAAGGCTATCTTAGCCGGACCGCTCCATGGGAAGACGGATTTTCGCCAATTTCAACTCCAAATAGCGTCGCAAAAAGGGTTAACACCCACCAAAAACAAGTCTAAATGTTGGAAAAATTGCACATGCTTAATGGTAAAACATCTAAAGGCACCCTTGCACAAGTCATCTTGGGTCAAGCGACTCGTCGCTTTTCTCACGAAGGTCATTCCCTCATCGATTCGTCGCTTGAAGGGGTAGTCACATTTAGTCACCAATCAACAAACACACACCCAATCAAGGCAATGACATGCATTCAAAGAATCATTGACAAAGACAATCATGCTCCTGCTTGGGGTAGTAAACAAGCAACAATCATAATCTGATCAAATCACTTGGCATTCCCGAAGCATGAACACAAGGTTCCCCTATGGACAAAAGGTTGCGCCCTTTGCCTATTCATGACTGATCAATGTCCAAGCTCAAGTCACACCTCACCAAAATAGGTTAATACTTGAAATCAAATTCCTTCGCTCGTCAGAAGCAAGGATTCAATAATGCATGCCCTTTCCATACTTGGGGCATCAAAAGTTGGTTAGGTTACCAAGAAACCCTAATCATTAGGTAACCGAGGTTAAGAGAATTGAATAAAAAGGGTTGTGCTTTCCATACCTCCTTTCTTTCGTTTTTGATTTGTCTCTTTTCTTTGTTTCGTGCATTTCAAAGGCATAGGATTAAAGTGTTATATTTTGTTTTACATTGCATAGCTATAGTTTTCTTTTTATTTCCAGAATCTCATGCTTTCATGTGGTGACTGTAATTGAGGTATTAAATTTATTTTCTCCTCTGAATAATTCAAGTATGACATGCTTACCCATACTGGCTAGTCCATCTACCACAACAAAATTGCTCATCATTGTGCCAAAAGAAAAGGTTCAACAACACATCCCCACTAAAAACATGGGGCAATCAACATTAATTTTTATTTGTGATATTTACATCCATAAAATCATATTATTTTACCATAATTTTGTAAATCGGCTTATGCATTTCATCTATTTCATATTTTACCCATTTTCCACTTGAAGGGTTAAACCAAAATCAAAATTTCCAAGAGTTATTCAATCCTTACATTGGGGCAACAAAATAAATTCCTCCACCCAATAAACCAAGAGTCTCTAGTCTTTGCATCACATTGTGTTCTAAATAATGTGGTACGAAAAGGGGGTATTTGTAGACACAAAAAACTAACACTCCACAAAACCTATCCATCCCATAGATCTGCATAATAAGATAATATGCCCAAGGTTTAACTTAGGTATATTTTTCTACACATTAACCTTTTTTCCAGATTTTATAAAATCTAGAAAATATATTTTAGGATATCCTCTCTCCTTGACATGTGTTCTAACCACAACTACCCCTCCACCTTCCACATCTCACACACCTCACTCCACTTCCACCTACCCACATGCCACCACTCAACCTAAGTGACACACTCTAAATGAATCACTTCAACTACATAGGATATGTGGTTGTCTAGTCCCTACCACTTGGTAACCTTGGATTGCCACCTATCCTCACCCCCCAATCTTCCAAAAGCCTATAAAGGATTCATCACTTCATCAACAAAAATAAGTCTAGAAAGATATCATCACACTACCAAAATAATGATATTAGGATATTAGTATTCTGGAATTCTGATCCATCAAAGTTGAGGAACACCATCCTAAGACTTCTACCACCTGGTCCCAAATATAGCCCTACATTTACATAGTCACAAATACAACACCACAAATGCATAAATGTAGCTCTATGTTTGACCAACCGACCACAAATGAGAATTATGTTTGACCATCTCCAAATGAATCCCTAAATTTTCATAGGACCACACCAGTCACTTTCAGGCAAGGGTTAGATAGGTAAAATACACAACAAGGTTTTATATTCACTATTTTTTATCCTGTATGTCATTTTGTATTTTGTAAATATTTATTTTCAAGACTTATTTAGCTAGTTTTTATTTGTATCAAATCAGGCCTCACATAGTGGAGGCCCTTTAGGTGTCACTAACTCTTTCAATGTTGTAGGATCCTATGTGAGGTGAAATATTTTTGAAGTTTTTTGGAGCAAGTATTAACTACAATGATACCCAATCCCATCCAATAAATTAATTGTAGCAAATAATACTATCAATGCATACCATTAGTTGGATTTGCCAAAGGGGCTTCCCCCTTTTTGTGCCCATTGTAGTTTGAAAAAACAAGCAAGCAATATTCATTTGTAATCAAAATCCTGCAATTTGGGGTATATCATTATTGTAAAAGAGGATACAAATTCTACATTAAAGTTTAATATAAAATATTATTTTATTTGCACATTGCTTGTTTCGATCTTTCATTGTTTGGATGTATCTTATTTGCATTCATGTTGATAATCCATATTCATCTCCACTCATGTCACTTCTATCCACAATGCTAATATTTTTCTATCATGTTAGTATCTACAACCACCTTTCCTTCAATCTCTACCTAATTTGACCCATCAACCATTTATCTCTTCTACCTCATCCACCAAGTTTCCTATCCTAAATATCCTTTATAGGGATGTTGATGTCCTTCAATATCCACCTATTTGCACCATAAAAATCTATTACATTTTTTTCTTTAGGATTTTTTAAAAGAAGAAATAAAATATGTTTTTATGACCTTATATCACCTTCCCTCTATATACCTATGAAACCTATATACCTCAAGGATTTCCTATATATCTATCCACTCTTGATATACCCATATATGCATGAGGGATATTTCATATATGATATGACAATTGTACATGAAAATGACCATTGGATATGTAGCCCAAGATGGTATCAAAGGTTTAATTAAGGCCCTCCTTATGACTCCCACTAGTCCATTATGTTATACTCCCATATAGTCATAAAGTACATGTGAGACTTTATGTGTGTATTTGGTAGCCTAGGTTTAAAATATACCCAATTTTACCTATAGGTTTATATTGTGGTTACTAAAGAGATTATATATATTCCACAATAGGACTAGCCTTTGGTTAGGTTCTTCTTAATCTTTATTAATGTGTTTTAACTACAATAACAAATTAGATGGTATTGTGTAAGTTTTTAATACATTTTTAACTTGATTAGGGATTTTCGGTAGGATAGGAAAGACCTTTGGGACCCATGTTCATTTCATGTTGGGTTCACCAAATATGTGATTATGCAAGTCTAGACAATTGCAAATGTGTGACCTTCCTTGTGTGAGATCACACTCAAGACTTTTATCATTTTATATGTTGAGAGAACTTATATTTTATGGATCAAATTCACATAAAACTAGTGTTTCAATGGTAAATAAAATTTTCCACTCTAAGGTTCTATCCTATCCTTAAATACCTAGATTTGATTGATGCAATGCAATATGTAGATGTAGAAAAGTTTAGGCATACAAATATCCTATTGTATATGAAATTTTACTTTTGAATGTTGAAAAAAAGCAACGAAATCTATTTGTGTTTTAATACAAGAATAAAAATAAACAATGTAAATAAGCATGGCTACTCTAAAATGCAGCTACATACATTTCATTTTCATGCCTAGTGCAAAGACGTGAATGAGATCTTTGCAAAGGAAACAATTTTTATTATCCTTCTCACAAATCTCTTTACAAAAATAGTAAAAGAAACCAAACAATAAGATTATTCTATGATGCAACTAGATTCTTATTTAGTATTTAATACCTAATGTAGTGATTGAGGTCTATCACTACTCTTTTAATAATTTTATAATAAATATAAAATCTTCTATCCTTTTACCAAATTTTATTGCACAATCATAAAGAGAATGCTAAAACAAACAAAAAAATACAATTCTAGAGCCCTAAAATAGAAACAAACAAAAAATAAGAAAACAATGTACCTAATCCATAGATTGCGGTAGAAGTGCCATGCAAAAGAACTAGGCAAAAGCACTGTATAAAAGAACTAGACAAAAGCATCGTACAAAAGTGTCAAGAAAAATCACTATAGACATATTTGTACAATGCTTTTGTTCCCAAATACTGCTTTTGACTATAACTACAAAATAAAAGTATCTATAGATAGAAACATATAAAAATAGGTGGCTAGTGCAAGGTTGTTTGTCTAATTTTGGCAAGGAGAAAACATGCTTCCTTATTTCAAGGGATCAAACCCCTAATTTGTTACATAAAAGAAAATATATTTTCAATCATGAAAGGAAATATAAATGCTAAAATTAAAGAGTACAAAAATGTGATGAATGTAAAATAAAGTAAGAATATAATAATCTATTATTAAATTTTGAATTGATAAGTGTAAAACAAAATATTAAGTAGATCCAAAAGGATAAAATAAGTCTATAACCTATAAAATAGTTGATTACCCCTTTATTGATAAAAATAACCACCAAACACTTATGGATCCACTTGTATGCTAGTGGATGATTGATGGAAATATGACAATGCACTTGATTTGCTAAATGTACCATCGACATAGGTTCCAACAACATAATGGTATGCAAAAATAATATTGATATTCAAAAGTGATTTCAATAGAGTAGGATTATGATTAGAGATTTTTCCTTTAATACTCTCTAAGAGGGTGATTTTATAGAAGATCCAAACCCCTCCTAGAGATATTTTAAGCATTGCTTTGGTAGAGAAAGCAATGTACTGAAGGTGTAGTTGCATGGAGTCCTAAGTAGAGATAATAGGGACTTTATATAAATTGCATGGACATGATAGATTTGATTTGCAATCTAGTAGCTTGACATACATAAAATTAGGTGACAAGGTGGAATTCATAGTGGAACAAAGTGTCATGTGTAGTTAAACTATTGTAACTTTAGTTTTAGTGGTGGCAAAGAAAAAGTGTCATGATGATGTAAAAGTATTGATAGTTTTGCTTATGATATTATTGCTCCATGACAACAAGAAGATAGGTATAGAGTCAATAGGTTTGACTAATAAAATCACTATAGGTAACAAGAGTTCTATTGATAAGTATCATGACACTTTCATAAGGTTACGATGCTTCTTCTTTCAAAAAAAATTGAGGTGTCAATTCTCATCTAAGTATAGACATGTTTATGCTTATTGAACCCTCTTCAAATGTATCACTTTACTAGAATTTTGTGAAAAAATATTTTTCTTTTGTGATCTCTACATATGATATCACATTTTATCCAAAATTTGAGTATGACAAGGTTGATTTGACATGGTATGTTTACAAAATGGGCCATTCAGGTAAATTATAGATCTAATGAATAATTAATGCACAAACAATAGGTGTCTACAAGTCTAAGGTTTTATTTACTTTCTAGGTGTGTTTGGATAAAAATAAAATGATATGCCTATTCCATTAGAATTGATAGAGAGGAGAGACAATATTTAATAAAATAATGCAAAATACATTTAAATGATTTTTAAATTGAACAAGAGTAAGGATGAAAATAAAAGATAAATTAAAATTATTAAAATCCACACTCAAATAGAAAATTGATAAGACTAATAAAAAATTATACAAATTTCATGGATGTGACATTTATATATCTTCTTCCTAAAATTTTAAAAGTTATTTAGATTTACCAGCAGGCAGTTACCTAGTGGCTAAATATGGTGGTTGTTTCTTAAGTGGTCTTGTGTTCAAACTCCTTGAGGGTGGTTGTTGATGTAATTTGTAAACGTTCTCCTGAAAAAAAAAAAAAAAGTTATTTAGATTTCCTGAATACAATGGTTTATGCATATAGAGACAACTTTTATATAGGACAAAGATATATAGGTAAACAAAGATAGACAAAGTAGAAAATGAGATATTTTAGAACACAACCCATTTTAAGCAAGACTATGATCAAGGGTTAGTGGTCTAGTGTCTATTAAATCCCCTTCAACTTTGAGGGATCGATAACAATAATAATATGTAAGAAGGAAATAAAGAATAGATAACATATATGACATCCAAGAATATGGAGATAATAATAAAAAAAAAAAAAAAACAATTATTATATAAATGAATAAAAACACTTAATAAATATTGATACACAATATTTTTTAATTTTTTTTTTAAATTTGAATAATTCTTCATAAACTTTTCATATTTTTTATTAAACAATGATCAAAATTTTTAAAATATATAGAAGACACGAATAGTATAAAGTATTAATATATACAAATACATTGTACTGTTTGAAATTAAAAGATTCACGATTCGCCTCTTACTCTAAGTTAGGGAACATAATTTTGTCCTTCAAATTTTTAAATGTTATTACTTTAAAGAACATAAAAATATTTATTAATATAAGTGAAATAAATTCACTAACCTATCGATATAAAATTATAAATAAGATGTGTAAATTACTATATTTATTATGTATGATAACCAATTCAACCATGATATTTTCTTCACTCAAAAATTATAAACAAATCTGTAATCCATTTGATAAACCAGTGAAAATTACAAAGCTAGTTAACCCCTATGCTTTTGTCCACTTCTTGCAAACCAGGGAACTACGACAGATCATCATAAATACTATCTTATAATATGATACACTGTACTCCATTATATTACAGGGTAGAAAAACCAACCTGTATAATCACCACAAGATTTGAAAAGGTCAGTCTCGGAAGCAGCCGTCAGCATATACGAAAACCCCTGCTATAAAGGCCACAGGTGGCAGCCAAGGGGTAATAAGCGTAAATCTACACGCCGCCGCAATCAAAATCATGTTTTCAAAGTCAATTAAGGCACACTTGACTGCCTCCGCCACACTTAGTGACAATTACGGCAAAGCCAAGGAAAACGTTATGAAATATGACGACTGAATGCTAACGATGATTGTTAGCTCCTATTGTTTGAACCCATCAACGGGGTGATATTTATTTATTTTGCACAGGAACTTTTATAATAAAGACGAAGTAGATCGTTAGCCGACTGTGAAACCAACCGGCTTATTGTTTAGGTATATATATATTTAAAAAATGATATTAATGCCAAGTAATTGAGTTCAGTCCTGTGAATATGCGGGAAAGATTTTTTATTAGAACAGCAAGATGCTCTTGTATGTAACGCATCCAGTCCCTTATTTAGATGATGCTCATTTCGTAGGCTAAGGGTGACAAGGCTTTTTAAAAATCTATTTTATTAGTTTTTTTTTTACTATTTTTTATATTTAAAATATATAGACGCAATCTCTCATATGTATTGGGTGACTTTTATTAAAAATGATTAGATGGACAGATAACACCAATTATTTTATTTTTCATTTTTTATTTATTTATAAAATATAAACTTTTAAACAAACAATTACAAAATAAGTTAAAATACAAATTTCCACTTTTTATTATGATAATGCAATTAGTGTTAATATATTTCTTATAATTTTGTTTCAAATTTGTGGGTTAAGTTAAAAATGAGATGTTATATGTGGTTGAAAATATTAGAATTAAAAAAAAAAACTATAATAAGTGATATCAATAGAATCATTAATACAAAGGTTTTAAAAAAGTGAAATAAAATATTTTGATATTTTTTATCGCATAATATAACATTAGATATAAAATAATTTAAAAAGATATGAAAAATACATTTAAAAAGAATTTTGTATTTTTTAAGGGAAAGTTGGTTTTCTTAATTGCAAGTAAATCCTTGATGTCATATTCATCTCACAAGAAGTGATATATTCTCTTCAATCTATGAAAAAATCATTAGCATGTGCCTCTTATGTATCCAAGATCTAAAATATTTAAATTATCCACTTCTTCATTATTTTTTTACTTCCACTATTTAAAAATTGTGGTCTACCCGACCCCACTTACATCATCGACCATGTGACCTAGGTTCAATCCACATAATAAATGTATATAAAAAATATTTAAAATTAATTAATTAATAAATATATTTTTCAATTGATGAAAATATATCTAATTATTCCATTGAATTGTGTAATTCTAATATCCATTATTGTTCCATTTGTTTCACATCCAACTTTAAAAACCCTATAAATTACTCCTTTAGTATCACATTGTTGCGATTAAAAGATACTTTAAATTTTGTTTTTAAAAATATGTATTCAAAATGAATGACTTTCACTTATTATTGCTCAAATTCCTGTTTTTCAAATTCTAAAAAAGAAAAGGCATCGGATGTTTCCGCTGTAAAGAAATTCGTCAAGGAATTGCAGAATTTTTATTCTTTACAGGGAAGCCAAAGGAAGTCAAGCACGTCTCTTCATAACCAAACAAATTTTAAAATATTTTGAACATTTCTCTCAAAAAATTTGACACATGTCACACAACCACGTATCACGGCATCTTTCGGCTTACTATTCCAGTTGGACACTTTCACACCATCAACTCACCTCACGGCTACCACAGTATCAAAAAAACCTTCTTATATATGGCAAGGCATACGGACATTGGTGGTTCAGATCTTAAATATCACAGCCCCCTTTCATCTCCATAAAAAGTATCTGATTAAAGATGGCCAAGAAAGCAAGCTCTGCCAAGCCCAAGGGAAGGTCAGATAATTACAATTATGTGTCGACTGCTAAAGACGACACACCCTCGGACATGGAGGCGGAATCAAAATTCTGGAACAGGCGAGTTAACAGAAGCAGAAAGAAATTTGTGGGGGTTAGGCAGCGATACAGAAAATCCGCGTCTGGCTTGGCACATTCGATACGGCAGAAGACGCCGCCCGGGCCTATGACGAGGCCGCCTGCCTTCTCCGCGGTCACAATACCCGCACCAACTTCTGGCCTTCGCCTTCGGCGCACTCTGCCGGGGCTTCGGCGCTACCGGCCAGAACTGCCCGGTTGCTGATGCTCCGCCACAACGCGGCCAATGCACGAAATAATGTTAACCCCCATCAGAGCTCGAAGGAGGCCACTGCTAACATCAGCGTTGCCAATCAATACGTGAATTCTATCAAGACCGAAGCTCCCGAGCCGCCTTCATTGCCGGAATCCGATGACGAGGACCTCCCTCGGTGGGGCGAAATGGTCCCGGTACATCACGGCTATGATAACAGCAAGGAACACAGTTCTACGGAGAATTTTGATCATAATAGTAAGTGGCCTGTAGAAATGGACGCAAAATTTGGTGGCACAGGAGATGAAAGTTTTAATTTTACGGCCATGATGACGGAGGCGGGCAACGAATCGGGGTATCTCGATTTCCATAGCACTGTGAATGTGGAGATGAATGATGGCCTCGATTTATGCGATGCGGAGGAGTTAGTGGCGGCTGAGGTTGGGTACTGTCCGTTTGCCATAGCTGCGGAAATTGCAGATCCGGCTAACATGTGTTAGAAAAATTAACCCAGATTTCACGCCTGTGCCCAACTGCGCTCCGAACCTTGGGCGAAACCGGATTGCGCTCCAGACATGGGCGAAGTCGGACTGCGCTGCCGCAGTCCGGGATCCCGGCAAAGGGCTGACATGACGCCGCACCTACCCTCTGACAGATGTGACGCTTGTGCGGCGATTGGTCAAAAACCCTAGTTGAGGGCCTGTCAGAACCTGTCAGAGGACAAACCCCAATCCTCCTCTTCCCGCGGCTATATAAGGAGTCTCGGGTATTTCAGATGGTAAGAGAAGAAGAAGGTAGAAGGAGCAAGAAGGAGCAAAGGCAAAAAAAAGTATCTCAGCGAGCAGTTTGACTCAGCTGATTAATGTCTGAGCAGTCGACTCGACATTTTGTCTGTTTAACTTATCCTGCAGTGCAGCCTGCAGATGATTGTAATTTCCTCGATTGAGGAACTCTGTAACCCCCGTTTAATATAAATAAAGTTTGCTGTTTGTTTTCGGCATCTTTTAGGGTTTGCAATTTGTTGCTCTCTGTTCCGGCGTCTCTCTCTTCTCATACAGGTGTTGCCAATCCAGGCAAACCCAGCGGCAGCCGCGGAAGAAGAACAAGTCTGAAGCGGCTTTCCAAGTTTGCTTTCGAAGTTCGTGGCTAAGACTGGAGCAGCTCGAGTGCGCGAGAGTAGTCCGAAGTTGGCCTCAGTCCCCACTTCGCCCAGCGCAGCTCGTTGGCTGCCTGAAGTTCGAACTTCGCCCAATTTCGGGCGAAGTCCGTCGCAGCTGCGAAGTGCGAACTTCGCCCGGCTTCGGCGAAGTCCGGCTGCGGCCCCGAAGTGCGCACTTCGTCCAATTTCGGGCGAAGTCCGTCGGCGCGGCCGAAGTTCGAACTTCGCCCAATTTCGGGCGAAGTCCGTCGGCGCGGCCGAAGTTCGAACTTCGCCCTAGTTCGGGCGAAGTCCGTCGGCGTGGCCGACGTTCGCACTTCGCCCTAGTTTGGGCGAAGTCCGTCGGGCCCCCGACTTGCGCACTGCGCTGTCCGAACAGCGCCGTGCAGACTTCGGCAAAAATTAAAAAAAAAAATTAATTCTTCAAATTGGTATCAGAGCTGATAGTGTCGTGACACGGAGATAGAAGCATGGCTTCCGAGAGAAACTCGCTGCAGTTGCAGATCCCATGATTTAACGGCAAGAACTACGATTACTGGAGCATCCAGATGAAGATCCTGTTCGGATCTCAGGAGCTATGGGAGTTAGTCGAGAACGGCTACCCGTAACCGGCAGATGCAAAGAAGACTGGTCGCCCTCTCTCAGCGGACAAGGATCTGTTGAAAGAGCACAAGAAGAAGGACTAGAAGGCCCTCTTCTACATCATGCAAGCGGTTGAGGAGACCATATTCCCACGGATTGCATCAGCCACCAAGGCCAAGCAGGCCTGGGAAACCCTAGCAAGTTCGTATCAGGGCACCGACAAAGTGAAGTTGGTGAAACTGCAGATGCTAAGGAGACAGTTTGAGAACCTGCAGATGAGCGAGTCCGAGTCGATGAGTGACTTATTCACCCGGACGACTGACATTATCAACCAGATGCGGTTGAATGGTGAAAATGTCCAGAGCCAGAGAATCGAGGAGAAGATTCTCAGAAGTCTGCCTGCGAAGTTCGACTCGGTTGTGATAGCAATCGAAGAGTCCAGGGATTTGACAACCCTCTCGACAGACGAACTCATGGGTTCATTGCAGACCCATGAACAGAGGCTGAGCCGTTCATCTTAGACCTCTCTGGAGCAAGCATTTCGGGCTCAGGCCTCAACCCGAGACAACGGCAGACAAGACTCCCACCACACCGCTTCTAGTTCTCAAGGAGGGAGAGGCGTAAGGGGCGTGGGAGAAGTAACAAGCAAGGAGGGAGATCAAACCCTCATGACGCTGAGCCAAGTTGCAACTTTCATCGCCAAGGAGGAAGAGGCACTGGCAGAAATCAGCAAGGAAGCTCTCAGCAGAAGGACATGTCAAAGGTCCAATGCTACTATTGCAGCAAGTTCGGCCATTATGCCTCACAATGCAAGAAGAAGATGGCGAACGAGAATTAGCAGCAAGCCCATTATACGGAGGAACCCAAAAATGCGATAGGAGGAAATGTATTGCCGACTTGCAGTATTGAAGAGGAGAGCAAGAAAAACATCTGGTATCTTGACAGTGGTTGCAGCAACCACATGACTGGGAACAGAGAGATGTTCTCACAACTGGATGAAACAGTCCAATCCGAAGTCAAAATGGGGAACAACAACAAATTTCCCGTGATGGGGAAAGGAAATATCCTCATCCGCACCCGGCACGGTGAAAGAAGAACAATTCAAGATGTTTTTTATGTGCCTGGGTTGAAGCACAATCTGTTAAGTGTTGGATAGCTTGTGCAAAATGGGCACACTGTACTGTTTAAAGACGGTGTCTGTTCCATCAGAGACAAAGTCCATGGACAAATTACAACTATGTCCATGACGAAAAACAAAATGTTTTCACTGCAGATTCAGAATGAATCATTGATGTCTTTGAGTGCAGTTGAGAAAGATGCTACCTGGCTGTGGCATCTCAGATTCGGTCACCTGAGCTTCAGTGGCCTAAATCAACTGCACAGGATGCGAATGGTGAAGGGTCTACCCCTGATAGAGCAACCGAACCAAGTGTGTGAAGGTTGCCTAGTCGGCAAGCAGCACAGGGATGCATTCCCTGTAGGACAGTCTTGGAGAGCATCACGACCATTGGAGCTGGTGCACTCAGACATTTGCGGTCCGATGCAGACCACCATGTTTGCCGGAAACAAATACTTCTTGACGTTCATTGATGACTTCAGTCGAAAGACTTGGATTTATGCCATCAAGCTGAAGTCAGAGGCATTTGCCAGATTCAAGGAGTTCAAGGCTCTGGTGGAGAAACAGAGCGGTTATTATGTGAAGACTCTCAGAACTGATGGAGGTGGAGAGTACATCTCCAACAAATTCCATAACTTTTGCAAGTAGCATGGAATTCGAAGACAGTTCACTGCCAGATACACGCCACAGCAGAATGGCGTAGCTGAGAGGAAGAACCGAACCATCATGGAAATGGCAAGAAGCATGATGAAGGAGAAGGGATTATCGCATGAATTTTGGGCGAGAGGTCGTAACATGTGCGCCTACTTGCTGAACGGATGTCCCACCAAAAGCGTGAAGGACAAAATCCCTCAGGAGGCCTGGAGCGGAGTGAATCCAAGTGTGGCTCACTTGCGTGTGTTCGGGTGCATAGCATATGCACATGTTCCGTAAGAGAAGCGACAGAAGTTGGATGATCGAGCGGAGAAGTGCATTTTCATAGGGTACAGTGAGCAGGCGAAAGCATATAGGTTGTACAACCCTGTGATGAAGAAGCTCATCATCAGCCGTGATGTAAAGTTTCTTGAAGATCAAGCCTGGAACGGGAAGTCCGAGACTGGCCAGTTAAAGCCAATAGAAGTTCAGTCTGTTGACTTGGAAGAAGGAAGTGTGCAGCCACCTGCAACTTCCAGCATCAACAGCGGTGCCAGCAGTAGCACAGCCACTCCATCCCGGTCACCTCCACTTGCAAGCAGAATTCAAAATCTGAGGACTCCTGCGAAGACTCGGAGCTTGCAAGACATTTATGAGGCAACCCAAACCCACATAGATGAAGAGCACCCTGACTTTGCATTCTTTACTGAAGTTGATCCAATAGAGTTCGAAGATGCAATTCAAAATCGAAGTGGGTGCAGGCGATGGATGAGGAGATAGCAGCCATTGAAAAAAATGAAACATGGCAACTGACAAATCTTCCAAGAGGAAGAAGACCATTGGGGTCAAGTGGGTGTATAAGACAAAGTTCAACGCCCAAGGAGACATTGACAAGAACAAAGCCGATTGGTGGCGAAGGGTTACAAGCGTAAGTCGGCATCGATTACCATGAGGTATATGCGCCTGTAGCCCGACTTGACACAATCAGGATGATCCTGGCATTGGCAGCCCAACAAGGTTGGAAGATGTACTAGATGGATGTCAAGTCAGCCTTCCTCAACGGAGTGTTGGAGGAAGAGGTCTACATTGACCAGCCACCAGGTTACGAAATTGAAGGCCAGGAGGGCAAAGTCCTGAAGCTAAAAAAGGCCCTGTACGGTTTGAAGCAGGCGCCCCGAGCTTGGTACAGCCGGATTGACAGCTATTTTCAGGAGAATGGGTTTCAGAAATGCCCATATGAGCACACCTTGTACATGAAGACAAATGCAGCAGGTGAGCTCATTATCATCTGCCTGTATGTGGACGATTTGATTTATACTGGCAACAACAATGTCCTGTTCGACCAGTTTAGAACAGCCATGAAGTCCGAGTTTGAAATGACTGACATGGGGCTGATGAAATATTTTCTCGGCATTGAAGTTGACCAATCAGCAGATGGCATCTTCATTTCTCAGGGCAAGTATGTGAAAGATGTCCTGAAGCGCTTCAAGATGGAGGACAGCAAACTTGCCATCACACCTCTAGCCACAGGTTTGAAGCTGAGCAAGTTGGATACAGGGAAGTCTGTAGATCCAACCTTGTTCAAGAGGCTAGTTGGCAGTCTGATGTACTTGACTGCAACTCGGCCAGATCTGATGTTCGAAGTCAGTCTGATCAGCCGTTTCATGGAGACTCCGAAGGACACCCACTGGCAAGCAGGCAAGAGGATCTTGCGCTATGTCAACGGAACACGAAACCATGGCCTATTTTACGCCAGACAAGACCAGTTGGAGCTAGTGGGCTTCACGGACAATGGATCGGGCTGGCAAGCATCGACGATCGAAAGAGCACCTCCGGGTTTTCTTTCCATCTCGGATCGGGCGATATCATGGGCGTCCAAGAAACAACCCATCGTTGCGTTGTCCACGACCGAGCGTGAATATGTCACCGCCACATCGCCCGCATGCCGTGCGCTTGGTCGCGAAGAGTTTTGAGTGAACTGAACTTTCCTCCGGATGGTGCGACAACAATTTTCTGTGATAACAATTCGGCCATTGCACTCTCAAAGGATCCCGTGTTCCATGGCCGGACGAAGCACATAGACATCCGGTATCATTTCATCAAAGAGCTGGTGAAATTTGGTGAAGTACAACTGCAATTTTGTAGGTCCAAGGAGCAGTTGGCTGACATCTTCACGAAGCCTTTGAAGGAGGAAGACTTCAACAGATTGCGAGAGCAGCTTGGAGTCAAAGCGCTCGTGAAATCAGGCTTAAAGGAGGGTGTTAGAAAAATTAACCCAGATTTCACGCCTGTGCCCAATTGCGCTCCGAACCTTGGGCGAAACCGGATTGTGCTCCAGACATGGGCAAAGTCGGACTGCGTTGTCGCAGTCCGGGATCCCGGCAAAGGGCTGACATGACGCCGCACCTACCCTCTGACAGATGTGACGCTTGTGCGGCGATTGGTCAAAAACCCTAGTTGAGGGCCTGTCAGAACCTGTCAGAGGACAAACCCCAATCCTCCTCTTCCCGCGGCTATATAAGGAGTCTCGGGTATTTCAGATGGTAAGAGGAAGAAAAAGAGAAGGAGCAAGAAGGAGCAGAGGCAAAGAAAAGTATCTCAGCGAGCAGTTTGACTCAGCTGATTAATGTCTGAGCAGCCGACTCGACATTTTGTCTGTTTAACTTATCCTGCAGTGCAGCCTGCAGATGATTGTAATTTCCTCGGTTGAGGAACTCTGTAACCCCCGTTTAATATAAATAAAGTTTGTTGTTTGTTTCCGGCATCTTTTAGGGTTTGCAATTTGTTGCTCTCTGTTCTGGCGTCTCTCTCTTCTCATACAGGTGTTGCCAAGCCAGGCAAACCCAGTGGCAGCCACGGAAGAAGAACAAGTCTGAAGCGGCTTTCCAAGTTTGCTTCCGAAGTTCGTGGCTAAGACTGGAGCAGCTCGAGTGCGCGAGAGTAGTCCGAAGTTGGCCTCAGTCCCCACTTCGCCCAGCGCAGTTCATTGGCTGCCCGAAGTTTGAACTTCGCCCAATTTCGGGCGAAGTCTGTCGCAGCTGCGAAGTGCGAACTTCGCCCAGTTTCGGGCGAAGTCCGGCTGCGGCCCCGAAGTGCGAACTCCGCCCAGTTTGGCGAAGTCCGGCTGCGCAGCCGAAGTGCGCACTTCGCCCAATTTCGGGCGAAGTCCGTCGGCGCGGCCGAAGTTCAAACTTCGCCCAATTTCGGGCGAAGTCCGTCGGCGCGGCCGAAGTTCGAACTTCGCCCTAGTTCGGGCGAAGTCCGTCGGCGTGGCCGACGTTCGCACTTCGCTCTAGTTTGGACGAAGTCCGTCGGGCCCCGACTTGCGCACTGCGCTGTCCGAACAGCGCCGTGCAGACTTCGGCAAAAATAAAAAAAAAATTAATTCTTCAACATGTCGGAGTACATTAATGTGACGGAGGAGGAAGAGGAGGAGAAACATGATTGTGGGGAGGGAAGAATACAAATGGCTTGTGAGGGTGACCAGCAGAGTTCGATGTTTAGGGAGGAGATAAGGAGGAGGATGTACGAGAGGAAGATCTCGGCTTCTCCCTATGCAATTAATGGGATTTCAGAGTGTCTTCGTTATACGATCGGGCACATGGATTCAGCCAAGACTTTCGGATCTGGCGGTGGTGACGAGATTTGTCGGAGTTGTTCTCCGTTATGGGCTTCCGTTAGTGATGTGACGAGTTGTGAGCAGAGTTAAAGGTCGTTATCGTGTTGCGAATCGAATGGAGGAGAGGGTGCAGAGTCAGAATCTGATAGCGTTGAGACGATGTGGACTTCGTGGGAGTTGCCTCTCATTTGTGTTGTTAATTGAGTGGTAATGGGAATATTTTAAATTCGTATTCAAAACAAGTTACTGGCTGTTGCATTTCTTCCTTTCATTCTCGTGGTCTCCAAATTTCATATATATATATATATATATATTTTCATTAATTTATTAAATTTTTCCATTTTAAAGATTTTAGAGTCAAAATAAATAATTTATATTGGATAGAATCATATTTTTACATTTGATTTACTTTCATTATCTGTTATAATTTTTTTTGAATGAAAGGACCTTATATTAATTGGAAATAATCACTTTCATACAAAAAGGTTGGTGGAATTAACACACCCCGTGGCACACACCCAAAAAAATTACAGGATCACATCGATCAACTCAAAAAGCCAATATTACATCAGAACTGAGTAAAGAAAAGAAGACAAAACAGAGACAAGTGTATGCAGTCACTGGATCAATTGGAATCAAGCGAACATCCCATCCACTAGAGGTGCAGAATTGGACTACAGTGGAGACCAATGATGCTAAGAAGTTGGAGAAGATAAATGATCTCTGCGACCACTGCGAGAACGAGCTGAAGGTGAGCCTATGCGAGAGAAGCCACGAGTTCTGGACACATTGTTTTCGGAAGGAAGTCAGCTAACAGAGCAAGGTGCATTAGCCCAATGATCCAGAAGTGATCTAAGATATTGCAGCTCCACCTAAAATTTCTCTACCTGAGTAAGGATCTATAAGCAGCAATCATAGAAGAGAGCATATCTAGCAGCAACAGAGAAGGAGGTAGAAGCCTCCTGTCTCCCAAATATAATATTATTTCTTGTTTTCCAGAGATGGTATAAAATACTAAGATGAAAAATATGCCAAACTTCGTTTAGGGGAAGGGAAAAATCTAGGGGATCCCCAAGTAGTGCATTAACCCAGGAACATTGCTCCAGTAAAAAGGAATTGAAAAAAGAAAGAACCCAATCCCAAGCATTTTTGGCTATTTGACAAGCCCAAAACACATGAACAAAATTGCCAGGACCTCTACAAAAAGCACAAACAGGATTAGGAACCCCCATATATTGTAACCTATGACCAAGGGGAAGGCCTTGATGTAAGAAACTCCAAGAAAAAAAACAATGCTTAGGTTCAAGATAGGACTGCCAAACCACAGAAAAGCGAAGGCTCCATCTAGATTGAGAAGAAACTAGATCCCAATGGTGGTTTAAAGTATCAACCAGAGGAGCATGAGGGGACAATAGATGATACCCTAAAGAAGGTTTATATTTCACCAGAGGTGTATGATTAGGCCAACGCCAATCAGATGACCAATGCTGTTGAAAGTTCTTACCAAAATGTAGCCAAATAGAGAAAGGAGTGTTGTCGATAACCACATCAAAAGTTGCTCGATCATCTGGCTTAAGACCAAACTTCTGGTAAAACTTATCCCAAGAATACCAATGCTTGGTATGAGCATCAAAGAAATCTAAAAATGTTGCAATACCCTTTTTGAAGAAGCGTAATGCTCGAACCCATTGAACTTGAGCCAAAGGTAGGCCCTCTGAAGTGACTACAGGAGACAACCAAGGACTTAGAGTGGATATAGAAGCTCCTGTAGATTTATCTTTACCCTGCCATTGGAGCCTGGGTTTGAAAGCTTCCCATGCCTTCCAGATACTTTGCATCACAAAAGAACCTGTAATTTTAAATGGGGTTGGAGATGTCAAAATGGTTTGTAAGGTCAGGCCTCGCCACCCTTTCCTCCCAAAGGGCAAGCCAGAAGAGATGCAGTGTCGTACAAGAACTTTCCAAGCTTCATCACCCTGAAGTGCCCGAATAATCCATTTAGCACATAAAGCAAACCCCCCGAAAATGACAGGTTAAATAAACCCAGACCCCCTGCCTTTTTAGGAAGACAACAAACATTCCATGCCACTCTATGAAACCCTTATTTTTGTTTATTTGAAGCCCAAAGAAAATCCCGCAAGAGCTTGTCCAGCTTCTGGTAACAATTTTTAGATGGGACCCAATAAGAAGAGTAATAGACATGTGTAGAAGCTAGCACCTTAGAGCAAACTTGAAACTTACCAGCCAAGGAAAAATTTTTAGTAGACCAGTAGCCTAATTTCTTCTCAATTTTTTGATCATAGATTAATTTGGTTTTTTTAAATGTAACACTTAATTATTTAATAATTTATATATTTGTATGCTTTTTAAATATTTTTATATTTAAAAAATATATTTTATGTGTGAACCTTAAAACTTTAATTAATTCTATTATAACATATCAATTATAAAAGAAATAAGAGACGTATATCCACATACAATTAAATCAAAATGATTTTGAATTACTTTTTTCTACTTACATAACACATCAAAATTATTGGTTTTGATCTTATCTTACTAAAGATTATATATTTTAGCAATAGCCAACTATTGTATATTAGAAACCTATCCAATATTTTTTGCCACATAATTTTGTTGAATATGTTGCATTTTGAACATTTGAAAAAACAACATTTCCAAAAGTCATTTGAACTGAATAATAACACAAAACCCTTTATTTTGCTAGTGTAGAAAAGAGTTAAAAATTTCTTATTTTTTTTAAAATGAAATATATTAGAATTAATATTATAAATTTATTTATGGTCTTTAATGTTTAAGACTTATACAATAATTCATTTTTTGAAGAGCTTATAAATTAGAGTGTTCTTGTAATAAAGACATATTATAACATACTTATATGAGTAATGTTGTTTTAACCAACATATACATAATAAAATAATCGTTTGATATTTATCAAATTTTAAAGAATAATAAAAAAATAAATATTTAAAAAAATACTAAAAAACTTTATATGTTTATATAAATATATTCTAAGTTATTAGGTTTTAGTTTGTTTAGAGTTTAAAAATAATAAAAATTAAAAATTAAAAATTGTTTTTTTAATCATCTTTCAAAATATTTTAAATAAATATATAAGTGCATAAATAACTTTATATTTTATAAAATATTAATATTAACTTGAAAAAAATCTACAAATTAATTGTCTTAAATTTTTTTCATTTCTTTTTAATTTATTTTATAATTATTATATTTTAAAAATTAAAATAATAAAATTTTTAGATGTTATCTATTTATTTATACGTTGGATAATTTTATTCACCTTTGTTTAAATATAAAGTCTTCCAATACTAATATTTTTTATTTTACATGGTGAATGATGTTCCGAATAAACATTAAAAAACCCGAGATTTGAAGCTCAGTTCCATCACGTCCGAAAGTTAATTAAAAAACCAATAAGATGAACTCAATTGCGTGGCATCAATGTCATCCCTGTGGCATCAATGTCATCCCTGTTGATGGTTTCAAACAATAGATAACATTCAGTCGTTATATTTCATGACTTATCCATTGGCTTTCACCTAACTGTCACCAAGTGTAGAGGAGGCTCTGACTGGTAAAATGTGCGTTGATTGACTTGAACAAAATGATTCTGACTGCGGCGGCGTGTAGACTTAGTTACTCCAAGTCCTGTAACAAAAAATGAGAGTAAAGGAGGAGCATATGTTAACAATGATGGAAAGGTGGGTAAACCCTAGAGCCATGAACTTTAGAAGAGAGAAATAAAAGCATATATAGAAAATGGCTCATAGAGAATCCTGATCTTAGGAGGAAATGAAAACCAATAGTTTGACTATAGTATTGAAGCTATCCTTAGAACCGAATTTACCTCAACTTTCGATAGAGGAAAGAAACATCATGTCAATCCTCACAAAATCAAATTTTATCTTGGAATGTGAGATTTCTAAATGGCTAGGCCAAATACATAGTGATAACATCTACAGGAAAGGAATTAAACCCTCGTATTATCCTTCTCCAAGAAATAAAAGTTGAGGATTCCAATACTGATAAGGTTAAAAAAGCAGCAATATGGAACGACTCTATTTTTTTCCAATCATGTCCAAGGAGCTTTGGGAGGATTATTATGTCTTTCGTACCCCTTAAAAGTTGAAGGTAGACTTGTTTCCTCCTCAAATAGATTAACTAACATCCTTTTTTTTTTGGCAAAGATACCAAATGTAAATGGGTTCTTTCTAATATCTATGCCTCAAACTCTATCTCTAGTAGAGTTTTCTTATGGAGCACTCTCAGTCACATGAGAGAGGTTTTTAAATATGAGGCATGGATGTTGGCATCAAAATTTAATTCCTATCTATATCCTTTATATAAAAAGAGATATAATCCAATTATGTTTAAAGGTTTAGAATATTTTGCCCAATTCATGAATAAAAATGAGCTAATATATTTGGACTTGAAAGGGATTAAGTTTACTTCAATAAATAGAAGATTTGGTAGCCAGTTGATTCAGCTCAAACTTGATAGAGCTCTTATATCCAAGGAATTTTTGGCCCCCTTTGGAGATGCTATGCTAAGCTCTCTCCCTAGAGTTTATACCAACTACAATCCATTGGTTTTGGAGGCTTTATTAACAAATAGGTAGTTCAAAACCCATTTTTTGTTTGAGGTGATGTGGCTCCATCATGGAGATCTAGAATCCTAGGTTGTACGATGGTGGGCTCAGAAGTTCTCTACACCTCTAGTCTCTCAAATTGTAAAGAAACTCATATTTGTTAAATCTAACCTAAAAGGTTGGAATAAATTAGTTTTTGGGCACCTCTTTCATAGGAAAATTGAATTGAAAAAGTAGTTTTTTGAAATTGAACCCTCCATCAAAGGAGGTAACATTTTAAATGAAACCAGAGAAAGAGAGAAAAAGATCTTGGTAGATTACCACAACATGTTGGTCTGTGAAGATTCCTTTTGAAGGCAAAAATCAAGAGCCCTTTGGCTAAAGGATGAGGACCACAACACCAAGTTATTTCATGTTTCCACCCTAAGGAATAGAATATTCAACAAAATTAGATAAATTATGATGATACATGGCTCCTTAACTAATACTTTGCTAGAAATCTAAGCTAAAGGAGTTAGATTCTATGAAAATTTACTTGGTCCTAGGGAAATTGGTAAATATTAGGCTATGAACATGCTTCTTTCCAATATTTCTTCTCTTCTTTATCAATATTTGAACTTCTTTTTAATTAGACCTTTCTCAAAGGAGGAAACAAAAAAATTCATTTTCTCAATGATAGGGTAAAAATATCTAGGGCTAGATGGTTTTCTTACCTTGTTTTTCATAAATTCTAGCACATAATTGGGGTATAAGTTGTGGCTACCATTTGCAAAGTCCAAAAAAAACACCTTATCTCTAAACATGTAAACTCCACCTTTTTTGTCCTCATCCCCAAAGTTGTAGGAGCTAAATACTTTGCATGCTTCAGATCCATTAGCCTATTTAACACCCTCTACAAAATCTTGACTAAGGTAATGGTTAATAGAATAAAAATGATCTTACCCTTTATTATTGATACAAGTTAAAAAAATTTGTTAAGGGTAGGCTAATCATGGATGACATCATAACTATTCATGAACTCATCCATTCTATGGATAAAAGTGGAAATTTTGGCCTCTTCCTAAAGCTTGACATGAACAAAACTTTCAATAGTATCTGCTAGGATTTTTTTCTTAAAGTCATCTCCAATTTTGGCTTCCACTAGGTCTAGATCAATCTCATCAAAGAATGCATATCCTTGACAATATTCTTAATCATTGTTAATGGGGATACTATAGGGTACTTCAGGAGTTCCAAGGGTCTATGACAAAGGGACTCATACTCCCCTATATATTTATTATATTGGTAGAAGATCTAGGGATAGCTTTGAAAGTTACCTCTTCCCAAGAGATTACTGATGTCATCATACCTACCTCCTTTCTTAATTTGATATCTCATCAACAATTTTTTGATGACACCATCCTAGTCACAAGCTTTTCTATTTTAAAATCTAGAGAAATCAAATGATATCATGAGAATCTATGAGAATGATGCAGGGTAGAAAGTAAAATTTATGAAGAGTAAAGTATTTTTTCTCAACACCCTTCTAAGAAGGCAAAGAATAATATCTTAGATTCTTACATGTGATATTATTGACCTCCCTTAAAACTACTTTGAGATGCCCCTATTTAAGGAAATAATGAAAGACGGTTTCTAAAATCCTATTCTAGAAAGAATCCAAAGGAAATTAGTAGGCTAGAAAGGGATGCTCCTTAATCAAGCCAATAAAACCCAACTTGTCAAATCCACTCTTCAAAGTGTTCTAATATTTTTTATGTCCTTATTCAAATTACCTATGAAAATCTATTAGATAATTGAGAAAATTCAATAAACCTTATTGTGGTATGGATATAAATATGAAAAGAGATTCCCCTCAGTTTCTTGGGAGTAGGGAGCTTGGGATTCAATAAAATGAGATAGATGAACCATTATTTAATGTCAAAATAGGGTTGGAAACTCCTAAGACAAGTTGATTTATAGGGATGGGTGTGTATTCTCATGGCTAAATATCTTTGGTAGGGAATAAATTTCATTTTGGAATCTAATTCTCCTAAATTTTTGGTTTTCTACATAGCCTCCTCAAGATAAAATGTCCAATAAAAAAAAGGTTAAGATGGAAATTAGGTTCTAGATCCAACTTTGATTCTCCTATATTAAAAAATATGAACTAGCTATCCTAGAAATAGTTACCTCCCAAATATTTGGAACCACATTCTTAGACTTTATTGAGAGGATAGAAGGAAGAAAATATTGGAAGCCTATCCACATATTAGGTTTAGAAGTCAGAAAGGATAAATCTAGGAGAGATATTTATAGGATGCTAAGAACCCAATTCATTACAAACTTTGATGCTAAAGAATCTTTGATATAGAAGGCAAATAAAAATGGTCTTTTCTCTATCAAATCAACTTACTATCTAGAGGAGAAAGAGAGTATGGGTTGGTTATTGGCAAACTAGTCTTGGTAAAAAACCTCCAAAAATCAACTTATTTTTTTGGTTGGTCATTTAGAACAAGATTCTCACAATCAATAATCTCCAAAAATGAGGATGGCTATTCCAAACATATGCTACCTGTGTGAGGTCAATTTTGAAAATTCTCATAATCTCTTCTTAGTTTACCCCTTATCTAGGGAAGAATTTAATTATATTCTAAGGAGATTTAGAGTTTCTTGGGTTCCCCCTAACAATATTGAAGATATTTGCTACCAATGGATCCCTCCCTTTCAAAGTAGTCAACTACATTCCTTTCAAAATCTAAGATTTCATAATTTCATTTGAGGGATATGGAAGGAAATGAATAATAAAGATTTTTAAGAATATGGAAAGAGATCCTAAATCTATTGGTATCAAAATACACGAATCCTTGAAATAATATATATCCATCATCCCCTTGCTTGATGAGTGGAAAATTGACATTGAGACTCTAATTGTTGACTTTATCGGCCTTCCCAAAAGGAATATCCAATCATCGAAGCCTAGTAAGATTGATTACTCCAAATTCAAATGGGTTCCCCCACCTCCAATATGAATACAACTTAATTTTTATGAGGCAATTAAGGGGAATCCATAAATCTATGGAGCTAGAGGAGTAATTATAGATGACAAAGGTGAAATTCTTCCTACATATGTGAAAAACCTAGGTTTTCAATCTAGCCACTTTGCTAAAGTAAGATATCTCTTCCAAGGAGTCAAACTTATGGAAAGGATAAATATTAAGAAGGTAATAATTGAATGTGATTCTCTTAACATTGTAAAAATCCTATAAGGATCTCAACCCCCAATTTGAAATATTGAATAATTTATGGAGGAGGCTAAAAGTAGTATTTTGTTCCTTGAAAATTCTTAGATAAAACATGTATACAACGAAGGAAATAAGGTATTTGACACTATGGAAAATATGTGTATCCTCTATGAAGCCCTCATTTTTTAGAGGGAAAGGCTTCCCCAAGATCTCATTTGGGCCACCTTTAAATATTCTAATGAGACTTCATTTTGATATCAAAAATGGAAATCCCAATTGGTATATCCCCCAGAAAGTCTCAAGCAAAGATGAGGGTTCTCCTTTTGATGGTTATATTTTTATTTCCTTTTGGAGAGTCTCTACAAAGTTTTGCCTTTCCAACTAGTCATGTCTCCATGAAAAATGGAACAAGAGGTTTGAAATTTTGAGATAAATCTTACTAGACCCCAATATCTCTCATCTGATCACCTTCAAATATGTTTATCCTCATGTTGTTCTTAACATTATTTTCCTTTGGCTAGTCAACAATAAATTATGTCCTATTAATGATCAAGTTTTGGTAATAAGAGAAACAAGAAGTTCAAAGCAATGTGGTGGCCTATTGTAGGCCCTAAAATCTCTCCCAAGTATCCTTGTAATATTATATTGAGTTTTCCTTTTGATTTTAGATTTGGCTATTTTCTTGGGGATTATCCTTAGGAAAGACTCAAGGTCGGATGATGCTTCTCCTTACATGGTTTTTAAAACTCATCCCTTCTAGAGACTTAGTACACCTTTTTGACCAACTGACATAACGTGTCACTATAAAAAGAGGAACAAAAACCCTTAGTGATGAGTTGGTTGTCTTTGTGCCCCACTCCTCATCATGTGCTCACTCATCATTGGAAATAGATGTTGTTTTCCATAGCTCCCTATGGTGTTCTTGGGACCATGCTTTCAATTTATACCTCATATTGTAGGTTGGTGTTGTCCTTGAGGTTTATTTGGAGGAAAGGAGTGATAGAAATATTGCTCAAGATAAAATTCTATCCATGTTCGAGACCTCATTTGTGGGTACTATTGAAAATATTTCACTACATGGCATGCATGAATGCAAGTTTTAAAGGGTAAAGATTAGTGTATTGTACCACCTTCATTTTATCTCTTCTTAATTTTATTTATTTACAATCCCTTCTTGTTGGAACTCTATGAGTTGTACAAATAATTTGAAGCAAAAAAGGAAGACAAGGATCGGTGTATGGAACCAACTACCTTATTGCTTGAAAAGGACATCTAGGACATCTTTGGAAAAAATGGTTTTTTACCCTTTTTGAAGAAATTCAATGGACATGACAAGGAGATCTTACTGGACTTGTACCACTCATGGGATGATGGGAGAGTTAAATCTATGGGTATTTAGTTCACTATCAACATTTATCGTATAGCAAAGGTCTTTGGGTTGGCTATCTTTGGTGAATGCATCAACAAAGAAGCATTTGCTAGAAAAATAACTAAATACTTTTCAAGGAAAGAATGGAAACATGGATAGATGACAAAAAGGTATCCTAAATGAATCTATTCCTAGTCCTTGGGATAGAATTATCATCACCATAATGTAGTTCTTCACTTTGGATGAGTATTTTTTTGTTATTAAGATTTTTCACCTGGCCTCCCTCAACCATATCCAACAAATGAAGAAGATGAGAATCTCAAATTTTCTCCTCAAGTTTGTCAAGAAGCCTATTAAGCAAATCTAAAAGGGGAATTCATTTGTACCAATACACCAAGAATTACTAAAGATCATGTGCATTCATGCAACCAAGAAAGAGAGCCAAGATAGGGTGGTGAGCCTTGGACTGGACTATTGGAGCTCCTCTTATTTAGAGAAGAATTCCAAATCCCTAGAAAAATTTGGGAACAAGTCTAAAGAGTACCTCCATTAGTTAAGAGAATATTTTATTTCTTCCTCCACCTTTACCCCACTGATGGAAAAAATAAATAAGATTGGTGGTGTCAAATCACAAAAAAGTGTAGTAAGTATCAAAGAGAATCCTAAACATGGTATGGATGCAACTTTTTCTAGAGTAATATCTAAGACTTAGAGGTGTTATAAATATCTAAAACTAAGAGAAAATAAATAGGATGACTCTCCCATCTATTTCATTTGCTTCTAGAATCCAAATAAATCCTGGGAATCATCACCATCCCTTTTTTTTTAAGATCAATCTCGTTGCCCTCCCCCAAAGAAGATAAGTCCTCCCTTGAAGAAATATAAGTAGAGTATTTCTCACCTAAAGAAATAAAAGCAAAGTAATGTTCCTTTGGAAATGACAAAAGCTACAGTGAGACCTTCAGAGTTTAATTTGTATCTCAAGAACACCGTTCAAGGCCTAAATGATCTCTATACCTCCCTTAGAAGGGTTTGTAAGATGTTAGTTTTATATATGGATGAGGCAACCCTTCTCTTGTGATATCTTGGAAAAAATATGGATGATGCATAAACTAGTGCTAAAAATGAAGATCCCAAAGAGAGGACTGCTCAGTAAGCATCCTATGTGAATCCTTTTTTCTCTTCCCTCCTAGTGAGGAATCCCTAGTTCTTGTATTCTAAGTATTTAGTGGTCATGTCTCTCCTTTTTTAGGATCCTATTTTGTTGTAAGGATCCTTGTAGGTATTTTCTATGTTGGTTTTTTGTCCTTATTATGTTGTATTCTCTCTGTCGATTGTAAAAGGATAGGGGACCCCCTTTCAAAACCCCTTCTTATACCAAATAAGAAAATTATATATTTAGTAATTTTTTTAATAATATAAGATTCAATTCATATATTACCTAATAATTATCTCCTTAAAATTATCAAATAATATGATATGAAATTGAGTATACCTTCATCTTTTTAATATAAGATATAGAAGTCTACAATTTGTAATTAATCAAGAAAAATTCAAATAAAAAATATTGGCTAGATCATTTTCAAAATTTAAAGATATTATACATATTTTTAAAACATAGTGTAATTAAGATATACATATAAACATGATAGTAAGCTTTATGAGTTCTATAATATTGATATGGAATTTTGAAATGTGAAGCTAATATTTCCATTATGCACACTAAATATATAATACATACAAGGAATCACATAGGTTAAAATGTGTAGACACCTAAAACACATCATGTTTAGGAGACTACTTATATGGGCACCTTTGCAGACCATATGAATGATCTTGGACCTTTCCAAGGTAAAGTAGTGGTTTTAACCACTCAATTTAGGAATATTAGGCCTACTCAACCTTATTCATGGGTGACACCCAAAACTAAGATCTTAGCGGTGGTTGACAACTATGGCTAAGGTTTTAGTCACATTTAAGAGCCAAGGCTAGCCCTGTAACAAATGCGGGTGATCAAAGTTGAGTAAAATCAGTTGCAACAATTAAATTGCAATAATTTTGAAGTGTTTTGGGCTTGGAAGCATCTAGAAGCTTCCTCTCAACAACCAATTCTTGTTATTGCCTTCTCCATGAAGCTAGAGCAAGGATTTTGGGAGTCTATTTAAGACCCCAATTTTAAATAGCAGACCCTAAATAATAGCTCAATTGCATTTTAGCAAAGTGCTATCGAATTGGAGATCCAATTTCACCTTGTGAAGAGTAACAAGATGCTATAAAAATCCAATTTGATCATCAACCCTGCAACAATGGATATCTCAAGAGCTTGAGGAGCAATCTTGACAATTGAGTCTCTTCCACAAACAATTCAGAGAATTCACATCACCAATCTATTTTAGAACACCAAGGTGACCCTTGATCATCAATTCCTTGGAGGATTTGAGAGTTTATGGCTCTAGTTTTGAGAAAAATGGAAGTTCCATATCCACAGCTATGAGCCATGGCTAATAGAGCTAGCTACTTTAAGCACCCACAACTAGGGTTTGATGCTCATTTCCTTCTATTTTAGTAGTATATTTCCATTTCTAGTTATGTAAATAGGTTAATATAGCTTATATTAGTCTTCATTTACACATTTGCATGGTTAATTAACAATATTAGATGTAACTTTACCTTCATTGGTCACATTTACTACTTTTCAATAATATTCTTAGATTAGATCTATTTCATGCTTTCTATTGTAAATCGTGTCTTAGATTAGCTAGATTTACTATTTTCCTAGAATGCTTTATCATAATTTAAAGATTTTATGATTATCTTTGCAAGTCTTTATGATTTCTTTCCATATTTTCTATCTTTCTTGTAAATCCTCCATAATAGCCTCATCATGAGAGGCCTCCTTTGCTTCTAATTATTTTATGTTATTTCTTGAATGTAGGTTTATAGGATCTGAGCATTTCAAGGCATTCTTGGCAATATATTCCTCCAATCATGTGAGAAGAAGACTATCTTTTACCTTGAGCATTTTGTGTCCATTCTAGAGAGTGTGAATTACACCAATCCCTGTTTAGGGGCCTCAAAATATTGTATCAAGGATTTGGGTATCCCTAAGAGGGACATATTTGTAATCAATATTTGGCAAATATTTAATAAAAGAAACCTTACTTTCTTGTTAAATTCATTGTTGTCCATATTTTGATGCTTTAATGCTTGATGTTAATTGATGCACTATTTAGGTGTATGCTTTTTAGATCGGTATAGATGACGATCATGATGGGACAACAATCAAGCTATTGATAGAATTTGACTTGGAATTGATCAGCCAAAATCCATCAAGGGATAAGTCATAGTTTATCAGCTAGAAAAGATACCTCTTTAGAATAGTAGGCCTCTTACCATAGAGCTTCCTGATGATGTAGTTTTTGCATTATCAAAATCTCTCGAACCCAAAGAACCAGATAACAAATATGACATGACTTTGTCCTTTGATGGTTTAAAGTGTGAGCAAGGGGATGGTGCAGGAATTGTCTTCTTCATGCCACAAGGTGATCCAATGCCCTTGTCATTTAAGTTAGACTTTCCTTGTACCAATAATAATGCTAAATATGAAGCCCTAATATTGGGCCTCCAAACAACCATCACCATGAATATTAAAAGGTTAAACATCTTTGGTGATTCCCTTATCATAGTCAATCAAGTGAAGGGACTTTTTCAATGTAGGTGTCCTATCCTGAAAGCTTATAAGAATATTTTTGACACTTATCTAGCCCAACTAGAGTGGTATGACATAGAGGTAATCCCTTGTATGTCGAACATATTTACAGACACTATGGCATCTCTGGGATCTTTAATCCCTCAGAATTTATCTATCAATATTACTACCATTCATATAAAGATGCTATCGCATGCTGCGATGTAGCCTAAGGCTTTCGATAACAAGAAATTAGTCAACATGATTCATATAGAACCAAACCATGAGTGGTTCTATAAATCCAAAGACTTTATCAAGAAGGTGCCTTGGGGGTATTTGATCTCATAGGGTCCTATGGGGAATGGTACCACCATTCACCACAAGGTTGTATCCTAGTCTACATTCATGCATAGCAAAATTTTGGGGGAACAAGTCATATTGTCAGTCAAGGTAGAATTTTATCAGGACTGGATGTCACAATTACATGACTTCCTAAATATTGGTTTAATCCCTCAAGGATTATCACATACCACAAAGTGCACATTCAGATAGAAAGTGACAAAGTATATCTTGCTATGAGATATTTTATACCATCAAAGCTATAATGGAATTCTCCTTCGTTGTCTAGAGCCCCAAGAGTTAGCTTGGGAAATTTTGTAGGCTCATTATGGTACATGTGATGGCCATTTTAGTGGCATAGCCATTATCA
Source organism: Wollemia nobilis (assembly GCA_028583015.1). Lineage (NCBI taxonomy): Eukaryota > Viridiplantae > Streptophyta > Pinopsida > Araucariales > Araucariaceae > Wollemia > Wollemia nobilis. Next base: position 292,203 of record JAQPPZ010000677.1, on the reverse strand, counting down.
AGTGCATCCTTTCAATGGGTTATTACTGACCCACTATGGAGAAGGATTGCACCATGTATATCAGGAAATGCGTTAAATATCAGCATCATGCTAATCTTATGTACTTTCCATCGTAGGCCTTACAACCCATCCAAGTTGCTTGGATATTTGCTCAATGGGGTTTAGATCTAATCAGTAATATATCTCCCCAATCATTGGGTCGACGTACATTTATTATAATGGCTACTAAGTATTTTACAAAGTGGGTGAAAGCAATCCCTTTAACAAAAATTGGAGCACGTATTGTGGAGTTTATACTTCATAATATCATTAGTCATTTTGGGATACCATCCAAAATAATCTCGGATAATGGAATGTCATTCAAGAACAAAATTTTAAGGGCTTTGATATCCAAGTACAATATACAACATATTTTTGTGACTCCATACTATCCACAGGCAAACAGGCAAGTTGAGGCTTCAAACAAGATAGTGGTAGCCATATTGAAAAATATGGTACAAGAAAATCACAAAGATTGGTACATCCAGTTGTCCCTTGTATTATGGGCTTGCAATACTAGCATTTGGATGCCCACTAGGGCAACATCATTTTTTCTAGTATATGGTATTGAGGCCATTATGCCCTTAGAATTGGAAATTCTAATGTTGCACGCCACATTGAAAGAGTTCATCGATGATGAAACTACATAGTAAGCTCACATTGATCAATTGATGCTTCTTTATGAACTTCACGTGAATACCCTTGAGCATCTCCACATTTATCAAGAATACCTAAAATGATATTACAATAGTAAATTCCATTTTAAATACTTCAAAGTTGGTGATCTTGTGCTGAAAGAGAACCAACATAACTCAAACCTATCGTCACACTTGCAAGATAAATTTGTGGCTATCTAGTTAGGTCCATATATCATCTTAGAGCATATTGGACCTAGAACATATCACTTTACATCGCTTGAAGGGGTTGAATAGCCTGAACCTCTCAACATCCTTCACCTTGAGCTGTTCCACATATAATAATTCAAAATCCATGAAAATAAAAAAGCAATAAAATCCAAAAAATATTGCAAAGCATAAAAATTCAAAAACATTTACATCATGCATTTCATTTTACACTTGCACTCTTTTAATTGCATTGAATTAGGCATTTCCATCCATCACACTTGCATTAGGATAGATTGTATTTGTAATCTTACAAATGACACCATGTTTGTATTTCAATCATGCATCTATGTGTTATCATCATCCATCACCCTTGTGAGTTATTGTGTTTTTCAACACAATCCCTCCTATTTCTATAAGGAATATACTAGGGTTTTCTGGTCATTCAGCCATACCTAGTGGTCTTCTTAGATTTTGTAGAAAGCTTACTTTACCTTTATATATGAGGTTTAGTTTTTATAACACTTAGCACTTCAGAATCCCATCACTAATCAAACACATTAACAATCCTAATTAGGGTAAGGAATTATGAACACTATGAAGTTATCCTAGTAACCTTAAGTGAAAGGTTTTGTTACTTGCTCAATTATGAGGCGCAATGGTCTAGAGTAGTGGTCATTGGCAAAAGGACAAGTTCCCCCCTACCAGAAGAAATCCCTTGCTTAAAAAAAGGAGCAAAAATCCTAGATTCAAATTAAATCCCTTGCTCAAAACAAAATAATAACAAATATATAAAATAAACAGTGTTTTTATCACTCTACATAAGCAAGTATCCTAATAAAATTGAAGAAAATAAGGGGGTGAAGAGCTTGAATCCTTGGAATGATCAATACTTGAAAATCATAGAGTGATCCCCAATACAACAATGGGTTGAATGAATCCCACCTAACATTTGGGTAGGTCTAAGCAATTTACAAATGAGCTAGCTTTAGATGGCATGTATTGCCTAGTGGTCTAGTCCAACTGAGTCCAAACGTAGGATTAGGTGAGCATGTGGTGATCCTCATTATAGTAATGGGCTGAATTAATCCCACCTAGCAATGAGGTAGTCTTGTTTCTCATATAATATATTCATTTGCACACATAGAGGTAATGAATAGTTGGGTCTTTCACAGCGAAAACTTTATCTCTCAAAATTCTAGTATAGTCATTATATGACTTTTGATAAGTCAATTAGGGTGTTTGAATCTCATGGAAAACCTCAAAAATCCCTTATAGCAACAAATCACCTTATCTCATAAATCATCACATATCACAATCTCTCATCTCACATCTGGATGCTTGAATGATTAATTCTTATGATAAGAGTTGCCTTTTACATTCATGATTTTTATACATTTTGTGGTGCCATCCATTATTTTGTGAACACATTAGATTTATTCCTTATGTTTTAAGTTATTAAAGCATATAGGTTAATTTATATTAGTTCATCCATCATGTAATTAATGCATTCCAATACATAGCATACATCATATCATGGCACATAAATTAAATGCATAAACAATTGAAACAAATTCAACATGCATTTAACAATAAGTATTGCATCCATATGCATAGAAAATAGTCCATTTATACATATATTATGGCATATAACCAAAAATATATCATCTAGCTAGTGCATGTCATTTGTACATTGCATACATATAGCATAATCACACTATCTAGGCATTGCATTCATCATTACATCCATAACATAAAATCAAAACAAAAACATTTGCAGGCATTAACTGGGGCATGATCTATATCATACATCCCCATAATCAACAATTTAACAATCAAGCAACATGGGGTAACTCAAGATAGCATGCCTTCCTAATAAATAGCATAATTCAATCCCATCATTAATAAATTGCTAGGTTTCCAAAAGGTTGTGCCCTTTGCCTTGCTATATTCAATCTCAAAAGGCTCCAAAGATGCCCCAGTCCTTTGGTCATTATCAAAAGCTCCATAAAAGTCTAAACTTTTGGTCTTTTCATTCAAGTCATAACTACACACATTTTCTCATCATAAGGAGTTTCATAATGGACAATAATGCATATTTTTCGGTCCAAAATTCTCAAAAATTGCAAAATTAACAAAAACATTAAATAAATCAAAATTCACAATGATTTAGTAGATCATTGGACATAGTAATTCAACACAAGCCTAATTGCAACTACCATCATCTTGATTCCCTAAGAAGGCCATTGTGGCCAGACTGCTCCATGGGATAGAGATGTATAATTACTATTCTTAGTTGAAATCACAGTTGTAATAGGACATGCCTAATAACAAATGCAATCATATTGAATTATCCAAATCAATCATCTTGGTCAAACGACTTGTCGCTTTCATTTCTTGTCCTTTCCTCATCGACTCGTCGCTTGAGAGGGTAGTCATAATCAGCACATTCATAATAAAAATCAGTAATTAAATGCTTCATCATTTCTAAGTACTTCCATTTAATAATCATTGCAAAAGACAATCATGTACTCTCCTTGCTTGGGGTAAATAAGCAAAATATCAAGAGAAAATTCAAGCAAATCAGATAGCTTATCTCCCAATTTCCACCAAGGCTAGGATTAGACTCAAGATTATCTCCTAACTGTTGCTAATGCTAGGATTATACTTAATATTATCTCCTAATTGCTGCCAAATCTAGGATTTGACTTAAGCTTATCTCCTAATTGCCATCAAGGCTAGGACTAGACTTAATCTTGTCTCCTAATTGTCATCAAGGCTAGTATTATACTTAAGCTTATCTCGTAATTTTTTATAAGGTTAGGATTAGACTTAATATTATCTCTTAATTGCCAACAAGGATAGGATTAGACTTAAGCTTGTCTCCTAATTATCAAGAAGGCTAGGATTTTGACTTAACCTTACCAAATCAAGTTCTTCAACTCATCGAAGGCAATGATTCAATGATGTATGATCTTTTCATGATTGGTACATCTAATGTTTATCAGATCAATGATCATCATTCAACCTACAACATGTCTTTATGTGGTCTATTTTTTCTTAGCATCGTGTTTTCCTACAATGCATCCCAAAAGGGGCATCTATAGACACCTAAAACATGTAATGTTTAGGAGACTACTCATATGGGTACCTTTGCAAACCATATGAATGATCTTCGACCTTTCCAAGGCAAAGTAGTGGTTTTAACCACTCATTTTAGGAATCTTGGGCCTATTAAACCTTAGTCATGGGTGACACACACAACTAAGATCTTAGCCATGATTGACACCTGTGACTATGGTTTTAGCCATTTTTAATATCTATGGCTAGCCCTGTAACAAACATGGGTGACCAAAGTCAAGTAAAATTAGTTGCAACAATCAAATTACAATTATTTTGAAGTGGTTTGGGCTTGGAAGAATCCAAAAGCTTCCTCCCAACTACCAATTCTTGTTCTTGGCTTCTCCATGAAGCTAGAGCAAGGATTTTGGGAGTATATTTAATACCCCAATTTCAAATATAAAACCCTAAATAATATCTCAATTGCATTGTAGAGAAGCCCTATCAAATTGGAGATCCAATTGCACCTTGTGAAGAGTAACAAGATGCTGCCAAAATCTAATTTTATCATAAACCCTGCAACAATGGAGATCTCAAGAGCTTGAGGAGTAAGCTTGACAATTGAGTCTCATCCATAGCTAATTCAAAGAATTCACATTTCCAATATATTTTAGAACACTGACGCGATCCTTGAACATCAATTCCTTGGAATATTTGAGAGTTTATGGCCTTAGTTTTGAGAGAAAGTGAATTTTTCCCAAAGCCACAGTTGTCAACCACAACTAATAGAGCTAGCTGATTTAAGCACACGTGGCTAGGATTTGATGATCATTTCCTTCCATTTTAGCAGTATATTTCCATTTCTACTTATACAGAATAGGTTAATATAGCTTATATTAGTCTTCATTTACACATTTACATGGTTAATTAACAAGATTAGAGGTAACTTTACCTTCATTTGGTCACATTTACTAGTTTTCAAGAATCTTCTTAGATTAGATCTATTTCATGCTTTCTATTGTAAATCATGTCTCATATTAGCTAGATTTATTGTTTTCCTAGCATGCTTTATCATAATTTAGAGATTTTATGATTATATTTGCAAGTATTTATGCTTTCTTTCCATATTTGCTATCTTTCTTGTAAATCCTCCATAAGAGCCTCATCATGAGAGGCCTCATTTTATTATAATTTTTTTATGTTGTTTCTTGAACGTAGGTTTATAGGATCTGAGCATTTCAAGGTGTTCTTGACAACATATTCCTCCAATCATGTGAGAAGAATGCTATCTTTGGTTTTGAGAAGTTCGTGTCCATTATAAAGAGTTTGCGGATTACACCAATCCCCATTTAGGGGCCTCAAAATATAGTATCAATTGTATGAAGGAATTGGGTATACCTAAGAGGGACATATTTATAATCAAGATTTGGCAAATATTTAGTAAAAGAAACCTTAATTTCTTGTTAAATTTATTGTTGTCCATATTTTGATGCTTTATTTCTTGATGATAATTAATGCACTAGTTAGGTGTATGCTTTTTAGATTGGTACACAGTGGTTGTAATAATTTGTCATGAAAGGTCAACCACCTAAAACTAAATGCTATGCAGGGAAAACCACCTACCAAACATGGATGCAAACAAACAACTAACTGCTAGAAGATAAAAGATATCTCTAACATCCTAACCATGCATCCTAACAACTAAAAAATCATATCCAATGTGGGTATACTATACCTCATGTAATACAATGCAAGAAATAAGAAATAATAATAATATCTTAGGCTTATAATTAAGCCTAAGGTACAATAATATCCTCAACACTCCTAAAAATAGAAGCATTGGACCCTAATGCTCTCAAAAAATGTGGAAAGTCATGAGCCATATGAGGTTAAGATATCCAATTAGTCATATGTGGAAAGTGATCATGATGGGAAATAAGGTAAGAAGTGGAAGATGAGTGTGATGAGTCTTCATATCGAAAACTCTATTTATCATGAGCAAAAACTGAGGGTCAAGTACCACTATTGTTGTCTGGCTGATGAAAGGTTTTATCTCCAAAGTAGAGTCCTAATATGACATCTCTAGAAAGTGTCTCTTGTCCAAATAGATGAGGATTGTGATGCTTGGTCATCACTCTCTGCTACTTCTGGTGAGTCTTCTACATGTCCTATGTTATCTTGACCTAAAGGCTATATCGGTGCTACATGAAGGAAGTTACCTTAGCTTGCTCCTTCTCCATATGTGCAATGGTGGAAGAGGGAAATTATAAAGGTAACTTATGTCGAGAAAGTGGTTGTTCCATCATAGGTTTACTCAGAATGATGCGAATGGGATGATTGGTTTCTATCTCATGAGGAGGAGTAATGGGTTCCTTAACGATGAGCTCTTGTGACTATACAATTCTTGGAAGTGAAGCTTCTTTGTCATGGATATTTGGAGGTGCTTGTTCTTTATCCTGTGTGGGACTTATGCAAGTAGGATCCAATACATGTGCTTGACTTAATGGCTTATGAGCTTACCTACAACTTAGCATCAAATTTGATGTGGGTGTAGTGCTTTGTATCAAATATGTTTTATCATGCAAGTCCAAGGTGTATGTGTTCTTTTTAGCATGATACACCACATTCCTATAAAATTGATAGAGCTTACTAAGAAATAGTCCACAATAATCCATATTAGTGACATCACATCTCACTTTATCCACAAATTTGTCACCAAAAGCAAAATACAAGGTACAAATATGTGTGATATTGGATGTAAACTCTACATCCTTCCATCCAAGTGCATAATATTGAGGATGTGGCTTCATGGGAAGCTTCAAGTTCTCAAAAATGATCCTCACAATGATATTCTTGTACGATCCATTATCTATAATACAATCCACATAAAAATTATGAGTAAGGTGTGCTCGAGTGAAAAATAAATGGTCATGACCCCCTTATGCTGCAACATTTGACATGAGGGCAACTTTGTTAAGTTTACCCTTCAAATATGGATATTCTTCTTCTTTCCTTGTAGTCACAATGAGACCATCTTGTGGGTCCTCATTTGCAAGTTATACAATTAGGGACTTTTTCTTCATTCTTTCAAATGTAAAGAATCTAGATTTTGTATGACCATTCTTTTTGAAAAATTCATAATACAATGTTGAAGAAGAAGTATGGAAATATGAAACATGAAGCTAAGATTTCCATTATGCACATTGAATATATAATACATGCAAGGAATCACGTAGGTTATAGTGGTTGTAACAATTTACCATGCAAGGCCAACCACCTATAACTAAATGCTATGTAGGGAAAACCACCTGCCAAACATGGATGCAAACAAACAACTAACTGCTAGAAGACAAAAGATATCTCTAACAACATAACCATGCATCCTAACAACTAATAAATCATATCCAACGTGGGTATACTATGCCTCACATAATACAATGCAATAAATAATAAATAATAATAATATATTAGGCTTATAATTAAGCCTAAGGTACAATAATGTCCTCAATGGATATTTTAACAAAATCAAGTGGATTACATTTTAATTTATATATTTTTGATTAGACAAAAAATATCATATTTGAACTATTACCTGTGAATCATAAATAGTAATAGATAAGTCCAATATATAATTTTTTATATTTATATGTTTGTAAATTTATTAAATCTATAATACTGGATTATTTTGTTATGTTTTTCTATGTTTTATTTTTAACAAAATTCAAAATTTTAGGAGACAAAAGTATTTTTACTAGCTTAGAATGAGAAGTGAGTCTTTTAATTTCCAATAGTACAATGTGTTTGTACTATATGTTTTAAATTATTTTTATGTCTTATCTAAAAAACATGAATATTCTCTAGAAATGTTGTTTATTACTTAATAAAAGTTTTGAAAAATGCTAATGAGAATTACACATATTACATTTTTTTAAAATAAAATATGCATTGTCTATTAAAACTCATTAAGGTCCCTTCTATTATAAGATAATTGTTACATTATTCTTATTTATTTTTTTATTATTGAATTTATTTGCATCCTCTTGGATGAACTTTATCGTACCTATTCTTTATTTCATCTATTACAAAAAATTACTATCATTATGGATCTCTCAAATTTTAAGAATATTCAATAGACACTAGATCACTAAACATTGATCAAATTCTTGCTCAAAATGGGTTGTGTTCTAGAAATTATGTTTTTCTACTTTCTCTATATTTGTTTGCCTATTTATACTTGTCCTCTATAAAAGTTGATTTTGTATGCATAAATCATTGTATTCATGAAATCTAAATAAATTTTAAATTTCAAGAAGAAGATATATAAATATCACATACATGAAACTTGCTTAGAGTCTTATCAATTTTCTTTGAAGTGTGGAATTTTGAAATTTTAATGTATATTTACTTTGGATACTTACTCTTTTTAAATTTACAAAGCACTTAAATGCCTTTTTAATTATTCTATAGAAATATTGTATCTCTCCTCTTTTCCAATTCTATTGGAACAGGTATGCCATTTTATTTTTACTTTGTAGATAATTCGTTATAGAATTATACCATATTTTATAAATCAAGTTCATTATAATTATCATATTTTTTAAATACAATAATATAACCTATCAAACTTATGGTATTTCAAATATCTTATCATGATAAAAAATAGAGTTGTTACAATCTAATATTGTGAAAATTGACTATAATTTAGAATTATATTAAAATAATTCCTCATGAATTGTGACTATATCAACGATAAAATGATATGAAAAATATATGCTCTCTCCCTCTCTCTCTCTATCTTGGATATATATTGGGACACCTTCTAACATGACATGAAATTTATGTAAAAAAATTATTAGTACCTATAATATAGGTTCACTTGATTATCATTGGTGTGTGAATGATACATACACTTATGGTCCATGTGTTATATTATTTTTATGATACTATATTTGAAATCATATCCTATACTACAAATTAACCTAATCATATTAAAACCATAAAGGAATTACTAATTAGTAACCTTGAGAGTGTGATTTTTATTCACATTCAAATTGAATTCTTCAGCAAACTAGTTACAATATATAGGGAGAGCACAACATATTTGATCCAAGTTTTGGATCTCTCCTGATTAACGTAAACAATATAAACCTAATATTAGAGTAATTCTAATTTCTACCTTTAATCGCTCAACAACTAAGATGCCAATTACAAAGGAGAATTTCTACGTTCACACTTGTTTAAGTATTAAGTTCAACATTCTCCCCCTTAAAGTTGAGATTACTAACAAGATAGTATCTCAGCTTTATATATTGAGCTTTAGCAACTCCTTTGATGAAGATGTCTACCATGTTGTCCAAAGTGCTACAATGTCATAGCTCAACCATCTGTTTCTCCACCATGTCTTGAATGAAGTGATACTTCATATCAAAGTGCTTTGACCTGCTATGGTGGATAGGATTATGTGCCAATTGAATGGCACTCATATTGTCACAGTACAATCTTGTAGGACCACTTTGTCTTTCTCCTATTTCTTCAAGTATGTTTCTCAACCATAAAGCTTGGGTACTATCATTTGTGATTGCTATGTACTCAGCTTCAGTAGATTATAATGCTACAACAATTTCCTGAAGTAGATTTTCTATCATCTATATTGTTGCCCTAATCACTATCACTAAAGCCAACTAATTTTACAGAATTACATTTGTGGTAATGGATCCCAAAATCCAATGTACCCTTTACATATCTCAAAATTCTTTTAGTTTCTTGTAAATGAAGTTCAGATGGATCAACCATATACCTTGAAACAAGAGAAACAACATACTGAATATTTGGCCTTGTGTTGGTGAGGAACATTAGACTCCCAACCATGCTCCTATAATTGGTCATGTCAATTTTTGGTGCTTCATCCTCTTTGCTCAATTGGATCCCATGACCCATTGGAGTTGCAATAGGCTTGCATTTCTCCATAACAAATTTCTTGATCATATATTGAGCATATTTGTGTTGACATATGAAGATCCCATTACTTGTTTTATGTACTTCCATGCCTATAAAGTAATGCATCAACCCTAGATATTTCATTTCAAATTCTTTCATCATGGATTTTTTGAACTCCTTATTCATCTTAGCACTACTACCCATGAATATAAGATCATCCACATATAAACATACAATGAGAATTTCTTTACCTTGTTTTATATAGTAGATATTAGGTTCACTTTTTCTCCAAGTGAATCCATACTTCTAAAAATAGTCATCAATGTGTGAGTACCATGATATTGGTACTTTCTTGAGGCCATACAATGCTTTCTTTAGTTTGTATACAAGGTTATCCTTACCTTGTTCTTCAAATCCTTGAGGTTATTGCACAAAAACCTCTTCATTAAAGTACCCATTAAGAAAGACACTTTTAGCATCCATGTGCTGAATTTTCCACCCTTTGTGGGCATCCAAATAAAGTACTAGTATGATGGTCTCCTGTCTAGAAACAGGAGCAAAGGAATCCTCATATTCAATCCCATACTTTTGAGTAAAACCTTTTGCAACTAGCCTTGCCTTGTGTCCTTCAATGCTTCCAACACATTTCTTTCCCTTAGGAAGCTTCACTAGCTCCCAAGTATCATTTTTTTTTATTGAGGTCATTTTATCTTTCATGGCTTGTTTCCATACATCAAAATTACATGATTTTTCATAACTAGATGGCTCTAGCTCAACACTAGTCATTAAAGCATAATTTACAACATCACCCTTAGGTTCTTGAGAATCATCATCACCATACATATGCAGATTTTCAAGTCTTTTCAAAATTGTATTCATTTCACTAGCTTGACTTCTAGTGTATCTTTTCTGGAAAATATTATCCAACATTTGAAAATATGGATGATGTTGAAGTGTTCTCTTACCTCTATATGGAGAATCAATATCCATTGGTGAAGAACTTACTAATATTTGTGGAGAAGAACTTGGAGTAGCATCTGTTGTACTTGAAGTAGTACTCATACTTGGGCTTGGAGGACTTCCTTTGTTGTTTTTGGGCTGCACTTGCTGCACTTGAGAGGAAATTGCATCATGAGATCCATCATAAACAAAATATTTTTGATGATACCATTATCCTCCTTCATCAAAAATTACATCCCTAGAGAGTACAATTTTATATGTTTGGGATTGTATAGCCTATATGCTTTGGAAGACTCACAATATCCAAAAAAATACATGTTTGACTTTTGGGGTCAAGTTTCTTTCTTTTCTCATCAGGAATGTGGGCATATGCAAGACAACCAAAAACCTTAAAGTGTTTTACATTTGGCTTTTTGCCATACCATCCTTCATAAGGAGTGATCCCATATAAACTAGAAGTAGGACTCCTATTCAAAATGTAAACACTAGTTCTAACAACATCAGCCCAATACATGTTACTTAGATGCTTAGTTTGTAGCATTGATCTAGCCATTTCTACTATAGTGTGGTTCTTTCTTTCAACCACACCATTTTGTTGTGGGGTATAGGCAGTTGTGAATTGCATTTTGATCCCACAATATTTACAAAATTTTAGAAATGCATTAGATGAATACTCTCCTCCTCTATCAGTCCTTAGAATATTTACAACAAACTCACTTTGATTCTCTACATTATTTTTGAAATCTATGAAAAAATCAAAAGCTTCATCTTTAGTTTTCAAAAAATAAATTCAACACATCCTAGAGAAATCATCAATGAAAGTGAGAAAGTAAGAGTTGTTACCAATGGTTTTGGTTTGCATTGGACCACAATTGTCCGAATGCACCAATTGTAGTGGATGGCTTGCTCTCCATGCTTGTCCCTTTGGAAACTTTGATATTGAGTGCTTTCCTAAAGCACATACTTCACAGAATTCCTTGTGTTATTCAACTCTTGGAATTTCACTCACCATAGCTTGAGAATTCAACAACTTCAATCTTGCAAAATTAAGATGACCAAATCTCAAGTGCCAAAGCACTCTTGGATTAGCAATAGCTACACTAGAAAGTTGAGCACCTCCTTGTTTCCAAAACTTAACAAGAAACAACTTATTTTTTGTCATAGGTACTTGTGTAACAACTCTATTACAATTGTTTTTATCAAAAATTAGACATTTTTCTTCATTAAAAACAAGCCTATAATTCTTCTCCATCATTTTTCCAACACTGAGAAAATTATGTTGGATTTTGGGGGTGTAATAGATGTCATTTACCTTCTTGGTGCCTTCTTTTGTTGGAACCTCCATGGCTCCCATGGCTTCAAAATGTAGTGTTTTGTCATATCCCAATTTGATCTTGTATTTGTAGGAGGAATCCATTGTAGCAAAGAGCTCCTCTTTGCCACTCATGTGATTGTAACAACCAATATCCAAAGTCCAAGTTTCATTGAGATTGGAATCTTATTTTACATAAGAAAGAAACAAATTTCAAGTTCCTTCCTATTCTCCATAGTTTCCATATTGACCTCTCCCTTATTGAGAAGTCTTGGACCAACAATATTTTTTAAAGTGACCAAGCTTACCACAATTGTAACAAGCATTCTTTTATTTGTCACCTCCTCTTCCTTGATTGCCACCTCTTCCTTGATTGCCTCATCTTGAGCTACTTCTTCCTCTACCTCTTCTTTGTCCTCTTCATTGGTCTCTTCCTTGGCCTCTTCCTTGGCCCCTTCCTTCACCCTCCTTGGATGAGAAAGCTTTGTCATCACCTCCATAGCTTGTTGATGTAGAACCCTATAATATTTCTTCATGAGACATCAAGGAACCAATTAGAGCATCAAAAGATAAAGTAGAAAAATCTTTAGACTCTTCAATAATGATAGTTATATGGTTCCATTTAGGAAGAAGTGTCCTCAACACTTTCTTCACCACTACAATTTTGATGTTATATCCAAGGGTTTGCATTTTGTTTACAATTGATTTTATTCTAATACAATAATCACCAAAATTTTCATCATTTTGAATCTAAGTTTTCAAAATCCCTCTTCAAGGTTTGAAGCCTACTTGCTTCACCTGATCACTACCTTGATAACTATTCTTCAAGGCTTTCCATGCTTCTTGGTCTGATAAATAGGAAGCAATCCTTGGAAATATGCTCTTCTCCAAATCTACTTGGGGATGGTAGAGGGTAGAAGAATTTCTATTTTGGGCATATTTCTTGTTCTTTTTATCTGCTGCACTCAAGGTGGTCCAATTTGAAGGTTTTGCATAACCTTCTTTGACTATATCCCATAGTCCTTTGCCAATGAGTAAGGTCCTCATATTGATGGACAAATTATTATGGGTAGATTATTATTAGTAGCCATTGATGCCAAGTAAAAATTAACACTTTTTTAAACAATAAAACAAAACTCTTTTTGTCTTACTTGCATTGTGACAACAACTATTTAGTAGTAAAAAGATACCTTTTATTTTTTTTTCTTGTTTTGCAGCAAAAAAAAATAGTCACTTTGGTTGTGCAAGTTTTAGTGCTGTGAATTCTCAACAGATCTGCCAAAAATAGGTGACCTTCTTCATAACATATAATTCCACAAATGACAGCTACCAAACTCTTCATAATTTATTTTCCAGGTTCTTCCACTATCCAAAACTTCAAACGTGAGTTGTATCCCATGGGCTACATCACATATTCTATCACAACACTATCAAGAGATCAGTCTGCTGCAAGCTTCCATTGCAAGTTAGCATAGACAACTTCTTACCAAATCATATTGCAAAGGATCAAATGATCTCTCTTCAGCAGATCGTCTAAGATAGCACTTTACAATATTTAGATGTTTTTGTCTTCTCACGTAGGTCTTCAACGTTGTTATTCTACACAGCCTTCATGAGCTAGTTATCACTAGCTAGTTGTAGTGGAGCATTCTCCTCTCACCTATGTCAATAGAAATAATGTTTCATTAGCAATACGTCATAGGATCCTCCTATGAGTCAAATCATCTTACGAACTCCTTCCTCATAGCATAGTGTGCTCCTTCTGTGCACTTGTCACAGCATGATACAGCAAATCGTAGTGTCTACACAGCGCATATTTATCCTTTTTTTTCTTATGCAGCACGTCCATCTTCACAGAGAGCAGGCTTCTTCACACAACATCATGAAATAGCATAGTAGGAACAATTGTGATTTTCTAGACACAAATGTGAAATCTAATTTTTTTAAAAAATTTTACCTTTCACTATTTTTTAATGTAGCCTCCTTCATGTATAGTGAATGCAGGTGTGTTATTTCCTCATGCAAGTATATGTCATAGATTCTAGGATGAACCAGATACAATGTATTCTCTCTATTTGTAGACGTCAAGCGTCTCTCATACGTCATGTAGCAAGAGTCAATCACTGACATCTTCGTTCATAATTGTGGGCTCCTTAGCTCCTCGTAGTGATTTTTTAATCACGCAAAATGTCCCATAAAAATATTATCAATGTAATCTCTCAATTTAAATTGGCATTTTTGTAGCACAATACCAACGTTGAATTGCATTCAAAATGCTCCAATAAGCGTAGGCTCCAGACCTATGCTCGCCTATCAAATCGTAGTGCATCCTACTCTGTTGTCCATAGTTTATAGATATGTTGCATATCCTCACTAGACGTTCTCTTTCAGTAGTATGACATCCTCATCATTGGTGTATATTCTCCTTTAACACAGCTCTCAATGCAGATATTTTCTCCTAGACTCAACTCAAAAAATGATGGGCAATCCAAAAAAAAATGAAGTATTCACTTTGATACCAAAATGTGATTTTGATTCACATTCAAATTGAATTCTTCAGCAAACTAGTTACAATATATAGGGAGAGCACAATAGATTTGATCCAAGTTTTGGATCTCTCCTGATTAACGTAAACAATATAAACCTAATATTGGACTAATTCTAATTTCTACATTTAATCACTCAACAACTAAGATGCCAATTATAAAGGATAATTTCTACGTTCACACTTGTTTAAGTATTAAGTTCAATAGATAGGTACACATGAATTATGAGTGTTTCAACTAAATATCAATATTACATAGATGATCCAATTATGTTTTTTCAAATATACCATACAATAAATCTACCCACATAGATACTCTTTACATACATGTATGTTGATAATATACTCTCCTTGTTAATTATAATTTTCAATAACAAATATAATGGTCTCAACGTTCATCATTCACATCTTAATACCTTTCTAGTTCTATAAGCATCATATTTACCCAACACACCTAGAAAGTAAATAAAATCTAGACTATTATAATATAAAATACATAGTCAATCAATCTAGATATAATATAATTAAAATAAAGAAGATATTGACATTATTCCAAAAAATTTAGACTAGTTATAATAATGTTGCTACTATCGACTAACTTCACAATAATGATCTATCATAAATGGGCACTATTAATAAATTATTTGAAAAGAAAAAAATGATTTTCAATTATATAATCATAGTTCCATCCAATGTTCCTATTATAGAAACTACAACATGACAATTAAATTTGCATTGTTGAATACATACTTTATAACCACCAATAGCACATACAATGCACTTTCCATATACAAGGTGTAGACACAAAAAAATGATCCACTTTAGTGGGAAATATTTCTTCAGCCCTTTGGGAGACCCCTTGGACTTGCCTAGAGCTATGGTAAGGCTTATCCCCCCTATTTTACCTTTTTCTCCTCTCTATGTGAAATCGTGCTTGTCCTTTATGGGGCGCGACTTCTCATAGGCAAAATCACGGTCGGTATTGACGTGATGTGATTTTGCATTTTTAGGGTTTCTTCTACAAAACCCCCAATTTTTTGGGTTTGGCATGTTTTATGTTGGCCTTCCTTAGTTTTTCCATATTTTCTACCTTCAAATCCATTATATATTGAGGGTTTAAATTCACTTTTCACACATGGTTACACACAACATTATTATTACATGGCAATTTTTTGATGGTTTATTGCTAACAATTATTTCTTGCAAAGTACTCTTATTCGATCTGAATCCTCCTTATTTTGCAAGCCACCTAACTTTACAGTGTGAAGTTGATTGGTTTTCTGCTACATTGGATTGTTGATTATTGTTGCTCACTCTTGGTGGATTTGTGTTGAAGCCCTAAGGAGAGATTAATCACTTAGGATATCTCAACCCTTTTGTTTTGCTTTTGCACTCTCTACTAGGTGAATTCACTCTTCTACATGCATGTTTAGATTTTATATATGATGTAGTCGAGTCATCACACTTGTATTCTATTTTGTATAGTCTTTGCGAAATCGTGCCCAGCTCTCTATAGGGCACGATTTTGCATGTACGTTATCACGCTCACCTGTTACGGGGTATGATCTCACTTGAGCCAAATATGGGGGTAATATATTGTTCCAAAATTCACCACTACATTATAGGTTATATTTATATCTTGATAGTACATTATGTTCTATGGTTTTATCATCTTATTATGTTGTATTGTATTTTGTTTATTTTCTTCCAAAGATCAATTTTTGCTTTCATTTACTAAATGTCAAGCTAAAGGACCAAGGGGGCTTGACTATCACACCTCAAAGCACTATTGTATAGTTTTCTAAGCAAGCCCCTTTGAAGAAGCGAAATATAATGGCTCGCCTAATAGATGGAAACTAAAATGCAATCTAGTGTTTCTAAGAAAGCATTTAAAATAATGATGCAAAAGAGGTAAACCAAGTAAGCTATTGAAATGATGAATAATTTAAAGTAAAAAGTTTGCATTTCTCCTTGCATTCATAAATTCATCAATTCAAAAGGTTACAATACATCCCCCTTTGAGGGTTTCTCATTTGATATATTTCAGATTACAAATTACAAGGGATCAAATCCCTTTATGAGATTAATGGTGTGCTTCCAATGTTCTTCTCGTAACCCATAATTGATATCTACTCTTGGGCTTAATTTATACTACTCCTTAGCTCCTACCTCATGCATATAATACCAACACCTACACGCAAGATATTGAATGATTTTAATAGCATATGTGTTTAGTGATGAAAACTATGAAAACCATAGAAAGTATGCATTTATGAATATAAAACTAATTTGTGACTATTCTAAACAACTGAAAATGAATTGAAATTATATTATGATGTCTAATAGGTTATTTTAGAAGGATATAAGTAGATATCACTATATAGTTTTTAGCAGAACTTATGGTCATTCCTGGCAGGAACAAGTAAGACTCCAACCATGAAAAAATTAATTGACCCATCAAATCTACTCAAAAATTTACCAAATTAGATCAAAATTATGGGCCAGAAATAATCTAATTCTAATCTAATGTTAGGAGTTCCAATAAGACTTGCTAACCATCCCTAGGGGGATGACCACAAACTGGGGTGGTTTTTGCCACCAATTCCATTTCGATCTGATAAATAATTCTCCTAGGGGTCTTGTTGTTGAATTTGGGAAAATAAATATCAAAATTTATTGGTTTTGGAATAGGTTTAGCATATTTTTGGATTCCCCTAAAAGCACATTTGAATGAAGATATTTTCAAGGAAAATACTTGGAAAAATGTGAGGAAAAATGTGAGCAGCACTTCATGAGCAATGCTTGTTATTGTCTCTTTATGAACTTGGGTAGGAGCACCTCAATTTATAGCCAAAATAGGAAAAATGTACAAAGGAGCAAGTTCTAGCATGCAGGGCAAGTGTTACCACTTATCAATGCCCTTGCCATGCCCAAGGTGAGAAAGCTTACCCATTTAGGACCTCCAATTTGTAGATCTTGATGTTTATGATAGCCTCCCAATCAATTTTGGGTGATTGGGTGGGATAAATATAAGGAATTGATTTCCATTTATCCCACCCTTTGACTTTTGGGGGGTCTGGTTCATGGCTGTCCCACCCAGGGATGGCTATTGGTGGCCATCCCTGGGTGGAACGACCAAGAATTATGGACATCCCTAGGTGGAATGACCATGGCTACATGGCCCAAAACATTCCAAAAGTAGGGAAAACCCTATAAAAAGTGGTTGGGAGCCCTAATTAACCTGTAAGTTTTGCCCAATGGATCCATACAATGTTTATTAGAGTGGCGCATAGCAGTTTTATCCAATTTACATGATTTTAGTGTCTACATATACCCCTTTTTAAGACGCTTTATGTGTAACAGAGAGTTGAACAAAAATAGATGACTAAATAATTAAATTATTGAGGTTATTCATTAACCTAACAAAATTTAGTTACCTTCATTTGTGGAAAGATCATACATTCTTGGAATCCTTGCTTTTTGACATAGTTGAAGGATTGATTTTGGTATACCTTTTAGGCACACTGTAGTGACAGTTGTATGGGATTAGGGTATACTTGGTATTGTTTCCTTGTTTCCTTGTAGGAATTTACATGGGTGAATTCTCGAGGCTTCAAGGAGGGCAAGCCTTTGTTTTGTTGCATTTTTTGATTATTTTTCCCAACATGGGCTTGCAAAATTTATCTTTGGCAATGATTCTTTTGAATGCATGAAGATTGCACTTTTGAGTGTTTAAGTATTGATTTGATTATGAAATATTTGTTATGACTACCCCCTCAAACTATGATTTGATGAGGGCATGACTAATTATGAAAGAAAATATTCACTTCACATATATGACTTAATTGGGATAACCGTTAGTTTTTCCCATTGCAAACCCTATTAATTCTGCTAGGATTTTGATCATTTTAATAATGATTTATGGAAGTGAGAGCCTAAGTAATGTAGACACCTAAAACGTGTCATGTTTAGTGAGACTACTCATATGGGTACACTCATAGGTCATGTGACTAAACCTTGGGATATTCCAAGTATCAAAAGTGGTTTTACCACTCATTTGGGGCATTTTCAGCCCATCCAAGCCTGGTCATTGTAGACCAGAGCAGCTAGAATCCAACTACTGTAGCTCAGAGCGGCCAAACCTTAGCTGTTGCAGATGATAGTGGCTAAGATTTAAATGCATTTTTCTATCCATATAGCCTAATATTGGGCAGAAGTGGTAGTCTGCATGCAATAAGGATGAGTAGGGACAATTTTGCATTCCTCCTCACATCCAGTTTACATGGGAGTCTTAAGTCTAAATTTAGACTTCAGTTAAACATAGAAAAATAAAGAGCTTCTCATGCTAACACCTAGTACGCATGAGGGATTCAATACTAGGGTTTGAAAATTGACCTAGGTCTTCAAAAACTTTATAATGAGTAAACCTAAAAGCACTAGGGGACTTTCTTTTATCAATCTAAGGGAGATAGAACATAACACATAAGAATATCAAACAGGTTGAATCATTGAGGAGATCTTTTAGAGACTTGGAGAGCTTACCTTAGAGATTGATTCTTGTAGCAGAGCCTTGTCGGATTGGAGGGCAAATATGAACACATAAGGTAATCATTTTTAACATTAGTAGCAGACTTGAGCCCATATCCTTTGGATCAATAAAGAGAGATTTCACCTTAGCGGTCATTATCCTGGATAGTTGCCCGCAACCTAGTCTAGGATTTTAGGTGCTAGTGTATCGCTCCAAATTTTTCGCACCCCTACCTTCAGGCTATTGGATCCGCGCCCGGAAGGAGGATGGGAAAAGGATGGTGCGGTACCTCGGACGAGAGGACTTTGCGAAGGTCCCGCCTCTCAAGGGAGGTGCATTTTGGTGATTTTTCGACGGATGGTGGGTTCACCGAGGAAACATTTGACGGCGGTTTCCACGCCTAGGTTTTGGGAATGAGTTTTGATGAGTTCGTTTTATTTTTAAACATTCATCCTAGGTTTGGCCGAATGATTCTAACTTAAACTACATGAAAATGCAATTTAAATGCATACGACAAACAGAAAGGAAAACGAAAACGAGAGAATTTGCAGGAGGCCAATGAAGATTACCGATCCGGAAGTCGATGGAGTTTACGAAGCTTGAAGCGATCTGGATCGTCCGCAATTCAACGAGAATCGCCTTCAATTTGATAAAATCGTGCGAACCGACAAGATCGTACGAAATCGACGAATTCGTCGGACGAATTCATCGAGAGACCTACAAAACGACAAGCGAGATGCGAAATACGAGAAATTCTATTTTGCAAACGGGGGCAAACTATGTAAAACGGTAATATGAGTGTTGAACAATATACAAGAACAGAAGTAAATGCAAATAAGCGTGTTTAGATAGCGAGAATATGATCTTAATCTGTAAACTTAGACAAAATGGGTGAACTCCAAATGCAATATAATATAAAAACTGAATAAAAAATCTAATTTACAACATAAAATGACGAGAGAAAAGAGACGAGAAGAACAAACTCCAGGCACCGATTGCCTCGATGTGCGCTGCAGTTGAAATCGTCTCGCATCAATACGAGATCGTCCTGAATTTGACGAGATCGCCTCCGATCTTGACAGGTTCGTCGGCTGCGATAGGTACTGGCTCCGGCTGAAAACCAGTGGTGTACCTGCAATGAAATGACTATAGGACTAATGCAAAATATGAATTACGATGTTTTAGAGCATAAGGGTTCAATTTGCATAAAAATTCAGCCGGGGGTTGGGGAGGGAAAAGTCTTAGAGTTAAATAGGCATAGGATAGTTGTTGGGAGGTTGGAGATCATCCCAATTTGGGAGATCTCCAACGGGGGAAGGGTCCCAATGGCGCAGACACGCTTCTGCCCGGATTGGAGACCCGTTGGAATGGATTCCAACTATGCAAATTCGGTTTTGCGACGAAATCGTACGGACGTTCTAGTCCGGACGAAATCGTCAAATGCGGGGCGATATCGTACGATCGGAGACGATATCGTCAAGCGGTCAAAACAAGCTGCTAAAAATGGCACGAAAAAGGAGGAAACGGGTTTCTCGGCGGTTAACGGGCGGTTTGGGAGGTTAAATTTGAATTTAAATTTATTTACTAAGGTGAATGTAATTATTCCAATTTCTTTGCGCCAATTTTAGGGTGCTACATTTTGCCCCCTCTTTAGCGAATTTTCCGAAGAAAATGCGTTAAAGATGAGTTCTTCTCGATCTACGAGAAAGCAAAAAATTATTCCCATTTTTAGGCGACGATTCTTGGTCGAATCGTACGACAGCTTACTATGGTGCCCCCTCCGTGTTTTTACCCAAATCGAACGTTTGAGGTAAAAACGCGAAAAAGCAAAAATTATTTGTTGAATAAAATTAAGAAAAATAGGGTAAAACCCTAATTCATTTGTTACTGTTCATTTCTTGTTTTGAGAGCTACGGAGCAAAAATGGTAGAGACAGCGCACAGATCTGCAGAGGTCCGCCGCGGTCTACGGGTAAGGGTTTAAGCCGATCTAGAATTGATTTAATTTGATTTTACATGCTTTTTAGATGGATTTTTAGGTGAATTTTGAGCATCGCGGCCGTTTTTGGCCATCGACGTCGTCCGGACGAAATCGTCCCTAGTTCGACGAAATCGTCTCAAGTTCGTCAATTTCGCCCAAGGGAGAAATCGGCGAAAAAGGGACGATTTCGTCAAATTAAAGACGATTTCGACACGCGAAATCGGAGACGATTTTGCTCAAATTTCGGACGATATCGGCCAATAGTGGGCGATATCATCAATTGCAAAATTTTGATCTTTAAGTTGCATTATTGATTGCTAAAATTGTTATTAATGATTGTTTGTTGTTTTGATGTTTATGCTTGCGAGAGAGGATTACTAAAGAGCGAGGAGTGGAAATATGGAGGATTAAGAGATGACTTGGCCGCTCGACACGAGCGAGCGAGATCGAGTGGCACGGAGCCGGCTTACTACATGTGGCGAGAGATGCCACAAGTATCTACGAGACATGGGGCTGCGACGGCCCTAGCGAGAGAGGTGGTACCGGGCTCTTCATGCTTTCGGTTACCAACAAGGGAGATGACTCCCACACTAGAGGATGTATGGAGGATTCTTAGAATCCCCATACAAGGGAGGATGATCACACCTACGGCCAATCAGGGCCACGCGATGGGACGACTCTGCGGTGACCCGAGCTTCGCCCTGGAGAAGGGCGGAGTGAACATCGAGGCACTTCGCCAGATGCCTGGGGCATCTACACTGACACGAGTTTTGGCTGGGGTGGTTGGTGGACTTCTGCTGTGCCACCAGAGCGGCTGCAGGGTACCATGGATGCTGGCAGATGTGATCTGCGACATGCGCGATCATGGCTACAGATTTGCTTGGGGCAGCTTTGTTCTATGCCGATTGTATAGGATCCTGCATGGGGTCGTATACAAGGGCGGCCGATGTCTGGTTATGACATCGCTCCTACAAGTTTGGTGCTGGGAGCACATTGCGGTGCGGAGGCCGGTAGGGCTTCCAGCGACAGGGGTTGACGGGGAGAGGCCCCGAGTCTTCTCCTGGTGGCTCCGGAGAGGGGCACGGCGACGGATCGACCTGTCGGTGTCCCGGAGACTCCTTGGATGACTTGGTCCCAGGACCGGATCACCTGGAGGCCATGGAGGCGGCATCCGGGGTGGGCGAGAGGACGCACGGGAGCTGGCTCGCATCGGGCGAGTCTGCGGCTACGGATGGAGAGGGGAGAGGTGGAGCTCCACCGCTATGACCGAGTTTTGCGATAGTTCGGTCTACGACGGGGGATCCCATCTCTCGGGGATTACGAGTTTTCTCGGACTATGCGGGATAACACCACGGTTAGCGGGGCTCCGGACATGCGGCGCTTCCGGAGCCGGGACGCGAGACGATGCCCCCATCCGGCCGGTGGATGGGGACGAGCGAGGGTAGCCGATGGCTACGATGCCAGTACATGAGGCATCCGCCCTCCTCGGATGACGAGGGCACGGGGACCGATCCACGCGGTTGTGCGTCGGATAGGGAGCGGCGCCGAGGCGGTGGTAGAGGCAGCCCGGGGTCACGGCGAGAGGAGAGCGAGAGGAGGCCACGAGGCACGGGAGAGGCCAGGCGGAGGGAGAGGGAGAGGAGGGAGGCGAGACCCCCATCTCCACAGAGGCCACCATCGCCCGATAAGGGCAAGGGTGTGGACATTGGAGAGAGTAGCGAGATGGCTACTCT
Source organism: Wollemia nobilis (assembly GCA_028583015.1). Taxonomy (NCBI): domain Eukaryota; kingdom Viridiplantae; phylum Streptophyta; class Pinopsida; order Araucariales; family Araucariaceae; genus Wollemia; species Wollemia nobilis. Next base: position 269,267 of record JAQPPZ010000677.1, on the reverse strand, counting down.
CCGGGCGAGAGGAGATCGTCTGCGAGCTCGGGTGCGGACGTTACGGGATGCGGCTGCACGGCACCGGGCGAGGTGTCGCGGCTACGAGACGAGAATGCTCGTCTCGGGGCACGAGGCGGAGGGGTAAGCACTCAGGAGCTGCTGCGGTCGGTTTCTCAGACCGCATTCTATCAGGCGCTATACTACCAGGCGGTGCCAGAGGGCCAGAGGGTACAGCTGCCACCTGCCATAGCAGATCCTATCAGGACGGGGTCGACGAGGAGCTCATCCCGGTCGATGACGAGGACTCGCAGTACCACACATATTGCGATGGGACCACCTCGTCCTCCGTAGGGCGGGGGAGGAGATGAGGCCGAGAGCTCTAGAGGCTCTCGAGGCTAGAGGGCGGGATACTGCCATTGAGATTGTATTATACTTGTATTGATAGAGGATTGAGTATGCCGAGGTACAGATTGTGGCATACCAATCTAGTTTTGATGATGTATATATTATGTTGATATATATAGATGAGATATTTTTGATCATATGACTTGTCTTATGTGATGCTTATGATGCTTTTTATGTTTGATTGATTGATTGAGTTGATTGATGTAATGATTTTATTGATGATTCATGTAATTATGTCATTTTGGAAAATATTATAACTTGGATGTCATGCTATAAATATTTTAAATGAAATAATCTGATGTAACAAATTGATTGGTTGTAATGAAATGTGATAAAATAAAAAGAGATTTCTAACAATAATTTCAAAGGACATTGTCGCTATTATAGACCATTTCATGGAGTCGTTGCTCACTCGGTCGTCAAGCTAGTCCCAGGATAGAAATATTGTTAAAAGAAAAAAGTGCTTAAGAGATTGTCTTAAGACTTTGTTGTGATGATGCAAATGATGATGATGATGGTTTGCTTTCAGATTTCCATAAAAATATTATGCATGAAATATTGTAAAATAATTTTTGCTAGGCATAAATTCCTAAGTGTGATAAAATTGTTGAATAATTCCTTAAGAATTATACCATCATTGCAAAATGCAAAGGTTGACATAATGATATGAAATAATAAAAATGTGTTTGCTTTTGAAAAGCATAATTTGTGTAATAGAATGAAGTCATATGGTTTTTATGAATTTTGATAAATTGGAGAAAATATTGTTACAATGGTTTCGCTAGGTATAGAATATGTAGGTATAGACTTATACCATCATCGCGAAGATCAAAGAAAATAGTTTTATTGCATGGTTGATTTTTAATGAGCGAGAAAAGATGAAAATGAGGACTTGCGCTAAGCATAAAACTCCAATTTTGGTTTTGGAATTATACCATCGTCGCGAAAGTCGATAAGATATATATGATATGTTTTAATTGAAATTTTTGATTTCTTCTATTATATAGTTGTCTTTGTGGTAAATAATTGTACTTGATTATTCCAAACAAGTTGCAAAAATAATATTTCAAAGTATTTTGAAAAAATTAGATTTATAAGGAATCCCATGTGCATAAGTGAATTCATTGCCAATCTTGATTTATCATAATGATAGACAAAATCTCTCAAATACAAATGTGTGTGCAATTGTATGGTTCGAGTTACCGATTTTGAGCAAGATACTATGATACAAGTGATTTGAATAAACCAACTAAGTGTTCATTAACCATGATGTAGATGCATATAACCATACTAGGCTACTATGTAGATCGGATTATCAAGAGCTAGCTAATCCATAAGCGAGACATAGGTCTGTACAAAAGAAGGTCGCTAATGTGACGGACATATCGCCACGCTAGGAGTTACCCAAGGCCAAGCGGGTTGGGCACAAACCACTGTTATGGGGCTTACCTCACAGTTTTCGAATAATTGAGAATTCCGGGGATTCAAGCTCATCAACCCTTCTTTTCTTTTCAAAGGGTAGGGAAAGGGATTTTATTGCTTTCTTGCTTTCTTTTGAACTTTGCTTATTTTTCTTTTGCTTGATTTTTGAGATAGTGCTTGAAATATTGTTGGAATGATATAGAATAACATTTTTCTTTTCTCTTTTCTTTTTCTTGAACTTTTCTTTTCTTTTTCTTTTTCTAGGGATACTTGCTCGGATTAGGTTGTAGAGCAAGGGATTTTTATTGCAGGTAGGGGTGAGCTTGTCCTTTTGCCAATTCTCAAAGATTCTAGACCATGTGCATGATAGGATAGCAGGGAAACTTTTCACTCAAGAAATCCGTTCTACTATGTAGCAAAACATGGAAATTACAAATATAATCATTTTATTGTGAAAAGATGTGCTTGGTTTAAGTAAATACCAAGATCAATTCTCTATGCTCAAACTTTATTTAATTGATTTTTGTGAACTTTGATATAAGAGAGATTAGTAATCATGCCAGATAAAATCAAGATATTTATTATGTGAGTGTGCAAGTGAGGGATGCCAAATAAATGCTAGTTTTATCCAAAATAAGTTGAAACATATAAGCTGCAATAATTGTAAGAAAATAATGATTTTGAGAAAGTTTTGAGAATGTTGACTCTCTCTTTATTCTATATATTGTTTTGGTTTCGAAAGAGTCAAGCATATAGCTGTTTTTGGATTTTTATGTTGATTTTTGTTTTAAAGCAAAAGAAACTTTACAAAATAAATGCGATAAATATTTTTGAAGATTTTTGAAGATTTTATGAATGTTTTTGAGGGTTTTGAATGATTTTGAACAAATATATACATGGATGAAATAATCAAATTTATGCATAATAACGTTTGAGATGTAAAATATTCATGGGTTCTTTAAGTTCTTTACCATCTAAGGTAGATAATTTATATGCTCTTGATTCAAATTTTGCGGTAATGATGTATGGTCCAAGCCGGTTGGGCTCAAATTTACCTTTCAGTTCTTTGGTTGCATTTGTATTTTTTGATTTTCTTTTAGAACAAGATCGCCAATCTCAAAGGATCGATGACGAACTTTCTTATTATATGCTCTTTTAAGCTTGTTTTGGTATGCACGGAGATGCTCTAAAGCATTGATGCATTTTTCGTCTAGGAGTTCCAGCTGGCTGAGTCTGCCAGCGCGATATTCATCTCCTACTTCGGTGTCTTGAAGTAGCAGAGCCAAAGAAGGAACTTCTAATTCAAATGGAAAAAGTGCTTCGGCACCATATACCAAAACAAATGGTGAAGTGCTTGTGGGGGTTCGAACACTAGTTCGATAAGCCCACGAGGCTGGATATAATTGAATATGCCGGTCCACGGCCAGTTTTATTGACTAGTCTTTTGAGAATTTTGATTAGAGTTTTGTTAGAAGCTTCTTTGACCATTACCATGAGGATAATAGGGAGTAGACCAGCGATGTTGAATCTTATATTTTTGACATAATTTTTTAACATCTTTATTTTTGAATGGAGTTCCATTGTCGAGAGATGAGATTTGCGGGAATTCCGAACCTGCGGATGATTTGATTAAAAATAAATTTAGAGACTTGTGAACCAGTGCAGGAAGCTAAAGGCATAGCTTCGACCCACTTCGTGAAATACTCAGTGGCGGTTATGATGAACTTATGTCCATCAGAAGACACAGGGTTAATTTTACCAATAATATCCAAGCCCCATTTAGAAAAGGGCCAAGGAGAAGAAATAGCTTGCGGCTCTTGTGCAGGCGCATGGACAAGGTCGGCATGTTTTTGACACTTGTCGCAATGGCGCACATATTCATGTGCATCCGTTTCCATGGTAGGCCAAAAGTATCCTATCCGAAGGAGCTTTTTAGCAATGACGCTACCACTAAAGTGTCCTCCACAAGATCCATCGTGGGCTTCACTTAAGGCTGATTTAGACTCTTCTAAATTTAGACATCTTAATAGGATACCTTCAAAAGATCTCCTATATAAAGTATTGCCAATGATTACAAATCGACTTGCTCGTCGACGTAATAACCGACGCTGGTTGCGATTAGAATTAGCAGGGAAAGTCCCATTTTGGAGGAAATCAAATATGTGTATACCAGAGTTCAGGAGTGGTTTCCTTGATTAGAAACACATCCAAAGGCTCTAAGCATGACTTATGTGAAGCGGGTTCCTGGAGTCGACGAATGATGATAGTGGCATATTCGTCGTCTAACTCCAAGGGCAAGAGAGATGCAGCGGCGGCCATGGCGTCGGCTGCCACGGTTGCTAGTTCGAGGAATGGCTTCCAAGGTAACTTGATCAAACAAGGCCATTAGTTGTAAAACATAGGCCTTATATGGGCGAAGTTTTATCATCTCCGGTTTGATAAACTTCATTAATTTGGTTTATAACCAATTGGGAATCCCCAAAAACTAAGAGGTTTTTAATTTTAAGCGCTAAAGCGGCTCGTAATCCAAGGATTAGAGCTTCATACTCAGCAATATTGTTGGTGCAAGCAAAGGTTAGTTTGAAGGACAGAGGAATAAGATGTTTTTGCGGAGATATTAAAATAATACCCGCACTAGCCCCACTCATGCATCGGGCTCCATCAAAGTATAAGGACCATTTTTCAACAAGGTCTGCCTCTAATTGAAGGCATTCATCAGGAAACTCGATAATGAGGGGATGAGTAGACTCTAAGGGTGCAGCAACTAATTGATCTGCTATGATTTGACCCTTAACAGACTTCTGTCCTATGAAGGTGAGATCAAACTCGCTTAGAGCAAGAACCCACTTGGCTGTGCGACCCGATAAATAAGGTCGACTCATGAGATATCTTAAAGGATCATATTTGGCAATGACATACGTTTTTTGGCTAAGCATGTAATGTCGTAATTTTTGCGTAGCAAACACGACTGCTAGACATAACTTTTCTAACGCTGTATAGCGAGTTTCATAACTGACGAAAGTTTGGCTAATATAATAATTAGCGCGTTCTCGTTTTTCATCATCAAGCTGAGCTAACATAGCTCCTAAGGCAGAATCTGAAGCAGAAATATATAAAAGAAATGGGCGATCAGATTTAGGCGGTGAAAGCACCGGAGGGTTAAGGAGATATTGCTTGAGAAGTTCAAAAGCTTCTCTACATTCCGTATCCCAATTAAAGGGGACGTCCTTCTTAAGGAGTTTAAGAAAGGGACCAGTTTTGTCCGCTAGCTTATCAATGAAGCGACGGATAGCTTGAAGTTTACCTTGTAAACTTCGTAATTCAGATATATTAGTGGGTGCGGGCATATCAGTGATAGCCGCAATTTTGAGAGGGTCAATTTCGATACCACGTAAAGAAACTAAAACCCCTAATAACTTGCCGGATTTAACTCCGAATATACATTTTTCTGGATTTAATCGAATGAGATATTCTCGTAATCGATTAAAAACTTTTCTTAAATCGTCTAAATGATGATCTTCAATAAGAGAAGCGAGCTATAATATCATCTACATAATCATGTAGGATATCATGCATCATATCATGAAAGATGTAGGTCATGGCCCGTTGATAAGTTGCCCCGGCATTCTTTAGGCCAAAGGGCATCACTTTCCAGCAAAAGGTACCCCAGGGGGTAATGAAGGCTATTTTAGCCTGGTCTTCAGGAGCTATCTGATCTGATTATAGCCGGAGAATCCGTCCATTAAGGACATCATCCCACTTTCGGCAGTAAAATCAATAATTTGGTCCATATTTGGAAGAGGAAAGTCGTCTTTAGGGCATGCAGCGTTAATATCTCTGAAATCTGTGCAAACCCTAACTTTGGTGGCTTCTTTCTTGGTGGTTGGAACTACATTGGAGATCCATTCGGCATAATCAATAGCTTGTATGAAGATAACATTCGGGAGTTTTTCTAACTCCCCTTTGACTAGCAGAGCCACTTTGGGATGCATTTTTCTAAGTTTTTGTTTAACGGGTTTAGCATCCGGATGGACCACTAGGTGGTGCATGACTACGAAGGGTCTAGACCTGGCATATCTTCATATGTCCAAGCGAAGACATCTTCATACCCTTTAAGAAATGCAATGTATTGTTCTTGTTTTTCTTGACTTAGTTCTGCTCCAATGTTGATTATGTGAGGGTTGTCCTCAGTTCCAATATTAATTTTAAGGACATTTTCTACCTCCATGTGTAGATCTCTTTCAAAATTAGGTGGGGCGGGTGAAACGCCCAACTCTTGTAACTCTTGTAAAGTTAATTTAGATAATTCGTTACGAGGGTCGGTGGCCTCAAGTTGAGCTATGGTTGGTATAGAACCATCAAAATAAAACCCGTTATACAACATCTCTTCAACAAGAGACATCATGGAAGATATCTCCTTCCAACTCTTCATCGGGGTCGACAATCATTTCGGGGTATGCTATGGATAGCATGTTGCATGAAAATGACGGATTTTTAAGAGGTAAATCAACATGTCTATCCAAATAGTCTTGATAGCATATGAGATGATCATCATCCTCAAAAGGAAAGGGTTGACCCTTACTAGGTAATAGGCCCACACCACATCGGGCGAGGCCATGGTTCTACCTCGAAAGGTTCTTTCATGCCATTTTGGAAAGGTCCTAAGCCTTTCCCTTTATATCCCATTTTAAGCATCATGGGTTTAGCTTTAATATAATCGTTGGTAAAATAGCACCGAGCATATCCATCATGATGGGTTTTGATATTACGAGGGATTCTTCCCCAGTCATATCCTTTGTAAATGAAGGCGCAACTCCCGACTTGGTAAGTACTTCCCATAGGTTGTGGGAGGCCCAAAGTACGAGGAGATGGCGGCAATTGATTTAAAAGGTCTGAATCTTGCATGAAATCATTCATTTTTTCTGATATTAAGGTTGTAGATAAATATGGTAAAAGATCATCAGAAAGGGCATAAGATGTAGAAGGCTTATTACCTATGTTTTGAGATGTGGAAGGTATGATAGATGTGTCCGAAGGTTTTGAATTTATGGGATTAGAACTTGAAGAATTGGTTGTAGTTTTAAGAGCTTTTTGATGTTCTACGGTGATTTGTTTAGCGGGTGGTTGATCTATATGGGAAGATGAAGTTAATGGAGGAGGAATAGATGAAATGATGGGTTTATATTTCACGGTTTTAGATGAAGAAGAACTAGGATATGTGGATGACAGAGCGGGGGCAAAATTGCACTCCAAGCTGGTTACGCCAATGCACACATATCAAAAGGTCTAGGGTCACCATGAATAGTGACCAACTGATTTTTAAACTCAAACTTAACACATTGGTGTAAAGTTGATGGGGCTTGCTCGCATGGCGTTAATCCAAGGGCGACCCAAAAGTATATTGTACGATCTTTGGGCAATGTACAATGAACACGATTGTCTCAAGGGTTCTAGGACCAACTTGCAATGGGAGGGTAATGACTCCACACGTTTCTTGTGTTTCATCATTAAAGGCTTTGATAATCATATCGGTCTTCTTCATTTCATCACTTCTAAAACCAAATCGTTGGTAGAAGTCAAAGGTGCGGATGTTTAGAGATGAGCCATTATCAATCGGGACTCGTTTGTGACTACATCCCCAATTAAAGTTGTAATATACAAGGGATTATCCTTGTGTAACTGTGTTGTGGGATATCTTTATCCCGAAAGTCAATACAATCAATCTCTCGCGTGATGATAGTATTGGCCATAGCTTTGGGTTGGATGTTTTGAGGTACCATCATCCGGCTCAAAGTAAGCATCAATTCATCCCTATGGGTGGGGGAGGATCTTAATAAATCTAAAAGGGAGATTCCGGCGGTGGTATTAGACAATTGCTCATTAATCTTTGTAAGGGGGTTTAGTTTGAACAATAGGAGCATGACTTCCTTTATTAGGATTTTTCAGAACAAATGGAGCTGATCCATCGTTCCGGTTTGGTTCTTGTTGGGGATTTTGAGCTTGTTGTCGGGTGGCGACTCCGATGGTACCTACAATGTTATAGTGATGACGTTGAAAGGGTCTCGGTTGAGAGTTTATGGCTTGTTCATAAGGAAGGACTTCATTAGAAGAAGGTCGAGTAGTGACTCTTCCGGGAAATGGTTCTTCTGGAACATTAGCATCTGTGATAGGTTGAATAGGATCTGATTCGTTTTCAGAACTATTCGATTGAATGGTGTCTACTTCACTCTCACTATCTGACTCTATATTGCTAGAATCAGAAGTTTGGAAATTATGTAAGAGCCTGGTTGTAACCAGGGATAAGGTTGTGTCGAATGTGTGAGAGTCCTGAGCAGGTAATTGCCCGCTAATGGTTCCTACATATCGGGTAGGAGGGGGAACATTGTGATGTTCAATTTGATTGGCTACCTCTTTACCATGTCTTGGTAAAGGGTGTTGAAATATGTCTAAAGTTTGATTGGCATTCGATTTTGATTTTGGGGAGCGAGTCTTTTGGGTATTATTAGGAGGGTTTTGTTTAGGTTGGAAGGCTTGCACTTCCATTTCATTATTGTCAATCAAATCTTGTATTTTATGTTTCAATCTCTTACAAGCGTTGGTAGAATGTCCGGGACCTCTATGAAAATCACGAGTGCAAATCAGCTCTATATCCGGGTATGCTTGGGTCAGGTTCCCGGATAGCTGGCAATTGGATTAAACCTCTTTCAAGAAGTTGAGGTAAAATAGTTGATAAAGGTTGGTTTAATCTAGTGAACTCTCGAGGAGGCTTATCAGGGAGGTTTCAAGATGAATTTTTTTGTTGTTTTTGTTGCATTGACATTAGCAACATTTCTGCTGTCAGTGACTCCATCACCGACAACTTGTTTGTTTTTATATTGATTTCTAGATGTTTTCTCATCATCCTTCTTTCTAAGTTGGCCTCTCCTAATGAGGGCATCTTCTACCCTTCGAGCTAAGTCTATAGCTTGATCGAAGGTAGTCAAAAGTAGTTGTTGATAGCTCATAAGAAAGTTGTTCTTGTAAATTGTTAATGAAAATGTCTAACATTTCCCTATAGGGTAGCACAAAGTGCAGTTTTCCTGTCAATTGTCTCCATCTTGCTAAGAAATCAGCAAAACATTCGTCTTTATCTTGTTTTAAATTGTATAGGTCTTTAATAGTTACATGCCTCTCGATGTAGGCACTAAATTGATGAACAAATGACTCAGTTGTTTCTTCAAAGTTTCTTAAGGAATGAGTGGGCAATTGATAATACCACTCTAACGCCATTCCACCTAAACTTTTGGGGAACATTTTTAGTAATAGCAAGTCGTTATGCGATATGTCATGACATGCTATCCTAAACATGCGAAGATGTTCTATGGGATCTTCGGTTCCTTTATAGATAGGCGGGACGGGCATGGGAAAATGTTTAGGGTATGGTTGAGCTACCACTATGGGATCCAATGGTTGGCTACAAATCTCTCGATAATTATACGAGGGACGGTAGGGATCTATCGGGTCCATACGTGAAGCCAATTGTTTCACCATAGCTTCCAAACTACTAGTTTGCCCCCCATATTGATTTGGTGGGGCATTGCCATAAGTGTTATGGGCGTAGGATGGAGGAACATGCAGATTAGATGCCATGTTACTATTGTGTAAAACATTGGTAGGAAAGATATTATGGAGGAGTTTTGAAGTTGGATTGTGTTGTATTGTAGATTGTTGAAAGTTTGTATTTGGCTTTGTTTTAGATTTTTGTCTATTTAAAGCATTTTGCTCAACTGTTTGGAGGAAGGAAGTAGTGAAGGGAATTTTATTTTGTGCGGGAGTGATTTTAGGTTGAGTAACAGGTTGCTTAGGAGGTTGGGTGACCTGTTGTTTGGTCATGGCTTGGGCTATAGTGACCATATTCGCATTAGATGGTCCACCCTTATCACTTTCTTGATCAATGAAAGACAAAGGATTAGTTTGCATATCAATCGCCCGTTCTAAGGCTGCTTGAGCATCACTAATTTCCCCTTTATCAATACGGACTGCCACATTAAGGATGTCGATATGTTGATTAAGAAATTTTTGAAAATGTTCTGCGTTGTCAAAAGTGATGCCTCCATTTGGAGCTATTCTAGGGGACGAAGATTCTTTAACACTTCCTTCTTGTTCCTTATCTTCACCTAAGTCTTCATCCGATTGACCTAGAGTTTCACCTTCCGGATTTGTATCTCCAAGAAGGACATTTGGGTTTTCGGTTGTATTTTGTAGCCAATCTTCTCCTTCTCCTAAAATTTCTTTACCATTCCTAAGTTTAGTCATGGTGCTAAGTTTTGATTTCAGCAAATATATATATATATATATATATTTTTATATATATATATATATATATATATATATGCAACAAATTAAAAGGTATATATTTATATATACCTAATGCAATATTGTAAATGAAATGTTTAAGTTTTTTACTATGTTTTTTTTTTTTTTTTTTTTTTGATTTTTAGTTTTTCTTTGAAACAATATAATAAAGACGACAAATGAAACAAGAAATGCACACAATAATAATAAGGCTAAAAGTAGATGAACTAATCTTCTATGAATAATCTATGAATATCATTAATAGGTTCAAGTTGTTCAGGGGTCATGAAATGTTCTTCTTCAAATTGAAAGTTTTCTTTTAAGAATTTGATGAAAAGGGCTATGGTGATATTGTCTATCTCAGATGCTGGTTGGAAATAATAATTCTCACGACAATATTTACAATATAACATAGCTCTAGGAGTTTTGTTCCATCTTCTCCTAACTATAAGATCATCTTCTAAGGAATCTATATGAACTAAAAATGGGCGCACTATAACGGTGCTTTCAAGATCTTCCCTGAAAGTTAAAACTTTTGCAGATACAAGAGCTCTCCTATAGGCTAACCACCTATGGCAAGCTCTCTGAAGTTCATGATAGAACACTAATTGATGAGGATCCAGGATTCTATCCAAGACTAGCCTCTTAATCTGTTTAAGTTGTGTGGACCTAGATGAAATGATACTAAGTCTTCTGATAAGCTCGTCCCACAAGGATTGATTTCTACTTGCTTCAGGGACATTAAGGACAGAATTAACTTCTATGGCCGCTAATTGGTTTACTACATTTATAGTAATTGCTAACCTCTTTTTAGGAGCTACCATCTAAACATGATTTTGAACCTTAAATGTTTTAAAATGCATCTAATTTTTTTTTTTTTTGTTTTTGTTCAAAAGGTTATGATGCATTCACGTCGGGTTCACCAAAATGTATCGCTCCAAATTTTTCGCACCCCTACCTTCAGGCTATTGGATCCGCGCCCGGAAGGAGGATGGGAAAAGGATGGTGCGGTACCTCGGACGAGAGGACTTTGCGAAGGTCCCGCCTCTCAAGGGAGGTGCATTTTGGTGATTTTTCGACGGATGGTGGGTTCACCAGGAAACATTTGATGGCAGTTTCCACGCCTAGGTTTTGGGAATGAGTTTTGATGAGTTCGTTTTATTTTTAAACATTCATCCTAGGTTTGGCCGAATGATTCTAACTTAAACTACATGAAAATGCAATTTAAATGCATACAGCAAACAGAAAGGAAAACAAGAAACGAGAGAATTTGCGAGGAGGCCAATGAAGATTACCCGATCCGGAAGTCCGATGGAGTTTACGAAGCTTGAAGCGGTCCGGATCGTCCGCAATTCAACGAGAATCGCCTTCAATTTGATAAAATCGTCCGAGCCCGACAAGATCGTCCGAAATCGACGAATTCGTCGGACGAATTCATCGAGAGACACTGCAAAACGAGCAAGCGAGATGAGAAATACGAGAAATTCTATTTTGCAAACAAGGGGCAAACTATGTAAAACAGTAATATGAGTGTTGAACAATATACAAGAACAGAAGTAAATGCAAATAACTGTGTTTAGATAGCAGAATATGATCTTAATCCGTAAACTTAGACAAAATGGGTGAAATCCAAATGCAATATAATATAAAAACTGAATAAACAATCTAATTTACAACATAAAATGACAGAGAAAAGAGACGAGAAGAACAAACTCCGAGACGCTTGATTGCCTCGATGTGCGTCTGCGGTCGAAATCGTCTCGCATCGATGCGAGATCGTCCCGAATTTGACGAGATCGCCTCCGATCTTGACGAGGTTCGTCGAGCTGCGATAGGTGCTGGCTCCGGCTGAAAACCAATGGTGTACCTACAATGAAATGACTATAGGACTAATGCAAAATATGAATTACGATGTTTTAGAGCATAAGGGTTCAATTTGCATAAAAATTCAGCGAGGGGTTGGGGAGGGAAAAGTCTTAGAGTTAAATAGGCATAGGATAGTTGTTGGGAGGTTGGAGATCATCCCAATTTGGGAGATCTCCAACGGGGGAAGAGGTCCCAACGGCGCGGACACGCTTACGCCCGGATTGGAGACCCGTTGGAACGGATTCCAACTATGCAAATTCAGTTTTGCGACGAAATCGTCCGGACGTTCTAGTCCGAGACGAAATCGTCAAATCCAGGGCGATATCGTCCGATCGGAGACGATATCGTCAAGCGGTCAAAACAAGCTGCTAAAAATGGCACGAAAAATGAGGAAACAGGTTTCTCGACGGTTAACGGGCGGTTTGGGAGGTTAAATTTGAATTTAAATTTATTTACTAAGGTGAATGTAATTATTCCAATTTTACTGCGCCAATTTTAGGGTGCTACAGCTAGTTTCTTTTATTATTAGGGTTTTCTTCATGTATTCATATCATTAGCATAGATTTACTTCAAGGAAAATACTTGGGTAAAATGAGGAAAACTATAAGCAACACTTCATGAGCAATGCTTTTTATTGTCTCTTTATGAAATTGGTTAGGAGCACCTCAATTTATAGCTAAAATAGGGCAAATGTGCAAAGGTTCAAGTTTAGGCATGTAGGGCAACTGTTGCCACTTTTCAATGTCCTTGCCATACTGAGGGTGGGAAAGCTTACTCATTTGGGGCCTCCAATTTGTAGGTCTTGATTTTTATGATAGCCTCCCAATAAATTTTGCATTATTGGGTGGGATAAATGGTAGGAATTTATTGCCAATTGTCCCACCCTTTCACTTTTGGAGGGTCTGATTCATGGTCATCCCACCTAGGGATGGCTGCTGGTGGCCATCCCTGGGTGGGATGACCATGAACTATGGTTGTCCTTGTATGGGATGACCATGGATACATGGCCCAAAACCTCCTCAAAGTGGGGTAAACCCTCACAAAAGTTGTTGGGAGCCCTAATTAACCCCTAAGGGTTGCCTAGTGGGGCCATACGATGTCGATAAGAGTGGCGCATAGTAGTCTTATACAATTTACATGATTTCAGTTTCTACACCTCTAATGTTAATCATATTTTTAAATTGTTTATCAATTTATCTTATAGAAAAAAAATTATTGATAGCATTGTATAAAAGGATAAAATTTTATCCAAAACTCACTATTAGCTTACCAATCATGGGAGTTTATCTAGAATAATTGAGATTTCTTTTTAAAGTGGTGATCCTAGTTATAATCAAGTTAACCTACTTTATTTGAGTCTATTAATACTATATTAATAGTCTATAATGATTGTTTGAACTGTATGACTCATGTGCCAAACAAATCTTATTATTCAAAATAATTTATTATTGAATTAAGGTCACTTATTAATATGAAAAAATAGTTTTAGTTAATTTTCAAGATATAATGGATTCTTGGGAATTTATTTCTATCCTAGATACCATTTTTCCATGTCTAAGAATGTTCTCTAGCTTAGATAGAACATAAAAATTGTATATTGATAGGTTAGTTGATCTATACCCTCTTGTTTTGCTAGACATTTAATTGAAATACATTTCTCTTGTAATCTAAAATCTAAGGTTATCATATTTGTGGTAATGAAGGTATATAAACAATTAGAGCCATATCCTAGTCTTGATATCTCTATCTTACATAGTTTTTAGTCACATGCTCAAATACTCTCTTGGCTCAAAGGTAAGAGGAATGAGGTTGAAACTATACTCAAAATTCTAGATAATGTTCTCTTCATCCATACTAAACCTAATGAAAAATATATTATTGAGTTTTGAAATGCTAAAGATGGAATACTTTGGTAGTGTCATTATAAAGGGTTTATCAAAAACCCAAATACAAAGTGTAGGAGGCATAAGTAGTTTGATTATGTGTGCCAAGTTGAGATTATTTCTAAACTAGCAAATTGTTTTCTTCTTCTAGATCATTTTTAAGAAGGCAACATCATGAATGCTAAACCTACTACATACATTAATATAGAATCCATTGAGTGGCCATCCATAGTTAATATCATGGCTATTCTAGTGTACTAAGAAGATACCATATTTACTACTTTTCTTAAATAGTACAAAGATGTTTTTTCCTAGGATATTTTGACATGTTTTGAATCAATTAGGATCTTGTTGTCCATAATATTGTCACTTATGAGGACATATACTATCTGATAAAAACAAATAAGGTTCTCTCATCTCATTCAAATCTTACATAAGATTAAAATTCAAAATTTGTTAGGTGGTAACATTATCAAACCTATTGATTATTCAAGAAGGGTGTCTAACATTAATCGTATGAAAAATAAAGAAAATAATGTTATTATATTTTTTGTGATTTTAGTAACACTAACCTAGCCTACATCAAGGATACCTTTCTTTTATTCTTAATTTATGATATTATTGATTGTACCATAGGGTATGAAATATTATCCCTTATGGTTATTTATTCATGGTATAACCAAATTTGAATAGACCTTGAGGATCAAACTAAAACAATGATCCAAAGGCATATTCTACTGTGTTATTATACAATTTAGATTATGAAATGTTAGAGTTACTTATCAATGAGCTATGCTAACCACTTTTCATGAATTAGTTAGAAATATAGTGAAGCCTTATGTTGATGACCTCTTGGGTATGTCAAAGAAATAACTTAACCATATCATTATCATTCATATCATATTTGAATAATTATGTCATTATAGGATTAAACTTAATCCAAAGAAAAAAAAATTTAGTGCCACTGGTGGTAAGTATTTTTGGCTTTATGGTGTCTCATATGGATATAAATGTAGACCATGATAAGATAAACCCATTTATGCTATACATACCTTTTACATTATAAAATATATCAAATAATTTATGGGGAATTTTGGAATTATTATATGGTTTATCCCTAAGATAGCATTCTAATATTATTTATTAAATCATTTTCATAAGAAATATGTATATTTCAAATGAGATGAAAGTTATACTAAGGCCTTCCTTATAATTGAAATATTTATTTTGTGACCCCTAACTCTTTACCCATATAGATTAGATAAGCTATTTATTTAATACACAATGGCTAATCAAGTCTCCTTAGGATTTGTCCTTACTCAAAAATATGGTAATAGCAAGGAATATGTCATGTATTAAATAAGTTAAATAATAGTAATGGCAAAAACTAGGTACACTTGTTTGACTACTTGGCTATTTATTTTTCTTGTGATAAGCTTATATATTATATTTTGTATCAAACAAATTATGTGGTTATTAAAATCAATCTCTTAAGACACCTACTTCAAAATCCATACATCCCTAGTAACACCTGATATAAAAAGTGGATCATTATGATGTGAGAATTCAATGTTTATATCATCACACAAAAAGGCATGAAACCTTAGATGGTGGTTGATGAGTTGGTGCTTTCTCCAAATATAACCCACAAACCCTTAAGGCAAGCATAACATAATTAGGATATCATGGTCATCTCTTGTGCTCCTCATAAATTTGTCTTGTTTACTCCCTCCATTACCTTTATTCTAATTTATGAGTCTAGTCCTTATGCCCTTACTACGTAGGAAAAGTCTTTCTTGAAGTTTATTGATGTTGTTGATAAATGGTATAAAACAATGTCTTAGGACAATATAAAACTTATTTTGCTTCCATATAATCTAAATAGGACCTTAATCTTTGCACTTTGACCCTTCAATTTTATGGTCTAATGAATGACTTTATTATAGGAGTTGGTGTCTTTCTCAATTCTTTGACTATCCTAACTATATCTAAGGAATTCTACCTAACTTTTTCTTGCATTACCAAAAATATTGTGAAATATAAGGCTTTAAATTTAGGGATATTGATAGTCTAATGTGTGAGTGTTAAACACATAAATGTATTATGGATATCCAGATTATGGACCAAATATTGAGTAAGCATATTTTCAAAGGACCATATATTATCCCTCACTATTAAGTCGTACTAAATTTAATCAATGTTGTTGATTCCATTTCCATTAGGTGTTTTCTAAGGGGTAAAATGTTAATGCCAACTCTCTAGCCACTTTGGCTAGAAAATTTGTACCACTTGAAAACATCATAAAAATAAATATTATGGTAAAAGTTCATAAATAACTTGTCATATTATTTATTAAATATCTAATAGGATTCTTGATATGGTAATATTTTATGCTTTCTCAATTATCAAATTTATCTATTTGTAATTAATACTAAATAGTGGGATTATATTCGTATAAGAGTATTCTAATATATAATTATTGGTGGAGTGTTGTGCTATTGAAACCTTGATGGTGTTCTCATATGTTCTCTTATAGAGGCTAAAGTTCCAAAATTCCTCTTTGAGGTGAATACCAGAGAATATAGAGGAAAATTTAGTGGTCAATCCACAACTTGTAAACTACTAATAATAGGCTAGTTTTGGCTTACCATGGAAGTTGATGTTGAAAATTATGTTCAATTCAATAAAGATGAAATTCATGCCCATACCTAGGTTCTCCTTTCAATTGAGTTTAATTTTCCATTATTCACATGGGTTCTTGACCTTGTAGGACCTATTTATCTCATGTTATTTTATGGTCATATATTCATTTTCACAACTATAAAATATTTTATAAAGTGGGTAGAAGCTATACCACTTATAAATTAGATAACCCTTATTGTGCCAAAAAAAATCTTTCATTAGATTATTTTTTGATTTGGTTTCCCATTTAATATCATTTTAGACAATAGTACTCCTTTGAAGAACAAAATATATAGGAATTGAATTTAGAAGTAAAAATTAAATACCATTCTTTCATGCCTTACTATGCATGAAAGAATGACCAAGCTGGGTCTAGACTTCAAATTTTGGTTATTATTTTTAAAATTGTAGTTATAGAATCAAAGAAAGATTGGCACTTAAATTTATATGCTATAATGTATGCATACTACACCAGTATTAAAATTTCCATATAGGCAACCCATTTTTCTTTGGTTGACAATATTGAAGTTGTGCTGCCACTTAAGATTAATTTTCCTTTCTTACATTTTTCTTTAAAGAATTTTTGAGTTATTATGAATATCATAAAGAGTATTGGAAAGATCATATTTTGAAAATTATTACTCTTAATGAGATATCTATTTCCTTTTGAGCATAATAGAGTGTAGAAAATCCATGTTATAAAATAAAATAGTAAGAAATTTTGTCATCATGATTTTAGTGTCAGGTACCTTGTCCTCAAGATGAATAATGTCTATGGAAAGTTCAAGGGCAATTTTATAGAGATATGGTTTGTTCCATATACTTTAAAATATTTATTGGGTCTAAGAAAATAAAACTATAAGCATTGGATAAGTATATTAGGAGAAACTCACCAATTTCATTCATGTTAAACACTTTTATGCATAGCCCCTTTTAACATGCTTGCATGGTATTTATGTTTTATTAGTTTTAATATTGAATTTGGTGTTATTTTTCTTTTTTTTTTGCTTTAATTACCTATTTGCAGTCCTTGTGTGCATAGTTCATGTATATCCTTCATTATTGACATGTATTTATGTGATTTATGATATTTTTCTCTCCTAACCAAGATCACCACTTTAAGTAGCAATCCCAGTCTTCTATAACATTTTTATTTCATCAATATTTGATTATGTTTTATTCTATTTAGGTGTTTTGTATTTTATTTTTCTAGTTATCTAGTATTTTCATCTCCATTTTACTGATATTCATTGTTGGTGACTTTGTTGACACTTTTTTTCTCTTCTATATAATGGTGTTACTATTGTCAGTTAGGGATATCATGATGTCCTTAAGGTTTTCTATATTGGTTTGTGTTAGTGCCCTACTTTATGTGCCATAAAATAAATTTAATTAGTTCAACACATGCTATATTTTATATGGTATGTGGTTTGAACATGAAGGAAATTTTTTATTTAATTTTTATGCATTAAAAGTATTTCAATCAGTACATCCATCAATCATGTTGTCTCCCACTTTAGTGATGAGCATGCTTGATGACACATCATACTTTATTGGATGTTTTCATGTGTGAGCTAAGACTATTATAAGAGGTCATGAGGGTTCTCCTTCTAATAGGAACTCCTTACCTTAGGTATATTACAATATGAAACTAGACCATGTGTTTGCTTTTGTTTATGTTTTTCCTCTATCATGGTGGGTG
Organism: Wollemia nobilis; assembly: GCA_028583015.1. Taxonomy (NCBI): domain Eukaryota; kingdom Viridiplantae; phylum Streptophyta; class Pinopsida; order Araucariales; family Araucariaceae; genus Wollemia; species Wollemia nobilis. Next base: position 250,991 of record JAQPPZ010000677.1, on the reverse strand, counting down.
TGCTTGTTGATACATTATGTTCACTAATTATAGTAGGGTATGAATTGGATTGAAATGTGGATTATATGTGCTTCCATATCTTGGTGGAATACTCTGGGTCTACCCCATAATGGTGGATGAACTTGCTTATTAACACATCGTGTTCATCCAATACTAAATTGTAGTTGCTTTTCTTGTAGTTGTGGTAAGCATACTTGTTGACAAATTATCCTTATGAGATATTTTTTTTGTGTTTTTATTTATGATTATAGTGATTAGAATATTTGTTAACACATCATGTTGCTAAGTTTAGACACCTAAAACACTTCATTTTTAGGATACTACTCATATGGGCATATCCAAAAAACCATATGACTGATATTGGGCCTTTCCAAGAGCTAGCAGTTGTCTCAAACACTCAAAATGGGTAGTTATAGCCCATTAATGCTTGGTTGCTATAGACAAGCGTGGTCACCAACACAGGTCGTTGAAGCTCAAAGCGACCATTGCTAGCCGCTACTCTGGATAGTGGCCAAAACTTAAACATAGAATGACCATGAATGAGGGCCCAAATCATGAACAATGACTGAACTTGCATTAGTTGCAAGCAATTTTTGGTGTGGATATTCCAAATATCCTCTTGACTACCTATTCCATGCAAATATATGATTGAACTTTCCTCTCTAATGGTCAGTTACATGCATGTCTGGATCTTGGCTTCTCCAAGAATCCAAGATTTGGATCTAGATCTAGATATGAGAAGGCTACATATGCATCCTCCCAAGAACCATAAAATATTTTAGGATTCAAGTTTTTGTGCAAGGAAGCCCTAGTGAATTGGAGAGTGATTCTACACCCCCTTGAGGAGTAACAAAGTGCTATCCGATTGAGAAACAACTACACAAAATCCAAGCATTCAGATCAACATATTTTCACTACCAATTAGTATCTAGACATGAATACCACCCTTGAACATTAATTCAAATGAAGGATTGAGTTTCACAGCCCCTGGTTTTCAAGGAAAAACATCCCATTTTGCGGTCGTTATCTTCAATAGTGGCTTGCAGTTATGGCCACCCTGAGAAACAATGACTAGGATTTGAGGCACTGTTTCCTAAGTTTTAGCCTATATTTCTTAGTGTTTCTATTTTATTGTATTAGATTAGCATAGATATATATTTTTCATTGCATTTGCATGGTTATTTCCAAGTTATTTATGTGTTTCTACCTATCTTTGCTTCATTATGCTTTTATTATGTTTTTATGTCATTTCTTGTAGATATTCAAAGAAAGCCTCATCATGAGAGGTCACATATGCTACTGATCATTCTCTATTGTTTCTTGTACGTAGATCACAGGTTCTTGGACCAAGTCAAAGAATTTTAGGCATAAAATCCCTTCAAGCAAGTGAAGGAGAATAAGTCATCAAAAAGTCCTTGATCAAGCTTGTGTACAGATCTAAGAGATCTGTGGAGTGCACCATCCTCTTTCAGGGGCTCATTTTTGCTTGTAATCATTATATCGAACATTTGGTATCCCTAAGAGGGACCTATATATAACTGAAGTTCCAAATGAATTAATAAAAGAGATCTCATGTTTTTTAATTTTGTGTTCTTTGTGCATTTATGGTCTTTCATTTGATATTATGTTGTAAGTATATTAGGTGTATTGCTTCCTAGGGTCATATAGATGGCGATCATGGTGGGAAACCCACTTGGTTTTCTTTTTTTTAGCTGATTTGTTGACATTTCATTTTTTTTATGTGCAAGTCTAGCCACTCTCAATGATAGTGGTTAGCATACAGAGGTCACTATTGAAGACAGTGGCCAGTAGTGGTCACCCTGAGTGATAATGTCCTACACAAAAAGTGCAATAAAGGACAACATGGGTAGAAATAGACTTGGATTATAGGTTGGGGTAATTATCTATTATTTTTGCTTTCTCTATTTATTTTTTAATTCTAGAATATAGTAGGATAAATATCGTTTAGTCATAGAAACATAGAGAAAATTAAAAGGAAAAATGCATAGTTTTCTTAAGTTCTCTTTTAGTCGTTGCTAGGAACAACAAACTTCTGATTTCAAATCTACCCTAGTCTCCAAAAATCTAGGCTTTTTTTGTAGATATTTCTTGCATGGGGACCAAATAGAGGCCATTGATTTATAAAGTAGCAATGCATTCTCTAAAAATCAAGTAATCATTTAGATGTACATTTTTCTAAAAATGAAACATTTATTTTCAGGCATATAGTAAAGAGCATGAGTTCTTCATGATGCATATTTTTCTTTGTGCAAAATTTAAAAATGAAAATCACACACCACATATCATCTAAATTCTAGTGAGTTGGAATTCATCACCAACCACTAGGAGAGTTCAACTAAGGTGGCATTCATCTCCGCCCGTTGGCTTAAATCCTACGAACTCATTCTATTGATCGTTGGCTCCAAGATCCAACGTAGCTTGGAAAATTTGCATATAATCCTTTTTTAAGGATATAACATTGACCAAGTGAGTATTATTTGAGGACTGGTAGTACCTATGCTCTTTTATTGAGTTTGGACTTCATCACCACACTTTGGTGGGATAACGTTATTGTGACTTTCATTGCCGATTATTGAGCTGCGAGCATATAGGTGAAATCCACTTAAACAATATGAGTATATCATCAAAAAAATGCAAAACATGATAATTATATTTTATTTTTCAAAAAATATGAAACACACAAGACCCATTTAGGAAAACCAAGAAAATTTAAAAGAGATAAACACTTGTTTACTTTGTTTGTGTGTTCTAAAAACTACATAAAAGATAATTCATAATTGTCATGGTCTTCATGCTGAGCAACCTCCCTTGGTCCACCATTGAGGTAGAAGTTGACACTCCATAAAATAACAATCACATGATGTTGAGCCACCCACACATAATGTCACTGAACAAAGTTCAGTGAGCCTTAGAAGTGATAACTCAACTCGTGGGGGTACTCCTCAAGAAATACTAGCTAGAGAACCATATCCAAGTTCTTCTCATGGTAGACATGAGGGGGCTTAAAGACCCCAATATTCACATAAATACGAGGGGATTTTAGGGAACCAATATTCACATAAGCATGAGAGGATCTCAAGGCCCCAATATTCACATAGATAAGAGGGGGCTTCAAGGCCCCAATATTCACATGACAAACTTAGGTCAGATCAACACACTAAGGTTCAAGACATATACACTATGGCCAGTCATAGACCTATAGTACCTCCTAGACTCCATGAATATGGGAGTATAGTTATAAATCATAATCTCATTAGTGTCAATGGAACCCCATGGGATCAGCCATGGGAATACAGACAACTTGATGAGTTGGATCGAGTTTTCTTGAGAACAACTCATATAATTAATGCTACTACACATTCCATATCAAGAAGTTCACATAGCCATGAGACAACTAGACATGCTAATGAGTCATGGGAAGCCTCAAAGTGCCCCCATAGCATGCACACTACCTTTGATCATGGGGGTACAAAACATAGGTCACTGTACATAGACCAGGTCATCTTGATAACAATGGTAAAATTATACCAAGAGCCTCACCAATAGGTCTCTCCATTAGGACTCCTTGCACAGATTTATAGAGTCATGGACCTTTAGTGGTAGATCAATATGATCGTATATGTAGGTTAGAGGAAATAATATGCATAGAATAAGGGCGCTTAGAAATCCTCAAGAGGAAACATGGAGAAAGAGGTGCTTGCACCTAAATGAGCAATTATTAAGAGAGGAGCAAATAGAGTGTGAAGAATAGGTCATTCAGTTGGCTCGAGCCAACTTACATATGAATGGATGTGTTGTTTCTTAGTACAAGAGATGCACTAGGCAGGGAGATGAGTTCACTCATTGCACATCGCATCATGCTTCAGAGCATCAAAAATTCCTAGACCTAGAATGGGCACAACATGATAAAGTATAGGAAGAGATGGAGGATTAGGAGTAGACATATCCTAAACCTTCATTCATAGTCATGGGGGGATGAATATAGATGCCCAAACTAGGCCAACATAGAGTTACCTCCCCAACCACTATGAGTAAACCTTTAATAATAGGAGATCATTTCTTTGAAGGTATATAAGATACTCACTGAGAGAGTCAAATCTCTTAAGAAACAGGATGTGGTGGGGAAAAATCCAACCTTGAGTAAGATACACAATCAACCTATGTGTCCTTCACTACCAAGTCCTACATATCTTAGGTACTTTGAGATGCCTAGGTTAGAAAAATTCAAATAAGAGGAAGGTTGACAATAACATGTCACAAATTTCATGAATGCATACTTTCAACATGAGTATAATGATGCCTTGATGCTATGAACATTCATCATGATGTTATCGGGCGTAGAAACTGAATAGTTCAACCAACTACCTAAGCACAACATAATCATTTTTGGGTAGTTGGTGAATGCATTTATTGAACGCTTTTATTTTGGCAACAAGAAGAAAGTAAACTTGTCCAACTTGGAAAACCTGAAGTAATAATATGACAAGCTAGTCATGGACTATGGGAATATATGGAGAAAGGTGATGGTAAAACTACCATTTTCTATGACCACTACTGAGCTCATTTGGATGTTTAATAAGAGCTATGCAAAGCACATCTTATTGCTATTGCAACTACAACAATATGAAACATTCAAGGAAGCCTTGGCTTAGGCCATGCTGATAGAAGACATCAAGGATGAAGAGGATATCTTAAGCTCTGAAATAAAAAATACTAGAACAATAAAAACCACAACAACAAGAATCAACAAAAGTATTCCAAGCCTGCTCCAATCAATTAGGTTGTATTAAACACACCAAATGGAGGGAATACCCAACAATTGTAGAACTATTAGGCTCAACCCCCACCAACCAATTATAACCCAAGCAATAATCAAGGTCAAAACAAGCAATGTCGGTTGCCTCGTTATTACACACCTTTGTCAAAATTGATGCAATCAATATTAAATCAACTAAGCAAGGTACAAAGACTCAGGTTACTTGAGGTACAACCTCATGACCCTAATGATCCTAAGCCTAGGGGATATAGGGAATATCATTATTGCCCATACCATCGATAAAAAGGGCATAATATCGAAGCATGCATTAGTTTTAAGAATATTGTACAAAACATGATCGAGAAGGGTGAGATGAAAGTTGATAATCCACTAGCACCTGACAATAGATACATGGGCATATTCAGAAACCCGTTGCCAAACCATGAAGTCCCTAGAGATTAGGGAACTTAAGTAAACCAAGTCCAATTTGAACCTCCCACTCAGGAATTCATTGGAATGGTTGAAATAGTCAACGTGGTAATAAGAAGTCAATAATACAACTAAATAGGTCCTCCAGTGGTTACTATTCATATATTTTCTACACCTCGATAGAGGTAGGTGTAGAATAATCCTCCAGTTCCATCAATGCAACTTGTGGTAACTGTACAGAGTAGACTTGTGCAAAATCTCCAAACAACATCAACCAAGTTATTAATATATGAGCCCATTCAATAGTCTCCTAGACACAGGGAGACTCTAATGGAAATCCTTGTCTACATCATCAGTGTCATCTACACTGCAGGTGATAATTCACCTAGCTAACATAGGGTTAGGTGAATATCTTGTGTATAATGTGACTTTCACACCCATTATCAAGTCTACACAAGACATGGGATGGCCAAGAGTCTCAAACTTACCAATAGGGATAGTGGTTCCATTGGGGATTCCCCCTAACCAAACCAATTTCATATATGATGGTTTTTACTATGCCCATGCTGCTTCTGATATTGAAGAGGATGAGGATGAGCCATTCACTAGGAATATTCATTAATTATACAATATTGAGTTTTCTATAAGATACTTTGAATGCAACCATTGGCATGCCCATGGTTTGTACCTATATGATCAAGGATGATAGAACCCACTGGAACCATGATACCAATTACCTAGTATTAGGTCTAGCCTAGGATATCACATCCAAAGCCACGATGATTTATTTGTAGTAGCACTGGATAGACTAAGCTTAGGGTTCAAGGAAGACATTGAATGGAATCCCTATCAACCAAACAGAAGCTACTTTATTGACAGATGAGTGGCTATTGTCAATATAGGACCTCTCGATGAGTATCATACATATTTATCTCTCAAAGCAAGCCCATCAATAATAATCCTATGGGAGGATGAACTAGGCTATGGTTATGAGCAAGAAAATAATGAGTATGTTACAACTGAATATAAGGATGAAGCTAGATTGGCCTATCATGGGCCTCAATATTTACATCACCTCACCTGTTCAACTAACATAGAAGGTGGATACATCATAGATGAGAGTGGCTATGAGTCAGAAGATTCAATTGAGATGGCCTATGTTGGGCCTAGACATGCATGCCATATCATACGGCCAGTAGAAATAGACAATAGGTTCTTCATAAATGGCAATGACTATGAAGATGAGACTGAATTAGCCTATCTTGGGCCTCAACATTCAAGGCATAACCTAGTTCTAGTGGGCAAGAATAAGGGATTATTCATAGATGATAGTGATTACAAATATAATATTGAAATGGCCTATCTTGAGACTTGACACTTATATCATATCAATTAGCTTGTTAACATGGATGAGATATACCGTAGAGTATATTTTGGCCCTCACCTCATGGGAAGACCACCCATTTTAGATATTATTTATCACAATATTTCCCAATATGCCTATATTTAGAGAGCTACTTTAACCAAATGATACCATCTTATCATCTATCCATAGACAAAATCCTAAGATCCCCATACCCCTAGAGCCTCATATTGGGTATGGTAGACAAATCAACAATGCAGAGCCACTCGCATGGTCCTAGATATTTCATTCCATCCATAAACATGATATCCATTAATTTGACCACTCCACTCCATAACCCAACAAATCCTTCTAAACCATTGTGTCTTAACTTAGATGCTATTGATTGGGATCACACTAATTCACCCTTAAATCCTGAAAATTGCTTCCCTAATTAAGAAATGCTACAACCATTTCATTTTGCACTTGGTTGCACACATGATTTTTATCATGCTAGTTTTCAACCTGATTTAGTTGAACCTTTAAACCCAGGAGATGACATCCCCTTGATCCCCACTCCTCATCAACTTGAATATGGATCATACATTTCAATAGAGGAAACATTCAAAGTGGATATCAACGATGATCCTTTTGATTCAAAGAAACTTAAATTTAGAAAAAGCTTATATCCAAGAGAATAGGCCACCATCATAACTCTATTGAAAGAGAGACCTGATATATTTTCTTGCACCTACAAATATATGTCGGGTCTAGATCCTAAATTGGTATCCAAATCCTTTTTCTATAACTTGCAAAGAAACCTATCAAGTAGAAGCTCAGGAAGATGCATCCAACTATCACCTTGATGGTAAATAATGAGTTACAAAAGCTATTGTATGTAGTATTTATAATACCCATTGACTGTATGGAATGGGTATCAAATAGGGTTATGCATAAGGGTTTGGACTCAAAATGTACTTGTAAAAAAATGGCAAATCCTAATCAAAATCAAGGCAAATATTTAGCAAATAAAATAAATCATCTTCACACCAAAATTTGGTGTATTTGAATCCCTAAAAATTAAGGTCATATTTAGAACCAATTTTAACCTATTAAATCACTTTATAACTTCATAAAAACACTACCATTAGATCAATCTCAAAAAGATCTTTCCAATGAGTATAAATATATATATGTTTGGATACATATTATGGTGAATTAACCCTAAGAAACAATTGGCCCCAAAAATTTTAGGCAAATGGGTCGATGTTGAGGATCCTCATATTCACCAATTTCCAATTTTGAAAATCCTAATATTCACCCAATTTGTGAATATTCACCACTATGCATAACCCTAGTATCAAACATGGTGCTTGTAGGGAAACCTGATTGAAGAATCCATATTTGCATGGATTTAAGAGATCTCAATAAGGCAACACTGAAGGATTCATTCCCGTTGCCCAACATAGATACTCTTGTAGATGCAATTGCAGGTCATGAGATGCTCTCCCTCATGGATGATTTTTTTGGTTACAATCAGATTTGTATTAAACTCGAGGACCAACACAAAACTGTGTTCACCACTCCATGGGGGAAATTTTGTTACAAAGTAATTCCATTTAGTCTTAAAAATTCTAGTGCCACATATCAGCGAGCCATGCCATACATTTTCCATGACTACATGCACACGATCCTAGAAGATTATATTTATGACTTAATGGATAAATCATTGCTATGTGAAGAGCACGCTGAGGTCCTAAGGAAGATATTTTATCGCCTAATTGAGCACAATGTCAGGTTGAATCCTAAGAAATGTGTCTTTAGCATAACTTCAAGAAAACTCTTGGGATTCATATTTTCTAAACAAGGAATTGAAGTCAATCTAGTAAAGGTAAAGGATATCCTATAAATGGCTCCGCTCACTAACATCAAAGAGCTAAGAAGCCTACAGGGCAAAGTAGCATCCATAAAGTGTTGCATCACACAAATATTGAACAAATTTTGACCTATGAATTGATTTCTACACAAGGGGATCCCATTCCACTATGATAAATAATGTTAGCAAGCCTTTACTAAGATCAAGAAATACCTATCAACACCACCATTGTTAGATCCACCAAGGCTTGATGTGCCATTTTTGCTTTATATATCTGCTATCGATTTTTCTTTGGGCACCATGTTAGCTCAAAAGAATGTGCAAGACAAAGAACAAGTGATATATTACATTAGTTGTACCTTGGTGAGTTATGTGATAGGGTATGCATACGTAGAGAAGTTGTGCTTAGTAGTAGTCTTTGTGACTAAGAAATTGTGCCACTACATGTTGAGCCATACAACGTATGTGATATCAAAACAAAATCTTTTACAGTATATTATGAGCAAGACATATCATAATACACATACTGCAAAATTGATCATGCTATTGATAGAATTTAATTTGGAATTCATAAACCAAAATTCCATCAAGGGACAAGTCATAGCTGATCAAATGGTAGAGACACATCTTCATAATAGTAGACCTCTCACCATAGAGCTTCTCTATGATGTAGTATTTGCATTATCAGAAGCACTCAAACTTGAAGAACCTAAAAATAAAGTTGGCATGACATTGTTCTTCGATGGTTCAAACTGTAAGCAAGAGGGTGATGCAGGGATTATGTTTTTAATACAAGGTGCTCCAATGCCCTTGTCATTTAAGCTAGACTTACCTATAGAACTTGACGAAGCACATCATTCATTCTGATTGATTCATTATAAAGGTTACAATATTGTTATGAGTTAGTTTATCAAACCAACTTGGTGGTTAATAAACCAACCTATATAACGCTACCCTTTTGCAAATAATGTAATGAAAATGACATCTATGCTAACATCCCCCCTTATTACATTATTGGAAAATTCCAATAGTATATCGAAACTTTTCATATTTGATATGTCCAAGTGCTTTGGTAAAGATATTGGCAACTTGCGCATCAGTAGGAATGTATTGAAGTTGTATATGGTTCGTGGGAACTTCATCTCGAATGAAATGACATCTGGTAACAACATGTTTGGTACGTTCATGAAAATTTGGATTTTTGACAAGATTCAAAACACCTTGATTGTCGCAAAACAAATGTAGAGGAAGATTCTTTGGAAGACCCATGTTTGTAAGAATGTGACTTAACCTCATGACCCTAATGATCCTAAGCCTAGGGGATATAGGGAATATCATTATTGCCCATACCATCGATAAAAAGGGCATAATATCGAAGCATGCATTAGTTTTAAGAATATTGTACAAAACATGATTGAGAAGGGTGAGATGAAAGTTGATAATCCACTAGCACCTGACAATAGATACATGGGCATATTCAGAAACCCGTTGCCAAACCATGAAGTCCCTAGAGATTAGGTAACTTAAGTAAACCAAGTCCAATTTGAACCTCCCACTCAGGAATTCATTGGAATGGTTGAAATAGTCAACGTGGTAATAAGAAGTCAATAATACAACTAAATAGGTCCTCCAGTGGTTACTATTCATATATTTTCTACACCTCGATAGAGGTAGGTGTAGAATAATCCTCCAGTTCCATCAATGCAACTTGTGGTAACTTTATAGAGTAGACTTGTGCAAAATCTCCAAAAAACATCAACCAAGTTATCAATATATGAGCTCATTCAATAGTCTCCTAGACACAGGGAGACTCTAATGGAAATCCTTAAAGCAATTGAACTATAGTCCCAAAATCCTGATGCATTTACAGACTTTGTGGGGCAAGTGCAATAGTGTCAAGAGCCTATGATTCATTTTTATGATCATGAAATAAAGGTAGTCCCTACTACCATATAAGACCCACCTTTGCACATAATCACATATATCAACGGCATACCTTTCAAGAGGGTTTTAATTTACATAGGCTTGTCTATTAATATAATCACAACAAAAGCTATGCGGCACTTGAAAATCTCTAGGTCAAACATCATCCCTACCTCCTACACATTAAGAGCTTTCAATGATGCACTTTGCTCCACAGTGGGTACAATCATCTTCCCTATAAAGGTAGGACATAATACCATCCCTGTGATGTGCCATGTATTGGAGGGGACTATGCAATATAATATCCTCCTATATCATCCTTGGATAAGGGACATGTAGTTGCTAGCTTCTATTTTGCACTAATGCATTAAATACATGCACGAGAGACAATTACATGTGGTTCCATTAGATAAAGATTCATTCAAATATATGCATCAAGTTGACTTTTTGAGGGATTTTGTCCTTCTGTCCATGCACCTATACATTAGGCCATCATCCCCAACCACACAACGAGGAAGTAAGTCCAAATTAGTACGAGGTGACCCATCCATATCAGCACCACCTCCAGCTTCCAAAGCTACTGGAACTTCTAAAAAATCAACAACGTCTAAATAAAAAGATTCTTAGAAGCTAAAAGAACCCTTTGTGGAGGAAATACCTAAGGAAATTCCAACCATAGAAGTAGCAAAAATTCCAAATCCCATGGAGGAGGAATATTCTCAAGACATAGTCAAGGAGGTACCTCAACCTGCCTTGTCTACATCATCAGTGTCATCTACACTGCAGGTGATAATTCACCTAGCTAACACAGGGTTAGGTGAATATCTTGTGTATAATGTGACTTTCACACCCATTATCAAGTCTACACAAAACATGGGATGGCCAAGAGTCTCAAACTTACCAATAGGGATAGAGGTTCCATTGGGGATTCCCCTAACCAAACCAATTTCATATATGATGGTTTTTACTATGCCCATGCTGCTTCTGATATTGAAGAGGATGAGGATGAGCCATTCACTAGGAATATTCATTAATTATACAATATTGAGTTTTCTATAAGATACTTTGAATGCAACGATTGGCATGCCCATGTTTTGTACCTATATGATCAAGGATGATAGAACCCACTGGAACCATGATACCAATTACCTAGTAGTAGGTCTAGCCTAGGATATCACATCCAAAGCCACGATGATTTATTTGTAGCAGCGCTAGATAGACTAAGCTTAGGGTTCAAGGAGGACATTGAATGGAATCCCTATCAACCAAACAGAAGCTACTTTATTGACAGATGAGTGGCTATTTTCAATATAGGACCTCTCGATGAGTATCATACATATTTATCTCTCAAAGCAAGCCCATCAATAATAATCCTATGGGAGTATGAACCAGGCTATGGTTATGAGCAAGAAAATAATGAGTATGTTACAACTGAATATAAGGATGAAGCTAGATTGGCCTATCATGGGCCTCAATATTTACATCACCTCACCTGTTCAACTAACATAGAAGGTGGATACATCATAGATGAGAGTGGCTATGAGTCAGAAGATTCAATTGAGATGGCCTATGTTGGGCCTAGACATGCATGCCATATCATACGGCCAGTAGAAATAGACAATAGGTTCTTCATAAATGGCAATGACTATGAGGATGAGACTGAATTAGCCTATCTTGGGCCTCAACATTCAAGGCATAACCTAGTTCCAGTGGGCAAGAATGAGGGATTATTCATAGATGATAGTGATTACAAATATAATATTGAAATGGCCTATCTTGAGACTTGACACTTATATCATATCAATTAGCTTGTTAACATGGACGAGATATACCGTAGAGTATATTTTGGCCCTCACCTCATGGGAAGACCACCCATTTTAGATATTATTTATCACAATATTTCCCAATATGCCTAGATTTAGAGATCTACTTTAGCCAAATGATACCATATTCTCATCTATCCATAGACCAAATCCTGATATCCCCATACCCCTAGAGCCTCATATTGGGTATGGTAGACAAATCAATAATGCAGAGCCACTCACATGGTCCTAGATATTCCATTCCATCCATAAACATGACATCCATTAATTTGACCACTCCACTCCATAACCCAGCAAATCCTTCTAAACCATTGTGTCTTAACTTAGATGCTATTGATTGGGATCACACTAATTCACCCTTAAATCCTGAAAATTTCTTCCCTAATTAAGAAATGCTACAACCATTTCATTTTGCACTTGGTTGCACACATGATTTTTATCATGCTAGTTTTCAACCTGATTCAGTTGAACCTTTAAACCCAGGAGATGACATCCACTTGATCCCCACTCCTCATCAACTTGAATATGGATCATACATGTCAATAGAGGAAACATTCAAAGTGGATATCAATGATGATCCTTTTGATTCAAAAAAACTTAAATTTAGAAAAAGCTTATCTCCAAGAGAATAGGCCACCATCATAACTCTATTGAAAGAGAGACCTGATATATTTGCTTGGACCTACAAATATATGTCGGTTCTAGATCCTAAATTGGTATCCAAAACCTTTTTCTATATCTTGCAAAGAAACCTATCAAGTAGAAGCTCAGGAAGATGCATCCAACTATCACCTTGATGGTAAATAATGAGTTACAAAAGCTATTGTATGTAGTGTTTATCATACCCATTGACTATATGGAATGGATATCAAATAGGGTTATGCATAAGGGGTTGGACTCAAAATGTACTTGTAAAAAAATGGCAAATCCTAATCAAAATCAAGGCAAATATTTAGCAAATAAAATCAATCATCTTCACACCAAATTTTGGTGTATTTGAATCCCTAAAAAGTAAGGTCATATTTAGAACCAATTTTAACCTATTAAATCACCTTATAACTTCATAAAAACACTACCATTAGATCAATATCAAAAAGAGCTTTCCAATGAGTATAAATATATATATGTTTGGATACATATTATGGTGAATTAACCCTAAGAAACAATTGGCCCCAAAAAATTTAAGCGAATGGGTCGATGTTGAGGGTCCTCATATTCACCAATTTCCAATTTTGAAAATCCTAATATTCACCCAATTTGTGAATATTCACCACTATGCATAACCCTAGTATCAAACATGGTGCTTGTAGGGAAACCTGATGGAAGAATCCATATTTGCATGGATTTAAGAGATCTCAATAAGGCAACATTGAAGGATTCATTCCCGTTGCCCAACATAGATACTCTTGTAGATGCAATTGCAGGTCATGAGATGCTCTCCCTCATGGATGATTTTTTTGGTTACAATCAGATTTGTATTAAACTCGAGGACCAACTCAAAACTGTGTTCACCACTCCATGGGGGAAATTTTGTTACAAAGTAATTCCATTTAGTCTTAAAAATGCTAGTGCCACATATCAGCGAGCCATGCCATACATTTTCCATGACTACATGCACACGATCCTAGAATATTATATTTATGACTTACTGGATAAATCATTGCTATGTGAAGAGCACGCTGAGGTCCTAAGGAAGATATTTTATCGCCTAATTGAGCACAATGTCAGGTTGAATCCTAAGAAATGTGTCTTTAGCATAACTTCAAGAAAACTCTTGGGATTCATATTTTCTAAACAAGGAATTGAAGTCAATCTAGTAAAGGTAAAGGATATCCTATAAATGGCTCCGCTCACTAACATCAAAGAGCTAAGAAGCCTACAGGGCAAAGTAGCATCCATAAAGTGTTGCATCACACAAATATTGAACAAATTTTGACCTATGAATTGATTGCTACACAAGGGGATCCCATTCCACTATGATAAATAATGTTAGCAAGCCTTTACTAAGATCAAGAAATACCTATCAACACCACCATTGCTAGATCCACCAAGGCTTGATGTGCCATTTTTTCTTTATATATCTGCTATCGATTTTGCTTTGGGCACCATGTTATCTCAAAAGAATGTGCAAGACAAAGAACAAGTGATATATTACATTAGTTGTACCTTGGTGAATTATGCGATAGGGTATGCATACGTAGAAAATTTGTGCTTAGTAGTAGTCTTTGTGACTAAAAAATTGTGCCACTACATGTTGATCCATACAACATATGTGATATCAAAACAAAATCCTTTACAGTATATTATGAGCAAGACATATCATAACACACATACTGCAAAATTGATCATGCTATTGATAGAATATAATTTGGAATTCATAAACCAAAATTCCATCAAGGGACAAGTCATAGCTGATCAAATGGTAGAGACACCTCTTCATAATAGTAGACCTCTCACCATAGAGCTTCTCTATGATGTAGTATTTGCATTATCAGAAGCACTCAAACTTGAAGAACCTAAAAACAAAGTTGGCATGACATTTTTCTTCAATGGTTCAAAGTGTAAGCAAGGGGGTGGTGCAGGGATTTTTTTTTTAATACAAGGTGCTCCAATGCCCTTGTCATTTAAGCTAGACTTCCCTATAGAACTTGACGAAGCACTGCATTCATTCTGATTGATTCATTATAAAGGTTACAATGTAGTTATGAGTTGGTTTATCAAACCAACTTGGTGGTTAATAAACCAACCTAGAGAGCGCTACCCTTTTTGCAAATAATGTAATGAAAATGACATATATGCTAACATCCCCCCTTATTACATTATTGGAAAATTCCAATAGTATCTCGAAACTTTTCATATTTGATATGTCCAAGTGCTTTGGTAAAGATATTGGCAACTTGTGCATCAGTAGGAATGTATTGAAGTTGTATATGGTGCTTGGGAACTTCATCTCGAATGAAATGACATCTGGTATCAACATGTTTGGTACGTTCATGAAAATTTGGATTTTTGACAAGATTCAAAACACCTTGATTGTCGCAAAACAAATGAAGAGGAAGATTCTTTGGAAGACCCATGTTTGTAAGAATGCGACTTAACCACATTATCTCGTAGACTGCTTCACTTGCTGCACGATATTCTACTTCTATAGAAGATAAAGCAACCACATGTTGCTTCTTACTATGCCATGAGACAGGTCCAGATCCTAGATGAAAAACATATCCAGAAGTGGATTTACGATCATCAATGGATCCAGCATAATCCGAGTCTGTGTATCCTAGTAAGAAAAACTTATTATTCTTTTTGTATTCCAAACCATAATTTGTACTACCATGAACAAAATGAAGACTCTTTTTTTTGCTTTCTAGTGACCCATCTTAGGCTCTTGCATGAACCTTGAAAGATATCCCACAGCAAAACTGAGATCTGGCTTGGTATTTGTCAGATATAGGAGACTCCCAATCAACTGGCGATAGAGAGTACCATCTACTTGAGGTGATTCATCATATCGAGATAACTTAAGTCCTTGCTCCATTGGAGTTGCTTTTGACTTACAGTTAGTCATCCGATATTTTTCTACTAAAGTCTTGGCATATTTCTTTTGTGTTACTCTAATATGAAATCTTTGCTAAGTAACTTCTAAACCAAGACAATAGTACAAAGTCCTAGATCTGTCATTTCAAATGATTGCTTCAAATAATTTTTCACTAAGTCAATCATTCTTTTCGAGCTTCTTGTTATGATCAGATCATCTACATAAAGTACAAGGATCACTATATCAGAACCATTTTTCTTAATATAGATATTTGCATCTGAAGGACTTCTTTTGAATCCATGTTGCACAAGGTGACTGTCTATCTTGATATACCAAGCTCGAGGAGCTTGTTTTAGCCCATACAAGGATTTGATCAACTTGCATACTTTTTGTTCTTGCCCCTCGACCATGAATCCTTCTGGTTGAGTCATGTATACTTCTTCATGTAAGTCACCATTCAAGAAGGCACTTTTAACATCCATTTGATGCAACTTCCACCCAAACTGAGCTCCCATGGCACAAAGTACTTGAATGGTAGTCATTTTTGTAGTAGGGGCAAAAGTCTCTTCATAGTCTATGCCTTCTTTCTGAGCATATCCCTTTGCAACAAGTCGGGCTTTATGCTTATCAATAGATCCATCTGCCTTATACTTCACTTTGAACACCCATTTGCAGCCTATGGGTTTCTTTCCTATTGGCAGATCGACTAACTTCCAAGTATTATTTTTTATGAGAGACTTATGTTCTACATCCATGGCCTCTTTCCACTGTGGTTTATCAAGTGCAGATTGAACCATTGTGGGTTCATTTGCATTCAATGTAGACATATAAATATTTTCTTCATCTTCATCTTCTTCTCTATCATTTTTTGTACCCACTGACAAATCATCAAAGTGTTGACAAAGTTTGTCAACCTCTGAAGTAGATTCCTCTGCTCTCATCTGTTGAGTCATACTACGAGTACATGGCCTATCTAGAGATATATCTGGAAGGGAATTCAACTTAGCATCTCTCAAAGTGCTAGTATACCATTTTGGGACTTTTTGTTGTTGTTGTGGAAGTTGAACCTCCTTCTTAGGTTCTTCTTCATCTAGGTATACAGTTGTGGATGTGTCTTTTGATGTGAAAGCTTCATCAAATACAACATCTCTACTTACGTGTGTCTTCTTGGTCTTAGGATCAATCAATCGATAACCTTTTGAATACTCATCATAGCCAAGAAAGATACACTGTAGGGTTTTCTCATCCAACTTCCTCCTTTTCTATTTTGGAATGTGCATGAATGCTTTACATCCAAACACCCTTAGATGAGAAATGGAAGGTTTCTTACCACTCCAAGATCCTTGTGGTGTTTTCCCTTGTAGAGCTCTAGTGGGTGCTCTATTTAGGAGGTATAATGTTGTGTTTATTGCTTCTGCCCAATATTGATCCTCAAGATGTGCTCCCTTTAGCATACATCGAACCATTTCCATAATGGAACGATTTCTCCTTTATGCAACTCCATTCTGATGAGGTGTATAGGTTTTAGTCAGTTGTATTTTGATCCCATGTTTCTTAAGAAACTCTAAAAACTCTTCAGAGGTGTATTCCCCCCTTGATCTGAGCGGAGGGTTTTTATCAAACAACCCGACTCCTTCTTAACAAGTTTCTTGAATTGTTGAAAGTAGAGAAATGCTTCTGATTTCAACTAAAGAAATAAAACCCACATATTTCATGAGTAATAATCAACAAATAGTTGAAAATATTGCTTCCCACCATAGCTGGTTGGCATAGGACCACACAAATCGGTATGTACCAGCTCTAAAGGGTTTGTAGCTTAAGAGGAGTTGGCTTCAAAAGGTACTCTATGTTGCTTCCCTGCTAAGCAATCCGAGCAAATTGGTAAGATAGATGAGAGTGGTGGAAGACCTTTCACCATCCCATATTTGTGTAATTCAAGCAAATATCCAGAACTGAGGTGCCCATAACGTCTATGCCAGAGAGAGGTGGCCTCCTTTGTAGTTGCAGCCAGAGCAACATGAGGAGTTGAAAGTTCATCTAGAATGAACAAGCCATGTTTGTAGGATCCGGTTGCAACATGTTTACCACTGTGGGTGATAAAACATCTCTTCTTGCCTTTTAAAACTCAAAACACGACATCCATGTTTCTTTCCAACATTTGTGTGACTGAGAACAGATTATTGGCTAAACCTGGAACATAGAGAACTTTCTCAATTTGACAATTACCATCAAGAAGGGACACAAAAATATCCCCTTATCCCTTTACTTGATAGACTTGATTGTTAGCAATGGTGACTGGCTTACCCTCTTTCTCCACAAAAGTATCAAACCATGATTTTTCCCCAATCATGTGTTTGCTAGCTCCTAAATCAATATACCATACAACATCTATCTGGGAAGACGAAGTATGGGTCATGAGCACCTTGTGTGCTCTTTTAGAGTCAAGAATTTTAATCGGAACCAGGAGAATCTGAGTCTGAGTTGGAGTCAGCATAAGCAACATGGCCTTTAGATTGCTTATGTTTGTTGTATTTATGTTTGTTTTTGCCCTTCTTCTGAGGACCTCTATCGTTTTGTTGCTTGTTTTTGAACCAACACATGTTGGTGTCATGGTTATTCATATCACAAATCTTGCAATATTTTGTATCCTTTTGTTTATTTTGCTTCCCTTTTCCTTTGGAAGAAGGACCCCCTTTTTGAAATTGGCCTTGTTTTTTACCACTTTGTTGTGTGGAAAGAGCATTATCTGGCATATCATATTTTTGGACCTGAGTTGCCTCCTCAGTCTGAAGCAAATTTACCAGCTCCATAAATGATACTTGTATACCTGAAACATTGAGAGAAGTGATCAACATCTTGTAGGAATTTGACAATGCTCTCAAGATGATAGAGTTCAATATATCATCATCCACTAGTTTTCCCATGGCATTCAATTTGGTTTTCAAGTCAGCCACTATGCAAATGAATATATCAACTGTTTCCCCATAATTCATACTGAGATTATGTAGTTGAGTTTGAAGGTGTAGAATAGTGGATTGATTCTTTCCTTCATATACTGTGATCAAGGCATCCCAAGCTATCTTACTAGTTTTGGCATCACAAATATGAGGCTACACCTCATCTGTAGTAGCAAGCAAGATAAACACGAGACTCTTCTTGTCTTTCTTATCCCAAGCATCTTGATTTGTTCATGTTGCCTGAGGGAATTTTGTAGTGCCAGTCACTACATCCCATAAATCTTCCAACTGAAGTATGGCTTTCATCTTTGTTTTCCATGGAACAAAGTTAGGACCTTTCAACAATTGTGAATCTAAGAGATACTTATGAATTGTGGCCATTATGAAGGTTCCTTATATCACCAATTGGTCTCCCTTTCTTTATACCTGCCAGATATTTATATTGTAACTATCCAATATGAAGAACATGGACTTATATTGAGAGGGGGGGTGAACAGTATAAGACTTAACCAATTAATAATTTTAACTTTAGATAGCAATGGCATCAACACAACATTAATCAAGACAGAAAGCATCACACATTGAAGACCCATTTTTAACGTGGTTCACCCAAAATGGTTGGGCTACATCCATAAAAACTTTTCTCTAAAAGTTATCTCAAAGTTCTTTGGGAATCCTTCCCAATTACAATGTTTATGAGCCTCGGCCCAAAGGAGATACCTTCCCCCAATCAGAATTTATGAGCCTCTACTCAAAGGAGATACCTTCCCCTCTGCTCTGGAAATGATCCCTTAGAAGATCAACTGCCTCTACCTCTTGCTAGCACATGGAACTCCTTTCCATTGAAGACCTCCTATCCTCAATGCTTAGCCTAAGAGACCTCTGCCTTCTATGATCACATCCACAACAGCTCAGCAACCTGTACCAAACACAGTCAGTCAATCTAGTACAAGTCTTCCTCTGTCTGTCATATCTGTCCAACTCTTGAACAAATCAATCCTCTACATACAAGCCTTCTCAAAGACTTGCCAACTATCCTCATGTTCTTCTCATAGAACCAATGCACCTCTATCCTCAAGTTCTCTGATAGAACTATCAAACTCAGCTCACAAGTCCTCTACTAGGACCTATCCAAATCTGCTCACAAGTCCCCATCGAAACCTGTCCAAAAACTGCTCACAAGTCCCCACTGGAACCTATCCAAAAACTCAGCAAGCTCACCAAGAAAACTTTCTTAGTAGGAAATCACAAAGTGAATTTTTAGAGGCCCAAAGTGATTTGTCAAACTCATAGAAGCATAAAGAGAATTGTTAGAGACTCAATATGTTCTATACTCAAATCCCAATCTCAAAACTCAACTCAAATCAACTCAGCTCAATCTCAATCTCAAATCTGAAAACTCAACTCAATATCTGAAATGGATAGGATAGAATGTTTTCTTTCAAGAACATGAAACCCCAAAAATTGCCAACTATGCAAAGAATCACATAACAATGATACTCATGTTCTTTTCACCATCAATTAGGGTTTCAACAACAATGCTCATCAAACAAGGTTTAGTCAACCAACACCATTCAACTCAACATCAACCTTGAAGCAATCAACCAATCATCACAAGAAAAGGAAATAAGTAGAAATCATTTTCCCTCCAAAGATATTTGAACAAAACAACCACCAACACAATATCACCAAAAGAAAAGAATAACTTGCTCAAATCAACTCAATGGAGTAAGCCCAATATCATGAATAAAGTAAAGCAATAACTTGATCAAACAACCTCTATGGAAGCAACTCAACCATCAAACTCAAAACAGCCAACCAAGGGTTCCACCAACTCAATGCAAGTAGCTAGACTCACAAATATAAACCCTAGTGCACAAAGCTTCCACTATCTCAAACCAGAAATTATGCATTCACCAAAAACTCTCCTTAAGGATAACAATTCATAAGTAGTCTTCAACAAACCAGAAAATAGGATTTACACCTAGCCAAAGGATACCTAGTAGAATACCTTTTCACTCCAACCTTATTTCAGAAAACATACAACAATCATACTCATAAGAAGAATGTGCCCATACCTTATTGGAGTAGAAGATAATTGAACCTTCAATCTGTCACCACACACAACTCTCAAACTTCCAACCAAGTTAGGGTTAGAATAAAAATAAATGAGCAATAATATAAACTTCCTTTATTACACCTTTTAGCTCCACTTCTTTAAACACAACCACCATAACATGCCAATAAATCAACAATCACAGACTGACACCTTATACCTCCATTTTTAATTTTAGCATAGCAAAGAATAATCTTAAAAATACATCCAAAGAAATATGCCCTTATTTCTCCTAAGATTTTATTCAATGCTAATCACAAAAGCCAAAACTCATAAAATTTAATCACACCTTATAAATCGTTGTCCAAGAAACTCCGAATTTCATGGCATAAAGACGTTTTAATAAAAATGTGTGTTACTCTTGCAAAGCACCCCCGCGAGACACAAAACGGTGACCTCCGCCAATGCAGTGCCCAACAACAGCCTTCGCTGCCACTAGCCCACACGGGCTATGAAGTTCACAAGTGAACTTCCCTCCACTTCACCCTCAAAAACACTCTCGAAGACTTTTCAACCACACGTGCTTCTAAGTCTTCCTTCGATCGCAGTGAATACATAGCACAAACACCGCAAATTGCATTCGGGGAATTTTGAATTCATTCACCTTCCAACCTTAGGAGTTGGAGAATAAATAGTCTCTTCGAAGACACCTTGATGTCGACGAAAATAAAGACCATTTCGAAATTAATCAAAAGTCTTTTCAAAAAGGGTTTAAAAACCCTTAAATAATTTTAATAAATTAAGAATAAAAAAGGTTTAAAAACCTTTAAGTATTTTTAATAAATTAAAAATAATTTCTCCCTTAATTAATTAAATAATTAATTAATTAATTAAAACCTTGAAGGGTTTTAAATAATAATTAAATAAATAATAAAGAGAACCTCCATTGGTTTTAATAAAAACCATTTAACTTGGTTTTAATAAAAACCCTATCCAATGGAATCTCTCCGGATTCTCTTAAAAATATTCTCTTGGAATCTTCCACCTTTGAAGCCAACACATCCTCTTAACATTAATGCCATTTCCTTTTGAAATCAATGACAACTCATAGACAAGAAGCTAGGATCTCAAACCCAAAATTGCCAACAATCTCCCCCTTTGTCATTGATGGCAAACCATGCTTCTCAACAACACAGAAACTCAACATAAATAGCTCCCCCTGTCTTGAGGATCTCCCCCTTACTCAAATCTCTCCCCCTTTGTCATCAATGGCAAAGGGTCACCTTTGGGCCTCGGGACTAAGAATGAGCCTCTTAGCTTAGTCCCTACCCCACCTCTTGATGAGGTGATTAATTCCGGGGTGGGAGTACAACTCCCAATTTCTCCCTTAGATACTCAAACGTATCTCTTGGAAGA
The DNA here is from genome assembly GCA_028583015.1 of Wollemia nobilis. Lineage (NCBI taxonomy): Eukaryota > Viridiplantae > Streptophyta > Pinopsida > Araucariales > Araucariaceae > Wollemia > Wollemia nobilis. Next base: position 228,857 of record JAQPPZ010000677.1, on the reverse strand, counting down.
GGTTTGGTGAAGATATCTACAATCTGCTCTTTAGTAGACACATACTCTACCTTGACCTGCTTGTCTTGCACTTTCTCCCTTAGAAAGTGATACTTGATGGAAATATGCTTTGTCCTTGAGTGCATTACCGGATTTTTGGAAATACTTATGGCACTTGTATTATCACAAAGTATGGAGATGGGTTGTTCATGCTTGACTTTGAAATCCTCCAAGGTGGTTTTCATCCATAAAACCTGTGTACACCCAGCCACTGCTGCTAGGTATTCAGCCTCTGCTATAGATAAGGAAACTGAAGGTTGTTTCTTACTTAGCCACAAAACCAAACTCTTTCCCAGAAAGAATGCTCCACCACTAGTGTTTTTCCTGTCATCAATACTGCCTACCCAATCTGCATCTGTATAATCTTTGAGGGTGAAATCATCACCTTTGGGATACCAAAGCCCAAAGTCCATAGTGCCCTTCAGATATCTGAATATCCTCTTAATTGCTATAACATGAGAATCTTTAGGAGCTGCCTGAAATCTTGCTACTAATCCAACTGCCTGCATGATATCTGGTCTGGTAGCTATAATATATAATAAACTACCAATCATTGATCTGTACAACCTCTAATCTGCCGCTGGAGATTCATCATCTTTACTCATATTACACCCTATAATCATTGGAGTACATACTGGTTTGTTGTCCATCATCCCAAATTTCTTCAACATTTCTTTGATATACTTTCCTTGAGAGAGAAATACACCATCTTTTAATTGAGCAATCTGAATACCTAAAAATAATGACAGCTCTCCAATCATAGACATCTCAAATTCCTTCTGCATGGTGTTAGAAAAATCTCTGCACATCTGAGTATTATTTCCCCCAAAAATAATATCATCAACATAGACAACCATAATCACCATATCATCACCTTCATCCTTAATATACAAATTGCTATCTGCCACACCTTTCCTGAAGCCTTGCTCATGAAGATACCTGTTAAGTCTTTAGTACCAAGCCCTAGGTGCTTTCTTTAACCCATACAAGGCCTTTTTTAGTTTACACACATAGTCTGACTATTCTGAGAGAGACACTCCTTCTGGCTGTTCTATGTAGACTTCTTCTTTCAACACCCCATTTAGAAAAGCTGATTTTACATCCATTTGATATACCTTGAATGATTTGAAGCTTGAAAGGGCCAAAAACATTCTTATAGCTTCAATACGAGCAACAGGAGCAAATGTCTCTTCGAAATCAACACCTTCTACTTGACCATAACCTTTGCAGACTAACCTAGCTTTGTTTCTAACAAAATTTCCATCCTCATTGAGTTTATTTCTGAATATCCATTTTGTGCCAATGACATTCTTGTCCTTAGGTCTTGAAACCAATTCCCAAGTTTCACTTTTCTCTATTTGATTTAGCTCTTCATCCATTGCTTTTATCCAAAACTTATCTGCACATGCTTCACTGAAATATTTTGGCTCAATTTGAGATAATAATGAAACATTTGTAGAATCATGTGAGGGAATGACTCTTCTTCTTGTTTGCGTCCTATTTGGATCACCAATGATCAAATATTTGGGATGATGTTTTTGAACATATCGTGAAGGAGTTTTGGGAAGAAATTGTTGTCTTTCCTCTTCTTCATCTAAAACCTCTCTGAATTCTTCTTGACAAATTTCATCACTGAGTTCCTAGACTGGTTCTCTTATCCCTATCTTTTCATCAACTGTTACATTTATGCTCTCTACAACTGTATGAGTTCTTTTTTTGAAGCATTTGTAGGCCTTGCTTCTACTGGAATACCCAAGAAAGATTCCCTCATCACATCTAGGATCAAACTTACCCAAATTCTGATCTTCCCTTCTGATGAAGCACTTACTCCCAAACACTTTGAAGTATTTTACTATAGCTGGTCTTCCTTTCCACAACTCATAAGGAGTTTTATGATGATTGACTCTAAGTTGGGCCTTGGTGATAATGTAGACTGTTGTACTGACTACCTCTTTCCAAAATCCATCTGAAAGTTTTGACTCATTTAACATAGCTCTAGCCATATTTTCAATAGTTCTATTTTTCCTTTCAACTACTCCATTTTGTTGAGGAGTTCTTGCTGCTGAATATTCCCTTTTGATTCCTTGTTGCTCACAGTATTCCACAAATCCATTTGAAGTGAACTCTCCTCCTCTATCTGATCTTAAACATTTAATTCTCTTGTCAGTCTCATTTTCAATCATTTCTTTGAAAGATTTAAAATTTTCAAAAGCTTCATATTTTTCTTTGAGAAAAGTAACCCAATTCATTTTGGAATAATCATCTATAAACAACATGAAGTAGCTTTCTCCCTGAATGCTCTGAGTTCTGGTAGGGCCACATAAATCAGTATGAATAAGATCCAATGGTTTTGAAGAAGTATACCCTTTTGATTTGAAACTGGTTCTGGCCTGTTTTCCATGTTGACAAGGACCCCAAATGATGTTATGGGGCCTTTTTATTTTGGGCAAGTCTCTAACTGCTTCCTTGTTACTAATATTGACAAGATTATCAAAGCTCAAATGCCCCAATATTTTATGTCATAACCAACTCTCATCTTCTTGAGTTAGAAAACACTTTTCCTTTTTTATCTCACTTAGCATGTAAAGATTGTTTGGAGTCCTTGTAGCACTAGCAATGAGTTTTCCATTTTTTTCTTTACTTATCTCACATCTATCTGAAAAGAAAGATACTATGTGCCCTTGATCACAAAGTTGACTCACACTTAGAAGATTATGTCTTAGGCCTTCTACATAAAGCACATTTTCTATTTTGGATTTCCCATCCAAACTAAGAGTCCCTTTACCACAGATTTTAGTTGACCTGTTATCTCCAAAACTAATTGTTCCTCTATTTGTTTCTTTTAAGACCAAAAACTTTTCCTTTTCACCAGTCATATGTTTTGAACAACCACTATCAAGATACCATTTTTCTACTTTATCTTGAGCATGAAAAGTAGTTTGAAATATCATTGACTTATATTTGATCTCATTTCTCTTTTTAGTGAACTCAAGGCTAGATCTATCCAAACTGCACATCCTTGCTATATGCCCAAAATTCTTACACTTGTAACACATGAAATTTTTATTCATAAGAGGTTCAAAAGAGTTAACATTTTCCTTACTATGGCTATTCAAAGACTTATTGCAATGCATAGCTTTGTGACCAAATTTCTTGTAGGAAAAACAATAGCCATGGAAAGTATTATGTAACCTGTTTTGATGCCTTGGATGATTGTTCTTCTTGTGACCAACTGGAATCCACCGCTCTTCAAGATGAATATTGATCTTGCTCGAAGACCCTGTTTCATGAATGGTGATACAATCCTTATTTTACTTTTCACACGGAGTATTCTGTCTAAGAGCCAACTATTCCAACTTCACTCTAAGAGACATAACCTCTTCTTCTAGTTTCTCATAATCAGCTTCCTTTCCTTTGAGAGCCTTTGTCAGAACCTGTTCAACCTTCTTCCCTTCTTCAGCTAGAATTTTGAAGTCTATAACACTTTGAGACAATTCTGATCTTGCTATCTCTTCTTCCTGACATTGATTCTTGAGGACAGAATTCTCTTCCCTGAATTTCTCAAGCTTTCTTAAAGCCAAAAATAATTCACCTTTGATATCGAACTCAACCTCTTCATCTCTTTCTGAATCTGTATATTCCTCTGATAGATCCTTCTCCAAGTTGTTAGGCTCTTTCTGGAGAGATCGGCTCTGATACCAATTGAAGAACATGGACATATACTGAGAGGGGGGGGTGAACAGTATAAGACTTAACCAATTAATAATTTTAACTTTAGATAGCAGTGGCATCAACACAACATTAATCAAGACAGAAATTATCACACATTTAAGACCCATTTTTAACGTGGTTCACCCAAAATGGTTGGGCTACGTCCACAAAAACTTTTCTCTAAAAGTTATCTCAAAGTTCTTTGGGAATCCTTCCCAATTACAATGTTTATGAGCCTCAGCCCAAAGGATATACCTTCCCCCAATCATAATTTATGAGCCTCTGCTCAAAGGAGATACCTTCCCCTCTGCTCTGGAAATTATCCCTCAGAATATCAACTACCTCTACCTCTTGCCAGCACGTGGAACTCCTTTCCATATAAGACCTATCCTCAATGCTTAGCCTAAGATACCTCTGCCTTCTATGATCACGTCCACAGCAGCTCAGCAACCTATACCAGACATAGTCAGTCGGTCTAGTACAAGTCTTCCTCTATCTGTCATATCTGTCCAACTCTTGAACAAATCAATCCTCTACATACAAGCCTTCTCAAAGACTTGCCAACTGTCCTCATGTTCTTCTCATAGAACCAATGCACATCTGTCCTCAAGTTCTCTGATAGAACTATCAAACTCAGCTCACAAGTCCTCTGCTAGGACCTGTCCAAATCTGCTCACAATTCCCCATCGAAACCTATCCAAAAACTGCTCACAAGTCCCCACTGGAACCTATCCAAAAACTCAGCAAGCTCACCAAGAAAACTTTCTTAGTAGGAAATCACAAAGTGAATTGTTAGAGGCCCAAAGTGATTTGTCAAACTCATAGAAGCATAAAGAGAATTGTTAGAGACTCAATATGTTCTATACTCAAATCCCAATCTCAAAAATCAACTCAAATCAACTCAGCTCAATCTCAATCTCAAATCTGAAAACTCAACTCAATATCTGAAATGGATAGGATAGAATGTTTTCTTTCAAGAACATGAAACCCCAAAAATTGCCAACTATGCAAAGAATCACATAACAATGATACTCATGTTCTTTTCACCATCAATTAGGGTTTCAACAACAATGCTCATCAAACAAGGTTTAGTCAACCAACACCATTCAACTCAACATCAACCTTGAAGCATTCAACCAATCATCACAAGAAAAGGAAACAAGTAGAAATCCTTTTCCCTCCAAAGATATTTGAACAAAACAGCCACCAACACAATATCACCAAAAGCAAAGAATAACTTTCTCAAATAAACTCAATGGAGTAAGCCCAATATCATGAATCAAGTAAAGCAATAACTTGATCAAACAACCTCTATGGAAGCAACTCAACCATCAAACTCAAAATAGCCAACCAAGGGTTCCACCAACTCAATGCAAGTAGCTAGACTCACAAATATAAACCCTAGTGCACAAAGCTTCCACTATATCAAACCAGAAATTATGCATTCACCAAAAACTCTCCTTAAGGATAACAATGCATAAGTAGTCTTCAACAAACCAGAAAATAGGATTTACACCTAGCCAAAGGATACCTAGTAGAATACCTTTTCACTCCAACCTTATTTCAGAAAACATACACCAATCATACTCATAAGAAGAATGTGCCCATACCTTATTGGAGTAGAAGATAATTGAACCTTCAAGCTATCACCACACACAACTCTCAAACTTCCAACCAAGTTAGGGTTAGAATAAAAAGAAATGAGCAATAATATAAACTTCCTTTATTACACCTTTTAGCTCCACTTCTTTAAACACAACCACCATAACATGCCAATAAATCAAAAATCACAGACTCACACCTTATACCTCCATTTTTAATTTTAGCATAGCAAATAATAATCTTAAAAATACATCCAAAGAAATATGCTCTTATTTCTCCTAAGCTTTTATTCAATGCTAATCACAAAAGCCAAAACTCATAAAATTTAATCACACCTTATAAATCGCTGTCCAAGAAACTCTGAATTTTGTGGCATAAAGACGTTTTAATAAAAACATATGTTACTCTAGCAAAGCACCCCCGTGAGACTCGAAACGGTGACCTCCGCCAATGCAGCGCCCAACAGCAGCCTTCGCTGCCACTAGCCCACACGGGCTATGAAGTTCACAAGTGAACTTCCCTCCACTTCACCCTCGAAAACACTCCCGAAGACTTTTCAATTGCACGTGCTTCTAAGTCTTCCTTCGATCGCAGCGAATACAAAGCACAAACACCACAAATTGCATTCGAGGAATTTTGAATTCATTCACCTTCCAACCTTAGGAGTTGGAGAATAAATAGTCTCTTCGAAGACACCTTGACGTCGGCGAAAATAAAGACCATTTCAAAATTAATCAAAAGTCTTTTCAAAAAGGGTTTAAAAACCCTTAAATAATTTTAATAAATTAAGAATAAAAAAGGTTTAAAAACCTTTAAGTATTTTTAATAAATTAAAAACAATTTCTCCTTTAATTAATTAAAAAATTAATTAATTAATACCTTGAAGGGTTTTAAATAATAATTAAATAAATAATAAAGAGAACCTCCATTGGTTTTAATAAAAACCATTTAACTTGGTTTTAATAAAAACCCTATCCAATGGAATCTCTCCGGATTCTCTTAAAAATATTCTCTTGGAATCTTCCACCTTTGAAGCCAACACATCCTCTTAACATTAATGACATTTCCTTTTGACATCAATGACAACTCATAGACAAGAAGCTAGGATCTCAAACCCAAAATTTCCAACACAATATATACTCGCCCTTACATGAGGGAGACTATAGGTATATATGAACAGTATACTACTCAATATGTATCCGCCCTTACGTGAGGGAGACTATAAGTACATATGATAAGCACAATATATTGAACATAGGCGATACTAAAAGGGCATTGTGTTGTTAATGAAACATACCATAGAAATTTTTATTCCTCATGCGTGGGGCGTAACTTCCCTTAAACACTTTGGGAAAAAAAACTTTCGTCAGGATTTACGCCTAACAACAATCACGATGTGGGTATGAAATGGAAAAAAACTGGTTTGCCTTATTTCTCCCAAATGATTTATATAGAACAAGCTCAGACGTAATTGTTGCAACTATATTAGGCAGCGAATACAATAGTCCAAATCACGACAACATTACCTGTAAGTGTGGACCAGAGGTATCTCAAATACCGAAAGCTGCTATGTAATAAATTGCACAAATAGGGTATAAATTTGGGGTCTTATATTTTTTTAATTTATGATTGTTAATGCAAGAAAAAAAATTATTTAAATGCAAAAGAAACAATCACAAATGCCCACAAATTTTAACTATAGGTGACGGTTTCCACCGAAAATGCACCTATGTACAATGCCAATTTTTGTTTAAGATGTCGGTGTCCACCGAAAATGCATCTTTGTTACAATGATTTTTGCAAAATATGTGAGGTTTTGGTTTGCAAAAAAATATATTCAATTCCACAAATTTCCCCCCCTTTGTCTTATAATTTTGCAAGAAAAAATAATGCTTTTATCCCCCCTTTTTGGATGCAAAATAAACAAGAAGGAAAAATTGTGTTTTACACCCTTTCAAAAATGCAAAAGAAACTAATTTGCCTTATGACTCCAAAATAGGTTCTTAGCATTAGGGTTTAAGTGGCAAAAGAGTTTCGTGTTCTTGGAAGGAAACAACACAAAAAATGAAGCCCTTATCCCTCCAAAGAAAGAACTTGTTTTGAGTTAAAAAAATTGCCACTCATTTCTTGTTTTTTCAAAAAATGCAACTTTTGGTTTTCTTGTCAACAAAAAATGTGAAAAGTTGCTTATGGCAAAAAATACCTCTATGGGGTTTGAAATCCCAACCTCCCCTTGGCGAGCATCTTTAGCAAGGACCTTGAACCACCTTCGCCACAATGGTGGTTGTGTCTTCAAAGACACCGCAACCGCCTTATTCCACTGTTGCCAGCGCATATTGAAAGACAGGCATGGAGGTTTGTGATGAGTCACTGACGTGTGCCAAATTTGGGCATGGTTGGTTGCCACCACCAGCACTCTCCTCCACATCATGAAATCATTATAACCGACATGTCACTAGGGTTTCCAGCAAATCAATCACCGATATGGACTCTGTTTGGTTGTCGTCATAGCAAACATCGGCTTTGTCACACGATCACCGCGTCTGACCTCCAATCACAACACTTAGCCCACTGTAGCAGTGTAGGGTGGGAGCCACGGCGAGGCGCCTGCTCCAATCATGTCACACAGAAAGCATGTTCTTGCTTCAAATGTCGTTCTCTTACACCTTATGCTTGCCTGGAGTTCACCAATCAACAGGGACAGAAACGTTATTTTTATGGCTCACTGCACAGCAAATGGCACTTTTGGATCATCTGCACGCTCTGTGAGACATGCCTCCAACAACACTCTCCTTCGCTGAGGATAGATATGCCTGCTGCACACGTAAATATAGTCACAAAAAGGTCTTAATGACTCTGGTCAAAATTGTAGATTATCTGCAAACATCGTCTGTTCAATCTCCGCCTATGCGTATTGAGATTCAACTTTGTCCGACTTCAATAGTCGTGAAACCATTTCAAGGGGGAAGTGTTGTTGTTCAACAAGTGAACAGAACATGCTCTCATGCCACAGTATAAATATTGCAAATGGAAAAAAAAACAAATATTCATCTATAGCATCAATGGATCTATTTTCCTAGAGTGCGATGGAATGGCAGAGAATGTACCATATTGTCGATGCACATTATCTAAAAGAAAAATTATATGGCTCTGATACCATATAGAACTTTACGAAGCACAGCATTCATTCTGATTGATTCATTATAAAGGTTACAATGTAGTTATGAGTTGGTTTATCAAACCAACTTGGTGGTTAATAAACCAACCTAGAGAGTGCTACCCTTTTGCAAATAATGTAATGAAAATGACATATATGCTAACATTCCCTTGCATGAATAACAACATCAAATATGGGGCCCTAATATTAGGTATCCAAACATCTATAACTATGAAGATCAAAAGGCTAAACATCTTCAGTGACTCCCTTCTCATAGCCAACCAAGTTAAGGGACTATTTCAATGTAGGGATCCATTCCTGAAATCTTATAAATAGCTTGTTGAAACTTATCTAACCCAAATAAAATGGTATGAAATCAAGGCAATCCATTGCATATCCAAAATATTTTTAGAAACTATGGCATCTTTAGGATACTTGATCCCTCAAAATCCATCTACTAATTTCACTACCATTCATGTGAAGATGCTATCGTAATTAGTGATGCAGTGTGAGGCTTTTGACAAAAAAGAATCAGTCAACATGATTCATGTAGAAGTAGATCATGACTGGTTCTATAAATCTAGAGACTTTATAAAGAAGGCACCTTGGGGGTCTTTGATCTCGCAAGGTCCTATGGGAAATGGCACCACCATTCACTACAAGGTTGTTTCTCAATCTGCATTCGTGCACATCGAATCACAAGAGGAATAAGGCATCTTGTCTATTGAGGTTGTAGCTTATCAGGATTGGCTATCCCAATTACAAGATTTTCTTAAACTTGGAATCATCCCACAGGGATTTTTATAGGCTACAAAATGAGCTATAAAAAAAAACTGATAAAGTATGTGTTGCTAGGATATATTTTGTATTGTAGAAGCTTTGATGGAGTCCTCCTTCATTATCTTGATCCCCAATAATTATTTTGGGTGATTACACAACCTCATGATGGTACTTGTGGTGGCCATTTCAGTGGTATTGCCATCATCAAGCACATCTGATGAATGGATTAATATTGGACCACCATGGAAAAGGATTGCTACAAGTATGTCAATAAGTGCACTAAATGTTAGCATCATGCAAATCTGATGCACTTGCCATCACAGGCCTTACAGACCATTCAGGTAGCTTAGGTGTTTTCTCAGTGGGGTCTCGATCTAATTGGAAATATCTCTCCCCCATATTTGGGCTGACACACATTTATATTAATGTCCATTGAGTACTTCACCAAATGGGTGGAAGCAGTCCCTTTAGCATCAATGATAGGACCACAAATTATGGAGTTTATACTTCACAATATCATCTATCGCTTTGGGGTCCCATACAAGATAATTTTAGATAATGGTTTTTCATTCAAGAACAAAAATATGTGGGCTTTAATGTCGAAATATGACATTCAACACAATTTTATCACACCATATTATCTGCAAGCAATTTTTTAATTATAAGCCTCAAACAAAAAATCATAGCCATCTTAAATAAGATAGTAAAAGAAAATCATAAGGTTTGGCATCTGCAATTGCCTCTTGTGTTATGGGCTTACAGGATGAGCATACGAAAACCCACTGGGTAACACCATTTTCACTTGTATATGGCATTAAGGCCATTATTCCATTAGAGTTGGAAATTCTAATGTGGTGAGTCACATTGAAAGAGTTCATCAATGACAACACTACACGAAAACCTTACCTTGATCAATTGAACCTTCTTGATGAACACCGCATCAATGCTCTTGAGAATATATCATGCTCAAAGATAACCAATAAAAATCAAACTCGCTTTCGCACTTGCAAGACAAATTTACGACAAATTGGATAGGTCCTTACATCATATCAGAGAAGATTGGACCTGGGAAATATCACCTAACATCATTAGAAGGTGTTGAAGAGCCAGAGCTTCTCAAAATTTTTCATCTGAAGGCGTTTTACACATAAAACCAACAAAAACCAAAAATAATACATAAAACAAAAATCCAAAAACATTCAAAATAATCAAAATTTCAAAAATATTTGAAAATCATAAAAACCCAAAAAAATTAGAGATAAAGGCTCCAAAGGCATCTTAAAGCCCTTTGGTCACTTCACAAAAGGCCCCAAAGGCATCTTAAAGCCCTTTGGTCGCTTCAAAAACGGTTCCAAAGGCATCTTAAAGCCCTTTGGTCACTTCACAAAAGGCTCCAAAGGCATCTTAAAGCCCTTTGGTCACTTCACAAAATCCCTAAAGGCATCTTAAATCCCTTTGGTCACCTCACAAAATGCTCCAAAGGCATCTTAAATCCCTTTGGTCACTTCACAAATGCCCCAAAGGCATCATAAAGCCCTTTGGTCACTTCACAAAAGTCTCCAAAGGCATCTTAAAGCCCTTTGGTCACTTCAAAAAGGCCCCAAATGCATCTTAAATCCCTTTGGTCACTTCATAAAGAAGACCGAAAGGCATCTTAAATCCCTTTGTTCACTTCACAAAAGGATCCAAAGGTAACTTAAAGCCCTTTGGTCAAATCACAAAATGCCCCAAAGGCATCTTAAAGCCCTTTGGTCAAACCATAAAATGCTCCAAAGGTACATTGAGCCCTTTGGTCAACTCACAAAAAGACCTAAAGGCATATTAAAGCCCTTTGGTCAACTCACAAAAGGCTCCAAAGGTATTTAAGTCCTTTGGTCAAAATTAAAACACAAAAGCACAAAAACAATTTAAAAATAAAAAATTCAAAAACATCCAAAATAATCAAAAGTCCAAAAACAATGGAAAATATGAAAAACACAAAAACAATTGAAAATATTAAAATACAAAAAAACATTTGCATTTTACATTCATTTAATTGCATTACATTAGGCACAATGCATCCATTGCATTCACATTAGAATAGGTTGTGTTTGCAATATTACAAACAACACCACATGTGTACCTTAATCATGCATCTTCAAAATCGATCATCATCCATAATCCATGTGTGTAACTGTGTTTTTCAACACAACCCCTTCTTGTTTCTACAAGGGATGTACTAGGGTTTTCAGGTCACTCAACCATACCTAGTGATTTTATTAGATTTTTTAGAAATCTATCTTCACTAGAAAAAGATGAGGTCTAGTTTTGATAATACCTATCATATATCAGAATCCTATCACTAATCAAAACACTAAAATCCTAGTTGGAAAAAGGGAAATATGAACACTACAAAGTGATACTAAGCATCCTAATTGAAAGGTCCTCACTTGATCATTTTGTGATGTGCATGTTCTAGGATGTTGATCATTGGCAAAAGTATAAGTTACCCCCTACCCAAATAAATCCCTTGATTTCATCAAGACAAGCAAAAATACTGAAACAAAGTAAAATTCAAAAGAAAAATAAAAAGTGATTATCATCACCACATAAATCCCTTGCTCAAAATAAAACAAAATTCAAAATAAAAAGTGTTTTTCATCACTAAGCATGAGCAAGTATCCCAAATAAAAGTGAATAAAAGAAGGGGTGAAGAGATTGAATCCCTAGAATGGTCAATCTCCACTAACCATTAGGGTTATGCATAGTGGCGAATATTCACAAATTGAGCGAATATTAGGATTTTCAAAATTGAAAATTTACGAATATGAGGACCATCAACGTCGGTCCATTCGCCTAAAATTTTTAGGATCAATTTTTTCTTAGGGTCAATTCCCCATAATATATATCCAAACATAGGAATATTTGTACTCGTTGGAAAGTGCTTTTCAAGCCAGATATAGTGGTGGTGTTTTTATGAAGCTATAAGATGATTTAATAGGTCTAAAGTGGTCCCAAATATGAACTTATATTTTAGAGCTTCAAATACCCCATATTTTGGTGTGAAGATGCTCAATTTTATTTTCTTAGGATTTTCATTGATTCATATTGATTTTGATTAAGATTCACCATTTTTTTACAAGTACATTTTGAGTCCAACCCCTTATGCATAACCCTCGCTAACCATTGAGTGACCCCTAATACAACAAGGGGCTGAATTAATCCTGCATGGCATTAGGGTAGTTCTAAGAAATTTGCAAAAAGAGCTAGCTTTATGTGTCCTGTATCACCTAATGGTCTAATCCAACCAAGTCCAACTTAGGATCATGGGGAGAATTTGATGATACCCAATACAACAATGGGATAAATGAATCCTGACTGGCATTGGGGTAATCTTATGTTTCATCTAATGTATTCATTTACACACTTAGAGATAATGAATATCTAGGTCTTCATAAAGAAAACCTTATTTTCCAAGAGTCATGTATGGTCATTATACAACTTTTGATTAATTGACTAGGGTGTTTGAGTCTCATGGAGAACCTCAAAAATCCCCTCATAACAACAAATCATTTCATCAATCAAATAATCAACTTTCTTTGTAAGATTTTGTTCATTAGAGGGTATTTATGAAATAGGATAGATACCAGATAAATATCAACAATGATATTTAGATGACCACTGACTATTTTGTACATATATTTTAGTCTACAAAAATTTATAAAGAAAACACATACATATCACATCATCTCATCTCACATTTGGATGCTTAAATGATTAATCCTTATGATAAGATTTATTATTTACATTCATGATTTGTATACATTCTGTGGTGTCATCCATTAGTTCATAAATACATATTAAATTCATTCCTTATGTTTTAAGTGATTAAAGCATATAGGTTCATTTGCATTAGAAAATCTATCACATCATATCACATAGATTAAATGCATAAAAATTTGAAATAAATTAAACATACATTTAACATTCATCATTACATCCATATAAGCATCCATGGAAGTACATCCAAATACCTAGATCATAGCATGTAAGCATACACTCATCATCTAGCTAGTGCATGTCATCAATACATCACATCATATAGCATAAGCATTGCATCCATATTGCATCACATAAACATAAACAATAAAATGATACACATAATGAACCATAATCAAACTGGAATGTCATATATATATATATACATATATATATATATATGTGTGTGTGTGTGTGTGTGTGTGTGTGTCAAATAAGTACATAGAGATACAAAATTACCTGTAGGCTACAATAGTGTAGGTCCTTATACCTTACACTAAAAAATAATGCAATATGCCAACAACATGATCATAAAACTAGGCATGTGCCCCCAGGCTCACCTTTGCCCTCGACTCCATATTTATGAGTATATCTAGATCTAGTACCTATGGTGCTCTCTATTTGAGTCCTTGATCTATGGCTAGGTCACACCGATGACTACCCTAACTCACTCTGACTATAATGCTATGAGCCACCTATTGTGAACCTCTCTTTAGGAGTGCCACCTAGCTGCATGATCTGGAGCCTCAAAGTGGAAATATACCTGATGTCTCTCACTATCTATACCTCATAATCCTATAATAGGACCTTTATCTATATCATCTTAGCTCTTAATTCCAAACCTACTAGCCCTTTAATAGTTGGGATAACTGGTACAACCTATCCCATAGGAGAAGCCATAATCTAGGAATTCACAATATACCTCTCTATAGTAAGCTACTCTATCATGAGTTGTGTGGAAGCCATCTATTCCTAGAGGGTAGTCCTCTCCTCCTTAAATCCCCTAACCTGAGACTATAGCATAGAAATGGAGGTATCCTACTCCATGATCTACCATTGAGCCGTATGAAGCTGAACCTTAATACTATGTAGCTAAGCCTAGAGGGGAGACTCCTACTCCTCTAGAGCTAACTCCTCCTCCTCCTCTATAACTGCCTGCTCCTTTGCTACCTACTCCTTAGTAGCCTAATCCCAATCCTATATTTAGGCTCACACTAGGTGCCAATCTTAATCCTCCTTAGGAGCTCTCTCACCCATGGCTTTCCCTATGTTGTGACTACCCTACCATAGCCATGTAACCCACCACTAGGTATACGTATCAGTCATCCTAGCATCTGCTACACTACCATCAACCTTTAGGAGGATATGCCTCTTCTGATATTACTATGACCCAAGGCACTAGGAGATCCCTTTCTACCTAAATCCTCCTGTAGAGAACTAGATCCAATGGGATGTCCTACTAGATCCCAAACTACCGAGCCACATGAGAGAAGTGGAAAAAATATTTGATAGTTGCCTTGCGATCGAGGACCCATCGGTCATGTTGCATCCATTTTGTAAATCTATCCACCTCAAGCCACATAGGGCAATCCACATAGGACCTTCATGTAATATCATGCACCTACAGACCAGTCAAGGATGCAAAATACTACCCATAATATCCTGCATGACGATGACTCCACCACTCCTCTGCTGCTTGTGACCATCTAGTGCCATAACATTGCACCCTATCCGCTATCCTGGTTATCTCCTGGGGTAAGCCTGTAGGGTGGTCAAACCTGATGTGCTCCTATCCCTAGATCTAAAGGAGTAAAATACAAGCCACTCCAACCTGGCCTCACCACTAAATATGATACAACTCATCATAGAGTTGTGCAAGTAGGGTGCTCCCCCTACCCATAATGATAGCTTCATCACTATCCAAAAGATCCGAGACCATGGCCAAGAGGTTCCAGGGGGACCTCACTCCTGAATAATATGGGAGTAACATGTTACAAATAATGTGCATAAGGATAGCCTACCACCATGTGAAAATATTCTCTCGATACTAGTGGGTAACAGGAACTCCCCCATGATGAATATCCCCCAATGTGGCCCATGCCTAGTCACCAAAGACTCTATCAAAAATTGTCAACCTCTATGCAGTCATGGTGGAAACAATGGCCCATCCATAAAAGGGGATCCTAAATATCTGGTAGACATCATCTGGGGTAATGGTCATCTCACCAGTCAAGAGATGAAAAGTGTTGGTCTGACAGTCCCATCTGTGGGCCAACACTGTAAGGTATGCCTAGTCTAACATAATAGTCAAAAACCTAATGGTGTACATAAAGCCTCGGGCATAGAACCATGCCCAGTCTACTACTGTCATATTGGGTAGCAATGCTGCTAGTAAGCCAAAATAGTGAGTCAGCACAAACAATATCTGAAGTGTAAAATAAAATGCCTAAATTAAATGCACTTAAAACTAAAAAAGGTCAATAAAATGTAAAAACGGTGCAAAAGTAACATAAAATCACCTAATATACAAACATAATGATTAAATGCACCAAAAAATTAAAATTAAAATTAAAAAAAGCGTCCAAAAAGGTCAAAAAAATCAATTAAATCATCAAAAAACCAAATTTTTTAATAAATTTGCTAAAGTTTAGTGATCGCTAATGACGATAGTGGCCAGCTACCAATGCTCAAAATTTTGATCATTGGAATTCAAGTTGGCTGATTTCGATAGTAGTGGCCCCTCTTTGCTAATTGGAGGCCACTCTAAGCAACAACGGTCATGAGGTGACACACCAACGGTGTCCGCCCTCACCTAAAAGCACCAAAAAAATTAAAAAATATGAAAATTAAATGGAACCCACCTAAATTAACCCTATTCTAAGCCTATCTATAGATGTGGTTCATTACCAATGGGTTTAATGAGGTTCATTTACCAAATTACTTAATGGGGTTCATTTTATTAGTTAATAAACAAAGTTAGGATTTGGAGAAATACCCATGAGTCATCGACTCCTTCACTAGTCTATACATCGCCCTGCTTAGCCATGGTGTATGGAATTCATCAGTGTCCCGGGTCACAATCACTCTCTCTCACCTTAGAGCTCAAAAGTTCAAATTGATAGCTGGAAAATAATGAAATTCAAAAACCCTAATTATATTTGATATTTTCTAATTTTGCTATAGTTGTTGCTGGCGTTAGCAACCCGTATTTTCTAGCCGCTAACGTTGATAGTGACCACGAATTGGCCACTGTTGCTGATAGTGGCTATAAAACAACAATAAATACACTTAATTTCTCACCATGAGGAATCTCAAAATGGACAATTAAGCATATCTATTAGTCCAAAAATTACAAAATACCAAAAAAATAACATAAATTAGAGAAATCATAAACAATATAAACATCAAAATAACAAAAAAAAATCAAATCAACAAAAATATAAATGTACCTTGTATCCAGTTATTTACTCTATACACTCGAAAGTTGCAGTGACTTGCACTCCATGCAATCCAGAAATATGAGTAAATTACCATAAGGTCATATGGGGAAAATTAGTCATTTTTGAATTGAGATGCTTCACTTCAATCCCAAAGAAGGCCATGGCAGCTGGACTGCCCCATGAGAATGAGGTATTCATTTCATTTCTTCTATGACACTTTCAGAATATCATCAAACCTAATGATTCACCACAAGCTTAAATTCAACTATTATTATACTGATTCCCTAAGAAGGTCATTGTGGATGGACTGCTCCTTGGGATAGAGATGTACAATTACTATAAATGGTTTGAATCACACCTGCAATTGGACCTACCACATAATAACAAAAAGCAACCCTATTAAAAAATCCAAATAAATCATCTTGGTCAAGCGATTCATCACTTTATTTATTGTCCTTCCCTCATCGACTCGTCGCTTATGGGCGTAGTCATAATATCAACAATCATAATCAAAATCAACAAAGGATCACTTAATCATGTCAAATTGCATTTTTCCTATGAATCATTGCCAAAAACTATCATAAGCTTACCCTTTTTTGGGGAAAAAAGCAAATATGATAGTTAAGCTTGATGCTCTTCTCCTTTTGGACCAATCGTAGCACCAAGGCTACCCGATCGCCTCAAGACTTGCAGTGAAAGCTTTTGCAAATTTAAGCCTTCCATCCTATTGGAAGTAATGATTCTAATATATGTACCTTTCTCATGATTGGGGCATCTAATTTTGATCAGATAAATTATCATCATACACCCTACAATATGGCCTTGGGTGGTCTATTTTTTCTCAACGTTGTGCTGCTCATAATGCATCATAAAAAGGGGTATCTGTAGACACCTAAAACACATCATGTTTAAGAGACTACTCATATGGGCACATCTAAACTAACATATGATTGATCTTGGGTATTCCCAAGAGCTAGTAGTGGTCCTAACCACTCAAAATGGGTAGTTCTATCCCATTCAAGCTTGACCACTATCGACCAAAGTGGTCATCAACATAGGCCATTTAAGCTCAAAGCGATCATTGTTGACCGTTGCTCTAGACAATAGCCAACACTAAAACATAGAATGGTCATGAATGAGGGCCCAAATTATAGACAATGATTGCACTTGCATTGTTTACAAGTAATTTTTGGCATGGATCTTCTAGATCTCATCCTTATTGCCCTTCCATGCAAATCTATGACTGAGACTTCCCCTCTAATGGTCAGTTACATGTAGATCTGGATCTTGGCTTCTCCAGGAAGCCAAGATCTGGATCTAGATCTATATATGAGAATGCTATATATGCATCCTCCCAAGAACCAAAAAATATACAAAGATTCAATTTTTTGTGCAACTAATCCCTAGCAAATTAGAGAGTGATTCTACACCCCCTTGAGGAGTAACGAAGTGTTGTTCAATTGAGCATCAACTACGCACCATCCAAGCATTCAAATTAACATGTTTTTCATTGTCAATTAGTCTCTGGACAAAAATGCAACCCTTGAACATCAATTTAGATGAATGATTGAGTGTCATTGCCCTTGGTTTTCAAGGCAAAACATCACAGTTTGTGATTGATATCTTTGATAGTGGCCTACAGTTACAACCACCCTAAGCAATAGCGGCTAGGATTTAAGGCACTATTTCTCAAGTTTTAGCCTAGATTTCTTAGTGTTTTTATTTTATTAGATTATATTAGCATAGATTTATATTTTTCATTGCATTTGCATGATTATTTCCAAGTTATTTATGTGTTTTTACCTATGTTTCCTTCATTATGCTTTTATTATGTTTTTACATCATTTATTGCACATCTTTAAAGAAAGCATTATCTTGAGAGGTTGCACATGCTACTAATAATTATTTTTTGTTTCTTGTACATAGATCATAGGTTCCTAGACCAAGTCAAATAATTTTAGGCATCAAATCCCTCCAAGAAAGTGAAGGATAAGAAGGCATCAATAAGCCCTTGAGCAAACTCATGTACAAATCTAAGAGGTCTATGGAGTGCACCATCCTCTTTCAGGGACCCATTTTTGCTTGTAATAATTGTATCAAATGTTTGGTATCCCTAAGAGGGAGCTATATATAATCGAAGTTCCAAATGAATTAATAAAAGAGATCTTGTATTTTTGTTAATTATGTGTTCTTTGTGTATTTACGGTGTTTCGCTTGATATTATGCTACGAGTAGATTAGGTGTATTGCTTCTCGAGGTCATACACTAAGCACTATAGTGCATTAGTTTTTACCACAATGGTATGCATATTTTTTGACACACCATGACAATCAAATAATATAGGGTATTTTACGATTGAGGTACTCATTATAGATCACCTACATCCCTTGCTAATGGTATCACTTTAGTTCATACCTACTATAGTGACAAGTGTGCTTGTTGACATGTGGCACTTGTTGGATACTACATGTGGTTTCTAAATCCACTGGTAGTGATGGTAATTCTTATTAACACATCACAGCTATCAAATATTGTAGTGTGTAGTCTATCTACTATAGTGATGTGCATGTTTTTTGACACATTGCATGCTTTAGATATTGTAGGGAGGAAATTTGGGCAAAGATATAGATTATTGACATCTTTCATTAGTTGCATCATTTTGGCATCTCATTTATTGTATTCATATTTATTTGAGGAATATATTTCGAGTTTTCTATAAGGTTTTAGATTACATGTTACAACTATTAATCAGTAATATGTCATGCAAAATCTCGTCAATGCAAAATATCACAAGTATTAAAAATTAAATGTTAAATCATACATACATCTATGTTTTTTTTTGACAATTTTGAAAAAAACTTGTATTAAGACATAGATCAATTACAATGTGGGAAGAGCCTCTTCCCAGCCGGAGTCCGAGAGGACACAGTCATACAATAGTAAAGGAAGAACTACACCGGAGCCAATTTTTGTGAACCAAAAACTAGCTGCCATGGGGTCCCCCATCGTACTTTGTTTTTTCGAAGGTCATTAGCTCAAGGACCTTTCAAGACCCTGTCTAATCACCTCATCCTCAATATCCATGTCACTGTGCAACTGAACTCCAACCTCCTTTTCCGCACCCATCTTAGTCAAAAAGTCAACCGCTTTTTCAAATCTCTACTTGCATAAACTGGGATCACGTCCTCCAATTCCTTCCATAATTATTTAATTTCGGTAACAAGAGCCCTCAACCTCCAAGCTTTCAGATCAAAGTTCCTCATGCAGTCTAGAGCTCCAACCATTATTTATGAGTCTGATTCAAGAATAATCCTGCGGTGGCCATGTTTCACTGCCCAAATAGAAGCAAACTTGATGGTAATGGCTTCGGCTTCATTGTTAGTGGTTCTTCCCAGGCCTTGCAATTACCAATAGAGCACAGTCCCAGCATGGTTCCGGCACACCACTCCAATTCTGGCTCTACCCGGATTGCCTTTTGTAGCTCCATCAGTATTGATTTTAATCCAACCTTCAGGGGGAGGTTTCCAACAATTTATGTCCTATCCCTCCAGCAGTTCAACGCGTTATTCCATAGCTCCAATATCAATTTGAGCTTCCTCCTCAGCATGAATAGCCACAGTTTCGGTAACCTTGCTCCAAATGGTCTGCCAAACCCCGTCTAGAGCAGTAAAAGTTTCTCTAAAAATTTTGGCATTTCTTTCCAGCCATACTTGCCACCAGATAAAGCTTAAATCGAGCTCCCAACCAATATGAAGAGCTTTAGATTTGAATCTACCTTTCTGCCATTTTGCCTAGATATTCATTCGGTTCAAGTCACCACTTACTTGAATTTTAAAGTATGCAAACCAACACAGCCAAATCTATCGGGTGAAAGGGCAACCAAACAGCAAATGGTCAGCAGTTTCCTCACTTTTGTAGCATAGTACACATTGATAAGGGCCGATGATACCTTTTGATCTGAGATTATCAAAAGTGAGGATTCCATTGTACATGCACTGCCAGGAAAAAAAGTTAACTTTTGGCTAGCCTTTAGAGTGCCATATTTTCCTCCAGTCCTCAACTTGAAAAGTATGAGGGGGGGCTCTGGGAGAATGCTGTCATATCCGTCCTTTACTGTATAGATGCCAAGACTCCCAAAGCCCCAAGCTAATTCATCCTCCACGTATCCCCCTGTAAGAAATCTTTCTGTCAGAATTTTAGTCATGATGGGAGTCAAATCCGGAGGGATTGAAATGGGCCACTCATCCAACTTCTTTAACTGCTTAAACTTACACTCCACCAGCTGAGTAGTTGTGAAATAACTTTCAATACGGATCCATCCCTTGGCTTCAATGGCTATTTTTATTGGCTATAATTTTGGAAATTCAGCAATGATGGGTGGGAACTGATCCCAAGAATCTGTCTAGAAACGAGCCTTCTCCCCTCTTCCCACTTTCCAAAATAAGCGATCTTTAACAACCTGAGACCCTAACTTGAGAGCCTGCCAAACTAGGGACCCAGTACCATCTAAGGTGATGCAAGCTACATCATTTGGGTTGGCCTGTCCTAGGTATTTGCTAGTTAGGATTCTACTGAAAAAGGAGGTGGGTTGGGAGATCCATCTCCAGTACAACTTTCCCGCCAAAGCTTTATTATTCAGCTTAGAATTTCTCAAACCCAGACCTCCTTTAACCTTGGGCTAGGTAACTTTGTCCCAGCCCACTAAGGCCCACTTTCTCTCTCCCTTTGCTCCTTCCCATAAAAACTTTCTAGCCATCCTGTCCAACTCTTTCCATATTGTAATCAGGGCAGCCAGGATAGAGAATTTGCAAATTGGCATGGCTTGAATTACTGACTATAAGAACAATAATCTGCCACCATAACTTAACCACTTGTGAGACCAGTGATTAATTCTATCCTTGATACACTCCAACATATTCCTCCATGTGTCTAATTTTAGCTTCTTAAAGTGCAAGGGGATCCCCAAGTAAACCACTAGGAGAGAAGTCCTTGTGAATCCTAGGATTTCTAAAATTCTGTTCTGAAGCCTTTGCTCCAGATTAAAAAAACCACTTTGGATTTCTTGTCATTAATGACCTATTGAGTAGCCCTGAGATAGACATTAAGAGTATCCCTAATCATTCTTGCTTCCCTGAAGATGGCCACTCCCACCAAACCAGTGTCATCCACAAACTGTAGATGCGTTAAAACTTCGTCACCCACCCTGATACCCAATAATCTACCTTGCTGTCTTCTCCTCAAGAAAATTCTGCCAAGACCTTCAACAAAAATGAGAAAAATATAAGGAGAACATGGATCCCCTTGGCACAGTACCTTAGTAGCTCCAAATGGTTGTGAAGGAAGGCCCTTGATAAGCACAGAGTAAGTCGGGGTAGAGACACAGCTCATGACCCACTCTATCCAGTCCTGAGAGAAACCAAAGGCTGCCATCATTTTAGCCAAGAAACTCCATTCAACCCTGTCATAAGCCTTTGACATGTCCAGTTTTATGAACATCCCTTTATTACCAGAAGTGTGCATTGAATAGATTGGTTCTTGGGCCACAACCACCCCATCCAAAATTTGTTGTCCCTCAACAAAACCCCCTTGCTCATAGGAGACAATGTTGTGAAGAAGAGGTTTTAGGTGCTCAACCATTACCTTTGTGATTATTTTGTACAACACATTACATAAGGCAATAGGCCTATAATCTAAAATATGAACCCCCTCCTCCCCTTTTGGAATTAAGGTAATGAAAGTGTGGTTTATAGCTTTAAGCATTCTCTTATTTTCTCTGGACTCTTCTACAACAGCCATTACATCTTCCTCTAAGTAGTCCCAGAAATCCTGAAAAAACTCAATTGGGAAGCCGTCTGGACCTGGAGTTTTACTAGTGCTCATTCCAAAGACCATAGTTTTCAATTCATCTCTATCAATGGGTTTGAGGAGGGCCTGATTTTCATCCTCAAAAATAACAGCAGGTATGACAGAAATAACTTCATTTTGGGCCTCTACATCTTGAACCACACTTTCCTTAAAAAGCTTAGAAAAATAATCCATAGCATGGGAATGCATACCTGGAAGTGTATCAAAGGAATGACCATTCTCATCTTGAAGGGCCTCCATCTTGTTCATCTGTCTTCAAGCACAAGCAGTCCGATGAAAGAATTTTGTATTTTTGTCCCCTTCTAATAACCAGGCGGTCCTTGTTCTCTGCTTCCAATAGGTCTCCTCCTGGTTGTCAATGTCTTCAACTGCTATACGTAGGGCATCATCCTTAGCTTTGAGCTAGTCTGTAATTACTCCTTCTCTAAACTATTTTTGGACCTCATCCCATCTGGCCACCAATGGAGCTCTTTGAGCCCGAAAGTCTGTTTTATTAGCATGCCTCCAATACTTCAACTGAGTTTTGACATATTGTAGTTGTTTGTGGATTCTGAACATTGCTCTCCCATAAGCTAGGTGGCCTTCTTCCCACCACTGTGGAATTTTCTCTTGAAGTTCTTATTTTTGAAGCCAAAAATTCTCAAATATGAAAGGTTTGTGATGCTGCCCCATCCTAGTCCCGCCTTCCAACATAATGGGATAGTGATCTGAAATTGGGCCTTCTAAAATCTAAAAATTTATATTCCATTTTACAAACACCTCCTCTGAAACTAGAAAACGATCTAGCTTAACCTTCCTGCTATGTGGCTCCCGCCTTTTATTAGTCCAAGTGTAGTTAATGCCAGGACATTTAATGTCCACTAAGTGCAAAGCCTGGACTTGGGCAATCATGAAACGGTCCCCTAGGTCCAAAAATGGTGTTCCCCCTTCCTGATCTCTAGAAGATAATTTAGCGTTAAAATCCCTCGCTATAATCCAGTCTAGATCTTCCCTTGAGGTTCGCATGTTATGCACAGCCTTCCACTGCCGCCTCTGACCATATAGGTTTTGAGACCCATAAAAGTTTGTGATTAGAACATGTTTCGTAGTGACATTATTCCTAAAAAGAGAAGTGAGAACACCCCTCCAGGAAATATGTTCTATTGCAGACCATTCAAGAGAGTTCCATAGAGTAACAATCCCCCCTGAGGCACCTTGGGCAGCCACATCCATATGACCAGCACCCCTCCAAATTCTGTTGACTGTTTTGGACATAAGATCTAATGACATCTTAGTCTCCTGTAAAAGCAAAAAATCAGTATTACGATTCTCTAAAAGTCTTCGAACAGCAGATTGATGGGTTCTATTGTTTAAACCCCTCACATTCCATGATTGTATAATCATTGGTTACCCTAAGAGCAATAAGAGTCTATTGGCCTCACCGATCCTCCCGTGATCAGTTTGTCTCCTTGGACTGCTAGCAACTCCTTATTGGATCTTCTACCTACTCCCTGAGAATTGCTATTTTTTTATCTTTTTTCTACCTGGGTAATCCCCAAAGTTGGCCTTTCCCTATTCTTCTCTGCTATTCCCATGCTGACATCCTGAGATACTGTCTGCTCTTGGTTATGCACTACTAAAGCCCCTGAACACACTGGCTATGATACCTCACAGAGTTCAACTACCTGCCGTATGACGGGAGGAGATGAGAGGGGGAGTTACACGGGAATATTAGAATTTTCCTTATTACCCTCCATGCCCTCCATAAATTGTTCCTCTTCATCAACCAGTGACTTAAATATCTCATACCTATTGGCAGGTCTGAGATGGGATTGCTCCTTTCCCTCTTTTTTCTTTGTCCGTATTTTTCTTATGGGTTGTTCAAAACACTCTCTCTAAGCTTCCTGGCCCTGAACAGTGTTATTAGAA
This sequence comes from Wollemia nobilis, assembly GCA_028583015.1. Lineage (NCBI taxonomy): Eukaryota > Viridiplantae > Streptophyta > Pinopsida > Araucariales > Araucariaceae > Wollemia > Wollemia nobilis. Next base: position 204,557 of record JAQPPZ010000677.1, on the reverse strand, counting down.
TCTTTATTAATTGTTGCCTTATCATCTTTAGGCAGGTTTGGCATTCCTAAAGGGGCCTCCATTTTAGCATTCATATTATTAGGGAAAAAATGGGCCAAATGTCCATTTTTGTGACAAACCCTACATCTAAATGGTAGGGCCTCATAGTCCAGTTGTTGAATCCAGGAGAGTCCTACCAATTCAATTTCCATCTCTGTCGGCAAAGGCTGGCTGAGATCCATCTCCACACATATTATTGCATACATCGCCATGCTCCCTTCAATTGTGTCTCTGGAAACACCTAGATGTCTTCCAATAGAATTGCCAATCCTTGCCAACACCTGCTCACTCCATAATTCCATTGGAAGAGCATATAGTTGGATCCATACTGGGACCGCAGTAGGTTCAACTCGGGGATCGAATCCCACTCTCCATGGTTGAACAAATAGCCCTGTTGGGCCATGATTTTTCTTCTCTAACTCAAAAGCCCTATTTCTATTGGCCAAAGACGAAAAGCTAACAATAAAATATCCATTGCTAATAAACCACAATGAATACTCACCGTGAGGCTCCTAGTTTTGGCAGATCCAAGAGTGCAAAAAATTCAAGGAAGGACGTATACCCATGAACTTGCAGATTAAATCGTGATTAGCTCTGTAAATTACTGATTCTTCAATCATACTTGGCTCGATGACAATTTTTGGCCTGGTTTCGGCCTATGGCAAACATCCATTCACACGATGTGCTGTCGACCTATTCACAGCAGTCGTGAAGAGCATTTTATATGCCATTTTTTGAGCTTCGTCGTTCTTTGAAGGAGATTTTTCTTTAAAAAAATCTGCGTATGAGCTGCTACTCCCTAGAAAAGGATCCAGAGAAGTCCCCATTGGACCCTCCTGGGGCACCAATCTAGCCTTCAGATCCACATTACCCTGAAAGCACTTCTGCAATACAGCTGATGCCCTAGATTTTTCCACCTAATATTTTAATCATACATACATCTATGTTGAATTAAAAAGGAAATGAAATAAAAGTAAAATAAATCTAGCATCATTACACAAGGGAGACATGCTCTAAAAATAGATATCCTATATATATATATATATATATATATATATATATATATATATATATATATATATAGTATGTTTTTGTGTGAGCATTTACAAAGGGTACATGTGGTACAACATAAAGCATTAGCTATGATCATAATGAGCTACCCATTATCCTAAGTATATAGTTCCATCTATCAAATAATTCTATATACATAATATTGGGGTGCAACAAAGACTACAAATAATACATATGATATAAAATATTGTAGGTGCTATGATTATAAGATAATCCATCTTACATTTTTTTATTATGTGTCAGACACCTATGCATCTACACAAGAAGTGGTTAAGAAGTATCATCATGACACAAACATCCTATGACATCTAGGTTTCCTTATACTAATGGTAAATCTAGTTGATACTACATCAACTATTGTTGTAGGACCCATTCCAACTTGCAAGCCTAGAAATTTACTATCCTAGCCTCTCATCTCAAGAGTAATTTCTACCCCTTCTCATGGAGCTAGTGTTGGAAATATTAAGTTATCATTGATGTCAAAGGCAGAAATATATTCAAGAAGGGAATTGCAAGTTGTCAATAATGTCAAAGGTAAAAGAGTATTCAAGGATGAAATTGTGAAAGGTCTATATTATGGTACTTGAGAAATTAAAGTACTTGAGCAATTAAAATGGTGATGACTTTAATATTTAAATTAAATATTTAAATATTAAGGTAAAGGTTTAAAAGTGGGATATATTTAAATCCAAGGATTTAAATATAATTAAAAAAATGAAAGGGTCAAATTTATGTTTAAGATTCAAAAATTTATGTTTCATATATATATATATGGTTCTAACATTATGGTGGAGTGATTTGGAGTGTCAGTGCATTCGTATTACCTTCGAATAAAAAGAAGCATTACTTTGCAAGCCTTCATCTACATTCAAAAGAGGGAGTGAACTTGAGAGAGAGTTGTCGTTCATGAGCACAAAGAGAGCTCCAGTTCATGAGTGCTGAGAGAGCTACCATTCATTGAGTGTTGAGAGAGTTGTTGTTCGTGAGCACTGAGAAAGCTGCCATTTATTAAGTTTTGAGAGAGAGTTGTCATTCGTGAGTGTTGAGAGAGTTACCATTCATTGAGCATTGAGGGAGATTTGTCATATATTGAGTGTGTGAGGGTGTTGTTTATTGAGTTTTGAGAGAGCTACCTTTCGTTAAGCATTGTTGAAGAACACAAGCTTATACTGAGAGGGGGATGAACAATATAAGATCAAATTTTACTTTTATTTTCCAAACAATATTATCCAATATTATCAATGGAAATATCAATAGTAGTAATAAAAGCAATGCAAAAATCATCACACACAATAGAGACACCAATTTAATGTGGTTCACCCAATGTGGGCTACTCCACGATAAAAATATTTCTACTAATTTTTCTCAACAAATCTTCTTGGGAATCAATTCCCTATTACAATATTTATGGACCTATGTCCAAAGGAGACACCAATCCCCTATGCTCTGATTTGTGGATCTCTCTCCATAGGATAACTCTTTCCCCTTTTCTCTGGTTCATTGAACTTGATCCAAGAGACCTCTATCTCCTCAACTAGTTCGTGGATCTCTCTCCATAGAAGAACACTATCTTCCTAGTTGGTTCATGGATCACACTCCATAGGATAACCTTTTTCCTTTGCTCTCATTCATGGATCTCTCTCCAAGGAGAACTCTTTATCCTTTACTCTATTTTTTGGATATCTATCTATAGGAGAACTCTTTCCCCTTTGCTCTAGTTGATGATCTTCTAGAAGACTACTGCCCCCACTAATCTGACTTGTGGATCTCTCTCCATAGAAGAACTCTATCCTCACTACCCTGGCTAATGGATCTCTATCCACTGGAGACTCCTATACTCTGCTCTATCACCTCCAATTTTTTCTCTTAGCTCTATCTCAGATCTACACCAAACTCTATCCCAAGTGTAGTACAAATCTGCTCTAACTCTGTCTCAGGTCTAGCACAAATTTTCTCATAAATCTATACCAAAATCTATCCTCAAATTTATCCTCAAGCCTTAACACAAAGCTTGATCCAATCATAAATCAACTCTTCTTAGATTTTCCCCAAGCCTTAACACAAATCTTGAACAAATTAATCAATCAAATCTGCTCTCAAGTCTTCAAAAAGACTTACCTCAAATATTCCTTGAAGTCCTCTCAAGAACTTGCTTAATCTGATCTCAAGTCTTCACTAATACTTGCCTCAAATATACCTTCAAGTCCTCTCAAGAACTTGCTCAATTTGCCATCAAGTCTTCACCAAGACTTGCCTCAAATTTGCCTTCAAGTCCTCTCAAGAACTTTCTCAAATCTGCTCTCAAGTCTTCACCAAGACTTACCTCAAATCTACCTTCAAGTCCTCTCAAGATCTTTATCAAAATGCTTTCAAGTCTTCACCAAGACTTGCTCAAATATACTCAAACACGTACTCAATATAACTCACAAAATATGCTCAATCAATCTCAAATCTTACACACAATGCTATCAAATGCTTTGTCTAATCTTCAAAGTAATTCCTTTAACTTGAAGTAGTTTAGACATATTCTATTCATAATTTGTTTAACCTCTGGAACATATAGAGAATGATGTACTCTATCAAAAACTCAATATGTTCTACTCAATTATTAAGTCTATCGCTTTCACAAATCTGGTTTCTAATGTTTGCACATTCACTTTCAATATCACTCAAATCCAATGCCCAAGAATTTCACTCAATCATTCAAATAATGAAACACAACTTGCTCACAAACCCTAAACAAGTGTTTTCATACTTCTTCAAACAAAGTGCACAATGTGGGTTTCAAACCCTAACTCAAATAATCCTCAATATCTATCTCAAATGTTCTCTAAACATTCACCAATGAAGCATATAAGAATTCACTCAAATATTTCCAACAATGCTTATCAAACAATCCTTTTCACTCCACCTTATATTCTACAACATTCATTCCAACATTTCAAACAAAATATGATGTGCCCATACCTCTTTTCTTTGATGGAGATATGTCTTCAAAACCTATTTTACTCACAACCAAATCCTTTTGCCAATTCTAGGTTAGATAGAAATAGTCTATCTCAAAATCTTCACAAGAATATTTACCTCAACAAATATTTCACCATACAAGAAGTACAATAAAATGTCAAGTCACAAATACACCTTATCACTCCTTCACTTTCAAAATAATATTCAATATAAATAAAGTTTCTTGTTTACACCTTATAATCTCCTTCTTTTCAAAATAATATTCAACACACATCAAAAATAAATTTCCTTTGTTTACACCTTATAATCTCCTTCTTTTTCAAAATAATATTCAACACACATCAAAAATAAATTTCCTTTGTTTACACCTTATAATATCCAATACTTAGTTTAATTTCTAAGCACCCAAAATAAAATATTCAATTAACACCCCTTATGACTCCCTAATAAATTTCACTTATTTTCCTTTCATGATTTCAAAGCCTCAAAGTCAAATCATGTATTCCAAGCACATTAATCAAAAAGCATACCTTAATATTTTACCTACAAAAAATATTGCACAAGTCTCAACGACCAACGACCAAGATCGAACCCATGACCTAAGCCGCCACAATGCCCTAGCCCAAGGCTAGGCTACCACTTGGGCTACATGCCCACATGAAAATAAATATCCACGATTTTGTGTTTGAAATCTCCTTCACTGAAAACAAAAAAGGCTTTACCCTCTTGCAAAACAACTCGGATTTGAAACCTTCCCTTCGCAAGCACCTTAGCCACGTTATTCCTACCACCTGTGCTACCCAGCGCTATGGGATATAGCTTTTGCTCCAGGTGAATTCAAACACAACTTTGCCTCCCTTGCCTTTAAGACTCACAAACTTCTTCTCCCTTTTGAAATTCGAGCACACGATTTATCTCATCACTTGGGCATTCGAATTACTTAGACTTTGGAAATGAAAAATCATTTCCTTTAAATATTCTTTCCTTGGAATTAAAACACGTCGACCCTCTCTTTGCTTTCGAATTTGAATTTGAAACTTTGAAACTTTGGCGCCATAAATATTTAAATTAAAATTTTAACCTTAGGTTAAAATATTTTAATTTAAATAAATTAAAACCTTTGCCAATCTTTATAACTTGCTCAATGGACCTTGTCAGGGATATCTTTTTTTATAATTTAGAACCTTGTTATTTTTTGCCTCTTCCTTTTGCCCAAATATTATAATATTAAATATTATAATATTATTATTTCTTTTTAAGCTTGCTTCTCTTTTCTTGGGTCTTCAACCTTTTTAGCCTCTTTAGGCATATAATATTTAAAATAAATATTATACCCTTTTCTTTTAACAACTTCCTTGCCTTTTGGAAAATCAACCTTTTGACATCAATGACAACAAACTGACATCAAACCTCTTGACATCAATGACAACAAAACTTGCTCAAATTTCCAACAATCTCCCCCTTTGTCATTGATGGCAACCCTCTTTTTCTTTAAGCATATATTTTACCTTTTTCAATTCTTCTCCCCTTGAGAAACTGCTCCCCCTGGTTGAATGCTCTTCCCCTAACTCAAATATCTCTCCCTTTGACATCAATGGAAAAGGGACTCCTTTGGGGCTAAATATAAGACTCTTAGCTCAGACCCCTCCCCACCTCCTCTCCTTGAGGTGATTAATTTTTGGGTGGGAGTATCTCTACTCCTAGCATACACTACTCTTTTTCTTTTTCCACCTTCTTTCTCAATTGACTCTTTTGAATATCCCTATTCTTTCTTGTCCTTGGAAATTTTGTTCTACACCACTTGGCCATATGCCCAATATTATTGCACTTATAACACTTAATGTTGTGGTTCCTTTAAGGTGCAAATGTCTTGAAGTTCCTCTTGGTGAAGCCATACCCATTCCTGTCATGAACCCTACAATTAATTGCTTTATGACCAAAATGATTACAAGAGTAACAATACCCTTGAAATAAATGCCCATCTCTAAAATTTCTCTTAGTGAAACCATGTTCCTTCTTTTCATGTGTCCTACACTGCATAGCCTTGTGACCAAACCTGTTACATGAGAAGCAATATCCTTTGAAGAAATATTTCCTTTGACCCATTGGTCTCTTAGTCATTTCTTCCCTATGATGTTTCATGTTCCTTATTTGTGCATTATTTCCTTCCTTGGTGAACCTTCTATTTTTTAACTTATCCTCATAAGTCTCACTTTCTCCTTCACTCTCTTCTTCTGAAGCTTCTTCTTCTTTGGAGCTTGAGATTGACTCCTCTCCTTGTTCTCTTTGTCCTTCTTCAAAACCAAGTCTTCTCTTGTTTGATGAAGATCTTTGTGCATCGATAATCTTATCCAAAGTCTTTGAACTTTTCCCAAAACTGTGTAGCTTGTCTTTAGACTCTTTCACTTCCTTCCTTAGTGAAGCTACCTCATGCTCTAATTTTTCACATTCTAAGACTTTTACCTCTAAATTTTCTTTAAATATCCTTGTCTTAGATGTTGAGTTTGTCAGATATTGTATAAGATTTCCTTTCTCTTCATCACATTCTTGAAATTGAGTCTTGAGTTTTGAGTTCTGCTTTCTTACCTTTCTTAATTCCTTAAGAGCAGAAATAATTTCAGCTTCTAAATCTACTACTCCTTCCTCTTCATTTTTTGATTCTTCCTCTACTTCTTTGTCTTCAAGAGCATCTTCATACTTTTTATATTTATCTCCAATAGAAGCACTTCCTTCTTCCTCTATTGCCAAGAAGAGAATTTCTTCTTCTTCATTATCTATGGATCTTCCATCACTATCACTTGAAGCCTTGCTTCCCTTATCAACATAGAAACTCTTCTTGTGCCTTTGAAAGAATTTCTTTTCATGTTTTTTCTAACCATACCTATTTTTTTTTTCATACCTAGATTTTCCTACTTCCTTGTTCTTATGATCTTGTTTCTCTTCACCACTACTACTTCCAACTTCTGGATAGTTAGATGCATAGTGACCATATTTACCACAATTAAAACACTTAACTATTTTTGTACCTTTGTGCTTTCTTGAGTCCTTGTTCCTTCTGCCATAGTTTTCTTCTTCATCACTGGATGACTCATCACTTGAATCTGGATTCTTATCTTTTGTATTATTTGCTACTTTGAATGTTGCCTCTTTCTTGGGGATAGGATCCTTTCCTATTCTCATATCATAAGCTGTAAGAGTTCCATGCAACTCATCCATAGTAAAAGTTTCAATATCTCTTTTTTCTTCTATGGTTGAAACCTTTTCACTATACCTCATAGGAAGTGACCTTAAAACCCTTTGAAAAACATTTGATTCTTCAAATTTAAACCCAAGTCCTCACATGGAGTTAACAACCTCATCCACATGAAGTAAGTATGTAGCAATGTCTTCCTCATCCTTCATCTTCAAGTCTTCAAATTTTTTCTTGTGATTTTGCAATTTTGCCATCTTGACCTTTTTGTCTCCCTCATATGTTTTCTTCAACTTTTCCCAAATCTCTTTTTTTGATGTGCAATGCATAACTTTTACAAATTCTACTTCATGTAAACCACTTAATATTACATTCATTGCCTTTGTATTATACATATGTAGGAGCTTACCATATTTATCTATAGGAGGACTAGCTAGAGGTGTGTATCCATCCTCAACTACTTGCCATGTCTCATATCCTTGTGCCATTAAGTAAGTCTTCATTCTTATGTTCTAGAAAGCATAATTGTTCCCATAGAACAATGGTACCTTATTTTCTAAAGATCCACTCTGAGATGCCATCTGTGTTCCTATATACTTTTCCTTCAAGTTTTTAAACTCTTCCAAAGGAACTCGCTTTGATACCAATTGAAGAACACAAGCTTATACTAAGAGGGGGGTGAACAGTATAAGACCAACTTTTATTTTTCTTTCCCAAATAATATTATCCAATATTATCAATGGCAATATCAATAGCATTAATCAAATAAATGCACAAATCATCACACACAATAGAGACACCAATTTAACGTGGTTCACCCAATGTGGGCTACTCCATGAAGAAAATATTTCTACTAAATTTTCTCAATTAATCTTCTTGGTAATCAATTCCCTATTACAATGTTTATGGATCTCCATCACCTCTAAATCTTACTCTCAACTCTAAAGCTTACTCTCATATCTACACCAAACTCTATCCCAAGTATAGTACAAATATGCTCTAACTCTATCTCAAGTCTAGCACAAATCTACTCATAAATTTATACCAAACTCTATCCTCAAATATGTCCTCAAGCCTTAACATAAATCTTGATTTGATCATAAATAAAACCTGCTTATATTTACCCCAAGCCTTAACACAAATCTTGAATCAAATCAATCAATCAACTCTACTTTCAAGTCTTCATAAATACTTGCCTCAAATATGCCTTCAAGTCCTCTCAAAAACTTGCTCAATGTGCTCTCAAGTCTTCACCAAGACTTACCTCAAATCTGCCTTCAAGTCCTCTCAAGAACTTGCTCAATATTCCATCAAGTCTTCACTAAGACTTGCTTCAAATCTGCCTTCAAGTCCTCTCAAGAACTTGCTCAATCTATTCTCAAGTCTTCACCAAGACTTACCTCAAATCTACCTTCAAGTCCTCTCAAGAACTTGCTCAAACTGCTCTCAAGTCTTCACCAAGACTTGCTCAAATCTACTCAAACACATACTCAAAACAGCTCACAAGATATGCTTAATCAATCTCAAATATTGCACACAATGCTATCAAATGCTTTGTCTAATCTTCAAAGTAATTCATTTAAATTGAATTAGTTTAGACATATTTTATTCAGAGTTCGTTTAACCTCTGGAACATATAGAGAATGATGTACTCTATCAAAAACTCAATATGTTCTACTTAATTATTAAGTCTATCGCTTTCACAAATCTAGTTTCTAATGTTTGCACATTCACTTTCAATATCACTCAAATCCAATGCTCAAGAATTTCACTCAATCATTCAACTAATGAAACACAACTTGCTCACAAACCCTAAACAAGTGTTTTCAAACTTCTTCAAAAAAAGTGCACAATGTGGGTTTCAAACCCTAACTCAAATAATCCTCAATATCTATCTCAAATGTTCTCTAAACATTCACCAATGAAGCATATAAGAATTCACTCAAATATTTCCAACAATGCTTATCAAACAATCTTTTTCACTCCACCTTATATTCTACAACATTCATTCCAACATTTCAAACAAAAGATAATGTGCCCATACCTCTTTGCTTTGATGGAGATATGTCTTCAAAACCTATTTTACTCACAACCAAATCCTTTTTCCAATTCTAGGTTAGATAGCAATAGTCTATCTCAAAATCTTCACAAGAATATTTACCTCAACAAATATTTCACCATACAAGAAGTACAATAAAATGTCAAGTCACAAATACACCTTATCACTCCTTCACTTTCAAAATAATATTCAACACAAATAAAGTTCCTTTTTTACACCTTATAATCTCCTTTTTCAAAATAATATTCAACACACATCAAAAATAATTTTCCTTTGTTTACACCTTATAATATCCTTCTTTTTCAAAATAATATTCAACACACATCAAAAATAAATTTCCTTTGTTTACACCTTATAATATCCAATACTTAGTTTAATTTCTAAGCACCCAAAATAAAATATTTAATTAACACCCCTTATGACTCCCTAATCAATTTCACTTATTCTCCTTTCACAATTTCAAATCCTCAAAGTAAAATCACGTATTCCAAGCACATTAATAAAAAAACATACCTTAATATTCTGCCTATGAAAAATATTGCATAAGTATCAATGGTCAGTGTCCAAGATTGGACCCATGACCTAAGCCACCACAATTACCTCGCCCAAGGCTATACTGCCTCTTGGGCTACATGCCCACACAAAAAAAAATGTCCATGATTTCATGTTTGAAATATCCTTCACTGAAAATGAAAAAGGCTTTACCCTCTTGCAAAACAACTCGGTGGGATTCAAAACTAAAACCTTTCCTTCGCAAGCGCCTTAGCCACGTTCTTCCTACCACCTGCACTACCTAGTGCTATGGGATATAGCTTTTGCTCCATGTGAATTTAAATACAACTCTGCCTCCCTTGCCTTTAAGACTCACAAACTTCTTCTCCCTTTCAAAATTTGAGCGCATGATTTATCTCATCACATGGGAATTCAAATTACTTAGACTTTGGAAATGAAAAATCATTTCCTTTAAATATTATTTCCTTGGAATTAAAACATGTCAGCCCTCTCTTTGCTTTGAATTTGAATTTGAAACTTTGGAACTTTGGCGCCATAAATATTTAAATTAAAATTTTAACCTTAGGTTAAAATATTTTAATTTAAATAAATTAAAACCTTTGCCAACCTTTATAACTTGCTCAATGGACCTTGTCAGGGATATCATTTTTTTTTATAATTTAGAACCTTGTTATTTTTCACCTCTTCCTTTTTCCCAAATATTATAATATTAAATATTATAATATTATTATTTCTTTTTAAGCTTGCTTCTCTTTTCTTGGGTCTTCAACCTTTTTAGCCTCTTTAGGCATATAATATTTAAAATAAATATTATACCCTTTTATTTTAACAACTTCCTTGCCTTTTGGAAAATCAACCTTTAGATGTCAAACCTCTTGACATCAATGACAACAAAACTTGCTCAAATTTCAAATAATTGTGAATGTGTTGTCTATCTGAGTGGGAGCAACATTCATGTGTGGAAATTGTGCCTTCACTTATGGAGAGTGAGTGACTTCAAAAGAGTGTTGTAGTGTGCATTGAAATAGAAGCTTTGTTGGAGTAAAATCAAGCTAAGAATATTTGTATCCGATGAAAAAGAGAATGTGGTAGATTCTACAAGACAAAGAGCAATAAAGCAAGTGTAAAGCCTTCAAATATACCAAAGACAAAAGCAAATTATTGTCCCTGAGAAGAAACCAAAAGAATATTTATCAGTAGCAAGACTATGATAGTTCCAAGCTATGCAAAGGAGAAAGAGGCATCACATTACATTTGCAAGATTGAAATTTTGAAGATGAAGATAAAGAGAGGGTTGGGCATAATTGAAGTATGCATAAGGTAAAGGAGATAGTGGTGGTAGTGGAGATATATTCATGATATTGTGGAGAGAAATAATTGGTTGTGTTTTGACTTGATTTGAGAGACTTGCATAGTGCCAAATATAAAGGTATTATGTTGGTTTGTTCATTTGATTTATGATTATTGATGTTGTGAGGAAGTGTTGGTGCTTGCAGAAACATAAAGTAGGATACCAAGGCACAAGATTTAATTACAACAGATCGAAACCCTAATCCAACAAATTCTAAGGCAATGGAGGTGGTAGCTGTGTAACATTTGAACTAAACCCTAAAGCAAATGGAAGAGATAGAAGTGTGAGAATCCCAAGTGTTGGATGCATGAGAGATAAAGCAGAGCTAAAATGTTTGAGTTCAATGTGCACCTGAGTACATTTTGGATTATAGGGCAACATCAATGTCTTCAAGACTAAAGGCATGGAACCACCTTCCATCCGATGGTGTAGCTTGGTTGGTTCATGGCTAGCCAATAAGAGTTGTGGATGAGAGACTGGGGTTCAAGTTTGAGCACCAACAAAAATATTTTGAAGAGATAAGTATGTTTTGTTTATACCTGGGAATGAAATTTTTATTGATGAAAATTTATGTATGAAAGTTTCCCTTCAAAAGGTAAAACATAGGAAAGTGAGAAATTATTAATGCACTAAGGTTTTTATGAATGGAAGTTTCTTTTTGTAAGAACAAGAGAATAAGTGCATAATATTTTTGGGCAAGGTGTGAAAATAGAAATCCAAAGACAAAGTGTTTTATGTGGGCAGCCATGAAAGCATTGTGAAATATCTCTATGTGATATGATTATGATTTGTTGATTCTATTAAGTGGGAGATATAAGAGAATATTAGTTGTATGAATTTGAAATATGAGTTTAATGTTTCAAAAGTACAAGTGAGAATAAAAGAGGATTGCTTTAGAAAAAATCAAGGGTTTGCATTGTGAAAGAATAGAAGGAAGAGATTTATGTGCATATTCACTAAAGGAATCAATTGAAAGAATTGGATATTTTTAGCTATCTCCAAAAGGGAAGAAAAACATAAATTACATTGCCAAGAGCTAGACTAGAGCTACCTTTAGTATAAGTGAGACATGTGAAAGTGACAGACTTAATGAATGTGAAAGATCATTTTGAGTACTTGTATTGCTGATATTTTTCTATATGAAGATGCAAGAATTTTGGGTAGAATATGTCTAATTTGTGTTAGTTGAAAGAAAGCATTTTGAGCAAAATTGAGCAGGTTTTGTGAGCTATTTTGAGCAAAATTATGAGTAGATTTGAGTAGGTTTTGTGAGTTGTTTTGAGCAGAATTGTGAGCATATTTGAGTAGTTTTTGTGAGTTATTTTGAGTAGAATTATAAGGGAAATTGAGTAGGTTGTGTGAGTTGTTTTGAGCAGAATTGTGAATAGAGTTGAGTCTTGGAGAATATTTGAGTAGGTTTTGGTGAGAAAATTTGAGCAAGCCTTGTGTGTAGGCTTGGAGCAGATTTGAGAAAACCATGTAGGCTTGGAGTAGATTTGAGCAGAGTTGACAATAGATTTGAGCAGAGTTGAGAATAGGTTTTGGAGCAAATTTGAGCAAGCCTTGTGTGTAGGCTTGGAGTAGATTTGAGCAGAGTTGAGATCAGGTTTTGGAGCATATTTGAGCAAGCCTTGTGTGTAGGCTTGGAGTAGATTTGAGAAGAGTTGAGAGCAGGTTTTGAAGTAGATTTAAGAAAGCCTTCTAGGTAATATTGGATCATATTTGAGCAGGATTTAAAGAGAACTAGAGCAAAGGAGATTGGTGTCTCATGTGGATAGAGGTCCATAAACTAGAGCAGAGGTGATTGGTGTATCCTATGGATAGAGATCCATGAACCAGAGTAAAGGGGATTAATGTGTCCTATGGATAGAGGTCCATGAACCAAAGCAAAGGGTATTGGTATCTCCTATGGATAAAGGTCCATGAACTTGAGCATAAGGAATTGGTGTCTCCTTTGGGTTGGTGTCCATAAAAATTGTAATAGAAAATTGGTTCCCAAGATATTTTTTGAGAAAATTTATAAGAAATATTTTCTTCGTGGACACAACCCATATTTTGTGAACCAAATTAAATCTGTGTCTCTTATGTGTGTGATGATCTGTGTATTGTTTCATTATTGCAATTGATAATATTGGATAATACTATTTTGTAAATAAAAGTAAAAAGTTTTATCTTATACTATTCACCCCCCTCTCGGTATAAGCTTATGTTCTTTAATTGGCATCAGAGCAAGTTCCTTCATGAAAGCCTAACAACTTGAAGGAAGATCTTATAGGAACACACATGGATTGTAAGGAAGGGCTTTCATAAAATAAGGCTCCACGATTTTATGGGACTAACTATGCTTTTTGGAGTGTGAGTATGAAGACTTATTTTATGGCACATGGATATGATACATGGTAATCCATTGAAAATGGATTCACGCCATCTAAAAATAATCATACAGATGTAAGTGGTATGAAACCATATGAAGATAATGCCAAGGCAATGAATGTAATTTTGAGTGGTCTGCAATGCCACTCGAACCGAATCATATTTTAAGAGGTCCTCTCCCCGAGGGCCTTTTTAAAACAAAACAGGCCTCTCCCCTCCCCTCCATTTGAAAAGGGCCCCTCTCTTTTGCCCCTTTTTAAAACAGGAGGGCTTTTGCTTTTTAAAACAGGGCAGGGCATGGGGGGCCTCTTCTTCCTTTTCCCCGGAATAAGCTCCTCTATTTTAAAGGCCCCTTTTTAAAACATGCCCCCAGCCGCACCTCAAAAAGATAGGGCTCGAGAGCTTTCTCTTTTAGAATGGAGGGGAAGCGGAATTCGAAAATGCTTTAAGAGGCCCCTCCCTCCTGACGGAGGGGAGGGCCGTTTCTCTCTATTTAGTTGCCTATGCTTAACCGTTCATTCGTGCGTGGTTCTCAGCCCGACTTGAGTAATGTCCTACTTAAGAGCCCATCCTCAGCCCTCTCCCCTATATTTCAAAAGGCTCTTAAAAGGGGCGATTCTAAGGTTTCTTCCTTCCCCTGAACCCCATCCCCCATTCCCAACGGGATGGGATAACCCTTCCCTACCCATCCACCTTCATAATATAATCTAATATAACCCATGACGGATAAAGGCTATTAAAAAGGTATAGAAATTAATAGCAATGAGTGAAATAGATCAAGTATCCTGGTAATTTTAAATACCTATCCCTATATAATATAATCATATTATCTCTAGAGAGAAGACCAGCAACTCAGGGTACTTTATTATCAAAGGAATATTGATGAGATAGTCTATATTAAGGGTAATAATATTATAGATACCTTACCTTACAAAGAGCGATTAGAATAAATTTAGGATAAGTACGACTATATTTCCATAAAATCTAGTTACCTAATAACGAATATAGATTAAGGGTTTTGACTATAATTGGACCCTCACGAGCTTAAGAGTGGGTTCCATTTAAAATTGAGGGCTAAAGTGAAGAATTCCTTTGGAATGGGCGGAGGAGGAAACGGCGCTCTTTAAGGGAGCCTGGCCCTTTAGAATGGAATAGACATACTTTTTTCATCCATGCTTTGAGATCAGTAACCCTTCTCTCTGAGGAGAGTAGGGAATGATGAATTGGATTGGGTTGAAGCAGGCAGCAAGCCTTGTAAAATAAGAGCAGACTGAGAGGCGCTCTCGCTCTATCGTTTCTATAAGATGTGACTAAGGCTGTGCGTTCTCTCAAAGGTACGCGGGCGGGACTTGAGGCCCCTGCCTCTTTCCCGGGACTGCGCACCCGCTCCTCCATGGGAATGTGACGGTGGTTTTAACCCCACCCTACATTCCCGAAACCACAGATATGAACGCCCAGCCGGGGAGCCAAGCCATAGAAGTTTGATTCTTCTGGGTTAATGCTGATGTTGAAAGGAGAACTGCGAAGAGCCGGGCCAACCCCCTCTATTTTAAAGGCAAGGTGTACCGGTTGTATCTATGATGCCGGGAAGCTGCGTCGGTATGGAGTAGATGCCTAAAGGGATGTGATAACAGTCTGTCGCTTTCAACCTTTGATACAGGGACATTCCCTCGTTCCTCCGTCTCTTCGGGTCGGATACCCGGCATTGAGATAAAAATGCTGAGAGACGGCACCTCTTTAAGGGCCTTCCATGTCCATTCGATAAAATGTTGATTATTCATTTTTTTTTCCTCGAAAAAAATCATAATTTCTATTTCACCAGAAAAATAAAATTACATTGTGAATTTCCCCAAGGCAAGATGTAATAACCAAGCAGGAACACACAGGCTGTCCCCACCTAAAATTTCTTAGAACCATCAAGGAAGGGCTAAGAGTTAAAAATTTCCCATAAGACCTCTACACAGAGGTGTCAATAATGCTCAACTACATTATCTACAAGTGAAAACCAGAAAGGAAAGAAAAAACGTACAAGAAACTGCCTCCCAATTTTTTTTTTTAATTATCGAGTAAATAAATCACTGTCTCCTGGATAGTCACGTCATCCTTTATTTTTGTTAGCTCCCATATTTCTTGTGCCAGCTGCAGACCTTCCTTTGACAAAGCATCCACCCTAGAGTTGAGTTCTCTATAGATATGAGTATAGGATATGGGGTTTACGACATCTGCCAGAATGTTTACCTATTGAAAAATTGGCTGCAAAGTTAAGTTCTCCATTCTAAAAATTTTCTTCATCCAATTGATGACCAACAAGGAGTCTCCTAAAACTTGGAGTTGTTGAACATGGTGGTCCAGAGCAATTTTCAAGAGTAACTTCAAAGCAATTAATTCGGCATAATTATTTGTTCCCCCTCCTAGGCCAGACTTAAACTGAATGAAATTAGAATCCTTAAGAAAAAGGATTCCCCCTGCCCCACACATAATAGGAGTACCTTGACAAGCACCATAAAAAAAACCCCAGGGAGCTTATTTGTTGACATTGGCAGCTTTCATTTTTCTTGGGCCTTTTTTCCCAGTAGGTTTCACAAGATCAACAATGAAAGAACGGATCTGAGTAGCAATTTGAAAGGCTAGTTGAGAAGAGGCTTGGAAAATATCTGAGTTTCTTGCTAGCCAAACTCCCCATGCCATTGCAAAATGGAGGGCCCTGTAGGACTTTATATCTTTAGAATCAAACCATTGCTGCAAAAAGTGTTCCAATGTGTCTCCTTGCCAGGTACCTGTGCTCCCAGTTATCCCCTCAATCTCCTTCCATACATACTTTGTGAAAACACAACCAACCAATAAATGGTTGATAGTTTCAAGCTCCTTATGATAGAGTGTACACCTTCCAGGACCTTCCTCAGTTAGATAAATAAATAAAATAAATAAATGATTATTCATTTATCTAACTATGCAAAAACAAGGACTCCAACATTGATTATAGATAGAGTGTACTCACCAGAAATACATTCCTCAGTTCTTATGCTCCTCGATCTCTTCAAATATCCAAAATTTAAGACTTTTTATTCGCTCATAGAGAGAGCCCTTTTAAAAAACAGGCCCTTCGCCCTTTAAGAACAAAAAAATGGGATTGAATGACCTTTTTAGAGAAGGGCGGTCAGCTTCCTCGCGCTGCGTTCTGCGAAATAGAGGTGAGTCCAGCGGTGGAGCATGATGCTGCCTGCTGCCTTTGGAACCGGAGTTCCCAACTAAAAAGCTAGTGGCCATTGGGTTTGGGGATGGCCTAAAAATACCCATGATTCCCTATCTACCTCACCCAAATATATATGGTATGGTAGAAAATATCTTTCTTGGAGCTGCTCTAGTTCCAGACGGTGCACGGGGGCTTTCTTATTATTAATGTGAGCTCAACCTAATGGATAGGGAGAGGGGAAGGAGGAAACGACTGATTGGGGGAGGCCCTTCCTTGTCTTTATAACCCCAAGCAAGCTCTCTATTTTAAAAAGGCCTAACTGGTTCATACACAGAATCTCATCATGTCATTTTAAAAGGTGCCACTTCATTCGTTCCAGCTCCTTGGGGGAAAACAACCACTCAACAAAATAATTGTGGGATAAGTTACAGAGAACATATGAAGGAGATGGCAAGGTCAAAATGGTAAAACATCAAACACACAAGGAATTTTGAAGTCTTGAAGATGAAATATGATGAAGATATTACTATGTATCTACTTCGTGTTGATGAGGTTGTCAAAATTATTCATGGACTTGGAGAAAATATTGAGGAATATACTATTGTTAAAAAAAAAGTGAGGTCACTCCCTATGAGGTATGATGCAAAGGTTTCAAAAATATAACATATGAAAGATCCCAAAACTTTAAGCATGGATGAGCTACATGGAATTCTCACAACCTATGAGATGAGGACAAAAAAAGAACAAACATAAAAAAGAGAGGCAGCATTCAAAGCTTAAAATAAGGAAAAGAATAAATAACAAGAACCAAGTGATGAATCAAGTAGTGAAGAAGAGGTTAAATTTGTGATAATAAATAAGAAGGGTCTAAGAAAGCACAAAAATATGCAAGCTGTGAAATATTTTAGTTGTGTTAACTTTGGTCACTATGTAGCTAATTGTCCATAAAATGAAGGTAGTAGTAGTGAAGAAGAAAATCATTACAAGAAAAAGAAGGCAAGAAAGTTTTATTATGAAAAGAAAAATAGGTATGGTCAATACAAGCATGAGAAGAGGATTTTTCAAAGGCACAAGAAGATTTTTTATGCTAAAGAATAAAGTAGTAGTTCAAGTGAATGTGATGAAATCTTCTCTGATAATGAAAGATAAGAAATTCTAATTTTGGCCATAGAAGAAAATGAAGATGCTCCTATTGTCAAAGAAAAAAAAAGAAGAGAAATAAGATGCTCTTATGATTAAATAGCTAGGAAAAAGAGAAATATTCAAAACATAAATAAGAAACATGGGTAACATAGAGGAGGAACTTAGTGCTACTCTTGGAGAATTGAAAATGGTTATAAAGAAGAATTCAGAATTGAAGGCTCAAGTTCAAGAGGATGAGGAAAAAAAGACGAAGCTCCTACAAGATATCATAGACTTAAAATTTAATGTTGAAGAGGCAAAGAAAGTTGAAGAAGGTATTGCTATACAGTTAAAGGTAAAAGAACTAGAATGTGAAATACTATAACATGAAGCTAACATTCTAAGGAAAGGACTTGAGAAATTCAATAATAAGATATATCAGTTTAGGAAAAGCTCAAAATATTTGGATGATATTATCAAAACATAGATATATCAATTTATAAATATTGGACTTGGTTATGAGGAATGTAAAGAGGTACAAGAAGAGGAGTCAAGCTCAAAAGGAATAGAAGCATCAAAGAAGGAATTTGACGAAGAGCCTAAGACCTGTAATGATAAGTTGAGAAGTGATAGTATCAAAGAGGAAGCAAACAAAGAATCATCAAGGAATATGGACCATCACAAGAAAATCAAAGAATGAACCATATGATCAAGGCAAGATGAATATTATTCCACGGTTATTGTTTCTCATGTAATAATTTTGGTCATAAAGCTATATATTACAGGGTTCATGATAAAAATTATTATGGCTTCAATAAGAGAAATTTCAAGCCACTTGCATTTTCCAAGGACTACAACATCATGTGTTTCAATTGCAATAATTTTGGTCATAAAGCTATACATTACAAGTTTTATGGCAAGAATTATTATAGCTTCACCAAGGTGGGGACTATAGGGGACTTCCCTAGGGTATCCATTTTTGCTTCCCTACTTCCCCCTTCCCTAGTCATGTCCCAGTTTCCTGGCACTTCCTGGACCTTCCTCCTTGGTTGTATGGTGTTGCAGATGATCTACTTGGGGTGGGAGGTAACTTTTCCTTTTGTCTACCTATTTTCATGCATGTTTAAGGGGTTCTTTCGTGTTCCACTATTCGAGGATATCCCTGGGACCCTCCCTAGGACATTCCCTAGGATTTCTATGTTGCTTCAAGGATTATTTTTTCCTGCTGCTCTCAGATATATCCTAGTTTTTTTACAAGTTTGAGGTTCTTCAGGTGTGGTGTGTCACAACTTTGGAAGAGTTACTTATTTTGTATTTTTTCACAACTTTTTTTGGTTTGGGGGGACCATTTGCTTATTTTTGTGGATCTACTCTTTGGGTTCCTATATGTGGTCTTCTCGATGGGCTCTCAAAAAAATTTCATGGCTTGGAGGGGCCTCTACTTTTATTATTTCTATGATCCCACTGGTCTTCCTTTTCTGTATCCTTAAAGCTATTCGTTGGTGGTGTTGGAGGTTGTCTGGGGTTTCTTGCTATATTTTTTGGTTTTGGACTTAACACATGTATCTTGTTAACCTTGTGGCTCCTTCTATTTGGGTTCCTTGGGACATTCCTACCCCTTTCCTATGGCTTGTAATTATGCCTCTACTTCTTCCTCTTCTTCCTCTAGTATCTATGTAGCTCTACCTTGTTGCAAGGGGATTTTGTGGCCTATGGAGATCCTCAAAATTATGATCCATTTTCTAGATCTATTTGAGATGTTGTTCTGATATATTTTATTGCATACCTACGTGTATCCTAGATCTCCCTAGGTTTTATGTTCCTTTTTGGTGGTTCCTCTACTCCATCCTACTATTCGGGATGGTTTTGTGTATGGCAATTTTGGTTTTCCAGTATTCCTAGGTGGAATACTGGTTTCTAGTTTCTCCCCTGTGTGGGTTTTTCAAAATTATATTATTCCTACTGTGGTGGGATTTTTCAAATTTCCCATTGGATGGGTTTTTTCAAATTTCCTGTTGGGTGGGATTTTCAATTTTAAAATTTCCCATTGGGCGGGATTTTATAGGCTATACTTTTGCCTTTTATTTGGCCTATCCTTTGGCTTTTACTTTGACCTATCCTATGGCCTTGTATTTGGTCTAGTGACATGTTGTAAAAATGTTTTTTGGCCCTTTCAAAACCCTTTTTTAAATAAAATTTTAACTTCCCCAAAAAAATATAGCTTCACAAAGAATTCATTTGCATCGTTTAAGGACTACAGCATCAGGTGTTACAAACACAATGACTATGGGCATAGAGCAAAGTGGTGTAGAATAGAATTTTTGGAACTTCCAAAGATAAGAAATAAAAAGGATGGTCAAAATTTTCAAAGAGGTATAACTTCAAAAGTTAAGAAAAATATTGAAAAATAAGAGTATTGTAAGCTAGAAGTAGCTTCACTTCCATATAAAAATTAATCACCTCAAGAAAGGAGGTGGTGAGGGGGTTGAGCTAAGTATTTTATTTTTAGCCCCAAAAGAAGCCTATTGCCATTGATGTCAAAAGGGGAGATAATTTAGTAAGGGGGAGATATTTTAGTAAGGGAGCAACTTGTCAGGGGGAGCAATTTGGAAATCCAGTTGTAGTACAAGAAATTTTGTGTAGGGTTACCATCAATGACAAAGGGGAGATTATTGGAAATATTAAGTTGTCATTGATGTCAAAGGCATAAATATATTCAAGAAGGGAATTGCAAGTTGTCAATAATGTCAAAGGCAAAAGAGTATTCAAGGATGAAATTGTGAAAGGTCTATATTATGGTACTTGAGAAATTAAAGTACTTGAGCAATTAAAATGGTGATGACTTTAATATTTAAATTAAATATTTAAATATTAAGGTAAAGGTTTAAAAGTGGGATATATTTAAATCCAAGGATTTAAATATAATTAAAAAATGAAAGGGTCGACTTTATGTTTAAGATTCAAAAATTTATGTTTCATATATATATGGTTCTAACATTATGGTGGAGTGATTTGGAGTGACAATGTATTTGTATTTCCTTTGAAGAAAAAGGAGCATTAGTTTGCAAGCCTTCGTATACATTCAAAAGAGTGAATGAACTTGAGAGAGAGCTACCATTCGTGAGTGTAGAGAGAGATACCATTCATGAGTGCTGAGAGAGTTGGCATTCCTTGAGTGTTAAGAGAGGGATTTCATTCATGAGCATTGAAAGAGCTATAATTCATTGAGTTTTGATAGAGATCTATCATTAATAAACACTAAGAGAGCTACCATTCATTGAGCATTGAGCAAAAAAATCAAGCCAAGAAGGTAAATGAGGTCCATATGACACCTCCTCAACGAGGGTTCATAGGGATGGTTAGAATTGTGACAAGTAATATGTGTTATCCAAATCAAGTTGCACCACATGTAGCTTCAAATTATATTCCATCAATATCATAGTCACTACGACTTCCAGTGTAAATCCTTCCATATTTTCCAATGGTCACCATAAAAAGTAAGCTTGTGAAAATCTTGTGAACAACATCAGCTCAACTCTTTATCTATGAGCTTATTCAACAATATTCACCTCATCAAGAAATTCTTATGGAGATCCTCAAGTCAATTGAACTGCAACCCTAGGATTCTAAATCCTTTATCAATTTCATAGGGCATGTTTAGCAATGTAAGGAACCAATAATTACATTCCATGAACATGAACTCAAACCAATAGCAAATGATGTGGTTGATCCTCCCTTACACATCATTGCATGTGTAAATGGAATACCTTATAAAAGAGTTATGATTGACACTAATTCTTCAAGAAACATCATCACCACAAATTCTATCAAACATATAGGTCTTCCAACATCTCACATTATTGCTTCCACATATAACCTTAAAGCATTCAATGATACTATATGCTCAACGGTTGGCACTATAGTCTTACCTATTCAAGTAGGATGCAAAATCATACCAACATTGTGTCATGTTCTAGAGGTTACAATGGCATATAATATCTTGCTATAAAGACCTTAGATTAGGGATATGAAGTGTGTACCATCCATAGCTCACCAATGTTTGAAGTACACTCATGAAGGGCAAGTACATGTTGTCTCTACAGACCTTGAGCCCTTCAAATACTACAACTTGGTTCAGAATATCCCTGAGTTGATCTTACCATCAAATCATGTGGAATTTCAACCAAATATGTCCATTCAAGGTCCAAATCCTTCACAATCACCTTCCATTGATCCATTACCATCTTCTTATATACTACCCTCGTTAATTGCACCTTCACATGCACCTTCATCATCATTAAATCCTCTGTAAAGAAACATGTCAAAGAGTCCTATTGATGAGATCCCTCCAATCATATCTACCATTTCCATGGAAGATACTCCTAGTCTAGAAGATGAGGAACCACCTCATGAGGAAATAATTGATTCATCTCAAGCCTCACTTCCATCTCCTCCATCCTCACCATCCTAGGTCCTATAGTAGTTCTAGCTATTAATACAATACAGAATATAGGACAACCTCATCTTCTCGTAGGTACCATTGTATCTCCCAATAAAATGAATTTCATATATGGGGGTATTGAATATGGCACGAAACCATATCCTTAGTAAGAAGAGGATGAAGAACCCTTTTCTGAGGACATCAATTATATTTCAAATAATGACTATATCTTACAATATCTCCATCACTACCATTGGTATGGCTATGGTTTGGGGTTGTACAAGCAAGGTACTCACATTCCTTGCTAGCCACAATATCAATTACCATATGATAAATTTGGTTTAGGACACAACACGCTTGTGCCTCTCGATGTCCTCATAGAGAGTTTAGAGAACCTAAGTTTTAACTATAGGGATGAGCTTGCACGTGATATTTATGCTAATCCTAATCATGTCCACTCTTTGGGGAATTATTTTCCCTCAAATATGATAGATCAAGGAATATCTCACAATTTCACCCAATTCTATGAATAAGGTGAAGATCCGTGTACTCTTCCATTCAAAAATGAGGAAGAGGATCAAGGTCCTCATGAATGGACAACTGATGATGAATCAAATTATTATGGAACTTATTAACTACCCTAGTTTAGATGATGAACACGAGTAGGTCATCCTATTGGATGACAAAGAAGAGTCTTGAGACAACCTCTTTTCACTAGATCCAATCGCCCATCCAACATAGATCATCCATCCATTAATATGATTTCCATAGATCTTACTACACCCTTGCATGATATGAATAACCCATTAAATCCATTGCACCTTGATCTTGAGGTAATTGACTTTGATCAGGGATATTCTCTACCATCTCCATAAGAGTATTGGCCATAGATAGGAGGTCCATCCAAAGGTACCCATAAATATTTTGGTCACGCAAAAATATCCAAAGGCATCTATAAACTCTTTGGTCACCCAAAAATTCCCAAAGGTACCCATAAATCCTTTAGTCATCCAAAAATCCCAAAAGGTATCTATAAATCGTTTGGTCACCCAAAAATCCCCAAAGGTACCTATAAAACCTTTGATCACCAAAATGCTCCAAAGGTACCCATAAACCCTTTGGTCACTCAAAAAGCCCCAAAGGTATATATAAACCCTTTGGTCACCCAAAAAGCCCCAAAGGTACTTATAAACCCTTTGGTTACCCAAAATGTCCCTAAGGTACCCATAAACCCTTTGGTCACCCAAAAAGCCCCACCTATAAACCCTTTGGTCATCCAAAAAAATCCAAATGTACCCATAAACCCTTTGGTCACCCAAAAATCCCCAAAGGTACCTATAAACGCTTTGGTCACCCAAAAGGCCCCAAAGGTACCCATAAACCCTTTGGTCACCCAAAATGCCCAAAGTCACCTATAAACCCTTTGGTCACCCAAAAATCTGGAAAGGTACCCATAAATCCTTTGGTCACCCAAAATGCCCCAAAGGTACCTATAAATACTTTGGTCATCCAAAAAGCCCCAAAGGTATCTATAAATCATTTGGTCACCCAAAAATCACCAAAGGTATCTATAAACCCTTTGGTCACCAATGGCATCCACTAAGCCCATTGGTCAAATATATATAAATATATATATATATATAGATATATATAAATCTTAAAAAATCATTAAAATAACAATAATACAAAAATATTGTATTGCATTGCATTTCATATCGCTGTATTATACAATCACTTGCATTAAGCATACCCATCATTGCATTTTAAATTATATATTTGATCATACATGTCTAGCACTAGGTCCGTACACTAGCCATCCTTCAAAATAATTTTTTTCAAAAGTCATTATTCACACCTGTCTACATCACAATTATCATTTCCATACACATTCCCCACCTTTCATATGCATGTACGTTTCCCTTCTCTAGCGTTCTTTTCAAAATTTGTAGAAAGCTATCCTAATTTTTAGAAGGTAGAGTCTTGCTTTGATTGTACCTTGTATACGTCATAATTCCAACACATTTTCACATTAATAAATCCAAGTTTTGCATAAGGAAATATGAAACCTACAAAGTGGTCCTTGTTACCTTAAGCAAAAAGTTTATCTTGCTCATATCCCTATGTGAATGGTTCAAAAATTTTGAGAATTGACAAAAGGACAAGCTCCTCCCTACCCAAAGCAATAAAAATCCCTTGCCCCCACCAAATATGGGTAAGTATCCAAAGAGGAAAAAAAAAATAAACAATGGTTTTTACCACTAACAAAAGCAAAAATTCCCAAAAGAAAAAGTGGTTTTTACCACTATCAAAAGCAAAAAGTAAAATAAACAGTGGTTCTCACCACTACCAAAATCACTTACTCACGATAAAAAAAATGAGAAAATCCCTGGAGAAATTCAAATAAAAATAAAAATAATAGAGTACTGAACTTGAATCCCTAGAATTCTCAGCATTTGACAACCATAATGTGATCCCCATTACAGGTTGGGTGGCATCAATCCTACCTTGAAATGTTTGTATCCTTACGCATAATGATATGTATATCACATTAGTGACCTACTTTTGTACATACCAATATTTGCATGCATATGATCTAGCTTTTGGTAGCCTACATTGCATAGTGGTCTAATCCAACTTCGTACAAAACTTAGGATAATGATACTCACAGGGTGATCTTTAGTACATATGGGTTGCATAAATCTTGTTTGGCACTGGGGTAAATTTATGCATTATCATAGTAATGAACTCACATGCACACATAGGGACATTGAAAATCTTGGTCATCCTAGCAATTTATACCTTGCCAAAAAGTCTTGCATGGTTAATATATAACTTTTGACTAGGTCACTAGAGTGTTTGAGTCTCACGAAAACCTCAAGGAAATTATATAATATCTTACTATTCATTCCATTTCATACCATTTTATCACATGTTTGTTAGTTCACATTTTCACAATCCATTACATAGTCTTATGATAAATATAAAATGAATCGATGAATTTTGTATAGACTATGGTGCTAGCATCTAGTGTGTCAAATAGTATTCATAATTCATCATATAGATTAAAAATCATCCATTTCATTATGCATACATACATATACATATCATCAACCAACATCATATTACAATACATGCATCCATGATAAGAATCCATAAATGCATCAACAAACCAAGAAGTAGACATAAATGCACATATTTGCTCACCACAAGGAGCTTCATAAGGGACAATTAAGCATATATACCAGTACAAAATATTCAAAACTTGTAAAATCAAGAAAAAAATCAAATACAGCAAAATATAAAGTGCACCTCGCACCCAATTATTTACCCTACACACTTGGCGGTTGCAACAACTTGCGCTCCATGCAATCCGACAAGATGAGTAAATTACCATAAGGCTACTTGAGCCAAATTATTCATAGTAAAACTTAATTTTCTTCACTTAAATACCCAATAATACCATTGTGGTCAGACTACTCCATGGGAATGAGGTATTCATTTCCTTTCTCCCACGAAATATCATCAAAAACACCAAAAAAAGAGAATAAAAAACAAAGAAAATAGCCTAAAAACCACCAAAAAATAGGTCAAAACTGATAAAATTCACAAAGGATCAATATTGAACTCAAATTTTTCATGGATGAATGGAAACATATTTACTTCAATCTCCAAGAATGTCATGGTGGTTAGATTTCCCCATGGGAATGAGGTATTCATTTTTTTCTTCCATGAAATATCAACAAAACGATATAAATCCTAACAAAATGGATAAATTTTACGATGGGTAAATCTAAAAGAATCCCAATCAAGTCATATTGGTCAAGTGACTCATAAATTTCATCACTGGTAATTCCATTATCAACTCATCACTTGAGGAGGTAGTCATAATAATGAATTCATAATCAAAATCAACACTTAAACACTCAAAAGTGCAACTTGCATACATTCAAAAGAATCATTGCCAAAGATAAATTTCAAGCCTACACTAGGGTAAATAATTTAGCACCAATTCAATAAAAAAAAATTTGGTATCCTTGGAAGTCTTGGGACATGTATCCCAAAGCAGTATTATAATCCAAATAAGGAACCAAGACCAAGTATACCCTAAGTCCCTAAGACTAGCATTGCAGTGTGGCTAAAAGGTATACCAAAATCAAATCCTTCAATTATGTCAAAAGCAAGGATTCCAAGAATGTATGCTTTTTCCATAGTGGAGACATCTAAATTTGGTTAGGTTAGTGAATAACCTTAATCATTTGATAGTTTATTCATCTATTGATAGATACTAAAATCATTTCAATATGATTAGAATACAATGATGCCACTATTACAAGCACCATATGGCCCCATTGGGCAACACTTAGGGGTTAAGTAGTGGTCCTAACCACTTTTGGGAAGGTTTACCCTACTTTTGGAAAGTTTTGGGCCATGCAGCTATGGTCGTCCCACCCTAGGATGGCCATAGTTCATGGTCATCCCACCCAAGGACTGCCACTAGAAACCATCCCTAGGTGGGATAGCCATGGACTAGGCCCTTCAAGAATGTAAGGTCGGGATAAATGGCAATAAAATTCTACCATTTATATTGTCTAATAACTTATGATATATTGAGGGCCTACCAAAGCCATAACAACCTACAAATTGGAGGCCTAAATTGGAGGTCTCTTCCACCCAATGCATGGCAAGGTTTTTGACAAATGGCAGCACCTACCTTGCATGCCCTAACTTGTTCCTTTGACCCTGTGGCCTTATTGGGCTATAAATTAGAGGCTTTCCAACCAATTTTAGAGATAGGTCTTTGCAAGAATTTGGCATGAAGTGCTACCGAGATTTACTCTCCCCTTTTACCCATGTATTTGGCTTTGGAATATTCATCAATCAAAGGAGTTTCCAAGACATCCAAAAATATGTAAATCCATTACAAAACCCATCCATTTCTATGATTTATATTACCAAATTTAATGACAACAATCCTAGCAGTAGTTTGAACCAGATCCCAGTGGAATTGATGGTAAAAACCAATAGATTTGGTGGCCACCCTCACCTAGGATGGTTAACAGTCCCAATTGGAACACCCAGGAATGGCCATGAATTGACATGCAATTTTGGATTAATTTTAGTGTAGATCATCTTTAAATTAGTTCATATATATTATACTAAAATTTGGTAAAATTTGGAGCACTTTTGGACCATCAATTAGGGTTTTCATGATGACAGTACCAACTGGAACACCCAGGGATAGCCATGAATTCTACTTATAATTTCATTTCAATTTCTATATAAATAATTCATAAAGTAGATAATATATATCATTCTAAGTTTTGGTACAATTTATAATAGTTTTGCATTGTCTATTGCACTTTTTGTATTCAATGTTGCATGCATCTTTATGATTTCATCTTAATCCATACATGCTATTAATCAATTTTAGTTTCTTGTGTATAGATCCAAGTATTCCAGTGCATGAGGAAGGAGCTAAAGATTCAAATATGGATAGATCATCATAGTGGTAGCAAAAGCCCGCTCTTCAATCGTGAGTGCAAGGAAGACACTGAAAGCGTACCTTGAATTTATAAAAGGATTAGATACTTTGGACATTGTAATGGATTGTATCAATTAAGAGCCATCAAGGCAACATTTGTAACCATGTATTTGACAAATGAAATAATATAAGGATAACCCCCTATTTATTTCACTTATTTTTTACTTATTGCTTATTTTAATTTCACTTTTGAATGCTTAGATAGGAAAATAAATGTATTTCATTTCTCTTTGCTAGGTGCACCATTTTTTCCACTCTACAGATACAATCTACAACAAAATTATGCAAAAAATGTGCATGGATTACAAATAAATTATCATGGCCATGAGCTATAAAATGATGATGCATCAAGGTGATATCATTCAATTTTCCCCTCAACTCCTCATATATCTCTGCCTCACCAGTAGCCTTGATGGGGTTATCAAATGTTCCCTCATCAGACTTTACAATGAGATTCTTCTTGTTAGAATTTTGTAACTTGGGACATGTAGATTTGTCATACCCTGGTCTTTTACAATAGCGATAGAATTGTTGAGAAGTAGAAGAAGAATGAAATATTTTCTTAGAAGCATGGGAATTATGAGAAGCAGGATTATTAGAAGAAGAGGAGAAAGAAGAATAGTGCCTTGGTGCTTGTGACTTAGTTGTGGATCCACTAGACGAGTATCAAGGACCTCAATGTTATGCAATGAACTCCTTTACAAGCTGAGAAAGATTGAACACATCATCAAGGGTACTGCACAGAGTATATTTCAACTCATAAAATAAATGTGTAAGAAGCCCACTCTTAAACTTCAGAATCATGGAATCTATAGGATCAAAAATGAGCAATAAAACATGCAACCTATTGAACTGATACACATAATTCTAAATTGACTGATTTTGTCCCTGACAAAGATGAAGCCAATAAATATGCAAATCAACATCATAATGGGATGGATAAAATGTGGCCTTCAAATCTTTGACCAAGTCATCCCATGTGACAATATGGCATTCAATTACCAGGACTTTAGCCATGCTAGAGAGTTTTAGCTTGGCAAATGGAACCTTGTCATCCTCTACTATTTGACTATAGTCAAACTAGGTCTCCATGTTGAGGATCCAAGTATTTAGAACATTAGGATCTTGGGAACCTTCATAAATATGGACTTCATTTGGAATGAGATGAGGAGGACATGAGTGTGATATCATGAATTTTGTCTACCAAATAGGTTACTTGGGCCTTGACTGTGGCCAATGTGGTGGACGATTGGGTAGAAACATGTGAAATTTT
Source organism: Wollemia nobilis (assembly GCA_028583015.1). NCBI lineage: Eukaryota > Viridiplantae > Streptophyta > Pinopsida > Araucariales > Araucariaceae > Wollemia > Wollemia nobilis. Next base: position 175,423 of record JAQPPZ010000677.1, on the reverse strand, counting down.
AGCCAATTTTTTTACTAAGGCCATGTTGTTGGCCATATTTCTGAAATATGACCAACAATTTGACATAATAGCTATCAAAATTCAATGATGTAGTCCCAATAAATAAGGAATTCTTTTGGACATAATTTGAGAGATAAAATAGGGATAAATAGAAAAATGACCATGAAATATGTGTAGAGCTCAAAACAATCTTTCCAATAAGTATATGCAAGGGTATACTCAAACAAATAATGGCCCTGTAAAAGTAGAAATTGTAATGGGCTTCCCGAATGAGAAAATTACAAAAATGGGTGCAACGTGAACCCAACGACTAGGAAAAAATTTTAAATGGGATTTCCAATGGCAGTAATCAATGATAATCCAACATTAAATGACCTAAAATTGTGGCGACACAATGGTAGGTTTCCAACGACAATTTATTTTGGCATTAAATAATGTGGTAATATTTAAGGGTAAATTCAATGTGCAATAGCCAAAGGCATTAAATATGTGATACTAAGCAATGTGCTGATATGTTTTCAATGGTAATTGACTTTGATAATTCTAATGGTTAAGTAATAATTCCAATGACACTATGGGAACAACCAACGAACAAGTCAATTATTATCCATATGAAATGAAAGGCCAAGATCGAGGTAGGTAGGGAGATGGATGATGTCAGCATGACCAACAAGGTAGGACAACATAGAAACAAGGGCTAGTCAGGATGGATGATGTGTCACTACAATATAGGTAATGGATGGTGACATGGAAGAGCAGGTAAGACTAACACAAATATGTTAGCGGTGATAGGGTGCTGACATGGATAAGAGGTGATGCTGATTGACGAAGGATGTGATGTCGCACGAGGGAGAAGAAGATGCAAGGATAGTTATGGCATGTAGGGTGGTAATTTTGGATTATGATAAGTGGAATGGTACACATGTAACATGATAAGTGGAGGGATATAGCCACGCAAAAGTGAGGTAGGGGCCAGCCAAAATTCACGATGAGCATTGGCTACTATGTTAATGGGACCACATTGATATAAAATCTATGATGACCACAACATTGTGGATGTGGAATAATTACTTGTGATGAAAATAAAAATATCTAAAGCCAAAAAGTGGGACTTGAAGTCAAAATAAAAATTTAAACCTTAGCACATTGGTTTAATATTTATTGTCAATGTAATGTAAGCCATCAAAATGCGAGGAAACTACCAAAAAATGTAGATGAATAGTGTGTTGGGTTTTGCGTGTAGATCAACTACACAGAAGATGCCAATATCCACCAAAGAAAATATATCCAAGTCAAAAAGTGCATATCACACTTGGAATGTCACCAAAAAATGGATGTTTCACTGGAAAACTAAAATAAGTGTCATCGAAAAGGAAAGCTAATCATCAAAGTCATTAGGTAATAAATTTGTGAAGGGTAAAAATAAAGGGAGTCACTAGGAATTTTATGGATCACCTAAAGAGAGCACAACCGCAAGGAACAACTTAGGGGATAGCCAATATGTCACCAGGACCAGGCCAAGAACAAGGTGACGCCACTGCGAACATGTTGCCACCGAAAAATATTTTTTTTGGATGTCGTATTACTCAGTTTGGCACCAAGAAAACTATGTGCGATAGTATTATGAGTAGGTGGATGTGCCAAAATGGATTCGAGTGGTCGTACATTGGTAGAAAATTGCAAAAATATACCAAATCAAGTGGCCAGAGATGGAAATAGGTGCCAAATATGCAAACTAGAGCAAAAGTAACCACGTTAAGTGGGTAAAACTGAATAAAAATCATCATGAATTTTAGCCCCCTAGACAATTGTGAGTTCCACCAAACACATCGAGTGCTGAAGGATGCGAAACCAAGCCAACAAATCACAGATTAGATCACATAACACCAAATTGAATAAGTGAAGTATTTGTGATTGTCAAGAAAATTGTAAGGTAAAAAAGTGATGCAAAACCATGAAGTGGTATGAAACCGCAAAAGGGAATCAATAATTCCTTAAATCCTACAATAAAACAATGTTCGAAATGGATGTAACTTCTCCCAACAGATCCGACTACGGAGGCATTCTCATTCCCTGTCTAAACCGATCTCGACCTAGGGGAAGAGGATACTAGCCTTGTTTCCACAACCAACTCTAATACCAATGATATGGGAGCAATTACAACAGATAAAGGAAACAATTAACAATCCAAAAACTAAGTTTTCATTGACAACACAGGCCTATAAATAGGTAATACATCACATATTTTGGATAAGGTTATATTAATTTTTTTTTGGTGCACCTTATCCATTACAACAACCTGTTGAGTGGAAATTTTGTCCAATTACAAAATCACCATCACACTTAGGATTTTTATCTCAAAACCCTCTCTTTTACAATTTTTTTTAAACTTTGATGATTAAAAGAAAATTTGAAAAAAACTAAAATCCTAAAAATAAATGCATGGGTGTGAAGAATGAGCTTTGATCTTTCACCTGAAACAATTTTGATCCCATTCTGAATCCATTTTGAAATTATAAAAATTATTAAAAATTGTTTTTTTATGAGGATTTTTATAATTTCAAAATTTTACATTATTTCATTTTGAAGGTAAATTGATTTTTCAGTCTTTGCAATTTTATTCGCAAGCAATAAATGAACTTCCCTTTTTGAAAATTGCAATTTAATTAAAGCGGGGTATTTTATATGGCATTCCATAGGCCTTCATTTTTAGAGCAATAAATTCGCCTCTCTTTATGAAAATTATGATTTCATTAAAGAGAGGTAATTTATATATTATATCAAATGCTATTGTTTTTAATGCAACAAATTATTTCTTCTTTATGAAAATTATAATTTCATTAAAGAGGGATAATTTATTATAACCTTTTAAGGCCATTACATTTGTAGTTAGTAATGCATATTTATTTATTTTTCATGTTCAAAGCAATAATAAATTAATCCTTTCATCATTCAATATTCACATTTAGAGATAGATTTTAATCTTCTATTTTATGCTTAAAGTAGGGTTTAATGCAAGATAAAAACTTGTTTAAAAATACTTAATCAAAAGAAGATAAAAGCTATCTAAAAACCATCAATATAAAAGGAACTAAAGCTTTACATCATGGTCATATGAGGGCCAATCATATTTTCCTTTTATTTTAAGTTTTATAAACAATTGATATCACAACACAATAAAATAACACCAACATAGAATCCTTGTTAACTTTTTACTTGTAAATCACTAAGGTATTCCTAGCACTCACTTGATATATATTCACATGATTATAAGCACACATTAAGTAAAAGGAACCTTGGAGAAATTTCATATTTCTTTGCAAGAGAGGGTTTCTAGATCAAAATCCTATGTGTGATGGTGATTTTATAATTGGACAAAATTTCCACTCAATACAACCATAATTAAAAATAGATGATTGTTAAAAGATAATGGTTTATTAAATAAAATATACCACATATAACACACCTAAAACACCTAATACTTATCATAGGATGTAGGACATATCCATTATATGACCTATAAAAACCTCATATAACTACTCTCTCACCTATGGGGTCATCCCCTATTGTATACACTCTTGCATCCAAGAAGGCTCTTTATAATACCATAGGCAATCATCACCTATTCTCATATGGCTTTCCTTAGCCATTTTAATAGTGTTGAAATTTAAATCATATTGGCCCTAGCCACATCCTTAGCCATAACTTCTCCTATGTCTTGCATCACCCTATCGACCATTCCTAAAGGAAGCTTAATCTCAAGAAATTGTATGACTATGATAATGATTCTTGACCGCATGTGTTGTATGGCGCTAGGATCACCTATTTTGGACAAGACTAAAATAAAATATTTTGTATGTGACCAATATATCTAGCTTTGTTTGTAATCATTGCTTTTAGCTAGACTATCTCATTTTCTTCATTTGGAGCAGTCACTAGTTTTAACCAAGATCACCACTTTTTAAAAGTGACAATCATGCTTGACTTCAATTTGTAAGCCTTTTGGACACTTTTGTTTCATTTGTTATCATTTTAATTAGACCCATAACTTGTATGATGTGGTAACTCTGATGGCACTTTCCATGTTGTGCTAGGTATTTTCTAACAAGCACAACTAGGGGATTGTTTATTTTAGCCAAAAAATGATAAAATATTGAAGAACAAGTTGGGGACCTACCTCTCTAACACTATGATCATGTATGCTCACTATCAACTATCTTTGCACTTAAATCATATGTCATATAGACATGTGGTAGCATTTTGTATACTCATAGTCACATGAAAATAAAATTCAAAATAAAATCTTACCCCTTATATATTTGAATATTTTAGTGTAAAAATGTTTTTTTGCATTATATTTTGTTGATTTTTATAGAAATATGACATTGGTAGTTCTTCTAGTAGCATTGTATTGCTCCAAACTCATGCACTTTATTTTTACTTATTTCACACTCACCTAGCACTATTTAGTGTTTTATGAAATTTCTAGGTACATTCTTTTCAAATTGCATGTGACAAGCGATTTTATTTTTATTTTAGAAAAAAATTTCAAGACCATGTATACGTAAGTATCAAGCATATTTTCATCCACTTTTGAATTTTTGGATATATATATTTTTATTTTTTATGGTATTTATTTTGGAAGTTTTGGCATTTTGTATAGATAATAGATTCAAAACAAACAAAAAATTTGTTTTTGCACCACAATATAGAATTTTTATTTTCTTTACTTTGGATATCATATATTATTGTTTTTAATTGTTTCCTAAGGATGCCTAAGTGGATATACCTTATGGTGTCACTTATGGTCCTTACAGAGGAGAAATATGTATTTATAAAAAGACTAATGATCGAATTTGTAGGTGATGGAGAGTCTCATCCTCCTAATGAGATATGTATGGACTAAATCTATTATTCCTTGGTGAAGAAAAACGTGAGACATGTTGGCCAATGGTTTTGATTCTCTTTCTTTTTCCACTTGTCACCTTTCTACCATCTATTATTGTTTTTTTTTGCTTGCTATTTTTTCAAAACTCTAAAATAAGAATAGAGGTAGAGTTATGGGACTTGTTCATGTCTATCTCCCAAAGCATGCATCCTAAACATTAACGGTTCCAAGATTACCAAATTAAGTGGTAATCATGGTTGATGATTGATTTTTATGACTTTTAATGTACAATATTAATCGTAGTATGTTTTTATACCTAGAATTAATATGAGACGCCCTTTGGACTAATGGTTGTGGTTTTATAGCTTTGAAAATATTGTAATCTATTCATTGACCTCAAAATAGAAAGTTATTCATTTGATATAAATACCTATTTCATCTCCTCATTTTTTCTCCATACATCTATCATTCAAATACTTATGATTTTACTAACACTACTTTTAACTCACATTTACTGCCTCTATTATTAACATAGCATGTGACCTTCCTTCTCTATTTCTCTTTATTTATAATTACAAGTACAACCAAAGTCATTATTTGATGGTTCAATACCTTCCATGGAGGAGGATGGTATGCTCCACTAGACTTTATACTGAAAAATTAAATCTACTACTTTAGGACCAATTTCCAAGGCACTTTAAGTCCCCTATGTTTATCGCATGTGTGGTCTCTCCTTAATATAATGGTGACTTTACAAGTAGGAAAGAATAAAATTAAAATATTATTATGCTTAGTTGTGGATGGTATGGTCCTTGATCACCTAGGGTATTAAGTAATCTATTATTGCATCAATATTCAATCATAAGCATTTTTTTGTTGATCTTAGTGTAGTGTGTTCTTAGTTATTTGTCATTTATTTTTTATTTGACTAGGATAGTTTCAACTTAGTTATTTTTATTATTATTATTTTGTTGTATTGGTTTAAATATTTTGGTATATCTTGTAGCAACTCATGTAGTTGTATGAGACACCCCTTTTTCCCACAAGCACCAACCCATGCAACAATTCAAATTATGATAACGTGCTCAAAGTGCATTTATATTGAGTGCATACAATCCTTATAAAAGGTGTAATGCAATGTGTCCCACTTGATGATAAAAACTATTGTTTACAGATTCTATTTGTAAAATTTGTGCCATAGTGTTTGAGGTGATTCCTAAATTTTCTAAGGAAATTCAATTTGAATTGTATTCATGAAATAAAATGTCCTCTCCTCTATAATGTAATCGGTGTGAGGTCATTAGTGCATAATGTAATTCAAATTATGAAAGATGGGTCAAAGAATAAAAAAATGTATGCAATATAATAAGTATTATTGTTAAATTTATCGGTGAAATTTAAAAATTTCATCAAACTATATAATCTCAAATGGTTAAAAATATGGGCTTTTAATGTGTAAAATTAGGTGTAAATATTTTTGTGCAATATATAATTTTATGATAATATTATCTGTGGTAATATCATTATGTGGTTAGTTGAAATATCATAATAATACAATCATGATATAGCATAAGTGGTGACCATCTCACTTCCATCTAACAAATTAAAAAATAATATGCTTAGGGACTAAAGTGTGTATAGTATTTACCATATGTTGATCAATTTAAAAGTTATTTAGTGAAGTCATTTCAAAGACAACACATGTCATCCATATGTGGTTTTTCATGTACACAAGTATATTTGTAACAACCTTTCCGTGAAATAGTGACCATGCTAAAATGTTTTGGGTTGATTATCATGAACAAAGTTAAATATGAACATGTATCCATATGGAGTCTTAATGTGGTCAAAATGATAAGCACTCTAATTAATTATTAATTACTAGTTATAGGACAAATTAGAATTAAAAATTGTGCTAGTTGTAATGATGTTTTTATGAAATGGATAGAGGTCAATATGTTGGTTATGGTTAACATGATATATAAGGATTATGTAATTATTTATCTATGTTATTTAATTTTGATGTCATGAGTTTTTTCAAGTCATTCTAGTGCACTGAATTTGGGATGGTAAATTGTGTTGTATCAAAGGGAGAATGTGGAGTATAATATATAAAAGGCTATGTCATGTTGAAATTTATTTTTATATTATGTACACCAATTAATGATTGGTGGTACTTGACACCCTTAAAATTAAAATGTTGAATAGGATGTGGAAAATCTTTATTTCCAAATAAACAAAGGCTTAAAAATATTCTTATCCCTAAAAAAAATAAGTCCAAGCTCAAAATCATGAGTCATCAAATCAACTTATTAATTTCAATTAATATAGTGAGAATAAAGTGCTTTATAACCATAAGATAAAATTGAAAATATTTTTTAAACATCATAATGATGAAGAAGACAATATTAGGTTTCCCATATTGATTGTTACAATGAATAAAATTTTATGTTCCATGTGTTCATTGTGATGATGATATAAAATAATTTAAATAAAATTACTATGCTTAGGGATGCAAACAAAAATATTTAAGGAAGCAAAATGATGAATGATAAATGAGAAGTATAAATCAATGCTCTTGCTTTTAAATTGTTCTAATGCAAGTGACCTTATCGAAAAGATAAATATTTTTTGTGACACTAACAAATCAAATATTATTGTGAGACTACTATGGAGGATATGGAGAGACCTCAAATCGTTAGGTACTTTTATGGATGTACCTTGGCTTCTTTTGGGAGATTTCAATTCTATTCTTTCTCCAAGTGAGAAGCAAGGAGGATCTAACCTGTTCTTTGACAACATGAAGAATTTTTGTGAGTTCATTACTTACCCAAGTTTGAAGTACATAGATATTCAAGGATCCAAATCTACTTGGTCTAAAAAAAGAATCATAGGAGGATTGATTTAATCTATAATAGACTAAGAACGAGCTTTAGTAAGTTGGATATCAAATGCTCATGGTTGTAGCTTGAATACTTTGCCAAGAGTATAATCGGATCATAATCCTCTTTTGTTGAAATTCATGGAGGAAATGAAATCAAATAAAACTCCTTTTATATTTAAGGCTATGTGTTTTAGTCATCAAGATCTAGAAGGTTTTATTAAGGAATGGTGGGTATCGAATGTATATGCTACAAAGATATTTTAGGTATCGAAGAAACTCAAAATTATAAAAAGGAGTTTGAAGATGTGGAATAGAGAAGAATTTAACAATATATTTCAAATAAATATTCCCATCATGAAAGAGCTACAGAAAATCAAAGAGAAGGAACAAAATGTGGGAAGATCAGAGAAATTAGACAAGATGGAGAAAGGTAGTTTGGCTGAATTTCATAATTTACTTGCTATGGAGGAGACATTTTGGTAGCATAAATAAATATATTTATGATTTAAGGGTGGAGATAGAAATATAGAGCTTTTCATATGTTCGCGCTAAACATAGGAGTATAAATTGTATTAGAGAAATTATTTTCGAGACAGGACAAGTTTTGAAGGAAGAAGAGATTGCAATGGCTACAATCTCTTTTTTCCAAAATTTATTTTCTAGAAAAAGACAGGAAGATCCAAAGGATGTATAATATCTCTTACAAATACCTAACTTGAGTTTTGAATAAATGAATACCCAAATAATGACTTCTTTTTCAAATTAAAATATTAATATTAGTATATTTGGTATGGAGAACGATAAGGTGCTAGGACTAGATGGATTCCTAGCTAGTTTCTTTTATAAATATTGGCATATAATGGGGATAAATATTTTAGAAGAATTAAGGGAATTTCAATCCTCTATCTCTTTTCTCCAATAATGGAATACAAATTTTATAGTTTCAATTCCAAAGAATTATAGAGCATCACCTTTGAAGGATTTCAAACCCATAAGTTTATGTAGTTTTCTTTACAAATGCTCACAAAAAATTTGTCTAATAGAATAAAGAGTTTGCTACCTATTCTGATATCTCCTCTTTACGTAGGATTTGTATAGTGAAGATAAATAATATATGGGATCATCACTATACATGAGAAAATTCATTCGATGGAGAAAAAGGAGAACTAGGTATGCTTCTTAAACTAGTTATGCATAAAGCTTGTAATAGAGTTTTGTGCACTTTTCTAGATAGTTTTATGCATAAGTTTAGCTTTAGTGAACAATGGAGTAAATGGGTTGGTATCTATATTTCTTAAACCAAATTTTTAATCATTATAAATGACAAACCTTGAAGTTTCTATGGGAGCCAAAGAGGTATAAGACAAGGTGACTCTCTATCCCCTTATAATTTTATTTTAGTAGCTAAATCATTGGTAAGATCAACACAAGAAACCATAGCAAAAGGTAGAATCAAGGGTATCAAACTGGCAAGGAGATTAGAACTAGTTTCATGTTAGTAGTTTATGGATGATACTATAATTAATGGAGAAGCTACATGTAAATATGAAAGAGAAATCAAAGAGATTATCAAAAAACATAAAAGGGCATCAAAATAAATGATAAAATTCAATAAAAGAAATATTTATTTTGTGAACACAGAGAAATAGTAATAGTTAAGGATTGTAGAAAAATTTGTTTGTAATATAGCAAATCTCCCATCCATATACCTTGGAATACCACTTTTTCAGGTTGTATGAAGGACGAAATGTGGTCTTCTATTTTGGATAGGATTCAAAGGATGTTGGATGGGTGGAAAGGTAACCTCCTTACCCAAGAAAGAAAAATGTAGCTAGTTCAAGCAATGTTACAAAGTATGCCAAATTATTATATGTATTTGTTTAAAATGCCTTCCAAGGTAAGAAGGAGGATTGATAAGATATTTAAAATATTTCTATGGATTGGGGTGAAGACAAGCAAAGAATTTATCTAGTAGCCTAGAATAGAGTTAGGCCAACAAAATTTAAAGTTCTTTAACAAATCCTTAATCTCAAAAATTACATGGAGACTTTACATATAATAAAGTATGCTATGGAAGAAGATCATGAAAATTAAATACTTAGAAAATCACATTTCCTTTTTTTAAAGTGTAATTTCTTCTAGAGGATCAACTATATGGAATTGAGTACTACAAACTAGAATTTTTTTAAGGAACAATGTAAGATGGTAGGTAGGTGAGTGGAAGGATGTTTTCTTTTGGGAATATTCCTAGATCCTTCGAGAACCTTTGATGAATAAATAATATTTTTAGGAGTTGTGGGCACCATTGGTAGTGTAATATGGGGAAAAAAAGGATTATGTGGAATGCCTTAATGGTAGAAATAAATGGAAACACCTTTCTCTAGAATCAAATAAATTTTATATTGAATAAAGTCTCATGGAGCCATATCCTCCCTCACTATATATGGAGTATATGGTGGGAAAAGGAATAAATAAATATTTAGGAATGAGATGAAGGATGAAGTTTATTTCCTTAGAAGAATAAAACTAGCTATTGAATATAATATATCCATTCTCCCATAAGTGAAGGGTTATAATAAAATGGAAGAAATAATGACTATTGAAGAATGGAAGGTAAAACACCCCAAACTATGCATAATGGACTTAGACCAAAAAAAACTGAACACAAGATGGATGAAACTAAGATAAGGTTGGATAATCCTTAACTTTGATGGGGCAACAAAAAGAAATTCAGGAAGAGTGGGTGGGATGGAGTGATTAGAAATGATAAACAAAAAATTTTATGGGCTTATGTAGAGGATTATGAAATTCAAACCAACCATATGGTGGAAGCCATAGCTCATTTTTTAGGAGTCCAACAATTATATGATATAGATTATAGAAACTTTATGGGCCAAGGGTATTCTCTGAACATTATTAGAGATTTAAAATCATGGAAAATGGGGAACACATTTATACTTAACATTATAAAGGATACTTCAAGGATCTTGAAAGAAATAAGTGATGTTGCAATTGATCACATTTATAAAGAAGGTAATCATGTTACTAATGTTATGGCCCATATGGCAGTGGATAGTTGTCATAACAAAATTTGGGAAGAGAAATTTCCACTACCATTACAAAGAATAGTTGCATTGGAGGCTGAAGGTCACCCTATTAGGATGACTAATATCAAAAATTGAATGAAGTGGATGGACAAAATCTATTCCAAAATATTTGTTATTTTTAGTAAGATAAAACAAAACAAGAACAATATCCACAATAAAATTTTATTGTCCTTTCTCATGGGTCTCAGCACTAGAATATCTCATGATTATTTTAGTATTAACAGAAGAAGAATAATATCAAAATTAACTTATATTTTTCTTTCTCATGTATCTCAACACTAGAAGATCTCGGTATTAATTTAATATTAATAAACAAAGGACCCTTATAGATAAGCAACAAGGGTGGGTTCAAGGTAGAAAGTTCTAAGATTCATGATAGAAGTATTTATATGCAAATAGAGTACTTAGGAAATGATACGACCACTCAGGCAAAGTTAGACATGGACATCATACAAACAAGGGAAGAACAAAAGGGTGATGTTGTAATTATAGGAAGTTCACAAGGAAATATTCAGGATAAACATAAGTGGGATAGAGTCTTAAAATCCCAAAATAGGAAAATGAAGCAACAATAGTCCACTCCTTGACTGGATTATACAAAACCTAGTGAGGATATAATTTAAAAAAAAAAAACCACAAGTGTGAATGAAAAACTTAGTCAATGGAAAAGCTCAAGCAAGATTTTTTGGAAGTCTTACGAGGAAATCATTCAAGATTTCAAGAATAACATGAAATATAGATAGATGAGAGTAAAATCTGCATTGGTTAACACAACTGAGGTGAAGACAGAGAACATGGAATTATTTAGCCTCATAGAGCAAAAGGATAATACTTAATCTTAGACTAGTCTATGTTGATGTTATATTTGTAATACTTTTCTTCTGATAGTGTTACTTTAGCATTATCTTTCCTAGGAGGAAAGGTGTGTGCTTTTCACTAGAATCTCTTTTGTTGGCCTATGGTTTTTATTTTCCAATATGATCATGCCTCTCATGTAAAAGGGTCAAGGTCCCTTTCAAAACCTTATTTTTTCATCCGATATAAAAAAATTAAATATTATAGATGATTTTTACATCGTACAAGATTATAGTTGTGTTGCACATAATGATAAAAATGATGCTCATGATGCTTATAATAGTGCATCTTCTAATTCATATGATAAAATCATATTAAAAGTGATGCAATAGATATTGATTACCATCTTGTTGATAATGGCAATAATGTTCTTGATAGCCATTATAAATGTCATGTTGATAATTTCCATAGCCACAATGACAAACATGATGAAGATATTGTGTGCTATACAATTAATAACAAAGGAAATGGTTCTAAAACGATTAAAAAATGGACATGATAATAATTTTTATGACAAAAATAAGTAGTAAAAAGAAAACATGTAAGGTAAAAGTAGCCAATTAGCTAAAGAATTTTTACATTAATTAAACAAATAGCGAAGCTTATATGAAATGTGATACAACTATAGGTTTATAGAAACAAGTTCTTTTGCATTATTGTAGTCATTTTGTTCAATAAATAAATGTAAAAGCAAAGTATTAAGATCTTCATCTATATGATGTTTATGGTATGAAAATGAAACTTTTGATAGAAAAATAAAATATTTAATAGAATCATCTAGATTATTCATGGATATATGTCGTTAGATGAGACACCATAAGAAACATCTTGAGAGGAGTCCATAGAAGAATATTTTCCTTAAAAATTCAAGATAAAAAGTGATATGCTATCTCATACATATGGTGATTGTTCTTAATGGTTTCCAAGTCATTTTGCATATATTCTAATGAGGTGGTTTTGGTTCAAACATAATAAAAAACTTGATTGAGTTTTTTAGGGGTTAGCCATTTAAAAATACATTACAATAGCTAGGAAACAATGTCTATATATAGGGATAGGTGAAGGTCATAGACTAGAGATGTTGTCAAGTATGATTTGTGGATGTAGAGACTTTCAATATGTATAATGAAGAGATATATGAGATGAAACCTATAACGTAACTTTATATGAATAGAAATAATATAGTTATAGTGAGAGCACCATGATAGAGATATCTAAAAAATATTTTTTGAACACCTATGTGTATAATGATGAAAAAAAGATTATAACTACAATATAATAACCAAAAATTAATAATAAGATTATTTTAATAGCAATACCATAATATAAATATATATTTATAAAAACCCATAATATAATTAAACGCTTAATTAATAATATAATAAAAACAAAAAATATAACTTATATTTTTATATTATTCTTATTAAAATTATTAAATTTTTATAAATTTTATTTTTTTAAATATTTATAATTTATAATTTTATTGTAATTTATTTTTTCAAAGTATTCTTTTAACAAATTAACCGAGTGAATTGTCTCACCAACCAAGCATTTGGATGTGCTACGATGATGGTCATCTTTGTAAAATTTGGTAAAAACTTTTTTTCAAAAGAAATATATACATATTTGATTTGGTTAGTATAATTTTTTTTTATAATTGATGGGAGTATTTTTATGTTATCGTAAAGAAAGTTGAACTTATTCTATCATGACCTCTCAATTAAAATTATCAATAAAAAAATTTAACACATAACCAAACACAGTTCAAACCTTAAACCTCCAACTAAAAAACCGAAACTATCTCCAAAAACATTGGGATAATATAATATGGCATATGGCTATGACTTGCATGTGACAAACATATTAAATTGTATACGTAGTCTTTTTTTTTCTTTCTGTACAAGCGGAAGAAAACAAAGGCATAGGGCTTTCCCGAACAAGCGCAAGAAAACAAAGGCATAGGACTTGGCTGGGGTTGCATTTTCCACAGCTTTTTAACCTATTATCCTAAGAAGATGATCTCATTCATAGACAGTGAACACCACTTCTGCTGTCGTTCCATAGATGTTGATATTTCTCTTATAGTTCGACGAGGTTCGACCTTATGTGGGCGTCTTTCATATAATTATGAGATTTGACCTCACGTATTTTCAAAAATAAGACATGAAGCCAACTGCTAATTAAGATCCACGTTGAACGCAGACAAACTCATCTTAAAAATCATCGTTTCTTGCTTTTAATACTTTCAAAAAGCTATTATTGTTTGGGGACTACGTTGACGTGTGTTGATAATATCAAGAATATCGGAAAGAAAGAGTCAAATTACAGCAGGCCACAAATATATTTATCCTCACTCCCAGTTTCTTATAAGCCGATTTCGTTTCAGGGAATTATTTGAATTGCTCCTTTCTCAATGTCATATTCGTTACACCATTTCAGGGAAATATTAATAGGTTTTTATATATTTATTTCTTAAATTTATTAGTAAGTCAATATTTAGAATTTGTATAGGCGAATCTAGGAAGGTTCCAATCATATTAAAAAAAAAACATTGAACTCATCGTTAAGGTGTATTCATAATCTTTTGTACGGGTAAGGTGTATTCATAATCTTTTGTACGCATCAGACACATTTTGTATATGAATACACCTTATATTTTAAATGGAAGGATTTATCGTTTTATTTAATTGATGACAATCACACTACTAAAGTTTTTATTAAACCTATTCTGTTTTGTTATTATGAATTCGGCTTAAAAGATACAATTAAACTACACCTTTCCAAAAATATTTTAAATATAAAATCTTTATAGATACCCTGGGTGGAGAGTGCCTATATTTAACTCCGTTAACTATGCTTTGATTATCGCTGCACTGCATTGGAATTGAAAGAAAAATGGCAGCGCCATGGAGGGCAATCGTTATTGGTATATTATGTGTTGCTGCTGCAGCAGGTTGGAAAGCTCTGTTGAGCATATCTCCAATAGACCCACTCCCCATTGAGCTTCCCCCTTCTCCTCAAAGAGTTGGGGTCTTTGCTCCCAACAAAAAGCTTCAATCTGCCTTTAAACTTGCACTTGGGCTGCTTAGAGGCCCCGAAGATCTGGCGGTCGGTTCTGATGGCAATTTGTACACGGCCTGTGCGGATGGATGGGTTAAGAAAATCTCCTTCATTAATGACTTTGATGTTCATGTTGAGAACTGGACTTACGTTGGGGGCCGCCCTCTTGGGGTTGCTCTGGGTCTCCATGGAGAGTTATTAGTGTGTGAGCCTGCTCAGGTTGGCTTCCTTTTCTCTCCTTTTCTTCTAAACTCAGGTATGAAGATCTTTCATCTAACTTGCAAATTTTGAACTAATGGGGAATTTCGCTCATGTTGATGTTTTGCAGGGTCTGCTTAACGTGACTCGTGGGAACGTGGAGGTACTATCTAACGAAGCAGATGGAGTGAAATATAAGTGAGTACTTCTCCATACTAGTTTTTTACACAGCGTAAATGTTTTTTTAATGAATTATCATCAATTTCATCTATAATTGAGTACCAAATGTTTTAGTCTACCTATAAAATAAAAACCTGAATTTCTTTTTACAAAATGATTTATTTGTAAGAAGTTTTTTTCAATAAATTACTTTTTCTTGTTTTGTGTTTATCGTTAGACCTTATCATCTACTAAACCTTTTTGCAAAAGGGTAACCACCTTAGTGTTGTAAGCCTTTAGTCTTTATATGTAGTTACTCGTATTAACCTAAAACCATGAAATGTTAATGGTGGTATTTCGCGTGAAACTATTTTTTTTTTCTCTAACGGTTGGATCAATATAAAGTTTATTAAAATTTTAATGATATATTTTTACTTCTGAAAATTTTTCTATTGCTTTATCTTTCATACTTCTGTCTGCTTTACTTCTTCTGAACTCCTTTTGAGATTATGTACGTAAAATGTCTAGGACTGTGTAATAGTCCTCTACTTTCTTTTGAAAATTTGAAAGACATGCAAGGTAATGGCCTCAACATATAGCAAAAGCGTCAGTTCATAATATATTGGGCGGAGCTTAAGATCTAGTGAGTGGATGTAATAAGTCATCTGATTTGGAGGGTGTTCAAGCTGTCCTTTTTTAATACATAAAATGTTTTTATAAATGATATATTTTTAAATATAAAAAATTTCTTTTATAATTGGTTAATCTGTTTATTTATAGCAGTTGAAATTTAAACTTTAATGGAAAAAATAAATATAAAATTTAATAAAATTGTAAATTTAAGATTTTAATAGTTTTCTTATGTAAATTTGTTTACAATATTTTTTATATGTGATTTTTTGAAGTGTTTAGAAAGTGGAACTTTTGAGTTATTTACAATAATTACTTAATATTTCGATAGAAATTTTAAAAGATTTATATATATATATATATATATATATATATATATATATATAAATAAGAGATAACTTTAAGTAACAGTAAAAACTTTAAAATTAAAAAAATTAAATTAAATAATATATATATATATATATATATATATTTTCTATAACATATTTGACTTCACAAAAATATATATATATATAACACATTTTTAAAATTTCACACAATAATCAAATAAAAAAAAATAACACATTTTTTAAATTTCTTACAATAACCAAATTAAAAAAAATAACACAATCTCAAATTAAAATTAGCTGTCTACTATGTTTCTATACGTGGATTTCCGTTATTCAATATATATCGTTCCATGTTATTATTTTCTGTAATTGTTAATGTTTGTCTGTCCTGTTTTCATATCTGAACATTTGGAAGTTGATGTGATGGAAGGCTTGCAGACGGAGTGGATGTGAGTAAGGAAGGCATAATTTATTTCACAGATGCGACCCACAAATACTCCTTCGACATCCACGAATTGGACATCTTGGAGTATCGGCCTCATGGCCGCCTGCTCAAATACGACCCCGCCACAAGAGCCACCACCGTTCTGCTCAAAGATCTCTACTTTCCCAACGGAGTGGCTCTCTCTGCCAGCCAAGATTTCCTCGTTTTCTGCGAGACTTCATTGTAAACACGGAAACTTAATCCTTTCATTTCTCTTCTATCATGATTTCATTTCTGTCCTATGTTGATAGCTCGAGTGCTCGAGTGGTTGTAAATCTTCAACATAAACATGCATACCTATTCCCTTACTTTTCTTTTCCTACGAACTTTTATTCTATACCCTTTCAAAAGGAGAACTACCTTCTATACTAGAAAAATTTGCTTGCTTTTCATTGAAAGTATGACTGAAGATTTTTCAATAATTTAGGTATCGGTGTCGGAAATACTGGTTGCAAGGGCCCAAGGAAGGTTCCGTGGAATCTTTCATCGACGGACTTCCTGGCTGTCCCGACAACATCCGATACGACGGGGAGGGCACTTTCTGGATCGCACTTCCAACGGTAAACACATATTCTCTAACAATAATAAAGTTTTGCAATAATAATAAATCGAGTGGTTTTAATTTTTTTTCTATTTAGGCGATAGTTGTTTCATATCAAAAGACATCTATCCATCTCTTACAGTAAATTTTTTAAAAGATTCCAATACAGTCTTTGAAAATTAATAAGGTGTTTTCTGTTAAGTTTAATTTCCCTTGGAATTTTAAATTGTTTATTTATATATCTAGCCATGCCCATCGTGAAATGTTTAAAGGAGTTTCATATCCTATTCGAAAATTTAAAAAGTATTTGAATTTTCCTTCTAAGAATTTTAAATTGCTGTTTACTACAGAGTTTGAGCCCGTTTGGGAGATTCGTGGTAAAATATCCGTTTTTGAGGCACGTTGTTGTGGTGATGTCAGTGGCAGTGCCACGACTGATGTCTGCGATCTCCGTCAAAGAAACAAGCGTTTTGGCGGTGAATGAAAATGGCGATCCCCTCGCCCTTTACTCTGATCCAGATCTTTTCATGATAACCACAGGATTGAAGATTGGAAAACATCTTTACTATGGAAGTGTACATCTCGATTATATCGGTCGCCTTGATTTGTGAGAGGCTTCATATCTTCGTCACTGTATTTTGTTGGCTCAAAATTTCTTTGTCGTTCCTCGTCGTCGCTAAGGGATTGCAATTTATTTGCAATTTCCACGGACTCATCGCTGCCGTATCTTAATTACTAAGTTGTCTTGTCTTTTAATTTGCCTTTATGGTATCTGTTAAACAGACGATCATTTTTAAAATAGTTATTTATTTATTTATTTTTTATGTTAATTTATACTAATTTATATGGTTTATTTAGTGTTATGAGATTTTAATTTTGGTACTAGTTAAATATCATATGTTTCAATCATTGAAATAATTTATTGATAAAATATTTTTTTAATTCATTAAAACAAAAAATTAGTTAAAACAAGTAAATAACAACTATTTTTAAAATAGTTGTTTTTTTTTTTAAGGGTTTCTCTTTCCTTTTTACATCAATTTAATTACATTAAACTTTATACTTTATAGTTTATTTTATGTTGTTATATCAAACTATATAACTTATTTAATGCTACTGAAATTTAAACCTTGCTATAAATTATCTTAACCTTTAAGTCCTAGGTGAAATTAGATTTTTACTTCTTATTTTAAATATTTTGGACTATCTTTGATATTCTCTTGAATTTTTTGTGGAATTATTTCTCTATATATCAATTTCACCTAATTTTGAAAAATATAAGTAAACAACTTAGAAGCGCTTGTTTCTAGTTATCACGTTCATCATTGTAGAGTGTGATAATATTATTGATGATGATTATTATATAATCAATAATACCCTTTTATTTACATCTTATAAATGAAACATTAACCCAAATTATTTATTGAAGTAATGGGTATTTAATGTCCACTAAATTTAAAACTAAATTTTTTGGATTTGAATCTGTTAACTTGCATGGTGTTTATATTTCCAATGATTTCCTATAACCTATGCTAATACATGATAATATTTTTCTAACATTCTACATATATACTTATTTCATGTGTGAGTACATAGTATTATGTCATATTTTTAGTCATTTCATACCATAACAACTTGTTTTTGTCAATTCAAATAATTTTTTAAAAACAAGTGTTTTTCATTTTAAAGGTATATTTTTTCTAAGGTAGTACAATTGCTCAAATATAAAGATAGTGAATAGTTATGTTGTGCTAGACATTTAATGTAGATGGACATGACTTTTTATAGTAAAATTTCTCTATTAACTACATAAGTAAATGAAGGTTGTAATAATTTTATTACCTATTTTGATGAATAGTTTGTAATAACTTTTTATTCTTTTCACAATGAAATGCTAGTTTTTCAGTGTTGCACTTTACTTATGTATTTATTTGTTCTTGTAGGATATGAACGAATGTGATATGTTTGTTTTTACCAATATTTTTCTTGTTTTTAATGTAAAATTTCTTTTATTTTCAATGAAGAGCTTCAAGGTAGTTTTAAAATACATAGTTACAAGCGAAAAAATATAAAACAAATGAAAACTCAAAAAATAATGTAAAATTTAAAAGAATAAAATCTATAAAAATAGCTTAACATTTTGAAATATTAACCATGCGGATATTTGTACATAGAAATTTTTTTATTGACCTTTAAAGTTGTAGAAATTCAGTTTTAAATGTTGAAGTAAACCCTCATACTACAAAAAAATCTAGTTAGAAGGGAGAGCTTTGATCCAGGTTGCTACCAAAGACCAAGCAAAATGGGGGTTACATATATTTCATATACCTATTAGGTAGATGATTCCATAAGAACAATAAAATTCTAGTAAGGAGGAGCCTACATCAAAGGGTATTACTAACCATAATTAACCACCTAGACTAGAAAAGTGTAGAATCTCAACCTTCCTAGTGGTAACTAAGCTAAGTCCCACAAAAAATATATATATTAGAATCTTTTCAATGTTAACTAATGGGGTTTGGCTATAAATAGGGCTTCTACCTTATTAATGGCCATGGACCCTTTCCTAAATCAAAATAAGGGGCCTAAATACCAAAACTAGCTCTTTGAAAAATTGGGATTCAAAGAGACATATGTTTTGGGTTTCTTCCAAAATGGCACCAAAAACATGCCCACAAAGAAGAACCCAAGAAGTAGAGAGGAAATTAATATGGGGGACAATATCTATGGGATTTAGGATAGTAAGCTTGTCAAGGCTTGCCTAGCCACATGAGGGTCTCCACAAATTCATGGTAAAAGGTAGAAGGGATTAGAGTGGCTAAATTAGGCAAGGAAAATATCTTAAGGTACATAAATGTCTAGTAGATTTGATAAAGAGGAAACCCCAAAGCATGTATAATTAATCAAATGATGGAACAACAACAAAATGATTATCCAAAAAGTAACAATAGGGTTTCCAAGATCAACCTCAAGATAGAAAACATCCTAGAAGTTTGGTAACATGGAGAAACAAGTGACATAATAAGGTCAAATAGGAAAGGTGAACAAAACCTAAAAGGCATGTGACATAAAGAGACTTGGTCACTAGGAATAAAATTTAACAATCAACTAACATGGGAAACCACTAGATATAGTAGAAATCCAAGTAGATAAACTGGCTAATGACCACGGTGAATATAAATGTAGAGTTTGTATAATCCTAAAATATAGTAGAAATACTCCCTAACAACATTATCCTAGCTTGAATTCCCACATGGATGTAGAAAAGGTGCCATAAATGATGTCTCCAAAGGAATTCATCATACATGATGACCATTATAGTGATTAGATCCCAAATCAACTTTGGATCTTCCAAAAATAAATACAATGCAACACCTCAGACATAGCAATCCAAAGAAATACAACTTTACCACTTAGGACATTATTAGAAAAAATTAAATTTTAAAGTCGGACAGGCTATATGTAACTGATTTTATAGCCTAGAAAATAGGGGGAAATAAATTACTTCCCTATGCCTAGTATTTTTCCAAGAGAAATGTTTCATTTATCTTCTCTTATGTATTGATCTAGACTTAGACCTCGAATCATTCTATGTATAGGCCTCTTTCAGTATTTTTATCGTAGCACACAAAATTCATTAATTTTTTAGCATATATATATATAGGGGTTGTGGCTATTTATTTCTACTCAATTCTTTGTGTGTATACAATTTTACATGGGAATCTCATGACTAGTATCTATCCTTTATTTTTTTAGGCTTCATAAGAGAGATAGATTCATGTTGCAATAAGATGTTTTCACTTTCTTGATATGGGTGGATCATGTGTTCACTAATCCTATTACATGGATGAACTTATCCCTTGGAACATAACCACCCGTTAGTCTAGTCTAGATAGGTTTTTAGTAGTTTTCTTTACTACTTTCTTTACTATGTTTCCCTCTTCCTTTTCCTTGAAAACTTGGTACTCTAGAATAGAGTAGCAAAGAAGTGTATCAAGAAGACATGTGTACAAAGAGTCATCCTTGGTAAAAAAAACTCGAATGTCATACATGGAGTCACATTCCATGATCCCTCAACTTCTTGAATTGTACACCCCATGCATGGCATAGGTACTATATGCACCTGATAATCACAATGGATGGTCACCATGATGAGGTATGGGTTAGAATCAAATATGGTCTCCAGTAGTTCTTATAACATGCCTAGTAGGACCAACAATATCAAAAGAGATTAATCCATGATTCTAGTGAAGGTCTAAATTTGTTGCATGTTCAAACACTGAATACATTCACTTGGTGACTCCATGCAAGAATGAATAATCATAAAATTCATTTTAAAGATCAAATTGGGACTCTAATAAAGGTTCCAGTATATCATTTTGAAAAAACAATATCATATTCACCTAGCAAATCCACCATATGATGAACCCATGATGTGACAACTTCACTATCAAAAAAAGGACCTAGAGAATCATGAACCTAAAATTTAGGAATTTTGAAAGAATTTTGCATCCTAGAACACTCATCAATTATGGATCCCAACATGGAACAATGGAGGCCCATTGTGACCACAAAAAATATTGGTGATATGGCATGACATTCTAGTGTTGGCCTTAAATTTCCTACCACTTTTCAATAAGGTGACATTCTAGTGTCAATTGAAATCCTATCAAATGTCATCATAGGTTGAGAGGGACCTAATCCAAATTAAAATTTTAACCCCAATCTCCCCCATGTAATTTTCCCTAGCACCCCATTGCCCTACTAGGTCTCAATACAAATTACTTATGTACTCCCAAATCAACCTTGAAAAGAGTCCTAGGCCATAAATATGAAGGAGCTACAAAACAAGGTCAAGGTGCTAACCAATGGAATGATTACACTTAAGAACCAATAGAACACTCTCACATTCTTATATCAAGACACATCTGATACCTCCTCATTTTTTCCATAGTCCTCCCTATACAACCTAGTATGGGATATCGTACCTATATTAAATAATTATGTCTTGGATCCCTATCCCAATATTATATGTTCTAATGATAATATACTCCACAAAGTAACTTTTTTAATAGCCCATACTACCTACCACCAACTCACCTCCACCATAATGATAGTAGTTACTCAAAACCTTGCCTTAAGAACTACCCAAAGTTTCAATATTGGGCTATTTGAGCAAACATTGGTGGTTAGACCCTACATAGTGCCCAAGAGGACAACCATCCCAATAGGTGATGAAGCACAAGTATAGCCTAGTATTATCATTAAGATATTGGTAGAATAATCTACGCATAATTAAAGGCTAGTCTAAGAGGTAAGGATATCAATAAAATTTATTAGAACTAGTGTCACCAAGGAAGCACTTTCAAGTAATTCCAAGTATCCAATCCATGTTCTAGATCACATATAGAGATTCTCCATAGTTGAAAAGTTCTATAACCATGTTGTAGAAGTGGTAAAACATTCCTTGGTGGTGCTAGAAAAAAATTTAGAGACCTTGAGTGTCAAAATGGTGAATTCCATAGGTCCTCCCATATTACTTGTACACATATCACCAAAACATACCTTCAAGAAAATTAATTATTATGGGAAAGATGTCTAGACAAATGTTGAACACCATTTCCACATGAAGGATATGGAGGAATGGGGTGTCTACCTAGCGGATGTTAATCATGGACATATTGCTATGGTAATCAAGCATCAACTAAAATATTAGGAAAAGTCAACAAATGACTTACAACCAAGTGGTGGGTTCCCCATGTTCAAATTTTATATAAAATACCTTGTAGATATAGGAACTTGTCATCTAAAAAAGATAGATACTCATCGACTCTTGGTCACGACAAGTCACATGTAAAATATAATGAATTTACGGGAGCAATAGAAGTTTGGATCAATATTGTCTAGACATTTAATTTTCTAATGAAGGGGCCTCATGTGAATTTCCTAGCATACAATGTGGCAACATCGTGTAATATAGTGTAAATACACAATATTTAGAATAAGGTGGATAAAATAAAAATTTTGTAAAACCAATGGTCAAACAAAAATACATATATAAGAGAAAGTAGGTCAAGACACTCGCATAAAGAAAATTTTAGAAATGTGTACCATGAAATGCATATTTGATGGGAGTTTCATAGATTAATAGATATAGAGTTAGTAGAATCACCAAAGAAAATATAGATCCCATGAGTAAACACAAGGTAGAACAATAAAGAACCATACCTCTATTGCTGCAATTTGTAGACACCAAAATAGCACCAATCTGATTATGTGATTGCAAACACTAATTGCATT
This sequence comes from Wollemia nobilis, assembly GCA_028583015.1. Lineage (NCBI taxonomy): Eukaryota > Viridiplantae > Streptophyta > Pinopsida > Araucariales > Araucariaceae > Wollemia > Wollemia nobilis. Next base: position 151,988 of record JAQPPZ010000677.1, on the reverse strand, counting down.
GATACACACAGCCCCCATGGCAGCCCTCAGAGGTCAAACAGTGGTCCTAACCACTCTTACAGCAGTTTTGGAAGGTCAAAAAGCAATTTGGCACCTTCAGGCACTCTGCTCCGAATCTGTCCCACCCCGAGATGAATTCAAAATGGAATTCGTTCCTACCAGGGATGAATTCAAATTCATTTTTGGGTAGGGCAAATTCCAGGTTCAACGAGAAAAAATAAAAATCTTGACAAGTGGCAGCTAAGGGCAGTCCATTAATGCCTCATGCCTTGCATGCGCGTGTAGGTGAGCAGGTGAGCATTAAGGACTGTTGCAAGGGTAGTCATGGAAGCCAAAGTCAGGGAGGAATCTCCTCCCTCATGGGAAGGCATGACTGCCACGTGGCGCCCATGCACGCCCCTCTAAGGAGATCCCCTGGGTCTATAAAATGGTGAGCTTCCTCACCCAAAATAGGAGGAAAAGCATTTTGAGCAACGAAGTGCTACCGAATTATTGCCTCACATTCCCTCTCGATTTGCGTATTCCACATCCTTGATCTCTTTTGCAAAGGAGGTCATTGGGTGACTATTGGAAGCGTGAATCCGGATTCCAAAACCTAACATTTGACCACATTGCCCCACCAATTCATCGACAATACTCAATAACAATTTTTGGGCCAATTCCAAGTGGATTGGTGCCAAAACAGGGACCCAAATGGTGGGCGCTTTGCCCGTGGGCGCGCCCCACATTGTTATAGGTCTATTTGGCTCACCCCGATACGAATCTGTATCTATGGTAGATCTGCTTACTATTAATTTTGCATTTGTTTTTATACTGTTTAAATAGGTTATGTTTCAAGTTTCATCGCGTTTGGAGCAATTTTGACCATTTTGTTATCATTTCTCGCTTTCACTAACCTACAGGTGGCACCATCCAAATTTGGGTGATAGAGGCAAAATTGGAGGAATCCGACCTTCTGGGTCTTCCCAAAATGCCCCCATTTGCCTAAACCCTAACTTTGTAGGTCACCTAGAGTCCCTCAGATAGGACATTTTGAGCAATGCCATCAACCATTTGGTTACAGATTTTTCTGGCTCACCCTGGGACGAATTGCAGGTTCATCTGGCTCACCTCGGGACGAATTGCAGGTTTACCTGGCTCACTCCAGGATGAACAAAAATTCATGGCTGATTTCTTGACTGTTCCAATGGCAGGGGCCCTCTGGTAATGTTCCCTGGTTTCTATCAAATTTGCAAGTCATTTAGAGTCAGTTTGTTTATCGATTTAGTTAATCTTATGCATGCATCCTACATTGGTATTTGGGATCAAACGTTTTATCTTTTGTCACAGGTGCTACTAACAATTTGTTGTTTCTTTGAACATAGGAGGAGCAGTAAGGCTTAAGGATTCATCAACACCAGCGGTGGCAACACTTTGGCTCGCCCATTTTGCATGTGGGCATGCGGAAGGAGGAACACTAAGTCATGATTGTAACCAAAACCCATTTAACGCTCCTAGCCCCTGAAAAGGGAGGAGACGTCTTTGTAACCAATTTGAAAGAGTATAAATGAAAAGGGTTGTGCTTTCTATACTTCCTTTTATCTCATTTTGATTCGTCTCTTTTCTTTCATTTCATGTGTTTCACTTTATAGGACTTAAGCGTTAACTTTGGTTTTGAATACATCACATTAGTTTTCCTTTCCAAACTTTCAGAATCTCGTGTTTTCAGTGGCGATCACGGTGGGACCCTGTCCCTCATTTTTTTTGAGATCAAGAAACTGATCAAAACTTGTTTTTCTTGCTTACAGGTACCATTTTTTGAACTCTACCTGTTTTTGTTCCAGCCTATGGCGAATACAGGATTGTAATTCATCTCTCCCAGGGATGAATTTGATTTCGTCTCAACTTGGGACGAATTCTATTCTAGAATTTGTCTCACCCAGAGACGAATTTTTGTCTATACATTTTCAGAGCTGAGGGTCAGAAGCAGCAGGTCTGGGAAAAAAATAGGTAAGGGTCCTAAACTATTCCTATCATTTTTTGCTTTTCTATTTCTGTTTTTTGTCAATTTTTTTCTTCTTAGGGAAATTTGCTTCTGCATGTTTCATTTTTTTCTTAAATAAAAATAACCACACACACTTCACATGGCATTTTTAAACCAAGGAGCTGGTCATAAAACCCTAGCCCTTGATCAAGACCAATAGTGGATTTCATCACCACCTTGGCTTGATTTTTGCATCCATTTACCCCGATTGTCACTGTTGCTCGACGTAAATCTTGACGAAAGCTGATCGAGTGTTGCTAGGGTGATTCCCAGCGCACGAGGATAAGTCTTCTATGGTAGGTGTCATAAATAGGGCAATCTCCCTTTCGTACTGCCTATGTACCACATACCATCTACTCTCATGTACCTATAGTTTCCCTCTCGTAAGGGCGGGTATATAGAGAGGTTGGTATATCGACCTGGCAATGGTATATCGAAGGGGTGACCATCTATGGGAGTCATATGAGCCTTCATTATGCATTTAAACGTTCTTTACAAAAACCTTCAAAAACAAAACAAAAATCATCAAAACCACACTAAAACCAGTGTAGGACACACCATTAATCCTTAAACGAGATAATCATTGCCTTGTGTGTGTATTCTTTTCTGCTTAGTGTAACATAAAAATTATAAAAATCATAAAAAGACAAAAATTTGCAAATCTTGTAGAGGGGTACCACCATGGTATTCACTCGTAGTCAAGCCCACTCATGGGCAGAACCTACCCACTCACAGGCAGAGGCTACAGAAAGTGTGCAAGGGAGGACAAGTCGCCTCCGGTATAGCTCCAAGGATTTGGTTATTCCACCTTGACGGCCAGACACACACAACAGTCCACTTTATGCCTTAACAAAATGAGGCTATAGGGGCACCGCTTTGAGAGGCACACCCATACAACCTAGCCCCTTTCAGGAAGATTCCATACATGTGGCACTTACTATAGATTGGAGCGGGAGGTCACTCCCAGAGACAACGAGGGATACCCTCCAAGGGTACCTCTCCATGTGCGTAGGTCTCGCCCAGTTACTCCTTAGGAAAACTATGAGGAGTATGAAGAAGAAGAAGAGCGGGCTGAAACGCCCTATCAAGGCAGAGGGGGTGCTATCCGGCCTCCCCTCTATAGGCCTCCAGTTCCTCGCAATGTGCAACAGGAATAGGCGACAGAGGAGGAGATCAAGTCCTCTGATGCATACAAGACGCTGCTAGAGCATTTGGAATCTATGGAAACTAAAATTTTTGGGCCCCAAAAGCCCACCTTATGATTACTTCGTAGTAATCCAGTGCATCCATCAGTACTAGCACCTTCTTACCCCAAACATTTCAAGCTGCCCTAGTTGGCAACCTTTAAAGGGGAGGAGGATGCTCAAGAGCATATAACTAGGTTCCTGAGCCAATGCTTCGACATTCAGGACAATGATGCCTTGCTATTGAGAACTTTGATAACCACATTTGTAGGACCTGCCTTAGACTGGTTCACACAATTACCAAATCATAGCATCCACAGCTTGGATCAGTTAGTCGATGCATTCCTTGAACGCTTTACCTTCAACACTAAGAAGAAGGCATCGCTAAGTGATCTTGCTAGCCTTAAGCAATATGAAGAGGAAACCATGGCAGCATATGGGAATCGATGGAGGATGCTGCTTTCAAAGCTGCCATACCTCCCTTCGATGTTCGATCTCACATAGATGTTTGCCAAGAGTTGTTTAAGACCAATCTTTAGGCTATTGCAGCTGCAAAAATATGCCACCTTGGAAGAAGCCTTTGTGCAAGCCAAGATCATAGAGGAGATTAAAGTTCATGATGGCAAAATTGCAAAACCTAAGAAAAAGGAATGGTCCAAAAGCAACAACAAGACTGGGACCACGCAACAAAAACCCTTAGCGGTTAATCAGGTTGCAATCAATGTCCCCAAGCCTACCCAAGCAATGCAGCCTCAAAAGGGTAATTATCAGGCAGTGCCTTCCAACAACTATGAGCAAGAGAACAATCGACAAAAGTAGAATCAACTGCATCGCCCTCGATGACAGTTTATGCCCTATACAGAGTCTAGAGACTCCCTATTCAACCGCTTGTCTACGACGAATCTGATCAACCTCCCAGAGCTCCTACCTATAGACCCCAATGCATCGAAACCAAAGGGCTATAGAGAAGAATTGTACTATCAATTTCATCGACGGAGGGGACACGACCTTAACATTTGCTGGACGTTCAAAGGCTTGGTGCAAGATTTAATAGATAATAAAACATTGGTGGTGGACAACCCCATAGCACCAGGCAACCATAATATGGGGGTCTTCAAGGATCCTTTTCCCACTCATGATGCACTGACAAAACCCCTCCAAGTGAACGAAGTCATGCAAAATTGCCCAATGCAGGGGTACGTTGGAATGATCAGCATAGTGACTCAGAACAAGAGGTATCCGACCATAGCTACCCCTATGGCAACCGTAGCAGAGGTTTCCACAACATCACAACAACAACAGCACCTTGTACAACCTCCCTCGCCTAGACCTATGGTCATAATTTAGAACAAGATTACCTAGATCTTAAAGACCACATCGGCTAGGCTCTCCATATATGAGCTTATACAACAATCGCCACCTCATCAAGAAGCTCTGATGGAGATTCTAAAAGCCATCAAGTTGCAGCCCCATGAGGCAAATTCTTTCAATAATTTTGTGGGGCATGTGAAAAGATGCACCGAGCTAGTCATCATCTTCAGGGAGGATGAGTTAAAGTCAGTGACTGGTGACATGGTGGATCCACCCCTGCATGTTATCACGCGAGTCAATGGGATCCCCTATAAGAGAGTATTGGTGGATACTGGCTCGTCTAGTAACATCATTACGATAGTAGCCCTAAAGCACCTAAATTTGCTTGCATCTCATATCATGGCTTCAACCTATACATTGCGAGCATTTAACGATGCAATATGCTTGACAGTGGGCACAATTGTCCTACCCATCCAGGTAGGACAAAATACAATCCCTACGTTGTGACATATACTAGAGGGAGAAATGGCCTAAAACATCTTGTTGGGTCGGTCATGTATTAGGGACATGAAGTGTGTCCCTTCAATAGCCCACCAGTGTTTGAAGTACACATTTGAATGTCAAGTGCATGTAGTCCCAGCGGACTTAGAGCCCTTCAAATACTGCAACACGATGCAATTGATGCCCCAATCGACCCTTCCTTCAATGCACATGGATTTCCAGTTAAATCCATCCAAATAGGGTCCAATTCTGAAGGCATCACTACTACCAAGTCCACCAATGCCTCAACCAGGTCCATCCTCATCAACTGATCCTTCACCAACGATGCCACTAGAGGTGGCCACAATGAAGGACAAAGGGAAGAGACCCATAGAAGAAGTAACACCTTTAGTCTCAACCATCTCCACCGAGGAGAGATCTAATGGAATAGAATTCGAGACACCTAGTCCACCCGACATGGAGTGGATTTAGGAAGAACTTTTGTTCCCTCCCCCCCCCCAATCGCAAATAATTACTGTTGAAATGGCCAACACGGGCCTGGGGGAGTATATAGTGTGGAATGTCATAGCAACACCCACACTAGAGTCCATGCAGGACATGGGGAGACCTTGCCTCCCCATTGGTTCCATTGTTCCCCTAGGCTACCCGTCTAACCAGACTAATTTTGTGTATGTGGGCATTAATCGTGGCAGTGAACCATGCATACAAGAGATAGACAATGAAGAGCCTTTCACAGGCGATGTCAATTATCTCTCTAACCCGGATTTTGCTCTAAAGTATCTTCACCAATGTAATTGGCATGGACACGGGTTAGGCAGGTACGAGCAAGGCATACGGGTCCTCTGCCAACCAAGGTACTAGATGTCGTATGACAAGTCGGGCGTAGGGTTCAACCACCCCCTGCCCCTAGACATCTTGGTGGAAGATATGCAAAGCCTAGGGATAGGCAACAAGGCTGGGATGGTAGTAGATCCATACGCCAACCCTAACACGTAGTATACATTAGGGGACTATCTCCCATTGTTAGCCATAAACCTTGTTGGCTGTAACAACCCGTTCCCTTTTCTTGAGATAGGAGAAAGCTCACGAACTCACCCACAAGAGGGGTATCGACAAGGGCCGAAAGAATATTTCGAAGATGAGTCCGCATATGAGGTAGCTCCATGGGACCCATTCGAATCAGACAGTAACCATTCATAGGTGGTTCCCATGGACAATTTTCAAGAAAGTCTCTTGCAACTATTCCCTCTAGAAGCGCCAGTCGAGCAAGCATCGCATCAAGAAAATTAGGTCCCCCCACAAAGAGCGGAACAACCTTGTTGGGACCAAGTCAATTTGCTCAAGCAGGGAGAACCTAGCATGTCGCAGGCAGCTGTCGAGGCCAACGAGGACTTTTGGATCTCTGACAGTGACTATATAGATGAAACTGATATGGAGTATCTCAACCATGCACGACAGCATAATCGCCCCATAATCGATGAAGAACTACTTGCACAACTAGGCATAAGGCCAGGGCATGAGTGGCGATCAACTCGGCCCAGTGGAACCAACTACTGAATCTGCCACTTTGGGCACATAGAGAGCAACTTCCGCCCAGAGACCCCATAGCAACATTAGTATCGAGGGTAGACCCCGTCCTCATATCTGCACATAGGGCCGATCCATTCGTGCCAATACCTCTAGAGCCCGATCCGAAGCACAAATATCATCAAGCTGGGGGTACCTCTATCCCCTGAAGAGCAAGTCGATTACACCAAAAGCTCCAAAGGTGTCCATAAACCCTTTGGTCATCCTAAAAGCTCCAAGGATTATCGCAATCACTTGGTCACCCTAAAAGCTCCAAGGATTATCGTAATCGCTTGGTCACCCCAAAAGCTCCAAGGATTATCGCAATCGCTTGGTCACCCCAAAAGCTCCAAGGATTATCGCAATCGCTTGGTCACCCCAAAAGCTCCAAGGATTATCGCAATCGCTTGGTCACCCCAAAATCTCCAAGGATTATTGTAATCGCTTGGTCACCCCAAAAGCTCCAAAGGTATCCATAAACCCTTTGATCAACCCAAAAGCTCCAAGGATTATCACAATTGCTTGGTCACCCCAAAAGCTCCAAGGATTATCATAATCGCTTGGTCACCCCAAAAGCTCCAAGGATTATCGCAATCGCTTGGTCAACCCAAAAGCTCCAAGGATTATCGCAATTGCTTGGTCACCCCAAAAGCTCCAAAGGTGTCCATAAACCCTTTGGTCAACCCAAAATCTCCAAGGATTATCGCAATCACTTGGTCACCCCAAAATATCCAAGGATTATCGTAATCACTTGGTCACCCCAAAAGCTCCAAGGATTATCGCAATCACTTGGTCAACCCAAAATCTCCAAGGATTATCGCAATCGCTTGGTCACCCAAAAAGCTCCAAGGATTATTGCAATCGCTTGGTCACCCCAAAAGCTCCAAGGATTATCGCAATCACTTGGTCAACCCAAAAGCTCCAAGGATTATCGTAATCGCTTGGTCACCCCAAAAGCTCCAAGGATTATCAAAATCACTTGGTCAACCCAAAAGCTCCAAGGATTATCGCAATTGCTTGGTCGCACAAAAAGCTCCAAGGATTCCTATAATCGCTTGGTCAATCCCAAAAAAAATGCCCCAAAGGTGCCCCTAATCCCTTTGGTCAAACCAAAAATGCCCCAAAGGTGCCCATAATCCCTTTGGTCAACCCAAAAGCTCCAAGGATTCTCGTAATTACTTGGTCATCATCAAAAAAAAAAAAAAAAAAAAAAAACAACAAAATCATCAAAAATAAACAAAAATCTGCATCTCACTTTCATGCATACCTCATCAATCAAAAAAAAAAATACAGTTGCATTAAGCATCGCATCCATCCATTACATATTTGTCGATCAAATGGCTCCAAGGCACCATAGACTGTCATCACTTGGCAAAACCATCGCTTTTCATACTTTCCATTTTGCAAACAATACAACCACAATACGCAATCCACAGTTTCACCATATCATAAGTCAGTTGTCTTTTAATGTATCAAGAAGTTTCTTCATTCAGCTGTCTTTAAATTTCTAGCCAAGAACTATACAAATTCAGATAGATGTTACAACGGTAGAGTTTTACTTGAAATACACCTTGTTACCTAGCATCCCATCACAAGCCACAAAACATAAAACAACTCCCAAGTTGTATAAACGAAAGATGAAACCTGTAAAGCAATTTAGGGTACCAAATAGTGAAAATGTTATCTCGCTCATCCCCCTGTGCGTATGACCCCAAGAATGCTGAGAGTTGGCAAAAGGACAAGAATATTCCCTACCCAATTCCCCAAAAATCCCAAGTTCTCAAAAGGTTACAAAACATCAAAAATTTGCAAAACGTCAATACTCCAAAGATTGACATCAAAATCCCATAAAGTGCATAAGTCAAAAAGCACAAGCAATGGTGATTCTCATCACTCCAAAATTCAAAATCCCTTGCTCAAAAAGAAAAACAAAAATAAACAGTGATTTTCATCACTATAAACAAGCAAGTATCCCAATACAAATGAAGAAAATAAGGGAGTCAAACTTGAATCCCTGGAACTCTTAGCATTCAAAATGTCATGAGGCGACCCTCAGTACTAGTTTGGTTGATAGCCTATCGGTCACTAGCGGCAAACCTCCCGCATGACGATATATCTGTCACATTTATTTATGTGCAGATCAATGTTTGCATGTGGATGAGCTAGCTTATGGTATCCTATATCGCAAAATAGATTAATTTGACTAAATACAACAACGAAGTTAGTGGAGCTAATTAGGTGATCCTTAGTATAGGTTCGGTTGAAAGCCCATTTGGCACTGGCGGTATCCTTACAAATACCACACAAACAAACTCAATTGCACATACAGGGATGTGAAATAACTCGGTCAAAAAAACAAGCACGATTCATACCTTGTTCAAACATCTTGTAAGAAAACAATACAGTCTTGGCTAGTTAGTTAAAACATCTGAGTCTCAGAAAAACTTAGCTACATTCTAAGCCAACTGTCGCATATAATCCATCCTTACATTACCATCAAAAAATGCAAAAAAAAAAAAAAAGCAACACATATACACAAAAGTCATTTACCACAGCAATCGCCCTGTACACAAAGCCATAAGTCCTGTACAGTCTATGGTGCCAATGCCAAGTTATCAAAAAAATATTTCATTCCATTCCATATCATATAAATCAGCAACATTTGCATTTATCATACCATATGCATCCATCAAAGCAAATTCACATGCATTCATCAACATCAAACACTGTACACAAAATCAAAATGCAACACATGTATAAACAAATGAAATTCATGTACATATATCATCAAAAATGCCCTCAGGCTACAATAAGACAGTCCTCTGACCTCACAAAAAAATCAAAAGCATACAAAACCAACGTCGGGGTCACAAATTATCACTATCCTACTCCCTAAGAAGGCTACCATAGCTGGACCGCTCCACGGGAGGACGAATTTTTGACAATTTCATCCCCAAAAGGCATCACAAAAACAAATCAAAACAACAAAAATAAACAAACAGAGCAACAAAAATCATCGGACACAGGTGCTCTTGCACTTAACCTCTTGGCATAAAAAAATAGATGTCGAGGTTTAAATTGTCACTATCCTACTCCCTAAGAAGGCTACCATAGTCGGACCACTCCATGGGAGGACGGATTTTCGCCAATTTCATCCCCAAAAGGCATCGCAAAAGGGTCAAAACCCACTCAAAAACATCCAAAAATAGCAAATAAATGCAACACAAAAACAAAGCAATAAAAATTACTGGACACAAGTGCTCTTGCACTTAACTTCTTGGCATAAAAAAAAACTGATGTCAGGGTCTAAGTTGTCACTGTCCTACTCCCTAAGAAGGCTACCATAGCCGGACCGCTCCACGGGAGGTCAGATTTTTGCCAGCTTCAACCCCAAATGACGTTGCAAAATGGGTCAACACCCACCAAAAATGGGTCCAAATGTTGGGAAACTGTACAAGCATTAAAGGAAAAACATCTGAAGGCACCCTCACATTAGTCATCTTGGGTCAAGCGACTCGTCGCTTTTCCCATGGCATTAATTCCCTCATCGATTCGTCACTTGAGGTGGTAGTCACACTTAGTCACCAAATCAACAAATACACACCCGATCAAGGCAATGGCATGCATTCAAAGAATCATTGACAAAGACAATCACGCTCCTGCTTGGGGTAGCAAACAAGCAATAATCACAAGTTAATCAAATGCTTAGCATTCTAGAATCATGAACACAAGGTTCCCACACACAAAAGGTTGCGCCCTTTGCCTATTCATGACTGATCAATGTCCAAGCTCAAGTCACACCTCACCAAAATAGGTTAATACTTGAAATCAAATTCCTTAGATCGTCAGAAGCAAGGATTCAAGAATGCATGCCCTTTCCATGCTTGGGGCATTAAGAGTTGGTTAGGTTACTAAGAAACCCTAATCATTAGTGCTTTGGTTAACTATTTTTGCTCAGCACTGCTTCACCCATAGCGCTTTCCAAAAAGGGGCATCTGTAGACACCAAAACAACACCAATCCGATTATGTGACTGCAAACACTGATTGCATTGACACACACAGCCCCCAGGGCAGCCCTCAGAGGTCAAACAGTGGTCCTAACCACTCTTACAGTAGTTTTGGAAGGTCAGAAAGCAATTTGGCACCTTTAGGCACTCTGATCCGAATCCGTCCCACCCCAGGACGAATTTAGAATGGAATTCGTTCCTACCAGGGACGAATTCAAATTCATTTTTGGGTAGGGCAAATTCCAGGTTCAACGAGCAAAAAGAAAAATCTTGACAAGTGGTAGCTAAGGGCAGTCCATTAATGCCTCCTGCCTTGCATGCACATGTAGGTGAGCAGGTGAGCGTTAAGGACTGTTGCAAGGGCAGTCATGGAAGCCAAAAGTCAGGGAGGAATCTCCTCCCTCATGGGAAGGCATGATTGCCATGTGGCACCCATGCACGCCCCTCCAAGGAGACCCCCTGGGTCTATAAAATGGTGAGCTTCCTCACCCAAAAGAGAAGGAGGAAAAGCATTTTGAGCAACGAAGTGTTGCCGAATTATTGCCTCACATTCCCTCTCGATTTGCATATTCCACATCCTTGATCTCTTTTGCAAAGGAGGTCATTGGGTGACTATTGGAAGCACAAATCTAGATTCCAAAACCTAAAATTTGACCACATTGCCCCACCAATTTGTCGACAATACTCAATAACAAGTTTTGGGCCAATTCCAAATGGATTGGTGCCGAAATAGGGACCCAAACGGTGGGCGCTTTGCCCGCAGGTGCGCCCTGCATTGCTATAGGTCTATTCGGCTCACCCCGAGATGAATATGGATCTATGGCAAATCTTCTTACTATTAATTTTTCATTTGTTTTTATACTATTTAAATAGGTTATGTTTCAAGTTTCATCACGTTTGGAGCAATTTTGACCATTTTGTTATCGTTTCTCGCTTTCACTAACCTACAAGTGGCACCATCCAAATCTGGGTGATAGAGGCAAAATTAGAGGAATCCGACCTTCTAGGTCTTCCCAAAATTCCCCCATTTTCCTAAACCCTAACCTTGTAGGTCACCTAGACTCCCTCAGATAGGACATTTTGAGTAGTGCCATCAACCGTTTAGTTGCAAGTTTTTCTGGCTCACCCTGGGACGAATTGCAGGTTCATCTGGCTCACCCCGAGACAAATTACAGGTTTACCTGGCTCACTCCAGGATGAATAGAAATTCATGGTAGATTTCCCAACTATTCCAATGGCAGGGGCCTTCTGGTAATGTTCCCTGGTTTCTGTCAAATTTGCAAGTCATTTAGAGTCAGTTTGTTTATCAATTTAGTTAATCTTATGCATGCATCCTACATTGGTTTTTGGGATCAAACATTTTATATTTTGTCACAGGTCCTACTAACAATTTGTTTTTTCTTTGAACGCAGGAGGAGCAGCAAGGATTAAGGATTCATCAACACCAGTGGTGGAAACACTTTGGCCCGCCCATTTTGCATGTGGGCACGTGGAAGGAGGAACACTAAGTCATGATTGTAACCAAAACCCATTTAACGCTCCTAGCCCCTAAAAAGGGAGGAGACATCTTTGTAACCGATTTGAAAGAGTATAAATGAAAAGGGCTATGCTTTCTATACTTCCTTTTATCTCATTTCAATTCGTCTCTTTTCTTTCATTTTATGTGTTTCACTTTATAGGACTTAAGCGTTAACTTTGGTTTTGAATACATCGCATTAGTTTTCCTTTCCAAACTTCTGAAATCTCGTGTTTTCACAATTATACCAAGGGAATTTATTTCCATCAACCTATCAATGGACTAGATGGTGCAAAGAATTTCACGTGACCCTCTCCTAGTGGAGATTTTGATATAAAAGGAAAACCTCTCCAATGCATCCACACGGACTCATCGATCTTAACTTTCTTCAAATCTAGATTTCCCCAAAGTTTTCCCATAGACTTGAAGTGTTACACTAGCATTGTGCAGTTGCTTAAGCTAGAGTTATATAGAAGCCCACTCACTTCTGTTGGGAGCAAAGATGCATTTTGAGACACCACCAACATTGTTTGCTAGGGTTTCAGAGAACCCTAGCCATTGTAAAATTTGTATCAAAGGATTCAAAGATCCTTATTGTAACAATGGAGTTTTGAGGCTCTCCCCCATTAATATAAAATCATTCATTGTGCAATATTGTCTTTTTGAGTTCAATTTATATCTTGTTATTTGGTGTTGCATTTTTGTCTCTTCAAATGGCGATCACGGTGGGACCCACTAAGGGTTTCTTTTTATGATTTGCTTTGCTAATTTATTTATTATTTTTTGTCATCTTGCAGGGTTTTTAGAAGCGTAGATTTGCATTTTTTGCTGGATCTAGGGTTTCTGGAAATTTGCAGAAGGTTGTAGAAGGTGCACGAATGCCCGATGGTGCTCGAGGGCCATCCAAAAATGCCTAGGTGCATTTCAAAAATGCCCATAGGTGTATTTTACAAAGAGTTGGAGCAAAAGCGTAGGTTGTTTTGTAAGTTTACAACTAAAACCCTAACTTTTCTATTTATGTATTCTGGCAATCTTATATTTTTTTAGATTTCTAAGCTAAAAATAACATCATTAATTAATATGGGAAAAACATTCATACTAGCTTGCATATTAGGTTTTAGATTAGTCATTTGCATCCATCCACACTTTCTATTTGAAGTTTTTGATTTTTTGTTGTATTCACAAATTGAAAAATATTGCATTCTGATTTCATGTGAATTGAAAAATTGCATAATTAGTTTGCATTATAGGGTTAGGGATTCCTATTTTTGTAGGTCTAAGTAGGAACATTATTCAGATACCAAAATTATCCCCGTACTTGGGTGATTCCATACGGAGGAGTAGACGAACCCCCTAGCTGTCTAGAGTGGGTCTTAAGCGGTGTACTCTACATCCTTTGGAAAAATTGGTATTCTGGGTAGTGGCTTCTGATTTAGACTATCAAAAGTAGTTATCTTTCTAACATTGTATGTACACAATAGCAAATCAAAAATTTTAAAAAGAATCACACACTTCACGATTCACATTTAACAGTAGTGGTTGGATTTCATCACCAGCCATTGCTTGAGATTTGGTGATGGTGGCTTTCATCTCCATCCACCAATATCTACCCTTAGAAACCTTAGGTCACCCCCAAGCAAACTTGTTGGATTTCATCACCAACAAGAATCTCGTTGCCCCAACTTAGCCATAGTTTTTACCTTTCTTTGGTTAATTTATATTAGCACATTTGAAACACACAAGATCAAAACCTAAGAAAATGAATTCACATTAAAAGGAGATAATCAATGAATGAGGTAAGACACACGTGTTAAACAAACTTAGCATTGATTGTTTATTTTTCTTGTGAAATTTAAATTTTGTGTTTCATTTTACTGCATAATCTGTATTTTGGTTTATTTGCTTTATGGTATTAACAAGAAAACAAAAGAAAGCATTAAATCAAGATAATTCAATGGAACCTTCATCCACCTTCCCCACCACTTCTGTGGTAGATTCCCTAAATGTGACACAGGTAGATTTATCTGTAGGTCCCTCACATTCCTTGCCACCCATAACCTTTCATATGGCTATTCCCCAAGTAGAGTCAACCTCACCAACCATTGATCACCACATTACCCACATAGACATGGCACGAGTAGAAGCTCTCATGAAGTCTTCTAACTATGTCTTAGAGTCAGTCCCCAACTCACCTAGACAAGATCCTACTTTACAGTAGGAACTTGTTTATTCCCAACCACCATCCAACTTCACCCAGGTGTACACCAACCCTCTCTTGGAGGCATCAGTTGCACCTTCCCACCATTTCTCCATTCCCCAACCATCATGTGCTCCTAGCACTTCATACACATCTACCTATACCAACCCCTGGTATGAAGCACAAGTCAATGTTGCTTCACAAGTACCCATTTCATCCAATCAAGTTGCAATTCCCATTGCCACTTGTCCCCCATCCACATCATCTATTCCATCTTCATCCATGCCTTCCAATGATGATATGGAAATTAATGAAGCATGGGAACATTTGAACAAATTGCTTAAGAAGTGACATAATAGCTCAACAGCAAGTTCAAGTGAACCCTAGGCCTCAACCAATTTCCACTCAACCCACCTTCATCACCCAAATTCCATCTTGGGTACCACAATATTCTGTGGTTTCCATTCCCATACCTCCATCAACCCATTCCATTCCCATGAGTCAACCCATCCATAGTCCTCATACATCATATCCTTTTCTTCATTCACAATCATTTCTTCACCAACCTCATCATCATAAAATTCACTCCATGCCCCCAATTCATCACACCTCCAACAACACACTCAATCTCATCCATTCATCAATCCATTCACCACATCTCAATTCACTCAACAAGCAAACCAAGGCTTACAAACAGATTGTCAACACACTAAAATTTTACAACAAATTTTAACTCGACTCACTAACATTGAGTTGTAGTTGAGTCATCATCAGTGTCAACAACCACAACAATTGCAACATCCAGTTCCACAATCCACATCTCAGGTTACGATACCTATACCACAATTTCAAAATCCAACACAATTGGACAAATGCACCAAGCATCCCACAAAGCCCCATCGAGATTACACAGTGCTTTCAGAATCTTATTCAACCATTTTTCAAAGGCTTTATGAAGCACAAGAGATTGTACTTCCAGAAATCAAATCAAGTGATCTTAACAAGCCACATGGAAAGAATTATAAGAAGCACTTGTATTGTCCTTATCATCAACAAGTGGGCCATGACATCAACAATTATCATGTATTTAAAGACGTTGTCCAAGATCTTATTGATCTGAAAGTCTTTCCCATAAATGGTCCATCCAACCCATCTGATCAAGACATTGGTACCAACTCAATCATCAAGCATACTAGGGATTCTCAGGATATCACATCCTCCCAGTCACTCACATCATCAATCATCAAGAAAATTGAGGATGCTTAAGGTATCGCACCTTCCTCACAAAAAAAAATAAAAATAAAGGTTCTAATCCTTTGGTCACATCTCAATTTAAAATGCTCCAAAGGTACTTAATCTCTTTGGTCACATCTCAATTTCAAAAGGCTCCAAAGGTACTTAATCCCTTTGGTCACATCTCAATTTTAAAAATCTCCAAAGGTACTTAATCCCTTTGGTCACATCTCAATTTCAAAAGGCTCCAAAGGCACTTAATCCCTTTGGTCACATCTCAATTTCAAAAGGCTCCAAAGGTACTTAATCCCTTTGGTCACATATCAATTTCAAAAGTCTCCAAAGGTACTTAATCTTTTGGTCACATATCAATTTCAAAATTCCAAAGGCATTTAATCCCTTTGGTTACATATCAATTTCAAAAATTCCAAAGGTACTTAATCCCTTTGGTCACATATCAATTTTAAAAACTCCAAAGGTACTTAATCCCTTTGGTCACATATCAATTTTCAAAATGCTCCAAAGGTACTTAATCCCTTTGGTCACATCTCAATTTTCAAAATGCTCCAAAGGTACTTAATCCCTTTGGTCACATCTCAATTTTCAAAAGTCTCCAAAGGTATTTAATCCCTTTGGTCACATATCAATTTTAAAAAGTCTCCAAAGGTACTTAATCCCTTTGGTCACATATCAATTTTAAAAATTCTCCAAAGGTACTTAATCCCTTTGGTCACATATCAATTTCAAAAAGCTCCAAAGGTACTTAATCCCTTTGGTCACATATCAATTTTCAAAAATCTCCAAAGGTACTTAATCCCTTTGGTCACATATCAATTTTCAAAAAGCTCCAAAGGTACTTAATCCCTTTGGTCACATCTCAATTTTCAAAAATCTCCAAAGGTACTTAATCCCTTTGGTCACATATCAATTTTCAAAAATCTCCAAAGGTACTTAATCCCTTTGGTCACATCTCAATTTTCAAAAAGCTCCAAAGGTACTTAATCCCTTTGGTCATATTTCAATTTTTAAAAATCTCCAAAGGTACTTAATCCCTTTGGTCACATTTCAATTTCAAAAAGCTTCAAATCACGTTGGTTATTTCAATTTCAAAAAGCTCCAAAGGTACTTAATCCCTTTGGTCATAAGCTTACCAGGCTAGGGGGAGTAGAAGAACCCGAGCCACTTAACATCATACACTTGAAAGCATTCCATGCTTAATATGATTTATATATATGTATATATACATGGCTAATACACAAAAACATTGCATTTTATTTGCACACATTTCATTTAACAACAATTGCATTCATACACTACATTTCACAAATTGCATTTCATACATTCCATCCACATTTCACATTTCATATTAGGGATCATTTATTCAGTTCAAGATTTTAATTGGTCCAATAAAGTCATGTTGCCTTAATCAGGGGCACCTTCACAACATCATCCACACCATTCCACCAAGTCAAAATTGTCATTTGCAAAGCCACATTTCCATAATTCCTAGGTGTTTTCGGTCACTCAGCCACTCCTAGTGTTTTAAGCAACCTCCAAAATACATGTCGAGTTCCTTTTAGGACCATTACACATCTACACTAAGAAAATATTGAGTTTTAGGAATTGACTCCAAAATATTCTTGAACCAAACACAATTTCACATCTTAAAAACATCTTGTGTCAAAGAGGGATAACACCATACTTGGTATGAACCTCAAAGTGAAAAGGGTCATCCTTGCTAGTCCCATCATGCAACATAGTCCACAAAAATAATGGTTTTCACCACTATCACAGTTGCTTCCAAATTCAAAAGATAGAGTAGTAAGGATAGGGTACAATTCTCATCACACTTAGGTTGAGAATCTGATTCCCCAAAGCTCTAAATATTTTACATCACACACCACTGATCATTGGGTTGTAAGGATCGTACTACATTTCTAGTCAGACGGTTAGGTAGTCATCCCCAAAACTTAAGAGATCAAAAAATAATCTTGGACTATGGAGTTAGCCTCCACCGGAGCTATAGACGCTTGATTGGTAGTGGAGTACACTCATGCATGGTGACACATCTCTTTTAAAGAGACCTCTGACCACACATAAGGACAAGCTAGCTTCTTGGTCTCATCCATAATAGGTTACACCCAATTTACTCAAGATGAGTTAATGAACTCACTTGCACACACATTGGTTCTTGATTGCCTCAAGTTATTACCATGCTCTTGATTTGGTAAATGAATTCACTACACACACATTTGGTCCTAGAGGGATTAGGCAGTTTTAGTGAGTTTGTTTTATGCCACTAGTATGTCTGAGTCTCTACAAAATAATCAGTTTTCCATATCAACATCCATATCTTCTTCCATATCAACATCCATATCTTCTTCCATGTCAACATCCATGTCATTTCATGAGTCTTTCACCCCACATACCACCAAGTTTGGTGCCCCTGATTAAACAACAATGCTAAAAAATGGTCAAGAAAATTCTAAACTATGAATGATCATTAGAACATTTGCATTCCATAACTTGCATTAATCATCCATAACACATTACCACTTGCATTAATCATCCATATACATTTGCATCCACAAAAAACAATAAGCATTCACATAAAAGCATAACACAAAAGTAAAATCCATGTATATATATATATATATATATAATTCGCATATGCAAATATTGCTAGAAAGTTCAAACAACATCACAACTTGGGGGTGTTCAAGGTATCACACCTTCCCCCAATCAAACAAACAAGCATCACAACTTGGGGGTGCTCAAGGTATCACACCTTTCCCCACCAATTCAATAAACAATTCAATCACGCATACACATCAATTTCTAGGTTCAAAAGATTGTGTTCTTTTGTCAAAGGTTGCACCCTTTACCTTGCATTCACATCATCCACATCAATTTCTAGGTTCAAAAGATTATGTTATTTTGTCAAAGGTTGTACCCTTTACCTTGCATTCACATCATCCACATCCATTGCTAGGTTCAAAATATTGTGTTCTTTTGTCAAAGGTTGTGTCGTTTACCTTGCATTCATTCATTTTCAAAAACCCCTTCATCTGTTAGGGCAAAGAATAGACACATTCATTGTATTTTCCTCATTTCAAAAACCCTTCATCTGTTAGGGAAAATAATAGACACAATCATTACATTTTCATTTCATTTTCCCATTATCAAAAACCTTCATATGTTAGGGAAATAATAGACACAAGTACAAGTGAACCTTGTATTTAGTGGTTTATCCTATTAACCTAGTGGTTGCAGTGATTGGTTATCCATGCAATCTGGTAGGATGGATAGATCACCATAAGGACACTTACATTATCAAAAACCCCTTCATCTGTTAGGGCAAAGAATAGACACAATCATTTTATTTTCCCATTTAAAAAACCCTTCATCTGTTGGAGCAAAGAATTGACATAATCATCACATTTTCATTTCAAAAATCCTTCATCTGTTGGGGCAAATAATAGACACAATTCATCACTTTTTCCCATTTCAAAAACCCTTCATCTGTTAGGGCAAAGAATAGACACAATCATCGCATTTTCCTCATTTTAAAAACCCTTCATATGTTGGGGTAAATAATAGACACAAGTACAAGTGAACCTCGTATTTAGTGGTTTATCCTATTCACCTAGTGGTTGTAGTGACTGGTTATCCATGCAATCTGGTAGGATGGGTAGATCACCATAAGGACACTTGCATTGTCAAAAACCCTTCATCTGTTGGGGCAAATAATAGACACAATCATTGCATTTTCATAATTATTGCATCATACACATGTCAAAAACCCCTTTCATCTATTGGGGCAAAAATAGACTCAGTCACTTGAATCCATATATTCAAAAATGTAGCTTACCTCCACAAAATCACTCCATATTGCATCCATCAATACATTTCTCATCATCACATCTTCATGTCACCATCAAATCCATCAACAATTGCATTTACATTCAACATTTGCCAAGTTCATCTACAATTTCAAGTGAACCTCGTATCTAGTGGTCTATTCTATCTCCTTGGTGATTGCAGTGATTTGCATCCATGCAATTTGGTAAGATGAATAAACCACCATAAGGACACTTGGCCATTTTCATCATCCACTATCTCCTTGTTCGAAAACAAAATCACTTTTGGTACTTCATCTTTAGAGTGAGACTATGCCAAGACCAATTTGCTCAAAAGTTATCATTGATGGCCTTGTTCGTGGGGCTTGAAACATGGAAAAAATCATAACTTTTCATCATCTCCTTTGCAATTACACCAGTCTCCGAGGATGCAGGTCGGGTAAAGTGATTGAGCAACCATTTAGGGATTTCATGTAGGAATTGCTGCAATCATGAGTGGCCCCGAGGATAGACTATTTTTATTTTCTTTTTGCATTTGCATACTTGCATTTCAATGATGCCAGAAGGCACATTCTTCAACAACATCGAATCACCCCAAATTTGGGGTAACCACATTTGATTTTGAATTTCCCACAATGGGATACATCTTACATGATCATGGCATCTACACTTGGAAAAATCCCTTCATCTGTTGGGGCAAAAATAGACACATTTTTCACAAAATTCCTTCATCTATTGGGGTAAAAATAGATGCAATCATTTCACATTTTTCACCAATCCCCTTCCCACCATTGGGGTAAAAATGGTATCACATTTACATCATTCATATCATCCACCATTCATTTGCATAGATTTTTCAATTGGCTCATGAGATTCATCCGCAAACTCATTCACCAATTGAGGGGGTAAGCTACATAAAATTCAAATTCTTTCATTCTTTTGTCTTCAAGCTCACATTTCACATCCCAAGAGAAAGTTGCTTCTACACCTAGCCAAAACAGGTGTCTCATGTTTTTGCATTGCATTGTGTTTCACGCAACGTAGTACAAAAAGGGGTATCTATAGACACCAAAACCTAGCCACTTGTCATCCATCCATGTCTTCCCACCATTTCCACCCATTATTTATATATATTTATATATATATATATAATATTATATATAATATATATTTATATATAATAAAATTAATCCCAACCATCCGATTTCACTTAATCCTATCCATCCATCTATATCAATCCATGCCACACACCCAAAATTAATATCCACCCTTCGATATGCTTTTATCTCAGCCACACGATTAGTGTCATTGAAACCCTAACATGCCCTAGGGTGGATTATAAATAGGAGCCATTTTGATGGCTCAACCCCTAAGTTTTCCTAAGCAGTCCCTAAATTCAGAGTCCTTTTCCTTGAGTTTCCTAAGTCATTCATGCCCTAAGTTTTCCCTAGAGTATCCAAGTGCTCTCACCTTCCATCCTTGTTTGCCATAGCCTCAAAATCCATTATTGCCTCCTTCGCTCAAGCCAGATCTACTTCTATAGACTTTTCATTCAGTCATCGAACACCTTTTGGTGCTCCCTGTCATTCTCAAGCATCTTTGAGCACTTCTCCTTCACCTCCAAGCACCTTTGGGCATACTCCATTATTCCCAAGCCTCCATGGGAATTTATTGCAGCTATCGAGTGCCCATAGGTGTTTATAGTAGAGTTCTACAACCCTCCCTAGCCTTCGAGTGATGCTAGGGCATCACCACATCAATCCACTCTAACAGATTACATCATATTAGAGAATGATAGATAAGCAAGGTAAATCTTTTTATTGTTATTTCATTCTATGCACTTTCAATTCTTTTCATGTTATTTACATCATATAGCTAGGGTTTTTGTATTGATTATAGAGGGCCTCACATTGTGGAGCCCTCACAGTTGCTACTAACCTACTTGCTATTTTCTTGTGTGTAGATCTAGAAGTGTTACATTAGCATTGTGTAGCTGCTTAAGTTGGAGTGGCCCAACATTGGATAATCAGAAGCCCACTCACTTCTGTTGGGAGCAAGAGATGTGTTTTGAGACACCACCAGCGTTTTTGCTAGGGTTTCGAAGAACCCTAGCCATTGTAAAATTTGTATCAAAGGATTCAAAGATCCTTATTGTAACAATGGAGTTTTGAGGCTCCCCCATTAATATAAAATCATTCATTGTGCAATATTGTCTTTTGAGTTCTAATTTATATCTTGTTATTTGGTGTTGCATTTTTGTCTCTTCACTTTTAAACTTATAAAAAGTAGCCATGATGAAAACTTATTAAAAATTTTCAAGATAGGGTCTCTCTGCTCAAAAAATAGAAAACCAACAACACCAACAACAATTATTTTTTTTAATAATTTTTAGCCAAAGACAAAGAACAAAAAATACAAGGCCAAAATAAATTAGGCCCTACAAAGAAAAAATAAACAAAGAAAAAACTAAAAAAAAGAAAATGCACTAATCTTCAATTTGTTTGGGCCTTCTCTTGTTTGACTCTCTTTCTTTTTGAGTGTCTTTAGGACCTAAAACAAAGAACTACACATTGATTGAGATCAACAACTAAAAATTAATCTTAGGGTTTATGTTGCTCAAACAAAAAGAACAAATAAGGGTTTGAGTAGTCCTGCAAATGAATTTGAATAATGAAATTGAAGCTAAAAAAAACTAACTAAATATATTACAAAAACTCTAAACCCACAATCTCAAAAAACTAGGGTAATTGGAGTACCTTTCCTATAACTCAAACTTGAAACCCCTAAAAAAAAGGGTTCTTCAAGCCCCTTTTCAAAGAATAAAATCCAAATCCAAGAAGATCCAAATCCAAAACTATGAAAAAATACAAAATAAAATCTTGAAACCAAGACCAGGCTGCCATAAAAAGGAGAGACAACCAAAGAACAAAACTTAAACAAGGCTTAAAAAGTTTGAAAACATCTCTAGAAAACTCTACTTACTGTACTAGTTTTCTATGATTCCACCAATGACTTCCAACACAATGTTGAAGCCCTGGGTCAAGTTGATAGCAAAACTAAAAATCAAACCCAAACCAACTTCCTATTAGACTAGAAAAACATCATCACAATAGAATTAGATTGCCCTTTGTCACCCTCTAAAAATTTTAGGGTAAAGCACATGTTTTCGAAAGGGTCCTAGTCCCTTTGTTCTAAGGTTTGAACTTGGATCTCCTAAATGAAAACCCAAAGGTATACCACTATGGTATGCTTCATAATACTATATGTCCACTTTTTACCATCATCAATGAGCCATGAATGACATTTTCTAAAAAAGGATAGCATTGCACATAGATTCAACCATGTAGTAGATATCTAATATGAATTTATATTAATTGTTAGTATATGTTTCAGTGGTTTACCTCCAAGATACGTGTTCACCATGATCTCGCTCCATAGTGAGTTACTTTCCTTGATTAATCTTCACATTAGTTTAGCTTCATACACCTTTGGCAATAAGGATAGATAATTTATTCCTAATCCACCCTTTTTTTGGGTAAGCATACAATATCCCTCTTAACCAAATGGAACTTCTTTATTTCTTATTATCTAACACCTTTCCACAAAAAATTCCTTATTATCTTTTCAAAATTACACCTCCTAGTGCATGAATATATTAAATTAAATATATCGAGATGGTAGACAAAATTGAATAGATTAGAATCACTCTCGTAACTAGATTCAACCATCTATAGGATCACATATTCAATCTCTATATTACTTTGTTGAGGACATTATCCCATTTATTTTTAGCATGCTTTCATGGGTCAATTAGCACCCCTAGATACACAAAGAGTTATTTAGATTTGCCTAGTTTGAAGCTAAAAATTATGACAAGTTTCCTCTTGAAAGCTAATGAGCAATTATATGCATAAAGGATAATTTTACCACAATTATCAGAAGATCCTATTGCTTTATAAATTTTGTCTTATATATATTTCATGTTCTTGGATTCCTTAATAGATGTGTATCCCATTAACATAGAGTCATCTATAAATTGAAGGTGGTTGGTGCTTACTACATTTGAAGTAATTGATGCTCCTTCAATTTACCCTACGTTCTTGCTTGCTTGATAAGATAGCTCAATACCTCAACCATGATGACATATAAAGGTGGTGATAATAGCAAGCCTTCTCTTATACCTTTAGAAGAGTTAAAAAAATATACGGTCCTCCATTGAATAAAATCCAAAATGTGCTAGAGTTGATACAACCTTCCACCCATTTTACCCATTGCTCATAGTACCCCTTTTTTGGAGGACCATTACGAGAAATCTCCTATTGAGTCTATCATAGATTTTAGCAAAGTCAAGTTTGATTATCATTGTCCTTCTCCTCAATTTAACTATAGAGTGAATTACTTCTTGTGCAATTATAACTTCTAAAATTTATCTTCCTTTAACCGCTCTCCCTTACTCTTTCGATCATAGGCAAAAAAAATTTAAATCTACTAGCCATTATTTTTTAAATTACTTTATAGGAAAATTTGCATAGAGAAATGGGTCTAAATATATCAAACTTACTTGTCTTCTCCTCTTTTGGGATAAGTTCCAGGAATGTCAAATTCATTGACTTAAGAACTTTTTCTATTGTTCTTGCTTCTTCCACCATTACTTGTAGATCCTCAACTATAATTTCCCATGGTCCTCTAAAAAAATTACATGAAATTCATTTGGACCTAGAGCTTTGTCTAGCTTAGATGAATACACTATCTCTTTTAATTCTTCCATGTTGATTTCCTTCATTATATGATTATTCATTTCTTGTGCATATACTTTTGGTATTAATTCAACCTCTTCTCTTTGAATTACTTTTCTTTCAATGTTATCATCTGATAATGAGGTTTAAAAATAATTTCTCACAATATTTTGTATTTTATAATCCTACCATCTCATCCCCATTGTCTTGCTTGATACATGATATGCAATTCTCCATTTTGTAAGCAATCAAAGCTTTATATAAAATATTAGAATTTGCATCCCCTTTATATGCCTAGAGAACTCTTACTCTTAACCTTAATATATCACTCTCCTCCTTAATATTTTCTATTTTTGCAATCAACTTAGCTTTCTCATCTCTATTCAAATCTATATCTATTTCATTTTGTGCTAGTTTGTTTAATTCTTCTAATCTATCACATATTTATTTCTTTTTTTTAGCTTTACCTTTCTTTATGATTCTATCCCATACTTTAATTTTATTCTTGATATATTTCATTTTGCTATAGAATCTAAACATTATTGTTCCTTCAACTTCAATATTTTTTTAATAAGCTATGTGTGGTTTCTATTGGGGGCCACTCCTATTACAAAAACAAAACATTACATTGTTCTCATTACATTTCCAACAAGTTAATTAAAGCATACCCATATTTTCCTTTATATCAAATATATTATCCATCTTCCTCAAACTGCTAAGTTTCCATGATCAACTTTTTTTAAGGAACTAAAAACAAGAACAACCCTTACATGAAACATAACTCCAATAGATAGAAGGAAAACAAATATAATAGTCATAAATCAAAGAGGAAATCAGTTCGATTGTTTTTCTTCTATAGTAGAGGTTCTTCCTCCTTTAGAGTGGCAAGATTTGAGAATGCATTTTTGTACTTCAATCTCTTGAGGTAATATCTAGTTGTAACACATTTTGTAGGATTTTTATTTTCATAAAACTGATCATCATTTGAGGTACTAATATTTTCCATGGAACCATTTGGATGGTCTTGTTAGAATATTAATGTGCACTATGCATTCAGTTTTAGTTTGACACTTGTCATATTCTCTTGACAAGTGTCATGTTCTTCATATAGGCTTATGCCTATATATTGTACTCCTTTCATGTATAATATATCTCATCTTTGTTCATTTCCAAAATTTGGTATCAAAGCGGTGAGATCCGCCTGTAGGGTTTGAGTATGGAGTCAAGGAGTATACTCTCCACTCATTGAGTGGATCAGAAACCAAAATCTCCTCCTTCATCATGATCTAACTTGTATTCCACTAATACATCATTGTGATCCTCGAAATAATTTATTTTTGCCATTGGATATAGCTTGAAAAATTTTTTAAGCCACCTGTTCAGGCATTCCAATAATCGACTTTAGTCAAGAAGCATTAGTTTGCACATTGATTCTGAGAGGTGCAGGTATAGTTGGCGAGATTCAAACTCTGGTGTTTGTGAAGGGAATTGGGTCTCTCATGAAAATAAAATATTTGCTCGATTATTAAAATGATGGTTTGCTTTAGATAATGAATAAATTCACCAAGAGTTGTCCTGACGTAATACATCATTCGTCACCACTCATTCTCCTTTTTGCTTGGTGGTATTTTTCATCAAATTAATGTTGCACCAAAGTCTGGATAGCTGATGCAGTTCATGGAGAGTTCAAGAAATTGCATCAAATGTGGGCAGTGAAATGTCGAATATTGCTATGGGCCTTGTTCCTACAAAATCCAAGATATGCTTTCTATGCTTTGCTTTGATAATGCTCTTATTTTCTCATGTCCTAGGAACTTTAATGTCCGACCTGCTCACTAAAGGATGCAAAAGTTCAAATTATTTGCCAAAGGTTTTATGGAGGAGGTCTTGAATGTTGTGTTTAGTTTAAATAGCCCCGAGTTATTTAACAGTGAAGTTGTAGAATATATTGTGTTAAGGCATAGAACCCTGGGGATTGAACCAATGCGACTCCTTTTTTACATCACTGACAGATCTGCGTGCTACTCCCATGTATAAAAACTATTTTATTGCGACCCAATGATGGTTTTATGTGGCCAAATCGAAGGAGTCTTTTCCTAATTTTTTTGTTGATAATCATGATCGTCAATATCAATGCCTTCAGTGAATATTGCACATCAAAATATTTCTGAATCAATGCACAGGATTGAAATCACCCCTCATGTCCCTTGGTTGTAGTCGTAGCATAAGAAGCAACATTCCCCTGACGCACTCAGAACCCCAGCAACCTGGACATTTGATCTCAGAACATTTGAACCCAACAAACTTGATGGAGATCGGCACCAATTTTCCAAGCCCCGCACTGAGAGGTAGACTCATCTGTTTGTAGCGAGCAAGAGTGTTCGTATCCCATTTATTGGCTTCTCTGTGAAAATAGTCAACACAGATTTTTTTAGATCTAAAGGTAAAAGAATACCTCCAAATAAGTGGTGATTACTCACCTGCATAGCATCAATGGAAGCCAATTCGAGTTACAGTACCTACATTTAATCTGCATAAAGATCTGTGTAATATGGTGCGGTCGTTGATAGGATCGTGCATCAGTGCATACTATACTTCAAATCTAGAAGGGTTCGTTGAAACAACTCTACAATTTTTTATGTTTTTTTTCTAACTGATTGTTAATTTTCATTAAGCCATCCACTACAGCCACTGGGAGGCAATACCCTTCTGTGTTCTGAGCCATCCAAACTTCAGGTTGATGCTGCCTTGCATTACACACAAACATCTAGCACACCATTACTGGACATTGCTTTCTTCCAACGAGTAAAGGATAACTGGTGTTGAACTATTAATGAGAACATAAAGAGCACGAGTCTCGATCGCGAGACCAAGAAAAAACCAAAGGGAAATGATTGCATGGAGATCACTATAGATGATTCTTGGTGGTAGCAACAGTGCTATGATTTTTTGGTGCATCACCATAATATGAGCACCACATTTCATCTAAACATGACATCTTTATTTACTGTGGTTGTGATTTTTTTGCTCTCATTTTGTTATCGAAGTAGATTTCAACATCAACCTAAAACCTAACCAATGGTGAAATGAGGAACCCTAAAGCAGCTTTGTTTTGATCGTGAATCCACTACTATTGGAGAATTTTTTTGAGCTGGGATTGGATGTGACACTATTTGTATCTTCCCACAGTTTCTGAAATTTGACTACATTCCTTGTTAACGGTTGAGCATTCGAGTCTCGAGTAAATATTGTGTATGTTGTTCGATTTAGGGGAAGCCATATTCATTGTTGAGCCCATGTCATTTTTCATCGTGAGGGCTTCGATCCTGCATAAATAGCACCAAGACACCTATACATGGCACCGATCACTTATAACTTTTCAGCATAACAAACATTTATGAGAAGAGATTTGATTGGAGATATCATGTTTCATCGTGCTTCTGAGTTCGTGCAGCACAAACCCATGAATTACTCGAGGAACGGAGACTGACGCGTCGACCACTGGTTCGTAGGTTCGTAATCAAACGGTGGAATTAGAGTGGGCCCGTAGAATCCCATGATCTGGAGGTTGATGGATGGATTGACATGTGCACCCTAACAAATCATGATGTAGTATTTTTTGTTGATGATGGTGGGATGATATTTGATAACTCTTATGTTACTCTTCCAAAGTGATTATTGTGACTTGACAGCAAATATTCCCATAGATTTTTTCAAGTTGCATTTTGAAGTGGTTGTCTGCAAGGAGGGGAAATTTTTTAAGCATGTTTTTTGAAACATTTTGTGTGGATATTTTATTGTATGGTAGTGCTCATGGCCGATAATATGACCACTTTGGCCATTTTTTTTTAATGTATCCTGAGGGAAAAATTTAAATGTTTTTTTTACTGCCATGTATTCTGCCAAATAGTGATGCCAGGTTATTCTAAGTTAATATTCTTTGATACCAGGAATATTCTAAATTCTTGATGTTTTTTCAAAAATGAAGGCCCCGTTGGAGTGAAACATTGGGGTATTTATAGTCATCGAAAATGTTTTTCCAAGATGAACACAATGGTGGTATCTAATTGTAATTTTGAGGCTATTCCATTTGTATTTTTTAGCCTCAAAGATTGTTATCATGGAGTGCACTATCGATTGAACCCGACACTCCCAAAGCAAATTTGTAAGTGATCCTTGTATCTAGTCACCTTCCCTATAGGACCTAGCGGATGTAACGACTGGTTACCCATGCATTTCAATAGGATGAGGAGGTCACCATAAGGACACCTACTCTAGGGACTATAGACATAGACACCCTAGACTCTATCCAAGGATTTTTTTGGATCTACTTCTGAATACTACAAACGAAGACACTTCAGAAGATTATATTCTCTTATTTTTTCTTCTCCTTCATATTTGGATTCTATGGCTCATTTTTTATTGTATTTCATGGCTCGTATTTCTTTTGTATTAAGGTACATTTTTGGCAGATATCGACACCTTCTAGATTGAGTTCACCATGATGGGGGATGATATTCATGGTGAATCTATTCAGTGACCTACGATAGGCAATATACCTAGAGGATGACCTATAGAGACAACAGACTCAAGGAAGTGGCTGACCCTGATGCACCTAGGATGACCCTGAGGCACTTAGACGAATGACCTAGTGGCAACAGATCCAAGAAAATGGTTGACCTTAAGGTTATATACCAATAAGTATACATTTTTTATCTGGCATTATTCATAGTTGGAGAGCCAAGCGCAAAGAGCACGAGCCTAGACCAAATCATATAATAAATGAGGATGATAGGGTTCTTTTAAATAAGTTGACATTAAGGAGGAATGGTACCTAATGTTGACTTGTTTTTTTTCTATAGTTAGGATAGTGCACATTAAGATGGAATGTTAGAATATTAATGTGCACTATACCTTCAATTTTAGTTTGGCATTTTTCATATTCTCTTGACAAGTGTCAAGTCCTTCATATAGGCTTATGTCTATATATTGTACTCTTTTACATGTATAATATATCTCATCTTTGTTCATTTCCAATAGGTCTTTAGTAACCATTTGGATTTTATCAATGATCTGATTCAAATTCTCCTTTTGGGGTTGATTCTAGAGGATGAGCTTATTTATTTTGAGTTGGGACATTTGAAGGTTTTGAATCATTCAAATTTAGGGCCTTATCCTCCACAAAGGAGGAGTCAGGTCATGATTAGATGACTGGACATCTCTTCTTTAGGTGGCCATATTGCTGACAACCATAACATATTCGAGAGAAGTTTTCATATTCAATATTTTGGATCTATTCCCCTTTGCTTGAGGAGATAGTAATGGATTGAGGCCCAGGAATTGAAACATCCATCTAAACAACCAATCTTGCTTTACTCATATTAATTTTACTAGATAAATTTTCCTCTATTTGGGCATCCATATATTGGAATGCACCAATGGCATTACCAATTTTGGTGAATATCTTCTCTCCCAAAAAATCCATAGGGAGAGCATAAAGATTTACCCATACTTGGGAAGCCATTAAATTATTTTGTAAAGGGGTTGAAATTAGGAGTTCAAGGTCTTATATAGACACCCCTTTGTCCAAAAAACCAATTATATCTATAATCCATTACCCTATCTCTATCTGCTAAATTAGAAAAGGAAATCAAAAAGAATTTTTTTTGTAGGAGAGTTACTTGGAATTTTGTACTGGTCCACCAATATTTAATGTATCCTTTGATCTCCTTCAAGCCTGGTCTTTTGCCCTTAACTTTGTAGATAATTATTTAGGATTCATGATCAATTAGATCCAACCCAAATTCATCCTCCAAAATCCTGATAGAGGGTAGAGGTTCATCCACCAGCGAACCCAAAGATCCTTGAGAGAATTTTCTTCTAACCAAAGATGCTTTCTCACCGACTAAAGAGATGGTCTATGAAAAACCATCTTCGTTCAACATTTGATTGCACCTAGGGTTTGCATATCTTTCCTGAAGACTGTAGCCAAATTTGTCACTTTGTTTCATTACTTGACTACACCTAGGGTTTACACCACTTTCATTAAGACTGTAACTACACCTTTAAATTCATATTTATTCCACCATTTTTTTACATTTTTCTAAAACTCCTCATGTTCCATCAATTGAGGATTAAATTTGAATGACATATTTTTTGGAGGTTCAAATTCTTGTGTTTTCAATAGTGTTGATGCATGGTCTAATCTCGCACTAGATAGTATAAAATACTCCATTCATACATTTAATCCTAAGATGGATTTATCTACTAAAAACCTATCTAATATTTCTCAAATTAAGGCTCCTCCTCCTCTTCTATTTGACCATGTAAAACTAGCATTATTTGGAATAATATCTACCAAGTTCCTCACTTCCATTATATTTGATACAATTCTTGAATTCTATTTTATACTCATAATTTCTCCTTTCTTATCCTCTAATTTAAAAATTAAATTAAAGTTTCCTCCTATTATCCAATTCCTAGCTATTCGATGGTCCATCTTTCCATATTCTTTGATAGAATTATTTTTTCAAGGATTGATGAGTGGGTCTATACACATTTGTTAGATAACTTTTATTCTAGATCTCTGGCATTCCAATGA
This sequence comes from Wollemia nobilis, assembly GCA_028583015.1. Taxonomy (NCBI): domain Eukaryota; kingdom Viridiplantae; phylum Streptophyta; class Pinopsida; order Araucariales; family Araucariaceae; genus Wollemia; species Wollemia nobilis. Next base: position 121,252 of record JAQPPZ010000677.1, on the reverse strand, counting down.
TATTTGTATTCAATGTGCATCTTTAACCACTTCTATGAACTTCCATTTTATTTTATTCCATATTGTAGCAATGCCTCTACCCATCCTATCAATCCAATACATTCACTCTGGTATATATTAGTATTCCATATTTCTTCCATAGTTGTCCATTTATTTTCTCTTATCTTATTTTCCTAAAGAAAACTAATATTGAGACCAAATTCTTGAACTTTTCCCTTTAAGGTTTTTAGGTTTTTTTTTTGAGGTAGAACCTATACTTCTTATATTCCAAGATTATATAATCATTTTATTAGGTTGCACAGTACAACCTTCTTACTTTTTACTCCCTATCCACTGTGGAGGATTTAATTTTGCTATCTTGTCCTCTATATTGGTTTGCTTTTGAGATCCCTCCTCAATGGATTTTTTTAATGTTTGCAACACCTCTAAACTTATGGGTCTTCCTACCTTCTTCTTGGTATTTATCCCATAGACTACTTGGAATTCTATTTGACTTAGGGATAACATACCATTGTTATCTCATCTTCCACTTTTCACGTATGTTCCTTGTTCTTTTTCTTGATTTTCTACTTTTTCCTCTCCTGCTTTTTGAACTTATTCAATTGGTTCAAACATCTCACTATTCATTTTTGAAATTTTTCCCTTGTAATATATTCTTGTGCTTTTTGTTCTCCAAGGCCTTGAATTGATTTTTCACTGATGTCTCTTTTATTGCTGTTACCCACTTTTCTTTAGTCTACTTTTTATTTTATACATTCATAAATCCTTCATTATTATTCTCATTTACTTGTTCTTTTTATACTTGTATTACTTTTCTTGTGAAATCACAAACATAATGTCCATATTCATGGCAGTGGGTGCATTTAAATAGTATTTGCTCATAATCTAGCTCTTGCTTCCATACTTAACCTTATTGTCCAATTTCAATATGCTCTGGTAAGCCTTCCATTATGTTCATATCCACACATATTCTAGTATATGTGGCTATTTTTTATTGTTTTGTCATCTTAGCTATATTAATGAACCACACTAAAGAGTCTCTTATTGCTTTAAAAGATTTTTTTTGCCAAAATTGATATGGGAAAAAATGCATCTTAACCTATATTGAAATAGATTTTAGAATTTTTTCTCTTGGGTCAAAATTATCATTGTAGTACTTATAAATAATCTAATTCTTGCTATGAATAGGGACCTCTCTTAAAAAATCATTTTTGTATCTTTGGCTTTGTTAAAAATTACCATAAAAACCCTCTTCCTGCATATACTATATTTAGTTTTGTTGAGAGTGCAAATGACATATTGTCAAGGGCATGACAACATACTTGGAATAAATATATGTTCTCTCTTGAAAGGGAAGTATTTCCCCCAATATTTGGGTATTCTAGGTCTTGGCCAATATGAATAGACTCAAAGGTTATTGATAATTATTCTTTTAAGGGGTCTTTACTGGTTATGTTTTAAAAGATAGATTTCCCATTACAATGCTTTTAAACCAAACACTTAACTATCTAAAAATAATTCCACTACATTAATATTTAAAATTGGGCAACAAATGATAAATTTTAAGCATTTTAATATGTGATTGTTCTGAATAATATTACATTATTTGGTACATGACAATGTACCACCTTGGTACATCATTGTAAATACTAGATTAGGGTTGTGTCTTAGATTAATGAGTGAGTTAATATTTTATGTAATGTAATAATGTGTAGAAAATGCACAAGTGTCATGTAAATATGTGTGCAAGTGTTATGAGTGTAAATGTGCATGTGTCTAATATGTAAGTGTGCACATGTGTCCTTAGAATAGGAAAGTGAAGAGTTGTTAAGAAAAGTGAAGGTCAAGAGTGCAACATATGAAGAGTCACATACAATTATATATTTGTGACAAAGCATTGTAATATCAATCGAACGTGCATAGCTTTATGCTTGCATTAGTAGACCTTTATTCAATAGCATTTCTAATATTTTATGTGTAATATTGTGAGCATGTTTATGTGAGTATTCTAATGAGATATTCTATTTGATATTACATTTATGAGTTATTATTTGATTTATTATATTGTAAATTTATTATATTAGATCCTATGATTATTTTCCTATGAATATTTACATTAAGTATTAAAGCTTCAAAAGCTAACAGTGGTATCAAAGCCACAACAAGGTTGCTTGCATAGGATTTGAAAGTTGCAATAGGCTAGAGTCTTTCCACAGTTGTAGGAACAACTAGTGAAGACTAGGACTCAACAATAGAATTTGGAGAAAGCTAGGGTATTTCCACAAGGTTGAAGAATAACCTGTGAAGACTAGGACTCAACTAGGATCTTTCCACTAGGTTGAAGGATAACCAGTGAAGACTAGGATCCCTATTTGGGTGAATAAACTTGAATTCAATTGATTATTAAGGGAATAGCGAACCATGACATTATCAGAGATTTTTAGGGACATAAATACCTTGATATTGATATTTCTCTCAAGGAAAGAGAATAGTTATTGATTTATTTTTTTGCATATTGAATATTATAGGAAGAACCAACTTAGAAGAAAGTTGATCATTCAGATTTTTTATTCTTAGGTAATGCTAGAGAAAGCTATCTAAGATATTGCTACAATGAAAATTGATCTTCAAAATTTGAGAAGCTTCCTACAGGGGATAAAGAAGACTTTAATATTCATGTGCTAGAAGGCTAAAGGCTTTCCTCAAGCAGGGATTGATTTGAGTTGTAGTCAAGTAAAGTTTTAGGTAATTAAGATATTGACCTTGATAAGATAGATTGAGTTTACCTATTCTAAGAAACTATTTAGAATAGAAGGAAATCTACAATAATGATCTAGGTCTTGAAGACAGACCTTGAAATTGATACAGTGAATTCATGTCTTAATAAAAAGACCTTGATAAAATTTTTAGTGATTCAGTGTTCTAAGATAAGAGACCAATATTAAGAGATAGAGTTCAAAGAACCAGAGATTTGAGACCCTTTAGAGAAAGAGGTCCATAGTGGAGATAAGTGGCCCTATTAGAAAAGAGGCCATATTTGATTGATAAAGGAATAATTCATAAGGAGAAAAGTCATAGAAGACTTGTAGATTTGAGACAAAAGACAGTAAGAGAAAGGAGACCCGTTAGAAGAGCTCCAACAAGAGTACTTACACTGGATTTGGGATAATTATCATCATTCGATGACAAGCTCATAAGAAAGATAGAGGAGACTTGAGAAAAGAGGTCCCATAGTAGATAGAGATAGAGGAGACTCAAGAAATAGGTCCCATAGAAGAAATAAAATAGAGATAGAGGAGACCCAATGAAATAGGTGCCATAGAATACAAAGATAGGAGACCCAAGAAAAGAGGTACCATAGTATACAGAGATAGAAGACCCATTGAAAGAGGTCCCATTGAATATAGAGAATGGAATGAGACCCATAGAAATAGGTCCATCATAAGCAAATAATATTGGTCCTTAGTAATAAAAGAGACCATTATTCTAGAAGTGAAAGCAAGCATAAAAGAGAAAGCAAAAAGGCACCAAATTGAAGAGTTAAAAACAACAAGCTTAGACTTAAAGGAAGTAAGTCAAGTTAAAGAGATTTGATAGCATTAAAGCATTAAATTCTTATTGGTTAGAAATCTACCTTGGTTTGTGTGCCTGTTAACCTTGACCAATATTGAGTGATCGCGAGGTGAGGCAGCCACGAGGATTAATCTCTGAAGATGACCGGCTCCAAAGGGATCCTAGCTAAACATGTATGGGAAAATGGGGGTTGAAAGAAAGAAAATAGAGCTAAAGCTAGAACTTAAAGGGGATGGATTCAGTCGCATCAAAAAATATGCATAATAAACTCAAACCATTGCAAGAAGCACAAGTGAACTACCTAAAAGATCATCCAACCCTACTCTTATTTGACATCTATTGCACTTGATCAAAGGCAAATTCTATAATTACTGAATGAAAAAGCATGAAATTTATATTGCAAAATTAAAGCATTTCCATTCAAATAGCTTTAGCAAAAATAAATATTCAATCCTCACACATTTAAGAGATTACTTGGAGACCAAACAATAACACACTTGCATTTCTTGAATAAAAAAGCTTTACATATGAGTTGTAATAGCTAAAGAGCCAACCCTTGGAAAGACCTGCATTCCAATATATATAATATTTACAATAAATGTTGCATTCAAGATGGTATGTGGAAGATGATACAATGCAGCCACCCAGCAAGGGTAGCCATGCTGCAAATATTTTCTAATATTCTACAATCTATGGTGGAAGGTAGTTGCTAGAAGTACATTGACCAAGCTACATGAATCTAGACTCTTGATCAATATAACTTCATCTAACAACTCTACCAGGCTATATTCCATTCATCTGCATCTAAATACCATTAACTACGTGAGGAGACACCCTAAATTTAATTGCTTTCATAAATCCACTAGATAGACATTGGAATCCTCCACACCAGTCACCCACTGAGTATCTTTGTTGGTGAGTTCATTACCTTATTCCTTTGAAAGCCCCTCTATTCCCTTAGAGTAGGTGGGGATTTCAGTGTGGTGGACTTTTGGGATTCACTTGTTGCTTTCTATCAACCCAAAACTCTACCCACTATGTTTCATCACCTTTGAAGTGGGCTTTTGGGATGTTTGCTACTCTTCTAATATTAGCAGGCTGGGACCCTTTAAAGGATTGATGGGTACCCATTTTATTTCCAGGTCTCATATTGAAGCACTTGCTCATGGGGTAGAACTTCGAGATCTATCCTGAGTTGACAACATCTTATTTTCCATCTATTGCTTCAATGATGGGGCTTTGGGATCCTATTCTTCTACCTACCATGATTGCAATAGATTTTGAGGATCTACCTAAATTCCAGAGTGCCTGGTTTTCTTCCCATTTTAGCACTTAGCCAAAATCTATGCTTTTCATTGGTAGTGGTCCTTTAGAATATGTTTGATGTGCTTCGCAACCCATTTCTCCATTTATCTTGGCACCATCAATTCCACCACCCTTATTGCAGCCTACAAAGCCTCACATGTCAGGTAGACCAACTCAGCATGCACCACTTGATGCAACTAGGCCAAGCTCCAAAAATTTTATTTTTTGATATCCATCATCCTTGCTGATCAAAAAGGAACGAGTGGATGAATGCACTCAAAATTTCACCCGCACTTTTGGTGACTCATAGGGGATTTTTACTTTGTGGAAACAAGATCCTGAAGACCATATTTTAGCAAAAAGTACTTACAAACAGGGAAGAGAAGAAGAAAAGAATAGAAAAGGCACAAACAAAAGCAATTAGGGGAGGCTACAAGAAAAGGAAGGTGGTGAGTGATGGGGTGGAAACTACACAAACAAAAAGGCAAGATAGAATGGAGAAAAAGAAAATAAGAGGTACCAAAGGGGAGAAAAAGGGACAAAAGAAGAGAGTAGGGTGAGAAACAAAAACAAAAGCACATAGAAGAAAATGAAAGAGGCAAAGAGGCAGAAATAGGAAGGCTATAGATGTTACTAATCGAAGGATTTAGTGACAACAAGCACAAAGGAAAGATAGAGGAAGGAGCTAGTGATAATAAAATAAAGAAACAAAAGGAAAGGCAACCATGGAGTTACCCATGGTAATATCAGACTAAATTGCTCGATCTATAGGACACTCCTATAGATTGCTCTTCCATAAACATACTCCATTGTATCCCAAGACTACTTCAAGAATAGATAGAATGCCAAAGATACTTGTTTATCTTGTTATAGCCTTTTTTCTTCATGCAATCTAACAAGAACTTACTCAACCCATCATAATTCATTGTGAAAATTCTCAATTGTTCTCTTAGACTCATCCTTTAGTGAATCACCAAGCTGCATATGAGGCACCTTATATAGAGTGATTCTCCCAGTGAACCATGACATAGGCACCATTCATGAAATATTTGATTTGATGTGGATTATATGGCAATACATCCAAATATTACCCTTTTGGGCACCTTTTTGACCTTATGATTTCATGCCTATGCTAGGGTGATGTGCTATCCTACTTGCATGATTCTTAACATACTTACTTCATTCCTAACATAGATTTTTAGAGACAATATTTAAAGCTTTTGTCCTTGTTGCTTTTATCCATTGGACTACGAAGTCACAATAATAAAATGAAAAACAAAAAAGAAACCAACCAAGAAGAAGGGAAGACAACAAGAGAATGGGAGAAAATGCTATAAAGTAATGAAACCACATAGGAAACCTTTTCCATTCTCCACTCAATGAATATGGTGTTTGCACAACATCTAGGTGTGCACTTGGTTCACACATGACCACTTGGATAAGTTGAACTCTTACTTGGGATATTTCTCAATATAGAAAGGAAGCAATCCTTAACTCAACACCATGATGAACCTCCCATCCAAAGGAATCATCATTTGGTTACCCTCTCAATTTAAACATCCTCTCACTTATCTAATAAAGTGTGAGGATAGACACATATCAAAAATAGGAGGTATCTCGACCACCTTTATATCTTGGATCACAGCCAGACCTAGCAGATCGTGTATTAACATTAGGAAATTATGTAATTTTCCTAGTCTCTTGAGTTGCTTTTCCTTACAAAAAAAATACTTCTAAACCACTTGTATTTGGGATGAGCCCCAAACATCTGTAGATCTACATTGGAATGATGGGGATCTCAAGGTCCACTACACAATTATGCAACAAATGCTTTTCCAGGGTAAGGGGCAGGTAGAAGGGAGGAATATGACTCTTAGGATGGTAAGGGAGGGAATTTTTAGAGGGGATACGAATCTCCATGGTTTCCAATTTTCCCTATAGGGATACATAAACCAAGCTAAAAAATTTTGATGCCAACGAGTCTTCCCTTGGCCCAGTCATCTTGGGGAGTGGATTTTTTAATAGACTTTGGAATTGCTCCACCTTTTTGCTCTTTGCTTGGCATTTACTGTTGAGAAGTAGAGATTGTTTTACATGTCCATCCTTTGCTAGTTCAAATAATGACATCATTGAGGGGGCACACTAAAGGGTCTGTACCCTTTGCTTCTATGCTTCGGGTAGGCAAAGTTAAGGCCCCATGATGCACATATCACCCTAAGGAGAAATCACCAAGCATTCATTTTTTTGTTCATTATAGGTCTACAATGAGCTGAAAGCAATGATTTTACCTATTACTAGGGATGGGCAAACATTTGCTCTGCATGGGCTATGATACTGACTCTTTTTATAGCCTTCATATTCATATGGTTGCATCCTTTGTGCGGGCATGATTCTCAGATTAACATTTGGTTGTAAATATGGTTGTTGTGCAGGCAATTACCAGTTTTCACATGCCCTATTTTCTCTAACCAAAAATTCCCTTTTCATATCTCCAACTTCTCCAGTGAGCCACTGGATCTTCATCCTTAGTTTTTGATGCACTTGTTGCATAAGTATTTGGGAATTTCCATAGATGTGTAGAGGGATAAACCACACACTAGCATATGATCTTCAAGGCTGGATCCACAAGGAACCCTTGAGGTGACCACGACGGCCGTTATAACTCTACACTCAATGTGGGGAAGGGAGGTTTCACTAGGAATGAGGCCTTCACTCCAGCTTCCCAAAGATTAAGGTCAAGAGTTCTTTCATAGACTATTTAACAACTATTTAAGAAATTTAAGAGACTTCTATTTAATACATTTAGCATTAGTTAGCATTCACTATTAATACAGTTCTTTAGGTACTCCTCACCATCTCATAGATATCTCAAATATTTTACCAAGATTTTAGGACTTGCTCCAAGGTGGAATGTGTTTAATGTGTTCAATTTAAGACAATCACCTATATTTGGCCTTTCTATGCTAAGGTATGAAATGAAATAACAATGCAATATACAAAATGAAAGAAGACAATATATAACCCTAGGATGAATATTTATTTGAATGATCTCTACCACTAAGATTTCAAAATGAAACCTTTGAGAAAGGGTTCAAGAGAAAATGCACAAACAATATTAAACCCTAAATGCACACTATATGTTGTTTGCTCTTTCAAATGCCTAGAAAATTAATTAAATATTTCCCTTTTATATCAAATCTAGGGTTTTAATAGAGATAAAATTCACTCAAAAAATAGCCTTAAATATTTAATAGGGCACTTATCTCATCTGGTGGTTTATCCAAGCTTTATATTTCATCCAACAATATCCCATGATTCCTATTCCTACAAAATAGTTTCACAAATACTAAAAAACACGATCAACGTTAGCAGGCCTGCTTATACTGTTGTATGGCTATACTTGGAGGTGTAATAGTCAAGTCCCCTAGGTACTTTTAGCTAACATTTTGAAGTACAAAATAAAAATTTGACTTTTGGAATATGGACAAGTAGAATAAAATGCAGTAGAACAATATGATAAACAAAATGTAAAATATGTCACTATGATTAGAATGTAATATGAAATGCAAACCTAGGGTTTGGAGACAGTAGACTACCCCAAATCCTAACCTATGTGAAATCATGCTCTGTATGAAACAACCATGATTTCGCAGAATGGAAAATTTGCACCCCAAAATTATCAAATGTGATTTCACAACATAGGAAAAAACCCTAGCAAAAATCAGATAAAATGATGTGAAACAAAAGTCTAACTAGTATACGAAATGCAGATGAGTGAAAAAAACCTGGTGGTAAAAACAAATAGACCAAAGTATGGAGACCTCCAAGTAGTAGATTCCTTCTTAGGGCTTCAACACTTGTCCACCAAAAATAACAACACACAATCATATGTAGCAGAATGTAAATCCAGAATAGAGCTTCAACAAACTATATTGATACTTGCACAATGAGCACTTTCAGCCTTGGTTGATCACTTGAAATATTGCTTGGATTTGTTAGGATCTTCTTAGTGGTAAAATAAGACTTCAAACCCTCTATTTATAAGGAGTTTGAAATAAAACATGGGTAGGAAAAACCAAGAAAGTCGACCTCAAGAGAGATCAACTTAAAAAATTAGGGTTTCCTAGGAGAAAAAACTAGCTATGCAAAATAACGCTCCACAAATATCGACCACAATTTTGCATAAAAGGTAAAAAATGGGAATAAATGGAAAAGGGAGGTCCAAACTTGTTTAGGGCAAGTTGGAGGGTCTCCCTAAGGATCTAGGGAAAATGACTCACTAAAGTGGGTCAATTTTTTGTGTCTACAAGAAGTCATCCTGCACTGCATGATATTGATACATCATATCTCTGTAGGGGAGGCAATTATAGAGGGTTGTAGCAAATGCACAACCTCCCTTGGGAATATTTTCTCAATTTGGATTAGGATTTATTTGATTTGAAAAGCCTCCTTGAAGATTTAGGGAAATATTTTATCCCTAGACTAGCAAAGGATGAGGCCTATATCAGGGTTAAAGGACCAGATATAGTTAGGTAAGGTTGGGCATGGGATGGTCAATAATCAAGGGGGATCCCTCTCCAAATCCTATTGAATTAGATATTGAAATATAGGATGGTCTCTAGAGGTTCTTGTTTGATGAATGAGAATTGGGTCAACAATAAGAAGGGGTCTTGAAAGTTATCAAATGTGTCAATGAGGTCTTTCGCTAGGTTAGCCCATGTACAAACACTTTTATGCTTGAGATACTTGTACCATAGCAATGCTCTTCCTTTGAGAGAGAGCTAGTAGTCTCAATATGACATCTTCTAATGAAATGTTGTGGATGGTAGCTAGGGAGGCCACATCCTGATAGTGCTTGTATGTAGTTCTTTCAGTGCCATTAAAGCTTGGCATGGTCTTTAGCACCACCTTGGGTATGTCATGCTGATATAGGATGTTCAGTGGGCCTACATCATTCTAGAAAGAATAGCCCTATTGAGCCATGAGTGAAATAACTCCTTCATATCTTTTGGGTTATTTCTTTGGAGTGAATTCATCGGATGAGCATAATTTCTCTACTAATGAGGTCAAGACTACTCATAAAACCTTGAGTCCTCCAAGAAATATAGGGTCAAATATGATCTTAAAGGTAAATTATCATAGAATCTAGATTGAAATTGTAGTAGAGTCGCTAGGTGAATTTGGAGGTAAATATCACATAACAGAGTACCAATGTACTCTATTCAACGAAGATGATGAGACCTCGTCCCACTAAGCATGCTAAAAATTATTGGTTGTAAATTCACCTAATGGAAGTTTTGCACCTCATGAACCTCGACCAACATTGAGTGACCATGAGTTTATGTGGATACGCAAGCCAATCTTCGTAGAAGACCGACTTCTAGGGGGTCCTAGCTAAACATGTTTGGTAAAATAGGGGCTGAAAGAAAGCAAACAGAGCTAAAGCTAGAACTTAAATGGGATGGATTAAATCACATTAAAACATATGCACAATAAAATCAAACCATTATAAGAAGCATAAATAAAATACCTAACATATCAACCAACCCTACTCCTATTTGACATCTATTGCACTTGATCAAAGGTAAATTCTAGAACTATTGAATGAAAAAACATGAAATCTAGATTGTAAAATTAAATTATTCTATTCAAATAACTTTAGCAAAAATAAACATTCAATCCTCACACGTTTAAGATATTACTTAGAAATCAAACAATAACACACTTGCATTTATTAAATGGAAAAGCTTTACATATGAGTTGTAATAGCTAAAGAACCGACCCTTGGAATGACCTGCATTCCAGTATATATAACCTTTACAATAAATTTTGCATTCAATATAGTAGGTGGAATATGAGATAATGCAGTCGTGTTAGCAAGGGTGACCATGTTGCACATCTTTTCTAATATTTTGCAGTCTACGATGGAAGGTGACTGCTAGAAGTACATTGACCATGTTGCATGAATCTAGACTTTTTATTAGTTTGACTTCATCTGATAACTTTATCAAGCTATAAACTCCATTCATCTGCATCTTAAGTCCATTAACTATGTGAGGAGACATCCTGAAGTTGATTGCTTCCATGAATATATAATCTTCCTCTTACTTACTAGATAAGAATTAGACTCCTCCATGCCAATCACCCACCAAATATATTTGTTGGTGAGTTCATTGCCTTATTCCTTCGAAGGACCCTCTATTACCTTGGAGTAGATAAGTATTTTAATATGATAGACTTTTAGGATCTACCCATTGCTTTCTATCGATCCAAAACTCCACATGCTATGATTCATCACCTTCAAAGTGGTATTTTGGGATGCTTGACACTCTTTTGGTGTTGGTGGGCTTCTAGGACCCTCAAAAGGGTTTACAAGTGCTCATTTCATCATCGGGTCTCATATTCAAGCACTTGCTCATGGGGTGGCACTTTAGGATCTATAGTTGATAACATTTCATTTCTCTACCCATTGCTTTGATGGTGGGGCTTTGGCATCCTGTTATTTTACCTATGATGACTACGATAGATTTTTGAGACCTACCTAAAATCTAGAGTGCTCATTTTTCTACTCATTGTTGCAGTTAGCCAAAATCTAGGCTTTTCATTAATGGTGGTACTTTAGAATACGTTCGATGTACTTCACAACCCATTTCTTCATTGATATTGGCATAGTCAAATCCACCACCCTTATTGACACCTACAAATCCTCATATGTTAGGCAGACCTACTCAGCATGCACCACCTGACACAACTAGGCCAGGCTCCAAAAATCTTATTTTTTTGATATCCATCATCCTTGCTAATAAAAAAGAACAAGCGGGTGAATGTACTCAAAATTTCACCCACAAGTCTTTAAAGAATAATTTAGATTTTAGAAAAGAAACCATTGTCAAAGTTAAAGATCCACCATTACAAGAGGATGAGACGCATTTAAGGTTTGTGTTGTAAGAGTTAGAGAGCTACAACAATTTCAAAGGTATTTATAAGTTGCTTAGAAGTCAAAGTTTTTGGAGCTTGCATAATTATAATAGTAGGAAGAAGCCACCCAAAATTGCACAACAAGATAAGTTGATTACAAATAACGTAAGCATTGAGCATTGAGCTAAACAAAGAGCAAGGTTATAGAATATAACTGAATGGAGTGCAAAAAATAAGTTGAAGGTGAACAAGATCAAATCCAAAAGTATAAGTTAAGCCAAGTATCAAGGAACCAAAGTTGAGAGCCAAGGAGAGCAAGAGTTAAGGTTAGAATAGAAGCTAAGCTAAGCAAGAGCAAGTTCTAAATCAACCAATAAAGTAAGCCTAAGTGTTATGTAGGTATCAAGCACTAAACATAATGCTAGGGAGGAATCAAGTGACAAAGGAAATCCTAATGCTAAGGAGGAACCTAGATAGGGAAGAACCAATGTTGAGAAGGAATACAAGCATTAAGTCACGTGCAACATCAAGGATAGAGTCAAATGCCAAGCTAGGCTATGTAGGATTGAGAAAGCTCTAACTCAAATGTAGAGCAACTCAGCAAGATCAAAATTTAAACACCAAGATGAAATCCAAACACCAAATATAAGAGTCAAATTTCAAGACATTAGAGATAAAATCCAAGCACCTAGGATGTGAATCCAAGCACATAGGAGAGCACGGGTACAAGTGTAGATCTAGAGCAAAGTGTTGCAAGCATCGTAAGTGCCAAGCATCATAAGCACCAAGCATCAGATGTACCAAGCATATAAACATCAAGTAATGAAAGCATTGATAAATGCCAACATTGTGAGGAGGAACTCAAGTACTAAGGAACCTAAGAATTAGATGTCATTTTTGTTCAAGCCAAGCTGAAGATAATTGCGCTATATTTCACCAAGAAAAGATGAAATAAAATGTTAGAGGAACTTGAGAAGGGCATAGTCATTTTAGAATATCAAATGCCACCTTAGGAGAATTTTACAAAACTGGTTTAAGTGCTCAAGTGTAATTGGAATTTCCAAAGACAAGTGCCACACAATGAAGTGAAGGAATATTGGAACGTTTGAAAGAGCCATGCAAATTATTTAGTTGTCATGTTGATCGAAGGCAAATGAATAGATAGTAGGGTAACCATTCTTGGAAGTCCTCAAGAAAGAGTTTTTGCATGCACGTATTCATTCATTCAGAGCACAATTAAATGCCCAAGCATAAGGTTTATTCAAATCAAAGTTGGCTTGAGAAGTCATTGTGTATTGAGGTATATTAAGGTTTGATTAGTTAGTTTTTTTATTTTTGAATATTTTCTAAGGTTAGAGGAGAGATAAGGTTTTTTATAAAGCTCAAATTTTGATTTTTCTAAAGGTTTAGTAAGCTTAAGTAGAGAGATAAGAGTATTAATAGATTAATTAATACCTTAGTTATTTTTTGAAGTTTTGGAGTGATAAGTAGTAGTAGAGAATATTTATTTTTAAAGTTTTCCAAAGTTATTTAAAATTTTGAAAGGTTTATTTTTAATATTTTTGAAAATCAAAGATATATAGAATATTTTAAAATTAATTAGTTTTGGAGAGATAAGGAAGTCTACTTCAAATTTAGGATTATTAATTTACAAAATTCTTATTTTCTAGTTTCTAATAAATTAGGGAGACATAAGGAATTCAACTTCATAGGTTTTTGAAAAAATTAGAAACTTTGAATTACTTAAACCTAGGGAGTCACAAGGATGTCTACTTCAAAAGAATCATTGAATTCAATAGATCTAGAATTTTTGATACAAAAAGAAAAAGTAAATGTCATAAAATTTGGAATAAAAAAATTGCTTGCAAAAATTGAAGGAAAATTAGATCTAGTTTCAAAATTGATTTATAGTGAAGCTATAGAAGAAAACTTTGAAATATTTGAATACTATCTACATGCAAGAATTGTTGAAGTGATTGATGATGGAAAGGATAGTATTATGATACCTCTAGATATTGGTAGCATAATGTATATGGCATTGCTTACACTCAAGTTTCATAAATAAGAGAACATGAAACAAAAGGAGTTGATTGAATCACTTAAGAAGAAAGAAAAAGTAGATGAATATTTTTTAGAAAATATATTTCATTCTTCTTGCAACATTGATATTCCAAGGCCATCTAATTCAGAATCTTATCATGATGCTTTAAGTGAATGTTCAAAATTTTCTATATAGAAAGAGACATATGATGTGAAAGACAAAGGTAAAGGGAAGATTCTTTTGCAAGAATCTAATGACAATGTGAAAGCTCAAGAAAGTACAAATACTGAAGAACATGAAGCTAAAATCAAAGATGAAGACAAGCAAGAAGGAGGAGAACAAGATAAATATCAAGGTCACATGAAGGATGAAGATCATATTGAATACTAAAGTCTTCAATAACCAAATAATGTAATACAAGGGGGTGTTGGAGAATATTACATTATTTGGTACATGACAATGTACCACATTGGTACATCATTGTAAATACTAGATTAGGGTTGTGTCTTAGATTAATGAGTGAGTTAATATTTTATGTAATGTAATAATGTGTAGGAAATGCACAAGTTTCATATAAATATATGTGCAAGTGTTATGAGTGTAAATGTGCACAAGTGTCTAATATGTAAGTGTGAATGTGTCCTAAGAATAGGAAAGTGAAGAGTTGTTAAGAAGAATGAAGGTCAAGAATGCAACGTATGAAGAGTTACATACAATTATATATTTGTGAAAAAATATTGTAATATCAATCGAATGTGTATAACTTTATGCTTGCATTAGTAGATCTTTATTCAATAGCATTTCTAGTATTTTGTGTGCAATATTGCAAGCATGGTTATGTGAGTATTCTAATGAGATATTTTATTTGATATTACATTTATGAGTTATTATTTAATTCATTATATTACATTTATTTTTATTGATTGGAAGGGGTTTTGAAAGGATCCCCGAACCTTTTACAACAAAGGACCATCAAAAGAGATGGTCACCCAAAGAAGAGCTAAAGGAGAAAGCCTCCTTAAGAAGTAGAAGAAACACCAAGAAAACAACATGAAACAGAAACCAACATGAAAATTCCCACCTTGAACTTCAAATTTAAAACAAATAATCCAGCTCTAGGGATTCACATTTGGATCCATAAATAGATTTTTTAAACTTGAAAACACAAAATCATGCCTAAGAAATTCAAAACTAGATCTATAAACAAATATTTTAATTTTAAAATATAGTTTCTCGCCCACGGGAAACATCATGAACTAGATTCTAGAAGTAATAGGAGGGTCCCACATACTAGAAAGCAAAGAATGGAATCCTAGAAGATGTCCTCCCACACCAGAAGGCCTAGAACTAAAAATCCTAAAACTGCTAGAAGGAAGAGAGCCACCCATCAAAGAAGCCACAAATTTGAAACAACCCATACTAGCATCTAAGAAAATATAAAAATATGAGGGTCCCATAGACCAAATGAAAAAGGGAACAAATATGATGCTAAAATATGTCCAGGACCCATGCATATGAACATGAACCTTCACCCTAGACTAGTAAAAACTCAAGAAAGTCTCCAAGATGCAGAAACTATGCAGACCTCTTGACACTAAAACCTCATATAACCAAGTCAACTTGCCAATACCTTGACCAAGATACTAGCAAACCTCTAGAAGAGCAATTTCCTAGCAAGCCTAAAGCCTTTCCAACCCTCCAAACTAGCTATAAATCATTCAATACTACCACACCAACTTTTGAACCTTTCCAGCCCCATACGGGCTAACCAAGAAACTATAAAAACCACAAAGAAACTTCCATTAGGCCTTTGTGGACCCACATGGCCTCCTCAAAAACGATATGACCCCACGAAAATACCAGGCAAGAAGAAACAAAACCAAGACCCCCCAACCCCATGGACCCACTTGGCCCCCCTAAAGACCAAATGGGCCCATAGAAGAAACTCCTACTAGAAGAGAAGCACAACCTTCTTCCAAGGTGTCCCTAAATTCGCTTAGCCCCTTTTAAAGACCAAATTGGAAACCAAAAAATGACCATAGAATAAAGAACACTAAACTCATCCATAATAGGGCAGGCCACCCAGTTCACCTCTTAAGGTCATAAATATCTACAACAATGAAGGAGCACCATAGAAAAGATGAAAGAAACACACTTGAGTATTCCCTCTTAGGCATTCCTAGATCTGCTTGCCCCCACACAAAGGCTAGACAAGATGATAGGAACCACATATATAGGGAGATATTCTCGATAGCATCCCTTCCATAAAAAATATTGGGTCCTTCTCCAATGAACAATGGTCTACAACAAATTAGAAAAACCCCTCCAGCTTTGCCACCACCATGCAAGCAAGGATATCTACAAAAACATCCAATAAAATACTCCAAGCTCTGTAAACTAGGCACAAAGAAATCCTTGTAGATAAGAGAAACATCTAGACCTAAAGCAGATGCCTGAAAATTTTGAAAATATGGTCTCTCGCTCCCATACTAGAGCAAGAGACCATATAATTGCCCTCGGTTAGATGTGTCATTATATTACAACTTCATTATATTAGATCCTATGATCATTTTCATGTGGAGATTTACATTAAGTATTAAAGCTTCAAAAGCTAACACATTGCCCAAGTTATATCATTCATTGCATTTAAGATATATCACACATATAAAAGCAATGATTATTGAAGTTGTTTGAAAAAATACATTGCAAGAAACCAACTTCAAAGCTTCAAACATAACTAATATAATCCCAATCTAAATAAGATCCAAAGAAAAATAAATGGTTTGAGGGTAAGAGAAAAAACAAACAAGCTCATACTGCCCTAAAATTCTGTTTCAATCTGGTAAAGCAACAAATCCAATGTAAACCAATCTTGAATCGACCAGTATTCATATAACTTGAGGTCTGAGATGGTGCAATCTTCAAAGGAGCAACATACTATGAAATGGACTGTGAAACCACCATCAACATGCACAAATTGAACATAAAAAAATCAAAAGCCTTATATTAAAATATAGTTGTTGAGTACATTGTTTAAGATTTATCCACTTCGATGGATTACAAGAATAGAGCTCAGAAAATAAGAGCAACTTGGTTTAGAAATGCCATCCGACTACAAAGAAGAATGCTAAAGATGTCAACTAACAAATGGATGCTGACCTTTGTAACAAACTAGTGAACCACTAATTTGACCTTCACCTAGCATTACATTTTGCAATTAATTGCTATCTAATTCAAGGGCATGCCCCCAATATTGCTTTTTGCCATACTACCACCATACCTCATTAAATCAATGGTACTTTGGCCATGCCTCATAGAGCATTAATTTGCACAATGCTTAGGAGTTCTACAACAACCAAACTTCATTAAATTTATATTTCTCTAATTTCGGTTAGCCACTAATTTCCCATATCTTTCATCTTGCACGATCATACTTACCATTTCTACTTTAAAATTCCATGTTTATCTTGACATCTACCATATTTAATATAGGTACCAGTAAGTATTATGCAAAATAACAAAGGAAAACAACACAAGGGTTAGAACTATAATATTATTAAAATTTAAAATGCTTTAAATTTTATTATTTCCCTAAGGTTTTAAGTATTAAATTTTGATGGCTAAATCCTCTCGGGTGGCAAACTAAAGTAGTCATCTTCATGCACTATTGGGTTTAATAGGAATAGCTTTGTATTTAATCTTCATGGAATAGGTATGGTGCCTACATTTAATCCAATAGGTAAAAATATTAAATCATTGAGGAAGATTAAATCTTATTGGATTCAGGGAATAGCAGTCATCATTGATGTTGTGGGAGATTTGAGCATATTAGCTATATGATGATGGATTAAATTGGGTCTTGTTGTGACTATCTCACAACTAACCCCAATTTTGGGGACCCACTTGAAATTTTTAGTAAATTGGACTAATGGGATATCATGATGCATTTTGGTTCCTCACAATTGACCCATGATGCTTCTTCTTGGATATCAAAAATAAAGGGGTCATTTTGGCTAAGCAAAGCGAGTGTTTCCTTTTGTTTGGTGTTATTTATTTATTTTATTTTATTTTAAGCGAAAAAACCCTTGCGGATCCACCTTGGTCTGAGAGACCACGAAAAGGGGGGTACTACACCGTCAAAGTCACCCGGGGGTCGCACTCGACCCCTGCCCGCACCAACATTATCAATTGGATTTTAGATACCCAATTCAGCTTTTTGGTAGGGTGGAGATTTGAACCTAGGACCTCCCTTGGAGGATTGCCCTCTCCTCTCCAAATCATCTACAACACCTGGGTAAAAACTAATTTATAGTGGAAAACACCCCTTTCGAGGTGCCACTTTCAACAGGTTGGGCATAGGAGGAATGGAGCCTTTTCGGCCTCTACCAGCACATAGGACATTCCTTACTATACCATATATCTGCAGGATGGAGATAAGGGGAATGTAACCTGGGTCGGCCTCTACCAGCACCCAGGGCATTTACCAGTGCACCACAACAAGCAGATTTTTTGGTGTTATTGATTATTTTATATGTTGTTGGTGTTATTGTCTTTATTGTTCCTTTTATAGTTTGTTTGTTTTATTGTTGTTGTTGTTAATTTGTTATAGTATTTGTTGTCTTTTTTGTGTGTTAATTGTTTATGTGTGTTTTATTTTATTTGGTCCTTCATTTATTTTATTTTGGGTGTTAGAGTTATGTTCTTTTAAGTTTTGTTTATTTATTATTTTATTTTAGTTAATAAATGGTCTCAATATACCATGAGGACCTCGATGTAATTTTGTAGCTACAGTCCCCCTTTACACTATGTTTTAATCATGATCGCGAAGCTATTATTGGTGTTTAAAATGTGTTTTTCTATGTTTCGTAGGGGAAAATCCCAAGGAGCGCAGACATGACATGAGCCAAGATCGAGGATATGGCATCACAAGATGACCAATAGGGGTTGATGATGGGTCGAGTTACCATAGGGGCCTTCGTATTGTGTGGCAAAGGGGAGAGACTGCCTGAAGGCAGTCAACTAAACTAAGGTGAAACATGCCTTATGAAGCGCTCGAAGAATGAAACACCATGAATGTGGGATAATTGATTTCCCCACACCAAAGTAAAACAACCTCCACCCATCGATGGCTCACATGTGGCATACCAATTGTCCAGGCTTGTAGGGTAGGCTACGCGGTAAACGCTGACCATGACTGGAATGACAGAGGTAGCCAATTTAAGATGCGCAAAGATCCATTACCGCAAAAATATGGGATAACACCCCACCTAACAACTGTCAAAGAACAACGAGTGGCAAGGGTGAAAAATGTGTTTCAATAATAGGTCCATGGCGCAGGAGGGCTCGACGTGACAGTGGGAGACATGGTTAACTCTCGTTGAGTGCTAGGAAACCCTAACCTAAATGCATCATTTATCTTTGAACACCCGAAAGGAGAGAGCAATATTGAAACACAATGAAGTTTTGAAGTGTCTTCGAGGGCCGAGCATAGGCCCGAATCGACTATATAAGGAAGTATCGGATGGTGCATGACATAAGGAGTGATCAAGTTATGGTCTTGTCGTAGGTGTTAAAGTATAGAGTCGTGTTTAATGGGTGTTAGTCGTAGGAATAAGGAAATGAAAGTGACATCATGGAGGTTTTATTTCAACCCAAGCCTTGGGCGTTGTGGTAGGGGCAAGCCTAGTTCAAGTCGCATCGGCATTGCCCAAAGGAATAAAATAAGGGATTTTTGTTTTTTGTTGTTTTATATCGGGTGTTAGCGCCTAAGGTGTCATGTATAATATTTTTATGGGTATTTTGTGAATATCTAACGCCTTCATAGTGCTCTATGCTCATATGCCCTATTGTAAGGGTTAGTTAATATTTTTTCCTTCATAGGATCAATTGTTAACATTAAAATATGTGTGAATAGGGACAAAAGGGAGCTCAAATCAAGAAGGAGATATAAGGAAAGGAAAGGAACGTTGTTTTTAAAAGTTATTATTTTTTTATTTTGTTTCAGGAGTGTTGAAATAGTTTAAGAAGGCTAATGGGTTTGTGTGTTTCATTTCACCTTATGCTTCTATTTTTGTAAAGGAAGTTGAAACGAAAAGGCTCCTAAAACCCTTAAATACCCATGGAGACCTATTTTTGAGAGGCTAGAATTTTTGTAACAAAAGAGACCATTATTCTATTTTAATGCAAACAAATCCATAAACTTGCACTTTGTGAGCAAGACTAGAGGAGACAATTTTAGAGGGTAGTGTTTTACTGTCTATCTTTCTCTACACTTTCCTGGATTTCTATCTAGTGTTTAATACTGTAAAAGGGTTGCACTACATGAAGATATGTGGGGTGTAGATTCCATTTATGTTCCTTAGAGGCTATGCACTTGATTTAACTCAAATTATGCTTTTGCAAGTTTGATTAAGTCGGGTTACCCTTTTGAAATTTCTCACTATCTCTGGTTTTGTTGTGCAAGGTAGCATTATGCTAGGTTTTTTGCATTAATGTTCCAGTTTTTCTTTTTGTTTAGCTCAGTTATGTTTTTTTCTGCACAAGATTTCATTTGCATAAGAAGATAAAATTAACCTAGGAGGGAGGGTTACTAACCTACAAATTGTAGATAAGTCAAGATAAGAAAATGAAGTGGACAATCCACAACACTTCCTAACTTCATTTTTTATTTCTAATTGAGATAAAAGGAATTGTTGACTCCACTAACCCTCAATCTCAGATTAAGTGTAGATAAAATAAAGGAATGCTAACTTGCTAACTTTCTAACATTCTAACTTTGCAATCAGTAAGGTCATTAAATCGATAAGATAAAATTGAACCTACTAACAACAATCACTAATTTCAATCTCACATTAAAGGTAGAGATGCTTAAAATGAAGTGGATAATCCACAACACTTTCTAACTTTGCAACTCTAATCTGAAGGTAAAATGAACACACTAAGAGGGATTCAGGGTAGGTCAGATTAAGCAAAGATAAGAAATAAGAGCACTTGCATTTCAGTGCATTCAAATGATTCAAGTAAGGCAATCACAAATTAATCATACCACAAGCCCCTTGTTTACAATCACTTGCAAACCACTAAGGTGTTCTAGCACTTGGTAATTCATTTATTTGCTTTTAGATACACATGTGCATGCTTTTAAGCTAAAAGGAACCTTGGAGAAGTTGTTCTAACTTCTTTGCAAGAGAGGATTTTGTCCCAAAATCCTGACTGTGGTGAAAAATTTGCAATTGGGCATAATTTTCACTCAACGGGTCCCTTGAAGCATCCTCATCAATGACTTTGAGTTGTTGATTCTATCTTGTGGGATCACGCTCAATGAAAACTCGTTGATGGCTTAGATCGCCTGATGGCACAAGGGTCAATGCAAACTATTGATAATGGAAGAGCTTGATTGACACATATGCATAGTCACACTTGGACAAATCAATGTGGTAGGTTCATCGATGTACATGGGGAATATGGTAGACCAAAGAATTTGGGGATTCTTCATGTTGCATTTCCATTGGTCGAGATATTTAGAGTGGAATTAGGATGCGCCGATAGGGCTATGAGGGAATTTTCTACAAAAAATAACACCGATCAAGATTCTCAAAAATATTTTGAATTCAAAAAGCATCCAATGGAAATAATCCATCAAAACTTTTCTAGATCTTGTAAGAGATAAGAGACTCAAAAGTGAAGATATTTACACTATAGAGAGGAAAAAATCACCTATAATGCTTGATCTTAAGCAAATTTGAAGTGCTAAAGCTATGGAACATAGACATGCAGATGCTTATCAAAAACTTTATTTCGAGCCTAGATTTATGGGAGGGATTATTTTCCATTTAAAAAAGTTTACTAGACACAGTCATGGCAATAAACAACAAGCTCAAAGTAAGCAAAATTTGGGTCATATTTAAAAGCTTTCGACTAAATATTGAAAATTGTAAAAAACCCCAAGAAAAAACAAGAGAAAGCTTAACAAAATGTTAAATGTGGGTCCTCAATCCATGTAGATTGGGGCATGTTGTGCAAGCACAACAAGAGGTTCTTGTGAGATTAAAGGGAGCTAGTTATTTTTAACCCAAGTTTCAATACCCTTGGGAGACAACCATAGGTTATAGAACCAATATTTTAGTCCACATTCTACTAGCTTGTTATAATCCTCTATGAGGTTCTATTAATTAAACTTTACCTTTGGAATTTTTTCTTTTCTTTTTACAAATCCATCCTTTCTAGGGAATGAAGAAATATCTATTTTTCTCTTTCTATATTTAGCCATTGTTTGTGTTATTTTAGTAGGTGTCCTTTTTGGATCAACCATTAAATATGAATATCCCTAGACAACCAATTTGGAAAACCTAAATTATTTATATTTTACTTACTTTATCTTTTTTCATTTTTGATCTTAGATCTCTACTATCAGCCCTCTACTACTCGTAGGTCTTATCTAACATATTTCAACTGTTAAAGTTAGAATTCTAGTTTTCTTACCTATTCCTTGGTTTTGTTGCACTCCTCCAATACTTGCCTTCCCTCAACTTTAGGGGTTCTTACACTTCATACTCGATAGCATTATTGGTAAGCAAAATTCTATTTTGTCAACTTTCTAATAATGACACTTTTTCTAAATGATAGGCATTGTTGGTCAACATGACTTAGAAGCTATTTTGGTTAGGCATTATAGCTAAAAATCTATAGGCATTATGGATGAAATAGCAAGAAGTAAGGAAAATGAAGGGGTTAGAAGGATATTGAAACTATTGTAAATCATTCCTAAAGGATTTTAATATATGGTTAAGTATGGGGATAGACACTAAAAGCATTATATAATTATCCTTTCTTTAAGAAGCACCTACTATTTTTCAAGGGTTATTAGCCAAGAAAAGAAATTGTGTACCTCTAGTTTTTCTATAGTATATTTACTTCCCCTGAAACATTCTATTTTTCTATGAATGAAGTCGCAACGTATTATATTAAAAAAATATGCATTTACTAAAAATATAAAAAGATTATATAATACAACATGATCAAGTGCAAGTAAGGAATACAGAGACACCAAAATCAAATGATAAAATAGGTTAAGTGTATTCATTGTTATTATTTTAAGATGTTTTCTAGAGAAAATATGGATTTAATAAAGTGATGACATTTTTTTAAAATAAATAAAATCAAGTGGATGACTAATAACTTGGGGGAGTAGGTGGGTAAAATAAAATCAAAGGAGAATGGGAGAAAATCATGATTGATTCTGGTAAAGCTTTACTTATATCAATCATGACCAATATTCGAGCATAAATAGCCAAGAATCCATTTTTTGTCGCATCTAAAATCTCAAGGAATTCTCCTAGAGTGTTGCCTATTGTCTTGAAGGTATCTATTTTCCAAAATTCAATGGGCAACCCAAACATCTTAACCCAAACTGGTACTAGGGATAGATTTACATTTTCAAGTGAAAAGCCTTCATACCAACGGGTAAGGAAGAATCCTACTCTTCCCATAAACCAAGGACCCCCTTTTAGGATTCTTTCTCTTTCTTCCCTAGAGAAAAAAATGGTTAGGAAGAAACCTTTAGTAAGAAATGATATAATCACTCCTTGAGACTTCCAACTCCTATCAATCCATTTTCTCAAGGTCGAAGCCCCTAGCCAATACCTATTAAATTTACCAAAAAATGCTCTATCTTGGAGCAACAAGGATCTCTTTGAGTTGTGCTCACTAACCTCTACCACTAGATATGATTGTAAAGATTTAACTATTAATCGATCTATGGAAAGGAAACTAAAACTCAAAATCTAAAGAAATCTATCTAAATATCCTATAACAAATATAATATTTGATAAAAACTAACCCATGTGTTGTAGGTGAGTTGGAGAGGAGAGGGCAATCCTCCAAGGGAGGTCCTAGGTTCGAAACTCCACCCTACCAAAAAGTTGAATTGGGTACCCAAAATCCAATTGATAATGTTGGTGCGGGCAAGGCTAGGTGCGACTCCTGGGTGACTTTACGGTGTAGAACCCCCTGTTTGTGGTCTCTCAAACCAAGGAGGCCCCAAAAGGGGTTTTCGCTTTATATATATATATATATATTTGATAAAAACTTTATAATTTTTTCATGCACAATTTCTAAGATAAAGAAAGGGGAAAAACTTAGCTAAAAAATGCTTTGTCCAGATAGAATTTCTTGCCTCACTAAAGTCCTAGCCCTTCATTGCTCTTCTAGCTAACAAATATTTGCAATTTCATTTTTTGTGACTTAAAAAATCATCATGGCCCTTGTTCTGAATGGTTGACTTCTCAGGGTTGTATCTCCCTCAATATTGCTTGAATTTCAAATTGTTGACTTCACAAGGATGTATCTCCCTCAATATTGCTCGAATGTTTTCATATGACCACTCATTTTAAAGCTATTCAAATTCTGCACAAGTTGGTCTAAGAATCAGTTGAATCAGATAATTCTTCATGAATATATGGCTCCTAAAATATGAGATGTTTTTAGGAGAAAACCCTAATTCTTTGCACTTCACAATTAAGTTGTTAGGGCTAGGTTCTCCTCAGTTATTGTTGTACTATCTATTTAATCTTGTTAGCACCTTCAATAAATATATTACCACAAACCTTTTAGTTGCCTTTGTTTGGGCCAAATTCAAAGGAAATGTCAAATGCATCAAAATAGTAAGTGCATTTGGTGGAACAAGGCGTTCTCTCTTTCTAAATGTGTTGTTTAGTAGAAAACTGGGACACACTAAGAGAACTAACACTCTTGCAAAGTAATCTGCAAATTACATTAGTTGAACATCAGGAATTTTTTAATAAGAGGTCATGATTTCTGCCAAAAAATCTGAAATATTTGCAACATTATTTTTCACAGTCGCTTCAGCTAGCCTTAGAGAAGGATATTACTTTACCCACTCTAGGAAAATTACATAATGTATTTTTTTTATAACAAGGATCAAAAATTAAATTAGTTGAAAACCATATTACATCTCCTACCCTTCGAGGATTGAAGGCTTTTAAGCCAAGTTTTGATAGAGGATGTGGGACTATTCTCCCTCGCATCTAATCTACTACAACTATCTATACAAAAAAAGAGTAACCAAGTAAATCTATATACAATAAACAATACTATCATCAATGGTAAAAATTAAAAAAAGAGCTTCCTTGGTTGGTGAAGGCCACCATCTGGGAGGATATCCATAGCAAGTGAAGTCTCCTCTATCAAGAGCCCAATTAACCATTGTATCTGCCACCTTGTTCTGATCTCTAAATATGTGTATGAACTCCACTACCTCAAAGCATTGTTGGATCATTTCTATTAGCCCAAGTATTCTCTGTATTCTCCAATATTTATTATTTTGCTTTCCTAGTTCTTTTAAGTGGTTAATCATAATTTGGGAGTCTAATTCCACTTGAACTTTCCTCCACCCCATCTTCAAAACCTCTTGTAATCCCCTTAAGATGGTATATCCCTATGCCATGTTATTGGATAAGATACCAAGGTTTTTTATGAAGATAAAAGTAGGGGCACCATTCAAAAGGTGGCCTATTCCCCCCATACTCACTCTTCTTGGATTTCCCCTTGAGGCTCCATCCGTATTAATCTTACCTAGTCCCTTTAGAGGAGGCTTCCAATTCTCAGTTCTAATTACTTGTGTATGATTTGGGGTTACCATGTTTGATGTGACCACCATTGTAGACACTTGTGATCTAGATATTATCTTAATTCGCTTTTTGTTAGACTTCTGGAGCTCTTGTAATAGGTATTGGATTGACTCCTTCATATTGGTTATGATCCTTTGCTAGACAAAGTGGCTATCTCCTTATTCCTAGTTGAAGATACAATTATTTCTCTCCTTCCACAAATTCCATAGAAGAAGAGTCGTCCCCACCCAAGAAATCTGTCAAGTGGGTTGGTCCATTTCCTCTCGTTTAGGCCACTCCCTCAAAATTTGTTCTATAGAAGATACTCAAACCAGCTAATGCTTAGTAAAGTTGTCATATGTTTTCATAGTTTGATTGTGATGTCGCATTCTATAAAAATGTGAGAGATTCTTTCCTCATCTTGCCAACACATCTCACATCTAAAAGGTCCATGCATCCCTCTTTTCATCAATTTTTCTCTTGTTAGCACCCTTCTACGAAGTAGAAGCCAAATGAAGAATATAACTTTGGATCAAAGAATCTATGCCCACAACTGTGTGAATATATCACTTAATGGATTCAAGGTACTCTCATAGAGGGCTAAGTATCTAGAGGTAACTATATATTCACTTAGATTTTTCTTGCCTCAACCAAGAGTATCCTCTTGAGACCACAAGAGTGATCTCGTCTATATGGTCCTATAGATTTCTTTTCTTTGATCCTCTAGGATTTGGATTGGCCACTCCTCTGTTGGGATCCACTGCATTCTTACCTCCTAGCTACTACTTTCAGGCTTATAATATTTGGCTACCTTAACCCAATTGTGTCTATGAAGGTTTTCCATCAATGATCTCCAAGTTGGGAATTGAGTTATTAGAGGAGGATGACCATCCCATGAATCTATCCAAAATTTAACCTTTTATCCATTATGGAGAATCCTGAACAATCTTTCCTTGATCATATCCTCTCTTATTTTAAGTCCCATTAAGATGGGAGATCCTTTGCTAGGAAACCAAAATCGAATAAGCTTTGTTGGGGTTTTATTCTCTGCATATTTGACCCTCAAAATTTGAGCCCATAATTACTCAAAGGATTTTAGCAATCTCTAATATAACTTAACCGCCAATGCCTTGTTATTCTTGACAAGTGATTTGATTCCTAGTCCTCCCTCCTTTTTATGTAAACATAAAGTATCTCATTTCACCAGTGCCTATTTTTGTTCTTCCTTGACTCCATTCTAGAGGAGCCTATAACTTATTTGATCCAATTCTTTAAGAACTGACTTGAGGATAGCTAGCACTAAGGAGACATAAATATGTATGGCATTGAAGACTATTTTTAACAGGGTCATCGTCCTATAAAAAATTACCTATTGGTCAATTTTCCCATTTTGGATTTTACTTTATCTGACAACCAATTTTATTTCTCTCTTTGTGCCTCCCAATTGTAAGTGAAAATAGAGATGATAAGCACCATTTCCTGATTTAGATCACTATCCACTTATATCAGACTTCTATAAAAGAAAAAAAATAGTTGATATTATTTAAAAAAACAAGATTACAATAATTAATAAAAAAAACTTTTAAAACAATTATATTCCTTAATTTTATATATGTTTTATAATTTAAAATTAAATAAATTGAAAACTAATTACAAATAGATAGTAATTATTAGGGGAGTTGGTTACATCCACACTATTTTTAGTAACTACTAGGTGCAGGGTTTCTCCCAATAAGATTATACCTTGTTATTGTTGACCCAGCATGAGGGGGACCACCGGTTGCCCAACAAGCTTATACCACCTCATTATTGTTGACTTAGGGGACCACTGTTAGGAATGGAGCCTAATTATGAGGAGGCTAAACAGAGAAAGTTTTTGGATTTACTGTATGACGGGCAAGGAAAGTTTC
Organism: Wollemia nobilis; assembly: GCA_028583015.1. Classification (NCBI taxonomy): domain Eukaryota; kingdom Viridiplantae; phylum Streptophyta; class Pinopsida; order Araucariales; family Araucariaceae; genus Wollemia; species Wollemia nobilis. The sequence goes on along the minus strand of JAQPPZ010000677.1, from coordinate 93,878 downwards.
CAGATTTATAGTTTGTTAGTCTACCAGATAAAGTTTCAGTTTACAACGGACGACGGAGAAGTTTTTTTTGTTTTTATCCCAAAATTAGATGTTGGGTACTCAATGTTAATATTGGAATGTATTAAGAAAAGCAATTTGTTTTTTTGTTTTTTTTTTATATATAGTTGTGAGGAAAAATAGAGAAGACAATGACAATGAGAAAATTACTGTGTTGATTCCTTGTAAATATAGAGAGGAAATTATAGCAGATGTTTGCTATAGGTTGTAACCCTCTATTGCTTGGATTGAGAAAGAAATGACTGAAAATTCTCGGTAGATGTAACCCACATTGGTTGAATCATGTTAAAATCGTTGTCTCTTCTTCTGTGTGTGTGTCTTATTTTGTTAATTTTGTTGTTAAAGTTTGAAACACTATAATTGCTTTTCTATATTTTATATAGTGATTTATTTTAACAAGTGGTATCAGAGCGGTTGTTTTGTTGGGTGCACTTGACAGAAGGAGAATTTCTGGATCAAGTGGGAGCAATGGCGGAAGAAGGGAGGTTTAGAGTTCAAAAATTCAATGGTCAAAACTTTCAATTCTAGAAGATGCAGATGGAGGATTACTTGTACTAGAAGGATCTTTACTTACCTCTTGAGGGAGAAACAGAGAGACCTTCAACTATGTCTGATGAGGAGTGGAGTCTCCTTGATAGAAAGGCATTGGGTACTGTGAGGTTGTGCTTGGGAGCCACCATAGCCTTCAACATCTCTGATGAAAAGACTACCAAGGGAGTCATGGATAAGTTGGCCAAGATGTATGAGAAACCATCGACATCAAATAAGGTATTCTTAATGAAAAGGTTATTTAACATGAAAATGAGTGAAGGAGGATCTATGCATGATCATTTAAATGAATTTAATTGTCACTAATCAATTGCATTCGGTAGGATTGGATTTTGATGATGAGCTTGGGCCTTATTAATATTATGCTCTCTTTTGGAAAGTTGGAATAGTTTGGTAATGGCGGTAAGTAACTCTGCTTTGAGTTCAAATAAATTAGAATTTGATGATGTGGTTGGTGTGATACTCAGTGAGGACATGAGAAGAAAAACCACAGGAGAATCATCTAGCACCACCTTAACTGTTGAGAATAGAGGAAGAAGAAGAGAAAGAGGCAAGAGTTCACATCGTGGCAAATCCAAAGGTAGATCCAAATCACATGGAAAAGTAAAGCTACAGTGTTGGCACTGTGGCAAAAAGGGTCATCTCAAGAAGGATTTTGGCAAAGAAAGGGTGATGGAAATGAAGGTAATGATAATAATGGTAACACTTCAAAAGCCAATATTTTTGACAAATTCTACAAGATGCTTTAATCTTATCTCTTGATAGAAATAGTGATTATTGGGTAATTGATAGTGGTGCTTCATTCCATGCTACCTCACATAAGGAATACTTCATAGATTATGTTTTGGAGATTATGGACAGGTTCTATTGGGAAATGACCAACCATGTAAAATCATGGGTATTGGAAATATTTTTATTAAATCCCCAAATGGATGTCAATGGGCTCTTAAAGAGGTGAGACACATACCAGATTTTAAGAGAAATCTTATATCGGCAAGTAAGCTTGATGGTGAAGGATACACGGTTGCATTCGAAGAAAATGCTTGGAAAGTTACTAAAGGTTCATTGATAGTAGCTAGAGGTAAATTGGTGGGTACTCTTTATTTACTTACTGATTTTCTCACTGCTCCATGAATTTAGTTTCTACAGGTGAGAGTGCATCTTTGTGGCACCAAATACTTGGCCATATGAGTGGAAAAGGTATGGAAATTTTACATTCAATAAAGTTATTGCCTAAGTTAAAAGAAATTGATTTGGAATTCTATGAGGATTGTCTTTAAGGTAAAGCAAAGAGAGTTAGATTTCTCAAGGATGGCAAGGAAAGGAAGAAAGAGAAATTGGAGCTTGTGCACTCAGATTTTTGGGGCCCAGCTCAGGTAACTTCTCTTGGAGGTTCCTCTTACTATGTACTTTTTATTGATGATGCAACAAGGAAAACATGGATATATTGCATTAAGAATAAAAGTGATGTTTTTAATACCTTCAAGAATTGGAAAGCATTAGTTGAAAATGAAACTGAAAAAGGTTAATGTGTCTAAAGTCGAATAATGGTGGAGAATATTGAGAGAGAATTTGATGTGTTTTGTTCTAAAAATGGAATTAGAAGAATCAAGGTAGTTCCAAGAACACCTCAAGAAAATGGGGTTGTAGAAAGAATGAATAGAACCATCATGGAGCGTGCTAGGAGCATGAGAATACATGCAGGCTTATCATTATTTTTATGGGGTCATGCTATTGATACTACAGTATATCTGATTAATAGAGGACCGTCTAGTGCCTTGGATGGAGGAATTTCGAAAGAGCTTTGGACAGGTAAACCAGTAAATTATTATTTCCTTAAGGTATTTGGATGTGAGGCTTTTATGCATATAGACAAAGAGAACGAAATAAGTTAGATGCTAAGGCCCAAAAGTGCTATTTTATTGGTTACGTATTGATGGCTTGGGTACAAATTATGGGATTGTGATAACCAAAAAGTCATTAGAAGTAGGGATGTCATATTTAATAAAAAAACTTGTATAAAGATCGGTTGCAGGAAAGAAACAGAAAGAGGAAATTGTTGAATACATAGACCTTGAAGGACACATAGAAAAGGTAACTCCAAAAGTGGTAGAAGATCAAAATGTACAGCAGTAGCAACAAGCACCCCAATCTCTAGAAAGTGTTGTTAGACGATCTACCAGGATAAGTAAAATTCCTCAACGTTTCTCTGATTATGTTTTGTATCTGATCTTGGTGAGCCAAAATGTTTTGGAAGCATTCGGATGGATACTAGGAATAAGTGGGAGCTTGCAATGAATGAATAAATGGACTCTTTATTCCACAACCAAACTTGGGATTTGGTTGAGCTACCCAAAGGTAAAAAAGCTTTGACCAATAAATGGGTGTATGGGATTAAAGAGGAGAATGAAGGGCATAAGAGATACAAAGCAAGACTAGTGGTCAAGGGATTCGCTCAGAAAAAAGGTATTGATTTTGATGAGATTTTTTCTCCTATTGTAAAAATGACCTCTTTTAGAGCTATTTTGAGTCTTATAGCTATAGAAAATTTGCATCTGGAGCAATTGGATGTGAAGATAGCATTTCTTCATGATGATTTAGAGGAGGAAATTTATATGCACCAACCAGAAGGCTTTCAGGTGAAAGGTAAAGAGAATTGGGTATGTAAACTGAAAAAGAGATTGTATGGGTTAAAACAAGCTCCTAGACAGTGGTATTTAAAATTTGATAAGTTCATGGCTAATCAAAGGTTTGAAAGATGTCAAAGTGATCTCCTGTATATTTTAAGCAACTCGGAAATGGTAACTATGTTATTTTGCTATTGTATGTGGATGACATGTTAGTTGCAGGTACAAATATGCAAGATATAAACATGCTCAAGAAGAAGTTGGCTAAATCCTTTGCCATGAAGGATTTGGGAGAAGCCAAACAAATCCTTGGTATGAGGATAACAAGAGACAAGGAGAGTCACACTCTAAAATTATCACAAGCAAAATACATTGAAAAAGTTCTTAAGAGATTCAACATGAATAATGCAAAGTCTGTTGCTACTCCATTGGCAAAGCATTTCAAACTCACCAAAGATTTGTGTCCCAAAACACAAAAGGAACAAGAGCATATGGCTAAGGTTCCCTATGCATCGGTTAGAAGCTTGATGTATGCAATGGTTTGTACACATTGCCCATGCGGTGGGTAGTAATGAGTAGATTTATGAGTAATCCGGGAAGGCAAAGCGGTAAAATGGATATTCAAGTATTTGAGAGGAACTTCAAATTATTGTTTAAAATTTGGAGGTTCTAATATATGCTTGAAAGGTTTTGTAGATTCTCGATATGGGGTGATCTTGATGGTGGAAGGAGAACTATGGCTACATATTTACTATAGGAGGAGGAGCGGTTAGTTGGATTTCTAAACTCCAACACGTAGTTGCCATTTCAACCACTGAAGCTGAATATGTTGCTGCTGCAAGCAAGCAAAGAGATGGTTTGGTTGCAAATACTAATGGAAGAACTAGGGAAGAAGCAAGAGGATAATAGGTTGTGGAGTGATAGCCAGAGTGCTATACACCTTGCGAAGAATTCAGCATTCCATTCAAAAACTAAACACATCAAACTCGAGTATGATTTCATTAGATCAGTAGTGGAAGATGGATCTTTGAAATTAGGGAAAGTTCACACATCACAAAATCCTACTAACATGCTTACAAAAGTGGTGTCAAGAGAAAAGTTGAGCTTTTGCTCAACTTCAATTGGCCTTAAGGAATAAGAGGCCATGATGAGAATTTTTAGTCCTTGGTTGCAGTATGGTGCAATGGAATTAGTCTCCAAGTGGGAGATTGTTAGGAATGGAGCCTAATTATGAGGAGGCTAAACAGAGAAAGTTTCCCGGATTTCTCGGGACGGGCGGGGAAAGTTTCCGTTTACGGTTTGTTAGTCTACCCAGAGAAAGTTTTCAAATTTACAACGGAGACCGGGGAAAGTTTTTTTTGTTTTTATCCCAAAATTAGATGTTGGGAACTCAATGTTAATCTTGGAATGTATTAAGAAAAGCAGTTTTTTTTCTGTTTTTTTCTTATATATAGTTGTGAAGAAAAACATAGAAGACAATGACAATGAGAAAATTACTGTGTTGATTCCTTGTAAATATAGAGAGGAAATTATAGCAGATGTTTGTTGTAGGTTGTAACCTCTATTGCTTGGATTGAGAAAGAAATGACTGAAAATTCTCGATGGATGTAACCCACATTGGGTGAATCACGTTAAAATCGTTGTCTCTTCTTTTATGTGTGTTTGTCTTATTTTGTTAATTCTGTTGTTAAAGTTTGAAACACTATAATTGCTTTTCTATATTTTATATAGTGATTTACTCTAACGCCACCTCGATTGCTCGGGATTCATATCGTCATTGTCGATCGTCCAACAAGCTTATACCACCTCATTATTGTTGACCTAGGGGGACCGCTGGTTGCTTGGGATTCATACCATCATTGTCAATCAAATATATGCTCAGGATTCGTATCGTCATTGTCGGGACCACCAATTGCTCAGGATTCATACCGTCATTGTCGATCACCCAACAAGATTATACTACCTCGTTATTGTTGACCTAAGGGGACCACCGGTTGCTTGGGATTCGTAGTGTCATTGTTGATCTAATATACTTTAATATACACTCAGGATTCTACCATCATTGTTGATCTATTATATGCTCAAAAGATTCAGATCATACTACTACCTTTGCAACATGCATGTCCCCAAAATTTGAACCTAGGTCTCTTCTTAATAAATGCCCAACCAAATAAACAATTACCAATCTACCTAACCTTTGAAATTGTCAGCTTCTTTCGAAACCTATAATATTATGTTATTGATGCATCATGAACATTATTCTTCTAATTTTTCATATATTAATTTAACTAAAAATTATTTATAATTTAAACTTTTATTTTAATATTATAATGAAATGATTATATTCAGGTAAAAATGTTAGTATTACGCTGATTGTATCACATACGTAGTTATTTGTTGATGACATAATTATCTCAAGCAACGGATGCATGACAATCCCATCAAACTAAAAATGGAATTCAACGGTATTTGTTGGTGTATAATTTTGGTGATGTATAATTTTGATAATTTGAATTTAAATTATAGGAAGGGAGATTGCTATATTTTTCAATGGTGTGATTTTAGTTATATTATTTGTTGTACTTTGTATCATTTAAAAAATAGAATAATTATCAAAATCTACATCAAAGTTTTGGTGGGCACAATACGTTGACATTCCACCAATTAAATATTATAAACAATACATAGATAATATCCTAAGTTTATTATAATATTATTAAATTAAATCTTATCAAACAAAACATAGATAATATTCTAAGTTTATTATAATACTATTATGTAATAACTTTATTATAATATTATTATGTAATAATGATGTAGAGGTTACCTTTGGAGAAGAGGACCCGGGTTAGGGCCCATTGCTAGAGACAAAGATATAATCATATTGAGAGAAACACATGAACACGATGGATGTAGGACTCCAGAATTTGTGGGATACAAAAAAATAACAATATGGAATAAAGCAAAAGAAATTGGCAAAGGGTATGGGGGTATTATGATTTTAATAAAAAAGGAATGAGATAAGGTCATTAAAATCGAAAAACAATATGAAAACAAACAGTACATCTGGATAAATATCCTAGAAAATAAGTCAATTATTAGCATAGCAGCATGTTATTTTGCTCCCAAGAATTCTAAATTCTATAAGAAACATGACCTTAACAGAGAAGACCCATACTCCTCCCTAAAAATAGACATTTCAATATACAGTAAGTTGGGGGAGATTATATTAATTGGAGATTTTGATGCAAGGAAAGCAAATAAGCAAGCTAACATTCTAGAAGGTAATGAAGATATTGAGATTAATCCTCTTTGGATGCCAGAAGAGGAAAATCAGCAGTGGACCAGGACTTCAGAAGATGAGCATAGTGGACCAGGACTTCAGAAGATGAGCATGGGGCTATCACGCAATATGGAGAAGAGTTGTTAGGTCTTTGCAGCATATACACCTTGATTATTTGAAATGGGATGAACAAATGGAAAAATCCAGGAAAGTATACATGCAAAACATATAAAGAACAAAGTGTAATATACTATGTAATATGCTCATAGAATTACATACCAAAAATAGAGGAGCTAGAAGTGGAAGATTCTCCAGTGGAACTTAAGTCAGATCGCAACCCAATTGTTATGAAACTTTGAATGCATGGAGACAAACGAAGGGAAAAACACTTGCAAGGCAGTCAAAATAAATATCCTCACAAGGGAAACATTCTTTTAACAGATGAAAATCGGTAGAATTTTAGAGCAGTATTAAATAACAAGTTACAGGAAAGGGAAGAACTACCTCACAATAGCAGAGATTACAGTAAGAGTGAATGGTTAATGCACATTATTCAAGAAGCTCTAAACAAATGCAATAGAGCTAAACCTAAAAAGAAAAAAAGGAATAGCTTTCCAACCAACCCATGGTTCGATGAAGATTGCAAAAAAATGCGAAGATTACTAAAGGAACCAACGGGTAAAACAAGAGCAAACAAAAAAACATATGAGAAACTGGTAAGGGCAAAAAAAGAAGAATACACTAGAACAAGGAGGAAAGAATTGATTTACTTAGGGAAGCATGAACCAAAGAAATTTTGGAAGGAACTAAGCATGAAAAGGACGCAAACTGAAAATAACATAATAGTTAATCAGTGGTTGGAGTATTCAAAACAATTGTATCAACGTAGTAACCAGCAGGAGACACCCCCTACTATCATTGTCAAGAAATAAATTTTCACAATTGAAGACATTATTCAAGGGATAAAAAAGTTAGCAACTTGTAAAGCCTGTGACATAGACAATCTTCAAGCAGACCATATAAAATGGGGGGTAGATATCCTGACACCGCAGATCAAAGAAATTTTCAATGAGGTCATACAAAATGACTTCCCTACCGAGTGGACAACTAGCTTGACCATTCCTTTGTTTAAAAGTGGAGATGTAAATAATCTCTCAAACTATTGAACTATCATGATCAACCCTCTCTTTGCAAAGTTGTTTGGGAGTATAATAGATCATAAGATCAACATATGGGCAGAAAAAAAGGAAAGAGAGCAAAGGGGCAAGCAAGTTTTAGGCCCAAGCACTCAACTATTTATCACTGTATCATGCTCAAACACATAGTGGAAAAAATATGGGACAAAAAAGAGGAGGCTTTTTGTTGTTTTGTAGACTTTAAAAAGGTATTTGACACAGTGCCAAGGAAAATATTATGGAGCAGAATGGAAGAGATAGAGGTTCCAATTCACTACAGGGCAGTAGTTCACAGACTATATGAGCATGTAAAGGCTAGAATCAGAACACGGGAAGGGTTATCTAAATGTTTTGGTAGTGAAATAAGTGTCAAACAAGGTTGCCCTCTATCTCCGACCTTATTTGGGTTGTACATTGACAAGTTAGAAGAATGGATAAACAAATTTGGGGGAGAGGGTGTGCACTTAGCCAAATATGTGTTAAATATCCTCATGTATGCAGATGATGTAATTCTTATGGCCAAAACATCCAAAGATCTATAAGATCACCTTCAAGCTCTATAACTCTTTTATAAAGAAGTTGGGATGCAGGTGAACATGAGCAAAACAAAAATTATGATTTTTCAGCAAAAAAGAAGAAGCAACAACTTGAATTTTAGTTTACAGGAGAACCGCTTGAGGTAGTAGTAGAATACAAATAGCTGGACATAGACTTTCATGACAAACTTAATTGGAATACATGTAGGATGAAAAGAACTCAAAGTGGTTGGAGAGCACTATATGCACTTCAAAACATATGTAGGAATGCCAAGTTGTGGGACTGGAAGACCACCAAGGTCTTATTTGGCCTACTTATTACACCAATTTTTTTGTATGGTTGCGAGGTGTGGGCTAGGGGCACAACAAATGCAAAATGGAGGCAAATAGAAAGGATTCAAAAATATCTAATCACAAATTTTCTCAAAATTAAGACCACAACCCCTTATGAAATTATTCTAGCCGAAATTGAAATGTTCCCTTTAGAAGCAATTGTTATGACCAAGTTGTTATGTTACTTGAAAAAAATAGAAAACATGAAATATAATAGATGGCCTAGGGCAGCTTGGGACGAAGAGTTGCATAGGCGAAAGAATACATACATGGATGAAAAAAAATCAGAAATGGATGAAACATTGGGAAATCAACATAAATGAATGCCCAAATGTCAACAAAGACATAAAAAATTATGTGAATGAAAAATTTAGAAGTGGAATGTGGAAAAATGCAAGCAAGAAAAGACAATATTATATTGCAAATTTTAACCCAACGTATGACCATAAGGAAAAAGCGTATATAGAAGCTGAAATCAAGTGGAAGGAAAAAATCCTCATTGCTCAAATAAGGACTAGCTCTCATAGGCTTAGATGTGAAACAAGGAGATAGACAATGCCCAAGGAACAATGGGAAGAAAGGATATGTACTCTATGCAGCACAGGGGCAGTAGAGACAGAGGAATACTTCATCTATAAATGCTCGAGTTTTTCAGGGGTAGTAGAGACAGAGGAATACTTCATCTATAAATGCTCGAGTTTTTCAGATATCCGTGACAAATACAAAGAAACACTTGAGAACGGATTTATGGCAAATTTATTTGAAAATAGTAAAATAAAAAAAGTTGAAGAATTGCTAACCCAAATCAACAAGAGAAGGAACAACCTTTTCAAAGATATTAAAGATCATATGATATGATTTGAGTAATTGTACTTCCATATTTGAGGTCCCATAAACCATATTTAGGTCTCGCAGACGTAATTAAAATATTTCATTTCATATAACTCATTTAAAAAATTTAAATGAACTTAACCTAACGAAATCAAATACAATTTTTTATACGATGTAGGTAAGTGTGAAGGTATTATAAAAATAAAATATGGATGTAACTAATCAACTTCACTTGAGACCGTTTTTAATAAAATGGCAACAAACCCATCACGTGCCCGTTTGTCAAATTTAAAGCTTTTTGTCATGATGCGCAACACTACACTCAAAAGATTTTCAGATAAGAATATTAAACACATTGAAAACATTGACATCCGACTGACTTCCCACTTTTGCTCTCTACAACCTCCAAAAAGATAAGAGAGAAAAGCTCAGAGAACACGTTGAGACACGTTGGGGAATATGCCTATACCTCCTATAAGAATATATTGAAATAATATAATTTTACGATGGAGTGATGGCGATGGCTATCGCTAGATGGTTAGTTTTTGCCTCATTTGATATCATCTTTCATATTAAAATAGGCTTAAATTTTAGTAAATTTTTCTTATAACTCGTCAAGAAATTTCAATATTCTTAAAAGTCATAAAATAATTTTTTTTTACAACACATGTAAAGTGTGATGACGTAGATAATCAAAGCATCCATCTCTGGCCTCTGGCCAGAGTTTCCTATGAAGTTTTTAGCCCTTGCATTGGACCGTAGCTGAGTTTGGCTGTTTTACATTTTCGACTCGCATTTTTTTAATTAGGTTGTGTATCGTTCCAAATTTTCCACACCCTTACCTTCAGGCTAAAGGATCCGCGCCCGGAAGGGGGATGCGGGAAGGATGGGATGGTACCTCGGACTGAGAGGCCCTTTGAAGGTCCCGCCTCTCGAGGGAGGGGTATTAAGGTGATTTTTCGATGGATGGTGGGGTTCACCAGGAAACGTTTAGTGGCAGTCTCCACGCCTAGGTTGGGAATGTGTTTAATGTGCTTAGTTTTATCTTTAAACATCCAAGTCCTAGGTTTGGAAAATGAATCTAAGTTGTTCTATATGAAAATGCGGACTAAAATGAATACAGAAAACAGATTTGAACAGAAAACAAAGAGAATGAGCTAGATTAAAGAGCCATACCTGATCCGGATGTCTGATGGAGGTTCTGATTCTTGAAGCAGTCAAGATCGCCTCTAATTTGACAAGATCGTCTGAGATCAGACAAGATCGTCTGAGATCTGACGAATTCGTCAGAGACCTGCAATCAGAGAAATAGATGCAAAATATAGAGAATGCAGCAATGAAAACAGAGGGCAATGATGTAGAATGACAAGTAAGAACATTAAAATGATAATAACAAACTAGAACATCGAGTGCATTATAATGATTTAATGACAAATTATGATTTTATCATGCATTAAAGCTATATGGGTGAACTCCAAGATGCAGAATAATAAAGAATAATCATAAAATTAACTAGATGCTGAATAACACAGCAGAAAAGAATGAAGAAATGCAAACTCTGGGCACTAATTGCCCCCAATGTTGACTGTTGTCGAAATCGTCTCGAATTGGTGCGAGATCGTCTCGAGATTGAACAGGATCGTCCACGACGATCTGAGCTTGCTCCGGCTGAAAAACAATGAGGTTCCTACAAACAAACTTGGAAAAATACGAAGGTAAACAGTGAATTAAGATGGTCTAATGCATGTAGAATTCACGTTATAGGGAATTTCAGCCAGGGGAATGTCAAGGGGAGGGCCTAGGATTAAATAGGCTTAGGAGGGAGGTTAGGAGGTTGGGGATCATCCCAATTTGGGAGATCTCCAACGGGGAGGGTCTCTAACGGTGCAGACACGCTTCTGCCCGGATTAGAGATGCCGTTGGAACAGAATCCAACTATGCACAAATCAGTTTGGGACGAAATCGTCTGGACATTCTGCTCCAGACGAAATCGTCCGATCTGAGGCGATATCATCTGATTGGAGATGATATCGTCCAACGGTCACAAAAAATCCTAAAAATGGCACGAAAAATGGGGAAAGCTATTTACCAGGAGGTTAACGAGCGGTTCGGGGTAAAATTTGAATTTGAATTATTACTAAAGTAATTTTAATCATTTGCTAAGTTTTACTATGCCAATTTTAGGGTGCTACATTTTGCCCCCTCTTTAGCGAATTTTCCGAAGAAAATGCGTTAAAGACGAGTTTTTCTCGATTTACGAGAAAGCAAAAATTATTCCCATTTTTAGGCGACGATTCTAGGTCGAATCGTACGACAACTTACTATGGTGCCCCCTCCGTGTTTTTACCCAAATCGAACGTTTGAGGTAAAAACGCGAAAAAGCAAAAATTTTTTAAAATGTTGTTAATTGTTTCTGAATAAAATTAAGAAAAATAGGGTAAAACCCTAATTCATTTTTACTGTTCATTTTTAGTTTCTGGAGCTCTGCAAGCAAAAATGGTCGAGACAGCACACAGATCGACAGAGGTCCGACGCGGGCTACGGGTAAGAGTCTAAACTTAGTTTAGAATGCTTTAGTTTGATTTTTCATGCTTTTTAGATTGATTTTGAATAATTTTTGAGCATCGCGGCCGTTTTTGGGCCGTCGACGTCGTCGGGACGAAATCGTCCCGATTTCGACGAAATCGCCTCGATTTCGTCCAAGGGCGAAATCGTCGAAATAGGGACGATTTCGTCAAATAAGGGACGATTTCGGCTTGCGAAATCGAAGACGATTTTGCTCAAATTTGGGACGATATCGTCCAATAGTGGACGATATCATCATTTGTATAAAATTGAACTGATTTTACTTGCATTATTAATCACTTGAGTTTTTATTAATGATTTTTATTGTTTTGTTGTTTATGTTGCAGAGAGGATTACTAAAAAGCAGAGAATGGAAATACGGTGGGTTGAGGGATGACTTGGCCGCTCTATCACAGGCAGAGTGGGATCAGCTGGCTCAGGCCGGCTTACAGCATGTGGCAGATATGCCACAAGTAGCTACAGACATGGGGCTATTGACAGCCCTAGCAGAGAGGTGGTATCCGGGTTCTTCTTGTTTTCGGTTACCGACAGGGGAGATGACTCCCACATTGGAGGATGTATGGAGGATCCTGAGGATCCCCATACAAGGACGGTTGATCACTCCTGCGGCCAACCAGGGCCATGCTATGATGCGGTTGTGTGGCGATCCGAGCTTCGCCCTGGAGAAGGGCGGAGTGAATATCGAGTCGCTGCACCAGATGCCTGGGGCATCTAGACTCACACGGGTTTTGGCCGGAGTGGTAGGTGGACTTTTGCTATGCCACCAGAGTGGATGCAGGGTACCATGGGTACTAGCAGATGTGGTCTATGACATGAGAGACCACGGCTACAGGTTTTCTTGGGGCAGCTTTGTTCTATGTCGGTTGTACAGGATCCTGCATGGGGTCGTGTACAAGGGCGGTCGATGTCTGGTTATGACATCGCTTCTACAGGTTTGGTGCTGGGAGCACATTGTAGTGCGGAGGCCGATAGGGCTTCCTTTGATAGGGGTTAATGGGGAGAGGCCCCGGGTTTTCTACTGGTGGCTCCGGAGAGGGTCATAGTGACGGATAGATCTGCCTATGTCCCGGAGACTACTTGACGACCTCATCTCCGACCAGATCACCTGGAGGCCTTGGAGAGATCATCCAGGGTGGGCCGAGGACAAGGAGGAGCTGGCTCGCATCAGGCGAACCTACTGGCTGAGGATGGAGAGGGGGGAGGTGGAGCTCCACCGCTACGATCGAGTTTTGTGATAGTTCGGTCTATAGCAGAGGATCCCATCTCTCAGGGATTACGAGTTTTCTCGGACCTTTCAGGATAACACCACAGTTAGCGGGGCTCCAGATATGTAGCGCTTCTGGAGTTAGGATGCGGATGATGCCCCCATCCAGCCAGTGGATGGGGACAATGCTGGGGTAGCCGATGGCTACGATGCCTGGTACACAGGCATCCGCCCTCCTCGGATGACGAGGGCTCAGGGTCCGATTCATGTAGTTGTGCGTCGAATGGGGAGGCGGTGCTAGACGGCCATGGAGGCGACACAGGGTCACGACGGGAGAGAGCAGAGGAGGCCACAGGCTCAGCAGAGGCCACAATAGCGGGAGAGGAGGGAGGAGAGACCCCCTTCTCCATGGAGAGAGAGGCCACCATCGCCCGATAAGGGCAAGGGTGTCGAGGTAGGAGAGAGTAGCGAGATGGCTACTCTCTGGGCGAAGACTATCCATCTCCAGGCTCAGGTGCAAACCCTACAGGAGGAGGCTGCACGACACCGAGAGGAGGCCTCTCAGCTCAGAGATGAGGTTGCATGCCTCAGAGCATGGAGCGGAGGGGCGAGCACTCGGGACCTAGCACGGGCTATTGCCCAGATCACATTTTATCAGACACTATACCACCAGATGGTGCCAGAGGGGCAGAGGTTACCGCTGTCGGCCCACATTGCAGAGCCTGTCATGATGAGGTCATCGAGGACATCATCATGATCAGAGTCTGGGACTCATAGCACCACATGGACTACGATGGGGCCACCTCGTCCACCTCAGGGCGGGGGAGGAGATGAGGCTGAGAGCTCGAGGGGTTCTCGAGGCTAGCTGCTACTGCACTGTATAGATTGTATACATGATTGAGAGGATTGAGTATGCCAAGATGTAGATTGTGGTATACCAATCTAGTTTGATATGATGTACATATATTGTTTTGATATATATGATATATTTTTTGATCATATGACTCGTCTTATGTGTTTGTATGATGCTTTAATGTTTTGATGTGATTGATTGATAATTCATGTAATTATGTCGTTTGGAAATATTATGGTTTGAATGTCATGCTTTTAAAATTTAAATGAAATAATCTGATGTAACAAATTGGTTGTTTGTGATGTGATGTGATAAGATAAAAAAATAAAAGAGACTTTTAACAATAATTTCAAAGGACATTGTCGCTATTATAGACCATTTCATGGAGTCGCCGCTCGTTAGGTCGTCAAGCTAATCCCAGTATAGAAATATTGCTAAAAGTAAAAGAGTGCTTAAGAGACTGTCTTAAGACTTTGATGGGATAATGCAAATGATGATGAGGATGATGATGATTTGTTTTCAGATTTCCATGAAAATATTTTGCATGAAATATAATAAAATGAATTTTGCTAGGCATAAATTCCTAAGTGTGATAAAATTTTTGAACAATTTGCTAGGAATTATACCATCATTGCAAATTTGAAGGTTGACATAATGACATGAAATAGTAATAATGTTCGTTCTTTTGAAAGCATAATTGTGTAACATAATGATTTAAGTCATATGTTTTAATGATTTTAAATAAATGGGGAATAAAATTAATACGATGGTTTGCGCTAGGCATAGAATATTTAGGTATAGACTTATACCATCATCGCGAAAATCCAAAGAAAAGTTGATATAATAATTTTATTGCATGATTGATTTTTAATTTTGAAAAAGAAACAGATAATATGAGGATGAGGACTTGCGCTAGGCATAAAATTCCAATTTTGGTTTTGGAACTATACCATCGTCGCGAAAGTCGACAATATATATATTTAATTGCATGTTTTTGAAAGAAATTTTGAAAATGCATGTAGCTGTCTTTATACTAAATAACTTTTCTCAAATAAGAAAAATGGAATTATTCCAAACAATTTGCAAAGATATTTCAAAGTATCTCGAAGACAGAAGTTAGATTTATAAGGAATCCCATGTGCGTATGTGCGTTCATTTCCGATCTTGATTTATCATAATGATACACAAAATCTCTCAAATACAAATGTGTGTGCAATTGCTTTGTTCATTTACCAGTTTTGAGCAAGATACTTTGATACAAGTGATTTGAATTAACCAAATAAGTGTTCATTAACCATGATTTAGATGCATATAACCGTACCAGACTACTATGTAAGTCGGGTTATCAAGAGCTAGCTAATCCATAAGCAGACATAGGTCCGTACAAAATAAGGTCGCTAATGTGACAGACATATCACCATGCTAGGGATTACCCAAGGCCAAGCGGGTTGGGCACAAACCACCTGTTATGGGGCTTACCTCACAGTTTTCGAATAATTGAGAATTCCAGGGATTCAAGCTCATCAACCCTTCTTTTCTTTTCAAAGGGTAGGGAAAGGGATTTTATTGCTTTTGCTTTTGCTTTCTTTTGCTTTGCTTTTTTTTTTTGTATTTTTGCTTTGATATTTGAGATAATGCTGAAATAACCTTTTTCTTTTTCTTTTTCTTTTTCTTTTTTTTGAACTTTTCTTTTCTTCCTATGCTAGGGATACTTGCTCGGATTAGCTGTAGAGCAAGGGATTTTTATTCCGGGTAGGGGTGAGCTTGTCCTTTTGCCAATTCTCAAAGATTCTAGACCATGTGCATGATAGGATAGCAGGGAAACTTTTCGCTCAAGAAACCACTTCTACTATGTAGCATAGCATGGAAATTACAAATATAATCATTTTATTGTGAAAGGATATGCTTGGTTTAAGTAAATAACAAGATCAATTCTCTATGCTCAAACTTTATTTAATTGAATTTTGTGGACTTTGATAAAAGAGAGATTAGTAATCATGCCAGATAAAATCAAGATATTTAATTTTGTGTTTGCAAAAGTGAGGGATTCCAAATAAATGCTAATTTATCCAAGATCATAAGAAATATAACTGCAATACTTCAAGAATATATACAAAAAATATTTTTGAGGAGTTTTATAATTTTGACTCTCTCTTTCTTCTTTATTATATTTTTGGTTTCAAAAGAGTCAATAATATTGTTGTTTTGATTTTTATTTTTGTTTAAACAGTTTTATATATATTTTTAAAATGAGATAACATGCAAAATATATACAAATGATAAAATGACCAAATTTTATGCATAATATCGCTTAAGATGCATAATATTCATAGGTTCTTTTAAATCTTTACCATCTAAGGTAGCTAATTTGTATGCTCCCGATTCAAATTTAGCAGTGATAATATATGGTCCAAGCTAGTTGGGCTCAAATTTACCTTTAAGGTCTTTAGTTGCATTAGTATTTTTTTGATTTTCTTTTAAAACAAGGTCGCCGATCTCAAAGGATCGATGACGAACTTTCTTAGCATATGATCTTTTAAGCTTGTTTTGGTAGGCACGAAGATGCTCCAAAGCATTGATGCATTTTTCATCTAGGAGTTCCAGTTGACTGAGTCTGCCAGCACGATATTCATCTCCTACTTCCGTATCTTGAAGTAGTAGAGCCAAAGAAGGAACTTCTAATTCAAAGGGAAAAATGGCTTCAGCACCATAAACCAAAACAAAAGGTGAAGTTCCAGTGGGGGTTCGAACACTAGTTCGATAGGCCCACAAAGCTGGATATAATTGAATATGCCAGTCACGGCCAGATTTATTGACCAATATTTTAAGGATTTTAATTAATGTTTTGTTAGATGCTTCTGCTTGGCCATTACCCTGAGGATAATAGGGAGTGGACCAACGATGTTGAATCTTATATTTTTGACATAATTTCTTAACATCTTTATTTTTGAAACAAGTTCCATTATCTGAGATGAGATTTGCAGGAATTCCAAACCTACAAATGATTTGATTAAAAATAAATTTAGAGACTTGTGTTCCAGTGCAGGAAGCTAAGGGCATAGCTTCAACCCACTTCATGAAATACTCAGTGGCGGTTATGATGAATTTGTGTCCATCATATGACACAGGATTAATTTTACCAATAATGTCTAAGCCCCATTTTGAAAAGGGCCAAGGAGATGAAATAGCCTGCAGCTCTTGTGCAGGCACATGGACAAGGTCAACATGTTTCTGGCACTTGTCGCAATGGCACACATAATCATGTGCATCATTCTCCATGGTAGGCCAAAAATATCCTATCCTAAGGAGCTTTTTAGCAATGGCACTACCACTGAAGTGTCCTCCACAAGATCCATCGTGGGCTTCACTCAAAGCTGATTTGGATTCTTCTAAATTCAAACATCTCAATAGGATACCTTCAAAAGATCTCCTATATAAAGTATTGCCAATTATTACAAATCGACTTGCTCGTCTACGTAATAACCGACGCTGGTTCTTATTAGAATTGGCAGAGAAAGTCCCATTTTGAAGAAAATCAAATATATCTGTATACCAAGGTTCAGGAGTAGTTTCGTTGATTAGAAACACATCCAAAGGTTCTAAGCATGACTTATTTGAAGCGGGTTCCTGGAGTCGACGAATAATGATGGTAGCATATTCATCATCTAACTCCAAGGGTAAAAGAGATGTAGCTGCGGCCATAGCATCAGTTGCACGGTTGCTAGTTCGTGGAATAGCCTCCAAGGTAACTTGATCAAATAAAGATATTAATTGTAAAACATATGCTTTATATGGGCGCAATTTATCATCTCTGGTCTGATAAACTTCATTAATTTGGTTTATGACAAGTTGAGAATCACCAAAAACTAGCAGATGTTTAATTTTTAGCGCTAAGGCAGCTCGTAATCCAAGGATTAGAGCTTCATATTCAGCAGTGTTATTAGTGCAAGCAAATGTTAATTTGAAGGATAGAGGAATAAGATGTTTTTGCGAAGATATTAAAATAATACCCGCACTAGCCCCACTCATGCATCGGGCTCCATCAAAGTATAAGGACCATTGTTCAACATGGTCTGCCTCTAATTGAAGGCATTCATCAGGAAACTCAATGATGAGGGGATGGGTAGACTCTAAGGGTGCAACGACTAATTGATCTGCTATGATTTGACCCTTAACAGACTTATGTCCTATGAACGTGAGGTCAAACTCGCTTAGAGCAAGAACCCACTTGGCTGTACGACCCGATAAATAAGGTCGACTCATGAGATACCTCAAGGGATCATATTTAGCAATGACATACGTTTTTTGACTAAGCATATAATGGCGTAATTTCTGCGTAGAAAACATGACTGCTAGACATAGTTTTTCTAATGCTGTGTAGCGGGTTTCATAACTGATGAGGGTTCGGCTAATATAATAATTAGCACGCTCTCTTTTCTCATCATCAAGTTGAGCTAGCATAGCTCCTAAAGCAAAATCTGAAGCTGAAATATACAAGATAAATGGACGATCAGGTCTAGGTGGTGAAAGCACAGGTGGGTTAAGGAGGTATTGTTTGAGAAGTTCAAAAGCTTCCTTACATTCATCGTCCCAATTAAAAGGGACATCCTTCTTAAGAATTTTAAGAAAGGGACCGGTTTTGTCCGCCAGCTTATCGATGAAGCGACGGATGGCTTGAAGCTTACCTTGTAAACTTCGTAACTCAGATATATTGGTAGGTGCGGGCATATCAATGATAGCCGCAATCTTGAGAGGGTCGATTTCGATACCACGTAAAGAAACTAAAACCCCTAATAGTTTACCGAACTTAACTCCGAATATGCATTTGGCTGGATTTAATCGAATAAGATATTCTCTTAACCGATTAAATACTTTTCTCAAATCATCTAAATGATCATCTTCATTAATAGAACGAGCTATAATATCATCTACATAATCATGTAGGATATCATGCATCATATCATGAAAGATATAAGTCATGGCTCGTTGATATGTTGCGCCTGCATTCTTTAAACCAAATGGCATCACTTTCCAACAAAAGGTACCCCAAGGGGTAATAAAGGTTGTTTTAGCCTGATCTTCAGGAGCTATCCTGATCTGATTATAGCCGAAAAAGCCATCCATTAGGGACATCATTTCGCTTTCGACAGTAAAGTCAATGATTTGATCCATGTTGGGAAGAGGAAAATCATCTTTAGGGCATGCAACGTTAATATCTCTAAAATCTGTGCAAACCCTAACTTTGGTAGCTTCTTTCTTGGTGACTAGAACTACGTTCGAGATCCATTCCGCATAATCAATAGCTTGTATAAAAACAACATTCAAGAGTTTTTCTAACTCCCCTTTGACTAGCAAGGCCACTTTGGGATGCATTTTTCTAAGTTTTTGTTTAACAGGTTTAGCATCCGGATGGACTACTAGATGATGCATGACTATAGAAGGGTCTAAACCTGGCATATCTTCATATGTCCAAGCGAAGACATCTTCATACTCTTTAAGAAATGCAATGTATTGCTCTTGTTTTTCTTGACTTAATTTTGATCCAATATTAATTATGTGAGGATTATCCTCAGTTCCAATGTTAACTTTAATGACGTTTTCTACTTCCATGTGTAGATCTCTTTCAAAATTAGGTGGGGCGGGTGAAACACCCAATTCTTGTAATTCTTTTAAGGTTAACTTGGATAATTCATCTTGAGGAGTCGTGACCTCAAGCTGGGCTATAGTAGGTATAGAACCATCAAAATAAAAACCATTGTGCAACAACTCTTCAATGGATACATCATGGAAAATATCTCCTTCCAATTCATCGTCGAATTCAGCAATCATTTCAGGGTAAGCTATGGATAGCATATTGTAGGTAAAGGGATTATTCTTTGGACACAAAGAATCTTGTTTATCTAGATAATCTTGATAACATATGAGTTGATCATCATCTTCAAAAGGGAAGGGTTGACCCTTACTAGGAAATAGGCCCACACCACATCGGGCGGGCCATGGTTCTACCTCAATAGGTTCTTTCATACCATTTTGGAAAGGTCCCAAACCTTTCCCTTTATATCCCATTTTAAGCATTATGGGTTTAGCTTTAATATATTCATTAGCAAAATAGCATCGAGCATATCCATCACAATGCGTTTTGATGTTCCTGGGTATTCTTCCCCAGTCATATCCATTATAAATAAAAGTGCAACTCCCGACTTGGTAAGTACTTCCCATAGGTTGTGGGAGGCCCAAGGTACGAGGAGAAGGCGACAAATTATTGAAAAGAAGGGAATCTTGCATAGAAGCATTTGTTTGTTCTGATATTAAAATTTTAGATAAATCAGGTAAGAGCTCGTCAGAAAGAGCATAAGAGGTAGAAGGATCATTCCCTATATCTTTAGATGTGGAAGGTATGATAGACGTAGATAATGTGGAGGTGTTAATAAATGGGTCTATAGGTTTTGAAATTATAGGGATAGAACATGAAGGATTGGTTGTGGATTTAAGATCTTTTTGAGGTTCTAGTGTGGTTTGTTCAGGTTGAGTTATATGTGAGGGTGAAATTAATGGAGGAAAAATAGATGAAGTTGTGGGTGTGTGTTTCACACTTTTAGATGAAAAATAAGAATTAGGATGTGTGGATGACAGAGCAGGGCAAAATTGCACTCCAACAAGTTCTGCCAAAGCACACATATCAAAGGGTCTAGGGTCACCATGAATGGTAACCAACTGATTTTTAAATTCGAATTTAACACACTGATGTAAAGTGGAGGGAACCGCTCGCATCGCATTGATCCAAGGGCGACCCAAAAGTATATTGTACGATGCGGGGCAATGTACAATAAACACGGTTGTATCTAAGGTTCTAGGACCAACTTGCAAGGGTATAGTAATGACTCCACACGTTTCTTGTGTTTCGTCATTGAAGGCTTTTATGATCATGTCAGTTTTCTTCATTTCATCACTTCTAAAGCCAAATATTTGGTAGAAGTCAAAAGTGCAAATGTTTAGAGATGAACCATTATCAATCAAGACTCGTTTAACAACTACATCTCCAATTAGGGCAGTAATATATAAGGGGTTATCCTTATGTAGACTATGTTGTGGTATATCTTTATCTCGAAAATCAATACAATCGACTTCTCGAGTGATGATAGTATTGGACATGGCTTCAGGTTGAATATTTTGAGGTACCATCATTTGGCTTAATGTGAGCATTAATTCATCCCTATGGGTAGGAGAAGATCTTAACAAATCCAAAAGGGAAATTTTGGTTGTAGTATTGGATAATTGTTCATTAATATTGTAAGGAGGCTTCGGTTGAACATTAGACATATGATTCCCTTTATTGGGATTTTTCAAAATAAATGGAGCTGATCCATCATTCTGAGTTTGATCTTGTTGAGAATTGTGAGCCTGTTGTCTGGTAACGACTCCGATGGTACCTACAATGTTATATTGAGGACGTTGAATTGGTCTCGGTTGAGCGTTTATGGCTTGTTCATTAGGAAGGAACTGATTAGAAGAGGGTCGAGTAGTAACTCTTCTAGGAAATGGTTCTTCTGGAACCATAGAATCTGTGATAGGTTGAATAGGGTCTGATTCATTTTTAGAACTATTCGATTGATTTGAGGTGATGTCTAGTTCAATTTCAGTATCTGATTCTACATCACTAGGATCTGGAGTTTGAATGTGATGTAGGGGCCTGGTCGTAACCATGGATAAAGTTGTGTCAAATTTTTGTAAATCATGATTAAGTAAATGTCCGCTAATAGTCCCTACATATCGGGTAGGAGGAGGGACATTATGATGCTCAATTTGATTGGCCACCTCTTTACCATGTTTTGGTAAAGGATGTTGAAATATATCTAATGATTGATTAGCATTTTGATTCTGATTTTGGGGGATGTTCTTTTGAGCATTATTAGGAGGATTTTGTTTAGGTTGAAAGGCTTGCACCTCCATTTCATTATTATCAATCAAATCTTGTATTTTATGTTTCAATATTTTACAAGAGTTGGTAGAGTGTCCAGGTCCTCTATGGAAATCACAATGTAAATCAGCTCTGTATCTGGGTATAGTTGGATCAGGTTCTCGGATAGCTGGTAATTGAATCAAGCCTCGTGCTAGTAATTGAGGAAGAATGGTTGATAAAGGTTGATTGAGTCTAGTAAATTCTCGAGGAGGTTTATCAGGAGGTTTCAATATAAATTTTTTTGTTGTCTTTGTTGTATTGATATTAGCAACATTTTTGCTTTCAGTGACTCCGTCACCTACAACTTGTTTGTTTTTATACTAATTTTTGGATGTTTTCTCATCATCTTTCCTTTTGAGCTGACCTCTTCTAATGAGAGCATCTTCCACTCTTCGAGCTAAGTCTATAGCTTGATCGAAGGTGGTCAAGGTAGTAGTTGATAACTCATAGGATATTTGTTCTTGCAAATTATTAATAAAAATGTCTAACATTTCCCTATAAGGTAGCACAAAGTGCAGTTTTCCTGTCAACTGCCTCCATCTAGCTAAGAAATCAGCAAAACATTCATCTTTGTCTTGTTTTAAGTTGTATAAATCTTTAATGGTTACATGCCTTTCGATATAGGCACTAAATTGATGCACAAAAGATTCAGCTGTTTCTTCAAAGTTTCTCAAAGAATGAGTGGGCAATTGATAGTACCACTCTAATGCCATTCCACCTAAACTTTTCGGGAACATCTTTAGTAATAGCAAGTCATCATGTGATATATCATGACATGCTATCCTAAACATGTGAAGATGCTCTATGGGATCTTCGGTTCCTTTATATATAGGCAAGACGGGCATAGGAAAGTGTTTAGGATATGGTTGTGCTACAACTATGGGATCCAAAGGTTGACTACACATCTCTCGATAATTGTATGAGGGACGGTAGGGATCTATCTGGTCCATGCGGGAAGCTAACTGTTTCACCATGGCTTCCAGATTACTGGTTTGCCCACCATATTGGTTCGGTAGGGCATTAACATGGGATTTGTGAGCATATGATGGAGGGACATGAAAATTAGATGCTATATTGCTATTGTGTAATCTGTTGGTAGGAAGGGTGTTATGAAGAAGTTTTGAAGTTGTATTATGTTGTATCGCAGATTGTTGAAAATTGATGTTTGGCTTAGTTTTGGATTTTTGTCGATTTGAAGCATATTGATCAATAGTTTGGCGAAATAAAGCAGTGAATGAAGGTTTCTTTTGTGTGGGAATGATTTTAGGCTCAATAACAGGTTCCTTAGGAGGTTGGGTAACCTGTTGTTTTTGCATGTTCTGAATTATAGTGGCCATATCTATATTGGATGGTCCAACTTTATCACTTTCTTGATCGATAAAAGACAAAGGATTAGTGTGCATGTTAAACGTATGTTCCATGGCTGCTTGAGTGTCACTAATTTGTCCTTTATCAATACGAACTGCCATATTAAGAGCATCAATGTTATTATTGAAATTTTCCAGAGATGATCTAAGTTATCAAAAGCAATAGTTCCGTCTGGAGCTATTCTAGGGGATGAGGGTCCTTCCTCTTTAACATTTTCTTCTTGTTCATCTTCAGCAAGCTCATCTTCTTGCTGGCCTAGAGTTTCTCCTTCCGGGATTGGATCCTCAAGAAGGACATTTGGGTTTCTTGTTTTGTCTCCTAACCATTCTTCTTCTTCTTCTTCAGTTTGTTTACCATTCCTAAGTCTAGGCATTGTGCTTAACTTAGATCTCTATATATATATTTTTATATATATATATATATATATATATATATATATATATATATATATATATATATATATGCAACAAGCTTAAGAGGTATATATTTTAATTATATACCTACTATAGTATTTAAAATAGAATGTTTTAATTTGCTATGTTTTTGGTTTTTCTTGTTTTTTATTTGTTTTTATTTGTTTTTATGACAATATTATAAAGATAACAAACAACACACTGCATGCAAGAAATAAAAATACTGAAAGCAATGATCTAGTTTTCTATAAACAATTTATAAATATCATTAACGGGCTCAAGTTCTTCAGGAGTCATGAAGTGTTCTTCTTCAAATTGGAAATTTTCTTTCAAAAATTTAATGAAGAGTGCTATAGCAATACCATGTATTTCAGATTCTGGTTGATAGTAATAATTCTCACAGCAATATTCTCGATATAACATAGCTCTAGGAACTCTCTTCCACCTTTTCCTAATCATAAGATCGACCTCTTGGTCCTCTATACGACCTAGGAATTGGTGTACTACAGGCTGCGTTCTCGAGGTATTCCTCGAAGGTGAACAATTCCGAAGACACAAGAGCTCTCCTATAAGCTAACCACCTATGGCAAGCTCTCTGAAGTTCATGATAAAAAATGAGTTGATGAGGATCCAGGATTCTATCTAGGACAAGCCTCTTGATTTGTTTAAGTTCTGTTGACCTAGATGAAATGATACCTAGTCTCTTATCAAGTTCGTTCCACAAAAGTTGGTTTCTATCTGTTTCAGGCACACTAAGCACAGAATTAACTTCTATGGCGGCTAATTGGTTTTCAACATTTATAGTAACTGCTAGTCTTTTCTTAGGAGCTACCATCTAAACATGATATTCAACTTAGTAATTTTCTAATGATTTTAAATGCATCTATGTTTTTGTTTTTGTTTTTGTTTTCAGAAGTTTTAGTTTCACGTCGGGTTCACCAAAATGTATCGTTCCAAATTTTCCACACCCTTACCTTCAGGCTAAAGGATCCGCGCCCGAAAGGGGGATGCGGGAAGGATGGGACGGTACCTCGGACTGAGAGGCCCTTTGAAGGTCCCGCCTCTCGGGGGAGGGGTATTAAGGTGATTTTTCGACGGATGGTGGGGTTCACCAGGAAACGTTTAGTGGCAGTCTCCACGCCTAGGTTGGGAATGTGTTTAATGTGCTTAGTTTTATCTTTAAACATCCAAGTCCTAGGTTTGGCCAAATGAATCTAAGTTGTTCTATATGAAAATGCAGACCAAAATGAATGCAGAAAACAGAATTGAACAGAAAACAAAGAGAATGAGCTAGATTAAAGAACCATACCTGATCCGGATGTCTGATGGAGGTTCTGATTCTTGAAGCAGTCAGGATCGCCTCTAATTTGACAGAATCGTCTACGATCAGACAGGATCGTCTGAGATCAGACGAATTCGTCAGAGACCTACAATCAGAGAAATAGATGCAAAATACAGAGAATGTAGCAATGCAAATAGAGGGCAATGATGTAGAATGACAGTAAGAACATTAAAATGATAATAACAAACTAGAACACGAGTGCATTATAATG
Source organism: Wollemia nobilis (assembly GCA_028583015.1). Classification (NCBI taxonomy): domain Eukaryota; kingdom Viridiplantae; phylum Streptophyta; class Pinopsida; order Araucariales; family Araucariaceae; genus Wollemia; species Wollemia nobilis. The sequence goes on along the minus strand of JAQPPZ010000677.1, from coordinate 68,550 downwards.
ACTTATTGACAAATCATGATTTTATTATGCACTAAAACTATATAGGTGAACTCCAAGATGCAGAATAATAAAAAATAATAACAAATTTAACTAGATGCAGAATAATGCAACAGAAAAGAATGAAGAAATGCAAACTCTAGGCACTGATTGCCCCCAATGTTGACTGCAGTCGAAATCGTCTCGAATTGGTGCGAGATCGTCTCGAGATTGAACAGGATCATCCACGACGAACTGAGCTTGCTCCGGTTGAAAAACACTAATATTCCTGCAAATAAACTTGGAAGGTAAACAGTGAATTAAGATGGTCTAATGCATATAGAACTCACGTTACAGGGAATTTCAGCCAGGGGAATGTCAAGGGGAGGGCCTAAGATTAAATAGGCTTAGGAGGGAGGTTAGGAGGTTGGGGATCATCCCAATTTGGGAGATCTCCAACGGGGAGGGTCTCTAACGGCGCAGACACGCTTCTGCCCGGATTAGAGACGCCGTTGGAACAGAATCCAACTATGCACAAATCAGTTTGGGACGAAATCATCTGGACGTTCTGCTCCAGACGAAATCGTCCGATCTGAGGCGATATCGTCTGATTGGAGACGATATCGTCCAACGGTCACAACAAATCCTAAAAATGGCATGAAAAATGGGGAAAGCTGTTTAACAGGCGGTTAACAGGCGGTTCGGGGTAAAATTTGAATTTGAATTATTACTAAAGTAATTTTAATCATTTGCTAAGTTTTTACTGTGCCAATTTTAGGGTGCTATAGGTTGCCACCATTTTTTAACATAATCTCGATGTCGTTGGCCTGCTAGAACATATTTTTTTATAGTAAAATAATGGTGGAGAGTCGACCGGACAGCATTATTTGGCGGCCCGTCATATCGTGAATATCAGTAAGGAAGAGCAGACGGACTACGAGGCACTACGACCTTTACTGCTGTTGACTTAGATGATCAGGGACGCGTATTCCGTTCCCATTTGCGAGTTGCGATTGAAGCCCCCTCCCCTGTTCACGTGACCGTCCTCGTTGCAACCCATGTGCTGAATCTATTTATTCATCCGAAAAGGCGATTGGACAACGGGATTCGATTGTATTCATTCCTAGACCGTCTCATCTGAAAACTTGGCCGTCTCTGGAACGGTCATATGACCTGTGCCCTTCGGGACAGCACTATTCTCTTCACTTTTTTGTGCTGATAAGTGGAAGACGTAGTGCTCAGAAACGAATTGGGGCATTCCTTTTTGCAGGTAAGATTGTTGGGCCATGTTCAAAATTAGGGAAAACTGTTATTTTTTGCTCTAAGAAGAAAAGAAAAATGTTGGTTTAGTGTCGTTACCAGCAATTGCAAACAATCGTGGTGAAAGAGTTGTTTCTTCCTCGGTTTCCTCCAAAGCCCATTGTTAGATTAAATTCTGTATTGCCAAAAAAAAATATTACAAAAAGGAAAGAGAAATAGTCGGTGGGCTCGGTATCCGAAATTGATAGAGGGGAAAGATGTGAGGAAGCTTATGTGAAAAAAAGGGGGAAATCCCTTGAAAAATGGCCTGGGCACTGTGATTGGGAATCAATTGAGCAGAAAATAAAATTGTAGGAAGGCGGTGTTGGGACATCTGGATCGCATACAGTTGCAGGGTTGGAGTTCTGCAGTCCCCTAGAAAGTTTGGGTGATACATAGGGGAATTGGTAAGTACTCATCATTGTCCGTAAATACGCAAACTATCCCTTAAGAATTCAACCGCAATCAATAGGCCTATCCCAGGGACTGCTGTTTGGGTTGATAATTGAAGAAGGAAAGCCGAGAGGAAGCAATGGGTAATTGCTTGCAGAGGAGGGGAAAGTTAGTCGAGAGTGATCCAGCACCATATACGGTGGCAAGGCCTCAACAACCACCATGGCAGCAGCAACAGCAATATCAACAACCACCTCTGCAGCAGCAACAACAATATCAACAACCACAGCATGTACACAAGACACCAGCCACACCCCCAAGGCAGCCACAACAGCCCCCCACCGTATCCCCTGTGAAATCCCCACCACCTCGCTTCATGGCCTCGCCGAAGCCAGCAGAGCCGAGGACTGTGGCCATGGGCGGAGTTCTGGGTAAACCCCTTGTGGATATAAGGCAGACTTACACAATAGGAAGGGAATTGGGCCGGGGACAGTTTGGAGTTACACATTTGTGCACTAAAAAGGCCACAGGGGAGTTGTTCGCTTGCAAATCCATTGCCAAAAGGAAGTTGGCAAACAAGGACGACATCCAGGATGTGAGAAGAGAGATCCAGATCATGACCCATCTCAAGGGGCAGCCAAATATTGTTGAAATGAAGGAAGCCTTTGAGGACAGGCATGACGTCCATTTGGTCATGGAGCTTTGTGCGGGTGGAGAGCTTTTTGATAGGATCATTGCCAAGGGACATTATTCAGAGAGAGCTGCTGCTGCAGTGTTTAGGACTATTATCCAGGTTGTGCATACATGCCATTCAATGGGAGTTATGCATCGAGATCTGAAGCCTGAAAATTTTCTGCTGCTCAGCAAGGAGGAGAATGCGCCCTTGAAAGCTACAGACTTTGGGCTTTCAGTTTTTATTGAGAAGGGTAAGTTTGGCGGCATTGTTGTTCCCCTTTGACCCCCCATTCCCCGTCCTTATTGTTTTCTAATGCCTTCACACTTAAAAATTAGCAAATATCATGGTGGTTTGTTCTAGTCTGATTAGTCGGAAGTTATCTTTTCCAACATCTTAAGTACCTAGGGTATGAGTCCACGCTACTTTATGAAGAACATGAGACAAATTTTTCTTGACTTTGTTTAAACTGACCACCAGCATTTCTGAGTTTATATCCATAAGATTCCTCATAATCAATAATCTGCATAAGATTTCTCATGTTGATTAACATTGGTTATTCTAAAAGCAATTACTAGGGAATCCTCAGCTGTACTTATAAGGCCCTCAATACCTAGATTAATCGTTCTATTTGCTTTCGAAGTGGAGTTTTCATAAGAGAACACATTATTAAACGGAAACCATATTTAACGACCTTCTTGTGAAATAGAAAAACTTCTGTAGTTTAACGTTAAACTAGTCAATGTACAAAAATAATAAGGTATTTTCTAACCTTTTTTTTCTCACATTCTGATATGGAGGACAATTCATTTGGTACATAACCAAATCTCCATCAAAAAGAACAGAATAATTCCAAACGAGTGAAGCATTCATAGAGGCTTATCTTGTCTTAAAACATTACACTATTTTGACATATTTTATTTCCCACCTTCCATACATGTATTATACTTGTTTCACCTCCTCAAGAGATCAAATTATATGCTTCTATTCACACTTAGTTATTTTGCATATCTACAATCTAGACACTTTTGGTGGTCATTTCTAGGGAAAGTCAACTGTACCTTCTGTCAGAGGTTAGATAGATTATATACATGGGTTTGGGAAAAGTGTTCATTTCATGCACATCAAATATTATATTACCTTGCAAGATCAGTTGTGCCCTAAAACCAAAAAGTGCTGTAGGTGAAATGGCCCTAGAGATGGAGCAAAGCAAGAAGGCTTGGAATAGAACTTGCATGATGCAAGAATGTTGAAAAGCTTGCTAAAGATAAATTTCCATTCTGTACTTTTGCCATATTTTACCTGGGATTAGAACATCTCTGCAATAGAATGAGTATCTTTGCATGAGAGTGCCATGTAGGATTCCTTTACATATAGAAATTGACGGTCACCTCAATTACATTGTGTCACATCTGCTCAGCAAGCATACTGTACTTCTTCCTCTACCTGTAGAATTATTGTGTGGTTGTTCACGTTCTTTCTCGTAGATGATTCAAATAAAAATGCATTGATTTTTTACAATTATGAAGAATGTGGATTGCTTCCTTATGTTTTCCTCCATGCTAGGTGAAGTCAACCTTTGAATTCTGAAGCAGCCCAGGTTTATTGTATTATACAAGGTTATCATATGCCCACAAATAGAATTATCAGAAGCTTAGAAGCATACATGATGAATCCCACAAATGTTTTATTATTGGGCTTGTCTTTATCATAAAAAGGATGCTTTATGCATGTCATATATGGCATTATGTGACTATTTGTTTTATGATACATTGTATAGATGTTGTAGAAAAAACAGTATGTATTTTACAAGAATAAACTAGACCAAGGAAGTAATTATAGGGCTTTTTGTAATACAGTAGTGGGTCTGTGTGTAGTCTCCGATATGCTTATTTCTGGTGTTGGGTGCCCTGCGTGGCCCTGTGAATGCACCTGTGTTTGCTTTGTCGCTACTAGAGGGAAGTCTATCATGGTTCTGATGTTGTTAGGTGTTCAAGCCTGGATGTAGGCACCCAGACCATGGTCTGCCTTTATATTGTATTTGTTCCCTTAAGATTTTGGCTAATATGAATTTGGCAGCAGTTTCAATAAAAAAAAAATTATAGGGCTTTTGGGTTAAAAGAACATTCTGCATCAAGACATTCCTATAGGATTGTTTCTGTAGCCATATTATATAGGGCTGTTTCTGTGGCAATGTTCTACAGTACTGCTTCTAGCATTGTTCTTGCAGCACCGTTCCACAACACAGCTTCTGCAACAGGCTTTTCTAGTGCAGTTTCTGCAACAGGATTCTATAGCACAGTTTTCGCATCACTATTCTGTAGCATTACTTCTTTAACAGGCTTCTTTAGCACTGATTTTGTAACAGAACTATGCAGTAAGGCTTCTGCAATAGAATTTTGTAGCACTGCATTTGCAACAAAGTTTTTTAGCAACTCTTTTGTAACAGAATTTTGTAGCACGGATTCTGCAAAAGAATTTTGTAGCACAGCTTCTGCAATCGAATATTGTAGCATGGCTTCTGTAACAGAACTCTGTGGCACTGCTCTTGCAATAGAATTTTGTAGCACTACTCTTGTAACAGAACCCTATAGCACTGCCTCTGCAATATAATTTTCTGCATCAAAGATAATAAAGCCTCAACCAACTCCCAAATTAGTTGGATAGATTCTATCGATTAGATCAGTTGAAATTGGTTACCAACTAATTTGGTTGAGATCCAAATTAGTTGGAATTGTTGGTAACTCACTTAGATTTGTTAGATTCCATAACTGGATGGAATTAGGAGGAGGTGTTACCAACTAATTCAGTTAGATTGGGTTTTTTTACCAACTAATTTAGCTAGATCCTATTTTTGGGAACGCACAATCAACCCGTTAAGGTGCTAACAAACCAGAGAATCAGATTTAGTTGTCCCTTTTACTTAAATGTGGCTGTCTCTTGTGGGTGGATGTATATAACATATGCCTTAGCTGAGTTTGTACAACCTTGGATTGATAATTTATGAACACAATCATTCTATTAAGGTGCTAACAAACCAGAGAACCAGACTTAGTTGCCCCTTATACTCAAATATGGTCCTGAGCATATTGATGGTTTGATCATGTGCCCATGATTCTAAGGCTCCAAGTAAATGAACCTGAGTAGGGAGCTAGTAGTGTAAACAATCCTTGTGTGCTGGAAGAAATACTTCTTGCATCAGCTGCTTGATAGTTGAACAAGATCCAATTTCCTGCTATAGATGAATTAGTGTGTGTGATTGTGGTTCAATTACAGGACCCCATCAATACGAATCTCCCAGTTTTTATGGGTTGCTTAAGAATATGAATATATATATATATGTATATATATATATATATTATATATAATTGGTTTTATGGGATTGAAACATGCCCCACCTGTATTACATCATGACTGTGTTACCACGGTTTTTCAATAAACCACATAATGGTATTTCACAATTGTGATTGCTTAGCAAGATTTGAGCTTGGCTCTCTGGCCTGAAAGTCCACTTTTTAAACCACTTGAGCTCATGCCATTTTATAGGGTTGCTTAAAAATATTATCATAACAAGGTATTCGAATTGAGTAGGGAGTTTTTGATGGGAAGATCCTTATAGTTCTGTTGAAAATGTGATCACATAGGAATTGCTGAGCGATTGGTGGTGCTTAGAGCAAAGGTGAGCTTTGTCAGTAGACTACTTGGCTATTGCTCTTAGGGAGAGGAGATACAAGTTGCATTGGTCATTTGTGCTGGTGGAAGCAGAATCTACTTGTGTTTGGTAGTCTTGTTGTTGTTGGTTTGACGACAAGACAGAAATGTGCCTGGCTTTGCTACAGAGATATAGGACATGTTAATAGGTGTTGATTTAATGAAGGAATTTTACTCATTCAAACCAAAGTATATAGAATTGGCAAAGTTGAGCTACTTTGATAGCCATGTCTGTACTATGGTCAGAGTGAGATGGAAATAGGCATGCTATGATTGTGGAAATTTATGACTTTCTTTGATCTCTGCTGATGTGCACAAAGAGGAATGTTATAAATATCAAAACTATAAATGTAGACTTGGCTACCATTATTACTATTGATGATGTTGGAGAAAAGGAAATTTGTTTTGGTGGTTGTGTATTTGTTGAAGAGAAAAAATTGTGAGCAGCATGCTTTCATTGTAGATAGGACTTGCTCTAATGCCTGTCAAAGAGCCCATGAAGTTCTTGCACGTCTGAACCGAAAATATTTTTTTGTAACTAGAGGATCAAGTTGGGACAAGCTTGAAATGCTCTGGTTTGTTTGAGGGACAAGACTTATCATAATATTGATTTATATTTTGAGAATGCAGATAATGTATATAAGGTATCTTTCACTGGAGGTCCACAAAGAAAAGTGCTACACTGGATTTGGTTTTCACCATGCAATAGAGTAATTGGAATTTGAAGTTTGTATGTATTCAGTTTCCTTTGTGGCCAGTTTGTTGATCGTTTCAACTTAGAATGTTGTTCTCAGAAGGAAGAGTAAATTTAATGTGCATTCCTCAGGCATTTCAAGGAAAACATTCTGTTACCCTTCAGGGTGATTCACGTTGGCATTTTGACGCAGTATCGCTATATGCTGGAAATAGTCATCGTATTGTTTAAAGAAGTTCATTGTCTTGTCTTTGAAATTGGACCTAGTATGTCCATATGTCATGAAAATTGGCATATTATCTTTTCAGGTGGAAGGTGAAATCAATAGTCACTGACAATTTGAATCTGTATTTGCTTAGAGGTAAAGGCATCATGAGGGGATCTGTAATGAGCCTAACTGTAATCAGAATTGCTGGAAACTGTACAAGGAAGCGTTAAAGTTGTCACTAAACAAAAGCCTGAGTTTGAAACTTCTTTAACAAATACTTTGAAAAGTAGAATATCTATGAAACAACTATCTTATGTTAAACAGAACTGTATTATTGCTACATCAATAAATTGAAAAAAAAACAAAAAAAAAAGTTTCAGACAATGCATAAAATGTGGGGGGCGGCTTTCATGAGAAGATATGGATGTTTACTTGGGCCAGAGGGTTTTCCAAAAACAATTTCTTGAATTCACTTGGCCAAAACACAAGCATCATAGATGCGTGGACAAGAACTTTCCATCCAAAACACAAACTACTTCTAAGGTTAATGGTTTCTTCCTTGTAGAACATGTTTTCTTGTGCATGTGGAATAGTTATTTTTTTCGTATAAAGCTTAGTTAATAGAAAAGTACATCCGATTGACATAGATCTTTATTAAGTAAAAGAAAAGTATATCTAACAAACATAATACTTTGTCAAGTAAAAGGTGGAGTAACATAACAAAAAGATTAAGACCCAGAAATCTTATTGCCTAACACAAATACCATGGCTAACTGATGTGGATTATTGTTTGATACTGTAACAGTTCCACTTTTTTGATTTGCTTTGCCTCCAAAGCAATTGTAAGTCTTGAATATTGCATTGTTTTGAAGCCTTACTACATATTGTCTACTAATTGAAGATCCTTTCCACTAATACTTTATTCCTCAAAACTCTTTTAATTAGTTACCAAAGTTTGTAGTGATGGCTTTTTAAGCCTTAATACTACCACAAATATCATAGGATCAAATATAATGTAGCCACAATATAATAAGGTCAAGATAATGATATGAGTAGAATAATATGAGCAAATTAATATGTATATCAAGGCTAATAATATATCAAATAACATTCAATAATAAGCAGCAATATGAATGTAAATAGCATGAATCATTCATGTACTATGCATGAAGAACAACTTACAATATTAATTGCTCAAAATGTATGCAATCTTTATTACTCCTTTTCCTCTTACAAATATGATAGTGATGTTCTCTTTTCTTTGTAATGTGATATAACATTCCCTCAATCTATGGAGTATATATCCATAGTAGAATAACTCTTTGGATACTTGACTATTCTTTTCCATATGCCAAGTCTCATGACTCTTGGCTTATTTACTTGACACTTGCATGCTTGATGAACACTTGATTCTATAATGTATGCACACCTATACATGACTCTAATTTGCACACTCTAATCTAAGACACTTGTGCACATCTTTACATTACATATTGTTCTCATACATATAAGACACTTGTGCACATAGACTCAACTTACACTTGCACACTAACTCACATGACACTTGTGCATTTCCTGCACATTACAACTTTACATGACACTTGTGCATTTCCTGCACATTCACACTTACATAAAGGGAAATATAACTCACACTCTAAACTATGACTCAACCCTAATCTATTATTTACAAATGTACCATGAAGGTACCATGGGGGTACATTAGCATGTACCAAATAATGTAATATACTCCAACGTGTAGTGGAACCATCATAGCATGGTCTTTTAAAAGTGGCAAGTCATTGGAAGTTCTGACATCATGCCCGCCTACTTTCTTTGAGTGTGAGATGTGCAAGGTATTGTGCATTTGAATTCCTGTTGGTAGCTTGAGATAGCTCAAGAGTGTATACAATCTGTCCCACTCATGCTGATATCTTCTGAGGCCCATAATACTGAGTCCCACTGTTCTCTGCTTCTTTTCATTTAAGAAGCTTATGCTTATAAGGTTGTAACTTCAAGAAAACTGAATGACATACTTCATATTCTCTATTATGTTAGTGCTATCTTGAGATTTCATTTTATGTTGGGGGCCACTTTGAGGTTCTCTTTTACTGGGTTCAAGATTTGTTGCCTGTTTTCAACTAAATCATGGATATGGGTGCATCGGAGGACCAATTATTTGACGAGGATAATTATTATATAAGGCATGTCATTTAATAGTCCCACAAAATTTGTATGCTACCAGTCCTTTGTCAAATGCAATTATGTTGGCTGTGAACTTTGCTACATGACGTAATTTCTCGAGAACCCTTCTAAACATTTGTTATCAATCTCTGCTTGTTCATCGGTTTGAGGGTGAGAGCTGGTAATTATGGTTAAGTTGGTCCTTCAAGAATTACTCGTATATATTGGATGTCCATCACTTACAATGTCCTTTAGATTCTCATGCAACCCTTAGATGTCTCTTGTAAATTGTTCAACAACATGTGAATCTTCGTTAATGACTTTGGCATCCACGGAAAAAAAAATGGTTATAGTTATTCAACCAAATCAGTCACTACATAATTTGAGTTCTTTCTTTCCATCCCTGGTAGAGCTATTATGAAGTCCATGCTAATGGATTTGTATATTTTGGTCAGAAATGAGCTATGATTGCAATATCCTTAGACCTAGACTAATAGGTCTTAAGCAAGCCAAGGAATTGCATTCTTCTAAGAGTGTCTTTAGTTTAGAATTGTGTACAATCTATATGCGATTCTTATGAAAAATCTGATCACTTAGAAAGGTATATACCTACTCTCATCCTTTTGGGTCTTTTCAGAATCTTGTAGCATAGTTGCAGCTCTCTGATCTATTGTATAGTTATGTAAAACTTCTTATTGCTATCACAGTTCTGTTGCAAATATTGTATGCAAATCAGATAAGGATTTGCTTAAGGATTATTTACGCACTCACTATATTGAATTTTGATATAAAATCTTCGTTGTTTGCTTAACCACTTTATCAGGGATAATAAAACTTGCAAACGTTAAACTTTAAAATGTATGCTCAGATAATGAAGTGCTGGCCTACTAAATATGGTTTGAATATTTATATAGCATTTATATAAGGGTAACAGGCTGTTAAATATGCATGGGAGTGGTCCCTATACTGCTTATAGCATTGCAATCTATTACAAAAAGATGTGATAAATATGGAAGTGCAACAACAAGATAATAGTCCTTATCTTCTTTATTTGTTGGAAAATGGCTTCTGCTGTTCTTGTCCATACTATGTAACCTTACTATATAAGATCTATGACAGCTATCATGAGTCCTCCAAAGCATTGACAAAATTTCTATAGGCTGGAAGGACTATTATTCAAAAGCTTTAATACAGTTGTTTTTAATTCATGAATATAGATAGAAACCTGCATGTCAAGGAGAGATCTTGCTACAAGCAGGCAAGCTTGGCCGAGCTGCTTCATGTTTTTGATGTCCAAGAAATAATTTTCTTGGGTATAAGCCGTGAAGTCATAATAAAGTGTAATTACAAATTGGTTCTGAAGTGATTATTGTAAATGTTTAGTCATCCTTATTGAACTTACATTTAGTTGTGTTCTTAAATTATCACAAGGTGTTATGTTTGTTTGTGAGGCTCACATCGTGCACAAAGAATTTAAGCTCGACATTTCAGACAACAATCATTTCATGTCATCAGGAATGAGAAAATCATGTAACGTTTGACGAGATGTTATATTTGTTTGTGAGTCTTTGGAATACATCGTGCATAAGGGATACATCCTATGCAATGTAATAAGGGATACATCCTATGCAATGTAATAAGGGATACCTCCTATGCATAAGGGATACCTTGTGGAAGACAAGATTTGTGTCCCGTCATTGGAATGAAAAAATCATATAATGTTGCATTTTTTTTTGTGATTTTTTCATTACATGATTTTCTCATTTCTGATGATGGGACATAAGTGTTGTCTTGAAATGTTGAGCTAAAATCCCCTATGCATGATGTATCCCAAAGACTCACAAACAATCACACTTAGTTGTTTTTCCATTAATAAAAAACTAGCCATCTATATGCAAGGTGGCAAATTAATTTATTTGGTAATCTACCATCATTCTAAACAGGAAAAAAATACCTCCTGCCTACAAGATCTCATTCTAATATGTTTAGTGGCCCCATAAAAATTAGGAGTGGGAATTTTTTGTATTCAATAATGTGATGGCCTCTTTTTCCTTGATTTTCAATATTTCTTCCCTTTTATTCATGTTCTAGCAAATGGGTTCCAGTAAAGGGTAATGAGGACATGCCTTTCCTATTCAATCTTGTGGTCTCTGATATGATCTTCTTTACCACTGCTGTCATCTACCTTTTCCCTTCTTTTGATTGCTAGAATAAACAAATATAAGGCTCTTGCCTATTTCATCCATGATTTCTCTGTTCCCTCCAAGAGATTTCATATTGCTTGTTTGACTGCTAATTAAATCTTGGATTTCCAATAACCTTTAACATGACTGTCTTGGAATAAGTCATTGCTGGTGTTCCTGCGGGCTAAGAAAGAGCTTTTATATCATTTAAATTATCTGGATTATGCTATTATGACTGAATAATTTACTACTTAATATGAAAATTTGAAATTTAAACTGTGAGTGCTAAAAACTGATATCCAAATTTTCTCAAAATTGAAACCTGATTGTTTGGAAATTGAATCTGAAATTCTGAAAGAGGTTTGGACTTTTGTAAACACAAGACACTGAAATATTTGGGAAAACATAAAATAAAAATTTCCTTTTTATTAATATAATGTTTTGGGATTACATTTATCTTTTTTGAGAAGGCATGGACTTTAAGCTTACACCTAGAAAACTTCAAGAGGTAGCAAGGGTCGTGCGTTTGATCAATGATTTAGTCTCTTACATGTTGGCTTTTTAGCCAAATTATCACAGGTCCCAAATATCTAGGATCTTGTGTAGACTCAAATATTAGAGCAATTTAATATAGATGGCCAATATCAATGAACATAACATTCATGAAAATAACAATAATAAGAAAATAAATGGCCAATATCATTCATGAAATAACATGAAGAAAACTTACAATAATATTGCTCAAAATATTGTATACAAGCTTCAATATTCAATCATTGGTTTATGTAACATTCAAATTACATTTCATGGAGCTTTGTCTCCATAGTATAACCTTAGAAAGGTGACTCTTCAATACCTGACTATTGCACTTCTCACACATATTCGAGAGATGCAACCTTTCTTATTCCATACATAAGACAAACCTCTTATGCCTTGTTGAGTGGTATTTTCACCCAATTGTGAAAGTACACTCTTCCTTAGGATTTGGATTCCAAATCCCCTCTTGCAAAGAAGTTAAACAAACAACTTCTCCAAGGTCTCCGCTATATTAGCATTTGCATATGTGTATTAGTAATGTCAAATAAATATATTCATTTTAAATGCTTGGAACACCTTAGTGATTGCAAGTAACTGTAAACAAGGGGCAATGTTGGTTTATTTTACCGTGAAACTTTAGTGATTGTTCATTGAACCAAAATAAAGTAAATGTGAGTTGGCCCTCATATGACCACGATGTAGTGCCTTAATTCCTTTTATCTTGAGAGTTTTAAGGTAGATTTTATCTTCTTTATTAAGTCCAAATATGGCTTCTTATCATGAAGATAAAGATAGCTTTCAATGTGATTGATAAACCATCCCTCTTTGGTGAAATGGATTTTCACAAAGAGGCAATAATTTATGGCCTTGGATAAAGGGCTTTAAATGTCACTTTAACTTATCCATCTTAAATGAAATCAAATTTTCATCAAGAAGAACAATTAAGTGCTTTGAAGAAAAGACCTTCAATGTAATACTCAAATTACCCCTCTTTCGTAAAATTAGAATTTTTATGAAGAGAGTAATTTTAGGCTCAAAATGGAAATTTGTGAAAATGCCATAAAACATAACTCCTTCAATGAAATTGAAATTTTCATGAAGGGAATGTCATCATAGGCTCATGAGTGCAAAACAAAACTGAAAAAATGAAATTCGGCCCAAAAATAGAAACTATTTTTGGATTTTTTAAAATCTGCAATAAAACAACAACTTTGGTGAATTTTAAAAAATACTAAACAACTCCGAAAATGAAATTTCAAAATGCGTATTGGAAGTCTTAAGTATAACCTACGCAATGGTGAAATTATTTTTGGATTTTGAATTTTTTTAAATGTTTATTTTAATGTCTGAAAATTAAAAAAAAAATTAAAATTTCTGGAAAAATAAGATACAGAAAAATAAAAATTGAAATGCAGAAAATGAAATACATGATACATTCAGTTTGATGTTATCCTATTCCGGCAAAACAAAAGATGTGAGGTTTTAATGCATGCAACCTAACCTATTGGACTTGCAAAACAAGCACAATCCGGATAAACTAAGTGTTGGCTTCTAGGGTTTTAAATGAGTTTTTCAGATTTAAACATTAGCATGAAGCAACCAAGAAACTTGCATAAACTTCATTTACAAGCCTAAAATCTGAAAAAGGGAAAAAAAGTAAACATTTAATCTTGCATGCAGAAAATGACTCCTCCTTTCTTGCCCATAAAATGCAACTTTTTGAAAATTTCTGCATTAAAAATGTTCATTTAGATGGCAGAAATCTGGTTTTCTAAAAAAAAACAGTCCAATGTGGAAGGAAAATATCCAAAAAAACCCAGTGCCAAGGCCTTGCCTTCATCCTTGCAATCTGCAATCTTCTCTGAAAAATTTCCAAACCCTTTAATTCTCTTTCAATGCTCCTTTTAAAATGTTCTTCATGGCTTCTTCGTTTCCTCTCCAAACGCTTCTCCTTTTCTTTGGTTACGTAACTCCTTTTGGCTTGTGTAACGTTTTCATAATAACGCGTCCCTTTTTTTTTTTTAAAGAAAGCCACCATGGCTTTTACTTTAATAAAACCACGTCCATGATGGTTTTATTTATTCCAAACCCTTGGCCGTAGTTTTTTTCTCCACGTGTTTCCACCTTACCTGCACATAAAACAAATAGGTGAATTAGCTTTTAAAAACAAAATAAATTATACTAAAAACATAAAGTCAAACTATATAAAAAAAAAAAAACTTTAAATTTAAACTATTTTAAGACGTAAACTAAAACGTGGTGAATGAAGCACCATGGCTTCATTAACTACTTTTTATTTTATTTATATTTTATTATTTAAATTTTTTATTTTTTACTATATATATACTTTTAATTTTTTTATATACTTTTAATTTTTTTTATTTGTTTATATATATATATATATATAATATATATATATAAACTTGTTTTTTTTTCTTTTTAAATTCAAAGAGCTTTATTTAATTATTATTTTTTTTACTTGCGTTCTGTACTACTTCAAGATACTGAAGTAGGAGATGAATATCATGCTGACAGATTTAGTCAGCTGGAACTCCTAGATAAGAAGTGCATTAATGCTTTGGAGCATCTTCGTGCCTACCAAAACAAGCTTAAACGAGCATACCTCAAGAAAGTTCATCACCGATCCTTTTAGATCGACGACCTTGTCTTAAAAGAAAATCTAAAAAATACTAATGCAACTAAAGACCTTAAAGGTAAATTCGAGCCCAAATGGCTTGGACCATATATTATCACTACTAAATTTGGATCAGGAGCATACATATTAGCTACCTTAGATGGTAAAGATCTTAAAGAACCTATGAACATTATGCATCTCAAACGCTATTATGCATAAATCATCATTGTATATATTTTTATTTTGCATATTGTTTCATTTCAGTAATATTTTCTATTTTTCAATTCATAAATTAAAAAAAAAAATCAAAATCATCAAAATCCTCAAAAACATTTTCTATTTTTTGCACTTGTCAATTCTTGAAGTATTGCAGTCATATTTTCAATTATTTTGGATAAATTAGTATTTATTTGGAATCCCTCACTTTCACACTCACATGAATAAATATCTTGATTTTATTTGGTATGATTATTAATCTCTCTTATATCAAAGTCCACGGTTAAATTACATAAAGTTTTGAGCATAGAGAATCGATCTTGTTATTTACTTGAACCAAATATATCTTTTCACATTAAAATGATTTCATTGCAAATTCAATATGATGCTACATAGTAGAAGTGGTTTCTTGAGCGAAAAGTTTCCTCTGCTATCCTATCATGCACATGGTCTAGAATCTTTGAGAATTGACAAAAGGACAAGCTCACCCCTACTTAAAATAAAAATCCTTTGCTCTACAGCCAATCCGAGCAAGTATCCCTAGTATAGGAAGAAAAAGAAAAAGAAAGAAAATGAGAAAAAGAGAAATTATTTCAATATCATTTTGTACCATCTCAGCAATATTTCAGCATTATCTCAGTATCAAGCAAAAATACAAAAAAAAAGAAAAGAAAAGAAAAGAAAAAACAAAAAACAATAAAATCCCTTTCCCCTACCCCTTGAAAAGAAAAGAAGGGTGACTGAGATTGAATCCCTGGAATTCTCAATTATTCGAAAACTATGAGGTAAGCTCCATAACAGGTGGTTTGTGCCCAACCCGCTTGGCCTTGGGTAACTCCTAGCGTGGTGATATGTCTGTCACATTAGTGACCTTCTTTTGTACATACCTATGTTTGCTTATGGATCAGCTAGCTCTTGATGACCCGACTTACATAGTAGTCTGGTACGGTTACATGCATATAAATCATGGTCAACGAACACTTATTTGGTTAATTCAAATTACTTGTATCAAATTATCTTGCTTAAAATTGATAAATAAACAATACAATTGCACACACATTTGTGTTTGAGAGATTTTGTATCATTATGATAGATCAAGATCGGCAATAAACTCACATATGCACATGGGGTTCCTTATAAATCTACATTTTGTCTTTGAGATAATTTAAAATATTTATGCAAATCTTCTGGAATAATTTGATTTTCTTACTTGAGAACATCTGTTTAGTGTAAAAACAATTACATACATTTCTTTTCAAAAATCCAAAACTTCTCTCAAAACATGCAATAAAGTCATATTTATATATATTTTTTGACTTCCGCAATGATGGTATAATTTCTAAACCTAAATTGGAGTTTTATGCCTAGCACAAGTCCTCATCTTATATTTTTTGTTTATTTCAAAATAAAAAATCAATCATGCAATAAAAATATTATATCAATTTCTTCTTTGGATTTCGTGATGATGGTATAAGTCTATACCTTAAATTCTATGCCTAGCGCAAACCATTGTTCTAAATTTTATTTTCCATTCGTTTAATTCATAAAAACATATGGCTTAAATCATTATGTTACACAATTTTGCTTTAAAAAGAACGAACACTTTTTCTACTTCATTTCATTATGCCAACATTCATTTTTGCAACGATGGTATAATTCCTAGGCAATTATTCAAATTTCTATCCTACTTAGGAATTTTATGCCTAGAAAAAATCATATTTTTAGTATATTTCATGAATAATATTTTCATGAAAATCTGAAAACAAATCATCACCATCATCATTTTTCATCATCACAACACAAAGCCTTAAGACAGTCTCTTAAGCACTCTTTTACTTTTAACAATATTTCTATATTGGGATAGGCTTGACGACCTAGCGAGCGACGACTCCATGAAATGGTCATATAACAATGACAATGTCCTTTGAAATTATTGTTAAAAGTCACCTTATTTTTCATCAAATCACACCACAACAATCAATTTGTTTACATCAGATTATTTCATTTAAATTTTACAACATGACAAAATTCTAATATTTTCCAATGACATAATTACACGAATCATCAATCAAACAATTCAAAATTTAAAACATCATAAAACATATGCACAAGTCATATCACAAAAAGATCATATATATATATATAAAATTATGTACATCATATCAAAACTGGACTGGTATGCCACAATCTATACCTTGGCATACTCAACCCTCTCAAAAATATATATACAATCTCTAGTCCATGAGCAGCTAGCCTCGAGAAGCCCTCGAGCTCTCGACCTCATCTCCTCTCTCGCCTTGAGGTGGAGGAGGTGACCCCATCGAAGTCTGTGCTATGTCGCGAGTCCTCGATGTCGATCGTGATGATGTCTTCGATGACCCCATCATGACAGGCTTCACAATGGGGGCTGGCAGTGGTATCCTCTGGTTCTATAGAACCACATGGTAGTACAACCCCTAGTAGAATGCGGTCTAAGCAATAGCTCGCGCCAGATCCCGAGTGCTTGCCCCTCTGCTCCGAGCCCTGAGTCGTGTAGCCTCATCTTGTAGTGTCTGCACCTGAGCTCAGAGGCGGGCATTCTTCGCCCGGAGAGCCGCCATCTTGCTGCTCTCCCCTGTATCGACACCCTTGCCCTTATCGAGCGATGGTGGCCTCTCCCTCTATTGAGAAGGGAATCCCTCCTCCCTGGCTGCTGCGGTCTCTCCGAAGCCTGTGGCATCCTCCAGCGTCTCTCCTGCGGAGACCGTCGCTGCTACCTCCCTCCATGACCCCTCGCTGCATCAATGGTAGCCTAGCGCCACCTCCCCATCCGTCGCACAACAGCGTGCATCGGACCCTGTGCCCTCATCATTCGAGGAGGGTGGATGCCTATGTACCAGGCATCATACTCGTCTGTAACCCCAACGTCGTCCCCATCCACTGGCTGGATGGGGGCATCGTCAGTGTCCTGACTCTAGAATCGTTGCATATCCAGAGCCCCGCTCAGTGTAGTATTATCCCGGATAGTCCAAGAATACTCATAATCTTGGAGAGATGAGATCCCCTGTTGAAGACCGAACTGTTGCAAAACTCGATCATAGCGGTGGAGCTCTACCTCTCCTCGCTCCATCCTCAGCCAACAGACTCGCCTGATGCAACTCCTGTCCGTCCTCTCCCCACCCTGGATGCTCTCTCCATGGCCTATAGGTGATCTGGTCAGGGATGAGGTCATCTAGTAACCTCCGAGACATCGGCAGATCTATCCATCGCTGTGACCCTCTTTGTAGCCACTAATAGAAAACTTGGGGTCTCTCTTGGTCAACCCCTGTCAGTGGAAGCCCTACCGGCCTCCGCACCGCAATGTGCTCCCAGCACCAAACTTGTAGTAGCGATGTCAAAACCAGACATCGACCTCCCTTGTATACGACCCCATGTAGGATCTTATACAACCGACACAATACAAAACTGCCCCAAGAAAATCTGTAATCGTGATCTCTCATATCGCAGACCACATCTGAGAGGAGCCATGGTAATCTACATCCACTCTAATGACATAAAAGTAGGCCACCCACCACCCCTGCCAAAACCTAAGTCAATCGAGATGCCCCAGGAATCTGCCTTAGTGCCTCGATGTTCACCCCACCCTTTTCCAAGACAAAGCTAGGGTCACCGCACAATCACATCATGGCCTGGCCCTGATTGGCCATAGTAGTCATCAACAGCCCACGTATGGGGATCCTCAAGATCCTCCATACATCCTCCAAAGTGGGAGCCATCTCCCCTGTCGGTAGCCGAAAACAGGACGACCCCGGATACCATCTCTCTGCTAGGGCTATCAGTAGCCCCATGTCTGTAGGTATTTGTGGCATCTCTGCCACATGCTGTAGCCCGACCTCTGATAGTCGGTCTTGCTCCGCCTGATCGAGCGCGGCTACATCATCTCTTAGCCCACCGTATTTCCATTCCCAACTTTTTAGCAATCCCTCTGCAAAATAAACAATAAAACAACAAAATTCATTAATAGACAGTTATTAAAATCAATTAAATGCAATTAACATCAATTTCATCTCATAAAAATGATGATATCGTCCATTATTAGACGATATCATCCTAAATTTAGTCATTTCGTCCTTAGTAGGACGAAATCGTCTTCGATTTCACAATTTGGGGATCGTCCCTTATTGGACGGGATCACCCCTATTTCGTTGATTTCGCCACCAGATGAAGTCGACGATCTAGAGACGATTTCGATGAAATTGAGACGATTTCGTCCCGACGTCGTCGACGACTCAAAAACGACCGCGATGCCCCAAAAGTAGTTAAAATTCAAGTAAAAAATCACATAAATTAAATTAAAAACATGCTACACTAAGTTTAAATCCTTACCCGTAGCCCGCGTTGGACCTTTGTCGATCTGTGCACCGTTTCAACCTTTTTGTCTGCAGAGCTCTGAAACAGTTAAAATGAATAGTAACAATGAATTAGGGTTTTACCCTATTTTTTAAATTTTATTTAAAAACAATAAACATTTTTTTAATTTTTCTTTGCCGTGCTTTTACCTCAAACGTTCGATTTGGGTAAAAACACGGAGGGGGCACCATAGTAAGCAGTCATACGATTCAACCTAGAATCATCGTCTAAAAAATAGATTAAATTTTTGTTTTCTCATAAAGCGAGAACTCGTCTTTAACGCATTTTCTTTGAAAAATTTGCTAAAGAGGGGGTAAAATGTAGCACCCTAAAATTGGCACAGTTAAACCCTTAGTAAAAAGATTAAAATTTGAATTTTAACCCCGAAATCGCCCATTAACCGCTCCCCTCATTTTTCGTGCCATTTTTAGGAAAATCGTCGCCGATCAGACGAAATCGTCCCCGATTGAACGAATTCGTCTGGAATAGAACATCCAGACGATTTCGTCCCAAAACTGAATTTTCATAATTAGTTTCTGTTTCAATAGCTTCTCTAACTTAGGCAGAAGCGTGTCTACGCAGTTAGAGACTCCCCCGTTGGAGATCTCCCAGATTGGGATGATCCCCAACCTCATAACTCCCCCCTAATCCTATATAAACTGAGATTTTCTTAGTTTATCCCCTTGACTCTCCCCCTGGCTAATTTTCTCTGCAACTTTAGTTTTTATGCATTAGAACATCTTCGCCCCCATTATTTGCATTATGTATTTTTAGGTTTTCTTGCAGGATTTTGTTGTATTTCAGCTGGAGGAAGCTCAGATCGTCGCAAGCGATTCCAGATGATTTCAGACGATCCTATCGCAGATAAGCGATGATATCGTACGATTGGAGGTGATCTCGACTACAGTCCAGATTGGGGGCAATCAGAGCCCTGACTTTGCATTTCTCATCTTCCTTCCTTATTTTTATTCTACATTAGTTTGATCTATTTTTATTCTGCATTCTGAAGTTCACCTCATTTAGCATAAATGCATGATAAAGTTAAAATAAGTTATTAAAATAATGCATTTCCTTTAATCTGTTATCTGGAGTTATCATTCAAGCAAATTTATTGTCATTTCTATCATTTTGCATTATTCTTGCAGTTGCATTTTTGGTTTTTGGTGTCTGTTTCTGTGATTGCAAGTTTCTGACGAATTCATCAGGTCGATGATGATCTCGTCTGATCTCAAATGATTGACTGTGATCTAGGACGATTATGTACAATTACAGACGATCCTATCATATTCGAGACGATTTGGACTTCTACAAGCTTCAGAGTCTTCATCAGACATCCGAAATCAGGTACATTCTTTTGTATTTAACCTATTTCTAGTATTTAGGATTCATTCATACTTTCATTCATATAAATCAACATTCTTATATAGAATAGCTTAGATTCATTTTGGCCAACTTAGGAATCTGAATGATTGAGTATAAAAATGAACATATCAAACCCATTCTCAACCTAGGCGTGGAAACTGCAACTCAAAGTTTCTTGGTGAACCCCACCATCTGTCGAAAATTCACCCTTATACCCCTCCCCCGAGAGGCGCGACCTTCAAAGGGCCTCTCAGTTCGAGGTATTGTCCCATCCTTCTCACATCTCCCTTCCGGGCACGGATCCTTTAGCCTGAAGGTAAGGGTGTGAAAATTTTGGGTCAGGACAATTATTTTTATAGGATGGTTAAAATCTATAAATATAAGTTATGCAAATGATTATATAAATAAAAGTTATGCAGATGATTATTTTTATAGGATGTTAAAATCTATAAATATAAGTTATGCAGATGATTATTTTCATAGTATGGTTATTTTTTTTAAAGATTTGAGACTAGTAAATATATTGAACCAAGATGTTAGTGGTAAATAATAAGTCCTACATATAAGAAATATTTATGGTGGTACATAAACCTATAAGAAGCTTTAAGAATAAAAAGTCATGTTGGTAACAATATAAATCTCTTCTCCCCGAGTATGGTTTATTGGTAAGGATGCCACTTGCATTATCGGTGATGTGACCCGGATTCAATCCCCATGGCGAATGAGGGATAACTTTATGGTTTTTAGGAGGTGGTGAATGAAAGATAACTTAATGGTTTTTAGGAGGTCCAAGGTTTAAACCTTAGTGTGTGTAGTTGTGTTAAATTTTTTGTTGATAAGCTTAGTTCTCCTTTGGGATGAATATGTTTAACCCTAAAAGTCCTTTCTAGAAGTTTCTCACACTAACCAAATCTACAAATATAAAAAAACAATACAAACTCTATTATTATTATTGACCTATTAAAAGCATTTTAAGTGTTTGTCAGGTGGTGCCGAAGCCAATGACCTATCTCATGGTCACCAAACTCTTTGCCAATGAGGTAATAAGCTTAAAGATGGAAACTCTTGGTCTTTCTTAACTGGGACTCCTCACCCTTATTGAAAAAGTAATATATACTTTTTTGTTTAGTGGCAAGTCTTTAAATTTTTATTCAAAAAATTCAAGTTCAAACCTTGGTAGGAGTGGATAGATACTTCCCTTTAAACCCTTTACTCAACATTATATCTTTGAAATGAAATGAAAGATTTTAATTACGTCCGCGAGACCCAAATATGGTCTATGGGACCTCAAATATGGAAGTACAATTACTCAAATCATATCATATGATCTTTAATATCTTTGAGAAGGTTGTTCCTTCTCCTGCTGATTTGTGTTAGCAATTCCCCAACTTTTTTTATTTTACTGTTTTCAAATAAATCTATCATAAACTTGTTCCCAAGTGTTTCTTTGTATTTGTCACAGATATCTAAAAAACTCGGGCATTTATAGATGAAGTGTTCCTCTATCTCTCTCGCCCCTGTCTTGCATAGAGTACATATCCTTTCTTCCCATTGTTCTCCCTGTTTCACATCTAATCCTATGAGAGCTAGTCCTTATCTGAGCAATGAGTATTTTTTCCTTCCACTTGATTTCAACGCCTATATACGCTTTTTCCTTGTGGTCATACGTTGGGTTAAAATTTGCAATATAATATTGTCTTTTCTCGCTTGCATTTTTCCACATTCCACTTCGAACTTTTCATTCACATAATTTGTTGTCTTTGTTGACATTTGGGCATTCATTTATGTTGATTTCCCAACGTTTCATCCATTTTTTATTTTGTTTCATCCATGTATTCTTTCGCCTATGCAACTCTTCGTCCCTAACTGCCTAAGGCCATCTATCATTTGTCATGTTTTCTATTTTTTTCAAGTAACATAACAGCTTGGTCATAGCAATTGCTTCTAAAGGGAACATTTCAGTTTCAGCTAGAATAATTTCATAAGGGGTTGTGGCCTTAATTTTGAGAAAGTTTGTGATTAGATATTTTTGAATCCTTTCTATTTGCCTCCATTTTTGCATTTGTTGTGCCACTAGCCCACAACTCGCAACCATACAACAGAACCGGTGTAACAAGTAGGCCAAATAAGACCTTGGTGGTCTTCTAGTCCCACAACTCGACATTCCTACACCTGTTTTGAAGTGCATATATTGCTCTCCAACCACTTTGAGTTCTTTTCATCCTACATGTATTCGAATTAAGTTTGTCATGAAAGTCTATGCCCAGGTATTTGTATTCTACTACTACCTCAAGCGGTTCTCCTGCAAACTGAAATTTGAGTTATTGCTTCTTCTTTTTTGCTGAAAAAATCATAATTTTTGTTTTGCTCGTGTTTACCTGCATCCCAAATTCTTTACAAAAGAGTTCTAGAGCTTGAAGGTGATCTTCTAGATCTTTGGCTCTTTTGGCCACAAGAATTACATCATTTGCATACATGAGGAGTTTTACCACATATTTTGCTAAGTGCACACCCTCTCCCCCAAATTTGTTTTTACATTCTTCTAACTTGTCAATGTACAACCCAAATAAGGTCAGATATAGAGGGAAACCTTTTTTGACACCTATGTCACTATCAAAACATTCAGATAACCCTTCCCGTGTTCTAATTTTAGCCTTTACATGCTCATATAGATTGTGAACTGCTGCCCTGTAGTGAATTGGAACCTCTAGCTCTTCCATTCTGCTCCATAATTTTTTCCTTGGCACTATGTCAAATGCCTTTTTGAAGTCTACAAAACAACAAAAAGCCTCCTATTTTTTGTCTCATATTTTTTCCACTATGTTTCTGAGCGTGATACAATGATCAATAGTTGAGTGTTTGGGCCTAAAACCCGCTTGCCCCTTTGCTCTCTTTCCCTTTTCTTCTGCCCATATGCTGATCCTACGCTCTATCATACTCCCAAACAACTTTGCAAAGAGAGGGTTGATCATGATAGTTTGATAGTTTGAGGGATTATTTACATCTCCACTTTTAAACAAAGGAATGGTCAAGCTAGTTGTCCACTCAGTAGGGAAGCCATTTTGTATGACCTCATTGAAAATTTCTTTGATTTGCGGTGCCAAGATATCTACCCCCCATTTTATATGCTCTACTTGAAGATTGTCTATGTCACGGGCTTTACCAGTTGCTAACTTTTTTATCCCTTGAATAATGTCTTCAATTGTGAAAAGTTCTTTCTTGACAATGATAGTAGGGGGTGTCTCCTGCTGGTTACTACGCTGATACAGTTGTTTTGAATACTCCAACCACTAATTAACTGTTATGTTATTTTTAGTTTGCATCATTTTCACGCTTAGTTCCTTCCAAAATTTCTTTGGTTCATGCTTCCCTAAGTAAATCAATTCTTTCCTCCTTGTTCTAGTGTATTCTTCTTTTTTTGCCCTTACTAGTTTCTCATATGCTTTTTTGTTTGCTCTTGTTTTACCTGTTGGTTCCTTTAATAATATTCACATTTTTTTTCATTTTTCATCAAACCATGGGTTGGTTGGGAAGCTATTCCTTTCTTTCTTTTTAGGTTTAGCTCTCTTGCATTTGTTTAGAGCTTCTTGAATAACGTGCATTAACCATTCACTCTTACTGTAATCTCTACTACTGTGATGTAGATGTAGTTCTTTCCTTTCATGTAACTTGTTATTTAATACTGCTCTAAAATTTTGTCGATTTTCGTCTGTTAAGAGAATGTTTCCCTTGTGAGGATATTTATTTTGATTGCCTTGCAAGTGTTTTTCCATTGGTTTGTCTCCATGAATTCAAAGTTTCATAACAATTTGGTTGTGATCTGACTTAAGTTCCACTGGAGAATCTTCCACTTCTAGCTCCTCTATTTTTGGTATGTAATTCTGTGAGCATATTACATAGTCTATTACACTTTGTCCCTTATATGTTTTGCATGTATACTTTCCTGAATTTTTTCATTTGTTCATCCCATTGCAAATAATCAAATTGTATATGCTGCAAAGACTTAACAACTCTTCTCCATATTGCGTGATAGCCCCATGCTCATATTCTGAAGTCCTGGTCCACTGTTGATTTTCCTCTTCTGGCATCCAAAGAAGATTAATCTCAATATCTTTGTTACCTTCTAGAATGTTAGCTTGATTATTTGCTGTTCTTGCATTGAAATCTCCAATTAATATAATCTACCCCAACGTACTATATATTGAAATGTTTTAAAATTGACCAAAGAAACTAAGAATTATAAAAATTCTTTACCCAACAAAAAAAAATTAAATTAAATTTTAAAAAATAAGACAATAATAGCAAGTGGCATTAATTCAATAGATTACTCAACATTTAAGAAGAGATCTTGAATAATATCCAAACCAATCCATGGTTCAATTTTTTTTAAAAGACTTTATGTTCGTAAGGTTATATGTTTTTTTTTTTTAGCGAAAAACCCCTTGTGGGGCCGCCTTGGTCTGAGAGACCACGAACATGGGGTTCTATATTGTCAAAGTCACCCGAGAGTCGCACCCGACCCTGCCCGCACCAACATTATCAATTGGATTTTGGATACCCAATTAAGCTTTTTGGTAGGGTGAAGATTTGAACCTGGGACCTCCCTTGAAGGATTGCCCTCTCCTCTCCAACTCACCTACAACACCTGGGTAAAAACTAATTTATAGTGGAAAACACCCCTTTCAAGGTGCCACTTTCAACAGGTTGGGCATAGGAGGAATGGAGCCTTGTCGACCTCTACCAGCACATAGGACATTCTTAACTATACCATATATCTGCATGATGGAGACAAGGGGAATGGAACCTAGGTCGACCTCTACCAGCATCTAGGGCATTTACCACTGCACCACAACAAGCAGATTAAGGTTATATGTTCAATTTATTTAATATTTTTTTTATTTTGTTTATAAATTAATAATTTTTTTTATGTATGATGATTATCTTTTACTACTTCCCTCTATAAATAGAATAAATTTTAAAATTATACAATAAACTTGTTTAAAATATTTATAAACTAAACTCTTTGTTTAAGCCAATGACCTATCTCATGATCACCAAACTCTTTGCCAATGAGGTAACAGGTTTAAACATGGGAACTCTTGGTCTTTCTTAAGTGGGACTCCTCACCCCTATTGAAAAAGTAATATATATTTTTGTTTAGTGGTAAGTCTTTAAATTTTTTATTCAAAAAATTCAAGTTCAATAGGAGTGGATAGATACTTCCCTTTAAACCCTTGCTTTACTCAACATCATATCTTTAAAATTTACCAAAGAAACTAAGAATTATAAAAATTCTTTACCCAACCAAAAAAAATTAAATTAAATTTAAAAAAACAAGACAATAATAGCAAGTGACATTAATTCAATAGATTACTCAACATTTAAGAAGAGAGCCTGAATAATATCCAAACCAATCCATGGTTCAGATTTTTTGGAAAGACTTTATATTCATAAGGTTATATGTTCAATTTATTTAATATTTTTTTTTATTTGGTTTATAAATTAATAATTTTTTTATGTATGATGATTATCTTTTACCACTTCCCTCTATAAATAGAATAAATTTTAAAATTATACAATAAATTTGTTTAAAATATTTATAATAGAGTTGTTTTCCCTTTAGTATGAGAAATATACCTTGACAAGTTTTTATGAAGTAATAATTTTTTATAGAGAAGTTTACTTTAATAAATTTTAAAAATAAAATTATTAAAAAATTATTTTTAATATGTGATAATTTTAAAGGGTCGAAGTTCAATTTAGTGAAAATGTTTGGCTTATGGGGGGGAGAAAAGGGGGGGCCCAAAGGAAAAAAAAAGGGGGGGGGGGGGGGGGGGCGGCAGGGGGGGCGCAAGGGGTTAAAAAAAAAAAAAAAAAAAAGTTTGGCTTATGAACAAATAATAGGATTTTAGGATACAAACTTTAGAGATGTTATGATAATAGATTTGTTATAATATATTTTTTTATTTGTATGGGACCATTTCAATCCCATATAAATAATTTAAAAACTAGCTTAGATATAAAGGATATATATCTAAAAACATCGAGAGTTATCAATCTCGAGGCGCCTATCTCATTTCTTGGGGGTGTGATCTCCAAGATAGGTGCCTCGGGATTGATAACTCTCGGCATTTTTAGATATATATCCTTTATATCTAAGCTAGTATATATAATACTATAATATATAATATATACATTTCGATAAATCAATGAAACCCTAGAAATTAATAATATAGTATTATAATATATATAATAATATAATATATAATATATAATATATAATAATATAATAAACTAAGTCAATTTTAGTATAAAATATTTTGAGCAGTATCAAAGGTTTTTAGTATCGATTGTGTGCATTTTTAATTTCAATGATTTCAAGAATTTTCAATTATGCTACCTGGCACCATCGGCAGGATTACATCTTTGCACTTGCCCAACTAAATAATGTTGGTGAATGTAACTCTATATCATTGTTCAAACCTTTAGAGAAGCAGTCCTGAATGAATTTCTCGCTATTCGTAATTTACAGAAGCAGTTCAAAATCAATTTCATTGTAGATTGTTTTTGGTATATTGCAATGGATGTTCATGTATTTATACAATATTTTATTAAACAGTTACAACGGTTGGTTAGGTTTGTCGGCTGTTTTAGTTTAAATATTTTAAATGTTTGCAACGATTGGTTAGTCAGTTGTTTTAGTTTAAATATTTTAAATATTTTTGTTAATGTTGGTTTTTTTAATAAAAAACAAAATTGTTTACGGCGTGACATGTATGACCTCTTTGCCTCCCATCCCCTGTCTGCCATTGTAGGAACACCTCTTAATAATGAACTTTTCAAATTTAAAATTTTATTCTAGATATTTTCAATATAAGAGTTATAGTTGGCAAACTTTGATGGATATTTACAAGATTAATATAATTGCTCTTTAAATTATTTATGGTTTTTTCAACCAAAAAAATAGAATAATTGGGGTCAATGTCTAAACAATACTTTAATTTACTCAATTTTTTTTAACATATAATATGAAAACTGCCTAATGAGTCTAAATATATAAGATTTTGAAATGCAATGCGACAAAAGATTAATTTTGAAGTCATATTATGTTTAATAATTATAAATAGCATTTTTTTTTTTATCTGCTTGTTGTGGTGCAGTGGTAAATGCCTTGGGTGCTGGTAGAGGCCGACCCAGTTTCCATTCTCCTTGTCTCCATCCTGAGTATATGGATAGTTAGGAATGTCCTATGCTTTGGAGAGGCCGACAAGGCTCCATTCCTCATGCCCAACCTTGGAAAGTGGCATCTCGAAAGGGGTGTTTTCCACTATAAATTAGTTTGGAAAACCGGGTGTTGAGGTGAGTTGGAGAGAGAGGGCAATCCTCAAGGGAGGTCCAAGTTCAAATCTCCACCCTACAAAAGCTGAATTGGGTATCCAAATCAATTGATAATGTTGGTGCGGGCGGGGTCGGGGCGACTCCTAGGTGACTTTGACGGTGAGACCCGTGTGGTCTCTCGGCCAAGGCGGCTCCGCAAGGGATTTTTCGCTTAAAAAAAAAAAATTATAAATAGCATTTTATACATTGCTTCAAATGCTTTAAAATATCTCCTAAAGAAAATGCCAATTTAATCTAGTTATCAATTTATACCTACTTACAATCACAATTCAATATTTTGGTTAAACACTTCTCGTAACTATTATGCAAGCGCAATTCAATATAATTATAAACTTAGACTAAAATTCAAGATTAATGGTAATTGTTTTTTGAGTTTTTTTTTTTTAAGTTATATGTGGTTTCTATTGGGGCCATTCCCATCAAAATATCAAAATATTACATTTGTTGTTAGGTCAATCAAACCATATTCAACATGTTTTTTAATCACAAATCTTTTTCATTTCTATTTTTATTAAATATATTCTTCAACTTCCTCTAAGTGCTATGTTTTCACAATTAGCTTCTTGAAATCATTTTGATTAAGAGATAAAATCTCACTTGGCTAGTTGCCTTCTAAAATTTAAATTTCACCAAGATGAAGATTAACATCGTGATTGACTAAATTATTTGTTACCTGATTTCCTTCTCTATAAATATGATCACATTTACAAGAGATTACCTCCAATAATGGGTGATGAAAATCGCCAATAATATTCCTTTTTTTATCCTATACTCTAGGTGACAACTTGGGTGGGAAGCTGGATTGTTTTGGAAGTTTCTTGTTCCAGACCCATTCTCTTGTGAGTGAGACCACAAAGTTATTATGGAGGGAAAGGTACCTATTGCAGATGTTGTTATTAAAGGTTGACATGTATTTTATTAGTTCTTTGCTTTCTCTCTGTTCTTGTATTTCTCTGCTTAGTCCTATTTTTCAGTTTTGGATTGTGTATGTCTTTTGGTCCCCCTAGGTGGGACAAATTCATGTCTGTTTCTCTCTGGTTTTTATTTGGAAGCTTTAGCTTCTAGGTTTTAAAAGGTTTAGGGACCATTTCAAAACCCATTTTATTACCTAATATTTTTTTTTTTTACTTTTTATCCAATCCCCACATCCATTTTTGTTGATAGCATGGATGATAATTTGTGAGTTCCCCTCAATTGAATATATTTCCATATTTTTTCTATTGCAATTTTAATCTCTATAAGAAGTTCCCTAGCCTCTACATAGTTGTTACTTGAAGTTCCATATGATTTTAAGTGAGAAGAATTTTGCCTTTATTATTTAAAACCACCAACTCCACTAGCTTTTTCCACATTTCCTTTAGAAGCACCATCAAAACTAATTTTGATAAATCCAATTTTTGGACATTTTCATTTTACCCTAGATTGAAGTAGATCCTTGTTTTAATTCCATTATCACAGATTACTCTTCCATGCATGTTCAAATCATGTAAACAAGTTGTTAGCACCTTTTTTTTTTGCACTTGAGATTTCCCATGATGAGCACCATATCAGTAAACATTCTACAAGAGAGGCAATAATATTTTTAAAAATTCTATTATTCCTTTCAAGCCATATATTCCAACAAATAATGGTAGGTCCAATCCTCCATATAACATATAATGCTTTAACTTTGAAATAATTAATCCAACATTTTATCATCTCTTTCAATGTTGATGGAACTACCCAATATATTTTCATATTAAAAAAAAAAAACCCCAAATGGTGTGAGCAAAAGGACAATGAAGAAGTAAATGGATTGATGTCTCTAAATCCTTCTCACACAAGGCACATCTAAAATGTCTATGATATCCTCTTCTTTGTATACTCTCCTATAAGAATCTTACTTTGAATTGCTAACCAAAGGAATTTTGAGGCCTTATGGAGAGCCTCTAATAACCAAACATTCTTCCAAGGAAAATATATGGGAGTAGGAAATTTCAATTGCTCTAAATCCTCATATCCCAAATTGATCGAGTATCCACCATCCTTTGATAGATTCTAAACCAACTCATCCTTTTGTGTAAAAATCGAAAAATAAAAATCTTGAAGCATCTTTTGAAGTTTATTTGCAATTTTCTTGAGTTCCTCTCCTTCAACCAACTTACTAAAAGAAATCCATGATCTGGAGTTGTTGCTCATATTGATATAGTCTTTGACATTTGGACCTTTACAAGCTAGGCATGCTTGAGCCAATGGTTTCAATTTTGTGTCAAAGATAAGAGGATAATGCTTCAATCAAGAATCAGATAAAAAATTTGCATAATTCCTCTCATTGACTGATCATCTAATATGTTTCTTTATCAATTGCAAACTATATGATATGAAGTTCTATGTTGATGATCCTTTGGGTAGGGTTCTTTTCCTAAATAATTTCATTGCATCAATAGAACCTATATATTTTTGTTCTTTCCTTGATCTTTGAATAATCTCCACCCAAGTGTTGCCCCTAATGCCAAACTCATAAATATGCAATTCCATAAGCTTGCTCCTCCAATATTCTTTTCTTTGCAAACCCTATCCCACTTACAAAGAGGAAACCTATTTTTCCTCACAACCTTTTCAAAGAAAGTTTCTTTGAATTTTATCAATTTATGATGCTATACCTACTAGCAATATTGAAAGTATGGATTAAAATGTAGTCTTTGTGAGTTGGAGCCTTCCTGCCATGGTTAAAAACTTACCTTTCCAACCTACCAAACAAGCTTTCATTCTATTCAAAAAATATACCCAATGGTCTTTTTTATTTCCATTATGAGACAAAGGGATACCCAAGTAGGTTGATGAAATGTTTTCAATTTTAAAACCTAAAATATTCACAATAATTTGTTGTAAATCTAGGGCAGTGTTGATGAAAACAATCATGGATTTTATAGTATTAACCAACTATCCAATAGCCTTCTCATAACATGATAATATTGATTTAAAATCCATGGCCTCACTAACTAAGGGATGATCCAAAATAAAAGTATCATCAACAAATAGGAGATGAGATTTAAAGGGACTATTTTTTGCAATTTGAATACCTTTGATTTTTCCTTCCATTTTTACTTTTGACAAAGCTCTCCCTAATGCTTCCACAAGAATAATGAATAGATAAGGATATAGTGGATCACCTTAATGAAGTCCACTAGATGACTTGAAGCAACCAATAGGAAAACCATTTATCATAATAGAATATTTTGCAGTGTTATAACAACAAAACCAAACTTTCTAAGAATATCATGTAGAAAATTCCAAGAAACCCTATCATATGCTTTGTTCATATCTAATTTCATAAGCATACCTAGTTTTTCATGGAATGAAGAGAATGTATGACCTCCTGTGCAATGATTATACCATTGAGAATTTGTTTACCACAAACAAAACCACCTTGTTCCTCTAAGATAACACAACCTAGAATACCTTTCAACCTGTTTTCCATAAATTTTGAAATGATTTTATAAATCATATTAAAAAGGCTTATTAGACAAAAAATATCAAAATATTTTGTCTTGCCTTTCTTGGTAACCAACGTAATAAAAGTTGCATAGATCTCACTTATTGTAGCTATCCTTTTTTGGGCCTCTTCAACTATAGCTAACATATCACTCTTCAATAAAATCCTCTTTTTTTGAAAAAAAAATCAAGAAACCATTGGGGTCAAGTTCCTTGTTAGGATGGAAAGAGAAAATTGCTTCATGTAGCTCCTCCATAGATATCTTCTTCACCAAGCTTTTATTTTATCCTTGTGTGATAATTGATGGAATATTTTGTAAAAGCTTATCTTGTGCCTCCTTATCTTGCCTAGTATATGACAAAATATTTTAAAATAATTAATTGCTCCCTTTCTTATATTTTTTTTGTCCTCAATATTTCTTTCATGTGGAGTAAAATATTTTTGATGTGATGAAATAAAATTTCTTTTTGCTGTAGCATGATTTTTTTTGTTTTTATCTCCTTGAGCCATTTCGCCTTAGATTTTTGGAACCAATATGACTCCTTTTTAATGCATTATAATTATTAGAAAGTAATTATTTTTCCTTCACATAAAAATCTTGATCTATTCCATTAGTTTCTACTATCTCTTGTAAATTTTTGAGCTTGGATCCAGTTTATTTCTTTTCTAGAAAAATGTTACCAAAATATTTAGAATTCCAAATATTCATTTACTCCTTTAAATATTTCATCTTTTGAACAAACTTGTACATACATGATCCTTCAAATTTTGATTCATCCCACCATAACATAACCATTTGGAAAAAATCAAGGTCTTGGAGCCACATAGACTAGAAGCAAAATGGCTTTCAATGACCATTATTGGATAAATTACAAGTCAAAATAATGGGTTTATAATATGATTCTGCATGTAATAAAATATCTAAAGTTATTGTATACTTTCTTTGCAACCATTTATTAGATAACATGAATCTATTCAATTTTTCTGCTATATAATTTTTTCCAATGCATCTATTATCCCATGTATATTGAAAACATGAAGTAATAACATCCCAAAGGTCATTTGAGTTGAAAAATAAAGTAAAATATTGCATTGATTTAGACCATCCTAAAATACCACCCTTCTTTTCCAATGAAGGTAGAACAATATTGAAATCATCCCCAAGAATTCATAGATCACAATGAATCATAATTGTATTTGATAAAAATATGCTAATGTCCTTCCAAAATCTTTCATGAGGAGTAACTATAGTTGGAGCATATACATTTATAACCCCATTGATATTTTTCTCTTTCTTGTAAAGTATTCCAGGAATCCAATTGCTTTTTGCTTCTAATAATTTCCCATCCCATTTGCATTTGTCCCATATTATTACAATATTGCTTGAAACTCCTATAGAAGAAACTACTAGACAATCACCTATCTTCCAAATCTTCGTAAAAGCATCCTTGAATTCATCACCACTTAATTTTATTTCGTGTATTAAAATAAACTCAATACTATAACAACATATTAATTCCTTAATAACTATTTTTCTAGGGGTCTTATTCATACCCCTAATATTCCATGATATCATTTTCATCATCATCACTTTTTATTTTTATTAGTGGGCTTAGCTCCACTTCTTGTTAACACTTGTGATATTTTTATTTGGCTTCCCAAATGATATCCTTTTGACTTTATTTTTTTCTTTGTTCATGCTTTGATGGGATTCCTCTCCTTTTTCCATCTCCACAAATACTCTCTTCTATTTTTACATATTGTTCATAATGAGACTTATATTCTAAAATGCAAGGAATAGCCTCATTAGCACTTTCTTCTTTATGTTGCCCTGAAAATCCTAATGTGCACAAATGATGCTCCATAGTCATTAATTTCTTATGTTGGCTTCAAACCCTATTTTTTATTGGATATCCTCCATATGATTTTCTTTACTATGCTGCTCTTGAAAACCTAAAGTGCAACAAATACACTTTGCACTACTTTATTTTTTATTGTAAGAAGATTTTATGCTACTTGAGGAAAATGAAGATGATTTACTTGGATTAAGCTTGACCTCCTTCACCTCATTCTCTTTAAAATTCTCCTCCATGTATTCCTTTGCTTTAGAATTTGCCATCCCATCTTCCTTTGCACCTTTAACTCCTATATTTGAACTTGTGCATTGTACTTCCTCATCCCTCATGTCATTTTTTCAAATGGTTGATTCAAGTGAACTATAATAGATTTTTCCATCTAATGATGTAGAGGGGTATTTCCTGCCACTTTCTTAAGAATGGAAAATCCTTGACTTGACCTAGCTTCTCCTATGATATTTTCTCCTTGTTTCATATTGAAGTTACCCTCATACCCAAAATTTTCCATCTCTTTCTCCATTATTTTCACTTTGCATTCTCTTGTCATGTGTCCTATTTATGACATTGAAAATGATGCTTTCATAATCCACTTGTTGATCCCATTCTCTTGATTCAAATTTAATCCTAATGGATTGTGGTAAATATTTTAAAATATCTATGGCAACACATATTCGAGTGTATACAACATGTCTTCTTTCCTTAGTAGTTGGTCCCTCCTGGATGAACTCACCTAGATTATTACCAGTATTCTTCAAAACCTCCATATTGATGAGTTGATAAGGAAGTTCAAAAAGCCTAATCCACACCAAAATCCTTTTAATAGTATTTGTCTCCATAAAAAAGTTCTTACTCCATGGTCTTAAATATAATGCATCTTTATCCCTAAACCAAGGCCCTCCATCCATTATTTTATCCCTTATTTCTGAATTAGAGAAGATAACGAGAAAAAATCCTTTCGAAAGAAAAGTCATGGAGTAATTTGAAGTCAATCCCCACTTTCGCTTGATCCAATTTTGAATCTCATAAAAAATTGGACAATATCCATGGAACTTATATATATTTTTTTTTTTTTTTTTTTTTTTTTTTTTTTTTTTTTTATTAAAGAAACCCCTGTGGACGGGTTCCCGCAGTCCCGGGGGCCGCCCGCCCGCCTTTATTGTTTTAGATACCCAATTCGCTTTTTGGTGGTGGACTGGCTCCTTTGGGGCCCTTCTCCAACTCCCCCGGTTTTGTTTTGTGGACCCCTTTCGGTGCCTTCGGGTGGGGGGATGGTCTGGTCGGTTCTAGCTTCCTATCTATGGGGGGGGGGGCTGCGTCCGGGCACCCCTTTAGAGGTGCCACTTTCAATAGGTTGGGCTAGGGGGCTGCGCCGGGGGTGGGGGTCGGCTCCCGGCCTAGGCATTTACGCCGACTTATATATTAAACCTTTAGTTTTAAGAACCATTATATCATGGTCAATCATTTCATCCTTGATAATCACTTATGGTGTAGTATCTCCCACTTGGATGGGATTTGCCATAGTTTCACTTTTTCTCTTATTGCTAACTTTGCCAAAATAAGATACACACATTCCTCTTCAGTTTTAGTTTTACCACTTTCCTTCAACTATGTCAAGAGCTCTTTGAATTTTATGAGATAGTCAACAATGGTGGAGAAATCATCAGGAGATAAAGTTGTAAATTTTGCATCAAGTTGCATAGACCTTATTTGATCAACTTTGCCAAATAAATTCTCTAATTTTTCCCAACACTAAAAATGAGTTATACAACCATCTAAGTGAAACCAAAGGATCTCATTGACATGTGTGTTAATTAATCCCCTTGCTTCATCCATTTTTCTATTTTGAACAAATATCTCATATTCTTTTGCAAAAACAGGTTGTTTCTCTTCAAGAAGATGTAATAGACCTTTTTGTGCAAGGAGGTTTAGCATGCGTGGTATCCATGTGTGATAATTATGTGGTGTTAGAGGCTCAATTAAAGTTAATGAATTCATATTGTAAACACCACAAGAAAGGAAGCCAAACAACACAAAGGGTGCAAAAATTTGCATCGACAACAACCCCCCACCCAAATTGATTTTATTCAGTATTCTTACAATGAGAGATATTCCACAAAAAATACCTTTATAAATTAGGTTTACAATGATATTTTGATACAAAGGATGATTTTAAGTTGAAGCCCTCAATATTCTACTCACAATGCAAAAAAATTCATCAAGAATGGATGAAAAATGAGCAAAATAGGAGGAAAAAATATTTCAAGATTCAAAAAAACCTCCAAAGCTCCAAAACTTGATGCCAAAAAAAATACGTTAGATGCCACCAAAATGACCTTCAAAAAGATGGAGTATTTAGTTGAAGAGATCCGACTCGAGAAGACAAATCCAACGCTTCTTACGGTTTTGAAAACGACTCTGAATGCTTCGATTATGCAATTAATTGGAAAGAGGCTCAAATATTTAATTTGGACACCATTAAAACTTTGAACAACAAATATTTAATAAAAAATGATTAAATATAAAGACCCACCAAACTTGAGGCCCGGAATGCCAAAATTTGTTCATCAAAAAATCAAAATCTGCCCATCAGAAAATCAAAATCCATCCATCGAAAAATTGAAATCCATCCACCAAAAAATTGAAATCTGCTAGAAATTCATCCATCGAAAAATCAAAATCTACTAAAAATATGTCTATCAAAAAATCAAAATCTGTCTATTAGAAAATTGAAATCCGTTTGTTGGAATCATGTTTTAGCTGCTAGAAACGTGTTTTAACCATTGAAATTATGTTTTAGCCGTTGGAAACATGTTCTAGCCATTGGAAACATGTTCTAGCCATCGAAATTGTGTTTTATTATCGAAAATGATCGAATTGGCAGCAGAAATTGGCCAAAAAAATAGTGTTGTAATGATCATAGGAGCCACAAAAAACAAATTTGTTCTCGGTGTCCTTATGATGCACATATATGTCCCTTAGACTTACAAATCAGATCAACATGAGTAGATATGAAGAAATACAATGCACAACGATAAATCCACCAAATCTCACGCACGAATGATGTCCTAAAGCAGATCCAAACAAGCTTCCTCTTGCATGCCCAAAGATGGGAAAAATATGCAAAAGATTTCAATGGATGCTTTCAACAATCTCAATGCTTTGATACCATGAAAGGAATGTTAGCTAATGCAAAATAACATTCCAAGCCCAAGATCAAAGAATATTGAAAAGCATCACAATAAAACACGAAATAAGAAGCTCTAAATCTGATTGTATTACTCAATGGAGAAGCCTTGCTTAAATAGGCAAGGGTGTACAATATCAACCATCTGATCATAATAGAAAAGAGAAGGGGTGAATATCCACTGTACAACAAGAGGTGTGATATGAGCCATAGATCATGAGGTAGGTATAACCGAATGGATCACAACCCTCTAAAATTAACAAACTAGGATAAGAACAAAATGATAACAATAATATCCTGGAACACGTACTATATCCTAGTAAACTTAAAATATACTCTAAATTTCTTTAGTTTTTTAGTTTCTCCTAAGATTTGGAACAAGAAGTGGCCCTTGCTCCTTGATCACAATTTGCTTTCTACTTCTTTATTCCTACTCACACTTCCTACTTGTGCTTTCTACTTATTTTTATTTTATTTTTTGATGAAAAGCTAAATTATATTAATAATAAAGTTTAACATGAAAAAAGTGGCGGGTGGCAATGATCACACCCCTGGAAGAAACAAACCAACCCTAACCACGGGTTGGGAAACCATAAACGAGTTCACTACAGTCTAGGAAACATCAATCAAACGAGCGGTGAAACTTGCATGCAATCAAAGTTTGTGGTTGCATGTCTACGTTGGAGTCCCATGGAATGGCCAAGGTATGCGGTAATCCATCTGTGTGTCCCTGTCCTCATGAACATTTGAATCTCCCCCCTTCCTCGAGATCTACCAAGCTGGCGATTATGTGCACTTATATCCCCTGCATTCCAGGCACGATCTGTGTGCCACCATTAACTTCCACCGCTCATCCAGGGACCTTTGGGTGGAGAACATGATGGTGATTGAATTGGTTGTGCATTCCATCCATCATTGTAGGTAAAATTGTCATGTCCCCAACCTCCCTGTGCATGCACCAGACGTGGCAGTTGATGAGACCTCGAGCGGGAACAGGACGTCTGCTGTGCGTTGTTTGGAGAAACCCTGCTAACTGAGCATGGTGCATTTTTCCAGTCATCCAATAGTGCCTTCATGTGTGCCTGCTCAATGTCAAGTTTAGCCTACTGATTGCAAATCTGGAACCATGTATCTTGAAACACCTCTATTTTGTCGTCTAGAGAAATTCATCGGAGGTTTTGATCTTGAAAAACTATCTTGTTTCTAGATTTCCACATGTGAAAAGAAGACTAATTCGAAATATGTGCCACACTTTGGACAAGGGAAGAACAAATTTAATCTTATCCCCTAACAGAGCTTGCTGCCATGTAAGGGATTCATCCTGGAATTGGGAAAAAAAGACCATCCCCATTCCCAGGCACTCCTTGCTCTTGTGCAGAACTAGAAAATATGAGGAGAAGATTCATCCTCATTACGAATGCACATTTAGGGTTTGCAACTCCCAAGTGCCCGAGTCTGTCTCCTAAGGGTAAACTTTGAAGAGAAGGCTCAAGCAAAAAGATTGTTTTGGCTCAAGAAAGAAGACCAAACTATCCGAAATCGAGCCTTCCAACCGACCGCCTTGGATCTCCCCATTTATCATTAAGTCTAGGGACCATTGGCAACATTGGGGAGAGCCACTTGTACCCAATTTAGGTGAGTAATTCAACAATGGTATATTCGAAACTAGGACCAATCTTTCCACCATGGCCTCCGAGAGTCTTGCCCACACTTGTGCCACATGGAAAAGGGGATAATGTCAATTATTGAGTCATAAGTGAGCTTGTCACCGGTGCTCAACTGAAATTGTTGTTTAAAAGTGGCCAAGGGATCCAATCCCTCGAGGTTTGAGAATAAAATCGAAATTGTAGATATACCTTTTTAAAACTTTTGGGCATGAATCCACGGGACTGAGCAAGAGGGTTCCCTGATGTTAATCATCGAAGACCACCGATGTTTAAGATTGATGGACAGTCCTTTATGGCCTCTATTCCCTTTCCACTTAAGCCAAGGGTGAATTGCTGCATGATTTCCAAATACTTTTATCACAATAACCGAGATTTTCACGTGGCATTACAATTAGGGAAGGGAGGTCAATTCCTCTCCGGGCTTTTTGTTCAAGGCGGCCTGAAGAAATACAATGTCTGATGAGGATTTTCCGGGCCTCCGAGCCTTTAAGGGCTCGTATGATCCATTTGGCATAGAGTTGTGCCTTGTCTTTTATAGTCAACCATGCCCATTCCTCCTGAGCTTTAGGTAACAACACATATCCCAAGCAACCCGGTGAAAACCTTTCTTCTCGGTGAGTTTGCCCACAAAATTCCTCAATAGTCTTTCAAGCTTAAGGTAGCATGCTTGTGAAGGGACCCAACAAGAAGAGTAATACACATGAGTAGAGGCAAGGACCTTAGAACAAATCTGATTTTCTTCGAGACATCTTTTTAGTCATCCAATACTCAGTTTTTCTCAACTTTCTGGAACATAGTTCCATAGCTGAGCAGGGGACCATAAAGGCAAAGGGATCCCTAGATTTGAACACTTCTCTGGCAAAATCCAATGCCATTGTTGTTCTAGCCAAGGAGGAGCGGGGTAGGGTGTCGATAACAAGTTTTCTCCTGAATACTAGAACCGGAGGCGACAAAAACTTCCAAACATCGGTGCTTCCTTCATGAGTGTTCCTCCTCTAAAGAGTGAGAAAATAGTCATTAGCAAGTGACCATTAATGGTGACCTTGGTTATCAGGGAGAAAAATACCCTTAATTTGGCCCAAAGAAGCATGCCTAGCAAGCAAATATCCAAAGGCTTCAACAACAAGGATATACAGAGAAGGAGCCAAGGGACAACCTTGCCGAACAGATCTGAACAAACCGATTGGCCTAGTTTGATGATTATTCAAAGATAAAACAACCGAAGCATCTTGAAAAAGAATATTGATAGATTGAACAAACACATGCCCAAACCCTAAAGACTGTAACATGGAAAGAATGAAGTTCCATTCAATTCTATCATAGGCCTTTTCAAAATCAATTTTCAAGAAGAGGGCTTGCTGACCAGACCACCTAGCCCATTCCATACCTTCCCAAACTGCAATGACATTATCCAAGATATATCTGCCTTTAATAAATCCTGTTTGCTCCGGCCTAACAATAAGAGGCAATGAGGGCCGAGTTAGAGCCAGGGCTTTGGCAATAATCTTATAGCTGACATTGAGTAGGGTAATTGGCCTCCAATTTGTTATACATTCAGGATCCCCTTGTTTTGGAATGAACTTGATATTACCTCGGTTCAAAATTGCTCCAAGAGAGCCACTGTGCATGGCTTCAAGGTAGACTTTGTGTAAATCAGAACCAACAAAGTCCCAACATGCCTTGTAGAATTCACAAGGAAATCCATCCAAGCCTGGGGCCTTCTCATTGGCCATTTGAGTTAATGTTGAGGCAAGGTCATCAATAGACAAATACTTTTCACACTCCTCTCTTTGAGCTATAGAGAGTTTGTTAGGGACAACATCCATGCAAAGCTTGAGAGCTTCATCCCTCTCTGGAGAAGAAGACTGAGCAGCAAAAACTTGAGTGTAATGCTTAACAAAAATGTCAGCAATATTGGGTAGAGAGGTATGGCGAATACCATTGTCCACAATAGCTTTGAATTTAGTGGCATTGCGAGGAGGACGTAACTTTTGGAAGAATTCCTTAGAAACTCTATCCCCAATTTTAAGCCAATGTAAGCGGGCCTTGATCTGAGCACCTTTACCTTCATAGAGCTCTGCCACCTTGAGATCATGACGAACCTGAGCAACATGCCCCTATAAAATAGGACAGAGAGGGTTGGCTTCAAGCATACAAGAGGATTTTGTCAGTTCAGTCCGTAAAGCAAGCAAAGAATATTTTCTAAACTGAGCAACTTTCTTGCCCAAACTGCGAAGAAGGGCTGTGGTTCGGGATATAGCATCATTCCACCACTCAATCCATCCTTCTTCACCAACAAGTCTGTCCCCCAAATTCCAGACTCTCTGAATATGACACATCATGGAATAATGCTGAAGAAAGGATGTGTTAAGAAAAAATTGAGACTTAATACCTTGAATAGGTACCACAAAAGATAGAACAGTGAACATAATTGGGGAATGATCAGACCCAACAGTACCAGAAATAACCTCCACAACTGGAGCATCTCCATGCTTCCTATGAAAATGAAACTGGTATGGTCTGACAACATAGCTCTATCTAAACGTTTGAGAATCCTTGCCCGCCCAACTTGAAATTTATTCCAGGTAAACCAAAGGTGCTCATCAAAAGAAGCAAGAGAAAGACAAGAATTAGGGTCAAACAAACATATTTTTTTTCATAAAAAACCAGGCTTCACGCTCACCAAGGGCCCACCTGTGGTTTAGACCCCCAATTTTATCAGAAGCACGCTCAACCATATTAAAATCTCCACAGACGATCCAAACTACAAGAGGCAAAGAAAAGGCACACCATTTCCACAGCAAACAACACTCGGAGCACTATTGGAGGCATATACATTTAAAATTCCCAAGGACATTCCGTCAACTTCAAGAAAAATCCAATCAACTTGGTTAGAAGGGTCAACCCCCAATCAACAAAATTCCCATGCCATATATTAGCTAGGAGAATAACATCACCAGCATGACTGGGAGGGTGCTTGATGGAAAAAGTTGACTACTAGGGTAAATGAGCGCACAGGCACACTGTAATTGGAACTCAACGATTTTAACTTCTTGCAAGCAAACGATATCTGGGCCCCCATACTTGGTTGCACAGAAAGTAATATCATCGTGAACCATGTATCTTGGAACTGGGTCCGTGTTTTAGCTTTATTCCCCGAGTTGCTTGCCCCCATCCTTTTCTCCATCCTTCACCGCATATTTTAAGATAGGAATCATCCCTCAGGCAAAAACAAATGCTCTCTCGGGGAGGCCAACCCTGATCCCCATAAAATTTCTTGCTTTCTACTTATTACTTCTTGCTCATGCTTCCTACTTAATCTTGGCTCACTCTCACTTATGGATTGCACTTGATTTTGTCTCACACTTGCTTTTGAATTGCACTCGGTTTCGGATCACACTCTTAGACATAAAATAAATTAAAAATTACTATTTGATTTATTATTTTTGAATTATTTTTATTTTTATTTTTTCAAAAGTTACTTTTTCACTATTCTTTGTGGAAAAAATAGATGGTTTCTCATTGAAGACAATTTCTAAG
Source organism: Wollemia nobilis (assembly GCA_028583015.1). Lineage (NCBI taxonomy): Eukaryota > Viridiplantae > Streptophyta > Pinopsida > Araucariales > Araucariaceae > Wollemia > Wollemia nobilis. The sequence continues at coordinate 26,973 of JAQPPZ010000677.1, read as the reverse complement.
AAATAGTTCAATTTAGTTAAGTTTTTTAACATCCATTATTAAACCTTACTAATGAGTTCAAACATATAAGATGTGGTAGCATATATGTATAAAAAGATATAATATAGGCTAATTATGTATCTTATATCATAGTGCGATTATGATTTATGGTAGCTATTCACAGAGGTTGAAATTTGTTGAGATTATATGTATTATAGGTGTTTATTTTTATTTATTTATCTTAAAGCTTTGTTTTTTTAATTATTACATGTGCATTATCTTTAATATTTGTATTTTATTTAATGAGAACAATGGTTATATGTATCGATCATTTAGATTTTTTAAGCAAAAATTGCAATGAATGTGATGCCTTATCACTCAATAAATATTATATTTTTATAAAATTAATCATTGAGATCTATATATAGTTAGAACCCAAGCTATTTTTAGAGGCATTTATCTTTGATTTCCACTAAATATTCCTAGAAGAGAAGTTTTATTTGGATTGCTTTCAACCCATGCTAGTCTAATATAGATGCCAAACTGAACAACATACATAGATAGTTCTTGTAGTTTTTATCCTTCTTTGTAGATTATGCTCTTTATTTTTTATATACTTAAATTAATCAAACAAGGTGATATATTTGATGTTAACATGTCTTACCATTGTATGTATAATAGTATTTGTAGACATGGAAAATTGACCCACCCAAGTAAGTCATTTTTCCTAGAGCCTCAAAGAGACCCTCAAACTTGTCAAAATACAACTTTGGGCCTCTCTTCCCTCTTCCCTTTTTCTTTTTCCTTAGTTTTACCAAAATCACGGTCACCTAGTACAAGGTCCAATTTTGGCAAGTTAGGGTTTTTTGTTAGAAAACCCAACTTTTGAGCTGACCTTCAAGATGTCAACCCTCCCTTAGGTTTGTCTTTTCGTCTTCCTACCATTTTATGCTCAAAACCTCTTATAAATAGAGGGTTTCGATCATATTTTTCTCCTAAGTGATTCTAGAAGTGATCTTTTGCTAGAAGTGCTAAGTGATTTTTGGCTTTTGATGAATTCTCCTAACAAGATCAAGTATTCTTCTATTGCTTTGCTTTCATTTGTTGTTCTTGGTGGATAAGTGTTGGAGCCTTGAGGAGTCTACCATTTTGTGGAGGTCTTCATCCTTTTGATTGTTATTTCACTGCTACCAAGTTTCTTCTTGTATTTTAATATTCATAAATAATTAATTATGCATTTTATTTTTTTTGTTTTACATTAATAAATCTCTCTTGCACTTTTGCTACAAAATTGTACCCCATATATATAGGGTATGATTTTGATAGATATGAAGTTGCTACCACCCCTTACGAGGTACACTTTTAGATTCATAAATTTTGGGGGTAAATTTTTACCCTTTAACCCTCAATCTATGTTTGCATGTTTCATATAGGACATAATATTGCTATTTGCATTCTATTTTTTGCACTATTTTATTTCATTGTATCTTGTCTTGTTTATTCCCAAAAAATTCAATAATCACTTTTGTTTATGAATGGTCAACTAGAAAGACCAAGGGTGCTTGAATGTTGTACCTCCAAGCTCAGTCACACAATAGCCTAAGAAGGTCCCCAAACACTGATCAAATTTCTAGGGTTTTGTGAAGCTATTTTGCAGGTTGTGAAGTTAGATATATCTATATGCAAGTTAAAAGCTAAGGTCAACCACCAAATTAGATAAGTGCTCTAACTAAAATTATTAGGCTATTTTTTTTTTGCTCTCTTCCCATTTTCTATTCTAGGTCTAAGTCATAAATAAAAAAATATTTTGATTTTATTTCTAGGCATCCAAAAGAGAAAAAACATATAGCTTGCATTCTAGGGTTAAGTCTGTTTATGCATTCTCTTAAACCCTTGTTGAAAAGAGAAAGATCTATTTTATTAAAAGTTAGGGTTTAGTCATAATTTAAAAATAAAAAATCATACTAGGATTAGTTTCTTGTCTTCTTTCATCATTGTTTGTTTTACATTGTTCTTTCAATTTCCATAGCTTAGATTTTAGAAAGCCAAATATAGGTGTTTGCTCAATTTACATACTAAAAATTCCATCCTTGGAGTTGGAGAGAGTCATTAAATCATTATTGGTGAACCCTTCTATCCCAAAGCCCTCGAGTGTAGATAATATAACACACCCCTACGGTCACCTCGGCACCTAGTAGATCCAACCGATAATCATATGCGGTAGGACAATTTTACCCTCTACATATTTGGTGAACCTGACGTGAAAACATATATTTAGTGAACAAATTAGGAAGACTCTTCCTTTTTTTTTTTTTTAACTTTAAGCAAGACCACTAAATTTGTTTGCTTAGAATTCAAAAACATTAAAAACATCTTAAGAGTCTTTTGTGTGTTTTTTGCTAGTTTTTAGATCTTCCATTTTCTCCTCTTTTATTTCTATTTCTCGTAATGGATCCCAACCTTAGAAGCAAGTGAGAGCTTTTAGAATCTGATCAATTCCCTAAGAAGATGATCAAATTAATAGGGAGAATCCCAATATAGAAGAGGAAGAACATATAGAAACTAGTGATGACCTTGAGCCTCTTGAGGCGTCTAATGGACACCTCACCTTAAAATCATATGATCATATCTAGAATTTCATGAAACATCATAAGGATACATTGGTTAAGGCCATGGATGGGGAGGCCCAACTTGAAGAGTTTGGGACATCTCTTCCTCTAAGAATTTCTCCTTGAAATGTTCAAATTAATCCATTGTTTGAATCTTCACATTATATTAATCCTTTTCATAAACCAACATATGTTACTACTGTAACCACCAACATTGGAAGAATTCCATGAATTCCTCCAACTAGTAGTGCATCTCAAGATTATGCTCAATTTCCTCCTCATTTTGCTCATCTCAACATTCATGCTTTTGTTCCACCAAATGTCAGTTATCCTCCACATCAAGATACCACATATCATAATCCATACAATAACAATTTTAATACCTCCAAAATTGGCTAAGTTCCCTTTCAACAACCTACCTATAACCCTCCTTTAGAGAGCTTAGGGATATTACACAATAACAATCTCGAGGTTCAAAGTTTGATAAATGTGATGAAACAATTGGTCTCAAGAGAGGATATGATTCAACCTCCAAGTTTCACCTACAACTATAAAGAAATGTGCAATCCACCCTTAGACCCTATTGTCGCTTCTAGGCCCTACCCTAAGTATTTTAAAATGTTGATTTTACCTATTTATAAGGGAATAGAGGATCCAATTGAACATTTGAGGATGTTTAGGACAACATGAACTGATATTATATATTATAACATGTTATTACTAAAGAAGTTCCATAAGAGCCTTGGTGGTATGGCATTAGAATAGTATTATCAATTACCTCATCATTATTTGAGGAATTTTGAAGAGACAACATAATAGTTTTTTCAACAATTCAGAGCTTATGTTGAGAAAAATGCGACTATGAAAGATGTTTATATGTTGAAGCAAGGAAAAGATGATTTTTTTTTAGAATTTTTGTCTCGTTGGAGAAGTTTAGTTGGATGAATGAGATAGACTTTACCTCCTTGAGACATTCTAGAGATATTTATTGGAAATTTACAAGAGAAAATATCATATGAATTGGAAACAACAATCATTACCTATTTTGACCAAGTAATAGATTTGGCAAGAAGGGTAGAGCAAACCCTTATTCGAAGAGGTCAATTCAAGCTAAGAAAGAAGATAGGACCAAGAAAGCTCAATATAAGAACAAGTATGTAATTGGTGATGGGATCACATAGTAGATCTGTTAACAATGTTTGTAATACCTTGCAAAATATGGTGCTTAGAGAACCCTAAAACACACCCCCAAGAATAATTTACACCCCCCCCCCCAATTTTTTTTTGGTCCTAAAACCAACTTGGGAAGCCAACAAGATTGTTTTGCCCCCCATAAGTCAACCTAATAACATGGATAATTGGTATAAGCCTTGTCCACATTGTAAATATCATAGAGTGGGGGGGGTTTCCGTGGAGTACCCAAAAAAGGAGTACAAGGATAGAAAACCTACCCTTCCCCAAACCTCCCTCCCGCTGACCCCCCCATGTGTCGTCCCTTTTTTTTACACTCCCCCTCCCTGCCGACAAAAATAAAAAACAAATAAATGAAAGTAAATCCTCCCCACTCCCCTCCCATTTAAAAAAAAAAAAAAAAAAAAAAAAGAGAAAAATAAAAAAAATAAAAAATCACCACCACAACCACCCCCCCGCCGCGCCCGGGATTTCCTCCCCCCCCCTCGGGTCCCCCGGAGTGAAGACCTTTTTTTTTGCTTCCTCCCCCCCTTTTATATTCTCTTTTGATACCTTTAAATTGAGAGTGGTCCCCCCCTCCTCTCAATATTGAAAAAATAAAAAAACAAAAAAAACAAAAGGGGGGTCCCCTCCTCCCAATATTAAATGAAGAGCGCAACCCGCCCCCCACCCCCGTCCTCAATCACACACCAAGCAAATTGAAAATTAGAATATAAATGAGAAGCCATTAATCAATGTTTCATCACAAGATCAAGTCAGTCCTTTTTGTCAAGAATCTCTTCTAGATTTAGCCAAGCTACCACCTTCATCGAGGACTATGGGTTTGCTTCATAAGAAGGGTAAAGTAGTACATGTTGGTATGTGTACCTTTATATTCATGGGTACAATCCTTCAAGAAAATATCTATGGTAGCAACCTCTTCCTGTAGATAACTATTTTTCTCATTATTATATATTCAATGATTACTTACTTTCTAAGCAAATCCTATATAGTATAGGATATATAGGTAAATATTTGGAGCCATAGTATAAAGGTATTCGAGAGCCTTTGGAATTTGACATTTGGCTTAGGAGATGTGGCATAGGCTACATACCCAATAAAAACCAACCTTTTCCATTTGATGATGAACACCTCATTACTTATGATGAATATTTGGATCATCAAGGCTTGGAGTGGAGTGATGAGGATGAGGGACCGCCTCATACCTTAAATATATTATTTTGCAATAATATAACTTTGGTGATTATTTTTGAAAATGGTACTCCTTTAAAGAACAAGGATATCTATAAGCTTTGTTCTAAGTACAAGATTCAACCCAAGTGGTCAACACCATATTACCCTCGGGGCAATGGACAAGCCAAAGCATCCAAAAATTCTTTAGTCAAGATCCTTAAGAAGTTGATTAGTAATATCTATCACGACTAGCATATCCAGCTTTATCCTATCTTGTGGGTCTATCGTACCAGTGTGCAAACTCCTATTGGGTCTTCTTTGTATGTCTTGGTCTATGGAACTGAGGTAGTTTTTTATTCAAGTTAGAGGTATCTTTGTTGTGCATCTTACTACAAGATGCATTTTTCAATGATGATTATCACTTAGATTATTTAAAACAATTAGAGCTACTAGATGAAAAGTGTATTCATGCCTTGGAGCATCTTTGCACCTACCAGAATAGGCTTAAGCGATCTTATTCCAAGAAGGTTCACAATCGTTACTTTGAAGTTGGGGACCTTGTCCTCAAGGAAAACCAAATGAACACCAATGCTTGTTCAAATATTAAAGGCAAGTTCCAACCCAATTGGTTAGTCCCATTTCTCCTAATGGCCAAGTTTGGCTTATGAACCTATCATTTAGCTTCTTTAGATGGTAAATATTTAAAGAACCAATGAACATAATGCACCTAAAAAGATATTATGTATGATTCTATATTTTTATTCTTCATCTTGCATTTTGGTTTGCTTTCTCATACTTCATGATTTCTTATCATATTTGACATGGTTTATCTGACATTCTATTCCACTTGTATTTTTCTTGTCATATAGTTGCATTGTTGCTTGATCATATTTGCATGAATGCTTGATCATATAGTTTTTAGATATTTCATGAGGATGGTAAAAGTGATGAAACCTAGTTAGGTTCTAGCTCACATGCATTGCACTCATAATAGGGCTTTGATGCCTAGCGAATTCCCAAGCTAGGGTCCATATTTGTGCATTGCCATAATTTCATATGTTCATGTATTCTTCTCTTCTTCTTCTCTTTCTTATAATCCTTGACCATAAAAGTTTTCATCATTTCTAATTTCTCCAAGTCAAGGGATATAGTTCTTCATATCTAGTATGTCCTTTGCCATTTGAAGGTTTCAATCATTTTTTATTTTTTCCAAGACAAATGATATACATTCCTTATTTTTTTGCTCATCTTTGCTCTCACTCACACATTTTCTTCATGATCATGGGATAAAGTAGATTACCACATGAATATAATTTATGGTATTCATACGACCACTGACTATGTTACACATACCTCTTAGCTCTTGAGATTTCACTAAGAACACACATACACCATAATTTGATTCTTTCTTCTATTTTATTCTCTCACACACACTCACATTATTTTTCCATGTTTTGGTTTACTTATTCATCTTTTGCACACACCACACCCCTATCGAGTAGTACTTAACTTGTAAAATCTATCTCATATTTCACTCTTATAGGATAGCTTTATGGTTACAAGCAAGGGACAACATCCATTTGACCATTTGTGAGCATACATCCTAGTAGGTATCTCTTCATATTTGGCAATCAGTGAGCACTACACCCATAGAAGGTATCACTTCACACTAGACCATTTTGTTTTTTGTGAGCACAAAACCCTTACAAGATAGCTTCATGGCAATGAGCAAGGGGAAATCTCCATTCAGTAATTTGTGAGCATACATCCTTTTAGGGTTCTACTCTTTTATTTTTACTTGGTCTATGATTGTTTGATCACACTAATATTTCATGGTCTATGCTGATTCACACATCCTATTCCAAGCACATTTTTCTTTGTTTACCTTCTCCATATCCTACTTCTTCTTCTCCTTATTTTTCTTCTTTTATTTTCTATTTCTAAAATCACACCTTATCCATGTGGGATGGGACTTCTATTTGTGCTAAATTTGCAATCTATTTTTATGGGGCACAATTTTAGCTAGAGTAGTGTTTTTCTCTTTTCTTCTCTTTTTTCTTCCATTACCTTCTTCCATATGTTCATCCACCCATGCATTTCATGCCTTAGATTCATCCCATCATGCATTACATACATTTATACCATTCATGCATTCATAGTTCTTTTCATTTATGCATAATTGCAAACATAAAAGCACATAAAAATCATAAACACATAAATAAATACATTTAAATAACATATCATGATATTACTTGAGAAAAATACCATACATATGTCAGTTCGATTGATGTGCCACAGTTTGAGCCTAACACACTCGAACCTCACCAGGTATGCATGCCATACTCAAAATTGGTATGTCATCCTGATCCTAGCCCTAGCTCTATGAGTCTGTATCCTCTACTTCACCTATTTAAGGTGGTCTTAGTGGGGGTATTTTTGGTGCAAAATATGACTTTGGTTATGTTTACACCTAAGACTTTGCCAACATTGAAATATCGGGTTCAAAAAAAAGTTTACCCAGTTCAATATCTAGAGGAGGCTGGTTCCTTGCTTTTTAGGGAAAAGGGGGGAGAATAAAATGCATAGAGGGAAATATAGCTATTGCTAAGAATGTTTAGATGGTGCATATTAGATAACAAAAAAGAAACATCTACAACCTTTTATAGATAAGCATTCTATGAACCATCAATTTAGAATAACTAGTCCTCTAGTACAAATTTAATCAAACATAAGTTTATTAGAAACGTTAATTTTAGAGCTAGCTGAAATTTAAATGCAAAAATTTAGAATGAGAATTAAGGCAGTTTCTATTCAATGTAACTTATACAATAATCAACAATCCATACATACTTGATAACAACACCAGTGAGCTAGAAACTAGAATTATTAGTCTTTATTTGCTTTCAGAAGTTTGTTTACATTGCCTTGTAAACATCTAAGAGCTAACCATTTTTTCGGGTCGCTCATCCTATATATATATTTTACATAACAAAAAAACTAAAAGTTGTTACAACAGTATGCTCGTAGGTTCATTATGGTAAATAGGCAATTAAGAGGCTTTTCAAATTTTGTTCTATGTGGTTCTCACTATCTTCCTAATTGATTTCCTGAAGGTGTTCCTCAAGGCTTTCCTCAAGCCTTTGTTGCTATACATCCTTGTATGTTTCCTCTTTGAAGTTTGATGTAATCAAGTTTTGGGATCCTTGATAAAAGCCCACTTTTAATTATCTTAACTTATAAAAAAAAATGCAGTTAAGAGAGCATGGGATCCTCAACTACATATGGTTGGGATCTTCTTGTTATTGTATGTCTGCCTTCATATTCTTAGAGAAGTCATGGCCCAACTATTTTCCACCTCTGCCTTTGGTTTGTTAGTTTGCGAAAACATGACATATCATGAAATCATGACATTTTTTGTGGAGGTAGCTTGTGGGCACCAAAATATCATGATGTTTCTTTTAACTTGGCTCCTGAGCTCCAAAATATTGTGATGTTGCGATGTTTTCTCTAAATCATCTCTTGAGCTCCAAAATATCGTGATGTCACGACATTTTCACTGACTTGTCTCTTGAGATCCAAGATGTCGCGATGTCGCGACGTTTTTTTTGACTTATCTCTTGAGCTCCAAAATATCATGATGTTACGACATTTTCTCTAACTTATCTCTTGAGCTCCAAAATATCGTGATGTCACGATGTTTTCTTTGACTGATCTCTTGAGCTCAAAAATATCGTGATGTTACAATATTTTCTTTGACTTATCTCTTGAGCTCCAAAATATCATGATATCACGATGAAAACTTTGACTTGTCTCTTGAGCTTCAAAATTTTGTGATATCATGATGTTTTTTATAACTTGCTCTTGAGCTTCCAAAATGTTGTGAGATCATGATGTTTTTCTTGAGTTGGATTTTGAGCTCCAAAATGTCGTGATATTACAATGTTTTTTTTGACTTGGCTCATGAGATCTAAAATATTACGATATCATGATGTTTTTTCTGACTTGGCTCCTGAGCTCCAAAATGTTGTGATGTCATGATGTTTTTCTTGACTTGGCTCTTGAGCTTCCAAAATATCATGAGATCACAATGTTTCTTCTATACTTAGCAAAAATTTGAGAAGACATCTCCTTACTCCCCTTGATGTAGTCATTTTGACCTACATTATTGGTACCTCTTGGGGGAATTCTACCAGCTAAATGTTAGAATCTAGAGCCTTTATCCATTGGAGAACAAAGTAAAAAGAAAAACAATAAAAAAGAAAGAGAGAAAGGGGAGTGATATCAAGAAAAAAAAGTGTTTCTTTCTCTGTATGATCATTCATCCAAAGTGTCTTTCTCTATTGATTTATCTGTGTCTTCTTGGTCAGGTACCGTTCTACTGCTTGTTTAAGTTTTCTTAGCCTTTTCATGTTTCTTATTTTATAGGAAAACTTCATTGTAAGTGGCACAAGCCCTTTTCCAAGTCTCTTCATCTAGGTCTAAAGTGTCCATGAAAGTTAAATATAAATACTCTAATTCTTCCACTTTGTCATAAGACAACTTTTGACCTCATGTATAACTCATGCAAGCAGGAGTTGAGCTAGGTGAGATCTTGAGCCATACTAAATATTTGTTCTTCTTGGACCAACTCTTCCCAACTATCTATTTTTGATTCATCATCTACAAAAGCCTTCCAAGAAGCTTTCAGTTCATCCTCCCCTAAGCATTTCGAATATTTATCCTAAAAGCTTGATATTTTGTAGTTCTCTACTATGCTTATATGTTTCAAAATTCCTTTGGATTCTGCCTTGAGTTCTTGTATTATTTTAGCACTATCTATCACCAATTTATACCTTTTGAAGAAAATTTTGGTAACTATTTTGTCTTGGGACCATTTTCATCTTGGGTCCTGTATCCAAATTTTCCCTACATGATTTCTGCTAGAACTTGGATCTTTGTGGCTGTAGATAGTCTTGTTTTTAGGAAGTTAATGGATGCAATGAATTCATCTTCCACTTGAACCAAGATCTCCTTAATATTTGCAAAGTATAATAATGTAGGTATTTTTTTTAGGCCTATCTTCTGGATATAATTAAATATTTCTTTCCTGACTACCTTGGTATTTTCCTTGGAAAGTCTACTGGTTTTTTCGGTGCCATCCTGGATCTTCTTCTGAATGTCTTCTACCTGCTTATTCAATACCTAGATTTGTTCAATGACTCTATTTGCTTTATCCTTGTATGGTTCCACTTCTTTGAACATTTGTTCCCATTTCTTTGCCTCATTTTTCAATGTCTTTTCAATCATCTTTTGCTCATCTAAGGTTTCTTCTAAATGCTTCCTTGTCTGCTTAGCTCTGAGGTAATTATCCTTGTCATACTCAGCATATAAGTACATACCCTATGTGAGCTTGAGCTTTTTCCCACTCATCTTCCATAGGTAGCTAAGTGATATTTTTGATGATTATCTCAACGTGATAATATTTCAAGGTCATTTCCCCTTTAGGATTTTGAACCAGCAATGTCATATTCATAGTCGAGCATTACATATTAATAGGATCTAGGGCTATTCCTTCCCTGGAATGAGCTATGTTCTTGGAACTTTGATAATTACATGAATTCAACCATGCTAAAGCGTTCAAGGTTGCTTTCTTCAATTTTTTTAGCTTAGCAATGGTAGGGTGACTTTCATAAGAGGAGGTAGGGATAGATTGGAAGTTGGGGAATTTTGTGGTATAGGGGAAAGGAATGGTGGCTATTGAGGTATCCAAATTTGGTTGTTCTGTAAGTACATATGGGCATGCAACTAAGGATGCTTTTAGGTCAGGTTGGGTTGATGATGGTAATGATGGAGGTTGTTTATTAGAAGGAGAAAAAGAATCATCTTGAAATGTATAATGGGAAGGGGGATTTCTATGAGGATGAGAAGAAGAAGATGTGGTAAGGTTTATAGGAGACATACCTAATACCTTTTATAGGTTTGAGCCTCTAGTATCTAGTGCATTCTTAGTGGGGATCGAGTCTTTAGTAGAGGTCTCTGCTATGTTTTTTAGGCTTGTATCTCCAGTATCTAGTGCATATTTAGCAAGGACTTCTTCTTCAATAAGAGCTTCCTTAGTAGGAATAGACTCTTCAACCATTTTATATAACTCTTGGTTGTTGGTCTCCTATTATCCAGAGAGGTGTTCTATATTTTTCCCTACATTTTCTTCCTGGTCCCTTATCTTAGGGTCAGCATGTGTTTCTTCCTACTTTTATTTTGTTTCCTTATTTCTACCGACTCTGCTTTCCCATTTCTTTGTATGAGAGTAAAATCACTATCATATTCTATATCTAATGGGGAGGGAGGATGAATTTTCAAGCCACCTTATTTGGAACTTCCGTTTGTTAACAATAATTTCTTTTCCTTTACCTTGGCTAGTTCCAACCTTTTTAGTGATGAGCGGAATCGAGATGCCATTGATACCTGGTGGGACTTTATCTGCCAAAGTCTCAGACTATGTGGTATGATATTTTCATATCTATCACAAAATTCATTATCATCTTTTATTCCATATCTAGAGTGCATTTCGATATGGCACCTCATATGCCACCAAGCTAGGATTTTTGCATGTGTCCAGTATTTTCCTTTTTAATTCATCCTTTTAATGACCTTTTCATATAACTTGTGGCTCAAATCAACTTCAGGGTTCTAGTCCATAAAATGCTCATACAATTCATACCATATAGCCAATGATTGCATTTATTCGACGTGCCATTCTAGTGCTTCATATTCCTCATTATTTTTGCCCTGTTTGTCAATCTATCTTTTTGATGAATGAAATTATTTGAAAGAAGTCTAGTTGAGGGAAGCCTATTTTTGTGTAAATTTGTCAATGGGGTCATACCTCAATTTTGATGACAATTCCACTAACTTAAAGCTTTTTAGATCTTGAGTGATTCGCTCATGGTCTCCCATTTTTGCTACAATGACTCCTTCAAACTTGAAAGGCATAAGACATATGCTCGTTTTACCAATTCTTGTGCCAAATTTATAGTTTATATACTCGATTTATCTTACATAATCTAGAGTGAACAATCACTTAGTGACATAGTATGGAAGTAAGGAAGACTTCCATATGAATATGTATAGTCAGACAACTACTCGCTATGAAAAAATAAACCAATCTCCTTCTTCTGTATGAGTGTATTGTAGAGTATCCTACATATTTTGAGGAATCCTCTATACTATGCCATACATAATTCACAAGGTAGGGCCTAGGAATTCTATGTTAAATCAGTAGTATGAATCTAATTTCTATAGTACTATCATCCATTCATATACAAGTAAACTATTTCCTTCTTTATCTTTGTTGGTTGTGGAAATGAACTCTAGATTCTTTGATTGAAAGAAAAAGAAAATCCATATTAGGTAGGAAGAAAACCTGAAAGCTTTTGGAGAACCCCTCTGTATTTTGAATAGGTCTACATTTATCTGCTAAGCCAAGTATGCCAACCAGTCAAAGAAAATTGGCACTATATTTTTTTCTACACGTAAAGCGTCATAGAATTTAGGGTGAATAAAAAAAGAGAGAAAAAAGGGAGGGGGCCCAGTGTCATGTCAAGATGACTCACTCGGGGGCTGGGGGTGACCCAAGGTGCAGAGACTCCATATGGGACATGCTAGAAGACCATATGGAAGACCTTTGGACAAATCCAAGGTATAGTAGTGATTTTTTCACTCAATTGGGTATCTTTGCCTAGTCAGTGCTAGTCGCTGTTGACACCTATGGTCAGCATTATTTTCCGTGCTTGTCAGCCATGGTTAGAAATGAGAATCAATTGTCATTCATCCAACCCAAAGTTGGTTGCAATGGCCAATTGGTTGCATATTGGAGTGGTTTGAGTGAAGAAGGTTTTGGATTATTTCGTACAACAAGCTTAACCACCCAATCTTGATCTTGGCTTCATGAGGAAGCCACCCCTAGCCCTGGGCTAATGCTATATAATCTCCCTCTGAATTGGGGAAAAGTCTAGAGAGAAGCATAATAAATTGAGCAGAGAAGCCCTATCAAATTGCATACCCATATACATGCATTGAGAGGAACACTTTTGCTACCCAATTGGAGATCAAATTGCCATGGAGGTCCTAGGAGCCTAAGAGAGGCAATAAACACCAATTCGTGCAATCCGTGCACTATCAGATCAATTCAACTGCAAAACCTATCAGATATCATAGAGGTGGTCCTTGACCATCAATGTTGCAAGGTGGATTAGAGATCAAGCCCTTATTTGGAGGGCACGTTTATTTAGAGCTCCGCTGTGACTATCAGCCACGGTGCACAGTGCCAGATAATGATAGATCCTGCAGTGAGAAGATAATGATAGATCCTACAGTGAGAAGATAATGATAGATCCTCTTGTGCAATTTTTTGTAGATTAATTAGTTAGATCATATTATTATTAATATAGGTTTAATGGTATTTCAAATATTTATAACCTATTGAATTAGGCATTTAAAGTAGATTTACCTTCATGTTGTCAATTTGGTAGTTAGTGCAATTGTGGTTATTTCTTGTGTTTATGCTTTCCATTTGATAAACTAATCCAATAGATAGATAGTACTTACTTTCTTGCACATGTTTAATGGCTACATTTCATGATTAACATAGGTTTACCATGTTTTCACATTTTCTTGATTACATGCTTGTTATGGCATATTTTTGTGAAATCTCCTCAAGGGACCTCATAAAGAGATGCTACCTTTGATTTTTATGTGCTTTTGTTGTTTCTTGATTGCAGGGAATAGGTATTAAAGGAGATACAAATTTCCATTCCCTATGATTGTGAAGAAGAGGGTCATATCTACCCTAGAGTAGTTCATGTCATCCTAGAAGGTATTTTGATTGCATCTACCCTTGAGGGGGATTAGACATTATTGTAATTGTTGTATCAAATGGGTATCCCTAAGAGGGACGAATATGTAACTTGAATTCATCAAAATTAATAAAAGATTCATTGTATTCATTTATTTCTTTTTGTCAATTTGTGCATGCCTATTTGTGTATCTTTCATCAATTGCAATAGTTTGACTAGGTGCGAGCCTTTTTGGTGGTTACAGAAGGTGATCACGGTGGGAAGGATGGATGTCAAAAATTTTCAAATGCAATAATCAAATATCAAAATTTCATTGGTGGTTACAGGTTGGTGGTGCACTCTTTGTAACTAATTTTGAACATTATTGGGTGCTTTATTTCATGTGCCACCTTTTAAAGAAATCAAGCACCATGCGTCATCATTCCCTTGGGGTCCATGGAATCACATCACCTTTTCTTTGGGTCAATAACTTCATGTCACCTCTTCTCTAGACCAATAGATTTGTGTGGTAGTACTTTGAGAGGTGCACATTTAAAATTTCAAGAAAATAGATTTTCTCGCCAAAAGACATGATTGCTTGACTTTGATCGTTGAATGATGAAAATATTGTGAGATTGTGATAGTTTTCCTTGAAGTGGCTACTGAACACCAAAATATCATGAGATCATGATAGTATTTCTTGAAGTGGTTATCGAATGCTAAAATTTCATGAGGTCACAATATTTTTCCTTGAAGTGGCTATCAAACAACAAAATATTGTGATATCATGACAATTGTCTTTGAAGTGGCCTTTGAATACCAAAATATCATGAGGTTGTGATAGTTTTATTTGAAGTGGCCTCTGAACACTAAAATGCCATGAGATCGTGACATTTTCTTTAAAGTGGATTTTGAATACCAAAATATCATGAGATCATGATAGTTTTCTTTGAAGTGGTCTCTGAATATCAAAATGTTGTGAGATCATGATAATTTTCTTTCAAGTGGCCTTAGAAAGAAATGAAACAACATATTTACATATAATACATGTGAAGTGAAGAGAAACATCTTACTTATAGTACAACTTCAGATGGAAGCCATTGATAGGGATGGGCTGGACCTGACCCTGTTCATTTCTCAATTGGAAGGAGTTTTGTTGTTTTTCTTTGATTATCTCAAAGGGTCCTTCCTAGAACACATCAAATTTTTGATGGTTTCCAGGTTTTGCTTTCTTTTCATTCCACCTTAGAACCAAGTCTCCTACCTTGAAATTCCTAAGGGTAGCCTTTTTGTCAAACCATTTCTTCGTGGTGACCATATGTTTTTGATAATGGTCGTAGGCTTGTTCTTTCTATTCTTCTAATTGTAGGAGTTGAATCAACCTATTTTCCATTGGCTCTGCTTCCTCTGTGCTAGTTTGATTGAGCAAATTTAAAGCAGGTATTTCTATGTGTATCGGGAGGACTGCTTCCTTACCATAGACTAATGAGTAGGGAGAGGTGTTGATAGACTTCTTGATAGTGATCCTATCAACCCATAACACTTGGTTTATCAGAGAGTGCCAACTTCTCTTATTGTCTTTCAGAGTTCGCTTTAAGATTTAGAGTAAGTTTTTATTCATTGATTCGGCTAATCCATTTCCCTATGGATAATAATTTGAGGATGTCTTCAAGTAGATCCCATATTTACATGTAAAATAAATCATTTTGGCACCTATGAAATATGTGTCATTGTCTGTGACCAATGCATCTGGGATACCAAATCTTGTGATCAAACTCTCAATGAATTCCATCACAACTTCTTGGTTTGCTTTCTTAGTGGGTACTACCTTAGCCCACTTAGTAAAATAATCCGTAGTGGTTAGGATGTATTTATGTCTAGTAGATGAGTTGGGTTCTATTACCTCGATGAAATCTAAACCCCATTGTTGAAAAGGTTCTTCAACCTGAATGGATTTCAAAGGCATTGAAGCATTTCTATTTCTCCCAATGTACCTCTGGCACTTCTCACAATTTTTGGTCACTCTGAAAGTATCTGAGAAAATGGTTGGCCAATAGCACCCAATCCTGATAATTTTTAAAGTAGTGGTTCTCCCTGAGTAGTGTCCTCCTGACAGACCTCCATGGAATTCATCCAAGATTTTTTTCTTTTGATCATATTTTATGCATCAAAGCAATACCCCATCTAGATTATTTTTGTACAATCCTTTAGGTAGTAAGGTGTACTTCAAAGCCTAGATCTTGTATCTCCTTCTCTACGAAGCATTCAAACTTGCTGGATATTTTCTAGTCTGGAAGTATCTGATCAATTCATCAGCCCAGTCAGACTCATCCAAGGGTTGATCATCCCCTAGGGCTGTTTCTTGAGTTTGGTAGGCCACATATTCTGATGAGGCTTGTTTGGTGAGTTCTTGACATAATGCTCTACCCCTCACTAGCTTGGTTGGATGGATCTCAACATCGTACTCTTGTATCTTTGATACCCAACCAACTCTTTTCTCACCAAGTTCCCCTTGTATGATGAAATTTCTAACATCAGGGTGGACCACATACACAATGGTCCTACTCTGTGAAAGAAAATGCTTGAAATTTTTTAACGACTTCATTATCGCATAAACTTGCTTTTCGATGAAGTTGTACTTTTCTTCATGTTCCTGCATGGTCTGACTTAGAAATGCTATAGGCCTCTCTTCATTTTCAGGCCCTTTCTGAGTAAGTACTACAACGTAGCTCTCTTGCTCACCTACAACATACAAGATGAAACCTCTGGAATAGTCTGGATTTACTAAGATGGGTGCTTGGGCTATTTGTTCCTTTATCTATTTGAAAGCCTTCTTTCGTAAGTCTATCCACTTGAATTCAACATCCTTTTTTAACAACTCGATCATAGGTTTGATAATTTGCATAAAATATGCTATGAATTTGTGTACGAAGTTGATCTACCCAAAGAAGGATTGCAAGCCCTTTTTGTTCGGGGGTAGAGGAAGTTCTAATAGTGCTTTCACTCTATTAGGGTCTATAGCCAACCCGACCTTAGAAATGATGTGACCTAGTAAAATCCCTTCTTCCATAGCAAAAATGGATTTCTTTGGGTTTAAAGAGATGTCGAACTCCCTACACTTTTCAAAAATGCTTCTGAGATGGTCAACGTGATCCTCCTTGTGATGAGAGAACACTGTCATATCATCTAGGTATATCACTATAATCTTGTTGATGAGTTCTCCAAAAGCCACATCCATTGCTCTTTGAAAATTTGCCCCAGCATTGGATAATCCAAAAGGTATCCTTTGATAAGCGAATGTCCCCCACTTGGTGGTGAATGCGGTTTTGAATTGATCTTCATCCTTGACCCATACCTAGTTGTACCTAAAAAACCCATCCAAGAGCGAGAATATTTCTGCTCTTACTATAGTATGCAGAGTCTGGTCTATTTGTGGGAGAGGATAATGATATTTTAGTGAAGCTTTGTTTAGGTTTTGGAAGTCGACACACAATCTAATGTCTCCATTATTTTTCTTGACTGGAACCAAGTTAGCTACCCAAGTAGAATGCTTGATTGGGTAGATAATCTTGGCCTCGAGCAACTTCAGCAGTTCCTATTTCATTAGAGCTTTGATATTGGGATTCATCGGTCTTTGCTTTTGCTGAAAGGGTTTTGCACCTTCTTCGAGTTTGATTGTATGTTGGATGGTCTCTTTAGAGTAGACTTTAAGGTCACCATAAGTCCAGGCTATGATGTCAAGGAATTCTTTGCATAATCCTTGAATTTGGTCCAATTCTTCCTCTATAGTGTTTACTCCCACTTTAATAGATTTATCTGATTCCATTTGGACCTCCTTGTATCTGTGTTTGTCAACTTTCATTTTATGGCTAGTTGACCTATCATTGTTATCAAACAGGCTTTCGAGAGTGATCAATCCTTTTGGGATATGGTTGTTTTTCAATTGGATCATGCTTGCATCTTCCTCATCTTTAGACACTCTGTCATTTGAGCAGTTCATCTCATGGACAAGAAAGTCCACTATCTATTCATCATTTTTGAATACCTACCAAAATGTATCTCTATCTAGTATGGAAGGCCTGTAGATCAGTCTAACTATCTTAGACTTCTGGATGACGTTGTTGATAGGGCAAAAATTTACACCTACTGAAGCCAATAAATCTGCATGAGTGTTCTTTTCTCTAGGAATTGCTTTGAGGTTTAAAGATTCAAAGGCTTCTAGCAAGTCCCAAACTTTGTTCCTATAAGCTTTAAGGTAATTTTGCTTACTCACACATTTCTTAGTGACCTGATTCACTATTAATTTAGAATCTCCAAAAATCTAGAGTTGTTTAATACCCAGCTTCTCGACTTTCTTAAGGCCTAAGAAGAGTGCTTCATATTCCACTGCATTGTTAGTGCAGCTCCAGGTTAACCGATAAGAAAAACTTTTCTCTTCACCTATCGGAGAGATTAAAACAATACCTACTCCAACTCCATTTTTGCATCTAGCACCATCGAAGAAAAGTTTCCATAGTTGATCGGTAGATGGGTCTACCTGACGGAGAGGAGTGGGGTTGCTTTTCTCAGGCTTCATAATTGAGTAGCTTCCAATATCTATTTCAATCATGGCATTGAAGTCTTGGAGAGAGAACTGGTCTTCTTCTTGTAGTACATTTAGAGCTTCCTCCATCAAGTTTAAGTCTTCCAGTTCCTTGGTCATCATGTTTACTGTAGTGGCTTGTTTCCCTTCCTCTTCAAGTTTTTCGATATGAAAGGTTGAAGGTTTCTCATTGAATATTTTTACTCTCTTACCCTTGAATGGGATTTCCAAATGTGAGTAATCTAATGATAGATATCCTCCTATTTTGGTGGTGAATTCTCTGGAGAGACACATACCAAAATAAGGTTCTAGGTCCACTACCACTACCTCTTGTATGACTATGAGTTGAGGCAATTTGTGAAGAACTATTGGGATATATTTAATTACCCCTACGGTTTTGATAGGGGTTCCATCCAGTTGCAAGATACCAGGGCTGCTCCTTGTGTATTCCATCCCCATGATGTCGCATACAACTTTGGGTATCACAATGGTTGCAGCTCTAGAGTCTATCATGCAGTTGTGTACCACCCATCCTTCCATTTGAAGAGATAGATAGAAGGGAGGAGGTCTATTTTTTCCTATAGTGGACGTCAGACTAGCCTATGTAGAATTCAATTGAGCTAGGGTTCTATTCTTGTTTTTCATAGATCTCAAGGATTCTTGCAATAAATCAATCTATCCTAGAAACTGCAAAGCTTCATACATAGTTGCTTTGGAGGGAGTTTTCTTCATCTCTTCGACTATGTTGAATGGGAGAGGTTCGACACTTTTCTCTTTTACAACTATGTCATACTTATTTCTATACCCCTGAGTAGCATCTATCCTTTGATGCTTAGTCAATGAGGGGTATCTCAATTTATCTCTTGCTTGTTCTTGCATCTCCACTTCCTTCTATAGGGGTGTTTCTTTACGTGCTTCTACTTCTTTCTGACTTGAACTTTGGGGAAATTTCTCATAGGAGGTTCTTCTCTCAACTGGGTTCCTCACAGGCAAAGGCACTTTCAAGGGATTAAGCTCTTGGGGGTCCACCTGCAAAGGTTTCTTTCCCGATCTGGTTAGAATAGCCACTTGTTCAATAGAGGGCATCATGAGATTTTGATTTTCTTCCTTGATCATATTAATCTGACCTTTGAGGGTTTTCTTAGCCTTATCAATAGCTATCTTCTAGACATGATGTTGATGGATCATACACGAGTTTTCACCATGTGGATCGTTACATGTAGAACACTAGAAGTTTGACTCTGTTGAAGTGTTAGTGGGTTCACTATCTTCATTGGTGTAAACCACATTTGATTTGTCGTGATTTCTACTACTCATGGAGGCTTGGTCTCTTGTTACCTATGGAAATATCCTTGGCTAGAAATTTCTCTCTGCTTCTCTTCTTTCCATTGAGGTCATCTTATTCATCAAGTTTTTCAAGGTTGATTGCAGATCTTGTAGAGCTACAAGTTGAGGATCTGGAGTCGATGAAACTATCACCATAGGAAGTGCAGGGATGATAGGAAGCATTGGAGGAGTGAGAGATGCATGTACCACTGGGATAGTAGGTTTCCTAATCCATTTAGGGAGACTTGCATTAGAAGTGGAAGTAGGACTTGGGAAAGTAATACTGGATGCTTGTGGTAGATCTAGGAAGATAGGCATTATCATATTTGTAGGGAACCTTCCAATAGCGATTAGATCTCTTTTCACTTTCTGGGCTTCTTGGAAAATATCTAGGAAAGTAAATACTTAGGATTGCCTGATAGCCATACTTATATCTGAGTTAAAATCCCTTAGGTAATAATACATTGATTGTTCATCTATTGACCTTAATTCGTCAGGTACTCTCTACCAAGTTTGGTTGAATCTGATATTGAAGTCGACTATTTCCTCTTGAGGGTGCTTTTGAATGATGGTGAACTGATTTAGTAAGGAAAATGGATCAACATGTTCATTGAAATCTTCTACTAATTTACCAGCAAGTTGGGCCCAGGTGGATATGGTTTGGTTGGCGAGGGCTCTATACCAGTAGAGCATTTTCCCTTTCAAGGAAATGACCAACAGTATTCATAAGCCATTAGCTTTGAGGCTACCAAGGTGTAATTCAAAGAACTCAATGGGTTCTTCAATTTTTTTTGCTTTAGATATAGTTTTCATAAAAAATGGTATTTGACCAGAAAATAGATAAGGATTTTCTTAGGGTTTCTCTCTTGGATGGAGTCGCCAGGTGATTCATAAAAAAAGAATAGGACAAAGATAATCACTAAAACTTTGGTCTGTATATATCATGGGATTGGGTCCCACCGGGCGTGCCAAAAATTATTGGTGCAAAATCTACCTTTGGTTACATTTGCACCCAAGACTTTGCCAACATTGAAATATCGGGTTCAAAATAAAGTTTACCCGGTTCAATCTCCATAGGAGGTTGGTTCCTTTATTTATTTTAGGGAAAATGGGGGAGAATAAAATGCATAAAGAGAGGGAAATATAGCTATTTCTAAGAACATTTAGATGGTGCAGATTAGATAACAACAAAGAAACATCTACAACATTTTACAGATAAGCATTCTTTGAACCATCAAATTAGAATAACTAGTCCTCTAGTGCAGATTTAATCAAACATAAGCTTATTGGAACCGTTAATTTTAGAGCTAGCTGAACTTTAAACGTAGAAATTCAGAATGAGAATTAAGGTAGTTTCTATTCAACGTAACTTATACAACAATCAACAATCCATACATACTTGATAACAACACCAGTGAGCCAAAAACCAGAATGAGTAGTCTTTATTTACTTTCAGAAGTCTGTGTACATTGCCTTGTAAACATCCAAGAGTTGACCATTTTTTTGGGTCACTCATCCTATATATATATCTTTTACATAACAAAAAACTAAAAGTTGTTACAACAATATGCCCATAGGCTCATTCTGGTAAATAGGCAGTTAAGAGAGTATGGGATCTTCAACTGCATATGGTTGGGATCTTCTTGTTATTGTATGTCCACCTTTATCTTCTTGGAGACGTCATGGCCCAACTATTTTCCACCTCTTTGCTTTTGGTTTGTTGATCCATAAAATCATGACATATCGCGAAATCATGATGTTTTTTGTGGAGGTGGCTTGTGGGCACCAAAATATCATGATATTTTCTCTAACTTGGCTCCTAAGCTCCAAAATATCATGATGTCATGATGTTTTCTCTGACTTGGCTCTTGAGCTCCAAAATATCACGAGATCATGATGTTTTCTTTGACTTGGCTCTTGAGCTCCAAAATATTGTGATATCACAACGTTTTCTCTGACTTGGCTCTTGAGCTCCAAAATATCATGAGATCGTGACATTTTTTCTGACTTGGATCTTGAGCTCCAAAATATCGTGATGTCATGATGTTTTCTCTGACTTGTCTCTTGAGCTCCAAAATATCATGATGTCGTGACGTTTTCTTTGAATTATCTCTTGAGCTCCAAAATGTCATGATATTATGATGATTTTTCTGACTTGGCTCCTAAGCTATCCAAAATATTGCAAGATCATGATGTTTTTATTGACTTAGCTTTTGAGCTCCAAAATATCATGATATCATGATGTTTTTTCTAAGTTGGCTCCCGAGCTCCAAAATATCATGATATCACAATGTTTTTTGACTTGGCTCTTGAGCTCCAAAATGTCGTGATATCACGATGTTTTTCCTGACTTGGCTCCTAGGCTTCCAAAATATTACGAGATCGTGATGTTTCTTCTACACTTAGCAAAATTTTGAGAAGACATCTCCTTACTCCCCTTGATGTAGTCATTTTGACCTACAGGTATGTTCATGGACCACATAGCCATCTATGATCTAGACCATGACTAATCCTGCATCTAAAGAAAAGAAGGTGGAGGTATCCTCTACTTTGCTAAAACCACCTAGAAGTATAGGGTCTGGTATAAGATAGCCATCCATACAAATACCTCCAACCTCTCCCCTATTCTCTACAAATCTACTTGTAGTATATAAATCCCCTCACCCTATTTATTTTTGATGATGATAACCATCCCCTTAATATAAGCCTACTACAAATCTTGGTCTAGTTGGCTCACTTGTCTCTTGAGGTAGTATACCTCAACTCTCATAACATACCACTCTAAGGGTATCATGGTGATCAAGGTGCTCTAAAACCCCTCTATCCTCTTTGACCTATCCTCTTGGAGTAGGTCTATATCCCTTTGCATAATCGCCATTTGATCCTACATGCCTTCATATCCCTCATTAGGTCTCCCTGACCCATGGTCTTACTTGATCCAATTAATGTTGATGTAGATACCTTTTTAGCCACTCTACTTAGCCAAGCTCTAGCCATCAAGGAGACATATCTAGCTACTCCTCCCTCCTTGGTTCCAAAGGTGATAGTGGCTTCTACTACCATCTCTACTCAAACCTATGCTTATTCCTATTATAAGACCTCTTGGACCTACCATTGCCACTCTATGGTACATTGGGTTCCCTTTCAAAGTTCTAGTTGTACCCATTGACCCATAACCTAGTACCTCTATGTTGGTCTCAATGGGGATATCCTTAGGGATATAATTATATTATAACATATATTATACTTGAGAGCCACCTTGATGTCATCCACTCTTGGATCCACGTCTAGTGGATCATCTAGATCCTCCTATATACATCTCCTCACATCATTGTCCCCTCCAAATCTTGATGGATCCCTCCACACCTATATGTACCAGCAATTACCTATATTGGCATCTCCTAAAAGATACTACTATTGCTAGACTCGATCAAATTAAAGGATCTCCAACTTTCCCTTATTTGTAGAGACCTATATGACCCTCTTGACCTCACCAAATTCTTCATGTTCTTTGTCTAGCTAGAGCGTAGGAACCACAATCATCATATGATATTGTGCTCTCATAGCTTATCTATCACCTACCTCCATAAATATAGGCTCCTAACATATGTCATCTAGACCTACTCAAATATTATAGACAACCTATATGTTGTTGGCCACTATGGGTTAGGAAATAGCCCTGGTAGTGCATATGATATCCTAACTACTATGTACTCCCAACACCACACCTAGATAAAGGTTGTACATACCAGTCCTATATGTTGTTTGTACACAATATTGTATAATGTCTTGTATAGATGGGTCAACACATATGGATACCATGTGAACCACACCTGCTGGTCCCACATGTCTAACACTACTCCCACTAGTACCTATGGTAGGTATTTCCTACTTGTGTGGCACACCAAGAATCCATCACCACCCCATAGAGCATAATCATTAGATCATCAATCCTATAGATCCCCACCAAATTGTTGATAAGGATTCAACTCTCTTAGGCCTAGTGGGCCTAGCTCTATAATAATATCTTAAATATGGCCTACTACCATCATGCCCTATAAAATACCCTCCTCCTAATGGGGATGCGTAGGATGCACTACACATCCTTTAGTGTGACTATCATTTCCCATATTAGTAGCTAGAAGGTAGATAACTTTAGGTACCATCTCTCTGCTAGCACTATTAGTATCACTCTATTCACCTCCACCTATGGTATCTTTGTCAGGTGTAGTAGCCCCACCACCCCTAAGGTATCCCTCTATGATTATGTGAACCCCTATAGTTCTACCTCCAAGGAACTCAATCACCACTCTTAGCTCTCAAAGTATGTCATGTTGCAACCAAAAACATAACCAATTTTAATTAGTTCAACATAATAAATGTACAATAAAAACAACAAAATGATATTTAATTTATCAATGTCTAAGCTATCTTGTCTTGTCTCTTTTTTTCTCTTCCTCTCATTTTCTTTGCCTATCTTGCTCTATTGCTCTATTTTTCTCTCCTCTCAGTTGAAATCACACCCTGTTCTCTTTGGTCATGATTTTATCATTTTATTTTCTTCTTTTAAATTCATGCTTCATGTTTGTGAGGCACGAATTTATGAATTCATACCTTATAATTTTGGGGTATGACTTTGATCATCGTAACAAACTAGAAAAAAATCATGGTTGGCTCCTTAAATCATGCTAGGATTCCACACAACAAATTCCTCTAAAAAAGATAAATAAAATGCTTAAATGTTAAAAACCCTAATCTAGCCTAGTCTAGAGGAAGGATTCTAGTCCTTACCCATGCTAGGTTTTCTATTGTGCTAGCCTCACCCCTCACAATAGTTGAATTATGTGTGGGAAGCACCATTTATCATTTTTTCTCTAGAGCCATTTTTCTTCTTCTTGTGTGGCAAAAATAAATTCATTTTCACCCTCCTCTCTTATTATACCCCTACTTTTCCTCTCTTCTATTTTGTACTTTTGCTTTGTTTCTCTATTTTTGTTGCTCTAATTTCCTTTGCCTTAGCCTTTTTTAATTTTCCTCAAGAATTTTTCATTCATTCTAAAACTCGAGGGATCACCCTAGCCTAAGAGGCATTAAAGTCCCTATTACCTCATTTTGCATGTAAAATTTCAAAGTGTCTCATATGACATTGTCTTTGCACCACCTATTTCTTCTAAACCAACTACCCCTTTTTTGTGTTCACTATTCTTTGATCATATGTGTCCACATCTTTCTTTGACGTATTTATTAGGCCATAAATGCATCAAAGAAGGGGAAAAATATAGACATGGAAAATTGACCCACCCAAGTGACTCATTATTCCTAGAGCCTCAAAGAGACCCTCAAAATTATCAAAATATAAGGTTGGACCTCTCTTCCTTCTTCCTCTTTCCCTTTTTCCTAGTTTTTACAAAATCACGATCACCCAATATGGGGCATGATTTTAGTAAGTTAGGGTTTTTTGTTAGAAAAACCAACTTTTGATCTGACCTCTAGGATGTTGATCCTCCCTTAGGTTTATATTTTTGTCTTCTCATCCTTTTTCTCTTGAAACCTCTTATAAATAGAGGGTTTAGATCATTTTTTCCCCTACGCGATTCTAGAAGTGTTAAGTAATTTTTGGATTTTTAACAAATTCTCCTAACAAGATCAAGTATTATTTTTCTGCTCTACCTTCATTTGCTATTCTTGGTGGAAAAGTGTTGGAGCCTTGAGGAGTCTACCATTTTGTATAGGTATTCATCATTTTGATTTTTCTTTTGCTACTACCAAGTTATTTCTTGCATTTTAATATGCATAGATAATTAATTATACATTTTATTATTTTGTTTTACATTAATAAATCACTCTTGCATTTTTGCTGTAAAATTATGCCCCATTTGTATAGGATGTAATTTCAACAGATCCAAAGTCATTATCACCCCTTACAGGGTATAATTTCAAATTTGTTAGGATTGGGGGTAAATTTTTACGCCCAAACCCTCAATCTATGTTTACATACTTCATGTAGGTCATAATATCATTGTTTACATTCTATTTTTCACACTAATTTATTTCTTTTTATCTTATCTTGTTTGTTTCCAAAAATGTCAAAAATCACTTTTATAAATGATTAGCTAAAAGGACCAAGGGGGCTTGACTACTACACCTCCAAGCTCAAGCACACAATGACCTAAGCAAGCCCCCAAACACTGATAAAAATTTATAGGGTTTTGTGAAGCTATTTTCTAGGCTGTGAAGTTGTTGAATATATATGGATGCAAGTTAAAAGTTAAGGTCAACCACCAGATTAGGTAAGTGACCTAACTAAAATTCTTAGGTTGTTTGTTGTTTGGTCTCTACCCGTTTTCTATTCTAGATCTAAGTCATAAATAGAAAAAAAATATTTTGATTTTATTTCTAGTTATCCAAAAGAGAAAAAGTATATAGCTTGCATTATAGGGTTAAGTTTGTTTGTGCATTCTCTAAAACCCTTGTTGAAAAGAGAAAGATCTATTTTATTGCAAGTTAGGGTTTAGTCATCATTTAAAAATAAAGAATCATACTAGGATTGGTTTCTTGTATTCTTGCATCAGTGTTTGTCTTGCGTTGTTCTTTCATTTTCCATAGCTTAGATTTTAGAAATCCAAACACAGATAATTTCTCAATTTACATATTAAACATTCCATCCATGGACTTAGAGCGAGTCTTTAAACTATTTCGAGTGAACCCTTCGATACCCAAGCCCCTAAGTGTAGAGAATATAACACATCCCCATAGTCACCTTGGTTTCCAATGGATCCAACTGAGAATCGTATGTGACATCCTCTACAGTATTATCTCTTCTTATTCTTCATCATTCATATTCAATTTGAAATTCATTTATTATAATTTGTAATGTGCCTATTTCTATGAAAATTATTTCAATGAAAGATCATTAGGAATGGGAATTAGAAGGATTTAGCTCAATGTACCTATTGCTTATGTAAGATAATAATTTTAAACAAGGTTTTCTCAAATGTGTATAAACCACTTGAGGTGAATGAATCCATTATTATAAAATACATACAATATACTAATATATTTCTTGTGAATAATTTATATTTTTAGTTAATGAACCTTATTGTATGTGATTAGTATTTTATCAAAGTGGTTATATGGAATTGAAACAATCCCACCCATATTACATCATGACCACATAGTGGTATTACAACAACTTAGCTATTATGCATATATTGCTTGGCAAGATTCAAACCTGAGTATCCTCTAAAAATAATTATAAGATATAACTAGTTGAGATAATGCCATTTGATATGTGATTAAT